>OY747118.1:652500-5452500 GCA_963556455.1 Epiblema foenella
ATGCAACATAAAATTACTCGGCATTTTTCGAAATTACTCCCCTAAAGGTATGAAAAGGTGGTTCCATGTGGTGTTTGTACGGGGAGTGTATAGACTGTGTTAAAATACAACAAACCATATTTCAGCGTTTTTTGAAATTTCTTCCCTAAAGGGGTGAAAAGGGGGTCCAAATTTGTACGGGAAGCAAATCTTTTTGAAACGAGAGATTTCAAACTTCGTATATGGACTCTGTTTAAATACAGCAAAACACGTTTCAGCGTTTTTCGGAATTGCTCCCCTAAAGGGGTGAAAAAGGGGTTTCAAGTTTGTGCGGGGAGCAGTAATATGGGTGTCATATTCGAGGTTCTTCGGGGTGCCGATTACGAAAATGGCATGCATTTTCAAATCCAAGATGGCGGACATTTCTTTTTCTTAAAAATCGATATGGTTGTCATTTTTGTTGTTCCTCGAGGTGCCAATTACGAAAATGACGACCATTTTCAAATATGATGACGTTATATATTGGATATACGGTCATTTTTTTTCCTAAAAATCGATATGGGTGTCATCTCCGAGGTTCCTCGGGGTGCGGATTACGAAAATGACATGCATTTTCAAATCCAAGATGGCGGACATTTATTTGTCTTATAAATCGATATGGTTGTCATCTTGGAGGTTCCTCGGGGTGCCAACTATAAAAATGACATCCATTTTCAAATCCAAGATGGCGGAAATTAATTTATCTTAAAAATTTATATAGGTGTCGTCTTTATGGTTCCACAGGGTGCCGATTACGGAAATGACATCCATACGTATCTACATACATACATACAAACATACGGATCAAACTGAGAACCTCGTTTTTTGTAGACGGTTAAAAATTACTTTTATTACGCGGGCGAAGCCGCGGGTAAAAGCTAGTAAAGATATAGAAGAGTGATATATATCCCGGGAGCTGAAAGATATTTTTCACTCTTTTCTTTAAAGTGACACATTTTGCCCTTGTCTATTGCTAACTGCTCCATAAGTACTAGGATTCCATATTTCTAAGGAAACATAACTTACCAATGCCGGCGAGTCAGGGGGAGGAGCTGTCCTCGACTTGGTCCGCCTGCGGTCGTCGTCGGAGGGCCGCAGCTCGCTCTCTCTGTCTGACGAGTTGTACCGCCTCGCTTCTCTGCGCTCCTGGTATTTCCTTTCTTCTTTCATAGTTCGTTCGTATCTGCTGCAATAGAGAAGTTTGATTAAGATTATACTGCGAACATCATTATCACCAACTCCGCTGCTAGAAAACACACATAAACACTTGCGTCCCTCGTTACGCACAAGATTCTTCAATAGAATTCCTTATTACGCCCGGGATTCTATAGCAGAAACTTTAGCTTCACTCAGGATTTAATATACCGCCCTCGCCGTAAATAGGTATATTTATTTATTTATTTACTCGGCACAGTAACAACATACAAATCAAAAAAATTACAACAAAATAAATTACATCGTTATCTTGTTAAATTTGTACATCGATGACAACCGTGCACGACATTTAAATGTACTCTTGATTTTACCGGTAAAAAAAAAATTAAGGCCGTTTGAGTCGGGATATAGCTTTATGCTTAAATGTAATGATGCTGTGTTGAAAAATGTCTAGATCTTTGTTAATGTCATTGTAAAGGGAGCACATTCGCGGTATTGGGCTATAGTGAGATACGTTATTTGTATAATAAGCTGCCAGACTTTATAAGAAGATCTGACATGCAAGAATTTAAGAAATATTTATTAGAATTTTTGACTCAAAATGCATTCTACTCTGTGAAAGAATATTTAGATTATAAGCCTGACATTTATTAAATCTCCCCTAATAATTAAATTAAATTTTGACTAACCTGTAACTTAACTCTTAACATTGTAACTTTAATTGTAGTATAATTTGCATGCCCAGTAGCAGGCAGAATACATTGTACGAATATTATCATTATTAACATCCGCTTGACTGTATTCTAGCAAATAAATTACTTTTGACTTTTGCCTTTTTTTTATTGTAGCTAGGGGTACGCTGAATAAATGTTGCTGTATATAATTTTCTTCCCTTGAGACAAAATGCTGCAGATTAATTTACCTCCTCTCCAGTTCTGTTTCCTTGTACTTTCGCTCAAGATCGCTGCCTCGGAGCTCCGATGGGCGGTAGCGGTCCAACTTCTCACGAGATCCCCTATATGGCTCCTTATCGTATCTCCTGTCATCTTTAGGCTCGTATCTCCTCTCTTCCTTGGGCTCATAGTCCCTCTTCCTGACTTCGATGTCGCTGGGTTCAGGGTCTGTATATCTAAAAGGAATAATTCAAATTACATCATGACGAATTGGCCACCGAACATTAATATCTTTTTTTTATGTTATAGGGGGCAAACGTGCAGACGGATCGCCTGATGGTAAGCTATTACCGTCGCCCATAGACACAACACCATATGAGTCGCAAGTGCTGTAGAGGACAGAACCCGCCTCTAAATCATATGTACCTAGTATGTAAGGTCAATAAGGACCACTTTAGTGCCAATAAAGATAATGAAAAACAGCTAGGTAGATTTAAGAGTAAATCTGTTATTTACAAGTGCGGCCTTTCAGAAGGGAATACGCTCTTTTCCTGAATGTCATATCGGTCTGGAATACCGCAGGCGACAGTTCAGTCCATAGTTTGGTTGACTATGAGCATATTTCATTGTTTTAAAACTAGAAAATCTCAATAACTCGTCTAGCACATCCTCTTTCGTCTTTTTAGGGTGTCGACCCTCACTTGTTTCTAAATCATTTTAAGAACAGGACTATCCTCCTGAGACCCACCATACAAATAAAAATACAATCGAATTTGAACCTAACAGTTCCGATTACAAATTTGAATTTTATTTTATGTCAAATCAATCAAACCAAAACAAATGCAACTCTATCACTTCAAAATTTAACTTATTTTCCGTTGACCATATTTTGTCCTTTATATAGGACGCGGGGTCTTAGGAGGCTATACTGTTTGCGGTTCATCGCCGTGGTACAACGACCGGAATACCGGTATCGGTCCCTGGTTTAAAACAGAGCAACACAGAGACGTGTCAAGCGAAACAGGCTTGCGATGACATAAGTGAACAGTGTCTTCGTCTGGATTAAATATATTTACCTTCTATAGTCGGAGTCGTCTTCAGCAAGATGTTCCGGGCTCTTGAGCACCCTCGTGCGTGGCTTCGGCTGGACCTCTTTCTCCTTCTTGCTCTTCTTGGAAGAGTCGCGAGAGAACAGCTGTTTCATCTGCAACATCAACATAAATACATCAGTGAACGTTTCAGAAATATAACTCTTTCATTTGTAGCTTAAAAAATCCTCCTGGAGCAGCGGGAACGCGCCACTACCATCAGCCGAAACCGCAAAATTTCGCTTGCCACATGAAGGGATATCAGAAATTTGAGACTGGTGTTCTAGAAAGATACAAATTCTGCTCAAAGAACAAACGCATTTCAATAATGGACTAAAAATGGATACTATATTTTACCTTCTCCAGTCCAGATAGTTTCTTCGTAACTTTAGGCGGCTTTGCACTAAGTTTGTCATCACGGTTTGTACTTTTTTCGTACCTCTCGCTGCGGGGTTCGAAGTGTGACCCATCGTCAGCACTCCTCTCCCTGGGCACGTAGCCATCTTTCCGATATCCATCAGGCCTATAGTCTTCGAAGCGAGCCATGTATTCACCGTTGGCATATATCTGTTCACTGGGATAGTTGTCTTCAGTATGCTGTCGTTCGCTTGCTAAAAACAAAGATGTGTTGCGTACATCATCCATGCTGTCATGTCTTCTAGATTTGTGTATTTCACCACAGGAATCTTTACGGAAATCGTTTTCGATTCCGGAATCGACAAGTCGATTGTCGATTTCAAATCGACGCGGAGTTTCTTCGCGATAATAATCACGACTATCGCCAGAATCGTGCCGACGTATTGCGTAGTCTTCCTTGTAGTACTTATCTTTATTTTTCATTCTACGAAGAGAATTGTGGTAGGACTCTGCATGTTTGGCGTCGTAACGAATATTCGCGTATTCTTCTTCCCTTTCTTGAGCAATTTCCGGATTAGAAGCGTAATGTCCTTTTCTTTTACCGAAGCCATCGTCTTTCCTATACTTGTGACCGCTCTGAAGAACGTCATGACTAGAAGCCATTTGTTTTCTAATCCTATATTTCTGTTCCTTATACTCGTCGGGAGTGAGCGCTGGTTTTCCAGCATTAAATTCTAAGCTTGGAGGTTCGTATTCCGGTTCCGGCGGAAATCCATTTCTATTCTCTGCAATTTTTTTCCTGGGCTCTAATTTATCGATAAATTCACGCCTATCAAGATCATTTGTGGAAACTTTATGAAAAGTCCTAGATTCTGTGTTATATTTATGTTTGAGATTATCGGAATCATATTTGCTGTAATCTTCAGTAATGCTACTCTCAGCAAGACCGTCTCGTTCGACGGTGTGCCGGTAATACTTAGCCGTTTCATTGACGTATTTCTCAGTGGCTAGCCTGCGTTTCTCGGCTTCGTAGATCGGATCAGTTTCGACTAGATATTTTGTTATCGGCTCACCAACGTTGAATCTTTCGCGATCATATCTCCTAGCATTTAATCTTGATTCTAACAACTGTCGTCTATGACTTAATTCATTAAAATCTAAATCAACCTTATCTTTACTCTCTAATGGTTTTCTTTTAGTATCCATGCCGTCAGCTTGTCCTCTGGGAGATTCAATGAAATCCCTTGATTTATCCTCTTTAATAAGATGTTCATTGGCGTAGGTTGGTTCAATATCGTCAAAACTTGTCAGTTTATATTCTCTAAACCTTGGCCTTATCGGTGAATCAATAATTTTATAGGTTTCGGAATTTTTGTGCGTGGTATTATTTTTATACTCCGACTCATATGAACGGTTATTAGCATATTTGTACCTCTCCTCGTACCCTAGTCCTTCATCCTCATCAGAGTGTGGAGCGTAACGGTCTCTCGGAGGGGTAAAGGTTTTGTGGACGGTTTGTTTGGTAACATTGTTAGACTTAGTGTCTCCGAGATCTCTCACCACGTGAGCATAAACAACTCCTCTATTCGTCATTTTATTAACAGGTGAAGGCACTCTATCTGGACTAGTATTTCTGGCAAACAAATTTGGATCAGGACTTACACTAGGCTTAGTGTATGAAAATGGTTGATTTATATTAGTTCCGTTAGGTGGAGCTATCAAATGTGTTTTTGGAACAACGTGCTGGTCCTCCTTAAGAAGCTTTACCATATGACCCACAGTGTTCCCTCGAGTCAGCGGAGGCTTATCTGGAGGCTGCTGACTACTGTGTATCATATCTTTACCGGCATAAACGTTTTCTTCGATCTTTCTGATACTGTCCTTGATTCTATCTTTAAGTTCGACGGGATTTATATCTTTAGCTTTGATTGAATCAATTTCATCAACTAAAAGTGTCTTTTTGATTTCCGTTTTTCTTTTAGGCGTCTCTTTTATGGGCGGTGATTTTTCTCTGTCATCTTCAACAGATTTGCCCCGTTTAGTTCTAGCTGGTGGTTTAGGCTCTTTTTTCTCAGGTGTCTTGTATCTCGGAGGTTTTTCTATCGGGTTAACTTTAGAGCTTTCGCTAGGAGTTTGTTCTTCAGACTTTACACTATCCTTTTGGGACAGTTTTTGTTTTTGGAACACTTCTAGCGGCGGAGTTTTCTTAAAGTAATCTTCTCTCGGCGAACTTTCAATGATTGGCGACAGCTGACTCTTTTTGTTTCTCAGTGATTTCAAGAACTCTTCTGATTCACTACCAGATCTTTTACGAATAGGTTTAGGCTGTGTATTCAAGTTGGTGTCTTTTGATTTAAGGTCCGACACATCACTCTTACTTCTTTTCACTATAACGCCTGGTTTAGCAGTCACTACAATGGAGACATCAGGAGCTTTTGTTTTTTGTTCCTTAGCTCGTCTGAACAGCGTTGAAATTGACGTACGTTCTTTTTTCTTTTTGGAACCTACATCGCTGATGGATCGTTCTAAGGGTGCCTTGGTTTTGTCGCTGTTGTCATCGCTGTTCCTCCTGCTTCTGTCCTCTTTTTTCCGCCTGTGCGGCAGTGAGAAGAACTTCTCCGGGTTGTCGGAGGTGCAGGTGACGCTGTCGGCTTGAGCGCGCACCCTGTTGGCCTCGTCGATAAGTTCTTGCTCAGATAGGTGGGTGAAGGGTTCTTTTCGCACAGACGGCGGTGGTTCCTTTGAGGTTCCCCGCTCGCGGGGCTTGCCTGCGGAACATTAAAAACATTTTTATACACTGGCATTGCTGAAATGTATTTGTACCTGACATTAACAGAAAAATCTCGGACTTAGGTGCATGCGTACGTATTGATGATTATATCGAGCTAGATCTTAGTATAAGGGTCGGTTGCACCAACATACATCGTCAAATATGGCGCCGGCAGCTGTCATCCCATATAAACTTGTCAAACTTTCCATACAGTCAGATTTTAACGAACACTGCTGCCGATTACAGACGGTTTGGTGCAACCCACCGTTAATGTGAGACACACATTATAAGCTAAATGTCCTGGTAATTGACACTGACCCGATAATTACCACTGTTAATTTTAAAAGAAATAGAAGTATATATAGAAGTCCATCTTGTTAACATCTATGAATTGAAAATGTTGTTAATTAATCTCCAACAAAGATTAATTATAGTATATGATATGTTATTAGCTTTAGTCCATGCAATAAGATTTCTTACACAAAAACTAGAGGATAATATTTACTACAAATGACGCGTTGTAAAATAAGTAATTAATTAGATTCTGTCCGTTAAAGACGAGGGTTACATAGGTATATAAAAAGTTAGGTAAAATCGTGTTGTACTGTATCCAACTTGAGTGTGATTTCAACAAACATCTTATTACTGAAATTTAGAATGAAGGAAAAATTGAAAAATTTAGGCACCGAGCAGGATTCGAACCTGCGACTTATAGCTCAGTTGGCTAGAGCGACTGGCCGCGAGTGCCGGGAGGCCTAAATTTTTCAATTTTTCCTGCATTCTAAATTTGGGTATGGGATGGCGCATCGTAACTGACGATTCTCAATATGATTTGAGACGTTAGTGCCGTTAATGAAGCATGAGTCTTCTGGTAGATGTCGCTGTACGCCTCCCTTAAGGCGTTTGTATAAAAAGAATAAATTATTACTGTGTAGATAAGTAATGTGTTCCTATATAGGATAATATACAAGGATGGATATATACAGCTGACAGGAGTGACGCCACAACTAGAAACCGTGCTTCAGATGAAGCCACTTTACTCAACTGAGGAATGACGGAGGAGTATATTTAGCAAGTGGACTAGAATATTATAGTGTAGTCTAGTGTACAGTCGATGGCATAAATATGTACACATTTTCGATTCTTATGTCAAAGGATGAAAGTGAAAAAATGTATACATATTGATGCCCTTGTACCATAAGTGCGCAATGCCCCATCGAGTTATAAATATAGACGTAGGTATGTACCTACATTCAATGCCGAGGTTCAAAAATATCGGTACTACCTCCTGACCTTAACTTAGTGTTCACATATTTCTTGAAACTTTGTGAATAACGTTTATTCGAACGCGTCTGTTAAAAAATTAGAAGCGGAGATAATAAGCGAGATTACAAGCGGAGATAATAGACATTGTAACTTGGTACCAATATGTAATTTAAATTAGGTAATTTACAACTTAAAAAAAAGTCTACGTAACGTAACTACAACGTAAAGTAACGGCTACGAAGGTAGGTCCCTAATTCTAGGTTAGACGTGTAATCTCGACTCCGGGGAGCGATTCGATTCACTAAGTCCGACTCCGCTATCGGTACCGACTGCGCTTATCGACTCTTCGACTCCTTTGAATCCCTCAAATCAATTCACTCCGGACTCGCTGGTTTCAATACAAATACAGTGATCTTAATAGTTCTTCGATCTTTTGATTCTTTTAACTCCGGACTTGATAGAAATACAGTGGATAAAGCGACAGTCAAGGGACCGGTGATATTACGTCGCACTAACAGAACGTCGCACAAAACGGACTGATTCACTTTGAAAATGTTTGGTATGAAATTTAACGTGTGGTGATTTCGAAGTCGTTAAAAGCGGTAAAATGTTATATGCGGAGTCGTTATAAGCGGATTCTACTGTATACGAAAGTCCACCAGTTTTGCCTTCGGTCCGCGATACCGCATACTTCGGCTCCGTACCGAGTCGGAGTTAATAACTCCTCAGATTTGATAAGATTTGAAAAGAGTCGACAAGGAATCGGCACCGCTTACGGATTCGAATCATTTAAATCTTCAAGTCCGGATTTACCCATCTCTATTCTAGGTTAGAATTCTGACTTAAAAAAAAGAACACAAACATGGAAAAGGGTATCAAGTCAATACTAAGGCAGAGATGGTTAGGTAACATTATCGTCGCTTAGTTGGTAGTACGCCGCGTAACACAGCATGCAGCCTGTATGGCTATAGGTAGATAAAAAATTTCATAGATACCATCGATCAACTGGCCATTTCAATAAGAATCAACAGCGACTTCAACAAAAAACCCGATCCCGAAAATAACAAAAGAAGGGGACTGAACCCATAAAATGTTTGGCACCTGTTAAGGTGTATCCTCCATGCGGTCCGCTAAAAAAACGATTTTTGTATCTACAAGAGATTTAAGGCGCGTATAACCGCGAACGACCTTGCGCGTTGGGGCGTGGCGTAGCCTTTCCCGCCGCACCCCCCGCTGTAACAGGTTTTTTGTATGTGTGTATGTATTTTTTATATTATTATTATCTAAATACGTAGGAATGTTTGAAGTAATTAAATATATAAAATAGTTAAGTAGGTATATTGTCTCAGAATCGAACTCTTATATTTTAGCGTCGCGCGCAAAGCGACACAGCCTTCCCGTCCGAGAGCCGGTGGCAGACTGCCGCCCGTCGCCCGCGCACGTATCCGCCCCAACTTTTATGACGGCGTGGTAATTATTCCAGGTTTTTGACAAAAGTAATGATTATTTTACAATATCCGCAGCTCAGATTATGAGAAACTGAATTAAGTTTTATTTTCTGAATATCCCGTGTAAAAAACATGTCTAGATGGTGAGCAGTAGTGATTTAAAAGGTTGAAAAATGCCTTCTTTGATAATTTTTTTTGTTAGGACAATTTAGGCGTGTTGCAATTTCCGTAGCTTAGATTGAAGGTGACATGTCAATTCTTCAAGTATATTTTGTCGAGACCTATATATCGGGCCAGTTTTGGGTTTTAGGCCTTTGAACGCGACCAAAATGTGGTATTTCACTCTATTACGTGCCTTAAGCAGCCTCAAGGCTTCGCTGAAACTGTCCAAGAATAGCCGTGAGCGCAGGTTGACGTCATTCATAAGCAGAGCTGCAAACACGAAGACACAACTCAGAGACGCCGATACTGGATTATCAACCGTATGGTGATAATATAAATATGGTTGAAAATGGGATAAAGATTGAAACCGATTATTTATTAATGTGGCAGGTTTGTGTCGTATTGTGATCGCATATTGGTTTTTACATACTAAAGACATAATTACTTTTAAATTTAATTTGATTGTAAAGATACCTATCCACTACCCATTAGATCATTTATCTGTTATACGGTATGACTTATATACCTATGAAGAAGATTATAACAGTAAAAGCGGGTGCAGTGGCGGAAAATGCCGAAATATTAAAGAGTAATAAATATATGGGCCTCGGCATAGAGTACAATTTTGTACCTTTTGCTATCGAAACTCTTGATCCATGGGGTCCCAGCGCGCACAAAATATGTACTGAAATCGCGGAGCGTTTGGTTGACGTAACTGGTGACCGAAGAGCTGGCGGCTTCCTCGCACAACGTATCAGAGTCATTGTCAGTTGTAAAAATAAAAGTTGTCCACCCGGTGGTCAATAGTTAACGGCTTATGTACAAATAAGTTATGTTTTTATTAAATAGATTTATAGTTACGGACACACCGTTTATGCGGGTTACTAGACCAATCCAAAATTAAGCTTTGTGGCCCTTAACTTTTGATATGTCCACGGAAAAGACGCGAACCTAAATCTGACAATGACCGATCAGCATTGTGATACAGCGAGGAAATGCCGTGCCGCCAGCATCCTCGGTACAATGCCCCAAGGGCCTGTTTTAGATTTAAGTTAGTTGTAATATTATTTAGGTTATTGTTATTTAACTGTTATTACCGCCTATAAATCAATACAAGTGTCACACAGTCATAAAATGAATAAGTACCTAGTGAATCATAATGTCCCTGGTGTTTTAGTGTGCGCAGATCTACAACAATTACGAGAGAAATTATATAATCTATCTACTTTGGTCTATTATCCAAGATGCTTTGACCACCCTTCAACCACTTCAGCTGGTTACCCATGTGATTATATTGGATGACATTGTCGTCTGAGATCTCAAAGGTGTTTCTATTGGATCATTAGCTGAGCGACTCACGCGACTTTCATTCCTTAGGGCTACTCCGAACTTCGAAATCCGATTTTCAAATCGTGCCGTCCCTTTCACTCATATAGTGTATAAACCGAGAGTGAAAGGGACGCCACGATACGAAGTTCGGATTTCGAAGTACGGAGTAGGCCCTCGGGTTCGATATTTTACAGCTTTTCAGTTAAGAATTATGTAGCAGATTTTTTCCATACAAAAAGCGTCAAAGTTTTCCACCCACTAATCCTAAACCGATTTGCATGATTTTTGGAAATGTTGTAGATATGATTGAATACTAGGTTCATTTTCATCACATTTGATTTTTTGTAAAAATTGCCTACAAGTGAAAATATGGACCCTTGAATATTCGTTTTTTTGACTCGAAAACTTCCTCCTGATTTTTTGCAATTTTTTCATAAACGAGAGAGAATTACTAAAAAAAGTAAAACGTATAAACCTAATGGGATGTGTGGGATGGGAACCTTAAGGATGTAACGAATATAGGGGCCTCAAGGCTAATACTGTCTCATTTGTTAAAGGTTTACGTTGCCGCCCGAAGCACTAATTCTGCGAGAAATTAGGCGCTGTGTATCAGCTGTGGACAGCTGCGTTAAGGTGTGACCTCACTACAAGCACCGCGACTCACAATCCCCGCTCACACTTGACCGCTATCCAAGTCACGATTCGATACGGCACATGAGTTTTTACGTCTTCGCATAACTTTGACTTTAATTAACTATTCCATTATTTGAATACGAGGAAAAAATATTTTATTACTTTTAGTTTATTAACAATGGAGAATTTGCTATTAAAAGGTATTTTACTGTTACCGGGCAGTGATTATTATTAATCACTGATACGTGGCAATAAAACTGAATTTGAATATGTATGTCACAGTGAAACTGGGAAACAGTAAACGTAGTAAGCAACTTTGGCGAAAATATGTAAACTATATAAGGAATTCCGAGTGCCCAACATCTAATAGGTATGTAAACTATACAAGGTGAACGAAATAACCTAGGTCGTTGGTTAATTTTTGGCGTATCGAAATCAATCCGGAAAAAAGCACTGCGATAATCTTCCAACCGTCTGACCGCGTTAGCACGGAAAATCGGGTGGCTTCGATCCAAATGTTTGACCGGCCCATCCCCTGGGCCAACGAAGTCAAATATCTTGGAGTGACCCTCGACAGAAAACTGACTTTCCGTAGCCACATCAGGGGTACGCAATCGTGCGTTTTTCGTGCTAGGAAGGCTAGGCCGATGATGTCTTATGAAAGTGTAGCTTTTGCTCACATGCCTAATATGACATCGCTCAAGCCGCTTCAGGGCATTCAGAATCGTTTTCTCTGTAGTGCGACTGGTGCTCCGTGGTACCAGTCGAACCTCAGTCTGCACCACGACCATGTACGGTTTCTTTAAGCAGACTGCCAGACGTTATTTTGACAACGCTCCCCATCATAAGAATCCGTTAGTTAGGAAGGCTTGCCTACGTTTCCATCCCTCCCCCTCTGTCGTAACTCGGCGATCACTGATTAGGGGCCGCACGGTCCGGCGTTCTAGGACCCGGACGACGTAATCAGTGTCCATCGAAAGATAGATCGCTGCGCTTACGGCTTCCAACTCAGACACCACGCGTACACTTAGGCATTCCCGGCGGGGACGTCTAATACCGCGTGATCGCGACAACACTGACACTTATATAGTCCCTATTCGTCCCGGTACCACCGCACATCGGGTAGTCAGTCCGACCCAGGTTGGGCCTAGTTGAGTTTCTTGCTGGACTCTTCTCAGCTCGGCTAGGTTTTAGTGAACCAGCGACAAAACTCACAGTAGCTCGATTCCACTTACACCTCAGATTCGATTGAAACCGCTCAACCAATCTCACTGGAGCGCAAACTCTTAGAGTATTCCAGTGTTCCAAACCACACGCGTGGTCACGTCGGAGGTTTTCCCCAGGCTACTCTACAATTGCGCACTCCTATCGCTTTATTTAAAGAGAAAGAAGAGTTATTGATCAAGTAGACAAACAAATTAACAAAAACCTTTCCTCGTGTAAACCCAGACACAAACAAAAAAGTTTCACGCCTTAATAACTCGATTTCAATGGAAAATCAATTACTATCATTGACCATATCACCCGAATCGTTTGAAGCTAAAGATTCACTCAAAAAAGCACTTATTTCTACTGTAATAGAGATCAAAACTTAATGGTATCGTTTGAAAACTAAACGCAGTAATTCAGTAGGAATCTTGTGTCTAAGTGCCTTTTTCGTCTGTCGGAGCAAGTGGCCGTAAAATCAATGCTTCCGTTCATTCTGCGAAGCTCAGTTTATGAGCCTTTTCGGTGATTAAGGCTATTCTGGCCATGACCTTACACTGAAATAAAGCGGACTCTTTGAAGTATAACCCTACATGCAGTCTTTTAAAAAAGTTTTTGGAAACTGAGGGACTTAAATTTTATTTTTATTTTATCTGTAGTGTTGATGTCTCACAAGATCTTTTAGAACGATAAATACGAGTTACGTAAAAAAAAAACAATGGAGGTTGTTTTCTGCCTAAAATTCTTTACTGCTTTTAAACAACCTGAAGTAGATGTGTTGTCCTTTTAAATATGTGATACTAGCGGCCATCCGCGATTTCGTCCGCGTAGATTTTAGATGATAACAAAGATGTAAATGAGGTTTATTTGTTTCTGTCAGTTGTCTGATGGTATTAATCTTTTGTGAAAAATTACTTAAAAGAAAAAATAAATGTCTGCCATCTTGGATTTGAAAATGGATGTCATTTTCGTAATCGGCACCCCGAGGAACCACAAAGATGACACCCATTTCGATTTATGTCCGCCATCTTGGACTTGCAAATGCATGTCATTTTCGTAATCGGCACCACTAGGAACCTTCTATCGATTTTGGTATGTGATATTTTGACCGTTTTTCGGGAAAAGAACCAAAGTATTAAATCTGAAAATTCATTGTTTAAAAAAAACCGGTTTTTATTTGACAAAAATACGTTTTTTGCACATTTTTTGTAGGAAACCTATTGCTGTCGTCCGTCGTATGTCACGTAGGGTTTACAGCCAAAAGGTTGGAGCTACAGTCTTCAAATTTTCTGTATATGCAACTTGTTTTTCAATCAAAACTTATTTTGAAATGTTTTTAAAGAGGGCAGCTAAAGGGGGCGTGAAAATTTTTTTTTCCTTCCCCATCGAGTGCAGTATTGTTCTTTAGAACTCGTTGAAGAGATAAATATCGTATTTTTTTTTATAAAAAATATTTGCAAACAAAGGAATGAGAAGCAACCAAAATATTTTTTGTAAATTTTGTTGCGACGAATTTTTTATGTGTAACCTAATGTTTATTATTATGCATATTTCATCAACAAATACTCATATTGATTAATTTCGGAACCTCATAAGTGCGAAGTAAGGACACGCTTAATGCCGGTTTTTGTAATTGTCTAGCTGTCAAACATCTGGCTTGTTAGACAGAGGACCTTCTGTATTTGTACGTAAATACTAAGTACTATTAGAGGTATTTATTCTGTGCAATCAGTTATTCGATTTTTTGCGAGACTTAAGTGGCAGTGGGCAGGGCACATTGCTCGCAGGACTGACAGTCGATGGGGCCAGAAACTGCTTGAGTGGCGTCCACGCACCGGAAGACGAGCTGTCGGTAGGCCTCCGACGAGGTGGAGTGATGACCTGAAGGTCGCGGGAATCCGGTGGAAACGAACGGCACAGGACCGGTCTAAATGGCGAGCCTTGGGGGAGGCCTATGTTCAGCAGTGGACGTCTTTCGGCTGAAATGATGATGATGATGATGATGAATCACTTATTCCGTCAACATCGATATTGAATGAATACATCCGACATCCGACTATTTGGTTCCACGGCAGATGGCATGACGACACCGCGGAGGTCCGAGGTCCGTGTTATTGACACTAGCAGTCGTCGCGAGAACGTGTCGGGTCTAAAAGTTAACTGGTTTCGCGACCAAAAAGGGGTATAATTTATGGATATTGAAGTAACGAGTAGTTACCGTGTGTAACTAACACGGCGTTTCAAGGTTTTGTTTCATTGTGGCATTGAAAATGGTCAAAATTAAAATTTTAAGAATCAATTTTACACTAAAGTAATACTAATAATCTAGACGTGTTGCAATTTCCGTAGCTCAGATTGAAGAGGACATATTAATTCTTCAAGTATATTTTTCGAGACCTATATTTCGGGCCAGTTTTAAGTTTTAGGCCTTTGAACGCGACCAAAATGTGGTATTTCACTCTATTACGCGCCTTAAATTAAAACCAATAAGAAAACGACATAGTAGTCTAAATTTGTATTACTTACTTTTAATGTTATTTAGTTCTTAGCATTGTTATTGGAAATGTCTTTATATAGGTGATAAACATTTTTTAATTAACAACGTGTCTTCGCAAATCATTACAATTGAAACTAAAAACTGCCTATACTCGTAAATAAAGAAATATATGAATATTCTCTTTTCTTGAAGGTTTGAAGGTCATATAAATAAAATAAATAAATAAATATTAGAGGACAATCTTACACAAAGCGAACTAGCCCCACAGTAAGCTCAAGAAGGCTTGTGTTATGGGTACTAGACGACGATATATTTAATAGATATAAATACGGAACGAAGCGGTATTTCCGGACGATATCGGTCCGGAAATACCGCAGACGACAGTATCTTAGGTTTATTCATAACAATAGAAGTTAACAATAAGTGTCAACCTTTGGGCATTGGTGTCAAACGATGGAACGTTGACCTTACGTCAGTTTGTCCACAACTGGTGTACTGTTTGAGTGCTAATGGCTGCTCGGCCATTGTTCGCACGTCATGATTGATATGACAGCCCGCCTACAGCAGCCAAATCACACTGAACGTTCATTGACTGATCCATTCCACTTTTTAGAGTTCCTTTTTTGCCTTTACAAGCTTTAGAAAAATCTCCGAGTTAATGAGCAATATAAATCCTTCAATATATATAAAAAAGACAACAGGGTCAAGGCTATGGTGTCTGCTTAACCATTGCAGTAACATGTAAAAAATGTTTCTGTATATATTTTATTTAAGGATCGATGCATTCGAAATGTGGTGTTGGCGAAGAATGTTGCGAATACCGTGGACTGCCAAACGCAATAATGTATCGATCCTCACGCAACACCACATCAAAGATCGCCTATCCACTATATGCCACCGCCGTATTCTTTCATACTTTGGCCACGTTACGAGGCGAGGAGACAACAGCCTCGAGAAACTGGTCATAGTTGGAAACGTGGAAGGGAAACGCGCCCGTGGTAGATCTCCGACGCGATGGACCGACCAAATCAAGGATAAGACCAGCAAGTTCTACGATGTGGTGCAGATGGCCACCAACAGAAGCCGTTGGAAGCAAGTCGTGCTGTCCAGCAAGACTGCAGATTATCACGATCTTCAGTCATGAAGGAACGACTACAAACAAGAGATATATTTTATGCGTGCTAAACTGCTAAATACGGATATGAGACGTGGTAGGTTACGAAAGACATCTCGCGCCAGCTCCAGGTCGTCATCCACCGATGTCTTCGCCGTATTCTCGGTGTTTACTGGCCCGAGAAAATCTCCAACATCGCACTGTGGGAACGCTGCCATGAGACCCCGATCGACTAGCAGATAAAACGCCGCAAGTGGAACTGGATCTGTCACACGCTCCGAATGGACCCCGATCAGATACCGAGGCAAGCCCTAGACTGGACTCCCCAAGGAAAGCATAAGCGTGGCCGCCCTAAGCAGACCTGGCGGCGGACGATCATCGCAGAGGCGAAGAACATAGGGAAGACGTGGAGCGAATTGAAGCGCGAAGCTCAAGGCCGAACGGGATGGCGGCGCACTGGGAAGTCCTCTGCCCCATCTAGGGGACATAGGAACATAAGTCAAAGTAAGTCAAACTGACAAATAAATATTTTCTTTCTTTTTGATTGCCATCGCAGTACATGAAATGTAAATCCTTTCGTAGTAGTAGATTGTGCCTCAAGGCAGCTTAAAGAGTAAATAACGGCGACGGCGGTATATTGAATCCTGAGTGGGGACAAAGATTCTACAATGGAATCCCGATCGTAGCGAGAAATTCTAAAGTAGAATCTTGAGCGTAGCGAGCGATTCAAGTGTTTACGACCAAGACGGAAATAATTTGGCTACCGTGTGACACATACTGCTTTTCACACCGCCTATGAGGCCCGCACCTAAAGAGATGAAATGTCTTACAAATAATTTTGCTACCGAGTGGTGCATACTACTTTTCATAGTCATAGTCATAGTCATATCATTTATTGTATCCGTAGTTGTACAGCACACACACCTTCTATGAGGAAAAGAATCATTGTCGCCCTCAAATGAGGGAAGAAAAGTACATCGTTGATCCCTCATTCGAGGGCAACAATGACTCTTTTCTGAATAACAGGTGTGAAAATGAAATTTCTTCTTGATTTATGTTACTATGTAAGTATACAGCGAGGAAATACTGCCAGTATCTTCTTGGCCAAGGGAGGACATCTAAATTTAGAGCAAAAATTTTATTTTTAAGTCCCAAGATTCCGGTTTTGTTTTAGTCCTTAATCTTCTTTCTGAATAAATTATATGTTCATCTCTAAGGTACCTGTGTAAATATAGGCCTTAATTCCTTATGCAAAAAAAACTATACTGGACCCAGGTTTTTTTCGCCTGTCACTTGTTTATTTTTTGTCGCGCGCAGGGTGAGTAGCATGCGTGGGCGCATTCATTAGCGATTCTTTGTAAACGCATCCGCCATTAGACATGTGCGGCTGACCGTTCGCGAACCTTGTTGCAACGGAGTAAGGTCTACTATCAGTCAGTGCAGAGTAGTTGGTATACTTAGAAGAGGAACGACGCAAGTCGCAAGTGACTGTAGCTAAGTATAGGCATGTTAGTCCTTTTGTTGTGGCAGTCCCGCCGGCGGGGACGTCCACCCCGCGATCGCGATAACACTGACACACATAGACCCTATTTTTCCCGGTACCGCCGCACACCGGGTAGAGTCAGTCCGACCCAGGCCGGGCCTAGCTGAGTTTCTTGCTGGACTCTTGTCACTAAACTTAGTGAAACAGCGACAGAACTCTCAGTAGCTCGATTCCACTCACACCTCAGATTCGATTGAAACCGCTCACCCAATCTCACTGGAGCGCAAACTCTTAGAGTATTCCAGTGTTCCAAACCACATGCGTGGTCGTGTCCGAGGTTTCAGCTGGATTTTCCCCAGGCTACTCTCCAACCGCGCACTCCTATCGCTTTATTAGGCCCGGCCTATAAAACCACAGTCAGGTTCAAAAAGGATCAATTATAGACCGAGTGAGCGCGAAGCTTCGTTTCAGGCTTTCAGGGCAAAAATACTTTCGTAACTCTGATGGATATCGGGCTGTTTCCTCTACAGATAAGATAAGACTATTTGTAAAGTCGTGTAGATACAGACGAGTGCAATAATATGGGTGCATGCAAGCAACTCATAAATATGTCCCATGGATCTTATGTCAGCTCGTTAAAGTTTCGGTACATATTTATGAGAGGATTCATTCGATACATATTTTCACACTTGACTGTACACGAGATGTTATATAAAAGCATCCATGACACCCTGTCAGGGCACACAAATGATATTATAATTAACTAATAAAAGCCTAATTAATAAATAACCTAAGATTTAACCTTAGCCTAATTCTAAATTCTAATAAGAGCCTAATTTCGAAGTAACCATTTTAATGAAATATCTTACATCGATTTTAAAAAGTATTCCAAGAATTTCATTAGGTGTTTTTTCTAAGTGGAAACTATAATATTTCGAAGTACATCATAAAACAAATAACCTAATTAAAATGAAAATTAATCTAAATCCCAGGTCATGCTAATGATTTAATTAATCTAGGTATATAATTGGATAATTGGACAGAGTAGATTTGGTTTCATACAGTTTGCATTTCTCAAGCGATGGTCGCAAAATTTTGTGAGCATGTTCGTTAATTGACCGAGTGAAACGAAGGTCTCTGCTTCAGCTTCGACAAAAATGCTTTCGTATTGTCCAGATTCCGGATTTCCGTTTGTTCTCGTCTACAGGTCGCAATTCTCAACCGATTCTCGTGAAATTTCGTGAGCAGGTTCGATAGTTATATATATTTTTTTTGTCGAGACGGTTTTTGGAAATTTACAAAAACAATTTTTTTGTCAATGATTTTGTAAGTTTCTGCGGGCGGATTTCGGTTTGTTCTCCTCTACATGTCGCATTTTTCAACTGCTTCTCGTGTAATTTTGTTAGCAGGATCGATATTCATAATTGATCTTTTTTATAATGTCAGATTTTGGAAATGATAAAATAACTCACTCACGAGGTCTACAACTCACAGATCCACTAGTTTATAAGGATCTCTATTGTCGCTTCGTTTTGTCCCAAATCGCAGAGCCATCGGGATTTGAAAACGTTAAAAACATGTATTCTCTATTCGTCTATGTATTTTATCACAAGGTGTTCAGCTCGCAAAACCATTAGTGTGTATATGTAGGTATGTGTTGAGTCTGTGCTGTGTTTATCTATAAAATTCATACCAATCCATTATGCTGCTAAAAGTAGCTGTCACATCTACCGTTTTTGGCCTAGAATGCAGTTTTATTTAGACAACGAATTAACATTAAGGTCTAATGTCCCGTTTTGTTGACAGGGAAACTATTTGCTTAGTCCGTGTATAATCGTTCATCGCCATATAATCCGATCAATTACTTGAGAAAATGTAGGCGTAGATGCTTTTGTAAATAAGCGAGGTAAAGTCAAATATAGTGAATACCTTGAAGATTTGTATGTGTTTTTGAATAAGATAAATAATAGTGTGCCCACATGTATAAACATCTGCGCATATATTGAATATGACGACGTAAATAAACCGTGGGTGTTAGTTTTACGACTTACGATTTAATTGTTAAGTTTTAGACTGACGAATTGCATACTTATGCGGAAGACCGAAATTTGGTCACGTTTTTCCTAATTTGCCAGTTATATGCCTATAGGATAAATATGTGATAAATCCACATCGAAAGGGACCTTATGGCGGCAGGCGCTTACGTTACACCTATTCACTATTGTATTGGAACAGCGGCAATAAAGGCGTAAGTGCCGGACGCCATAAGATCCCTTTCGATGTGGATTATCACATATTTGTAACCGCCTTCAAAACTGGAGTTATGTATGTATGTACGCGATTATCTCTCGTTTAGCCGAACCGATTTGGATGTGATTTTTAGAAAAGTATTGGTTCATTCTGGAGAAGGTTTTGGTATACAATAAATGGATACACCGTGAAGGCGGTTCATTTTTTAAGGTTCCGTACCCGATGGTAAAACGGAACCTTATTGTTGTCACTCACGAGTCCGTCCGTCCGTCCGTCCGTCGTCTGTAACACAGGTTTTACAGCCAAACGGTTGGAGCTACAGTATAAGCATGTTGTTGACCCGAAGCCATACAAATCGATGTTTAGAGTTCACTGAGTAGGTAAATGTTATATTTTTTGTTTGTAAAAATATTTGAAAACAAAGGAATGAGAAATAACGTCACACAATGATGGTATTTTAGTTCATTTAAATCACATTGTAGCCATTATAGGAAATATATATAAAATATAGATGTGTCTCTTACACGTGGAGCGATTTACAGAATCGAAGTGTCAAACCTCAAACAAATGTCAATAAAACTTATTCAAGTAAACACGACATGAGTGAGTTTAGATATAAATGATGACATATGACTTTTAATATTTTTTTTTGGAATACTTTAAATTAATTTATTCCATAAATTGACCAACTAATGTACTATTAATCCAAAAATGAAATCCGCCACATGCTTCGTCAAATTAACTTAACATAAAGGACCGCCCCGGATCGTAGATGGCTCGAAAGTTCCCATAACCCCAGCGGCGTTGCCACGCTGAATGGCCAAAGAGATCTGTTGAGCCAAGAACGATCCGGACCGAGGATCGCAACCCCTCTCTCTCAGCCGACGACTCAAATCCCTAACAAAGTCCCTGGCCTCCGCGCCCCACGGCCCCGCCGTCTCCACCGCCACTGGCACGAAGTCGTACATTGGTTCCAAGGCAGAGTACTTCACATGTTAACTTTTAATATAATTTTTTTTACTAATTTGATTAATATAAGTGACATTATTTTGTAATTATTCATAGGTAGTATGACTTCACATTGTAATTTAACATTTATGACATTTTATTGAAAGTATTAATTAGGATTTGCCGCTTATCCCCGCCATTTTTTTAATAGTTTTGCATGCCAGTTGCTGGTAAAATGTGTGGCTTTACTCTTTAAAAACGTTACCATCTATTGTACTACATTTTATGCAGAATAAATATATTTGTATTTGTTGATATCACTAACGTAGACCTTAAACTAAAAGCCACAGAGTCTTCTACAGAGCTTCATATATTAACTCGACGTCACTGCAAAGCCGGTTTTCGTGTCTAATTTCGGATAGGTACGTAAATTAAATTGACACGAATGGCAAGGTCGCGGTTCTGCGGATGCTTCCGAATAATTCTCGATAATTTCAATGTCAATGGAATCATGAAGCCGTGATTAGGAAATACATTTTAAACTTAAGATTAAGATTATCTTTGTATCTCTCTTAGGGTGCCCTGCTTAGAAGCCCGTCCCGCCGTAGCGGTGACGCGACCAGTCACAGCCCCCAAAGCGCCCAGCAGGCTGAGCCGTCTAGCACCCAGTGCTTTTACCATGAGTTTACATGACCGTACTCGCTAGCGACTGCGTAAAAAATTGTATGGGCCTCTGTCGGTTACGCAATAGAACTAAGAATCGGCATACTACCCATATTACCCATTTTTGTATCCTACAAAATTTTTATTGGGCTGTCTTGAGTTTAACTCTCTAGAAGTAAGGCGTAATTACAAACTATTGACGACAATGTGTAAAATCTTGAGGGGAAACAGTGATTGCCCGGACTTGGTGTCGTGGTTCGTGAAGCTCGCAGTACCTTTTGTACCTAGGAACCAAGTAAGACCGACCGCGAGCCCCCAATCTTCTAGCTGTTCCGCAGGCGCGCATTCTCTCATAGAAACTCTCCCGTTCTTCAAGCACCCGGCATGCTTAATGCGCTTCTGTCATCAGCACCTGATTGTGATTTGTTTGCTAGCAGATGGATAGAAGTATGTCGAGAATGTTTGAAGTACTGTGAGAAAATGGATAGTTGAAAGTGATGCATAGAATAATTGTAATAATGTATTGTCTTGTTTATTAAACCAAACTGATTTTCCCAGCGCCTCGGTGCAAACTATAATGCTGTGTAAATTTCTTGTGTCAATAAATAAATAAATACTGAATCATTTACGCAGTCGCTAGCGAGTACGGTCATGCAAACTCATGGGAAAGGCACTGGAAGGTGCAGAACTCGAACGAAAGAACAATGCGAATCACTTGCCTTCGAGCCGTGGGTCTCTGTTAGTAGCTCGATTCCACTCACACCTCAGATTCGGTTGAAACCACTCAACCAATCTCACTGGAGCGCAAACTCTTAGAGTATTCCAGTGTTCTAAACCACACGCGTGGTCGTGCCGGAGGTTTTCCTCTGGATTTTCCCCAGGCTACTCTCCAACCGCGCACTCCTATCGCTTTATTGGGCCCGGCCTATAAAGCCACAGTCAGGTTCAAAAACCGGCCAAGTGCGAGTCGGGCTCGCGCACAAAGGGTTCCGTAGCAGCAAATATAATAAACTTATTATGTCAATTTATACACCTGGTGAATGGAGCCTAAACTCTCCCGATATTTTGCCTTGTACTTTTACAGTTAAATCAACCTATCTCAAAAACTATAAGAGATACTTTGATCAAACCAAAAATCGTTGAAAGAGTTAATTAGCATGCATCACCTCTATTTTTTTTAGAATTTTATACCCCGTAGTTATAAAAATAGAGGGGGGGGGGACATACTTTTTACGACTTTGAGAGCTGATATCTCAAAAACCGTTCACTTTAAGAAAAATGTTTTTTAGAAAACTTTATATCATTTTAAAAGACCTTTCCATTGATACCCCACACGGGTATGTACATCGAAAAAAAAATTTTCATCCCTCAGTTACATGTATGGGGGGCCCCACCCCCAATTCTTTTTTTTACTATTTAGTGTCATAATTTTGTAGCGGTTCATACAACACATATTCCCATCAAATTTCATCACTGTAGTACTTATAGTTTCCGAGTAAATCGGCTGTGACAGACGGACAGACGGACAGACGGACAGACGGACAGACGGACATGACGAAACTATAAGGGTTCCGTTTTTGCCATTTTGGCTACGGAACCCTAAAAAAAGGGTCTCTGTTGAATTTGTAATTGTCGGTCATCAGGTAAACTGTATAAAATGTAATAATTGATAATGACTGTCATTTTTATTATAATAACAATTAATTCATTGCTTGCTTGTGCTTACAGCTGTGTCTATTTTTAATGATTTTATGCGATATAATTGCATAAGTGGTATTTAACGATTGAATAAATGCTATGTTAATCACATTTATGTTTATTTCATATCTAATCTCTCACATTATTTTCAGAATTTTTGGAGGTTTATTACTGATCCTTTAGGCTTTCAAAAATCGCTTTTAAATTGTGCGAGAAAGTGTATTTCAGTAGGCACATTATTATTATTATTAATCGTTTATTTCATAAAGACATCAATTTACACAAAATTAACTACACTGCCAAACTGCGTAACAGTTTGTTGGCAGTTAGAATGCTCTTGATACACTTGTGTCATTATATCTATATTGCGGGTTGTAACCGAATTAGTCGTACAGTCGCCATCAGATACATCGAAGCGAACAAGGTGCTCACAAATATCTGAACACGACTCTATTCTCAAGGCGTTAAAGTGCATGTTCAGATATTTTTGAGCACCCTGAAGAGTACCGATATATTTGATGGCGACTGTACCTCGGTAGCACGCACGCGATAACCCCGCCATGTATATTAAAATCGCAGGCAAGTATGCATCATGTACATATATATATTTTTTTATTTTATTATTTTTTGGACAATCTTACACAAATCAACCTAGTCCCAAACTAAGCAAAGCTTGTACTATGGGTACCAAGTGACGATATACATACTTATATAGATAAATAAACACTTAAATACATAGAAAACATCCAAGACTCGGGAACAATACATGCCCTGACCGGGATTCGAACCCGGGACCTCCAGCTTCGAAGGCAGGGTCACTACCAACTAGGCTAAAGCGGTCGACATAAATGAGCCTTTAAGTTCCCTTCCCTCGTCTGTTGTCACACAGTGCATCCTCAACTTTTATAAAGGAAACGCGTAGGTGACTCCTTTGGAGTTGCGGGCGTCTATAGGCTGCGGTGCCCGCTTACCATCAGGTGGACCGTAAGCTTGTTTGCCACCGGAGTTGTATAAAAAAAAAAAATCGGCGCTCTTACCGGCTTCGTATTGGTGATAAAGAAAATTACGGTCGAAACAATGCCCTGGTTGCGCACGCGCACACAACCAGTTGTCAAGGTCACGCACCGCGCGCCAGCGCCGGGTCCCGTAGGTCAACATGGTACTTTCTATTCATATTAATTTTGTTCATTGTATGAAGTGTTTGTGGCGTCTCCTGTCATCTGTCAAATCTGACATGTTCTGCATCGCGCTATCGAAGTTTCTTAAGACAGTTGCATATATATAACTTCCAACCAACTCTCATTGGACTTCGGTCCTGAGAGATGTCTCTATTGTTGTTTCTTCCTGTCTCCTATCTATTGTATATATGTATATATATATAAGTACATATCATCATCATACGTACCCATATTAGATATCTAAACTTCATTATTTTTTATTTATTTATTTTTGTTTTTTTTTTCTGGCATCACACAACACAACAGTAGTGTAACAAATGGGTCACGACCTAGGGGAGGGGCTAGGGGGCAGACTGAAAATCAGCGCTGAGCTCGCAAGCTCCAGCATATGCTGAGCCTGGTACCCATTGCCGCAGTCATAGTTTTTAAAATTGTAAATAATTTGTTTTTTTAAGTGCTGTTTTTTTATTATAATGTTTCTTTTTTCTTTCACGATTTTTTTTAAATATCCGCTTTTTTATTGTAGTTTTCTCTGTTTTTACGTGACAATAAAGATTTATTATTATCATTATTTGGGATATCACGGCACAATGTCCGGTCCTTTTGGAAGGCGTTCATGGGGATACAGATCCAACACGAAGAGGCCCCTTTGAGATACGATAATGTATTATTATTATATGTAAATATCCTTTCCTGGTATTATTTTTACTTTATTGGTATTATCGATACTTTTGTCATAATTTGAGATCAAAACATTATAAAACTTATAAATGCCTCTTAACGATATAAAAGTTTGTGGGAGGGTTCTCATTGCCCGGCGGAACTCTTATAGCGAATGTTAGGAACCTGTTCATACAAATAATCGCGGTGCGGTGCACCCACGTGAGGACTCCTCGTGGGCCTGACACGACAAGAATGCGAAGGACGGATGAACGTTACCGCATATTATTGTGGTAATCCATATTGAAAGATTTAGGGACCTTATGGCGGCCGGCACTTACGCCTTTATTGCCACTGTTCCAATACAATAGTGAATAGGTGTAACGTAAGCGCCTGCCGCCATAAGCTCCCTTTCGATGTGGATTATCACATTATAATAATGTTCATCTGATGTCATCAACAATTAGTTCAAAAACATTATGGGGTTACTTTACTTCATAACAGGGAGGGGAGAGGGAAGGACTTTTTAGGGACAAATGGGAAAAATAATAATTTAAAAAAGAGCTCCTAGCGCCTGTCCTAGACACCTAAGAATATAAAAACCGGCCAAGTGCCTGTCGGGCCACGCACAGTGTAGGGTTCCGTAGTTGGGGGGACACTTGACCATAGCAAAAATTATCACTTCAAAGCTTAATATCACGCCAACCGATTCTTGAATCAAAAAATGCTTTTAGAAACCTTATAATATTTTTGACAGAACTATCCAACGATACCCCACACGATGGGGTTTGGAAGAAAAAAAAATTGCACCACCAGTACTTTACATGTAGAGGAGGTACCCTAAAAAAGAGCTCCATTGGCCTGTCCTAGATACCTAAGAATATAAAAACAGGTCCTCCCCTAATATTATATGTATCTACTCGTATTCACAAATAAAACAATTTTCGTGAACCTAAATCTAAAAACTGGCGTGTGCGCTGATTGAATTTACTTGTGTAGATTAATGATTCATTCATAACAAAGAATTGAAGTATTCTCAGATACCAGATAATTATTGCCTTTGGCTACTAATTGAATTAAGGTAATTAGATCGTTTATAAAGTTTATGAGCCTTGAAAAGTTGGAATAGTATATAATGATCGCGTAGGTAAGTAGCTATAATCAATAAAAAATCAACTCTTTTATCGTAGTTTTTGAGTTTTTAATTATCTTTAGTACCTACAATTATCACTACTAGGTACTAGCATAACATTAATATTAACTAAATGAGACTGTAACATTTGAAGCCGCAAACGACGTTAATTTACTAATTATGATAATGAAAGGTCCCAGGTTGGCACCCTGTGGCACTCCTCCGTCGCGGGGGCGTTCCAAGTTTCTTGTTACTCAGACATTACCAAAAAAGTCCGCGATGACGTTACGCGACACACATCGACTACAAACTTTGCATTAATCCTATCTAAAGTAGAATAACAGTTGTAAAATTAACCTTCTTCTTTGGATACACAGTCCAAAGTTGAAGTTAAATCAAAAACGTCTTGTAGATTTGCAAAAGTTAAGCTTTTACACGTATATGTTGTCTTGGCATTGACCTGCGCAGGATTCCTTTTCTGGTCATCGTTGCAAAAGCACCGGACAGATCTCGACGATCATGATCGACCATTTATTATGCATTCATTATGATTGCGATCTTGCAATTAATCAGTTAAGGAATTGAATTTTGGTAATGTTTTTGGGTCATTGAAATATTTAATGTCCCTAATAGTTGCGAATTGAGTTGTGATTTATTCGTGCCATTAGGAATACATGGGTGTGTAATTAATTATATTAAGTACAGCACTCAATTTAGTGATTCGAAATATTTAGAGATTCGCACTTTAGCTTAGTTGGCACCGTTGTGGGAGTGGGTACGTATATTATTGAGTAAGGAAGTGTAATATCTACTAACAATCACTTTAATCTAATGAAAGCTGAGACTAAAAAACAGCGGTAAATTTAAAAAAAATCACGTGATACAACACTGTGTATAATGTGACAAAACAATAATGATACTTTGACAACAAAATAAAATGTTCGCACTACATACTTCAGTACATACTATGCGATAACATTACCAAAAAGAAGATTCATGCTAATTAAATATTACTAGTCTGTTATGGAAGTAGCAATTCAACTGGAATACTACTATGATACGATTTGCTGTATTCTGTTTCTAACCCGTAAAGGATCAAGCAATATTTGTCTCCATTGACACGGCAATTGAGTGACGTTTGGCACATT
The DNA here is from genome assembly GCA_963556455.1 of Epiblema foenella. Taxonomy (NCBI): domain Eukaryota; kingdom Metazoa; phylum Arthropoda; class Insecta; order Lepidoptera; family Tortricidae; genus Epiblema; species Epiblema foenella. The sequence goes on from OY747118.1 coordinate 679,597, forward strand.
TGACGTGGATATTACAGTTTCCATTTAAAAAGTTTTATATAAATCTCAGTCTAAGCTTTCATTCGCCAGACTCCACTTCGCAAACTAAATCGGTAATAGGTTGTGAAATTTCGAAGGGTGATAGCCCATATTACTGTCTAGTATATGATATGTTTTAACGTTTATAATCTGGGTAAGTATCTAAATAATGCTAATTTCACTCGTAGCAGCCTATAATCATATAATTATGTCTAACCTGTCTAATGATGTCATAATTTTGAATGATCCCTCAATAGAGTTGTTATATGTTATGATAGCCATTGAAAAACTGACACGGCTTTTTACGATTGATATTTTAACTGACGTATCAGATATGGATGAAACATGTCTTTATTGGGCGTAAATTTAAAACCAGTTATAATTAGACTATAAAAAAGTGAACTTAAGAACTTCCATCGTTAACTAACAGTTCTACAGTAACAGGTATTTAATACGCAATAACACAAGTAATATTATCAGAGAAACCACATTACGACCTGTTACCTGACAATATCAGGGATGCACCTTCCTCCCAAGTATTTAAAAATAGGCTTAAACAATGGTTGCTGCAAGCACAATTTTATGACATAACGGAATTTATTAAATAATGAAATTAATGAGTATTTATAATGTGTTAATATAATATCATGACATTGCGAATGTAAGTAAAGTACCTATATAACAATTCTAATACCTAAGTAGCCTACATTGTACAAATGTATATAGTGAATAAGTAAATAGATAAATGATGTATTATTCAATTAAGAATGAATTGACGTGTAACAATGTTATAAATAAATTTTCATTTTCATTTTCATTTTCATTAAGGTATAGCTAACCGGTTCAAGGAACATTAGAATTTCAGAACATCCGATTTATTTAAGAGATTTTGACAATCTGCGACTCATTTTGGTCTATAACAAGCTCGTTCTTCGCTCAAAATTGAGATAACAAAGTTTTACACACTACAGATCACGATTTAAATTAGTTAATTATTTCTATTTGCAAATTCTATTCGACTGAGAATTGAAACAGAGAATGCTTTTGTAATTTGTAAATACAATACAATACAATACAAATACTCTTTATTGCACACCTCACATAATAAAATAGCACACAAAAAACAAAAAACAAAGATACAGGGAGACAGAGGCAGAACAACAGGCGGTCTTATCGCTAAAGAGCGATCTACTTAGTTATATAATGTTATAATTAGACATAACGATTTAAGATGTTAGTTATGATGGTACAGTGTTTGTGTTTTTTGTATTATTATCTTGTGCCTAATAGATAATAATCAAGGTTCATCTCTGTTTAACATATTTGCATGCTGTTAAGAAACGGCTGAAGAAGGCTGAATATTTAACATACCCTTTTTTCTGCAAATAAATTTATTATTATTATTCTCTTTATTTACTTTAAGACTTAGGTTAGATTTTATAATAATTACATAAAAAGTAAAATATAAAACAATATTTACAAAACATAAAATCATTATAAAAACCTAACCTAGTGTGCCGCCGGCAGCGAGGCGGGGCCTAAGCTACCGGTGGTTAGGGCGACAGAGAGAGGAACCTCCTGACTATCCGCGCCGTGTCCAGGAGTACCGCCTTCTGTATCTGACCCTTGACCCAGCCATCTAGCGAGAGTCTCTTGAGGTGTTGGTCGAGACTCTTCGCTATTAGACCGTTCGCAGAGACGACTATCGGGACAATGATCGTTGAATCAACATCCCACATGGCGGTCACCTCGTGTGCCAAGTCTAGGTACTTGCTAGCTTTGTCCTTCTCGGCCTTCACGAGGTTCTCGTCATGGGGAATGGTGATGTCAATGAGCACTGCCTGGCGCTTCGATCGATCTGTCAGCACGATATCAGGTTTATTGGCTACAATAATCCTGTCCGTGATGACAGATCGATACCAATAGAGCGTGGCACGACCATTTTCGAGAACTGGCGCAGGTGTATACTTATAGTACGGCACTTCGAAGTTCACAAGACCGTATAAAAGAACAAGTTGCTGGTGAATGATCCTGGCTACTAAGTTATGTCTGTGCAAGTACTCGCCGTTAGCAAAATGACCACAACCGGAAATGATATGCCTGAGTGACTCTCCGGGACGGCGGCATGCCCGACAAATGTCGACCGTACCGTCCTTCAGGATATACTTCCGGTAGTTGTTCGTCATGATAACTTCGTCCGCAATTGCACAGACAAAACCTTCGGTTTCCCCAAAGAGATCACCGAAACGTAGCCAGTTCACCGACGCGAGCAGGTCTACGTCGGGCCCTGTGAGGGCCCTGTTATTATTATTATTATTAAAGAGTTTTTTTTATCTTGTTGCTCCTAAAATTATAATATCCTTAAACCCTTAGGTTGAACATTGGGCACTTTGCAATCCTAATGTTGCAACTCTGTTGAACCAAGTCCATGACATAACCGTAACAGCCGACTCGCTCTTGACATGGAAAAGCCTCGCAAATACCACGATGATATTTAACTTGCACTTTGCCGTTGTAATAATGAGACGGTGGAGCTTTAGCTCCGAACTCGTAAAGGATCAAGCAATATTTGTCTCCATTGACACGGCAATTGAGTGACGTTTGACACATTTGACGGGGATGTATAGTTGCCATTTAAAAAGTTTTAAATAAATCTCAGTCTCAGCTTTCCAAGCCAGTAAGTCCAGCTTTTTTTTGGCCAGACGCTGCGTCGCAAACTAATGCTAATTTCACTCGTAGCAGCCTATAATCATATAATTTGACCTGCGCTTCAAGCCTCACACGTCTCTTGTTTGTTATAAATTCCGACTTGCTGTCAATCAGAGACTGAAAACTTATTTACTTAACTATTTATAGTTTAGAAGATATTATTTGGCTCTGACTAACTGACTTCCTAATGTGTATCATGTGATTATAAAGAAGTCTAAACTATATCAATAATATAATTATAAACCAAGCGCACAAGCACACACACACACACACACACACACACACACACACACACACACACACACACACACACACACACACACACACACACGCACGCACGCACGCACGCACGCAAGCATGCACGCACGCACCCACACTCACACACACTCACACACACACACACACACACACACACACGCACACATACATACATACGCACACACGATTGCAAGATAATATAGTTATAAGAAACCATTTAACGTTATTCTTGGAATGTTTTGTAATTTGGAAGAGCGAGACCTCCTGACACAGGTACACAATACCTAAGAGGAAGGCTCGACCCTAATGTATTTACCACCTAAGGCTAAATGGAAATAAAGTTATAATTATGTATCTCTCCTTTGGGATATCACGGCACAGTGTCCGGTCCTTTTGGAAGGCGTTCATGGGGATACAGATCCAACAGGAAGAGGAACCTTTGAGATACGATAATGTATTGGGATGTGTAAACCTAGCGGATACTATCTCCGTCTGCACTATATATCTTTTTATTATTATTGTGATATAAATGCAGAGAGAAAAAGTTTGAGTGCGATCCAAAGCGAATTTTGGCCTTCGACATGAGTTGTCGCCACTTGTCTCTTACTTGGACATTCCAATAACTACTCATATTTTTGACTGACTGAGCCAACCTTGAACTCCGATTTTTGATTCTCAAGTTATATATTTACGATCCCAATAAATCTTCTCTAACGATGCGGCACGAAATTCGACATCATTTGTCCTTTTTTCACGCAGCAGTTTTGAAAGAGGCAGGGCGAAGGATCGAATTTCGTCTCCAATTAACCATGACACGGTGCGATGAGGTGGATGGCAAAAACAGAGCCGGTTGTTACTCTAATGAAAAACACAGTACGTATACCTAAATATACTAAGGATATACATTTGATGCCTTTTCCTTATGATGAGAGAGGACGCCGATCGTATGGCGAAATATATTGCCACAAAATAACAAGATTAGGTAAGTACCTATAGGTTCGACAATCCACCCTCAATTCCACTACTATTTTATTCATTGATTTTTTTAGTTAATGTTATTGACGATCACAATAGAGATTCTTGTAAATTGACATGTAATTTATATTGTAATAAACGAATCTGAATCTGAATCTGATTCGCAAATTTAAACCGTGCAAAATCCTAAAAGCAATTTTTAACTACTTGGTAGTATTCGAACAAGATGAAATTTGGTATACTCATTTTATTGAAAAAATATAAAATTTTGCATGTCAAATATTTTATTATACGTATAAAATTATGAAATATTATAAAACGCCTGGGCGGTGAGACATTTTTCAAATTTGTTATACTCATACTCATACTCATTTATAAATAAAATATAAAAATTTACATTTCAAGAAAATAAGGTACATATTTATATAATAGGTATGTCAGTTGAGAAGAATAGTAAAGGCATGGAACAAATTACCTTCAGAAGTAGTGAACGCTAACAGTGTTAATCAGTTTAAAAACAAACTTGACAAACTAAGATCTAAGCAGTGTTAACCAGTGCCAAGTGAAATATGATTTAGACGTATCAGCGTCAGGTGCCTGTCTAAAATATATAATAATATAATATAATATAATTTTTCAATTTGATATTTGTGAATTATTTTAAACATTGTGAATTATTTTAATTGTTATTTAAGAACAAAGCTCGACATTGTATTTAGAACTTATTAAGAACAAAACTTGACATTGAATTAGATTTCTATTAAGTACAAAACTTGACATTGTAATTATAACTTATTAAGACAAAAATTTGACATTATAATTATAATTAGAATAATTTATTAACAAACTTGACAGTGTATTTAGAATCTAGAAAAAGGAAACTTGACATTAAAATTGGAATTTATTAATAACAGAACTTGACATTGCGATTAGAATTTAAATATTTTTTCGTATGCATTGTGTTCTCTTAACACTAGTAAACATTATGTGCCCTATCTGGGTGTCATGTACCAACTACCTGTAACATCTCCTGTAATGCACTTGACATAAATGTTGAATAAATGAAAAAATATTTACTGCTTTGGAAGGTAGGTATGGTAAAAAATTACTATTAGGATGCGATCTACCTGATCTGATGACGCGACGTGGCATGATAAATTCCTACTGCTAGCCCCTCGTCAATTTAGTTCATACTTGTAGTCTCAGCAATTCATGTTAATAACTACCAGAAACACCGGGAAACTCAAAATAACTTTTTATAGACTAGTGAAGGCGAAAAAGTCGTTCTTGGGAAATTGCATAAAATTCTACAATAAAATTCCAAGACACGTTACTGAACTTACGGATTCTAAATTTAAATCTGTCGTGAAACAGGCACATATTTCAAAAGCATATTATAAGATAAACGATTACATCATGGATAGGGATGTTTGGCAGTGATAGCGTCCCACACAAGTAATCTAAAACACAGAAATATTTTGGCCTTAATATTAAAAAATATGTATGTATGTTTATACTGTAGCATTTGGATTTTGTCCTATTTTTACTGTTATTTTATATACATTATATATTGTTTTGAAAAAATGACACCTCGCCGAGTTTCTTACGCCGGTTCTTCTCGAGGCAGAGGTTTATTTTATGTACCGGTGGTAGTTTTTTGACATTCATAAGTGCATGTAACATGCCTAAATTGAAGAATAAATGATTTCATTTCATTTCATTTCATTTCATTTCATGGATTTTCCTAGTCTATTTTTGTCGTCTTTTCCTTGAATCCTCTTTCATTGTTTCACGTTTTTGCCTCTTACGTAACACCGAACATTTTTATCATCAACGCAAAAAATTCTCTTCCACAGCGAGACATTGTCTAGTTTTTTACAGACAATTGAGTGTTTGAGTTGTTATCAGTGTTTTTGTGGACAAATTAGCTTGCACGCTCGACTGGTTTGACTGCAAATATTTTTATACGCCAAGTTTGGTATTATGGCCATATTGTAGTACATAACTAAAGTATAGGCACAATTTAGTATGTTTAACGCTCGTAAAAACGTTGGTATGAGTTGAGAATTACATAGTTACCTTATTGAGATGACCAAAAGTGCAATATTATTTAATTGTTATATTGTTTGTGACTTTAGTGTGAAATGAAATGAAATGAAATCATTTATTCTTCAATTTAGGCATGTTACATGCACTTATGAATGTCAAAAAACTACCACCGGTTCATAAAAAAAACCTCTGCCTCGAGAAGAACCGGCGTAAGAAACTCGGCGAGGTGTCATTTTCTCAAAACAATATACAATGTATATAAAATAACAGTAAAAATAGTACAAAGTTCAAATGCTACAGTATAAACATACATACATATTTTTTAATATTAAGGACAAAATATTTCTGTGTTAGATTACTTGTGCGGGACGCTATCACTGCCAAACATCCCTATCCATGATGTAATCGTTTATCTTATAATATGCTTTTGAAATACGTGTCTGTTTCACGACAGATTTAAATTTAGAGTCCGTAAGTTCAGTAATGTGTCTTGGAATTTTATACAATTTCCCAAGAACGACTTTGTTTTATGTCTTTCGTGGCTTCTCGTGGTCCCAAAGGAAGACCAGCGCTAGCCAATGGCTAGCACTATGCTGATTTGGGGCCATTTCGTGGCTATTTTCTGTATTTTGGTATTATGTTAATTTGTACTTTGTCTGTGCCACGAATAAATGTTTTTTCTTTCTTTCTTTCTTTCAATAGTTAGTAAGAAGAGTATGTCGTAAGTTTTTCGATGTGGGAGTATTGAAGTCCTTAATAGAGATGTTGACTCAAAATTTGATTACTACAAAAGAAACAAGGCAAAAAGATATGCCAAATGGTGAAAATACTATTCAATTATCTCAAAAGTAACGAAGCTGCAACCGTTTTAATGTTGCTGGTTAGAGAAAGAAAGCGCGACACATCAGTGACGTCAATGACCACGAACGCTCGTTTCATAAAACCACACTCGTGTTTTAAGACCTCTCATTATGTATCAGTTGCATAATAGTATATTATGCAACTGGTGTATAAGAAGGGTATAAAAAGGCGAGTGGTGACACCACGAGCCTAATAATATATATATTTAATTTTTTAATTTTATAATGCTATCTATATATGGACTTGTTCTGGAATAAATTATTTTCATTTCATTTCATTTCATTTCATTTCATTTCATTTTTATACCAGTTATACACCGTTGCATACAATACTTTTTCTACGACTCATTTTAAATAAAAAGTAAATATTTTTCATACTTTTCATGCGCCATTTTTTCCCTTAGTAAGTGTGCAACTTACCTACACAATATCTTCAGTAATGCTATATAACTTCTTCGTGGTTTTTTAAAAGAATCAATAAACAAACAAACAACAAACAACCTACACAGTTTTTTCATGAACACAAAAAAATCGTTTGATCTAAGTAATATAATCATTTATCAGCTTGAATGTTTTCGTTTTCAATTAGGAATTTGGTGGGAAATCAAAAATATGACACTTTGTTTATGATTTGTTTTTTTTTTAATTTGCTAGACTTTGCATCCGACCTAAACTGAATTCAAATCCGGATCGAATTTCGTTTTCATAAATATATCCGAAAACAGATAAAACTTGTTAATCAACACAAAAAAGATGATAAATGTGTGTATTTATATTAGCAAATAATATATTATGCATTAATTAATACACAAAAATTGTAGCAAAGTTGCGTTATGTTGGCAGCACTGATTATAATCATAAAAGTTTCACTTGAACGCGCCAAAGAATTACTACTAAACAAAGTATTTGTAGAAGTCTGTGGCACCCAACTCTGCTTTAATTTTTCATTAAAATAGGGTAAGGAATGTGTTTTTGGGCAATAGACTAGATAGACTTTTTACAGAATAAATAAAGTATGTATTTATATTAGAGTTAATGATTGCTTAAGTCGCGAAAAAAAGTACAGGAGTAGAATAACTACTATATTGATGTTCTTATGTGGTGTCAACATACCTATTGCAAGTAAATAAATTCCACCATCTCAACAATCACCAATATATCAACTAGTCCGATAGTGAGCGCGTTCTCAGCAGTCGACCTTGTCTTCATGTATCATTCTTGGTCCAGTATCAATCAGCTAGCGTACAAAACTAATTATTCTGCATGCAGAAAAAAAAACTGAAGTGATACCGTAAAATTGTGGCAAGTCAGTAACGTTCAGCGTCACTCGTGCCCGTTTTGACCTTGTTTTGTTTCGGATCCGTTAACAATGGGCTCTTTATCTCCATCTGCATCGGATACACCTACTGTCTGCCCCAGATCGACAATATCCGCAATGATATCAGGCATTAATGGACTCGCTACATCGATAACATCGCCGTTTCCAAATGGGAAAGAATTAGCGAAAGACAAATTAAATGTATCTGATCTTAGATTTAAGTTACGTAGTAATGTTCAGTGTAAAATAGTAGATTGTATCTCAAGGGGGCAAAATGATGTATTTACGGCGAGGGCGTATATTCAAGGGTTTTTGAATTCAAGTGAAGCGAAAGTTTCTACAATAGCTTAGCGAGGGATTCCAGTGTTTACGCCCAAGACGGAAATAATTTTGCTACCGTGTGACACATACTGCTTTTCACACCGTCTATGAGGCTCGCTGCTAAGAACATGAAATATCTTACAAATGATTTTACTACAGAGTGTCACATACTGCTTTTCACATCTTCTATGAGGAAAAGAGTCATTGCTGCCCTCAAATCTTCTTTAAACCTAAATGAGGGAAGAAAAGTATATCTTTGATTCCTCATTCGAAGGCAACAATAACTCTTTTCTGAATAGCAGGTGTGAAAACAGGATTTGCTCGCAAGTTGATTGCTTCCTTTGCTTTGGAATGAGTCAGTCGCGTTCGCCCGTTAATTGTTAGCATAATGAATATAATGATAGAGACGTGCGATTTACACATTGAACTAGCTTCAATTTAAGGAAGTATAGTGTTGCCTCTATTATTTTACAGTTTCCTGTATTTTAATTTTGTAGTTTAAAATAATTTTTGTACATGCTAGTGAGTTAAATGTGTAGTATTTTTATAACTATTGTTTTTTCTTTTTTTTTCCGTTCCTTCGTATTAAGCAGTACCGCTGCTAATGTAAACTATATTTTTATATAAACGCCTGAATCCTGCTCAGTGCCTAAACTTTAAAATTTTTCCTTTATTCTAAATTCCTCTAAAATGTTTAATATTAAATGAATCAATGGCAGAATGTAAAATTCTGCCCACATATAACACATAACCTTTATCGGTCGTGGTATATTTACATATGTTGCATCCAAAGGTTATTAGCTCTCGCAGAATTATGGATATTAAGATCCATGGACAGACATTAAGAAAATATATGGTATTGGCAGGTATAGGAGTTTCTTATATGTATGTATAGTAAACAGAAATAAAATTTTAGGAAAGATTGCTTGGTGTTATTTAAGCTAAAGTTTCCACAGACATACCGGTTAGATGTGAGAGTTAATCGAAAATTAGTATGTTAACAATCCGATATTGTCTTTCAGTAAATGTGAGTGGTTAATAGACAGACGTAGAACTACTGGGTACTCTTGAACACATCATTTATATCTGAGAATTAGATCAACTTAAATTGCTTAAAATATTTAATAAAGTCTTGAACTGCGACCGTAAATTACTCAATACAAAAGGCATGTCGTCAACCTCAACAAGTCATGTTGTTTAACGTGCTCTTCGAGAATAAATTAGAAATACAAAAACATATAAATGAAGCCATTGTATTATGTACATGCGTCACATAAGTTTAGTTCAAATGATGAAACTTTTATGGATATGGCGTATACCTATTGTATTCGAATTAGCGATATTATTATGAATAAATCAGAATACTAATAACTTATATCAAAAATCAGAAGTCTAAATAAAGACAAATCTCCACACTATTAGTCTTAGTGTATAGAAATGGGAATTGAGTGAAGTATCGCCTTTTATTTTTCGTGTTCCATATATGGGTCATACTTATTTGAATAAACAAAAGTTGTCCCCCCTGTGGTCAATAGTTAACGGCTTATGCGCATGTTAGCTATGTTTTTATTACAGGGATTTATAGAAACGGAGACATTGTTTATGCGGGTTACTGGTCCAAACCAAAATTAAGCTTTGTAGCCCTTAACTTTTGGTATGTCCACAGAAAAGACGCGTACCTAAATGCGTGTATGACCCATATACATAAGTAGTATTAGCACAGTTCAATTGTTTTTCAATTGGAATCATTTAACTTGATTCTACGGACTGCGTTCGCTTCTTCACGATACATATGCGTGTGTTCAAGAGTGTAGCCAGTCCGAGACTCACCGAATCTCTTCACGTGTACGTCTCTGTTAAATGAAACAGTTCTCTTCGGTTCTTTCGTGTCGTTTTCGGTTTTTACGTTATCGCCATCTTCTGGTTTGTCTGTGGCGCCGGTTTCATCTGTCATTTGTTTAATGGCACCGTTTTTCACGGTATCGGTGTCTGTTATTACTATTGGAGTTTCGTTATCATCGGTATTATCTGTAAACATTATACAATTTACTGACAAGAGTGATGAACATCAAAAGAGCACAAATAATGTGTTCTTATTTACTGCAGGGGTTATGCCTTTCCAAATGTCAGATAGAACTTAAAATTACACAAATTATGCATAAAGCTAAACATGAAATATATGTAGCGTACGTACAGGTAAATTACTTTCGAGACGTATATGTATATTTACAGGGATTCTAAAATTGATATATAAATTTAATTCTGCAGTCAGAAAATAAATGTTTGTCTACATGACATTAAAGAGGAATAAAAATTCAAGGCACGGATGAGGCTTTAAATATAATATCATTATATCAGAAGGACTACTCCGAATTTCGAAATCTGATCATGCCGTCCCTTTCAATCATATAGTGTATAACACGAGAGTGAAAGGGACGGCACGACACGAAGTTCGGATTTCGAAGTTCGGAGTATAGGCTTAGAACAAATTATAGTTAACACAAATGATTCATCGGATGAAAGTGAAAATGAGAATGAGTGCGAAATGTGTGGAGTTGAAGAACATTAGAATTAAATGTTATGTTCTATTATGTACCTGACTATAAAAATGATATAAAAGTATTGGTTAACTTCTTTATGTGCTAACAGCACACAACTACAAATGCAAAAATGTCTTGAAAGTAATTTACCTGTACGCTACATATACTTTATTAGGTACACCAGTAGCGGCGCGTCAAAAATATTCTCTAGGGAAGCCGGAAAAAAATTGCCTTTCTTATTCTCCATGAGAAGAAGTAAAAGGACTGGACTGGCTGAAAATCAGGCAAGCCGGTGGGAATCGAGTTATATGGACGCTTCGCCACTGGTACACATACCACCTAAATTTAATAAATTAGATAAGCGCATCACCAACAAACTGCTTCGCAGTTTGGTGAAACTTTAGTCTAAGTACACATTTCGTATTTTTCTTAGAAAAAAAATGCAGAAAATACATTGCAAATGGGTCATACTTAGTTGAAAAAACAAAAGTCGTCCCCCCTGTGGTCAATAGTTAACAGCTTATATGCATGTTAGCTATGTTTCTAGTAGAGGGATTTATAGAAACGGCGACACTGTTTATGCGGGTTACTGGCCCAATCCAAAATTAAGCTTTGTAGCCCTTAACTTTTGGTATGTCCACAGAAAAGACGCGAACCTAAATCCGCGTATGACCCAAATCTTATGTAGCCTTGTCCATAACGTATCATAATTGTCATTAGCAAATTGGTTATCAATAGTGCCATCATGATCATGACTTGTTGTGTATGTTATGTGTTCCTTATCGCAATTATGATGTTTATCATCTAAACAATCATTCAAGCGCTTACCATCAGGTAATTTGTGGTCAAGCGCAAACCTATCTTGAATAAAAAAAGCGAATCTATCAAAAGTAACAAGGTTCTGAAAACTTTTGTATTATCAATGTTATATCACTTTATCTACTCGTTTTAATTCCACTCGGACTGTTTATTCCTCTACAATTAAAGACTTACCCCCTTATTCATAAAACTTAACAAACCTCTGCTAACTAAAATGTCTGTTGTCACTGTCTCACAAGCACATGTGTCAAAGTGACAGATAAGGACAAACGAACTCCGCCAGTTAACTAATCTAGGTTTGATAGACGTTTATGAATAAGGGGGTTATTGCGCAAGACGTATCAACTTTTTTGTGTTGTTGTCTCAACCCGTTGTCCAGGGGACATTAGTGGCGCAGTTTGCTCAAAAAAGTGTTGTATTAAGATCTACTAACATGCTTAGTAGATGGACCGTTATGGAAATAGCTTATAAGTACCACAAATACGAATGTTTGATAAACTTATATAGCATAAAATTACGATTGTATTCGAATTTTGTCCCTTGGACAATTAAGGATGATTCACATTAGACCGTTCCGTCTCCGGGCCGGCCCGTCTCCGAGCTTTTTTGTATGTCGTACGTGTAGGCCGGGCCGGGACCATGCCGTTTCCGAGCCTCGGACGTAGATAGATCGGCCGTCAAACGTTTGCATTGATAATAGAGCGACCGTTCCGTGTCCGGGCCGGCCCGTTTCCGAGCGTCACCGGGCCCGTCCGTGGCCGGGCGGCCGTCAATTTTCTGTCATAGAAAACGGGCCGGCTCGGACACGGAGCGGTCTAGTGTGAATCATCCTTTAGACGTAACCACGTCAACGAGTGGCATTAAAAAGTTGATTCACTCTACTATTACGGACATGGATTTAGAATTACCAGTGTTTTTTCAGTTGTAAAATTACGTTAATCTCCTTTAAGTTAATTATGTTAGTTATGTTTAAGATTTACCTGGCTACGTCTGCGGTGACATCAGTTATGTGCTCGCCTTCGCTATTGGTAACTTCAGTCTCATCTTGCGATGCCCTGGAACAAAATACAACAAAGGATAAATACAATGTGGCTGTATTAATCATTGTTTACTGATCTGACGAAAATACTGAAGTTTGAGCTTCCAGTGTGAAGAAATAATGTAGAGGTACACTACACAAAAATTACTGTGGACTGAAAAAGAAACAAAGACACAAAATAACCGAACATAATATAGAAAAATACCTTGATAACTCTGTCAACAAAAATTCTAAATATCATCGTAAAAATAAATTTTCATGCTGCCGATTTCGTAGTTATCAACGACAGTGATGTGTTTTTATTTTTTACAAAAAGGATAGCATTTTCATTGCTCCAGTATACTAACCAGACTGATTTTTCATAAGTGATCCAGTGTTCCAAAAATCAATTAAATTGTACTAAATATTTGCGAAATTACTCGCAGAGGTTTCGTAGAGAGCGGGATGGTTAATTGTAAATTCACGCGTGTTAGAGGGGGTCATTTGCACTGCAATGACCTTGCCTTAAAGTTATAAACGTTATTTGAAAGAACATTATCTGCCTGTGGCCCATTCTCTTTTATTATTATCATCTATTCTACGAGATATCCTCCTACTTGTGATACAACTATTTACCCCATTATTCATAAACGTCTATCAAACCTATATTAGTTATGCCGACCAGGTACATAAGTCTAAATTGATAGGGTAATCTTATTACGTGCGTAAGATAAGTTAGAGATTAAGAGCGTGCGAGATGCATGGATGATTATGTATGTATGTGCTAGTATATAAGGAAGCAGTATGATCAATAAAGACAGATTCACAGTTGTACAGATTACTTCTGCATGTCACTGAGTGTAGACTTCCATAAACCCCTCTGGGGTGTGGTCCACACTCCCTCAACCAACTTTCCCTAAAGTGGTGTAACTAGCCGCTAAAATTCGTTTGTTCTTATCTGTGCTTGTGAGACACTGACAACAGACATTTTAGTTAGCAGAGGTTTGTTAAGTCTTATGAATAAGGGGGTTAATGTTTAGGACATTGAACGCCCCGACACAGCTAAAAGCCATCTCCACAAACATGTGTATTGATTAAGATAATATATTTATAAGAACAGATAAACTCATAAAACTCCTTGTTGGCGTTGGAGTATAACAGTTATTTAAGGTCCCTGATACCGACGTATACAGTGGACCAATCTGGATCCTGAAAGATCCTAGTCTTAAGAGCGCTTTAATAAAATGTAACAGGTCCACTAGCGCCACTCGTAATTAATTGTAATTATTTAAATTTAATGATATATAACTAAAAAAGGGGGCCGCTACGTACTGTAGTTGGTACTTATTTAAGTACCTTTTGAATCCATCAAATTATTTTTTACGTTGCTAGAATGGTCTCTCTATGAGCTTAAAATAAAAACGGCCGTTTTAACTTTGGACGCATAGATTGACGAATCCAGCAACGTAATAACTAGTTTGATGGATTTAAAACGTACTTAAATATAACGTACAAGTACGTAGCGGCCCCCTTTTTAGATATCTATCGTTAAATTTAAACAATCACAATTATTTAGCTAGCGCCACAGTGGACCTGTTACATTTTATTAAAGCGCTCTTTATCCTCATCCTAAAATAATATAATAAACTTGAAAGTTTGTGCGGATATACGTTCCAGGGTAAGGCCACGGACCTTTTCAACTATCCCTTCCCGTAAGTTACCAAATATTCATAGATACGATGACAAATGTATGAACTTGTATGAATACCTGTAAAGACGCCGTTGTAAATCCCGGTAACCCGTCGTATACCGGTCGCTGGGATCCCAGGGTTAAACACAAAATTTTTTCGCCGGTAGACGACGCGACGGCATAAATTTCTATGCATTTGACATCGTATATTTGGTAACGTACCGGAATGGACGGTTGAAACCGTGGCCCTCCACTTAATCCTGCCGGCCTGGCCCGCGCTGCTGCGCAAGAGGACCGCCACTGCCAGGAAGGCAATTTACGCTTCCTCCAACACTATGCTCGCGGCGGTAAAAGAGTGGGACGCCAGTCCGCTACACGAGCGTTGGAGGGAGTATCATAGGCCTGTCGTCGGGGCTCGGGGTAACCCGCGATTTGGAGAGGTGCATATTAATTTATTGTAATTTTAATTTTTTATATTCAATTTAATTTAATTCTATTCAATATCATTTTTATTTTTAAATTTTATAATGCTATCTATGGACTTCTGGAATAAATTATTAATTATTTTCATTTCATTAATCTCAAAAACGCCTGGACGGATCTGGCTGAAATTTGGAACTGGAGCTAATACGCTGGATTAACACGTAGGCTACCTTTTATCCGCGGGTAACACCGCAGGGCGCTGCTAGTGTTTCATAAAACCTTGATGTTTTATAACATGACACAAAGGTTCATCAGATAGCGATCTGCTGTCGGATCATCAGTTGCAAAACTCGCGGTCAGAGTCCGAGGAATGTTTGCGAGCATTCTTGCAACTTGTGGTTAGGTTTGTAAAGGACAGTGTGGTAATGGAGAAAGTAAATTTATGCCAAAAACAGTTCCCACATTTCATCCTTTCTTGAAGAACCCCATGCTGTAGTCCCTCGGGAAAACCTCGGCAGAGAGCTCATTCCACAACCGGAGCGTCCGTGGGAAGAAATTCCTCTGAAACCGTACCGTACGCGACCATTTTGGTTTTAAGGTGTGAGGATGAATGCTCTGCGAGCATCTTTAATATCTCTGGAAGTCGGTTGTAAATGACAACACACATATTAAAAACATTTTTCCTATATATCATTTTACGACCGCGGCTGGTATAACAGGTTCGTGATATTTGCTCTTGTCTGTCTGTTGTTGTTATAATTATCTTTTAGAACAGATCGGAAATCTAAGCAATGGACTCTTCAATGTCGCAAGACAAATTGATTTGTTACGACTATGACATAAAAACATAACGACTACCACGTGGGTGCACATTGCATCAGTGTCCATCAAGCCGCCGGCCATCTTGCCTAAGTGCATTTACAAGTTAAACATGTTGATCGCACGAAGTGATAAAAACGTACAAGGGATTTGCTGCAAATTCGAATGGATATATTACCTAAGCTATTACGTAGTCTTATCTATTGGTAACTACTGCTTAGTTACATGGGCCATTCTACTTTTTCATGTACATAATTTTAAGACACTTTTTTTAATGCCGATTTTGCAATACTTGGCCCTCGCTTCATATTTTTGTATAGTTATTTAGAAAGAGGTTTTATTGCAGTATCACATCCGATAGTTTTGGTAATTAACGAACCAGAGCTAATATCCATACATCGAGTAACTCAGTGGTCCTTGGATGTCTCATTTGTATGAAAAAATGGTTTTTACCACTGTGTTACCCACCATCTACAGCAATATGTTAATATTTAAGTATTTTTACCTATAAATTCCTGTTATTAGGTTCAGGTACTATTTTGAAATCCTATTTTTGTACACTAATTCAATATATATCATAGATTTTTTTTTGTAATAGAAAACTGGTCATGAAAATGTAGAATGACCCACATGCCGTCGTGAACAGTAAATTGGCAAATATCGCAACAATTTCCTGCACCCAACTCTTGGTTACAATTAGATGAATCTGACAGTTCCTGTATCCCATGGTTAGTCCCTATGCGTCCCGGCACCTTGTAGAGTCAGTCCGACCCAGGTCGGGCCTAGCCGAGTTTCTTGCTGGCCTCTTCTCAGCTAGGCTAGTAAACCTAGTCGTAATCACAGCGTTCATCGAAAGATGGAATGCTGCGCTTACGGCGTCCAACTCTGACACGACGCGTACAGTCAGGCATTCCCGCCGGCGGGGACGTCTACCGCGCGATCGCGACAACACTGACACTTATAGTTCCTATTCGTCCCGGTATCGCCGCACACCGAGTAGAGTCAGTCCGACCCAGATCGGGCCTAGTTGAGTTTCTTGCTGGACTTTTCTCAGCTAGGCTAGGTTTATTGAACCAGGCACAACATTCCCTGTAGCTCGATTCCACTCACACCCCGGATTCGGTTGAAACTGTTCAACCAATCTCACTGGAGCGCAAACTCTTAGAGTATTCCAGTGTTTAAACCGCCCCAGTGGATTTTCCCCAGGCTACTCTCCAACCGCGCACTTCTATCGCTTTATTGGGCCCGGCCTATAAAGCCACAGTCAGGTTCAAAAAAAAAAAAACCGCCCCAGTGGTCGTGTCGTTTCCCCTGGATTGTCCCCAGTGCTTTTACCATGAGTTTGCATGACCGTACTCGCTAGCGACTGCGTAAACAATTTAATATGCCGATTCTTAGTTCTATTGCGTAACCGCCAGAGGCGCTGTACTTTTGCCCATACAAATTTTTACGCAGTCGCTAGCGAGTACGGTCATGTAAACTCATGGTAAAGGCACTGGCCACTCTCCAATCGCGCACTCCTATCGCTTTATTGCGCCCGGCCTATAAAGCCACAGTCAGGTTAAAAAAAGAACAAGGTATTGACAAATATCGCAACGCTTGCGTGATAATATCTGAGCAAATCCGGATATTATGAAATCCGCGATAACTAAGGAGCGTGGCTTCAATATTAGCTTCATTGCTAGAAATGTCCTCATAATGTCTTTATTAGGACTTTAGTGACCTGTAACATTCTCATGTCCAAGGTGGTAGCTTAAAATATTCTTTGATAAATGATGTTACGATTAATCGGCTGTGAAAATCGTAAATGATTGAAAAACCGTTTTTGTTTCATAACAATCGATTATTTTTTGCCATCCCTACCCAAAAGGATACCAAAACTTGTTCAAAATCAAAATCAAACGTTTATTCTGCAAATAGGCCACAAGGGCACTTTTACGTGTCAAAATATTAATTTACAATTTAAGAAAGTCTGACTATAATAAGCAATACATTTTTCATGTCAAAATATTAATTTACAGTTCAAGAAGGAATAATAATTTCGAGTTTACAATTATAACAAAATTAATGCCATACAGTGAAGTGAAGATAAACTTATAAAGTTATCTATTACAAATATTACAACATCAGTAAAGTTAGAGATGTATAAGGTCTCAAGATTAAACAAGGAGTATAATGAAATTAATATAATATCCCAGAGATGTACATGGTCTCTGAGCGTCAAAATTAAAATTAATTTAATATTGTTAGAGATGTATGGTCTCTAAGTCACTGATAATAAAAACGAATCCACAACAGGATGATGTCTCTCGTCAAACGATAATGTTATATGATGTTATTGAACGAATTCTTTAGTTGTTATAACCTTAAGAACTGAATCGTGACTCATAATTGGTAAATATTAATGCTTAATGCCAATAACGTAGCATTTCGCTGTGGGTGGACGTAGGACGGCGCCAAGGCGCTACTGGCCTTAGCTTGCCATCCTCTGCACTTCTGGTTTCCTGGTACCTACTCTGTATATTTTAAAGTTATTTGAATTGCAGAAAATGAGTAAGTATCGTCGATGCTACTGGTTTCTTGGTAGGTATTTTATTTATTTATTTTAAATACATGGAAAACCAACAGCGTAACACATTTATAAGAAAACTACAATAGAATTACATAGCCAATTAAAGGTTCTCACTTATAGAACTTAACTATCATACAAGAACAGATTTAGCCCAATTAATTTACACACACAGGTGAGCCTACAGCATAAGAGCAGTGGCTACCTTTAACCTATATATCAAAGACACAGAGTAAATACATAAGTTTCATAACTTTAGTAAACCGAGCCCGAACCCGAACCCGCGCCAGGAGTATCACCCATATAAAATTCAATTAACTTTTTCCTAATTACTGATATACTATCATTGAATATGTCAAAGTCTAAATTAACTAAGACTTTGTTTAGACTCATGCCTGCCCTGCCCAAAAAACTGTTTTTCCTATATTATCAAGTGATAAAATTGATAATATACAGGGTGTAACAAAACTAGTGAGGATGCGTTTAAGAGCATATTTGGTATCGTGTTCTGATTAGGAAAAAGTAGAAGAAATTTTTTTTTGATGCAATAAATTTTGCCAGTTGGCTGACTTGGACGACCTGCCCCATGGAAAAAAAATTTTTTCAAGTGAACTAGTGACTAGAAGGCCATTTTCATCGTATCGTATTGATGAACTGTCACCGTATCTATGGATATTTGGTAACATAGGGTAAAGGGGGTTGACACGGTTAAAATAAAGAACTTATTACAACATAGACGACATATGATTTACATATTATATTACGACTTGTAATTAAGAATGTCTCTTTTTTATTTTTATTATTTTTTTGTGTGACATTATGCCTTTAAATATATAATATTTCAATGTAATGTATTATGTATGACATTTATATTCAAACACAATTAATGTATTGTTCTCGAATAAACGAACTATGAACTATGAACTATGAACTTACTTCCAAAAGTCAGAATAAACAATTACAATTTTGAATTGAGAATTATGATTCTAAACATATGCTTAATGAAATAAAAGATTGACTATTTAGTAGCTAAATGTTATTATTATCCAATATGTAAATAACAACTACTTAAACACTTTTTTGCTAAGCCAAGTGTCGGATCGGATCACATCATTCTCTAAATTATTGGGCATTGTTTGTCCGACTTCATGTTCCGACCAAGCTATATAGCCCAATATTTTGGATTATTTTTTGCTCTTTACGTAGGGCTGAATCATGTATTTAGGTAACAACGTCGTATTATTAGATTGTCCCATTAAAAACGAAATAATGAACCGGTTACCGTAATAATACCGGTATTTTTCTATGGAGAAAATACCGGTATCCGATCCCTGGTTCCGACACCTACTAGCATGATACAGTATACAGGGCGTCCCACGGCTATGCCACCTGGAGGGAAAGTACTTTGAATATTGTAGATGGAACATTTTACTGAAAGAAGACATTATTTGAATTTAAAAAACAATCTAAACTGCATTCATCGATAATTAAATAATTTTATGGTTGAACCGGGAATCAGCATTGTGTTTTTGTACTGTACCCTTTGAGGTGTGCAATAAAGAATATTGTATTGTATTGTATACTACTTAATATGAATAATACATGAAATTTATTTCATTTATAGTAGTATAGATTAGGAAAAGTATAACCGAACTTAACCGAAACCGGTTTTTCCAAATTCCAATAACCGGTTATGTTATTTTTGCAAAATAACCTGTTATAACCGGTTTCTTCGGTTACGGTTACAACCAGTTTGCATTCCCTATTTGGCAGCAATATATGTGATAATCCACATCGAAAGGGACCTTATGGCGGCAGGCGCTTACGTTGCACCTATTCACTATTGTCTCTGACTGCCAACGGGAACTAGACCAGGCTGCCATGGAATTAAGTAATCGCTCCAAAGAACTTAGATTATTGGAATCAAAACTTGTAGATGTTAAGAAGAAGTATGAACATGAAAATAAAACATTACAGGAATACATAGGCTTTATGAATCGTGTTCTAGAACCGGGGAGCGGCATCCCAGTGCACTTCGAGTCACCTCGGGCTCCGGGACGCCTGGCGGCTCCGTGCTGCGACAGCGCGCCGGGCTCGCCCGCGCCGCCGCCGAGCGTCGCCGCCGCGTCCCCTGCCGTCCCCGCCGCCCCCGCCCTGCGTGAGTCGTCGCCGAGCCAAGCCGAGCCAACATCACCTCCCAGCCGGCCTGAGCTGCTGACGCCGAGCTACATCAAGCTGACGCCGAGCCGCACCGTGCAGCCGCCCGCGGGCCCCGCCCCCGCCCCCGCCGCCGGTCCCGCCGCCGGCGCGCCCGGGCGCCCGCGCCGCACCGTCGTGTACACGGACCAGGTGGGCGTCGGCCTCGGAGCGCTGCTGGCGGGCCGCCTGACGCAGCGGGTGACCAACAACTGTCTCCCGGGAGCCTCCGTTGATCATTTGGCCTCGTGCATTGCCGCTGACGACTTCGACTGCGATGCTACGCTGGTAGTTTTCGTAGGAGATAGTTTAGGATGTACTGAGCGAGACGTCATTAAACTAGCTGAGACACTGACTGAAATAGACCAGCGAGGTGTAGGCAAAATAATAATCTGTGCTTTGCCTTTTTCGAATAGTTTGCCGGCAAAGCTAAATAGAAAGTTAGATTACTTTAATTCCATATTGTTTAGGTTATCACTGTACAGCTGTACGATCTCGTACTTCGACACCAATAAATTTGTTAAAAATTTCGTATTGACTCAGAAGCGTACCTTCCTACCGAGGAGGTACTTACGCGAGTGTGCTAAATTATTAGCATATAATATTGTAGACCCCGTCGTAACTAGTACGACGTCGGATAATGTTAAGGCGGTCCCTGTGTTACGCTTTAGTAGCGTGGGGTCGGTAATGGAGTCCGAACCGGCCAGTAATTTAAACTGACCGATAAGACAACGCGTGTTATCACCGGCCTCGAACCCGTTGATAGATGTAGCACTAGTATTAATATAGTTCATCAAAATATACAGGGATTTTCGAATAAGGAACTTGAAATTGACTTGTTTATACAATGTTCAAATATTCATATTCTCTGTATAACGGAACACTGGCTTAGAAATCATGAATTTATGTTTAATTTTAGCAATCATAGCATAGTAAGCTCATATTCTAGGAAGTCATGTAGGCGAGGAGGCTCCTTAATTATGGTAAGACATAACTTGAAATGTAAAGAGCGTAAAGACATTGTTGACATGTCCGTCGAGCGTCACATAGAAGTCTCTTGCGTAGAGTTAGATCAATTTATAATTATATGCGTATACAGGCCCCCATCCGCGGATTACAGTCTATTTGAGTCTGTTATGGAAGAAGTTCTGAGTAGTATTTTCAAGAGTGCAAAATGTGTTATTGTGTGTGGTGATTTTAACGTTAACTTGCTTGAGAAATCGCACATGTGCGTGAGCCTAGTGAATACTTTTAAATCATTTAACTTAGTGAACTTATTTTATGAACCTACTCGTATTACAGCAACCAGCGCAACATGTATAGATAACGTTTTCAGTAACAAGGAAGCTATTAATAAGTCAATCATAAACACCTTAAGTTCTGACCACTGTGGACAACAAGTCTCTTTCAGCGGAAAAACTGATGAAGCTCCACGAGACACAATGTGCAGACCTATTTCTGAAAAAAGATTAGATTTATTCAATCGCAATATCACGAAACGATTACGTTACCTTCCAATTGTTCAGGAAAGCCCTGACCGTTTATATGCTCAATTGTTTAACTGCATCAAAACCGAATTTGATGCCAGTTTTATTTTAAAGAAAATTCAAATCAAGGTCAAGCCTAAGTTCAGCGACTGGGCTACCCCAGATATTCACGGGAGAAGACGCCGACTCTATGAGTTGTACGATTCGAGAACTACTGATAAAAGGCCGGAATTTCTAGAGTATGTTAGGAACTATTCGAAATCTTTTAAATTAATGTGTGTCGCCGTTAAAGCCGATTACTTGTCAAAAAAGATCCAAAACTCCAAAGATAAAGTCAAAACTGTATGGCAAGTTATCAACACTGAAACTGGGAAAAGTAAAATAAAAGATCCGCACTACAGCCTACGAATCGATGATACTCTGGTAAGTTCTGACTACGAAGTAGCGGATCATTTTGAGCGGTTCTTTTCTAACGTACCTGTCGAGACTACGAAGTCCTTAAACTCATCACCAGATGTCGCTGAATCTTTATTGAAAGCAAATGTAACAGAATGTACAGAAATCTTTAGCTTTACTTATGTGTCTCCCATAACTTTAATAAAAGCTTTTAAGTCATTAAATTTAAAGAAGACTGAAGATCTCTGGGGCCTTTCAGTAAAAGTATTACATTCCATTATAGAATCAATCGCACCTTTCTTAGCTGATATTTTCAATAAATGTATTGATACTGGAGTTTTTCCTGACCTGATGAAACACAGTAAAATTATCCCCTTGTTTAAATCGGGAGCAAAAACTGACCCTACCAACTTCAGGCCAATATCAATACTACCGGCATTAAGCAAAGTTTTTGAGAAACTTATTCTTAATCAGCTTATGTCCCACTTTAATCGCAATAAACTACTCAATAGCAATCAATTCGGATTCACTAGAGGTCGTTCTACCACCGATGCCGGGGTGGTACTAATTAAACATATACATGATGCCTGGGAAGGGGCTCAAGATGCTATTGGAGTGTTCTGTGATCTATCAAAGGCATTTGATTGCGTTGATCATGTGAACTTAATTAGAAAGTTAAGACATTATGGGATAAAAAACGGTGCTCTTGACCTTGTTTCATCGTATCTGTCGGAAAGAACTCAACGAGTAGTCATTAATGGAACTCAATCTGCAGGGACAACTGTTGCGCTTGGAGTCCCTCAAGGCTCGATTCTGGGTCCATTTCTGTTCCTAGTTTACATCAATGACTTACCAAACTTGGTGCAACATAAACATGATATAGTGCTATTTGCAGATGATACGTCACTTATCTTCAAGATAGGACGGAAAGAGAAAAACTATGATGTTATTAATGAGGCACTAATTACTGTTGTGAACTGGTTTACAGCAAATAATTTACTTCTAAATTCCAAGAAAACAAAGTGCATCAAATTCACTTTGCCAAATGTCAAGCAAATAAACTATTCTAAGATCAAACTAAAGGATGATGAACTGGAATTTGAAGACAACACAGTGTTCTTAGGCATTACCTTAGATTCAAAACTGCAATGGCATGCGCATATTGCCACTCTGGCTGGCAAACTTAGTTCTGCGGCCTATGCAGTTAGACGTATTAGACAGTTAACTAACGTTGAAACGGCCAGGCTGGTGTATTATAGTTACTTCCATAGTGTTATGTCCTACGGAATCCTGTTGTGGGGTAAAGCGGCTGACATCCAGACCATCTTCGTGCTACAGAAACGAGCTGTACGCTCCATCTACGAACTAAAAGCCAGAGAATCTCTCAGAGATAAATTTAAAGAGGCAAACATTCTTACTGTAGCATGCCAATACATTCTTGAAAATATTATGCATGTGCGGAAAAATTTACAGGAATTCAAGCTTAACAGTGATATCCATGACTACAACACTAGAAGTAAACACAAGATTGCAGTGAAGGCCAGTCGTCTCCGAAAGGTTAGCACGTCATTTGTGGGGAACTGTATACGATTTTATAATAAAATACCTATCGAAATAGTTAATTTGCCATTCAGTAAATTTAAGTCCCATATTAAAAGGTATTTGCTAAGCCAGGCGTATTATACTGTCAACGATTTCTTAAATGACAAAAATGCTTTCAAGCCAGTGGTAGTTTAATCCTGTTACTTTTAATATATCTATGTTTATTTTAGGATATATTCTTGTATAATAGTTCCGTTACGTTTTATGTAACACGATGCTATTTCTCGCCTCACAGTCGCCTTAACTTTGTTATTATCAATGTCCGCCAGCTTGAATATGTCATGCTCGCTTTAAGGGCTTTGCCTACGGTGGCGTCGTTGATCGGGTCGCCACCTTCCCTAACAGATGGTCGAGGGAGGCGATGGCTGAGATACGCGTCATACTCGTGATCGGGTGCTGTTTGTGGAGTCCGGTCTGTTCATGCTTGCTAGGACATAGTGACTACGTTAATACTAGTGTCTTTTATAAGGGATTGACGAGAGACATCATCCTGTTGTGGATTCGTTTTTATTATCAGTGACTTAGAGACCATATACATCTCTAACAATATTAAATTAATTTTAATTTTGACGCTCAGAGACCATGTACATCTCTGGGATAATATATTAATTTCACTCCTTGTTTAATCTTGAGACCTTATACATCTCTAACTTAATATTTGTAATAGATAACTTTGCAAGTTTATCTTCACTGTATGACATTAATTTTGTTATAATTGTTAAACTCGAAATTATTATTCCTTCTTGAACTGTAAATTAATATTTTGACATGAAAAATGTATTACTTATTATAGTCAGACTTTCTTAAATTATAAATTAATATTTTGACATGTAAAAGTGCCCTTGTGGCCTATTTGCAGAATAAATGTTTGTATTTGTATTTGTATTTGTATGGGAACAGCGGCAATAAAGGCGTAAGTGCCGGCCGCCATAAGGTCCCTTTCGATGTGGATTATCACATATGCTCGGCTACCTAGAGGTTCATTCATTACTGTCAGCACTGTACATGGCCTGTGACGTCACGCAGGGATGACGTCACTGGTGGGCGCTCGATATGGCGATAGTAAACGGCTTGCATGTTTTTGTTACCCACATAGTTAGTCAAAAGTCAAAGTCAAAAACATTTATTTGTAAACATAGGTACATAGGTCTTATAATTATTAATATTACTGTCTCTCTATGTTTTGCCATAAGGCATACAAATATTTTGAGTCAAGATGGAGCATGCTTAAACAGTTACAATTCTTCATCTGTCAAGTATTCCCTTAGTGAATAGTAAGCTTTTTTAACTAGAAATGCAATTAGACTTTTTTTAAATTTGATCAATCCCTCTAATATGGTTATATTTCTCGGCAATTTATTGTAAATTTTTGGTGCTATCCCGAAAACACTTTTAGTAAGAAAAGCTGTTTTCATTGACTTCGTATACAATTTGTCACATCGGCGAGTACTTTGATAAACAGAAAATTGATGCATATTGGTTTTAATGTATACTGCTGTTTCATAAATATATAGGCATGGTAAAGTCAATATGTTGTGAATTAGTATAAACCACATTATTATAGTCTGTATCCTGCCGACAAGCTATTACGGTAGCCTAGTGGTTCAGGCATACTGTCAAGCAGGGATAGAATGAAACCTATACAGTTTGAATTTAGTTACATGGGTCATTCTACTTTTTCATAACCAGTTTTCTATTACAAAAAAAAATTATTATATGTATTGAATTGGTGTACAAAAATAGGATTTTAAAATAGTACCTGAACCTAAAAAATGGAATTTATAGGTGAAAATACTTAAATATTAACATATTGCTGTAAATGGTGGGTAACACAGTGGTAAAAACCATTTCTTCGTACAAATGGTGAGACATCCAAGGACCACTGAGTTACTCGATTTACGGATATTAGCTGTGGTCCGTTAATTACCAAAACTATCGGAAGTGATACTGCAATTAAACCTCTTTCTAAATTATAAAACAAAAATATGAATGGGGGCCAAGTATTCCAAAATCTGCATTAAAAAAAAGTGACTGAAAATTATGTACATGAAAAAGTAGAATGGCCCACCTATGTACGGAATCCATCCTCCTAGAGTTATCCCAGTACAGTTGCATCCTGAAGGATGCCCGGGGCCCGCTACTTAATCCCAAGACTTGGCGTAGGCACTAGTTTTACTTACCTATGTACGGAACATCTTTTTATGTTTATCGTTTCCTTTCGGTGAAGGAAGATATATATCGTGTTCTTTGAAACGCTGTTCTGCCAGACGAGGAAACAATAAGGATTGATTTCCAGATATATGATTCTTGACTATATGGCTGTGTTTCTGACACTAGCCGAAATATGATTGCTTAAAAGTGTAAGTGCCTTCCGTAAAGGCGTCCATGAGACAAGATAAACCACTTTGGCCCTCGATTCCCTCTGTGGATAAGTAATGCAAAAAAAAAATACTGTTTATTACATTACAATTCATGTTCTTAACTACTAATATATGTGTGCTCCTATAAAGGATAATGTACAAGGTTGAATATATACAGGACGACCGGTTTAGCCTAGTGGGTAGTGCACCTGCCTGTGAAGCTGACGGTCCTGGGTTCGAATCCCGGTCAGGGCAAATATTTGTGTGATGAGCATGAATATTTGTTTCTGAATCTTGGATGTTTTCTATGTATTTAAGTATTTATATCTATTCAATATATCATCGTCGAGTACCCATAAACACAAGCCTTCTTGAGCTTACTGTGGGGCTAGTTCGATTTATGTAAGATTGTCCTCTAATATTTATTTATTTATTTACAGGAAACGGAGTATCTACAAATTATATACATATATACACTAGATAGGAGACACAGGAAGAGACGACAATAGAGAGATCTCTCAGGGACCGAAGTCCAACGAGAGTTGTTTGGAAGTTATATTTATGCAACTGACTTAAGAAACTTCGATAGCGTGATGCAGAACATGTCAGATTTGACAGTTGACAGTAGTGACGCCACACCTCCAGAAACTCAAATGGGTTGTGTAGTGTTGGTGAATTGTAATTTTCATTAGATACATTTTAATAATAATTTAGTTGGATCATTCTACTTTTTCATGTACCTTATTTTTCAGACATATTTTTTAAATGCAGATTTTGAAATACTTCATTGGCCCTCACTTAATCTTTTTGTATTGTTATTTAGAAAGAGGTTAACTGCAATATCACTTCCGATTGTTTTGGTAATTAACGAACCACAGCTTATATCCATAAATCGAGTAACTCAGTGATACTTGGATATCTCACCATTTGTATGAAAAAATGGCTTTTACCACTGTGTTACCTTTTACAGCAATATGTTAAAATTGAAGTATTTTTACCTATAAACTCCTATTTATTAGGTTCAGGCACTATTTCGAAATCCTGTTTTTGTACACTAATTTAATAAATATCATCGTTTTTTGTAATAGAAAACTGGTCATGAAAAAGTAGAATGACCTAGTAACTACCGGAATAAAACAACACGTGTTTTTATTTATTTATACTCGCAAACTGGAACAGTAATTGAAAATACATTAAAATTTTAATACTTTCGCCATAAAAATATCTAAAAGTCATTTAAAATTGGTCTGTCGCCTGAAGTGTCGGCATAACTCGACGACGAGTGGCGTTAATTTTAAAAACTAGGCGCGTAAGCATACGTCATGTGTTATCGCCGTTATCGGACAGGTGGGATATTCTCAAGACTAGAACCTGACTCATGATTGACCAGCATAAGTCATATTTTTAAACCTGACTGTAGTTTTAAAGCGATAGGAGTGCGCGGTTGGAGAGTAGCCTGGGGAAAATCCAGGGGAAACCTCCGACACGACCACGCGGGTGGTCTTGAGCACTGTGCCTTTACAATCAGTTTACATGACCGTAATTGCTGCGTAAAAAAATGTATGGGCAAAAGTACAGCGCCTCTGGCGGTTACGCAATAGAACTAAGAATCGGCATACTAAATCGTTTACGCAGTCGCTAGCGAGTATGGTCATGCAAACTCATGGTAAAGGCACTGGAATACTCAGAGTTTGCGCTCCAGAGATTGGTTGAGCGGTTTCAACCGAATCTGAAGTCCAAGAGACATCCAAGGACCGCTGAGTTACTCGATTTATGGATATTAGCTGTGGTCCGTTAATTATCAAAACTATCGGAAGTGATACTGCAATTAAACCTCTTTCTAAATAATAATACAAAAACATGAAGTGAGGGCCAAGTATTCCAAAATCTGCATTAAAAAAAAGTGACTGAAAATTATGTATGTACATGAAAAAGTAGAATGGCCCAATTATGAGTGTCCTATTCGCTCCCGGTTGCGGCCTTGGCGCGTATCGAGCGGCAGGCACATAAATCTTGCCGCTTTTAATTATCGCGCGATCGCAGATTAACCGCGTTTATAGATCACTGGCGTTTTACTCCTTTTTAACAGACTTTTTTTCGGCCTGGTTTGGCTCAGTTAAACTGCTTGTTAATTATAAAAATATAAATAAATAAAATAAATAAATATTAGAGGACAATCTTACACAAATCGAACTAGCCCCACAGTAAGCTCAAGAAGGCTTGTGTTATGGGTACTAGACGACGATATATTTAATAGATATAAATACTTAAATACATAGAAAACATCCAAGACTCAGAAACAAATATTCATGCTCATTACACAAATATTTGCTCTGACCGGGATTCGAACCCAGGACCGTCAGCTTCACAGGCAGGTGCACTACCCACTAGGCTAAACCGGTCGTCAAACATAAATGTGGTAAACAGTTATGAATAGTTTTTTTGGTGAGATGTTCATTGTTTGTTTGGTCGTTCACGGATTGACTGTAACACATTGACAGTCCACGTAAACTAGGAACAAAACCGGCCAAGTGCGTGTCAGATCCCGCACAGTGAAGGATTCCAACCTACTAGTCTACATTTAAAACCACTACCCAATATATTCAATCTTAAAAGGGCGTATCTTCATAGGGAACTCACGGCACTTACGACCGCACTTTGTTTGGGCAAGACAGTTCTTCAGCGAAAACTCAAAAACCGTAAAACCTATTTTGTTCAAACTAAAAATCGTTGAACGTATATATTAATGCACATAACTCCAATTTTTTTCAGAATTTTGTTTATGAAAACCAGACAACTGATCATGTTGGGGAGCCATGGTGACTTCTCGTGTATTTTTTTACTGTCGCCTAGAACCTCAACAAAGATCATCAGGGGGGGTGGAGGGGAGGGGGTCTAAAAGTGTCAAAAAACCTCGTGTGATTTCTGAATAAGCCCGAAGATGTGGAGGGCGCAAACTGCATGTTTTTGACACCCGCATCGATATTTTCGATGTCTGTACCCTCGATCGATAAAGCCATCACGGATCGGTACGGTAGTGGCAGTGCCTTTACCATGAGTTTACATGACCGAACTCGCTAGCGACTGCGTAATGTATGGGAAAAAGTACAGCGCCTCTGGCGGTTACGCAATAGAACTAAAAATCGGCATACTGAATCGTTTACGCAGTCGCTAGCGAGTACGGTCATGCAAACTCATGGTAAAGGCACAGCTCGCTATAAGGCCGGCGCCCGCGCACGCCGTAAAAGGCCGCGTCCTTGCGGCCCGGAGACGCAGGGCTACATTCTACTGCCGGCGAACGGAGCACTAGATACCCTAGATACGATATAAAAAAAAGAGATTTATTATCGCCAGAAAGAAGTTACACAAAATAAAAGCAACAAATAACAGAAACAGAAATTAATAATAGAGGTAGGTACATTAAAATAAATTAAAAGTAATAGCGACAATAGGCTCGGGCTCAGCATATGCTGCGAGCCTGGACGGCTGGACAGCGCTGTTTTTCAGCCCGCACCTACTTAACAGCTCAAGAATATATGAGTAATAGCTAGTTATGGGAAACATTTCATAACCTAATATGGGCTTGAAGAAAGTATGCAGTGAGGACTAAGATTTGGCAATCTTCGTATATCATTATTTGCGCAGTGGTAATATATGATATCTGACAGCTTACTCGTCCCGGTATCGCATACCGGGTAGATTCAGAGGGCCTACTCCGAACTACGAAATCCGATCTTCGTATCGTGCCGTCCCTTTCACTCATACAGTGTATAACACGAGAGTAAAAGGGATGAAACGATACGAAGTTCCGAGTATAGGACCAGTTCGACCCAGGTCGGGCCTAGCTGGGCTGAGTTTCTTGCTGCTTCTCAGCTAGGTTAAGTTTAGTGAACCAGCCACAAAACTCCCAGTAACTCAAGTCCCCTCACACTTTAGATTCGGTTGAAATCGCTCAACCAATCTCACTGGAGCGCAAACTCTAGAGTATTCCAGTGTTCAAAACCTGCCGTGGTAAAAAACATCCAAGACCCAGGAACAAGTATTCGTGTTCATCACACAAATACATGCCCTAACCGGGATTCGAAGCCGGTACCTCCAGCTTCGAAGGCAGGGTCACTACCAACTAGACTAAAGCGGTCGTCATTTCCGACTAATATTATAAATGCGAGAGTTTAGAAAGATGTTTGGGTGTTTGTTACTCAATCACACAAAAACGGCTTAAATTATGATGAAACTTGGTATACAACGAATAATAAAAGCTACGTAGTATAGATATAAGATTTCAAGCTTACATGGTCATTTACATTAGAATTACTATTTGAAACGGGATATTTACCATGTATATTTGTATTTTTGAGTTCCCGATATTTCGGCACTGTTGCAAGCGCCATGAAGCGCCATGCAGCGCTTGCGACAGTGCCGAAATATCGGGAACTCAATAATACAAATATACATGGTAAATATCCCGTTTCAAATCGTATTTCTTACGTAGTATAAAAATAAAACTTATACGGAATATGGTAAAATGAGGCGTTTTGAACCCACATTAAATCAGGCTACCTTTCCCACAGCGGGCGAGACCTCCTAACGAGTTTTTTTCCATTCGTATTCCATTGAATTATTGGCAAAATCCCAAACAAAGGTTTATTAAAATTCCACGCTCGTTCGGCCAAAATTTGGGCGGAGCTGGTAGTATGTACAATCGATCGCATTTGATCGCAGAACTGATTTGGTTTCTAAATATAGCATTGTAGCTTCCTATTATAACAGAGGGAAGCTTTGATCTTCATGCGAGTCATTTTGATAAATTACCCGTGAAACTGGACTTGTGCATGGTTTATGGTATAAAAAAAAATCGTTTATTATCAGACATCAGTGGTCCATAGTTTGTTAGTAAACAAAAAGACTTACCCCCGTATTCATAAAACTTAACAAACCTCTGCTAACTAAAAAAGTTCTTTGTCCCATTCTCACAAACGTCAATGTCAAAGTGACAGATAAGGACAAACGAACTTTAGCGGCTAGTTAACTAATATAGGTTTGACAGACGTTTATGAATAAGGGGGTTATCTATGTTAGAGATAATAATTTACAATTTAGCAAAGCGAGAGAGTCTAACGGATCATTTTTTTGGCACTAATATGAATACCTACTTAATAAATAATAATAATAAATTATTGAGCTCAATTACAATTTTACTGTCGGATCGTTCGTATAGTTTTAAAAGTAGTAGTAGTAGGTCGAATTGTGTAACACTGTTTAAAAAAACCTTAAAATGTTTTCGTTTTGCACAACATGGCGGTTATCCTGACGCGTGTACAGAATACGTGAGTTTAAGCGCATTGCATGAGATTTACATAAAATCGGCGCCCGCGCATTTCTGAAACACTTACGCATGGAAATGCAACCGCGCAAGTCCTTCCAATATCTCCATCTCTATCTCACTTGATTGAGTGATAGAGATAAAGATACGAACTGTCATCGTTTCAGGGTTGCCGGGAAACTGTTTTTTTTTATGTTATAGGGGGCAAACGGGCAGACGGATCGCCTGATGGTAAGCAATTACCGTCGCCCATAAACACCTGCAACACCAGAGGAGTCGCAAGTGCGTTGCCGGCCTTTCAGAATCCCATATGCTCTTTTCTTAACTGTAGCCGAATTGCGTTAAAACAAAAAAATTAGCCGAAAGTAAAAGGAAATTAAATCATGAACTCGAAAATCGAGAAAGATTATATCAATATGCAACCATCTCGCTCTGTGTGGTATTATTACTCGATGTTGAGCCAGGTTCGTTTGAAGCGCAGTGCCTTTACCATGAGTTTACATGACCGTACTCGCTAGCGACTGCGTAAAAAATTGTATGGGCAAAAGTACAGCCCGTGGCGGTTACGCAATAGAACTAAGAATCGGCACACTAAATCGTTTACGCAGTCGCTAGCGAGTACGGTCATGCAAACTCATAGTAAAGGCACAGGAGCATAATCCGATGCATCAATAGTAGGGATGATGAATACTAGGGATATAACATAGTGTTGGCTATTTGGATAGGAAACCATCAAATTATCACAATAAGGAGTATATTAGACAAATTAATAATGTAACTGGTGAGGGATGAGCTGGCGACTTCCTCGCACAACGTATTGATCAGCATTGCGATACAGCGAGGAAACGCCGCCAGCATCCTCGGTACAATGCCCCAAGGGCCTGTTTTAGAATTAAGTTAGTTGTAATATTATTTAAGCTATTGTTATTTAACTATATTAAAAATGACATAGACGTGTGTTTTTGTATCCAATTTTGTTTCAAGTTAAATATTCGCCAGGCCATTACTTGCATCTCATATTTTTAACTATTATTACCGCCTGCAAATCAATTAAAATCATAACAAGATATGAGACTATAAAGATTCGCAAAAACCTTGTTTTATATTTATTGGCCAAATGTAAGTTGAAGGTTACCAATACAATTATCATTGCAACTATGTACATAAATGCTATATTTCACGGTAAAAAGGCAAATCTCTTTTTCCATACAACAGTAGTGACGTCACGCCTGCGTGGCCTGTGAATTTCTTTACCGAAAAGGGAAACAAATGATAAAATATTGATATTTCGTGGGTACAAACGTTTTTGAAAACGCAGAAATTAAAATTCGCTCGCGGCTACATTGCATAGAAATCAAATTTTTATTTACTGGCGGCCGCTTTAGCATAGTTGGTAGTGACTCTGCATTCGAAGCTGGAGGTCCCTGATTCGAATCCCGGTCAGGGCATGTATTTGTGTGATGAACACGAATATTTGTTCTTGTGTCTCGGATGTTTTCTATGTAATTACAAGCAGTACAAGCTTTGCAGTGTAAGTACAAGGTTTGCTTAGTTTGGGACTAGGTTGACTTGTGTAAGATTGTCCACATATAGTTACACACCACATTGTGCCATTGACGATCCTTTTGTGAATTTATCTTGTTTTAAAAATGTAAACCATGATGTAATTTTATAAAGGAAATAAATATATCTATCTATCTATCTATGCCGTGAAATCACTCGACGGTCCCATCGGAAGACCAGCGCTGGCAATTGCCCGCATTATGTTGAGATGGTACCGTTTCGAGATAACACAACTTTTTTTTTGTTTATTTTTATATTCTATTTTACCTACTGTGTTAATTGTTGTCTTTGTCTCGAATAAATATTTCTTATTTCTTATTTTTCTTCGTCTGGGCCGGCCACGTCTGTCGCATGCATCCAGATAGGTGGGCTGGTGTAGCCACCAAGTGGGTGCCACATGATGGGCGACGCAGACGGGGCAGGCCCAGACGGAGATGGCGGGATGATCTGGATGCATTTGCCAAGAATTGGGAGGAAAAAGCGCTCAATAGGGAGACCTGGAAGGCATGGGGAGAGGCCTTTGCCCAACAGTGGGACAGCCAATAGGCTATAAAGTAAGTAAGTATTTCTCTTATTTTTTTAATTAAGGTCTAATTTCGCAACAAGATTAAACTTGTCATTTATCAAAAATGTAAAGGTTTTCGTCACCGGTCGACCTCTGTGAGGTCCTACTGGGTCTTTGGACCTTGCGCGGCCATTTTGGGGCGCGTCGGCGACAATGACATGTGACAGCGTGGGTCGTCACGACCGCGTGGCATCACTCGGTGAGGTAACGATAACCTGCGCGTGCGCATTATCTGCGATTTCGCTTCGTCAGCCGCCTAGGGATGGCGGCCGCAATAGGCGCCAGGTGCCTATGGGCGCATAATTAGATTCTAGATTACATTTATTTATTTCATA
Organism: Epiblema foenella; assembly: GCA_963556455.1. NCBI lineage: Eukaryota > Metazoa > Arthropoda > Insecta > Lepidoptera > Tortricidae > Epiblema > Epiblema foenella. Next base: position 713,810 of record OY747118.1, read on the forward strand.
ATATAAAAATACACTATAAATTATCCTAAGTCAATTTATACGACTTTATATTATGATCGTCGAAAAAATTATGAAATATCAAAAATGATAATAATAATAATAAAAAAAAAAAGAATCAAAACATTTATTCTGCAAATAGGCCTCAAGGGCACTTTTACAAGTCAAAATCTCTCTAGGTACATCAAATAAAAATAATACAATAATCAAAGTATCATTAATTAAATGTAGTGTTACATGTCAAAAATAAGACTAAGATACTAATAACAATCGAGATTTGTTAGAGATGTATAAGGTCTCTAAGCGTCAAGATAAAAGGTAATAAAGTAGGTACACTAATCATAATAAAATGTTTTGAGCTATATCTATAACACGTCAACATGAAAATAATAAAATCTAATAAATAAATATCCTCAGAGATGTCTAAGGTCTCTGAGCGTCAGTCTAAAAAAATAAAATCAAATGAGAACAGTGAAGTCTCTCATCATGTCAATTCCACTGAACACTAGTACGAAGTAGTGCAAACATGAACAGACATGATAATAATAATAAAATTAAATTATACAACAATTATCAAAATGATTTAAATAATGATCATACTTTTATAACAATAAAAAGCCGCGTCAATAATATAATGTCGAAAACTTAAATAATCATCAGTCACAATACATTAAAATTAAAATTAAACAAAACTATAATTTAAAAATTCAATGTCAAACAAATTTCATTTCCATGAAGTCATTTACGGAATAAAAAGAATTTTCCAATAAAAAGATTCTAAGTTGGCGTTTAAATGCTTCGTCAGATGTTTCATTTTTTAATTTGGTGGGTAGATGTTCGTAATACGTTGGTCCTATAACGCGTGGGTGCGTCATAAATGAGAAAATACATGTACCCTATATAAAATTATAAATTATGTACCTGCTAGCGACTTTGCCGGACTACGTCTGCTTGGAAGTCATCTGTATCGCACCTGATGCTCCAGGATAAAAAGTATCCTATATCCTTAGTATTGTACGTATTATGATCATCATCATCATCATCATCAATTCAGCCGAAAGACGTCCACTGCTGAACATAGGCCTCCCCCAAGGCTCGCCATTTAGACCGGTCCTGTGCCGTTCGTTTCCACCGGATTCCCGCGACCTTCACCAGGTCATCACTCCACCTTGTCGGAGGCCTACCGACAGCTCGTCTTCCGGTGAGTGGTCGCCACTCAAGCAGTTATGTATTATGATACTGTTATTTTATATACATTGTTGCGAGTTGCGGGCGCCTATAGCCTGCGGTGGCCGCATACCATCAGGTGGACCGTACGCTTGTTTGCCACCGGCGTTGTATATAAAAAAAATAAACAAGTTTGAAATGTGAAATCCCGTCAAAGATAGACCTCCATGTACCAGGATAACATAATGATATAGAAGGCTAATTTATTTGTTATTCCACGAAGGACATTATCTCGCTCATTTAGGCTTCGCGTGGCAGTAATACCCTCGCATGTCGGAATGCCAAATGCAATGCATACTTAAGTTTATTAAATATTAATGAACTGAAAACAGCGAATTTAGGCTTTAAATAAGCTGTGACCCGTTATTTGGGAATTAAAATGGCGTGTACAAATATAATTGGTTTGTTTCCTAGTTAAAGTATGATGTTAATGATATAAGTAATAGTCAATTAGTTCTACAAATTGATAGTGCAGTCGCCATCAAATATATCTGTGCTCTTCAGGGTGCTCAAAAATATCTGAACATGCACTTTCACGCCTTGACAATAGAATCGTGTTCAGATATTTGTGAGCACCTCGTTCACTCCGATATATCTGAGGGCGATTGTACATAATTTGCCCAGGCAAAAGATAGATACGGTCTTTGGTTTTTGTGTCACTTCGTACCTTGTCAGTGACATTAATATGAGATCTCTAAAGGCCTTCATATGAAATGAAATCATTTATTCTTCAATTTAGGCATGTCACATGCACTTATGAATGTCAAAAAACTACCACCGGTTCATAAAATAAACCTCTGCCTCGAGAAGAACCGGCGTAGGAAACTCGGCGTGGTGTCATTTTTTCGAAACAGTTTATGTATATTAATATTTAGGACAAAATATTTCTGTGTTAGATTACTTGTGAGAGAAGCTATCACTGCCAAACATCCCTATCCATGATATTAATCGTTTATCTTATAACTAGCGACCCGCCCGGCTTCGCACGGGTGCACTAATTATAGGATGTTATTATACATACGAGTATAAACCTTCCTCTTCAATCACTCTATCTATTAAAAAAAGCGCATCAAAATCCGTTCCGTAGTTTTAAAAATTTAAGCATACATAGGGATATAGGGACAGAGAAAGCGACTTTGTTTTATACTATGTAATGATATACTTTTGATAAAACAGGCACGTATCCAGACTTTTGGTTCGGCGGGGGACAAACATTGAAACAACCATGTGAACTGTGTAATAATCGCTGTAATCACTGTACTATAATTTTTAATAACTAAAAGCGAATAAATAAACGGACGGCTAAAAATGTTTTCGGGGGGGATGGATAAATCCCAACTTTCCCCCCCCCTCTGGATACGTGCCTGACAGAAAACATATTGATTTTCACTGTGACAAAGGTATGAAGTGGTTTAGCAATTAGATTGGTTGACTGTGCCTATACTATAAATAATAAAATAATAAATATTAGAGGACAATCTTACACAAATCGAACTAGCTCCACAGTAAGCTCAAGAAGGCTTGTGTTATGGGTACTAGACGACGATATATTTAATAGATATAAATACTTAAATACATAGAAAACATCCAAGACTCAGAAACAAATATTCATGCTCATCACACAAATATTTGCCCTGACCGGGATTCGAACCCAGGACCGTCAGCTTCACAGGCAGGTGCACTACCCACTGGTCGTCAAATAAACAATAGGTCGAGGTCGAACGTTGGTTGTTTGTACGTTAACTTTACCACACTGTTTTTTCAACCTAATTTTATTTATTTATTTATTTTAAATACATGGAAAACCAACAGCGTAACACATTTATAAGAAAACTACAATAGAATTACATAGCCAATTAAAGGTTCTCACTTATAGAACTTAACTATCACACAAGAACAGATTTAGCCCAATTAATTTACACACACAAGTGAGCCTGTAGGCACAAGAGCAGTGGCTACCTTTAACCTATATATGAAAGACACAGAGTAAATACATAAGTTTCATAACTTTAGTAAACCGAGCCCGAACCCGAACCCGCGCCAGGAGTATCACCCATATAAAATTCAATTAACTTTTTCCTAATTACTGATGAACTGTATTAACCGTTATTGTTTATAAGACTAACGACGCAGTCTTCGTGAAAACTGCTCGACCTCGCCTCAAGGATCGTTTCTGCATAACTAAACATTCTCGACGTAATTGGAGGCAATTTAAAATAGTTTACTGTACTGTTCTTACCAGGGATGTAACAGAGCTCCGGTTCCGGTTCCGTTAAGTCGGAACTTCCGATTGGTTTTAAACATCCGCTTCGGTTCCGGTTCTGTTATTTTTAAAACGGATGTTATATCGGATGTGGCTGGAGGTCCCGGGTTCGAATCCCGGTCAGGGCATGTATTTGTGTGATGAACACGAATATTTGTCTCTGGAGTCTTGGATGTTTTCTATGTATTTAAGTATCTATTTATCTATATAAGTATGTATATCGTCACTTGGTACCCATAGTACAAGCTTTGCTTAGTTTGGGGCTAGGTTGATTTGTGTAAGATTGTCCAAATATATTTTTCTTTTTATTTATGTCAAAGCAGCGCAGCGAGCAGAAATGAGCGGCGTACATTAAAAACAAACAGGTTCCTTTATAAATTCTATTTAGAATAGACTTAGACCTGCCCTGCCCTTAACATCTTATCCATCTATCACTCGAGCTCCGCATCCGGTTCCGTATCCGTTTTCAGTTCCGGCTCCGATTCCGGTATACCGAATTTATAACATCATGTTCCGGTTCCGGTTCCGATAAAACCACATCTGTTACATCCCTGGTTCTTACCAAGGATTTTTGGATGGAGGAAGACAATGCACTATTGTGGCGGAATATACGTTCGTGCGCTGATTTACAACTTGTCATGAATTTCCTCTCAACCACATAATGTTAGTTTGCCTAGAGATCCATAACATGTACTGTGGGCCATTATACTTTTTCATGTACATAATTTTCAGACACTTTTTTTAAATGCAGATTTTGGAATATTTAGCTCTCACTTCATATTTTTGTATTGTTAATTAAAAAGAGGTTTCATTGTATCACTTCCGACAGTTTTGGTAATTAACGAGCCACAGCTAACATCCATTAATCGAGTAACTCAATGGTTCTTGGATGTCACACCATTTGTATGAAAAAATGGCTTTTACCACTGTGTTACCCACCTTCTACAACAATATGTCAATATTTAAGTATTTTAACCTATAAATTCCTTTTATTAGGTTCAGGTACCTATTTTTTGTATTATTTTTGTACACTAATTCAGTACATATCATAGAGTTTTTGTAATAGAAAACTGGTCATGGTAGAATGATTCGTGTAACTTAAAGTCAGACTTGTGTGTATAAATTCGTTTGTGTAAGATCGTTCACAAATATTTATTTACTAGCTTTTACCCACGGCTTCGCCCGCGTAATAAAAGTAATTTTTAACCGTCTACAAAAAAGGAGGTTCTCAGTTTGATCCGAATGTTTGTATGTATGTATGTACATACGTATGGATGTCATTTCCGTAATTGGCACCCCGTGGAACCATAAAGACGACACCTATATAAATTTTTAAGATAAATTAATTTCCGCCATCTTGGATTTGAAAATGGATGTCATTTTCATAGTTGGCACCCCGAGGAACCTCGAAGATGACAACCATATCGATTTATAAGAAAAATAAATGTCCGCCATCTTGGATTTGAAAATGCATGTCATTTTCGTAATCCGCACCACGAGGAACCTCGAAGACGACACCCATATCGATTTTCATAAAAATAAATATCCGAAACCCTTTGATCTGAAAATGGGTGTCATTTTCGTAATCGGCACCCAGAGGAACCTCGAAAATGACACCCATATTGATTTTTAAGAAATATAAATGTCGGCCATCTTGGATTTGAAAATGGATGTCATTTTTGTAATTTGCACCCCGAGGAACCTCGAAGATGACACCCATATTGATTTTTAAGAAAAATAAATGTCCGCCATCTTTCATTTGAAAATGAATGTCATTTTCGTAATCGGCACCCAGAGGAACCTCGAAAATGACACCCATATTGATTTTTAAGAAAAATAAATGTCCGCCATCTTGGTTTTTAAAATGGATGTCATTTTTGTAATTTGCACCCCGAGGAACCTCGAAGATGACACCCATATTGATTTTTAAGAAAAATAAATGTCCGCCATCTTTAATTTAAAAATGAATGTCATTTTCGTAATCGGCACCCCGAGGAATCTCGAAAATGACACCCATATTGATTTTTAAGAAAAATAAATGTCCGCCATCTTTAATTTGAAAATGAATGTCATTTTCGTAATCGGCACCCAGAGGAACCTCGAAAATGACACCCATATTGATTTTTAAGAAAAATAAACGTCCGCCATCTTGGTTTTTAAAATGGATGTCATTTTTGTAATTTGCACCCCGAGGAACCTCGAAGATGACACCCATATTGATTTTTAAGAAAAATAAATGTCCGCCATCTTTAATTTAAATATGAATGTCATTTTCGTAATCGGCACCCCGAGGAATCTCGAAAATGACACCCATATCGATTTTTAAGAAAAGGAAAAATTTGCTCCCCGCTCAAACTTGGAACCCTCTTTTCACCCCTTAAAAGGAGCAATTCCGAAAAACGCTGAAACATGTTTTGTTGTATTTAAACAAAGAGTCTATATATGAAGTTTTAAATCTCTCACTTCAAAAAAGATTTGCTCTCCGTACAAACTTGTAACCCCCTTTTGAACCCTTTAGGGGAGCAATTTCAAAAAAACGCTTAAATGTTTTGTTGTATTTAAAGATAGAGTCTATGTACGAAGTTTTAAAACTCTCACTTCAAAAAAAATTTGCTCTCCGTACAAACTTGGAACCCCCTTTTGAACCCTTTAGGGGAGCAATTTCGAAAAACGCTTAAATATGTGTTGTTGTATTTAAACATAGAGTCTATGTACGAAGTTTTAAATCTCTCACTTCCAAAAAGATTTGCTCCCCGTACATACTTGAAACCCCCTTTTCACCCTTTTAGGGGAGCAATTTAGAAAGACGCTTATATATGTTTTGTTGTATTTAAACAGAGAGTCTATATACGAAGTTTCAAATATCTCACTTTAAAAAAGATTTTCTCCCCGTACAAACTTTGAACCCCCTTTTCACCCCTTTAGTGGAGCAATTTAGAAAAACGCTGAAATACGACATTAATATATTTAAACACAGACTCTATATACAAAATTTCATGTCTCTCACTTTAATAAATACGGTTTTTCATACAAACTTTGGACCCCTGTTTCACCCCTTTAGGGGATGAATTTTGAAAAATCCTTTCTTAGTGCACCCCTAGACCTTATAAGGAACCTACGTGCCAAATTTGGAATCTCTAGAACCAGTGGTTTGGCCTGTGCGTTGATATGTCAGTCAGTCAGTCAGTCAGTCAGTTTCTTCTTTTATATATTTAGATTTCTTTCTTTTCTTCACCACAAGAGGAGGACAGTGTGGGACGTAGAAAGTTAAGCACGATACAGTCTTTATACAATCAATCTGTTTCAATTTATAATCAGCTCACCGCCACAAAACTTCCTATAAAGACACACAATAGAAAAGGATTGGCTCCGAGTAGGATTCGAACTTGCGACTGCGACTTACTGGCACACGCAGCCAATCGCTATCCAACTCAGCTATCGGATCAATCATAATCGATCTCCAAATCCTTGACACAATAGATGTCTACAATGGGTTCAATTGTTCACAAAATGTGTCATTTACAAATAGTGACGTCACTTATTGCAAGTTCCCTACAAAATTCATAATAATAATAATAATATCCTGGACACGGCGCGAATAGTCAGGAGGTTCCTCTCTCTGTCGCCCTAACCACCGGTAGCTTAGGCCCCGCCTCGCTGCCGGCGGCACACTAGGTTAGGATTTTATAATATTTTTGTGTTTTGTAAGTGTATTATTATATTTTACTTTTTATAAAAATATTGTAAAACCTAACCTAAGACCAGAAATAAATAAAGATAAAAATAATAATAAATAATAATAAGACGTTTATTCAATGATTGTATAGGTACATTTACAGGTAACCAAGACAGGTACAATAAATCAAAGTATACAAAAACAATTGAAAGGGTAGGTGGCTCAGCTTGTGCCTGTATCAAGAGACCACTAAAGACTCTTGTCTACAGACGCTGTCTACAAAATTCATAGACATAGACATAGACATAGACATAATTTATTGGTAATAAGGTATTACAAGTCAGTGTTTTTACAATTGTACATTCATTATAGATTATATTAATTAGATAATTGATTACATTGGAAAATTACAATCATTACATTACATTAGAACATTGCATTATATATTCTTGCTATTTTTATCATTACATATTTTATATTCTAAAAATTCTTTAATAGTATAGAAACATTGATTTATAGCCATTTTTTTAATCTAATTTTAAAAGACGGGAGACTTTTTGCTTCCGTGATGCTGTCTGGTAACTTGTTGTAAAAGATAGTCATACTTAAATACGTCAAATATAGTTTAGTTATCATTTGTAATCGTCCACTGGAGCTGTTGATTCGCTCCCGCCGCGGCCAATACCTCGCGTGTCAACGGCGGCTCGCCTTGACACTTGCTCGTAATTACAACTCATTATACTGTCACTGCTGTAAAAATGATTTACGTTTTAGAACAATCAAATTACTGTTTCAATTGCAGTAAAGTCCCCTACGGACGGATGTCTGTCTGTTTGTATGTTTTCTCGTAATCCCGGTAGTTTTGGCTTTTCTGAAGAATGAAGGAGAAAACTTACATGACCTTTTCAAATGGTTGAAGTTTTCCAAATCTATTCATATTCATATTCTTTTATTCATAATCACTACATAGTATAAATCAAAGTCGCTTTCTCTGTCCCTATATCCCTATGTATGCTTAAATCTTTAAAACTACGCAACGGATTTTGATGCGGTTTTTTTTAGATAGAGTGATTGAAGAGGAAATTTATATGTATAATAACATCCATTAAATAGTGCACCCGTGCGAAGCCGGGGCGGGTCGCTAGTTGTCAATATTACATTAGCATTTAAATAAATGTGTCTACAATAAATTGATACGTAAATAATAAATTAGTAATGTAATGGTTGTAACGCTTTATTGATCACTACAAACATTAACAAACACAATACTACAGTCATCAGTAGGTACAAGTAACATAGAAGTAAACATAGGAAGTGAGGGCCATGGAAATGCAAAACGAAACGAGATAGCTCAGTACGACGCGCTGTGCGAATTCTCTCGAACTGACTATGGCGCGCGGGCAGCGCGGGGCGCGCGGGCGGCAACGCCGAATGCGCGCCACCTCGCGGCGAGCACGAAAACGGGCGAGCGCGGTAAAACGTGTAATAAATGCGCGCGAAACCGAAACTGGAAGCGCGGACGTTATACCCTCCCCCTCTAACCTAGGCGTTGCGTCCCGGAGACTGGGTTAGCCTTACGAGGTCTCCCCCTCTTACGTTTCTCCTGGACAGGAGCTTGGACGGGGCCAACGAACGGAGTAAGTAACGAGACGTGGTATTTCCCTAACATAACACCGTCACTAATGCGCTCTAAGGCGTAGGTCGTACTACCAACAATCCCCTGAACTCTATATGGTCCATCGCGTCGGGGAATGAACTTCGGCGTCTGACCTCGGCTCGCATCGTTGGAACCTTGAGTTTTTAATAGTACAAGGTCACCTACCTTGTAATCTGGCGCTGGCCGGCGGTTCTCGTCAGCGAACTTCTTCTGCGCCGTCTGCGCCTTCTCGTGCACGTCACGTGCATCAAGCAGCACGGTAGACAGCTTCTTGAGGAACGGGGTAATCGATGCGACTACATTATCGCTCTCGATCACCGCTCGCATATCTGTCAAAACGTCGGCTGGGGCGCGCATCTCGCGCCCGTAATTCAAATAAGCAGGCGAATGGCCAGTACTTGCTGTAACTGCGGAGTTCATAGCGAACCGTATCGCGGGGAGATGCACGTCCCAGGTGTCGTGATCCTTACCCACCAGAATGGCAAGCTGTGGCTTTAAGTCACGATTCTTGCGCTCCACGGGATTTCCTTCCGGATGATAGTAAGAGGTGAGAGACTGTTTGATGCCCATAACATGACACGTCTGCTGCATCACCTCGCTCACAAATTGGACACCATTGTCGCTGATGAGCCTCCTGGGGACTCCATATCGCAAATAAACCTCGTTCACCAGGGTTTTAGCGCACTCCTCGGCTGTAGCAGAAGGAAGAGCGAACAACTCCACCCACCTGGTGCATGTATCCTCTATTATCAGGATCCACTTGTTGCCAGAAGGTGTCTCTGGAAGCGGTCCGAACAGGTCAACTGCGAGGACTTCAAACCGGCGCGACGTGGCTGGAACCTGCAATAAACCAGCGGGCTTCCGCGTGTCTGCCTTATACCGTTGGCACGCCGCGCAGTTTTTCACATACTGGGTTATATAAGTCCTCATCCCGGGCCAGTAATACTTACCGACGAGACGCTGCAACGTCCGCTCTACGCCGAAATGGCCAGCTGTAGGGGCGTCGTGGTACTCAGTCAGCACGTCCTTGCGCTCGTGCTCCGGTACCACCAAGCTCGCGTCGTCGTTCTCCTCATTCTCGGGACCATAACGGTACAACACACCGTCGGATAAAACGTAACCCTTATCTGCCCATGCTCTCCCCCTAAACGGATCGTCAGATTCCATCGCCTCGACGATCTTCAGTACTTCGGGGTCCTTTAATTGGTTCTCCCGGACATCCTTGGGGCTACGAGGTGGCAGGTCCACCACGGTCAGGCACAGATCGCAGTCAGCGTCCGTAGGGCACGTTGGACGCGACAGCGTGTCTGCAATCACATTTGCCTTACCTGGTGTGTATTCTATCTTGAGATTATACTCTTGGAGACTGAGCGCCCATCTGGCTAGACGACCGCTCGGCGACTTCAAACTCATAAGCCACCTGAGGGGTTGATGGTCTGACTTCACCACCACGTCCGCTCCATCGATGTACCCTCGAAACTTCGACACTGCCCATACAACCGCCAGGGCCTCACGCTCCGAGGTGTTGTAGTTTTTCTCGGCCGCAGTGAGGAGACGGCTGGCGTACTCGACGGGCCGCTCATCAACTCCCTCCCCCTGAAGCAAAGCTGCCCCGAGAGCGTACCCACTACTATCAGTCCTGAGGACGAACGGCTTCGTCTCGTCGGCCTGACGAAGTATTGGCGCTGACACGAGGAGAGACTTGATGGTGCCGAAAGCGCTCTGCTGTTCGGGCCCCCATCTCCAGGTGCTCGCCTTCTTCAGCAAAGCGGTCAACGGCGCACTGATCTCGGCGTACCCAGGTATGAAGCGTCTGAACCAACTCGAGGTTTGCAGAAAGCACTTCAGGTGTTTCACGTTCTGAGGAGGCGGCATATTATCTATGGCGGACGTCTTGTCCGGGTCCACGTGTATACCACCTGGTACGATGACGTGGCCAAGGAACTTGACAGACTCTCTGGCGAAGTGGCTCTTCTCACGATTCACCCGCAAGTTGAACATTGCGAGGCGATCGAACACAGCCTCCAAATCAGAAAGGTGCTTCTCAAACGATTCCTCGGATAACACCAGCAGGTCATCTAGATATGCAACCAAAGTTATACCTGGTAGGTTGGACTTAAACCGATCGATTAGCCTCTGGAAGGTCGCTCCAGAGTTACGAAGACCCATGGGCATACGCTTGAACCTGAAGGTGCCCAATGGTGTCGTAAATGAGGTGAGGTCCCTATGGTCTGGATCGACCCCCACCTGAAAATAGCCAGAGCGCAAGTCCAGCGTAGTCATGTATTTGGAGGTTTTGGCGGCGTGGAGGACGTCTTCGATCCTGGGAAGGGGGTAGCGATCAGGCTCCGTGACCGCGTTGAGCTTGCGGTAGTCAACGCAAAGCCTGTAGCTCCCATCCTTCTTCTTCACCAGGACGACGTTTGAGGCCCACGGGGATTCGCATTCCTCGATGACGTCGGCGCTGAGTAACTTTTGCAGCTCTTTCTCCAATGCCTCCTTCTTCGGCGGCGACAGCCTGTAGGGTGGCGAAGCAAGCGGCTCCTGATGTTCACTTACCTTGATCTTGTGTACGGCGAAGTCTGTGGGAGGTCCCTCGGCGGCAAACTGAGACACTCTGCTACGCAAAAAGGCGTTGAGCGCGTCCTTGTCTTCTGGCGGTAACTCTGTCCCTTCGTTGTCGCGCAAGGTTACATCGGAGATCTCTGCTCGCATCAGCTGACAGTCCCTTAAAATGATAGACTGTACAAAAGGGAATATCTGTTCAGGGCTATCGGAGAAGTGCCACGATTCCTGGGCGATATCGACAATAACCCCAGCATTCGCAATGAAATCGCGGCCTAATAATGTTCGGGTGTTGTCCCCAGAGAACACCACGAATTCGGTAGCTACTTGTCTACCTTCTAATAGCACTGGTACTGTCGCAGTCAACACTACCTTTTGCTGGCGGGAACCGTCCGCAAGCCCTATGGTGCGTTCCGCCTCATCAAATTGTACCCCGACCGAGCGTAAAATAGAGTACAACATCGCCCCGGCAACACTACAAGCAGCTCCCGTGTCGAGAATCGCGACACCTACCTTATTCGCAATAGTGACGGATACTGTAGGTTGCCTTTCCGTTACGCGCGGTACGTGAATGACGTCGTTACCGGTAATGACATTAAAATCGCACGAAGTCGCGGCTACGTTTTTACCAGCACAATTCTCACATTTCGATCTCACTACACCGGGTTGGCCACATCCGTAACAACGTATTGGGTTAGACCCCGTATTAGCATTTACACCCTCAGAAGCAATACTAGCAGCCTGCCGTTTATTATTTTTATCTTGCAAATTACGACAATCAGCCACAGCATGCCCAAAAAACTTGCAAAACGAACAACGAACGCGCTTATCACGTTTCGGAATTTCGTTCGAGTTAAAAGTGGGTTTCGCGACAATAGTACCCCGCGAACCAGTGGTAACGCTGCGCTCGGCCGATTCGATAGCGCGCGGCGGCGGCGCGCGTGAGTGAGACGCGTAGGTACTCACCGTCGCCGGCGAAGCGCTCGGATTCCCGGAATCGTTACTTACGTTAATTTCGGAAATCGCGTCTTCAATGACCCTCGCTTTTTCTACGAAACTATCAACATCAACAATGATATCTCTAGGTAACCGTTTCCTGACTCGTCGATGTAACAACCCGTAAATAATGTCTATTTGCATACACATAGGTACCGCGTACGGTAATTTAACTATTAGAGAACGCACTCTACATACAAACACTTCGGCTCTTTCGGAGTCTTTCTGTTCCGTGGCAAAGATTTCACGTAAAACCTTGTGAGCCGGTTGCTGAACTCCATACATGGCGCGCAGGCGCGCCACGGCGTCGGGCCAGGTGAGGGCGCCGGCGCGCGCGCCGCGCCACCACACGGCGGCGTCGCCCTCCAGCAGCAGCGGCAGCCCGCGCAGCGCGTGCTCGTCGCTGACGCCCGCGCACTCCTTGTACACCTGCACGGCGTCGATGAACGCCTCCAGCACCTCCGCGTCGCGCGACCTCCCGTCGAACCGAGCGGTGCACTTGGAGAAGTTGCCTCCGGCGACCGCGGACGGGAGCGCGGACTGCGCGCGGACGTCGGGCGGCGGCGTCGCGGGCGGCGGGGTCCACGGGGCGTTGTTGAACGGGAGTGATCGCAGGGTCTCCACCAGGGTGCGGTTTGTCTCCGCTTGCATCCTGGCGAAGGTCTCCATGACGCCGACCAGGAAGGTCTCGGCGTTCCCGTTCGCGGCCGCTCCGGCGGGGCCGGGCGGCTCGGCGGCGGCAGCGCGGGGGGCGCCCGAGGCGCGCAGCTCCTCTACGCCTGTCTCCGCTTCGTCGTAGGACTCGGGTTCGCTTGCATCTTGGTTGGGAGTCTCGTCACTCTTTTCGTTGTTAACGGTTTTACTCCGCGTATGCATGGCAATATGTAGTTCGTCACACTTCACTTCTGTTACACTTTTTGTCGAAATAAGTTTTAACCGGCGCGAGTTGAATACACTCTAGCGCGGCACGGCACTCGCGGCGAGAACGTAGGTACAGTTTGAATATAGATTCAACGCCACTAAGTTGGGCAGCCACTGTAATGGTTGTAACGCTTTATTGATCACTACAAACATTAACAAACACAATACTACAGTCATCAGTAGGTACAAGTAACATAGAAGTAAACATAGGAAGTGAGGGCCATGGAAATGCAAAACGAAACGAGATAGCTCAGTACGACGCGCTGTGCGAATTCTCTCGAACTGACTATGGCGCGCGGGCAGCGCGGGGCGCGCGGGCGGCAACGCCGAATGCGCGCCACCTCGCGGCGAGCACGAAAACGGGCGAGCGCGGTAAAACGTGTAATAAATGCGCGCGAAACCGAAACTGGAAGCGCGGACGTTATAGTAATAATTATTTTGTACCATATCACTTCATAGTATAAAACAAAGTCGCTTTCTCTGTCCTACCCTATGTATGCTTAAATCTTTAAAACTACGCAACGGATTTTGATGCGGTTTTTTTTAATAGATATAATGATTGAAGAGGAAGGTTTATATGTATACTAACATCCATTATATAGTGCACCCCTGCGAAGCCGGGGCGGGTTGCTAGTTTAACTATAAATATTCGAACTAGTTACATTCATAAATTCTTCGTAGCTATAGAATGTGTGCTCGAGAAGCCATTTTTTAGTTTCCGTTTGAAACTAATTAGGGAAGGAGCTGACGTGACTATCTCCGGCAGCTTGTTATACATGGCTATTGGCTGGCCCCATCACATCTATTCGATACGATTCGAAATTCGATGAACCAAACTTTAGACATCAATCTGTGCCTTTACCATGAGTTTGCATGACTGTGCTCGCTAGCGACTGCGTAAACGATTTAGTATGCCGATTCTTAGTTCTATTGCGTAACCGCCAGAGGCGCTGTACTTTTGCCCATATATTTTTTAACGCAGTCGTTAGTGAGACCACGCCACGTGGCGATCAAATGTCATTTCGATTGTGTTTCGCATGTTGGTGACATGATAGATGCTAGTAAATACGTACCTCTAAAATCTCTTACTGCTGTTGTTTAGACCTGAAAAAAAAATAGATTGTTAACCAAGGGTTGAAAGTTAACCATTTTAGACGAGATATTTTGGCGCTCGAATGAAGTGACCGAATTAAATGCTGGTTTTCATTTCGAATATGAGGAAATTAAAAAAAATTACAAAATATGCACAAACATTTTTTGAATAAGCGTAAGACCAGTGTTTATGTATGGATTATTTAAAAAATTGAGAGTTAATCGTACTTATCTTTGTATGGAAAGAAAGAAAACATTTATTTGGCATAGGAGTTAAACAAATGGACTAATACACATAACAAGGATTAAAGTTGAAAAACAAATAAATGCAGTAAAAAGGGTAAGGGCAAAGGGCAAGGGTTTGCGTCTTTGCCCAAATTTAACTGCGATTCACCGTACTTTTCTCTTTTTAATACTTTTCTGCTCTAGAGCAGAGTATCACTTTCAGCACGCCACCTAGATGAACAATGACCCACTTTCCGAGTATCAAATGAAGAACATTTTTATTATAATGATTATAATATTGTATATGAATGAATGATATCATTAAAGAATAAAATAGAATGATAGAATTAAATAGTGATCATTATGACATAAAATTGTATAAGATAGATTTTCGGATGTACCTACAATAATCGGAATTGCAATTTTATATGAACTTTGGCGCACCCGTTATAAAATCGAGTAGGCGTGACGTGCTACCATACAAAGTCGAATACAACTTCAATATGTCAATCTAGTTGACACTGCGATATTTGACCTGTGTAAGTGTGTATGCCCTTGAACTGTACTAGATCACCTCTGCTCTCGCCCAGCCACGAAGTAAAATATTAAGTTATAAGTATGATTGAAAGGCAGTGGGCAGGGATTGGAGGAGAAGAGCTGAAGACCGAGCTCAGTGGCGTGCCATGGGAGAGGCCTATGTCCAGCAGTGGACTGACACAGGCTGATGATGATGATGATGATGATTGACCGCTTGACATGATAGCTACAGCCACTCGTTGCCGGTCGCTTTTCGAAAGCCGCCGTCTGCCGACGAAAAAATAACAATAGCATTCTTTTGTTATGATCGACGATGAGTTAAGCCATCAAATCAAGTATTAGGGTGGGTTGCACCAAACCGTCTCTAATCGTAAGCGGTGTTCGTTAAAATCTGATTGTATGGAAAGTTTGACAAGTTTCTATGGGATGACAGCTGCCGGCGCCATATTTTACGATGACCGGCCCGTGATCGTATGTTGGTGCAACCGACCCCTAGTTTTTTTTTTCTTTTTTTTTGAACCTGACTGTGGCTTTATAGGCCGGGCCCAATAAAGCGATAGAAGTGCGCGGTTGGAGAGTAGCCTGGGGAAAATCCAGGGAAAACCTCCGGCACGACCACGCGTGTGGCCTAGTAATTTGATGGTGCGATAAATTAGTGTCTTTTCATTTTTTTCATGCCTCGATTAGGTTAGAAAAATTTCGCTTGCATTCGCGACTAGGGATTAATAAATTAATTATACTGTATCCGATTACGTCCTGTAATGTGCGAAAATCGTGTAAGTTCAAATCGTATAAAGGGTCCTTATCAATTAAAAAACGCTCATTTATTTACGCCATTTTCTGTTTGAATTTACACGTATGTTTGAATTTACATTGCAAACAATAATATGGAAAACAATACGTATGGCATTCGTATCATTATGACATCCAATATTCGGGTAAACAAGAGTATGTCAATTAACTATTATGGTAAACGAAACATTCGGGCAAATGAAATTCGGGCAAGCGAAGTTCGGGCAAATGATTATTATAGTATATGAATGTCGGGCAAACAATAGACAACCAGAGTGACCACATGGCAAGGCCAGCGCGTGCGGTCGCGTCAGGTGTCACCTTACGCGAACATACCCACTGAAGCCGACAAATGACGTAGAACATTGTGCATATTTTGACTTTTTTTTTTTTTATTTACATTGAAAAGAAAAATATATTAGGTTATATTAGGTTTGACAGATAAGTGTCGTTAAACCCTGTCGGGTTTGTATCGACACAACATTCGCGGACAATAAGATAGTGAGTTTATATTATGAAAATGAGCTAAAAGCTATGTATGACACATTGAACAAAGACACCAACATGGTAATTACATTGTGAGGTAATATTAAATAGATTTATAATCCCAATTCGGGTACCGAAACAATACAATAAACGGCGTGCAATTAGTGACACATTAAGGCTCAATTTTCTACGACTAAATAGTCAACGTCTACGTCGCTTGGTCGACTAAGGGTGGGTTGCACCAAACCGTCTGTAATAGTAAGCGATGATCGTTAAAATCTGATTGTATGGAAAGTTTGACAAGTTTCTATGGGATGACAGCTGCCGGCGCCATATTTGACGATGACCGGCCTGTGATCGTATGTTGGTGCAACCGACCCTAAGTAGCAACTGGCTCAATAATACGAGTATTTATTCAAAATAAAAAAATCAAAATCAAACATTTATTCTGCAAATAGGCCACAAGGGCACTTTTACATGTCAAAATATTAATTTACAATTTAAGAGAATCTGACTATAATAACACATTTCTCATGTCAAAATATTAATTTACAGTTCAAGAAAGGATAATAATTTAGAGTTTAGAATTAATAAAAAATTATTGTCATACAGTGAAGATAAACTTGCAAAGTTATCTATTACAAATGTTACAACATCAGTAAAGTTTTTTTTTTTATTTCATTTTATAATGAATTTAATGACATGTCTAGCTGAGTTTCTTGCTGGACTCTTCTGAGCTAGGCTAGGTTTAGTGAACCAGTGACAAAACTCCCAGTAGCTCGATTCCACTCACACCTCAGATTTGGACACAATCTCTCTGCAAACTCTTATATTATTCCAGTGTCTTAAACCGCCCGCGTGGTCGTGTCGGAGGTTTCCCCTGGATTTTCCCAAGGCTACTCCAACTGCGCAGTCCTATCGCTTTATTGGCCTATAAAGCCACAGTCAGGTTCAAAAAAAGGTATTTAGAGTTAGTTACTGTAGATAACTCCATCCATGTACTAAATAAACACTAAACATGGAACAAAATGTGGACTAAATAGTACTTAGTTGACTAATACGGAGTTCCGCTAGCACTGCTATGGAGCCTAATAAGGAAAATTGCGTTTTTATCATTCTGTTGAACGGAGCCAACGAAGAAGTGACTATTTTGAACCTTATTGGATTTAAATAGGGTATGTCAGGTTAAGCGTTTAGGTATACTTAAGACAGTTAAGATAGGGCGTCTTTTCTACATTGTTGTACCTTGTAATTGCGAAGATACTTGCCCATAACGTTTTTTCCTTATTTAGAAACAGTCTTAAAACTTAGAAGTAACTTAGCTATGGCTATGAGAGTAAATCTATACTAGACCTACGAGCCTATGGACATACACAAGTCCCAAACTAAGCAATGCTTGTACTAGGTACTAAGTGACGATATACATACTTATATAGAGAAATAGATACTTAAATACATAGAAAACATCCAAGACTCAGGAACAAATAGTCTCAATATGATTAGAGACGTTAGTGCCGTTAATGAAGCATGAGTCTTCTGGTAGATGTCGGTGTACGCCTCCCTTAAGGCGTTTATATAAAAATAGTTTACGTTAGCAGCGGTAGTGCTTAATACGAAGGAACGGTTGATGAATTTGGGACTGGGTGGCGATTGCACCTATAGCTCAGTTGGCTAGGGCGACTGGCCGCGAGTGCCGGGAGGTCGCAGGTTCGAATCCTGCTCGGTGCCTAAATTTTTCAATTTTTCCTTCATTCAAAATTTTACAAATATTCGTGTTCGTCACACCAACAAATGCCCTGACCGGAATTCAAACCGGGAATCTCCAGCTTCGAAGGCAGGATCACTACCAAGCTAAAGTCGTCTAAATATTACATTTTATTTTTATTTATCGTATCGCAATTATTTTGAACCATGAGATCTTCGAAAGCAGTAAGGTTGCCAGTTTTGTTGCACTGTTTAGCACCACCCAGGGGTCACGTGTAGGGTAACGGTGGGTACAGTAGTACCCAACTGATATGGCTTACCGATGTACCTGCACAGAAGATGAATTTTTAAAGCGCGGGAAATGCTATTGACCAATCGGCACGCTCCAAGCACCGTCTTTTTCCTGTACCGCTATTGGTCCGAGCTGCCGCCATGTTAGCGTGCGCCGCGTGGCATGTTAGTCAGCCGCCATACTTCTGATCGAGTGCACGCGCATTATGAACAGTTTATTATGAACCTTATAGTAGTGATCTAAGGTTAATTGTAAGTTTTAAGCATTCTTTCGTTAATCTTCGGAGCGATACTTTCTTTTCTGCACGAACGAAGATTCATGACGCGCCTTATCAGTTGGGTACTACTGTACTCCCTACGGGCGTAATTAAAGCCCGACCAGAAATAAGTATAGAGGCCGCTATTATTCTCATTTATATGGAAACAGGTCAGTAATGTCAGTATTTTTTAAACGGGGCAAATGACAAAACGGATTTCCTGATGGTAAGCAATTACCGTCGCCCATAAACACCTGCAACACCAGAGGAGTCGCAAGTGCGTTGCCGGCTTTTCAGAAGGGAATACGCTCTTTTCTTGAAGGTTTGAAGGTCATATCGGTCCGGAAATACCGCAGGCGACATTCATTCCGTAGTTTGGTTGTGCGAGGCAGGAAATTTCTTGAGAAACGCACAGTTTTGGACTGCCAACCATTTAAATGGTGAGGATGGAAATGCTGACGCGTAGGATGATGACGAAAAGATGCGGCAGGGATCATTCCGAACAATTCCCCCGAGCACTCCCCGTATAGTACAGTCGGAATAATGATATTTTGACTTATTTACCTGTCAGTTCCGTTGTTAATATTGAAATATTTTGCAGCGAAATAGTTTAATTTCCTGAACGTCTTTTCCAGAATTTATTTCGTTACATTGTCAATAATGTTCAGCTCTTGACAATTAATCGTTTTGGGCATTTTTTGTCATTTATTATTTAACTAGCGACCCGCCCCGGCTTCGGACGGATGCAATGCAGATGCATGTATTATACATATAAACCTTCCCCTTGAGTCACTCTATCTATTAAAAAAACCGCATCAAAATCCGTTGCGTAGTTTTAAAGGTTTAAGCATACATAGGGATATAGGGACAGAGAAAGCGACTTTGTTTTATACTATGTAGTGATATTCAACATTATTGTTCAAATAAACCACGTGTCGTGTCGTGTCGGGGGTTTTGTCCTGGATTTTCCCCGGGCTACTCTTCAACCGCGCACTCCTGTTGCTTTATTGGGCCCGGCCTATAAAGCCACAGTCAGGTTAAAAAAAACGATAATAATGTTGTGTAGATACTGAAGTTACCTTCTGACTTGTATTTTGTATTGTCGTCAGTATGTAGGTAGGGGTTAGTCAAAATGTATGGTGTATTATCTGTTGGTGATCCTTAATAAATAAATAAATAAAATCATAATCCAGCTGAACGTCAATACACGTCCCGCCCACCACCGACCACCAACCGTGTTCATTACCACACAAGTCCCTTATTATCTTGTTGGAGACTCCAAGCCCTGCATCCTGTTACAAACGGCAGAAGGGTGAGAATTGTTTGACCCATGGGATTTAAATAGCTCGTTTAGACGAGGTTGTCCATTATGTGATGACAACCAGAGTGGCTCCTTGTGGAGTCATAAATAAATCGTCTGCTACACATTTTGAATAATCTCTTGCATATTTGGACTACACCGAACTTCGAAATTCAAACTTGGTATCGTGCCGTCTCTTTCATTCATATAGTGTATAATAAAAGAAATAATAAATTTAAGAGAGACTTGGCGGCTATCCTTTTTGCTCACCCTAAAAAGTAATTGCTCTACCCTGATTTCCTTGTTTGTTTATTTAATTTCGTTTCAGTTTATCGTTTATCATTCAGTTAGTACCTAAGAATGTATACTTATCTCCTTTAATTAAACTTTTGCTACTAGTAATGTTCATGTCGATGCATCATTGGCTCGACTTGGCTGAAATAGAGTAGGGTAACTGTGTTATTGAATGCTGAACTTGATTAGATTTAACCATGTAATTAACCCTGCTCTGTGTTGGTCGACTTGACACTAGTGCTGTATGTGCACTTGGTCAATTATGCGCTTACTTATTGATCATGCTGTGTGCACTTGCTTTGGATGTCATGCTGGTCTATAAACTACTGATTTTGTGCAAACTTAACTGTATCATTTATTGTGTGATGTCTGTAAAGTGTACCTTTTTTAAATAAATAAAAAAAATAAAAATAAGAGAATGAAAAGGATGGTACGATACGAAGTTCGGAGTACAGAATGGACTTTTAACAATACTTTTTTTATGTTATAGGGGGAAAACGAGCAGACGGATCGCCTAATACTAAGCGATTACCGTCGCCCATAGACACCTGCAACACCAGAGGAGTCACAAGCGCGTCGCCGGCCTTTTGATATTGTATTGTACCTATTAGTTGATCTTGTGTTTATTTTCGTATATGCGTTATGCAAAAATAAACTCTCTGTTTTTGACGTGCGAAATGAAGATTCATAATTTCCTACATGAGCAGATGTTATTTCACTGTTTTGTAGGTACAGTAAAAAAATACAGGTCACTTTGTACCCCCCCTCCCCCAACGCGATTAGTCGTGAGGTTTTCGTAAGAGATAGACATATACCGTACTGGATTCTTTTTCCTTCTTTAACTAACAATGTGTTAAAATTTAAACTTTATTAATTTCAATGTTAATTTGTATAGCTCATGATTATTATATATTATGTATGAAGATGTATGATGAATGCAAATAAATGATATGATAACCTCCCCCCTCGGAGCCTCGTGTGATGGATAAACCATTGCATAACGGTCACGTAGTAATCATACAAGTTTGTTTCCTCGCGGAATCCAATAGTTACTTATGCAAATCAATTCAAATGCTAATTAAGTATTCGCCAGCATACTGCGCATGTGTGAGGAAAACTGGAGGAAAACATGTCTAAGTATTTTAGAATTAATAACAAGCTCGATTCTTCACAGCGTCATCACTATACCATATAAAGTCCGACCAGATATATATCACCATTGTAAAAGACTAAATGACATTTTCACACCTGCTATTCAGAAAAGAGTTATTATTGCCTTCGAATGAGGGATCAAAGTTGTACTTTTCTTCCCTCATTTGAGGGCAACAATGACTCTATTCCTCATAGAAGGTGCGAAAAGCAGTATGTGACACTGTAGTAAAATCATTTGTGTAAGACACTTCATGTTTTAGCAGCGGGCCTCATAAGCGGTGTGAAAAGCAGTATGTGTCACACGGTAGCAAAATTATTTCCGTCTTGGGCGTAAACACTTGAATCCGAGGGATTCTATTGTAGAATCTTGAGCATAGCGAGGGATTCAATATGCCGCCCTCGCCGTAAATATATCATTTTGCTCCCTTGAGACACAATCTATTATTTATTTGTCAGTAGACTAAATGACATTTTTGACTTGTTTACCTGTCAGTTCTGATATTAATTTTGAAATGTTTTCAGCGAAATAGTTTCATTTCACGAGCATTATTTTTTCAGCTCATTATTATATACATTAACAATGTTTTTTTATGTTATAGGGGACAAACGAGCAGACGGAGCGCCTGATAAGCAATTACCGTCGCCCATAAACACCTGCAACACCAGAGGAGTCGCAAGTGCGTTGCCGGTTGTGTTCCTGTGCCCTTACCATGAGTTTACATGACCGTACTCGCTAGCGACTGCGTAAAAATTTGTATGGGCAATAGTACAGCGCCTCTCGGTTACGCAATTGAACTAAGAATCGGCATACTAAATCGTTTACGCAGTCGCTAGCGAGTACGGTCATGCAAACTCATGGTAAAGGCACTGGAGGTGAGCAAGGTTGTCAGAGCTCCCGAGGATGCACTGTGTTAAGAGCGAGGTACCTAAATTTGTCCCATCTGTTGTCAACACAGTGCATCCTTTATAAAGGGTTGGCAACGCGTACGTGACTCCTTTGGAGTTGCGGGCGTCTATCCTCCTGACGACCGGAATCCTACACTGAAAAAATAGTTTCGTTGATTTTACGAAATTTTTACGAAATTTATGGGTTAAATTGGGACCTACACACAAATATTGTTGAATTAACTAAACACACTTTGGTTGACTTTTTACAAAACTAGTTTAGTAAATTGATTTTACAAAACTACTTTAGTAAAGAACTTTTTACAAAACTAGTTTAGTAAAACTAATATTTTCTGGAGATACACCAATTTAGTACGTTTGACGAAATATATTTAGTAAATTTTACGGACTTTGTACTGTACCTTTAACGAAATTAATTTCGTAATTCACCAAAAAGTTTTGTACGCTTTACTAAATCACTATCGTGGCGTGTACGAATTTACTTTCGTAATAATTACTACATTTCTTTAATATGAATGACGTACATAACTTTGTTAGATAGCACTAAACGTCTTGCGTGGAATCAATTAATTTTCTTTCGTAATTATTACTAATTTCTGTAGTATGTATGACCACTAAACTTTGATAGATGTCACTAAACTTCTTTAGTGGAATTAAGTAATATACTTTTGTAATAATTACTAAGTTTCTTTCGTATGTATGTCGCACTGAACTTTCGTAGATCTCACCAAACTTCTTTAATGGAATCAAGTAATATACTTTTGTAATAATTACTAACTTTCTTTCGTATATATGACGTACTGAACTTTCGTAGATATCACCAAACTTCTTTAGTGGAATTAAGTAATATACTTTTGTAATAATTACTAAGTTTCTTTCGTATGTATGACGCACTGAACTTTCGTAGGTATCACTAAATTAAGTAATGTATAGTTTACGAAATTAATTAAGTTGATTCTACTAAACAACTTTAATAAATTATACTACTTAACTTTTGTATATTTTACCTGGTTTATTTTAGTGAATTCTACTAAAGCACTTTCGCATAGTTTAGTGCAACCGATTTTGTACGATTTACTAAACTAATTTTGTAATTTTTACTACTTTACTTAGGTGCAATTTACTAAATATCTCTAATAAATTCAACTAAACGGCTTTTGTGGATTTTAATATTTTACTTGCGTACAAATTACGAAACATAATTTTGTTACATCAAACTACAATATTTCGTATATTATGCCAATATTACTTTAGTAAGAAATACCAAATTATATTAGTATAATATACAAATTAAAATGCATTACAGATCCAGTAACCGTCCCATTACATGTCACCATGCCATAGGTTTATGCCATGCCATAGGTTTATAGCATGGGGTCATGTAATGGGACGGTTATTGGATCTGTAACGCATTTTAGATTGTATATTGTACTAATATAATTTGGTATTTCTTACTAAATTATTATTGGCATAATATAGTTATGATCACAATTGTTTTAAAACCAATGTGTAATTATGAAACAGTTGAGTTGGATAAACAGGAACAAAACTTATCATTTCAATTGAAACCTAAAATGGTATCAAACCGAATAAAAAAGCTACTTAATCCAGTTCACAACAATATACAAAAAAAGAACAAAAGCCACTTAGATTTATAAAAGTAGACAGAGTAAATTGGCACACAATAACAATATATGTATACCTAGAATCTAGGTATCTAGGTCCTAATAGATATATAGCAACAAGTAGTTTAATTTGTAACTCGTGTAACTGTGCATAACTTGGCTTTGAAACAATCGTGTAACCTTGATATGAAAGTAGCATTCGGCCTTCGGCTCGTTTCATAAAATTATGCACAGTTGTATGATATACAGAGCTCGGAATAGGTAGTGCCTATTTACCTAAACTTCGCGGGAGGACGTAACTAAGAGTGGTTACAAGCACCAAAAATAATTACTTCTTTTTATTGAATGTGGGGTTTCCCGGGATTTACTGTATTATTCTAGAGGCTTAATACATTTCTCTTTACTTATAAATCTTGTTATATTCCATATTATTTGTTTAATTACCTTGAAATAACAATCAGTCTTTAAAAATATAATATGGATCAAATTGAATCAAAAGGATTCCGAAATTTGATACTTTTTAGTTGACTTAGACAGAATTATACTCTTTTTTTCCACGAGAGGGGACCTGTGTCCAGCATTAGGGCGTATATAGATTGGTGATGAGACAGAACTATGACATCGTATAGAAAATTCTGACATTCATTCCGACGTTTCGAGTCTTTTACAGCACTCGTGGTCACTGAATCTATTTTAAATTGTTTTATTTAATATATAAGTTGAAAAACAGTTTTATTTAATATATAAGTACATGTACACCATCATATTAGAAATAAATTAGAATACATCTGTACGATATCTTCTATGCCATATCATAGTTCTGTCTCATCACCAATCTATATACGCCCTAATGCTGGACACAGGTCCCCTCTCATGGAAGAAAGGAGTATAATTCTGTCTAAGTCAACTAAAAAGTATCAAATTTCGGAATCCTTGATGTTATTTCAAGGTAATTAAACAAATAATATGCAGTATAACAAGATTTATAAGTAACGCGAAATGTATTAAGCCTCTAGAATAATACAGTAAATCCCGGGAAATCCCGCATTCATTAAAAAGAAATAATTATTTTTGGTGCTTGTAACCACTCTTAGTTACGTCCTCCCGCGAAGTTTAGGTAAATAGGCACTACCTATTCCGAGCTCTGATGATATATACACGACACATGACAGGGTGAACGAGAAAATAAACAACAATTTGAGAAATTAAAAAAATATTTATTTTAGTCTCATGGCAATCAATACCTACAAAAATTTGAGTTTGATATTTCAACGTATTACATATATGTATATAGTATATACGCATGACAATTTGGCTTCAATTATTATTTAATCTCTTTTATATAATTAAGACGCAACACTAGATGCAAACATAACGTAATGGAGACATTGAAATCGGTAACAAAAATATGTAAGTACAATGTACACATTTTAAGTAGTTAAGGACAGGCACAAATAGAATAGCCCACAGTCAGAACATCCTATACTAAAGAACCAGTCATTATTGTATAGGTACAATACACCGTGGGCCCGAGTAACCGCATACACTTATATATATGTATATATATTTATATATGATACCGAACTGAGTATCTACCCAATACCTAGTTAGATTATTAATTATAATACAACTCCTCTTACCCTGTCGTACAGTACCTTAGTCTGCCTAGCACTTCAAACTTTCTCTCTCAATTGCTCAAAGGTTATCTGGAAGAAATCCCTTAAGGGATAAGTTCGCGTTTGTACATATATGTTGTGTGTGTTATGTCTCTCGTTGTGTTTTCTTGTACAATAGTGTTTTACTACTACTACTACACTTTAACCATCGATTCCTGTGCTTCATTAATACATACAAGTGTTAAGATGATTAGTCGAAAAACGCTTTCCGAAATATTAATTTGTTTCTATGGGCCGGTACAGACTGACGCTTGCAGTCGTCGTTCAGTCCTGTCGACCGCACTCCGACTGCAAGCTAGCTGCATGGTTGTAATGCAGTCCTATTGCAGTCGGAGCAACTGCAATATGACTATCAGAACTGCACTCGAGCTGCCATTTTGCAGCTGGGTTACAATTCAAGTGCAGTCCGCCTGTACCGGCCCATAGAAACATTAATATCCCGGAAAGCGTTTTTCGACTGATCATCTTAACACTTTTTTATGTATTAATGAAGCACAGGAATCGATGGTTAAAGTGTATAGGGTAAAAAATAGAGTTTTTGAGTTTAAGGTCTTTTATGAAAACTTTGTACTCGTTATATTTTTCTCTATTATAAATTTCTAGCAACAACTATATTGCGACCTAGACCGTTTTAAAAAGAAAACCAAACTATGTTTGTATGGGGAACCGGGTTCAGTTGAGTCTACTGCGGGCTGGTACTGAGGATTTTTATATATGGATCTTGTTTTTTCCATAAACAACAAGTTATACTAACGATAATTCACGCGCTGTAGTTTACTCGCAAACGAACCTATCTTCTAGTACAAGTACAATAATAGATTATATTTAAAAGTATATGTTATATTAATGAGATTATCTTCTCGTGCATTTAAAACCTTAACCTACTGTGGATGCAAGTGCCCTTTACGCAGAAGTATGGTAATATCAAAAAAGGTTGTGGGTGAATTTACATTACAAAAATCTAAGTTGAAAAGTGAGTTTACAATAAGAATGGAATAACCTTCTAAATTAAAACAAAATGAACCCGGTTTTAAATGTATTAATAGCGCTTCGTAAACTAAACGCTAAACGGGAGCCTAACCCACAAGTCATCTCTTTGGTAAGTTTGTATTCTTTTCGTCTATTATGAACGACGATTGAGAGGCAATTCACACACGTGTGTGCGGTGACCTCTGTAGTATTACCATGAGTTTACACAGATTGCCGTGACTGTACTCGCTAGCAACTACGCAAACGACGTTTGTACGCGTTGTGTAGTAAGTATATAGATAGCGCCCTTGGCGGTCTCTTATAGAACTAAAAATGTCCATACTAATCGTTCACGCAGTCGCTAGCGAGTACGTGAACGAGCATACAGTGCAAAACTCATGGTAAGGCCACTGCGCTTGTGATACATTAATATTTGGGCAATATGCAACCTATGCTATATATATATATATAAATGTAGAAAAACCTATCGGGTAGTGCCTATATATAAGATAAATTTTTAGAGAAAAAACCGCTGTTACCTAGACACAAATTACGAATTAATAAACCCAGTACATGAAACTAAATGTTTAAAAATTTTTTTTTCATCATCATATGTTTGTTTAAAATAAAGTTTATAAATGTAATATTTTCAGGTAAAAAAAATCGGAAATTTTATGGAAAAAGCAAGACCATACATTAAAAAATCCGCAAGTCAGAAACTAATTGATCGCTACCTTAATCTTATATTATTATACAGCGTTCTGACTGTGACATCATGTAACTAAATATATTTGATTCTGCAGTAAGAGTCTCCATTGGAGATAATATGACAAAAAGTTGGTGCGTAAATAAGATCTTGTGGCATAATTAGTCTATATAAACCAGTTTCTCGTTGATGCAGCTGGTGTGCTTGCAAGTGATAATTGAATCCTATACAATCAATTTCTTCCGTTAGAAAATATATGTTATTACTTGACAACGAAACACAAATAAATTTTATCTTAAAAAAATTGTAGCATGTACGATTAGAAATTATTAGATTCATACCGGGTATATATTTTATACCGTTATAATACACCCAATTAAGAGCATACGCTAAATTTACATCATCAGAAATAATAAAATCTTTAAGATACTCATGAATATTATTCAGTGGTTCAGATATCCTAGTACCCAACTCTATTCTTGTTTCACACCCTTTTTCAGTGTAAAGTCTGTGAGCAAGAGTCAATTGTTCTTTTATTAATAAAGTTAATGGCAAATTTTTCCTAGACGTTATAAGAGATGCCGTTCTTTTCAATTGTTTGTGTTTGGCTTCGAATCGCATACACCATATTAGTCTCAAAGGTCCTACTTGCTTTATGACATGCGGATAATGCACCATAAAATGGTGCTTCGGTTTTAAGGTGTCGTGAAACAGTTTGACATAACTTTCGTGATGTTCGCTTATTAAGGCTTCTAAATACAACAGTGTACTATTATCGATATCCCTACAAAGTAAAATGTCAATAATTTCTAGCAGTGTAAGAAAAAAATGCCATACTTCGTCATCTTCTGGTATTAAGTCTCCCACCAATAAAGGAAATATGTGTACAAATAACATCATTTCAGATGCAGACATGTTAAATTTGCGTTTCATTAAATGTTCATATTTTATTATTCCACATCTATCATTTAGCTCACCAGATCCGTAGTCAAATAATTGTAACCTATTATTCAAGTTATTTAAAGTGAACAATGTGATGCTTTCTGTAAAATACACAATAATATGACTCAGATCATAATGACAAACACCTTCAAATATATCATGCATAATGTCAACACATAAATTATCAACAACATGAAAAGTGCTAATATCATTAAATACACATCGTTCACTTATTCCTGTCATTGTTACATTGTTAATTTCGACATCAGTGCTATAATTGTGTCGGTTGCGCATTAAACCGTCATCTTGCTTGCACTGTTTTCCCATTATATTTTTATGAGCCTTACATATTCTACAATAATAGTTACTAGAAAACGATTTAGCAAATCCAAGAACGGTGTTTAGTCCCAGATTGTCACCAATAATCATCCCTAGTATAAAATATACTTTAAAATCACCTTCACTGGTTTCTAAATCTATGCCATTTTGTTCTAAACTCTTCAACTCCTTTATAAGTTCGTAATAAATTGAAGCATTTCCATGACTTTTGCTTGATGATTTATGCAACATTGCAACAAATATATTTTCTAATAGTGAAGCGTGATCCGCTGACAACGTTGGAAATGTGTAATAAGTAGCAGCGATAGAATGGACTCCAGCGTGACTACCTAGGGGGTTATTGCATTCGAAATCATCAAAATACAGAAAATATGGAATGTATAAGCTCTTTTCATCCATTTTTCCGGCCAATTTTTGCTTCCAGATATTACCTTGGGTAAAATTTGATATAGATTGAACGTCAGGAATACTAGTGCTGCATTTTAGAAAGTTGGGAAGTTCAAATATTTTTTTTAAAACTGCTCTTAAAGGTACTATCGCTCCAGTTTCCGACATAGGTCTTAGCATTACCGTAGAATTTCCTGTATTTACAGTCACATTTTCATTAATGGTAAATTTTTTTGGAGGTATGTAAATATTACGGTCAGAAAAATATTTAATTACTTGACTTTCAGTATCCAAACCGTCGAAAGAATGGGAAATTGCTTCAACTATGTTTTTATTCGGTGTATCGTCATTAGGTGAAAATTCAGACAACATAGTTCCAATAACACCAGTTACTAGTTCTGAAACATCGTCAATTATTTTCATAGCGCATTTACGATTTAAATAAGGATTGCTATACAACGATAATACAAATGCTGCAGTAGACTTCCGTAAACATTCAGATGTGGGTTGCAGATTACTACAACATGCATTAACGTTACACGTATCCTGCGTATTATCTGTTATGTCCAAATTATTGCAATTTTCGGTAATGTTCTCAGTGTTAAAATTAAGCGACGGGGCTAATTCTGAAGATATATTCCGGTCCGAAACATTATGACTAACTACATGACGACGAAAGGAACGCAAACTTTGAAATGCTCTGAAACAATTAGGTTGTGCACATCGATAAATCGAGTTATGACCGAGATTGTGACTAGTTTTGTAATGGTGAATAAGATCTTGATGGTTTGCTGTTTCGATCGAACACATGAAGCAAATAAACATTGTATCCCTATAGTCAAAACACAAAAATTCTTAAGTCCTTACTCAATTACTCAGTCAGATCTGATATAAAGCAATACACAGAGGAAATTTTCTTGTCATTATTGTTGTGCAAGTTATACAAATATTTTTGGATAAATGTCCATACACTTAAACATTCTAGTGGGTATTGAACGTTGGTTACGTGTATTACTTTGAAGCATACGTCTACAGCTTTTAGTAGTTTGTCTACCTTGTAGAGAACTGACTCAACCGCTACGTAAAAATCTTTCAAGTCCTTGCTCGTTGGTCCGACGGCAATGACCAGCGGTTGGAAGGTGGTTCCTCTGGATAGATGCATTTTCTGGTATTGCTCCATTTTATTTTTGATTTCACTCTGGTTCTGTAACAAGCAAAAATATTACAGCCCCCTATTTGGTGCACCGTGCTAAAATAAAATGGCGGATAGGTGGGGTGGGGTCGACATTTGCTACTTCCTCAGGCCCACAAAAAAGTTCTTGGGCACAGGATTTTTTTTTATTGAAAAATACGATAAAAAAACCGCCCAAGTGCGAGTTGGACTCGCGCACGAAGGGTTCCGTACCAATTCTGTTTTTTTAGTATTTGTTGTTATAGCGGCAACAGAAATATATCATCTGTGAAAATTTCAACTAAGTATCACGGTTCATGAGATACAGCCTGGCGACAGACAGCAAACAACGGCAGAAAAATCATGTCTCTTGTACGGGAGCCCCCTTAAATATTTATTTTATTCAAAATTTTATTATTTGTTGTTATAGCGGTAATAGAAATACATCTGTGAAAATTTCAACTGTCTAACTATCGCGGTTCATGAGATACAGCCTGGTGACAGACGGAGGGACAGCGCAGTCTTAGTAATAGGGTCCCGTTTTTACCCTTTGGGTAAATGACTAAGTGGTAGCACCGACGGTAATGTAGCAAACGTGAGGGGACGTACCTTTGCACCAGGAGTGACACGGCGCGGGTTATTCGACAAATTAAGCAATAATAAAGACTTGTTATGTAATGAAACCATGATCCATACAGTAATAAATAATACAGGCTGTAACAAAAATACTGGTGATCCGTTTAAGGGCACAATTGGTATCGTATTTCGAGTAAGAAAAAATAGAAGATAAAATTTTTGGACGCAAAAAAATTTTTTTTTTTATGGGACACGTCCCGGCCGGCCACCCTCCCCCCTCCATACAAAACCAATTATTTTTTTGAGAGATTTTTTTAATTCTTTGTTTGTCGTTATTACTTGTACTGTTATTAGAATACGATACCAATTATGTCCTTGAAAGGATCACCAGCATTTTTGTTACACCTAGGGTCTAAGGTTTTCTAATAAGGGCGGGTCGAGTTTAAAATGCAATAAAACAGGCCACGTGTAAAATATTAATTACTTTTTAGTTTTGTTTGAAAGGCCCATAAGTAGTGCACCTGCCTGTGAAGCTGACGGTCCTGGGTTCGAATCCCGGTCAGGGCAAATATTTGTGTGATGAGCATGAATATTTGTTTCCTAAGTCTTGGATGTTTTCTATGTATTTAAGTATTTGTATCTATTAAATATATCGTCGTCTAGTACCCATAACACAAGCCTTCTTGAGCTTACTGTGGGGCTAGTTCGAGTTGTGTAAGATTGTCCTCTAATATTTATTTATTTATTTTATTTTAAGTGCCATTTTTTGTGAAATATCAAACATCGTTCAAACATCCGCCTTAACTTCTTGTAGCCCTTATCTTAAAAGGCCAATCCCATCAAAAACATGTCATTCTATTTATTATAAAAATATAGACATCTAATATTCAAAGGATCACAATGACATGTTGTTAGTAAACTTCGGCACACCCGGCTTCGTTTTACATTAGATCTTAATACTTTTTGCATATATTTATATATATTTATATGGAATTACAATGTTAACTGTGCGGTTTGTAAAACTAGACAACCCGAATGATATTGCAATGTGTTTAGGTTTTCACAGGCTTTATAGAAGTGTTCAAAATTTGGAGGTTGTGGGATTGCTAGAAGTACCTTAGATATACGATGATCGTGAATCTGCGAGTGAGTCAGTGACAAAATTAAGGAACTTTGACTTGCAATAATTCTAAAAGTATATGTTGAAATTCAATGATATTGGGAATATATGTGATAATCCATATTGAAAGGGACCTTATGGCGGCCGGCACTTACGCCTTTATTGCCGCTGTTCCAATACAATAGTCAATAGGTGCAACGTAAGCGCCTGCCGCCATAAGGTCCCTTTCGATGTGGATTATCACATATATATTCCTTGTGTTATGGCCTCTTGTTCACAGAAATTTCATACTTCTAGCTTTATCGACAACAAAATTAGAGGTGGGTCGAAAACGGCCTGAATGGCTTCGGGAAAAGAATGGTACGGCCATGCCTTTGTTGTTTGCTTTGCTCTACTTGGCGGGAGAAGTGGCGTGCCCCCAGATTCTTAATAACTCTGCCGCACAGATCAGGCTGAATTTGAGCGATGGCTTGGGTTATACTGATTTTAAGGACATCCATGCATTTGATCCCGCTTGACTTTTTGACTTGATTTCTCAAAGAAGCCGCAATCCACGTATGCCCTTAAAATCAATATAACCCAAGCCAATGCTGAAATTCAGTCTGATCTGTGTGTTTATTGAACAAACTCAATGAAATATTTTTCACGCACGTTCTTAATTCTGAGCATTGTATCAGAGAGGTGGAATGGTCCTTTGTTAAGGCATTGGCTCCGACTACATGCGCCAGTGCCACAATACAAAACGGGCACCGATTAATGTTTTTTCTTCTTCGTACATACCAGATTTCATCAAAAACTCACAAAAAAAACATTAGTTCAAACGCGAAAAAGTTACAGAGATACAGACGAACAGAGGCACTTTGGCATTTTGCCATGCCCACAGAATTATTTATTATTATTCAAAACAGTTATACACTAACTACAAAGTAGACATATAAAATAACTTAATACTAGTTTAATTTAGGCGACTAACTGCGTGGCTCCGTTGCACCGTCTGATCTGGTGTAGGATTTGGCAGATTGCCCCGGAATCGCCTAAACACGACACCCTTTGGCCAGAAGTCTGCACTCGCGATGGTGTCCTGCAGCGGCCTCGGCGATTATACTCAGGTCCTGGTATATTCCTAGTACCCTGAATAACTTGACTTAATACATATGTACTCACCGTAACGTGTAAAATAAATGAATGCTGCGACTCCACAATGCTGGGTTTGTAAAATCTTTTTTTTCCATTTTCTTTGATTGGCACTTTAACGGTAGGCGGCATCTTGCACGACATTAATTTAAAGAAAATGTAGTTCATGGCATCTAAAAGAAGCAAAGTATAATTATAAATTAATTATAATACTTATATGTGCAAAGAAATGCAGATTGAGAAAAAGTGATCTAAGGAGCTTTGAAAGAACTTGGTTTCCAGTTATATCGCATCTCTTTTATAAGCGAAACCGTTTACGAACTTGGTATTCATTCAAATTTATGTTTTGGATGGGATCAACGATTAACCAAACTGTCATCATCATGTTTTGTTAGCGAGCCTGCATCGCAGCAGTCTGACGGAGCCTTTAAACGAGTACTTCCTGACTGGCGCGGGATGCGCAGGAGCGTGGCGGTTACGTACTGCATTCGTACCGTCACGCTTATATGCATGATATTACTACTGCGCAAATCTACTACTGATAGTATATCGACAAGAGGAAATCAGGGCGACATCAGTAAGGTCACGTCAAAGTACAAAATGTGGGTTATGATCATTTCGTCTAAAACGCAACTAGTACAAGCGGTAACAGGTCTAAAACGCTGCTAGTCTAAAACGCATCTCGTCTAAACTGCAACTGGTCTAAGTAGCTACCAGTCTAGGTCGCTACTGGTCTAAACAGTAAGTGGCCTAAAACACAGCTCGCCTAAGATTACGTGGTCTAAACCTTAGCTGGTCTAAGTAGTAAAGGGTCTAAGCCACAACTGACCTAAGTAGTGTCTCGTCTAAAATGCAGTTGGTTTAAGTAGTCATTTGACTAAACATTTGCTGTTTTCTTAAGCAGGAAGTAGTCTAAAACTCGAGTAGTGTCTGTAATAAGTTGTGATTTATTTGTTTCTTGATGAAATATAGCTTGTCTTATGGTCCTCAGGTCTGATTTTTTACCCCACCTGACCAAGGGGTATAGGGTATTCCGTTGACCGAGAACTATGAAATTAAATTTAAGGCGGTTTGGTGCCTACATCACTTAAAAATGTCACTTGGTAAACCAAAAATTTGTGAAAAACCTATGTTACATAGAGCTTGATTATTCAAATCTGGATCATAAAGTATAAACTAGTGGCTCTGTGAGCTGTAGACCTCGTTGAGACCTCGTGATCGAGTTTTTTTATCATTTCCAAAATCTGACATTATAAAAAAGATCAATTACGAATATCGGACCTGCTAACAAAATTTCACGAGAAGCGGTTGAGCAAAAAAAGGGAGTTAAACTATCTCGCTCTAATGAGTAAGATAGCTTAACTCCCCTCCCCAACTGTGTCTTTAGTCATGTCTAAAGGTTTTTCGTGAAGTACATTTTTTGTGTTATTTTAAGATATTATGATACCCTTCATATTTGTTAGGGAAAACATTATTTTTGTTTTGTTACAGTGTATCGTAACATGAAATTTTGTGTTTACTAGATGAAAATAATGATATAAACTGCTTCATCGTTTTTATTCTTAATTATTCGTATATACAGCCACAAATTTTCATTTTTTCATGTATTTATCTAATAGGCACACTATCGCAAGCCATAATTCGTATTACCATTGGATTATTTGTTTCTAGTTTGTATGTGCGTATGTATGTATTAAAGTGATTAATAAATACTAATTCGTGAATAACGACTTTTCTTTTATTGACTTTCACATCACTTTAATGGTGGTACCGTGGGGATTATACAAATACCCACCGTACCACTAGGGGTATAGGCGGTAGTATGGTGGGTCTGGCACGGTTTTAAGAATAAACAGGAAATAAAAGGCTGAACCTTACCGACGATTGACATCTAGTTTAGACTAGGAGCGTTTTAGACCAAATCAGCTTTAAACGGGGTGCGCCTTAGACTAGATGTCTTATTAGACCAGTTGCGTTTTAGATTAGATGCGTATTAGACCAGTTGTGTTTTAGGCTAAATGCGTTGTAGACCAGTTGCGAATTGCCTGCTAGGCTAGATGCTACTTAGACCAGTAGCAACCTAGACTGGTAGCTACTTAGACCAGTTGCAGTTTAGACGAGATGCGTTTTAGACTAGCAGCGTTTTAGACCTGTTACCGCTTGTACTAGTTGCGTTTTAGACGAAATGATCATAACCCCAAAATGTTGCATCCCGATTCCGCCTCGGCAAGTCAGGAAGTAGCCCAACTTAGAGACACCACATAAAACATACATAACTTACCTTCCTCAAGATTTTCATCCAGTAAATTTACATCCGCTGATTTAAGTTTCTGCAGTATTGGTCTTGCTTTTTCCATAAATTGTGGCCAATTTTTAAACAAATTCAGTTCGCAATGCGGATGCATAGCATCAAAATCTGCTTCAATCTGAAAGTCACATTACACATGTAAAGCCAAATAATAGAGTCGGTGATAATCTGTTTTATACCTCTAGATGCTGGTAGTCCGGCTCGAACTGAGAACTCGCGATTTATTTTCAAACGAGTTGACCAATATAACAAGACCCTTCTGAAGATTTTTAATTTTTTAAATAGTATTTTCAATGTACGTTAAAATTCGTCTCATTGACATTGAGTCTGAGTTGATGTCTGTAGGGTGACGAGACATTGAGTCTCGTCACCCTACAGACAGTCAGTTTCGGAATACATTCCGTGTTCGAATTAACTTTAAAGTGTAAAGAAAATCAAACCATAAGTTATTTTTAAAAGTCACTGAACAAACGTTGCCTGGTTTGAGGAGTAGAATCTACGTTTTAATTAATTGCTCCTATTACAGGAAACACCCGGTATAATTAAAAAAAATACTGAAATGGTTATATTTTGAATATCGATGAATCCAAGTACAATACAAAAAGCATACCAATTTATATCCTAGACTGGCCTTAAGGCTAGGCCATTCTGTAATAATATCTTGTATTGTATTTTTTTCTTCGGCGATAAAGGCCACTCTGTATTTTCTGGTCTGGTTCCACTTATCCAAAATGTCTACCCATGGTTCTTTGTTAAACATCAACCACAATTTATGTTCTGCGGCCTCTTCTGGTGAAATATCAGTAGTAGATCCTGGTTATAAAAAAAATATACACATTACCCACTTGATCAACAAATAATACAATACACAACAAATAAGGTGATACGAAGAACCATTGGAGATGTAATTTTATTCATGTACAGTCGACATCAAAGATATGTTAACATTTTTGCATCTGCTGTGTAATAAGGTGCAAAAGTGTAAACATATTTTTAACGTCGACTGTACACCCATGACATAAAACCTCTATGAAGTCTATGAGTACACACATAACATCAGTATGCCCACCTGGAACGGTGTCATCGTTCGTGTCGGAACTGGTGCCGCTGGTGGTGGCTAGTCGTGTTACTGCTCCACTTTTCCTTAATACTCTTAGCTGATTACGGTAGCGAGTAGGTAGTTTCGCTTGTGCGGGAATATAGGTTTTTTCTCCTACCTTCCGACTGGGGATGTAATATGTCTCCTGTAATTTAAACCATTTACGTAACGTCGATTGTTACAATGTCTAAATTAAATAAGTATATAAACAGTATGCTGTCAATACTATGCAGTATTTAAAATGGGGTTACCGTAACGTCGGGGTACTTTGTCCAAATTCAGGTTACAATGGCCAATCACATATAGAAGTGTTTAATAAAAAATATAAAATCGTTGTTGAGAACTGGACATACGCACGGAAGGAGACGTGCGGGGAGCAGGCAGAACGCGACGTCACGCCACCGCGGCGGGCCGCGAGCGACACTCGGCTTTACCTACCCCGTCAGCAACGGACGACACCGAAAATTAGCTTTTTAGGGTTCCGTAGTCAACTAGGAACTAGGAACCCTTATAGTTTCGCCATGTCCGTCCGTCCGTCTGTCCGCGGTCTAGCTCAGTGACCGTTAGCACTAGAAAGCTGAAATTTGGTGTATGTGCATTAATCACGCCAACAAAGTGATAGAATAAAAACTGGAAATAATGGCTCTGAAAGTTCAAAACGGGGCGTCCCCGTCCCCGTCCTCCATCTAACTTTTGAACAGTGGGTCCAAAAAAATCGAAAAATTCATAAAAGTGAGGCCTGATAAGTACTTTAAATGAAAACTATATTGAATAAAATCGGTTGAGCCGTTTTTGAGTTATCACTCAAAAACGCATAATGAAAGGGCGTGAGTCCCGCATAATAAAATTACTTAAGCGCCGCCAAATATCCCTTAATAAATGACCTTTTGAACGGATGTATTGTAACAGGCCGGCAACTACGGAACCCTACACTGAGCATGGCCCGACATGCTCTTGGCCGGTTTTTATAATTGTTTGGCCGAGATTCCCGCTGTAATTAAGGCGGAATAAACCAGCCTATTTTGATACAGTCCTCTTTAATTTATCGTCCCAGTAGGACCCTAACAATCCTAAACGGTTAGTTTTAGTCACCTCGTGGCAATGTGCCATTAATTCAATTAATTTATAAAATCTGAACCAAGTAAATACCAAAGGCCAAAATTACCGTCCAGCGCCAAACTACCCCGACGTTACGGTACCTAAATATATTGATAAAAAAATATTATTTTGGTGAAACTACTGATAATAGACATTCACGTTTTAGAGATAAGAGTGCTTGTTGTTACCTATAGATAGTTTTTGGTGCAACAAAGAATACTTGCTCTGCAGGTATGTGGTGCTGCGTTTCTGGTGCATGGTGAGTACGGTCGCCAGAGCTCCTGAGGATGCGCTGTGTTCAACACAACGAATCCTCGAATCAATAAAAGTAGGCAGCGCGCTTGTGATACTTCTGGAGTCACAAGAGTCCAAAGGCTACGGTTTCTGCTTACCATAAGGTATGCTTCTTTGCCACCGTCGTAGTAAAAAAAGAATATTACTATTACTAAGACTACTACCAATATTTCTACTGCTATTATTACTCCTACGAGAGATTATAGATAATATAGACAGCGGAAGAACAGTCTAAGAACTTTTTGCCGTTCAAGTCTGCAG
This sequence comes from Epiblema foenella, assembly GCA_963556455.1. Lineage (NCBI taxonomy): Eukaryota > Metazoa > Arthropoda > Insecta > Lepidoptera > Tortricidae > Epiblema > Epiblema foenella. The sequence continues at coordinate 751,853 of OY747118.1, forward strand.
CGCCATGTGCACGAGAGTGACCTAAAGGTATAAAAATAGTAGGAAAAATGACATTTACTACGGTACGCTACTCGTCACTAGATGTAGTTGCGACGCAAAGTTATTTTTTCCTACTATTTTTATACCTTTAGGCGCTGCAGACTTCAGCTTCAAAAAGTTCTTAGACTGTGGCGTCTATATTATCTATAGTATCTGCTACTACTAATACAACGACTTCTACTACTACTACTACTTATTGAAAAAGCGTTATGATTCAAGTTACGCGTTTTAAGATAAAACTGTAATTAATAATGAACTTATTATCGGGGTAACCCGTGGTACAGTCGACGTCAAACATATGTTTTGAGCCTTATTACAAAGGAGTAAGGTGAAAAAGTGTAACCATATGTTTGACGTATATAGCATGACGGAGTATTTCGATTTTTAATTTAAATTTTATTTATTCAATTTTCATTTCATTACTGTTCAGTGATGACTTGAACATCATTTTACAAAATGAAAACAAAAACCTATTTTTAGCAAATCAATGCAGTTAGAATGTATAATGAATATTGTATGTTGTGTGTTACATAATATGTGATAATCCACATCGAAAGGGACCTTATGGCGGCAGGCGCTTACGTTGCACCTATTGACTATTGTATTGGAACAGCGGCAATAAAGGCGTAAGTGCCGGCCGCCATAAGGTCCCTTTCAATATGGATTATCACATATGGTACGTTCTCCTGTGGTACGGTGACATGGATTGTGGTTTATAATTCTAATAAACATGGATCATGCTAAATTGATCACGATTTAATGATAATTTGTAACCTTTACACTATTGGTTAAAACTTTATTTATCAGATTAACTTATTAATTTTGTACCAAATAAATTTGAAATATTGTGAATAAGAATCACTGGCGTAGCTACCAAAGGGCTAGGCGGGGCACTGCAAGCTTGGGGGGCCCCAAAAACATTTTCCCATACAAAGTATGAAAATTGTACAAAAAAAATTTTTTTTTTTCTTCGGTGCATCATACCCCTGTATGCACGTGTTTTATGAAAAAAATTTCGTTGCGAACCTAAAGTACCGATAAAAAAATAGCAACTTATCTTCTGCAATGCCCATTTCTTCCTATTAATTAGTATGGGGAAATTCGGATGCAAGTCGGCACGGGTTAGATTTTGGGGTAAAATAAATAAATTTAGGCTCTATGCATTATTAATTTTTCAAAATCGGTATATATAAAGGACATTTTAATACCAGTGTCAAAGAAAAATTGGTGTTTCACCTTAAGAATTTGCCCTTAAATATAAACATTATATTATAGCAAAGAGTTTCAGTCTATCCCCCATATTCATAAAACTTAACAAACCTCTGCTAATTAAAATGTCACTGTCTCACAAGGACATGTGTCAAAGTGACAGATAAGGACAAACGAACTTTAGCGGCTAGTTAACTAATATAGGTTTGATAGACGTTTATGAATAACGGGGTACATGTATACCTATAGCATCAAATACTCCATAGCCGGTGGATTGTGGTCCACTGGACGTCGTTTAACGTCCTCTCCATTCCCAAAGTGTGTCACAAAATGTGTCCCTTGGTTCTCCAAACAGCTACTCTCCGGCTCCGCTCCTAGCTGGTTATGTTAGCTACATATGTGACATTCCGCAGATAAAGTACCGTATGGCGGTTGGCGCTTACGTTGCGAAGTTATCGCATTGATATTGGAGCGTCGTTAGCAATAGCGCTAACCGCCATAAGGTACCTTTACCCGCGGAACGTCACATATATACATGTTCGAGCAGTATAAAAATGTACTAAAGATATCATAGTATTCTACTGTGCCTAAATACGTTACTATCTACTTTGCTATGTACTACGAATAATCTACTGTACTTCTACCAAAAAAAAAATAAAAACCTTGCATTCCGAGGGAAACAGCTTTACTATTTGATCGGACAATACATCAAAGTCTTGACTGGTCATTTTATTGTAACGTTTGATGTAATATTCCACTACGGTTCGAACTATTTGGTTTCTTAATGCATTATCTAGGGGCTTGTTTGCAGATGCAAGACATATTTCACCACAGTTAGTCGTTTTAAGTATTTGTTTCAAATCAATTTGTTCCTAATAGTGAAAAGAAAAATATTAAAAAAGAAACAGAGATAAATCTATAGTAGACTTAAATTAAAAAACATAAAAACTTACACGAGATTTCTCTACGCAACGGTCGCTTACTCCAGAGCTAATGGTACTGGTACTTGACGACGAGCTTGGCACCATCAAATCATCATCAATTGATTCTGTATCTTCAGACGCAGTGTCCTGCGAAAACAAATGTTCAAGCACGAGTTAGACCTAATAATATATACTGCGTCAAGTACAATACTGAGACATAAGGGTTCTTTTGTACCTTTTTGGTACGGAACCCTAAAAATGGACGAGCACATGTACGTTTTCAGCTTCTCTGCTACTGAAACGATTCGTGGACAGTACTAATATAAAAAGAGGCAGTGTACCTATATTTTCAGCTTCTATGACTGACCCAGTTCGCGCTCAGTTTATACTAGAAATAGTACAAATTAGGTAAATATTAAACGACATATATGTGATATGATATTGCTTGGAATGAGAAAAGCATATATTTTGCATATTCTACATATATTTTGTACAGTTTGTGCCCAAGCTGACATTTGTGTCCAAAGTTGAATGATAGAACTTCGTGTCGCTGTGCTCCCTTGTTCGATAATAGTTATACACATATAATATGTCCAAATTGACTCAACCTTCAGGGCCCCATAACTTCGGAACTATTGAGTAAAAAAAAATGTACCAAATAAAAGTTGCTTATTTTGATGTATTCTGTATGATAAGATATAAAAATATAGCTTTAATATATCATTACACTGATGAAAATTGTCCCCTTGCTATAGTCCAACCTCACTTCAGGCGCGGTCCGAGGGGGGGGTCACGTAGGACTTGACCCCCCCCCCCAATTTCAGGCTGCGACCGCGCCTGCCTCACTTATGTACACCATGGCTTACTTTTACTGAAAATACTATTTACACAAATAACACATAGGTCCGCGAATAGGTACGTTTACCGTATGAGCACTAAAACACCGTCTAGGCCCGAAACAACACTGAACACATCTATAAGTCGTCTAAGAAGTCGGGTCCGCGAATATGTGCGTTTACCCTATGAGCACTAAAACACTGGACGCTATTTAGGTCCGAAACTAATACACTGAGTACTTCTAAAACACGGATCTAAAAACACTTGAAAACTACTTAGGTACAAAAGTTAAACACTATAGGTATAGGCCGACCAGACACTGTCAGTAATAATGACATTATTTCTCTACCCATTCTTCTCATTCTTCATATACATAGAGACGGACGGGTATAGAAATAATGACATTATTACTGACAGTGTCTGCCCGCTATAGGCACTAAACTAAGCACTAGACTTGAGCACTAAGCACATAGTAAACCGGGACACTTTTCTGTCACTTTTTCTTGTTACTAGAAAGTAGAACATTGCCAGGATTGGATCAGGGAACAAGATAGATTTCTGTCAAAAAGTTCACTTTTTGTGAAAACTTGTTGCAGACTGTCTCTTTTTGCACATTCATTTATTTATTTATCAATCATGGCGTCGCAACAATCTGATTCCCCTTGAAGGAGTTGACAAGTATTCGATAAAATTTGTATTATGAACTTGTTGAGAGAATATCTTGTGTAACTAAGAAGTTCCTGTGGTCACCACCTTCCATCTCCATCACCAGACCAGCTTTATGGTACCTACATAATTGTACAAAAATCCACTTGATTGGACTTCTGGAAGTAGGTAAATGACTGCAAAGTTTCACCCGCACATATAAGAAACAAATTAACAGGGCAAGTTAATTATGTTAAATTTAAAACACCCTCAACACAAGTAGCCTATGAGACCCTCATTTAAGTAGTGAGTGGTGTATAGAAAATCCACTAAATTTAAAAACCAAAATTTTAAATTTTTAGCTTCAATACCGATCCGACTGAAATCCTGTCACTAGTTTCAATGAAAGCTGAATATCTTGGAGATGACTGCTTTTATTTCCATTAACAAAACATAGCTTACAACCATCTCCGGTAAATACATTCGATTAAAAAAAACAGCCGGGTGCGAGTCAGACTCGCGCACAAAGGGTTACTACCAATCTGTTTTTCAGTATTTGTTGTTATAGCGGCAACAGAAATACATCATCTGGGAAAATTCACGGTTCATGAGATACAGCCTGGTGACAGATGGACAGATAGACAGACAGACGGACGGACGGAAAGCGGAGTCTTAGTAATAGGGTCCTGTTTTACCCTTTGGGTACAGAACCCTAAAAATCTGACTCAAATCTATTCACGCGCTTGGGTGCTCCGATGCCACAGACAGATACACAAAAATACATGACTGTTAAACTTATAAAATCAAAATATCAGAGACCCGATAATACAAGCATATTTCAGTGACTAGCACTTCAGCATGGAACTAATATTAATCGAGTTTATTTACTTACATGTATTATTCGACGTAACTTCTCAAGCCCTCTCTTAAATAAGATTCTCTCTTTGAGATTTGGGATCAGCTCTTTTAGCTCGGGGTCCTGGATTTCTTCCATCAGTTTGAAAGTAATTTCATTATCTGAAAGAAAAAACAAGCGCCGCCATTTTAAGTTGGTAAAGGACTTACTTAAGTTAACTTTCGTAGAATTAAATATTTTGTTTTGTAAAGGCCAAAAGACACACATACTTAATTATTTTTACTACAATTATGATTCGTAGTACTTAGACCGAGCGCGCATTGCGGTGCGGTAGCTGCAGTTGCGTTTATTCTACCGCAGCGGAGGTCTAACGGTCATAAGTTTGTTTAGCCGCACTGCGCGGCCTTCCATACTCCATACTACACATATTTTGCGTTTTCATTGCTTTAAATTGCTTGGAATGGCCGTGACGTCAAAATTCCGGCAATTTTTTATCGCCCGTGTAAGAGCACGTTGTAAAATTAAAACTCAAAAAAGGACCCAAGCATTATAAAAAAGATAATTCTAATGGGTATCTACAATACATTGATCACTGTTAATAAATAATTAGGTAAATACGGGATAATGATGCAATATTATAGGCAAGACTTACCAGCAAAATTCTTAATGGTGGTTTTCGATAAACCCCAATCTTCTAAATACTGGAGCCCTAAACTTAAGCTCTCCTCATCTGATCCATGATCTTCAGATGCCATTTTCTGCAGGAACCTGTGTCACCACCAGTTAGAAACATGCGAATATCAAATCGAGCTGTAGACGCCGGCGCAAACTGTATCAAAATGGCGCCGATGGGAAGCTTTGCCACGCGTCGCTCGACAGTGTTGCCAGAGCACTGCACGATTTCACCCGAAAAAAAATATGTTTATACTATCGTTGCAAATAAGTTCCATCATATTAAGAAAAAATCGCCTATTTCCTTAAATTGGTGTTATAATTTCCAATTAGGTACTTATAGGTAAAATACTTTAATTTCTTCCCAAAAACATCACCTAAACTTCGGCAATTTTTCATAAAATTGCTCTAGCAAAACGTATATATGTATATGAAGAAAATTAAAAAATATATATATGAAAATGAAAAAAACTCCAATTTATTCCCCGGGCGACTCATTTTCCAACATATTTCTATATTTTACGTACTAGTATAACTTAATTTTAATCAATAAAAACCTTACTTACTCTTTTCACTGAATTATTTATAAATGAAACATAAAATAAAAAAATCGTTACACTTATTCCATTCAAAAAGAAACGATCTTTCATAATATGTATACAAACGAATAGAAGTTATGTTAGTGACTGCAAAATAGCATAAAAAAGTTGAGCGAAATCAAAAAACAGTTAACCGGACTCTTAATAATTACTATTACATTCTACTAGGCGTTTTATTAATTCCTTATGTCGAATGTTAATCCCACGCAGACGACGTCGCGGGCAAAAGCTAGTTCTTATTTTATAACTTGAGAAAAGATTACTCATCCCTCTGAGACTACTTTACGTTAGGTGGCCTGAGTGCTTGTTTGCCTACCCTTTGATATAATAAAAGAGACAATATTAGTTGGTATTCCTTTCAGTTTTCGAACGAGTGGAGCGTAAGCGAAGTGAGTTCTTTCAAACAATTTCGGACACAACGGAACTTTCTGATCTTTATGAAATTTGGTGAGGTTGTAGCAGAGATAAGCACAATTTGAGATTTCCTTTATGAGCAGGATCGATCAAGGGGTTATGGAGCTAGAAGGTGCGGAAGAATCATTATAAGGGTCTTGTTATATTGGTCAACTCGTTTGCAAGTAAATCGTGACTTCTCAGTTCGAGGCGGACTGCTAGCGTAAGCGAAGTGAAGACACTGGACTTACATACAACTTCGGACACAACGTAACTGTCAGCTGGCTACCTAGACGTAACGTCTATGCATTTTGATGGCTTTTTTATTTAAAATAGTTGTTCCGCGATAGCTTTAGTAGCGTTTTTCTGATCTTTATGATATTTGGTGAGGTTGTAGCAGAGATAAGTACAATTTGATAGTTCGTTTATGAGCAGGAGCGATAAAGGGGTTATGGAGCTAGAAGGCGCGAGACGATCTTTATAGAGGGTCTTGTTATGTACATCTCGTTAACGAGTAAAATGCGAGTTCTCAGTTCGAGGCGGACTATAATATGTATACATATTTTATAATAATATCGAAAAAAGCACTGCTCTCTCCCTACAACCTGTCAATAGCCGCACGCAAAAATGCACGCAATAGTCTGAGAGTAATTTATTTTCACTTCACACTACTTTATATGATATGCAGTATTGCGGGATAAAAAGCGAATAAGCGGTGTAGATACCTAGCACTGGCAACACTGACCGATGGGGAGCGGGCGGGACGGGATGAGTGTGAGCAACGTCGCGTGCGCACGGGCGCACGCTATATCTCGCCGTCTCACTCATGCACTCGCGCTCAACGCATTACCAAAGTAAAATTTGTATAATTTACAAAACATTTTGGGTTAATTTTAATATTCTACTTTGGTAAATAATTACGCAATACACATTATGCAGTTACAATCTCCAGTAAATACCTACACATACATAGAAGCCAAATACCTATTCCAAATGTTCTTTTAATAGCTTCTTCGAGTTTGTCTATTAGATATATATATATTACCTATATACATCGTGTGTGGCCTGTAACACGAGCTCAAAATTAAAACGTAGATTCTACTTCTCAAACTAAACAACGTTTTAAAAATATTTATAGTTAACAACGTTTGTTCGATCTATGTTCGGCGACTTTTAAAAATAACTTACGGTTTGATTTTTAGTACCTACATTTTAAAGTTTACATGAACACGCAATGTACTTGCCTATTGCGAAATTGATTATGTCTTTAGTAGGGTGACAAGACTGACAACAATGTCAATAATGTGTCAACACATAACACATATAACTTATAAAAAATCATTGTCCGTAAACCTAGCTTATTCGATTATTCTAAGACCTTATCCATTAACTAGGTACCATATTATCATAAGCCGTGACCTATCAGGTAGGTAGGTATATTGATATGGATTAAAAACTTTTAATATTTTCGCACATATTTTATATCTTAGGGGACAATTTAACACAAATCGAACTAGCTCCATAGTAAGCTCAATAAAGCTATAATTCTCCTACGTTTGCCAGAACTTCATTGAATACCTATTTTGCCATAATTTTAGAATGCATGATCATTTTTTCCACAAAAGATATTCATTTAACAATTTTAGGTCGGGCAACGAAAAGGTATAGAGGGAAATGCTTGGAACACAATTTTTGACTTCACAACTTTGTTTGCACTAGTTAGGAGATGAACATATCAAAAGTCCCCGGCCGTAGCCCTTGAGCCGGGGGGAGAGGGGGGTTTGAAGGTCCCATTTTTTTGATTTTCGTAAATAACTCAGTAGGGGAAAGTGGGGCAGCTTGGTACACCTTTTTTTGACATTCATTTTTGCCAACAAAATACACCATAAACATGTATTTTTCGCACTAAATGAATAACATAACTATTAAGGTATACAGATTCATCGTTTTTTTGATGAAATTCTACTCATCAACTGAGATATATGGATTTAAACAAAAAATGGGATTTGTTCAATTCTGCCCCACCTGCGGGGCACTTTCATACACCGCGAAGGGCACTTTGATACATCGTTTGGGGGCACTTTGATACATGTGTGGCGCAGCACTAGTGCGGCGCGCCCCCATCACTATTCCGAACCCGTCCAGGCGACAGCGGCGCGTGTGCGCGCGCGCAGGGGGGTCAACGTGGACCGGCTCCCAGACCGCGGCACGCAGCGGCAGAGCGCATCCGATCGGCTTCGACGCCGGACCTGTGCCTTTCTGCCCCGCCGCTTACGCTTACGCATTCGCCTAGCATTTACTAGCTTACTAGCTACCAATTGCATAATTACTTGCTTGAAGAATCTAGAATATAATTACTTAGTTATTGTGGAGTTCGTGTTTGATTTACGCACCTACAGAGTAGAATAACTCCATAGTGGTGACCCCGACGTGCAAACGGACCGCGGATAGTTAATTAGCGTGTCATAACTATGCATGGGCAAGAGTATGAAACGGAAACGGTGCCAACCGCGCAGCCGACTAACGAGAATTTTGCGGATGCTCAAGAGGGCGGCGAAGGCGGGGCGGTTTCCGTTAACCGCGTGGCAATGCTGTTGCCACCATTTTGGCCGGACGACCCAGAGGTGTGGTTCGGGCAGGCAGAGGCGCAATTTCACGTGTCAGGTATTAAGGACGACGCAACAAAATTTTACTGCGTCGTAGCTCAACTGGATCACAGGTACGCTAGGGAAATAAAAAACCTAATTAAAAAACCACCAGCCACCGATAAGTACTTGAAGCTTAAAACGGAATTAACAAAGTGCCTCTCTGTTTCCCGTCAGCAGCAAATAACCCAAGCGCTTTCTAATGAGGACATGAGTGACCGGAAGCCCTCGCAATTTTTGCATCACCTCCAGAATCTGGCTGACGGCGGAGTTAACGACGAATTTATGAAAACCATGTGGATGAAAAGGTTACCGGCTCATGTTCAACCTATTTTAATTTCACAGACTTCAGCCAGTTTAGAGGAGCTCGGAGATCTAGCCGACAGAATATGCGAGGCTACGTCACCGTCGCCGCCATTACATGTCGCAGCCACGACATCCGGTTATGGCGGTTTGTTACAACGCATCGACGACCTGACACGTGCACAGGCCGAGCTAACCAAGCAAATTGCGCAGATGTCCATGCATCGCAGCCGAGGGCGTTCTACATCCCGTCGAGATGGCAACGCGAGATCAAGGAGCAGAGGTCGGAGCCGTAGCAAAACTCCAGGTACGTGTTGGTATCATTCCATTTTTGGTGAAAAGGCTAAGAAATGCACTACCCCTTGCAACTACTCGTCGGGGAAAGGCAGCGGCACTCAGTAGATGCGGCGACTGATTGCCACGCCACGAGCCGCCTATTCATAACCGACAGGAGGTCCCGCTTGCAATTTCTTATCGACACCGGTTCCGACCTCTGCGTGGTGCCACGCGGGAACTGGCCAGATGGCAAACCGACTGAGTACACCCTCACCGCTGCCAACGGCTCTCCCATTCGGACCTACGGAACCGTCACCTTGCACCTGGACCTGGGCTTACGGCGAGATTTCATCTGGAACTTTGTGGTAGGAAACGTGAGCAAGCCAATCATCGGAGCAGATTTCATCGCACACTACGGTCTGCTAGTGGATTGTAAGAACGGTAGGTTACTGGACAGCCTCACCACTCTCTCTGCTGCAGCATCACGCATGAAATGCGAAGTCTCCAGCATCAAGACGATTTCCGGCGACAGCGAGTATCACGCCTTACTGGCTAAGTACTCGCAACTTACCAAACCGTCAGGCATCACACGCGAAGTGAAGCACAATACGGTCCATTTCATTCGTACCTCACCTGGACCTCCAGTATTTTCCAGACCTCGACGCCTAGCTCCTGACAGGTTGAAGGTGGCAAAGGAGCAATTCGAGGAGATGATCAGAGATGGTACTGCACGCCGTTCCGACTCGCCGTGGGCTTCAGCGCTACATCTTGCTCCAAAGAAGGATGGCTGGAGACCTTGCGGAGACTACCGCGCGCTAAACGCGCGCACAATCCCCGACAGGTACCCCGTTAGGCACATTGAAGATTATGCCCATAGATTAGCAGGTTGTAACATTTTCTCAAAGATAGACCTGGTAAAAGCGTACAACCAGATTTCGCCTAGCATTTACTAGCTTACTAGCTACCAATTGCATAATTACTTGCTTGAAGAATCTAGAATATAATTACTTAGTTATTGTGGAGTTCGTGTTTGATTTACGCACCTACAGAGTAGAATAACTCCAAACATGTTTCAAAGAGCCCCTTGAATGTCTTACACTGCCCCACAGCTGACGACCGTATAATGATACACCAAAAAGTTAAAAAAGCCCTTAATTTGCCTAATTGTTGTATTTTAGATAATGTATATTATATTTTATCTAATCGCTGCTCTCAGAGACAATATTTTTCAAACGTTTCGGATATAGCTTTTTTTAACTTCTTCTTCATTATAATTACTACTTTTCTGTCATCGGAGTATTCGGAGTATAAATCGTTAACCTATTTAGAGAAACTAAATAAATTGTAAATATTTTTGGTACAAAAAACTAGCTGGGGCAATTCGGTACACTTCGGGGGTACTTTGATACGTACAAAACTGCCTCAATCACTTTTGTATCAAAGAGCCCCAATTGATAGTAAAATAAAAAATAAATAATTTAAAATAAACCGTCAAGTATTATGTCCAAATGATGATATATCTTACTAACTGAATTGAAATATTAACCGCCAATCGCATCGCAGATCCAGTTACCAGTAACATTTCTGATTACAACTCCGACAAAAAGTATGATTTTTTTTACATAGGTCCCGTGAAAACACGTGACCTTCCACAATAATGGTGGAGGGATGGAATATATGTAAGCGCATTACCCACGTGATACCAGTAATAAACTAGCTACAGTGCAGTACGGTTGTTTGCTTTCCAACCCCGCGCCCGTTATAGACATAACTTGAGTCCCGGGAAACGATAAACATAGGATAGTTTTTATCAAACCTTAAATGGATTAAATGAGGGTTGAAAGACTTGAAAGTGTGTATGAGGAATCAATAAACCGCTGAACCTATTTAGATGATTTGGTATGCAGATAGTTTGAGTTCTGGGGAAGGATATATATTAGCAGTTATCCCATAATCTCTTAGTAGTAGTAAGTCGTTGCCGGCGTAACAATTCAACAATTATGGCAAACATTTCTTTAAAAAAAAATTAAGGGAAGCGCCTTCACCAAAACGTACTAAACTTATACCAAAACCTCCAGAATGTAAAAAAATACTTTTCCGAAAACGGCATTTAAATCGGGTGAACAAAACGTGACATAATCGCGGACAAACAAACATACATATATAGGACAAACAAACATACACATTATTTTTATTTTATTTCTATTGAATTGACATTTTATGTTAATTATAAATTGCACTATTTACTTGTTAGTTATGAGACATTGTTTCTAGTTTTTAAGATCTGACATTTAATCAATATCTCTATGGCATCACTTACAAATTGTATTTAGTGCTATATTAACTTCTGACATTATTTATTAAATTGACATTGTTATGATTGGTACCCTTACATTGGTACAACTGTTAAATATTTTTTATTTCATCTTAGAGTTTCAATTTAATTTTTATATGACATTTTCAATTGTATTGTTTTCCTATCCATACTTTATATGACATTTTTAATTGTATTATTCCCTGATTATTGTTTAAATGTAGGTATATATTTAAGTATATACCTACCCTCATATTATAATTATTAATTATTTCATTGTTATAACGATCGATATACGATTAGCAAGATAAGCGAACATGTTTTATAATGTAATTGTATATGGAGATAAATAAACTAAACTAAACTAACATACCTACATACATACATACAAAACCAACATACAGGTCAAACTGAGAACCTCATTTTTAGTACTTTTAGTACGCGGGCGAAGCCGCGGGCAAAAGCTAGTTATGGCATAAAAATATTGTAGTAAAGGATAATTATAGCGACTGAAATCACGTTGAATAAAATTCTGGCAAACGAAGGCATACTAACAAAACTATTACTTTATTAAATAATACTAAATCTCTTTGAGAATTTTAGCAAAACATTTTGGTAAGTTTTTTAACTTTCACTTATACAGTTTAGTAATTAAATTTACTAAAGTGGTTTGCTAAAATTCTCAAAGAGATTTAGTATTATTTACGAAGGTAATAGTTTTTAAGTGTTACTTTTATAGTTTGGTAAGTTTACCAAACTGGTTTGCTAAAATTCTCAAAGCGATTTAGTATTATTTACTTAAGTAATACTTTTATAAGTTTTACATATACAGTTTGGTAAGTTTACGAAACTGGTTTGCTAAAATTCTCAAAAAGATTTAGTATTATTTACTGAAGTAATAGTTTTGTAAGTTTTACTTATACACTTTGGTAATTTTACTAAACTGGTTTCCTAAAATTCTCAAATAGATTTTGTATTATTTACTAAAGTAATAGTTTTGTAAGTTTTACTTATACAGTTTGGTAAGTTTACTAAACTGATTTACTAAAATTCTCAAAGAGATTTCGTATTATTTACTAAAGCAATCGTTTTGTAAATTTTACTTATACACTTTGGTAAGTTTACTAAACTGGTTTCCTAAAATTCTCAAATATTTTTTGTATTATTTACTAAAGTAATAGTTTTGTATGTTTTACTTATATGTAGTATTATTTACTAAAGTAATAGTTTTGTAAATTTTACTTATACAGTTTGGTAAGTTTACCAAACTGATTTACTAAAATTCTCAAAGAGATTTCGTATTATTTACTACAGTAATAGTTTTGTAAATTTTACTTATACAGTTTGGTAAGTTTACCAAACTGGTTTGCTAAAATTCTCAAAGAGATTTAGTATTATTGACTAAAGTAATAGTTTTGTAAGATTTACTTATACAGTTTTGTAAGTTTTACTTATACAGTTTGGTAAGTTACCAAACTGGTTTCTTAAAATTTTCAAAGAGATTTCGTATTATTGACTGAAGTAATAGTTTTGTAAGGTTTACTTATACAGTTTTGTAAGTTTTACTTATACAGTTTGGTAATTTTACCAAACTGGTTTCTTAAAATTTTCAAAGAGATTTAGTATTATTTACTAAAGTAAAAGTTTTGTAAGTTTTACTTATATAGTTTGGTATGGTTACCTAACTGGTTTGCTAAAATTCTCAAAGAGATTTAGTATTATTTACTAAAGTATTCGTTTTGTAAGTTTTACTTGTACAGTTTGTTAAGTTCAACAAATTGTGTTTGCTAATATCTACAATGAAATTTAGTATTATTCACTAAACTTATAGTTTTTTAAATTATATTTATACAGTTTGGTAAGTATTACGAACTGTGGTTGCAAAATCTACAAAGGGATTTTGTATTATTTACTAAACTAGAATGTTTGTAAAATATACTCCTACAGTTTGGTAAGTTTTACATATCGCGTAGCTGATATCTACAAAAGTACTTGTTTAAGACGTCAACCCAAGTATGTTTCGTAACTTCAATCTTTCAGGTTTTGTGATATTAACTATAATTCTACTAAAATTTACAAAATTGAAATCAACCAATAAAAATTTCGTAAAATCAACCAACACATTTTTTCAGTGTATACATAGTACATAGGCATATTAAGTTTTGACTTTGTGTCAATTTGACAGAGTAACATTTATTCTGCCAAGTTTTGATACCTAGTCGTCAGGAGGCTATAGGCTGTGGCCGCTTACCATCAGGTGGACCGTAAGCTTGTTTGCCACCGGCGTTGTATAAAAAAAGTCATAATAAAGATTGAAATTGCACGCTCTTGAGAATGACCTTCAGTAACATTGTTTGCATAAGCTGTTCATAGCTCATCGCTTAGAACATCGAAGCAGTGCACCTACACTACCTACAGCTACGCTTCCGAACGGGAAAGGCTTAACTCCAGTGGGTGGACTGTGGAAATCAGTGTTGCCAGGGCCGTTGGGACGAAAGTTACATTTCTTTTCTTGAAAAGTTACATTTTTAATGCAAAAGTTACATTTTATATATTTTTCATAATTACTTATCAAAACGTTCATAATTACTTATCAAAACATTCGATTCTAAGAAACGATTCGCCATTTACAGCTACAATTCGGCGAGTTCGGCGACAGAATTACGCCGAGCTGATGGGCAGTGTCTCAAATGTCATACAAAGACTGACAGTCGTATTATGTAGGTAATTTTGTCACCTTTTCTGTATGGAAGCCTATAAATTGTGTCGCTTGAGGTTAGATACAATTACCTTTCTTTTTAAATACAGTCTCATTATCCTCAAAAGTTACAAAAAATCCTCTACAACAGAAGTTACTTACATGTTACGCGAGCCGATCAAAAGTTACGAAAAATGTAAGAAATGTAACCATCTGGCAACACTGGTGGAAATACAACCTTTTGCGGGTAAGCGTGGGTCAGTAACGTAAGCGTGGGTGACAAGGTGACGCGTGACGTCACCTGCGCACGAGTTGTAGTAATAACTTTAAGTGTTTTATGTTATAAATAATCGTGCGATAAACTGGGTTATGTTGAACAATGGCTACGTGTATGTCATGGATAATTCGGTCTGAAATCGATTTGTAAGGGCTGTTAGTTATTGTTGAGTCTTATAACTCTTTTTATGTTATAAATGGCAAATAAGCAGACGCATCGCCTGATGGTAAGCGATTACACCATAGACACATGCAACGCCAGAGGAGTCGAAAGTGCGTTTTCAGAAGGGAGAACCTTTTCTTGAAGGCAGGTCACATCGGTCCGGAAATACCGCATACGACAGTTCATTCCATAGTTTGGTTGTGCGAGGCAGGAAATTTCTTAAGAATTGCACAGTTATGGACTCCCAACCATCTAAGTGGTGAGGACGGAAATGCGGACGCGAAACTAGAGGACTTAAAATACCTCTCGGCAAACAAGCTTAGATGAAACCCGACTCAACAAATAAGACTTATGATATAAAATAATCTGATTCAAATAGTTTCATCCGTTTTAGAGCTACGACGTCACTGACAGATACACACTTTTATAATACCCCTAATTTGCCTCCACTGTCGTAACAATGATTAGGGGCCGCACGGTCCGGCGTCCTAGGACACTCACGGACCCGGACGACCTAATCACAGTGTCCATCGAAAAATGGAACGCTGCGCTTACGGCGGCGGCGTCCAATTCAGACACGACGCGTACAAAGAAAGAAAGAAAGAAAGAAAAAGCATTTATTCGTGGCACAGGCACACTTAGGCATTCCTGCCGGCGGGGATCTACACCGCGCGATAGCGACAATGAAGACACATATAGTCTCTATTCGTCCCGGTACCGCCACATAGCGGGTAGAGCCAGTCCGATTCAGGTCGGACCTAGCTGAGTTTCTTGCTGGACTCTTCTTAGAGCTACACTAGGTTTAGTGAACCAGCGACAAAATATACTATCGCATTGGTTACCTAATTGTAAGGATAGATGTAATGTGGTTTTTAAATAAATAAAAACTCCCATCTCGATTCCACTCACACCTCAGATTCGGTTGAAACCGCTCAATCAGTCTCACTGGAACACAAGCTCTCAGATTTATTCCAGTGTTCAAAACCACCCGCGTGGTCGTGTCGGAGGTTTCCCCTGGATTTTCCCCCGGCTACTCTCCAACCGCGCACTCCTATCACTTTATTTACCCGGCCTATAAAGCTAAAGGTTAAAAGTTCGCTCGCAGAGAAATAATTCTTTGCTTGAAATGAAATCATTTATTCTTCAATTTAGGCATGTTACATGCACTTATGAATGTCAAAATACTACCACCGGTTTATAAAATAAACCTCTGCCTCGAGAAGAACCGGCGTAAGAAACTCAGCGAGGTGTCATTTTTTCAAAACAATATATAATGTATATAAAAGTCAAAAGTCAAAAAAAAGTCAAAAACATCTATTTGTAAACATAGGTACATAGGTCTTAGAATTATTAATATTACTGTCTCTCTATGTTTTGCCATAAGGCATACAAATATTTTGAGTCAAGATGGAGCATGCTTAGTAAACAGTTACAATTCTTCATCTGTCAAGTATTCCCTTAGTGAATAGTAAGCTTTTTTAACTAGAAATGCAAATAGACTTTTTTTAAATTCTATCAATCCCTCTAATATGGTTATATTTCTCGGCAATTTATTGTAAATTTTTGGTGCTATCCCGAAAACACTTTTAGTAAGAAAAGCTGTTTTCATTGACTTCGTATACAATTTGTCACATCGGCGAGTACTTTTATAAACAGAAAATTTATGCATATTGGTTTTAATGTTTCATAAATATATAGGCATGGTAAAGTCAATATGTTGTGCTTAATGAAGTGTGTTTTACATGATTCTCTTGTCGGTAATCTACATACTGATCGTAAACATTTCTTTTGTGCCTTGAAGGCCATCTCTCGGTCTGTCGAATTGCCCCAGAATATGATGCCATATCTTAGAGTTGAAGTAACATACCCGTAGTAGGCTGTTAATACGGTTGGCTGACTTGCTATTTTGCTAAGGTTATATAATGCATACGAAAATTTATTAAGCTTCTTACATACAGTGTCAATATGATCCTTCCAAGTCAACTTATTGTCTAAACTTAATCCTAAAAACTTTGTAGTGTCCGTTTCATCTATTTGGTGTTCTTTGTATGTCACAATAAGATTAGGTATTCTATTAACTTTTAGCTTAAAATTCATAATTTTTGTCTTATTCAAATTGATACGTAAATTATTATTATTCAACCATTGTATTACCGTCTCCAATGCTTTATTTATTTCGTTCTGGAGTGTGTGTGGGTCATCGCCAGTAAATACAATCGTACTGTCATCAGCGAATAGAATCATGGGATGTTCTATAGACAATGGCAAATCATTAATATATATAAGAAATAGTAACGGGCCTAATACACTGCCTTGAGGAACCCCGTATTTTATTTCTTTAAGATCTGATGATATACACATTTCTGTTCTTGTTTCAGTACAAAGTTTATTAATTTTTACCACTTGCCTTCGTCCCGTTAGTTATGACTTAAGTAGATTGTGGACGTTACCGCGTATTCCATAATTATATAATTTGTCTAACAGTATATTAAGGTCGACAAAGTCGAACGCTTTAGACATGTCCATGTATAATGCACAGACTGGCCTCTTTTCATCGACATCTTTTCGTAATTTTATGCAGGAGGTCGAAAATCGCCATATTAATAGACTTGTTCTTTCTGAAACGTTTTTGCTCTGCCGCAAACAGGTTGTGAGTTTCAAAGTATTGGTATAAGCAGTTGTAAATAACTTTCTCTATTATCTTTGAAAACACCGATAGAAGGGCAATTGGTCTGTAAAATAACTTGAACTTGGCTTGCCGCGCTACTTGTAATGTAGTCACGTGTCTCGCACGATCGCTCTGACTTCACGTCACTTAACGTAATTATTCCAGTGTTCGACACTAACCCAATACTTTCCACATTCAATGTCATGTGATAATAATTGGGCGAACAATAGGCGCCAACTATATGATTGGCACGTTTACCTTATACAGGGTGTATTGGACGGTCTGGGGCGCTACCGCGAACAGCAAACGAAGTTTTCGCTCTCTGTCGCACTTGCACGTTCGGACGTAAGTGCAACAGAGAGGGAAAACTTGGCGCCTGAGGCGTTTCAACTTTTTTTTAAATTGTTCCATAAAGTTGAGCTTAATGATTTTTATTTTCCGTCCTTCACAGTCGGCTCATAACTCTTTCTTTATTTCCTATTTAAATGAAAATAAGATTTCTATAGGATACGCATACATTAGAGATTAAAAACATAGAAACACTTTTGGCCTGTCAAATTAAAAAAAAAAAGATAGAAAAGCAAACTTGTAAAGATTTGACAAATGCCGAGACAAAATTAGAAAAAATAGTAAAATAAACACCGTGGGCAGAAAGTGTTAATTGGCCCAAAATGTGTTGCAAGGGACCCTACCTACCCACCCTAGTCTTTTGGTCGATCTGCCATACACCCTGTGTAGCCGTTATATTCTTAATAGTTTAGTTGGGTCATTCTACTTTTTCATGACCAGTTTTTTTATTAAATACCGAAAAAAAACTATGATATGTATTGAATTAGTGTACTAAAATACGATTTTGAAATAGTACCTGACAATAATAAAAGAAATTTATAGGTAAAAGTACTTCAATATTAACATATTGCTGTAAAAGGTGGGTAACACAGTGGTAAAAACCATTTTTTCATACAAATGGTGAGACATCCAAGGACCACTGAGTTACTCGATTTATGGATATTTGCTGTGGTTCGTTTATTACCAAAACTATCGGAAGTGATACTGCAATGAAAGCTCTTTCTAAATAACAATAAAAAAGTATGAAGTGAGGGCCAATTAAGTTTTCCAAATTATGCATGTAAAGAAAAAGTGTCTGAAAATTATGTACATGAAAAAGTAGAATGGCCCAGTTATATTTTTTTAACATCGTAAATTACATCTAATGTTGAATGACTCAATACTCGCATAGCCTTTGGAGGCTGTGACAAGCTGACCGAAGCTAATGCGGATACCGGAACCCGATGACTGAGCGGCGACTCCATTACAAGATGCCGCGGTGTTGATATTTCATCATGATTAATCAAAATCAAACATTTATTCTGCAATTAGGCCACAAGGGCACTTTTACATGCCAAAATATTAATTTACAATTTAAGAAAGTCTGACTATAATAAGTAACACATTTTTCATGTCAAAATATTAATTTACAGTTCAAGAAGGAATAATAATTTCGAGTTTACAATTATAACAAAATTAATGTCATACAGTGAAGATAAACTTGCAAAGTTATCTATTACAAATATTACAACATCAGTAAAGTTAGAGATGTATAAGGTCTCAAGATTAAACAAGGAGTATAATGAAATTTAAGTCATGTCGGTGTAGCTCTCTCCATCTGACTCTATCTAGGGCCCCTCCATGACCTCCTTATTCTTGGTCTTCCCCTTCTTCGATTTCCTTCAATTCCCTCCAATGGTTGCTGGTCCTTCGGTCAATGCCCTCCAGAGGTTGCTGAACATCTGTGAGAGATACGCAGTGACACACGGGCTCAAGTACAACTCAAAGAAAAGCGAGCTTTTAGTGTTTAAAGCCGGGAATAAAATGTACAGGAAAGTTCCACCAGTCACACTCAATGGCAAGCCGCTTGTACAGGTTAAAAAGTTTAAGTACTTGGGTCATTGGGTCACGGAGGATCTCACAGATGATTTAGATATGGAAAGGGAGCGGAGAGCCTTAGCCGTTCGCTGTAATATGCTGGCACGAAGGTTTGCCAAGTGTACCAAAGACGTCAAAGTGACGCTCTTTAAGGCTTACTGCCAATCCTTGTACACGTGTGGCTTGTGGACCAGATACACACAGAGATCGTATAGGGCTCTCCGGGTCCAATACAACAATGCTTTCAGGGCGCTGATGGGGCTGAGGAAGCACTGCAGTGCGTCAGGGATGTTTGCGGAGGCTCGAACGGATTGTTTTTCAGCAATACTTCGCAAACGAGTCGCCTCCCTGATGCACAGAGTGTGGAACAGCACCAACGGCTTCCTGAAAGTTATTGCTGAAAAATGGGACAACCCTATATTAAGCTTCTGGGTGAAAATACACTCCGGATGCTCAACAATTCTTTTATAAGTGCTTAATTTATTTTATTTTATTTTAACTGTGTACTTTACTAACAAATATTATACTGTGTACCTACTAACAAAACTATGGATTTTTAAAATCTGAAATAAATGTCATTCATTCATTCATTCAATTTTTCCTTCTATGATGTTCAAATAAAAATCGTCGTGTGGTTTATGATGACCAATCATTTTCCCTTCTCTATTTTCTATAATTTCCAACAGTTTGTTGTACAACACACTGGTATTCCATTCAGTTAAATCGTTTACTTCTAGTTAGTTGACTATTGTAGGCTCGATGTATGAAGCCTTATTTAACTCGTACAATGATTAGTAGGTAACTTCACCGAAACTTCAATGATTTCAAAAGTAAGGAAGGCACGTGATTGCAATTTCCGGTAAAAATTTGCATGATGCAGATAAATTAATGGTGTCTACACGAATGAAGTCACGAACAAAAGCTAATTAATATGTGTTCATTGTGTATTTCTTAGATTTAAGCAAGCTGTATTATGTTGTGGCTTTGTCTCAAATAAATAAGTCATTCATTCGTTCATTTAATTTAGTTTTCTGTGGAATTCAATGTCGCCTTGTAGAAAAAACAAATAACACCCAGTATCCTTATACTTCCTCCACAAAAAAGTGCGAAAACATTTAGATTATTGCAAAAAACAAATACAGGCGCGTGGGCAATCCAAGGTGACAGAAATGACAGAATCGGCCAATCGCAGCGCAGATATCGCGTGACGACACTACACCACCAGCGCCCGCGCACTTGTTGTCCATAGCATAGAATACATCCATACTAAAAACCTCATATACATCGTGCAGTTGAGTTCATAAATGCAGATAAATATATAAATGATTTTCAATCTTATACCAATTGCTACAGTGCAGCTTTAAGAATGTAGGTTTGATGTTGTATCGATATTTGTAATGTCAGTAATGCAGTTTGTATTACTTAGTGACACATCGAGTTGAACAAAACACAACATGATGCGATTCTATGATAAAATTTTCCAAAAACTTAGTCGACGAAAAATCTATATAAGGTGTCTTCTGGTAATCCCGAGTGTCGAGTAATTCCGAAAATAACCAATTCCAGTCTAACTAAGCGGTTTCGTTGCACAACCAAACATCAACAAAATCTTTCACATTTCTTTTTGATGGTGATGATGTTGAGATGCAATAAAATAGGTTAGTTGTACTGGAATTTGCTATTTACGGAATTACCCGAAGACACCATACTTAATTATCGAACCGGCGGGATAATCACGTAACTTTTGTACTACCGTTAGGTAGATTTTAATTGTCAGCTCATACATTTTATACTTCAAAATTGATAGTAAAATCTATCTACCGTTAGTACATAAAGTTACGTGATTCGCCTGTTGATCACAAAATTTCTCGAGAATCGATTGAGAAATGAGAGAGCAGAACAGCGGGTGTAGAGGAGAGCTCCGGAACAGGGCCGGACATCCGGTTCCGGACATACATCACCCAACCGTGTCCGGTTCCGAATAAACAGAAGCACATTTGCTCACCTATCGCTTGACACTTCTGGAATATCCATCACCCATAGCCGCCAGAGAACCCTGAACTTAAACCTTTTCAAGCGTTCTGACGCCCTAAAGACCTTGAAAAGAACCTTCGAGATTCGCGAGCATCGGTCTTCCCTGATGCGGCCGGTTTTCCAAGGTTGAGGTAATGTTAAAGCCGAGAAAAAACTCATAACAATTACACAATCAGAACCGATAAATAAACGCGTAGAAAAAGACAGACAGCAAGCGACAATGGTCGTTAATTACCGAAAAGAAATAAAAACAGTTGATAATATTCTGTCACATTTTGAAGTAACCAATGGGGGTACCTCAGGGTAGCGTCCTAGGACCCCTTTTATTCTTAGCAGTGTTGCCAGGGCCGTTGGGACAAAAGTTACATTTCTTTTCTTGAAAAGTTACATTTTTAATGCAAAAGTTACATTTTATATATTTTTCATAATTACTTATCAAAACGTTCATAATTAGATTCAGATTCAGATTCAGATTCAAACATTTATTCATGACAGACAAGTACATAATAATGGGACAGAATACAAAAACAGTCGTGTCACGAAATGGACCCAACTCAGCATAATGCCGGCATTACCGCCGGCGCTGGTCTTCCGTTGGACCCATTAGGTGTCGGCACGGTGGGTAACACACAATAATAAAAAAAAAAATAATAATAAAAGGATTACACAAATAAGCTAAAGTTTTACAAATAAACAATAGAATTGAAAGAAAACCAAACAAAAGTATAAACACATAACAAAAATAACAAATAGTTTGCGCAAACGCACCGACAAGTGGTTCGTCTGTGCGGGCCTTAAGAGCGCTTTAATAAAATGAAGTGGGTCCACTAGCGCCACTCGTAAATAATTGTAATTATTTAAATTTAACAATATATAACTAAAAAAGGGGGCCGCTATGTACTGTAGTTTGTATTTAAGTACTTTTTGAATCCATCAAACTAGTTTTTACGTTGCTGGATTCGTCAATCTATGAGCTCAAAATTAAAACGGCCGTTTTAACTTTGGACGCATAGATTGACGAATCCAGCAACGTAAAAACTAGTTTGATGGATTTAAAAAGTACTTAAATACAAACTACAGTACATAGCGGCCCCCTTTTTTAGTTATATATTGTTAAATTTAAATAATTACAATTATTTACGAGTGGCGCTAGTGGACCCACTTCATTTTATTAAAGCGCTCTTAAAATTGCGTTGACCATGAACGCAGCCGTTTTCGCTGCTACTAGCGCCAGTGACAATTTTAAGCAAACGAAACGTCAAACAAAGTGTATATATATAATTTACTCTATGGTCAAACATTTAATCATCAAATCAGGTCAAGGTTAAACACGGTTCAGTTAAGGAAATATGTCTAGAATATTAGTTAAGAGTGCCTGGAAAAATGCTAAACGAGTTTACAATTTTATTCAAATGAAAATGGAACAGAACAGGACACATACAATTACTTACTTTCTATGATCTAAGTACTATTTTAACCAAGGGACATACATGGGTTACATGGCAATGCAAGTGGGACATAAACAAATACTTATCAAAACATTCGATTCTAAGAAACGAGTCGCCATATACAGCTACAATTCGGCGAGTTCGGCGACAGAATTACGCCGAGCTTATGGGCGGTGTCTCAAATGTCATACAAAGTTGCAAGAGACGGACAGACAGAGTCGTACTATGTAGGTTATTTTGTCACCTTTTCTGTATGAAAGCCTATAAATTGTGTCGCTTGATCCCGGTGAGATACAATTAGCTTTCTTTTTAAATACAGTCTCATTATCCTCAAAAGTTACAAAAAAATCCTTTACAACAGAAGTTACTTACATGTTACGCGAGCCGGTCAAAAGTTACGAAAAATGTAAGAAATGTAACTACCTGGCAACACTGATTCTTAGTCTATATTAATGAACTTACCTAGATTGTTGATGTGTTCAACATAACTAACTGAACTTCAAAATCTCACAGTGCAAGATACTTTCGTATGTCTGTCCGGTGGATGTAGGGTTGTTCTCCTCTACCTACATGTAGCGTTTCTCAATGAATTCTGGTAAAATTTTGTGAGCAGGTTCGATTTTTTGTTTAGGCCAGGGATCGGATACCGGTATTTTCTCCATAGATAAATACCGGTATTATAACGGTCACCCGTTCATTATTTCGTTTTTAATGGGACAATCTAATAATACGACGTTGTCACCTAAATACATGATTCAGCCCTACGTAAAGAGCAAAAAGTAATCCAAAATATTGGGCTAATTCAGGGTTTTTTAAAAATACCGGTATCGGTCCCTGGTTTAGGCAGGTACTCAAATAATGTTAATTGTTACCTATCTGTTCTCTGTTCCGATCAAAGATCCGGTTAAGTTTAATTTCGAAAATGAGATCCTCCTGGAGTTCTGTTTTCGAAGTTAGACTATTCGACAAATACCAAAATATGTAAGGAATAAGAAATATTTAGTCGAGACAAAGACAACAATTAACAGCAAAACAGAAAATAAAAATAAACAAAACTAGAAAGTTGTGTTATCTCGAAACGGTACCATCTCAGCATAATGCGGGCAATCGCCAGCGCTGGTCTGATCAGTGGTGGTCAGTGGTGGTGGTGGTGGTATGTCACTTGATTTGACAACCATCCAAATCCTATTATACTATCCTATCCTACTAATATTATCAATGCAAAAGTTTGGACGTCCGGTTGTTTAGAAGTTTAGATGTTTGTTACTCAATCATACAAAAACGGCTTAACGGATTATGATGAAACTTGATATACAACGAGTTTATAAACTGAATTAACATATAGGATACGTTGTATCCTCCTAAGACCCCGCGTCCTATATAAAGGACAAAATATGGTCAACGGAAAATAAGTTAAATTTTGAAGTGATAGAGTTGCATTTGTTTTGGTTTGATTGATTTGACATAAAATAAAATTAAAATTTGTAATCGGAACTGTTAGGTTCAAATTCGATTGTATTTTTATTTATATGGTGGGTCTCAGGAGGATATCCCGAAAATCATACCTCAGGGATGAGATTGGGAGTGGAAGTTTACGCAGATGAAGTCGCGGGTAAAAGCTAGTACTAGATAGTTTTAAAATATTTATTTTAATGCTTTTTTTACTTTACGAATCTGAGGGGCTACTCGAATCCGAAATTCGTATCATGCCGTCCCTTTCACTCATATAGTGTATAACACGAGAGTGAAAGGGGCGGCATGACACGAAGTTCGGAGTATACAGGCTCCGTAATCTAATGTGATACATACTATTGTTACATAAAAACTAGTTCACTGTCCAACACAACATTTCCTAACAACAAATCAACTTGACTAATTGTCAACATAAACATCGACACTTGACGGCCGCCCAAACATCTTACAAACATAATTTTGCTATCAGAAATGCATTTTTACAATACACCATCTCAATATCACCGACCGCAAATATAAGATGGTTTTACCACGTTGTTTTTGCAGTTGTTGAAGCTTGGTTTGTTAAGTATAGTTAAGTTTAATTCTGTTTGCGGTCGGCAAATAGGTTGGTGTGGTTGAGCAATTGGTCTAGATGCTTAATGGAGATGTTCGGAGCACGAAGTGTGTCAGCCATTGCCATTCATGATTTAGTTAAGTGTGTGTTGTCAGTCTCGCAATCTCTGTTGATACGTGTATCTACTTAGGCTGAACACATAGAAAGTGTTCAGACTCTACAGTGTGAGATAATTATTTTAAGCAACTGCTATCATTTTTTATTATTTTTCTTTTAAACTAACGAAGAGGTCAGGCACGTATCCAGACTTTTGGTTCGGGGGGGGACAAACATTGAAACAACCATGTGAACTGTGTAAAAATCGCTGTAATCACTGTACTATAATTTTTAATAACTTAAAGAAGTACCGTCTAAAAACGTTTTCGGGGGGGATAAATCCCAACTATCCCCCTTCTGGATACGTGCGTGGAATATTACGTTTATGTACATAGTTGCTGTACAATTTCTTTTTTATTGAAACATGAGAATTCTATTGGTAAGTTTCAATTTACATTTGGACAATAAACGAAGAACACACAAACAAGTATGTAGTGTTGTGTTCCTGGAGGTGAGCAAGGTTGCCAGAGCTCCCCAGGATGCACTGTGTTGAGAGCGAGGGACCTAAAATTGTCCCTTCTGTTGTCAACACAGTGCATCCTCAAATTTTATAAAGAGTCGGCAATGCGTACGTGATCTTTGGAGTTGCGGGCGTCTATAGGCTGCGGTGGCCGCTTACCATCAGGTGGACCGTAAGCTTGTTTGCCACCGGCGTTGTATAAAAAAAATATCAAAGAGAAATGACTGGTAGATTCATTTCATTTTCGAAGTCGCTCAACTATGTCAATCAAAATCAAAATCAAAACATTTATTCTGCAAATAGGCCTCAAGGGCACTTTTACAAGTCAAAATCTATCTAGGTACATCAAATAAAAATAATACAATAATCAAAGTATCATTAATTAAATGTAGTGTTACATGTCAAAAATAAGACTAAGAAACTAATAACAATCGAGATTTGTTAGAGATGTATAAGGTCTCTAAGCGTCAAGATAAAAGGTAATAAAGTAAGTACACGAATCATAATAAAATATTTTGAGCTATATCTATAATGTAATGTATGTGACTCAGGAACTCGGTCACCTGTCATTATCATAACAACGCGCGTTACCGTGACGGCAGGGTACTCAGTGGCTGAGATATTCAAACTGTGCGGAACAATAATAGAAACAAAGTGAGGTAAACGTCCCCATGCACGACACCTTAATGTCCAATAGTTGACACCGTTTATAATGCGTTGTTTTAGTGGGCCGAGTAAAACTAGGAAAATGGAGACTCAACTTTAGATTTTTTTTTTAGAAAATTTTAAGCAATCATGTTTCGGCTATTGTCAGAAACACAGTCATAGGCCACAAATTTTAAACGTATTTTTGGATTTTTCATTAAGAAATATGCAATACAAATACAAATACAAACATTTATTCTGCAAATAGGCCACAAGGGCACTTTTACATGTCAAAATATTAATTTATAATTTAAGAAAGTCTGACTATAATAAGTAATACATTTTTCATGTCAAAATATTGATTTACAGTTCAAATTGTATGGTTTGAAACATCACTCCAAATCGACCATTTCCAAGCTAAAACTGTGTTTTTCCGCTTAAATTCCACTACACACAATAAAATGAAATAATGGCTGTAAACTTTAATATAATCATCGTATCCTTTAATCACTTCATTGGTATTATCAATGCTTTTGTCATAATTTGAAATCAAAACATTTTAAAACTTATAAGGCCTTTAATGTAATTTATTTTTAACTTCAGCTTTTCGGTGATAGATGTCGCTAGGAAATAGGTTCCAAAAAGGTGTGTTAAGCCCCTAATGCATTCCACCGCAGATACTAAATACATTTTGACATTAAATAAAGGGCGTCTGATGGGGCCCGACTTATCAGGCAAGTAGGTACCCTATTAGTTATATACAGGAAGGTTTTTTAACAGAGCTATATGACTATGACAAATGATTACAGCGGGTATAATACGATTGGGTCATACGCGGATTTAGGTTCGCGTCTTTTTATTATGGATGAAACTATTTGAATCCGATTATTTTATATTATGTCTTATTTGTAGAGACGGGTTTTGGTTCGCGTCTTTTCTGTGGACATACCAAAAGTTAAGGGCTACAAAGCTTAACTTTGGATTGGACCAGTAACCCGCATAAACAGTGTCTCCGTTTCTATAAATCCCTGTAATAAAAACATAGTTAACATGCACATAAGCCGTTAACTAGTAACCACAGGAGGGACGACTTTTGTTTTTTCAACTAACTATGACCCGATTTACGTCCGTAGTATACCTACTTAAATTCATATGGCCAGGTTGTATCAAGTCCGTTCAAAAAGCGAGTTTACTATCCATGTTAAAAGACTCAAAATTTAATGATAGTATTATAAAATGTTGGAGATTTTTAATAGCTGCGACTGTATCACACGCAGAACAAGTTTGTTACTAAACTAACTATTTGGGCTCCTTGTTATATAATAATCGTGATTTGTTACATTCAGCTGTGGCCCTGCGATTGGTAAGCTTGTATTTACTGACACCAAAACATGACATAATCTCATTTAAAGTTAAATAATATGGGTAGTCCCACTCGCACTCACAACACAATAATATACTGTGCCTTTACCATGAGTTTACATGACCGTACTCGTTAGCGACTGTGTAAAAAATTGTATGGGCAAAAGTACAGCGCCTCTGACAGTTACGCAATAGAACTAAGAATCGGCAAATCGTTTACGCAGTCGCTAACGAGTTTTTTTTTTAACCTGACTGTGGCTTTATAGGCCGGGCCCAATAAAGCGATAGGAGTGCACGGTTGGAGAGTAGCCTGGGGAAAATCTAGGAGAAAACCTCCGACACGACCGCGCGTGTGGTTTGGATCACTGGAATACTCTAAGAGTTTGCGCTCCAGTGAGATTGGTTGAGCGGTTTCAACCGAATCTGAGGTGTGAGTGGAATCGAGCTACTGGGAGGTTTGTCGCTGGTTCACTAAACCTAGCCTAGCTGAGAAGAGTCCAGCAAGAAACTTAGCTAGGCCCGACCTGGGACGGACTGACTCTACCCGGTGTGCGGCGGTACCGGGTCGAATAGGGACGATATGTGTCAGTGTTGTCGCGATCGCGCGGTGGACGTACCCGCCGTATTTGAATTACCAAGGATTTTCCTTGAAATATTTCACATTATAGTTACTATAAGTACCTACAGTAGAGTCCGTTTAAATCTATGGTGGGCAAGTTCGTCCATATATCGCCCATAAAAGCCCAGCATATCGAGCTATCACTAGCCAGCGATCATGCCAATAATTTGGGAGCACCACGCGCTTCAAACATCATACCTGTACCTATCCTCCACCTGTCGTCTACAGAAAAAAGAACAGTAAGTACATAACAAACAATAACATGTGGATAGCTATTATCGGGCTCGGTAGATAGAAAGAAAGAAAGAAAGCATTTATTCACTGCACCAAAAGACACACTGTTACAAATATAATATACTCAGTACATGAACATACAGTTAAAAAGTGCGTCTTCGCGGCAGTGAATCGGTCGCTGTCTCAGCATTATGCCAAGGTGTTAGACACCTGCAGCGCTGGTTTTCAGACAGCACCGTACGTGATTCACGGAACGCAACACAACATACTATACATATAGGAAAGGTATACATATAATGAATAAAATCATAGGTATATGAATGAGACTACCACAAAACAGGGCAAACTGGTGTGAACATGAGGAGGAATTTACTCAACGGTGGGGGGATATAGACCGAAATGAAAAAAAAAATAGTAGATAACGAATACACGAACGGAAATGTCATTTTCACCGGTCCAAAGCCCCCCAAGACTTGTATCAAAATGTAGTACATTCAATTCGGTCATAATGCTTTTATCATTTCATCCGATTCCATTTCGAAATGACCAGAGAGCAGGACAAGTCCGGCCCGAAGGCCTCGTGAAGCAATCTGTCACTCCACATGCCGTTTCGACACCTGCGTATGTAGTTTGGTTAACTGCTACAGTTTTCGTTCAAAGCGCCGAGGCTCCATTGATCTGTAATTGGTTTATACTTGTTGCGCTCATTATTTGACATGTTAAAGTGATGTTGAATATGTTTTGCCGTGTGGTTGCCGGGTAAGAATTGCGCCACCTCTCTTCCCGTGGGTTTCGTAGGAGGCGAATAAGGGAAAATCGGAGGGTGGGCAGCAGCATCCTTCGATCATTACCACCATCAAACTGCGGTCGCCAACCCGCTTGCCAAGCGTGGCGACTATGGCAAATCCCCCCCAAGGGAAAAATAAACGGCACAGGACCGGTCTAAATGGCGAGCCTTGGGGGAGGCCTATGTTCAGCAGTGGACGTCTTTCGGCTGAAATGATGATGATGATGATGATGATGACGATGAAAGTGATGTCTGCTCTTTTTAGGGTTCCGTAGCCGAAATGGCAAAAATGGAACGCTTATAGATTCGTCATGTCTGTCCGTCCGTATGTCACAGCCGATTTATTCGGAGACTATAAGCACTACAATTATAATCAAGATTATTATATCTACATACGCGATACCTAAATAAATTCGCATGGCAACATTTTACTTTTCGTTTCAATTTTTTTTAAGAATAATAATGATTACATACTATGATTAACACTGGCCAGTCATTTTGAAACAAACTAAATAAAATGAAAATACATGAAAATACATTTGAAACCTAAAATGGCTAAATGGTAAGCGTGCGAGAGCTTTCAACACTTGCAAATTAACCCACTTATTCATAAATATTAATAAACCTCTGCTAACTAAAATGTCTCTTGTCCTTTTCCCACAAACACAAACGTCAAAGTGACAGATAAAGACAAACGAATATTAATGACATTTTAGCTAAAGTAGATTTGATGAATGTTTATGAATAAGGGGGTAAGACTTTAATAGGCCAAGTTTTCGTAACAAAAATAACATTATTAAACACTTTTTTTTTATTTTTGTATTAAGCAGTACCGCCGCTAACGTAAACTACATCCTGCTCGGTGCCTAAATTTTTCCTTTATTTCTAAATTTGTACTTTTTTTTTAATGGCTTATACTCCTTGCTTGCAAGGTGGATTTGCCAATTTAAACACTTAATAATATACTATTTTGCTGACATCGCGAGTGTTGTGTTGATGTGTAGATAAGCCACTTACAATGGCGGGCGTTTAGCAAGTGAACTAATAGCAAGAACAATGACTGTCAAGTGTACATGACATTGACGATCGACGTCAAAGTACAGTTGCAGCATCTCTAAATTTTTTCAACCAGGACAAGACGCGTGAAAATACTGGATTTTGGAGCCCAGAACTGTGTTGCCAGATGGTTACATTTCTTACATTTTTCGTAACTTTTGACCGGCTCGCGTAACATGTAAGTAACTTCTGTTGTAAAGGAATTTTTTGTAACTTTTGAGGATAATGAGACTGTATTTAAAAAGAAAGGTAATTTTATCTAACTGGGATCATGCGGCACAATTTATAGGCTTCCATACAGAAAAGGTGACAAAATAACCTACATAGTACGACTGTCTGTCCGTCTCTTGTAACTTTGTATGACATTTGAGACACCGCCCATCAGCTCGGCGTAATTCTGTCGTCGAACTCGCCGAATTGTAGCTGTATATGGCGACTCGTTTCTTAGAATCGAATGTTTTGATAAGTAATTATCAACATTTTGATAAGTAATTGTGAAAAATATATAAAATGTAACTTTTGCATTAGAAATGTAACTTTTCAAGAAAAGATATGTAACTTTCGTTCCAACGGCCCTGGCAACACTGGCCCAGAAACCGGACATGCCTACAGGTTTTTTTAAAACTTACGATCGGTTGTACCAACATACGATCACAGACCGGTCAGCCTAAGGGTGGGTTGCACTAAATCGTCTGTAATCGTAAGCGGTGTTCGTTAAAATCTGATTGTATGGAAAGTTTGACAAGTTTCTATGGGATGACAGCTGCCGGCGCCATATTTGACGATGACCGGCGTGTGATCGTATGTTGGTACAACCGACACTTAGTCAGTATAAGAAAAAAATTAGTAATTTTAGTCATCTTTTATCTTCGTTTTCAATGTAACAAAACAGAATCTTCTTACAGTTTGTTACAAATTGTTTTAATGATCAATTTGTTTCTTTCATACCTACTTTATCAAAGGCTTGTTAACTATCAAAATGGTTTTAAACTTAGGGTCACTGTTATTTATTTATTTATTTAATCTTTATTGCACAAAAGAAACCTTATCGTACAAAAGGCGGACTTAATGCCGTATGGCATTCTCTACCAGTCAACCTTAAGGCTGTTCACGGTATCACGGCGTTTGACGCATCGTAAGAACCATTTGATGGACATCAGAGCAACGAAGGGATTGCTAGCTGAGTGTGTTATACAGAGGGCCTACTCCGAACTTCGAAATCCGAATTTCGTATAGTGCCGTTCCTTTCACTCACTATATGAGTGAGAGGGACGGCACGACACGAAGTTCGGATTTCGAAGTAGCCCCTCAGGACCGAGTGTCCCCTTCCTGTGACATACTCGTATTGTACCACAGCTTTCTCCGCAACGCCACAAAAACGTGAGAGCGCGAACGCACGCTCTGCCTTTATTACTATATATTTATGGCTTTGCAAGGTGTAAAAAGTTTATGAGTAGGCAAGGTAAACGTCTCGATTATTGACCCTCATTCCACCACCAATCATCGGGTAATGGCACCTCCAGTTGACACCTATTGTGCACTTCTATTCTTATCAAGTTTTGAGATTAGTTTTATTCAGAGATCATTATGTCTTTGGGATATTAAACTAATTACTTATCTTTGATAACTCTCACAGCGATGGTATACGTCTCTAACTTGTAATCCTAATATTATACACGTGAAAGTTTGTGTGGATGTACGTTCCTCTTAATCTCAAAAACGGCTGGACGGATTTGGCTGAAATTTGGAATGGACCATTATACCCTGGATTAACATATAGGCTATCTTTTATCCGGGGGTAACACCGCGGGGCGCTGCTAACAAATAATATTTCTAAATTTTTTATTGTTTACTGACATTTAGTTTCGTTAAGCTATATTCGGATTATACTACTATTTTTAATTTTAATTTATTTAAGACAATCATTAGGAACAATTATTGTGTACATATGAGCCACTATTTAAAACCTTTAACGGTTTAAATAATAGTTGGCGAGATCGCGCGGTTCATGCCGCGTTATAACTTAATTTAATTTAACATTTTCAGTTAGTTAGTTACTAGTAAAGTATTAATTTTTTTATACAACGCCGGACGCAAACTAGCTTACGGACCACCTGATGGTAAGCGGCCACCGCAGCCTATAGACGCCCGCAACTCCAAAGGAGTCACGTACGCGTTGCCGACTCTTTATAAAATTTGAGGATGCACTGTGTTGACAACAGAAGATCTAATTGCGATTGACATGTGAAGTGCCGGTGCCTATTTCGAAATTACATATGACATTATTAATTGATTTGATTTCATATACGCATCGAAACAGGTTGCGAACCAGAAAAAGCAATGAACATGATGGTGAGGCATGTAATAGAATCCGCTCGTGTCGACAATGGGTGACGTAACGCCGTGGAAAGCTGTAAAAAACGGTGACTATTGATGGTAATGACCTGCCGCGTGCGCACTGCGCAGGTCACTTTTTGATACTACGACGGTTGCAAACAAGCATCTGGTGGTGGGCGAACACGTGGCTAATGGATGCTAGCACTAGAATAACCACAACCGCGTAAGTAACCGACTTAAATGTTTTGATTGTCTCCGACGGGGACCTCCACGATCG
This sequence comes from Epiblema foenella, assembly GCA_963556455.1. Classification (NCBI taxonomy): domain Eukaryota; kingdom Metazoa; phylum Arthropoda; class Insecta; order Lepidoptera; family Tortricidae; genus Epiblema; species Epiblema foenella. The sequence continues at coordinate 784,739 of OY747118.1, forward strand.
CGACAACACTGACACATATAGTCCCTATTCGTCCCGGTACCGCCGCACACTAGGTAGAGTCAGTCCGATCCAGGTCGGGCATAGCTGAGTTTCTTGCCGGACTCTTCTCAGCTAGGTTTAGTGAACCAGCGACAAAACTCCCAGTAGCTGGATTCCACTCACACCTCATATTCGGTTGAAACCGCTCAACCAATCTCACTGGATCGCAAACTCTTAGAGTATTCCAGTGTTCCAAACCACACGCGTGGTCGTGTTGGAGGTTTTCCCTGGATTTTTCCCAGGCTACTCTCCAACCGCGCACTCCTATCGCTTTATTGGGCCCGGCCTATAAAGCAGCAGCCAGGTTCAAAAAAAAATTACGAAACCAAAAGAATTTACTTAAGTTTATTTTTAACATGATATTTAGAGTTTTTTGACAGTTACCAAGGCATTTTTGTATATTTTGTTCGGTTATTGTGTTTCTGTTTCTTTTTCAGTCTACAGTAATTATTGTATAGTGTAATTCTCAATCAATCAATCAATCATTTATTTCTAAGAATATGGTGCAATATTATAGGTTAGTAAATGGGTTAGTTCAGCATATTCTGCCAACATCGGCGTAGAAATATTGGAGAGAATGGTACCTATAGTTAGTAATTAGTAATGGGTTATTATTAATTAAAATTTATGAGTACATGTCAAATGAAAATAATAATATCAGTATAATCACAATTAATTCAATATATAAGTTCTAGGTATATAACTAAACAATCTTATATTGCTCAAGACAAAGAACATCTAACACTATAAAAACATTTATCTAAATGGCTGGTTTAACTTAGATTTAAACAAATTACCATCCAATATCCTTATTTCCTCGGGCAGACGGTTGTGAATGGCAATACACATATTCTACATTATTTCTTCATACTGGAAGCTCAAACTTCAATCTTTTTCTTGACTTTGCCTTAAACAGGGTCAGTAGGCACTTTTTGGATAAGTACGGATCCCTAAAGAGGAAATAAAAATAAATAAATATTATAGGACAATCTTACACAAATCGAACTAGCCCCACAGTAAACTCAAGAAGGCTTGTGTTATGGGTACTAGACGACGATATATTTAATAGATATAAATACTTAAATACACAGAAAACATCCAAGACTCAGGAACAAATATTCATGCTCATCACACAAATATTTGCCCTGACCGGGATTCGAACCCAGGACCGTCAGCTTCACAGGCAGGTGCACTACCCACTAGGCTAAACCGGTCGTCAAAATTGGTTTAAATAAGCCTACAATGAATACTTGGAATAAATTAAAATTAAACCTAATTACTCTATTGCGACCAAGCCTTTACAAAGTCAAAAGTGACAAGTCACGTGAACAAATGACTGTTCCTTATGGCTTTTATAAGCTTTTTACTTACGAGCTTTAGCTGAGCTTTAGTGTGGGAAGATGACATTACGAAACAACCTTGGGGATTTCATTATTATAATTAATTTATTATAATGCATTAGTTTTCCGTTTCAATTTGTGACCATTAGATATTCTCTTAACTTATAATTGTATTAGGGTTAGGGTCATTGTCAGATTTAGGTTCGCGTCTTTTCGGTGGACATAGTTTAGTTTAGTTTTATTTATTATAAAATACAATCTCGTGTAAGAAATAGATACAGTTTTGCTTATACTACTATTGCATAATGATCGTCAGGTGCTCTAGTTGTGTAAATTAAAATATATAAGAATATACGGTCAAATGTCAGAATTATCATGTAAATTGATTTTATGAATAAATTTTACTACATTAAGGTAATATATATATATATATATATATATATATAGGACCGTATATAAAAAAAATACAAAATTAAATTGAATATATTGGTCTCTCTATGAGACGGCCGTTTTAACTTTGGACGCATAGATAGACGAATCCAGCAACATAATAACTAGTTTGATGGATTCAAAACGTACTTAAATACAAAATACAGTACGTAGTGACCCCCTTTTTTAGATATCTACGAGTGGCGTTAGTGGACATGCTACATTTTATTAAAGCGCTCTTAACATCAGAACTGACAGGTAAACAAATCAAAATGTCATTATTCCGACTATACTGACGTTACTGACCAGTTTCCATATAAATGAAAATAATAGCACCCTCTTCACAATGACCATATATTTCTGGTCGCTTTACATATCGATATAATAACGAGTTCCTTCGGGACAATGTAGTTCCTTCAGGAACTCGTTGATGTCTTTTCATTGAAAATTCTGAAGCTATAGGCATCCCATGTTTCTTTTAAAAAAATATATTAAATCAAGAACCCGCGGTGCGTGAGTCCGACTCGCACTTTACTGGTTCTATTTAGAGGTTACTCATGTAAAACATTCACGTCAGTAAATTTATTTATTTATCGTATGGCGATTATAAATTTCCGTGAGACCTTAGAAGACACGTTTGCCAGTTATGTTGCACTTTTAGCACCACCCAAGGCTCACGTGTAGGGTAGCGGTGGGTACTCCCTACGGACGTGGTGCACCCCCCTACCCCTCCCCCTTGTCAAGTGTGCAAGTTGACTATAACCCAAATAACACAGTCATGTTGAATAAAGTTTGATTTTTTTTTATTTATTTAACTCAAAAATATAACTTACAGTAGGCATATGATTTTACCTCGCCAAACTATATGCAGTTTGTTGGCGAGTGTTGCGCTCTCTCACTTACAGGTTTGGAACTTACACCTACTTCTTTCCTATAAACTAAATCATGCAATGCTAATGACAGACTAACAAATCTAACAATAACTACCTAAGATACGTAGTGTGTGCACCAACGACGCTACGCCGTACTGAATAAATGTCTATTCAGCTGTTATTCAAGCAATTTGGGCACATTTTTAAATGCTTTAGCCTGTATAACAGCGATGTAAATTCTGGGTAATAGCTTAGTAATACTGTAGTATGATGCCTTAATAGCCTTTACACACACATTATGGAGATTATTGGTGATAAGAGGTGTAAATATTTGCGAATTGCTATTACTCAAAGTTTAATTTGATATAATTCATTAGATTTTTAATAAAACTTATTTATAATAATTTCACAATTTGACATTAAAAATAGATTACAGTATTAGCAACTGACATAAATTAAATTGAATTAAATTATAAATTGCATTACATATTTCAATATTTTACACTCTATCTTCATGTTAAACTATTATAATATGAAAATTATATTTCAATATCTAAAACTTAATGACTAATTAATAATTTGTTAGTCAGATATTTCATTAGATATCTGAGATGAAATTTCCTATATATATATATAATAAAAAAGAAAACTATCTAAATCGAAAAAGCATGATAATTTTATTTAAATAAAAAATAATATGTGTATTAATTAGTATCACTAAGTTTAAGTAAATCGATTGCCGCTTAGGTAATAAAAGAAATTCTAAATACTGATAAGTTCTCTGCATGTTACGTAATTACTTGTTAATGAACTGATTATGATAGTGTTAAATGTTAATGTATGGAATGAATAAAGCTTTATTATTATTATTCTCTTTATTTTCTTCTTATTATTATTCTCTTTATTATTATTATTATTACTGAAACCTTATTTAGCATGCTGTGTTACTTGGGGAGAAGTTGTCAATTCACCCATGCCCTTCAAAGTACGGGGGGGGGAGGGGGGCACCTCAGTAAACATGGATTGTTTTCACGAAATGTACCAGGAGCTCACGACTTCTAAGGAGGCATGTACGTGAGGCGTTTATTAAGAGGCTTGGCCTGTCGAGTGACGTCACTACGCAAACCGGGCCAAATTATGTCAGTCCAAGTGAAAAACGGTTCACCGCGACCAGGGAGCCGATTTTAGAGTGTCGAATGCTCGACTTTTCACTCGAAATCTGTCAAATGGTGATTAGACAGATGTCGAGTGAAAAGTCGAGCGTTCGATACTCTAAAATCGCCCCCAGGACTCGAATGTCTGACCGATTTAAGAGAGGTAGGGCACAGTAAAATGTCGTCTTGTTCGAATTTGGAGCAGCCCAACTGGGTAAGTACCTCCGCCTTGCAGAAGACCACAGCCATAATAACATTATCTACATTACTAGTAGTGTTGTGTTCCTTAAGGTGAGCGAGGCTGCCAGAGCTCCCGAGGATGCACTGTGTTGAGAGCGAGGGACCTAAATTTGTCCCTTCTGCTGTCAACACAGTGAATTCTCAAATTTCATAAAGGGCAAACGTACGTGATTCCTTTGGAGTTGCGGGCATCTATAGGCTGCGGTGGCCGCTTACCATCAGGTGGACCGTAAGCTTGTTTGCCACCGGCGTTGTATAAAAAAAAAGATATTTATATATTATTCGGAGTACACCCATATATGTTATGAAGACAACAAAAGCACACAACACAAAGCAATTCATTAATTAATATTCTATACGTTTGTATGTGTAATCGTGTAGGCATGTGTAGGCACTATGTGTTTTGCATATTCACATTAGCGCTATCTGTTGTGAGATCCCGTGATTAGCTCCGAGGGGCTACCGCGAATATTTTTTGTCCAGTCAGTTTTTGGAATTTTTCTAAATTAGTGTTTTTCAATGATTTCGCATCTTTCTGCGGGCGAATTTCGGTTTGTTCTCCTCTACATGTCGCATTTTCCAACCGATTCTCTCGAAATTTTGTGAGCAGGTAGGCTAGCACAACTTGCTGCCAAGTCGTATCTCGCGCGACTCGGCGATTCCTGTCTCGCTCAAACTGTGTGGAATAGAAAGAGGAGCGTAGATTTTTCTCTACTCGCGTCGCGTCGCAGCGGCAGTTGTGCTAGCCCCGCAGGTTCGATAATTTTATAGATTTTTTATCGAGTCAGGTTTTGGATTTTTTTTTTGTTAATATAATGTCTTCCTCTACAGGCCGCATTTCTGAATTTCGCGAAATTTTGTGAGCAGGTTCGGTATTTATGTATATAGATTTTTTTGGTCGAGTCACTGTTTGGAAATTTAAAATTTTTTTTAAACAAAATTTTAAAATGATGTGCACACACAAACAAACAAACAAACAACCTCTCACCCTAAACGCATATACCTTCTCCGTTCCGTCGTGGGTAAAATTCTCAAGGTCTAGGACTCACAGAGCCACTAGTAAATATTTAAGTGAGTAATAGGTACCCATGAATCGCATGTTTTTTAACCTGACTGTGGCTTTATAGGCCCGACCCAACAAAGCGATAAGAGTACACGGTTGGAGAGTGGCCTGGGAAAAATCCAGGAGAAACCTGCAACACGACCACGCGGGCGGTGAGATTGGTTGACCGATGTCTTTACCATGAGTTTGCATGACCGTACTCGCTAGCGACTGCGTAAACGATTTAGTATACCCATTCTTAGTTCTATTGCGTAACCGCTAGAAACGCTGTACTTTTGCCCACACAAATTTTTACGCAGTCGCTAGCGAGTACGCTCATGTAAACTCATGGTAAAGGCACGGCTTCAACCAAATCTGAGGTATGAGTACCAGGGAATCATGAATCGTAAGTATTCATTAGCTCGAGGCTCGGGTGCGCGGGCGCCGTGACGTCATCGTACCGCGTCCGTGAGTTCCGTGACAAATTGATCAAATAATGGCACAGAGTCTTAAGTGGGTGATGATAAATAACATCTTTTTTTAAAGATGAGGAAAACACCGTGAGACAATCTGCATATAGCTGCGAATAAATGCAAAGGTTCTACCTATGTAAAGTCCGCCACCCACAATGGGTATTAAAAGCAACGAGGTTTACCAAAATAATATTATTTACTTTAAAACTCACTGTCTTCGAGATGTATTACATCAAATTTTGGCAATTGTAGGCCAAAAAATCAGTTTTTTGGATGTAACTTTTGTGAAAATTAGTTAAAAATAACAATCTCTCTTGCGTTGTTAGAGACGTCAATAAGGAACAGTTTTAAGTATATTGAATATATATATAAGTGCATAAACAACATACCAATATCTAAAGTAAAGCTTTTTGGTTGAATAAATCCTAAAAAATAAGTAGTAGCAGTTATAGTATTAGAACACATCTGAACGTTCTAAACCTCAAATGTAAAAGTTGCCGGGCAAATGTTAGCAATCCAATTATTGTCTCCTAGACGTAGTGTTACGACCAACCCTGTCGAAGGGACTCGTCTGAAAATCAGCGCAAGGCCTAAAGCCCTGCATATGCTGAGACGAGCACCCATTGCCCAACCTAATACAAATAAATATGTATTTTTAAGTGTCTATTTTAAGTTATGTTATAAGAAATCCGTTGTACTGTACACATTTTGTTTCTTTTTTGGCAATAAATCATTTTGAATTTGAATTTGAATTTTAGTCAGTTTTTTTGAAAATTTGGCTCATGCAAATGTGGATAAAGGACTGAAGAACCGATAACCGTATGTGTCATAAATATATCTACATATAGTTTTGACGGAACTATATCAATTCAAAACTCGTGAAAAATCGATAAATAGTCCGTGGAGCCCCTAAGCTGATGACGATGGTTCAGGTCTATGCTAGGATAATTAAAAAAAGAATAAACTGTCACGCGATTTTGTGTTCTGTTGATGACTAATTTCCCATTGTTTCTGAATCTACATGATTCAACCTGACTCAAAACACCCACGGAAAACGGTTTCCTAGTAAACACATATAAGTCAGTTCTAGAAAAAAATATGAATAAGTTATTTCTAAATACGGCAATCCAACAGACCATAATTACTGTAAAGAATCTCTATCGGTGTGATTAATAACCTTTGTTCTTGGCTTAGCAATTTAACATGCGTCGCATTTATAATTATTAATTTAATACAATACAATACAATACAAATACTCTTTATTGCACACCTCAATCAAAGGATACAGTACAGTACAAAAACACAATGAAAAGAGGCAAACAACAGGCGGTCTTATCGCTAAAGAGCGATTTCTTCCAGACAACCTTAGGGTAGCGGAAATCTAATCAGAACGATTCATAGCAGGTGGTGCAGAGTTAATACATATGAAGCCTACTAATAATTACAATAATTAATCATATAGGAATAAGATAATAGAAGCGTAACTATTAATTATTTAAGTAAATATAATAAATAATAAAACATATACCTATTTACAAAACAATTAATTTACTCTGTGTGCCGGTCGATACAAAATTCGTACTAATATTATAAGCATCGGTTACAAGCCGGTCATCGTCAAATATGGCGCCGGTAGCTGTCATCCCATAGAAACTTGTCAAACTTTCCATACAATCAGATTTTAACGAACACCGCTTACGGTTACAGACGGTTTGGTGCAACCCACCCTAAATGTAACTCTTCGGCAGTCAGTCTGTAGCCTCCTCATACTTCAGAATCAGAATCAGAATCAGAATATATTTTATTGCCTCAAATTACAAATTACAAAATACGAAATCTTTACAGACTAAACATAAACAGTAATACTTAATATCTATAGTTAAAATTTAAAACAAAACATTGGTTGGGCAAAGGGTTCCAGTCTCAGCTTGTGCCAAGCACAGGGCCTGACGCTGGTTTTCAGAAAGGACCCTAGAGAGATCGGTCGGTCGATCACTGGTTAACAAATTACCAAATTACAGTGCTTATAATAATAATATATTAATAAAATAAAATGTGAAAAACAATACAAATTACAGTGCTTATATTATATCTACAGTGCTTAACTAGGTACAGTATAAAATAAAAAAGGCAATAAAAGAAGATGTGTGTGTGTGTGTATATATATGTATAGGTGTGCGTTTGTGGGTGTGCGTGTGTGTTTGTGTGTGTTACATATTTGTCATACGTGTTACTGTGTGAGTGCGTGCTGAACTTCGTGTCTTACGAGGGAGACCAAAATCTGCTCTGCAGCTCCAGTAAGAATGACCTGACTAACCGTTTGTATCTGAATAACCCTAACGGTTCTCGGATGGGTGGTGGCAGGTCATTCCAAATCTTTGCAGAAGCAAATTTGAAACTCCCTCTAAAGAACGCTGTCTTGTGTTTTGGTATTACGAGTTTCGTACATTTCCTCAGTGATTTGCTGCGGGTGTCACTGTTCCATTTTAATTTTTCAAATAAGTAGTGAGGCCTTTGAAACTCTAATACTTTCCGAACCACGCAGGCTAGGTGCAATTTTCTCCTGTTATCCATATTTAGCTGCTTTCTCTCGTTTAAGAAAGGTGTGATATGCGCTCTTTTTGGGACATCGTAACAGAAGCGAACGCACGCATTTTGTACCCGCTGTATGGACATTTTCGTTTGCACTAGGAGTCTCGGACCATACACTATGTCTGCGTAGTTAAACTGGGAAAGTATCAGAGTTTCCACTAGAATTTCCCTGACTTTTACCGCGAGATATTTCCTAATCTTGTACAGTACTCTGAGGCGATAGAAAGCATTTCTTATCTTTAAATTGACATGCTCTATGTACCGTAGCTGTCCATCCATTATTATTCCCAAATTTTTCGCTGTGTCTACTTGAGGTATAGACTCGGTTCCAATTTTGACATTAGGACACTGCTCTTTGATTTTTAAACGTTGCCACTTGTTCCCTAATACTAAAAACTGGGATTTCGTCGGGTTTAATACGAGATTATTTTTGAGCGACCAGTCTGCTATTATTTCCAAGTCTTGGTTTATTTTACTGAGAGACATGTCCAGGTTCTTGGGAAGGAAGGAGAGGTAAATTTGGGTGTCGTCTGCATATAAATGTGTGCTACAGTGTTTAATAGTTTTAAATAGGTCAGCTGTGTACAAAATAAAAAGCAATGGGCTCAGGATTGACCCCTGCGGTGTACCGCGGCTGATTTTACGTGTCATCGATCTCACGACCTCTCCTTGATCACCCTCTATTTCTACGTATTGTCTACGATTAGTGAGAAGTGATAGGAACCATTTGCATGACTGAGTAGATACTCCATAATAAGCCATCTTGGAGATCAGTAATTTTGGGTTGAGGCAGTCGAAAGCTCGCGAGAAGTCTAACAGCACAAGGATAGATCCCATTCCCTCATCGGATGCTGCAATTATGTCATCAGTGACTTTTGCCATAGCTTCTGCTGTACCGTGTTTACTTCGGAAACCTGATTGTATGTCAGGTAGTAGATTATTATCCTCCAGGTACGTAGTTAGTTGCGCACATACAATTCTTTCTATAACTTTAGATAGTACCTTGCTTGATTTAGGGATTGGTTTTACCCTGGCAAGTTTCCAGGAATCTGGAAAGGTTTTGGTTGCAATCGATGCATTAATTATGTGCGTTATTATAGGCAGCGTGAAATCAAGTGTTAAGCGAATCATGTCTATGGTTGGTACCGTCGTGCCCGCTAGCATTTGTTACAATTGACTTAATGACTTTAAGAACTTGACTTTCTGAACATTTTTCAATGTAGAACTTGTCATCTAGGTTTTTGTTTTGGAATGAGGCTTGCATTTCCGGATGGGTGTCTGAGTTCCCGGGTACGTCAAAGAAAAAGTTGTTTATTTCGTCAGGGTTGCGTAGATGTTGGGGTATCGTTAAGCCTTTTCCGTCATCTAGACAAGATGACTTTTTCAACTATGTCCACATCTGTTTCGGACGAGATTTATTGTTATTTACATAGAACGTAAAGTACGCGGTTTTTTCCCGATCCAACGCTCCCGATGTATAATTACGCAACTCTCTGTAATATTTTTGGTGAATTTCCTTCTTCGTTCGCTGCGCTTTCTTCAATGCATTATCACGTAGGCTCATCATTATTTTTATATTATCAGTGACCCACGGGTGTGGCTTGCAGTCGGTGCGCAGTCTACATATGGGCGCGTGTCTGTCAAACACGCCTATGAGCAGATGATTTTATCTATTTACTTTATCGTCCAAATCCGGAATATCAATAATTTCCCACCAAGGCGTGTTTTCCAGGTCAGTTCTAAAACTCTCCATATTGATCTTAGCCAGGAGTCGTTTATATATATATTGAGGTGACGGTTTTGGTTTGGTAATTCGTAACTCTGCCAGAATCATTGCGTGGTCGCTGATCTGGGGGTTGTGATGGACATATATTGCCTTACATACATTTGGAGTGTCTGTAATGATTAAATCTAGCAACGATGAGCTATCTTTCGTAACTCTGGTGGGTTCACTAACGAGCTGTTTTAAACTTCGTTGTGATAAGAATGTTCTCAACTTTTTCACATTGGGCCTGTCTAGTTGAAGTATATCCACATTGAAATCAGTTAAGATAAACACATTTTTACAAGTTGCAAACATATCAAGCGACTCGTTGAGTGCGTCAATGGCGTTGTCAACTGACACGGATTCAGGCCTATAGGCGGTACCAATAGCTATACGCCTTTAATTTGCACCTCTAACCACATTTGTTCCAGGGTGGATGGCGTGTGTTGCCTGACTCGGGTCTGTAGGTTTTTCCGTATGTAGTACCCCACACCGCCCCCTTTTGACCCGCCTGGTCGTGGGTTGTGTTTTAAAATATACTTAAATCGCTGAAAGAAGTTTTTTTTTAACCTGACTGTGGCTTTATAGGCCGGGCCCACTAAAGCAATAGGAGTGCGCGGTTGGAGAGTAGCCTGGGGAAAATCCAGGGGAAAACCTCCGGCACGACCACGTGTGTGGTTTGGAACACTGGAATACTCTAAGAGTTTGCGCTCCAGCGATATTGGTTAAGCGGATTCAACTAAATCTGAGGTGTGAGTGGAATCGAGCTACTGGGATGAAATTCGACCTAGTTTGAGACACTGGGAAGGTATAGGACAGTTTTTGTGAAATGGCTAGAAGTTTTTATGAAAATAACGTGTTCCACGCGGACGAATCCGAGGGCAAAAGCCGTATGATAAACGTCACAGGAAAAAAAATATGAACTCTTCTTTATAAGGGTCGAGAACTAGAGTTATTCTTTACAAAGTATCAAAACACACACACACATAGACATTTTTGGCCAAAGTACACTAATGCTTACCAAAAAACCAAAAAAATGGTTAAATTGTTATAGGTAACATAGTAATGTTTATGGTTATAAAAACTTTAAAAATATTACAGTTAAATGTTTAGGCATTGTCATATTCAGTGTTTAAGTTTAGATATATAGCATAGTAAGTACCTAACATTAGTTAAATGAGCGTGATCTCCAACAAACTGTTATGGCAGTTTGGCGAGCAATTAAAAGGTTGTAACTGTTATGTACTTTTTTGATAAATAAATTAAATTTAAAAAAAAATCAAATTCTGGGTAATACAATTTTTGGGTTAAATACGTTTTCGTCCCTTTTGCCGTAGAAAGTCTATGTCCTTGAGGGCAAGAAGCTCACGAACTATTCAATGTGTTGAGAAAAAAACTGATAAGAACTTGCTGAGATCCCAGAGCTGGCGCGTTTCTCGGGCAAAGGCTCAGCATTGCTGTGCAGCGGTGAGACTCCGCCAGCATCTTGGGTTCATCCGCTAATGAGCGACCTTGGGGACGATGTCTAGGCTTTATTTTTCAAAATTAATGTTAATTTAGATGTTAACCTTATTCTTTTCTGAATATTTTTTTGAGTGAAACACCCTATATCAAAATCAAAAATCAAAATCAAAACATTTATTCTGAAAATAGGCCTCAAGGGCACTTTTAAAAGTCAAAATCTATCTAGGTACATCAAATAAAAATAATACAATAATCAAAGTATCATTAATTAAATGTAGTGTTACATGTCAAAAATAAGACTAAGAAACTAATAACAATCGAGATTTGTTAGAGATGTATAAGGTCTCTAAGCGTCAAGATGAAAGGTAATAAAGTAGGTACACTAATCATAATAAAATATTTTGAGCTATATATATATATATATAACACATGAACATGAAAATAATAAAATCTAATAAATAAATATCCTCAGAGATGTATAAGGTCTCTGAGCGTCAGTCTAAAAATAAAATCAAATGAGAACAGAGCGAAGTCTCTCATCATGTCAATTTAGTCTCTCATCATGTCAATTCAATATAATAAATTTGTCTTAATGTCCCAGCCGTGGGACAATCTGTATAACAAGTACATAAAAGCATGTAGATACGTCATACATAATGTGCAATTCAGCGATAATCATCTGTTATCCTCTTCCCTGTGATGCAAAATTCGTCAAACATTATCATTCCAATTGCCCATGATGGCGTAATTGGGCGTGATTCCATTCCAAATTCAAAATTAGGCCCCATTTGCCTGCATGATGGGCTCGCCCGGGGCATAATGACGATTCCCCAAACCATTATTCCGTTAAAAACCAAAAGTTTAATAACGCTAGGGATGTACGTATCAGTCGTTCGTGGGTTTATCGATTACTGTATCTTTTTTTGGTATAATTGTGTGTGACGACCGCTTTAGCCTAGTTGGTAGTGACCCTGCCTTCGAAGCTGGAGGTCCCGGGTTCGAATCCCGGTCAGGGCATTTATTTGTGTGATGAACACAAATATTTGTTCCTGAGTCATGGATGTTTTCTAGTGTATTTAAGTATCTATTTATATCGTCACTTAGTACCCATAGTACAAGCTTTGCTTAGTTTGGGACTAGGTTGATTTGTGTAAGATCGTCTACAAAATATTTATTTATTTTTATAAAAGGCAAAAATCATTCATTAAATCATTAGCTACATTAGGTAGACATACACAAGTTAAACAGTTTCCACTTATGACTAATATCTCAGACAAAATAACAAAATATCAATTATTAGGTAGGCACTAAATCATTCTCCTAAAAAGTTAATACTACAATTACAGAATTTAATACCAGTGAAAACGTATGTTTAAAATGTTTTTTGTGATATCTACTCGTAATTACACATTAGTTTTCTATAATATCATAAACACGAATTACTTAAATTAGTAACACGTAAAATGCTACGTCTTTCCTATAGAATACCTTATGTTACTTGTATATAAACTAAGATCTACGCGAGCAATGGAAGATTAAGGGTCGGTTGCACCAACATACGATCACAGGCCGGTCATCGTCAAATATGGCGCCGCCAGCTGTCATCCCATAGAAACTTGTCAAGCTTTCCATACAATCAGATTTTAACGAACACCGCTTACGATTACAGACGGTTTGGTGCAACGCACTCTAAATATCAGTTGTTCACCGTAACACAACTGGACCTACTTTAGAGAAAAAGACCGATATAAGATTTGAAATTCGCACCCTCTGACTAAAAGAAGTCATGGATTTCAATAATGATCTCTTGCGGGATGAGTCATTTTCCTAAACTGCGTCTAACAGGCATTTATAAAAAGTCAATACATTGCAAGGAATGGTAATAAAATATTTATTTTTACCCAACATCGTACACCACAAACGAAGTTTTTACTCTCTGTCGCACTTATGTGCAAACTTGCAAGTGCGACAGAGATGGGAAATTTCGAATGCCGTTCGCGGTAGCAGCCCAGGTTTTGAAAGCTCCACGAGTCGACCTAAACGGTTCCCCGAGCAGGTTGTGTAACGCAATGATCGATACGAAGTTTGCGCAACTTTTACGAGCTTTTAGCCCATATTATTGAGCGTTTGTGAAGTAAATCTTAGAAGTAATGCCACCTTCGTTAATTACTGGTTTAGAGAACGGTTTCATTGTGTAGAAAACTCCTCTGGATCCTTTTGAATAATTTATTAAACAACACTAATAGTCACAATTACACACGTCTTAAGTCTAAGGTTTACTTTTTCACGTCTGCTCTTTCGCTCCGTTAACAAAAAAGTCCCCAGAAACACGTTGTTCCACTTATTTAAAACCTTCTCACCATTACGCCCTCTGTCTTTTTTCTACCCGTTAATCTTTTTTTTAAAGTCATAATGGCGGCGGAATACCCTCAAACTTAATTAAAAGTGAAACTTAAATGAAAACTAACACCAACTAAAAATCAACAAAATCATTACAATTGAATTAATTGTAAAATATTGAAAGAACTATTAAGTATAGTCGAGACGAGACTTAGGAAGTCTTAAATAAGTCGAATGTAGCCAGATACATTATCATTTGTTGGACTAGTTCCACGCTTTGGTTTAAAAATCAAAAAACACCAAAATCCACCGTAGTTTTTCTAAAATAAAATTGAAGGTCAATCATTAGCATGTCCGTCCCGAAAAAATTGTATTACCTACATATCCTAAGTTTCCAGATAATCAAAAAGTTACAAAAATGTAAAATGTATAACTATTTTATTTATATACCAGCGTCACCACAATCCACAAACATTTCTGGTTTCAAAGTATAGCACAACTTTAAATACAGAAAGGCAAAATTAAACCAGACCTTATAACAGTTATAATATTTCATATTATAATTCCAACAAAATTACAAGTACCTACGACCTTGCAATGCGCAAAAGTTGGTAAACGACGTGCCACATACTATCGACTGTTCGGTCGGGTTTTTAACCATATTATATGCAATTTTTTACCTTGTTCCATTGAAACAAAGTAACAAATGTAAATATATTCAGCTCTGTCCAAGGTTTTTAATAACAGAACGAGAGTAACAATCGCCGTCAAATTAATATCAGTTAACTTTGAGGTTATTTATTATACCGTCTAAAAGCTTTGCGATGTAAGTGATAACTTGTTTGTTGCAAGTTTGTTTCATTTAGTACAGTGAGCGAAGTGTGACAGGTGTCATCCCAACTCAAAACTTAGCAGAACGGATTAATTAAAAAACTATTAGGTTTCCATTAAAAACCGGTCGTACGGTAAAACGAATTATTTGTCAATCGTGTGCTAACATAAAGTATATAAAAAATATCTTAGCCTTGATCGATTCGTTACATCCTTCAGCTAGGTTTATACGTTTTGCTTTTTTTTGGTAATTCTTTCTCGTTTATGAAATAATAGCAAAAAACCAGGAACAAGTTTTCGTATATAAAAAAATCTTCTAGGGTCCATTTCAATTATATGAAATATTAAAAAAAAAACATAAACCTAGTATTTAATGATATCTATAACATTCCCAAAAATTATGCAAATTGGTTGAGGATTAGGGGGTGGTGGGGGTGGTTACGTTGCCGCTTTTTGTATGAAAAAATCTGCTAGCCAATCCTCTTAATAATATTTCTTTCTTTCTTTCTTTCTTTCTTTCTTTCTTTTCTTAAGGACTATTACATTTTCATATTTGATACAAGTGGCTCTGTAAGCCGCAGGCCTCGTGAGTGATATTCTTTCGTTTTGAATCCCCATGGCTCCGCCATTTAGAAAAAAAAACTGACTTCAAAATATTCCCATCCAAGATCACCTGTAGAGGAGAAAATCCTCACATCCGGACATACGAAATCATTTTTACCCAAGCTGAAACTTTTTGTGCATATGGTTAGAGTACAAGTCGGTAACGAACCAGATCGGTAGGTACTTTGGCTCAGCTCAGTGACCAAAAAAGAGTTTTGGCAGGTTTTGGCTTCCTAAGCCCTCGCTCGAGGAACAATTTATTCCGATCCTTTGCTGCTTGCCGCAAATTTTAATTAATAACTTATTTTAATTAATAATTTTAAAATGTTAAAGTATCTTATGATATGTGCTGTAGGTTTTTCCGCTGATACCTATATAATTACGTACGTGTGTTTATATTTCACCCCTAGTCCTATTCTATAAACGAATCTAGAATCCGACTCGACTGATAATAAGAAGTCTTGTATATTTTGTTCTTTATGTGATGTATATTTCAAAGCACATTAATGTTTGTTAACCACAGAAATGTTTATCCCATCAAAATAACTGTGGTGAGGTGAGCAAGGTTGCCAGAGCTCCCGAGGATGCACTGTGTTGAGAGCGAGGGACCTAAATTTGTCCCTTCTGCTGTCAACACAGTGAATTCCCAAATTTCATAAAGGGTCGGCAACGCGTACGTGACTCCATCGGAGTTGCGGGCGTCTATAGGCTGCGGTGGCGCTTACCAGGTGGACCGTACGCTTGTTTGCCACCGGCGTTGTATAAAAAAAATGGCTTGTTGTTAGATTGGATCGAGCCTTACAACCAATTGACATCTAATATAATGTTTTATTTTTACACTCTGACTTTGACAAGAATATTTTAACATAATGGCGACTCCGTGGATTCTAGAACTACGGCGAGCATCCAAAAGTCCCAAGACTAATTTAATGGCATTGAAACTCACAGTTATATTTGACAATAAAGTACCGTAAAACTACCCAGTCCACTCAACTAAGGTCCAAATGAAGTCCAATAACTTGTTATTGTAAGACAATTATTACGAATAAACTGTAAGACCGAGCAATTTAATGAAACAAATTAAAATAAAAGCGTATAAAATCAGTAATAAAATGTATATATACAAAAAATAAATAAACAATAAACTTTTAACTTAAGACTAGCTTAAGCCTAGTCAAACAGTCCCGCTCGGATTGTCCCTGGCGCAAAGGTACCCGTCACACTAGCCGCGTTAGCCGTTAAAATGTATATTGATAAAAATTAGGGAGTTATATTTAGGACTATAGTCGGGTGATTGGACCATAGTTGTGAGGTTTTACTGCCAACCTTTACAAAGTATCTTGTGAAAATAAAATTAGAGTTTTATCTATAGGTATTTTTTTGAATTTGTCACATAAATCGGAGTACTCGTGAGGTTTCGTTAAGGGTTTTGTACAAAAAAATAAGGGAGCATTCCCACTTTCACTTAGGCGAAGCGAAGACTTACAGAATTGATCAATCAAATTAAATTAATTTAATCGAAGCGAAGAGGATTGGAGTGAAGGAACTTAAGTGCAGGTGGGTGAATCTACTTTTTAGTGCCACTCGTTGCCGTGGTTACGTCTAGTTGTCCAGGAGACAAAATTCGAATAAAATCGTGATTTTATGCTATTTAAGTTTACCAAAACTACCATTTGTGGTACTTATAAGCTATTTCCATAATGATCCATCTACTGAGCATGTTATTAAACTTAATACAATTATTTTTTTAACAAACTGCGCCACTAATCTCCCTTGGACAACGGGTCAAGATAACGATAAAAAAAATGATCCACCCACGTAGCACTTATGTACTTAAAAACAGCAATATGGCATTAAAATATCAGTCTTATGACTATCCGGAAGCAGTAGGGTTGACCAACTCTTGCATATAATTTACATATTTTATATACCTATGTATATTCAGCCATGGAAGTCTTTTACTCCACATAAATAGCGACGAATTGAGAACCTCCTTTTTTGCAGTAGGTTACAAAATAGAGTCGAAAAATGGTAGTCCATTTCCTTGGCTGACTGTCAATATAGCCACAAATACTGCCATCCTAATCCAAATGGCGGCAGCTTAAAATAAAATGTCATAAAATGACCAATATACTACTATTAAACTCGTACATATACAGGGTGTAACAAAACTAGTGAGGATTCGTTTAAGGACATATTCGGTATCGTGTTCTGATTAGGAAAAAGCAGAATAAAAAATTTTTTGAAGCAAAAAAAAATTTTTTTTCTATGGGGCAGGTCGTCCAAGTCAGCCAACTGTCCATAGAAAAGCCAAAAATTTATTGCGTCAAAAAAATTCTTCTACTTTTTCCTAATCACAACACGACACCCAATATGCCCTTAAACGGATCCTCACTAGTGTTATTACACCCTGTGTTATAGCCACTTTATAATAGCAGTCTTGGAATCACAAAACGCAATAAAACTTGCTCTTTTTTATTCTGTTTCAGTGTCGTCAACATTTACATTTTATTTATTCTTTATTCCAACCAGGAACTACTAAACGACCTTGTATGTACTTTTAAGAAAAATGCCGACTGTACGTTTATGTGATAATGATAAGATCTGAAGCAGTTCCTTCATTTAACAAGAAAAGAAAACCTGTTCAAGTAGTTTTGGTTTAGAATTTAAATACAGATTACAAGACAAGATTATAACGGTTACCTGTATCTAACTCAGAGCCAAAAAAAGAAAAATAAATGTCAAACTAAAACCAGATGTAGACATTATTAGCATATCAACCGTTTCTTATAAGAACGACAAATAACAGTACAAAATTGGTAGTCGATTAATATTCACTCACCTTGAATGTCCTATTGTAATTGCTTTTTTTACACAAACCACAAACACCGATAACACTCACAAACCGCACTTGGATCGGGGCACAGCACTATTTTCGCGCGAAGCTTGACAACAAAGATGGCGACCGCACAGGCGCGCGCTCGAGGTCGACTGAATGTCTGAATGAGTTTGAGTAGCGAGAGGCTGCGACGCTGTTGCTACTATTTCGCGAACGCGAAGGAAAGCAACTTTTTAGGGTGATATTTTATCACTTTACCTTTATTAATATACTTATGTGTAGACGAATTTGAAAGGACGTACAATTTATGTTTTTTTAGAGGTCGAAAAAACTATAATACACCCACGAGCAAATAAAACGGGTACACTTCGTATGGAAAATCGATAATAATTGTTTATTATCAGATACAAATGTCTATTTCCTCTTCTATGTACATTTACATATAGGTACAATTTTATTTTATGACGAATTTTCTCTCGAAGGTGACTTGTTGACAATGATATAGCCAACAGCTAACCAAACGACTTTACCTAACTAGTTATATATCTTAACTTTATGAATACTTGTCTATAACTCTTGTAAAATATCAATTTGCATAGCTATTTAATTATTACAAAGATAAACACAAGAGATAGCCGTCACCAAGAGCTTGGTAATCGTTTTTCGAACCAATATAGACTTACAATAGGTATACGCTTTAATTAAAAAAGAATAAAACGAACTTTACATAAACCGGTAAAATACTAACACGTCAACACTATTGTCTGTACTTGTTAGGTATTATATGTTGGAAACTCTGTTAATTAATTGAATATTATTTACATTGTCGTAAAAACCGGACAAGTGCGCGTCGGACTCACGCACGAAGGGTTCATTATCTATACCATTATCTATAAAAATCTCTCTGTCGCTCGAATATGCAAGTGCGACAGAGAGGTAGATATTTCGTTTTTGGTTCGCGGTAGACCTTCAGAATCCTGCTCCACACGACTTAACACTACTACCTAATTACTTGCTATACAAATTGTAATTCTACATCTGGGCAAAAAGTATGATACATACCTACAATCGAAAATATTTGATAGATACTCTTCAAGTATATTGAGAACCTTCGCCTTTGAAAGTCGGCTGAGAACTAGCTAACATTCAACATAGCATATGAAAAAAAAACGGTGTTTGTTGTATGGGAGCCATAATAATTCATTTTATTCTGTTTTTTAGTATTTTTTGTAATAGCGGCAACAGAAAACATCATCTGTGAAAATTTTAACTGTCTAATTTTTAAAGGGTCGGCAATGCGCAATTGACACCCCAGGAGGTGCAAGCGTCCATAGGCTACGGTGACCACTTACCATCAGGCGGGCCGTACGCTTGTTTGCCACCGACATGGTATAAAAAACGCTTCAGGAACCATACTATTTGACAAACTTGTAAAGTTTTGTGGTATAGGCCCCTGGTCACAGACGGACGGACGGACAGCGAAGTCTTAGGGTGAGTTGCACAAAACCGTCTGTAATCGTAAGCGGTGTTCGTTAAAATGTGATTGTATGGAAAGTTTGACAAGTTTCTATGGGATGACAGCTGCCGGCGCCATATTTGACGATGACCGGCCTCTGATCGTATGTTGGTGCAACTGACCCTTAGTAATAGGGTCCCGTTTTACTCTTTGGTTACGGAACCCTAAAAACAGGAATGATTTCCTGTAATAGTATACCTATTATGTTTAGCATATTTATGGCAATTTACCATTTAGGTAAAGCAACATCTATTGCCTTGATAAGATTTTCTGTAGCCGTTATAGCGGGACTGGGCGATATTGGTAGGCGGAGGTTGGTACGCCCGTTGCTTGTAACATTATATATCGCAGGTTCGAGTTCGGTTTACTAAAGTTATGAAACTTATGTATTTACTCTGTGTCTTTGTTATATATATATATATATATATATATATATATATATATATATATATATATATATATATATAAGTATATATAATTTAATCAGGGTTCGAAAGGATAATTATCGTGATTTTTATGCTTTGATAATTATCGATTTGATAATAACCTAAAATTGAAAATTCGGCATGAGTTAAAAAAAATACGTGCTTGAATTCGAACGTTAATAATTGCGCTCTGTATATGTTTTAATGATGGTGTCATGATTAATTGATTATATTTTAACGGTTAATAAAAAACTAGTAAAATATTGTATAGCAACTATTTATTTTGCAGCCTAATTTTTCAAAACACCATGATCTTTTATATCTTAGTACAATCTTTATTGGTAGAACTACATTTTACAGGTCATATCATACATCGGGAAATAAATTTAACTAATAAAATAACGTATACTACCCTACCCATAAGAGGGATAATTATCAAAGACCATAATTATCTTGATAATTTCAAACCCTGGTTTTAATTTGCCGCAGTCTAGATTACACATTACTAGAAATGGGTCATTGTCAGTTATAAAAACAAAAGTTGTCCACCCGTTGGTCAATAGTTAACGGCTTATGTACATAGTTATGTTTTTATTACATGGATTTATAGTTATGGAAACACCGTTTATGCGGGTTACTAGACCAATCCAAAATTAAGCTTTGTGGCCCTTAACTTTTGATATGTCTGCAGAAAAGACGCGAACCGAAATCTGACAATGACCCAAATAGTTATACTACGATGTATGAGATCAATGTTGACTGGATATGTATTGCGTATATTCACTGCAATCGATATTTACAGGTTATTAAGGTCTAACCAGTGGTTATCGACAGTAAAATTGCAAAGCACGAGGCAATTTTATGCGCTCTATGACGTTGCTGATATAGACCATTTTTCAAATAGTCAAAAAAATCGAACCTGATTGATGATGAACCTACAATTATTATATTTTTGACCGCTTTAGCCTAGTTGGTAGTGACCCTGCCTTCGAAGCTGGAGGTCCCGGGTTCGAATCCCGGTCAAGGCATGTATTTGTGTGATGAACACGAATATTTGTTCCTGAGTCTTGGATGTTTTCTATCTATTTAAGTATCTATTTATCTATATAAGTATGTATATCGTCACTTGGTACCTATAGTACAAGCTTTGCTTAGTTTGGGACTAGGTTGATTTGTGTAAGATTGTCCAAAAAATATTTATATTTATTTATTTATTCATATTTTATTATTATTATCTCTTTATTTACTTTAGGACTTAGGTTAAATTTTATAATAATTATATAAAAGTAAAATATAAAACAATATTTCCAAAATATGAAATCATTATTGTTGTTGTATGTTTTTTCCATACCTCGGGACCATGGGGTCCCGGACCTTTGGAAGGCATGCGTGGGGCCGAAGCCAACAGCGCAGAGGCCCCTTTAAGACAAAAATAATCTAAAAGCACGGGATACACATGGCGGATACCATCTCCGAACGCACAACATCATACATCCGGAGATGGTTCCCGCTAGGTGCAAAGACTATTGGAGTGCAGCTCTTTGGCTGCGATGGGAACTAAGGTCATTGGGCTATTTAGTTGAAATTATTACATTTATTATTATTATAAAGCTGAAGCTGAAGTGGGATTGAGCCGGGCATGTCTGTCGAATGCACTCGGAGCGATGGGCCAAAGTAGCCATTGAATGGATCTCACAAGATGGCTCCCGAAGCAGAGGCAGACCGAAAAGGAGATGGCGGGACGACCTTGATACATTTTGTACGGATTGGCGGGAACTGGCACACGACCGAGACGAGTGGCGAAAAAGAGGGGAGGCCTTTGCCCAGCAGTGGGACACTATATAGGCGATTAAAAAATATAGTTGTAGCACATATATCTGTATAAAAGTGTTGTTTTGTGTATTTTACAGAATAAATCATTTCCTTTCTTCTTTTTCTTTACATAATTAGGCATTAAAATACTCGTGTGATAACCTACTATGACTCATTAACTTATTTAGCGCGAGTTTAAGACGATATCAAATATCAACCGCCATTTTCACCATAAAAAAATACAGTTGAATGTCCTAACGTGCGTTCGAATAATTGCGCAATTACCCTTATGTTCTCCTGCCAGCAACCACCGTAAGTCTGGTCAATGAAGACACGCCTTAAGGGTATCAGGGACCGCGTGGGCGGAGGCGGGACGCCCGTTGCGTGTTGCCGCGCCGAGGGTCCGAGTAGCGTCGGCGGGAAAAGTGCTTATTTATTTATTTAAACTTTATTACACAAAAAGAATATAAGTACAAAGGGCGGACTTAATGCCATGAGGCATTCTCTACCAGTCGACCATAGGACCAAACAGAAACTAGCAAATGTGGGTGCAATGAGAAAATAATTCATAGAAGTTAAACGATTTCGAAAGAATAAACATACATATAATCGTAACTAATATACATTTACCACGGAATTATATATAACAGTACATACGTAAATATGTAGATATTACATACATATATATATATATATACACAAATATATACTACTGCATAAGTACAGAGGGGCTACGGCGAACTGAAAACGAACGAGGTTCGAATATCTTCCTCTCTGTCACACGAATTAGCAAGTGCGACAGAGAAGGAGATATTCGAACTTCGTTTGTTTTGGTTCGCGGTAGGCCCTCAGGGGATACTAACTGATTAGTTTACGCTAGACTTGTTCTAGCAGGTGCTTGAAGAGCATATGTTTGGAAGCCAACTTGCTTGGGGCTTGTCTTATTGTCATTTGCTTCCCGAGGGTTGGAGCCACACAATGGGCGATGATGGCCCAACGTAGAGGACACGGCAGAATGAGGGCTATCGCGAATGAATTCGCCGCTAGAGGCGCTAGTGTAGCGTGGGGTCTCCGAAACGTCAAATGTTTTAGTTTTAGTTTATTAAATCTCATTATATCATGTTCATACAATACTACATTACGCTTATATTATATTACTTATCGTATAGTGATCGTTTTATATAATAATAATGAGAATAATTAATCCGCTCGGTGTATCCCTTGCATTTCATTAAAGTGTCAAAAGGGCCTCTACGTGTTGGCTATGTGGTACTCGTTTGGTACTTCGGTGCCTCGGTACTTCGGCTCCACGCACGCCTCCCAAAGGTCCGGGATACCATTGTCCCGTGAACGAAAAAGATGAGAATAATTCAATTTACGTAACAGTATATACATTTTTATGGTACATACAACATATGTATATAGGTCTACACCTATAAGTCAAACATTTTTAAAAAAGACAATAAACAAGATAATGCTAATGTCACTTTGTGGTTGCGCTACGCGGGTTAGTATCTAATTGGAACAATATGGTGACTATTTTGCAATACCTGAGCTTGATTATGGCAAATATGAGTTAAGGGTCAATGACTGTCAGGGCTTTGAGACAGTTTTGTCTTTCGGAAAATTATTTCCTCCTTTTTTCCGAACAAAACGGGACCGCGCTACAATGCGGTATGTTCGATAATTTTACGGTACGGTTTTAAGGTATTGAATATGATTTAAATGTAAACTTCGTTCTCATGTCCATAATAATCAATAGCAATTTTTGACAGCTGAACCTTACTCGACAGTGGCGCCAACTGGTGAGCACAAAAACGATAGCCCCCATTAGATGAAAATAAGTCTTTGTCACTTTAACGCATAATTGCTTCATGTACGTTGGGCCATCATGGTCAGTGTGGATCCGGCATGACAGTTTACTCCTGACTGACGGATGCGAACAACAAACGAAGTTTTCCCTCTCTGTCGCACTTGTAAGTCTGTACGTAAGTGCGACAGAGAGGGAAACCTTCGTTTAGTAGTTCGTGAGTGTCTGAAAATTATGTACATGAAAAAGTAGAATGTCTATGAATCCTCACTGTTTGCGTCCATTTTGATCGATCTTGAGCGATAAACTCCCAGCACGATGGTGCAACATCATCACCGCAAGTGGTGCTTCAGCACAAATTTCTCTGCATTTTCTATCGCTTGTATCACGGGGAGTGCTCGGAGGAATTGTTTGGAATGATCCCTGCCGCATCTTTTCGTCATCGTCCTACGCGTCAGCATTCCCATCAGTTGGCAGTCCAAAACTGTGTGTTTCTCAAGAAATTTCCTGCCTCGCACAACCAAACTATGGAATGAACTGTCGCCTGTGGTATTTCCGGACCGATATGACCTTCAAACCTTCAAGAAAAGAGCGTATTCCCTTCTGAAAGGCCGGCAACGCACTTCCGACTCCTCTGGTGTTGCAGGTGTTTATGGGCGACGGTAATTGCTTACCATCAGGCGATCCATCTGCTCGTTTGCCCCCTATAACATAAAAAAAATATGACTTTAGTTACCCGTCGACGGTCCCTGGGATTCCAGGGATCATAACAAAAGAATGCTATTGTTTTTTCGCCGGGAGACAACGGTTTAATAATTAGCTTTCGAGCGCGACTGCACGCCACCCCCAGATCCCCAATCCCCATTAAACCAACTGTGGATCCCTGACGGGAACACCGACGTTATTAAGCAAAGATTGCGGAAGCCGACATTATCTTACTTATTGCCCATAAGCTAAGTATCTACAGCTTGTTTGTTAAGTAAGGTAAATTGCCTATAACAGACCACCCCCCAATAACTGGTCACTTCGTAAAAATATACACAGCAAGCCAATTGCTGGTATTTCTGCAATTGCCGATGTGACCTTCAAGAAGACCCTTCTGAAATGCCGGCAAGGTGCTTGCAACTCCTCTGGTGTTGCAGGTGTCTATAGGCGACGGTAATCACTTACCATCAGGCGATCCGTCTGCTCGTCTGCCCCCTATAACATAAAAATATAACTGGGTTGAGAGCTGTACAAAGTAACAGAATGGCAGTTTCTTAAAGGCCCGTTATTGGCGATTTACTCGTACCATACCTAGAATTTCACTCCTTGTTTAATGTTGTTTGTTGTTTAACCTTGAGTAACTTTGCAAGTTTATCTTCACTGTATGACATTAATTTTGTTATAATTGTTAAACTCGAAATTATTATTCCTTCTTGAACTGTAAATTAATATTTTAACATGAAAAATGTATTACTTATTATAGTCAGACTTTCTTAAATTGTAAACTAATTTTTTTGACATGTATGGCCTATTTGCAGAATAAATGTTTGTATTTGTATTTTTTTGTATTAGAAGTAGGTGGGTGTTAAATTTAACTTATTTATTCGTATGTCGCGGTCGAGCAAAATAATAAATGTTATAAATACTCAATACGTTTGTGTTTATTAAGCTAGATTAGTATGCAGTTAGATTACAATTTTTTTTAGGTTATAGGGGGCAAACAAGCAGATGGATCGCTTGATGGTAAGCAACTACCGTCGCCCATAAACACCTGCAACACCAGAGGAGTCACAAGTGCGTTGCCGGCCGTTCAGAAGGGAATACGCTCTTTTCTTGAAGGTTTGAAGGTCATATCGGTAAGGAAATACCGCAGGCGACAGTTCATTCCATAGTTTGGTTGTGCGAGGCAGGAAATTTCTTGAGAAACGGACAGTTTTGGACTGCCAACCATCTAAATGGTGAGGATGGAAATGCTGACGCGTAGGACGATGACGAAA
The DNA here is from genome assembly GCA_963556455.1 of Epiblema foenella. Lineage (NCBI taxonomy): Eukaryota > Metazoa > Arthropoda > Insecta > Lepidoptera > Tortricidae > Epiblema > Epiblema foenella. The sequence continues at coordinate 810,307 of OY747118.1, forward strand.
AGATGCGGCAGGGATCATTCCAAACAATTCCTCCGAGCACTCCCCGTGATACAAGCGATTTGTCAGTGATAATGTTTGGGGGGAATTTCTTCCATAATCTTTCAATAAATAATACATTTATAAGTCAAAGAAAAAAGGCAGCTACGATAGTATTTCATAACAATATATTGTGTTTATAATATCCTACATATACCTAATATAAGTTAATTATTCGTCCGCCGATATCAAGATTGTCGTGGTCGATTTACATACCAGTCGTACGTGGTCCTACTTATAAACCTTTTCTTAAAAAGAAAAGGATATGTTTCTAGAAAATATCATGGAATTCCGTGAAATTAAGGCTATATGTCTTCCCTTATTTATGTCTGCCCTTTGCTTAGAGCATTTGAGACTGGAGACTCTATTGATATACTTACCTTTGCCCTTGGCTAATTTTTGTCTAAGAATTTTAGACAATCATAATTTTATTATCACCTCTTTGCTGTCATCTAGTTAACCGCCATAGCAACTAAAGTGATAGCGACATCTAGTGTTGAGTAGTTGTACTTCTATAAACGTCAACGAGGTACATGCCACCGCGCATAAACCTACTAATTCAAAAAGTATTGCTTTAACACAGCGGATTAAGTAGAATGACTACATTACATTTAGTCGGTTCAAATTTGTTATGACCGCATTGACATTTTTGCGTGAAAAAATACTTGGTCCGAAATGTGACCTATTTTATGAATAACGAGCAATAGTGTATAAATGTACAAATTATAATATAACATACGATTTTTAAATAGTACAAACGTCTTTCCAAATGATTTTACGAAACGTTTAATTCATGAACATTATGTTGTGTTGAAAGTGTTAAAATAAAATATCTGTGATAGTTGTTAATTTAATAAAAATGTATTGGTTTTAAAAGTTTATTTAATTAAGGAACGGCAATAATAAGTGTTTAATATTAAAAATTGTTGATACTATTTTACAAATTATATTTTTCTTGTTATCTTTTTCGTAAAGTATTTTTTATGGTTTGTGAACTCTACTATTAAAAAAAAATACAATTATTAAGCGGAATAACGATTACAATGTCGTTTGTTAAGTGCTGTTTTGAAGCGGGGGAAGGCCACGATTTTTTGGACACCTTTGTTCAAAAATGTACAGATACAGGCTGTAAGTATACAATCATCTGTTTTTATACTATTTATCTATGAAATGTTCTTGATGTCTGTCATGCCTTAGAATGTCATCAAAGCAGAGTGGAGTATTGATCTTATTGATGCATCTGAAACAGTTTCATAAGCTATCTAGCCGATATTCTATTCAGTGTTTTATTTGTGTAGATCGACATTATTGATTAGATTACATTCTATGAATGCCGCCAAGTTCAGTCAACTTCCGCTGCCGCTTCCGGTTTACACTGCGTTCTGATTTTGAGATATTTTGTATTCAAAAGCCTAATAATTATTTTGTCCACACACATATTGAAATCAAATTATTGTTTTACTCAATATTTAAATTATTATTGGTAAATGTGTTAGACGAATTTGTAAAAGAATTTTCACGTCTCACGTACACGTAATTCCATAAATAGTTGAACGCATCCTTTGTACGTAGTGATGTGGGTTAAAAAAATATCGATAGGAACGCCCCAAGTTTTCGCTTTGCATCATCAGTTTTTTTTTAAGAAAATCAATATTTACAGAATACAGAATTTATTGGTAAAAAATAAGCATTTTTTACAGCTCAGCTATTAGATATATTACAATTATAAATAAATAAAATATATAGCCGTAGCTAATACACAGCGTAATATAGTCGTATTTTTTAAAATATAGTATTGTCGTTCAGTGGTTCATTCGAAATGCTCTTATAAAACATGAAAAAGTGAAATAGGTGTTTGGCTAAAAAGTGAACGAAAATGTAATAGTCAGTTTGGATAAACACTGCCTGTCTTTGGAATAAGGCAACAATAAGCAGCAATATGCATTAGTAAGTTAGTAATGTGAATTGTCTTTATCCATTACGCACGTTCATAGTGTTCAATTATCGAGCCAGCAAGGAACGTAAAATATTAGTGTAGCAATTCTTAAAAACAGAATGAGAATGATAGTCTTGCTAATGAAAGCTGAGACTAGAAAAGAGCGAGAATTTTAAAAAATCCACGTCATGCAATACTGTGTATGATGTGACAAAACAACTATGATACTTGGGCAACATAATAAAATGTTCGCACTACATACGAGGGGCGTTCAAAATATTCTCGGTATTGATATCTTATAACCTCTTTTTGAATTTGTTTTGTTACTGACTGGTAAGGTTCATTCTTTGACATTAAAAAAAAGTATAATTCAAACCGAGATGTTCTTTTGTTTTTCTGCAATTTCTGAACAAACACGAACACAATGAGTGAATTAACAATGTTAACGAAATTAGAACATCGTTCCGTATTAAAATTCTTGACGAAACAGGGTAAAAACCAAAAAACCATAAAAGAGGAAATGGATTGTGTTTACCGTGAGTCTGCTCCTTCTTTATCTACAATTCAAAAGTGGTCAAGCGAATTCAAACGTGGCAGGGAGAGTATTGAAGATGACCCTAGACCTGGCCGGCCTGTAGTAGCTACTTCACAAGAAAATATTGATCAGGTGGAAAACCTTATATTGGAAGATGGTCGAGTGAAGATAAAATCAATAGCTCAAATAACCAATCTTTCTATTGGTACCGTACATGACATTATCCATGACCATCTTAATATGTCAAAGGTCAGTGCAAGATGGGTTCCGCGAATGCTGACTCGACTTCAAAAAGATGTGCGTGCAGCTTGCTGTTCCGATTTTATTGACCTGTGTGGTGAAAATCCTGATGAGGTGCTGCAAAAGATAGTTACTGGAGATGAAACCTGGGTTCATCATTATGACCCAGAGAGTAAACAGGAGTCCATGCAGTGGCACATTAAGGGTTCAGCTCATCCCAAGAAGTTCAAGGTCGTCCCTTCCGCTGGCAAGGTCATGGCAACAATATTTTGGGATTGTGAAGGAGTATTGTTGATCGATTATAAAGAAAAAGGTGTAAATATCACGGGACAGTACTACGCGAATATTCTACATCAATTAAGGGACGCAATAAAAGAAAAAAGGCGAGGAAAGTTGTCTAAAGGTATTCTGCTTCTGCATGACAACGCCCCTGTCCATACTGCTCATATTGCCAAGGCAGCTATTGCTGAATGTGGGTTCGGAACTATAACTCATCCACCGTATAGTCCGGACTTAGCCCCCAGCGACTTCTTTTTGTTCCCCAATCTCAAAAAGGATCTGCGTGGACATCGATTTTTTGACGATGAGGCGTTGAAGGCGGCAGTAGAGGAGCACTTTTATACCAAGGATAAAAAATATTTTTATGAGGGATTAAAAAAAATAATTGATCGATCTTTTAAGTGTATTAACATAGGGGGGGAGTATATTGAAAAATAAAAAATATCAAACTGTTCATACTTGTTTGTTTTCATTCCAATACCGAGAATATTTTGAACGCCCCTCGTAGTTCAGTACGTACTATGCTATAGCATTATTACCAAAACGAAGATTTATGATCTATTTATAGATTTATTATATTTAAATATTCCGAGTCTGTTATGGAAGTAGTAATTCATGAGGAATAATGTATTATGATACGATTTGCTGTATCCTGTATCCTGTTTCTGACCCGCGAAGGATCAAGCTATGTTTGTCTTCATTGACATGGAAATTAAGTGACGTTTGACACATTTTACGTAGATATTATAGTTGCCATTTAAAAAGTTTCAAATCAATCTCAGTCTCAGCTTTCATTAGTCAGACTCTAGGGCACTACCGCGAACAGCAAACGAAGTTTTCCCTCTCTGTCGCACTTACGTCCGAACGTGCAAGTGCGACAGAGAGCGAAAACTTCGTTTGCTGTCGCGGTAGCGCTCCTAGTCTTTTTTTGTTGCCTGTAATGCACCTCTCTCAGTGTTGCCAGTGCGGATCTTTTGGTCCGATTTCGGATATTTCAGGCCTCTGGTCGATCTTGTGGGGGTCAAGTCGGACCACGGATCAAATCGGGCCGCTTCCCAATGATGTATGAGAAAATAATTAAATTGTACGTGGCGGATCCTCGCGACTGTTTTCGGATCTTTTCAAAGCTGAAATCGGATGATATCAAATTCCAGTCCTGGCAACACTGACCTCTCTATTATCGAATAATGAATGACGAAGATTATTTAGAATAATTTAGATTGCGTGAGTAAAATAACAAATACTTGCGACCATGTTGTTTCATTGAAAATTTATAAGGTGCGATTAGTCAATTCAAGTCGATACTGTTATTTCGTTGAGTTATGCACTTCACTAAAATTTATCGATTGAGTCATGTATGTTCTTTCTAATCCGTCCACTACTGTTAAGAAGTGTAATTACCTTAACAAGACGTCTGGAAAATAGTTAGAAAGATCAATAATGGCACAGGGTAAGTTTTTGTCGCGTAGATTTATTATAGCTCTCTAAAATGTATTCCAGGAACTTGTTTACAAGTTCCCGTTTGACGTTTGACCCGTTTTGTGGCGCCATCTTGGTTGGTTTCTGTCATTCTGGTTACGAGCGCGTTTTCTATTGATGATAGTATGTTTAACAGAATAAACTGTTATAAGTGACAAAAAATCAAACAAAATGGTGTAAAAACATTAAGTGCGTCTAGAGGAGAACGCTTTTTGTGATATTTCGCAAGATTTAAGTGGGACGCGCTGTCGAAATAGGACAACATGTCCGCTGTGCAAACGCAAAGTAAAACTAGCAGTTCTACGGCTGCGAAGCCTCAGAAAAACTATGGGAAGATAATTCTGACGCTGTACAACTGCCTGCTGCCTGAATCCGTGTTTAAGGAGACGCCATCACAGGCAGATGGCCTCGATATTGAGACGGAGACTGACCTACGCATCTTGGGCTGCGAACTCATTCAGACTGCTGGCATCCTGCTCAAAATGCCTCAAGTCGCCATGGCTACAGGTCAGATATACCTCCAAAGGTTTTACTACTCCAAATCCTTTGTCAGGTACCCCATGGAAACCATGGCTATGGGAAGTATTTACTTAGCTTCTAAAGTGGAAGAGAAACCTTGCAGGATACGAGATGTGATCAATGTATTTCACCACATCAAGCAAGTGAGAGCCCAGAAAACCATATCACCACTAATAGTTGATCAGAACTACATAGAATTGAAAAATCAAGTAATAAAGGCTGAGCGGAGAATACTTAAGGAACTGGGATTTTGTGTCCATGTTAAGCACCCACATAAACTTATTGTAGTCTATTTGCAGCTGCTACAATATGAGAAAAATCGTCAGCTAATGCAGATGGCGTGGAATTACATGAATGATGCTCTACGGACTGATGTCTTCATGAAATTCCCTCCTGAGACCATTGCCTGTGCTTGCATCTACTTGACCGCCAGGAAAATTGGTTTACCTCTACCAAATAATCCGCACTGGTTCTTGCTCTTCAATGTATCTGAAGAGGACATCCGCGAAGTTTGCTCAAGGATCCTGCAACTCTACAAACGAACTAAAGTGAACTCTGAAGAATTGGAGAAGAAAGTTGATGCGTTACGCAGGATCTATCAAGCGAACAAACATTCACAAGCTCAAAAAGAGCGGGAAGCGAACGCTGAGGAAAAGAAGGTGGAATCCCCAACCGCATCCACATCCAAGGATACGAAACGAGACTCGAAGAAGGACAAATCCCCTAAAACCCCACCGTTATTCAATAAATACCATAGCAATCATAAGTCAAAGAGGGAGCGGAGATCTCGCTCTCCGTATGAAAGGAAACGGGAATATTCTAGTAAGAGACACAAGTCCCGATCGAGGGACAGGGAGGCAGATCGCTCAAGGGAGAGGAGGTCTGATGACAAGCGGAGTCGAGGCAGCGGTTCTCGGAAGTATGATGATTATGAGAGATCCAAGTCAAGCAGAGATAGTAGGGATGACAAAAGAAAATATTGAATGTAAAATATATAGTTATGAATAATTGTCGTTGTTTTACTAAATATTATTTATTTTAAACTTTATTGCACAAAAAGAATAAAATACAATACAATTGTTTATTGGTAAAACAAGGTCATTTTACATGTCAGTGTTACATATATGGGTCACATAACATCTATTATATCTAATATCTGAATACATCACACCAGCGGATCTAGCACAACTGCCGCTGCGACGCGACGCGAGTAGAGAAAAATCAACCTTCCTCTTTCTAAATCGAAAAGTTCGAGTGAGACAGGAATCGCTGAGTCGCGCGAGATACGACTTGGCAGCAAGTTGTGTTAGCCCACCAGTTCCTAATATTTTTATTTATATTTATTTGACTTGCGAACCAATTGACATTTTATTATTATTAGTAAGTACTAACGTCTGGCACTTGAAAAAAGGCATCCAGGGAATAGTTAACTGGAAGAGATCCCTTACAGGGATAAGTTCGCCTTTGTACATGATGCACTGTTTTTTTTTCTGTACAATTTATTTTACCTTGTCTTGTGTACAATAAAGTACATACATAGTGGGCCTCAGTTGTTAGTTTAACTTTGAGTTTCGTGACAAAGGTCGGATTTAACGCAATGAGGCATCCTCTACCAGTCGACCATAGGGCGAAACAGAATCTTGCAAATGTGGGTGTAATTAGAAAATCCTAATAATATTATAAACATGAAAGTTTGTGCGGATGGATGTACGTTCCGCTTAATCTCAAAAACTACTGAACGGATCTCTATGAAACTTTCCAGTATTGTAGCTTAGACATCAGAATAGGACATAGGCTACCTTTTATCCGCGGGTAACACCGCAGGGCGCTGCTAGTAATATTATAAACGTGAAAGTTTGCGCGGATGGATGTACGTTCCGCTTAATCTCAAAAACTACTGAACGGATCTCTATGAAACTGTCCAATATTGTAGCTTAGACATCAGAATAGGACATAGGCTACCTTTTATCCGCGGGTAACACCGCAGGGCGCTGCTACTAATTCATAAAAGTTAAATGATTTCAAAAGAAATAACTTACATACATTTATCACGGAATAATATATACAAATACATACGTAGATATATAGATATTACCTTGAAATGAGTATGTGTTCTTAAAACTATGGGGCATAGGTCAAGTATGACTTATTATGGAATTATTGTTTACTGGTGTATGTAATTAACATCTTAAATGTGTTGGCGCTAGTATATTACCAAAACGTCTGCCTTTGTCAACTTAAATAAGTATTTGTGGACAATCTTACACAAATCAACCTGGTCCCAAACTAAGCAAAGCTTGTACTATGGGTACTAGGCGACGATATACATACTTATATGGATAAATATAACTTAAATACATAGAAAACATCCAAGACTCAGAAACAAATATTCGTGTTCATCACTAATCATCACACAAATAAATGTCCTGACCGGGATTCGAACCCGGGACCTCCAGCTTCGAAGGCAGGGTCACTACCAACTAGGCTAAAGCGGTCGTCGTAGTAAATAGATAAAATTAATTAAAACAAAGAAAGAAAACATGTTTGTGTCTCTTACTACAATTTGAAGGTTATCTCATTGCGCTTGTTTTTTATGAACTCTGATAAAAACAAGCATATGATTAATAGTTATGTGTTATGTAGTAAGAAAGTGTAGCCAGACAGAATGAATGACTTTGGCAATGGTTACCCTGAACCAAAGGAATTTAGAGTACTCCCGCTGAACTCCATCATTCGGTTTGTGAAAATGCTGGAGAGCAGCTTGGAGTAGGCATAAAGGAGGGGGCAATTGCACAAAAGATCCCACTGGGTCGAAGTGCATCCGCTAGGGCCCTCATCTAAATAAGATAAGATAAGATAAGAAAGTATACCTTCAAGCAGTAGGTGGTAGTTAAAAAATTTCAAGGCCCATAGTTGTGTGGGATATCGATGGATAGTCCTTTAAAAATGATATGGAGGTTTCTAAAAAACTTGTCCATTTAATTCAACTGTTGGTGAGATATAGCTGTCAAAGTCATAAAAAGTGTCCCTCCCCCTCAACTATAGTTTAAAATTCTGAAAAAAATTGAGGTGGTGTGCAAATACTTTCAACGATTTTCGGTTTGAACAATATAGGTTTTACGGTTTTTGAGTTTTCGCTTATAAACTGTCTTGCCCAAACAAAAGGTCGTAAATGCCGTGAGTTCCCTATGAAGATACGACTTTTTGGATTCAATGTATTGGATAGTGATTTTAAATGTGGACTAGTAGGTGTTGGTACGGAACCCTTCATTGTGCGTGGTCCGACACGTACTTGGCCGGTTTTTTTAAGATTACTTTTTGTTAATTGTATGACGACGAAACCGGTTTCCTAGCCTTTTTAATTGCGCTACTTTTTAGGGTTCCGTAGCCAAAATGGCAAAAACGGAACTTTCGTCATGTCTGTCTATACCTCCGTAAGTCGCAGCCGATTTACTCGGAGACTAAGCACTGCAATTATGAAATTTGGCTGGCCATTCCATAGTTTTGTCGGAGTTATATCAACTCAAAACTCGCCATAAATCAATGAATTGTGACGTCATCTGAATAATTTATCTCTATTATCATGTCTAACAATAGCATTAATTGTTCTTTTTTAACCTGACTGTGGCTTTATAGGCCGGGCCCAATAAAGCGATGGGAGCGCGCGGTTGGAGAGTAGCCTGGGGAAAATCCAGGGGAAAACCTCCGACACGACCACGCGTGTGGTTTGGAACACTGGAATACTCTTAAGAGTTTGCGCTCCAGTGCTAATTAGATGCTTAAAATGTATAATTAAATAACAATCAGGACATGTCAGCAAATAAATATTCATAATTAAGCAAAATAAATATTTCCGAATAAAAATAAGAAAAAAAAGTAAACGTCAAAATACTTAAAGATTTAAAATTAATAATTGTGAATAATAAGAAAATTTTGATACCATGTCAATCCATATAAAGGGAATAATTAATAAAAATAACAAATAAATAATTCATTCTACGATACATAATCAGATTACATTCACTCATTGCATTGGAAAAATTCTTCAACGGAATAAAAACATTTAGCTAGCAAACGTTGGTATTAGACAGGTTTCCTTTCGATGTTTTCCTTTACCGAAAAACTAGATATAAATTTGGCCTACAAAGCTATTTAGAGTATACTCCACCCTTACTCGCTTTTATGTGGGTTAGTTGTCACACATATCGTTCTGTTTGCCGTTAGGTGCCGCAGGGTGCCGTGATTAAATGTGTGGGCGTCAGTACGACAGCCAGCTGGAAATGAACCAGCTAGGGATGTTGTGTGATGAGGATGATACCACCACAGATAATTCTTTGATAAAAATCACAAAAAAATGGACCGAAGGGGTAGGAATAAGCCCGCTTGGTTAAGGGTCCTTATCAGTTAAAAAACGCTCATCTATTTAGACGATTGTCTGATTGAATTAACACGTATCTTGACATTTTCTCATTGTTACTATCTAGAAAAGGACTATTGCGACCTAATGCCATATACTTTAAATGTATTTTTGGGTTTTTTCTTTAAGAAATATCGTTTCAAACATCCCTCCAAGTAGAAGCTAAGCTAAAAACTGTGTTTTTTCCGCATAAATTCTAATACACACAATAAAATCAAAAAATGGCCATGTTACTATCTAAAACTTTAACAAAATTATCGTATCCTTTAATCACTTTGTCACATAATTATTATCAATACTTTTGTCATAATTTGAAATCAAAACATTTTAAAACTTATAAGGCCTCTTAAGCATCAGAATTTATTAAGTGGGTCATTATTCATCTAGCTGGCGTGCTGAAAGTGGCACTTTTCTGGGGGATTTTTAAGTGTCGAACACGACTTTTCACTCGACATCTGTCTAATTACCATAGTTTTTTGACAGATCTCGATTGAAAAGTCGAGCGTTCGACAGTTAAAAATCGGCCTCCTGATCTAGAGCAGTAAAGTATTTAAAAATAAAAGTAGAAAAGTATTTAAAAGTAGCCTGAATCGTAGTTAGATTGCGCAAAGGTGAACCCATACGAAATGAAATTTGATAAGTTAATTATAAGGAATAATAAATAACATTAATATAGTAATAATGAGGCAGGCACGTAAAGAGATGAAATCTCGTGATATAAAATTTGTACGCCGTTTAATCGGCAAAAAGTGGAGATCTTTTAAATTGTGACATAACACCTGTTGTATAACATTACCTACTTTTTGGACAAATAAACTATTGAATTGAATTGAAAATAAGTACGGTTAATTCTTAATTTAAAAAAAATGGTCCGTACACAATGAAATGAAATGAAATCATTTATTCTTCAATTTAGGCATGTTACATGCACTTATGAATGTCAAAAAACTACCACCGGTTCATAAAATAAACCTCTGCCTCGAGAAGAACCGGCGTAAGAAACTCGGCGAGGTGTCATTTTTTCAAAACAATATACAATGTATATAAAATAACAGTATCATCACAAACACTGTTAACGTCACTCAACAAGTTCCCGCCAAAATGCTTCGCTGATTCAGAAAATGTTTGTGCATATTTTGGACCTTTTTTTTGTTTGCTCGTTATTGAAATGAAAAGCAGAGTGAAACCAGAACTCGGGTGAAACCACCTATTTCAGCCTAGAACGAAGCGAGTAGTGAGAAAGAATATCTCGTTTGTATTACAAAGGGATACGGAATGAACGGAAAATAATAATGATATTATTTATTTATTTATTACACATGACATAAAATCAAAATCAAAAATCAAACATTTATTCTGCAAATTGGCCTATTTGAAGGGCACTTTTACATGTCAAAATATTAATTTACAATTTAAGAAAGTCTGACTATAATAAGTAATACATTTTTCATGTTAAGATATTAATTTACAGTAATATTTTATGGTGCACGTACCTACTTCAAAGTGACATTCATAAAGCTGACTAGCCAAATCTTAAAATAGTTTACTTGCTTATTTACAGTTCAAGAAAGAATAGTAATTTTGAGTTTACAATTATAACAAAATTAATGTCGTACAGTGAAGATAAACTTGCAAAGTTATCTATTACAAATATTACAACATCAGTAAAGTTAGAGATGTATAGGGTCTCAAGATTAAACAAGGAGTATAATGAAATTAATAAATATCCCAGAGATGTACATGGTCTCTGAGCGTCAAAATTAAGATTAATTTAATATTGTTAGATGTATATGGTCTCTAAGTCACTGATAATAAAAATAAAAATGCAATAGGAATGATACATAGAAATAACTAGAAATTCGAAATAAAATATACAATTTTATCGTAGACAGTATGTACAATCTTATGTTATAGTTATGGTAGTTGGGGCCACATTACCGACCAGGCCCCTATTTCACCATTTTGACATATGTATGTATTTGACATATGTAGGCTGACAAATCGACAATTTTCATGTGAAAACTGTTGTACCAACTCACAGACCAGATAACCTAAAGACGTCGCGTAGTCGGGCGACCCCCTCTGCCACTCATATGGTGAATTCACTCTATGTTTGAGACACGCCCCCGTTGCTAACTTCAGTCTACAGACGGCTTCCGTGCAAGTAAGACTATCACTAAAATAAAGTTTTGACGTGGTTTTAGTGATGCAAAATGCATTATTGTTGTGTTAAATTGTGTGGAAATAACACTAAAACATCTGGTGTGCAAAAAAATGGTATTTCATTTCACAGGTAAGTAGATTTTAATAAAATTACAAATTAATTTAAGCGAAAGCATTGTAGGTACTCGTTGATGTCTTCTCTTTCTGCCATGCTGCGCGGAATAATCGCTCCTTCCTTGTCTATCACCCCTTGCATTGCTTAGTGCGAACTAGTGATGTCCATAATATGTGTTCATTTACTATCGATAAGATAATTCACGGAAGATGCAATACATCGCAAGTAATTTACAAATAATACCTGTTATGTTGGCAAAGTATTTGTGTGCCGTATCTAATTATCTATGATCGAATTTTCCGTTGCAACACGGGATGAATAACCTTTATGATCTTTTCAAACTGGTGTTACATTATAAAGCATTCTAAGCATGTTTACTAAAATGTGCATCCTTTGTTTTAGGTTTCCTAAATGTCCAAACATAAAAGAAATGTGGATCAATGCTACAAATCGATCACATGGTTCGTTTCCTTCTCCAAGCAGTGTCATATGTTCTCGGCACTTTAAATACCATACCGTCACATACTTGCAGAGAATTTCAATATTTCTAATCATCGATACTATTGATAATATATTTATTTAACGCGTTCATCTCTAGCGGCCGGCAGCCATTATCGTCTGACGCCCAAGTGACCTTCATTCGACAAATCACGGCACGGTAAGCGCTCGCTGCGTCCCCCGCACCCCTGTATTTTTGGCAGCATCGGTTTTAATGAAATAATTGCGCAAAGCGACGTCTTTAGGTTATCTGGTCTGTGTACCAACTACAATTGTAATGTTTTTTGACAATTGTCGCGCCTGTCAGCTTTGGATATTGAAATGAAAATTGACGATTTTTCAGCCTACATATGTCAAATACATACATATGTCAACTTGGTGAAATTGGGGCCAGGTACCGCCCGGCCGTGGCTAAAAATGGTATTGATTACTCTAGTCTGGATCTGGCTGGTCTCCAGATGGCACTGGGCACTAAGCTTTGTTAATCGCAGGCTAAAAAAATACATAGAAAGTCGAACTCAAAAATGAATAAAGCGGCGATGAGCATAGATATATTTCATTAAACCTGACTGTGGCTTTACATGCCGGGCCCAATAGGAGTGCGCGGTTGGAGAGTAGCCTGGGGAAAATCCAGGGGGTACCTACGACCACGCGGTATAAACACTGGAACTGGATTACTCTAAGAGTTTGCGCTCCAGTGAGATTGGTTGAGCCGCTCCAACCAACGACTCTACCCGATATGCGGCGGTACCGGGACGAATAGGGACTATATATATGCGTCTGTGTCGTTGCGATCTCGTGGTGGACGTCGAGAAGAGTCTGGGAAGAAGAGCGTCTCAAAGAAAGCAATATTTCACGTTGCACGGCCTTCATTCAATTCTGCAGTATTATGATACTGTTATTTTATATACATTGTATATTGTTTTGAAAAAGGGTGGATCAACTATTCTTTGTTGCTCGTTACCATGGTTACGCCTCCTGAGTCACTCTTTAAAACTGTGATTTTATAGGGTTTAAATCTACCAAACATGAGTTTTAGCGATGAACATAAATCCATTTGGACATGGGTCATCTCTTGAGCATGCTTGAAGTCCATATTACAAACATTTTTCTAAGAGACTCCTCGCTGACGGGACAGAATAACGACAAGAAAGTTGATTGACCCAAAAATTACACCTCGCCGAGTTTCTTACGCCGGTTCTTCTCGAGGCAGAGGTTTATTTTATGAACCGGTGGTAGTTTTTTGACATTCATAAGTGCATATAATATGCCTGAATTGAAGAAACATGATTTCATTTCATTTTAGAACGCTAGATGATTGAAGTTAGATCATCAGCTACCATTTTGTCGCTGCCAGGTTACCAATGAGAATTCTTAGAAATAACTGTCATAATTATTGACCGAGTGAAACGAAGGTCTCTGCTTCAGCTTCGACAAAAATGCTTTCGTATGTCCAGATTCCGGATTTCCGTTTGTTCTCGTCTCAGGTCGCAATTCGCAACCGATTCTCGTGAAATTTCGTGAGCAGGTTCGATAGTTATATAGAATTTTTATGTCGTGACGGCTTTTGGAAATTTCCAAAAACAATTTTTTTAACAATGATTTTGTAAGTTTCTGCAGGCGAATTTCGGTTTGTTCTCCTCTACAGGTCGCATTTCTCAATCGGTTCTCGTGAAATTTTGTGAGCAGGTTCGATATTCATAATAATCATAATTGATCTTTTTTATAGGTAATGTCAGCAGGCACGTATCCAGACTTTTGGTTCGGGGGGGACAAACATTGAAACAACCATGTGAACTGTGTAAAAATCGCTGTAATCAGTACTGGCTAAAAACGTTTTCGGGGGGGGGGGGGTAAATCCCAATTTTCCCCCCCCTCTGGATACGGGCCTGAATGTCAGATTTTGGAAATGATAAAAAAACTCGCTCACGAGGTCAGGCACGTATCCAGAGGGGGAATAGTTGGGATTTATCCCCCCCCCCCCCCCCGAAAACGTTTTTAGCCGTTTTTATAGTACAGTGATTATAGCGATTTTTACACAGTTCACATGGTTGTTTCAATGTTTGTCCCCCCCCCCCGAAGTCTGGAGCCACGAGCCACTAGTATATGTATGTTAAGTACGTCCGCGCCCCAGCCCTAGTCTCGCAAGACAAACCTATTTCAGTCGGGTCAGATAAATATAGCGCTCGGAGCTCAGTCTGTATTCGCCGGCCGCCCTGTGCGCCCTTTCTCGGTACTAAAATACTGAGAAACGTAGTAAACGTTACGCTTTTATGATACAAGGTTCAATTTCGCCTGGCTTGTGAGGTTTTCAAACAATGAATGTGTGATTTTGCGTATTGGAGTTGGTATAGATGTTTATAAGCTGCCATATGCGCTCTTTCTCCGTTCTTTTTTTTCTGTGCCTAACAATCGTGAATATAAAGTGAGAAAATTAATGTTTTTGATAATGATGAGGTTTGAATTCGCCTGGCTTGGTGAGGAGCTCAAACAATGAGTGATTTAGCGTTATGAAGATGCTTAAGTATACTTTTTTTGTAATCTTTTATATTATCTTATCTGCTTTGTTCCATAATGTCATAAAAAGATAAAAACTCGCCTACTTTTCACAGACCCGGAATTAATTAATTATCGAACTAGTTAATTTTTAAACGAACATACATAACCTGACGCATGTATTCCCGTTTAAATTATTTCCAGTGCCACATTTAGCATTGCAGGTTTAAAAAAAGGTTTAAAGATGAAGAAATGTAATATAGCAGTGATAGGTTGCCAGCCCATACCCCCCCAACACACTACATCCCGGTTCCTATAGTCAGCTCTTACGATACCCACGGGAAGAAAGGAGAGAGTGCTATTTTAACCCACCACACGAATTTTTTTAAAAGTTTTTTTGTACTTGATACAGTCAAGTGCAAAAAAATGGGTGCGTACGACTATAAGATAGATTAGATTAGATTAAATTTATTTATTTCTTTCTGAAAATTTACATGGTATTTTATAAAAATGTCAATTGGTAAAATATCATGGATTCATAAAAAGATCGTCAGATTGTATATGAATTATTAATAATAAAATAATAATACAGTCTAACACAAAAGAAGAATATTTTTTAAACAATACAAAATAATTCAATAATAATAATATGGTACAATTACTCCATTAGTAAATTATCTAGGCTCCGATTTTCCCCAGACTACTCTCCAACCGCGCACTCCTATCGCTTTATTGGTGGCATATAAAGCCACAGTCAGGTTCAAAAAAAAATCTAGACTCCAAATAATTATTTTAGGTACTGTATAAAACATTCAGAGTTCTGTAATACTAGTTAATATCCAATAATTTATAGTAGCGATTATCCTCATATCATACCTAACCGACGCGTGATTCACTAGTCTTGGTTAAGTAAACTAAGATTCAAAAGAGTCACGCTACTATCTCACTTATGTACTTAACAGTAAGGATGATAGTCTTGTAAATGTTAACCGATGTTGACTGTTTTAATTTCTTGTCCGGGATTACTCTTAGTTTATCAGCTGCCAAGTAGTTTATCATTTCTTATCAATTTCGTACTAGGATAACATAACATCAGTGTGATTCAGCTGTAGGCGGAGCGCCAGTGTTTTGTGATTTTAGTGTTTTTCATAATTTCGCTATTCGTTTTTGGTCAATCAACTTGACGACCAGTTAAGCCTAGTGGGTAGTGCACCTGCCTGTGATGCTGACGGTCCTGGGTTCGAATCCCGGTCAGGGCAAATATTTGTGTGTGCATGAATATTTGTTTCTGAGTCTTGGATGTTTTCTATGTCGATATATCGTCGTCTAGTACCCATAACACAAGCCTTCTTGAGCTTACTGTGGGGCTAGTTAGATTTGTGTAAGATTGTCCTCTAATATTTATTTATCATTTTTATTTTTTATTTATAACTTTATCTTGTTGTTATTTTGTCCCGTCAGCGAGGAGATAACAGTAACCATGTTTATTAGAAAATAGTAGATTGTCTCTCAAGGGAGCAAAATGATATATTATGAGGCGGTATATTGAATTCTGAGTGAAACGAAAGATTCTGCAATAGAATCCTGAGCGTAGCTAGGGATTCTAAAGTAGAATCTTGAGCGTAGCGAGGGATTCAAGTGTTTACGCCCAAGACGATAATAATTTTGCTACCGTGTGACACATACTGCTTTTCACACTGTCTATGAGGCCCGCTGCTAAAAACATGAAATATCTTACAAATGATTTTACTACAGTGTCACATACTGATTTTCACACCTTCTATGAGGAAAAGAGTCATTGTTGCCCTCAAATGAGGGAAGAAAAGAATATCTTTGATCCCTCATTCGAAGGCAACAATAACTCTTTTCTGAATAGCAGGCGTGAAAATGTTTATAATATGGACTTGAAGCATGCTGAACAGATGACCAATGTCCAAATGTTGTGGCTCGCCGCTAAAACTCATGTTTAATAAATTTAAACCCTATAACGTTACGTTTACGTTTGAAAGTGCGCTCCTGTACAATAGAATACCGGCTGAAATTAAAAATGTAAACTCATTCAATGCATTCAAAAATGCACTCGCTGAATATATCCTAGCAAACTGTTAAATTTGTCATTTCCGGGTCGTAATAAGTAAATAAATATATTTATGAGCCGAATGGGTGAATAAGCTCTATAATTAGTACACTACCAGTATTGTTTCAATATTTTGCATGACTTAATTCCTGTTATTACTATTATTTGTTATTACTTTATATTACTGTTTGTGTTGTCTACCTTAAATATGATTTCGCATTCTTGCGGTGACAACAACCAAGTCGAATACATGTATTTGTCTATAACCATGTTCTCATGGAAGTGATTGTAGATCTTCATCATCAAAACTTAAGAGCTTCGCTCTTGTCGGTGGAGTAACCGCCACTCTTCTCTATTCATTGCCAGTTTCTTGACTTCCCCATACGACTCGGCAACTTCCTCCCTCACTTGGTTAAAGTAAGTCAGTCTAGGTGTTCCTCTTCCTCTCCTGCCTTCAATTTTGCCCTCTAAGATGTTTAAGAAGAAGCTGTCGTGCCGTATCAGGTGTCCCATTATCTTGCCTCTTATATTTCTAATTGTTTCCAGTAAACTTCTTTTCTCTCCTACCATACTCAAAACCTCTTCATTCGTCTTTCTTTCCGTCCAGCTGATCCTTTCCATCCTACGCCAACACCACATTTCGAAGGCCTCTAATCTTTCTCTGTCTCTTTGTGTCAGAGTCCACGTCTCACTCCCATACAGCGCAATGCTCCAGATGTAGATTTTGATGAGGCGTTTTTTGGCTGTTTTTGATATACGAGATTTAAGGAGGTGCTTTTTATTATTGAATGCTGTTTTAGCCATAGCAAGAAGTAGATCTTATATGAGAATAAGTGTCTTTAAACCTAAACCTATAAATCACAGTTTTAAAGAGTAACGGGCAACAAAGGGTTGATCCACCCTTGAAATAACACATCTGTGTATTGTTTATTTTATAGTGAAGACAGAAATTGTCTTTGATGGTGAAGTTAATGATTTTTTGGAGCTGAAGGTGGAGGATAGAGTCCATGGATGAGTGATTTGAGAATTTCCAACTGCCCCCATTTACAGCGTAGATATTATGTGAATTTTGGTAAGAAAAGGCAGAAACGTAGATATTCCTAAAAATCTGTAATTTTTGAATTTAAAAAGTCTGGAATTGATTCGTCAAACACAGGCGCTATGAGGTAAAGTGAATTTCCGATCCCTGATTTAATTACATGAAGATGAATAAATATACACTGTTTGACCATGAACTCATGAATTGATGTATTTCATACTGACAGCGTATTTGACGTTTTTTTTAAAGTTGGTTTGTTTATAAGTAATCCCTATTGTTTACACTTTACTCTGTGAAGTCTACAGTGATCAGTCAGTCAACCAACTACTGATGATATCATAGATAATCTTCTCAAGAACATAATTGCATATGTAATCATTATGAAGACACGCTTATACATAACAGTAGTTTAATGTGTTGTTAATCCAAATGGTTTGAACGAATGTGCGATTCAGTGTATAATATGCTAAGTGAACTTGTAAGTGTAAAGCGAGAATTTTAGTGTAAAGTGATATTCGTAAGTGATAATTAAAATGATGCCGTTAAGCAAGATTGCTCACCGAACATGCTTCGTAGTGAGCAGGACTGTTTATATGACATGTAAGTTTTATACAAATAAAACAATTACAATATAAGGGTCAATCAACTTTTTCTTGTTGTTATTCTTTCCCGTCACCGAGGAGACAACAGTAGTCGAGTTTCTTAGAAAAATGTTTATAATATGGCCTTCAAGCATGGTCTAGAGATGACCCATGTCCACATGGATTTATGCTCATCGCTAAAACTCATGTTTGGTAGATTTAAACCCTATAAAATCACAGTTTTAAAGAGTGACTCAGGAGATGTAACCATGGTAACGAGCAACAAGGAATAGTTGATCCACCCATAACTCTCTATATGATATCTCTCTATATATAGATTTTTCTTTGAGATAGAAAATTGGTCATGAAACAGTAGAATGACCCAGGGGGTGAAAAACGTATGGAACAATTCTGCTACATAATCCTCTTATAATGCCTTTGAGGTACACTCCATCGGAGTGCATACGAGAAAAGGTCACTATATTCAACCCACGCCATACAATACAATACTATACAAATACTCTTTATTGCACACCTCACATAATAAAATAGCACATAAAAAACAAAAAACAAAGATACAGCACACACACCATCACACACACACGCCACACATCATATACACGTCATCTGAAAGGTCACAATTTATTTCAATAGTATCTGGTTACTTATTCATCTATTAACCGCTGACGCAAACCGTGTTATACGTATAATTAGAGATGCTCGGCCGACTATGGATTTAGCCGACTAGCCGACTAATCGGTGCTGAGGTGGCCGACTGCTCTTAGCTATGATTTAATCGTCAAGTGACGGTCGATAACGTGCTTGTGTGTTCTGAGGTCGCATCTGTCCATAGACTACGGTATCTGCTTACCATCAGGCAATATCTACTATCTTTGTGTAAAAAAAGTTCGGCCGAAACACGATTTTCGGGCCAAACTGCAACCCAATTTCGGCTTTTGCTCCAGTTTGGGACCGACCGAAACCAGAGGGCGTACTCAGAATTCGTATCGTGCCATCCTTTTCACTCATATAGCGTATAAACACGAGAGTGAAAGGGACGGCACGATACGAATTTCGGATTTCGAAGTTCAGAGTAGGCCCTCTGACTTTGTTGAAATTATCCGAAACTTCAGTCAGATGACATGATGATGCAGTCTAAAAAACATTGTAATCGAGTCTTACATAGTAAGAAACACATTAACACAGCAGAAATATCTGTTCCGCTAATTTAAACCTTATAATGATAAGCATAACTATTGTTCCAGGCTGCTGCGGATGCTGTTCCGCGCTCCGCCCGCGCTACAAGCGGCTGGTCGACAACATCTTCCCCGCTTCTCCGCAGGAGGGCCTGGTGAAGTCCAACATGGAGAAGCTCACGTTCTACTCGCTGTCCAGCCCGGAGAAGTTGGACAGGATTGGGGAATATCTGTTCCAGAAGGCCAGTCGGGATATTTATCGGAGGAGACATGGGTGAGTTCCAAGGTCCTTGTTATTTATCATCCTCCTAGAGAAGTGGTTCCTAAAGTTGACAGGAGCGCGACCCACCTAACAAAAACTTCCAAATTCGGGACTTACATCTTGGATTTTATGAAGAAAATCCAAGCTAAAAGAGTATATGCTTCATCTTCAAAAACAGTAATGTCTGAAACATTCCAGGACAGTCATTAGCTATAAAATTAATGTTAAGTTAGTTGTAAGCCTTTGTGTATGTATAATTTATAATTTGTTTAGAATGTATTATGTATAACTGTAATATAATTATGTAAAACGTAATGTTCAAGCTGAACCCCGCGCACACTCTGGTTCTGGCAGAATACCAGCGCTGTGACAGCAAATATCACATTTTGCTGTGGCCCACGCCTCTAAAAAATGCCATAACTGTCTGTGTATCCAGGTTCGTGGTGATAGCTATGGAGGCTATGGACCAGCTCCTCGTGGCGTGCCACTCGCAGACCCTCAACCTGTTCGTGGAGAGCTTCCTCAAGATGGTGCAGAAGCTGCTGGAGTCCACCGACCCTGAGCTGCAGACCCTGGCCACGCAGAGTGTGAGTAATGTTGCCGAACCGCCTGGTCACTTATAATGCCCTGGTACCTAACCTGACAAGGTTCGCGGTGGTAGTGATGGAGTTGATCGACCAGCTCCTCCTGGCGTGCCACTCGCAGACCCTCAACTTGTTCTTGAAGAGCTTCCTCAAGATGGTGCAGAAAGTGCTGAAGTCCATCGACCCTGAGCTGCAGACCCTGGCCACGCAGAGTGTGAGTAATGTTGCCGAACCGCCTGGTCACTTATAATACCCTGGTACCTAACCTGACAAGGTTGGTGGTGATAGCGATGGAGTTGATCGACCAGCTCCTCCTGGCGTGCCACTCGCAGACACTTAACTTGTTCGTGAATAGCTTCCTCAAGATGGTGCAGAAACTGCTGGAGTCCACCGACCCTGAGCTACAGACCCTGCCTACGCAGAGTATGGGTCATGTTGCGGAAACGCCTGATTACTTATAATACCCTGGTACCTAACCTGACGAGGTTCGTGGTGATAGCGTGCAGAGCTTCCGCTGCTGGGGTCCTCCGACCCTGAGCTGCAGACCCTGCCTACGCAGAGTGAGTCATGTTGCCGAAACGCCTGGTTACTTATACTGTCCTGGTAGGTTTAGGTAACCATGGGCATTCTTTAAAAAAAAACGGTGGCAAGCAGAGTGTGAATTTTACCAGCGAACCGCCTGATTAATTATGCTGCCCTGGTAGGTACCAGAATTAGGTAATCATGACCATTCTTTTAATAGACGGTGGCAAACATTCTTACGTCATGCTTTATGGTAAACTGATACTGCAGCCTATGGATGCTTCTTGAAACTCCTCAAGCACATCGCGGGTATTTTAAACACATAATATACGCTATAAAATCCGCTTATATCATTCAATTCGATGAGCATTAAATTAAATTCCACCTTAATAAATTTAGGCGTGAATGTATGTGTTTGTGTGTTACGCCCACAGTTCGTGCGCTTCGCTAACATAGAAGAAGACACGCCGTCCTACCACCGGCGCTACGACTTCTTCGTGTCGAAGTTCTCTGCGATGTGCCACAGCAACCACGGCGACAAGGCGATGAGGGACAAGATACGGCTCGCCGGGATACAGGGGCTGCAGGTAACTGTTGCGATGTTATGGTTGCCTGGTACCTCTACACAGGCGATCTTTCTCGGCGATGTTCCACAGCAACCACGGCGACAAGGCAATGAGGGACAAGATACGACTCGCCGGGATACAGGGGCTGCAGGTAGCTGTTCCGATGTTGTTTGCCTGGTGCCTCTACACAGGCGATTGTCCCGGCGATGTGCCATAGCAACCATGGTCACACGGCAATGAAGGACAAGATACGACTTGCCGGGATACAGGGGCTGCAGGTAATTGTTGCGATGTTATGGTTGCCTGGTACCTCTACGCAGGCGATCGTTCTCGGCGATGTACCTCAGCAACCATGGCGACAAGGCGATGAGGGACAAGATACGGCTCGCCGGGATACAGGGGCTGCAGGTAACTGTTCCGATGTTGTTTGCCTGGTACCTCTACGCAGGCGATCGTTCTCGGCGATGTTTCACAGCAACCACGGCGACAAGGCGATGAGGGACAAGATATGGCGCCGGGATGTGGGCTGCAGGTAACTGTTGCGATGTTATGGTTGCCTGGTACCTCTACACAGGCGATTGTTCTCGGCGATGTTCCACAGCAACTACAGCAAGGCCAGGTGGGACGAGTAAGATACGGCTCGACAGGATACAGGGGCTGCAGGTAACATTATGTATTCAGTCGATATGACAACCAAGTCATGGACAGGTCCAAAATCGCTGCTGAAACTCTGTCCGTCGTTTAAGAGACTATCTTTGGAAGAGTTACAAAATTTAAAGTACGTTTGGAGTCTTCTTAAGAGTGCTTTTCCACTGCGGTGGAGTGGAGCGGTCAATTCTCCGCTCCTCTTAGTTTTTATTTAGTTGCTTTATTTGATTACGTGTATTCAAATTCTGCACGTCTCCTTATTGCTTTAGTGGATAGGGATGTTTGGCAGTGATTGCGTCCCGCACAAGTAATCTAACACAGAAATATTTTGTCCTTAGTATTAAAAAATATGTATATGTTTATACTGTGGTAGCATTTGAATTTTGTACTATTTTTACTGTTATTTTATATACATAGTATATTGTTTTGAAAAAATGACACCTCGCCGAGTTTCTTACGCCGGTTCTTCTCGAGGCAGAGGTTTATTTTATGAACCGGTGGTAGTTTTTTGACATTCATAAGTGCATGTAACATGCCTAAATTGAAGAATAAATGATTTCATTTCATTTCATTTCAGTGGAAAATCACCGTAACGTAAAATGAGTAAGCTTTTTCATAAAATTGAATGCACAGTATTCTTCCTCCTCTATAATAAAGTAAACTATATTCATTTTCTTTCAGGGCGTGATTAGAAAGACGGTATCTGACGATCTCGTGGAGAACATATGGGAGGCCCAGCACATGGATAAAATAGTGCCCTCTCTGCTTTATAATATGCAGGTAATGACTTGATACGAGTATACTGTGGGCACATTGAGGAAATATTCCTTAAATTCACACTCTTGGTAAGGAATGCCTCTCGATTTCCTAATTTCCTATACGTTCATCTGAGACTTCGCTCCGGCCACATTCCATTGAATAGCTATGCATACATGATGCGAAAAGTTGACTCCCAATTGCAATATATGTGGGGTTGTGGAAGACGTGTACCATGTTAAGGAAGACGTCTACTTAACATAAATAATTATGATCTCGGTAGGATAAATAGTATATTAGCTTGTCCGTCCTCAGAAGAGGCGGAACTATTGTACAAATTAGTTAAAACTGTATTAGAATTAAGAAGTGATTAGTATATAAGAGAGCCACTATGAGGGTGCCATTTGTAAAACCCTCTTTAATAAATAAAGAATTAAAAAAAAAAAACGTTCTAAGTCCTTATCTATCTCAAAATATACCATACTCAAAATAGGTCCTTTCTTTCAGAGTGCAGAAAAATACGAGACGCTATCATGCATGGACACAGACACACAAGATGGCGTAGAGGACACTCCGCCGCGACTGGCCGAGGCCTGCCTGCGGGAGCTGGTGGGGCGCGCCTCCTTCGGGCACATCCGCAGCGTGCTGCGGCCGGTGCTGACGTGAGTAGGACATGTTGTCCCGGTAGAGGACACTCCGACAAGACTGGCCGAGGCCTGCCTGCGGGAGCTGGTGGGGCGCGCCTCCTTCGGGCACATCCGCAGCGTGCTGCGGCCGGTGCTGACGTGAGTAGGACATGTTGTCCCGGTAGAGGACACTCCGCCGCGACTGGCCGAGGCCTGCCTGCGGGAGCTGGTGGGGCGCGCCTCCTTCGGGCACATCCGCAGCGTGCTGCGGCCGGTGCTGACGTGAGTAGGACATGTTGTCCTGGTAGAGGACACTCCGCCGCGACTGGCCGAGGCCTGCCTGCGGGAGCTGGTGGGGCGCGCCTCCTTCGGGCACATCCGCAGCGTGCTGCGGCCGGTGCTGACGTGAGTAGGACATGTTGTCCTGGTAGAGGACACTCCGCCGAGACTGGCCGAGGCCTGCCTGCGGGAGCTGGTGGGGCGCGCCTCCTTCGGGCACATCCGCAGCGTGCTGCGGCCGGTGCTGACGTGAGTAGGACATGTTGTCCCGGTAGAGGACACTCCGCCGCGACTGGCCGAGGCCTGCCTGCGGGAGCTGGTGGGGCGCGCCTCCTTCGGGCACATCCGCAGCGTGCTGCGGCCGGTGCTGACGTGAGTAGGACATGTTGTCCTGGTAGAGGACACTCCGCCGAGACTGGCCGAGGCCTGCCTGCGGGAGCTGGTGGGGCGCGCCTCCTTCGGGCACATCCGCAGCGTGCTGCGGCCGGTGCTGACGTGAGTAGGACATGTTGTCCCGGTAGAGGACACTCCGCCGCGACTGGCCGAGGCCTGCCTGCGGGAGCTGGTGGGGCGCGCCTCCTTCGGGCACATCCGCAGCGTGCTGCGGCCGGTGCTGACGTGAGTAGGACATGTTGTCCTGGTGGAGGACACTCCGCCGCGACTGGCCGAGGCCTGCCTGCGGGAGCTGGTGGGGCGCGCCTCCTTCGGGCACATCCGCAGCGTGCTGCGGCCGGTGCTGACGTGAGTAGGACATGTTGTCCCGGTAGAGGACACTCCGCCGCGACTGGCCGAGGCCTGCCTGCGGGAGCTGGTGGGGCGCGCCTCCTTCGGGCACATCCGCAGCGTGCTGCGGCCGGTGCTGACGTGAGTAGGACATGTTGTCCCGGTAGAGGACACTCCGCCGCGACTGGCCGAGGCCTGCCTGCGGGAGCTGGTGGGGCGCGCCTCCTTCGGGCACATCCGCAGCGTGCTGCGGCCGGTGCTGACGTGAGTAGGACATGTTGTCCCGGTAGAGGACACTCCGCCGCGACTGGCCGAGGCCTGCCTGCGGGAGCTGGTGGGGCGCGCCTCCTTCGGGCACATCCGCAGCGTGCTGCGGCCGGTGCTGACGTGAGTAGGACATGTTGTCCCGGTAGAGGACACTCCGACAAGACTGGCCGAGGCCTGCCTGCGGGAGCTGGTGGGGCGCGCCTCCTTCGGGCACATCCGCAGCGTGCTGCGGCCGGTGCTGACGTGAGTAGGACATGTTGTCCCGGTAGAGGACACTCCGACAAGACTGGCCGAGGCCTGCCTGCGGGAGCTGGTGGGCCGCGCCTCCTTCGGGCACATCCGCAGCGTGCTGCGGCCGGTGCTGACGTGAGTAGGACATGTTGTCCCGGTAGAGGACACTCCGACAAGACTGGCCGAGGCCTGCCTGCGGGAGCTGGTGGGCCGCGCCTCCTTCGGGCACATCCGCAGCGTGCTGCGGCCGGTGCTGACGTGAGTAGGACATGTTGTCCCGGTAGAGGACACTCCGACAAGACTGGCCGAGGCCTGCCTGCGGGAGCTGGTGGGGCGCGCCTCCTTCGGGCACATCCGCAGCGTGCTGCGGCCGGTGCTGACGTGAGTAGGACATGTTGTCCCGGTAGAGGACACTCCGACAAGACTGGCCGAGGCCTGCCTGCGGGAGCTGGTGGGGCGCGCCTCCTTCGGGCACATCCGCAGCGTGCTGCGGCCGGTGCTGACGTGAGTAGGACATGTTGTCCCGGTAGAGGACACTCCGACAAGACTGGCCGAGGCCTGCCTGCGGGAGCTGGTGGGCCGCGCCTCCTTCGGGCACATCCGCAGCGTGCTGCGGCCGGTGCTGACGTGAGTAGGACATGTTGTCCCGGTAGAGGACACTCCGACAAGACTGGCCGAGGCCTGCCTGCGGGAGCTGGTGGGCCGCGCCTCCTTCGGGCACATCCGCAGCGTGCTGCGGCCGGTGCTGACGTGAGTAGGACATGTTGTCCCGGTAGAGGACACTCCGACAAGACTGGCCGAGGCCTGCCTGCGGGAGCTGGTGGGGCGCGCCTCCTTCGGGCACATCCGCAGCGTGCTGCGGCCGGTGCTGACGTGAGTAGGACATGTTGTCCCGGTAGAGGACACTCCGACAAGACTGGCCGAGGCCTGCCTGCGGGAGCTGGTGGGGCGCGCCTCCTTCGGGCACATCCGCAGCGTGCTGCGGCCGGTGCTGACGTGAGTAGGACATGTTGTCCCGGTAGAGGACACTCCGACAAGACTGGCCGAGGCCTGCCTGCGGGAGCTGGTGGGCCGCGCCTCCTTCGGGCACATCCGCAGCGTGCTGCGGCCGGTGCTGACGTGAGTAGGACATGTTGTCCCGGTAGAGGACACTCCGACAAGACTGGCCGAGGCCTGCCTGCGGGAGCTGGTGGGGCGCGCCTCCTTCGGGCACATCCGCAGCGTGCTGCGGCCGGTGCTGACGTGAGTAGGACATGTTGTCCCGGTAGAGGACACTCCGACAAGACTGGCCGAGGCCTGCCTGCGGGAGCTGGTGGGCCGCGCCTCCTTCGGGCACATCCGCAGCGTGCTGCGGCCGGTGCTGACGTGAGTAGGACATGTTGTCCCGGTAGAGGACACTCCGACAAGACTGGCCGAGGCCTGCCTGCGGGAGCTGGTGGGGCGCGCCTCCTTCGGGCACATCCGCAGCGTGCTGCGGCCGGTGCTGACGTGAGTAGGACATGTTGTCCCGGTAGAGGACACTCCGACAAGACTGGCCGAGGCCTGCCTGCGGGAGCTGGTGGGGCGCGCCTCCTTCGGGCACATCCGCAGCGTGCTGCGGCCGGTGCTGACGTGAGTAGGACATGTTGTCCCGGTAGAGGACACTCCGACAAGACTGGCCGAGGCCTGCCTGCGGGAGCTGGTGGGGCGCGCCTCCTTCGGGCACATCCGCAGCGTGCTGCGGCCGGTGCTGACGTGAGTAGGACATGTTGTCCTGGTAGAGGACACTCCGACAAGACTGGCCGAGGCCTGCCTGCGGGAGCTGGTGGGGCGCGCCTCCTTCGGGCACATCCGCAGCGTGCTGCGGCCGGTGCTGACGTGAGTAGGACATGTTGTCCTGGTAGAGGACACTCCGCCGAGACTGGCCGAGGCCTGCCTGCGGGAGCTGGTGGGGCGCGCCTCCTTCGGGCACATCCGCAGCGTGCTGCGGCCGGTGCTGACGTGAGTAGGACATGTTGTCCTGGTAGAGGACACTCCGCCGAGACTGGCCGAGGCCTGCCTGCGGGAGCTGGTGGGGCGCGCCTCCTTCGGGCACATCCGCAGCGTGCTGCGGCCGGTGCTGACGTGAGTAGGACATGTTGTCCTGGTAGAGGACACTCCGCCGAGACTGGCCGAGGCCTGCCTGCGGGAGCTGGTGGGGCGCGCCTCCTTCGGGCACATCCGCAGCGTGCTGCGGCCGGTGCTGACGTGAGTAGGACATGTTGTCCCGGTAGAGGACACTCCGACAAGACTGGCCGAGGCCTGCCTGCGGGAGCTGGTGGGGCGCGCCTCCTTCGGGCACATCCGCAGCGTGCTGCGGCCGGTGCTGACGTGAGTAGGACATGTTGTCCTGGTAGAGGACACTCCGCCGAGACTGGCCGAGGCCTGCCTGCGGGAGCTGGTGGGGCGCGCCTCCTTCGGGCACATCCGCAGCGTGCTGCGGCCGGTGCTGACGTGAGTAGGACATGTTGTCCTGGTAGAGGACACTCCGCCGAGACTGGCCGAGGCCTGCCTGCGGGAGCTGGTGGGGCGCGCCTCCTTCGGGCACATCCGCAGCGTGCTGCGGCCGGTGCTGACGTGAGTAGGACATGTTGTCCTGGTAGAGGACACTCCGCCGCAGTCATGTTGTCTTGGTACATACAGCGGGGCAAACAATTTCATCACCATGTAGATGTAGATGTAGTGTAGGGACGCCTGGCCGGAAACAGGCGGGCTGTCGATCTTTATTCAGGATCATTCAGCCCATTTCCCCAGAGTTTGAGCTCGAAGGTTATTGTCCCGGCGGCGCTCCCACATTTGCTCCTTCCAATCTTCCCGTTCTCCTGCAGAACAGAAGGACATCTTTAAGGTCGACATCCCTCAATTCTCCCTCCTCCAACACATCTCTACCGAATATATTATAACGCGTTGCTGCGTACATACTACACTCTGCTAATAGATGTTTACTAGTTTCTTCCTCCCCACAGTGAGGGCAGGAGGCATCATCTCTTACACCTATAACCGTTAAGTGCCTATTAAGAGTGTTGTGACCGGTGATGATTCCGGTCAACAATCTCAGATTGCTCTTACCCAGCTTAAGCAGATACCTTGTTCTCCTGTGATCTATACCTTCTAGCATCATCCTGGCCTGCCTACATGCTGTTTCCTCCTTCCATCCTCTGTCTGCCTCCCTTAGGGCCAATCTCTCTATAACTCCCTTTGTCACCTCTGCTGAGAAGGGAAGGGCCGGTTCAGGACCCATCAGTTCCCGTTCCGCTCCCTCTCTCGCCAGCTCGTCTGCTCTCTCATTCCCCGTTACTCCTTGATGCCCCGGCACCCATGCCAACGTGACATCCCGCTTTTCCCCTAACTCATTCAGGTCCTTGCATTCTCTCACCAATGCGGAGGATTTCATCACCATTCCCCTAGCGTTAGTCTTGTCTTACGACGGGATCAGCTTTCCTGGTTTTTTGTTTGCACTTCACTTTATCCTGGATGGATATTCTCCTCAATAAACCCACAGGCTACATTAGCTACATCTGTTAAGTATGTTGTTTTTGTTAATTATTTATGAATGTTGTTCCAGGCACTTCGATCGACACGAACTTTGGGTACCGAACGACTTCGCCGTACACACGTTCAAGATCATCATGTTTTCTATACAAGTGAGTGTTTTATACATCGTCAAAAATGGCGCCGGTAGCTGTCATCCCATAGAAATTTGCCATGGGTGAATCAACTTTTTAGTGGCACTCGTTGCCGTGGTTATGTCTAATTGTCCAGGGGACAAAATTCGAATACAATTGTGATTTTATGCTATTTAAATTTATCCAACCGACTTATTTGGGGCATTTATAAGATATTTCCATAATGGTCCATCTACTATGCATGTTAGTAGAAGTTAATACAATATTTTTTTAACAAATTGTGCCACTAGTGTCCCTTAGACAACGGGTCAAGATAACAATACAAAAAAAGTTGATCCACCCCCATACTTTCCATATTATCAGCCCACCCTTAGTATTCTAGGTAGATGGCGCTGTACGCCATTTTACGGCGTTGTCGGAGGGAACGGTTGAGGATTTGAAGATTTTCATGGAGCTTCATAAGACAGATGGATGAGCAGGTTGTGTTGATGTGTCGTGTGTTGTGCGCAGGCGCAGTACTCGTACAGCGTGGTGGAGGCGCTGATGCAGCACCTGGACGCGGCGGGCGGGGCGGGGGGGGCCGACGCGCGCCTGCGCACGCGCGTGCGCGCCGCGCGCGCCGCCGTGCTCAGCCACATCGTGGCCATCGCGGCCGGGGACAGCGTGGGTACGTGCCCTGTACACTAGGTGGAGGCTGATGCAGCACCTGGACGCGGCGGGCGGGGCGGGGGGGGCCGACGCGCGCCTGCGCACGCGCGTGCGCGCCGCGCGCGCCGCCGTGCTCAGCCACATCGTGGCCATCGCGGCCGGGGACAGCGTGGGTACGTGCCCTGTACACTAGGTGGAGGCTGATGCAGCACCTGGACGCGGCGGGCGGGGCGGGGGGGGCCGACGCGCGCCTGCGCACGCGCGTGCGCGCCGCGCGCGCCGCCGTGCTCAGCCACATCGTGGCCATCGCGGCCGGGGACAGCGTGGGTACGTGCCCTGTACACTAGGTGGAGGCTGATGCAGCACCTGGACGCGGCGGGCGGGGCGGGGGGGGCCGACGCGCGCCTGCGCACGCGCGTGCGCGCCGCGCGCGCCGCCGTGCTCAGCCACATCGTGGCCATCGCGGCCGGGGACAGCGTGGGTACGTGCCCTGTACACTAGGTGGAGGCTGATGCAGCACCTGGACGCGGCGGGCGGGGCGGGGGGGAGGCGCGCCTGCGCACGCGCGTGCGCGCCGCGCGCGCCGCCGTGCTCAGCCACATCGTGGCCATCGCGGCCGGGGACAGCGTGGGTACGTGCCCTGTACACTAGGTGGAGGCTGATGCAGCACCTGGACGCGGCGGGCGGGGCGGGGGGGGCCGACGCGCGCCTGCGCACGCGCGTGCGCGCCGCGCGCGCCGCCGTGCTCAGCCACATCGTGGCCATCGCGGCCGGGGACAGCGTGGGTACGTGCCCTGTACACTAGGTGGAGGCTGATGCAGCACCTGGACGCGGCGGGCGGGGCGGGGGGGGCCGACGCGCGCCTGCGCACGCGCGTGCGCGCCGCCCGCGCCGCCGTGCTCAGCCACATCGTGGCCATCGCGGCCGGGGACAGCGTGGGTACGTGCCCTGTACACTAGGTGGAGGCTGATGCAGCACCTGGACGCGGCGGGCGGGGCGGGGGGGGCCGACGCGCGCCTGCGCACGCGCGTGCGCGCCGCGCGCGCCGCCGTGCTCAGCCACATCGTGGCCATCGCGGCCGGGGACAGCGTGGGTACGTGCCCTGTACACTAGGTGGAGGCTGATGCAGCACCTGGACGCGGCGGGCGGGGCGGGGGGGGCCGACGCGCGCCTGCGCACGCGCGTGCGCGCCGCGCGCGCCGCCGTGCTCAGCCACATCGTGGCCATCGCGGCCGGGGACAGCGTGGGTACGTGCCCTGTACACTAGGTGGAGGCTGATGCAGCACCTGGACGCGGCGGGCGGGGCGGGGGGGAGGCGCGCCTGCGCACGCGCGTGCGCGCCGCGCGCGCCGCCGTGCTCAGCCACATCGTGGCCATCGCGGCCGGGGACAGCGTGGGTACGTGCCCTGTACACTAGGTGGAGGCTGATGCAGCACCTGGACGCGGCGGGCGGGGCGGGGGGGAGGCGCGCCTGCGCACGCGCGTGCGCGCCGCGCGCGCCGCCGTGCTCAGCCACATCGTGGCCATCGCGGCCGGGGACAGCGTGGGTACGTGCCCTGTACACTAGGTGGAGGCTGATGCAGCACCTGGACGCGGCGGGCGGGGCGGGGGGGGCCGACGCGCGCCTGCGCACGCGCGTGCGCGCCGCGCGCGCCGCCGTGCTCAGCCACATCGTGGCCATCGCGGCCGGGGACAGCGTGGGTACGTGCCCTGTACACTAGGTGGAGGCTGATGCAGCACCTGGACGCGGCGGGCGGGGCGGGGGGGAGGCGCGCCTGCGCACGCGCGTGCGCGCCGCGCGCGCCGCCGTGCTCAGCCACATCGTGGCCATCGCGGCCGGGGACAGCGTGGGTACGTGCCCTGTACACTAGGTGGAGGCTGATGCAGCACCTGGACGCGGCGGGCGGGGCGGGGGGGGCCGACGCGCGCCTGCGCACGCGCGTGCGCGCCGCGCGCGCCGCCGTGCTCAGCCACATCGTGGCCATCGCGGCCGGGGACAGCGTGGGTACGTGCCCTGTACACTAGGTGGAGGCTGATGCAGCACCTGGACGCGGCGGGCGGGGCGGGGGGGGCCGACGCGCGCCTGCGCACGCGCGTGCGCGCCGCGCGCGCCGCCGTGCTCAGCCACATCGTGGCCATCGCGGCCGGGGACAGCGTGGGTACGTGCCCTGTACACTAGGTGGAGGCTGATGCAGCACCTGGACGCGGCGGGCGGGGCGGGGGGGAGGCGCGCCTGCGCACGCGCGTGCGCGCCGCCCGCGCCGCCGTGCTCAGCCACATCGTGGCCATCGCGGCCGGGGACAGCGTGGGTACGTGCCCCGTACACCGGGTGGAGGCTGATGTAGCACCTACGTCACCGCTGTACACCGGGTGGTCATATTATAGTCAACAATCATATATTTGAAAAACAATCCTTATTGTTTCTTCGTCTAGGCAGAACAGCGTTTCAAAGAACACCATATTTCTCGTTACATGGCCTTAAGGTCGTCCGAAATACGAATACCTAAAGGCCTATGATGATTGTAAACTTATGACTGACGATGCTTTGAAAACCACGTGTTTTAGTCCCTTGCAATAGCATATTGTTTAACTGCATGTGTTTTCCACAGGTCCGTCCGTCTTGGAAATCATCAACAACCTCCTTACTAACCTCAGGGCATCAGTCGCCAGAGATTCAGAGGTGAGTGAATCAAAAATATAATGCCATCCGCATTCTTATAGTGTACTTGAAGATTTTTTTTTACAGAGGTAAAGGGGCCAATTTAGTTCACCACTTTGAATTCTAGAAGTTCATTTGATTTGGAATTGTGTACATTTGTTCATGTCAGATAACAAATGAAACTGATCTGATGATGGAACTCTTAAAATAGATAGATAGATAGATAAACTCTTTATTCATATCCACAACATACATGGCATAACACAGTACTACAATTAAATAAAATATTAACTCTGACAGTATATAAGTAATAACATGCAACTACTTAAGAACTAAGACTTAGAAACTAATCAGATACGCCATGTGTCGTGGCAGAGAATAGGCGCTGGCTCAGCATAAATGCTGTGGCATGCCACAGCGCTGGTATTCTGCCAGAACCTTATAAAATAACGGCCTGTGCACTAAACATCCCTTAACAATACGTAGATGCTGACCTTATAATTAACAGCAATGAACACAGAAAAGTATATTATATTGAGAGTACAAGTGAAAGTGTGCGTGCGTGTGTTTGTTGGGTATCTGTGTGTGTATGATTGTGTGGCAAATATGAAATGAAATACATCAGCTTACATCATTAGAATTCTCTCACAAATTTTACAGAAAGAAACCGATGAGAAATTATACCAAGAAGCGTTGATCAACGCACTGGGGGAGTTCGCGGACCACCTCCCCGACTTCCAGAAGATAGACATCATGATGTTCATCGTTAGCAAGATCCCGAGCATCCAGCGCCAGGGCAAGAGCAGCAAGGCGGACGCCATGCTGCAGAGCATCCTGCTCAAGTCGCTGCTCAAGGTAACTGACGTCTTCCGGGGTATTCATGACGTCTACTGGCGGATCCCGAGCATCCAGCGCCAGGGCAAGAGCAGCAAGGCGGACGTCATGCTGCAGAGCATACTGCTCAAGTCGCTGCTCAAGGTAACTGCCGTCTTCCGGGGGATACATGACATCTACTGGCGGATCCCGAGCATCCAGCGCCAGGGCAAGAACAGCAAGGCGGACGCCATGCTGCAGAGCATCCTGCTCAAGTCGCTGCTCAAGGTAACTGCCGTCTTCCGGGGGATACATGACGTCTACCGGCGGATCCCGAGCATCCAGCGCCAGGGCAAGAGCAGCAAGGCGGACGCCATGCTGCAGAGCATCCTGCTCAAGTCGCTGCTCAAGGTAACTGCCGTCTTCCGGGGGATACATGACGTCTACTGG
This sequence comes from Epiblema foenella, assembly GCA_963556455.1. Classification (NCBI taxonomy): domain Eukaryota; kingdom Metazoa; phylum Arthropoda; class Insecta; order Lepidoptera; family Tortricidae; genus Epiblema; species Epiblema foenella. Next base: position 843,591 of record OY747118.1, read on the forward strand.
CGGATCCCGAGCATCCAGCGCCAGGGCAAGAGCAGCAAGGCGGACGCCATGCTACAGAGCATCCTGCTCAAGTCGCTGCTCAAGGTAACTGCCGTCTTCCGGGGGATACAAGACGTCTACTGGCGGATCCCGAGCATCCAGCGCCAGGGCAAGAGCAGCAAGGCGGACGCCATGCTGCATAGCATCCTGCTCAAACCGTTGCTCAAGGTAACTTCCGGGAGATGTTCATGAAACGTGATAAGGTAAACGTCCCTGTGCTTGACACTGACCCAATACATGGATTTTCAATCTTATTTATTTATTGTCAAGATGACAGTTGTGATCAATAGGTGCCATCTATTGGACACTAAGGTGTCGAGCACTGGAGCGTTTACCTTACTTCCCAGCCCATTTTCACAACGTCAATATTTAAGTTATATTATGATTTCATGTTGACTTAAGTGGCAGTGGGCAGGGCACATTGCTCGCAGGACTGTCGGTCGATGGGGCCAGAAACTGCTTGAGTGGCGTCCACGCACCGGAAGACGAGCTGTCGGTAGGCCTCCGACAAGGTTGAGTGATGACCTGGTGAAGGTCGCGGGAATCCGGTGGAAACGAACAGCACAGGACCGGTCTAAATGGCGAGCCTTGGGGGAGGCCTATGTTCAGCAGTGGACGTCTTTCGGCTGAAATGATGATGATGATGATGATGATTTCATGTTTGAGAAAGACAAATTTGTTCGTCACCAGGTGGGCACGACGTACAAGACAAGCGAGTTGAGCAAGGCGTTCCCCGCCGCGTTCCTGGACTCGCTGCTGCGGCTGTCCGGCGCCGCCGAGCCCGCCACCCGCGCGCTGCTGCAGCGCATCCTGCACACGCTGCTCGACCGCAAGCACAACGCGCCCAGCCTGCGCACGCCCACGTGAGTCTACTGCTACGCAGATTACACACGCTCCTAAACCGCAGGAAAAACGCGCCCAACCTGCGCACGCCGAGTATCGAGAGTGTGAGGCTGTATCGAAATATCGTCTTGCTTATATTTGCAGCAGTACTGGGATATCATATTTGCAGCAGTACTAGGAATCATATTTGCAGCAAAACTAGGAATCATATTGGCAGCTGGGCCTGGCTCGAAGTGGGAATCGTATTTGCAGAAGTACTGGAAATCATATTTGCAGTAATACTAGGAGGACTGAAAATCATATTTGCAGCAGTACTATTAATCATATTTGCAGCAGTACTAGGAATCATCAATACAGCAGTACTGGGAGTGGGAATCATATTTGCAGCAGTACTGGGAGTGGGAATCATATTTGCAGCAGTACGGGGAGTGGGAATCATATTTGCAGCAGTACGGGGAGTGGGAATCATATTTGCAGCAGTACGGGGAGTGGGAATCATATTTGCAGCAGTACTGGGAGTGGGAATCATATTTACAGAAGTACTGGGAATTATATTTGCAGTAATACTAGGAATCATATTTACAGCAGAACTGAGAACGGGAACCGTATGTGCAGCAGTACTGGGAGTGGGAATCACATTTGCACTAGTAGTGAGAGTGGGAATCATGTTTGCAGCAGTACTAGGAATCATATTTGCAGCAGTACTGGGAATCATATTTGCAGCAGTAATGGGAGTGGGAATCATATTTGCAGAAGTACTGGGAATCGTATTTGCAGTAGTACTAGGAATCATATTTACAGCAGTACTGATAGTGGGAACCATATGTGCAGCAGTTCTGGGACTGGGAATCATATTTGCAGCAGTACTGGGAATCATATTTGCAGGATTACTAGGAATCATATTTGCAGCAGTACTGCGAGTGGGAATCATATTTGCAGCAGTACTGGGAGTGGGAACCATATTTACAGCAGTACTAGAAGTGGGAATCATATTTGCAGCAGTACTAGGAATCATTTTTGCAGCAGTACTGGGAGTGGGAATCATTTGCGCCAGTACTGGGAGTGGGAATCATATTTGCACGAGTACTGGGAGTGGGAATCATATTTGCAGCAGTACTAGGAATCATATTTGCAGTAGTACTGGGAGTGGGAATCATATTTGCAGCAGTACTAGGAATCATATTTGCAGTAGTACTGGGAGTGGGAATCATATTTGCACGAGTACTGGGAGTGGGAATCATATTTGCAGCAGTACTAGGAATCATATTTGCAGTAGTACTGGGAATGGGAATCATATTTGCACGAGTACTGGGAGTGGGAATCATATTTGCAGCAGTACTAGGAATCATATTTGCAGTAGTACTGGGAGTGGGAATCATATTTGCACGAGTACTGGGAGTGGGAATCATATTTGCAGCAGTACTAGGAATCATATTTGCAGTAGTACTGGGAGTGGGAATCATATTTGCAGCAGTACTGGGAATGGGAATCATTTTTGCAGCAGTACTAGGCCATCTACACCACTAAGCTCTTTAGATTAGGTATAACTCTTTAATTTGCGACCCGATACCCAAAAAATTTTTTGAATTTCTATACAGGACAGGATTGTCGTTCTTAAGTAACCGTAAATCACCTAGTAAAGTTCTCACTAGTGAATGTAACAATATTCCTTTCTAGCCGCTGTTATTATAACTTAATTTATTTATTAAAGATGCATCACTTATATCCATTATTTGAACAAATACCGCTAAGCCATATTCCATTTAAACCAGTCGCTTAAATATGTATAACCCACCATATGCATATCACTTAAACTATTTATTAATTTACTTACCTAAATACCTCAATAATATATATTTCACTACCTGATTATATATCTAATATATTTAACTATACAATGAACAAATTGATATCCTATAAGTATATATATATATTGTTTTTAATTGTTTTTATTAATTTTAACTTTACATTGGTCATATCTACACAATTATAATGAACCCGATCGCTCTCACAAAATAAAGTCGCGCAACAAATATGTAACTAGCCCTAACACAGGCCTCGGTCTTCCTGGGCTGTTACTGCACACTAGTCTTTAGATGCTTGTCTGGACCAATATGTAATAGCAAAATTAATAGTGTTAATTCAGTTTCATATTTAATTTGTCAAAAAAATCAAATCAAAAATTCTTTATTTGGTAAAGTACAATTTGTTATAATATAAGGCGATGGAGCCTGTAAGTAAAAAAAGCCTGTGTTGTATGGCGCCGCTCTTCCTAAAGGTTATAAAAAGTATTATGCTAGTGTTTAACTAAATTAAATCTAAAGTTATGTTAATTTAAGTAACATTTCATTCTTCTATGGTTACAACTTTAATTTAAGCGGGCTCTAAAGAAATTACTTGTTGGAAAAGCTTACTATTCAGTTAAAGAATACCTCAATGATAGTTTTAACCAACAGCAATAAGCATGTTAGTCATAAGATCTTTGTACGCCTTGAGGCAGAACATAGCTGGACTATTTCGTATGTACCTACCATCTAGCATAATTACATTATGTGTATACCTATTGTTCACAAATAAATGATTTGACTTTGACAACTAACTTCATGGTGAATCTTGCATTTGTGTATAAATCAATAAATATGAAACTTAAATCCTGGCCGTTGGCAGGTTGGCGTACGCGGAGCTGGGGTTGACGATAGAGAAGTGCTCTCGGCCGGACCTCATATTCATCAGCAAGCATGGCTACGCCATATTCAGCTCTCTCTATGATGGTGAGTCTCTTTCAGGCTGCAGGCCCTCCAGATATGTGGTAAGCTTTGACAAGTGTCAATTGAAATCCTTAGTGTTTTGTTGCCAAAATTGGGTATTTGACATATGTCAAAATTTATTCCATTGGTTATGTAGATAGAAAACCATTAAATTAACACAATAAATAGTTTAGACAAATTGTTCAAAATCATAAAAAGATATGGGACTTCTAATAATCGCAAACATGTTGTTTATTTTTAATAGTTCAAATGTAAATTGAACATTGCCAATAGAATTCTCATGTTTAAATAAAAAAGAAACTGTACGGTAACTATGTCCATAAACGCAATAGATCCGTTAGACCGTATGTCGGTTTGTTATGTCAAAAAATGTACTGAGTTACTGAAATTTGATCTGACATTTGGTCTAACGGATCTTTATAAAACCCGGCCTAAAATAGCAAGTTACTCGTTTTTTCATACAACGGGATAACGACGCCATTACACTGTGACGTCACATTTCACTGCTTATCAGTATAGAACGTTTTCAGTGCTCGTCAGCTATGCTGTACTTTACCTCTCATTTTCGTCTTTTTTTTGCTCTAATTGTAGTTCCCATAGAAACAATTAATCGTGTCTAAAAACTGGTTCGGATGACACCGAAAAAAATTTTAGTCAAATAGCCGATTGTAAAACAGAAAGTTTATTTATTTATTTATTTATTTATTTATATTAGGAGAACCAACAGCAGTACAAACAATGTAACAACATGCATATTAACAGCAGAGCCAATTACAGGATCTCACAGATAGCGCTAGAGTGTGTATTATACAGAACTAAAGTGCGCACTCGTACACAATTACAAACGTTATTGGAACAAGAATGTTAAAATAGAAAAAAGAAAAAAAAAACAAGCAATCCAAGCCCACTCTAAAATGTTTAACTTGAATAAATTAAATTGTAAATGACGAATATTAAATGAATATATGGCGTATGCTACAAAGCACTCAGCGAAAATACGCCGCCTCCATGCCTCGCCTCACAGAAGGAATCTTGCAATTAAATATATCTATATCTAAGTCTTTGGTTATCTGATTTAGACCATGACTAGCGCGTCTCAAAAAGCTGTTTTTTTGTGTGTTAAGTTGCTGTTTTAAACTATGTATGCTCATCGTTATATGCTGGAGAAGCGGAACACTGAAGCGTTGTTCATGTCCAGGTCTGCAGTTAGAGTCGAACACATTGGAGAACATAGAGGCGATCTACACGACTCTAGCGCTGCTGATCATAGAGCTCGGCTCCGAGGAGACCATCTGCGACTTCATGCAGCTCATACTGGCGTGAGTATCACTACATAGTATAAAACAAAACTCAAAACTCAAAATATTCTTTATTCAAATAGGCCTAGCAACAAGCACTTTTGAATCGTCAGTTATATATTACATAAATTGAATCTAATTATTCAGAGCAATTTATTGATGCATATGAAATAATAAAAAAATACATGAATTACTGTAATGTATGTCAAAAGAGAGTATAATAAATTCACAAAAAGATCGTCAATATGTAAAATAAAAACATAAAAAATTGTATAATCTAGACAGTTTCTAGAATAAAATCTGAATGTCAAGAGGAAAATTTAACGCTAACACAGTCGCTTTCTCTGTCCCTATATCCCTATGTATGCTTAAATCTTTAAAACTACGCAAAGGATTTAGATGCGGTTTTTTTTAATAGATAAAGTGATTGAAGAGGAAGGTTTATATGTATAATAACATCCATTAAATAGTGCACCCGTGCGAAGCCGGGGCGGGTCGCTAGTATAATATATAGGCATCCGTTAATACGGATGATTCAGCAGGCAATTTTGCGTCTATTAAGTTGTTATAGACAGGTATATTCTTTTTTCAAACATGCAATGAGATATTGAGTTTATGTTCCTTATAATGCTGCGAAGTGTCACGTTTCGGGTGCGGCTAGACTTTAAAGGAATTTCATACATAGTTTGGAGGCCTAGGCCTGCAAGATGTTCTTTTTTTTAATCCCATTACACATTTATCATCGCTATCCCGTTTCTGCCCAAAAATTTCCTAAGACCGCGAAGTCCCAACCTTTTGGCAGTCCCAATTACACGCACTGTGGCGCATAGAAGCTCGTCAGCTGTACGCGCTCTGCGACTGCTGAACTCGCTTCTGTCGCGGGCACCAGAATGTGATATGTTTGAAAGTCGATGGACGGTTGTGTATCGAATGTGTCTGCGGTACTGTGAGATTATGGATGAGAGTTAACTGATATTTGAATTTTCCTATTGTGTTTTATAACCTAAATTATGCAGTGCCTTGGTTTCGACTGTAATGCTGTATATGTTTTGTTTGCAATAAATAAATAAAATAAATAAATAAATTTATTTGTGACAGCATTACGGCGTTAAGTATCATAACACAGTTCCTTATTTAATAAATCATTCCGACAAGAAATAAGTCTTCTTCTTCCTTCAAGACATGTAACACGAACATTTCGTTACAACTCGTCATAGTCGCGATCGCCTGCGAGCGGCCATGTTTAGCTACCCACACTAAAACGATTACTGTGTGCGTGCGGTTCGAATGCTGCCGGTTGAACTGACAAGTGTTCATCATTGACGACCGCTTTAGCCTAGTTGGTAGTGACCCTGCCTTCGAAGCTGGAGTTACCGGGTTCGAATCCCGGTCAGGGCATGTATTTGTGTGATGAACACCTTTGTTCCTGAATCTTGGATGTTTTCTATGTATTTAAGTATCTATTTATCTATATAAGTATGTATATCGTCACTTGGTACCCATAGTACAAGCTTTGCTTAGTTTGGGACTAGGTTGATTTGTGTAAGATTGTCGAAAAATATTTATTTTATTTTATTATTTTTTATTTTGTTATAGTTTAGTGAGGTAGGAAAAAAATGTGATGATATTTAAATGTTTTTATTTTATTAACATTACGTACCCACTTATTAATTATCTAATACTAGGTACGTATGTCTCTCATAGGCATCGATCTACTTTTTCTTCCGTCAACCATTTCTGGCAAAGGACATTTTTGATAAAAAAATATTAATTTGGCACCATTTTCTCCTTCCAAAACTGGTCATCTTTATAAATTTTTATAGTCTTGAAGTCTGCACCTGTCCACACCGCATATAAACAAACACGTTTATTTGGCTGAAAACAAAATAACGATTTTTTAATATTTTAATTTTATTCCCATCTTTTCTTGACATCACTATGCTAAAGTAAAATAACCGATCAAAATAGAAAGAAAGAAAGAAAGAAAGAAAGAAAAACATTTATTCGTGACGATACAAACATAAAATATAGATAAATAAACGTAATTAGAAAAAAACAACAAGTAATCGCCACAAAAAGGTTTCAAAATCAAAATCAAACATTTACATTTATTCTGCAAATAGGCCACAAGGGCACTTTTACATGTCAAAAAATTAATTTATAATTTAAGAAAGTCTGACTATAATAAGTAATACATTTTTCGTGTCAAAATATTAATTTACAATTCAAGAAGGAATAATAATTTCGAGTTTACGATTATAACAAAATTAATGTCATACAGTGAAGATAAACTTGCAAAGTTACTCATGTAAAAACGTCGAATATAGCTCGAACACGAAATGTCCAAGTGTTCGATTGCCTATAAAAATCGAACTATATTCGACGTTTTTTACGCGAGTGATTCGTTTATTTTACTATGACTGGATTTCACGGTAGTTTTACGTGCATTGTCCTCCGAAAGTCCTACATAAAATCATCATCATCATCAATATTAAGAGGGCCTGGTCCTCTGTCGTTGCAGCATTCTCCATTCCAATCTATCTTGGGCCTTCGTTTTCACTTCCTGGTATGTGTGGCTACAGCACCATTCCTTCATCTGTGCCATGTATGGTATTCTGGGACATAAAAATCGATTTGCAAAATTTTGGTTAGACATCAAAGTAGGCACCCGGTAAAACTTCCAAATTTCAATTACCTGATAACATATGTTGTAATCAGTAAACATAATGCTGGGACTCTATACAAATTATTTTTAGAGGTGCATGTACACGAAATAATCAACGAAATTGGAATAAGTGTGTCAGGAAAAAAGTCAAATTGGAATGATAATTAGGTGGAGTCCACGTGTTTAGGGGACTAGTTTTATTTTAAATTACTATCCACAGAAACTGCTTGGCCTAAAAATTTGAAATTGCACAAACATATAATTCGATAACTGGTCTAAACAACTCAATCATAAATTTTCGGGCGCTCGTTAAAAACAAAAATTATTAGTTTGAATGTTAGACGGAGACTAGTTTTACTTTAAATTACTATCCACAGAAATTACTATGCCTAAAAATTTTAAATTGCATATACATATAATTCGATAACTAGTCTAAACAATGCAATTATAAATTATCGGGTGCTCGTTAAAAATTAATCTGAATCCAGGTTGAATTCGTTGGAGAAAATGAGAATTACAGAGTAAATTTACACAAAAGATAAGTAAACTTATGTTGGGAGACTATACGATGGGATAGTCCTGTTGAGGCACTGGGGTGAATTTGTGATGGGGAGGATAAAATAATAAATAAAATAAAAATATATAAGATTTCAAGTTTACATGGTCATTTACATTAGAATTACGATATGAAACGGGATATTTATCATGTATATTTGTATTAATATACATGGTAAATATCCCGTTTCAAATCGTGATTCTAAATAAAAATATGTAATTAGCTTACACCTTATGAATTGTTTATCTTATTTGCTATGTACTAACAAAGTAACAAACAAATATGGATTAACTGAGTCTGAAATAAATGTTTTTATATTTGTACCAGCATCCAGCAGGCGGCGCTGACGAACCCGGTGCTGTCGGTGGTGCAGCAGTGCCAGCTGCACGCCGCGTGCGCGGCGCTGGCGCTGCTGCTGCCGCCGCCCGGGACCCGCGCGCGGGACTACCTGCTCAAGGTCAGTGCATTTGACCAGATAAAAGGGCTGTCAAGGGGCAACAATCCGATCGGATCCTAAAGGTGTACAGTAGTACCCAACTGATAAGGCGCGTCGTGAATCTTCGTTCGCGCAGAAAAGAAAATATCGCTCCGAAGATTAACGAAAGAATGCTTAAAACTTACAATTAACCTTAGATCCCTACTATAAGGTTCATAATACACTGTTCGTAATGCGCGTGCACTCGATGTATCCAAGTATGGCGGCTGACTAACATGCCACGCGGCGCGCTAACATGGCGGCAGCTGCCGACCAATAGCGGTACAGGAAAAAGAAGCGCGGGGCGTGGAGCGTGCCGATTGGTCAATAGCATTTCCCGCGCTTTAAAAATTCATCTTCTGCGCAGGTACATCGGTAAGTCATATCAGTTGGGTACTACTGTACAAATATTATTCCAAAGAGTTTGTTCATAACAGACTTATTTAGCTCAGATTAGTGGGTGAACAAGCCGTGTACCTCAAATGTGGTTGTGCTCCGGCAGATAGTGGAGGCGCGGCGCGCGGACGCGCCGCAGCTGCTGCCGCCGCTGCGCGCGCACTACGACGTCACGCCCGCCGGCATGCCCGGCAAGTTCCCCTACCTCATGCTGGACCAGGTGCGTCTGTCGTTATTCACCAACAACCACTAAAATAACAACAATGTTTGAATTACAATATATTCATTTAATATTCGTCACTTACAATTTAATTTATTCAAGTTAAACATTAGTTTAGAGTGGGCTTGGTTTGCTTGTTTTTTTTTCTTTTTTCTATTTTAACATTCTTGTTCCAATAACGTTTGTAATTGTGTACGAGTGCGCACTTTAGTTCTGTATAATATACACTCTAGCGCTATCTGTGAGATCCTGTAATTGGCTCTGCTGTTAATATGCATGTTGTTACATTGTTTGTACTGCTGTTAGTTCTCCTAATATAAATAAATAAATAAATAGTAGACAAAACTAAAATCACATACATTTCTCGATTGGTTCCCTTCAAGTGAACTCTTATGAAATAGACCAATCACGTGTCGCCTTCTACTGTACTCTTATGAAATTGGCCAATCACGTGTCACCATTACAGTACTCTTATGAAATTAACTAATCACGTGACGCTGCGGACATAGAACAAAAGACCAACGAGCGCCCGACCCATGTGCCTAATGGTCATTGCTGCAGGACTAGTTTGTTTGATAGTTTCGGTTTATTTCATTAATTTCCGTTGACTCGTAGAAAAAGTAGTGTATGCAATAGTTATATAATTAGCTTTATAAGTCTCGAACCTTAATTAGACCACTCGACAAGCCTCGTGTTCTAAACGCAGTTCTCGCCTGAAAAAGCATACATTATATAACGATTGCATAAACTACTATTATACGTTCTCCTGCTGAACTCTGCCACCTCTCATTTGATTACAGGTGCCCCGTACCATATAAAATAACAGAAACTTTAAAACTATTCTAGCGACTTCAAATAAAACTGCCTGCTTTCAAATTTGGAACACTAAGAAGCGATAAATAAACTAAATTGTATATTTTTAGACCGGAAAGCCTTTTATTCTTTAAAAACAGATAGGAAAACTGCATTTTATCCACAAGAGTACAAAGAATATTTGAAATCAGTGTTATTATTTAGCTACTATTTTAAACATAATAACACGTAAAGGCCAGTCCAGACAGGACAATTTTTGCCCATCTAATCATCAGCTAATAGTTTTGCTCGCATATGCATAAGATTTACTGCCAATTTGTGTTCTTTTTTCCCTTACCCTTGTTATTTGTGTCGGTAAAATCGTCATATCTGTTATTGGATTGTATTAATAATGAATAACACATTATTAACACAATCCAATAATTTTAGTAGCAAATTTAACTATATATTATGTCAACTGAAATTATAAACAAGTCAATATTGTGAATTCAGTAAAATCATATTAAAACGCAGAGAAGCCTTCAAAATTGCGAGACTTAAGTGGCAGTGGGCAGGGCACATTGCTCGCAGGACTGACGGTCGATAGGGCCAGAAACTGCTTGAGTGGCGTCCACGCACCGGAAGACGAGCTGTCGGTAGGCCTCCGGCAAGGTGGAGTGATGACCTGGTGAAGGTCGCGGGAATCCGGTGGAAACGAACGGCACAGGACCGGTCTAAATGGCGAGCCTTGGGGGAGGCCTATGTTCAGCAGTGGACGTCTTTCGGCTGAAATGATGATGATGATGATGATATTAAAACATTCTACTCGAAACTATGTATCTCGGATGAAACGGGTAACTTTGAACGTTTTGTTACGTGGTAGATGGAGCTGTGCGACTGCCTGAAGGCGTCGGGCGTGGACGTGGCGCGGCTGCAGGCGCCGGCGCCCTACGCGCCCGGCGCCCCCGGCGCCGCGCACCGCCACTCCTGGCTCGAGGCAGGTCGGTACCACAAACCCCCGCCACACTACCATCATCCACCTTCACACCACAATGTGACGCTATACCCTCTTTTAACCCATAAAGGATCAAGATTTTTGCTCCAGTAACTCAACAATTAAAAGACGTTTGACACTTTAACTTAGATATTTATGTGGTAGTTTTACTAGAAAGTCATTACGAGATAAAGGCTTTTTGCAGATGTGGTCGTTTTGCGATCAAGTCTTTATGTGGTTCTGGTCGTTTTGAGAATTTTTTGATACCGACCCCAGTGTGAGAGCACCATTACACTTCGCCTATGATGGAAGTCGTGTACTCCGAATCTGAGATCAGAATTCAGTGACGGACCATCAGGGGCCTATTGCATAATGACTTGTAACTCATACTACAAGCGGAAGTCTCTTTCGAATTAAAGGAGTTGAAAAAAGACTTCCGCTTGTAACATTAGTTGCATTAATTATGCAATTAGACCCGGGTAGAAGTCCAACGATATCGGACCACGAATAATAAAATGGAAAATATCGGTTGATTTTTAAAAATCCGACCTCGGATTCCGATTAGAGGACTTCACGGAACCACTGATACCGATTTTGAACGAAATCGGACCGTAAATAAAAAACAAAAAAATGGCGGCCACTTTTTCATAGGACCTTTTTCTTACTTGTTCTACTTACAAATTATCCGTGAATTATGTCGCGTCAAGGCCTGCGTTTACTAGAGACTTGCTGAGCTTGTCTTCACATATTTCACACCTCTTGTGCCATAGGCGTGATCTGTGTGGAAGCTTAGCGCGTCTGTTGGATACTAAAGCCTAGTACGATGTATCGAGCAGGTCGGCGGGTGTCAGTAGTGTTCCCCCTGCCCGCAGGCGCGGCGCGCGACAGCGTCGCCGACCTCGCCGCGCCCGCCGACGCGGACAGCGCGCACTCCTCGCCCGGCGTGCAGCGGGTGAGTGCTCCAGTACTGGCGCGAGTAGTGTCCCCGCCCGCAGCGGGACACCACCGACATGGAAAGTCGATCCAGTGGTTAAGGAGGAGTACTGTGTACATATAACTTCGGTCGACATTCTAAATTGCCATTAAAATGAAATTTATTTGCTTGAGACATGGTTAACAATAAGGTGGAACAACTTTATTAAGGATCGGCACATCTCGCCAACATTTGGATATGCAAAATTTCCGAGGAATTTGAAAAAGCAAGGGATGGGAGTATTTTCCTGAGCACATAGTCGCTCAATAGTTTCGTTGTAAGTCAGTATAATAGGAAAGATGATTCGAGGAAAGATAGGCAATTATAACGGCACCTGTAACTTATTTAGTCAATAATTGTTACGTAGTAATATATGAAACTTTAGGCCTAATCTGCGTCCATTTTTTGTATCCGGTTCGAAATACCACTTTGTTTACACCGTTACTATGCCCTCACTTGGTTACCAATCAAAGATGACGACTAGACGGCTCTTTCTTAAGGAATTCGAATCGAACAACCGTTATCTGGTTTCTATTAGGTACAGCGCCATGTAGTGGTCCACAAACACGATATCGTCCTAAACAGAATTCTTAAAGTACATGGCTGTTTGTTTTCTAAATAAACTAAAAAAAAGACACAGGGTACTACTCCAAGATTGAAAATCTCTTGAAGTGAAATATAGCTTTTTGAAAATCCTTGATACCTCATTTCTTCGAACCTTTTCCCTTCATCCTCACTTTTTTACCACCTTTATCCTCACCTTTTTACCACCTGTTCCTTTACCTTTAACCAGCAATACGACGCGCTGGACGAGGAGTACCGCATGTTCATCGAGAAGTACAACCACAACTACCGGCCCGTGATGCCGCATTTTGCCGCCTACGTAATGATTACTTTACTACTGTCGCTATCAAATACTTCATCCACATTTCACATGGCAAACTATATTCCATACATTTTGATAAAATCATCATCTCACTGCCTCATACACGCGAAGGAACAAGCAATAGTCCCCTTTCGAGCTAATCAAATGATAATTTATTTATTTATTATAAGGCTCACACAACAAATTACAGTCTATTACACAATTACATAAATAGCTTAAAGTCTAGATCTGGACTGTAATTCTTATATATGTGTGCACAGACAGATTAATAAGATAAATTACAAGTCAATCACTAGATAACATGATCATTGGTAAACTTACAAGAGTGGCGTATACAAATAAATGAAGTTTTTAAAATTATTGAGAAGTGTATATCTGCATATCTGCTTGCATGACCATGGCATTGAATTTACTCCATATTTATTTATTTATTTATTGCGTTAAATAATACGCACACAACTTCCGAAAAGTCTACGAACTAGATACCTAGAAAGCGGGGATTACTGGGTTATTTGGTATTTATTCGGCTTGACCACGAGCGAAAAAAGGCTCGATATGTCGGTATTTAACGCATAACATATGCGATTAAAACTAAATAAATATATTTTTTTGGACAATCTTACACAAATCAACCTAGTCCCAAACTAAGCAAAGCTGTACTATGGGTACCAAGTGACGATATACATACTTATATAGATAAATAGATTCTTAAATACATAGAAAACATCCAAGACTCAGAAACAAATATTCGTGTTCATTACACAAATACATGCCCTGACCGAACCCGGACCGGGACCTCTAGCTTCGAAGGCAGGGTCACTACCAACTAGGCTAAAGCGGTCGTCGTCTGTTTAAATAGTTTCATTTAAGACGGATGATTATCGCAGAAAGTATGGATATTAAACTAACCTGTTCATACGTGCCATTATCACCTCGTCCACAACTCACGAAGCTACAAGTTACAATATAACAATTAAGTAGTATAATGTTTACGGCTTGAAGACCAATCTATATTTGCTTCCTAAAATAATAAATAGCCTCCCAACACACATACAAGATTCATACCTATCCAACCCTAGATTACTTAAAGATGTTAAGAAATATTTTATGTCATGTAATAATTATTATACGCCTTGTGATAAGTACTTTCTTGTTGTTTACCAATGAACTGAATGTAATGTAAGTTTTAGTCCGAACTCTGGCTGTAAATAAGCCAATCATGGCTTTAGTAGTTAAGCAATTTCGAACTCTGCGTTAAATTATTTGGAAATTTATTCATATTCATATTTATTTATTCATAAAATATACAAAAATTTTACATGTCAGAAGATTGTTACAATAATTTAATTATGTCGATTAAATAAAAAATAAAAATTTCAATTAGATTAGGTACATTATTTAAATTATTACATAGTGAATTTAAATGTCAAAAAAAATTACAATTACAAAGGCATGCAACAAATTTAATTTACATATTCATCTATGTCATAGAAGGCCTTCGCCGTTAGCCATTTTTTTAAATTATTTATAAATGTCACGTCACTCTCAATATTTTTAATTGTTTCGGGTAGTTTATTATAAAATCCTGGCCCCACAATAGACTTATTTTAGTAAGACTTACTTTAATAATAATAATAAAAAAAGTGTAACAAAGCATTCGGAAGATCGCCTATATGATGGACAAATCAAATTAAAGTGAGTGTCCACTGACAGTGACTCACTAGAAATGGAGGTGTTAACGCGGCATGGTCATGTGCGCGCACGCAGGTCGCCCGCCCACGCCGCCGCTACTCGTCCGCCGCGCCTCCCCCGCCGACTCCACGCTGCTTTAGCTGCGACGACCGCTTTAGCCTAGTTGGTAGTGACCCTGCCTACGAAGCTGGAGGTCCCGGGTTCGAATCCCGGTCAGGGCATTTATTTGTGTGATGAACACGAATATTTGATTCCGAGTCATGGATGTTTTCTATGTATTTAAGTATATATTTATCTATATAAGTATATATATCGTCGCCTAGTACCCATAGTACAAGCTTTGCTTAGTTTGGGACTAGGTCGATTTGTGTAAGATTGTTCACAAATATTTATTTTATTATTTATTTATATTTTGCTCGGGCGCACGTCGATACCATTCCAGTCGGCCACATTCAAAGAACTTGTGTCATAAAGCTTGCTGCCGACAACTAATATAATAACGACAGCCTCTCTGTCAAGAGTGAAACGATGATGGAAGAAAAACTAAATAGTGTTGCCACACTGATAAAATAACCAGTCGCTTTTGGGTCATTGTCAGATTTAGATTCGCATCTCTTCGGTGGACATATCAAAAGTTAAGGGCCAAAAAGCTTAATTTTGGACTGGTCTAGTTACCCGCACAAATGGTGTTTCTGTAACTATAAATACATGTAATAAAGACACAACTTACGTGTACATAAGCCATTAACTATTGACCACCGGGTGGACAACTTTTGTTTTTACACCTGACAATGACCCTTTTGATGTAACTAATCTAACCTACTGGTAATTCTTCGGTTATCAGTTAAAATTTTTACTTGGCAATTTTCCTAGCATTATCCCAGTACAGTAGCATCCCGAAAGATGTCCGGGGTCCGCTACTACTCCCACCGTTAGTTTTTTTACGAAAAATGGGATCTTCAAACCCCCCTTCCCCCCGCTCATATGTTTACCTCCTAACTATCACAAAGAAAGTTACTAAGTCAAAAATTGTTTCTAGCATTATCCTCTATACCTTTTAGTCGCCTGGTCTACACCTAAAAAAAGGTAGCGTTGTGTTTGACGTCATACCGTTTCGTTTCGATACTGCAAAAGAAATTTTTCGATAGCGGAATATAACGGTACCGCTATTTTTTTCGACATCTGAACCGTTTTCATTAAGGTATCGTTTGGACTTTACGAGGGTGCCGGCAACGGCGTCAACCAATCAGCGCTAGTTATTGGGTTTCTGTTTAAAATACCCATTTTTGTTCAATTTGGTTCGGCGCGATAGATTACTGACGTAGAGTCTGTTCGCTGTTGGTCGCGATTACGTATCCATCGTAAAAGCTACATTCAAAATTTTTCGGTACCGAAATAATACCGGTTGGGTACCGTTATAATAAATATAAATAAATATTATAGGACAATCTTACACAAATCGAACTAGCCCCACAGTAAGCTCAAGAAGGCTTGTGTTATGGGTACTAGACGACGATATATTTAATAGATACAAATACTTAAATACATAGAAAACATCCAAGACTCAGAAACAAATATTCATGCTCATCACACAAATATTTGCCCTGACCGGGATTCGAACCCAGGACCGTCAGCTTCACAGGCAGGTGCACTACCCACTAGGCTAAACCGGTCGTCATAAAGGTTTAAGTACACCTATGAAGAATAGCGATATTGTTATTTTATACCGGTAGCGTACCTTCATATTTCAACCGGTAAAGTTCTATCTTTATAACGAAGCCGTATCGATATCCAATACCGCTACCATACCGAAAACGATTGTAGGTACATACTTAAGATTTTTTCCTATAAGTTGCACCGCCCACAATCTTTCTGCTTTGCCTTAAGGTTGACTGGTAGAGAATGCTTTTGGCATTAAGTTCGCCTTTTGTACTATAAGTTTTTCTTTTGTGCAATAAAGATTAAATAAATAAATAAATAAAACGGTCCCTGTTAAAAATTGTAACTTGTATCTTCATGAAACGGGTCCTGTGGTAACCTATCCCAACCTGTCCGCTCCCGCTCCCGCTCCCGCTGCCGCTCCCGCCCCCGCTCCCGCCGGGCGCAGCGTTGCGACTGCGAGTTCTGGCAGTGGAGCCACGAGCTGCCTCCCGCCACGGACAACGCGTTCCGCGTCAAGTTCAAGCCACCCGTTTGTATTCCCCGTTCCTATCTTAGTGCTATAGTTGTTCCGGTGCCATCCTACAACCAGGGACGTAGCTAGAAGACGGCATCCTCGATTAAGGTGGCATCCAAGACCGGGGCATATGACCCTCGAATTTCGGCGAAAATCTGCGGGGAAGTCCTCAAAAACTGAACGACAAGGGCTGGGGAAAAGTCTAACATATTCACATTGGGTGCCACCCATATCAGCTATCCAGAGTCCTATTCCGTCCATAGCATTTGTATATATATGTGCTATTTTTTGAGGAATCGACTGCCGTCTGCCTTCCAAAACAGGCTGGAAAAACTAACCTTGGTGACTGTTTACACCGTTACTACGCACTCACTTGGTTACAACTGTTACAAGGCGGTTCTTAAGGAATTTGAATCGGACAACGGTTAGCTAGTTTCTGTTAGATACAGCGCCATCTAGTGGTCCACAAAAACGATATCGTCCTAAACAGTGGCATAAAATCGGTTTCTTATTGATGTTGTTCTATCGAAAGGTTAGACTAGAACAATATTCTATTGCTATTCGGCTTAAAATCTTGCAAGACTATTAATGATTATGAGATATAACTGACATAAGTTTTTTTAAAACCTAGCGGTACCAACCAGGGTGCATACCCACGATTTCCAGATCGTGTAAAATGGCTTTCAATCTTTACCGTCAGCCTCATCTTTGCCCCCTGGCGAGACAAGATTAAGAGCAATCCCATTTAAAAAAAAAAGTATATGTAGTGCCGTTGGTACCCTGAATAAAATAGAATAATACATGTTGCAGCAGAGTGCCGCGCCTGAGAGCGTGAGCCTGGAGGCTCTCCGGCGGGCGGCGACGGGCCCGAGCGAGGCGGAGCGGCGCGAGGCGGAGCGGCGCCGCGCCTCGCTCAACAGCGCCTTCCGCACCGCGCCCTTCGACCACCTGCTCAGCCTCACGCAGCCCAAGGTAACACGTGCTGGAGCAGAGCGCGGCCTGGAGGCTCCGGCGCGCGGCGACGGGCCCGGCGGGGCGGAGCGGCGCGAGCCTGCTCAGCCTCACGCAGCCCAAGGTAACACGTGCTGGAGCAGAGCGCGGCCTGGAGGCTCTCCGGCGCGCGGCGACGGGCCCGGCGGGGCGGAGCGGCGCGAGCCTGCTCAGCCTCACAGGCGCGGATACAAGGGGGGGGGCAACAGGGGCAATTGCCCCCCCCCCCTGAAGCCTGTGTCAGGGGAGGGCAATTGCCTATGTCCTGACGTAGGAAATATGTTCTGACAATAAAAACAGTTATCAAAAGCCAGATTTATTTTCGGAAAGTTCGAAAGTGCCCCCCCTGAACAAAATCCTGGATCCGCGCCTGCAGCCTCACGCAGCCCAAGGTAACACGTGCTGGAGCAGCGCGCCTGGAGCGTGGCCTGGGCCTCCACTCCACTCCACTCTGGAGAGCCTTCTCCAGCGCGACGTTTGTTACTGAATCCATATTTTCAACTTTTTTTCTTATAAGACCGTCCAGATTTTTATTTTTATTTATCTCGGACCGATAGTAAAACCTTTTTGTAGGATAGATACCAAACTTAATTAAGTGAAACTGGCTGACGACCATGCATTTAGTACGTCTGCGTGTTAAAGTTGTAGGTGGCTACGTCACGCCTTTAGGGTGTTTTAGAATTGAGATTTTTTAACTTGTGATAACTTTTAAATAATATATCTTAAATTATGGGTTTTTGGACTATATGTTATAACTTTATATACTAACTTTATATATTAAATCTTTCGGGTTATTAACGCCCACGATGTATACACTTTAGGTTGCGCTGAAACAACAATATGCGTTTATGTCGCAGTAAACTATTGTGTTACTGACTAACCCCCGTATTCATAAAACTTAACAAACCTCTGCTAACTAAAAAGTTCTTTGTCTCATTCTCACAAACGTCAATGTCAAAGTGACAGATAAGGACAAACGAACTTTAGCGGCTAGTTAACTAATATAGGCCGTCGATTACTTTTTTCTATCACTTTCTATACTCCATTTTTTCCTTTATGTTGGCATGCTTAACGTTCTGTCACCCACTTCCCGCTCTTTTACTAACTGTACAAACGTCCTGTATTGTCTGTCCGTCTTTAATATGTGTTATTATTTGTTTTAGGTTCCCAGACATATCCTTCCACAAAAATCAACATTTTTATTATGATCATTCTCCTTTCGTGTTATATGTCTGTATACGTCGACATTGGCGAAATACCCCTCGCCAAAGTCAGCAAGGAGTGAAAGCCATGGCAAAAAAAAAAAAAACTAATATAGGATTGAGAGACGTTTATGAATAAGGGGGTAAAAGTGGCTGATTGGCACACTACAAAACAGAGTGTCTTTATCCACAGTACGAGCTGAAGGACAAGCTGGAGGAGATCTTCAGCTCGATCCAGTCGGAGCCGCTGCTGCCGCGCACGGGCTGCTCGCCCTCCGCCAGCCACCAGGGCAACCTGCACCACCACAACAAGTACTTCCCGGAGCTGTTCCTGTACTAGGTACGTCCACTGACTAACTACCACAAGCTGGAGGAGATCTTCAGCTCGATCCAGTCGGAGCCGCTGCTGCCGCGCACGGGCTGCTCGCCCTCCGCCAGCCACCAGGGCAACCTGCACCACCACAACAAGTACTTCCCGGAGCTGTTCCTGTACTAGGTACGTCCACTGACTAACTACCACAAGCTGGAGGAGATCTTCAGCTCGATCCAGTCGGAGCCGCTGCTGCCGCGCACGGGCTGCTCGCCCTCCGCCAGCCACCAGGGCAACCTGCACCACCACAACAAGTACTTCCCGGAGCTGTTCCTGTACTAGGTACGTCCACTGACTAACTACCACAAGCTGGAGGAGATCTTCAGCTCGATCCAGTCGGAGCCGCTGCTGCCGCGCACGGGCTGCTCGCCCTCCGCCAGCCACCAGGGCAACCTGCACCACCACAACAAGTACTTCCCGGAGCTGTTCCTGTACTAGGTACGTCCACTGACTAACTACCACAAGCTGGAGGAGATCTTCAGCTCGATCCAGTCGGAGCCGCTGCTGCCGCGCACGGGCTGCTCGCCCTCCGCCAGCCACCAGGGCAACCTGCACCACCACAACAAGTACTTCCCGGAGCTGTTCCTGTACTAGGTACGTCCACTGACTAACTACCACAAGCTGGAGGAGATCTTCAGCTCGATCCAGTCGGAGCCGCTGCTGCCGCGCACGGGCTGCTCGCCCTCCGCCAGCCACCAGGGCAACCTGCACCACCACAACAAGTACTTCCCGGAGCTGTTCCTGTACTAGGTATGTCCACTGACTAACTACCACAAGACATTTCATACACTCTGTATCTCCTAACAAGGATAGTCATTAATTACTCGAATGAATATTATTTAGATAGATAGATAAAAACTTTATTGACGGATATGATTTGACAATTTAGTAAAACTACTGTTACAATAATCACACTTATAAAATAAAAACAGTGCTAATGGACACAAAACTATACTAATGCCTATACTATTGTCATGACATAGCCGCGAAAAGGTGCCGACTCAGCATGTGCTGTGGCATTGCTGTCACAGCGCTGGTATTCTGCCGGAACCAGACAGAGTGTGCGCGGGGTTTTTCAGCTTGAACGTTACGTTTTCGCGTTATATGATGATTATACATAATACTTTGTAAACAAATTATAAATTTTACATACACAAATATTTAAACTATTACTATGTCAACGTTATCTAATAAAATATACAACCTCAAACATACCTCCCAATAAGGATCGTTACTAATATTTAAAAAGGAGAATAATTGTCAGTAATCGAAATATCATTTCTTTCTATAGAACTATAGTTTTAGGATATGGTGATCGATTATAACACCGGTCAACATTTAGGCCGGGTTTTATAAAGATCCGTTAGAGCAAATGTCAGATCAAATTTCAGTAACTCAGTACGTTTTTTGACATAACAAACCGACATAAGGTCTAACGGATCTTTATAAAACCAAGCCTTAGGGTACTTTTTAACTCATGTATCGGTCAAGTTCATATGTGTCATGCGGAAGAAGTCGCAGGGCAAATATAGTTTATAATAGTAGTTTGATTTTACTATGTATAGGTAAATTAATAAAATCGTTTTAAATATTAAATAATAATAGTAATGAGACGTTTATTCAATGATTGTATACGTGGCAATTTACGGGTAACTAACACAGGCACAACAAAACAACATATACCAAACTATTGAAAATATCTGTATATTACAAGTGTCAAGACTGCTTTTCGCACTCATGCATCATGTAAAAGCATCCTCAACTGTCTTCTTCTCTTACGAATTCTGAAACCATTTCGAGTTACAGACAATATAAATTTAGAATAAAGGAATAATTGAAAAATTTTGGCACCGAGCAGGATTAGAACCTGCGACCTCCCGGCACTCGCGGCCAGTCGCTCTAGCCAACTGCTACCTGCACTGGTACTGGTACTGGTACTGCTTAATACGAAGGAACGGTTGATGAATTTGGGACTGGGTGGCGATTGCACCTATAGCTCAGTTGGCTAGAGCGACTGGCCGCGAGTGCCGGGAGGTCGCAGGTTCGAATCCTGCTCGGTGCCTAAATTTTTCAATTTTTTCTTTATTCTAAATTTGGGTATGGGATGGCGCATCGTAACTGACGATTCTCAATATGATTTGAGACGTTAGTGTCGTTAATGAGTCTTCTGGTAGATGTCGCTGTACGCCTCCCTTAAGGCGTTTGTTTAAAAATACAGATAATATAACCAAAAAACCGTTTTTTTTTTCAGATAATATTCCAGTTCAAGAAAATATCTTCAGTATAATCATGATGTTAATGTTGAAACCTCATCGTATTCCTGTCATTGACAGTTGGTTTTTGACACATAATTATTAATAATATATTAATGAATTAATCTAATCTTGCTCAAAATAGCCTGATTAGTAAGTTTTCTCGTTGGACCCTTACATGTGTTGTAGCAAGACTAGAAAGATTATGCATTAAAGGGTGTGTTGCACCAACCGTTTGTTATCATAGTCATAAGCTATTTTCGTTATTTAAGCCGTGGTTTCCCAATTTAACCAAGTTTCTATGGAATGGCAGCTGTCAACGCCATACTTAACCAAGTTTCTATGGAATGGCAGCTGCCAACGCCATGTTTAACCAAGTTTCTATGGAATGACAGCTGTCAACGCCATACTTAACCAAGTTTCTATGGAATGACAGCTGTCAACGCCATATTTAACCAAATTTCTATGGAATGACAGCTGTCGACGCCATATTTGACCAAATTTCTATGGAATGACAGCTGTTAACGCCATATTTAATCATGTTTCTATGGAATGACAGCTGTCAACGCCATATTTAACCTAGTTTCTATGCAATGACAGCTGTCAACGCCATATTTAACCTAGTCTCTATGGAATGACAGCTGTCAACGCCATATTTAACCAAGTTTCTATGGAATGACAGCTGTCAACGCCATATTTAACCAAGTTTCTATGAAATGACAGCTGTCAACGCCATATTTAACCAAGTTTCTATGGAATGACAGCTGTCGATGCCATATTTAACCAAATTTCTATGGAATGACAGCTGTCAACGCCATATTTAACCAAGTTTCTATGGAATGACAGCTGTCAACGCCATATTTAACCAAGTTTCTATGAAATGACAGCTGTCAACGCCATATTTAACCAAGTTTCTATGGAATGACAGCTGTCGATGCCATATTTAACCAAATTTCTATGGAATGACAGCTGTCAACGCCATATTTAACCAAGTTTCTATGGAATGACAGCTGTCAACGCCATATTTAACCAAGTTTCTATGAAATGACAGCTGTCAACGCCATATTTAACCAAGTTTCTATGGAATGACAGCTGTCAACGCCATGTTTAACCAAGTTTCTATGGAATGACAGCTGTCAACGCCATATTTAACCAAGTTTCTATGGAATGACAGCTGTCGATGCCATATTTAACCAAATTTCTATGGAATGACAGCTGTCAACGCCATGTTTAACCAAGTTTCTATGGAATGACAGCTGTCAACGCCATGTTTAACCAAGTTTCTATGGAATGACAGCTGTCAACGCCATGTTTAACCAAGTTTCTATGGAATGACAGCTGTCAACGCCATATTTAACCAGGTTTCTATGGAATGACAGCTGTCAACGCCATGTTTAACCAAGTTTCTATGGAATGACAGCTGTCAACGCCATATTTAACCAAGTTTCTATGGAATGACAGCTGTCAACGCCATGTTTAACCAAGTTTCTATGGAATGACAGCTGTCAACGCCATATTTAACCAGGTTTCTATGGAATGACAGCTGTCAACGCCATGTTTAACCAAGTTTCTATGGAATGACAGCTGTCAACGCCATATTTAACCAAATTTCTATGGAATGACAGCTGTTAACGCCATATTTAATCATGTTTCTATGGAATGACAGCTGTCAACGCCATGTTTAACCAAGTTTCTATGGAATGACAGCTGTCAACGCCATATTTAACCAAGTTTCTATGGAATGACAGCTGTCGATGCCATATTTAACCAAATTTCTATGGAATGACAGCTGTCAACGCCATATTTAACCAAGTTTCTATGGAATGACAGCTGTCAACGCCATATTTAACCAAGTTTCTATGAAATGACAGCTGTCAACGCCATATTTAACCAAGTTTCTATGGAATGACAGCTGTCAACGCCATGTTTAACCAAGTTTCTATGGAATGACAGCTGTCAACGCCATATTTAACCAAGTTTCTATGGAATGACAGCTGTCGATGCCATATTTAACCAAATTTCTATGGAATGACAGCTGTCAACGCCATATTTAACCAAGTTTTTATGGAATGACAGCTGTCAACGCCATGTTTAACCAAGTTTCTATGGAATGACAGCTGTCAACGCCATATTTAACCAAGTTTCTATGGAATGACAGCTGTCGATGCCATATTTAACCAAATTTCTATGGAATGACAGCTGTCAACGCCATATTTAACCAAGTTTCTATGGAATGACAGCTGTCAACGCCATGTTTAACCAAGTTTCTATGGAATGACAGCTGTCAACGCCATATTTAACCAAGTTTCTATGGAATGACAGCTGTCAACGCCATGTTTAACCAAGTTTCTATGGAATGACAGCTGTCAACGCCATATTTAACCAGGTTTCTATGGAATGACAGCTGTCAACGCCATGTTTAACCAAGTTTCTATGGAATGACAGCTGTCAACGCCATATTTAACCAAGTTTCTATGGAATGACAGCTGTCAACGCCATGTTTAACCAAGTTTCTATGGAATGACAGCTGTCAACGCCATATTTAACCAGGTTTCTATGGAATGACAGCTGTCAACGCCATGTTTAACCAAGTTTCTATGGAATGACAGCTGTCAACGCCATATTTAACCAAGTTTCTATGGAATGACAGCTGCCGATGCCATATTTAACCAAGTTTCTATGGAATGACAGCTGTCAACGCCATATTTAACCAAGTTTCTATGGAATGACAGCTGCCGATGCCATATTTAACCAAGTTTCTATGGAATGACAGCTGCCGATGCCATATTTAACCAAGTTTCTATGGAATGACAGCTGTCAACGCCATATTTAACCAAGTTTCTATGGAATGACAGCTGCCGATGCCATATTTAACCAAGTTTCTATGGAATGACAGCTGCCGATGCCATATTTAACCAAGTTTCTATGGAATGACAGCTGTCAACGCCATAGTTAACCTCGATCAGTTTGTAATGTAAGTTGGTGCAACCTGCCTTTAGTTATATATGGTTTAAGCGAAGAAATATTCGACTCGACTCTAACATTCCACGTAAATATTCGAATCTCGTGTTTTTATTAACTGCGAATTATATTTTTTCTACTTTATTATTTTGCTTAAGTGAAGCGTGTGTAAGCTTACAGTATTTTCTATTTTCTTCTCTGTCGTTTAAATTATGCAAGCGCGTTATAGACAGAGATACACGACCGAACTTCGAAGGTGTTTTGCGATAGCTTTGTCCTGTTTTTTTTTTTAATAAGCTTCATTTATGGCCTCGCATAATTTGGCCAGCGGTTTTGTTTGTTATTGTTATTATAAAATATTGGTTTATGTGAAATGTAGGTATATAATTTATTTTTATATCATGTATTTATTTTAAGCGGTGATAGAGTGGGTGGTAATAATCTTGACAAGTGACTTGATGTATTTGATTATTATTTAATTGTAGGTTGATGTTACAGTACCGTAAAGTAGGGTGACTTTAGGAAAAAACGGGGCCTCTTTGATAGAGTTAGAACACTTGTATAATCATCAATAAATATATCTAGTCTGATTCAGTTTAGTAAATGGTTAGGAAATTTACCAAGATATTTCACTGACCTCATACTCACCAAATTAAAACTAACATGCGGTAGAAAAACTGGATTTTTAAAGTCGCCCCGCAATTTGAAAGTAACCCCCGGTTGACTGTATACAATAATATATTACAGTTACAATAATAACGCAATATTAATATACTGCCATGTTTTAATAAAATAGCCTAAATTACCCGACCAGATATATATGATCGTGGGTCTTGTTGCGGAATTTAATTGGAACTAATTTTTTACACTGGCAATCATAGTTTGCCACTGTTATCAGTGTCACTGGCGCCGGTGGCAAACAAGCGTACGGTCCACCTGATGATAAGCGGCCGCCGCAGCCTATAGACGTCCGCAACTCCGAAGGAGTCACGTTCGCGTTGCCGACCCTTTATGAAATTTGAGAATTTACTACTACGAGGAAAGTAAAAATGCCGAAATAAGCTGCATTTTCTGAATCAGCGAAAGAAATATTTTGGCGGGAACTATTGTGTTTGTGAATGGACCATTTTATTTACTTTTTTTAAAATTAAGAATTAATCGACTTATGTTTGAATGGGTTACTGGTTTTGCCCAATCTAACTACAAATCACCATACTTTTTTCATTTTAACACTTTTCTGCTCTAGAGCAAAAAAGTACCACTTTCAGCACGCCACCTAGATGAACAATGATTTCACAGTATGAGAAATGAAAAAAAAAAAATAGTGAAACATGAACTTTTGAATTGCAACCTAAGCTTAGCTACTTTAAAGCTTAAAATACCTTGTACGTTCTGTAAATAGAGATCTCAGCAACGTATAATATTTTTATCGCATTATAATTTTTATTGGTGTCATTTGACAATGAACTTCAAAGTATGAGAAATGAAAAAAATGTAGTGAAACATGAACTTTTGAATTGCAACCTAAGCTTAGCTACTTTAAAGCTTAAAATACCTTGTGTGTTCTGTAAATAGAAATCTCAACAACGTATATTTTTGTCGCAGTATAATTTTTATTGGTGTCATTTGACAATGAACTAAAGTGCATACTGTTACGTTAGCTTTTGCTATGTGTAAGAAATCACTTACGATCTTTTACAATCGATTAACTAAATGAGCTTATCTTTATGGCTGTTCGGCCTCAGACCAGCGGATGGACTATATTTCTAATACCATTCTAATGAGGGCTATCGAAAAATGAATTCTAGAGGCGCTAGTGTAGCTTGAGGTCTCCGAAATGTCAAATATCATTCTTTGTGGTTGCGGTACGCGGGTTAATATCGAATTGGAACAATATAGTGAGTATTTTGCAATACCTGGGGTTGATTATGGCAAATATCAATCAATGACTGTCAGTGCTTTGAGACAGTTTTGTCTTCCGGAAACTTATTTCCTCCTTTTTTTTCCAAACAAAACCGGACTACGCTACAATGTGGGATGTTCGATATTTTTACGGTACGGTTTTAAGGTATTAAATATGATTTAAATGTAAACTTCGTTCTCATGCCCATAACGACCAATAACAATTTTTGACAGCCGGACCTTACTCGACAGTGGCGCCAACGATAGCCCTCATTGCGGCTAGGTAATATAATTCGGAGTCTTATAATCTGTGTATTTTCCATGTCAATATTGTAAATTTTTCCGTTGTATTAGGATTATTATATTGTTATAAGAAGTTGGAATAAATGATAATTGTGGAGATGGTTTTTAGCAATAACACTAAACGATATTAGAGTACTGTCTGTTCTGGCCGCGCAGTCTAACGAGACATTTCGTTTGTCTCTTTCTATCTAGTACCGTGTGAAAGAGCTAGTTAAAATAATGGTGGCCAGTGCCGCTTCTGTTGTAAGATATATTCTCTGAGATAATATATTCTATCATATATATGTGTAACATGTATGTGTCGTTATCGGACAAATGGTGCCGCTTTGAGTCCGTACTAATATTAGTAATGCGAAAGTTACTCTGTTTGTTGCCATGTGATTCCGAAACCGCTGAACCGATTTCAATGAAATTTGATTTAGAACAACGTTTAATAATTAATAGCGGCTAATTGACCGACAAAGGAGTACCTTTTCTCCCTTAACGACACATCTGTATTACGTAGTATAGTTCTATTTGTTGGTACAATCCCTTATGTGTTTGACTGTGACTGTCACAATTTAAAATGGGTCGCGAAACATTCGGACATCGAACGCAAAGCCTACCTGTAGGGAGGTTGACTCAAAATTTGAGTACTACATAAGACTACTGTATAAAAAACAAGGTAAAAAACATGCTAATTAGTGAAAATCCTACTCAAATATCTCAAAAAATAACGGATCTACAACCGTTTTAATGTTGCTGGTTAGAGAGAGAAAGCGCGACAGATCAGCGACGTCATTGACCACGAGCGCCATAGTAAACGAATCAATCCAATATAAAGGTACGTGTTGAGGAAAAGGGACAGAGTATGCCCCCACTTAAAATTTGAAGACTTATAATTGTGTAATTATTTACTCCCTTATTCATAAACGTCTATCACACCTATATTAGTTAACTAGCCGCTAAAGTTCGTTTCTCCTTATCTGTCTCTTTGACATTGACGTTTGTGAGAATGGGACAAAGAACTTTCTAGTTAGCAGAGGTTTGTTAAGTTATATGAGTAAGGGGGCTATTAGGGGGGGCTTTTGTGTTATTTTTTTCGCTATTTGATTAATAATTTGATCCTTTTTCTATAAAATTCGAATTTATCGATTTTTTTATTTGTGCAACATCTCTATTGTGCAGTTAAAATGTATCGCATTATCAAGTAAAATTTTTGGTGTCGTCAATAAGAGCCATTTCTCCACTGACACAATCAGAAATAGTCCTTATTGTTATGGATAAAGAGGCGCGTTTGGCTTAAGTACGACAGTTGATCATTATTGATAAGTTTGTTGGATAATGTACATATAAGCGGTTGTTAGTAAGTACAGTCATGCCAGGAAGTCGAATCGCCTTGTTTTGAGCAGTGTCTGTGTTTTTCCTCCGTATATGTTGCAAGTGCCTTTTGAATTTAATAAAAAACCTAATTCAAAAACAACATAAGATATCAAGCTTACATGGTCATTTACATTAGAATTACGATTTGGAGCGGGATATTTACCAGGTGGCCGGTGGTAGTGACGGTGACACTGTGGGAAAAAAGCGAACCAGGAAGAGGGTAGATCGCTATGGTGTGTGGGTAGACCACAACTAAAACTCGCAGCACGTCAGTTAATCCTTGATAATGGCGCTTGCAATAGTGCCGAAATATCGGGAACTCAAAAATACAAATATACATGGTAAATATCCCGTTCCAAATCGTAATTCAAAAACAACATTATTTTGGAAATAGCAAGACGGATGTTTTATATAACATTTTAAACCGCTTTGTATTTGTACAGATAAATAGGTCATACGCGGATTTAGGTTCGCGTCTTTCCTGTGAACATACCAAAAGTTAAGGGCTACAAAGCTTAACTTTGGATTGGACAAGTAACCCGCATAAACAGTGTCTCCGTTTCTATAGATCCCTGTAATAAAAACATGGCTAACATGCACATAAGCCGTTAACTATTGACCACAGGAGGGACGACTTTTGTATTTTCAACTAAGTACCGTATGACCTAAACAGGCACGTATCCAGACTTTTGGTTCGGGGGGGACAAACATTGAAACAACCATGTGAACTGTGTACCTACTTATTGAAAGAACACGGAAGCGAATAAATAAACAGACAGCTAAAAACGTTTTTGGGGGGGGATAAATCCCAACTATCGCCCCCCTCTGGATACGTGCCTGGACCCAAATATCCGTTTAAACAAATCTTTAAGGTAAGTAATTTTGTAGTATTATGATACTGTTATTTTATATACATTGTAAAATGTTTTTTTGAAAAAATGACACCTCGCCGAGAGTCTTACGCCGGTTCTTCTCGAGGCAGAGGTTTATTTTATGAACCGGTGGTAGTTTTTTTACATTCATAAGTGCATGTAACATGCCTAAATTGAAGAATAAATAATTTCACTTCATTTCAGTATTGTGCGGCCATTTTTGAATGCACTACAAGGTGCATACGATTTCCTGGTCGACTATTTGTTGGTCGGTTATTCGGTTTAGGTGATAAGTGTGCTGAATATTATATATGTATATGTACAGGGTGGCCCATTTAGATCGGTCAGTATTGGAAAGTCTGAAACTTTATTTTTATTTATTTTATTTATTTATTTACACTTCAATATTACAAACATTCATAGGAGAAACACTGGCCCCTACACTAGGCACAGCCTGTCCCGTAGGTAGCCAATTCGATAACGAGTTTACGAAATGGGTGCGAATTGTTAATAAGATCACCAAATTACTTAAAGCCTAAAATAAACATGGGGAAAAACAGCAGAAAGGGGATATAATATCTGATCATAAGACATACGTAGATGATCGAAATGACAACCATGTTTTTCAATGCGATATTCAACTCGTTTAGGTAATTAGATTACTTTCGCGTTTTTCTTGTCATTAAAATCGATGACATGGTTCCTGAGAACAGATCTTCGTATGTCTTATAGTTTCAGACTTTCCGATAGAAGAGAGAAAGAAAGAAACATTTATTCACAGACACAGAAGACACACATATTACAAAAATAAAACAACAACAGAAGAAAACAAACCACAACATGTGTGTCCCCGCGGCAGTGAAACGGACACTGGCTCAGCATTATGCTGAGGTGTCGGACACCTACAGCGCTGATTTTCAGCCAGTACCGTCGGTGACTCACGGAGCGCCATACACTAAATAATAGCCAAAAGAAAAATAATTAAATATGACTGCAAAAGAAAAAATAATACATAAGAGAAAAATAATAATAATATCCACTTACTACTTACATACAGATATCTAGGGTAGATACTGACCGATCTAATGGGGCACCCTGTATATTATTGCTGTGAGGGCTGTTGTGTGTTCAGGTTATGGCGATAGCTTTATGCTTATGTTTAGAAATGGCTTCCGTGCCATGCATTGAAAAGATACCGTTCTACGCTCGTTTCTAAAACATATTAACCAGTTTTACCAATTTATGTAAAATAAAAAAATATAAATACCTACATATTAGGCTATATTAGTATCTAAAACTGGCGTTTTAATATAAAAATAAAGCCCGACCAGCAGAGCTGTGCATTAACTCGTTAATCCGTTAATCGTTAATTAACGGAGTTAACTATCCGTGTATCGGATTAACTTTTAAGTTAACTTGCAAAATTGTTAACGGACTCATTAACTTCCGCTAACTGTCCAAAGTTCCATTAATCCGTTCGACCGGGGCAACGTAGGCGCCAGCTATAGGCGCTGAGTGAAACAAACGATGCAAGTGAGACGCGTCAGGAGTTAACGATTAACGTTAACTTACGTTAAATGACCCGAAATGTAACGCTTAAACGTTTACGAAGTTAACTTTTTTTTAACGGATTATCGATTAACGAAGTTAACTATTCGGTTAACGGTGTATATGACCATGCGCCATGTTGTGGAATTTTATTGGAACTCATTCCTTAGACTGGCAATAATTATAATTGTAGGATGTCAGTGTCACAGTTGAGGTTTATTTCAATAATAGTAGTGTTGAAAATTAAACGATGCACAAAACGATTCATAGTCAAGAGCGGATTATTAATAATGTAATTAATACATTCCTGGAAAAAAAATCTCGGGAAATGAAACTATTCCGCTACGAAACATTACAAAATTAACATCGGAACTGACAGGTGTTTACCTGTCAAATGTGTCAAAATGACATTATTCCGACTATAAGGTGTCTTCGGATAATTCCGAGTATCGGGTAATTTCGAAAATAGCCAATTCCAGTCTAACCAGACCTTATACATCTCTAACAAATCTCGATTGTTATTAGTTTCTTAGTCTTATTTTTGACATGTAACTGTGTATTATAACATGTATTATTTTTATTTGATGTACCTAGATAGATTTTGACTTGTAAAAGTGCCCTTGAGGCCTATTTGCAGAATAAATGTTTTGATTTTGGTTTGATTTTTTGACTAAGTGATTTTGTTGCACTGCCAAACATCAACAAAATGTTTAAAGTTCCTTTTTGATGGTGATGATGATGAAATGCAAAAATATAGCTTGGTTATACTGGAATTTGCTATTTTCGGTATTTCCCGACATTCGGAATTACCCGAATACACCAACCTGGAGTGCTACCGCGAACGGCATTCGAAATTTTCCCTCTGTGTCGCACTTGCAAGTTTGCACATAAGTGAGACAGAGAGGGAAAACTTCGTTTGTGGTTCGCGGTAGGCCCTCTGTTGCCATATAAATGAGAAAAATAGCTCCCTCTTGTCAATGGCCATATATATCTGGTCGTGCTTTACCACAATGATGGCTACCAGCGACCGAGCCCTTGTGCTTAGTATTCTATCTGTAGTTATCCACTGATTGTTATCTTATTCATATAGTAAGGCCATGTTCTGCCAAATAAACGCAAACAAGAATCTACCTTATACTCTAAACTCATAGTCGTTTTATGCTTGCGTTCGTTTGACAGAATTTGACCTTAGTTTAACTACTATACTTATATATGTTTGGCGGGATGTGTGGTGATAATATATGTGTTTTGGACCTATTTGAAGTTTTATTTTGTGCCACGACCATATGGACTGACCCGATTAATGTTCACATATTTCTGATCGAAATTGCAATCGATCATCGAAGGCACGTTAAGCCTTTGATCCCGGCTGCTGTCCATGATAGCAGTCGTTAAGCTAAGTTAAAGGCCTTCGGGCGGCTCGAGAACTTCTAACAGTCAAATTGCCCACTCACTTGACAAGCCCAATTTCAATAAGGTCTGGTTTCTCGGGTTGGAAGGTCAGATGACAGTCGCTTCCGTAAAAACTAGTGCCTATGACAAATCTTGGGATTAGGAAGCAGACCCTGGGCATCCTTCAGGATGCAACTGTACCGGGATAACGCTAGGATGATGATGATTTCTGATCGAAATTGTTGTATGGATACTTTTGGCTAACAGTATAGTTATTTTTGTCGCTTTGAGAACGTATATATATTTATGAATCGAACCGTGCATAGGTTATGTAGGTACGTGTTGGATGTAGGCACTACCAGTGATATATATATATAAATAAAAAAGACGTGGTAAAAAACAACAATTTTAATATTCAAAATATCTATACATACAAGTCTATATACTTTACAATTTATCTACTTAGGCTCGGTTTTATAAAGATCCGTTTGACCTTATGTCGGTTTGTTATGTCAAAAAATGTACTGAGTTACTGACATTTGGTCTAACGGATCTTTATAAAACCCGGCCTAGTTAGTTTTAGGTACAATGGAGCCGGTATATACGTAACGTAAACGTCGTTTATAGACGGACGACACGTATACTGTATGGGTTTATCCAGAAATGAAAGGTCCCGAAAGGGGGGAGGTCATGAAAACCTCACGACTGATCACGGGGGGGGGGGGGGGGGTACAATACCTGCTCGTAGGACATAAATCATCATTTCGCACGTCAAAATAAATAAATATTTGTGGACAATCTTACACAAATCAACCTGGTCCCAAACTAAGCAAAGCTTGTACTATGGGTACTAGGCGACGATATACATACTTATATAGATAAATATATACTTAAATACATAGAAAACATCCAAGACTCGGGAACAAATACTCATGTTGATCACACAAATAAATGCCCTGAACGGGAGTCGAACCCGTGACCTCCAGCTTCGAAGGCAGGGTCACTACCAACTAGGCTAAAGCGGTCGTCAAGAAAAAACAAGCTTTTTTGAGATTTTGGAGCGCTTGCACAATATCAAATAACACAATCGCCATCCACCATTCCAGTCTAAATTTTTAATAGTGAAAAATACACGTGAGTTTTCGTAGGTTCTCCTAGAACCTCATCAAAGATCACCAAATGGAGGGGGGGTCAAAAAGTGGGCCAAAAAACCCTCCCGTGCTTTTTGGATAAACCCTATTATGCAAGCGTTGATATATTTACATGGGTAAGTTTTCAAACTCGTTGCAAGCACCGCACTACGCGTCGCACATCCATAAATGGCGCGTATAAAATAACCCCCTTATTCATAAACGTCTGTCAAACCTATATTAGTTAACTAGCCGCTAAAGTTGTTTGTCCTTTTCTGTCACATTGACGTTTGTGAGAATGGGACAAAGAACTTTTTAGTTAGCAGAGGTTTGTTAAGTTTTATGAATACGGGGGTAAGCCTTTAACATCTTCGTTTTCGGCTTACATACACCACAGATAACAGTCACAAAAAACTGGCAGATGAGTGAATCAACTTTTTCTTCTTATTCTGTCCCGTCAGCGAGGAGACAACAGTAACCGAGTTTCTTAGATTTTTTTTAATAATATGGACTATGCTTCAAGCCCATATTATAAAAAAAACTAAGATTATTTTTTATAATACGGAATTTTTTTATATAAATACATCTTTGTACATCGTTTAATACCTTTTCTTCACTCAATTGTTCAAAGGTTAACTGGAAGAGATCCCTTACAGGGATAAGCTCGCCTTTGTACATGATTGATGTGTTTTTTCTGTATAATTTATTTTACTTGTCTTGTGTACAATAAAGTATTTACATACATACATACTTTTTCATATTATAAAAAAAGAATCAAAAGAGATATGTCCAAATGGATTTATGCTCATTGAAATCTGTTGTGGCATATGTTATCATGGACATACAATATTATTTATTAAGCTCAAACTTTTAAAATTAAAATGAGTTACACTACCAAGCCCACTTCAATAATTGTACAACATTTTATATCATAACAATTGTTACGAGAATATGAATTACAGGTTAACTTAACTACTATTTTTCATGATTTATTGTCAAACAATTAATAGTTACGCATACTCATACTACGTGACCTGTTTAAGAACATTTTTTTTCTTTATTGAAAAAAAAAACAGTTACAGGCCGATAAATAGGAAAAATCGGTATAAATGAAGTATGTACAGTCTGTATCCTAAGACAATTCCCACTAGGATTTCACACATATTAGTTAAAATGGCATTGTAAAAAGTAAGTAATCCTTAATTAAATCTTGACAATATAAGATATACACTATTAACACATATTATATTAACATTTTGAGGACATTCTGTGTAACCAATTCTGCCAGGCACGTATCCAGAACAGGGACCGATACCGGTATTTTTAAAAAACCCTGAATTAGCCCAATATTTTGGATTATTTTTTGCTCTACGTAGGGCTGAATCATGTATTTAGGTGACAAAGTCGTATTATTAGATTGTCCCATTAAAAACGAAATAATGAACCGGTGACCGTAATAATACCGGTATCCGATCCCTGATCCAGATTTATGGTTCGGGGGGGGGGGACAAACATTGAAACAACCATGTGAACTGTGTAAAAATCGCTGTAATCACTGTAAACAGACGGCTAAAAACGTTTTCGGGGGGGAGGGGGGGGGGGGGATAAATCCCACCCCCCCTCTGGATACGTGCCTGAATTCTGCCGCTGACTGTACTAAAGCTCTTGGCAGTTTAATACTTTAGGCTAACGATCCAGAGGGCCTACTAAATCGAACTTCGTATCGTGCCGTCGCTTTCGCTCATATAGTGTATAACGCGAGAGTGAAAGGGACGGCACGATACGAAGTTCGATTTTCGGAGTAGGCCCTCAGTACTCTGACGCCATATTTATTGTAAAACATCACAAAATTATGTTTAACCGCTAAAATAAACAAATTGCAGCGTACTTATTTTTAAAAACGTGTGTATAAGAAATATAATAGGTACTTTCACAGAGGTATTGGGTTTCGCAGGACGATTTCAAATTAAATTATACCTCAAGTAAAGACAAGGAGACGAGACATACTCCAACCTTGCGTTTTGAGCCTTTCTCACAAACAAACTTAAGGGACAGGCAAAAACACGAATTTGAACGTTAAAGCTCAAATATATATAAATATTTAAATATTTTTTGGACAATCTTACACAAATCAACCTAGTCCCAAACTAAACAAAGCTTGTACTATGGGTACCAAGTGACGATATACATACTTATATAGATAAATATATACTTAAATACATAGAAAACATCCAAGACTCAGGAACAAATATTCGTGTTCATCACACAAATACATGCCCTGACCAGGATTCGAATCCGGGACCTCCAGCTTCGAAGGCAGGGTCACTACCAACTAGGCTCAAGCGGTCGTCAAATATGTTTCATGAACATTTTTTTTTATGTTATAGAGGGCAAACGAGCAGACGGATCGCCTGATGGTAAGCAATTACCGTCGCCCATAAACACCTGCAACACCAGAGGAGTCGCAAGTGCGTTCCCGGTATTTCCGACCGGCCGGCTTATGATTAAGAGCAAAAGGGTCGAGGAAACCTAGCCTCCTAAGACCCCGCGTCCTATATAAAGGACAAAATATGGTCAACGGAAAATAAGTTAAATTTTGAAGTGATAGAGTTACATTTGTTTTGGTTTGATTGATTTGACATAAAATAAAATTCAAATTTCTAATCGGAACTGTTAGGTTCAAATTCGATTGTATTTTTATTTGTATGGTGGGTCTCAGGAGGCTAGATTTTACGTCGACTTTTCCACTAGCTCGGTTTCTAGAATAGACTATGAAAACGAATGAAAACCGAAGCATTTCAGCCTTGTCTTGTGACCTTTTAATGCCCAAAGGCCTTCAATAGTATATTGTGTCTCAAGGGAGCAAAATGATATATTTACGGCGAGGGCGTTATATTGAATTCTGAGTGAAGCGAAAGAATCTTGAGCGTAGCGAAGGATTCAAGTGTTTACGCCCAAGACGGAAATAATTTTGCTACCGTGTGACACATACTGCTTTTCACACCGCCTATGAGGCCCGCTGCTAAAAACATGAGAAGTCTTACAAATAATTTTAGTACTGAGTGGCACATACTGCTTTCACACCTTCTATGAGGAAATAGTACATTACTTACCAAGGGCGGTAAAACAAAGAATGTCTCAGATCGCAGGTATTTGACGCCCGAGACGAAGGCAAGGGCGATAATTATGCGATCTGAGGCTTTCTTAATTACCGCTCAAGGTAAGTACAAAATTTTATGTCATCCTCTGGCCAGGAAGTGGGATTTTTCGCGCGCGGAGCGTGCGGTAATTGCCACTTTATGGCCAGGTGTGACATAAAGAATCATTGTTGCCCTCAAATGAGGGAAGAAAAGTGCATCTTTGATCCCTCATTCGAAGGCAATAATAACGCTTTTCTGAATAGCAGGTGTTAAAAACTTATTCTCTCCAATGTGTTTAAATTACGTTGGAACAGTTGCTTTAAATTACATTCCTTTTTCTTTGTAGTCTAACGCGAATGAAGATATAAGAACAAAAATTAAGTTTCATATAAATTCGCTACAAGCGTCTCTCTTACATTTTGAATAGAAATATTTACAATATATTATAATTTTTATCTCAATTTGGTATGTACAAATATACATCAAAAACCTCATTTATTTTAATCCCTATGTATATATTATTTTAGCTATCATATGACAGACTCATTGTATATACCACATCCTTTTACATAAATTCATACATACAAAATATCCCAATGTATAATATGGAAAATTGACAAAAGTTATCAAACCTTAATACATTGCAATAGAGTACACTTTTAGAAAACTAAAGTTGAATATATTTATGAACTCGACTAGAGATGCGCCGAATATGGGTTTGACCGAATACGAACATTCGGCCGAATATTAGGTCCAGCTGTTGCCGAACCGAATATTCGGCCGAATTATTCGGTTCAACGTAATTCCTTCATCTACTGATATAAAACAGACTAATTGAAAAGTAAAATTTTTGTTCATTATCAAAGCGATATATTGACATAAATAGGGTCTAAAATGAGCCATATTACCACGAGATAGTTATTTTCCCGAACAAAGTGAGGGAAAATAGTTCGAGGGGTAATAATATGGCTACTTTTCACTTCGATTGCGAGAAAATAAATAAACAAAGGATTGGATGGCTAACAAAATTAACAATTAATTCCACGGCGAACTTATATGTAATTTGGCAGCATGTTTTTTTTTCTAAACTGCTTTCATGCTTTGACACACAAAATAGAGACACCGCGGTTCGTGCGCAACATTCACGCGCAAAAAAGCTAACTCACCTTCCATTGAGCGCTTCAAAGCGTTGCTGGAACGAACAAATCACAAAGGGTTAATCTTACAGGCTCACTTGTTAATAATGTACCAGGGCTGCATAGCTGGAAAGAGCCTAAGGGAACCGAATCATTGGGCCGAATACGGAGTATTCAAAAGTATATTTAATATAAATATTCGGCGCATTAATCTTACAGGCTCACTTGTTAGGAATCGGTATGATCGGGTACCAGGGCCGCATAACTAGAAGGAGCTTAAGGGAACCGAATCATTGGGCCGAATACGGAATATTTATTTAATATAAATGATGAGCGACCACGTTTCCGTCGCTCACCATGGGCCTCATAAGAAGGCTCAGTCACTCAGAGGGCAATGGAGAGGGCTATGCTGGGAGTCTCTGCGTGATCGCATCAGGAATGAGGCCATCCGTAGCAGAACTAAAGTAACCGATATAGCCTTTCGAGTCGCTAAACTTAAGTGGCAGTGGGCGGGGCACATTGCACGCAGAACAGATGGCCGTTGGGGCCGGAAGGTTCTCGAGTGGCGACCACGGACCGGAAGGCGCATCGTGGGTAGGCCCCAAGGTGGACTGATGACCTGGTAAAGGTCGCGGGAATCCGCTGGATACCGGTACTCTTTGGGGGAGGCCTATGTCCAGCAGTGGACGTCTTTCGGCTGATATGATGATGATAAATATTCGGCGCACCTTTAATCTTACAGGCTCACTTATTAATGATCGGTATGAACAGATACCAGGAGCGCATAAGCTGCAAGGAGAGGCGGATAATACGGAATATTCAATCTTCTAATCACACCTTGAATCCTATTCATTTATTCAGTAATTTATACTTTTTTATTAATGAATCATGAGTCTTCTGGTAGATGTCGCTGTAAGCCTCCCTTAAGGCGTTTGTATAAAAAAGAATAGTTTACGTTAGCAGCGGTACTGCTTAATACGAAGGAACGGTTGATGAATTTAGAACTGGGGTAGCGATTGCACCTATAGCTCAGTTGGCTAGAGCGACTGGCCGCGAGTGCCGGGAGGTCGCAGGTTCGAATCCTGCTCGGTACCTAAATTTTTCAATTTTTCCTTCATTCTAAATTTCAGTCATTTATAGCTTTCATATGTACAATATAGGTTTTACAATGCATGTGCTCGGAAAACGCGTTTTCTAAGCGGCCTAACTGTGCGCAAAGTATCACTTTTCCGTACTAGTGCTAGAGAATTTGTTATTTGAGAAAAGTTTTACAAATTCATCAATTACAGATTTACATTCTTATATGATCATATCCTAGCGTTATCCCGGTACAGTTGCATCCTAAAAGATGCCCGGGGTCCGCTACCTAATCCCAAGAGTTGGCGTAGGCACTAGTTTTTACGGAAGCGACTGCCACCTGACCTTCCAACCCGAGGGAAAACCAGACCTTATTGGAATTAGGCTTGTCACTTGACTGTTAGAAGTTCTCGAGCCGCCCGAAAGCCTCTAACTTGGCTTAACGACTGCTATCATAGACAGCAGCCGGGATTAACGGCTTAACGTGCCTTCCAAAGCACGGGAGCGCTCAGTTAATAACCACTCAAAGCGGTCACCCATCCAATAACTGACCTGGGCCGACGTTGCGATTTACATTCGTATATATATACCGTACATACATAAATATGAATACTTCATTAAGAGTAGGTATTATTGATCATATTGGATTAAAATTTTTACACTAAAATGCCTTCCCGCTTTAGCATTTTGCACATGCGCAGTTAGTACACGTTGACATATCGAGCAATGTTAGTTATAACCTATACATTTTAAATTAACTGTTCGATTCATTTTTTTATTTCCTCGCACAATGCATTATAAAACGTACGACACATGTTTGGAAACGCAATTCGCAACTCTTGTCGGTTAAAAACACTCGCTGCACGCTCGTGTTTTTGTTCACCGCCACTCACTTTCCGAACTTGTATCGTAAATAACTATTATCTACACCCATACAGTAAATCCACTTTTATGTGCTCAAAAAATGTAGGTAAGGACCAACTTTACAATATCGCGCCGGTCCGGGGCGGAGATGGCCATAACAGCATCAAAAACGGTATCGTTATGGCCATCTCCGCCCATTACGATACAGGCTCGTGCTCAAAAAGACTTCAACGAGCTCACGAACTCGAACTCCTGCACTTTCAACGCAATGGTGCCTCAACACATGAAAGAGGATTTAATGTATGGATGTAGATAAAGTAGTGTATACAACTGTACATAATTAGGGCTTAAAACACTCGTGTGATCCTATTATGAAACGAGCGTCCACACTCGTGTTTTAAGACCTCTCATTATGTATCAGTTGCATAAATTACTATTACAAGGTTCTGGTATTAAGGGACTTCTAGCTCCCAATAGACCCTCGATCTATAATTCGCGTTTTCTAGTATTTGGCTTATCGTATCGTTCTTAACAACGAGGTTTACCGAAATAGTTACCATATTTACTACAAAACTCACTGTTCTCGAGATAATGGCATCAAAATTTATAGTTAGCTTTTTCAAAATTTGGCTTTGCTGTAGACAAAGGATTGGAGAATCGATGACCGTTTGTGCTATAAATACTCGTATATCTATTTTGACGGAGTAATATCTACTCAAAACTCGTCAAAAATTTATGAGTAACGGCACTAGGTACAGTAGGCGCTCGATAATCCGGCACCCGATATTTTTCCTTTATGCCGGATTGTCGGAACTGCCGGACTATCGAATGTTTACGTTTTTCGTCCGCCATTTTGTCAAAGCGACGCTGCGAAACAAGAAAAAGCAAAACACGTGGCTTCACTTTTAAGGTTAGGTCCGGGCCTAGCGAGAGAAACTCGAACAATTCAACCCAACCGCTCAGTAGTCCGGCGTTCAGCTGTGTAATATGCCGGATTATAGAGCTGGCTACCTGAGTCCCAAAGTGCCGGACAAATGCCGGATTATAGAGCTGGCTACCTGAGTCCCAAAGTGCCGGACAAATGCCGGATTATAGAGCTGGCTACCTGAGTCCCAAAGTTGCTTATGCAGATAAATTGAGATTTTGTTCAAAATGGCTGACGGTTTACCATAAATTACCTCCTTAACTTGGGTAATCATTCGTCTGACGTAATTAGGCACAAACGTCATATCAAATGGGTTGTGCTCGACAAAAACAGTGAAACTATGATAGGGACAACAAAATATATGCAAGTCTCTGTCGCTTTTATAGAAAAATGTATATGATCGTCTTGCTCGGTTGTAGTATTATTGCGTGTAAGTCTGTGGTATTAGGAAAACCGCCACCGCTTGAAGTCGGGGTCGAGCCGTGCTGAGAGCGTGCCGGATTGGCGAGCGCCGGATTATCGAGCGCCTACAGTATATACAGAGATCCTACGGGCTCAGTTAATAGGAGCGGTATTATCGGGTACCAGGGCCGCATAGAAGCAAGGAGCCTAAGGGAACCTGATCACGGTTGTGGACTACCGAGCGTGCCGGATTGGCGAGCGACGGATTATCGAGCGCCTACTGTATATACAGAGATCCTACGGGCTCACTTGATAGGAACGGTATTATCGGGTACCAGGGCCGCATAGAAGCAAGGAGCCTAAGGGAACCTGATCACGGTTGTGGACTACCGAGCGTGCCGGATTGGCGAGCGCCGGATTACCGAGCGCCTACTGTATATACAGAGATCCTACGGGCTCACTTGATAGGAACGGTATTATCGGGTACCAGGGCCGCATAGAAGCAAGGAGCCTAAGGGAACCTGATCACGGTTGTGGACTACCGAGCGTGCCGGATTGGCGAGCGACGGATTATCGAGCGCCTACTGTATATACAGAGATCCTACGGGCTCACTTGATAGGAACGGTATTATCGGGTACCAGGGCCGCATAGAAGCAAGGAGCCTAAGGGAACCTGATCACGGTTGTGGACTACCGAGCGTGCCGGATTGGCGAGCGTCGGATTATCGAGCGCCTACTGTATATACAGAGATCCTACGGGCTTATTAAGGATCGGTATTATCGGTTACCAGGGCCGCATAGAAGCAAGGAGCCTAAGGGAACCTGATCACGGTTGTGGACAACCGAGCGTGCCGGATTGGCGAGCGCCGGATTACCGAGCGCCTACTGTATATACAGAGATCCTACGGGCTCACTTGATAGGAACGGTATTATCGGGTACCAGGGCCGCATAGAAGCAAGGAGCCTAAGGGAACCTGATCACGGTTGTGGACTACCGAGCGTGCCGGATTGGCGAGCGCCGGATTATCGAGCGCCTACTGTATATACAGAGATCCTACGGGCTCACTTGATAGGAACGGTATTATCGGGTACCAGGGCCGCATAGAAGCAAGGAGCCTAAGGGAACCTGATCACGGTTGTGGACTACCGAGCGTGCCGGATTGGCGAGCGCCGGATTACCGAGCGCCTACTGTATATACAGAGATCCTACGGGCTCACTTGATAGGAACGGTATTATCGGGTACCAGGGCCGCATAGAAGCAAGGAGCCTAAGGGAACCTGATCACGGTTGTGGACTACCGAGCGTGCCGGATTGGCGAGCGTCGGATTATCGAGCGCCTACTGTATATACAGAGATCCTACGGGCTTATTAAGGATCGGTATTATCGGTTACCAGGGCCGCATAGAAGCAAGGAGCCTAAGGGAACCTGATCACGGTTGTGGACAACCGAGCGTGCCGGATTGGCGAGCGCCGGATTACCGAGCGCCTACTGTATATACAGAGATCCTACGGGCTCACTTGATAGGAACGGTATTATCGGGTACCAGGGCCGCATAGAAGCAAGGAGCCTAAGGGAACCTGATCACGGTTGTGGACTACCGAGCGTGCCGGATTGGCGAGCGCCGGATTATCGAGCGCCTACTGTATATACAGAGATCCTACGGGCTCACTTGATAGGAACGGTATTATCGGGTACCAGGGCCGCATAGAAGCAAGGAGCCTAAGGGAACCTGATCACGGTTGTGGACTACCGAGCGTGCCGGATTGGCGAGCGACGGATTATCGAGCGCCTACTGTATATACAGAGATCCTACGGGCTCAC
The DNA here is from genome assembly GCA_963556455.1 of Epiblema foenella. NCBI lineage: Eukaryota > Metazoa > Arthropoda > Insecta > Lepidoptera > Tortricidae > Epiblema > Epiblema foenella. The sequence goes on from OY747118.1 coordinate 886,015, forward strand.
TTGATAGGAACGGTATTATCGGGTACCAGGGCCGCATAGAAGCAAGGAGCCTAAGGGAACCTGATCACGGTTGTGGACTGCCGAGCGTGCCGGATTGGCGAGCGCCGGATTATCGAGCGCCTACTGTATATACAGAGATCCTACGGGCTCACTTGATAGGAACGGTATTATCGGGTACCAGGGCCGCATAGAAGCAAGGAGCCTAAGGGAACCTGATCACGGTTGTGGACTACCGAGCGTGCCGGATTGGCGAGCGCCGGATTATCGAGCGCCTACTGTATATACAGAGATCCTACGGGCTCACTTGATAGGAACGGTATTATCGGGTACCAGGGCCGCATAGAAGCAAGGAGCCTAAGGGAACCTGATCACGGTTGTGGACTACCGAGCGTGCCGGATTGGCGAGCGCCGGATTATCGAGCGCCTACTGTGTATACAGAGATCCTACGGGCTCAGTTGATAGGAACGGTATTATCGGGTACCAGGGCCGCATAGAAGCAAGGAGCCTAAGGGAACCTGATCACGGTTGTGGACAACCGAGCGTGCCGGATTGGCGAGCGCCGGATTATCGAGCGCCTACTGTATATACAGAGATCCTACGGGCTCAGTTGATAGGAACGGTATTATCGGGTACCAGGGCCGCATAGAAGCAAGGAGCCTAAGGGAACCTGATCACGGTTGTGGACTACCGAGCGTGCCGGATTGGCGAGCGCCGGATTATCGAGCGCCTACTGTATATACAGAGATCCTACGGGCTCACTTGATAGGAACGATATTATCGGGTACCAGGGCCGCATAGAAGCAAGGAGCCTAAGGGAACCTGATCACGGTTGTGGACTACCGAGCGTGCCGGATTGGCGAGCGCCGGATTATCGAGCGCCTACTGTATATACAGAGATCCTACGGGCTCACTTGATAGGAACGGTATTGTCGGGTACCAGGGCCGCATAGAAGCAAGGAGCCTAAGGGAACCTGATCACGGTTGTGGACTACCGAGCGTGCCGGATTGGCGAGCGCCGGATTATCGAGCGCCTACTGTATATACAGAGATCCTACGGGCTCACTTGATAGGAACGGTATTATCGGGTACCAGGGCCGCATAGAAGCAAGGAGCCTAAGGGAACCTGATCACGGTTGTGGACTACCGAGCGTGCCGGATTGGCGAGCGCCGGATTATCGAGCGCCTACTGTATATACAGAGATCCTACGGGCTCACTTGATAGGAACGGTATTATCGGGTACCAGGGCCGCATAGAAGCAAGGAGCCTAAGGGAACCTGATCACGGTTGTGGACTACCGAGCGTGCCGGATTGGCGAGCGCCGGATTATCGAGCGCCTACTGTATATACAGAGATCCTACGGGCTCACTTGATAGGAACGGTATTATCGGGTACCAGGGCCGCATAGAAGCAAGGAGCCTAAGGGAACCTGATCACGGTTGTGGACTACCGAGCGTGCCGGATTGGCGAGCGCCGGATTATCGAGCGCCTACTGTATATACAGAGATCCTACGGGCTCACTTGATAGGAACGGTATTATCGGGTACCAGGGCCGCATAGAAGCAAGGAGCCTAAGGGAACCTGATCACGGTTGTGGACTACCGAGCGTGCCGGATTGGCGAGCGCCGGATTATCGAGCGCCTACTGTATATACAGAGATCCTACGGGCTCACTTGATAGGAACGGTATTGTCGGGTACCAGGGCCGCATAGAAGCAAGGAGCCTAAGGGAACCTGATCACGGTTGTGGACTACCGAGCGTGCCGGATTGGCGAGCGCCGGATTATCGAGCGCCTACTGTATATACAGAGATCCTACGGGCTCACTTGATAGGAACGGTATTATCGGGTACCAGGGCCGCATAGAAGCAAGGAGCCTAAGGGAACCTGATCACGGTTGTGGACTACCGAGCGTGCCGGATTGGCGAGCGCCGGATTATCGAGCGCCTACTGTATATACAGAGATCCTACGGGCTCACTTGATAGGAACGGTATTATCGGGTACCAGGGCCGCATAGAAGCAAGGAGCCTAAGGGAACCTGATCACGGTTGTGGACTACCGAGCGTGCCGGATTGGCGAGCGACGGATTATCGAGCGCCTACTGCATATACAGAGATCCTACGGGCTTATTAAGGATCGGTATTGTCGGGTATCAGGGCCGCATAGCTGCAAAGAGCCTAAGGGAACCTGATCACGGTTGTGGACTACCGAGCGTGCCGGATTGGCGAGCGCCGGATTATCGAGCGCCTACTGTGTATACAGAGATCCTACGGGCTCACTTGATAGGAACGGTATTATCGGGTACCAGGGCCGCATAGAAGCAAGGAGCCTAAGGGAACCTGATCACGGTTGTGGACTACCGAGCGTGCCGGATTGGCGAGCGCCGGATTATCGAGCGCCTACTGTATATACAGAGATCCTACGGGCTCACTTGATAGGAACGGTATTATCGGGTACCAGGGCCGCATAGAAGCAAGGAGCCTAAGGGAACCTGATCACGGTTGTGGACTACCGAGCGTGCCGGATTGGCGAGCGCCGGATTATCGAGCGCCTACTGTGTATACAGAGATCCTACGGGCTCACTTGATAGGAACGGTATTATCGGGTACCAGGGCCGCATAGAAGCAAGGAGCCTAAGGGAACCTGATCACGGTTGTGGACTACCGAGCGTGCCGGATTGGCGAGCGCCGGATTATCGAGCGCCTACTGTATATACAGAGATCCTACGGGCTCACTTGATAGGAACGGTATTATCGGGTACCAGGGCCGCATAGAAGCAAGGAGCCTAAGGGAACCTGATCACGGTTGTGGACTACCGAGCGTGCCGGATTGGCGAGCGCCGGATTATCGAGCGCCTACTGTATATACAGAGATCCTACGGGCTCACTTGATAGGAACGGTATTATCGGGTACCAGGGCCGCATAGAAGCAAGGAGCCTAAGGGAACCTGATCACGGTTGTGGACTACCGAGCGTGCCGGATTGGCGAGCGCCGGATTATCGAGCGCCTACTGTGTATACAGAGATCCTACGGGCTCACTTGATAGGAACGGTATTATCGGGTACCAGGGCCGCATAGAAGCAAGGAGCCTAAGGGAACCTGATCACGGTTGTGGACTACCGAGCGTGCCGGATTGGCGAGCGCCGGATTATCGAGCGCCTACTGTATATACAGAGATCCTACGGGCTCACTTGATAGGAACGGTATTATCGGGTACCAGGGCCGCATAGAAGCAAGGAGCCTAAGGGAACCTGATCACGGTTGTGGACTACCGAGCGTGCCGGATTGGCGAGCGCCGGATTATCGAGCGCCTACTGTATATACAGAGATCCTACGGGCTCACTTGATAGGAACGGTATTATCGGGTACCAGGGCCGCATAGAAGCAAGGAGCCTAAGGGAACCTGATCACGGTTGTGCCCAGCGCCTCCTCGCTGCACGCGTGCGCCAACGCCGCCTCGAAGTCTTGCGGGAGATACACCTGGTGGAGGAAAAAATGAATAAAAAAAAGACAGAACTAGCGGCGTGCCAATAAATAAAAAAAATCAAAATGGCGGCTTGTGCAGTCACCGATTAATATGTGCTAAAACAAGGCACGTATAAAATTTATTTGACATAAGCCTCTTCGAGATTTCTTTGAATATATTACACTAGTTAAGATATATATAAATAAACATAAAGTCATTACGTCATCTTGTTCCGCGCCAGCTCCGCCAGCCAGTCCGTGTGTGCTAGTGTCAGTAGTCACCCACATGGTCCAGCACTGGCCGCAGCGTGCCCTCGTCCACGAGGCGCGCCAGCTCCGCCAGCCCGGCCGCCAGGCGCTGGCGCGGCTCCAGCCAGTCCGTGTGTGCTAGTGTCAGTAGTCACCCACCTGGTCCAGCACTGGCCGCAGCGTGCCCTCGTCCACGAGGCGCGCCAGCTCCGCCAGCCCGGCCGCCAGGCGCTGGCGCGGCTCCAGCCAGTCCGTGTGTGCTAGTGTCAGTAGTCACCCACCTGGTCCAGCACTGGCCGCAGCGTGCCCTCGTCCACGAGGCGCGCCAGCTCCGCCAGCCAGTCCGTGTGTGCTAGTGTCAGTAGTCACCCACCTGGTCGAGCACTGGCCGCAGCGTGCCCTCGTCCACGAGGCGCGCCAGCTCCGCCAGCCAGTCCGTGTGTGCTAGTGTCAGTAGTCACCCACCTGGTCGAGCACTGGCCGCAGCGTGCCCTCGTCCACGAGGCGCGCCAGCTCCGCCAGCCCGGCCGCCAGGCGCTGGCGCGGCTCCAGCCAGTCCGTGTGTGCTAGTGTCAGTAGTCACCCACCTGGTCCAGCACTGGCCGCAGCGTGCCCTCGTCCACGAGGCGCGCCAGCTCCGCCAGCCCGGCCGCCAGGCGCTGGCGCGGCTCCAGCCAGTCCGTGTGTGCTAGTGTCAGGAGTCACCCACCTGGTCCAGCACTGGCCGCAGCGTGCCCTCGTCCACGAGGCGCGCCAGCTCCGCCAGCCCGGCCGCCAGGCGCTGGCGCGGCTCCAGCCAGTCCGTGTGTGCTAGTGTCAGTAGTCACCCACCTGGTCCAGCACTGGCCGCAGCGTGCCCTCGTCCACGAGGCGCGCCAGCTCCGCCAGCCAGTCCGTGTGTGCTAGTGTCAGTAGTCACCCACCTGGTCGAGCACTGGCCGCAGCGTGCCCTCGTCCACGAGGCGCGCCAGCTCCGCCAGCCAGTCCGTGTGTGCTAGTGTCAGTAGTCACCCACCTGGTCGAGCACTGGCCGCAGCGTGCCCTCGTCCACGAGGCGCGCCAGCTCCGCCAGCCAGTCCGTGTGTGCTAGTGTCAGTAGTCACCCACCTGGTCGAGCACTGGCCGCAGCGTGCCCTCGTCCACGAGGCGCGCCAGCTCCGCCAGCCCGGCCGCCAGGCGCTGGCGCGGCTCCAGCCAGTCCGTGTGTGCTAGTGTCAGTAGTCACCCACCTGGTCCAGCACTGGCCGCAGCGTGCCCTCGTCCACGAGGCGCGCCAGCTCCGCCAGCCCGGCCGCCAGGCGCTGGCGTGGCTCCAGCCAGTCCGTGTGTGCTAGTGTCAGGAGTCACCCACCTGGTCCAGCACTGGCCGCAGCGTGCCCTCGTCCACGAGGCGCGCCAGCTCCGCCAGCCCGGCCGCCAGGCGCTGGCGCGGCTCCAGCCAGTCCGTGTGTGCTAGTGTCAGTAGTCACCCACCTGGTCCAGCACTGGCCGCAGCGTGCCCTCGTCCACGAGGCGCGCCAGCTCCGCCAGCCAGTCCGTGTGTGCTAGTGTCAGTAGTCACCCACCTGGTCGAGCACTGGCCGCAGCGTGCCCTCGTCCACGAGGCGCGCCAGCTCCGCCAGCCAGTCCGTGTGTGCTAGTGTCAGTAGTCACCCACCTGGTCGAGCACTGGCCGCAGCGTGCCCTCGTCCACGAGGCGCGCCAGCTCCGCCAGCCCGGCCGCCAGGCGCTGGCGCGGCTCCAGCCAGTCCGTGTGGGTCCCGCACCCGGCCACCCACTGCCCAAAACGTGCATACATATTACGTAAAAAATGACAATGTAAAGTAAGTAACATAAAACTTACACTACTTTTATATCACGAAAGCGGGTGAGCCATGGTTGTGTGGAGATATATGCAGGCTGTCTATGTGTGCGTCAGCGTAGAAGCTACTATGTGTTCACATTGTCTGTGTTCGTATGTGTCACAACTGCAAGTCTGGCTAAGCCGCGAACACATGAGCGCATAACGAGCGGCGTGATTATAGGACCGAAACCAACGTTCCCGATTACGCCCGAACTTAGCCGGAACCACTAATCGGCGTTGCCGATTAATCGGCCACATCCGCACCGATTACTCAGCCCATCTCTAATTATTAGGTATCTAAGACATTTATTGATAAACCGAACATACAGGCACCACATGAAAATATTAAAACAAATAGAACAAAGTAAAAAATAACATATTTAAAATCATAACACAGAAAAAAAGAACTTATACCTATTTGGTGCTGTTATGGTGGTTACAAAAGGACACCACTCAGCATATGCTGTGGCATACATATAGGGCCGGAAAGATAAATCAGAACAGACACACTAGTGACGAGCATATTATGATTGTGTAACATATAAGTAGACACTATCATTTTACCAGTTATACACTTACAATGTTTAAGCTTTAGGACAGGGGATGGGAGCGATTTAAAAGAGAAGGGTAGGTGTATAATAAAGGATTATGGTATAACCCTATTTTTATATAAGTAAGTATTAAAACAAAAATCTCAAAATAGATACACTACGGACACGGCAGTTGCAAGCTAAAAAGATATTTTCTGAACTATTATCAATAAATAGGACACAAAAAACCATTTCTACTGATAACACCACAGTAAAAAAATAAATTTATTTACCCTCAGAACCCTGAAAGTGTAGAAGGACGCGGCGAACATGACCGCCAGGGGGGTGGGCAGCCGGTCCGTGATCAGCGGCTGGGGGCGGAGCTCCACCACCGCGTCACGCGCAGCCGTCGCTCTGCAACAGGTAGTCGTCTCTTTCAAACCCAGCGCGCACGTCGAGGTGTGAACGGAATAGGCTATACGTTAAGTTGGACTTCGCGGTTCAGTGATGAGTGTATTAGCGGGCAAGAGAGAGTGCGATGGCTTTCAAAGGTCGTGACGAAATTGTGCTAAAGGTACCAGGGCGGCATAAAGAGTGGATATTATTATTTGACAATAATTTATACTAAACACAGTTTTGAAACAGCATGCCGGAATCCCTTACAACCCTGACCATGGTAGTAAAAGGCGAAAAGATATTGTTTGCCCTAAAAATATTAATAACAGGCACGCGTTCTCTTGCAGATTTTTCAACTTCTTAGGTCCTCTTCTTTACAACAGGCTTAATGCGCGGCTAGATTTATATTCACTGAACTACATGAGATGTAAATCTACGCTACGAGAAGCCCTAAAAAAGTTGTCATATGATGACACAGAGAAATTATTAATTGTTTTAAAATAATTTTGCATCGTGGCATATGTTTTATATTGCATGTGAATATTTCTAAGTAATTGTAAGTCCTTCTTTGCCTGAAACGCAGGGTTTCCTAGCTCAGGCACGTGTTATTTACTACCATATATTTGTAAACTCCTAGCCTATTATAGTTCTTAATTTTGTACAACATGTTTTATTGATAAATTATTATTATATTATTATTCTGACGCTGCGAGGTAATGTACCTTTCTTTTTCTAATAGAGGATAAGCATTTTTTTTTCATAATTCCATTCTAACCAGTTTTTAGAGAGGAACTAATGTGTACATGCAACAACTACAATTAGAATAACACAAAAGACATAAATGAATTTTAAAGTAAAGCATAAAAACCTAGTCCTGAAAGCGTCCCATACTAATTGAGCATAGTATGTGACGTCATATACTACGCGCTCGTACTACCATCCGTCGCACGCGATTTAGCGGCCCCCATTTCACTTGCACTGTTCAATTAGAAATAGGAAGCAGGAGCGCTATTCAAGACAGAACCTTGTTTCGGTACCAGGATCACATGAAGTATAGAGGCCATGTCGGGTCCATATTGGCTCACATAACATTACTTGTCATATTATTTTTCATAATAACGCTTTTTGATCATAGTAATCATTTGTCATAATTTTTTTGCCTACAAATTTGTTGTATATACATTTGTATTACCAACATCATTACTCATAATTATATTTAGGCAGATTTTTTAACAACATAATGTCATTTCCAACTATTCATCACAACTCATAATGATTTTTAAAATAAACTTAATAATTATAAACTTATATTGTATATAAGTATTTGAAAGCATAACATATAAAGTATGGGTGTATTGGATTATATCGGCTGTCAATGTATGCGCTGAATTACAACATGTAAATTTGATTGTCAATAAATCATCTATTATGTCGATTATCCCCGCAACTTTTTTATTTTTCATGTACCTAGCTTATTAAGTGATTTCGGCCCGCCAAGAAGTCGACGGAGCCCCGCTTCGCGGGGCTCCTTTTTCCGCTCTGAGGAACAAAAGACACCTAAAACTCCTCCTCGCTTCGCTCGTCGTCGTACCTATCCCGACTCTGGGACTGTATTTCTATTTTGATAGCAAGTTGAATGTGGTGTGGAAGATACCTGACAGTTTATAAATAAAACCAGGTAAAGTTTAAAATAAATATTATATAAATTTTTATTACTAATTTGTCGTTGTTAAAAAATTAATATGATTTAAAATTTTATTATTTAAAATCGTTATATTTTAAAAATAAATGAAAATTAACATTAGTATTACAGATATTTATTATGATTGACATTATTAACATGAATGATTCAGTGTTACGATAGTTATGCGCAAAGACAAGTTATAAGTAATGATCATTATGATATAAAATTATATAACAAACATTTTCGGACTTCCAATAATCGAAGTAGCAATTTTATGTGAACTTTGGCGCACCCGGCCATGTCTGCGCGGATAGCGACGCGGCAAGCATTTTATACGTTCATTGCTTGGTCGAGACGCGCAACGCACTGCGATTAGTTGGGATCACACGCAATGTATTAGGCTTAGAGTATAGATCCTATATGCGTGCCATCAAGAGGGGCGGAAAAGGTCTTGTGCAGATAAATTGAGTATTTGTTTAAAATGGCTGACAGTTTACCATTAATTACCTCCTCAATCATTCGTCTGACGTAATTAGGCATAAATGTCATATTAAATAGGTTGTGCTCGACAAAAGTGAAACTATGATAGGGACAACAAAATATATGCAAGTCTGTGTCGCTCTTATAGAAAAATGTATATGGTCGTCTTGCTCGGTTGTGGTATTATTGCGTGTCACGTCTGGTAAGTCTGTGGTATTAGGAAAACTGCCGCCGCTTGAAGTCGGGGTCGGGCCGTAAGAAAAAGGGTAGATTTTCCCTTCTCGGGTAGCGTCGCGGTACCAGGAGCACATGGAGTATAGAGAGCACTAACTTGAGCGCGGCCCGGGCGGGCGCGGAGGGGGCGGCGGGCGCGCCGGCGCCGGCGCAGGCCAGCACGGCGTCCCAGGGGCCCGCGCGCGCGCCGTGCTGCGCCAGCGCCGCCCACGACGCCGCCGCGTGGCTGCCGCCGGCGCCGTCCAGCTCCACGAATTCGTGCGCTCCTGATCGTTTAAACATAAGTCATTTACTCTAATATATATTTTTTATTTATTCAGGAAACAAACGGTCATGTACAGAAGAGAATATATCTTAAGAGATGTATTAACAAACCTGGAGTTCTATTAGTTATTTAGGAAATAACAATAGTTGTAATATGTTTTCGAAACAGGGTGGGGTAAGTACGCATGCCTACTACTTACACGCCAATATTATGTTACATTTAAAGTTATACAATGATACTGGAAAGATCCACTAAGCTTAGAGTTACACAATGATAAATTTAGATTACTACTAGAAGTAAAAGAAAAACAATAGGTATTATATATGTATAAGAACAGCGATATCAATCAAATAATTTCTTTGTCGCTGCCCCCTCAAACTACACCCCCACTCACCCAGGCCGCGCAGCGCGTCGCGCGCCCGGCGCGGCGCCAGCACCGACACGTGCGCGCCGCGCGCCGCCAGCAGCTGCACCAGCGCGCAGCCCTCGCCGCTCGCCGCGCCGCACACCGCCACGCTGCGGCCAGCGGACAGATATATACCAGTGACAAGAAGTACACACTTCTGTGTTCCCGGTGCTTAGCGGGGTCTAGCGGAGGACTCCTAATCTCGGCCGGCTACTTTGCCCGCTAAAATGTAAATATTTCAGCAAACCAAGCAGTTCCCTACACGCCTCCCGTTTCTCCTTACACTCCAGCGCACTGCGGAACCGCACCAACGCTTGAAGCCCCCTTGGACTTCAGGCGTTGAAGCCCTAGCTCCTGTCGTCAGCAGTCCTCCGCTAGACTCCGCTAAGTGTAACATGTACCAGGGACACAGAACAAGCGAGGCAGTTTCCCACGCGCCTACAGTTTCCTCTTACATTCCAGCGCGCAGCGGAGCCGCTTCAACGTCTGAAGCCCTAGGACCCCTGTCCTTGGCAGTCCTCTATTAGACCTCGCTAAGATCACCAAGTACCAGGGACACAGAACAAGCGAGGCAGTTCCCCACGCGCCTACAGTTTCCCCTTAGGGTCGGTTGCACCAACATACGATCACAGGCCGGTCATCATCAAATATGGCGTCGACAGCTATCACCCCATAGAAACTTGTCAAACTTTCCATACAATCAGATTTTAACGAACACCGCTTACGATTACAGACGGTTTGATGCAATCCACTCTAAGTGTACCAAGTACCAGGAATACAGAACCAACGAGGCAGTTCCCTGCGCGCCTATCGTTTCCCCTTACATACCAGCGCGCAGCGGAACCGCTCCAACGCCTGTAGCCCTAGGGCCCCTGTCCTTGGCAGCCCTCTATTAGACCCCGCTAAGTGTACCAAGTACCAGGGACACAGAACAAGCGAGGCAGTTCCCCACGCGCCTACAGTTTCCCCTTAGAATTGGTTGCACCAACATACGATCACAGGCCGGTCATCATCAAATATGGCGTCAGCAGCTATCACCCCATAGAAACTTGTCAAATTTTCCATACAATCAGATTTTAACGAACACCGCTTACAAATACAGACGGTTTGGTGCAACCCACCCTAAGTGTACCAAGTACTAGGAATACAGAACTAACAAGGCAGATCCCCACGCGCCTTCCGTTTCTACTTACACTCCAGCGCGTTGCGGTGCCGCTCCAACGCCTGCAGCCCTAGGGCCCCAGTCCTCGGCAGCTCTCTATTAGACCCCTAGGACTTCAGGCGTTGAAACCCTAGCTCCTGCCGTCAGCAGTCCTCCGCTAGACCCCGCTAAGTATACCCACCAAATACCGAAGACACAGAACAAACGAGGCAGTTCCCTATGCGCCTACCGTTTCTTCTTACGTTCTGAAACCCTAGGGTTCCTGTCCCTGACAACCCTTTATTAGACCCCGCTAAGTGCACCAAGAACCAGGGACACAGAACAAGCGAGGCAGTTCCCTACGCGGCTTCCGTTTCCCCTTACATAGCAGCACGCAGCGGACCCGCTCCAACGACTGAAGCCCCCTAGGACTTCAGGCGTTGAAGCCCTAGCTCCTATCCTCAGCAGTCCTCCACTAGACCCCACTAAGTGTAACATGTACCAGGGACACAGAACAAACGGGGCAGTTCCCTACGCGCCTACCGTTTCCCCTTACATTCCAGCGCGCAGTGGAGCCGCTCCAACGCCTGGAGCGCCAGGGCCCCCGCCCACGGCAAGGAGGCCGCGGTGTCCGCCTGCAAGCCCCGGGGCCGTTTGCTCACACGGGTACTGAAAAATAAGATCTCATCAGTACCGACTCGGTGACGCAGCCCCAAACCTAACCTCGTGGCGCCCACGCGCCTTCTGATAAACCAAAATAAGCATGGCGGCTCCAACCCAGCACTTTTTTCAACTAACCTTCAATTACTGCCCACGCGCCTTTCAGAAGGCCATATTAATAAACTCTGTAAATCTAGTAATTGAGGCCCAGTGGCCTTTGTAAAGATCAAAAGGTAGACAAATAATTGAATTTAAAAACACATGCTAATATAATCATAATTATACCCTGAAAGTTTCACTTCAAACATACACAAATTCACAAATACAAATTTCAACTCAAAATCTTGGGCGGATATGACTGTAACTATTATGTCATATAAGAAGGACAGTCGGGTCATAGTTAAAGAGGAGCCAAAAAATCTTTGGGCGCCACGACGCTAGGGTAGAGCGGCGGTACCTGCGCACGGTGAGCAGCTCGCTGGCGGCGCCGCCGCTCCACTCGCTGACGCAGCCCCACACCTCGTCGCCGAGCTCCAGCTCGCCCACGCCGTGCCCCACGTCCAGCACCACACCTGCAACCACAACACCAAGTCTGAGGAGGAGATGTGCTGAGTTGAAATAGTAGATTGTGTCTCAAGGGAGCAAAATGATATATTTACGGCGAGGGCGGTATATTGAATTCTGAGTGAAGCGAAAGATTCTACAATAGAATCCTGAGCGTAGCGAGGGATTCTAAAGTAGAATCTTGAGCGTAGCGAGGGATTCAAGTGTTTACGCCCAAGACGAAAATAATTTTGCTACCGCGTGACACATACTGCTTTTCACACCGTCTATAAAGCTTGCTGCTAAAAACATGAAATATCTTATAAATGATTTTACTACAGAGTGTCACATACTGGTTTTCACACCTTCAATGAGGAAAAGAGTCATTGTTGCCCTCAAATGAGGGAAGAAAAGTACATCTTTGATCCCTTATTCGAGAGCAACAATAACTCTTTTCTGAATAGCAGGTGTGAAAAATCAAATTACTTCCTACAGCCCTTCTAAGCGTCGATTTAATGTACTCATTTGATTCATTAGTACTGCGTGCCTTAACTTCGCTCTGCTTAAGGCAAGGCCATTCCAGTGCAAATGGCTCCCTCTAACACGCGCGAGTTTGCAATTAACCATCCCGCTCTCTACGGAAGCACTGCGCGTAATTTCGTAAATGTTTAGTACATTTTTGGTGATTGTTGGAACACTGAATCACTTATGAAAAATCTATCCGGTTATTTCCTTAGAACAACAAAAAAGCTATAGTTTTTGTAAAAAAAAACGTATCACTGTCGTTGATAATTACGAGATCTGCAGCATTAAAAAAAATTTACTATGATATTTAGGATTTTTTGACAGAGTTACCAAGGCATTTTTCAATATTTTATTCGGTTATTTTTTTTTTGTTTATTTTTCAGTCTACTGTAATTGTTGTGTAGTGTAATTCTACATTATTTCTTCACACTAGAAGCTCAAACTTCAGTATTTTCGGAAGATCTGTGAATGGGCCTTGCCTTAAGTAGAAACGTTTACGACCACTGCCTCTTTGTTTACCTAATTTCTAAATTTAAAAAAAGCAAGCTACAAGTACTGACCCGCGAAGCCGCGGCCCACGACGGGCTGCGCGCGGCCGCGGCCGGCCAGCGCGCGCAGCCCCGCGCCGCGCCCGCGCAGGCCGCGCTCGCGCTACACCCTACAGTACTGACCCGCGAAGCCGCGGCCCACGACGGGCTGCGCGCGGCCGCGGCCGGCCAGCGCGCGCAGCCCCGCGCCGCGCCCGCGCAGGCCGCGCTACACCCTACAGTACTGACCCGCGAAGCCGCGGCCCACGACGGGCTGCGCGCGGCCGCGGCCGGCCAGCGCGCGCAGCCCCGCGCCGCGCCCGCGCAGGCCGCGCTACACCCTACAGTACTGACCCGCGAAGCCGCGGCCCACGACGGGCTGCGCGCGGCCGCGGCCGGCCAGCGCGCGCAGCCCCGCGCCGCGCCCGCGCAGGCCGCGCTACACCCTACAGTACTGACCCGCGAAGCCGCGGCCCACGACGGGCTGCGCGCGGCCGCGGCCGGCCAGCGCGCGCAGCCCCGCGCCGCGCCCGCGCAGGCCGCGCTACACCCTACAGTACTGACCCGCGAAGCCGCGGCCCACGACGGGCTGCGCGCGGCCGCGGCCGGCCAGCGCGCGCAGCCCCGCGCCGCGCCCGCGCAGCGCCGCGCGGTCGCACGCGCACACGCTGAAGGCCTGCACTCGTATTAGCACCTCGCCCGCACCCACCGCTGCAACCACACACGACAAAGTACAGTATACTTCACTAGAATTGGTTTGAAGAAAAAATATTCCTAGAATTTATGATTACACAGCATTTTCATTTCATACGATTTCATAGAAAACACTGCATTTCATAGGATTTTTATTTTATTTCATAGAAAACTTTTTTTTCATTTCATAGAAAACATTTTTTATTCACATCACACAAATCATTTTTCATTTCATACCAATCCTATTTTCATTTCATAGAAATAATTTTCTTTTCATTTCATAGAAAACGTATTTCATAAAAAAATGTTTATTCATTTCATACAAATCATTCTTTCATTTCATACAAATCATTTTTTCATTTCATACTATTTTTTTTTTCATTTCATACAATCTTCTTCTTTTCATAGAAAACATTTTTCGTTTCATATTTACTTTTTTTTGTTTCATAGAAAATATTTCTTTTCATTTCATACAAAACATTTTTTTTAAATTGCATATGTGCATTTGTGTGTGTTTGCACTTAAGTATGTAAATCGTCGCATAGTACTCACAGTACAAGCTTTGCTTAGTTTGGTACTAGGTCGATTTGTGTAAGATTGTCTACAATTATTTATTTATTTATTCATTTCATAAAAAACGATTTTTTTGCTTTTAATCGATAACATTTTATATTCATAAAGGATAGCAATTGTAACCTAACCTAATTTTCTGTTTCACCTAATATGACCTTTTAGCTATACCTAAAAAACTAGTGGTTTTAGAAAAAAAAACATGCAATGAAAATTCTGCAGTACCATTACTTTTTTACTTTATTGAGACGTTTTTCGATTTAATAAATACGGTAATAAAAATGTTAAGCAAATAAATATATTTCATTTCATTTCATTTTCGTTTTTCGATTTAATAAATACGGTAATAAAAATGTTAAGCAAATAAATATATTTCATTTCACTTCATTTCATAAGCGTGCCATACAGCGAGTATACGCAGCAACCGCAAACTCTGGGAGATCGAATATTACTCGACATATTTCGAGTTGGTTTTATTCATAATCATTAGTGATAAACGCGTCGGCACTCCGAGCGCTTTAGAACGGTATTTTTTTTTTTTTAAATACATGGAAAACCAACAGCGTAACACATTTATAAGAAAACTACAATAGAATTACATAGCCAATTAAAGGTTCTCACTTATAGAACTTAACTATCACACAAGAACAGATTTAGCCCAATTAATTTACATACACAAGTGAGCCTACAGCACAAGAGCAGTGGCTACCTTTAACCTATATATCAAAGACACAGAGTAAATACATAAGTTTCATAACTTTAGTAAACCGGTATTTTTAAGTCTTATATACCTGGAGCCGTGGCATCTTCGACGAGTATGACGCTCTGGTCGTTCTGCGCGTGGAGCGCGCGCGCGTGAGGCCCCACGGGCGCCCGGGTGCCGCAGCGGAGCCCCACGGCCAGCCCGCAGCCGCCGCCCAGCGCCAGCCCGCAAGCGAATATCACCATACTGCGCCGCCATACTGACAATGTTCACAAACCACTTATTAATATGTTTCAGAATCAGAATCAGAATCAGAAAAGTATTTATTGCCACACAAAATAAAATGAAAAACAATTTACAAAAAACAATTAAAAATAAACTTACAAATTAAATACAAAAAATAAGAAAAGAAAAAAAAACAAACAGAATTAGTGGGCAATAGCCCCCTGTCTCAGCATGTGCTGGGCGAGGCCCAGCGCTGATTTTCAGACTGGTCCCGAGAGATCGGTCGATCGCAGGCTAACAAATTACCGTGCTTAAGTATTACAATAATTACAATAATTTTCCCTCCCCAAAAATTGTGTTCCAAGCATTTCCCTTCCTATACCTTTTTTTTGAGCATTCATTGCCTGAACTACAAGTATTCTAATGTTTCTTCAGACATTCGTGTTTGAATTAAATAAAAAAATCGATTTCAGTGTTTGAATTAAATAATTGTAGAAGAAACTAAAATCACATACTTTTCTTTATGAAGCTCCATTCAGGTGAACTCCTATAAAATAGACCAATCACGTGTCGACGTTACTGCACTCTTATGAAATTGACCAATCACGTGACGCCGCGGATATAGAATAAGAGACATCAACGAGCGCCCGGCCCATGTGTCTAATCTTCATTTCCGCAGGACTAGTTTGTTTAATTAATTTCCGTTGACTAGTAAAAAAATAGTGTATGCAATAGTTATGTAATTAGCTTTTTAAGTCTCGAACTTTACTTAGACCACTTGGCAAGCCTCGTGGTCAGAAAGCGGTTCTCGACTAAAACAGCATACGTTATATAACGATTGCATAATAGTAGTTTATGCAACTGACACATAATGAGAGGTCCTAAAACACGAGTGTGGTTTTATGAAACGAGCGTCAGCGAGTTTCATAATAGGATCACACGAGTGTTTTAAGGCCTAATTATGTACAGTTGTATACACTACTTTATCTACATCCATACATTAAATCCTCTTTCATGTGTTGAGGCACCATTGCGTTGAAAGTGCAGGAGTTCGAGTTCGTGAGCTCGTTGAAGTCTTTTTGAGCACGAGCCTGTATCGTAATGGGCGGAGATGGCCATAACGATACCGTTTTTGATGCTGTTATGGCCATCTCCGCCCCGGACCGGCGCGATATTGTAAAGTTGGTCCTTACCTACACTTTTTGAGCACATAAAAGAGGATTTACTGTATGGGTGTAGAGAAACTACTATAAGCAATAAAATTGGGGGGGCAAATGTTACTCGCGTCCGCAGGATTTACCTACCACAGCCCTGCACGTGTCCCCTGGGTGGTGCTAAATGAGTAACGCCTTCAAAGGCAACAAGGCAATCAGAGAGCGAAAAATAAATAATAATATGGCGAACAATGCTATCAGTGATCCTATACAGAATTCATATAAGAAGTGCTCCGTCCAGAGTCTCCAAACAAGGGATGTCGGACCCTCAGTGCGCATCCTGCAGCTTAACATAGAAGGAATAAGTTTAGCTAAGAGTGATTATTTGACAAAGGTATTAAATGATTACAGAGTTGACGTTGTTAATATCCAGGAAACCCACACAAGAGACGAAGCAGACTTTGAAAGAAGGGTAAAGCTACCAGGTTACACTCTAGTTAAAGCTATACACCACCCTAAACATGGCATAGCTACTTTTGTCAAATCAAACATCTCCAATATACAACTTGTCACTCACAGCGAAAAGGATCTTGTTTACTACATAGTTATACAGGTAGATAACATTTTTGTAACTAATGCCTACAAGTCTCCAGGTGCTGCGTGGCCTACGGTAGTACTTCCCACCCAATTACACCCGAGTATTTACGTTGGAGATTTCAACAGCCATCACACAAACTGGAAATATGCAGTGACAGATGTAAATGGTGAAGCTCTGGCTCACTGGGCGGATATGCATAACTTACATTTGGTTTTCGATGCTAAAGATAAAGGTACATTCCATTCAGCCAGGTGGAAAAAGGATTATAATCCTGACCTGGTTTTTGTATCTAGAGACCATCTTGATCGTCCAGTACCTTGCAGCCGCTCGGTACTATCTAACTTCCCGAATAGCCAACACAGGCCACTCCTTGTGGAAATCGGTGCTAAGATCGTGTTGAGAAACTCAATGCCCCTTCCGAGATGGAATTTTTCCCGAGCGGATTGGAACGGCTACCACGACCAGTTGGATGCTGAACTGTCCTTGACTGACTTAAGCCCAAAAGCCTCCAACTACGGTAAATTTTGTGAACTGATATTTAAAGTAGCAAAAAACAACATACCCAGAGGCTTTCGGAAAGAATATATTCCAGGATGGAGTTCCAAGAGTGAAGAACTCTATAAAAAATTTCTAAACACAGGAAACCCTAGTACTGGCGCTGATCTACTTACCTCTCTGGATGAGAATCGCAAGGCGAAATGGGAAGCGACAGTTGAAGGAATTGACTTTAAACGATCCAGCAGGAAAGCATGGAAAACACTCAACAGCCTCACGGGGAAGCAATCTACCAGAAGTCACTGTCCGAAGGTTAATCCGGATGCCATAGCCTCACGATTGGTAGAGCTTACGAGAGCTAAGAGATACAAAACCTTCACTAAAAGAATTAAGAAAAATCTCACGACACTCAGAAAGACGTCACCAAAGAACCACGAGCTAGCTAGAGCATTTCGTATTGATGAAATTAGCAAAGCCATAAAGCAGCTCAAGAATAACAAAGCTGCTGGCCCAGACAACGTCTTTAACGAGTTTATCAAGCACATGGGCCCAGCCGCAGTTAGCTGGCTCGCAGCGATGTTTTCGGACATCCTGGTACACAATCGCTTGCCTAAAGAGTTCAAGCTGGCAAAGGTAGTCGCCGTACTTAAACCAGGCAAACCGGATCACCTTCCCGAGAATTATCGACCCATTGCACTCCTTAGCTGCACATGTAAGCTGCTTGAACGCCTCATCCTTGGACGAATTGAACCTTATATAGAGGCAGCAATTCCACCAGAGCAAGCTGGCTTTCGAAGAGGCAGGAACTGCGTTGACCAAGTTTTAGCTGTTACAAATCACATAGAAGCTGGATTTCAGAAACGCCTTAAATCCAGCGCAGTATTTATCGACTTAACAGCCGCCTATGACACTGTTTGGAGACACGGCTTGGTTTATAAGTTACTGTCGATAATACCAAGTAGGGAAGTGGTCGACCTTATCTCTAACATGCTGACTGATAGAGTTTTTGAGGTCTTCTTGGGCAACAAAAAAAGCAGAAAACGGAAACTGAACAACGGCCTCCCACAAGGTTCAGTCTTGGCACCAATACTTTTCAACCTGTACATCTCCGACCTTCCACAAACGGAATCGACAAAGTTCATGTATGCCGATGACATTGCGCTCGTAACCCAGACTAAAGATTTTGAATCTGGAGCTCGGACCTTGACATCTGATCTTAAAGCCCTCTCAGCATATTTCAGCGCATGGAGACTCATACCGAGTGCGAGCAAAACTGAAATATCATGTTTCCACCTGAACAACCGAATGGCCGATCACCACCCAACTGTATACCTAAATGGCGACGCACTAAAGTACAATCCTTACCCAAAGTACCTGGGAGTGACACTAGACCGATCCCTGACGTACAAGGAGCATCTGACCAAATTATCCCAGAAAATTGGAACGAGAAATAATCTGCTCCACAAACTCTGCGGCACCAGCTGGGGAGCGTCTGCTGACTGTTTGCGTACGTCCAGCATTGCGCTTGTCTTCTCAGCAGCAGAATACTGCGCTCCAGTATGGCTCCAAAGTGCACACACTAATAAAGTTGACGTGAAACTGAACGAAACCATGCGTTGCATCTCAGGCACCATTAAATCTACGCCTACCTACTGGTTGCCAGCACTTAGTCACATTGCCCCGCCCCCGCTCCGCCGTCTTCAAGCGCTGCAGAGAGAAGCCGAGAAGATGTCTAAGAATCCTGCATTGCCTGCCCATGCAGAGTTTTACTACCCTCCCCCATTTCGTTTAAAATCTCGGAACCCGCCATGTGCTACAGCTCAAACACTAAACAGCTTCAACATCACAGAGAGGTGGAAAGCTGAATGGGCCACTCTCACAGAAGGCAAAGCTGCCCACTCCACTGATCCGACCTTAAAACCAAAAGGATTTGATCTCCCTCGCAAACTTTGGTGCCGGTTGAATAGGCTGCGAACTGGGCACGGGCGCTGCAATGTCTTCCAACATAGATGGGGTTGGAGGGATTCTCCACTCTGTGAGTGCGGAGAGGAAGACCAAACCACCGAGCACATCTTCCAGCGCTGCCCCCTCCACTCTTACCCTGGACCTGCTGAAGACTTGGACGTCTTGTCACCTGACATGACTGCCTGGCTTAACAACCTCAAAGCTGTACTCTGATTGCCCTCTATAATTGTGTATTGCCATACGATTAAATAAAACCAATAAAATGATTAAAGTTTTAGATAGTAACATAGCCGTTTTTTGATTTTATTGTGCAATAACCAGAAAATACCAGTTTTTAGCTTGAAAATTGTAGTAATAATAGAATTTCTACAACAATGTTATTGGATTTTGTTTTCAACTGTAAAATAGCTTTTTTAAACGACATACATTAATTCAAGTCGGTCGATCCAAATGCAATACAATACAATACAATACAAATACTCTTTATTGCACACCTCAATCAAAGGATACAGTACAGTACAAAAACACAATGAGAAGAGGCAAACAACAGGCGGTCTTATCGCTAAAGAGCGATTTCTTCCAGACAACCTTAGGGTAGCGGAAATCTAATCAGAACGATTCATAGCAAATGATGTGAAATGTACCTCGATCCTTGAGCAGCGCGACCAGCTCCTCGTAGAGCAGCAGCGGGGACAGCGGCGGCGCGCCCTCGCGCACGCGCGCGGCCGCGTCGCGCGCCCACGCCGCGATGCGCGCGCGCCCCTCCGCGATCAGCTCGTGGTGCCAGATGTCGTTGAACGCCTCGCGCACCTGCCGCAGGACCAGGGCAACGTCACGTTATAATAATAATAATAATATTCTTTATTTACAACCTCAAGAGACTCTCGCTAGATGGCTGGGTCAAGGGTCAGATACAGAAGGCGGTACTCCTGGACACGGCGCGGATAGTCAGGAGGTTCCTCTCTCTGTCGCCCTAACCACCGGTAGCTTAGGCCCCGCCTCGCTGCCGGCGGCACCCTAGGTTAGGATTTTATAATAATTTTATGTTTTGTAAGTGTATTTTTATATTTTACTTTTTATAAAGATATTGTAAAAGCCTGACCTAAGAAGGAAAATAAATAAAGAGAATATTCTTTATTGCACCACAAACAGAAATTGTTACAAGATTATCCATAAAAACTAAAAAAAATAAAAAAAGTTTATTGCCACATTTAAATTTTACATAAAAAAAAATAATAATAATGGAAGACTTAAACATAACTTAATAAAAAAACAAGCAATACAAAAAAAAAAACAATTCGTGGTAATGGGTACCCGTCTCAGCCATTTGCTGGATATGTAGGTGTAATACCCAGCGCTGATTTTCAGACGAGTCCTTTTCCTACCGGTCGGTCGTTACAATATTGCGACCGGCACGGCTGTGTGCGCGCGCGCGCATGTGTGTGTGTGTGTGTGTGTGTGTGTGTGTGTGTGTGTGTGTGTGTGTGTGTGTGTGTGTGTGTGTGTGTGTGTGTGTGTGTGTGTGTGTGTGTGTGTGTGTGTGCGCGTGTGTTTGTGTGTGTTTGTGTGTGCTTGCGTGCGTGGGTGTGTGTAATAATAATAATACGGTAACAACAGGCGGTCTTATCGCTATAGAGCGATCTCTTCCAGACAACCTTTGGGTCATGTGAGGCGATGGATGACCGTCCGTCTTCAGTTAGTTTTCTGGCTTACCTAATGGATTCTACACAACGACCGCAAACTCTGGGAGGTCGAATATCACTCGACATATTTCGAGCTGGTCTCATTCATAATCATTAATGAAAAACGCGTTATTAACCAAGAACCTATAAAGTGGTAGTGTGTCGTCGTGCCCACCACGCCAAAAACCAATAGAAAGGTCGGAGTGAAGGTGTACTTGGATCATGAATAAAATCTGTTATGGATTGTTTTTATTGTAACAGCGCTTGGCGTGTTAGTGATTACTTCATTCAAATATGCAAGCGTTCAAACGGTTAAGGCGCGTATAACCGCGAACGACCTTGCGCGTTGGGGCGTAGCGTAGCCTTTCCCCCCGCACTATAGATAGTGAGCAGTAGCGATTTAAAAGGTTGAAAAATGCCTTATTTGATTTTTTTTTGTTAACACAATCTAGGCGTGTTGCAATTTCCGCAGCTCAGATTGAAAAGGACATATCAATTCTTTAAGTATATTTTTTCGAGACCTATATTTCGGGCCAGTTTTGAGTTTTAGGCCTTTGAACGCGACCAAAATGTGATATTTCACTCTATTACGCGCCTTTAGATTCGTCAAATCATGTATAAAGCAATTTTATGTACTATATCTAAACAACATTGTATGCATTTCACAGTGCCTTGGTGTCTCACTGTAATACTATATATAAATAAATAAAATAAATAAATATTAGAGGACAATCTTACACAAATCGAACTAGCCCCACAGTAAGCTCAAGAAGGCTTGTGTTATGGGTACTAGACGACGATATATTTAATAGATATAAATACTTAAATACATAGAAAACATCCAAGACTCAGAAACAAATATTCATGCTCATCACACAAATATTTGCCCTGACCGGGATTCGAACCCAGGACCGTCAGTTTCACAGGCAGGTGCACTACCCACTAGGCTAAACCGGTCGTCAAAATAAATAAATAAATAAATCACTGCTGAAGCTGCACCGCTTAAGGCAATGCATCCACCAGATAATGCTTAGCTGTACTGACACCAATAAGTGATATAACTTTGCTTAATTACTCAGAATCACATGATTTATTCATATTTATAGGTTAATTGTTTATTCTAACAAAATATATAAATAGGTAATATCATATTTGGCAACATTTGAACCTACCCGAATGTTAAATAAATAAATCAGTTGATAACGAAAAGTGTTTTATTAGGTTATGGGCCCAGCACGCTTCCACTGCGCATATCATATTTGTATACTATTTTTGTCCCGCTTAATGAGCCTTTAGTTGTCGGTAGGTTGAAAAAATGGAATAAGTTTAGTAGGACTACGTTATAGTTATCGATATTTCTTTTCTCGATAACCTCCTGACACCTGGCGTCCTTTACAAAGTGCTAAATAAACCTTACAGTAAAGTCCGAATATTTTTGAACTTCTTATTTGGCCAACAGACGGCCGACCTTTTGGTAGCATCGATTCCCGAGTGTTTGTTTTTTCCTAAAGTCCTTTATAAAAGACAAAAAATACCTAAACAAAAATATGCTCAATGTCTTTGTCAAGTAATATTAAAAATGATTTGTTTTAGTGAAAACCCGAGAAAACCTTAGTTTATATTTTATTTAACAGAAAAGGTCTCGGACTTTACAACAAAAACAGTTTAATGCTTTGCAAAGTACATTCGGCCGTAGTGGCAAGTGATTTCAGTAAATGCTCAGGGGTCAGGAGGATAAATACCGTCACTATTTTTTCTTCTATTCCTGGCTCATCTGTCAGTTTACTTCACCTAATTGCCAACTTGACCTTAGTCGCCCGTGTGTTGTATGCAGATCCACAGCAGCAGAGATTGGTCTACAGCAGCAGAACTACCTCTTCTGATGATGCATACCTTGTTGAGAACCTCGACAGTGTGGGTGACGGCATCTTCGACGCGGGACCGGCTGTTCCCAGCCGCTGACTTTGCTGCTTCCTGCAAAATAATAAGACAAGTAATTTTATACAGCATACTTCACATTTTTTTGATATTATTTAATTTAATATTAGGCCCTCACAAAGAACCAACTGAATAAACTACGTATCTGCCAAGTGTCAATGGAACGCAGTATGTTGGGAGTAAGGAGAGCAGACAAAATAAAGAACCATGACATAAGGAACCAGACCAAGGTACAAGACATAGTCACAAAAATCAGGAGACTCAAATGGAAGTGGTCTGGTCACACTGTAAGAGGCAGTGACAAGTGGAGCAAAAAGGTGACCCAGTGGTACCCAAGGGGCTGTAAGAGGAAAAGAGGAAGGCAGCACAAAAGATGGGACGACGACATAAGGCCTGTTGCTGGAGTCACATGGAGCAGGGTCGCCAGAGACAGGCACGAGTGGAGAAGGCTGGAGGAGGCCTTTGCCGATTGGCAAGTGGACATCCAGGACAAACAGCAATGAAAAGCAACAAAAAGTGGAAAAACCTGGATGGACAACAAGAGGCTATAATAAAAAAAATTAATATGAATGATTTTTTTAATACATTGAAACTTTTATTTATAAAGTAATACAGAGGAATCTGGATAAAGCGACAGTCAAGGGACCGGTGATATTACGTCGCATTAACAGGACGTCGCGCAAAACGGACTGATTTACTTTGAAAATGTTTGACATCAAATCTAATGTGTGGTGATTTCGAAGTCGTTAAAAGCGGTCAAATGTTATATGCGGAGTCGTTATATAAGCGGATTCTACTGTTCATAAAATAAAAATAAAAATATAACAATACCTAACTTAAATAGAAATAAAACTATAAAAATCTAAAAGAAATCCCTGTGGTATGGTTCCAAGAATGCTGCCAGCATTTCCTTGCTGTATGTCGATGCCAAGGCATTGTGCGAGGAACTTCATATTAGTTTCAGACATCTCAAAATGTAACGGGTCACTCATGTCTTTAAGGTTGGATATCGGTTGACATGTTCACTTAAACTTTACTTTGGGAACATAGACCCTATGTCTAAATATTGTAACGTGAGATCCGTACACTTTTACCCTTTTGAATTTCCCTTCCCAACTCTTATTTATTTATTTATGTATATTAGGAGAACCAACAGCAGTACAAACAATGTAACAACATGCATATTAACAGCAGAGCCAATTACAGGATCTCACAGATAGCGCTAGAGTGTATATACTGATCTAAAGTGCGCACTCGTACACAATTACAAAAGTTATTGGAACAAGAATGTTAAAATAGAAAAAAAGAAAAAAACCAAGCAATCTAAGCCTCTCTAACTCTTAAAAATAATTTAAAAAAACACATTGATGTCAAAGGCTTATTACAGGGTTGAGGACTATCTAACAGACAGAAATGTGTGACCCAAACCAAATAACTAAATAGCGTAGAGATTCATGTATATTTTCGTTGTATCTAGTAGCACAGTTCTTACAAGAAAGCGTGTCAAATGATTTAATTTAATGTCTAGGGGAAGTATGTTATTATAATTTTCCTTATCTCATATTTGGTAATACATATACAGATTCAACATGCTTTCTTGAGAAACTACACATTGTTGTTTACCACTCAGATATATTATAATTGTAATAAGCATATTTTAGGAGAAATTACTGATTGTCGAGTTTCTTTTGGTGTTATTCTCGGAATTGGTCTTTTGTGAAATGCTACTTTTGTTGACTTGCAATGCATCCATTACCTAAAATACAATACATGGCTACTTGAAACATGTATTACTATGATGCTACAGGTTTGTGATGTAATATTAATATTATTTTCATTTTGCTATTGATAAAAATAGAGGCAGTTCAATTACAGTTTATTATCCTGAGAATTGTGTTTTCAATCAAAATAAAGCCTATATGTATCTATTTTACGGTAAGAACTGGACTGAAATACCACATTATAGTACACTTGATCTAATACACATTAGGCTAACTCAGTTTTTATCAGACTGATACTATTAATTAAGTATTACATAAGTTCAGGGTCAACCAATCGCGAAAATTAGATCAAAGTCATATAAGAGTCAAAACAAAGCAAAACTTTTGACTATTATAACACGGTATTGTCTCAACTCACACATTTTATACAAGCAAACAAGTTTGTACACATCAAAATTACCGGGAATACATAAATCAGTAGGATCTACTTACGTGTAAAGCACCGATCTTTTCGCCAGCTTTCAGCTTCAATTCGTCCATAATACGGCACCACGAGATGATGGAGGGTCAGTCTAAACCATACAAATGTTTAAAGCACATCCAGCCCTTAACCTTTGGACTAAAATCGGCCTAAATAACTGTACACCAAAAATAGATCTTCATTGGCATTACACACGCTACTAGCGGTATATTATTATATAAATGGTAACTGGTTTGCATTGATATAATTATTTCTACATATTAGAACTCATCATTTCAGTTATTTCAGAATTAAATACGCAATTTTCATTACCTTCAACAAACATAACCCCTACTGAGTTTTCCTTTTCCGTGTTTTTGACAGCTGATCATTTGACAAGCATGTGACGTTTGCTCTGTTCCGACTGTTAAAGACGATGTATAAAACGATTGTTTTTGCAAATAATTACTCCTTATTAATTTTGTGAGATATTATGAACACATATATATACATGTATATACTATGTATATACACAGAAATCCGGTTCGGTAGACTCTACCGATCATTATAAGGCGCCAAAAGAAAAATATGTGCCTATATCTAGTGATGAGTAGAATAGACAAGCAATTTAGTCAGTTATTGGTACTAGATTGGACTCAAAAGTAACCTACGTGCTGGCATCTTGTGGTGAGTAGACAAATTATTTAGTTGATTAATTGTTCACTAGATGGCGTTAAAATCAATATACGTACCGATACCTGGTGGTACCTGAGAGACTACTCCGAACTTCGTATCGTGCCGTCCCTTTTACTCATATAGTGTATAACACGAGAGTAGAAGGGACGGCACGATACGAAGTTCGGATTTCGGAGTTCGGAGTACAGGGCCTGATGAAAAGCCAAATAATATAGTTTTTCTACTCGTTGACTTAAGAAACTAAAATCACATACTTTTCTCTATGGAACTCCCTTCAACTGAACTGTTATAAAATAAACCAATCACGTTTTTTTACGTGTCGCCGTTACTGAACTCTTATGAAATTGACCAATCACGTGACGCCGCGAACATAGAACAAAACACATCAACGAGCCATCAACCCATGTGCCTAATCTTCATTTCCTCAGGACTAGATTGTTTAATTATTTCTGTTTGTTTAATTCATTTCCGTTGACTCGTAGAAAAAATAGTATATGCAATAGTCATATAATTAGCTTTATAAGTCTCGAACCTTACTTAGACCAATCGGCAAACATCGAGGTCTAAACGCGGTTATCGACTAAAAAAGCATACATTATTGACGACCGGTTTAGTGGGTAGTGCACCTGCCTGTGAAGCTGACGATCCTGGGTTCGAATCCCGGTCAGGGCAAATATTTGTGTGATGAGCATGAATATTTGTTTCTGAGTCTTGGATGTTTTCTATGTATTTAAGTATTTATATCTATTAAATATATCGTCGTCTAGTACCCATAACACAAGCCTTCTTGAGCTTACTGTGGGGCTAGTTCGATTTGTGTAAGATTGTCCTCTAATGTTTATTTATTTATATAACGATTGCATAAACTACTATTGTTTAATGGTCACTAGATGGCGCTAATATTAACATATGTGCTTACACCTAGTGGTGAAAAGTCAAATTAGGTATGTAGTTTCTATGTTGGTCACTAGATGATAGATTAATGATATTGAGAAAGATACAAAGCAACTGCGGCCAGAATTCAGTGTGATTCGGCGACGGAATCCAGTCACGTTTCTTAACACGAAATGTGTCGGGAAATTTTTATTCAGAATATAAATAATTAAAATATAGAATAAAAACAAAACAAGATCTTACTAACTACCTAAACCTAACCTAAACTAAAGGCCTAAACTGTATGGGCATGGGTCGCCCAAGTCGCTGCCACTGGGCAGAGTTCCCATAAGGCTGGCCGCGTTGCCTCGCTGAATGATTGCCAATTCGCTGCGGGAAATAATACATAACACAACCCAAACAATCTAAATTTATCATTTTTATTAAACTGCTTTATTCCAGCAAATATTTACTGTATTCCAGCAAATAAACGATTTGATTGATTGATTGATTGATTTATTCATTATCATCTCCTCAATTCATTTTCAATTTCCTCCACACTCTTCCCCCTCGTCTCGGGCACGAGTACCAGGAGCACAACGATGCCGAGGAGGTAGACGCCCGCGCAGAGGTAGAAGTACGTGTGCATGCCCAGGCCGGCGCTGATGGGGGCGAACGTCGCCAGCTGCGTGAAGCACAGGGTCCACGCCTGGGCCGTCACCATGCCCAGGAGCTTGGCACGGATCTGGAAATGCAGTTGAATGTTACAAAAATTATACTACCCGATTTTTTCCTCAAGGCAAGGCCATTCCAGTGCAAATGATCCCCTCTAACACGCGTGAGTTTGCAATTAACCATCCCGCTCTCTACGGAAGTTCTGCGCGTAATTTCGTAAATATTTAGTACATTTTTATTGATTGTTGGAACACTGAATCACTTATGAAAAATCTATCCGGTTATTTCCTTAGAATAATAAAAAAGCTATCGTTTTTGTAAAAAAAAGTATCACTGTCGTTGATAATTACGAGATCTGCAGCATTAAAGTTTATATTTACGATGATATTTAGGATTTTTTGACAGAGTTACCAAGGCATTTTTCAATATTTGTTCGGATATTTCTTTTCTTTGTTTCTTTTCAGTCTACTGTAATTTTTGTGTAGTGTAATTCTACATTATTTTCTTCACACTGGAAGCTCAAACTTCAGTATTTTCGTAGCCTTGCCTTAATTGGGAGTGGAGACTTTACTGATTCGTTAAAAAAATTGGTGTCTTATCTCCCATGCATACGGGACGCAACTCATTGAATGACGTGTCAAATTTGGTGTCGGATTCGGGTCATACTTAGTTGAAAAAACAAAAGTCGTCTCTCCTGTGGTCAATAGTTAACAGCTTATGTGCATGTTAGCCACGTTTTTATTACAGGGATTTATAGAAACGGAGACACTGTTTATGCTGGTTACTGGTCCAATCCAAAATTAAGCTTTGTAGCCCTTAACTTTTGGTATTTCCACAGAAAAGACGCGAACCTAAATCCGTGTATGACCCATTCAGATTCACTTAAGTAATGTGATACTCTCTAACGCACTCTGACGCTTGATACAGTATGAGACGTCACGTCGGAGCGCATTAGATAAAATCGAATCATATCTACTAAATGTATTCCATCGATAGCGTTCTGTAGGTAGTTTCAAGTCACGCCACGTCCAAATGTGTACCATGTCATAATGGAATGTGTCCGGAATGAAACCGCTAGGAGACGACTGGCTACTGAGTCCGGTTTTGATGTCGGGGCCTGCAACAGCGTTCTGGCTTCTCCGCTATCGGACGAGACTGCAGCACTGTTGGAGCTTGCTATCGTTAATATAATAAGTTAGATTTAGCAAATAATGTACAGGTTGATCATAACGGAGACGTGATCACCTGTGTGACAAGCTCCTTAAATTGTTGTTTTAATATTATTTACACATTCACAATTGTAATTATATTTATTGCTGACATTGTACCTATTGACATTATGACATTAATTAATCTTATTATTATTTTTGAATTTGATATTTGACATCACCTAGGATATCCTAGTCATGTATACATTTAGACATTTTTATTCTATTATTTCATTAACATGTGACATTTCTTAATTTATTATTATTGTTTTGAAGTTTTGAAATTATTATATACGATCCTTTAATGAATCCATTTTATTTTATTTTGATGTAAAATAATAATGTTATTTTCTAAAGGAAATAAATGAATCTATCTATACGTATCTATCTAAATAAAGATAAAATAATAATGTCACGTCCATAGAAATATGAATCTGGCTTTACTAGAGGCTTGTTACAAATCGTGTTAGGTGTGGTAACCCAGAACGGTAGGCCTATCTCGCTCTCCTGCGTGTGTTCTTTCTCTGGCCAAGATAGCGTAATTGCGTGGTTGTTGGTTGTTGTGGTGAGTTTAATTTCAAGATATTAAGAAAATACACTTGCGCAGGTCAGACATTACGTACGTATGTATTTATAATATGTATTTATTACGTGCAGCCTATGGACTAACTACACTAAGAAGGCGTTCAATGCTCTGCGTATCCAATACAACAATGGGTTCAGGATGCTGTTGGGGCTACCACGCTTCTGTAGCGCATCAGGCATGTTCGCGGAGGCGCGCGTGGATAGTTTTATCGCGATAATACGCAAGAGAACTGCCTCCCTGATGCGGCGCGTGCGTGAGAGTCCCAACAGCCTCTTGAAGTTATTGGTGGAGTTTCCGGCCAGCTCAATGTGGAAACATTAGGACTCCATACACATGGAGTATAGAGGGAGGAATGTTTATGGTTTTTTGTGATTAATTTTGAAAACTAACATAGTAATTAAGGCTTTTTTACTAACTTTTTTATGCACATTGTCTTAAATAAATAAATTGAATTGAATTGAATTATACTTATGTTATAGTTGTTATATATTTATTTAGTTCTGGTTTTAGCTATAAGTTTCCTTATTGAAAAGTTTTAGTACACTGTGTAAGTTTATCTATCTCATTCTCCCACTCTACACTCAATCCCTCAAAGGTTAGCTGGAAGAGATCCCTCATAGGGATAAGTTCGCCTTTGTACTCTAATCTTATGTGACATGTATATTGTTTTAACCTGTTATTGTGTACAATAAAGTACTTACATACCTCCCTCTTAGTGCTTATTTGTCTACCTCCGTTCATTTCTTCTCTCATTTGCTCAAAGGTTAACTGGAAGAGATCCCTTAAAGGGATAAGTTCGCCTTTGCACATACCATTTCTTTTTGTATTTGTAATTTTTGTTATTGTGTACAATAAAGAGTTTTACAATAAAGAGTACTACTACATACATACATACATTAAGAGGCTTAGACAGCTCCAGGCTATTACTTAGATTCAATATTGCTTCTTTTTCTGTCACCCACCTTGTTATTACCCTAATTACCAGCCTCACCTGGATGTTAAACATCTCGGCCATGATGATGTACGGCCCCGGCAGGACAGCCAGTGCGTACACGAACATGGAGGCCGTGATGGCGAGCAGTGGGAGCCAGCCGGGGGCGCTATTTAATGGCAGAAGCAGGACTGTTGCCAGGCTGGCCATCGACAGAGCCGACACAACGTACGTGAATAGCAGGATTGTCTGTTGAAATAATAAATCAGATTACAGGTGTGGGTGAGGTGAGGGTCGAGGGAGGCGCTGTGTTAGAATTATATTATTTCAATTATTTGTCTATGCAGTACATTGATGCATAATCTGTGGCATGCTGTCTACATTCTCTTTGATCCCTGTCGTCCTAGATATAAGGTGTGCTCGTCCCATTTATTTTATACTTTATACAATTTTATCTTTACAACATATATATACATATTAAGAAATTAATGCAATAATCCCTGTATTATTTAAACGTAATATAAGTGATTATACTGAAAGTTGTTGGCGTTTACTTTATAGTTGTGCTACTCATGTCACGCGGTCCCACTGCCCAGACGGCTTTGCTAACACGCTGGCTGAGATACGCGTCATACTCGTGATCGGGTGCTGTTTGTGGAGTCCGGTCTGTTCATGCTTGCTAGGACATAGTGACTACGTTAATACTAGTGTCTTTATAGGGGATTGACGAGAGACATCATCCTGTTGTGTATTCGTTTTTATTATCAGTGACTTAGAGACCATATACATCTCTAACAATATTAAATTAATTTTAATTTTGACGCTCAGAGACCATGTACATCTCTGGGATAATATATTAATTTCACTCCTTGTTTAATTTTGAGACCTTATACATCTCTAACTTAATATTTGTAATAGATAACTTTGCAAGTTTATCTTCACTGTATGACATTAATTTTGTTATAATTGTTAAACTCGAAATTATTATTCCTTCTTGAACTGTAAATTAATATTTTGACTTGAAAAATGTATTACTTACTATAGTCAGACTTTCTTAAATTGTAAATTAATATTTTGACATGTAAAAGTGCCCTTGTGGCCTATTTGCAGAATAAATGTTTGTATTTGTATTTGTGGACCAGGG
This sequence comes from Epiblema foenella, assembly GCA_963556455.1. Lineage (NCBI taxonomy): Eukaryota > Metazoa > Arthropoda > Insecta > Lepidoptera > Tortricidae > Epiblema > Epiblema foenella. The sequence goes on from OY747118.1 coordinate 917,278, forward strand.
TCTGAGGATGGGCGGGGGTTCCCGCAAGGAGGATCTTAGCTTTTCTCCCAGTGTTTTCGCGCCTGTGACATCAGAACTGGTTTGGTGGATTTGAAGTAGAATCGACTAGCTTATTATTGGTCGAAGAAGAACGTAGAATGTTTCGCGTCTGCCCTATTACGAATGATAATGAATAATTGTATGCATTACTCTATGCTCGTGAATGGGTCTGTGCATTTTACATGCACCACACCTATCTGTAAAAAGCTCTTTCCTGTCCCCTTTCCTGCCGCCGCTCGTCGTTGAGAATAGATATAGATTAGATGTACCAAGCCAGTCTTAAAGTTAAAGTTTATAGAAGAATAGAATAGAAGATAATTTATATCAGTATAAAAACACAGTAATACAATATATACGAAAGAAAACAATGGAAAAGCTTATTATCTATTTATACACTGACCATTACACTGAAAAAGGTGAACACTCAGCATAATGCCAGGTACTGCTGGAGTACCCGACGCTGGTCTTCCGTGGACACCTGTAGGGAGCGCAGTTGCGCGCAGCTGCTAGTAGTATTTAATACTGGCGCTAACAAATTGTGACGATATGCTACGAAGCGGGAATGAAGCAAGTGAAACTAATAATAACAGAATAAAATAGCATGGCAATAGAAATTAATAATACTATATATATAATAGGATAATTTAAGTACAAACACTACCCCGTAGTTAATTTTTGCTTGTTAAGGAGATAGCTCTTAAATTTAACTATAAAAGACCGCAACGAAGTAGCTTGCTTATAAGGCGGTGGTATGTTGTTCCAGCATTTCGTGGCGGTGTACTTAAAACTGCCACGAAATGCTGCAGTTCTGTGTTTGGGGCACAAAAGAAGAGTGAGTGCAAGTATCGAGGTGCTTGGGTCTTCACGATCCCAAACAGTAAGCAAGCAAAGTTTAGCATTCTTAGCATTAATTTATGCAAGATTGTGTGTCATAATATAACTCTCAAGATATTCTGTTGTTTTCTTGAAGAACTCCAACGCAGCTTGTCCCGAGCACCACGTGCAACTCTGCTACTGTATCCTGTTGCAGGCCTATTACGCCCCTCAGCATCCGATGTCTCTACCGCCTAGAGGCCGAAAATATAGCCTAGTATACCGGGACTATGGGTTACATGACTAACCTTAAGTCAACACGCAAGCTACTCGTAAACGTCGAAATTTTTCAGTTCTCTCGCTACCTGCGCTTGCGAATAGACGTTACTTGAGTATTGACAAATATTGTGCGCGTCGCTTATCTCCCTAGTAATGGGCGCACACGCTATCGATAATTACATCGATAGTGTAATACCATCATCTTCATGGATAGATTTCTGACGCGAACATCGTCCACTGAAAGTTCATCGTCAAAAAGACCAGCCGATGATGATGATAACCTAGATTGGCAGAAGCCTAAAAGGCCCGCACTTAGGGCGAAGCATGTTAGTGCTCAGCAGCCTCTTAGCACCGAAAACCGCTTCAACAGCCTAAGTAAATCCGGACATGATGAAGAAGGGAGTGAATCTACCTCCAACCTCGGTAACAAGAGTAACTCAAGGGTGCCACCTATTTGGATTGATGCGGACCCATCCTGGAGCCACGATCACACAAAGGGGATGATCAATAAGCATACAAACGAATTTCATCTAGAGTACAGGAAAAGAAATAAGATCCTGGTACACTGCAAATCAAGCGCGGCCCACCAAACTTTAAAAGATGGCTTGATAAAAGATGAAGTGTTCTTCCAAACACACAGTAGAAAGGATGAAAAAACCTATAAAGCTGTTGTTCGAGGACTCCCAATGGGAATAGAAAATGATCTCAAAGACGAGCTCAAAACACTTGGTTTTGACAGTGTTACTATTACTAAGTTAAAGTCTAATTCCGATGAACCAAGCTATCCTGCCTACTTAGTAAACCTACCACCTGGAACCGACATTTCTAAATTTCGCCAGATCAAATACCTATGCTACTGTGTCGTACATATCCAGAAATTCAAACCTAATAACTCATTTGGAACACAATGTTATAGATGTCAGAGGTTTGGACATGCGTCACTAAACTGTAATCTGCCACCACGCTGTGTTAAATGCCCAGGAAACCATGGTACAAAAGATTGCCCGAAACGTGATCGGAAAACTCCCGCTATATGCTGCAACTGTGGAGAGGCCCACACAGCAAATTTTAGGAACTGTACTGAGAGGCTCAAGTACGTAGAAAAAATTAATGAGACAAAAACTAAAAGACGTGCAGCACTACTTGCCAAGCAGGGTGTGGGCTATAGGGGTCCAAGACCGATAGTACCTGCTGATGCTAATAGTTGGCCAATCCTTGCACCAGTACAATCCTCTCACGTACCACCCACCCCACCTAGCACGAATCATCCAGCAACTTCGAATCAACCCCAAAGACAGCCACTTCCGACGTTTCCGAGGAACCCTCCACGAGGTGCAACATACCAGGCTCAGGATACACACCAAGACCCTGTAACCGCGGAGATGATCAAAATCTTAACTGTTATTAAATCCATTAAAGAAAAATATGCTTCGTGTACATGTATGACGGAAAAGGTCCTACTTATTCTCACTCACTTGGGTAATTATGTCTAATACAACCAAACTGTGCATCATTTCATGGAATGCCGATGGCGTACGTTGCAAGCGGTCTGAGCTTCTGGACCTATTGGTAAGTGAAGTACCTGCTGATGTGGTAGCCTTATGCGAAACTAGATTATCCCCCAATATAAATTTTGAATTACCGGGATATAAATGTTATCGTGCTGATAAACACCATAGTGGGAGAGGCCAAGGCGTAGCTATTTTAGTAAAAAAACACATACAGCACTCAAGAATTACAACACCCCTTACTACCCACTTAGAGGCTATTGGAATAGAACTACCCCATCCTAATGGTAAATACATAATTTTCTCTATTTATCAATCTCCTAACTTAACTCTTAATCCTAATGATATTGATGCTCTTCTACAAATGGGCCGTAATGTGGTAATTATGGGTGACTTCAATGCTCGTCACCAATATTGGTATGGTCAAGTCAATAATAAAAACGGCAAAATACTGTTTAATCACATGACCCAAAGCCACTTTAACATACACGCACCATCTACACCATCTTTAATTCATTACCGAGCCGAACTAACACCTACACTCCCCGATCTTATTTTATCTTCTAACATCCACAATATAGATGAAGTTTCTACAATCCCTGCACTCTCATCTAATCATCTACCTATTTATTTTTGTATCAATGAAACCAACATATATCATACTACCGTCTCTAGACCAAATTATAAAAAGGCGAATTGGTTAAAATTCAAGCATTTTTTGAATGAAAAGACGGAATTATCAGCTAAAGTATACAACTCAGCTGAAGAAATTGACATTGCGGTCAAACGTTTACAAGGTAACATTACTAGAGCTAGAGTGCTAAGCATCCCGGAATCGAACGCAAATGATAACAACTCGCGTGAAGCTCTTCCTCGTAATATAAAACGATTAATTAAGTACAAAAATAGACTCAGAAGTCGACAACAACGCGAGAGTAACCCTCAGTGTCGCAAAACGATTCGTACCCAAATCAATTTTCTTCAAAATAACATTCACCATAAAATTAAATATCACAATGATAATAAATGGCAGGTTAAACTAGCTTGCGTAGATAAACCGGGTTCTGATCTTTGGCGACTTGTAAAATCATTAAAACCTAAATCTAACAGCATCGAGCCCCTGAGACGTGTTGATAGCACCTTTACGGAAAATATTTCTGAACAATGTGAGGAATTAGCAAGTGCTTTCCTAAGCAACATGTCCCTAACGATCGATTGGCGTAATAGCGAGACTGAGTCCATAGTCTCTAAGTCAGTAGATGTCATTACTAATGCTCAAAGTACTAATTTAGATGCACCTGTTCACCCTTTAGAAATCTCTAAACACATCCGTAACCTCAAAGCAAGGAAAGCACCTGGCGAAGACAATGTTCATAATATTCTCCTTAAAAATGCCCCACAAAAGGTAATAGTGGAATTAACTAGAATATTTAATTCCTGTCTACGACTTTGCTACTTTCCATCAAATTGGAAAATTGCTAAAGTCATAGCGTTAAAAAAACCTGGCAAAGACGCAACCATTCCTGCAAATTATCGGCCTATTAGCTTATTGCCAACGCTTGGCAAAATATTTGAAAAAGTAATTTGTGTTCGGTTATTACATGCCTCTCAGCAGGTTATAATCAATGAACAATTCGGATTTCGTAATTGCCATTCTACTATTCAGCAGCTTGCCCGAGTAGCTGAGCATGCTGCACATAATCTCAACCTGGGAAATTCCACTGGAATGTTTATGCTAGATTTAGAAAAAGCATTTGATACAGTGTGGCATGAGGGCCTACTCCACAAAATGCTACTGTGTCGAATACCCATGCCGCTAATTAAAATAATCCAGTCGTATCTCTCAAACCGCTCCTTTTGTGTACATATTGGGAACACTATTTCCAGTCCTCGTCCTGTAGTTGCAGGAGTACCACAGGGCTCCATTTTGGGGCCATATCTGTTTCTTCTTTACGTAAACGACATTCCTATTCAACCGAGAACCACCCTAGCATGTTTTGCTGACGACACAACTTCACTCACGTCGTCTAATGACGTTGACCTCATCATTTCCAGACTCCAGCTGTCAATGGAGCGCCTCCATGATTTTTTTACTAAATGGAAATTGAAACTCAATGAAAGCAAAACTGAAGCTATCATGTTTACTAGGGGTCGTAAATTACCCCTAAGGAAACTTAAACTGGGTAGCTACGAGATTCCGTGGAGTATATCTGTAAAATATCTCGGCGTACATCTGGACCGTAAACTAAACTGGAGTACCCATGTCATGTCATTATGCTCAAAAGGATTGCAGGCATTAGGTGCACTTTCTCCGATAATGAAACGCAGATCCACATTAAGTGCAAGCACTAAAATATCAATTTATACGACCCTCGTGCGGCCTGTCATCACTTACGCCTGCCCAGTGTGGAGTAGTACTTCAGATACAAACTACAATAAACTCCAAATAGTTCAAAATAAAGCAGTTAAGATCTCTTGTAATACTCCTTTTTATACCAATCTTCGTACATTACATAATAAAATAAAGTTACCATTACTTAAACCTTTCATTTTAAAACAAACTAAAACTTTTTACCTGATTAAGAATCCTTACCACAAAAACAAACTCGTCAGTAATATAGGTAAAAGTCGTTTAACAAACCTACCTTATGTCGATAAATATAAACGATACAGGCTTCCACATCACTACGTGTTGGACTCGTGTGACGTCGCGAGCGAACCGGTCTCGCGGCGGCAGCGCGGACCGCTTGCACGCGCTGATAATGAGTTAACTTAGCAACATTAAATGCATTTCTACCGACAAATTTTAATGTACTATTAATTTTAACAGCACGTAATTTCATGTTTAAGTCCCTTCTTTATTTTGTTACATATTTTATAGTGAGATAGTAGTTGTATTCCTACTTAATAATTCATTAAAAGTTAATTGTATTAATCAATTTAGGTGATAGTTTAAAGGTAGTGAGTACCTAAATGCATGCAATAAATGTGAGCTGTTTCTAAGCTACCATATAAAAGGAATTCCTTGTTATACCTAGTGAGTAAATTACTACTTGTTTAGAAAAAAATGTTCAAGGCCTGGATGGCTGTGCAAAAAAGTTTAAAATGAGCGCATTAGCTCACTAAACTGTTTGTGTTTATGTTTTTACTTTCTAGGATCCAAATGTACACTAGATACGTAAGTAACCATTGTATTATTGTTAATAAAGAAATTAAAAAAAAAAAAAAAAAAAACTACCCCGTAGTTAATTTTTGCTTGTTAAGGAGATAGCTCTTAAATTTAACTATAAAAGACCGCAACGAAGTAGCTTGCTTATAAGGCGGTGGTATGTTGTTCCAGCATTTCGTGGCGGTGTACTTAAAACTGCCACGAAATGCTGCAGTTCTGTGTTTGGGGCACAAAAGAAGAGTGAGTGCAAGTATCGAGGTGCTTGGGTCTTCACGATCCCAAACAGTAAGCAAGCAAAGTTTAGCATTCTTAGCATTAATTTATGCAAGATTGTGTGTCATAATATAACTCTCAAGATATTCTGTTGTTTTCTTGAAGAACTCCAACGCAGCTTGTCCCGAGCACCACGTGCAACTCTGCTACTGTATCCTGTTGCAGGCCTATTACGCCCCTCAGCATCCGATGTCTCTACCGCCTAGAGGCCGAAAATATAGCCTAGTATACCGGGACTATGGGTTACATGACTAACCTTAAGTCAACACGCAAGCTACTCGTAAACGTCGAAATTTTTTATTCCTACAAATACATGTGTGAAAAATGAGTCTCAAAGAACCGTTTCATCTCATTCGAGTAATTCTTTTTTTTTTCATAGCCTATATGGGTGTCCCACTGCTGGGCAAAGGCCTCTCCCCATGAATGCCATGACTGCCGCATCAGCGCCTCCTCCTGCTAGTTGGCAAGAAGGCGTCTAAGTCATCCCGCCATCTCCGTTTAGGCCTGCCTCGTTTGCGTCGCTCTTGTGGCATCCACTTGGTAGCTATATTAGCCCACCTGTCCGGGTGCACGACAGACGTGACCGGCCCAGTCCCACTTGAGCCTAGCAGTTTTTTCGCCTACATCAGCTATGCGTGTTTTGGAGCGCAGCGTGGTGTTCCGGATGCGATTCATCCTCTTAACACCTAATATGCTACGCTCCATAGCCAGGGCCATCTTTCCCATTGGGCTCTCTGGGCAAGTGCTCAGGGCCCCGCGATCGATAGGGCCCCCTAGTTCCTGCCAGATCACCAAACGATAACCAATATTTATTACAGAAAAAATATTTAGTTCAAAAAATGAAACGATAATGACCTACAAAAATGAAATTTTTGACAGAATCATAACATTGACCTGTGAATACTAAAAGTGTTACTTTTGTGGATCATATCATACAACACGTACAGGAGAACAACCGGAAATCCGGAAAATGGGACATAGACAGCATTTTTGTCGAAGCTGAAGCAGAGACCTTCGTCTCTCGGTCAATAAAAATAAATGTTAGAATCTTGTTTAGCTACTTTCTTTGTCTATTCTAACAAAATAGTGATCTGTCAAGGGCATAGGGGCCCCTTTACCCTAATGTGCCCAGGGCCTCAAATTGGTTAAAGACGGCCCTGTCCATAGCCCGTTGACAAACCTTCAATTTGGACTTTTGACGCTCCGTGAGTGACCATGTTTGGGCACCAAGTAAAATAAATAAATATTTTTGGACAATCTTACACAAATCAACCTAGTTCCAAACTAAGCAAAGCTTGTACTATGGGTACCAAGTGACGATATACATACTTATATAGATAAATAGATACTTAAATACATAGAAAACATCCATGACTCAGGAACAAATATTCGTGTTCATCACACAAATACATGCCCTGACCGGGATTCGAACCCGGGACCTCCAGCTTCGAAGGCAGGGTCACTACCAATTAGGCTAAAGCGGTCGTCCAACTAAACGGTCGGTCAACTAGGCTAAAGTAATTCTAAAATAAGAAATCGTACCTTCCTCGCGACTCGCTCCATGATGCAGACGGAGACGACAGAGCCCAGCATCATGATGGCAGGGAAGCTGAGCGTCTGCAGTCCGGCGTCCAGGTCCGCCGCCGACACGATGCTCGACCCGTAGGTAATCAAAGCGAAGTTGCCGCTCAGCGCCTGCACTGCTATCAGCAGCGAGCTCACCACATACGCCTTGCGCCATGCCTTATCCTTCACTGAAACAAGTTAAACATATCAATCAATCAATCAATCAATCAAATCGTTTATTTGCTGGAATACAGTAAGTACAAATAGCTCTTATACATTATAACACAGTTCCATGTATTCAGCCTGCACGCAGGCATGCAAACATTTGCGAGTGCTGCGTACGTTATGATATAATATGTCAACAATAATAAATTAGCAAAGAATACAATAATAAAATAATAATAATAATAATGATTATAAAAAAAAAATATAATAATAGAATTCACAAAAGGTAATAATTATAAAAATAAATGTCAAAATACCCATGCCGTCAAAAATTGCAGCTTCTATGTCAACTTTGATTTAAATAGCTTTTTACATTGTAGAAGCATTTGTCTAAAAGCCAAATGGACAACCTGTGTTTAAAACTATTGCCCTGTAGTAACTTTATTTCGTCAGGTAAATTATTAAATAGTTTTATACACATGTTGAACACATTTCTGCCGTACATCGCCTTACGAGCGCGAGGTTTATGCAACAGGTTCATAATTCTCGGTCTGGTCTGCCTGTGCATGACTTCAGCACGTTTTTTGAAGTATGACCGATTATTGCAGACAAAAACACATACATCTCTTATATATAAGCACGGTAATGGGAGTATGTTTAGCTTTTTAAATAAGGGTATGCAGCTATCATCTATCCACGCATTAGAAACACGCATAGGGGGTATGAGGAAGCAGTGTGCAGTCATCACAGGCGTGCTCACTTATATAACGACAACTATCATAGACAGCAGCCAGGACCAACGGTTTAATGTGCCTTACAAAGAACCACTCAAAGTGGTCACTCATCCAAGAACTGACCTGGGCCGACGTTGCTGGCATACCGCACGCGGGCGCCGCTGGGCCACAAGCGCTCCAGTCGGTGTTATATGGCTATTGTTTTCTATGAGTTACTTCTCTAGTTGGACTGCTGTTGGTTTAGCCTAGTGGGTAGTGCACCTGCCTGTGAAGCTGACGGTCCTGGGTTCGAATCCCGGTCAGGGCAAATATTTGTGTGATGAGCATGTATATTTGTTTCTGAGTCTTGGATGTTTTCTATGTATTTAAGTATTTATATCTATTAAATATATCGTCGTCTAATACCCATAACACAAGCCTTCTTGAGCTTACTGTGGGGCTAGTTCGATTTGTGTAAGATTGTCCTCTAATATTTATTTATTATTTATTTATTTATATGCAAAAAAGGCTAAAGTATTTTTTTATTACATATGGTGACCTCTACGGCTACAAATAAGAATGAGCCACTTACAAATGACGACCAACGACAGATTTGGAAGCGTCTTGTAGTACTCGTCCTGCTTTTTCATGTTGTACATCTCACTCTGCAGGGTTTTATCGTTGACAGGTAGACCTCTGAGGCACGACAAGCTATTGGCAGCTTCCTGTAAAAGTTAATCAATACAAATACAAATACAAACATTTATTCTGCAAATAGGCCACAAGGGCACTTTTACATGTCAAAATATTAATTTACAATTTAAGAAAGTCTGACTATAATAAGTAATATATTTTTCATGTCAGAATATTAATTTACAGTTCAAGAAGGAATAATAATTTCGAGTTTACAATTATAACAAAATTAATGTCATACAGTGAAGATAAACTTGCAAAGTTATCTATTACAAATATTACAACATCAGTAAAGTTAGAGATGTATAAGGTCTCAAGATTAAACAAGGAGTATAATGAAATTAATATAATATCCCAGAGATGTACATGGTCTCTGAGCGTCAAAATTAAAATTAATTTAATATTGTTAGAGATGTATATGGTCTCTAAGTCACTGATAATAAAAACGAATCCACAACAGGATGATGTCTCTCGTCAATCCCCTATAAAAAACACACTTCCCAGGGTTCTGTACCTCAAAAGAAAAAAGTAATATTGTCACTTCCTTTCCGGTCTGTCCGTCTGTCAAGACCCTATCTCTCAGGAAAGTGTGAAAAGGAAAGTCAGGTAATTTCGAGTTTGTGTAACATGACCGTCAACTAACATCGAAGCGGCCAATTTTCACCAAGTACCCTGGCGATTCGGGACAGCTCAGCATACCCAGGAACGTCAGCACGGGTATCCCGGCTACGACGTACAGCACCGTGTAGTAGTCCAGGTACGCCCCCAGGGCATACATCGTTAAAATACCTAGAATTGGAATAGTTTTTTGAGATCCACTTTTATCTATTGTACGTAGTCTTATTTAGATAGACTACCATTTACTCATGGACTTATGTGGATAGTAAGGCCGCGGCTACCGTGAACCGCAAACGAAGTTTTCGCTTTCTGTCGCACTTGCACGTTCGTAAGTACGTAACGTAAGAGAGAGAAAACTTTGATTCTACACGTCGCGCGACCATTCGGGTTTATTTATTTATTTATTTATTTAATCTTTATTGCACAAAAGTAAAACTTATCGTACAAAAGGAGGACTTAATGCCATAAGCATTCTCTACCAGTCAATCTTAGGACAAAGCAGACAAATTGTGGGCGGTGTAACTCCAAATATAAAAACGAATATAATAAGTATCAATGCGTACATATTAATACCAATACATACATAAATAACGAATAACAAATATATACACATACATACATATATTATATACAGACAAAAGTATGTACAGAAACATTAGGAATATTAGGTTCTGCTAGCAAAAAATTTACGTAGAGAGTTTTTAAACACTATTTTGGTATCAGATTGCCTGATTTTAATGGGTAGACTGTTCCAGAGACGAGCGACTTGAATGGTAAACGAATAGGACATGAAACCAGTTCGGTGAAGTGGGAGAGCGAGGTTTATGATGTTTCCCGCCTCCGTCCACGCCGGCCATAGTCAGATAGGTCGCGTCAAAGGCGGAATGATTTGGTTTTGGGAGGGGCTTGCCTTCTGCTGACCAGTCCTGTCTGAGATTAGATTTTTGTATGGACTAAGATGCTTTTGGCGGGATTCGAACCCCCCTAAATCCCTCCATCTGAATCCGCTAGTGCGCGGCGTGTAGCGTAGTTTACGCCTGTACGTTTACATACCGTTATGGATAACCGATAACCCTTAAGGCTGTGTTGTGAATAATAACATTTTTTTTTTATGTTATAGGGGGCAAACGAGCAGACGGATCGCCTGATGGTAAGCAATTACCGTCGCCCATAAACACCTGTAACACCAGAGGAGTCGCAAGTGCGTTGCCGGCCTTTCAGAAGGGAATATGCTCTTTTCTTGAAGGTTCGAAGGTCATATCGGTCCGGAAATACCGCATGCGACAGGTCATTCCATAGTTTGGTTGTGCGAGGCAGGAAAATTCTTGAGAAACGCACAGTTCCTCTATCTGGCGTAGACGCATGATGAATGTGGTCCTATTACCAGGTACCTAGGTTGAGAAAGAAGACCAGCATGGATCCCATGCGGCCTCGTATGTTGTCTTGTGCGATCTCTTTGTTGTACATGGGCACGGTGCTGAAGCAGCCGGCGGCGGCGATGCCGAACAGTATTCTTGCTGCGATTAAGTACGACAAATGTGTCGCGAACAGCTTCAGAAGCCAGCATCCCTGAAACGAAAATATACATGTCGGAGCTACATTACATAGCGGCCTGCAGGCGAATCACGTAACTTTATGTACTAACGGTAGATAGATTTTACTGTCAATTTTGAAGTATAAATGTATGAGCTGACAATTAAAATTTGACATTAAAATCTACCTAACGGTAGTACAAAAGTTACGTGATTACCCCGCTGTTTAGCAGATCCACGCTACGAGGTCTAAACTTAAGAAGACGTAGTTTAATGTTGGAAACGCCAAGCGGTGATAGCTTGGGATTGGTCTGCGATTAGTCCGTGCGGGTACTTGTTAAAAGATGCATTGAGAACTACCCTTTTCTAAACTAAACTATTAGAAATGACTTTGACAGTATAAAAGAGTGTTAGCCCCGTGTCTAAGGAGGATTATTCTTTCTAACTTTGTGGCGCACGGACGTAAACGGAGAATGCTCCGCGTTTCTATATAACTTTGTAACCGATCCAGTGCTTACTTTGAAATAACCAATACAGTGTAATCGACCCTATTAGTGACGTTTTATTCCTTATTTCCGTGCGTCAGTGAATATCTAGTTACGAAGTGGTGACGAAATGTGCACGGTGCCATCCCTATCTACCACTGATCTATTGCATACACCGCTCGACCACCAACCACTAATGTATCACCCACCGAGCCGCCTCGTCCATACACATTTAAATTAGTAGACACTTGGTAGATAACATCAACCCGCAGTGTCGTTGTCACTCAAAACTGTAGGTATCTTATACTTTTTCTAACAAAATTATTGTGAGTATGTGCTTCTCCGCAGTCCCACACAGCTACAAGTGGCACTGGAAATAACGGGATTGCTGGGAGTCGTGTAATATATGACACCGATAATTGAAATTTTGTCCGGTCACAACACACAACTGATAACATTACGCAATGTATTGTACTATTTTCTCATAACATTAACTAAAGAATGCTAGGAATACGCTATAGAATATAAGCCGAGTGTTTTCTCTCAATACATTGAGAGTATTTCCTAGAAAGACATTTCTTTTTCCTCGACTCCTGAGTTACTATAGGCTAACCTAAACTCTCAACCCCGTACATACGCCAACTCAGATAAACATGAATCCATCATAAGATTCCCATTTATCTGATGTGCTGTGACGTGACGGCTAACGAGACAGGAGGTTTGATGTTTTCATTCATTAAAACATTTTGCACTCACCAACTGCGGCACCGTTATGATCAGTATACTCTTCCTCCTGCCGATTTTATCAGCCAAGAAGGCAAACAGCGGCACAAACAACATAGCAGTGATGGGCATCATGCTGCCAAGCCAGCCGAGCGTGGCGTCCGACAGCGGCGCGCCGGCGGGAGAGGACTCCGACTGCAGGACCCTGGCGGAGGGAGACAGCCAGCCCGCCTGCAGCCCGTAGGTGAAGAGGGTGCAGTTTGCTGAAATAACTCTTAGTCATTGCCGGTTGGTTCATAAGGTTCAGGTGGAAGATCACAAAAGTATTAAAATAATCGGCCTGGCTGAGATACGCGTCATACTCGTGATCCGGTGCTGTTTGTGGAGTCCGGTCTGTTCATGCTTGCTAAGACATAGTGATTACGTTAATACTAGTGTCTTTTTATAGGGGATTGACGAGAGACATCATCCTGTTGTGCATTCGTTTTTATTATCAGTGACTTAGAGACCATATACATCTCTAACAATATTAAATTAATTTTAATTTTGAAGCTCAGAGATGTACATGGTATCTCTGGGATATTATATTAATTTCATTATACTCCTTGTTTAATCTTGAGACCTTATACATCTCTAACTTTACTGATGTTGTAATATTGTAATAGATAACTTTGCAAGTTTATCTTCACTGTATGACATTAATTTTGTTATAATTGTAAACTCGAAATTATTATTCCTTCTTGAACTGTAAATTAATATTTTGACACGAAAAATGTATTACTTATTATAGTCAGACTTTCTTAAATTGTAAATTAATATTTTGACGTGTAAAAGTGCCTTTGTGGCCTATTTACAGAATAAATGTTTGATTTTGATTTTGAATCAAAAATGTATAAACTACAATGCCAAATTGTTTAAAGAGTTATTTACAATTGAAAAGATCTAAAACCTGCGCAGTGACGAAAATACTCACTGGTCACTGCAAACTAATCAAACATCTTACACAAATGGGTATAATACAAAGTACAGAATGCAAGTTCTGTCAGGAGGCCGAAGAAAGTGCCATCCACATCCTCTGCCTTTGTGGACCACTTATGCGCAGCATCTACAGAAGTATCTACCTAGGGAGGCATATATTGCATCCGGAGGAGACACTCAGAATCTGGAAATTCCTGAAGGCAACGGGTATAAATCAAAAAAAAAATCAAAATCAAAACATTTATTCTGCAAATAGGCCTCAAGGGCACTTTTACAAGTCAAAATCTATTTAGGTACATCAAATAAAAATAATACAATAATCAAAGTATCATTAATTAAATGGAGTGTTACATGTCAAAAATAAGAATAAGAAACTAATAACAATTGAGATTTGTTAGAGATGTATAAGGTCTCTAAGCGTCAAGATAAAATGTAATAAAGTAAGTACACTAATCATAATAAAATATGTTGAGCTATATCTATAACACGTCAACATGAAAATAATAAAATCTATTAAATAAATACCCTCAGAGATGTATAAGGTCTCTGAGCGTCAGTCTAAAAATAAAATCAAATGAGAACAGAGCGAAGTCTCTCATCATGTCAATTCCACTGAACACTAGTACGAAGTTACTGGTCCTTGCAAACATGAACAGACCGGACCCCACAAACGGCACCCGTTCACGAGTATGACGCGTATCTCAGCCATCGCCTCCCTCGACCATATGTTAGGGAAGGTTGCGACCCGATCAACGACGCCACCGTAAGCAAAGACCTTTAGGCGAGCATGACATATTCAAGCTGCAGGACATTTATAATCAAATTAGTACTTAATAATTAAATATCGAATACAATGAGATACCTCATGATGTGCTCAAATGTATATGAAATGATTTTAGAACAGTAAATATCCAGACTAAAATTGTAATTATACATGTCTACATTATAAACCATTACTAATTCTAGTAAATTAGACAACTGGCTTAAAAGCTTCTTGATCGTTTAAAAAATCATTGACGGAATAATACGCCTTGCTTACCAAGTGACTTTTAACGTGACACTTAAATCTGTTGAAGGGCAAATTCACTACATCCATGGGTATTTTATTATAAAAGCGTATACAATTCCCCACGAAGGACGTGCTAACTTTACGGAGACGACAGGCTGCCACTGCGAGCTTGTTTTTACTTCTTGTGTTGTAGTTGTGGACTTCGCTGTTAAGTTTGAATTCATGGAGATTTTTCCGTACATACATAATGTTCTCAAAAATGTATTGAGAAGCTACAGTGAGAATGTTTGCCTCTTTGAATTTTACTCTTAAGGAAGCACGAGCTCCTAGTTCATAAATAGAACGCACTGCTCGTTTTTGTAGTACGAAGATAGTCTGGATATCCGACGCTTTCCCCCACAGCAGGATTCCATATGACATAACACTGTGGAAGTAACTGTAGTACACCAATTTTGCTGTCTCGACGTTTGTCAGCTGCCTGATTCGCCTCACTGCATAGGCTGCGGAGGAAAGTTTTCCTGCTAATGTGGCTATATGTGCATGCCATTGAAGTTTTGAATCTAAGGTTATTCCCAAAAACACAGTCTTGTCTTCGAATTCTAGAATTTCGCCCTTTAATTTAATTTTTGAGTTGTTTATGTGCTTAACATTGGGTAAAATAAATTTTATGCACTTCGTCTTCTTTGCATTTAAAAGCAGGTTATTGGCTGTAAACCAATTTACAATAGTGGATAATACATCATTAATACAGTCGAAGCTTTTCTCTTTTCTATCCACTTTGAAAATTAGAGAAGTGTCATCTGCAAATAAAACTATATCATGTCTACCCTGCACAAGCTCTGGTAAGTCATTTATGTACACTAAAAATAAGAACGGTCCTAGGATGGATCCTTGCGGTACTCCAAGAGCAACGTTTGACCCTGCTGACGAGGTCCCATTGATGACTACTCGCTGTGTTCTGTTCGATAAATATGATGAAACGAGATCAAGCGCTCCATTCTTTATCCCATAGTGCCTAAGTTTTCTGATCAAATTTTCGTGATCAACGCATTCAAATGCTTTTGATAAATCACAGAAAACTCCAACAGCATTTTGAGCCTTTTCCCAGGCATCAAAAATATGTTTAATGAGTACCACACCGGCATCCGTGGTGGAACGGCCTCTAGTAAATCCGAATTGCTTACTGTTCAGCAGTTTATTACGATTGAAATGGGATAGAAGCTGATTAAGGATAAGTTTCTCGAAAATTTTGCTTAATGCCGGTAGTATTGAGATAGGTCTGAAGTTTGTGGGGTCTGATTTCGTTCCTGATTTGAACAACGGGATAATTTTACTATGTTTCATCAAGTCAGGAAAAACTCCAGTATCAATACTTCTATTAAAGATATCAGCTATATAAGGAACAGACAGCCCCCAAAGATCTTCAGTTTTCTTGACATTCAATGATCTAAACGCTTTGGTAACGATGATAGGAGTCACATAATTGAAACTAAAGATTTCCGTACATTCCACTACATTTCCTTTCAATAATACTTCAGCAGCGTCTGGCGATGAATTTAAAGACTTTGATGTGTCTATGGGTATATTGGAAAAGAACCGCTCAAATTGATCCGCTACATCGAGATCGGAACTTACTAGAGTATCATTGATACGTAGGCTGTAGTGCGGATCTTTAATCTTTCTTTTTCCAGTTTCATTGCTTATTACTTGCCATACAGTCTTGACCTTATCACTAGAGTTTTGTATTTTTTTGGACAAGTAATCAGCTTTGGCGGCGACACATACTTTCTTAAAAGATTTGGAATAGTTTTTAACATACTCTAGAAATTCCGGTCTTTTATCCATAGTTCTCGAATCATATAGGCAAATAATATAGGCAAAGAACTTTAAGCGCTGCCACGATAGATCAATATCGGATCTATCCGGCATTATCATATCATCATCATCATTTTCAGCCTATAATCGCCCACTGCTGAGCATAGGCCTCTCTTCGAGTACGCCACTCGTGGTCCCGGTCCTGAGCCAGTCCTAGCCAAGTGACCCGCGATCTTCCCATCGTCGACCCATCGAGCCCGTGGACGCCCGATGCTCCTTTTACCACTAAGTGGCCACCAGTCTGACACTATTTTGGTTCACCTGCCATCACTCTGTCTGGCAAGGTGTCCAGCCCATCTCCACTTGAGTTTGGTAATGACATCTCTGATGTCACCCACTTTTGTGCGGCGTCGGATCTCGGCATTCCTCAACCGGTCTTGGAGTCTAATGCCGAGCATAGCGCGCTCCATGGCTCTCTGTGCTACTCCGATTTTGTGCACAGTCTGTCTCATTTCTAAGCGTCCAAGTCTCGGCACCATACATCATGATGGGCAGGACACATTGGTTATAGAGGCCAGTCTTCAGGCGTTGTGGAACATTGGTGGATTTAAGGAAGTCGTCTAGTTTATTGAAAGCAACCCACCCTAGCTGGACTCTTCTGGAGATCTTCTTAGCTTGGCTTTAGTTGTCAAAGGATAGAATATGCCCAAGATACACGTATTGGTCGACCGACACCAGTTTCTCGTTTTCAACCGTTATGATCGATCGGGCCACTGTGCCTTTACCATGAGTTTACATGACCGTACTCGCTAGCGTAAAAAATTGTATGGGCAAAAGTACAGTCTCTGGCGGTTACGCAATAGAACTAGGTAAGTGATGTTTTCACGCTCCATTTCGCTAGTGAAATAGTTTTCTACAGTCGATATCGTATTGTTCGATATCATCTGTCAGTCACTCATGGTGCCGATTTTCTAAGGAAACAGCTACTAAACGTCAGTCGCTAGCGTTTAGATTTCGATAGGTAATTTACCGTAGGACTCATACTACCGATCCTTAGTTCTATGAGTGACCGCCAGAGGCGCTGTACTTTTGTACATACAAATCGTTTACGCAGTCGCTAGCGAGTATAGACATGCAAACCCATGGTAACAGTGTCCCATGCAAGCGTTTTTAAGGTTCACAACAGACCAATAATAATTAATGCTGGTTCAGCGAGTTGCAGAACTGTTGATTGAAAATATGTACAAAAATATTGACACCGATCTCATTTTTTTATGCAACGCCGGTGGCAAACAAGCTTACGGTCCACCTGATGGTAAGCGGCCACCGCAGCCTATAGACGCCCGCAACTCCAAAGGAGTCACGTACGCGTTGCCGACCCTTTATAAAATTTGAGGATGCACTGTGTTGACAACAGAAGGGACTTTAGGTCCCTCGCTCTCAACACAGTGCATCCTTGCTCACCTCCAGGAACACAACACTACATACCTGTATAGTAGTAGATAATGTTACTATGGCTGTGGTCTTCTGCAAGGCGGAGTTACTTCCCCAGTTGGGCTACTCCAAATTCGAACAAGATGACATTTCAATGTCACTATATAATATTATATAGTGACATTGAAATAAAGTCAATAACAAAGCATTGTTATGTTAATACTATTTGTCTTTATCCTGCTAGCTACTAATCTGTCTGTAAATATTATCAAATATGACTTCTGACTACAATAATTTACACATATGAGACTTTATAAGAAGTCATTACCATTGGACCAACAGATTTAAAAGGAGATATTTTTAAATCAACATCAAATGTCAAGTAATCATTTCGTTAACTTACTCTTCCTACTAGGCGTAGGATGTTGTTTGTTTAATTCAACTTAGTAGTATGAATTAGTTTTTTTTTTAATTTATTGTCATTTATTATTAATAATAAAAGTTTTACGAGAAGGACAAAGTCAGCAAGTACCTAGACTTGGCACACGAGGTGACCGCCATCTGGGATGTTGATTCAACGATCATTGTCCCGATAGTCGTCTCTGCGAACGGTCTAATAGCGAAGAGTCTCGACCAACACCTCAAAAGACTCTCGCTAGATGTCTGGGTAAAGGGTCAGATACAGAAGGCGGTACTCCTGGACACGGCGCGGATAGTCAGGAGGTTCCTCTCTCTGTCGCCCGACACCACCGGTAGCTTAGGCCCGCCTCGCTGTACGGCACCCTAGGTTAGGATTTTATAATATTTTTATGTTTTGTAAGCGTATTTTTATATTTTACTTTTTATAATAATAATAATAATAGTACCTAGACTTGGCACACGAGGTAACCGCCATGTGGGATGTTGATTCAACGATCATTGTCCCGATAGTCGTCTCTGCGAACGGTCTAATAGCGAAGAGTCTCGACCAACACCTCAAGAGACTCTCGCTAGATGGCTGGGTCAAGGGTCAGATACAGAAGGCGGTACTCCTGGACACGGCGCGAATAGTCAGGAGGTTCCTCTCTCTGTCGCCCTAACCACCGGTAGCTTAGGCCCCGCCTCGCTGCCGGCGGCACCCTAGGTTAGGTTTTTATAATGATTTTATGTTTTGTAAATATTGTTTTATATTTTACTTTTTATAAAGATATTGTAAAAACCTAACTTAAGAGAAAAGATAAATAAAGAGAATAATAATAATATAAATTCTTTATTCAGATAACTAGGATCCAATTTGTTAGTAAATACATGTGAAAATCTAGGGTTAGTGACAGTGAAATTATTAATTTAAAACTACTTTACAATACCTCTTGTCAATAATTTATTGACAAGCAATCAGTTCCGATTGCCAATCATTAAATTATTGACATGACGTCAGGTTTGCTGGCAAACATTTCCAAAATTTTATTGGAGCTGATCCGCATCCTACGCACCAGTGAGGCGGCTCTCTTCCGCATGATGGCGTCAAAGCCATCCGTGTGAGCCTTGGCAAACATCAATGACGCGCTACAGAAGCGGGGCAGCCGCAATAGTGCCCTAAATCCATTATTATACTGGACTTTCAGAGCATAAAAACAATTTTTTATATAGATTTTGTAAGCCTAAGACGACAAATAAATAAAGTGAATAATAAAGGTTTACAAACTAAACTTAAAATAAATAATCTAAAATAAGGAGAAAGGGGATAAGGGGTCTATTGTTGTTTTCATTTGTGTGAGGTGTGCAATAAAGAGTATTTGTATTGTATTGTCCCCCCACGGCATAGTGCCAAAGATGCTGGCGGCATTTCCACGCTGTACAGCAATGCTTTGTGCGAGGAAGCTGCCAGCCCTTTGGTCACTAATAGTGTCCACTAACCTTTTAGCGAGTTCCTTGAAGAACTCTTGGGCCCTGTGCCTTTACCATGAGTTTGCATGACCGTACCTACTCGCTAGCGACTGCTTCTTTAACGATTTAGTATGCGGATTCTTAGTTCTATTACGTAACCGCCAGAGGCACTGTACTTTTGCCCATACAAAAGTTTAAGCAGTCGCTAGCGAGTACGGTCATGTAAACTCATGGTAAACGCACTGGGACACTACGAACCAAGGGTCTCTACACCGAACGGAACAAAGTTATGCTGAGTTATGTTATGTTAGTTATGCTGTTTTATTATGTGAGGTGTGCAATGAAGAGTATTTGTATTGTATTGTTATATTCGGTGCCTAGACCCTTATATTTGCATTTACATTGTACACATTTTTACAACTCACCAATACGTTGAGCGAGGAACGAGCCAGCTCTACGGTCACCAGAAGACCGGCTAAGCATTTGCGAAATTTGTTTAAAAAGTGTAACAGCTTCCCCATGGGCCCAAGGTTAAAGAAAAGAAGCTGTTAAACTTTTTAAACGAATTTCGTAAATGCTTATCCGGGTCTGGTGACCGTAGGGCTGGCTCGTTCCTCGCTCAACGCATTGGCATTGCCATTCAACGAGGGAACGCAGCTAGCATTATGGGCACCCTTCCAAATTGTAGTGATTTAGGCGATATTTGTATTTACAGGTAGTAGCAACGTAGTTTAAGGTAGGTTTAGTTTAGTTTTAGCACTTGAAGATATATTTTGTGACCTCAGCTTGTTTGCTAATGTTTATTGAAATTTAGATTTACAAACTCACCAATGACGCCAGAAATCCACTGTATATACGTGTGTCCTTCAACCACATCCTTCTCATGGTTCTTTTCTGTTCCCATTACTACTAATATTTATTTATGTATTGCTTATATAATTATTCAAATCACAGTCTATCTGTTATTCTGTTCGCCAACATGCATTAGTTGACAACGGTAAAGAGACATTGTTCCGTAGGTAATAAGAAGAGAGTAGTGTGAAAAGATATTTGCAAAAGCCATACGATAGAGATCTCGCCAGACGAGAATAATTAGATAGCGACTGATACAGGTTGTCCATGAAACAACATAAGTCTTAACTATCAAATATGAGAGATATTCGACCCTGAATACTTCTAATTAAAGCTCAAAATGAAGTAAAAATCTTGTTATTTGGAAAGTATATTTGTACATAACGTAACTAACCACTTTATTGTTTAACGAAGGTAAACTTTGTTTATCCTAACAACAACGGCTGCGTTATAATAATCATAATTAAATGTAATTAAGTAAAATGACTGCTAAATAGCGACGGGTTCAGTAATGGTAGTTAAATTAAAAGCCGTGGTCTCCCGGCGAAAAAAATTAACAATAGTATTCTTTTGTAATGAGCCCGGGGATCCCCGGGACGGTAGACGACGGGTTAAAAGCTAATCTATCATGCTTACCAGGCTCGCGCAACTAGGAACAAAATTTACAGAATGTCACTTTTGTATGGAATTTGGCCAAAAAATAATGGCGGATACTGCTATCTCGCTCCCTCAGTTAATCCATCTCAGTCACATGTCAATGTCACCTCTGATCACTTCCGTTCAACTTGAGTGATCGCCATATTGTTTCTTTGTTGATCAGTCCATAGTGTGGTTTGTAGTTTGTTATTTTGGTATTTATAAATGGTAGAAACCTTAATTTAAAGAGAAAAAGCAAGAAGGCAGTGTGTTTTTCAACATGCCACGGACTATTTCAGGCTATAGGGTATGTGTTATTTGTGGTTTTCGTGCCGGTCGAAAAGATGACGAGAAAAGGAAATTAATGGCAAGATTTCCTTTAGATCACGACCGGTAAGCAATTAATTGGAGATTATCTATTAATATGTACCCCAGCAAGTTACATGTAAGCAAAATAAGAAGCGTTATTTGCAATTTAGTTTTATTCGTACGTATACTATACATACTAGTGTTGGCCGTAACATATCGATAACTAGCTTGTCTATAGAACTCTGGTATTTTTCAGTTCCAGACAGTGGGTGAAAGTGATTGGCAATGAAGACCTAGCCTACGTTCCGATTGAGAAGTTGAACGAATTAAAATTTGTTTGTGGTGACCACTTTCAACCCAAATATTTTAACCGAAAGAAAAGACATCTAAAGAGATGGTTAATATATTTAAAGCAACACAACTTTATACTTATTTTATTTTATTTATTTCTAGCCCTACCCACTGCGGAATAAGCGCATGGACGTCGTACTGTAGTCGTCATAACCTAACCAGTTGAGAATGGATTCAAACCCCAATTGTTAATAAAGGAGCATCCATTATTAATGTGAGGTGTTTTTGGCAAAATTCGATCCCCTCCCGCCAAAAACATCTCACGTAAATAATGGACGCCCTCTAACTGGGTTTTTTATAAAAATTGAACCCACGACGTCACTAGTCATCGTTTATCGATATCGTTAACCGTACTACATCAAAGTTAC
The DNA here is from genome assembly GCA_963556455.1 of Epiblema foenella. NCBI lineage: Eukaryota > Metazoa > Arthropoda > Insecta > Lepidoptera > Tortricidae > Epiblema > Epiblema foenella. The sequence continues at coordinate 939,472 of OY747118.1, forward strand.
ATACCTATCGCGCTGTTATGTTGGCATTACCTATTTCCTTTTTTTTATTTTATTGTGGTACAGAATGTTTGCCAAACTTTACGTCAATGTCATGCAATGACACTGTCACTGTCATCGAAAACCTAGTTCGAATTCCCGTCTCTTAGAACGTAGTGGTTATATTCTCTTTGGTTACGTACTCGGTGGCAGTTGGCGTCGGAAATCTTAATTTATTAGAAGAATCGCGATGCGAGTTAAGTACACTTATGCTCGGTTTTATAAAGATCCGTTAGACCTTATGTCGGTTTGTTATGTCAAAAAATGTACTGAGTTACTTAAATTTGATCTGACATTTGGTCTTACGGATCTTTGTAAAACCCAGCCTTAGTAGCTTATTTTGTAACACAGGTGTGTCGTTGTTGTTAAATTTTATATACATCGTGGGCGTTAATAACCCGAAAGATTTAAATGATTTTAGAGCCTAATTAGAGTATATAAAGTTATATAACATATAGTCCAAAAAACCCATAACTTAAGAGATATTAATTATTTAAAACAAATCATAAGTTTAAAAATTTCAATTCTTACACACCCTAAAGGCGTGACGTAGCTACTCACCACTTTTACACGCAGACGCACTAACTGCATGGTTGTCAGCCAGTTTCACTTAATGAAGTTTGGTATCCAGTGGGTAGTGCACCTGCCTGTGAAGCTGACGGTCCTGGGTTCGAATCCCGGTCAGGGCAAATATTTGTGTGATGAGCATGAATATTTGTTTCTGAGTCTTGGATGTTTTCTATGTATTTAAGTATTTATATCTATTAAATATATCGTCGTCTAGTACCCATAACACAAGCCTTCTTGAGCTTACTGTGGGGCTAGTTCGATTTGTGTAAGATTGTCCTCTAATATTTATTTATTATTTGGGTGGATCAACTATTCCTTTTTGCTCGTTACCATGGTTACGTCTCCTGAGTCACTCTTTAAAACTGTGATTTTATCGGGTTTAAATTTACCAAACATGAGTTTTAGCAATGAGTATCTATCCATTTGGACAAGGGTCATCACTTGACCACGCTTGAAGACCATATTATGAACATTTGTCTAAGAAACTCGGTTACTGTTGTCTCCTCGCTGACGGGACCGGATAACAACAAAGAAAAGTTGATTGACCCATTTAATATGTATTTACATAATTGGACCCATGTTGATATAGCATTATTTACGCATACTGTCTTCAAAAATAGGTGGTTTATATCTTTCGAGTTATTGACGCTTACGGTGTATACGGCTTAGTGCAACCGTCCTTAAGTGCGGGAGTGGAATGAAACGGGCTTATTAATTAAAGTAGTTTATTCGTCGTGCAGTGGAATGACATTATCGTTGCTGTCGACGCTGTCCTGCTCCGAGGCCACAGGCACCGCCCGCAGCACCGAGTCCAGCCAGGCCCGGCTGTGGGACACCTGGGACAAATGAGCTCATTTATTTAATTATTTATTGCAAACAAAACATATACAGCATTACAGTCGAAACCAAGGCACTGTATAATTTAGGTTATAAAACACATAATTCACAATAGGAAAATTCAAATATCAATCAACTCTCATCCATCATCTCACAGTACCGCAGACACATTCAATACACAACCGTCCATCGACTTGCAAACATATCACATTCTGGTGCCCGTGACAGAAGCGAGCAGTGTTGCCAACTCAGCTCTTTTAGAGTCAAATACAGCTCTTTTTGCAATTCTACAGCTCTTTTTGCAATTCTACAGCTCTAATAAAATATATTTAGCTCCATAGCTCTTTTTTATCGATAATTAGCTCTATTTCAAATCTCGAGAAAAAATATCGAGTCTTCATCGAACGCGCCTGTTTGACCACTGTAAATTGAACGCAACCATCAGTACTAGCTTTGTCTATGAATGCTGGGGAATCAGTAATCACCGAATCAATCACCCACGGGGACGGGGAATTCCTATCAGATAGGAATTAGTACCTATTACCTAAACTTTAACAATATAAAAATGTGTCCATTAATATTAAAATTCTGATTATGAATATTTTTTTATTTAGCTCCTTTTCTTGCACAAAAGTAGCTCTTTCTTAGCTTTTTTTTTACAACGCAGTAGCTGTATTTCTAAGTACAGAGTTGGCAACACTGGAAGCGAGTTGAGCGGCGCTACCGCGAACAGCAAACGAAGTTTTCCCTCTCTGTTGCACTTGCAAGTTTGCACATAAATGAGACAGAGAGGGAAAACTTCGTTTGTGGTTCGCGGTAGCCCCACAGCAGTCGCAGAGCGCGTACAGCTGGCGAGCTTCTATGCGCCACAATGCGTGTAATTGGGACTGCCAAAAGGTTAGGAGGGGGAGACTCATTAGGAGTTTTCGGTGTTGAGTCTCTTCGGTGGTTCTAGTACCCTGGTATAGTCTTTGTTTTTCAGTTTTGGCCGATCCATTAAATAAAACAATGCTATGTTGGTGTAACCGCAAAAAAACATTAATGGCCACGTTGCAAAAAATGGTAACAAATGTTCAATTGATTATCAACTTTATCTCCGTAAGTAAACAAATAGAAAAATGCACACAGCGTTCTACTGACCTTAGCGTAGATTCCTGGTTTGGACTTGTTTGTGCATTCTTCGGTGCCGGAGAACAGCGCGATGCCGTACAGCACGCCGCTCTTGGTGGCGCCGCTGAAGTGCACCGCCGGGTCGCCCGTGTCACCCTGGTAACAACAAGTCTCGTACAGCGTTTTCACTCAATATCAGGACTTTATTGAAATGAAATGAAATGAAAATAATTTTCACCTCACAAGCTCGGAAAGCCCTTTTTTATTCTTTAAAAACAGATAGCAAAACTGCATTTTACCCACAAGAGTGCAAATAATATTTGAAACCGAACACGCTATTTGTAACTTTTTAAAACATAATAACATGTAAAGGCCAGCCCAGACAGTCCAGCAACAATTATTTTATATTGTGCTGTTGTGTTAAAAAACTAGTACCTACGCCAAACCTCGGGATTAGGTAGTGGACAACTATATTTAGGACGCAACTGTCAATGTAAGGACGAGGAGGAGGAAAAAAAAATTCCTCGCTCTAGTGAGGTGAAAAGATTTGTGTTATACACGGCTGCAAAGTTATTTTACGTCTCGAGTGTTGCAACACTCGCTACGCTCAGGATTCTATTTTTGAACCACTCGCTTCGCTCAGGATTCTATTTTCGAACCACTCGCTTCGCTCGCGGTTCAATCATAGAATCCGTTCGCTAGCTCGCGGTTCAATCCTAGAATCCATTCGCTAGCCCGTGTTTCAATTCCACACTCGCGGTTAAAATACAACTTTGCACCCTTGTATAACAAATAACTATTATTCGTGACATAGATACTATACAAGCTAATACATTTTTACCTATTAACTAATAAAATTGCCACGAAATGGTCCCGCCTCAGCATAATGCTGACTCACAAGCCAGCGCTGGTCTTCCGGCGAGACCATTGTTTGTGGATCACGTTGCTCCGCTGTCCGACGCGGCCTTAACCTATTCTGAACGCACGCATATTGCTAAGAAATAAGGTTCGAAAAGTATAGGTCTGTATTAGACGTATCAGGGATCGTTACCGGTATTCATACTACCGGTTTTAAATAAGGTATAACCGGTTATAATTTCATTTCGCTATTTATATCGCTAAAGCTCTGATTAGCGCTATAATCAAAACCGGTATTCAAATATATTAGCGGTTTCGCCAATTGACAACAATACCTCTATTTGACACTTAACCTATAAAAACCATTACCGATAATAGTACTAGCAGTTTCAATATACTTACTCGATTATTTGTTTCTGCAAACTGGCGTATTGAAAAGTTTGTAAGTTTGTAAAAAGTAAGTATTTATACCCATTTGGTGCATTTTAGTAGTAATGTTTAATTGACATAGCTTACCTTTCAAGTGCAACGAATAGCGGTATTGAATACATGTATTTCATCTCGTAAATAATCTATACATAAAGAGGTATAGATAAAAGCGGAATGACAACATTACCTCTAATTAGAATATAGGTATTCTTTTATTAGCGGAACAGTTTGTCAAATTCTATACAGGTATTAAATAAAACCGGTTTTACAATCTACAGGGATTGTGACATCTTAGCACTACTTACTGGTGCCAAACCTTCCCAAAACGGCTGAACTATTGCTGAAACGTATCAAGAACTATAGAACTATGCTGCATGCGAATAGAACTCCAATTACTTTGTGATCTGCTGGAACTTGATATACTAACTTCACAGACATCCCTAAACTGGCCAAGCCTCAAGCACCCACTAAACCAAATCCCTGGATCCGCCACCGTTTAGTCAGTTGTAGACAGTGAATTTTTGACTCTATTGGGTTTGAACTTACAGCACACAAAGCGATTCCTTTCACCGTGATTACAAGTGAATTTTTGACTCTATTGAGTTTCAATTAAGATCAAACTTTTGACTCTATTGAGTTTGAACTTACAGCATACAAAGCGATTCCTTTCATCGTGCTTACAAGTGAATTTTTGACTCTATTAAGTTTGAATTCAAAGATTCAAAGATGACAATTGTACGCAAGGGAATGTATTAAGATTTATAATCATCTGCCCAATCATATCAAGGTAATGCCAGGTACTAAATTTAAAAATGCATTAAGAAAACTTCTTGTTCAAAACTGTTTTTATGATCTTAAGGAATATTTTAATTTTAATTTTCATGACATTAAACATATTTAATAATTTATCTCTAAAAACGTAAAAATTGACCTGACATGACCGAAATAATTAATGACATAACTTAATATACTCGCCAACAATAATTACCTATTTCATTTCTGTACTTTGTGATGTAGATTATATTATTTTTAACTGTATTTCAAGGAACTATTGCATGCTCTTATGAGTAGATTATGCGCGGATAACAAAAAACTGTACAAAACATCTTCACCATTGTGAATTTACCATAATCTGGCAATAAAGATAATTTTGATTTTGAATTAAGATCAAACTTTTGACTCTATTGAGTTTGAACTTACAGCACACAAAGCGATGCCTTTCACCGTGCTCTTTAAGCACATGTTGTCCATCTGCAGTCTGTACTCGTTCCCGTAGAGCAGGCGGCACGAGGCGCGCGGCACGTCCTCCGCTATCATTCTTCTGAGCTCCTGGTTCTGACCCTCTCTGATTTGACCAGATGTCTGCAACAGGGTCATACAATACAATACAAATACTCTTTATTACAATACAAATACTCCTTATTTCCTCCAAAACCTTATTGCACACCTCAATCAAAGGATACAGTACAGTACAAAAACACAATGAGAAGAGGCAAACAACAGGCAGTATTATCGCTAAAGAGCGATTTCTTCCAGACAACCTTAGGGTAGCGGAAATCTAATCAGAACGAGACGAGGATCGGGACGAGGGTCATACTTAATTGAACAACATATCATCATTGAACATATCATCATTTATAAGTAATGTACTGAGTGTATTTTTCGTTATGCGGTTCGACTGGCCCCTACACTAGGCTAAGCCTGTTCCGTAGGTAGCCAATTCAAAAATGGATTAACAATATGTGCGCGAGAAGTCAGAAAAGATGACAATACAACATAATTATTATTACTAACATATACTAGATATAAAAATGGAAACAAGCATAGAGTCTACGAATTGAGAGTAAGTATGTGTTTGTGTTTGAAAAAACAAAAGTTGTCCTTCCTGTGGTTAACGGCTTATGTGCATGTTAGCTATGTTTTTATTACAGGGATTTATAGAAACGGAGACACTGTTTATGCTGGTTACTGGTCCAATCCAAAATTAAGCTTTGTAGCCCTTAACTTTTGGTGTGTCCACAGAAAAGGCGCGTACCTAAATCCGTGTATGACCCAACAGGGCAGTTATTTAACGGCCAAAATGAGCCAAGTTTTCCGAGTACTGGAATAATCTTAAGAAACTGAATGATTGTCAAACATTCATTTTAAGAGATGTACATAAATATTTGTAACGGGAAATATTTAATCTGTAAGGATTTATTGAAACAAAAAAAACATACAAACAAATAATTACAATCATAACCAGCTTGCCCAGCCCAAGTTACAAGGAAAGACCCCGTCCAACAATTCCGTCTGTGGCATGGTGCTCGTAACGCTGGCGGCGTTACAAGTAGTACCCAACTGATATGGCTTACCGATGTACCTGCGCAGAAGATGAATTTTTAAAGCGCGGGAAATATATTGACCAATCGGCACGCTCCACGCACCGCGCTTCTTTTTCCTGTACCGTTATTGGTCCGCAGCTGCCGCCATGTTAGCGCGCGCCGCGTGGCATGTTAGTCAGCCGCCATAATTCTGATCGAGTGCACGCGCATTATGAACAGTGTATTATGAACCTTATAGTAGTGATCTAAGGTTAATTGTAAGTTTTAAGCATTCTTTCGTTTATCTTCGGAGCGATAGTTTCTTTTCTGCGCGAACGAAGATTCACGACGCGCCTTATCAGTTGGGTACTACCTCTCTGTATTGCCAATATTTAATGTTAAGCGACAACTCGAGTTATCGGAACTATTGATTGGAACATCCTGTCCATGCAAATTAATAACAAAACAATATTTTTTAAAGTTCGAACATGAGCTAAGTCGGTCAAGGGGTTGGATAATGGATATATAGGGGCCTATGGATGCCTGCCAACAGCAGTTAAGTAGCCATTTGATTCTAAAGCCATGGCAGAATGTGTCCATGACCTGGCCTTAGGACTCTGCCACGACGTTGAGCGGCAACTGTGCACCGTAAGTGGGAGCGAGATACTACGTTCTGATCTCTCGCTCACACCGTGTGAGCATCTGTTTCAGCAACTATGAGTCACACGTGTGGCGCACCGCTGCTTCCGGAACTCGTGCTCTCGTGAGCGAGTCCTTAAGTGGTCTGAGGGCCAAATCCGAAATTCGTATTTATTTATTTATGTTGAACCAACTTACATTTACAGCATATTGCCAAACATGAAAGTTATAGGTTATAATAGTATGAGTAACACAATTAAGTTTACAAAATTAACATTATCACCTTCTATGATCTATGAATATTCAGTACTGTTTTGAGGTAGGAGTGTTAATTGGCTGTGGCCAGGAATTTCGGCTCCGACTGCGAGAATATGTCCAAGGTAGGGTCATAAAGGAGAGTATTATTTATGTGGTGCAATGCCTTATACAAAGGACTGGTGCTGAGAATATGGTGCCGACCCTTTCACTCTCGTGTTATACACCATATGAGTGAAAGGGACAGCACGATACGGAGTTCGGAGTAGGCCCTCTGTAGTTACTTACGGAGCCATAACCAGTGACTACGATGTGCCCGTATCTCGTGGGCACCTCGGCCGCCGGCGTGGGCAGCTCCACCGGCTGCACGCGGCTGCCCAGCGACACTGGCAAGTTCAACTGTAGAATATATCATAATCATCATCATCATATAGAAGCTGTTCCTTGTTTTTATTTTTTTCATTTCGGTCTATATCCCCCCACTGTTGAGTAAATTCCTCCTCACGTTCACACCAGTTTACCCTGTTTTTTGGTAGTCTCATTCATATATATAACACCTTTGATTTTATTCATTATATTGTTGCGTTCCGTGGATCACGTACGGTGCTGTCTGAAAACCAGCGCTGCAGGTGTCTGACACCTCGGCATAATGCTGAGACAGCGACCGATTCACTGCCGCGAAGAGGCACTTTTTAACTGTATGTTCATGTACTGAGTATATTATATTTGTAACTGTGTGTCTTTTGGTGCAGCGAATAAATGCTTTCTTTCTTTCTTTCTTTCTTTATATCACTCGAAAGACGTCCACTGCTGGACATAGGCCTCCCCCAAAGAGTGTCATAATGACCGGTCCTGCGCCACCCGCATCCAGCGGACTCCCGCGACCTTTACCAGGTCATCTACCTATGGGCTATGCTGGGAGTTTCTCAGCGTTATCGCATCAGAAATGAGGCCATCCGTAGCAGAACCAACCGATATAGCCTTTCGAATCGCTAAACTTAAGTGGTAGTGGACGGCACATTGCACTAGGAACCGATGGCCGTTGGGGCCGGAAGGTTCTCGAGTGGCGACCACGGACTGGAAGACGCGGCGTGGGTAGGCCCCCCACAAGGTGGACTGGTAGAAAATATGTTACAGTTAAATTACAGTACATTTATCTTACTAGCACGGGTTAACTAAAGTTGTTGTTGTTGTGGCACTTACGATACTTAAGTTGTCGTGGCACTTATGACGACCGGTTTAGCCTAGTGGGTAGTGCACCTGCCTGTGAAGCTGACGCTCCTGAGTTCGAATCCCGGTCAGGGCAAATATTTGTGTGATGAGCATGAATATTTGTTTCTGAGTCTTGGATGTTTTCTATGTATTTAAGTATTTTATATCTATTAAATATATCGTCGTCTAGTACCCATAACACAAGCCTTCTTGAGCTTACTGTGGGGCTAGTTCGATTTGTGTAAGATTGTCCTCTAATATTTATTTATTTATTTACTTACCAATAAATAGCCAATGTGAACTCATACGTAACTCCTACTCTAACGCACACATAGACAATGATGTGTCTCAACCTTAGAGCATTTGAGATGGAGACGCCATTGATATACATACCCTCTGCCCAAGGCAGCCATAGGAGAAAAATCTGCCACGTTATTAAAAACTACTTCATTAATCGATTAAATACATCAGTCTCTAAATCGTTCCCAGCGTGTGAAGAGCTCCCTCAAAATACCTTTATGTGCTGTTTTAGGGTGCATAATAGTAGTTTATGCAACTGATACATAATGAGTCTAAAAACACGAGTGTGGTTTTATGAAACGTGCGTCAGCGAGTTTCATAATAGGATCACACGAGTGTTTTAAGGCCTAATTATGTACAGTTGTATACACTACTATATACACATTGCGTTGAAAGTGCAGGAGTTCGAGTTCGTGAGCTCGTTGAAGTCCTTTTGAGCACGAGCCTGTATCGTAATGGGCGGAGATGGCCATAACGATACCGTTTTTGATGCTGTTATGGCCATTTCCGCCCCGGACCGGCGCGATATTGTAAAGATGGTCCTTACCTGCACTTATTGAGCACATAAAAAAGGATTTTCTATGTATTTAAGTATTTTATATCTATTAAATATATCGTCGTCTAGTACCCATATCACAAGCCTTCTTGAGCTTACTGTGGGGCTAGTTCGATTTGTGTAAGATTGTCCTCTAATATTTATTTATTTATTTACTGCTTCAAATATGAGTGAGATGACATTCCGTTGTGCCCTCTCTCCATCTCTTACTTGTGTTTCACCTATCCTTACCTTGATCAGAGCCAGGTTATGTTCCGGGTAGTACTGGTCCATCCGGTACGCCGGATGCCGGACGATCTCCTTGGCGGCGAGTATTTTGCCGCCGAAGTCTCGGAACACGGACCCCATCCGAACTGACACCTCCTCTTTGGAGACGCTGATACAATACAATACAAATACTCTTTATTATACAAGTGTTTAGTGTTGTGTTCCTGGAGGTGAGCAAGGTTGCCAGAGCTCCCGAGGATGCACTGTGTTGAGAGTGAGGGACCTAATTGTGTTCCTTCTGCTGTCAACAAAGTGCATTCTCAAATCTTATAAAGGGTCGGCAACGCGCACGTGACTCCTTTGGAGTTGCGGGCGTCTATAGGCTGCGGTGGCTGCTTACCATCAGGTGGACCGTACGCTTGTTTGCCACTGGCGTTGTATAAAAAAATAATCAACAAAGATACAGGGAGTCTGACAGAACGACAGGCTTTTTTGTTGGAGAGTAGCCTGGGGAAAATCCAGGGGAAAACCTCCAGCACGACCACGCGCGTGGTTTGGAACACTGGAATACTCTAAGAGTTTGCTCTCCAGTGAGATTGGTTGAGCGGTTTCAACCGAATCTGAGGTGGACTGGTGTAAAGAATGACAGGCGTCTTATCGCTTTTAGGGGATGTTGGTAGAGGGAGTGTGGACTACACCCCAGAGGTGTTTATGGAAGTCCACACTCAGTGAGAGTCAGAAGTAATCTGTACAACTGTGTATCTGTCTTTATTGATCATACTGCTTCCTTATATACTAGCACATACACATAATCATCCATATATCTCGCATGAACCAGCTACAAAACGCCCAGTAGCTCGATTCCACTCACACCTCAGATTCGGTTGAAACCGCTCAATCAATCTCACTGGAGCGCAAACTCTTAGAGTATTCCAGTGCTCCAAACCATACGCGTGGTCATGCCGGAGGTTTTCCCCTGGATTTTCCCCAGGCTACTCTCCAACCGCGCACTCCTATCGCTTTATTGGGTCCGGCCTATAAAGCCACAGTCAGATTCTAAAAAAAAAACATCTCGCACGATCTTAATCTCTAACTTACCTTACGCACGTACATAAGATTACCCTATCCTAAAGAGCGCCTTGTCGGCACATCGCTAAAGAGCGATCTCTTGTCAACAACCTTTGGTGATTTGGAAGTACGTTACGTATTATTTCGTCGCTAATGGGACGTCATTAATAGGACGGATTAGGAAAAGTCACAACAGCATCCTGAACTTGGTAGCTAACAGATTTGACTGCGCATTGTTTCAGTACTGGGTTGGGCAAGTCAAATCTGTAGCTGTCAGTCCGACCCAGGTCGGGCCTAGCTGAGTTTCTTGCTGGACTCTTCTCAGCTAGGCTAGGTTTAGTGAACCAGCGACAAAACTCCCAGCAGCTCGATTCCACTCACACCTCAGATTCGGTTGAAACCGCTCAACCAATCTCACTGGAGCGCAAACTCTTAGAGTATTCCAGTGTTCCAAACCACACGCGTGGTCGTGCCGGAGGTTTTCCCCTGGATTTTCCCCAGGCTACTCTCCTATCGCTTTATTGGGCCCGGCCTATAAAGCCACAGTCAGGTTCAAAAAAAATCTGTAGCTAAGTGTATCAAATAATACCCCTGTCTACTAACCTAAGTGTGCCTAAGTATAAGTTTTAATGTTACTAACATAAATTGATATTGGTCGATAAAGACCTGAAATAAAAGATTCATTTCATTTCATTAACTCTAGTATAACACGTTTCAGCGAACAGATTGAATTATATTTCGCCACGGTCTAAGAAAACAAGGTCGGACTATCCGGATTGTTACACCACATAGGTCACTGTAAATGACACATTCACACTTACTTCCGCATACCGTCGATAGGCTAATGCTGGCTGATGACGTAGCTCGTGTCACCCCCCACTAGTAACTATTTACCGGATTGCCATACCTGGCGCAGTATGATATTGTATCATGCATGTCGCTATGTTAGAATATTCTGGGAGCTGTGTGTACATCACTGCTACTTACTAGTCAAAACATTGCGCTGCGGTGAGCACAAACTCCTTGGCAACCAGCGCGCCACCGCACCAATGCTTGCCATGTAACCTGAAACCAAACAGACATACTAAGGGTTGGTGCATCAAACCGTGGCACCTCCAAAATTACGTCGTATTTCAAGTTATGTAAGGTCGAACTATCAGTCGGCATCCCTTGGACACATATCTGACGGAGACGGTGAAGGGGTAGTGCTCGAGGCAGACGAGTCCATTGTCCGTCATCAGATGCTTGCGCAGGTGCGTAAGGTCCTCGAACTATCAGCCGGCATCCTTAGGAGACATACCTGATGGAGACTGTGTAGGGGTAGTCTTCGAGGCAGACGAGCCCGTCGTCCGTAGTCAGGCCCTTGCGCCTCAGGTGCGTAACGTCCTCGAACTATCAGCTGGCATCCTTAGGAGATATACCTGACGGAGACTATGTAGGGATAGTCCTCGAGGCAGACGAGCCCGTCGTCCGTAGTTAGGCGCTTGCGCCTCAGGTGCGTGAGGTCCTCGAACTATTAGCCGGCATCCTTAGGAGACATACCTGACGGAGACCGTGTAGGGGTAGTCCTCGAGGCAGACGAGCCCGTCGTCCGTAGTCAGGCTCTTGCGCCTCAGGTGCGTCATGTCCTCGAACTATTAGCCGGCATCCTTAGGAGATATACCTGACGGAGACCATGTATGGGTAGTCCTCGAGGCAGACGAGCCCGTCGTCCGTGGTCAGGCGCTTGCGCCTCAGGTGCGTAACGTCCTCGAACTATTAGCCGGCATCCTTAGGAGACATACCTGACGGAGACCGTGTAGGGGTAGTCCTCGAGGCAGACGAGTCCGTCGTCCGTAGTCAGGCCCTTGCGCCTCAGGTGCGTAACGTCCTCGAACTATCAGCCGGCATCCTTCGAAGATATACCTGACGGAGACCGTGTAGGGGTAGTCCTCGAGGCAGACGAGGCCGTCGTCCGTGGTCAGGCGCTTGCGCCTCGGTGCGTGACGTCCTCGAACTATCAGCCGGCATCCTTCAAAGATATACCTGACGGAGACTCTGTAGGGGTAGTCCTCGAGACAGACGAGCCCGTCGTCCGTAGTCAGGCCCTTGCGCCTCTGGTGCGTGACGTCCTCGATCTATCAGCCGGCATCCTTAGGAGATATACCTGACGGAGACCGTGTAGGGGTAGTCCTCGAGGCAGACGAGCCCGTCGTCCGTAGTCAGGCTCTTGCGCCTCAGGTGGGTCATGTCCTCGAACTATTAGCCGGCATCCTTAGGAGATATACCTGACGGAGACCATGTATGGGTAGTCCTCGAGGCAGACGAGCCCGTCGTCCGTGGTCAGGCGCTTGCGCCTCAGGTGCGTAACGTCCTCGAACTATTAGCCGGCATCCTTAGGAGACATACCTGACGGAGACCGTGTAGGGGTAGTCCTCGAGGCAGACGAGCCCGTCGTCCGTGGTCAGGCGCATGCGCAGGTGCGTGAGCTCCTCGAATATCAGCCGGCATCCCTCGTAGACATACCTGATGGATACTGTGTAGGGGTAGTCCTCGAGGCAGACGAGCCCGTCGTCCGTGGTCAGGCCCTTGCGCCTCAGGTGCGTCACGTCCTCGAACTATTAGCCGGCATCCTTAGGAGACATACCTGACGGAGACCGTGTAGGGGTAGTCCTCGAGGCAGACAAGCCCGTTGTCCGTAGTAAGGCGCTTGCGCCTCAGCTGCGTAACGTCCTCGAACTATCAGCCGGCATCCTTAGGAGACATACCTGACGGAGACCGTGTAGGGGTAGTCCTCGAGGCAGACGAGCCCGTCGTCCGTAGTTAGACCCTTGCGCCTCAGGTGCGAGACGTCCTCGAACTATTAGCCGGCATCCTTCAAAGATCTACCTGATGGAGACCGTGTAGGGGTAGTCCTCGAGGCAGACGAGCCCGTCGTCCGTAGTTAGACCCTTGCGCCTCAGGTGCAAGACGTCCTCGAACTATTAGCCGGCATCCTTCAAAGATCTACCTGATGGAGACCGTGTAGGGGTAGTCCTCGAGGCAGACGAGCCCGTCGTCCGTAGTCAGGCCCTTGCGCCTCAGGTGCGTAACGTCCTCGAACTATTAGCCGGCATCCTTAGGAGACATACCTGACGGAGACCGTGTAGGGGTAGTCCTCGAGGCAGACAAGCCCGTTGTCCGTAGTAAGGCGCTTGCGCCGGAGGAGCGTGAGGTCCTCCTCAAACTTGGGCGGGAACTCGCATTCCTGCTCGTTTTTCTGTACTTTTACTATGAAATAAATGAATGAAATGAATAAACTTTGTTCCGCAAGTAGGCGTACCATTGCGGCAGTCGCAAGTGAAATCTACTAGCGTTTCTGAAGAAGCCTGATGCCGAGAAGTAACGCCGGAACAAAATTCGGCGTATATTTAAAAAAAAACATGCATCCGTTTGCTGTCAAGAGCCCAAACTTGGTGTGTTTTAAATAAATAAATATTTGTGGACAATCTTACACAAATCGACATAGTCCCAAACTAAGCAAAGTTTGTACTATGGGTACTAAGCGACAATATAGCTAAATAGATACTTAAATACATAGAAAACATCCAAGACTCAGGAACAAATATTTGTTCGTCATACAAATGCCCTGACCAGGATTCGAACACTGGACCTCCAGCTTCGTAGGCAGGGTCACTACCAACTAGGCTAAAGAGGTCGTCAAAACGTAGTTTTGCAAATTTATATTATTGTTTACGAAACCAATGACTGAAATCTAATGGTGTGGTAGATTTTTGGAATCGACTCATGGAGCTCTTTCATTTGTCAACTCGATAGGTTTTTTATTTTATTTTTTTTTATATCAAACTGACGACGTCTTCTTACTTCCTAAGACAGGTCTATTCACGTTTACCAAAAAAAACTCCATACCTACGCAGACTTCGCTACAGGACAACAGCCAGGACTTGGCCTAAATTGTGTAGTCGGTAAATTTGGGGCCTGGGCCGCTACCGCGAACCACAAACGAAGTTTTCCCTCTCTGTCTCATTTATATGCAAACTTGCAAGTGCGAGAGAATCAGAATCAGAATTTTTCAGAATCAGAATATCGTTTATTTCGTAGTTCAGTATGTTTACATAATGTCCCTGGTTCCGTTCGGATCACAGGGGTGTAACAGCTCGCTTAAGGCTACGTGAGATCAGTGCAAGTGCGGTGTGTTCTGATTTATGTTAGTTACTTTATATAAAGACAACTATCATATTCTGTTCCTCGTTGTGTTCTTAAAAACTAAAAATTAACTTACAATCTATGTGGCCTAGGGGCTGATACTCTTTTACTCAGCAGTCGCCTGCGGTCTTTTTTATCTACAATATATGCAACGTTTCCTATTCTATGGTTTGAAAGCAGTGGATTGAATTGCTCGTAGCCAAGATATACATCCCCAGGACTATCAAGGTCCGCTATATTCTAGTGCGAGAGAGAGGGAAAACTTCGTTTGCTGTTCGCGGTAGCGCCCCTGAGGGGCTACCGCGAACCACAAACGAAGTTTTTCCTCTCTGTCTTACTTAGGTGCAAACTTGCAAGTGCGACAGAGAGGGAAAATTTCGAATGCCGTTCGCGGTCGCAGCCCTGAGGGGCTACCGCGAACTGAAAACGAACGAAGTTCGAATATCTCCCTCTCTGTCGCACTTGCTAATTCGTGCGGCAGAGAGGGAGATATTCGAACTTCGTTCGTTTTCGGTTCGCGGTAGCCCCTCTCGCCCTGTACTTCAAACTTCGAACTTTGTATCGTGCCGTCCATTTCACTCTCGTGGTACAGTATACGAGTGAAATAGACGGCAGGATACGAAGTTCGTAGTATCCCTCCTGCCCTAACTTAATGACGTCAACGGGCAATAAAATAAATAAATATTTTTAGACAATCTTACACAAATCAACCTAGTCCCAAACTAAGCAAAGCTTGTACTATGGGTACCAAGTGACGATATACATACTTATATAGATAAATATATACTTAAATACATAGAAAACATCCAAGACTCAGGAACAAATATTCGTGTTCATCACACAAATACATGCTCTGACCGGGATTCGAACCCGGGACCTCCAGCTTCGAAGGCAGGGTCACTACCAACTAGGCTAAAGCGGTTGTCAGCGGTAATAACTTAACAAATATACCAACAAAATATAACACTTACCACAATCTATATCACCATAACTAATTAAAATAACTAAGCCTAAAAAACTATTTATAAATCTGCGCCACATGTTAAATCTATAAAATAAGAGTTCGCACATTTAGAACAGGTATTATAACGTTAAACAATGGTTTTTTCTAGACTTGAACATTTTTAACTGCTCGGTTTCAGAGTTGAAAACGATGTGGTAACGTTTCCGTGCTTCGATAGCGCGAATGTTTAGAAAACCTACCGGAACAATGGTGTAATGCGTTGAAAAAACAATCAACAATCGCAATTATCGGGCAATATTTAAACGGATTAGGTCAAAAACTGAGGGCACGCGAGTGCCCACGCCAAGTACAGTAATACCGTAAACTGGGGTGACTTTAGGAAAAAACGGGGCCACTTTGATAGATTAAGACTAATATAATCGTCACTAAGTATTTCTAATTTGATTCAGTTCAGTACATAGTTAGGAAGGTTACCAAGGTATGACACCGACCCAGGATAACCAAATAAAAACCAGAAATACGGCTTAGAAACTTGATTTTAAAAGTCGCCCCTGAATTCGAAAGTAATCCCGGTTTACGGTAGGTAAGACTTGTCACACGAGGTGACCACCATGTGGGATGTTGATTCAACGATCATTGTCCCGATAGTTGTTTCTGCGAGCGGTCATAAGACCGCTCCGCAGAAAAAGCGGAGTCTCGACCAACACCTCAAGAGACTCTCGCTAGATGGCTGGGTCAAGGATCAGATACAGAAGGCGTAGGAAGTTGTTTGTTTAATTCAACCAAGGACCATATACAATAGGACTGACAATCTTCATACTACGCACCGTGCTCCGAAAGTTAGTATCTCTCTACGTAGCTAGATGCCGCTAGGAGTACCGATTCATTCAAAAGTCGTAAATTTTATAATTTCCATGAATGCGCAAAAGTGAAGTCACAGCCATCGAACGTTACGACATTCCAAATTATACAGTAAAAAGTGAAAAGATGGCGTTAGGTGCGATGTTTCATTACTAGTACTAGGTACGTTCCGTTCTGGCGCACTTCACTATTTATTTGCACTTACATAATTATTTACAAATGAAATATATTTCACAGTTTGTTTACCTTGTTATTTATAATTTATCTTAAGAACCCAAATAATGTCCGCAACCGTACTTTAGTTTAAAAAGATTAATTGAAAGTTTAAATTCTGCGCGAGTTGAAATGAAAATTGAAACGTCTACCACTAATTCGCCATTGGATCTTAGTATTCGGTTAAGCAAACGTTTTCACTCATAATAGTGTTTGAAATTCATTCGGCGCCGAACACGTGTGGACTAGCGCGGGCGCGGGAGGGGCGTGGCGCGGACAGAGCAAGTCGATCGCCGGCCACTGCCTTTTTTGATGTACATATATAAATATTCCTCTTATAATTTATAAACCTATCTTCCGCATTAAACCTATTTAGGTATTAAGAGGTGCAAGTAGTAAATACTGACCACATATCTAAACAACACCTAATTGTCAAAAATGTTCTACAGTCCTCGAATCACAGCTTAAGACAGAGTAGTCAAATTAATAAAACGCAATTTTCTGAGACGCTCTAATTTTCATTGCATATTCATTCACGAAGATAATTCTAAAAAATCTAAGATCCATTATATTGTTTGTAACATATAGTGAAACACTTAGCTTAGTTTATAATAAATAAATATATAATATGTAATAAAAAATGTGGGTATGATCATATACAAATCAACCCCACCTAGTCCCGAACAAACTAAGCAAGCCTTTATTTTCTCTCTCCTCTGACACTTATACGAGTATATAGATAAATATATACTTAAATACAAAATGGAGTTGCGTTTCTTTTAACTACTTAACATTTACCTGCATACGTGTAAAGGCACGGGTCCGTAGTTACTTTCAAAACGAACTACGGTAAGCGATACCGATATCCCGCATCACCTATTAATTTATTGAACGAAAAAAAACCTTGGTAGCTACATTGAACTATCTGTAACTTACTCTATAGTTGGTAAGAGGCAAAATGTGAATATAATAAATGTGTTAAATCAAAGGCGATTTCCATAAACAAATGAAGGCCCAAAATGAAAGGGACGAATGTATCGCATGACATTTCCGATCTCTTCTCGATGAGCGTCAAATTTTGTAATTAGAATATTGGGTTGTTTACAGTGCGGATATTTATGAGCATTGCATGTTTACATATTTTTGCACTCTTCTTAGGCAGATATAATTGTGTATGTAATTTGCCTAGGTATTTAAGAAAAAAGTTTGTTTAGATATTTGTTTCTATTTGCTGTCTATATGAGGTTGGAAAAAAATTGTGTAGATATTTTTGACTCCTGCTTATGTGATCAAAGTAGGAGTCAAAAATATCTATTGAATATGAAAAACAAGTGCATAGATGCTTTTGTCTGCGTGTTTGTCTACATATATTTGTCTGTCATTGTACGTATATTTATGAATGTATTAGCGTACACAATTTAATGACTCGATTAATGTTCAAATATATCTGATCGAAATTGTTGTATGGATATTTTTGGCTAACGGATAGTAAAGATATTTTTGTCGCTTTGGGAACGTGTATATATTTATGCCCTTGACTGTACGCGTAATTTAATTGTATACACATTTTACCAGTTCACCAACGCCATCTAGTTATTTTATGTAGCAAAAATTGGCGAACCCGCGAGCAATCAATGATTCCAGAGGTAGTGCCATCTGTTAAATATGATCTGTTTCACGTTGTTGATGAGTAAAAAATATAATCCTTAAAAATTGTGCATAGAAGGTATATAATGGTATTAAAATAAAGCACTTAGACGTTTGTTCTTAAAAAACAAAAAAAAACAGGAGAAAACATTGGTGAAAATAACATTTTTGTGACTTCCAGGCTACGAAGCAGCGCCGTCTAGTTTTAATACCGAATTTTGAGCTATTTCAGAGTTACGTTTTTTTGTATGAGATTGTCAGTCCTATTGTATATGGTCCTTGATTCAACTTAGTAGTATGAATTTATTTTTTTTAATTTTTGTCATTTATTATTAATAATAAAAGTCTTACGAGAAGGACAAAGTCAGCAAGTACCTAGACTTGGCACACGAGGTGACCGCTATGTGGGATGTTGATTCAACGATCATTGTCCCGATAGTTGTTTCTGCGGACGGTCGAATAGCGAATAGTCTCGACCAACACCTCAAGAGACTCTCGCTAGATGGCTGGGTCAAGGGTCAGATACAGAAGTAGTGTTGTGTTCCTGGAGGTGAGCAAGGTTGCCAGAGCTCGAGGATGCACTGTGTTGAGAGCAAGGGACCTAAATGTGTTCCTTCTGCTGTCAACACAGTGCATCCTCAAATAAAGGGTCGGCACCGCGCACGTGATTCCTTTGGAGTTGCGGGCGTCTATAGGGTGCGGTGGCCGCTTACCATCAGGTGGACCGTACGCTTGTTTGCCACCGGCGTTGTATAAAAAAAAAGATATTTTGGGTTATTCGATAGTTAAGGCCGGGACCTATTTCAAACGAAGGATTATACCATCGAAATGTACTGAAACTTAATAGGTGCTCTGCTATATACAGTTGCTAGATACCAAAGAAATAACGGAGCGCCTTGTTGAAATATCGGGTGACCAGAGAGCTGGCAGCTATTTCGGCCAGAGGATTAGCCTAGCAATCCAAAGAGGAAACGCTGCCAGCCTTCTGGGGACTATAGCTAGTGGGTCATACACGGATTTAGGTTCGCGTCTTTTCTGTGGACATACCAAAAGTTAAGGGCTACAAAGCTTAATTTTCGATTGGACCAGTAACCCACATGAACAGTGTCTCCGTTTCTATAAATTCCTGTAATAAAAACATAGCTAACATGAACATAAGCCGTTAACTATTGACCACAGGAGGGACGACTTTTGTTTTTTGAACTAAGTATGACCCTAGTGATGGCGAATTGGGGGCATCTACATTCAATCATCAATAGGTTTAGTTACTTTAGTTAGGGTAGTGCTGTATTATCCAAAGAAATTAGGCGTTTGAAATGCTCTGATATTCACCCCCTTAACAACCCTTCCTTTTCTATCATGCTATGTCATAAAAAATAAAACGGGTACACTTTGTATCGAAATTCGATATAGTGTACCCGTTTTATTTGCTCTCAAGTGTATTAGACTGCCAATGTCTATAAATTTTCACACCTTTAAAATAATAAGCCTACTGTAACTGTTTTCACTATGGACTATATATAGGTGTAACTATAAATAAATAAATAAATAAATATTAGAGGACAATCTTACACAAATCGAACTAGCCCCACAGTAAGCTCAAGAAGGCTTGTGTTATGGGTACTAGACGACGATATATTTAATAGATATAAATACTTAAATACATAGAAAACATCCAAGACTAAGAAACAAATATTCATGCTCATCACACAAATATTTGCCCTGACCGGGATTCGAACCCAGGACCGTCAGCTTCACAGGCAGGTGCACTACCCACTAGGCTAAGCCGGTCGTCAAACTATATATTAACTAAACAGTAAAAATACACGCGGTCACCCGTTTTCCGAACTTGACTTGCCTCACTAGGCGGTGTATTTATGCTTTTTTCTTCACACAGAGGACAACTATAGGCCGTTTTGGTATTAGACTGGCTTCAACAAGATTTTTTCCTTCACCAGAAATACAATATGATATAAATAAATATCAAATGATATATCATAAAATTGGAGACGGATGGAAAGAATCAGCTGGACAGAGAAGATAACTAACGAAACTAAACTTAGTTAAAGAGAAGAGGACTTTATTGAATATAATAGAAAACAGAAGAGGAAAAATGATAGGACATCTCATACGCCATGACGAATGGATCAGAGCAATAATAGAAGGAAAGATAGAGGGAAAAAGGAAAAGGCGAAGACCTAGAATGACGTACATGGAGCAAATTTAATGGGTGAATCTACTTTTTAGTGCCACTCGTTGCCGTGGTTACGTCTAGTTGTCCAGGGGACAAAATTCTAATACAATCGTGATTTTATGCCATTTAAGTTTATCAAACATACGTATTTGTGGTATTTATAACAGGGATCGTATACCGCTATTTTCTCCATAGAAAAATACCGGTGTTATTACGGTCACCGGTTCATTATTTCGTTTTTAATGGGTATAAATAAATACATAAATAATAATAAAATATTAGAAGACAATCTTACACAAATCGAGAACTAGCCCCACAGTAAGCTCAAGAAGGCTTGTGTTATGGGTACTAGACGACGATATATTTAATAGATATAAATACTTAAATACATAGAAAACATCCAAGACTCAGAAACAAATACTCATGCTCATCACACAAATATTTGCCCTGACCGGGATTCGAACCCAGGACCGTCAGCTTCACAGGCAGGTGCACTACCCACTAGGCTAAACCGGTCGTCATACATGCATCAGCATTGCACCCGTGCGAAGCCGGGGCGGGTCGCTAGTATATTATATAACACGAGAGTGAAAGGGACGGCACGATACGAATTTCGGATCTCGAAGTTCGGAGTATGCCCTCAGGGGGTTCAACCCGCGTCGTAGGGTTTATCCAGAAATCACGCGAGGTTCCGAAGGGGGGTCATGAAAACCCATGCCTATCCTAGCCCATAGACTGACGCTCAGAGACCTTATACATCTCTGAGGATATTTATTTATTAGATTTTATTATTTCCATGTTGACGTGTTATAGATATAGCTCAAAATATTGTAGTATGATTAGTGTACCTACTTTATTACCTTTTATCTTGACGCTTAGAGCCCTTATACATCTCTAACAAATCTCGATTGTTATTAGTTTTTTAGTCTTATTTTTGACATGTAACACTACATTTAATTAATGATACTTTGATTCTTGTATTAATGTAATTGATTTACTTAGATAGATTTTGACTTGTAAAAGTGCCCTTGAGGACTATTTGCAGAATAAATGTTTTGATTTTGATTTTTTGATTCCATGAGAACCTCACGACTCGTCACGTTGGGGGGAGGAGGGGGGGCGGGGGGGTCGGTAAATAAATGAAATAAATGAAATGAAATAAATGAAATAAATGAACTTTATTCTGCAAGTAGGCCGCAAAGGCACTTTTACAAGTCAAAAACTACTAGCGTTTCTCAAGAGACCACTGCCGAGAAGAAACGCCGAAAGAAACTCGACAGTCAGTCATTTTCTCCAAAATATGCTTATTACAATGATACTACTTAACCTACTTAAGTAAATGTAAATGGTACACAACAAAAGAGAATTGAAAGAAAAACGAGGAAAAAATAACAATAGGTATTTACAATGTGTAGTTACACAAGAAAACAAAACATGTCGAATCGTTTGATATGCTTTCCTGCAAGAAATGTGTCAACTAGATACAATGAAAATATTAGACTCTACGCTATTTAGGTATTTGGTTTGGGCCATGCATTTCTGTCTGTTAGATAGTCCTCAACCCTATAATAAGCCTTTGACATCAAAGTTTTTTTTAGGTAATTTTTAAGAGCTGGAAAGGGTAAATTCAAAATTTCATCGGGTAACTTATTATAAAAACGAACACATTGACCTACAAAAGACTTGTAAACTTTACGGACACGAAACTTGTTAGTGGCAATTTTATTTTTATTCCTGGTATTAAAATTATGGATATCAGAATTTTTACAGAATGATTCTCGATTCTTTATGACATAAATAATATTCTCATAGATGTATTGGGATGCTACCGTTAAAATGTTAATTTCTTTAAAGAGATCTCTTAGAGTTTCACGTGAGCCCAGGTTATATATGGAGCGAATGGCTCTTTTTTGTAACACAAAAATTGTCTGTATATCAGCTGCTTTACCCCAAACCAGAATACCATACGACATAACATTATGAAAATAGCTGTGATAAACTAAGCGAGCTGTTTCTACATTGGTCAGTTGTCTGATTTTTCTAATACAACGTAAACCTCATGTGTATTTTTTCCTGTACCTACAAAACCGAGATATAATATCTACTCATGTAGGATATTATAAATCATCATTTCGTACGTCGAAAACAGCGAGTCTATTAACATTTTTTGAAAATACACCCAATATCAACTAACACAATAATAATAAAATTCATTTATTCGACCAACTGGGATCATATTATCGATACAATTAAATTAACATTAAAATTAAAAATAAAATAATCTAATCTAAAATTAATATCACTATATAGTATAAAACAAAGTTGCTTTCTCTGTCCCTATGTATGCTTAAATCTTTAAAACTACGCAACGGATTTTGATGCGGTTTTTTTTAATAGATAGAGTGACTCAAGGGCAAGGTTTATATGTATAATACATGCTTCAGCATGGTACCCGTGGGAAGCCGGGGCGGGTCGCTAGTTTCAAACTAAAATAAAGATTACAGTTGAGGGCCAAACCAAGTGTTTAATAGTGAAAAAATATACGTGCTCGTGGGGGTGGGGGGGTCTCCTACAACCTCACCAAAGATCACCAAGGGGAAGGGGGGGTCTAAAAGTGGGCCAGAAAGACCTCACGTGATTTCTGGATAAGCCCTTATCATGGACTTTTTGTGACGTCACGTACCTATTGACGTATACACAATGGACTGAGGCGCTACCCCGAACAGCAAACGAAGTTTTCGCTCTCTGTCGCACTTGCAAGTTCGGACGTAAGCGCGACAGAGAGGGAAAATTTCGCTTGCTGTTCGCGGCAGCGCTCCTGGAAATATAAATAAATAAATATTAGAGGACAATCTTACACAAACCGAACTAGCCCCACAGTAAGCTCAAGAAGGCTTGTGTTATGGGTACTAGACGACGATATATTTAATAGATACAAATACTTATATACATAGAAAACATCCAAGACTCAGAAACAAATATTCATTCTCATCACACAAATATTTGCCCTGACCGGGATTCGAACCCAGGACCGTCAGCTTCACAGGCAGGTGCACTACCCACTAGGCTAAACCGGTCGAATATCTACGAAATGAGTATACCTAACCTAATAGCTGTTCGATTTGGATGTGTCAAACAGTATCGGACGTAAGAGCAACGAAAATCATACTATCTCTTTCACGATATGCAATTGAACATTGAAAAGAGAGTTATAAGTTAAGTTTTGTTATTTCTGTATCGATTTCGCATATATTTATATTACATTTTTTTTATACAACGCCGGTGGCAAACAAGCTTACGGTCCACCGCACGTAGTAGTAGACGCCCGCAACTCCAAAGGAGTCACGTACGCATTACCAACCCTTTATAAAATTTGAGGATGCATTGTGTTGACAACAGAAGGAACACATTTAGGTCCCTCGCTCTCAACACAGTGCATCCTCGGGAGCTCTGTCAACCTTGCTCACCTCCAGTAACACAACACTACATACTTGTATAGCAGCTAATGTTATTATGGCTGTGGTCTTCTGCAAGGCGGAGGTACTCTAAATTCGAGCAAGATGACATTTTGCTTTTTTTTTTGAACCTGACTGTGGCTTTATAGGCCGGGCCCAATAAAGCGATAGGAGTGCGCGGTTGGAGAGTAGCCTGGGGAAAATCCAGGGGAAAACCTCCGGCACGACCACGCGTGTGGTTTAGAACACTGGAATGCTCTAAGAGTTTGCGCTCCAGTGAGATTGGTTGAGTGGTTTCAACCGAATCTGAGCAATGATCGGATACCGGTATTTTCTCCATAGAAAAATACCGGTATTATTACGGTCACCGGTTCATTATTTCGTTTTTAATGGGACAATCTAATAATACGACGTTGTTACCTAAATACATGATTCAGCCCTACGTAAAGAGCAAAAAATAATCCAAAATATTGGGCTAATTCAGGGTTTTTTAAAAATACCGGTATCGGTCCCTGAATCTGAGGTGTGACATTTTGCTGTGCCCTACCCACTACCTCTCTTAGATTGAATCTATCTATTAGAATATGGCTACACTATATATTTCTCTCCTCAAACCACGTGCCTAGTCGATCGGATAGTAGCTATATATAGCTAAATAAGTAACCAAAAAGATGTTGACCTCAAAGATCAGAGCCGCGTGTACTGATAAGACAATCGAAAGGCAGCTGGCTCTCGCTATCAACTTCTAAACACACCAAAATAACAATTGTACAATATCAATTGTTCCACGCTACTACAATGAAGTGTTTATTTTTCTCTTTTATCTAAACTGAAGATCATAAATATCTGATGTTCTCAGTCAATAGACGGTTTTAGTACGACGCGTTTGCAAGACAAATATTTAAACTTTTAACTGTTTTTTGACATCAAAGTTATTGGTACAATGATTAGATGTCTCGCAATTGTGTTGTTTTTCAAGATTACGGCGGCCGAAGATTTCAATTACAATTATGATGATTATAAATATTATCCGAGTTGGGAGACACCTGTGTTCAACAAGTCGGACAAGCCGAAACCAGCTAGAGTGAACTATAATTCAATTAGTAATGTTATTAACGGTGGCGAAATTGGGGTTAACAAAACATTCAGAGAAGGAATAACATATCAAGGTTTGTCTATAAGTAGAGATAATCTTAATTTTTTAAAATTTATTTATTAACCCCCTTAAACGGACTACTTCTTCATAAACGTCTATCACATCTACATTAGTTAACTAGCCGCTAAAGTTCGTTTGTCCTTATTTGTCACTTTGACATTGACGTTTGTGAAATGGGACAAAGAACATTTTAGTTAGCAGAGGGTTGTTAAGTTTTATGAATAAGCGGGTAAGCCTTTTATTCCTTATATTTAGGAAATATATAACTACATTTCTTTTTTTCTATTTTAAGGACCCCTTTTGGGTATAAGCCTTGTTATATTCTCTGATAATTCATTCTATATTATCTGTGGTTCTCTAGCGGCACTTCGCTGCAATGGCCGCCGAAGTGCGCCTTACATTTATGTGTAATACTTAAATTTAAATACTGCTATTAAAGTGATTTTGGGAAACAGTGAACTGATTATTTATCATCTAAGTCAGAAAATATAAAAGGCCTCCTCCAAACCTTTCCAGTATATCCTATTTTTTGCATCTTGGGTCCAATTAGGCCCAGATATTGTGACAATATCGTCTATCCACCTCGTCTGTGGTCCCCCACGGTGCCTGGTACCTTGAGGTCCTTGCCATTCTGTGACCGCCTTTGTCTATCTTTGGTCTTCTAATCTGGCTAAGTGGCCTGCCCATTTCCACTTTAGGGGTCTTAAATTACAAATAATAAAAGGCCTACAAACTAAACTTAAAAGTAAATAACCTAAAATAAGGGGTCCCCCGCGGCATAGTGCCAAAGATGCTGGCAGCATTTCCTCGCTGTATAGCAATGCTTATGCGTTGTGCGAGGAAGCTGCCGGCCCTTTGGTCACCAGTGGTGTCCACTAACCTTTTAGCGTGTTCCTTGAAGATCTTTTGGCCCCTGGGACCCCACGGACCGAACGGAACAAAGTTGTATTCGGTGCCGAGACCCCTATATTTGTATATCTTAGCTTTTTCGGCCGCCTCAGCAGCCGCACCCGCTCTGGTGGAAGTTCCGTGGAGATGAGAAGGGGCCAACGTGTCCACACAGGTGTCCCACACTAGTACATGTACCATCTTCCATAGAATCAAATACATTCCATCCGGTCTCTTGCCATTGTCTGTGAGACTCTAATCTTAAATTGTACGCCCCTCCAGCAGGGCCGTAGCTAGGGGGGGGGCATTATGGGGCAATGCCCTACCTTAAAATACTATTGCCCTACCTTAACCCATCGTCTATGATAATATATAAAACTATTAGCGTAGGTAGCGTAGCGACATGTATGTACCTTAACATATTATATTACACAAAAGCAAACTCAAGGAATATTTAATTTCTCTGATTTAGCATGTGGGTAAGTAAAGAAAAAAGACAGAGGTTGTTTACTGGATGCTATTAAGCGGTCTCGTCATTCCTTGTCTCAAATACTTGAACTCTGCCTTTGATATAACGAGGAAGTTTGATATAACATGTACATTCGATGAAAATCGATTCACCAGATCCGATCAAGCGATCAAGTTAATTTTGAGTTAAACTTTGACTTGAGCCAGTCAGTTGCGCCCTACCTGTGATTACCGCTGCCCTATCTTAAATCTAACTCTGGCTACGGCCATGCCCTCCAGTGAGTTTTCCCCAACATTCTGACATAAACATAAGTATAGCCGGAGAGCTGGCTACGGAAATACGTTTGCAATTTATAGAGAAACTACATCAGTAGTGTGCCAGAGTGACTAGTCCGAACTTCGTATCGTGCCGTCCCTTTCATTCATATAGTGTATGACACGAGAGTGAAAGGGACGGCATGATACGAAGTTAGGACTATAGAGAATGCTTATGGCAAAGGCGATGCCTTGATTCGGTCAGCCATTCCTCACGTGAAAGAGACACGCTTATGTCAACACTCCTCGGGAATGGCTTTTTTGACAAATCTCGATGAATATCTGACTGTGTGCAGTTTTATTAAATTTCCTCTTGACAGAGTTTAGATGAGGTAAAATACCATAATTTTAATTTAACTTTATCGTTTAATAATGCGTTGTTTTATCAGGCTGAGTAAAAAAAGGGAGATCAAGGTTCAACTTTGGTTTTTTGTTTATAGAGAAAATTTTAAGCAATCATGTTTCGGCTATTGTCAGAAAGACAGCCATATAGTCAAGAACCATAGACCTGAGAATAAATCCTTCTTGTTTCCTCGTCTGGGCAGAGCAGCGTTTCCAAGAAGTCCACAGTTTCTCGTTGCACGGTCTTAAGAGGCCTTATAAGTTTTAAAATGTTTTTTTTTAGTTTATTTAGAAAACAAACAGCCATGTACAAAAGAATTCATACAAAAATGGACGCAGATTAGGCCTAAAGTTTCATATATTACTAAGTAACAATTATTGACTAAATAAGTTACAGGTGCCGTTATAATAACCTATTAAGTTGTGTACTCAAGCAAAGTAGTTTAACTAAAGTAAAAGAGATTATTAAAAACAATGTTTTCCCTCACTTCATAATTATTATCTAGAAAACAAACATGCCGAACTTGATTCTTGAAAGAGGATAAACTATGAGCAAAAATGTCTATGTCATTAAGCATTTCGTTATACATATTACAAGTTTTGATTTCAAATTATGACAAAAGTATTGATAATACCAATATAGTCAATAAAGTTTACGATAACTTTATCAAAGTTTTAGATAGTAACATAGCCATATTTTGGGTTTATTGTGTATAGTAGAATTTAAGCGGAAAAAACAAAAGTTTTTAGCTTGAAAATGGTCGATTTGGATGTTAGAAAGGATATTTCTTAACGAAAAATCCAAAAAAATCATTTAAAGTTTATGACATAAGGTCGCTAGTCCTGTTCTAGATAGTAACATTGAGAAAGTGTCAAGATACGTATCAATTCAAATAGGAAATGGCATAATTAGATGAGCGTTTTTTAACTGATAAGGACCCTTAACTCCTAAGTTTTAACCAACTTCAAAGAAGGAGGTTCTCAATTCGCCTGTATGTTTTTTTTGTATGTTTGTTACGAGATTACTCCGCCATTTATTAACAGACTTGGAAAATTATTTCTTTGTTTGAAAGCATATGCTTCCAGATTAGTCCTGTTGTTCGCAAAGTTCACTTCTGATGATGGAAACCATGAGGAAATGAGGGAACTCCTCAAAAATTCAAGGGAAACACATAGCGAATTTAGTATTTTCTGTAACAAATCGAGCATTTGCATTGAGTAGCATTTGGTGTACAGGAATTGACGACGAAGACCACGGACGGTCATCCAAAACTCCTAGTGTTTCATGGTCAGCGCTAAGATATTTCGGTTAAGATACTGAAGCTAATACGACGAAGACAATTTAAATGGTCCTGATGGAATGTTACTATCAACCTGATCTGGTAATTGAAGCCGGAAGGTAGACAACGGAACTCCGTAATAAAACGGTATAGCTTAGCCGTGTTTGAGCTTATTGGAATCGCTATGAGATGCACTCTGGTAATTACTCACTAAAAAGTGTGACTGAAATAATAAAAAAAAACAAAATATGTTTTATGCTCTCGGGGTGGCTTGGCGAAGTATTAAATTAAAGTCGGTTTTTTTTCAAGTGAAAGAGATTATGTACGATAAGTTTTACTTTTGTGCGATAAAGATTATATAAATAAACTAGCGACCCGCCCCGGCTTCGCACGGGTGCAATGCTGATGCATGTATTATACATATAAACCTTCCCCTTAAGTCACTCTATCTATTAAAAAAAACCACATCAATATCCGTTGCGTAGTTTTAAAGATTTAAGCATACATAGGGATATAGGGACATAGGGGCAGAGAAAGTGACTTTGTTTTATACTATGTATGTAGTGATAATTCTTAAAATATATTTCAGCGGGATCAAACGAACATCGACTGCCAAGATATCCCAGTAGACGAAGGAAGAGAGATTGCAACTTCACCGATGACGTGGAGTCCCTGAACAGCCCGGTGCCAGAAGTCGGGGATAACATAACGACGTACCCGTTCGCCGCATCGGTGCTGCGGATGGGCTCCCACTACGCTTCTGGTGTCCTGGTGGACAGGCAATGGGTGTTGAGTGCGGCTGGAGTGTTTTACAAGTATGAACCTTTCAGATATCCTACAGACTTGTTGTTTAGTGAAACCGGGTTTCTCAGAGTTAGACAATTATTTATTCTCAATGCTGTTATTAGGGTTCACAAATGTTTAGGAAAATCAGTCCTAAAAGATGTCATTATGATTAGACGTACA
The DNA here is from genome assembly GCA_963556455.1 of Epiblema foenella. Lineage (NCBI taxonomy): Eukaryota > Metazoa > Arthropoda > Insecta > Lepidoptera > Tortricidae > Epiblema > Epiblema foenella. The sequence continues at coordinate 968,786 of OY747118.1, forward strand.
TACAGAGTCCCTGTACCTACCATCCAATCGGCTCATGCTCAACGATCTGGCTATTACATTCACCCATTTACATATAACGCTGTTTGCAAATTCTGTGACCTAAAAACTTGCACTTCGATAAAAGTCAAATCAATATTAAAAAATTGGTTTGCAACTCTATCTTACAATGATACAGAAGACATAATACGCACTTACTCTTGGTCTGTGGTCAGCTAAATCTATATCAGCTAAGCTACTCGCACTCATTCGCGTCACACACGCACACACCACACCCCTACTCACACATCTTCACACATATTACACACAAACACTTTTACTTACTTTATTAATTTTCATGTTTTATACTCGTAAAACTGCTACAAATGGTGCATTCCAAGACGTTTGGACTGCACCAGAAATCCCGTGTAACCTGTTGTATCATCTGTGTTAGAATCAATAAATTTACTCTTTACTCTTTATGGTATTAGCTATAATAAGTCTACTCATATTAGCGGTATTAGAGAGGTAGGGCACAGCAAATGTTATTTGATCGAATTTGGAGCAGCCCAACTGGAGTACCTCCGCCTTGCAGAAGACCACAGCCATAATAATATCATCTATTATACAGGTATGTAGTGTTGTGTTCCTGGAGGTGACCGAGGTTGCCAGAGCTCCCGAGGATGCACTGCGTTGAGAGCGAGGGATCTAAATTTGTCGCTTCTGCTGTCAACACAGTGAATCCTATTTTATTAAGGGTCGGAAACGCGCACGTGACTTCTTTGGAGTTGCGGGCGCCTGTAGGCTACGGTGTACGCTTACATAAGAACAACCTTTCATTTCATTTCATTTATTTGCAACCAAGTACATAAACACATGCAACTTAATGCTGGGTACAGTACATGGACCCGAATAGGGCGCAGCAAAATATTATTTATTATACATAGAGCACCTTAATACCTTACTTTACTTTAATAGCCTAGTGACTGTCCCACTGCTGATCAAAGGCCTCTCTCCACGTTTTCCAGGTCTCCCTATTAAGCGCTTCTTCCTCCCAAATGCTGGCAAATACATCTAGATCATCCCGCCATCTCCGTCTGGGCCTGCCCCGTTTGCGTCGTCCATCATGTGGCACCCACTTGGTGGCTGCATTAGCCCAGCTATTCTGGATGCATGCGACAGACGTGGCGGGCCCAGCCCCACTTGAGCCTGGCAGTTTTTTTACCTCCGTCAGCAATGCGTGTTTTAGAGCGCAGTGTAGTGTTTCGGACACGATCCGTCCTTTTGACACCGAAAAGGCTGCGCTCCATAGCGCGCTGGCAAACCTTCAATTTGGAATTCTGGATCTCAGTTAACGACCATGTTTGTGCACCGACCTAAACAACACAACCTTTTTTTTTTTACAGTGGGGAAATGCCTTTACGCATACCCGGCCTTGTAGAGGGGGGCCGAGTTATGTGGGACTCGCTGGATGTAAAAAGTCCAGAATACCCACTAAAACCCCACTTCAGCCTCTTCGCCGCTACAACGACAGGGTCCCGGGGACGCTCGCGCACTCTTCGGCGACCCCGCCAGCGGCTGCCCACAAAAGTAGGCCTATGACTAGATGCAAGGGGGGAGATCACACTTCCCCCCTTCCGGCTTTAGTGAGGCGCACTTCGCTTGGCTTCGGTGCGCCTCTCGGCTCGAGGGCTCTGGCGTAGTGCAGCGGACGCCCTCTTGCCCGCCGCCCGCTAGCCCTCTCAGGGTGGTAATCGGCGCTCGTGCGCAGCGCGTCTTCGCCCCGGTCTTCGGCGGCGAGCGGGATCCGCTTCTGCTGCGGTTTCCCGGTCGCGCTCAGCCTGCTCCTTCTGCGCCATCACATCCTCGCAGAAGGACAGAACTGTATTCCACGCCTCTCGCCTCTGGACTATCGCCGCCACCACCGCCGGCAACGAGAGGTCCGGTCCTACCTCAGCCACGAGCCCTAGGCGTTGCTCGCTCCACGCTCGGCACTCGGCCAAGGTGTGTTGAGCGGTGTCTTCGGGCGCACCACAATGCGCGCACACGGGAGTCGGCTCCCTCCCCACGACCTTCCACAAGAACCTGCCAAAGCAGCCATGCCCCGACAGGATTTGGGTCAGCCTGACGGCTCCGTGTTCCCTCTAAAACAACACAACCTAAAACAACCTGAATTACTTAAATTTTAGGGCTATTTTCCGTCAATAGAGTGCAATCATTGTGTTTTGCATGTGGGATATTCATATCATATTGCATTGTCACCTGATTTGCTCAGTAGTACTTTTTTTTGCTGGTGGTAAGTCGCCAGAGCTCTCACTGTCTTGGCCATGACATAGTGACATGCATTTATCTCTTGGTGGGGGTCGAAGTTGCACCACGTCCGTAGGGAATACCCGCCTTTATCCTACACATGACCCCTGGGTGGTGCTAAACGGTGCAACAAGATTGCCATAAAAAATTTTTTATAGCCTATATAGTGTCCCACTGCTGGGAAAAGGCCTCCCCTCTTTTTCGCCACTCGTCTCGGTTGTGTGCCAGTTCCCGCCAATCCGTACAAAATGTATCAAGGTCGTCCCGCCATTTCCTTTTCGGTCTGCCTCTGCTTCGGGAGCCATCTTGTGGGATCCATTCAGTGGCTACTTTGGCCCATTGCTCCGAGTGCATTCGACAGACATGCCCAGCCCAGTCCCACTTCAGCTTTGCGGTCTTAACACCCACATCTACGATACCAGTTTTGGAACGCAGCTCCGTGTTCCTGATTCGGTCAATTCTACGGACTCCAACTATGCTGCGTTCCATTGCTCGCTGGCAAACCTTGAGACGAGACTTTTGGGCTTCTGTTAATGACCAAGTTTGGGCGCCGTAGGTTAGGATAGCCATAAGATAAATAAAATAAATCTCTTGGTGTCACTGCAACGAATTCCACGCAAAGGTCACGCAGGAAGCCTACCACCGGCCATGGCCGCCAGACAAGTCTTCTAGTACACATAGCACACCTTAGGCATTAAGCTTTTTTGACGACCGCTTTAGCCTAGTTGGTGACCCTGCCTTCGAAGCTGGAGGTCCCGGGTTCGAATCCCGGTCAGGGCATGTATTTGTGTGATGAACACGAATATTTGTTCCTGAGTCTTGGATGTTTTCTATGTATTTAAGTATCTATTTATCTATATAAGTATGTATATCGTCACTTGGTACCCATAGTACAAGCTTTGCTTAGTTTGGGACTAAGTTGATTTGTGTAATATTGTCCAAAAAATATTATTATTTTTTTATTATTTTATTTTATTATTTTCTATGGCTACTTCAATTTATTATCCACTAAAATATGTCTAATATTTTTAATACCTATTCATTCATTTATTCAACATTTATGTCAAGTGCATTACAGGAGATATTACAGGTAGTTGGTAGGTACATGACACCCAGATAAGGCACATAATGTTTACGAGTACTAGTGTTAAGAGAACACAATGCATACGAAAAATATTTAAATTCTAATCGCAATGTCAAGTTCTGTTATTAATAAATTCCAATTTTAATGTCAAGTTTCCTTTTTCTAGATTCTAAATACACTGTCAAGTTTGTTAATAAATTATTCTAATTATAATTATAATGTCAAATTTTTGTCTTAATAAGTTATAATTACAATGTCAAGCTTTGTTCTTAAATAACAGTTAAAATAATTCACAATGTTTCGTCGCTGAGAAATTGGTTGACAGTGTAATAACACCTTATTATTTCAGCGTCCGAGAATCCATAAAGTTGTATACAGTACGACTAGGGTCCGTGAACTGCAAGAGAGGTGGCGTTCTGCTGCCGCTGCAGCAGATTGTGATCCACACGTCGTATATGCCGGGGAAGCCAGAGAACGACCTAGCACTGCTGCGGCTGGCGGAGCCGGTGAAGATCACCCCGGACATACACCCGGTCAGTTTGACGGAGAGGAAGGGAAAGATTGAAATCGGCAAGTTCTTGACGATGTACTGGCCCCGGATAGTGGTAAGTGCTGATTCTCATTTTTCTTTTTTTCTCTTCTACTAGAACGGGGTACGAAAAGTAAGTAGATACACAGACACTGTAGACTATGGATGCTTGCGAAATGTTTGTCATATAATTGACCGAGTGAAACGAAGGTCTCTGCTTCAGCTTCGACAAAAATGCTTTCGTATGTCCGGATTTCCGGATTTCCGTTTGTTCTCGTCTACAGATCGCAATTCTCAACCGATTCTCGTGAAATTTCGTGAGCAGGTTCGATAGCTACATAGATTTTTTTGTCGAGACGGTTTTTGGAAATTTCCAAAAACAATTTTTTTATCAATAATTTTGTGTTTCTGGGGGCGAATTTCGGTTTGTTCTCCTCTACAGGTCGCATTTCGCAAACGATTCTCTTGAAATTTTGTGAGCCGGTCCGGTAATTGTATATAATTTTTTTGTCGAGTCAGTTTTTGAATATTTTCAAAAACAATTTTAATTTCAAAGATTTTGTAAGTTTCTGCGTCCGAATTTCGGTTTGTTGTCCTCTATAGGTCGCATTTTTCAATCGCTTCCCGTGAAGTTTTGTTAATAGCAGGTTCGATTTTCATAATTGATCTTTTTTATAAAGTCAGATTTTGGAAATGATAAAAAAACTTACTCACGAGGTCTACAGCTCACAGAGCCACTAGTTTCAATTAAATTGTAGACGAATTAAAAGCCTTTACTGCGGTCCATACATTGGTCCTCATCTAAACATGACCTTAATTTCATATTGTGTTACTAAACATTAGGTTACATGTTTTCGCCAGGTGGACGGAAAGACCCTACCATCGTCAGCCAAAGAGCGCCAACATCACACCAATATGCGCGTGTCCACGCAGCGGGTGATCCCGTGGAAGCAATGCTGGCGGGCGATGACCTATCGCAAGCAAATTCTCTCGGATTACAGCTTCTGCCTGCGACCCCTGAAGCAGTTCCACTCTATTTGCCTGGTAATGATAACCTTTAACATCGAATACTTCGATGACGGTGATGGGTCATTGTCAGATTTTGGTTCGCGTCTTTTCGGTGGACACATCAAAAGTTAAGGGCCACAAAGCTTAATTTTGGATTGGTCTAGTAACCCGCACAAACGGTGTTTCCGTAACTATAAATCCATGTAATAAAAACATAACTTATATGTACATAAGCCGTTAACTATTTACCACCGGGTGTGTTAGGGTCCTACTGGGACTTAAATAATAAAACCGGCCAAGGGCGAGTTGGACTCGCGCACGAAGGGTTCCGTACTAGTATCTATAAAACAGCAAAAATAACTTAACCAAAATTACAGTTAAATCAACCTATCTCAAAAACTATAAGAGATACTTTGATCAAACCAAAAATCGTTGAAAGAGTTAATTAGCATGCATCACCTCTATTTTTTTTAGAATTTTATACCCCGTAGTTATAAAAATAGAGGGGGGGGGACATACTTTTTACGACTTTGAGAGCTGATATCTCAAAAACCGTTCACTTTAAGAAAAATGTTTTTTAGAAAACTTTATATCATTTTAAAAGACCTTTCCATTGATACCCCACACGGGTATGTACATCGAAAAAAAAATTTTCATCCCTCAGTTACATGTATGGGGGGCCCCACCCCCAATTCTTTTTTTTACTATTTAGTATCATAATTTTGTAGCGGTTCATACAACACATATTCCCATCAAATTTCATCACTGTAGTACTTATAGTTTCCGAGTAAATCGGCTGTGACAGACGGACAGACGGACAGACGGACAGACGGACAGACGGACATGACGAAACTATAAGGGTTCCGTTTTTGCCATTTTGGCTACGGAACCCTAAAAATGGACTGTACTTTCTAATAGGCTGGTTTATTCCGCCTTAATACAATTGGGAACCCGGCCAAACAAAAGGTAATTTTAAAAGAGAGTCGTCCGTCGCCGGTGGGGTTCGTGAAGCCGAGTGTCGCTCGCGGGTGGCCGCGCCGTCCGCGGTGATGACGTCGCGCTGTGTCCGCCGCCCGCGCGTCTCCTCCCGAGCGCATGCCGATGGAAATCTCAACAGGTGGACAACTTTTGTTTTTACAACTGACAATGACCCTGATCATCCTCAAAGTTACAATAATGCAACTTGTAAAAAATATCCTTATGAATGTCCTCCCAACAGCCCGACGTCGGCGCGCCGGTGTTGTCCCACGACGGACTGTGGGGCATCATCTCCGGCTGGGTAGGCGAGCCGTGTTCCTTCGCCGAGCCGAGCCCTGTGCTGGTCTCCCGCGTTTCCCCGCCGGCGGTGCAGTACTGGCTGGAGACGCAGTTCGAGCCTGAAGACTAGTTGTCCCAGGACTGGGGCATCATCTCCGGGTCGGGTCAGCGAGCCGTGCTCCTTCAGTGTGAGAATGTCCTGCTAACGGCGAGCGGCGCAATTGTAGAAAGCGGCTGTGCGCATTTCAATACTCTATGAGTTGGAAAGGGCTGTCTTTTGAAACCGTGGGGTCTTTTTTAGCCGTGAACATGCACTTGTGTCATTGGGGTTGAACCGGACCGGATTATCCTGGCCCCACTCAGACTGACTAGAGAGTGTTCTTGATTTTGGACACAAGTTGTTAACGAATCTCCAACGCAGAGGACTGAGGAATGCTGGCACGGCTTGTATCCGCGGTGCTGCTATCTGCATCACAATGGATGCTGTTAATAGACAGCATGTCATTGATATGCAGCAAAACAGCGCCAGGGATAGAACGGAGCCTTGTGAGACGCCAGCGTTGCTAGCTGCCGTCTACTATGGCTCTTATGCGTCTGCTGGACAGAAACCCTCGGGCAGTCCGTATGACGGTAGCTTCGACACAAGACCCCGGTGCATAGGCTAGTCACGATCGAAAGACTTCCAAGTCCAAGCTGACCGCTAAAGTCCTGACCCAATTAGGTAATAGAGATAGGCCTGCAACCTGCAGTTCACTGATTGTGGGTTAGTCTATTGTCCTGTGCTATTGGGCTTGCCAATTTTATTATATTATGCTATTCTTGCATTACCAATTAAACAAAACTCGCAAAATACTCAACTCAAAAGGCGTAAAGCGAGTGCCTATGCCAGTTCTTGGGATTAGGTGCTAAAATGGACCCCCAAGCTCCTCTAGGATACAAAGCTAGAAGGGTGATGATGACAATGGAACAAGAATGTCTTTGCTGTCAGTTAAGAAAGTGGTCTACCACTTTTTGACTCTTGTTTAAACCATGATAGAATATACTCTGCCAGGTATGGCAATCCAGTACATCGGTTAGTAGTGTGGGTCTATGGGTGACACGACATTACTTCATGAGTCAGCGTCAGCCTGTCGATCGTATGCGGACGTAAGTGTGAGTAGGAATCACAAAACCGCCAGAATTTCAGAAAAGCGGTTTTACGGATTTTGTGTATATTTTGTGAAATAAGTTGATTATTGTTGATTGTTGAGTTATTGTGTTTTAAGAATTAATTACTATTCAGACTTCTCGATGTCCCTTAAATAAATGTGAACTCTTATTTAATAAATAAAACACAGAATTATAAAGTAAAAGAAATTACCTCTAGGCTGTGAACTAACTAAAAGTTAATACATATGCCAAAATATAAGAGAACAAAATGTCTAACAATGTTATTTGGGTCATTCTACTTTTTCATGACCAGTTTTCTATTACAAAAAAAATATAAATAAATAAATGATATGTATTGAATTAGTGTACAAAAATAGGATTTCATAATAGTACCTGAACCGAATAACAGGAATTTATAGGTAAAAATACTTAAATATTAGCATATTGCTGTAGAAGGTGGGTAACACAGTGGTAAAAATCATTTTTTCATACAAATGGTGAGACATCCAAGGACCACTGAGTTACTCGATTTATGGATTCGTTAATTACCAAAACTATCGGAAGTGATACTGCAATTAAACCTCTTTCTAAATAACTATACAAAAATATAAAGCGAGGGCCAAGTATTCCAAAATCTGCATTAAAAAAAAAAGTGTCTTAAAATTATGTACATGAAAAAGTAGAATGGCCCATTTTACCCAGTTTCTGCAGTTGGCGGTAAACCCGGTTTTCCCGGTTTTCTCAATTCCGGTGATACCGGTTTTGTGAGTCCTATGTGTGTGTGTGTCGCCGACAATGACTTATTGTGGTGTCACGATCCGGATTGTCAGACTTTGTTTTTTTTTATACCACGCCGGTGGCAAACAAGCTTACGGTCCACATGGTTCTTGTTTTGTTAAGCCATGGTTCAAACATTAAAGTGTCAAACACCTTTCTTGGTTTACTGTACCTATCTGAAGGTTAGACAAATAAGATAAAATACTAAATAAATATAAATATGAAGGAGAAAAGGCTATTAATAACATGACAAATAAAGACAAAGCTCGTCTCATTAGTTTGTTTAAAAAAACATGTACGAGTACATAGAAACATAAAGATTATTAGTTTAAGAATTAGATGTTTAATTATTAGAGCTAGATAAAGCGTGGCACTTTGTAATAAAAATTGTATGAACGTGTAAAATTCATTTTTGTTTTTAATATGTTCAATAACACGTACTCTTTTCCTCTCTCTCTTATTTATTTCTAAGAATAGTTTCAATTTCTTCAACACTTTTGCCTCTCGTCTCCGGCATGAGTACCAGGGCCACATAGACGCCGAAGAGGTTGACCGTAGCGAAGAGGTAGAAGGTGGTATACATGCCAAACGCGCTCGTTAGTAATAAAAATTGTATGAACGTGTAGAACTCATTTTTGTTTTTAATATGTTTAATAACACGTACTCTTTTCCTCTCTCTCTTATTTATTTCTAAGAATAGTTTCAATTTCTTCAACACTTTTGCCTCTCGTCTCCGGCATGAGTACCAGGGCCACATAGACACCGAAGAGGTTGACCGTAGCGAAGAGGTAGAAGGTGGTGTGCATGCCAAACGCGCTCGTTAGTAATAAAAATTGTATGAACGTGTAGAACTCATTTTTGTTTTTAATATGTTTAATAACACGTACTCTTTTCCTCTCTCTCTTATTTATTTCTAAGAATAGTTTCAATTTCTTCAACACTTTTGCCTCTCGTCTCCGGCATGAGTACCAGGGCCACATAGACACCGAAGAGGTTGACCGTAGCGAAGAGATAGAAGGTGGTGTGCATGCCAAACGCGCTCGTTAGTAATAAAAATTGTATGAACGTGTAGAACTCATTTTTGTTTTTAATATGTTTAATAACACGTACTCTTTTCCTCTCTCTTATTTATTTCTAAGAATAGTTTCAATTTCTTCAACACTTTTGCCTCTCGTCTCCGGCATGAGTACCAGGGCCACATAGACACCGAAGAGGTTGACCGTAGCGAAGAGGTAGAAGGTGGTGTGCATGCCAAACGCGCTCGTTAGTAATAAAAATTGTATGAACGTGTAGAACTTATTTTTGTTTTTAATATGTTTAATAACACGTACTCTTTTCCTCTCTCTTATTTATTTCTAAGAATAGTTTCGATTTCTTCAACACTTTTGCCTCTCGTCTCCGGCATGAGTACCAGGGCCACATAGACGCCGAAGAGGTTGACCGTAGCGAAGATGTAGAAGGTGGTGTGCATGCCAAACGCGCTCGTTAGTAATAAAAATTGTATGAACGTGTAGAACTCATTTTTGTTTTTAATATGTTTAATAACACGTACTCTTTTCCTCTCTCTCTTATTTATTTCTAAGAATAGTTTCAATTTCTTCAATACTTTTGCCTCTCGTCTCCGGCATGAGTACCAGGGCAACATAGACACCGAAGAGGTTGACCGTAGCGAAGAGGTAGAAGGTGGTGTGCATGCCAAACGCGCTCGTTAGTAATAAAAATTGTATGAACGTGTAGAACTCATTTTTGTTTTTAATATGTTTAATAACACGTACTCTTTTCCTCTCTCTCTTATTTATTTCTAAGAATAGTTTCAATTGCTTCAACACTTTTGCCTCTCGTCTCCGGCATGAGTACCAGGGCCACATAGACACCGAAGAGGTTGACCGTAGCGAAGAGGTAGAAGGTGGTGTGCATGCCAAACGCGCTCGTTAGTAATAAAAATTGTATGAACGTGTAGAACTCATTTTTGTTTTTAATGTTTAATAACACGTACTCTTTTCCTCTCTCTCTTATTTATTTCTAAGAATAGTTTCGATTTCTTCAACACTTTTGCCTCTCGTCTCCGGCATGAGTACCAGGGCCACATAGACACCGAAGAGGTTGACCGTAGCTAAGAGGTAGAAGGTGTTGTGCATGTCAAACGCGCTCGTTAGTAATAAAAATTGTATGAACGTGTAGAACTCATTTTTGTTTTTAATAAGTTTAATAACACGTACTCTTTTCCTCTCTCTCTTATTTATTTCTAAGAATAGTTTCGATTTCTTCAACACTTTTGCCTCTCGTCTCCGGCATGAGTACCAGGGCCACATAGACGCCGAAGAGGTTGACCGCAGCGAAGAGGTAGAAGGTGGTGTGCATGCCAAACGCGCTCGTTAGTAATAAAAATTGTATGAACGTGTAGAACTCATTTTTGTTTTTAATAAGTTTAATAACACGTACTCTTTTCCTCTCTCTCTTATTTATTTCTAAGAATAGTTTCGATTTCTTCAACACTTTTGCCTCTCGTCTCCGGCATGAGTACCAGGGCCACATAGACACCGAAGAGGTTGACCGCAGCGAAGAGGTAGAAGGTGGTGTGCATGCCAAACGCGCTCGTTAGTAATAAAAATTGTATGAACGTGTAGAACTCATTTTTGTTTTTAATAAGTTTCATAACACGTACTCTTTTAATCTCTCTCTTATTTATTTCTAAGAATAGTTTCAATTTCTTCAACACTTGCCTCTCGTCTCCGGCATGAGTACCAGGGCCACATAGACACCGAAGAGGTTGACCGTAGCGAAGAGGTAGAAGGTGGTGTGCATGCCAAACGCGCTCGTTAGTAATAAAAATTGTATGAACGTGTAAAATTCATTTTTGTTTTAATAAGTTTAATAACACATACTCTTTTCCTCTCTCTTATTTATTTCTAAGAATAGTTTCAATTTCTTCAACACTTTTGCCTCTCGTCTCCGGCATGAGTACCAGGGCCACATAGACACCGAAGAGGTTGACCGTAGCGAAGAGGTAGAAGGTGGTGTGCATGCCAAACGCGCTCGTTAGTAATAAAAATTGTATGAACGTGTAGAACTCATTTTTGTTTTTAATAAGTTTCATAACACGTACTCTTTTCCTCTCTCTCTTATTTATTTCTAAGAATAGTTTCAATTTCTTCAACACTTGCCTCTCGTCTCCGGCATGAGTACCAGGGCCACATAGACACCGAAGAGGTTGACCGTAGCGAAGAGGTAGAAGGTGGTGTGCATGCCAAACGCGCTCGTTAGTAATAAAAATTGTATGAACGTGTAAAATTCATTTTTGTTTTAATAAGTTTAATAACACATACTCTTTTCCTCTCTCTTATTTATTTCTAAGAATAGTTTCAATTTCTTCAACACTTTTGCCTCTCGTCTCCGGCATGAGTACCAGGGCCACATAGACACCGAAGAGGTTGACCGTAGCGAAGAGGTAGAAGGTGGTGTGCATGCCAAACGCGCTCGTTAGTAATAAAAATTGTATGAACGTGTAGAACTCATTTTTGTTTTTAATATGTTTAATAACACGTACTCTTTTCCTCTCTCTCTTATTTATTTCTAAGAATAGTTTCAATTTCTTCAACTCTTTTGCCTCTCGTCCCCGGCATGAGTACCAGGGCCACATAGACACCGAAGAGGTTGACCGTAGCGAAGAGGTAGAAGGTGGTGTGCATGCCAAACGCGCTCGTTAGTAATAAAAATTGTATGAACGTGTAGAACTAATTTTTGTTTTTAACATGTTTAATAACACGTACTCTTTTCCTCTCTCTCTTATTTATTTCTAAAAATAGTTTCAATTTCTTCAACACTTTTGCCTCTCGTCTCCGGCATGAGTACCAGGGCCACATAGACGCCGAAGAGGTTGACCGTAGCGAAGAGGTAGAAGGTGGTGTGCATGCCAAACGCGCTCGTTACTAATAAAAATTGTATGAACGTGTAGAACTCATTTTTGTTTTTAATATGTTCAATAACACGTACTCTTTTCCTCTCTCTCTTATTTTTTTCTAAGAATAGTTTAAATTTCTTCAACACTTTTGCCTCTCGTCTCCGGCATGAGTACCAGGGCCACATAGACACCGAAGAGGTTGACCGTAGCCAAGAGGTAGAAGGTGGTGTGCATGCCAAACGCGCTCGTTAGTAATAAAAATTGTATGAACGTGTAGAACTCATTTTTGTTTTTAATATGTTTAATAACGCGTACTCTTTTCCTCTCTCTCTTATTTATTTCTAAGAATAGTTTCAATTTCTTCAACTCTTTTGCCTCTCGTCTCCGGCATGAGTACCAGGGCCACATGACACCGAAGAGGTTGACCGTAGCGAAGAGGTAGAAGGTGGTGTGCATGCCAAACGCGCTCGTTAGTAATAAAAATTGTATGAACGTGTAGAACTCATTTTTGTTTTTAATATGTTCTATAACACGTACTCTTTTCCTCTCTCTCTTATTTACTTCTAAGAATAGTTTCAATTTCTTCAACACTTTTGCCTCTCGTCTCCGGCATGAGTACTAGGGCTACATAGACACCGAAGAGGTTGACCGTAGCGAAGAGGTAGAAGGTGGTGTGCATGCCAAACGCGCTCGTTAGTAATAAAAATTGTATGAACGTGTAGAACTCATTTTTGTTTTTAATATGTTCAATAACACGTACTCTTTTCCTCTCTCTCTTATTTATTTCTAAGAATAGTTTCAATTTCTTCAACACTTTTGCCTCTCGTCCCCGGCATGAGTACCAGGGCCACATAGACACCGAAGAGGTTGACTGTAGCGAAGAGGTAGAAGGTGGTGTGCATGCCAAACGCGCTCGTTAGTGGCGCGAAGGTGGCCAGCTGGCTGGACGTCAGAACACACCCCTCTGCCACAATCAGACTTAGTAGTTTTGCTCTAATCTGTTGAAAATAAATATTTTCTAAGATACTGCCTGAATAATATAATCAAACTTTAAAAATGCACATTCATTGGCTATTGTATTTATAGAATTGAGAATTGTTTTGTTTTTCGTATTTTATAATCAGTGTGTTTGTTGCTCGACATCGAAATTAACTATTGTATTTATAGAATTGAGAATTGTTTATATAATTAATATGTGTGAATTGAATTTATTAGGTACTCTGACATTTTTGTGATAATTACTTGTATAGCGTTAATTTTTTTCTACTGTAAATTATGACTTGTAAAAATTTTTTTTTACCAATATATAATCTGAATCTGAATCTGAATTCACAAATTGAGAGTTTTGGCATAACGTAATTCCGGGGTAGTTGGCTATAAGGTAGAGATGGTCCAAGAGTCATACTTAGTTGAAATAATAAAAGTCGTCCCTCCTATGGTCAATAGTTAACGGCTTATGTGCATGTTAGCTATGTTTTTATTACAGGGATTTATAGAAACGGGGACACTGTTTATGCGAGTTATGGGCCCGATCCAAAATTAAGCTGTTTAGCCCATAACTTTTGGTATGTCCATAGAAAAGATGCGAACCTAAATCCGTGTATGACCCCCATCGAAATATTTCATAGAAGATTTGATTAGACGTTGTTAGTTACTGTTTGGTTCGCTTCGCGTCGCACGTGGGAGCTATGGTACGACGAAACTTTTAGTGAAATAAAATCGAAAAGTAAGGAAAATGCTTGTGAATTATTTATTTAAAACCTCCGGCATGACCACGCGTGTGGTTTGGATCACTGGAATACTCTAAGAGTTTGCGCTCCAGTGAGATTGGTTGAGCGGTTTCAACGGAATCTGAGGTGTGAGTGGAATCGAGCTACTGGAAGTTTTGTCGCCGGTTCACTAAACCTAGCCTAGCTGAGAAGAGTCCAGCAAGAAACTCAGCTTGGCCCGACCTGGGTCGGACTGACTCTACCCGGTGTGCAGCGGTACCGGGACGAATAGGGACTGGAATACTCTAAGAGTTTGCGCTCCAGTGAGATTGGTTGAGCGGTTTCAACCGAATCTGAGGTGTGAGGGTGCATGCCCTAATCAGGAACGTACGCACCTTAATGTTAAATATCTCCGTCATGACAATGTACGGCATAGGCAGCACCCCAAATGCGTACACGAACATTGTGGCGGCTATGGCTAGTAGCGGCAACCACCCCGGCGCGCTGTGGCCCTGGTACTGCAGCAGCAGCACCGTCGCCAGGCAAGCTTGCGAAATCGCGGACACGGCAAACGATGAGCTGAGTATAACCTAAAAATCAACATTACTCGTAGGTATATGAAGACCGGTTTAGCCTAGTGGGTAGTGCACCTGCCTGTGAAGCTGACGGTCCTGGGTTCGAATCCCGGTCAGGGCAAATATTTGTGTGATGAGCATGAATATTTGTTTCTGAGTCTTGGATGTTTTCTATGTATTTAAGTATTTATATCTATTAAATATATCGCCATCTAGTACCCACAACACAAGCCTTCTTGACTTACTGTGGGACTAGTTCGATTTGTGTAAGATTGTCCTCTAATTAAATTGAGGAGGTATTAGGTAGTACCCTAGTCGTGTTTTTTTTTTGGGGGCTTCGTAGCTTTGGAGCGGTCTCCATTCGCTAATAGATTGGATCCGGGGCGCCCCAGAGCAACAAGATAAACAGGGTTAAAAAGAGTGCATGGGACCAGAAGGGGACCGGGAATTTTACCGAAGTTAGGGAATTGTCGATTGGTCAGTTTGTGCATGAAGTCTAGGGTTGTTTGAAATGAGAAAGATGACATTACGATATGCTTTGCCTCTCTCTATGGCTTAAACTACGATTTGCAGAATTTGACTAATACATAAACAGTGCGTGTCGCTAGGTACAGATACGAGTAGAACCACTTGTCGGTGCATTTGCGCAAACTATTTGTTATTTTTGTTATTTGTGTTTATACAGCGCTGAGAAAATATGTATTTGTTTTTTGTTTTGTTTTCTTTCTATTCTATTGTTTATTTGTAAAACTTTAGCTTATTTGTGTAACCTTTTCATTTTCTATTATTGTGTGTTACCCACCGTGCCGACACCTAATGGGTCCAACGGAAGACCAGCGCCGGCGGTAATGCCGGCATTATGCTGAGTTGGGTCCATTTCGTGACACGCATGTTTTTGTATTCTGTCCCATTATTATATACTTGTCTGTCATGAATAAATGTTTGAATCTGAATCTGAATCTGAATCAGATTCAGACAATTAAAATCTTTACCCGTCTGCCCATCCGCTCCATGAAAAAAATAGACAGGGTAGAGCCGACGAGCATGAAGCCAGGGAAGCTGATGGCCAGCATTTCCACATCCAGCTGTGAGCCCGCCGCCGCCAGGATTGTCGAGCCGTACGTCACCACCGCGAAGTTGCCGCAAAGCGTCTGCAGCGCCATCAGAACTGCCGCTAGGATATAGCCTTTGCGCCAGGCCCGGTCCTTTACTGTATCAATATTACTACTAACGCTGGGAAGGAAGTAATTGCCTGGCGAGTGAGTGACACACCAGTAAAGTAATACGAGGCAGGAAAATCTTTCCCGGCCTGATACAAAATGTAATAATTACAAATTTAGAAATAAAGGAATAATTGAAAAACTTACTGACTTGACTGAACTATATTAGGATTTCGGACCGGGAGAAGTTGGTAATTCACGGATTCCTCAAAGATAGTTCGCCTAGTTTTTCTATCGCCTCCTCCCTTCCCTTATACTCTCTCACAAAATTAGGTATCTAAAAGGCAAACCGAAGGTCTATATTAAATTTACTAAGTCTTACGTATGAACACCATAGACAAGTTAGGCAATGTCTTATAATATTCGTCCTCTTTCCGCATCGCTTCGGCTTCGTTTTGGACGGATTTGTCATTTGGGCTGAGATCACGAAGACTAGCTATTACTTTAACAGCTTCCTGTAAGTATACATGGTGCTAATCCCCATGTTGTGGTGCAGACTGAGGTTCGACTGGTACCACGGGGCACCAGTCGCCCTACGGAGAAAACGCTTCTGAATGACCTGAAGCGGCTTGAGCGATGTCATAGGCACGTGAGCAAAACTACACTTGCATAAGACATGATTGGACGAACACAAGTTTTGTAGTGGCAGCTTATTTCTAAGTGACATTTTACTAAACTTGTTAATAGGCCCAAGCATTCCTAGCGCGAACAACACACAGCACATCTGGCTGACACAGCACATGCTGAGTCCGCTCCTTTTGTCACATACAAATATATAATAAGGCATGTACATATTTCTTTTGTAATTATCTGTGTTGTGTGGCAATAAATATTCTTCTTTCTTTCTTTCTTTCTTTCTTTCAACAACGCACGGTTGCGTACCCTACTGATGTGGCTTCGGAAAGTCAGTCTTCTGTCGAGGGGCATTCATACTTACCTGTGATACAAACAGTCAAACACTCCTCCATATGGTCTGCCGCGCAGTACTTACTACTTACTTTATATACGATATCAATATATACTAAGTACAAGTACTCGTAAAATTAATTCTTAGGAGTGATTAAACTGATTAACTATGGCATGGCTAAAATTCAGGGACCGATACCGGTATTTTTAAAAAACCCTGAATTAGCCCAATATTTTGGATTATTTTTTGCTCTTGACGTAGGGCTGAATCATGTATTTAGGTAATAACGTCGTATTATTAGATTGTCCAATTAAAAACGAAATAATGAACCGGTGACCGAAATAATACCGGTATTTTTCTATGGAGAAAATACCGGTATCCGATCCCTGCTAAAATTAAACAGTAACAAGCTAATCTGCCACCAGATGGGGTCAATTAATAGTTATTTATTATACAAGGGTGCAGAGTTGTATTTTAACCGCGAGTGTGGAATTGAAACACGAGCTAGCGAATGGATTCTAGGGTTGAACTACGAGCTAGCGAATGGATCCTATGATTGAACCGCGAGCGAAGCGAGTCGTTCGATAATAGAATCCTGAGCGAAGCGAGTAGTTCAAAAATATAATCCTGAGCGTAGCGAGTGTTGTAACACACGAGACGTAAAATAACTTTGCAGCCGTGTATAAAAAAGATATTTTCACCTCACTAAAGCGAGTTTTTTTTTCCTCCTCCTCGTCCTAGCGTTATTCCAGTACAGTTGCGTCCTAAATATAGTTGGATTGAGCGTAGGTACTAGTATTTTTAACACTAGAGCACAATACAAAATTATTGTTACTGGACTGGCCTTTAGTTATTATGTTTAAAAAACTTACAAATAGCACGTTCGGATTTCAA
The DNA here is from genome assembly GCA_963556455.1 of Epiblema foenella. Taxonomy (NCBI): domain Eukaryota; kingdom Metazoa; phylum Arthropoda; class Insecta; order Lepidoptera; family Tortricidae; genus Epiblema; species Epiblema foenella. The sequence goes on from OY747118.1 coordinate 986,082, forward strand.
ATTTTGCACTCTTGACGACCGGTTTAGCCTCGTGGGTAGTGCACCGGCCTGTGAAGCTGACGGTCCTGGGTTCGAATCCCGGTCAGGGCAAATATTTGTGTGATGAGCATGAATATTTGTTTCTGAGTCTTGGATGTTTTCTATGTATTTAAGTATTTACATCTATTAAATATATCGTCGTCTAATACCCATAACATAAGCCTTCTTGAGCTTCTTGGCCTAGTTCGATTTTGTGTAAGATTGTCCACTAATATTTATTTATTTATTTGTGGATAAAATGCAGTTTTGCTATCTGCTAAACAAGAAAAAAAGGCTTTCCAAGTTAGGCAGGTGAAAAATATTTACAAACACGTGATAATAATAGATTCTCGTGTATATTAAGTAAACAGTTAGATACTCGTATTTTTCCCATTCAGCGGAGACAAAGTTTTCCTTAATTGACGTAATTTGCTATCTAAGCTCGTATTTGCATACGTCCATCACAATACATTATCATAATTTACACTAAATTAGGTACACGTATTAAATTTTAGGGATATACGCAGACAGTTAGCTAAATCTAAAAAAACGTGGGAGATGAAAGGAAACGTATTTTGAGAAAAGTAATCTGGATACCTCTTTTTTTTTGTGGACAATCTTACACAAGTCAACCTAGTCCCAAACTAAGCAAAGCTTGTACTATGGGTAAGTGACGATATACATACTTATATAGATAAATAGATACTTAAATACATAGAAAACATCCATGACTGAGAAACAAATATTTGTGTTCATCACACAAATAAATGCCCTGACCGGGAATCGAACCCGGGACCTCCAGCCTCGAAGGCAGGGTTACTACTAACTAAGCTAAACCGGTCGTCGTTGAACCATAAGTACAATGAACAAGGTTTGTTCAAGGAGCGTTCGTAGCACAGCGGCTGTCAGTTCTTGGATGGATCCCGCTTTGGGTGGTTACTAACTTGCTTAGGAAGTCACGTTCCGGTGATCCCGGCTGCTGTCTATGATAGCAGTAATTTAACTCTTAAACACTAATTTAACTCTTAACAAATATTTGGTATTGGGTATTAACCAACCAGAACACAGTTTTACTAAAATCGACCAATCTGGAAACATAATTATTTTTTCTAAAGAGTCTAAAGATTAAGTTTGTAGTAGTCCCTATTTCACAATAATTAAAAAAGTGGTTAAATCGTTCGAGCCACACTTTGAAGCGCTCAATGGAAGGTCAGTCAGCTTTTTTCGCGCGTGAATGTTGCCGTGGAATTTATTGTTAATTTTGGGTGGGTTAACCTTTGTTTATTTATTTTCTCGCAATCGAAGTGAAAAGTAGAGTGTATAACTCTGGTCTAAAAGCCTTATTACCCCTCGAACTATTTTCCCTCACTTTGTTTGGGAAAATAACTATCTCGTGGTGATATGGCTCATTTTAGACCCTTATCATACAATCTACTATTAATCACTACATAGTACCTATAAAACAAAGTCGCTTTCTCTGTCCCTACATCCCTATGTATGCTTAAATCTTTAAAACTACGCAACGGATTTAGATGCGGTTTTTTTTAATAGATAGAGTGATTGAAGAGGAAGGTTTATATGTATAATAACATCCATTAAATACTGCACCCGTGCGAAGCCGGGGCGGGTCGCTAGTTAAATATATTTTTAACGTCGCGTGCACAGCCCTGAAACTAGTGGATGTATGTTTACATATAAACACGTGAATATAGTAATATATGTCTTTAGTCGCTCCCCTTGTCAAGCCGTGATGTAGTAATACCAGTAGTCTTAACGTAGTTTTTGTTCACAATTAGTTAGTTAGATACTTTCACTGTTAGCTTTAGTAAAAAAGTGCACCAAGGTAATACTTAGAAAAAAACAAAAGTCGTCCCTCTGTGGTCAATAGTTAACGGCTTATGTGCATGTTAGCTATGTTTGTATTACAGGGATTTATAGAAACGGAGACACTGTTTATGCGGGTTACTGGTCCAATCCAAAATTAAGCTTTGTAGCCCTTAACTTTTGGTATGTCCACAGAAAAGACGCGAACCTAAATCCGCGTATGACCCACCATGGTGATTAAACTGAAACCCCAAGTTGAAACAAAGAAAGGACACACTTACAAGCAATGGATTGCAGCAATCATAGGTAAAAATAGTAGATAGTATTACAATGCTCCCCCTGCCAATAAGGCAAGCCCCAAGCAAGTTGGCTTTCAAACATATGCTCTACAAGCACCTGCTAGAACAGTCTAGCGTAAACTAATCAGCTAGTATCCCCTGTACTTATGCAGTAGTATATATTTGTGTATATATTACATATGTATGTATGTAGCACGCCTTGCCTAGTTTAGGTATTTACTAACACCCTTTAGGTTATAAGATTATTATTATTGTATTTACTAACAAAATGTATGGACCTATGTCTGAAATAAATAATTGAATTGAATGTCTATATATTTACGTATGTATTTGTATATATAATTCCGTGGTAAATGTATATTAGTTACGGTTATGTGTTTATTCTTTCGAAATCGTTTAACTTTTATGAATTATTTTCTCATTGCACCCACATTTGCGAGTTTCTGTTTGGTCCTATGGTCGACTGGTAGAGAATGCCTCATGGCATTAAGTGCGCCCTTTGTACTTATATTCTTTTTGTGGAATAAATAATTATATAAAATATTAATTTTGAGTTTCGTTAGTTGTTAGTTGCACCGCCAACAAATCTTTCTGCTTCGCCTTAAGGTTGACTGGTAGAGAATGCCATACGGCATTAAGTCCGCCTTTTGTACGATAAGGTTTCTTTTGTGCAATAAAGATTAAATAAATAAATAAATGCTCTAAGATTACAAGGGAGCAAAGTGCAATATTTAATTGAGGGCAAGCGTGTTGTATCCTGAACGAACGAAGGGTTCTAGAATAGAATCCCGAGCGTAGTCGTATCTATAACTACTGTATTTGTAAGTCATCAGAATACTTACCAATCTTTTAATTTTGCTGATATCGGAAACTTAAATTGTACTCTTGATTATTGTTATACTGACCTGGTATCTTAACTTAATGATGTTGCACGCCTGTTATTGAGATACAGGCAGGACTTGCGTCATCTAACTTTATGTTCTTATTAATGTATTAGCTTGGTATCTTGGTGTGTCAAATAAAATAAATAATAAATAAATCTACTTATAAATAGGCCCCGAACTCAGATCTTAGACAGTGTTCTGAGTTTTCAAGGTACCAAGGCATCATATACGTACTGACCAAGAGTGTTTTGCAGCCAACTCCTCTCTCCTGACGTACGGTCTGCAAACTGGCTGGATCTCGCCCATGACCAAACTGCTGCAGTCCCAGTCCTCGCCAACCGGAGAGCCGCTCTCCGACTACACCTTGGGGATCATTGCCAGTCTCATGCCAATAAGCGCGATGATAACAGTGCCAATATTCGCCTACATAGCCGACAAGTTCGGCAGGAAGACGGGAATAATGTGCATCACAGTACCGCATGCGGTGAGTTACTAGCAGGGATTGTAAAACCGGTTTTATTTAAAGAGTAAAGAGTAAAATTGATTCTAACACAAATGATACAACAGGTTACACGGGATTTCTGGTGCAGTCCAAACTAGGCGAGCCTGTATCTTGGAATGCACCATTTGTAGCAGTTACGAGTATAAAACACGAAAATTAATAAACTAAGTAAAAATGTTTATATCGACGGTGTAAAGGAATAACCCTTTAAGCGACATTTTGGTCAAAATCGAGTTATATATATCGTTGGAATCAGCGTTTTTTTCTGCGTCCTTTGAGCCGGGTTTCACATCGATCCGATGACTTATATGTCGCTTAAGGGGTTACAGAAATAAGGCCCAAATTTAAAAATCGTTACCTGATGCGACACATAATTTGAGTAAAATCTTACCTGAGTCACTTAACCATATATACAGGCATAATCATAGTCGCATAAGTGATTTTTAAAAATAGGTAATTTTCCATGTGATGTCACTTACATGTTTATTCCAAGTACATTTTACATAGGTTACGGCGCTTAAGTGGTTCTTCAAAAGTGTTAAAATTAACTGTTGTCGCTTAAGTGAATGTTACAAAAATGTACCTAATATTTCATTACTTTAAGCGACATGCTTGGCCCTGGCCGAAATTGTCGCTTCAAGTATTTTTTAAAAACAGCAATACGTTGGTTAAATGAAAATATCAAGAGGTGTGATGGCATTTGAAGTATCGCCCAAATTTATAGTATGGCGTATAAGTGTATAATTTTTTGTATGAATTACGCGCGAAAGGGACTCTTATAAACGCAGTGTAACGCTGTCGGTCGCTTCAGTCACCGACAAACACTAGGAAGGGGTGGTTGTTTTGCCGTCATTTATTTAAGACCGCCACCCTGGGCCAGCGTGGGTACTAATGTCCAATCCCAGAGAAGAATCCTGTGCCCAGCAGTGGTATGTAAAATGGCTAGTGATGATTAAAACTTGAGACTGAATTGATTTTGTATGAAGCAGTAACGCTGCTAACTGATGATTTGTTACTGCTAGTAATTTGTAATTTGCTGCTAGTTAATTAGTATTTTCCCCAATTATTTAAGACCGCCAGCGTGGGTACTACTGTCCAATCTCTGAGAGGAATCCTGTGCCCAGCAGCGGTATGTAAAATGGCTAGTGATGATTAAAACTTGAGACTGATTTGATTTTGTATTAAGCAGTAACGCTGCTAACTAATAATTTGTTACTGCTAGTAATTTGTAATTTGCTGCTAGTTAATTAGTAACTTGAGACTGAATTTAGATGCTAATTAGTGCTTACAAACGTGTCTTCAAGGCATTATTTTTGACTGAAAAACATTGTTGTTTTTACTTTACCTAAATGTTTAAAATTAAAACTAGTTTATTGATGTTATGAGAGCTATGTTGATTGTTAAACTTTTTACGGGCAGATTTTCTGATACTACGTTATTTAATAAGTTGAACTCTATTGTGATAATGAGTCTATCTCGATGTTATGGCTTAAGCCAACCAATAAAACAACAATTTGATTTTTCCTATTGTGTTTCCTTTATAAGTGTACGTATTTTCTTCTATTATACTTAAATGAAAATGCCAATACTTTCGAATAAAATCAACAATAAATTCATCACATCCCTTGCTTATTTAAAACGACGGACAATTTATTTTTATTTATGCAAATACACTACTGTCGCTTAAATTAATTCCCGAGATCAAATTAGATATATTGGTGTAGTTTCATTGGATTTTTTAGGGCCCTGGTTATAGCACGAAGGTGTCGCTTCAATGGTTCTTCCGGGATCGTTTCGGGGGTCTATTCACTTAAGCGACACTTATTTCAGAATCCTGTAAGATTTCAAGTTTGATAATATTTTTAAAATATAGCTATTAAAATTTGAGAAATCTTGTGTATAGAAGTCAACTTTCTAAAATCAATAGTAAAAGAGATAAAATAGTTTTTGTCAAAAAATACACTTTAATACGCTCTCCTGTAAAATTCAAAAAATGTCGCTTCAAGGGTTATTCCTTTATACCGTCGATATATTTAATACATGTATAGAAATTGAGAAACTATTACCGCTTATAAAATAATACCTATATTCTAATTAGAGGTATTGTTGTCATTCCGCTTTTATCTATACCTCTATGTCTAGACTATTTACGATATTAAATACCTGCACTTGAAAGGTAAGATGTCATTTAAACATTACTATTAAAACGCAACAAATACGTGTAAATACCTACTTTTTACAATACGCCACAAACAAATAATCGAGTATATACACTGACAGCTATTACCGGTAATGGTTTTTATGGGTAGTGTCAAATAGAGGTATTGTTGTCAATTGGCGAAACCGCTAATATATTTGAATACCGGTTTTGATTAAAAGTACCGCTAATCAAAGCTTTAGCGATATAAACTATACTATATAGCTTTAGCGACTTTTTCATACTCTTTTCTTTTTTTTTTCTTTTCTTTGCACCTTTTATAAAATATCTGTTTAGCCCAATGGTTGGCTGGTAGAGAATGCCATTTGGCATTAAGCCCGCCATTTGTACAATTTGTGTATTTTGTGCAATAAAGTTTAAATAAATAAATAAATAGCGAAATGCAATTATAACCGGTTATACCTTATTTAAAACCGGTAGTAAGAATACCGGTAATGATTCCTGGTTCCAAGTAGTAGAGTCCCTCTTCAGTTTGAGTAAGCGAGGTATGAAAACGTCACTGGGATGAAAGATTTTCTGAAAATCTTGGGCAATATGGTTCATTTATCTTCGCTACAGTAACCTTATGACAGTGTTGCCAGGGCCCTTGGAACGAAAATTATGTTTCTTTTTTTGAAAAGTTACGTTTTTGATTCAAAAGTTACATTTATTTATATTTTTGATAATCACTTATAAAAGCGTTCGATTTTAAGAAATGAGTAGCCACATACAACTACTATTCGGCGAGTTTGGCGACAGAATTACGCCAGGTTGATGAGCGGTATCTCAAATGTCAATGAGTAGTTGGAACAGACGGACAGACAGACAGAGTCGTACCATGTAGGTTATTTTGTCACCTTTTCTGTATGGAACCCTATAAATTGTCTCGCTTGATCCCGGTTAGATACTATTGACCTTTCTTTTTAAATAGAGTTTCATTATTCTCAAAAGTTACGAAATTTTCCTTTACAACAGAAGTTACTTGCATGTTACGCGAGCCGGTCAATAGTTACGAAAAATTTAAGAAATGTAACCATTTGGCAACACTGCCTTATGAACTACGACTAAGTTAAGAATATATCACTTTATTTTACCAGATGGCGTGGCTACTAAAATTATGGCCTAGCACGACTACTCTAATAATAGCGAGGGTATGCAGCGGCATGGCCGCCGGCGGCTGCTTCAACGTAGTCCCTATGTACAACAAGGAGATCAGCCAGGACAGCATACGGGGTCTGCTCGGCTCGCTGCTGATATTCTTCAACAACTTGGGCATATTCCTCGCGTACGTGCTGGGCGCGTACCTGGACTACTACACGGTGCTGTACATCGTGCTAGGAGGACCGTTCCTGACGTGCCTGGCTATGGCGGTATGCCCTGAGTCTCCTGGATTCCTCGTGAAGATGGGCAAGATTAACGTAAGTAGGTGGATTTTTGCGTGCCGTGTGTGCAGTGTGTGTTGCCAGTGATGACATATGGATTCGAGACATGGGCGCTAACGATGGGCCTCATAAGAAAGCTCAAAGTCACCCAAAGAGCAATTGAAAGAGCTATGCTCGGGGTTTCTCTGCGTGATAGAATTAGGAATGAAGCTATCCGCAGCAGAACTGGGGTCACCGACATAGCCTTCAAAATTGCGAGACTTAAGTGGCAGTGGGCAGGGCACATTGCTCGCAGGACTGACGGTCGATGGGGCCAGAAACTGCTTGAGTGGCGTCCACGTACCGGAAAACGAGCTGTCGGTAGGCCTCCGACAAGGTGGAATGATGACCTGGTGAAGGTCGCGGGAATCCGGTGGAAACGAACGGCACAGGACCGGTCTAAATGGCGAGCCTTGGGGGAGGCCTATGTCCAGCAGTGGACGTCTTTCGGCTGAAATGATGATGATGATTATGATGAGGTGGATTTTTGCTACGTACGGTCGCTTTCTTTACTTCAACCTTCAAAGTTGGGCTTATGGTACCGACGATCAAATATACACTATCTGCTTACTTACAGCAAGCTGTGGAAGTGATAGCGAGTCTCCGAGGCCTCGGCACAGATGACAGGTCCGTCCAGCAAGAGGTCGATGCGATGAGGAAGGAGGAAGAATACTATAAGACACTGCCGTCTATGTCCTTGTCGGTTATAAGTGAGTGAAAAACGAACGAAGTTCGAATATCTCCCTCTTTGTCGCCCTTGCTGATTAGTGCGACAGAGAGGGATATTCGAGCTTCGTTCGTTTTCGGATCGCGGTAGCCCCTTTTATCATTTATGGATAGGCATTAAACGCATGTCTATATTATTATTTTTTTCTAGGGATTTTATCGACCTTTTATTCTGATTATAAATAAATAAAAATAAAAAATATTAGAGGACAATCTTACACAAATCGAACTAGCCCCACAGTAAGCTCAAGAAGGCTTGTGTTATGGGTACTAGACGACGATATATTTAATAGATATAAATACTTAAATACATAGAAAACATCCAAGACTCAGAAACAAATATTCATGCCCATCACACAAATATTAACCCTAACCGGGATTCGAACCCAGGACCGTCAGCTTCACAGGCAGGTGCACTACCCACTAGGCTAAACCGGTCGTCAAAATGATTACGTCGATTAATACTTTCCCTGCCAGACTCTGCAGCCATAGCGACTTCTATATGGCATCTGGGGCGGGCGGGTTCCTGCCAGTGACAGTATTAATGGGAACTTGCACCTGCGACTCCATAATACACACGTAACATTCATAATAATTATTCACGGTACGAACAATTATTATATACGATACACCAATTTCTTTCCTCGAAGAACAGATTTTTTATTTGTCAATTTTACTATACAGCACGTCCCACGGCTATGCCACATGGAGGGAAAGTACCTTAAGAGCGCTTTAATAAAATGTAACAGGTCCACTAGCGTCACTCGTAAATAATTGTGATTGTTTAAATTTAACGATAGCTATCTAAAAAAGGGGGCCGCTACGTACTGTATTTTGTATTTAAGTACGTTTTGAATCCATCAAACTAGTTATTACGTTGCTGGATTCGTCAATCTATGCGTCCAAAGTTAAAACGGCCGTTTTATTTTTGAGCTCATAGAGAGACCAATCTAGCAACGCAAAAATTAATTTGATGGATTCAACAAGTACTTAAATACAAACTACAGTACGTAGCGGGCCCCTTTTTTAGTTATATTTAAATTTAAATAATTACAATTATTTACGAGTGGCGCTAGTGGACCTGTTACATTTTATTAAAGCGCTCTTAAATATTGTAGATGGAGCATTTTACTGAATGAAGACATTATTTGAATTTAAAAAACATTGTAAATTGCATTCACAGATATTTAAATATTTTTATGGTTGAACCGGGAATCGAACCCGTTACACGTGATAAATTGATTAATTTTGTATTAAAAATGTTAAAATTCATGGTCTTCCTTTTATTTCTGATACTATGTTATTTAGCAAAAAATAATCCATATGATGAAGCCTTTCGATTGGTATGATAAAGCTACAGGGTAATTATTTTTCTTGTGTACTGGGTTCGATTCCCGGTTCACGGTTTAATTATTATTTAAATATCTGTGAATGCAGTTTAAATTGTTTTTAAAATTAAAATAATGTCTTCTTTCAGTAAAATGTTCCATCTACAATATTCAAGGTACTTTCCCTCCATGTGGCATAGCCGTGGGACTGTATATGTTTTTTGGAGAGTAATGTTATCAATTTTACTAGCCAGCAGTGTGCTGGCATATTTAAATGAGCTGTGACTCATTTAGGACTATCAGAAGTGGAAAACAGTCTTAAAATGTTCCAGGCAAGAACCGGGCGTGGCGCAATGGCTACATCCTCGCGACGCTGCTCATCACGGCGCAGGCGTTCAACGGCGCGTTCGCAGTAGTGACGTACGGCTCGACTATCCTAGCGGCCACGGGCTCGCAGCTGGATGTGCAGCTGTTGTCCATCAGTTTCCCTGCCATCATGATGGTCGGCTCCACCGTGTCTATCCTGGTCATAGAGCGGATAAGTAGACGGGTAAATTATTCTAAGTTTGGCAATCACGACGTCCACTGCTGGATCATCATCATCATCATTTCAGCCGAAAGACGTCCACTGCTGAACATAGGCCACCCCCAAGGCTCGCCATTTAGACCGGTCCTGTGCCGTTCGTTTCCACCGGATTCCCGCGACCTTCACCAGGTCATCACTCCACCTTGTCGGAGGCCTACCGACAGCTCGATGGGCCTCATAAGAAAGCTCAAGGTCACCCAAAGAGCAATGGAAAGAGCTATGCTCGGGGTTTCTCTGCGTGATAGAATTAGGAATGAAGCTATCCGTAGCAGAACTGGGGTCACCGACATAGCCTTCAAAATTGCGAGACTTAAGTGGCAGTGGGCAGGGCACATTGCTCGCAGGACTGACGGTCGATGGGGCCAGAAACTGCTTGAGTGGCGTCCACGCACCGGAAGACGAGCTGTCGGTAGGCCTCCGACAAGGTGGAGTGATGACCTGGTGAAGGTCGCGGCAATCCGGTGGAAACGAACGGGACAGGACTGGTCTAAATGACGAGCCTTGGGGGAGGCCTATATTCAGCAGTGGACGTCTTTCGGCTGAAATGATGATGATGATGATGATGATGAATAAATAAATATCTTTGAACAATCTTACACAAATCAACCTAGCCCCAAACTAAGCAAAGCTTGTACTATGGGTACTAAGTGACGATATACATACTTATATAGATAAATAGATACTTAAATACATAGAAAACATCCAAGACTCGGGAACAAATATTCGTGTTCATCACACAAATACATGCCCTGACCGGGATTCGAACCCGGGACCTCCAGCTTCGAAGGCAGGGTCACTACCAACTAGGCTAAAGCGGTCGTCAATTATTCTAAGTTTGACGATCACGACGTCCACTGCTGGATGTAGACCTCCACCACACCACACAAATGACCGGTCAAAGTCAAAGTCAAAGTGATTTATACCCACCCGCATCCAACGGACTCCCACGACCTTTACCAGTTCATTAGTCCACCTTGTGGGGGTCTACCCACGTTGCGCTTTCCGGTAAGGGGGCGTCCATAAATTACGTGAGGTGTTTTTTTTAAATTTTCTGATGGTGAGATGTCGTGAGATTTTATTCAACCCCCTATCCCATCCCCCAATCTCACGTGAGATTTTTATAATGTGGGTTTCTTACGTAAACGCGTTGGATTGTTATTGTAAAAAGAAAAAAAAAAATTGCTTCGTGCTTTTATTTACGACTAGTTAAGACTAGTAAATCCATTAATCAATATTGCTGAGAGTTAACGTCGAAGTATGAATGAAATTATTATCTTTCGAACGAATTAGTGAATAATCTTAATCGTATTACGATTACGCTTAAGATTAAATCTTATAAGCGTGTACAATCTGGATTAAATGGACCAAAATAGTATAATATTGTTTTGTTTCAATCAGAAAAAAAATTTCGTGATATTTGCCGAGAACCCCCCTCTCTCCAACGTAAGATTAGATGAGATTTGACTCGACCCCCTCCCCCCCTTGAACATCTCACGTAATTTATGGACGCCCCCTAAGTGGTCGCCACTCGAGGACTATTACCCGTACCCTGCCCACTGCCACTTAAGTTTAGCGATTCGGAGGGCAATGTCGGTTACTTTGGTTCCATTGCGGATGGCCTCATTTCTGACGCGATCATGTAAAGAAACTCAAGCACAGTCTTCTCCATTCATCAACTGGTTACTCATCATCATCATCCTCCTAGCGTTATCCCGGTACAGTTGCATCCTGAAGGATGCCCGGGGTCCGCTACCTAATCCCAAGATTTGGCGAAGGCAGTTTTTACAGAAGCGACTGCTATCTGACCTTCCAACCCGAGGGGAAACCTGACCTTATTGGAATTGGGCTTGTCAAGAGAGTGGGCAACTTGACTGTTAGAAGTTCCCAAGCCGCCCAAAGGCCTCTAACTTGGCTTAACGACTGCTATCATAGACAGAAGCCGGGATCAACGGCTTAACGTGCCTTCCAAAGTACGGGAGCGCTCAATTAATAACCACTCAAAGCGGTCACCCATCAAAGAACTGACCTGGCCCGATGTTGCTTAACTTCGCATACCGCTCGCGGTACGCGGGCGCCACTGGGCAACGAGCGCTCCATTCATCAACTGGTTACTGCATTGAAGAAACAACAGAAGCAGATTATAAATTCCTCAGACCAGGTCTCACCATTTTGCAAGTTTTACCTTTTTTTTTATAAAGCCACAAGATACAATAACAAAACATTTCAAATATTACGCCAAACTGCAAAACAGTTTGTTGGCGAAGTCAGCACTCTTTTTTTACATTTGACCGTTTAAATTAGGCTATTATATTAAAAACTAACATCTTATACCTACGCGCGTTAAATAGCCCACTGCCTCCCACCGCATAAACAGATGTTTTAATTCACAATGACAACACAAGTGACAGACAATTCAGTGTCACTCAAAGAAGCAATGTCAAGCATCGGGTCATTTACCTTAATTCCATTAAGAAAGATAAATATAAACACTCGGTATTTGTGCGACTTAACTACTTTCACTTTCTTTAATGAAAGTATCCATCAAACACGCCTTTACTTTACGTAGATTTAAATATATTTTTTGTTTTACACTTGTTCTCTGATATGATTCTATTGTAAATGCGCGGTATCAGGTACCCTCTTGTCCTTTGTCCGTAGTAATTAATGTAATTATTAAGTGATCTCGGTTCAACAAACATTTTTCGTGACGATGTTTTTCTAAGATTACGATTATACATTTTACCTATCTTATATAAATAAATAACAAATAAATATTAGAGGACAATTTTACACAAATCGAACTAGCCCCACAGTAAGCTCAAGAAGGCTTGTGTTATGGGTACTAGACGACGATATATTTAATAGATGTAAATACTTAAATGCATAGAAAACATCCAAGACTCAGAAACAAATATTCATGCTTATCACACAAATATTTGCCCTGACCGGGATTCGAACCCAGGACCGTCAGCTTCACGGGCAGGTGCACTACCCACTAGGCTAAACCGGTCGCCTATTCTAAGTTTGACGATCACGACGTCCACTGCTGGATATAGACCTCCTCCACACCACACAAATGACCGGTCCTCTGCCACCCGCATCCAACGGACTCCCACGACCTTTACCAGTTCATTAGTCCACCTTGTGGGGGTCTACCCACGTTGCGCTTTCCGGTAAGTGGTGGCCACTCGAGAACCATTCGCCGTACCCTGCCCCCTGCCACTTACGTTTAGCGATTCGGAGGGCTAGCCTGTGTCAGGGGAGGGCAATTGCCTATGTCCTGACGTAGGAAATATGTTCTGCAATAAAAACAGTTATCAAAAGTCAGTTTTATTTTCGGAAAGTTCGAAAGTGCCCCCCCCCCCCTGAACAAAATCCTGGATCCGCGTCTGACTATGTCGGTTACTTTGGTTCCACTGTGGATGGCCTCATTTCTGACGCGATCGCGTACAGAAACTCCCAGCACAGGCTTCACCATTCATCAAGAAACAACAGAAGCGGATTATAAATTCCGCCTCAGATCAGGTCTTACCATTTTGCAAGTTTTACCTGAGCCGTTCAGTGACGTCCTTCTATGATCGGCAGGTGATCCTCGGTACGTCGTGGGCCGTGTCTGGGATATCGCAAGCGTGTCTGGCGACGGTGCTGGTCTTGCAGTACCAGGGCTACAGCGCGCCGGGGTGGTTGCCGCTGCTAGCCATAGTCGCGACAATGTTCATGTACGCGTTTGGCATGCTGCCAGTCCCTTACATTGTCATGACAGAGATGTTTAACATTCAGGTGAGTACAATAGTCAGATTAAATTCTCGGTTCCCACACGCAGAACTCGTCGTGCTGAGCGTAACCCTTTCAGTCTTCCTATGGTTCACACTAAATATGCCCAAAATTCACCAATTAGTCGTATTTTGCGTCAGTATAATAAGCAATTTAGCAATGTCGACTTGTTTGACTGCACCAAAGCAACGTTAAAAAATCGTATTAGGTCATTATTAACGCATAGCGGTAACGAAGCATAGTATGTATTTATATCCACTTCTCCAATTGTCGCTTACTGTCACGCACACACACATACGTAACTTCACAAACACTCTCAAACAATACACATTATCACCCACGCATCCCCATTCACACACTTTTTGTGCATATACTTAATGTTTCATTATTTTATTTTATGTTTTTTTTCGTTACCACTAAGTTGTTTTGTCAATAGTATTTCTGTGGACATCTGTCATTGGCTATTGTTTTAGTTATTTAAGTATGGTATTTTTGTATTGTATTGCTGTTGATGCCCCAAATAAAAAAATAAATAAATAAGGTACGACTTCGCAACGTTTTACCGCTGTTCGAGGAGTCCGGTCTGTTCATGCTTGCAAGGACATAGTGACTACGTTAATACTATTGTCTTTTTATAGGGGATTGACGAGACATCATCCTGTTGTAATTTGTTTTTATTATCAGTGACTTAGAGACCATATACATCTCTAACTTTACTCATCATCATCATCATTTCAGCCGAAAAACGTCCACTGCTGAACATAGGCCTCCCCCAAGGCTCGCCATTTAGACCGGTCCTGTGCCGTTCGTTTCTAACTTTACTGATGTTATAATATTCGTAATAGATAACTTTGCAAGTTTATCTTCACTGTATGACATTAATTTTGTTATAATTTTAAATTCGAAATTATTATTCTATCTTGAACTGTAAATTTATATTTTGACATGATAAATAGTAATAGTCAGACTTTCAAAAATTGAAAATTACTTAGTATTTTGACACGTAAAAGTGCCCTTGTGGCCTATTTGCAGAATAAATGTTTGATATTGATTTTTGACGACAACTACTAGTGTTACTGACTAGTACTTGCGCATTGTGGATCCTAGGAGTATTTATCTTTTCTTGATACCTAAGGAAGTGTTTCGAGGGAAATTCTTCTATTTAAAATCGTAAAGTACAACACGCTTCTCGAAACATGAGTTATACAAGTATGTTATGAGTTGTACAGTAGTACCCAACTGATATGGCTTACCGATGTACCTGCGCAGAAGATGAATTTTTGAAGCGCGGGAAATGCTATTGACCAATCGGCACGCTCCACGCACCGCGCTTCTTTTTCCTGTACCGCTATTGGTCCGCAGCTGCCGCCATGTTAGCGCGCGCCGCGTGGCATGTTAGTCAGCCGCCATACTTCTGATCGAGTGCACGCGCATTATGAACAGTGTATTATGAACCTTATAGTAGTGATCTAAGGTTAATTGTAAGTTTTAAGTATTTTTTCGTTAATCTTCGGAGCGATACTTTCTTTTCTGTGCGAACGAAGATTCACGACGCGCCTTATCAGTAGGGTACTACTGTACTTATATGTAATGTAACCAATTTATTGTGAACAGATCCGAGCAAAATTAATAAGCCTGGCTGTGGCACAGTCCTGGCTTATGTCCTTCGTCCAGTTGGCCGCCTTCGCGCCGATCACCAGTGCCTTCGGCCTTTACACAACCTTCTACATATTCGCGGCAGTCAACTTCTTCGGCGTTTCTGTGGTCCTGGTACTCATGCCTGAGACGAGAGGCAAAAGTGTAGAGGAAATAGAAGAGAAACTTAGACACAAATAACTGTTAAGAATAGATAGTTTACTTTTCGTGAGTTTAGACCTGCTGGGTATTTTAGACCGTATATTGCCAGTAATTCAGTGGAAAGTTCCGTGGCGGAACTAGTGAGGCATTTCCCAGTAATTCTGTTTCTAATATTCGGTTCTGGCGCTTAACTGGATGCCGCGGCACGCTCGCTGCTCTCGCTCAACTCTCGCGCTGTAGGGTCGCAGTTGTTTGTATTTTTAAATAAAAATTAAAAGTCAATGAAACATTAAATAGCTTTATTTTACGAAAGTATCTGCTTATTAGTAAAAGTACGGACAGTGCTTTTGTAATCATGTACAATAAAATAAACCTAGAACATATCTATACGCACTTATTGTAAAAATTATGCGAACATGACTTAAGAGCGCTTTAATAAAATGTAACAGGTCCACTAGCGCCACTCGTAAATAAGTGTAATTATTTAAACGTAACGATATATAACTGAAAAGGGGGGCCGCTACGTACTGTAGTTTGTATTTAAGTACTTTTTGAATCCATCAAACTAGTTTTTACGTTGCTAGATTCGTCTCTCTATGAGCTCAAAATTAAAACGGCCGTTTTAACTTTGGACGCAATCTAAAATCTGATTGTATGGAAAGTTTGTCAAGTTTCTATGGGATGACAGCTGCCGGCGCCATATTTGACGATGACCGGCCTGTGATCGTATGTTGGTTCAACCGACCCTTAAACGGTTGTAGCTTCGTTATTTTTCGATTTTTTTATAAAAATAGAGCCAACACGGAACGTAATTTTCATATACATATATTTTTTAATCTGAGCAATCGTCGAGAAGAAAAACACTTTTGTCACACCTGGCCATAAAGTGGCAATTACCGCACGCTCCCCGCGCGGAATATCCCACTTCCTGGCCAGGGGGTGACATAATTTTTTTTACTTACCTCGGGCTGTAATTAAGAAAGCCTCAGATCGCATAATTATCGCCCTTGCCTTCGGCTCGTGCGCCAAATACCTGGGTGGATCAGCTTTTTTGTGTTGTTATCCTGACCCGTTGTCCAAGGGACACTCTAGTGGCGCAGTTTGTTCAAAAAAATGTTGTATTAAGTTCTACTAACATGCTTAGTAGATGGACCGTTATGAAAATAGCTTATAAGTACCACAAATACGTATGTTTGGTAAACTTAAATAGCATAAAATCACGATTGTATTAGAATTTTGTCGCCTGGACAACTGGACGTAACCACGGCAACGAGTGGCATTGAAAAGTTGATTCACCCACCTGCGATCTGAGACATTCTTTGTTTTACCGCCTTTGGTAAGTAATGTACTATTATGTCACACCTGGCCATAAAGTGGCAATTACTGCACGCTCCGCGCGCGGTAAATCCCACTTCCTGGCCAGGGGGTGACATAAAATTTTGTACTTACCTCAGGCGGTAATTAAGAAAGCCTCAGATCGCATAATTCAGTCAAATACCTGCGATCTGAGACATTCTTTGTTTTACCGCCCTTGGCAAGTAATGTACTAGTTCACTGCGCGTGCGGTAACACGCGCACGACCTCGTCCACGCCGTGCGCCTTGGCGAGGTGCGTGCGCAGGCAGTAGGGCTGCGTGTACGCAGCGTCGCAGTGCGCGCATTTGTATGGACGTTCGCCCGTGTGCGTACACATGTGCTGGCGGAGGATTCTGTTCGTCTGAAATTAACAACAAATCCGCTATTTCACTTATTTGAACCGGTTTGAGACAATGGGACCACCTACAATTTGCTGAGTTGAGACCTTTTCATGGCATAATTTGTTTTTTTTTCTCTTTTTGTTATTGTTGATTTTTAATATTTATTTTAAGTTTGTTTATAACATTTCCATTTTTTTATAGTGCACAATAATAGTTATTTGTTATGCAAGACTGCAAAGTTGTTGTTTGGCGCGAGTGCTCGAATTGAAAGCCGAGCTAGCGAAGGATTCTAGAATTGAACCACGAGCGTAGCGAGTGGTTCAATAATAGAATCCTGAGCGTAGCGAGGGTTTCAGGACACGAGAAGCCAAATAACTTTGCTGCCGAGCGAAACACACAACTTTTCACCTCACCCTAGCGAGGAAACGTAGGTACAAGAAAACAATTCAAGTATTATTTAAGGAAAATTGCAATACGAATATTATTTGAACATATTCCTTATTTTTGTATTTCCATAAATTAAAAAAGTAGGTAAAATAATGATATAAAACTAAAATTGAATGACTTTCAATTTAATGTAAGTACCTAAAATAAAATGTTTCATCGGATGACACATTCCTTGTGCGAGCGGGCCGTCGCTATATACATGTATAGCGCTGTCTCACTCGCACACCGCACTGTCGTGCGGAAACCGCATCAGTGTAGAAACCGCCTTTGGCCGAACCATGATTTTGAACGCATCCATAAAAAAATTGGGTAGCGCGGTAAGTACTACGTCATGTTCGAATTTCAAAATCACTTTATCCGCTAGCGGATAAAATGGACTTTTGCACGCAGTTTTGAAACGATAAAGTAAGCCTTTCAGAGCGGGTGAGGTGAAAAGTATATTAATATTATTATTTTTTTGTGTCATGAATAAATGTTTTCTATTTCTATTAATTAGAGAAACACAAAAGACGAAAATGTGAGGCAAAGTTTTAAAGCACTGAAAACGATCGATACTTATTGATGGTGAAATGTGACGTCACAACTCTATAGCCTCGTACTACCGTTGTATGGGAAAACGAGTAATTTGCCGTTTTCGTATAGAAATATTGCGTTTATGGACATAGTTTACATACATATTTCTTTTTTGTAGAAAAATGAGAATTGGGATCCTTATGTTTTTTGGAGTAGTCCATATTATATTTTTTATTGACAGTAGACTTAAAGAGTTCAAAACTTTTGCCGGTTTTTAAAAAATTAAGTATCGTTTTTATTAAATACAGCGCCCTGCGGTGTTACCAGCGGATAAAAGGTAGCCTATGTCCTATTCTGATGTCTAAGCTACAATACTGGAAAGTTTCATAGAGATCCGTTCAGTAGTTTTTGAGATTAAGCGGAACGTACATACACACAAACTTTCACGTTTATAATATTATTAAATATTTTTTGTATCTTATCTTTCACATACCACACGCTTGGAGGATTAATACGAGTAGGATCCTATATTGGTCTGCCACGAAACAACAACTTGACAGTTGACAGATGTGAAATGTGGCAGTTACATATATGAATGTATGAATGTAACTGCCATATGTGATTTATTATCAGTGACTTAGAGACCATATACATCTCTAACAATATTAAATTAATTTTAATTTTGACGCTTAGAGACCATGTACAATCTCTGGGATATTATATTAATTTCATTATACTCCTTGTTTAATCTTGAGACCTTATACATCTCTAACTTTACTGATGTTGTAATATTTGTAATAGATAACTTTGCAAGTTTATCTTCACTGTATGACATTAATTTTGTTATAATTGTAAACTTGAAATTATTATTCCTTCTTGAACTGTAAATTAATATTTTGAAATGAAAAATGTATTACTTATTATAGTCAGACCTTATTAAATTGTAAATTAATATTTTGACATGTAAAAGTGCCCTTGTGGCCTATTTGCAGCATAAATGTTTGATTTTGACATCTGTTAGCTAAGATGATATTTCTTAAAAACGATACTTAATATACTATTCATAAAAAGTACATTATGGATCACTTCAAAAGACTTAAGGTTCCCAATTGTAATTGGTAACTTACCTGGAACATACGTCCAAGGTTCCAAATTCTAATTGGTAACTTACCTGGAACTTACGTCCACATATGACGCACGGCTTTGTTTTCGGCAATTTTATATTTAAATGCGACGAATTCACGTGATTATCCCTCGCTTGCGACTTGGAGAAATACTAAAATAACATAAAAATAACGATTTGAAACGGGATATTAACCATGTATATTTGTATTTTTGAGTTCCATACCTAGGTAGATAGATAAAACATTTATTTGTTTGCCACATTCACACTCATGTTACAACAAATAAAAACAAAGAACGCAAAAAGACATACACAAGGAAATCAAAACTTAAAACAACACATATTAAACAGAAGAAGCAATTATAAAACAGGAATTAAAAAAGAAAAGAAAATTAGGAACACAGTTTAAATAAACATAGTACCGAAAAATAGGTTGGTTGTGTTGTGTGCATTGCAGCAAAACAAAAAGGTCCCAACTCAGTGCGTAGCTTTGCTCGCAATTGAGCAAAACACTGGTATTCTGTCAGAACCCAAAGGACATATGTGTTTATATATATTATAGACGGACAGGCGTACATAAATAGAATAAAATAAAAATAAAATAAATGTTATAAAATAAAATATTGAATTTATATTGTACATCTCCAGGACGATATATTTAAGGTATAGTTTAAAAATAAAAATAAAAGTAAACGAAAAAAGAGTGGATATTGCTTCGGTCGTTTTAGAAGTACACTCATACAACAAAGTCTGCAGCCGTGCGGAATTCTTGTTACTTGTTTCTCTAGGTTGGTTAAGGAAGCCATTGAAATCCAAAAGCATAAGAATTTCAACCGGGAAGATGGGTTTCAACTGTCAAGTGTCTGGCGTCCAGTGATCCGAAAGTTCTCAAATCGAAAAGAGATTGTTTCCGGAAAGAACTCGCGTATTGATACTGTGAGTGTGGTGTGTCGTGACCGTAATCGAGTTTCAAGTGACAAGGCGGACGGTGGTAGTGACGGTGACACTGTGCGAAAAAAGCGAACCAGGAAGAGGGTAGATCGCTATGGTGTGTGGGTAGACCACAACTAAAACTCGCAGCTAGCACGTCAGTTAATCCTTGATAATGGCGCTTGTAACAGTGCCGAGATATCGGGAACTCAAAAATACAAATATACATGGTAAATATCCCGTTTCAAATCGTAATTCTAATGTAAATTACAATGTAAGCTTGAAATTTTATAACATAAAAATGTACCATGCGATTCAAATAACAATATGATGGAAATTGCATACAATTGGTCGGAATAGGGATTGCCTGCCTCGTATTACAGTAACATACTCGGCAATACCTTCCTTCCCTGCCTGTGGGGATGTAGTGCTTAGAGACAAACACAAAATTAAGTTGATTCTAATAGAATAAAGAGGTTTTAAATAAAAAATCTCATTTTTCAATATATTAGTATTTGTTGGTAAAGTATACGTAATAATAAACAGCATCATCAGATTTCAAGTTTATAGGTAAATGAGAAGTTAAAAAATATTGAAATATTTTTTTTTATTTTCCGACCGAAGTTTCGCTTTCGACCGGTTTCGGCCTAAATATCGTGTTTCGGCAGAAGGTTCGGTTTCGGCCAAAAAATGCGGCCAAAAGACATTGTACTTCCGGATTCTCGACGTAGCTTATAATATGCTTTCTATATGAGTTTACGCTTTACATAAGTCTTGAATTTATTAATAGATAAATTAATCACGTTTGTAGGTAGTTTATTACAAAACTTATAGAATGCCGTGTTGTACCTTCCCGCAGATGTGGCAGCAGTGCCTCGTCTTTCCGGCGTGGAAGAGGTCGTAGTGGTTCCTCAGGTTGCCCTTAGTGGCGAGCTCGCGGCCGCACTCCCCGCACGGATACCTGGCACAATTTATTTATTTTCACCTCACTAGCTCGGAAAGCCCTTTTTTATTCTTTAAAAACAGACAGCAAAACTGCATTTTATCCACAAGAGTGCAAAGAATATTTGAAATTCGAACGCGCTATTTGTAACTTTTTTAAACAATAACAATAACATGTAAAGGCCAGTCCAGACAGTCCAGCTACAATAATTTTATATTGTGCTGTTGTGTTAAAAAACTAGTACCTACGCCAAATCTCGGGATTAGGTAGTGGACAAATATATTTAGGACGCAACTGTCAACGTTAGGACGAGGAGGAGGAAAAAAAAATTCCTCGCTCTAGTGAGGTGAAAAGATTTGTGTTATACACGGCTGCAAAGTTATTTTACGTCTCGTGTGTTGCAACACTCGCTACGCTCAGGATTCTATTTTTGAACCACTCGCTTCGCTCAGGATTCTATTTTCGAACCACTCGCTTCGCTCGCGGTTCAACTATAGGATCCATTCGCTAGCTCGTGGTGCAATCCTAGAATCCATTCGCTAGCTCGTGTTTCAATTCCACACTCGCGGTTAAAATACAACTTTGCACCCTTGTATAACAAATAACTATTATTTATGTTATTTGGAGATCCAACAGCTATTATATAACATTATACAATCAAGTAGATACAGATAGCCAATTATAGGAACTCACAGGTAGTGCCATGATACTTAACTAATAGGTACTAATATTACGCGCTAACGTAACCGCACATGCAACAAAAATAAAAAAAGGGAAATAATAATACGCCTCATCGAGAACGGATGAGGCATATAGTGCTTTGTCAAAAAAGGCGATGAAAGTTGAACATTAGAGATTATTAGGAACTATCGTCATTTACTATGACGGTAGAGGTTCATGAAGTCATGAACCTGTAGTGCATTCTCTCTACCTAGCAACATTAAGATATTTGAATAGGATTTTCATAATTGTTCATATTTTTGCTCACATTTCATTTATTTATTTGTTAGGACTGTGGTATATAACGTGGTATATATATTAATACTGGGGTATGCTGCACGAGAGGTACGGGTTTAGAGGTACGGGGAGGAGATCGTAGCTAAAATATAACACTGGTAGCGCATATGAAACTATGTAGTATATTTCTTACTGTACTGAAATATACATACAATGATCTCTTAAATGATTTACAGAACATGTGATTCCGATGGTGTCGTGAAGACAAGTCCCTGGAAAACCAATTGTTTCCAGAAGAATGCCAGTTTGACGCATTCTCGAATCATAGTTTAAATTCAATTTGTATACGTTATGATTCTGGACCTACACGGCCAGCCTCATACCGTAACAACCTCTACAGGACCTTCAACAACAAGAATACAGAATACTATTACATAATTAGAGTCTTAGATTCACAAATATATGCTAAGTATCTTATTAATTACAGAAGGACACAACATGTATAAATGAATGGTGAAACATTATTTAAAAAAAAAGATGTGTTAATTGATTTCAAATGATTTCAATCATAATCGTGCGCCCGCATTAACCGGTTTAATATCGTCTAAACCGGTTAATCAAAACAAAACCTTTATATAAAACTCCTCCGTAAACCGGTATTTGTATCTAAACCGAAATAAAAAGGTTTTGCGGCAAGTACATGATAACGGTTTGAAAAATTAACCGGTTTCCGAGCCCCGGTTTTGAAGCCTTCGGGAGTTTTTGGGTGGTTCAACTTTTTTTGTGTTGTTATCTTGACCCGTTGTCCAAGGGACAGTAGTGACGCAGTTTGTTCAAAAAAATGTTGTATTAAGTTCTACTAAGCATAGATGGACCATTATGGAAATAGCTTATAAGCACCACAAACATACATATGTTTGATAAACTTAAATAGCATAAAATCACGATTGTATTAGAATTGTGTCCCCTGGACAACTTGGACGTAACCACGGCAACGAGTGGCACTAAAAAGTTAATTGGGTCAATCAACTTTTTCTTGTTGTTATTCTGTCCCGTCAGCGAGGAGACAACAGTAACCGAGTTTCTTAGAAAAATGTTTATAATATGGACTTCAAGTATGCAAGGTTGTCTGGAAGAGATCGCTTTTTAGCGATAAGACCGCCTGTTGTTTGCATTATTGTCAGAGTTAAAATTTGTTTTAACATTTCCATTTTGTATAGTGCACAATAAAGTATATTATTATTATTATTATGCTCAGGAGATGACCCATGTCCAAATGGATTTATACATATCGCTAAAACTCATGTTTGGTGGATTTAAACCCCAGAAAATTTTAAAGAGTGACTCAGGAGACGTAACCATGGTAACGAGGAACAAAGAATAGTTGATCCACCCAATTCACCCTTTTAATCAGTCAGGGTTGTTTCATACTCACTTTGTTTTGGCGATCTCGCTGTGTTTCCTGTGGAAGTGCTGCTGCAGCCGCAGGACGGTGGCGAAGGTGATGTCGCACTCGACGCAGTAGCGGCGCTCTGCCGGCTCCGGCTCCGAGTGCCGTAACTGGACGTGCCTTTCTCGTACACTGAGTCCTTGAGTGATCTCAAGGCTGTAGATAGCCAGTTCCCTTTCCCCGCGGAAACTATTCTAAGCATGCTGGACCCCGCCTCCTTTTCCAGGTGGAAGTTAAGGGGCGGCAGGTCCAGCACGGCCTCGAGAGCCGCCGTCGGGGAAGTTGACATGGCGCCAGTGACGATGATACAGCTGCCTTTGCAGGCTGCTCAGCTTCGCAATTGTAGTTTTCTGTGCCAGTCAGGGTTGTTTCATACTCACTTCGTTTTGGCGATCTCGCTGTGTTTCCTGTGGAAGTGCTGCTGCAGGCGCAGGACGGTGGGGAAGGTGATGTCGCACTCGACGCAGTAGCGGCGCTCGGCCGGCTCCGGCTCCGAGTGACGTAACTGGATGTGCCTTTCCAGGCCTTTGGCGTGAACATAACTGCGCTCGCAGTGGGGGCACTGCTGTGGCGGCATTTTTAGATGGACGGTCCTGATATATACGAGACCGGCATTAGTTTACGAGCGGAATAAAATAATAATAACTATAATAGTCGTTTCTGCGAACGGTCTTATAGCGAAGAGTTTCAACCAGGGATGCAACAGAGCTCCGGTTCCGGTTCCGTTAAGTCGGAACTTCCGATTGGTTTTAAACATGTCCAGTATAAAGAAGGCTTCATCGTTCAGAAATTAGTCCTTGAGTGTACAGTGGTATTTATCTAATATGTTTGAAAAACCATAAAACGCTTATCGTTAGCAGTTCAAAACGAAAGGAAGTATGGAATAATATAACCCACACAAATAGCTACCTTCCGTTTTAGATGATAAAGTTCAAGTTGTAATGACTTGGAAATAAAGCAGTAGCAGACTGCCACGCGCTACGCCGGCCGACTGGGCAAACTCCGACCGTTGAGAGTTTTATTGCCAAGTCATTACAATTTGAACCCTATCATCTAGAACGGAAGGTAGCTATTTGTGCGGATTATCTTTTTTCATACTTCCTTTGGTTTTGAACTGCTAACGATAAGCGTTTTATGGCTTTCCGGACATATTAGAAAATAACAACTATTTATATATATATATATATATATATATATATATATATATATATATATATATCCCGCAATCAATCTGCCGTCCGCTGAAGGCGAAATTACATTTAAACTGGCGTCCACCGGCATAATGCGTCCGTATACCGGACGCCACTTTTTTTACCTATGCCACGTAAGTCCTTTTGGCCTTGGCTACCTGTACACCAAAAATCGATGGAAGTCAAAAAATCGGCCAGACGCTTGCAATTGTATTCTGAAAAGTTTACGGCAAAAACTCAGTCGACGTGTGGCGCTGCTGTTGCGCGGATATACGGCAGACGTATACTTCGATTATCTTCTGATGATGACACCGCGTATTTGGCGTCCCCAATGCGACGTTGCCAGCTCATTTACGCGGCATTAGATCGGGCGCAATATTGCAACCAAAACATATACAAATATATAATAGTAGGTGGCGCACGGACATTTGTTTTTAAAACGTATGTTGTTGTTTGTGATTTAAATACCTAAGTGTAAAAAAATAGGAAATAAAAAATAAATTTACAGAACAAGCTTTTATATTATAAAAAAAAAAAAATTAAAAAATATGTATAGGCTGTTCGTAGAAATATGCGTTAAATAATGCGTATAATTTCAAATTGTTATATAAAGATTATAAAAGCCTGAGACGCTTACTTCAGTGCCTTAAAATTTTATAAGATTATATTACAATTAGAAATGATATATCTATATTACCTACGTTACTAGGCACTACTGTAGATTAAAACGTGGACGTCAAATAGGGGCGTAATAAATCTAAATATATAAAAGAAGAAACTGACTAACTGACTGATATATCAACGCACAGCCCAAATCCCTGGCTATAGAGATCCCAAATTTGGCACGTAGGTTCCCTATAAGGTCTAGAGGTGCAATAAGAAAGGATTTTTCAAAATTCACCCTCTAAAGGCGCGAAACGGGGGACCAAAATTTGTATGAAAACACATACTTATTGAAGTGAGAGATATGAAACTTTGTATATAGACTTTGTTTAAATATATTAATAAAGTATTTCATCGTTTTTCTAAATTGATCCACTAAAGGGGTGAAAAGGGATTTCAAAGTTTGTACGGGGAGCAAATCTTTTTTTAAGTGTGATATTAAAAACTTCGTGAATAGACTCTGTTTAAAGAAAACAAAGTCTTTCAGCGTTTTTCGAAATTGGTCCCCTAAAGGGATGAAAAGGGGGTTCCAAGTTTGTACGGGGAGCAAATCTTTTCTGAAGTGAGATTAAAAACTTCGTATATAGATTCTGTTAAAATACAACAAAACATTTAAGCGTTTTTCGAAATTGCTCCCCTTAAGGGGTGAAAAGAGGGTTCCAAAATTTGTGTGGAAAAATCAATACGGGTTTTATTTTCGAGGTTTCTCGGGATGCCGATTACGAAAATGACAAGCATTTTCAAATCAAATATGGCGAACATTCATTTTTCTTAAAAAATCGATATGGGTGTCATCTTCGAGGTTCCTCGGAGTTTCGATTAGAGAAATGACATCCATTTTCAAATCCAAGGTGTCGGACATTTGTCTTACTTAAAAATCGGTATTGGTGTCATCTTCGAGGTTCCTCGCAGTGCCGATAACGAAAATGACATGCATTTGCAAATCCAAGATGGCGAACAATTATTTTTCTTAAAAATCCATATGAATACTTAAAAATCAATATGGCTGATATCTTTGTGATTCCTCGGGGTGCCGATTATGAAAATGACATACATTCCAACATTAAAAAACTGGATCCCCGATGCGAAGCCGGGCCGCGTCGCTAGTAATAGAGAAAGCTAACTGACGTCCGTGTACATTTTCAGAGCTGAGCGATACATATACGGACGTCGGTTTGACGCATACTTTTCAAACTGCACTATATTTGACGTCCGTATATATGGAATCTATGACACTTTTTTTAAAACCTGACTGTGGATTTATAGGCGGGCCCAATAAAGCGATAGGAGTGCGCGATTGGAGAGTGGCCTAGGGAAAATTCAGGGGAAAACCTTAAACACAACCGCGCGGGCGGTAGTGCCGGGACGAATAGGGACTGTGTGTGTCTGTGTTTTCGCGATCGCGCGGTGGACGTCCCCGCCGGCGGGAATGCCTGAGTGTACGCGTCGTGTCTGAGTTGGACGCCGTAAGCGGAGCGTTCCATCTTTCGATGGATGCTGCGATTACGTCGTCCGGGCCCGTGAGTGTGTGCCTAGGATGCCGGACCGTGCGGCGCCTAATCAGTGATCGTCGAGTTACGACAGAAGGGAGGAGAGATGGGAACATAGTCGACAGCCTTCCTCAATAAAGGATTTCTATGATGAGGAGCGTTGTCAAAATAACATCTGGCAGTCTGCTTAAAGAAACCATACATGGTGCCAATACCCATGTCGTGGTGCAGACTGTGGTTCGACTGGCACCACGGGGCACCAGTCGCCCTACGGAGAAAACGATTCTGAATGACCTGAAGCGGCCCGGGTGGGGTGTGGGTCCTAGTACGTTCCCTATAGTCTGTATCAAAAGCTTCGTTTCCTGAGAAAATATCGTAGGTTGAGTACGAGTCTGTCAGGCATACCGATCTAATATAACTTGTATATCATCACGTAATGCCAGACCTTGTCGAAGCCTTTGATACGTCGAGAAAGATCGAACCGGTCCTGAGCCCCTGGAATCGCCTGAAAGCGTACAGCACGTGCTCCGTGACACAGTGCACCTGTTGGATGCACGAGTGTGCGGATCTAAAGCCGAAGTGCTCGTCGATGATGCCGTTATTCTCAGCTGTAAATCTAGTGAGAAAGATTAGAGTAGAATCCTAGTGAGAAAGATCCGCTTATATAGCTTTCCTAGAGAGCTAAGTAAGCTGATCGGCCTATAAGAGACAGGCGAGGTCTGGGGCTTTCCGGGCTTCGTAATCCCTATGACTGTTGCACCTTTCTACGCGGCTGGATAATGAGCATTGGTTAACGTGGCATTGAAGATACCTACCAAAATGAGGGTTTCAGGGAGAAGTCTCAGGATACGATTGGATACACCATCCGCACCCGGAGCCTTCCTAACACGAAGACGCCTGACAAGGTCACTGACTTCCTTAACCGACACCAGTAAAATGGGTTAAGTTACGGGGAGACGCGATCTCCTGTTCACTTGGGAATCGACCCATCTAATATGGGCTTCGTCGGTGTGTAGGAGACTAGGCGAACATTGGGACTCTAAGCTACTCGCAAGGCATTCGGCTTACTCACTATCCTCGAAAGTAGGGGTAGGGTGTTCCGGCCGATCCAAGGGGGGTATGGTCCAACGGGAATCTGATCTTATCCATCAGATTCCTGAACGAGATCTCCCGAAATTCGGCAATTCTCTGTTTGGACTCGTCACTAAGGATAAGGCTACAGGAGTAAGTCCTGATTTCACGATTTTTCCTAGTCACTAACTTTCTCAATTCCCTAGTGAGACTTATGCAATGTAAGTTACGTTTATAGAAAATGGCTCATGCCATGCTGTAGAATAAAATATGGAGGTAAACAACAACACATGGAAAACATGAAACGTAATCAATAATATATACAGCTAACTGACGTCCGTATGCATTTCGAAAGCTGCGCGATACATATACGGATGTCGGATTGACGAATACTTTTCATAATGCACGATATTTGACGTCTGTATACATGAACCTATAGCACTACTTTAGAAAATTAATCGGACGTCGAATATGGTGCGGCATGAATAGTATATATCGTCAATTGACGTCCGTATACATTTCCAATGCTGCGCGATACATATGTATTATACGGATGTCGGATTGAAGCAGACTTTTCATACTGCACGATATTTAACGTCCGTATACATGAATCTATGGCACTACTGTCAAATAAAACATGAACGTCAAAAATGGTGCGTAGTGAATGACATATATGGCTAATTGACGTCTATTCTTCTACTTACTGGTATCCGAAGTACCTTGACAAACAAATTACCTTATGTAGTCGTAAAATATGTTTACAAAAGCTTCTATTTAAAAAAGAAACTAATTATTACAAAAAAATATTTATAAGCTGTTAGTTGAAATATGCATTCTAGTAACGTGGGTCTGCTATGATATATATCATTTCAATTTATCATATAAATATTATAAAAGCGTAGGCACTATCTAATATATATGTTACTTTACATCAGCTTTTATAAGATAATATTACAATTTGAAATGATATACAAGCTGTTTGGCAAATCGTCTGCCAAAAGACTAGGTTGGGTTGGTAGGGTCAGTAGCAACACATTTAGTGCCAATTTACACTCGTTCTACCCACGGTATTTTGTTTATGATTTTTTTAAATTATGTCTCGGCGTTTACCGAAAATTTACCAATCAGGTTTTTTGTTTTTTTTTTTAAGCTGATAGCCCAAAAACTTCTGTATGTTTTTAATATCTAATTTATGAGTATCCTACAGAAAACTTATTATTTTTTTTATTTAAAAAAGTTATGAGCCGACATAGTGTAAAGGACAGAAAATAAAAATTTTCAAGCTCAACTACATGGCACAAAAAAAAGCTGGAACTCCTCAGATCTTCCAATATCATAAAAACTTCTCCATTTCATGGCTATTCTAACGGTATACCACATGTCTAAAATCAGTTAAAAAAATGGTTTGTGAGTAAAATGGTGAGTTAAATCACCTAGTACTTCTTTGAAACTACTTAAAAATAAGACGAACTTTATTAACTTGTTTTCTTTTTATTTTAGTACCTGTTTAAATTGGGCAATTTACCATGCAAAATTGTCTGGAAAAAATAAATTAGGATATTTTTGGTCGTAGCTTTCTTATTGGATATGGATAAGGAATTAGAAAAATAAATTAATTACTAACTTTAGGGTTATTTATTACTTTATGCATATACAGATGTCGGTTTGATGCATGCTTTTCATACTGCCACTAAATTTGACGTCCGTATACATGAATCTATGGCACTACTTTAGAATAATAATCGGACCCCGAATATGGTGCGGCATGAATAGTATATACTGTCAACTGACGTCCGTATACATTTCCAAAGCTGCGCGATACATATATGGATGTCGGATTGACGCATACTTTTCATACTGCACGATATTTGACGTCTGTATACATGAACCTATAGCACTACTTTAGAAAAATAATGGGACGTCGAATATGGTGCGTTATGAATAGTATATACTGTCACCTGACGTCCGTATAAAAATGGTGTTAGAAACCCTTTCCTTAGTCTCGGTGATAAGTAGGTTATCATACCACCTGCTCGACAATGCCAAAGTGTATATCTAATGGGTCTTATTGTTATATCCTTAAAGTCTAATTTCGTGAAGTCCGCACGGCGACGCGGTCCGGGGCGCTCGCCCGCCGCCAGCGCGCCCTGAAAACAAGAGACGGCACCAACCTTATCCGATTCCGATTACTTTTAAAATTGATATCTGAGAATCCGAGAGGCCAGTTAGAACGAATCTGACGTCAGATTTTTAAAAAGTGGCGGCCATCATGATATTTTGTATTTAAGGTCCAATTGCTTTCAAAACCGATCCGAGAGGTCACTTGGAAAGAATCTGACGTCAGATTTTTAAAAAGCGACGACTCTGATTTTCTTTATTTACAGTCCGATTACGTTCAAAATCGATATCTGAGCTTCCGAGAGGCCCGTTAGAACGAAACTGACGTCATACCTTTGAAAAGTGGCGGCCATCTTAATATTGTTTATTTAAGGTGCTATATATTCAAAATCGATATTTGACCCTCCGAGAGGTTACTTGGAAAGAATCTGGAATTCTGAATTTTTAAAAAGAGTTAACTTACAGTCCGATTACGTTCAAAATCGATTTCTGAGCGTCAGAGAGGCCAGTTAGAATGAATCTGATGTCAGATTTTCTAAAACTAGCGGTCATCTTGATTTTGTTTATTTAAGATACGATTACGTTCAAAATCGATATCTGAGCGTCCGAGAGGCCAGTTAGAATGAATCTGACATCAGATTTACAAAAAGTGGCGGCCATCTTGATTTTGTTCATTTAAAGTCCGATTACGTTTAAAATCGATATCCAAGCGTCCGAGAGCAAAAAAAGTGAAAATGTAAATCATGAATAATTTGAAATAATACAATAAATTCAGCAACAAGTAAATTAACAAATTTTTAAATTTTAGGGACGAAACAGCGGTAATTACATGACTAATATTGATATTGACTCAAAATTTTACTACTCCATAAGACTATTCCAAAAGATAAGGCAAAAAAATATGCCGAATGTTGAAATTCCCATTTACATATCTCAAAAAATAACAAAGCTACAACCGTTTTAATGTCGCTGATTAGAGAGGGAAAGCGCATCAGATTAATGACGTCATTGACCACGAGCGATACAGGAAATGATGATCGTTCCAATACAAAGGTGCGTTTTTCGGAAAAGGGACAGACTATGCCCCCTCTTAAAAGTTTGAAGACATGATTATGTAATTATTTGTTCTTTTGAATTACTTTTTTCGCTAATTGATTAAGAATTGGATCCTTTTTCGAGAAAATTCCAACTAATTGATTTTCTTGTTTGGTATCAACATCCGTATAAAGTGTAGTCCAAGTAAACTTTTACGCAGTTAAAATAATCGGACGTCGAATATTGTGCGGCATGAATAATATATACCATCAACTGACCTCCGTATATAGCTTCAAAGCTGCGCGATACAAATACGGATGTCGGTTTGACACATACTTTTCATACTGCACGATATTTGCCGTCCGTATATATGAATCTATGGCAATACCGTAAAATAAAACATGGACGTCAAATTTGGGACGTAATGAATACTATACACCGCCATCTGACGTCCATATACATTTCCAATGCTGTGCGTACTTTAGAAAATTAATCGTACGTCGAATATGGTGCAGCATGAATAGTATATACCGTCAACTGACGTCCGTATACATTTCCAATGCAGCGCGATACATATTATACGGATGTCGGATTGAAGCAGACATTTCATACTGCACGATATTTGACGTCCGTATACATGAATCTATGGCACTACTTTAGAATAATAATCGGACGTCGAATATGGTGCGGCATGAATATTATATACTGTCAACTGACGTCCGTATACATTTCCAGAGCTGCGCGATACATATACGGATGTCGGATTGACGCATACTTTTCATACTGCACGATATTTGACGTCTGTATACATGAACTTATTAGACCTAGTTTAGAAAAATATTGGGACGTCGAATATGGTGCGGTATGAATAGTACATACTGTCACCTGACGTCCGTATAAAAATGGTGTTAGAAACCCTTTCCTTAGTCCCGGTGATAAGTAGGTTATCATACCACCTGCTCGACAATGCCAAAGTGTATATCTTCTGGGTTTTATTGTTATATCCTTAAAGTCTAATTTCGTGAATTCCGCACGGCGACGTGGTCCGGGGCGCTCGTCCGCCACCAGCGCGCCCCGAAAACAAAAGACGGCACCGACCTTATCCGATTCCGATTACTTTCAAAATTGATATCTGAGCGTCCGAGAGGCCAGTTAGAAAGAATTTTACGTCAGATTTCTAAAAAGTGCCGGCCATCTTGATTTTGTTTATTTAAGGTCGTATCACGTTCAAAATCGATATCTGAGCGTCCGAGAGGCCAGTTAGAACGAATCTGACGTCAGATTTTTTAAAAGTAGCGGCCATCATGATATTATTTATTTAAGGTCCGATTACTTTCAAAACCGATCCGAGAGGTCACTGAGAAAGAATCTGACGTCAGATTTTTAAAAAGAGACGACTATCTGATTTTCTGTATTTACAATCCGATTACGTTCAAAATCGATATCTGAGCTTCCGCGAGGCCCATTACAACGAAACTGACGTCATATTTTTGAAAAGTGGCGGCCATATTAATATTGTTTATTTAAGGTGCTATTATATTCAAAATCGATATTTGACCGTCCGAGAGGTTACTTGGAAAGAATCTGACGTAGGATTTTTAAAAGAGGCGACTATCTCATTTTGTTAACTTACAATCCGATTACGTTTAAAATCGATACCTGAGCGTCAGAGAGACCACTTAGAACGAATCTGACATCAGATTTTTAAAAAGTGGCGGCCATCTTGATTTTGTTTATTTAAGATACGATCACGTTCAAAATCGATATCTGAGCATCAGAGAGGCCAACTGGTCTAACTAGAATGAATCTGATGTCAGATTTTCTAAAAGTAGCGGTCATCTTGATTATGTTTATTTAAGATACGATTACATTCAAAATCGATATCTGAGCATCCGAGAAGCCAGTTAGAATGAATCTGACATCAGATTTACAAAAAGTGACGGCCATATTGATCTTGTTCATTTAAAGTCCGATTACGTTTAAAATCGATATTCGAGCGTCCGAGAGTAAAAAAAAGTGAAAATGTAAATCATGAATAATTTGAAATAATACAATAAATTCAGCAACAGATTAATTAACAAATTTTTAAATTTTAGGGACGAAACAGCGGTAATTACATGACTAATATTGATATTGACTCAAAATTTTACTACTCCATAAGACTATTCCAAAAGATAAGGCAAAAAAATATGCCGAATGTTGAAATTCCCATTTACATATCTCAAAAAATAACAAAGCTACAACCGTTTTAATGTCGCTGATTAGAGAGGGAAAGCGCATCAGATTAATGACGTCATTGACCACGAGCGATACAGGAAATGATGATCGTTCCAATACAAAGGTGCGTTTTTCGGAAAAGGGACAGACTATGCCCCCTCTTAAAAGTTTGAAGACATGATTATGTAATTATTTGTTCTTTTGAATTACTTTTTTCGCTAATTGATTAAGAATTGGATCCTTTTTCGAGAAAATTCCAACTAATTGATTTTCTTGTTTGGTATCAACATCCGTATAAAGTGTAGTCCAAGTAAACTTTTACGCAGTTAAAATAATCGGACGTCGAATATTGTGCGGCATGAATAATATATACCATCAACTGACCTCCGTATATAGCTTCAAAGCTGCGCGATACAAATACGGATGTCGGTTTGACACATACTTTTCATACTGCACGATATTTGCCGTCCGTATATATGAATCTATGGCAATACCGTAAAATAAAACATGGACGTCAAATTTGGGACGTAATGAATACTATACACCGCCATCTGACGTCCATATACATTTCCAAAGCTATGGCTACTTTAGAAAATTAATCGTACGTCGAATATGGTGCAGCATGAATAGTATATACCGTCAACTGACGTCCGTATACATTTCCAATGCTGCGCGATACATATTATACGGATGACGGATTGAAGCAGACATTTCATACTGCACGATATTTGACGTCCGTATACATGAATCTATAAGCTTAGGCACTATCTAATATATATGTTACTTTACATCAGCTGTTATAAGATAATATTACAATTTGAAATGATATACAAGCTGTTTGGCAGATCGTCTGCCAAAAGACTAGGGTGGGTTTTTAGGGTCAGTAGCAACACACATTTAAATAAAAGAGAAAAATACTGATATAAATTTAAAAAGAAAATAAAAGAAAATACCGTGAGCAGGAACAGTGTTAATTGGCCCAAAATGTGTTGCAAGTGATCCTACCTACCCACCTTAGTCTTTTAGCAGACGATCTGCCATACACTCCGAATAAAATACCCACGTTAATAGGACGGATCTTTCTACTAACAGCCTATAAATGATTACATGCTTAAATATTTTTTTCAATATTTTTTTAATCAAATACATGAAAATAAAATACTGTACAAGTACATATTTTTATAAGGCTACAAAATAAAAACATAATTAAAAACTAAACTAAATTAAAAAATGGCCCATCCGGCATTGTGCCGAAGACGCTGGCAGCATTTCCTCGCTGACTAGTAAGCCAAATTTTTTGTGCGAGGTAGCTGCCAGCTCTTTTATTGTTTTTACTTTTTAGTTATTTTTTCTTTTAAATAAAACTTTTTAAATGTATTGTTTTAAATATTATTTAATTACCTTTTAGGTACGTAACCCTACAAATGACCTCGAGGTAGCGCGGACTTTTTCCAAGAGACCTATCGAACTGCAATAAATCGGTCTGAAAATTCATTGCTTAGGTATTACTGTAGAATGTGAATAAATTCAACCCGTACATTTTACATCTTTAGAAAAATACACGGACTTCGTCTATAGAACTGATGTCCCTATGTAGTTTCAATGCCGCGCGATACAAATACGGATGTCGGTTTGACTTATACTTTTCATAATGAGCGATATTTGACGACCGTATACACTAGTGGCTCTGTTAGCTGTAGGCTGTAGACCTCGTGAGCCTTGCAAGGCAAAATAATATATATATATTTGGATTTTCTAAAAAGTGGCACGAAGAAAAAATTCTATGTAATAATCGAAACTCCTCCAAAATTTCACGTAAATCGGTTGAGAAATACGACCTGTACAGGAGAGCAAGCGGACACACAACCGGACATACGAAAGCATTTTCGTCCAATCTAAAACATATACCGAACGTTACACTCGGTCGATGAATGTAATAGCACTGCTTTAGAAAAATACTCGGAAGTCTAATATGGGGCGGCATGAATAGTATATACTGTCAACTGACGTCCGTATATAGCTTCGAAGGTAGGCGACACATATACGGATGTCGGTTTGACGCATACTTTTCATACTGTAAGATATTTGACGTCCGTATACATGAATCTATGGCATTACTTTAGAAAAATACTCGGACGTCGAAAATGGGTCGGCATGAATAATATATACCGTCAACTGACATCCGTATATAGTTTCAAAGCTGCGCGAAACATATACGGATGTCGGTTAGACTCATACTTTTCATACTGTACGATATTTGGCGTCCGTATACGAGAATGTATAGCACTACTTTTCGAGAAGTAGGGCACATCGGAAAGTCATGTCCCGCCCCACTGGGGAAGTACTTTCATCTCACAGTCCTTATAAAAGACTACAACTATAATAACACCACTACTTGCTTTGTAGGTATGTGGTGTTGTGTCCCTGGTGGTGAGTAAGGTGACCAGATCACCAGAGGATGCGTTGTGTTGAGAGTAAGGGACCGGCATTAGTCTTT
The DNA here is from genome assembly GCA_963556455.1 of Epiblema foenella. Lineage (NCBI taxonomy): Eukaryota > Metazoa > Arthropoda > Insecta > Lepidoptera > Tortricidae > Epiblema > Epiblema foenella. The sequence goes on from OY747118.1 coordinate 1,021,778, forward strand.
AGCTGTCAACACAACGAGTACTCAAATTAATAAAGGGTCGGCAACGCGCTTGTTCTTCTGGAATCACAGGTGTCCATAGGCTACGGTGTCTGCTTACCATCAGGCAGACGGTATGCTTGTTTGCCACCGTCGTAGTATTTAAAAAAACACTGGAAAAATAATGGGACGTCGAATATGATACGGCATGAATAGTATATATCGTCAACTGACGTCCGTATATAGCTTCAAAGCTGCACGAAACATATACGGATGTCGATTTGACCCATACTTTTCATACTGTACGATATTTGACATCCGTATATGAGAATGTATAGCACTACTTTTCGAGAAGTAGGGCACATCGGAAAGTCATCTCGCTCGTATTTTGAGTAGCCCAACTGGGGAAGTAGTTTCACCTCACAATCCTTACAAAAGACCACAGCCATAATAACACCACTACTTGCTTTGTAGGTATGTGGTGTTGTGTCCCTGGTGGTGAGTAAGGTGACCAGCTCTCCAGAGCATGCGTTGTGTTGAGAGTAAGGGACCGGCATTAGTCTTTAGCTGTCAACACAACGAATACTCAAATTAATAAAGGGTCGGCAACGCGCTTGTTCTTCTGGAATCACAGGTGTCCATAGGCTACGGTTTCTGCTTACCATCAGGCAGAAGGTGTGCTTGTTTGCCACCGTCGTAGTATTTAAAAAAACACTGGAAAAATAATGAGACGTCGAATATGATACGGCATGAATAGCATATATCGTCAACTGACGTCCGTATATAGCTTCAAAGCTGCACGAAACATATACGGATGTCGGTTTGACCCATACTTTTCATACTGTACGATATCTGACGTCCGTATACATTAATCTAATAGCATTAATCTACTCATTCCTTCTCCTATAAATGCATAAACTCTCCTGGAAGGGTTTCGCAACAATCAGATAACTAAACTTATAACTAGGTACACTAGTGGAACTGTGAGCTGTAGACCTCGCGAGTCTGTCTTTTTTGCATAACTCCGCCATTTTGAAAAATTTTCAAAAACTCTTGACACAAAAAAATCTATATAATTGTCGAAGATGCTCACAAAATTGCTCGAGAACCGGTTGAGAAATGGGACTTGTAGAGGAGAACAACCGGACAGCCTCTGGACAGCTGGACAACCGCCGTACAGCTGGACAGCCGGACATGCTAATCTAAAGCATTTTCGTCTAATCTAAAACATAAATCTTCGTTAAACTCGGTCATACACTAGTGGCTATGTGAGCTGTAGACCTCGAGAGCCTTGAACGAAAAAATTTTTTTTTGGATTTTCCAAGAAGTGTCTCTAAAAGAAATTAATTATCGTATTATCGAACCTGCTCACAAAGTTTCACGAAAATCGGTTGAGAAATGCGACCTGTAGAGGAGAACAAACGGACAAATCGCGGCCAGCCGGACATACGAAAGAATTTTCGTCCAATCTTAAAACATAGACCTTCGTTAACACTCGGTTAATAAATGTAGGTATTTACGGGCAAAAATTGCAATTTTTGATATAGCGAAGAAATTTTTCAGGTTCTGATAATATTAACAAATATGTCGATATTTGGATTTCTTGGGTGTACCATTTAAATAGAGTTTTGTGGTAAGACAATCACAGCTCGATCGGGTCATTCCTGGATGAGGCTAGCTAGTGGCGTACCTTAAGTAGGTACTCGAAGATACGCTCAGCAATTGGCGATTACATGCTGAGAATAATCTATCAGAAAAATCTAGTCAAATTAATCTTGTAATAACATCTTGTATATATACAAAAATGAGAATAACCAAATAAAATGGCGGTCTACCCATCTCTCATAGGTTCACCCTATAAAAAAATAATTATTTAAGTACAATAGACAATACTTTTTGCGAGACTCCGTGAAAGAAAGAGACAAGTATAAATAAACGAATCACAATGCTGGCAACGTCGCACTTTCAAATCCCAACCGTCTGATTTGGACGTAAAAATATCCGCGGCATGAATAAATAATATTGATATACGTAGGAGGCCGAAAAAGCTCCACTAGTGTGTGGGGTCCAAAAATGTTTGGGCCTAACTGCAAAATGAATATCGCGGAAAATAAATGAGCAAGAAAATGAAGTATCCTATGGAGTAGGAAATCAAAAAACTAAGCAATATTCATCGAGAGATGATAAAAAATATAAGGAGAACTGGTGGACGTCGTAATGATGCACCACGTGCATGACGCCAAATGAGTTCCTGGATGTATATATATATATATATATATATATATATATACCACAAATGACACTATTTTTTTTATATACCGCGTCGGTGGCAAACATGCGTACGGCCCGCCTGATGGTAAGCGGTCACCGTAGTCTATGGACGCTTGCAACTCCTGGGGTGTCACATGCGCGTTGCCGGCCCTTTAAAAATTTATACACTCCTATACCTATATGACGATTTGGCGACCGGTTAGCCTAGTATTTAGTGATCCTGCGTACGAAGCGGTTTCAATCTTACGACAAACTTAAGAAATTTCCTAATCAGAAATAGTTATTATACATTAGACGATTTTTTTTTACAATAAATCCAAATAGTAATCCCCTAAAATAATAATAAAAATTAATCCATTTGACATGCCTTAATATGTATTTTTAACTTTTAACTTTTGTATTTTAACTGGTATATTCATATTTTAGACATTAATTAATTAAAGTGACATGTATCTTGATAATGTATAAAAATAATAATTTAAATAAAGATATCAAAAATAATTAATTGCTTAATGAATTTTAGAATAATCCAATAATGTATTATACATGTGTTAGATAAAATTATTTCATAATTATTCAATGTATCGTAAATTTTAATTTTAAGTATTTTGCTATGCCCTATCAGGGTCCATGAGATAACAAAACATAATGTAACACCTGTACTGTACCATGGTTGCAAATAAATGAATTATGAATTATGAATCTCAATAAGAGCAAATTTTTGTGTGATGAGCATGAATACGAGTACTTGTTCTGACTCAAGACCGTGTTCCTAAGGGTAAAACGGGACCATGTTACTAAGACTTCGCTGTCCGTCTCAAAAAAAACCATTTATTCTGCAAATAGGCCTCAAGGGCACTTTTACAAGTCAAAATCTATCTAGGTACATCAAATAAAAATAATACAATAATCAAAGTATCATTAATTAAATGTAGTGTTACATGTCAAAAATAAGACCAAGAAACTAATAACAATCGAGATTTGTTAGAGATGTATAAGGTCTCTAAGCGTCAAGATAAAAGGTAATAAAGTAGGTACACTAATCATAATAAAATATTTTGAGCTATATCTATAACACGTCAACATGAAAATAATAAAATCTAATAAATAAATATCCTCAGAGATGTATAAGGTCTCTGAGCGTCAGTCTGTCACCAGGCTGTATCTCATGAACCGTGATAGTTCGACATATGAAATTTTCACAGTTGACGCATTTCTGTTGACGCTATAACTGATTCAGATTCATTTATTCACAATATAAATTACATGTCAATTTACAAGAATCTTTATTGTCAACAAATACTGAAAAACAGTATAAAATAAATATTTAAGGTGGGTCCCATGCAACAAACCTGTTTTTTTTTGCCGTTTTTACAGATAATGGTACGGAACCCTTTGTGCACAAGTCCGACTCGCACTTGGCCGGTTTTTATGTATTTAAGGACCGATTATTCAAGCAAAAATGACATTAGAAATGGACAGCGATAATTTCAACTGACGGATAATTTATCTGGAGATTGAAAAATGGAAACAAGTATTAAATATCTATTAAAGAAAAACCGGCCAAGTGCCAGTCGGACTCGCGCATGAAGGGTACCGTGACATTATCTATAAAAACGACAAAAAAGACCTTTGTTGTGTGTGATTATATATTTATTTTATAGTTTTTTGGTATTTGTTGTTTTATCGGCAACAGAAATACACCATCTGTGAAATTCAAATGTCTAACTATCACGTTTCATGAGATACAGCCTGGTGACAGACGGATAGATAGATAGACGGACGGACAGCGGAGTCTTAGTAATAGGGTCGCGTTTTATCCTACGGAACCCTAAAACGGTCTTAGAATGTGTTCTTTCATAATTACATGTTTATTTTTTGTTTCGTTGACTGTTTACAGTTGTTCCAAATTTCAAATCGATAGCATAACAGGACAGCCATAATTCTTGTTTTTTTTTTTTGTTAAGGAACCCAAACTTACTGCACGTGGTACTCCAGCAAGGGTTTGTTGCTCTTGCGCGCCCCGCATATGTCACAAACGAACTGCTTATGGATCTCTTTCCAGTGTTCATTATGTTCCTCCTTTACCCTGCAATTTAAAAAAAAAAAACTCTTACTAACCCCCGAGGTGCAATGACAGTTGCAAGCGTCCATAGGCTGCGGTGACCGCTTACTATCAGGCGGGCCGCACCCTTGTTTGCCACAGAGTTAGTAATAAAAAATATGAGATGGAGGAAGCGAAACGATGACCGCTTTAGCCTAATTGGCAGTGACCCTGCCTACGATGCTCGTCCCGGGTTCGAATCCCGGGGCATATATATTTGTGTGATGAGCATATATATTTATACATAATCATCGCCATGTACCCATAGTTAAGCTTTGCTTAGTTTGGCACTAGGTTGATTTGTCCACAAATATATATGTATACAGTAGAATCCGCTTATAACGAAATTTGACCGCTTTTAACGACTTCGAAATCACCACACATTGGATTTGATACCAAACATTTCTAAAGTAAATCAGTCCGTTTTGTGCGACGTGACGTGATATCACTGGTCCCTTGACTGTCGCTTTATCCGGATTCCACTGTATATTTATTTATTTACATCACGCTCATATTTGAAAGAAAAAAAGCATGACCAACAATAAAATGGGAAAATGACATTAAAAAGAGAGCAGGAAACACATGGAGAAGACACGCAAATGACCGCAATAAATGGAGAACTTGGGAAGAGAGGCCTATGTCCAAGAGACAAGCTGATATTGAACATTCATTATATAATAATGGAAAATAAATTACGTGCATGCAAAATAACAATAACGAGAAAAATGTAATTAATGTTAAAGAGAGAGAATATTTAGAAGCCTTCGAAATGTGGTGTTGGCGAAGAACGGAGAAAATTAGCTGGACTGAAAAAAAATACAAATAAAGAAGTGCTGAGGAGAGTGGGGGTGAAAAGGAAATTGTTGGAAATTAGAAAAATAAAAGTAGAAAAGGGAAAATGATTGGTCATCATATACGACACGACGATTTTATAAAGAACATCGTAGAAGGCAAAATTGAAGGAAAGCGAGGAAGGGGAAGACCGAGGATAAGCATAATATAAGATTTCAAGCTCACATGGTCATTTACATTAGAATTACGATTTGAAACGACACTATGCGAAAAAAGCGAACCGGGAAGAGGGTAGATCGCTATGGTGTGTGGGTAGACCACAACTAAAACTCGCAGCACGTTAGTTAATCCTTGATAATGGCGCTTGCAACAGTGCCGAAATATCGGGAACTCACAAATACAAATATACATGGTAAATATCCCGTTTCAAATCGTAATTCGAGGATAAGCATGAAACATATATATGTATATATTATTGATAATGAAAAACAAACAGCGTAAAATAACTCATGAAAATACTTACATTTAAAATTATACAAAAGCTATTAGTTTCCACTAATGAGCTTATATTATTATGGTTGCTAAGACAAGACTTGTTTATTTATACAATTCAATTAAAAAATAGTTAATTTAAGTACAATATAAAGTACCATGTACAAAATTGACCTACCTATATATATATAATAGGTAAATTAGCAGTCGCGTCGTATAAGGAGGTCAAGGAGGCGGCCGTAGATAGTAAGATGGAGAGAGCTACACCGACAAGAGTCTAACTTATAAATTTATGATGAAGTTCAATAGTGTTTTGGAATTTAATTTACAAATTTATAACATCCCAAGAACAACTTCTTCACTTTTACTAGTTTGTAAAGAGTTAATTTGAGTTTTCCGGTGTTTCTGGTACCTAGTTATTGATTTATGAGTGTTCTTTGCGAATTTGCATAAATAATTCCTAACACACATTGTTTCATATACGTATAGCCACGGCACGGTTACCTAGGATATATACAATAGGTAGTACATACCTATTAATGAAAGTTTGACAAGTTCCTATCGGATGGCAGCTGCCGGCACCACGTTGAAAACTTGAGTGGTCTGTAGGGTCTAAAATATTTTGACTTACCAAAATCCCTTCATGGACCACTCGCACCCGTTGCCATTGCAGAAGTATTGGGTGCGGTGGTATGTATTCATGTGTGCCAGCACATGTGCCCTTCGCATCAGCCTGAAGCAGGCACTGCAGCGCCAGAGACGGGGCTCCTCCGGTATGGTAGGTGGAGGATTATGAAAGCTACCTTTTCTGAATTGCCCAGCGTGCTGGAATAAGCACAAACTCATTTACTTATATAAGAAAGACAGGCCCGATTAAGTAGCAAAGTAACACAACACAAATAAGCTGGAATAGATTTCTTAGAGGGATAAGTTCGCCTTTGTACTTCATCTTTTATAATTTTGTTTCATTTGTAAATGTAATGACAATGCTTGATCTTCGACTTACAATGTATGGTAAAGAATTTACATAAACAAGGAATAGGTACGGGCCTAGAATAGATCCCTGAGGTACTCCCATCTGTACCACTGTATCTATGGATCCAGATACATAGATGGTCCAGATTAAATAAAATTTACATGTGTCAAATACCCAATTGTATAATCATCATCATCATTTCAGCCGAAAGACGTCCACTGCTGAACATAGGCCTCCCCCAAGGCTCGCCATTTAGACCGGTCCTGTGCCGTTCGTTTCCACCGGATTCCCGCCCAATACCCAATTGTATGAATAATATAATATGATATTAAGTAATACTTACAGTTGCTTTATGATAGGCTGATGCATGGTTACTTAAATGTCTCTGTAGTCTACATAGCACACCGCAAACGCTACATTTAATCGGTTTCTTTTCATCAACAATTGCATCCTCTTTCTCCAAAGCACTTTTTACGTCTTCCATACTCATTTCGATTTCAGTGAAACACGCCAAAACATCGTTAATATGTTTATATCGCATAATCGTTCTCTTATATCTTTTTGGTTTATACATTTTTTTATTATCATCCCCATTTTCCTTTTGGACTTTCAGATCTTTTCCTTCGGTTTCACTATTACGTTTGTCATCTTCTTCTGCACTAAAATCAGGATCTGACTCTACTTTCCTTCTTTTATCGCGTTTTGAAGCAGATGCTTCCTCTTCAGATGAAGATTCCTTTGAACTTCTTTCTGAATCACCATGATCATCATGATTACTATCATTTTTATTTTTTGTCAAATCGTCTGATGATCCTACATTCTTAGTTTTACATTCTGTAGATACTTTTTTCGGCTTCTTTTGTTTAGACTTGGATTCCTGGACAGCTGTTACATTTCTGATATTGTTTTTCTCATTTTGCATGAATTTTTGAAGTTCTAGCTCCAGTTTTGCTAAAACAGGAGTTTTTACAATAGGAACAAGATGTGCATGATTTTTTACTACTCTGTTTGTACGTATGACTTTATATTGTGGTACGGCTCTTCCAGATTTTCCATTATTTAAATTTGTCGGTTTGAATATTTTTACATCTTGTGATTCTTCCTGAGGAGTTATTCTTTTTATAGTTAATTCAGGTGAACTGGAATCTCTATCTCCGGTATTAACATTTTCATAATGATCACTATCATCACTATCATCGCTGATATACTCAATTTCAGAATCACTATTATAATTGAACTTTGTCAGATTACTATTGCTTACATCTTTGAAGTTTTTTTCATTGTCTTCCTTAGCTATAGCTTTGTATTTGGTAGGTATGACAATTTTATCTACAGTAATATGAGGCACTTTCGTTTTAAGAAATAATGGTTGATCATTTGGTTCGGTGTCTTCAAAAATAACATCATATTCAAATTTGTGTTGGAAAGTCAGTGATGACAATGTAGTTTTATAGGGCTAAAACAATAAAAATACACTGAAATCTATAATTATGTGTAACAAGGTATAATATTTCATACTTTGTCATAGTATGATAACATATAAATATGGCACAATTATTCATCATTCACATTGAGCTGGCGGCAAAAGGGGGCTTAAGGGGATGGATAATGTTAAGGCTTTATAAATTTTAAAATATTTTGATTTCAAATTATGACAAAAGTATTTATAATACCAATAAAGTGATTAAAGGCTACGATGATTTTAATAAAGTTTTAGATAGTAACATAACAGTTTTTTTCATTTTATTATGTGTAGTAGAAAATAAGTGGAATAAACATGTTTTTAGATTGAAAATTGTCGCTTTGGAAAGATTTTTGAAATGATATTTCTTAATGAAAAATACAAAAAATACATTTAAAGTTTATGACATAAGGTTGCAATATTCCTGTTCTAGATAGTAACTCTGAGAAAATGTCAATATATGTGTCAATTCAAACAGAAAATGGCGTAAATAGATTAGCGTTTTTTAATATAAATTAATTCTTACATTTATAAACACTCATCAAACTTGCTTTACTTTAAATTTGTGTGCCTTTATGTCACTTAAATACAGTATTTGTATTTAGATAAAATAATAAATAAAATAGTTGTGGAACTGAGAGAATAAGTTGCGGGCCAAGAAGACCACAGAGTGTACTCTGTGGTTGTGGGGCGTCTGCCCCACGACTTAAAACGGAGATGCGTTAGAGCTCTATGGGGGTGGGGTGATAACTTGGACTCCTTTTTAAAAGCCTGGCCAGAAATGGCACAAGACCGCGAGGAATGGAAAAGGAAGGGGGAGGCATTTGCCCAGCAGTGCGATATATTAGGCTGAATCATCATCATCATCATCATTTCAGCCGAAAGACGTCCACTGCTGAACATAGGCCTCCCCCAAGGCATGTTTTTTATTTTTCCCTTGGGGGGATTTGCCATAGTCGCCACGCTTGGCAAGCGGGTTGGCGACCGCAGTTTGATGGTGGTAATGATCGAAGGATGCTGCTGCCCACCCTCCGATTTTCCCTTATTCGCCTCCTACGAAACCCACGGGAAGAGATGGGGTGGCGCAATTCTTACCCGGCAACCACACGGGGGCATTAGGCTGAATATAATAATAATAAAAAAGTTGTAATGTTTGTGAAAGAGAGACAAAACACATTTTGGTTAACAAAGGTTTAATAATGTTATGAATAATGGAGTAGTTTATTTGCCGTTTTTTAAATATAAAAATGGCAGACACCTAATTTACTTCAAAATCAGAACAATAGGCGTTTGAAGGTTAAATGTCACCAAAGATATGCAAATATGTGTTTTCATACATTTATTTAACACTATGAAAATAAATTCGCAGTGCAATTAAATTATCAGTTATTACAAATTATGGAATTATATTATTATCTGGATTGGACTAATCTAATTAAAATTACAAAATACTTACAGGAAGTCCTAACATTTCTTCCAGTATTTTGTGTGCCCGTTGAACTTGTGCTCGAAATATCTGGGCCCGGCGAAGTATTCCTTTACATTCCCAACATAATGCTATGCCTGGTGTGGTTAGAGGCTGGAAGAATTCATAATATTTAACTGTTATCTACGGCAAAATCCTATTACTAAAAAAAACATAATTTCGAAAAACCACCCTTTATATAAACATAGCTAATAACCATCTCTGGAGGAGGCTTTTGCCGACTGGCAAACAGATGCACAAAAAATTAGGAAGAAAGACATACTACAACACTGACACAAAGAACTTAGCACCTGTCGATAAGGCTAAAATAATAATAACCATCTCAAAAGACAAGTTCTGACATAAAAAAAATGAATTTGAATTGTCATTTGGGAGTTATGATACCACAAACAGACAGACAGATATATATGTTAATCTTATAACACTCTTTGGTTCCATAGCATGTTAAAATTAACATTTTTAACTTTTTTTTGGACAATTTATTGTACAGGTTGAGTTTTTAATAACCTAATGGGCTATATATTCATCAATAAAAGGTAATTTTATAATAAAACATAACTAAATTAGATACCCCAGATCGGAACCCTGGGGAGGGTACCCATAAGGCTGGCTGCGTTGGCCCCCTTGGACGGCCATGCCAATATGCTGCGCCAGGAATGAGCCAGCCTTACGGTCCCCGGAAACTTCAACTAGTCATTTTGAAATTTGTCCTAATTTTATTTTTTTAACTATCTCATCTATATTTACGTGTTTCCTGCAGCAATTACATTTTGTGACTGTACAGTGCTAGTTTGTACCATGCTTATACAAGCATTATAGTCAGGTAAGAAAGTGGTCACACATACCACACACATATTAGCTTAAAAATTAGTCGAAAAGTAGTAGGTAGACTACTTAGCCTATTTGTACAAGCAGTAACATTAGACACGAACCAATAAAATAAGTTGTACCATTGCAAAGGCTTTGTAAAGTCAGTAAAGTGTTGGAAATGGTACTTACATCCGGTTTTCGGTCGTCCATCAAAAAAGTGTAATACAACTTTAAATCATTGGCAGATATAGAAGCCAGCTTCCTGTCGGAGCTGAGACATCCCCGGCACACTTTTGTGTCTTGTGGTTCAAACATTATTTGGACACAAATTAGTACACAATTAACGACACGAGTATAAGCTTATTACTTTAAGAGTAGATCATTTAAACAAATGATCAATGAAAAAATCCTCACGCGATGAAAGACAATTAACACATTTTTATAATTATTAATTAGAAAATATTGCGAATTTATATCTAGACTGGACTACAACTTTAACGACTTATCATGGACTTATCCAAGACTTATCTATGGGATTACGTGCTGTCTGTCAAACGAAAGCAGTGTTGCCAGGGGCGCTACCGCGAACAGCAAACGAAGTTTTCGCTCTCTGTCGCACTTGCACGTTTCGTCACGAAAGTGAGACAGAGAGGGAACCTTTGGAACGAAAATTACGTTTCTTTTCTCGAAAAGTTACATTTTTGATGCAAAAGTTACATTTATTATATATTTTTTTGCAAGAGACTGACAGACAGACTGAGAGACAGAAAATGTAAGAAATGTAACCATCTGGCAACACTGAACGAAAGAGAAAGAATTTTCTTTCCTACGCTGTTGACCATGAGAAAATTATTATTGGTTTGGGTGTTGCTATTGCTAATAATGCAACTGTCGAGTTGTCTTCCAAGTGATCACGGCGAAGTGATTAATGTAATTATTTATTAGATATATATTCGCACAATGAATTCATTCATACAAAGTACACTTTTTTGTGTTTCCATGTTTAATTTGCAACCTTCATAACGTATTTAAAAAATTAACATATAAAAATGTGGTGTAATCTGAACGCTTTCTGACTGTCAGAATGACAAATGACAATCGGAATGACAGTCGGTTCACGATTAGATTAGACGGGATTGTTTCGGAGAATTATTTCAATATTTATCTCTTGTTCTCTTGATAGTTTTGTATTAAACATCTCTGTATTGGTACATAATTTATCGACATAATAATAACTATTCAATCTTAGCGCTAAAGCGCTGTAAATCCTACCAAAATGGGTCTGTTATCGGATCCAGAATACAGGTCCGTTAAGTGGGTGCGGGTGCTGAAGAGGGTCCACGCGCCGCTCTGTTTTCTGCTGTACGTGGGGGCGCTGGCATGGTTCGTGTTGCTTGGCAACAGGGAGTTCAACAACGAGACGTATTTCTCGGAGAACGCGTTGCTGCCCGGGCTGGTTACTACAGAGTTTAACGGGGAGCACACTGCGAAGCAGTTTCATGACGAACTTCAGAACGAGATCATGGTAAAGTTACCTGAATTATTAGCTTCGAGTTCATGTATGTGTGTTGTGCTAATACAAATACAAACATTTATTCTGCAAATAGGCCACAAGGGCACTTTTACATGGCAAAAAAATTAGTTTACAATTTAAGAAAGTCTGACTATAATAAGTAATACATTTTTCATGTCAAAATATTAATTTACAGTTCAAGAAGGAATAATAATTTCGAGTTTAACAATTATAACAAAATTAATGTCATACAGTGAAGATAAACTTGCCAAGTTATCTATTACAAATATTAAGTTAGAGATGTATAAGGTCTCAAGATTAAACAAGGAGTGAAATTAATATATTATCCCAGAGATGTACATGGTCTCTGAGTGTCAAAATTAAAATTAATTTAATATTGTTAGAGATGTACATGGTCTCTGAGTGTCAAAATTAAAATTAATTTAATATTGTTAGAGATGTATATGGTCTCTAAGTCACTGATAATAAAAACGAATCCACAACAGGATGATGTCTCTCGTCAATCCCCTATAAAAAGACACTAGTATTAACGTAGTCACTATGTCCTAGCAAGCATGAACAGACCGGACTCCACAAACATAGCTAATAGATACCCTCTAAATACATATTTTATTTTAGGTTTTAAGGTAGATAGGTACATTAATTTGTTAAGAGCATGAGTGCATTACTCGCCAATAAATGTTGTGTTTGGCGAATGGTTGTTAATGTAAAACTGTATCTAACTTTTTTTGGTAAATAAATAAAAAAAAAAAATTATGTATAGTAGGGTCGGTAGGTGGGTTTACGGCCTGTTAATTAGATGCGCCAGTTTGCGGCCACTTGGATGAGTTGATGAGCTGAAAGGATATTTTCTTGCTTTTTTAATATATTCCCATTCAATAGCTACTAATTAAAACGTACACGACTCACTATTTCTTTAGGGCATGTAAAAATGTAAATATCTTTAATTGAAAAAACTTTGTTCTTCAGAAGGCCGTAAACTGACGCAGGCCTCTTAACTGGCCTAGCGACCATATTCAAAATCAAAATCAAACATTTATTCTGAAAATAGGCCACAAGGGCACTCTTCTTCTTTTTCACGCTCAGAGACCATGTAGATCTCTGGGATATTATATTAATTTCATTATACTCCTTGTTTAATCTTGAGACCTTATACATCTCTAACTTTACTGATGTTGTAATATTTGTAATAGATAACTTTGCAAGTTTATCTTCACTGTATCACATTAATTTTGTTATAATTGTTAACTCAAAATTATTATTCTTTCTTGAACTGTAAATTAATATTTTGTCATGAAAAATGTATGACTTATTATAGTCAAACTTTCTTAAATTGTAAATTAATATATTGACATGTAAAAGTGCCCTTGTGGTCTATTTGCAGAATAAATCTTTGATTTTTTTTTGATTTTTCAAAGCACGGGAGCGCTCAGTTAATAACTATAGCAGTCACCCATCCAATCACTGACCTAGGCCGCCATTGCTTAACCTCGCACTGAAGACACATAGCTAAAGGGTGGATCAACTATTCTTTGTTGCCCGTTACTATGGTTACGTCTCCTGAGTCACTCTTTAAAACTGTGATTTTATAGGGTTTAAATCTATTAATCATGAGTTTTAGCGATGAGCAATAATCCATTTGGACATGGGTCATCCCTTGATCATGCTTGAAGTCCAAATTATAAACATTTTTCTAAGAAACTCAGTTACTGTTGCCTCCTCGCTGACGGGACAGAATAACAACAAGAAAAAGTTGATTGACCCTAAAAGATATTTTAAACAACTAATTTCTTTTGAACAGTATAAGTTGGAGGATGCGGAGCAGATGCCGGTAGCGTGGCTGGTAGCCAAGATGTCGCAGCTACACTTGGAAGTGTACACGCACAACTTCACTCTCGACTATCCACTGGGCAAGGGACAGGTTTGTACAAGTAACTTAAGTTTACTGTATTGCTATATAGCATAAGAATGTCCAGTTAAAAATTACACCTCTGATACGGGGTTTAGCTATGTATGTGTCAGGGATGTAACAGATGCAGTTTTATCGGAACCGGAATCGGAAACAGATGTTTTAAATTCGGTATATCGGAACCAGAACCGGAATCGGAGCCGGAAATGTAAACGGATGCGGAGCCCGAGTGATAGATGGATAAGATGTTAAGGGCAGAACAGGTCTAAGCTAAGTCTATTCTAAATAAAAATTCCAAATATTAATCAGCCTTTAGTATTGCAGTACCTACTTTAACAAACTTAGACCCTCTAGATGTTCAACAAAAAAAAATCTTACCTAATTAGTAGATATTTTACAATCATTTACTAGTTATACCTAATTAGCATCACCTTTTAGATGTTAAATTACAACAGGTATGAACCTGGCCGCTCATTTCCCCCCGCTGCGCTGCTGTGACATCCGACATAACATCCGTATTAAAAATATCAGAATTCGAACCGAAGCGGATGTTTAAAATCAATCTGAAGTTCCGACTTAACGGAACCGGAACCGGAGCTCTGTTACATCCCTGGTATGTGTCATCATTGGGCCGGGAAAATCATGAGAGTTGTATGTAATGACCATTTTATTTGAATATACCTTGTTGGTCATAACCCTTTCATCGCCACAGATGGCAAATCAAGTCATACGAAAATCAGGCCATGGCCGCCAAAGCAATTATTTAATTCTGGTCAAAGCAATAGCGATCTTTGCGCCTTTGAGTAAGGTTTAATTTCGCGTTAAACAATACGATGGTGTGATGTGAGCAACAAGTCATTTGTGCCCGACACTTTCCTTTAAAAGGAGTCTAAAGACTCCTAAAGTCTCTGCACCATTGTTATAATACGAAAATCTTTCAGTTGGTATTTAAATTTCTAACTAAGTTACGTTGTAACTACCAGGGTTCGAAATTATCAAGATAATTATGGTCTTTGATAATTATCGCGATAATTATCCGATAGTTATCGGATTATTATCTGTATGATATGACCTGTAGAATGTATTTTTACCAAATAATATATAAAAGATTATGGTGTTTTAGGCTGCAAAATAAATAGTTGCTATACAATATTCTACTAGTTTTTTAATTAACCATCAAAATATAATCAATTAATCAGTACAACATCATTAAAACACATATACAGAGCGCAATTATTAACGTTCGAATTCACGCACATATTTTTTTAACTCATGCCGAATTTACAATTATAGGTTATTATCAAATCGATAATTATCAATGCATAAAAATCACGATAATTATCCTTTCGAACCCTGTCCAATCCAAAAAGTACAAAGTCGACATTCAAATTGCAGCGGATCACGTGTTGCCTTCAAACGCTTTCCTTTTTCCGTCCGCTGCGTGCGATACGGAACTGTGCACGCTTAAGCAGTTATTACACTATCCTGAATTCAGGCGTCCTAACTAGGATGCGAGGGAGGGGATAGGAAGGAAGCTTCTGATTACACTACACTGTTTCCACTGCTCGACGGAGTGCGACGTATCCTAGCGATGCCGCCGATATTGTCAAAAAAACAGAAAGTTGGCCTTGGCCTAGCTTTGGCAGTGGCTACCATGCCAATAAGGAAAAGAAAAAAAAATCCAATTTCTTTTTCAAAGTTTTAAGCGTTGCATTCTCCTCGATATTTTTATATACACCTAATAAAACTTTTTAGCCCTCCTCACGCATATTTTATTCATATAATTGTTATCATTTTTGTCCCACAAATATGGCATGTCTCTATATAGTTCTATAATATTTGTGAGCGTTTGTTTTTCATTATTACTTAATTTGTGAAACGCCATTTTTCACAGAAAAACCTGATAAATACTACAGAATACATACTTCACTTTTACCATACGCTTAGGTATATGCTTCGTTCATTCCACGCGACCTACACGTGCATAAGCTGCCGCTGGCGCGAGCAAACTGATCTGGTTAAATGTTATTACACTGTCCTAAACAGTTTCCTAGCTAGGGTGCTTGATCATTCAGTTCGTCCGGAACCATCCTGTCGTCCTAGTTAGGATACTTTTTAGGATCCTTGCTTCCTGAATGCGATTACACGTTCCTGAATCTGCTTCCTAGCTCAGTCAGGATTCTGAATTCAGGATGGTGTAATAACTGCTTTACCTTGATATCTTGATAATTTGACACGGTACTTGAAGGTGTACCGCGGCACTAACGTGTACGGGATCCTGCGCGCGCCGCGCACGGCCTCGCTGGAGGCGCTGGTGCTGGCGGCGCCGCACCGCGCGCCCGGCACGCACCAGAAGGACACCGCCGCCGGCGTCGCGCTCATGCTGGCCTTCGCGCAGTTCGCGCGCCGTGAGTATTAGCCTTGTGTTGTCAAGGCCGACTTTAACCAATGGGGGCTATCGCGTATGAATTCGCCGCTAGAGGCGCTAGTGTAGCGTGGGGTCCTCCGAAACGTCAAATGTCACTCTTTTTGGTTGCGCTACGCGGGTTAATATCTAATTGGAACAATATGGTCACTGTTTTGCAATACCTGAGCTTGATTATGGCAAATATGAATTAAGGTTCAATTACTGTCAGGGCTTTGAGACAGATTTGTCTTTCGGGAAATTATTTCCTCCTTTTTTCCGAACAAAACGGGACCACGCTACAATGCGGTATATTCGATATTTTTACGGTACGGTTTTAAGGTATTGAATATGATTTAAATGTAAACTTCGTTCTCATGTCCGCAATAACCAATAACAATTTTTGACAGCTGGACCTTAGTCGACAGTGGCGCCAACTGGTGAGCACAAAAACGATAGTCCCCATTGGAAGCCCTGGGCACACTAGGGTAATGGGGCCCCTATGCCCTTGACAGATCACTAAATATTGGTTATCGTTTGGTGATCTGGCAGTAAGTAGTGGGCCCCTATCGATCGCGGGGCCCTGGGCAAGTGCCCTTAGTGCCCAGTGGGAAAGACGGCCCTGTGTGTTGTGTGTGAAATGAAATGAAGTGAAATCATTTAGGGTCGGTTGCACCAACATACGATCACAGGCCGGTCATCGTCAAATATGGCGCCGGCAGCTGTCATCTCATAGAAACTTGTCAAACTTACCATGCAATCAGATTTGAACGAACACCGCTTACGATTACAGACGGTTTGGTGGTGCAACCCAGCCTTATTCTTCAATTTAGGCATATTACATGCACTTATGTCGAAAAACTATCACCGTTTTATAAAATAAACCTATGCCTCGAGAAGAACCGGCGTAAGAAACTCGGCGTGGTGTAATTTTTTCAAAATGTATATAAAATAACAGTCTCATAATACTACAGAATTAAAATGCTACAATATAAAACACACACATATATATATATAACACGAGTGTGTTCATAATAGGATCACACGAGTGTTTTAAGGCCTAATTATGTACAGTTGTATACACTACTTTATCTAC
Organism: Epiblema foenella; assembly: GCA_963556455.1. Lineage (NCBI taxonomy): Eukaryota > Metazoa > Arthropoda > Insecta > Lepidoptera > Tortricidae > Epiblema > Epiblema foenella. The sequence goes on from OY747118.1 coordinate 1,039,090, forward strand.
ATCCATACATTAAATCCTCATTCATGTGTTGAGGCACCATTGCGTTGAAAGTGCAGGAGTTCGAGTTCGTGAGCTCGTTGAAGTCTTTGTGAGCACGAGCCTGTATCGTAATGGGCGGAGATGGCCATAACGATACCGTTTTTGATGCTGTTATGGCAATCTCCGCCCCGGACCGGCGCGATATTGTAAAGTTGGTCCTTTCCTACACTTTTTGAGCACATAGAAGAGGATTTACTGTATGGGTGTAGATAATAAGTATTTGTTTCACAACAGATTTAAATTTAGAATCCATAAGTTCAGTAATGTATCTTGGAATTTTATTGTAGAATTTTATACAATTTCCCAAGAACGACTTTTTCGCTTTCACTAGTCTGTAAAAAGTTATTTTGAGTTTCCCAGTGTTTCGTGTAGTTATTAACTTATCGGTGTTCGTTGGTAAATTGTATAAATTGTTCCTAAAATACATGATTATTTCAAATATGTACAGCGGCAGGTTTAAAATATCTATTTCATTAAAGATTTCTCTCAATTACTCACGCGACCCCAAGTTATAAATTGCTCGTATAGACCTTATTTGCACCGCGTCACTAGAGGTCCTCGTGCTAACGGCGCGTGCTAGCAGCTACTAAATTATGATAGAGGGTTAGGTATTAATACAACGCCGATGGAAGGAACTCACATATAGAAACAGAATAAGGAATTTAACCAACTGTCGCGGTATGCTATTCAGAATACATATATGTATATAGGTACCTACATTATATCAAAAAAAAATGTATACAGCAAGTGGCAATTGGGTTTATCCAGAAATCACGCGTGGTTCCGAGGGGGAGGGGAAGGGGGGGGGGGGGGGGTACAACGTAGACCTCACGTGTATTTTTCCTGTGCCTACAAAACCGAGAAACAATATCTACTCATGTAGGAAATTATAAATCATCATATCGCACTTTATTTATTTACGTTTTATGAAATTTTGGAACGTTTGCATAACGCGTATACGAAAATAAACACAATATCAACTAACACAATACAATTTCAGTCTATATTTTTAATAGTGAAAAATACACGTGAGGTACCCAGAACCTCACCCGGGTCTAAAAAGGTCACCCGGGTCTAAAAGTGGGCCATAAATATAGAAATAGAATATGGAATTTAACCAACTTTACACGCACAGTTGCGTTATGCTATTCAGAATTAATATATGTATATAGTTACCTAAATAATATCGAAAAAAATATTGTATACAACAAGTGCCAATATTAAGTAGCAAAATAACCCGGAATATTTGATTTCAGCGCAAAAATACTGGGCGAAGGACATAATCTTCCTAGTAACTGAACACGAGCAACTAGGAATGCAGGCGTGGCTTGAAGCCTACCACGGCATCCAGCGGGACTCCGACACGTTCTACACGAGTCTCGGCGGTTTCTGGAGCCCTGGTGCTCCGAGCCTCGACCCAGGGTCCCTGGGCATGGGTTTCGAACACAAGAAATGCCTGAACCCTGGGAAATTGAAAGGAAGGTCCGGGTCCATTCAGGCGGCGATCAATTTGGAGATTCATACACCTAAAATTAGTAAGTTGTCTTCTTTATTTATTTATTATTAGCGACCCGCCCCGGCTTCGCACGGGTGCACTATTTAATGGATGTTATTATACATATACCGACGACCCCCCGTCCCCGTTCTGTTTTTGACGACCGCTTTAGCCTAGTTGGTAGTGACCCTGCCTTCGAAGCTGGAGGTCCCGGGTTCGAATCCCTGTCAGGGCATGTATTTGTGTGATGAACACGAATATTTGTTCCTGAGTCTTGGATGTTTTCTATGCATTTAAGTATATATTTATCTATATAAGTATGTATATCGTCACTTGGTACCCATAGTACAAGCTTTGCTTAGTTTGGGACTAGGTTGATTTGTGAAGATTGTCTAAAAATATTTATTTTTTTTAATTCCGATGATACATTAAAATTTTCAGACCAATGTTACTGAAACTTAGTGCTGAAATGTCACATTTCAGAATACATTGAAGTGAAGGTGGAGGGTCTTAACGGGCAGCTGCCTAACCTGGACCTTGGCAACTTGGTGCACAAGCTCTGTGTCAAGTCGGGAATACACCATTCATACAAAAACAGGTAACAATATCTCGATTTGCATTTATTTTTAAACAAGCTTACATCCTTCCAGGCCCCTATTTCACTAAGGCTGACAGGCGCGACAAAAAAAATATAAATAGAAATTTCACCTCCTAAGACCCCGCGTCCTATATAAAGGACAAAATATGGTCAACGGAAAATAAGTTAAATTTTGAAGTGATAGAGTTGCATTTGTTTTGGTTTGATTGATTTGACATAAAATAAAATTCTTTGTAATCGGAACTGTTAGGTTCAAATTCGATTGTATTTTTATTTGTATGGTGGGTCTCAGGAGGATATAATAATAATAATGTTTGTGGATTACATAAATCAACCTGGTCCCAAATTAAGCAAAGCTTGTACTATGGGTACTAGGCGACGATATACATACTTATATAGATAAATATATACTTAAATACATAGAAAACATCCAAGACTCGGGAACAAATATTCGTGTTCATCACACAAATAAATGCCCTGACCGGGATTCGAACCCGGGACCTCCAGCTTCGAACTGTCAAAAAACAATACAATTGTAGATGATGAAATAGTTTTCACTTGAAAATTGTAGATTTGTCAGCCTACATATGTCAAATACATACATATGTCAAGCTGACAGGCGCGACAATTGTCAAAAAACTTGCAGTTGGTGAAACAGTATTCACATGAAAATTATCGATTTGTCAGCCTACATATGTCAAATACATACATATGTCAACTTGGTGAAATAGGAGCCAGCCCCCTATTTGTGGGCGAGACATCCAAGAACCACTGAGTTACTCGATTTATGGATATTAGCTGTGTTTCGTTAATTACCAAAACTGTCGGAGGTGATACTCTAATTAAACCTCTTTCTAAATAATAGTACAAAAATATGGTGTAAGAGCCAAGTATTCCAAACCCTGCATTTGAAAAAAAGGTGTCTGAAAATTATGTATATGAAAAAGTAGAATGGCCCAAATAGCTCCTACGCTGACGCACACATAGAGCTGACACTCAACACACAAGCATGGCGCGTTCGCGAGAACTTTAAACGTAAAGCAATAAGGTCCATTTTGTTTCAGCTATTCGTGGATGCGCAGCCGCAGCGCCGTGGACGACTGGACCAACGGGGTCTCCACTCTGCTCGGGCAGGTGGTCACTCAAATTGCGGGGGTGAGTACACGTTAGCATCGAAAACATCTATACGCTTGTGATGCCTGTCGCTGAGTGCGAGCCACACATATCCCTCCGCCTGAAGGGCGGGGGTTTCCTAGCTAGCTCAGGGGTGAGAAGATATTGGTGTGTTCTCCGGAGAACAGGGGAACCCTGTAGTGCGTACGCGAGGGATGACACGCCGCAGAACAGGGGTGATCGGGAATGGGCAGGAAGGACTGAACCTCAGGACTAACTACGCGATATCCACCCGTAGGTGGACAGACACGCGGCCCTGGAGTTCTCCCTAGGGTACCTAGGCACGTACGCGAGAGAAGACACGCCGCGCTCTAGGCTGGTCAGCCCTTGCTTCCGCTACGGAGCCGAAACAAAGACTGACTATCGGCCGACGCGCGCGCTTCCTTATATAGGCGGCCGGCTCGATGCGTCGGTGTGTGTGTGCGGCTGGCCAGCGATCCTCGCCTTTCATGCGCCATCTTGCGCCGCCGCTGGAGCGCGCTGCTCGCGCGCGCGGCGTGGTGCGTGGCGTGGCCCGTGTGTGAGATGAGGATCATCACACGCTTTTTTTTTGGAACCTGACTGTGGCTTTATAGGCCGGGCCCAATAAAGCGATAGGAGTGCGCGGTTGGAGAGCAGCCTGGGGAAAATCAAGGGGAAAACCTCCGGCACGACGACGCGTGTGGTTTGGAACACTGGAATACTCTAAGAGTTTGCGCTCCAGTGAGATTGGTTGAGCGGTTTCAACCGAATCTGAGGTGTATCTATACGCACTGATGTATGTAATAAGGTTCAAAGTTCTATGCAGGGATTTGTCTTAATGAAATGCGTGTGCACTGCTTGGTGATTTATTTCCCTTGTTCCTCGTAGATAACCAAGTTTGATAACTGGTATTCTACTAGGAAAAATAATTCCTTCTAGCTAACCCGGTTATTAAACTGGATTTTTTTTCCTCGTAGAATACCCTTATTGCGACTAATAATTTAGATGCATACATTAAAGAACACTCACACATGCAAAAATGCAACCAACACGCACTCTAGGGACAAAATATGTGAACTCTCAGCTAAAAACCCACGGGTAATTGAACCAACCTATTACGAGCGTCTACCCGCCAAATTAAGAACTGAACCATCTGACGAAACATTCAAACGTCAACTGAGAAACTTTTTATTAGAAAACCCGTTATATTCCATTAGCGAATACATGGAAATAAAATATAAATAAATAAATAAATATTAGAGGACAATCTTACACAAATCGAACTAGCCCCACAGTAAGCTCAAGAAGGCTTGTGTTATGGGTACTAGACGACGATATATTTAATAGATATAAATACTTAAATACATAGAAAACATCCAAGACTCGGAAACAAATATTCATGCTCATCACACAAATATTTGCCCTGACCGGGATTCGAACCCAGGACCGTCAGCTTCACAGGCGTCAAAAAAAAAAAATAGTTGACATTGTTTAATTTAATTGAATATTATTGATTTAATATAATTCTTGTTTTAATATTTACTTTGACGATCATTACGAGATATTGATATTTAATTCCTTGTTATCCGTGTTTAGAGTACCTATTAATATATTCATGACGATCCTCTCAGGTGAATTTTATCATACTCATTATATTATTTAACTGCTATTTTATTCATTGATATTTAATTTATTTTGTTTTATTTAATGTTAATGACGATCACAATAGAGATTCTTGTAAATTGACATGTAATTTATATTGTAATCTTATATCACTACATAGTATAAAACAAAGTCGCTTTCTCTGTCCCTATATCCCTATGTATGCTTAAATCTTTAAAACTACGCAACGGATTTTGATGCGGTTTTTTTAATAGATAGAGTGATTGAAGAGGAAGGTTTATATGTATAATAACATCCATTAAATAGTGCACCCGTGCGAAGCCGGGGCGGGTCGCTAGTTCACTAATAAATTATTCGAATAAGAATAATCATTGGATAATTTTATCCCATCCAACATTCAACTCAATATCCCAATGACCTTAGTTCCCATCGCAGCCAAAGAGCTGCACTCCAATAGTCTTTGCACCTGGCGGGGACCATCTCCGGATGTATCATGTTGTGCGTTCGGAGATGGTATCCGCCATGTGTATCCCTTGCTTTTAGATTATTTTTGTCTTAAAGGGGCCTCTGCGCTGTTGGCTTCGGCCCCACGCATGCCTTCCAAAGGTCCGGGACCTCGTGGTCCCGAAATATGAATAATAAAAAAAATACGCGTCATACTCGTGATCGGGTGCTGTTTGTGGAGTCCGGTCTGTTCATGCTTGCTAAGACATAGTGACTACGTTAATACTAGTGTCTTTTTATAGGGGATTGACGAGAGACATCATCCTGTTGTGGATTCGTTTTTATTATCAGTGACTTAGAGACCATATACATCTCTAACAATATTAAATTAATTTTAATTTTGACGCTCGGAGACCATGTACATCTCTGGGATATTATATTAATTTCATTATATTCCTTGTTTAATCTTGAGACTTTATACATCTCTAACTTTACTGATGTTGTAATATTTGTAACTTTATCTTCACTGTATGACATTAATTTTGTTATAATAATTGTAAACTCGAAATTATTATTCCTTCTTGAACTGTAAATTAATATTTTGACATGAAAAATGTATTACTTATTATAGTCAGACTTTCTTAAATTGTAAATTAATATTTGGACATGTAAAAGTGCCCTTGTAGAATAAATGTTTGATTTTGATTTTTTGATTTTGAAAAACATTTATTTCAGACTCAATGAATCCATATGTGTTTGTTAGTATTATTTTCATTATAAGATATGGAAAAGACATAATGATAATAATCATTTTTTTATTTTTTATACAAACGACGACCGGTTTAGCCTAGTGGGTAGTGCACCTGCCTGTGAAGCTGACGGTCCTGGGTTCGAATCCCGGTCAGGGCAAATATTTGTGTGATGAGCATGAATATTTGTTTCTGAGTCTTGGATGTTATCTATGTATTTAAGTATTTATATCTATTAAATATATCGTCGTCTAGTACCCATAACACAAGCCTTCTTGAGCTTACTGTGGGGCTAGTTCGATTTGTGTAAGATTGTCCTCTAATATTTATTTATTTTATTTATTTTAACGCCTTAAGGGAGGCGTACAGCGACATCTACTAGAAGACTCATGCTTCATTAACGGCACTAACGTCTCAAATCATATTGAGAATCGTCAGTTACGATGCGCCATCCCATACCCAAATTTAGAATGAAGGAGAAATTGAAAAATTTAGGATTGAGGAATTTAGGTTCGAAGCCTGCTCGGTGCCTAAATTTTTCAATTTTTCCTTCATTCTAAATAATAATCATTTATTCGTCATTCGAATAAATTTTGCTCATCTCTGGATGTAATATATTTATATTAGGGAATGCAATCCCGATCCCGCGAGATCTCGGGTAGTTTTTCGGGATCAATCCCGACGCATCATATGACGAGATCCCGTTCGAGATTGACGGGATTGGGATACTATTAATACCCTTTGTTTTTTAAGGAGTCATTTTCAAAATCACTCGTCTTAGGTAACTACTTCCTAATTCCTTTGAAATATGTTTATTATTTTGATAACCTAATTTACCTATGTTAATTTCCTTAAAACCTGATAATTATTTTTGGTTGGTAAGATTAAAGAATAAAGGTTTTTATTTTCTTTCGAGTAATATGTTATTTTACTTAACCTCACTATCACAAACAAGCAGTTATTAGCTTTTTAGTCATCCAAATTTATTATTTTTTTAAAACTAGACGGGATCCCGAAAATTCCGGGATTGATATTTCTAATCCCGCGGGATCTCGAATTTGCAATCTCGAGTCGGGATTGCATTCCCTAATTTATATCCACCGCAGGTGCCTAACGGCAACCACGGCCTGTTCCACCGCTTCGGCATCGAGGCGGTGACGCTGGAGGGGCGCGACGCGTCCGACCCGGCCGGCGCGCCGCCGCGCGTCCACGCGCTCACCTCAGCCAACTTCCACCGGCTCGGGGTCGCGCTCGAGAGCGTACTGAGGTCCCTCAATAACCTGCTGGAGAGGTTCCATCAGAGCTACTTCTTCTATATGATGGCGGCGACGAATAGATTCGTTTCCATCGGTGAGTCTTTTTTAATTTATTAAAAAAAATATTGACGAACTTCTGTCAAGTTTTGAGGCTCTAGTGCCGCGCTCGAGAGCATACTGAGGTCCCTCAATAACCTGCTGGAGAGGTTCCATCAGAGCTACTTCTTCTATATGATGGCGGCGACGAATAGATTCGTTTCTATCGGTGAGTCTTTAAAAAAAATGTTAACGGACTTCTGTCAAGTTTTGAGGCTCTAGTGTCGCGCTCGAGAGCATACTGAGGTCCCTCAATAACCTGCTGGAGAGGTTCCATCAGAGCTACTTCTTCTATATGATGGCGGCGACGAATAGATTCGTATCCATCGGTGAGTCTTTTTTTAATTAATTTAAAAAAATAACGAACTTCTGTCAAGTTTTGAGGCTCTAGTGCCGCGCTCGAGAGCATACTGAGGTCCCTCAATAACCTGCTGGAGAGGTTCCATCAGAGCTGCTTCTTCTATATGATGGCGGCGACGAATAGATTCGTTTCCATCGGTGAGTCTTTAAAAAAATGTTAACGGACTTCTGTCAAGTTTTGAGGCTCTAGTGTCGCGCTCGAGAGTATACTGAGGTCCCTCAATAACCTGCTGGAGAGGTTCCATCAGAGCTACTTTTTCTATATGATGGCGGCGACGAATAGATTCGTTTCCATCGGTGAGTCTTTTTTTAATTAATTTAAAAAAATAACGAACTTCTGTCAAGTTTTGAGGCTCTAGTGCCGCGCTCGAGAGCATACTGAGGTCCCTCAATAACCTGCTGGAGAGGTTCCATCAGAGCTACTTCTTCTATATGATGGCGGCGACGAATAGATTCGTTTCCATCGGTGAGTCTTTTAAAAAAATGTTAACGAACTTCTGTCAAGTTTTGAGGCTCTAGTGCCGCGCTCGAGAGCATACTGAGGTCCCTCAATAACCTGCTGGAGAGGTTCCATCAGAGCTACTTCTTCTATATGATGGCGGCGACGAATAGATTCGTATCCATCGGTGAGTCTTTAAAAAAAATGTTAACGGACTTCTGTCAAGTTTTGAAGCTCTAGTGCCGCGCTCGAGATCATACTGAGGTCCCTCAATAACCTGCTGGAGAGGTTCCATCAGAGCTACTTCTTCTATATGATGGCAGCGACGAATAGATTCGTATCCATCGGTGAGTCTTTTAAAAATATATTAAAAAAAAATTAGAATAGAATAGAATAGAATAACATTTATTCAGGTAACACATCAGCACATCACAAGTGAAAAAGAAAATAAAAACAAATGAAAATTACATCGAGAAAGTAGGTAGACATTGAAAGTGACAAAGAATAATAACAATACAAAACAAGTGCCATCAGGATGTGAACCTGAAATGGCCCCCACTCAGCAATGCAGTTGGCGCGGCTAGCGTATTACGAACTTCTATCAAGTTTTGAGGCTCTAGTGCCGCGCTCGAGAGCATACTGAGGTCCCTCAATAACCTGCTGGAGAGGTTCCATCAGAGCTACTTCTTCTATATGATGGCGGCGACGAATAGATTTGTTTCTATCGGTGAGTCTTTTTTAATTTATTAAATAAAAATATTAACGCACTTCTGTCAAGTTTTGAGGCTCTAGTGCCGCGCTCGAGAGCATACTGAGGTCCCTCAATAACCTGCTGGAGAGGTTCCATCAGAGCTACTTCTTCTATATGATGGCGGCGACGAATAGATTCGTTTCTATCGGTGAGTCTTTTTTAATTTATTAAATAAAAATATTAACGCACTTCTGTCAAGTTTTGAGGCTCTAGTGCCGCGCTCGAGAGCATACTGAGGTCCCTCAATAACCTGCTGGAGAGGTTCCATCAGAGCTACTTCTTCTATATGATGGCGGCGACGAATAGATTCGTTTCCATCGGTAAGTCTTTTAAAAATTTATTAAAAATAGTTATTTGTTATACAGGGTATAACAAAAATAGTGATGATCCTTTTAAGGGCATATTCGGTAAAAAGACGAAAATTTTTTTTGACTCGAGATATATATTTTTTTCTATGGGGCAGGTCGTCCAAGTCAGCCAACTGTCCATACAGAGGCCAAAAATTTATTGCCGCAAAATTTTTCTTATCTATTTTTTCCTACAAGGGTGCAAAGTTATATTTTAACCGCGAGTGTGGAATTGAAACACGAGCTAGCGAATGGATTCTAAGGTTGAACTACGAGTTAGCGAATGGTGTCTAGTGGGAGAGAATAGAATCCTGAGCGAAGCGAGTGGTTCAAAAATAGAATCCTGAGCGTAGCAAGTGTTGCAATACACAAGCCGTAAAATAACTTTGCAGCCGTGTATAACATACATATTTTCATCTCACTCAAGCGAGGACAATAGTACATAAGAAAATACTGAAGTATGCAGAATTAGCCCTTATTTTAAGTAGACAAAAAACTTATGTACAGTCAGAAAAAACTTAGCTGGTGAATAGATGGGTGAAAATTGTCCTATCTGGACTGGCCTTTACACGTTCGGACTTCAAATATTCTTTGCAATTTTGTGGATAAAATGCAGTTTTGCTATCTGTTTTCAAAGATTTTTTTTTTAAATTTATTTACCCAAAAAGTTAGATACAGTTTTACATTAATATCCGTTCGCCAAAAACAACGTTTATTGGCGAGTAATGCACTCATGCTCTTAACAAATTAATGTACGTATACCTTAAAACCTAAAATAAAATATGTATTTAGAGGGGATCTATTAGCAATTTTTACAATTTAGTTTTGAAGACGTGTTTGCTACTACAATCATGTTCTGGAAAGATGTTATTGAAAATAAAAAAGGGCTTTCCGAGCTAGTGAGGTGAAAAAATACTTCCATAATAAATGTAAAGTAACTTTTCCCTCAGGCCAATACATGCCTTCCCTGTGTCTCCTGTGCGTTGCCATGCTTGTCCGCGCCCTGTCCCTCTGGGTGTCCACACAGCAGGACAACGACGATGACACCGCGAGCAAACCCACACGCAAAACATCAGTCGACGTACCAGGAGACCAGGAATCAGTGGTGAAAGAAAGTGAAACTGGCGTTCGGAACAGGAGACATTCTAAAGAAAATCAAGAGTGGGAAGAGTCGAGAGAGAAAGAGAACTTCAAGTCGGAGCAGAAGGATAAAGTTCACAAGAGACATAAGAAAACGAAGGAAAATAAGGAGGAATCTAGTATGAGTGTGGTCAATATCGGGGCTAATTATTTGTTGGTGCACTTGCTGGGATACGCTGTTATGAATTCACCTATACTTCTGAGTCAGATTGGTAAGTGAACTAATTATATATCGCTAATGAATATTTAAATGATCTTTATAACTAAAATCATTAAGAGGCCTTATAAGTTTTAAAATGATTTGATTTATTTCAAATGATGACAAAAGTATAGATAATACCAATAAAGTGATTAAAGGATACTATGATTTTAGGTTAGGTTAGGTTAGGCACGCTTACCTTAAAAGTCGTTGTCTCCCGGCGGAAAAAAATTAAACAATAGCATACTTTTGTTATGATCCCTGGGATCCCAGGGACCGGTACACGACGGGTTAAAGCTTCTTATTAGGCCTTTTGATTTCAAATTATGACAAAAGTATTAATAACACCAATAAAGTGATTAAAGGATACTCTGATATTACTAACGTTTTAGATAGTGACATAGCCATTTTTTGAGTTTATTGTGTGTAGTAGAATTTAAGCGGAAAAACACAGTTTTCAGCTTGAAAATGGTCGATTTGGAGTGATGTTTGAAACGATATTTCTTAATGAAAAATCCAAAAAATACATTTAATATTTACGACATTAGGTCGCAATAGTCCTGTTCTAGATAGTAATACTGAGAAAATGTTAAGATACGTGTCAATTCAATCAGAAAATCGCCTAAATAAATGAGCATTTTTAACTGATACGGACTCTTAAGCACACTTGATCGTTTCTATAATTTCTCAATTATGATAAGGGAATGTCTCATATCCATATTTCATACTAATATTATAAATAAATAAAAATTTTAATAAAAAAATAAAACGGACTCCAAAAAAACACTAAAAAGTAAAAAAACAATTGCTTTACTTCTAACATGAGACTTATCGCTTCTTATTGAACAATGTAGACGTACTTATTGTAATTTTTAAAGTCGGTGCTATCCAAAGAAATTGTCTAAGTTGACGAAATGGAGTCGGAGTTTGAGTCGGTTTTATTTTTTTATTAAAATTTTTATTTGTTTCACACTTTTTTGTGAGTGCATCTCATAACGATTCCAATAAGCTCAAACACGGCTAAGCTACACTGTTTTATTACGGAGTTCCGTTGCCTACCTTCCGGCTACAATTACCAGATCAGGTTGATGGTGACATTACATCAGGACTGACTTCGTCATAGTCGCTTCCGTATCTCGATCGAAATATCTTAGCGCTAACCATGAAACACTAGTGACATTGTTTTTTGTACATTTATGTGTCAAAATTACATATAAACTCCCCGACAACATCAAATAGGAACTGAATTATATGACATTTAAAAATACCCTCGAAAAGCTGCCGCTAGACAAAGCATACTGTTCAATAGACGAATTTCTAAATGACCAAATGTGATAATACACATCGAAAGGGACCTTATGGCGGCAGGCGCTTACGTTGCAGCTATTCACTATTGTATTGGAACAGCGGCAATAAAGGCGTAAGTGCCGGCCGCCATAAGGTCCCTTTCAATATGGATTATCACAAATACTGGAGTAATGAATCTTATGTACCTACATGAAATATTTTGTTCAGTTCTAAGCATTTATCGACATTCATGCATCATCTAAAATAAAATTATATTTAAAACATTACAACTATTATTTCACTATTATTTTAAGTTATTTTATGAAATTAATTAGAGATTACATACTTACCAATTTTACCATACCTAATTATTATTTTATTATTTTATAAATTTACATTTTGTGTTGGATAAATGTCGATAACATATTGCTTTCATTGTTATTGTATACATAAATTATTTTTTTTTTAAAAAAGCATGTAATTACTTAGATTGAAGCAGGGATCCTTTTCGGTACGGTATAAACGGTATGGTATCGGTATTGGATATCGATACCGCTTTGTTATAAACAAAAAATCAAATCAAAAATCAAAACATTTATTCTGCAAATAGGCCTCAAGGGCACTTTTACAAGTCAAAATCTATCTAGGTACATCAAATAAAAATAATACAATAATCAAAGTATCATTAATTAAATGTAGTGTTACATGTCAAAAATAAGACTTAGAAACTAATAACAATCGAGATTTGTTAGAGATGTATAAGGTCTCTAAGCGTCAAGATAAAAGGTAATAAAGTAGGTACACTAATCAAAATAAAATGTTTTGAGCTATATCTATAACACGTCAACATGAAAATAATAAAATCTAATAAACGTAGAACTATACCGGTTGATGTAAAGGTACGCTACCGGTATAAAATAACGATATCGCTATTTTTCATAGGTTTACCTTTATTATAACGGTAACCGGTATTACTTCGGTACCGAAAAATTTCGACCGTAACTCTTACGATAGCTACGTAAACGCGACCAACAGCGAACAGCGATTACGCCAGTAATCTATCGCGCCGAACGAGATTTAACAAAAATGGGTATTTTAGGCATACACCCAATAACTAGCGCTGATGGGTTGGCGCCGTTGGCGGCACCCTCCTAAACCTAAACGATACCTTAATGAAAACGGTTCAGGTATCGAAAAAAATAGCGGTGCCGTTATATTCTGTTACCAAAAAAAATTTTTTGCGGTATCGAAACCTAACCGAAACGAAACGGTATGACGTCATACCATTTTAAAACGCTACCTTTATTTTAAGAATAAGAAGAAATTTATTGCCCATAAAAAACCTTAACCTAACAGATACAAAATAATCAACAAACAGTAAGTAACAATAAGTTAAACCATCAGAAAAAGGTGAGGCAATGGGTCCCAGGCTCAGCATGCGCTGGGCAGAAGTGCCCGGCGCTGGTTTTCAGTCTGGTCCCAAGAACATATATTAAATAAATAAATACTTAGATTTTCCGGTTATGAAGTCCCTGGATTTAAGTTATATTATTGAGTGCCCTTACAGGGTGTCATGTAGGTACCTACCATACTTGTCTTGTAACACGTTAATGTATTATGAACATGGCTACAATGCAATAAAGAATAAGTAAATAAATAAATGATTTCGCGAACGAAGTCGCGTGAAAATCGCTAATCATATTCTCAATTTCAGGTGCCGTCTACGACCACCCCTCAGAAGTCTCCGTGTACTACGGCCTTATCGCTATATCCGTCCTTCTCACCCTAATTTCACCGTTTCTCCCTCGTCTCCTCCGCAATGGCCGCATAAGCCACGAAGAGCTCTCACTAGTGAATATATTACTACTAGTAGAGTTGGCTACCGTGTGTCTGTCTGTGGGCATGCATAATTACCCGTTGGGCCTGGCCATCGCTGTCTTTTATACTCCTGTCGCCCTGGTAGTTGGGGTGGTCACTAGAGGCGGTGGGATGAAGAGGTGAGTTTAACTTTAACGGGTGTATTCCACACCTTTTCAGTAATACACTCGTGTACACTTCTGTTGCCCTGGTAGCAGGGATTGACGCTTAGAGACCTTATACATCTCTAACAAATCTCGATTGTTATTAGTTTCTTAGTCTTATTTTTGACATGTAACACTACATTTATTTAATGATACTTTGATTATTGTATTATTTTTATTTGATGTACCTAGATAGATTTTGACTTGTAAAAGTGCCCTTGAGGCCTATTTGCAGAATAAATGTTTTGATTTTTGATTTTGATTTGATTTTGTAAAACCGGTTTTATTTAATACCTGTATAGTAATTAACAAACTATTATCGCTAAAAAAATAATACCTATATTCTAATTAGAGGTATTGTTGTCATTCCATTATCTATACCTCTATGTATAGACTATTTACGATATGAAATACTTGTATTGAATACCGCTATTTATTGGACTTGAAAGGTAAGATGTCAATTAAACATTACTACTAAAACGCAACAAATACGTGTAAATACCTACTTTTTACAATATGCGAGTTTGCAGAAACAAATAATCGAGTATATTGACACTGACAGTTATTACCGGTAATGGTTTTTATGGGTAAAGTGTCAAATAGAGATATTTTTGTCAATTGACGAAACCGCTAATATATTTGAATACCGGTTTTTATTATATCACTAATCAAAGCCTTAGCGATATAAATAGCGAAATGCAATTATAACCGGATATACCTTGTTTAAACCCGGTAGTTAGAATACCGGTAACGATCCCTGACTTTAATAGGCCTACGCCACACTTTTTCAGTAACACACTCATATAAAATTATACACTTCTGTTGCCCTGGTAGTTGGAGTGGTGAATGGAGGCGGTGGGAAGAAAGTTGAGTTTAACTTTAATGACCGATTTTTGATAGCCCTCATTATTTCAGTATTAACATTTAATTATTTATTGAAAGAAACAAACGGTCATATAAAAAAAATGTATACAGAAATGCATGTAGTTAACCTACAGTTTCCTTAAAATGTAATTGTGCTAAATACACTATACACAATATTGTAATTAAAATCATTTTAATATGCCGGATTTCTTAATAAGAAGTTTATGGGATTTTGAACCTTCAGTTTCAAAAATGAAGGTAGCTTTTAGGGCGTATTATTTTGATACGGATTCCGGCATCTCAAAATTATTAAATTTTTTTTTTCTTTTTAATACTTTTCTGCTCTAGAACAGAACTTACGTGTGTCTGTCTGGGGCATGGTCCCTCCGTAACAGATGAATCAATTTGAGTGCGGTTCTTTTTAGTCGAAAGTTGATTGTTGAGGTTCTTAGCTATGTTTTGTGAAGGAGGTTATGGCGTCTCCTGTCATCTGTCAAATCTGACGTGTTCTGCATCGCGCTATCGAAGTTTCTTAAATGAGTTGCATAAATATAACTTCCAACCAACTCTCATTGGACTTCGGTCCCTGAGAGATCTCTCTATTGTCGTTTCTTCCTGTGTCTCCTCATCATAATAAATTTAAGAGCGCTTTAATAAAATGTTACAGGTCCACTAGCGCCACTCGTAAATAATTGTGATTGTCTAAATTTAACGATAGATATCTAAAAAAGGGGGCCGCTACGTACTTTATTTTGTATTTAAGTACGTATTGAATCCATCAAACTAGTTATTACGTTGCTGGATTCGTCAATCTATGCGTCCAAAGTTAAAACGGCCGTTTTATTTTTGAGCTCATAGAGAGACCAATCTAGCAATGTAAAAATTAATTTGATGGATTCAAAAAGTACTTAAATACAAACTACAGTACGTAGCGGCCCCCTTTTTTGGTTATATATCATTAAATTTAAATAATTACAATTATTTACGAGTGGCGCTAGTGGACCTGTTACATTTTATTAAAGCGCTCTTAAGAGTTGGACTTGTCGGTGTGGCTCTCTCCATCTGACCCTATCCAGGGCCGCCTCCTTGACCTCCTTATACGACACGACTGCTAGCTTTCCTTCTATTTGTTTCATGTAGCTTATCCTCGGTCTTCCCCTTCCTCGCTCTCCTTCAATTTTGCCTTCTATGATGTTCTTTATAAAATCGTCGTGTCGTATATGATGACCAATCATTTTCCCTATTCTTTTTTCTATCATTTCCAACAGTTTCCTTTTCTCCCCGACTCTCAGCACTTCTTAATTTGTAATTTTTTCCGTCCAGCTAATTTTCTCCATTCTTCGCCAACACCACACTCCGAAGGCTTCTAAATATTCTCTATGTCTTTGAGTCATGGTCCACGCTTCACACCCATACAGCGCTATGCTCCATACAAAAGTTTTGACGAGTCTCCTATCTATTGTATATATGTATACTAGCGACCCGCCCTGGCTTCGCACGGGTGCACTATTTAATGAATGTTATTATACATATAAACCTTCCTCTTCAATCACTCTATCTATTAAAAAAAAACAGCATCAAAATCCGTTGCGTAGTATTAAAGATTTAAGCATACATAGGGATATAGGGACAGAGAAAGCGACTTTGTTTTATACTCATCATAATATTTAAGAGCTTGGCTCTTGTCGGTGGAGTAATTGCCAGCTTATTCTACATTCAGCTTTGTCCTTCACTTCTTTGTATGACGTAGCATTTATTTTATGGTTTATTTGCTCCATGTACGTCATTCTAGAATGACCTACATAAGGTGAGGCTGAGGTGGGAAGACCTAGGTCTTCCCTTTTTCCTTTTTCCCTCTATCTTTCCTTCTATTATTGTTCTGATCCATTCGCCATGGCGTATGAGATGTCCTATCATTTTTCCTCTTCTGTTTTCTATTATTTTCAATAAAGTCCTCTTCTCTTTAACTAAGTTTGTTCATTTCGACGCATACTGCCAGAATCGCAAATTATCCGAAACGCAGATGACCATGATTATTTACGCGTATGACCATCTACGCAGAATACCAGAATTTCATTTCGCATATGACCGGATACTCAAATTACCAGACCAAGGAATCTTCGCATAGTGCCAGAAACTCGAAGTACCTGATACGCAGATGTTCATGACTGTATACCTACGCATATTACCAGTAACCCAGAGTAACATTTATATGTAACTAACTGTATGCCCGCGGCTTCACTCGCGTTGTGTCAGTAGGTTTTGTGATATTTTGTTAAAAATTCTAGACTATCTTTTGTTTAAAGTAAAGCAACATACCAAATTTTATAAAATAAATGTGACCGACAACTATCGGTGTTCCTCTCTAACATATAAAAGAATTGATTACAGCGGTAGTTAAACCTGTTCGGCTGTCCCCTATTTATGAGTTTATTTACATTTTATGTTTGTTTTGTTATTTTAAAAAAAGGTGAAAAAATGGATACATGTGTTTGTAGTCTGCAGTACAAGAAGATTACGTGGTCATTGAGAAACACTTAATTTGCGTATCCGGTCTTTTGCGAAAAATATTCAAGTAATTTGCGTATCTGGTATTTTGCGAAAAATATTCAGGTCAATCACGTATCAGGTCTATTGCGAATAAGGTACTTTACGAATGAAAGCATGGCAATGTGCGTTTCGTATAATTTGCGTTTCTGGCAGTATGCGTTGAAATGCTTATCCCCAAGGTTTTTTTTAAATGAATGAACTTCTTTCCAGCGCCGTCTCGTTGTTCCTGAAGCGCGTCTTCTGTCTGCTCCTGCATCCGCTCTGCGCCGTGACTCTCTCCATGATCCTGTACAGCAGGACCCTGTTCCCGGAGGAAAGCTGGCTGGGCGCCATGTCGCGAGGCCGAGACGCCGCCATGCAGGCCACAATGTTCTCAGTCGCTGATTCCCTGGTACGTAGATCCGACATTTTGGGTCGTGTCTGTAGGGTTTAGTCCCGGGGTGGGAATTTCCCTAAAATCGCGGAAATTCCCGGGTAGTTTTTATACTGTGTATTTTACTATAGTTATTTAGGTTATCATGCCCTCTCAATGGGGGCTATCGCGCATGAATTCGCCGCTAGAGGCGCTAGTGTAGCGTGAGGTCTCCGAAATGTCAAATGTCACTCTTTGTGGTTGCGCTACGCGGGTTAATATATAATTGGAACAATATGGTGAGTATTTTGCAATACCTGAGCTTGATTATGGCAAATATGAGTTACGGGTCAATTACTATCAGTTCTTTGAGACAGTTTTGTCTTTCGGAAACTTATTTCCTCCTTTATTTCCTAACAAAACGGGACTGCGCTACAATGCGGGATGTTAAATTATTTTTACGGCACGGTTTTAAGGTATTAAATATGATTTAAACGTAAACTTCGTTCTCATGCCCGTAATAACCAATAAAAAAAATTGACAGCTGGACCTTACTCGACAGTGGTGCCAACTGGTGAGCAGAAAAACGATAGCCCTCATTGTATAGCTATTTGTTTCTTTTAGTTCTTTTTTCTAAAGTATACTGTTTATTTGTTTACCGTTTGATGTGTTACCCCCTTGCCCTCACCAAATGAACTCTGCGGAAGACCAGCGCTGCGCTGCGTGGCAACTAGTTAACTTGTTATGTTTTTTTTTTATAGATGTCGCTGTACGCCTCCCTTAAGGCGTTTGTATAAAAAATAGTTTACATTAGCAGCGGTACTGCTTAATACGAAGGAACGGTTGATGAATTTGGAACTGGGTAGCGATTGCACCTATAGCTCAGTTGGCTAGAGCGACTGGCCGCGACTGCCGGGAGGTCGCAGGTTCGAATCCTGCTCGGTGCCTAAATTTTTCAATTTTTCCTTCATTCTAAATTTGTTAGATTATCATGAATAAATGTTTGAAATTTGAAGTTTTATTCTGTAAGTACTTTCCAGAAGTTTGGCTCTAATGTAAGCGAAGTGTCTTCTATTATTTTAATCAATTAATGGTGTGTTTATCCTTCAGATATACGGCAACTGGTTGTTCAACGTGGCTTCAACGACCATCCTGCCCATCTGGATGATATTCTGGCAGATCATATGCAATAAAGTCGATGCTCCGGTGTAGGACAGTATTAGAATCTGGACGCTCAGAGACGGATAGTTTTTTGAATAATATTTATTTTTATTATGATTTAAGGCTGACAATGCTTAAGGGTTTTGGGTGAGAACCAAATTCTTGTCACATATACATACGAGCAAAAATACCGGGACACTTTCTATGGTAATTCAATACAAAGTGTTGTCGTTATTTATGCGCGTGAGTCTAGTTAAGTGGTCTATGAAAAACAATTGTAAATAGACGAGGCATAATATAAGATTTCAAGCTCACATGGTCATTTACATTAGAATTACGATTTGAAACGGGATATTTACCATGTATTTGTGAGTTCGCAAAAGCGAACCAGGTAGAGGGTAGATCGCTATGGTGTGTGGGTAGACCACAACTAAAACTCGCAGCACGTCAGTTAATCCTTGATAATGGCGCTTGCAACAGTGCAGAGATATCGGGAACTCACAAATACAAATATACATGGTAAATATCCCGTTTCAAATCGTAATTATACACGAGGCATGTTGATTGGGTACTTGATACGGCACCACAGCTTCTTCTTAAACATCTTAGGGTCGGTTGCACCAACATACGATCACAGGCCGGTCATCGTCAAATATGGCGCCGGCAGCTGTCATCCCATAGAAACTTGTCAAACTTTCCATACAATTAGATTTTAACGAACACCGCTTACGATTACAAACGGTTTGGTGCAGCCCACCATTAGAGGGCAAAATTGAGCGCAGGAGAGGGAGAGGAACCCCTAGACTTACGCGTACGGTCCACCCGATGATAAGCGGCCACCGCAGCCTATAGACGCCCGCAACTCCAAAGGAGTCACGTACGCGTTGCCGACCCTTTATGAAATTTGAGAGTTCACTGTGTTGACAGCAGAAGGGACTTTAGGTCCGTCGCTCTCAACACAGTGCATCCTCGGGAGCTCTGGCAACCTTGCTCACCTCCAGGAACACAACACTACATACTTGTATAGTAGATAATGTTATTATGGCTGTGGTCTTCTGCAAGGCGGGAGGTACTTCCCCAGTTGGCTACTCCAAATTCGAGCACGATGACATTTTGCTGTGCCCTACCTCTATTGCCCACTCGTATCTAAGCAGTCAAAATTTCAATAATATATCAACATACTGGAGGAAAAGTTTACAGGCAATAAGTGATGTTGAATATTGATTTATGCTGACTCGGGACCATTTCCTGGCATTATTGATTGTTTTCTTTTTGTTTTACACCTTTTGCACTTTAATCCTTGGTGTGTGTATTACTCCTGTGCCACGAATAAATGTGTTTTCTTTCGTTCTTTCTTATTAGAAAATGCAACAGGGGAAGCAATTTAAAATTGGTTTATTGGGTAATGGTCCATTTTCGACGTGCGTTCTTCACTAGAGTTGGGACTAGAATGGCTAAATGTGGATATTTCACCGCTGTGTGCGTACTGGACAATCACGGTTTTTTTTCTTTTACGGACGTAGACTATGGTCGGGTTGCTGCTGCCGCCATACTTGACGTTGATCGATTTGTGATAGTAAGTTGGTGCCCGCCCTTAGTGTGATCGGAATGGGGAGAATGTTTATGGGGAATTTTAGGAGGGCCATTCTACTTTTTCATGTACATAATTTTCAGACACTATTTTTTTAAATGCAGATTTTGGTATACTTGGCGCTCACATCATATTTTTGTGTTGTTATTTAGAAAGAGGCTTAATTTCAGTATCACTTGCAATAGTATTGGTAATTAACGAACCACAGCTAATATCCATAAATCGAGTAACTCAGTGGTTCTTGGATGTCTCACCATTTGTATGAAAAAATGGTTTTTACCACTGTATTACCCCAATATGTTAATACCCTTTTACCGCAATATGTTAATATTTAAGTATTTTTACCTATAAATTCCTTTTATTAGGTTCAGGTACTATTTAAAAATCCTATTTTTGTACACTAATTCAATACATATCAAAGTTTCTTTTGGTAATAGAAAACTGGTCATGAAAAAGTAGAATGATCCAGGAGTGTTTTTTAGGATTTGGGTGGATCAACTATTCTTTGTTGCTCGTTGCCATGGTTACGTCTCCTGAGTAACTCTTCAAAACTGTGATTTTATACGGTTTATGTCAACCAAACATGACTTTTAGCAATGAGCATAAATCCATTTGGACATGGGTCATCTCTTGAGCACGCTTAAAGTCCATGTTATAATCATTTCTCTATGAAACTCGGTTACTGTTGTCTCCTCGCTCACGGGGCAAAATAACAACAAGAAAAAGTTGATTGACCCATTTATGTTTCTTTATAACAATTAATTAGATCGAACCATTAGTTACATAATTTACTCCGTTAGCTTGTAATTTAATAGTCTGGCTAATGATAGCTGTGACCGAGATTTATTTAAATTTTTTAAATGGCAACTGTAATATCTACGTCAAATGTCAAAAGTCACTTAATTGCCGTGTCGATGGAGACAAACATTGCTTGATCCTTTACAGGTCAGAGGGGCTACTCCGAACTTCGTATCGTGCCGTCCCTTTCACTCATATGGTATATAACACGAGAGTGAAAGGGACGGCACGATACGAAGTTCGGATTTCCAAGTTCGGAGTACAGGGCCTGAAACGGGATGCAGCAAATAATTATATTTACTTAACCTAAGTAGTATCATTGTAATAAGCATATTTTGGAGAAAATGACTGACTGTCGAGTTTCTTTCGGCGTTTCTTCTCGGCAGTGGTCTCATGAGAAACGCTAGTAGTTTTTGACTTGTAAAAGTGCCTTTGCGGCCTACTTGCAGAATAAAGTTCATTTATTTAATAGAATAGAATAGAATAGAAATGTATTTATTTAGCACACGTTATTAAAAAAGTATACAATTTAATTGTAAAACAACTTGTAGGTACATCTTATGTGCTAAATAGGACACCCACTCAGCATGTTGTCACGGACACCGTGACGCTGGTTTTCAGTGAGTGCCCCAAAACTAGGAATAAAATAAAATAAACTAAACAATAAATAAACAAAACTTTTATAATTTTTAGGCAACTTATTACCTAAAAACTCTAAAAGTTGACTTAACACTAGCACTATTTCATTTATTTATTTAGTATATTATTCCGCTTGAATTGCTAATTCCAGAACAGACTAAAAATATTTAAATATCATAAATCTTCTGTTTAGTAATGTTAGCGCTTCTTATATACTGAATTATGTAGTGCTAACATTTTATTTTGTTGCCCAACGATCATTATTGTTTTGTCACATTATACACAGTGTTGCACCACGTGGATTTTAAAATTTGCCGCTTTTTTCTAGTCTCATTTCATTAGCCAGACTATACCTACTCGTTATCGTGTAGTAGACACTGGAGTACGACAAACCTTTTCAATGAATTGAACATCATCATCATCATCATCTCAGCCGAAAGACGCCCACTGCTGAACATAGGCCTCCCCCAATTTGGGGGGGACTTGCCATAGTCGCCACGCTTGGCAAGCGGGTTGGCGACCGCAGTTTGATGGTGGTAATGATCGAAGGATGCTGCTGCCCACCCTCCGATTTTCCCTTATTCGCCTCCTACGAAACCCACGGGAAGAGATGGGGTGGCGCAATTCTTACCCGGCAACCACACGGGGCATATATTGTTAGTAATTTCTTAACCTAGGCATGTTAGTATTTACATTATTTCAATAAATTACTTTTTGAATTAATTACATTGGAACAATTTATATAATAAAAAATACATTCAAGTAATTTCATTTATTTTTATTTTTGGGGTAAGCTAATTTGCATCAAAACAAGTAGGAGTAGGTACCGATACCTATTTTGATGCAAATAGCGCCACTGACCTTATTTGTCCGACCCAGTGCGACAGGATTGGGCAGTCATACCTGTCTGCAATGACATTCAGAATGCTATTAGGTTGACACATGTTGCATAACAGCATCCGATTATCAACAAGAAAATAAACACTAAAAGGCTCTCCTAACATATTTATAGTAATGCTTGTATTATAATTTATTGTGTAGTTTGTCTCTGTATATGAACAAAACAGTCATTCCAAAGACTTGACGAATAAATAAGTTTGGTACAATAAGTTGTTTCATGAATCCTTCCGTTAATTAAAATACACCTCAAGAATCGTCAGCAAAGTCAGCCAAACGTTTTAGCATGATTTCACTCTATAATAGAAGACTTTTTGGACACAATTTTCTTCTTCAAGATCTTAAATAACGTAATTAATTGGCCAAACTTGCTGCAAGATATAGTTTTTCATGTACCGCATCGCTCCTTACGTCCACGTAATTTGTTTTATGTGAGTTTCGCACGTACTAATTATTCTGGACGTACATTTTCGAGTATTAAAAAACTACAATGAGTATTTCTGTGACATCGATCCATTTATGCACTCCCTTGATGTTTCAAAAGAACGTCGAGATCCAAATTGTTATCGAAAAAAAAAAACTTAGTGTTCTACCCATTTTACTTTCGATTTTGTATACTTTTGTTTAATGATTCTATTTATGAACCTCCAGGTCTGTTTATATATATATAATAAATAAATAAATAAATAAATAATTATATGCGGCTTCTGCGCCCATGCCATTAGTCGTGTTCGGATATTTTGACGCTCATGCGTATTTTATTTAGTATAAATTCGATTTGGACTATACCACTATTTTACACTGTACCTACACTGTTTTTTAAAAAGTGCTCTGTATGATACTAGTGATCCAACAACGCATACAACACTTATATACCTTTTTTTACACTTGATTGACAGCTTTAGAATTTCCCCAAGTTATAATCCCGTAGCGAAAAACAGATGCACCGTAACCAAAATACCTACTGGTTTAGATACTAGTTTGCTGCAGCTTTCAGACTGCCATATATGTATTATTAAAACAATGGCTCGTTAGAAACGCTTTTTATGACATTAAAGAATTATGTGACATTTAATATTAATATATTTTCGGATCACATAATTATAATTATAATAGAAACTTGACATTACTATTTACTTATTTATATTGAATTATAACGAATTATATAACATTTAGTATTAAAACAACCTGCAAAATGTATAAAACTTTTGACGTGTAATGTATTTGTACATTATAAATAAATGGGTATGAGTATGAGTATAAAATAAATTATTTTGTTTGTACTATATTTATTATTTAAAATGATAAATAAAGCAAAAGAAATATCAAATATAATTGCTAACCAGTCGTCTACGGGTCCCTGGGAGCCCCGGGTTCATTACAAATGTAAACTATTGTTTATTTTTTTCTCCGGGAGACAACGGCTTTAACATAAACTACGCAAAAGTTCGACATTGTTTCCTACTAAACAGCGCCTGGATCTCATCGACGGGCAATCCTCTGGTTTCTGGCAGGCAGAGGTGCGTGAACGCAGCCGAGGCCAGGCAGAAGACTGCGAAGATGTAGAAGACTGGCCCCAGCCCGATGCTGGCCACCAGTGGGTTGAACATGAATAGGATCACGAAACTGCACAGCCAGATCCATTCTGTTACCAGCATGGTAGCGATGCTTTTTACCTGGTGGGTTATTGTCAGATTTAGGTTCGCGTCTTTTCGGAGGACATATCAAAAGTTAAGGGCTACAAAACTTAATTTTGGATTGGTCTAGTAACCCGCATAAACAGTGTCTCCGTTGCTATAAATCCATGTACTAAAACATAGCTTACATGCACAGAAACCGTTAACTATTGACCATCGAAGGGACAGCTTTTGTTTTTGCAACTGACAATGACCCTGGTATATCAAGGAAGTTGATTGTTTGGAGTTTCGTACAAGCCATTAGCTTATTTACACTATAAAAGTAACTAGAAATGCAAATGTAAAAGTTCCCGGGCAAATGATTTAGTTAGCAATTCAATTATTGTCTCCTAGACGTAGTGTTACGACCAACCCTGTCGAAGGGACTCGTCTGAAAATCAGCGCAAGGCCTAAAGCCCTGCATATGCTGAGACGAGCACCCATTGCCCAACCTAGTACAAATAAATATGTATTTTAAGTGACTATTTTAAGTTATGTTATAAGAGATCCTTTGTACTGTACACATTTTGTTTCTTTTTTGGCAATAAATCATTTTGAATTTGAATTTGAATTTAGAAACGTGTTACTAATGAAATCCAAAATTTATTTTGACTAACGATTGCCATAATCATCATTTGCCCTAAATCGTTTTTCTCAGAACTAACCTTGTTTTGTTGACGTTTCAGGATTGTTAACAAACAAAAAAATAAGGCAAGTGACGAATATGGCAAATGCTGGTAGGTATTATTCCAAATGAAATTATGGATGTCGAAAGGATCCGAAAAGAAACAATAACATACCTCAGGAAGGAACAATTCAGGGCTCAACACATAAGGTATAGTGCCCGCTCCCATAGTGTACACCACGCAGAACAGATAGAGGAAGACTGCGGTGGCGGCTTGCGGCGCCCAGCGCAGGTGGAGCTGCGAGCCGAGGAGTGCGCAGCACGCGCCTGAGGCTAGTGAAGCGTACAGCATGAGGGGCTGGGAAGTTGAGAACTAATCCTTCATCTACAATCAGCATCACTTTTTTATTAAAAATGGGTTTGCTCTGACAGCATCTAGCCAGGGAGCAAAGATGAGGCCGACTGTGAAGCTAGCTCACCCAGACGACGGCAGAGAATTCAAAACCTTAGGAATCCGAAAAGATTATAGTTTAAATTTAGGAACGTTTAGGAATTCGTTTATCCAGAGATACCTTGGTCAGCCGATCGGACGTCGGCCATTTAAAGGTCCCAGGTACGGTCTTTTGGCCGCACGATCCTCTCCTATCCTCTCAACGTGCCTGAACCAGAGCAACCGAGCACATTTGCTCTCTTCTATGATGTTCGGTTCGGCTATCAGTGCTTTCACTTCCACAATCGTTCTACCCTCCTGCTACCACCTTCCCGTTTTGTAGGTCCCTAAATCTTCCTTAGGATCTTTCTCTCTGCCACTAAAAGCTTGTTCTCCTTCAGCGTCAGTATCCAAACTTCTACTCCAACTCTTCGGGCCGAGACAGAAATGTATATATTTTTATAAACAGTACATCGTGATTTTAAGGAGGTATGTAGTTGAGTAAAATACCTTTCTCCCAACAATATCCGTTAGATACGCTGTGACTAAGCCAACGATGAGCGTGACCAGTGACAGCATGATGCTGGAAACAGTGGCGGACATGGTGGGCAGAGCTTCACAGAAGAGAGGCTCGGCGTATACCTGGACCACCACCAGCCCTTGGAAGATGGACAGCGTCATGAGGACTACGACTGTGAAGAGCGCACGACGGGTGGAGTAGGATTTTTCTGGAAAGAATAAGATCTATCCAGAAAACATGATCCAGACGACATCTATCCAGATGGATAGAAGTTTATACCAAAAAGTACCTATACTAGAGCAGGCAAAAGACAGTGCGCGTCAGTGAACTTACTTGAAAATATCCACAAGGACATATTCTTCTTCGCGCTCGGCTTCAGTTTGTATTCCTCTTCCGGTGTGTCTGGAAATATATGTTACCTTGAAGCTTTTTTTACCTTTAAGTATATCAAATCTAAAATATTGTACATATATCTCACAGTGCCGACGCAAAAAGTCGAGAGATTGATAGAATCGGCGATGATCTTCATAATAAGAGTTATCATTATTTCTTTAGGACAATATTCTTTGTTATTCCGCTAAAGAACGCAAAAAATTCTTAGCGATAATAAGAGAGGCTACTTGAATACTGTATGCAGTCAATGTTCCCACTCTCCAAGTGGCAGCATGAAAATAAATACAACAAACCACAACCAACAATGAAAAATCATGAGGGAGGATGATCAGCGGAATGGATGGTTAATTTAATAACGAAATTAGATTTGATTTAGCTTCAAAGTAGTAAGTCGTTTACCTGGGTCGTCCAGCTCAGGGCTCAGTCCTCGACGAATGACCTCTAGCTCTCCTAGAATCTCCTTCGAACCCGGTTTCCTATTTCTGAAGAACGCCAGAGACACTTCAGCTTCCTGGAAAGATCGCATGGACATTAGGACAATGACCTGCAGAACGAGCAACTAAACACATTAACCTAATTTAAAAAGAAGTACTCAATACCTGTTCCCTCCCCTTCATCATCAGGAATAAAGGTGACTCTTTCAAAAGCCCCGCCAACATGACCCCTAACACCGAAATGCCGAGACAGCAATACACCATCGTGTAGTACTCCAAGTAACCACCAACAACGTAAGAGACGATGGTTCCTAGCGCGTAGAAAATCACGGCGCCAGAAGTCATCTGGCCTCTAATAGACTCTTGACAGAAGTCGCTGATGTAGACAGGAGTTACTAAGAATGCACCGCAGCCAATGCCTGACACGAAGAGAGCTGTGAGCAGGACTTCCACGCGGTTTGAGGCTATTACCATCGTCCAACAGATCTGCGGAAGATATTTTGGTTTGTTGTTATAAGAGCAGGTTATGAAACATGTGTATGTCTTGTTGTTTTTGACTGGTGGTATAAGTCAACGACGAAGGGATTCATAATTAACTGAAGAGATGTTCTCTGATGCGTTCTGACATCTGACACAGTACGGATCATCACGTCAGAGCGCGTCAGATGGATGTAAATCACCTCCGATGTGTGTTGTATAGCGATATAGTTCTGACGTGTCACAACAAAGAAATGTGAATCTGACTTTACAAATTCGCAGGTAAAAAGCGAACGAGTGTCTCATCAAAGTTTACGTGCGGAAAAATGAAGGATCGACCTAAGAAAAGTTTAAAGAATCTTAAATTACTTACACGGCGGTGGAGGAATTTTGACGCTCAAGCTCTGCGTAAGAAGGAGTCACTGAGTAATAAACCGGTTTACGTATTAGGTTATACATATAAATATGCTGCCGTATTGGTTTTCACAGCTGGGTCATACTTAGTTGAAAAGACAAAAGTCGTCCCTCCTGTGGTCAATAGTTAACGGCTTATGTGCATGTTAGCTATATTATTATTACAGGGAATTATAGAAACGGAGTCACTGTTTATGCGGGTTACTGGTCCAATCCAAAATTAAGCTTTGTAGCCCTTAACTTTTGGTATGTCCACAGAAAAGACCCTAAATCCGTGTATGACCCAGCTATGCGAGATATCTTCTCTCTTGATAGGGGCCACTGACGAGAATCCCCGATATCTCAAACGGCCAGTAATACTCACAACATGCATCAAAGAAAATATGACGATGCAGAATTTTCGTCCTTTCAAATCTAAGAGAAGACCAGCGGCCGGCGTGGCGAGGAGCGCGCCGATGGAGGAGAGGCTGCCAAAGAGCGCCTGCTCGGTGTCAGTCATGGGGCGGTGCAGCGTGGTGTTGGCGCCGCTGAACAGCGCCAACGTCGACGACGGCCACGTGATCGTCACGCCCAGGGTCAGGCAGGAGTAGCTCACTGGAAGTGCGTTGTTTAATTCAAACGAGCATAGCTCCATCGATTCCTCGATTCAACCAATCATGATGATCTCACTAGAGCGCAAACTCTTAAAGTATTTCAGTGTCCAAAACCACCCGCGTGGTCGTGTGGGAGGATTTCCACTGGATTTTTGCCAGTATACTCTCCAACCATGCACTCCTATCACTTTATTGGGCCCGTCCTACAAAGCTACAGTCAGAGGGGTTACTCCGAACTTCGAAATCCGATCTTCGTATCGTGCCGTCCCTTTCACTCGTATGGTGTAGAACACGAGAGTGAAAGGAACGGCACTATACTAAGTTCGAATCCGACGTTCGGAGTAGACCCTCAGGTTTATAAAGAAAGAGCAACAATAAAGTTCAAATTACGCGATGCTCTTTGGCGGTGGAACGGGTTAGGGAATCTAAATGAGGATAGAAATGGATTACCTTGTGTAGTTTCTTCGGCGATCCTGAGGGGCTACAACGAACTTAGAAATCCGAACATCTTATAGCGCTGTCCCTTTCACTTAGAAATCCGAACTTCGTATCGTGCTGTCCCTTTCACTCATATAGTGTATAAAACAGTGGCGGATTTACACTTTTGCCGCCACTAGGCTATTCAAATTTTGCCGCCCCTATTGACCTCTACTACAATTCGATACCCTAGTTTTTGCCGCTCTGGTATCAAAGGGCCTACTCCGAACTTCGAAATCCGAACTTCGTAACGTGCTGTCCCTTTCATTCTCGTCCCTTTCACTATATGAGTGAAAGAGACGGCACGATACGAAGTTCAGATTTCGAAGTTCGGAGTAGGCCCTCAGGTCCCATTTTCTGTGAAAGCGGAACATCGCCCTGGTGTTGTGGGTTTTGGTAGTAAATGGCTGAATGGGGTGTCAAAAACTCGTCTCGACGAAGGCTTCAAAACAGAAAAAAAAAATTGAAATCTCGAAAACATTTTTGAAAAATCAGTAATAAGTGAGCAATGCGGTCATCTGTCGCCCGATTTCAGTCAGAAAAAAAACATATTTCAAAAATGACTTATTTCCGATACCGAAAAAAAGGCCTAGAAATGATTGCGATATATTTAAAAAATATTGGAAGTGCCATGCCGATCACTGATGGGTTATTCAGAAGATGTACTTTTCTGCTCGACTAAAACTCTTTTTCGAAAATCGATAAAATGTGAAAAATGCGGTCATTTTTCGCCCGGTTTCGGGCAGAAGAAAAATAAAATTGAGATACTGAAAAAATAAAAAATAAACTGGTCAAATGCGTTTCGGATCACGGACAATGAAGGGTTCCGTACCGACACCTACTAGTCCACATTTAAAACCACTTGCTAATACATTGAATAAAAAAAAACCGGCCAAGTGCGTGTCGGATCACACGCGCAGTTGTGCATAGTTGTAGGAAATATGTCTGTATAAAGTCTTGTTTTGTGTCTTTTATAGAATAAACCATTTTTCTTTCTTTCTTTCACAATGAAGGGTTCCGTATCAACACCTACTAGTCTACATTTATAACAATTATCCAATACATTGAATCTAAAAAGGTCGTATCTTCCAAATTTAAAAATATTTTTTCGTAATTTCACATCATTTTTACATGACTGCCCAAAAAAAGGAGTGTAATGTTTGCAGGGTTCATGTCTGTATGTATGTGAGATTCTTTGTTACATAGGATGTGACGTCGCAATAAAAACAATATGGCGGACTATTTATCTATATTTTGTGTGTTCTGACCAAAATTTAAAACATGATTTTACGGCAACGATACTTTAAAATGAAAATCAAAAATTACGAAATAAAATAATAATTAAAATTTAAAAACATGACTGCAGTGGATAAAAGACTAAAAAGAAAAAAAATATTCAAAATAAAGAATTTCCAAACTGAAGTTTAAAATACTAAAAAATATTGAGGTGGTGTGCATTAATCAATACTTTCAAAGATTTTTGGTTTGAACAAAATAGGTTTTACGGTTTTTGAGTTTTCACTTTAAAACTGACTTGCCCAAACTAAAGGTCGTAAGTGCCGTGAGTTCCCTATGAAGATACTACTATATGGATAGTGGTTTTAAATGTGGACTAGTAGGTGTTGGTACGGAACCCTTCATTGTGCGTGGTCCGACACACACTTGGCCGGTTTTTTCTTTTTAGTTCACCTACAATTACTCTTACATACTACTTATAAGGTGTGGTAATGTATGCCTAAAATTACAGACACACTATCAAGATCGTAAAACGAGGCTTCTTTGCTCTAAACACGCCTTCAAAAATTTAAATTAATTACTGAATTATTTTAAAATTTATCATAATGCGGTATGTAGATTTTTATAGGCATAGGTATTAAAAACTTGGTAGTAGAATGACCATATGGATCCTGTTATAACACTTACTAGGCATCAAAATAATGTTTTAGTCAATTTAAACACTTTGAAGCCTACCTACAACCTACAAGCGTAAGCCAACGTTTGGGTAACTGTGCTCCAGAATGAAAAATGTTTCAAAACTAGCCATTTTACCCCGTTGTCAAATATTCTGCTACATACAAATTTTGCGTATGTATGTACTACAATTGCTGTTTTACAGAGTTAAGAACAGACAAAGTACATTTTAAACATATTTTCTATCAAATGGGAATATATTACTTTTGGTTATAAAACGCTATAAAACCAAATAAACAGTTGGGGCATAGTTATCCAATGGGGAGCAAAGGGACCTCAATTTACGGTATAAAACATATTTAAGTGGTGAAAGATATTACACGTTGATTGAATTGTGTGAGCGAACATAGTAACATTTAGATATTTTTGTACGACAAAAAAAAATCGGGGCAAATTTGCCGCCCCCTAAAATCTGCCGCCCTAGGCTCCAGCCTACTCAGCCTATTGGTAAATCCGCCACTGGTATAAAACGAGAGTGAAAGGGACAGCACGATACGAAGTTCGGAGTACAGGCCCAGATCGCTTATACTTATTTTTGTTGTGGAAGTGAATCATCACTTGCGGGTTTTTGGTTGTAGTTAGTTATTACGGGTTTTAGAGGTTCATTTGAGGTTTTATCATTTTTGCGGTAGAGATGCGCGCGCGCGATGTTTGAGTTTTTTGCATCAATATGGCGACTGGACGTGACGTCACAGGTTGGTTGGCGCAGGAAGACCATGATGCTGGTCAGTCCTACTCATTGACACAAGCACTAGTTCTAATGGAAGCTACTTCTTTCGGACCTTGCAACCCAAAAGGGAAAACGGGGTCGCATTTGAGTTAGGCTTCTTTTTTGAGGGGGCTAGTTTCTCAAGCATAGGTAAAATTCATTTCGCCCTATATACTCGCGGAAAGGTAGCCTATGTGTTAATCCAGGGTATAAGCTACCTCCATTCCAAATTTCAGCCAAATTCTTCCAGCCATTTTTGAGATTGAGAGGCCTTATGAGTTTTTTAATATTTTGATTTCAAATTATGACAAAAAATTTGATAACAGAATAGAATAAAATAGAATAGAATAGAGTTTATTTGCATAGAATAAGTAGATACGGTTTTGTCCTTAGGTGGTATGTGACAATAGGTAGCTTATCCTGCTATTTGTACTATAAGGTAAAAGTACCCTTCACCGAACGCTTAAGACCTACATGTACGTTTGTTTTTTTATTAAGGTTTAGAATTTTTGTACGATTATGAGCAACAGCATATTGTGAAGATAGATAAATTTGTCATCATTTAAATGTACGTCGAAATTTATTACGTAGTTAGATGTATATAAAAATAATTTTTAAAGTTTTTGATATCGATTACACTGATTTGTCCCATTCAACGAACTAAGAAACGGAATTTGCACCCATTACCGGATCGGTATGCCCCTTCACCGAACTAGGGAATAAATGTATGGAATGATGCCATTGTGTGGTTCTCAAACTACCGTTATTTATACTAATGAGTGAATATAATATATTATATTTAAACCTAATTACACTATTTTTCTAAATACAAGCGTCTTGGCGGGAAATCAACATTAGAAATAAAAGTTTTAGTGTAGATAAAATACAATTTTTATTTATTTATATTAATAATGACAGCCACTTTTTAAACATTAAACAGAAGTATTGCACTTATAGGCATGTGCAATGGTATGTTCTAAACTTACTAATCACGTTTTAAGTCCTTGGAATCATTTTTTAATACTATTGGTAATACAATAGTATTAATGGTATATCCCCGGTTTGCAAACCAAATAGATTTCCTTGAGTTCTTTATTATGAAACTTGTTTTTATCTTTCTAGTGCAGTCGTGTTTTTAATTTTAATAATTATTTAAATGTTTTAATACTATTAATTCTATTTTGCTAAGTATAATTGTTATCTGAATAAAATTGACCATTTAAATTACCAACCTACAACAATAGAATCCATCATCAGCACTTCCATATAAATATCTAATAAAAATATTGGATAATCGACATTAACTTATCTTTAATAAAACATGGAAACCTACTAAATTAATTTTGTATTAAGCAGTAACGCTGCTAACGCAAACTACAAATTTACTACTATCGGTTTCCATGTTTAGAAGCGCTGGCCTTTACAACGATGTACCAAAAAGAATGGATTTCAATATAGATCTAACTGCAAGCTGAATAAGGTTTATATTCTAATAGACACCTAATACCAGCATGGCCGAAAAAATCATATGTTCGGTATCAGAGCCCATGGGTACCCTTTACCGAACGCCTGTCCGGTGAATGGAACGCGCAAATTTTGTGGAACCTATGACGCGAACAGATTTACAAAATAGTATTTTAATCATAATTATTGTATCACAACAACGAACATACAATTTTACTAGAAATATTAACAATTGTAAGACCATAATTATACACATGTCATATGCAACCGATGATGTTAAATATATATAATGGAATTTTTAAAATCACTTTGCTGATAGGCTTATTTTGACGTCAAAAAGTCGTGGATATCTCATATTTCACAAGCATTTAAAAAAAAAACTATCCTCCATATAGTCGTTCGGTAATTGCTCATTAAATTACTCATTAAAGTAGCTATTTGAAAATCTATGTAGTTTACATATATAGTCTATGATCAA
Organism: Epiblema foenella; assembly: GCA_963556455.1. Classification (NCBI taxonomy): domain Eukaryota; kingdom Metazoa; phylum Arthropoda; class Insecta; order Lepidoptera; family Tortricidae; genus Epiblema; species Epiblema foenella. The sequence continues at coordinate 1,072,581 of OY747118.1, forward strand.
CAAGTAAAAAAATATTTTTCAAAACATACGTTTCCCCTGATTCCGAACGCTGTTCGTTGAAACCTTTAAGTCAAGATGAGGGTTATCCTATCACCGGATTCACAATTTCGTCGATTTCTGTAAATTTGACCGCACTAAATTCACTTATTTTACTAAAACACACAAACTAATTAATCTAAGATACTGTAACACCCTATTTTCAAACACAAAATCACTTTTAAACGGTTTTATGACCTTAAGAAGCACACTCAAATTCTTACCGTATTTCGTAACGAGTCTCCTACAAACCACCGATCGACCGATTCAAACGGTTGTCACGTCTCGACTGAGTTGCAAAATGTCCGTTTTTGCCGCGTAGTGGAAGGGATATGTATCTAGCTAGCGGAGAAAAAAATCACAATGTAATATTAGCTGTAAATCCTCGACTTACAGCTCAAAATAGGCAAAATCCGGTGATAGGGCAGATCCGGTAAAGGGTACTTTTACCTTATGCAAGCATGCAAATATTTTTGATAATCCACATCGAAAGGGACCGTATGGCGGCAGGCGCTTACGTTGCAGCTATTCACTATTGTATTGGAACAGCGGCAATAAAGGCGTAAGTGCCGGCCGCCATAAGGTCCCTTTCAATATGGATTATCACATTTTTGAAAATGTTATTAATGAATATTTTGAGCCAGAAAATCCTTCACACTATAGTAATTATTTTATTTTCAGTTAATAGGTACCAATAAAGTGATTAAAGGATACGATAACTGTGTAAAAGTTTTAGATAGTGACATACGCATTTCTTGATTTTATTGGCGAAGTAGAATTTAATTTTCTATTTGAATTTACAAAAAACGCTCATCTATTTATGAATAGATGACTCCGACACGACCACGCGGGTGGTTTGGAACACTGGAATTATCTATGAGTTTGCGCTCCAGTGAGATTGGTTGAGCGGTTTCAACCTAATCTGAGGTGTGATTAGGACCGAGCTACTGGGAGTTTTATCGCTTCACTAAACAGCGTAGCTGAGAAGAGTCCAGCAAGAAACTCAGCTAGCCCCGACCTGGGTCGGACTGCAAGTGACCCGTTTATTAAATAAATAAATATTAGAGGACAATCTTACAAAAATCGAACTAGCCCCACAGTAAGCTCAAGAAGGCTTGTGTTATGGGTACTAGACGACGATATATTTAATAGATATAAATACTTAAATACATAGAAAACGTCCAAGACTCAGAAACAAATATTAATGCTCATCACACAAATATTTGCCCCGACCGGGATTCGAACCCAGGACCGTCAGCTTCACAGGCAGGTGCACTACCCACTAGGCTAAACCGGTCGTCAAATTATGTCTTAATACTCTTCGATATTAAAAGCTGACTTTACGAGTAGGTACTCACCCATGACAGTACAAAGAAATTGTCTCACGAAAGACATTCTGAGTTCTGTTTCAGCACTAGTGTCAATGAGTCCGATTATCTCAAGACGACGCCAATATTATCATAATTAATAAACTATATTTAAGTAGTAGTTCTCGCTACCTACTCGTATGCAGTTCATCACGTTTGCTAATGATGAACTCTATTGATGAGAATTTCACTGACAAGGTAGGGGAACGTCGGTAGGATTCGTACACTTTTTACTTTAAGTGTTGTAAAAAAATAACCAGTTGTGTCAGATCAATGTTAATGCTCCTGAATAACCGATTTATCTAGCTATAATAATAGTAAAGTTTCCTGTTGATGTGAAATAACATTACCAAACAATGGCGGTTTTCCTAAAAAGTGGAAATTGTACGAAAGCACCCCACGCGTGGGGTAGCTATGTACACTACTACTTTTATTGCAGGATTAATAGTGTCTTTCCTGTACTGTACCCGTTTAAGAGAGGTAGGGCACAGCATAATGTGGCAAAAACACATTTCTTTGATTTCCCAAGAATCTGCCACACGGTCTTCCCTCTTCTCGAGTAGCTCCTATATATGAGTAGGATTTAGACATTTAAATACGTACGCATCAACGCATAAGATAGTGGAGATATCCGGAGTGAATCAACTTTTTAGTGCCACTCGTTGCCGTGGTTACGTCTAGTTCTGTTGTCCAGGGCACAAAATTGAAATTCAATCGTGATTTTATGCTATTTAAGTTTGTCAAACATACGTATTTGTGGTACTTATAATCTATTTCCATAATGGTCCATCTACTAAGCATGTTAGTAGAACTTAACACAACATTTTTTTAAACTAACTGTGACACTAGTGTCCCTTGGAGAACGAGTCAAAATAACACAAAAGTTGATCCTCCAATAGCCATTATGTATGCTCCCGCTGGACGAAACCCACCAACGTTCCCCTACTGATACAATATCACGATAGGTAAGCCAATGCAAATAGCAGCATGTAGCAGAATCATTCGTGTGATCCACGTGAGTTCTAGGGCCATGGTAGTGTGGTCGCCAAGTATTTAAAGCAACGAGACGAGATACTTCCTTGTCTGATACTTCATTATTGGTATTTCCCTACTTTTTTCTCTTATCATTATGTGTATGCGTAGTAATGAATAAAGATTAATGTACAATGCCTATTAATTTTAATTTTAATTGTATTTGTATTGCATGCATGTAACGTGAAATAATGTACTGTAATTTGTATTTAAAATCTGTATGATAATTATTTCAAGCAGTAAATGAGAATAAGGAAAAATTATATGTATAATACTTAATACGCAATAAGTTAATATTTAAGAATGTTTTATTAATGAATATTGGAATTACGATTGGAAACGGGATATTTAACATGTATATTTGTATTTGTGAGTTCCCGATATTTCGGCACTGTTGCAAGCGCCATTATCAAGGATTAACTGACGTGCTGCGAGTTTTAGTTGTGGTCTACCCACACACCATAGCGATCTACCCTCTTCCTGGTTCGTTTTGCGTCGGCGCCGGCGCGTGCGTCGTCCGTGACGCAGCACGTCAGTTAATCCTTGATAATGGCGCTTGCAACAGTGCCGAAATATCGGGAACTCACAAATACGAATATACATGGTAAATACAATTTATTTTGTACTTTTCAATGGTTTCGTCCGAGTCACTAAACTTTATTGTTAAAAAAAACTGCTTTAACACCATTTCTATTATACCATTGTGCTACACCTCGCTAAATACCATTTGATCTTGTGATATAGCATAAATATACAAATTATTTTGTACACTATATTTTTCTGCTTAAAAAGGTACATTTAGATATACATGGTAAATATCTCGTTTCAAATCGTAATTCTAATGTAAATGACCATGTGAGCTTGAAATCTTATATAATGAACAGAGCTCGGAATAGGTAGTGCCTATTTACCTAAACTTCGCGGGAGGACGTAACTAAGAGTGGTTACAAGCATCAAAAATAATTATTTCTTTTTAATGAATGCGAGATTTCCCGGGATTTACTGTATTATTCTAGAGGCTTAATACATTTCGCGTTACTTATAAATCTTGTTATACTGCATATTATTTGTTTAATTACCTTGAAATAACATCAAGGATTCCGAAATTTGATACTTTTTAGTTGACTTAGACAGAATTATACTCCTTTCTTCTATGAGAGGGGACCTGTGTCCAGCATTAGGGCGTATATAGATTGGTGATGAGACAGAACTATGATATAGCATAGAAGATATCGTACAGATGTATTCTAATTTATTTCTAATATGATGATGTACATGTACTTATATATTAAATAAAACTATTTTTCAACCGATTATATCGCGTATAATGAATTTAAAATAGATTCCGTGACCACGAGTGCTGTAAAGGACTCGAAACGTCGGAATGAATGTCAGAATTTTCTATACGATACCATAGTTCTGTCTCATCACCAATCTATAATCTACATACGCCCTAATGCTGGACACAGGTCCCCTCTCATGGAAAAAAGGAGTATAATTCTGTCTAAGTCAACTAAAAAGTATCAAATTTCGGAATCCTTTTGATTCAATTTGATCCATATTATATTTTTAATGACTGATTGTTATTTCAAGGTAATTAAACAAATAATATGCAATATAACAAGATTTTTAAGTAAAGAGAAATGTATTAAGCCTCTAGAATAATACAGTAAATCCCGGGAAACCCCACATTCAATAAAAAGAAGTAATTATTTTTGGTGCTTGTAACCACTCTTAGTTACGTCCTCCCGCGAAGTTTAGGTAAATAGGCACTACCTATTCCGAGCTCTGATAATGAATATTGGTTGATATGAGATTTATAAACAAGTTTGTACGGAACCCCCGGTAGTATGCCAGTCAGACCCGGAATTTCCCGGTTCTTTGGTTGTGAATTATTCTGGTCTTTGCTTGTTTTCTACCGAACCGTTATCAGAAGTCAGGGATTTTCAAGTACCTACATGCATTTTCATAATTTATAATCATCATGTTTGCCATATTATATACATTACCTAAAGCACTGTAATATAATCTTAAAATAGACACAGATACTTAGAGGTCATGTAGATGCATGTTTTAGCTATCTGTGTGCATTTATTTAATTCCTTATCTATAGAGAATATACGTTTAAAACATCATTAGTATTGAGGTTTCCAAATCTGAGGGGTTACTACAAATATCGAAATCCGAACTTCGTATCGTGCCGTCCTTTTCACTCATATATAACACGAGAGTGAAGGAGACGGCACGATACGAAGAACGATTTTCGAAGGTTTCCGGCTGATTTTACACTACTCCCAAAATACTGTAGTTATTAATAGACCCTAATTTCAAAATCACCTTCTCTCAAAAACCTCTTTTTTCGAAGGATACTACTCTCGATACAACCCAAATTCAAATGGACTGTGTCCCATTACGAATGAGTCTCAAAATACTCTATTCCCAAAATACCCTAAATTAGCTACACCTAACAGTGGCGAAATAACCTAATGTCATAATCGCTTATTCACAAAACTTTCTAGTCCCAAAATACCCTAAAATTTCATTTTCGGGAATTTATTTCGATATTTATTCAGAATCTGACTCTTAGATTAATGATGAGTATAGGGATTGTAATTTTGCATACGGGCCCGGGTTCAACCCTCATTCTCCAGACTGCAAGTCTTGCCTCCCCGTTCAGTGGCTTAACCCTACGCAGATCTGTCTATAAAATTCAAACAAACAATTAAAAAACAACTTTATTTCCTCAATCGCGACACATTCTTACTAAACAGTGTTTGTATGACATCCACGGGTAGTCCCTTAGTCTCCGGCAAGTAGAAGTAGCAGAACACAGCGGTACTGAAGCAGACGACCGCAAACAGGTAGAATACCTGGCCGAGGCCGATGGCAGCCACCAGGGGGTTGAATATGAAGAGGATGGTGAAACTGCACAGCCACGTCCACTCGATCACCAACATGGAGAGAATGCCTTTCACCTGGAAGACACAGATATAAACTCACTTCTGTACCTCAACAAATAATAATAATAATAATTTTGGAATAGAAAAACATAAAATCGATAAATAACAAAATGTAATCGCTGTTTCTACAAATATACAAAGAATCTGCATTAAATTAACAATTTATGGACACAGAGCAACATTATACGCGCCTAACCAATCTTAGCAACAACTGTCAAATCTACCGTTTCCCGCGCGAACTGACAGCGGTTGTCAGTCGGGGTATTTGAGGCTTTGTTAAAAATTCATCTATTCCAACACGGCCGTTCCTGACGGTGCATCGTCCTCGACTGCATCTTCCGATCTTCACCACCAACACCCGTCTCCATGCGATGCCGGAAGGCAGCTTTCACGGCAGGGTCGAACGCTCCCTCCAGTTCAGGTCCCAGATCTGATGTCCATTACTCGGTGACTTGCCGAGCACCAGCATCTGCAACAACTTTCTCAATCTCTATCATCTGAAGCCCTTTTTAAGGTCCCGTACCGACAGGCACAAGAGAACCCTTTTTTATCTCCATTCTATCACTCGTTCAACACTACATTTGTTCCATCAACATTTAATCATTCACAAACCAGATGTATCCATTCAACATCACATAACCGTCATCATATTTCGATCATCCATAAAAGATAAGGCGTGAATGAGTACGCACACAGTATACATCAGCAACGTCATAATTCACTCAATCATCATGCGATCATTCATCAGCTCCTAATAGTTTAGCGCTATTCAAACCTTTAAATTTGCATTGCCATGGCCTTACGTACGGGTAGAGGTTATACCCTCTCGTCCCGTCTGCATGACGCAAGATGAGAACACAAGTTCCCACTTCGTCAACTACGGGCTGTCCCGTCTGCAGACGAAAGATGAGAATCGCAGCTCCCACTTCGTCACTACGGGTAGGAGCGTCCCCCATTCCCGTCTGCTACGGGCAAGGCGTCCCTACATCCCGTTTTGTTAACAAGGGTCGCAACCACATGTTAACCTGCATACATGTAAAATGCTTATTAACCCGCACCATGTAAAACGTTAACAGAGCCGTCACAACAACCCGTTAATCCGCATACACGTGAAGTGTTTGTTAACCCGCATCATGTAAACGTTAACAGAGGCACCATAGTTAGCGTGTCAACCTGCTCAAAGTAAAACGTCTACACAAGTATCAAAGTAGCTTACTAACCTGCACTCATACCTACTATCATTAATGCCCCGCTGTGATTCGTTTCATCATGAAAGAGATGTAAGTCAGTCAGTAACGGTAAGTGTATGTCGAATTAATTTCTATGAACCTACAACAAGGAGGCCCTAAGAGAAACGTTGTGAGGGACTACTTAGATTTTGTTTGGACTCAAAAGAATAAAAAAGGGCGATTTAAGTTTTATGATAAACAGAATCACAGCTATCAGGTGCAATAACTAAAGCAGTGTATGACTAACCACTATCCTTTCCACATTACCATATACTGGAACACGCTCAGAACTGCAGTTCATTGCGTACTAACGCTCCAGTAAGTGGCGCATGCCTCCAGGCATCGCTCTGGTCTTCGCAGTATAGGATAGGGTCCAGAAAAGCAGTGCATGACCCCTGGCACCACTCTTCTCTTCACTGTGCCGCAAAGACAGCACTCTTCACACAGTAAACCATCACTGCAAAGAGCAAACACAAATCAAATCATGATTATTCCCATGAACACAACTATTAGTCAGTCACCCCATGATTCATTAAAACCATTCATGGAAAATAAAGTGGAAATCATCATTACATCATCAACCTGCAATAGTCCACTGCTAGACATATGCCTTCCCCAATACGCATTTTTAGCATGTCTTTGGCTTGTCACACCCAGCTTTTGCCATTGACCTTTCACAAATCGTGGCTCCATCTAGCCAAAGTACATCCCACATTAAGCTTACCATCCAACAATTCTAATAAAACATACAGTTGTACATCTAAGATTCATAATCCTTCCTTCTTCGTCGCACCTTCATGACTGAGGGTCATCACTACATAAGGCCGTCACTTTGCACACTATTGATCTCCAGGCCGCTCAGTTCTCAGATATCAAGGTAGACAACTGCAAGTTTTCTTTGCAGATTTCCTTCATAGCACCATAATCCTTATCACAATGCTTATCCAGGTATGCAAAATGTTTTATTTTACCTGTTCGGCCTTTACTGACCCATAATAATTTCTTGCCAGTACTGCCCTCTCTACTAGGCAAAGGCCTCCTTCACTGTAACACACAGGTACAACACACATAATGGAAACAATGCAAGTAACTTTTTCTCAAGTTAAATGAATCTCCTCTAAATTAACATTTCCCAAGAGTCACAAGAAGTCCTTCCAATATGGAGATCAACAAATAAGCCCCTGGCTATGGACCCTTATTCATTCTGACATTCACATCATGCATGAATGTGAGGTTGCAGCTAACATCTCAGGTGGTTACAGAGCCGCCAGTCTGTAATTTACAACTTACTAAGGGTGTTAAGTTCATTAGCATTACTCCATATCACATTTCATGAGCAATAAGTTAAGACCAACAGAGCCTTTTTGCTACTGTTGTTCAATTATTAACACACATGTTGTCCAAAATAGCATTATACAGATGGCATCCAAAATTGACACATACAAATAGAAATGACTAAATGCCAAAGTAAATAAATATGCAAGAAGTAGTTACATACCAAGCCTTTTTCAGTTATGTTAAATGCAATGGTTGTCACAACACATTGCAACATTATCTCATCAAATCCGAAATTTCATCCGTTGCATTAATATCACCACTACCTCTGCACCTCCATATGCATGAGGTCAAAACTTCAAATTGACATGAACAGAACAAAGATAAAATAAGTTTCAAAACCTTCACCTTTTGTGTATGAGCTTACATTGCTGACTGTACCTTCTTATACACAGTCATCTATTACCCATCACTGCAACTCCAACAAGTTCCAATTCAACCAGGCGATCATATGTACTAGATTGAACCATAGGCGCCATCCATCTTTACCATCAGACCAATCCCATGGTACCACAACATGTGTCCCTTACCACCCGGACCCATACTGGTACACAAAACTTCATTTCTCATTTTACTCCAGTAAGCTTGCTAGACTTCACCTGCAAACTTGATACAAACAAACTAACACACACACACAAGCAAAAAAAATCACACATGATCAATAAAGGCTTGCTTGTAATAAAAGTTATCCACATATGGTACATGAAAGATCAGCGATCAAGAGTTTTTCATCTATTCATTAAATCCAATGGAATTTCATACCACAAAGATTGAAAAATCACAAGTCATAACTCCTCGCTTTGTCCCATTAATTTCAGTCTATAGTGTTGTTAACACTTTGTCATCAATTCATCATGACATCATGACTTTCCTGTCATCAATCAAGTCTAGAAGTTAGTTACACCATATGTCATCAAAACATTCCATGTATGACACTCAATCATGTTCCCAAATAGGGTAGCCAGAGCACATGAAATTCAATTTTAGTAACATTCCATGCATGTACTTACTAAGCACAACCATTCTCAATACATACCCATGTGGCACTCAGTTATCAACTTCTGCACACTAAAGAAATAATGTTACAGGGCACAGCCCTATCATGTACATTGCTACTCAACAGGAAATGTGTTGATCCAACTTAGGATTCATGATCTGGGCCGTTTCTCATAATCCCAACAGCAACAATGATCTGGACCGTTACTTACTAATTCCAAACTATGCATAAAACAGTCTAGGGTCAAATTATCTCTGAAATCAAAGCTCATTTGCAAAATGCTTAACAAGTAAAACAACAATAGCAGTATCATTAATTAATACTAGTGGTTTCATTCATACCACAATTTTATTGACAGATACTTAAGTCATGATTTTCCCAAATGCATCAGGTGTATGCAAAAATCATTTTCACTAAGTCTCCTTACTAGAAAATGTTATAGGTATGTGACATGTGACCATTCACATCTTTACTCATAATGTGTATCACTCTAAAGCAAGAGCTGGAATACAACTTGCAAAAGTACAATTTTGCAGTTACTAGTGTTGTGCAACAAGTCATTTAACTCAAAGAACTAAAATAAAGTGCAAGCTTGCCAGTTACAACCTCGGTATGCCATTCAATGTTCATTTAACTGCCAACATTGAATACTTCTACACTGCACTTTCAACAATTAGTTCCTTGCTATTAAAAATTCATGACAACCGGCATGTAGGTATGATCTACAGCTAGGTACTTTCTAAGTATTTGTGTGATTTGAACATGTAAGTGGTTTAAGATTTGGCAGTCTGGATATACTCAATCTGACTGCACCGTGCCGCACTATTGGACTAAACTAACAGTCACATAATTTAATTATGTCAAAAATCAATTTCCCCTTATTCATTACAAAATCTGTTTGTTACCTGTTTGTATATTAGGCAGCAGCCACTCATAGATGAACAAATAGTTACCACTACCAGCATGTGCATTACCACTCGTATGATAAATAGAAGCCTGTAGTACCCGAAGCATAGGAAATTAACAATTCCAGGAAACAATACTTGCTGCTGATTGTATTGCCACAATTCACTGAATTCCTACATGTGTAGATACCCGTTGACTTAAGTACATCCATGACATCTAGCAATGCATGCTGTAAGGCCTGTAGGTGCAGTTGCAAGGCAGCTTCCATTTCACCTTTTCGCTGATTTCTGACCTGCGGACACTTAAGATTACCAAAAAAACCAAATGTTCCACAAATGGTTATTTTTGGAATTATAAAGCTTTCTAGATGTCACCATCGGGTCGTGTCGATACGACGTCGATTTCGATCGTAAGGTGCGCTTAGAACACATCACATGCACGTCAAACAGCACATTTTACTTTTATGAATAATGCCGTGCTTATGACAACAGCAACATAAACCATGATGCGCAATGTTAAGTAATTTCGCGATGACAAAATGAAAATGCGGCTACGATGATACCGGCGTCTGCGCATTAATAGCGTTTAGCCATGTTTAGCCTACGATGGCTAAGATCCTCTGGGTGCCGACGAGATCTGATTCGGCAGCGTTAATGTTGCTCATGCATCCAAACATCTGATTTCTAGTTATTACGATTGATTCACATAAATTTGAAACAATTTACACCGATGGCTGCCATGTAACAAGAAAGCAAAACCACGCTAGCGCGCATAGAATTTTGCCTTGTGGGCAGTGGCAAATCCGTGTCCCACTACTGATTTTGGAATAGAAAAACATAAAATCGATAAATAACAAAATGTAATCGCTGTTTCTACAAATATACAAAGAATCTGCATTAAATTAACAATTTATGGACACAGAGCAACATTATACGCGCCTAACCAATCTTAGCAACAACTGTCAAATCTACCGTTTCCCGCGCGAACTGACAGCGGTTGTCAGTCGGGGTATTTGAGGCTTTGTTAAAAATTCATCTATTCCAACAATAATAATATATTCTTTATTGCACCACAAAAAGAAATTGTCACAAGATTATCCTTAAAACCTAATAGGTAACAACAGGCGGTCTTATCGCTATAGAGCGATCTCTTCCAGACAACCTTTGGGTAGCAGGAGATGAAGACTTAAAGAAAAATAACAACAGGTAGTGCTAGGATAAAGCAAGAGAGATAGAATAACACATACATCTAGGCTAATATATACAGCTAACAATACAATACATTAATAAATATATACATACATAACTACATAATTATTTATATATACATAATAACAAATCAAAGAAAGCCCAAATTGTAAATTTAATAAGATCCTGTATAAATGGCTCCTTGAACATAGATTTTATAAATTAAACGATTTTTTTGATAGGCAATAATAATAACTAAATGTATTAACTTGACTTAAGATGAACCTGACTAACAATTATATATAATAATTTAATGCAATGGAATAATATATTGAAATATACTTAAGAAGAGTGCATGACAACTAAACTTAAGATGTAATTTATGTACCTAATTGAATACCTAGTCGCATAAACTGTTAATATTTTGCATGCCACATGTAATGATTAAGGAGATACTGAATGTTTTGTATTAAGATCATGACAACCCTTTTTCTTGCAAAATAAACTATTTGTATTTCCAAAAAAGTATCGCCCACGGGGTAATTATCGAACGTTTCGATTGCGTCTTTCCGTGGTCATATTTTGTCGAACTGTGTAAAATTTTTTATGTCACACCTGGCTATAAAGTGGCAATTACCGCACGCTCCGCGCGCGGAAAATCCCACTTCCTGGCCAGGGGGTGACATAAAATTTTGTACTTACCTCGGGCGGTAATTAAGAAAGCCTCAGATCGCATAATTATCGCCCTTGCCTTCGGCTCGGGCGTCAAATACCTGCGATCTGAGACATTCTTTGTTTTACCGCCCTCGGTAAGTAATGTACTATAATGATTTTTCAGTTATTTGGTAAAAGGTTCCGGCTACCAACTAGGTAATTTGTCAAAAATGTTTTCACGAAAGTGACGGGATCTCAGTAGTTGAATCTTACGACATCCAATGCGAAAATAGCTGCTACCCTTCCTCTAACTACACGGGATCATCGGGGTGATACAAGGGGTAACGGCAGTGTGGGTCATTGTCAGTTGTAAAAACAAAAGTTGTCCACCCGGTGGTCAATAGTTAACGGCTTATGTACGTGTAAGTTATGTTTTTATTACATGGATTCATAGTTACGGAAACACCGTTTGTGCGGGTTACTGGACCAATCCAAAATTAAGCTTTTTGGCTCTTATCTTTTGATATATCCACCGAAAAGACGCGAACCTAAACCTGACAATGACCCACGTACGTCGCGGGCTTGTTGCGGATGCACTCATCCTGAGAAAACTCCAGTAGAATTCGAAGCATGTCGCCCGGAGCTACTTAGTTTTATTAAAATATAGTTGTAGGCAGAAACCCTTCACTCACTTCAGGCAAGAACAGCTCAGCGCTCAACACAAACGGGATGGTGCCGGCGCCGAGCGAATACGCCACGCAGAACGAGTATATGATGAGGGCGGTGAGCGCGTGCGGCGCCCACGTGACGTGGATCTGCGAGCCCAGCAGCAAGCAGCACACGCCCGAGCCCAGGGAGGAGTACGTCATAAGGGGCTGTCAACCAGAATACATTTCATAACCCTTTACCTCTCGAGAAAAACAAACAGTAACATTCTTTTTCACCTCACTAGCTCGGATAGCCCTTTTTTATTCTTTAAAAACAGATAGCAAAACTGCATTTTATCCACAAGAGTGCAAAGAATATTTGAAATCCGAACGCGCTAAGTATTTGTAACTTTTTTAAACAATAACAATAACATGTAAAGGCCAGTCCAGACAGTCCAGCTACATAATTTTATATTGTGCTGTTGTGTTAAAAAACTAGTACCTACGCCAAATCTCGGGATTAGGTAGTGGACAACTATATTTAGGACGCAACTGTCAACGCGAGAACGAGGAAAAAAAATGCTCGCTCTAGTGAGGTGAAAAGATTTGTGTTATACACGACTGCAAAGTTATTTTACGTCTCGTGTGTTGCAACACTCGCTACGCTCAGGATTCTATTTTTGAACCACTCGCTTCGCTCAGGATTCTATTTTCGAACCACTCGCTTCGCTCGCGGTTCAACCATAGAATCCTTTCGCTAGCTCGTGGTTCAATCCTAGAATCCATTCGCTAGCTCGTGTTTCAATTCCACACTCGCGGTTAAAATACAACTTTGCACCCTTGTATAACAAATAACTATTGTTATGTGCGGAGATCTCCAGGATCGGGAAATGATGGATTAATAAAGATTGTAGAAGCCAGATCTGTTCCTCTTACTGCTTAGGCTAACTCGGTTCTGGCACACCTATGTGGTGCCCGAATACCCTATCTCGCTACGAACAGTAGAAACGAAACAGCACATGCTTTGCGGCGAGCATGTGTGAGCGGGATATCATGATTAGCTGTCAAACATGTTTGTCAGACAGAAAGCAGGTACAGTAGTGCCCAACTGATAAGGCGCGTCGTGAATCTTCGTTCGCGCAGAAAAAAAAATATCGCTCCGAAGATTAACGAAAGAATGCTTAAAACTTACAATTAACCTTAGATCACTACTATAAGGTTCATAATACACTGTTCATAATGCGCGTGCACTCGACCAGAAGTATGGCGGCTGACTAACATGCCACGCGGCGCGCGCTAACATGGCGGCAGCTGCGGACCAATAGCGGTACAGGAAAAAGAAGCGCGGTGCGTGGAGCGTGCCGATTGGTCAATAGCATTTCCCGCGCTTTAAAAATTCATCTTCTGCGCAGGTACATCGGTAAGCCATATCAGTTGGGTACTACTGTAACCACCAGGTAACTTCGACCGCTTGTTAGAAAACATGGATTCCACTTGTTATGCTTACAATATTATTTCACCGATTGAATATGACATAGCACGGAACATCAGTAAGTATGGAAAAATATTTGACGAGCGAGGCGTGCCGAAAGTACGCCTAATCGCTTCAGTATCCGAGTCATTGTCAGTTGCAAAAACAAAAGTTGTCCCTTCGGTGAACAATAATTGACGGTTTCTGTGTATGTAAGCTATGTTTTAGTACATGGATTTATAGCAACGGAGATACTGTTTATGCGGGTTACTAGACCAATCCAAAATCTTTGTGACCCTTAACTTTTGATATGTCCACCGAAAAGACGCGAACCTAAATCTGACAATGACCCATCCAGGATTGCACCCTCCGTACCTTTCTCCCAGCCACGTCCGTCAAGTAAGCAGCAACCAAACCAGAAACCAGCGTAATGAAGGAGAAGATGATACTGGAGATGGTGGCCGACATGGTGGGGATGGCCTTGGAGAACAGCCTTTCAGCGTACACCTGCACCACCACCAGCCCTTGGAATACTGAGGCCGTCGTCAGGGCCATGCATACGAACAGGGCGCGCCGCGTTGAGTAGGATTTCTCTGCAAATAAAAATTTGATTAAAACATTTATTTACAGGCGGTAATAATAGTTGAATAACAATAACTTAAATAAGCGTCTGGTTGACGTAACTGGTGACCGAAGAGCTGGCGACAGCATCCTCGGCAAGGTTGTCTGGAAGAGATCGCTTGTTAGCGATAAGACCGCCTGTTGTCTACGACTGTTACATGTATTTTAATTTCTGTTGTTCTTTGAATGTACTTCGTTTGGTGAGCAATAAAGAATATTTGTATTGTATTGTATTGTACAGTGCCCTGGTTGATTCTTGTATATATTTTCGGGTGAATAAATCTATAAAATTATCCCTAAAATATAAATATGTATAACGTCGCCTATTACCCATAGTGCAAGCTTCGCTTAGGTAGTTTGGGACTATACCTTATTTCCATCCGCAATGTTTAAGTAGCTAAAATGACTGATAATCAGTTTTATTCAAACTCACTAATAAACTGGAAGGTTGACACTTTCTGCACTGTTTCTCCAGGCTGTAATTTGCGCTCCTCGGGAGGAATTTCTGCAATTAAAAACAATAAATGAAATAAATGAAATGAAATAAATGAAATGAAATAAATGAAATGAAATAAATGAAATAAATGAACTTTATTCTGCAAGTAGGCCGCAAAGGCACTTTTACAAGTCAAAAACTACTAGCGTTTCTCAAGAGACCACTGCCGAGAAGAAACGCCGAAAGAAACTCGACAGTCAGTCATTTTCTCCAAAATATGCTTATTACAATGATACTACTTAACCTACTTAAGTAAATGTAAATGGTACACAACAAAAGAGAATTGAAAGAAAAACGAGGAAAAAATAACAATAGGTATTTACAAAAAAAAACATGTCGAATCGTTTGATATGCTTTCCTGCAAGAAATGAGATACAATGAAAATATTAGACTCTACGCTATTTAGGTATTTGGTTTGGGCCATGCATTTCTGTCTGTTAGATAGTCCTCAACCCTATAATAAGCCTTTGACATCAAAGTTTTTTTTAGGTAATTTTTAAGAGCTGGAAAGGGTAAATTCAAAATTTCATCGGGTAACAATAACCCCATAAGACAAATAAATAAAATAAAAATAAATACTTGTGGACAATCTTACACAAATCAACCTAGTCCCAAACTAAGCAAAGCTTGTACTATGGGTACTAGGCGACGATATACATACTTATATAGATAAATAGATACTTAAATACATAGAAAACACCCAAGACTCAGGAACAAATATTCGTGCTCAACACACAAATAAATGCCCTGACCGGCATTCGAACCCGGGACCTCCAGCTTCGTAGGCAGGGTTACTACTGTAAGTCCCAGGTTCGAATCCCGGTCAGGACATATATTTATGTGTGTGGTGAACACGAATATTTGTTCGTGAGTCTTGGATGTTTTCTACGTATTTAAGTATCTACTTACCTTTATATGTATATCGTCTCTTTAGTACCCATAGTACAAGCATTGCTTATCATATCATATCATATCTTTATTCAGTAATAAGCATACATTAGCTTGCTTAGTTTGGGACTAAATCGGTTTGTGTAAGATTGTTCACAAATATTTATTTATTTTAAAGAAGATAGATCTCACCTGATCCTTCCAATTTGGCTGCATCTAGAATACGGCGGATGGAGTCAAGTTCTTGTTGAACCACCTTGTCAGTTACTTTTGCAGCTCTGTAGAACGCCATCGACTTTGCAGCTTCCTGAAAATGACTTTTCCATTATATTAATTTTACTAAGGTGTCGGGGTAATTCCGAATGTCGGGTAATTAGGAAAATAACAAATTCCAGTCTAATTTATTTATTTTCAACCAACTTACATTTACAGCATATTGCCAAACATGAAAGTTATAGGTTATAATAGTATGAGTAACACAATTAAGTTTACAAAATTAAAATTAACATTATCACCTTCTGATCTATAAATATTCAGTACTGTATTGAGGTAGGAGTGTTAATTGACTCCAGATACCGAGTGGCTGTGGCCAGGAATTTCGGCTCCGACTGCGAGAATATAAATAACTAACCGATTCCTTTGCACTACCAAACATCATATCAAACATTTCTTTTTGATGATGATGATGATGAGATGCAATAAAAGCGGTTAGTTAGACAGGAATTTGTTATTTTCGGAATTACCCGTGGACACCTTATTCTAAAAGAAATAAGGCAAAAAATATGCCAAATGGTGGAAATTCTATTCAAATATCCCAAAAAACTAACCAAGCTACAACCGTTTTAATGTTGCTGGTTAGAGAAAGAAAGCGCAACAGAGGGGCCTTTTTTATGTTATAGGGGGCAAACGAGCAGACGGATCGCCTGATGGTAAGCAATTACCGTCGCCCATAAACACCTGCAACGCCAGAGGATTCGCAAGTACGTTGCCGGTCTTTCAGAAGGGAATACGCTCTTTCCTTGGTCTTTCTTTTCGCTTTTTTATTTTCCTACTCCAAACTTCGTGATATAGGTACACTATATGAGTGAAAGGGACGGTACGATATGAAGTTCAGAGTAGGCTCTCAGATCAGTGACGTCATTGACCACGAGCGCCATAGTAAATGAGGATCGTTCCAATACAAAAGTGCGTCTTGAGGCAAATGGATAGAGTATGCCCCATCCTAAAACTATGAAGACTTATAATTACGTAAATATTTATTCTTTTGAGTTAATTTTTTCGCCATTTGATTAAGAATTTGATCTTTTTCGAGAACTTTTTTTTTTATTAAAATGGGATCGCTCTTGGCCAGCATCTAGCCAGGGGGCAAAGATGAGGCCGACGATGAAGCGAGCTCACCCAGAAGGTGCCTATTCACTCGTGCCTTAAAAAGGTCTAGGTTATATGAGCTCGGAAACACAAACGCCGGCAGAGAATTCCAAACCTTAGAATTGCGCATTATAAAAGATGAAACTTTCGAACTTATTGATTTCCTTATTTGGGTCATTGTTATATTTAGGTTCGCGTCTTTTCGGTGGACATATCAAAAGTTAAGTGACACAAACCTTAATTTTGGATTGGTCTAGTAACCCGCATCAACGGTGTTTCCATAACTGTATATCCATGTAATAAAAACATAACTTACATGTACATAAACAGTTAACTATTGACCACCGGGTGGACAACTCTTGTTTTTACAACTGACAATGACCCGTTGCTAGCACCAATGTTACAGGCTGATCAAATTTAAATATGGCACCGGTAGCTGTCAACTCACAGAAACTTGTCAAAGTGGCATACAATCTGATTTTAACGAATACAGCTTAGGGCTGATCCAGAAATCAAGCGAGGTTTTTTGGACCACTTTCAGATTATCCGTACGTGGATTAAATGATCATGATAGAATATAGCTATATTTAATCGCTATCATACTCAAAAACACACAGATAACCTTATCAAACTAGAATTTACCTGATCTCTCCCCCTCTTCATCAAAAACATAGGCGATTCCTTCAGAAAACTCAGCAGTGAAACCCCAACAACAGCAATGCATAGGCACGTGTAAACCATCGGATAGTAGTCCACGTATCCTCCCAGAGCGTACGAAATTATCATTCCCACAGCATAGAAGATCACGGAACCAGAAGTCATGCTACCTCTTATGGACTCTTGGCAGAACTCGCTGACGTACAGAGGAACCACCAGGAAACCAGCACCGCCTATACCTGATATGAAGATAGCGGCGAGGAGGTTCTCGACGCGATTCGAGACGATTATCATGGTCCAAGCAACCTGAAATAGATATAGACATAGACATAGAAAATTTTTATTTAACATCAAATTGATAAGTGTTTACAATGCAATAAAACATTACAAGCCTTACAATATCAAATCAAATCAAATCAAATCAAAACATTTATTCTGCAAATAGGCCTCAAGGGCACTTTTACAAGTCAAAATCTATCTAGGTACATCAAATAAAAATAATACAATAATCAAAGTATCATTAATTAAATGTAGTGTTACATGTCACAAATAAGACTAAGAAACTAATAACAATCGAGATTTGTTAGAGATGTATAAGGTTTCTAAGCGTCAAGATAAAAGGTAATAAAGTAAGTACACTAATCATTATAAAATATTTTGAGCTATATCTATAACACGTCAACATGAAAATAATAAAATCTAATAAATAAATATCCTCAGAGATGTATAAGGTCTCTGAGCGCAGTCTAAAAAAAAAAATCAAATGAGAACAGTGAAGTCTCTCATCATGTCAATTCCACTGAACACTAGTACGAAGTTACTAGTCCTTGCAAACATGAACAGACCGGACCCCACAAACAGCACCCGTTCACGAGTATGACGCGTATCATAATAAAACTTAAATAGGCACAAATTGGTATGTTCACATGTAAAAATAACTTAAAATTATAATGCTAAAAAGGAGCGAACCTCAGCACGTGTTGCAGCAGGCTTACCTACTACAACGCTGGTTTTCAGGCCGACCCTTCGTACAATACGGATTTGCTTGCTGCTTGTCGGAAACTGTATGGCTAAGAAATTATAGTTTGAAATAATTTATAAGGTTCATAATCCTCACAGCGTTTGCACAGTTCTATATTACTTAAGACCGTGCAAGGAATTGCTCCCGATGTTTTCAAAGTTCATATCTGATGATGGCAATCATGAGAAATTGATGGAACTCCTCAAAAATTCAAGGCGACTATATAACGATTTTAGTATTTTCGGTAAAAAATCGACTATTGGCTTTCAGAAAGTAGAATTTAGTGAACTGGTGAAGAAGACCACGGATGGCGAAGCTACTTTAAATGATCCTGATGTAATGTCACCATCAACCTGATCTGGTAATCGAAGCCGCAAGGTAGGCAACGGAACTTAGTTATAAAACGGTGTAGCTTAGCCGTGTTTGAGCTTATTGGAATTGTCATGAGATGCACTCTGGTAAAAATCCGCCTCCAAAAAAATGCCTTCTCGGTGTTTTCTCCTCTCAGAGTGGCTTGGAGAAGTATTAAATTGAAGTCAGTGTTTTTTATAATGATTATTCATTTATAAGCAGGTTAGTCTTATTCTTTCCACACTACGCATCCTCAGGAGCCCTGGCAACCTAGCTCGCAACCAGTACCACAACATCACATGCCTACAGAACTAGTAGTGGTGTTAGGCTGCGCGGTCTTATGTGAGGTGGATTTCCCCAGCTGGGTCAAATTTGGGCGGAAATAACTTAATTCCCACTGTGGCTCTAAAGATTAGACTTGAATTGTCTAATAATTGCTCGATCTCTCATAATATTTGACAATCATCCAATGTCGTCTTATGATAACTAAGATACCGCTAACACCGGCCAATAAAATAATGTAAGTTATAAACTTATTTACATCTGAACTAATTTGGAAATCTCGTGTCGATGTTTAATTACATCATTATATCTTTGTAAATGATAAAAGGCAACGTTGTCTGTATTTTAAAATTGTTGGAAGGAATAGGATCGATTAATTCTTGTATTGAGATCTGGTATGTACTACTTCTGTGACTTCATGATATACTCTAACTGCGGTGAAGTTTTCGACTAAAACTTCGAAATCTTTAGTCGGTGTGGTTTACCCTATAATGTTTACGATGTTTGGCCTATGATCAATACAGAACAGGAGAGGAAGGAAGATTTTACAACTGCTGTACGACAGTTTTTTTTGTAAACGTTTTGGAGGGCAGAATTGAAGAGAGCAGATACGCGTCATACTCGTGAACGGGTGTTTGTGGGGTCCGGTCTGTTCATGTTTGCAAGGACTAGTAACTTCGTACTAGTGTTCAGTTGAATTGACATGAAGAGAGACTTCGCTCTGTTCTCATTTGATTTTATTTTTAGACTGACGAGAGACCTTATCTTTCCTTATATCCGCTAAGGATATTTATTTATTAGATTTTATTATTTTCATGTTGACGCTTAGAGATATATCTCACAATATTATATTATGATTAGTGTACCTTATTACCTTTTATCTTGACGCTTAAAGACCTTATACATCACTAACAAATCTCAATTGTTATGACTTTTTAGTCTTATTTTTGACATGTAACACTACATTTAATTAATGATACTTTGATTATTGTATTATTTTTATTTGATATATAGATAGATTTTGACTTGTAAAACTGCCCTTGAGGGCTATTTGCAGAATAAATGCTTTGATTTCGATTTTGAAGGAAGGACTAGAGGTAGACGCGGATTGACATAAATATAAAAAAAATAATAATAATTAGAGGACAATCTTACACAAATCGAACTAGCCCCACAGTAAGCTCAAGAAGGCTTGTGTTATGGGTACTAGACGACGATATATTTAATAGATATAAATACTTAAATACATAGAAAACATCCAAGACTCAGAAACAAATATTCATGCTCATCACACAAATATTTGCCCTGACCGGGATTCGAACCCAGGACAACCACAACACACTTCAACCAAGTGAAGGAAAAAATTGGTGCCATGTCGTATCAGGAGGTTAAAAGACCGGCAGAGAACCGGGACGACTCCACCGACAAGAGCGTAGCTACAATACAATACAATACAAATACTCTTTATTGCACACCTCACATAATAAAATAGCACATAGAAAACAAAAAAACATAGATACAGGGAGACAGAGGCAGAACAACAGGCGGCCTTATCGCGATTATATAAGAGCGATCTCTTACAGACAACCTTTGGGTAGTGGAGAAATGAAATATAAAGCTGAAAAGTAGGTGGGTGCATAAACTATTACAATGAGAAAAAAAAATATTCCAAAACAACTATTCAATATAAATACACATACTTAAATAATATACAAATATACATACATATAATATATAATTATATATATCACTGCTATAGAATAGTAAGAATAAAATAGTGTCAGCCATAATAATTAATTAAAAATTTTAAGGGAGAGACAAATAATATTCTTTATGTCACACCTGGCCATAAAGTGGCAATTACCGCACGCTCCGCGCGCGGAAAATCCCACTTCCTGGCCAGGGGGTGACATAAAATTTTGTACTTACCTCGGGCGGTAATTAAGAAAGCCTCAGATCGCATAATTATCGCCCTTGCCTTCGGCTCAGGCGTCAAATACCTGCGATCTGAGACATTCTTTGTTTTACCGCCCTTGGTAAGTAATGTACTATTAAGATGCGTAGCTATTAAGTTTAATGATGATGGCCTAATAAAACTCACCACATGCATCAAGGAGAACAGGATCGCGCAGTATTTCCGTCCGAGAACGTCGAGCAAGAAACCAGCGGCCGGCGTGGCGAGGAGCGCGCCGATGAAACACGCTTCCACCGACAAGAGCGTAGCTATTAAGTTTAATTATGATGATGATGGCCTAATGAAACTCACCACATGCATCAAGGAGAACAGGATCGCGCAGTATTTCCGTCCAAGAACGTCGAGCAAGAAACCAGCGGCCGGCGTGGCGAGGAGCGCGCCGATGGAGGAGAGGCTGCCGAAGAGTGCCTGCTCGGTGTCCGTCATGGGGCGGTGCAGCGTGGTGTTGGCGCCGCTGAACAGCGCCAGCGTCGACGACGGCCACGTGAACGTCACGCCCATGCTCATGCACAGGTAGCATACTGCGAAGTACCACAGAATAAACCCATGGTAATGACCTGGCCACGACTCCGATGGAATACGTGGAAGCACTTGGAAGTGGGTGCTGTTTGTGGGGTCCGGTCTGTTCATGTTTGCAAGGACTAGTAACTTCGTACTAGTGTTCAGTGGAATTGACAGAATGAGAGACTTCGCTCTGTTCTCATTTGATTTTATTTTTAGTCTGACGCTCAGAGAATTTATACATCTCTGAGGATATTTATTTAATAGATTTTATTATTTTCATGTTGCCGTGTTATAGATATAGCTCAACATATTTTATTATGATTAGTGTACCTACACTGTATTACATTTACAGTGTATTACACTGTATTACATTTTATCTTGACGCTTAGAGACCTTATACATCTCTAACAAATCTCGATTGTTATTAGTTTCTTAGTCTTATTTTTGACATGTAACACTACATTTAATTAATGATACTTTGATTGTTGTATTATTTTTATTTGATGTACCTAGATAGATTTTGACTTGTAAAAGTGCCCTTGAGGCCTATTTGCAGAATGAATGTTTTGATTTTGATTTTTTTGAGTGAAAAATCAGAGAGCGACTTCATCGCTAACTAGTATAAAAAAAAGTCGCTTTCTCTGTCCCTATGTCCCTATATCCTTATGTATGCTTAAATCTTTAAAACTACGCAACGGATTTTGATGTGGTTTTTTTTAATAGATTGAGTGACTCTAGGGGAAGGTTTATATGTATTATAGATGCATCAGCATTGCACCCGTGCGAAGCCGGGGCGGGTCGCTAGTTAATTATATTTGGTTTGTTGTAGGACTCGACCAGTATTGATCTATTGGAAGCTCTTAATGTTCTTTGCTTATACCCTTTCCTCTGGGAATTTCCAGACTCTGGGTCGCAATCTGTTGTATTTCCTCTGATGTTCCTCCCTAGCTAGATACTGTATTTGCGCATAAGTGGTCCACACAAATAAAGGATCGGGCGACCTCTTAGAGCGTGTTCTCTCCGATCCGATATCGATGTAGGATCCGACACCGATAAACTGTATGGAAAACCGGTTAGTCTTCACACTATCCGATTCGATATCGGTGCAGGATCCGATAGGCGAGCGATATCGGTGGCGTTCGTTTGTGTGCTGCATGAGTATACGTATTTTTAGTGTGCGTGATGTAACGATCCCCCCCCCCCCTACTAAATAAATAAATAAATATATTATTAACTAATTTAAGAGATGTTATTTTATTTAAACTAACTAATACTACGAATTGGCCAAAGTGAATCGTCTAGGGTAGAACCCCTGAAGAATTGTGAACCGTGAAACCCATTATCTTTTATGTGAAATCATGTCAAGGATTGGATTTCTCTTTCTAGTTACTGAAATCTAACTTGAATGAATTAATTAACTTGTTATCAAAAATCTAGAACTTAAATTATCATTTTTAATCTCCTAAATATCTCTCTAATAAGAATGTTTTTGTTTTGTGGTAAACAACCCCTACCAGGACCTACCGATGATCCGTTACCGCCACAGTAGTGATCCTAAACTTAACGAAGAACAGAATAATATTTCCTACATTAACAATTACTTTATTATAAACCAGTCCTAGCTAGCTAATTCAATTATTCTGTTCCAAACATACACACTTACTTCACTACTGTTGACGCCTGGATGGGGGAAATCAAAGTAGCTAACGAATATCTATTTTATTGTGTTTAATTTGTAATAGATATTATTCCATAAAATCTACCAGTGTTTCGGAACCTAGTTTTCTGAAGAGAAGAAACACCAAGAAACTCTCCAGTCTGTGTTATACGTATAACCTGGAAAACTATGATCTAATTCTATTTCCAGAATTCAATTGTTCTAAGATTAATCTAAGAATTGCTAGATTAATGAACTGCTCAGCTTGTCATTAAACCTTAGTGAACTGCTCAGCTCGTCACTATGTAATCTTTATTTAGTAAACCGCTCAGCTCGTCACTAAATAGATTAAACCAATGAACTGCTCTGCTTGTCACTTGGTATAATCATACAAATGAACTGCTCTGCTTGTCACTTGGCACAAAATGAACTGCTCAGCTTGTCATTAATAATAGCTTTAAAGATTTATTCCAAATCTATTTAAAATCCCAGTAACCAAATTACTAATTACCCTTTCAATTAAAACTGAAATTTGAGACGCCTCAGCTTATCACCGTTATAACTTAAAAATATGAAAACCTACTAACGTACAAATTAGCGACTCTAGAAAATACCATAATATCCTGAACCTATTCAGTAATCCCAGAATGAACATATTAAATCAGTGTATGAAGTTAACCTATCACTATCCCAAATAGATCTAAACTGTAGAAACTAAACTTTTACCAGATTTAGTTTCTAAGAATGCGTATTCCCTAACTAAGCTTTGAAAGTTCAGTCGGCTAAACTGAGAATTGCAATGCTAAAGCCTGTGTAAGTTGTCTCCCCCCACTGGTCCGCAGACAGGGTACAGTGAGTAAGACGCCCTATTGTGTATATAAAGATGATATATAAATATATTTAACAAGACCGTTCTCCAAATACTGCACAATTTCAACGAGCGAGGAATACCCCTCTATGCTGACCCAAACTATGGCAGCCTCGTTTACGTTGCCAGCTGGGCATTGTGAGAACGTGAAGGATAGATCGTCTCCTGTGTTGGTAAAAAGGAGACGTCAGGCCACCTTCAGACCTGATAGCTAAGACTCTGAATCATGCCCATTTGACACCGTTAGGCGGGAATGACTCCTCAGGTATACTCAACCTGGACAAAGTTCTGGCTTTTTAGTTTTACTGAAAATAACTCAAAAACTCCCAAAATTATTAAATAATAAGTCAAAAGTGATCCCTCATGATGAAGAGAATCTCCTCAAATGACGAACCACCCTTATGTCAATAAAATCACCCACCAAGAGTTTTATATTAAACAAGCCAGAGACCTTGACAGTCTGAATGATGAATTCTAAGTGCCCACCTTGTCGCCTCTCCATCCTTTTATACCCCAATATCCGAGACATTAAGGACAGACTTTCCGAGACTTCGAAGACAAAATCCGAGACATCAGGGACCAGTTTCTGAAACATCCGGGACACTATCCGAGACATCACAGACACATTTCAGAGACTTCAAAGACATTCGGCACATCCGGGACATTATCCGAGACATCACAGACGCATTTCAAGGACTTCAGCGACATCCGAGACATCAGAGACTTTATCCGAGACATTACAGACGCATTTCAGGGCCTTCGGCGACATTCGAAACATCCGATACATTATCCGAGACATTACAGACAAAATCCGAGACATCAGGGACCGATTTCTAACCCGCTCAGTTCAGATATAATATTTAAATGGTGAACGTGATCTCCCGGTTTTCAGTGAATTTGCCATGAAGACATACTCCACAGGAGTCTATTCACTAGGAACAGCTCAGTCAAACGTTTGGGCGATGACTCCTCTTAAAACTAACTGAATCAGAGTGATTTTAAGTGTGTATTTCGTGGTTTTAAGTGTACTTCTATACTATAAAATCAGTATGAAATTGTGAACAGCGTTGACTGTCGTGCAGAACAGGCTAGGACTTCAAAGGTTAGTGACCCTCATCATATTAGTAGAAAACAGTGCCTGTAAAACTTAGACACTAGAAAACCGTGATTATTAAAGCCTTCATAGTATTGTTCCTTACACAAACTTACGCTACCAAAATCCCTTTTAAACCTACTTCATACTGAATGTAACTAAGGCATAGAACTGCGTTCCGTTACAGTGATCGCTGCGCCGGAGTGGCTACTTACACTTGTCTATAATGTCTTTGCCCTACTCATATCACACTACGTATCACGTATCACAAATTATAAATATCACGATAATATTGGCACCCTAGTATTTCATAATCACCAATCAATTATCACCAATCATTAATCACCAATTTTTAATCATAGATTTTTAGGATTAAATATAGATGGATAAGCTGACATGGAAATATCAAGTTGACACTATATGTAAGAAATTAAATCAATATTCCTTTGCATTACTTACTTACTTTATAGCCTATTGGCTGTCCCACTGCTGGGCAAAGGCCTCTCCCCATGTTTTCCAGGTCTCCCTATTGAGCGCTTCTTCTTCCCAATTCTTGGCAAATGCATCCAGATCATCCCGCCATCTCCGTCTGGGCCTGCCCCGTCCGCGTCGTCCATCATGTGGTACCCACTTCGTGGCTACATTAGCCCACCTATCTGGATGCATGCGACAGACGTGGCCGGCCCAGTCCCACTTGAGCCTGGCAGTTTTTTTACCTACGTCAGCAATGCGTGTTTTTGAGCGCAGTGTAGTGTTTCGGACACGATCCGTCCTTTTGACACCCAAAATGCTGCGCTCCATAGCGCGCTGGCAAACCTTCAATTTGGATTTCTGGATCTCAGTTAACGACCATGTTTGTGCACCGTAGGTTAGGACAGGCAAAATACACATGTCGACGAGTTTTCGCTTCAGTGACAGTGGAAGGGTACCCTTCATTAGCTCCTTCATGGACCAGTAGCTCTTTCAGGCGTTATCGATACGGCGTTCGACTTCCTTGTCTTGCCTGTTCCTGAAAGAGACTAACTGGCCCAAGTATATATACTCGTCAACGTAGTGTATGATATGCCCGTCTACCTCGACCCTACGCTTTGTGCTGTTCCTGATTCCTTTGCATTATATAATGTTAATTAAATCCTATGTTCTGTAAGTTTTGTCTTAATTTCACTATACAAACGATTAAAGTTATTTAACATTACGTAAACAAACGACTTAAGCCTTATAACAAGTATGTAATTGTTGTAGTATTTTATTTTCGTCTGTTTTGGTCTTGAAATATTGCATTTAGTTACGTTGTCATCATAAAATTTTTTGTTTATTAAAAAATTAGTGAAAAAAAAAACAAATGACGGAGATTATGATAATTGTAGCTAACATCATATTAATTACACAGACCACAGAACTAATCATAGAAAGTAATTTCTTGTTTGTAGCAATAGCTTGTCCTTATTTTTTATCATTTGTCAGTTCCACCCATTGTTCATAAAGTGCAGTCAATTAGTATCTGGGGGCACGAGAGTGCACCGACAAGTCGAGTAAAACAAATAGGCACAGTCGTAACCATTCTTTTCTCGAAGCGATTCAGGCCATTTTCAACATCCTGTAATTTTGTGCTGGCTAAAGCTAGAACCCTGAATTTTCAGCAACATATAGGACATAATAGGACATATAGGACATAAAACAAGGACTAGTAACTTCGTACTAGTGTTCAGTGGAATTGACATGATGAGAGACTTCACTGTTCTCATTTGATTTTATTTTTTAGACTGACGCTCAGAGACCTTATACATCTATGAGGATATTTATTTATTAGATTTTATTATTTTCATGTTGACGTGTTATAGATATAGCTCAAAATATTTTATTATGATTAGTGTACCTACTTTATTACCTTTTATCTTGACGCTTAGAGACCTTATACATCTCTAACAAATCTCGATTGTTATTAGTTTCTTAGTCTTATTTTTGACATGGAACACTACATTTAATAAATGATACTTTGATTATTGTATTATTTTTATTTGATGTAGATAGATTTTGACTTATAAAAGTGCCCTTGAGGCCTATTTGCAGAATAAATGTTTTGATTTTGATTTAATATGACTTAGATACGTTCTCAATAATATTTAATTTAAACTTATACCTAAGAAAACTCCGATCGACCAGCTGATCAAACGCCGCAAGTGGAATTGGATCGGACACACGCTCCGAAGGGACCCTGATCACATACCGAGGCAAGCCCTAGACTGGAATCCCCAAGGAAAGCGTAAGCATGGCCGCCCTAAGCAGACCTGGCGGCGGACGATCATCGCAGAGGCGAAGAACATAGGGAAGACGTGGAGCGAATTGAAGCGCAAAGCTCAAGACCGAACGGGATGGCGGCGCACTGTGGAAGCCCTCTGACCCATCTAGGGGACATAGGAACATAAGTCAAGTAAGTCAAAGACCTAAGAAACATGTAATTTCGTCAGATAACATCACTCTTACTTTAAAACACGTGGAGAAGGACTTGAAAGGCTAACCAGGGTACAAATAATGAATCTTTTATATCACCCTCGAAGTCACAAGGTGATATACAAGAGGAACGTCTTCAACATGTGTATTGTCATTTATAATCATCTCCCGGAGGAACTAAAGCTGCTGGAGGGAAACGCCTTTAAACGCAGTCTAACAAAATGGCTTTTAGAGTATTGTTTTTACAGCGTGAAGGCGTATCTCGAACACTAGCATTAGATTTAGTAATATTTAGTTATATAATTGTTATTATTTTATGATTTTATTGTGCCTCTTTGACTGTGATATGCCTATTATGTTAACTTTTTTATTTAGAAACAAACACACTACTACTATACAAGTATGTAGTGTTGTGTTCCTGGAGGTGAGCAAGGTTGCCAGAGCTCCCGAGGATGCACTGTGTTGAGAGCGAGGGACTTAAATTTGTCCCTTTTGTTGTCAACACAGTGCATCTTCAAATTTTATAAAGGGTCGGCAACGCGTACGTGATTCCTTTGGAGTTGCGGGCAGTCTATAGGCTGCGGTGGCCGCTTACCATCAGGTGGATCGTAAGCTTGTTTGCCACCGGCGTTGTATAAAAAAAAACAATCTTAAATACAGGGCAATTAATATTTCATTTTTTGATTATAGCTGTTTTTTTTTTATGTTTCTGACATTTTAATGGAATGTAACTTTTTATATTTTATGTATTTGCACGCTTGCCTGCGGCGTACATGTATGAAACAAAATGTTTTGTAACATCCCTTTACTGTGTCTATGCAAATAAATAGTTTCTGATATCTGACGACCGCTTTAGCCTAGTTGGTAGTGACCCTGCCTTCGAAGCTGGAGGTCCCGGGTTAGAATCCCGGTCAGGGCATTATTTGTGTGATGAACACGAATATTTGTTCCTGAGTCTTGGATTTTTTCTATGTATTGAAGTATCTATTTATCTATATAAATATGTATATCATCACTTGTTATTATTATTATTATTATTATTATTATTAGTTTGGGATGGGGCTGATTTGTGTAAGATTGTCCAAAAATATTTATTTATTTATTCTAATTTCGGTACTCCAACATTCGTGAATTTCGACCCAAGCTGTACATTGCCGGCAATTTAATAAAAAAAAAATGGTATAGAGCTCGAAAACTTAAAATACTTACTTATTCCCGTGCAAAGTATTTGTCGCACTAAAGACATTTTAAGTTTTTGTTATCAATCACTATGTCTCCTCTTTGTCACCTTATTGTAACAGATTGATTAAGACTGCCTAAGACTTCATACTTATCGACATTAGGCATGAAATGACAAGGCAAACACGGACGGATTATACGGCTAATGAAGGATTTCAAAGCCAAACACGCTACAATTAATATTGTAACTCTATTTTAGTACTCAGGAAGAGTACAATATTTTGTGCGATAGTGCATTCTCATGTGTGATCTACAGTGATCGGGTTTGATGGTGCAATTTCCCGAGATATGGTTACGTAGTCTTAATATGGATATGACTTATTATCCCGCGGGCAAGGTTTCTAGACCCCGTTGTCAAGTCGCACAGAAATTGTTTATCAGTAGAGCGTTAACGTTTTTTTTAACTTCTTGATATCGGAAATCTTCTTGGGTCTAGTTATAAATGTATTTTAGTTTCTCTGTCAATATAATGTTTATATTTTTGATTTGAGGAAAATAACATGTAAATAATATTACTAAAAATTAAAATTAAACTAAAGTATATTTACAAAATTGGGTCCTCTAAGATACTGGCAGCATTTCCTCGTTGATTATAGTTATGCTGATGCGTATATAATTAAGTCCAAAATAAAATTGTACGAAATTTCATAACAATACGAGTTTCAGTAATATTTAAATGTACAGTGATAACGAACTTCTTGGCTTGTTTTACCGATTTTGCTTTTGGATTCCTGCTTGCTTCTGATTGGACTAAGTCGACTGATGGTAGTTTCATTAAATTGGCACACATCGTCTAGTAAAAAGTATGTGGTGTCGCACCGCAGTGATAAATTGCAGGTTTATGTTAAATAGGTAAGTATTTATCGATGGCGACAATTTTTATTTCAAAACATTATATTTAAAGCTCAAGTAAAAACATTAATTACCGTAAGGGGGCGTCCATAAATTACGTGAGACGTTTAAGGGGGGGAGGGGGTCGAGTCAAATCTCATCTAATCTTACGTTGGAGAGAGGGGGGTTCTCGGCAAATATCACGCAATTTTTTTTCTGATTGAACCAAAAAAAAATTATACTATTTTGGTCCATTTAATCCAGATTGTACACGCTTATAAGATTTAATGTTAAGCGTAATCCTAATACGATTAAGATTATTCACTAATTCGTTCGAAAGAGAATAACATTCACACTTCGACGTTAACTCTCAGCAATATTGATTACTAGTCTTAACTAGTCGTAAATAAAAGCACGAAGCAATTTTTTTTTTCTTTTTACAATAACAATCCAACGCGTTTACGTAAGAAACCCACATTTTAAAAAATCTCACGTGTGATTGGGGGATGGGGGAGGGGGTTGAATAAAATCTCACGACACCTCACCTGGGGGGGGAGGGGGGGGGGGGGGACAGAAATTAAAAAAAAAACACCTCACGTAATTTATGGACGCCCCCTAAGTAACCGATTGCCGTAATCCCGTGGCGTATCCGTCTTAAGTATAACGCTTAAGGCCATTCACACCATCACGTTTTAAGGCCCATGTGAGTGAATGGCAGTCTGCCACGAAGGTCCAGCTTCCGTTCCGTGTGGACAGGTGCAGGATAAAATAAATAAATAAATAAATAAATATTAGAAGACAATCTTACACAAATCGAACTAGCCCCATAGTAAGCTCAAGAAGGCTTGTGTTATGGGTACTAGACGATGATATATTTAATAGATATAAATGCTTAAATACATAGAAAACATCCAAGACTCAGAAACAAATATTCATGCTCATCACACAAATATTTGCCCTGACCGGGATTCGAACCCAGGACCGTCAGCTTCACAGGCAGGTGCACTACCCACTAGGCTAAACCGGTCGTCAAAACCCCCGGACCCGGACGGTCGGTCGTAAGGATGAACGGCTTACGGCAAAACCAAGGTCACATTATAAGATAATTTTGTGTTCGAATTGTACATGTTTCTCGGTTTGCCTATTAATCTTAATCTCAACTCAATTGCTCAAAGATTAGCTGGAAGAAATCCCGTACAGGGATAAGCTCGCCTTTGTACATATATATCAACTGTTCTTGTAATTTATGTTACGTTTTACTCATGTACAATAAATAATTTTACATACATACATACATACATACATACACACCGTACTGCTTCGGAAGCTCCACCCCTTTGTCCTTCCTCGGCGTCCGCCATGCTCATCCGTGGGTATAGTATTTGTGTTTTTCTCGTGTCCAATTTTCAGATTCAGATTCATTTATTTCATATATGTAAATCACTATCACTATATAGTAGAAGGGTCAATCGACTTTGTGACGATACAGGCAAAGCCAGTCGTCGCACATGTATAAAGAATAGAAGGGAATGATATTAATTTATTATATACAATAATTGGAAGAATAAAGCTTAACAACATTAAAATAATCTTGCTTTACTATCATTTAAAACAATTTAAAGGAAACTAACATTAAAATAGACTAGTACAAGAATCAGAATTGATAATAATTTCACAAACAAGCGCCAGCTTGGGGTCAAACACCTTGGGCTAGCTGGGAAAGCGCGAAAACTGCGAAAACTGCGAAAACCGCGAAAACCGCGAAAACTGCGAAAACAGCGTAGATGTTGGAATTCGGTGTCTTCGCGCAGGCCTGGGGACGCGGGGTTTTCGCGGGAGAAAGCGAAGTTAAAGTGAAAAATATTGGGAGACTATAAAAGGAAGGGGGATTTCAGAATCAGGACAGTCAATTTAAGTGCTCGGAAGTAGAAGGTGGGAGTGGAAGTTATTTAATCTCGGGTTCTAATAAGTTTTCATCAGCGGTTTCAGTTTTAAATATTAATTCCGAGCGCTGCTGAAGTATCAGTGGTTGGTAAATAGTGAGATCCGTGGCGTTGCTGGCGGCAAGGAGGGTTTTGTTCGAGACTGCTAACTGTGAGTTTGCCATTTAATATATGTACATATAGCAGAATGAAAAATATGTAATTATATTTGAATTGGGGTTATTCCCGCCATTACCTTAAAGTTCATTGGATTTTGCACTTACTTGCGTAGACAATAAAGACACTTTTAGAATGATTCTTTTAGGGTTTTTAGAAAATAAAAACGAAGTTCTGCATCTTAGTGTTAATCTAAAATAACGAGTAATCTAGAAAAATAGACTGAGCATACTCTTTAATTCATAGATTCTTAAATTATAGCTTTATTAGTTAGGACATTTACTAATCCTTTTTTGTGTGCACTGAGTCTGGAAATTTAACGATGTCAACGAAGGACTCAGTTTTCAGCTGTGAAAGTGTTTTGTTTAGCTATACATATTCAGCTAGATTGGCATAGAGAGTTAGGGAAGTTGTAGATTACTAAAGTAAGACAGATTGTCATAGTCCTTTGTGAAATTATAACCTGAGGAGTTGGAGATTGGGTAAGTCAGTTTTTCCTTGTGAACATTAGAGGACAAGCGAGTGTATAGTAAACATCTATTATGAAGCTTAATCTGAAGGTAGCAAGGTCCTTTATTGTTCAGCAAATCTATATTTTCTGCAATGTTTCATAACAGATAACTTTAAGCAGTATGAGAGTACTTGTTATGGATTTTGCCAATTTCTACATGTTGATGTGATTGTGTTTTTTTAGGTGAATTTATTGTGTACTTCCATTTAGGTATTATTCCGTCTAGATGTACTAGATTACATTATGCGTTTTTATATGTGTGTATTTTCCAGGTTTAAAAGTAAATAATCTTTGTGATCAATAGGGGCGATAAATCCCAAGAGACTTAATGTGGAAAGGTTTAC
This sequence comes from Epiblema foenella, assembly GCA_963556455.1. Classification (NCBI taxonomy): domain Eukaryota; kingdom Metazoa; phylum Arthropoda; class Insecta; order Lepidoptera; family Tortricidae; genus Epiblema; species Epiblema foenella. Next base: position 1,105,658 of record OY747118.1, read on the forward strand.
GTTTTAATTACACATTCTTAACAACATTATTCCATATAGACAGAAATATAATTCATTAAATTATCATGGATTACATTTGTTTCAATAGATACTTACTTTACAATGATAAAAATAGAACACCAAATACTCATCTATTAACAACATTATGTCTATTTATACATAATGTTCACATACATCCTGAGTATTTATTTGTTTATATACAGTATTTAGAGAGAACTAGCTCTGGGAAACTAAATAATGGTTTAGTTGATTGTGTGGTATTAACTTATGAGATGAGTCAGAACCAGTATATTTAAACTTTAGCCTAAGGGTGGGTCTGTAACTAAGTTATTTTTATTATTCAGACTTTTCTATAAATCCACTGACCTCTGAAATGAGGTAAACAGACAATATATAACAACCTCAGTTTCAGAGTTAAGATTAATTATAAAGAAATATATATCTAGTTATATACTTGTCAGTCAATGAAGGAATTATTATAAACTAAAATTATCAGTCAATGAGCATAGGCAAGTGATAGCTTGTAGGAGTGCACCGAGGCAAAGGATTTTTAGAAGTAATTAATTAATTTAGTTTTCATAAGAGCTGACACTTATCATTTTAGTCCTGATAAATGGCTCATGACTGTTATTTATGATCCTAATTTTGTAGTAGTTTGAACTTGGTGACCGAGTGTGTTGGACGACTTATGTATCAGTCAAGCGGAACGTGAGACTGAGAGGAATTGTCTGTATACTTGGAATCGGACTTTCTTCACACATTTGCGCTAAAGACTAGCTTGGACACTTCAGTTTGGATTCTTGTTAATCCTTGTCAAGGGTTGAGTGTGGGGAGATAGGCATGAGTCAGATGTTAGGATTGACTTAATGAGAAATAGCTCTATAGTATGTTTCTTGTATCAAGTAGAAGAAAACCTTAATAGTAATCATTAATCCTTAAATTGGTGCTGTTAGGCGGACCCGTCCTCACCGCAGGAAAATTGGTGTGTGCTTAAGAAGGATTTTACCACCACAAAACAAAATAAGGAAATTCCTTCTTACTTCTAAGGAAGATAAAATATTCTATGTAAAGTAGTAAATGGTTCCTCAAGTAGATTCCATTGTATAACATAAAACATGGTTGCTGAAATAATTCTGTTAAATATAAATAATGTCTCTTATTTATTGAGCCTTTCATGTATAAACAAAACTCTTGATTATAAAGCACACATTGATTCGCCGGACGATCCAGCGGTCCCACAACAGTGAAATGATTGTTGTGCTGCCGTGCGTAGAGGTTATTACCCCAAAAACAATAAATATTAAATTAATAGATTCTTTAATCATTATAGAATTAGGAAAATATAAGCTTCTATACCAATACTTTATTCCTATTCTCTTTAGCTCGACATAAACTTACTCAGAACTCTTTTTTATAACTAATTATTTTATTTGTCATCTGGGGTTCCAACCATTTTTGTAAAAAGATCCGAGGTTTCTATTCATAACGTGGGGTTCCTACCAAATACTAGACGATCACATGTTTCATCACAAGGCCAAATTAAGTCATGACAAAATACAGTAGGTTTAATTCTATAAAGGAGTTATAGAGTATAGCAGTAAGAGTGGTGTGGTAGTTAAGTAGTTATTAATAAAGTGGAGGTTAAAGGGTGTATCATGGGGGGGATCGTCACAAAGTGGAGGCCGTGACAAGGATCGGTTTTGGTGGAATATTATTGTATTTTGTCATGTTATTATGGTGACTGGGTGTCACCAAAGTGTTGCTGTGAAAAAGGTTACAAATAGCGTTGGAACCCTTCAATATTAATATGTTATATTCGGTTTAGGGAATTGATTAACGGTTGGTTAATATTGTAAGTCATTAGAGCGAAATGCACTGATCACTGACCTTGTATGACGGGGTCATGTAATCCTTTATGTTAATCCACAACACTGTTTTATCACTGGGTTCACTGATATGCACTCTATTTCTCAAATCGATCGAAAATAAAGGCAAAGAAGTATGTAAACACATGCCGGTACCTATGTTCATCACGGTTATAATTTGAACGAAGCAGTTACAATATTTGGTTAGTTTAAAAACACGCGAACAGAGAGCTAATACCATATAGACCGACATAGAGACTTTAAACTAATGATTATTAGAAATAAGTACACTTTTACTAGACTAGATTATAGGTTAATTACGACAAACAAAAACAAAACATAGGTATAATAGATAGTCAATAATCGTCATTGATAAGATAAGAAGTGTCAAAATTAACGCGACTAGCATGATAAATTGACATAATTATTTCTTCATACCGAGACAGTAAAATATAGTTGTTAACATAAAATAAACTTATTTACATATGGTTAGACATATAGAATATAATTAAATTAAATATAATTTCCGGTGCGGTGTCGAGGTGGTATCATACACCGATACTGTTTTCATACTGTCCGATAATATCGAATCGGTATAGCCATTTTGTTGCTAGGTTCAGTCGTAGTTCTCTATTATTTCGGTCACAATGCCAGGGAATAATAGAAATCTTTAATCATCATCATCCTTATCAGCCGAAAGACTTGTATTGCTGAACAGCTAAAACCTTGGTGGGAAAACTTTTTCTATTATATTTATTGTATTTAAGAAGAAAATACAATTGTATGAGATATTATTAGGTTTTTATAGTATATTTGGCTTCTCTGCTATTGACCGGTCACAAGAATGGAGACCTCACACTCCAATAATACGTGTTACATAAAAATTATTCAGTATATCATCAAAATTATTTGCATTAAACTTAAACAGACAACATGGAATAAACAAATTACCTACCAAAAATAGTAAGTGGAACATAAACAAGTGTAACTAATTACTCCGGCGTGGCTTCTCTTTGAATCCTACACCAATATCGGAGCGGTTAATGTAGACACTAAACGGATTTCCATTCATTTTATCCGTGTCGGATAGTATAAACGGATCCTTATTTCATAGCAATGGAATTCATAGAAATATATTTAATACATTAAAACTGTGTGGTAGGGCGTTAATGAATCTTTGAATTTTGTTTAGGAATGGAATCACCAGAACAGGTTATAAGAACCATTAATCATATAGAATTTAGGTCTACGTTATTCAAAGGTATATAGTATATAAATATAGCAGTGGTTCATGAACAGAGCATTTGTACACAGTATTTCTTTATTGCTCGGAATGTGTAGTAGTCTTAAAGGGTGACAGCAAAACTTAATGTCTAGGCAACTTCACACTACTATTCTTAAGGCGGGTGGGTGTACAGGCGGCGTTAGATCTTTAGCATGATGTTATGAGAATGATAGTACATCATTGAATACATGACGGTTCTGATAGGTTGGCCCTTACAGTTAATGATGTTTTAGCTTTTGGGTACTATTACTTATTCTGTGATAGTGAAATGAACATGTGGTTACTTTTGATCAGTAAGAAGTATGTATGAATTAGAAATTTAGCAATAGTGAAAACATAAGTACCAGTAATAGGTTAAGGCGACATCTATGCATAAAAAATGGAAACTTATTGATTTAAAGCATTCCTGATAAAATATATATTAAGGTCTAGCAAGTAAAATTTACTGTAGCTTAGCAATTAAATAGGTAAATTCAAATTCATTATAAGCACAGTAAATCGTGAGTCATGCTATTGCAAAATAAAAGAACAGGCATGTAAATAAAAGACAATCAAACATTTATTTCAAATGAAAACACAAAATCATGTAGTGAATAAACTCGTTGCAGGCAATAAGTAAATAGGGGGCAGGTGTTAATCTTCTGGTTCGAACCCAGATACAACTATGCATGTTTCAGGAAGCTTCAGAATGCAGGCAACAGACATTTATGGGTCAGCATTTATTATTTTGCATTAAATCTAGGCAGCGTTAGAAGTTAGGAAAGATACTGTCACACACTCCACACGCATGGTTACAAATCATGTAATTCATTGAAAGAAGGGATTCAAGTTATCAAGCAGAAAGAATTAGGGGGACGAGGGTCACGCAGAAATGCACAAACAGGCACTATCATCATCATCAAAATGTAGCAATAGCAGTGTAGTATAGTAGTCCTCATATGGATATTTATGAAGTGGCCAGCTACTTTCACAATGGTTCGACGGGATGTTAATTTTCCATTCAGATTTCATCAATATGAGGCGACTATTCTGAAAAAAAAGAGTAATTTTGAAGTATAGCTAATTAATAACTGTAACAAAGGCAAATATCATGTTAAATCACTAAAACCAGGTCAATATTATTTGACATGTTAATATTCAAATACATTCAAGTGACACTTATTTCTATTATACTATGAGTCTTGTGTCTGTCTTTATAGGAATGGGGTAGTCGGGAATTACGGAAGGTATATTGAATTGAAGTCTATAGTAGCAAAGTCTCATCAACAGTCGCTAGAGGTGAAGTAGGTAGTGTATGTATGTTAAATGAGAAGTTTGAAGAAGTTATAGTTACAGGATAATCCTATTGTACTATTTAACATTAAGGGAAAACCAGATTTTCATCAAATTGTTGAAGTGCTAATAGTACTGTGAGTTTAAGTTATGGTATAATTATTACATAATAGTAATACCTAATAATAACAATAACTATGTATACTCGTAGGTTAAAATCCTCTTCATTTTGTGATGATTACTTAGAGATAGTCGCAACATTAAAGTTATAAGTTGTTCAGTATTATAGAGCCATAAGAGTTGTTATATTGTGGGGGCAACATTGTACCAACTTTGTTCTTCACATACTGTCTTCACCTTTTCATTGTATGTATGTATGTATGTGACATCTCGGATAGGCAATCGCATCTGGAAATATAAAAAGAAAGATCCTGTATTTTATAAAATAAAAGGAAATCAAAGTTATAAGACCAGAGAAACACAGGATTAAACTTAAAAATTAGATTTTCTTCTGAATTCACATACATTCTAGAATTGTTTAGTCTATTCATAGAGATGTTAACCATCATCAATAATCAATGCTATACTTCTGTCATTTGTAGGTAATCTAATTTTAAAAGAGCAGTGTGGTTACATTTACATTAAGAGAGAATGCTCTTTAGCGCTTGTATTAAATTCATTAGCAAATTTTGCTACTGAGCAAATATAATTTAGAAGAGAGACAGGAGTGGCTACTAATGTAGAAATATCACTATTAATCTCGCTTAGAGAAATACCATTAGAATAGGGATTATTCCGCCCATGTCCTAAGAATTTAAATTGCCTCCATGCTAAATTTCATGTAAATCGGAACGATGTGCGGGGTATGAGAAGGAAGCACACAGTCTCGTACATATAGATGAACTAAATTGTCTACCTAAGAATTTATAAAAGTGTAGGAAAAGATTTTCACCTTTGGGGGCATAGAAATATTCACTTGCAGTCATGTGTCCGTTCAATCATCACAATTAGGGATCCTCAGGACTCTCAGGGTGAATATTTGTTTCTGGTATATCAGTATCTTAAACCTGGAAACAGCAGGAAAGGAAACCATTTATTCAATGTTAATGATTGAAGGCTTAGATTAAATATAGAAAACATTAAAATTAAACGAAAATAGCAGGCTCTGTTTTTATGTTATATTTCACATCAATCAAGAGATAATAACATGGTTAAATTCTTCTGTTTAGATGATCTTTATGCTTGGTTACAGCAATTAGTAGATGCTTGGTGAGGGTTGCTTTTAACATACTCTGAACAGATAGTTCAAAAAAGAGTTAAATGTATTCCTAATTATTAGATTGATCGAATGATTGACATTTATTGGCAGATATTCACATTTACAAGTCATTTACAGTCAAAAATTTACAAGTCATTTACAAAAAGAATATACATTTTTCACACTACATGTAAATTTCATTACTGACAAAATTTAAGTAACAACACAATCATAGATTATTTACATAAGTAAAAACGTTTTAGTCATAGTCATAGTCATTTTAGTAGGCCAATGACCTGTGGACATCAAAAAAAAACTTGTAGATAGATAGCAAGTCATTTCTAGTGGCATGACCTTTAGGTTGTGGATAGATATTGCATCATTAGAAGTTTGCTTAATTAGATTGTCCAGTATATTGTACAGTCTTAATCCCCAAAACATGCATGTACTTCCTATTTTTCAACAGACGGCACGCATTATATATAGTTTGAATAAATAAGGTTTAATACATGAAAATATATATAGAAACAATAATTAACATTTACCATATGTTTCTTAATCATAGCGATGCAGATCATGGAATGTTCAGGAAAAGACCATGATGGTTCTTGTCATTGAACCATCGGTTTAACATAGTAATCTAATAATAGTTGGTGTGCTCAGCAAACTGAAAACAACAGAAAGAACAGTTAAAAGTAGCATATTGAAGAAAGTATAAAGTATTTGATTTGATATGTCAGTGACTGAGATTTTAATAAGAGAACAGGTAACGTTAATCAAGAAAATTTAGGTGTAATATACAGGTAAAGCAGTGATTGGGTTTAATATATAAAAACAAAGTTAAGGTAATTGGGGTAGAAATTCATATAAAACAATGGTCACCACTCAAATATTTGGATTGAGTTTTAATTATTACAGGTTAACTGATTGGTCAATAATGCATAGTCATCATCTTCATTAACTCCTGAAGTTTTGTACACTGTACCGTTTTAATAAGGTCTTGTATGATCAAAATCAAGTATTTCATAAGTAACATACTCACATGTTTATCCAACACTGATGTGGTATGGATACTGGAAGGTTTGCACATGTAATTTTTGACTGCAATGGAAACAGAGGTAAAAATAACTTATTATTGTCTTGTTTTGATGATCTTTTAGGGTTTACAACTCAGCGATAACATAAACTGAGAAAAGTATAAGGTAAACAAAATAACAATTTGCTATAGCGCTTTGATAATTGTTAAATAAGTTTCTAGGAGTGATAAATATCAAGGGAGTTTGAGTACAAGGGTTATTTTGTGTAGTTGAGCTGTTGGCTGGTATTAAGTTAGATATCATGTCAGCCGGTAGCTAGATAGTGTTTATTTGACATAGATATTACATAAGTTTAATAAATTTCAGTTCAAACGAACCTTTTATATAGACAAGGTGGGTCAACATTAATCTGCAAGACTTCAGTCAAAACCTAAACTAGGTGAAATCAAATAGCGGTTTGTGAAACACCACATATAATATATTGATACTTACAGCTCAGTCAGGTCAAATAGTATGCAGTTCAACAATGATTTCTCGGATTTTGTAGCTTGCAACAGTAGGACATATTGAGTTGTCAGCTGAAGACATTCAGTATCGATAAATACTGGAATAAATAAATAACATTCCACACAGTAAATTGGTAAATGAGTTGCTTTCATAAAGCTAGTATCATAATGGGTTCTTGAGTTTGTTTCAGAGTGGATTTCGTGTTTCAATTGAGTAGTAACTAGGGAATAGCTAGGAAATTGGTGAGTATTGATTATTTATTAATCAGAATACATAAAATTTATTATGTTATGACGGTCTCATGCAAAACTGTTTTAACAGTTTGTCTGCAGATGCGAGTCTCTTTAAATCTTACGGGTTGTACTTGACTATTACAATATGTAGTAAAATGGTTGTCTTAAAAGAGATAGAAATAATTTAATTGTTAGGCTAAGATTCACATAGGTTATTGAGAAAAATATCCAGCAATTGGTATGGAAAAAGCATGAACACCTTTGGGTTGAAGAAAGAATGTATTTATATCAACACCACATTAAAGTTACATACTTACGGTGATGTCGGACGACTGTAAATAGTTGAACCATTCCATCTATTTAGATTTCACATCAGAAACTTTAGCTTAAAAGAACTAAGTACCATGGGAGATTTCACGATTTTATTTATATGTTGAATTAAATACCCATTGTACTCACGTATATGTCTAGTTGGTTAAGCATACATATTAACTTTATTCACATTATCTTACAATGTTGTATAATTAATCAGTAAAGTAACCGAGAAAGCTTAACGAAATTACTTTGACATGTGACGGCTTGAGCAAGCAAAGAGATGGGTAATCTCGACTCACTGCTGTGATTCGAATCACTAAATCCGAATCCGCTATCGGTACCGAATCCTCTTAATGACTCTTCAACTCTTTTAAATCCTTGGCTCTTTTGGCTTTGTTGGCAGTGCAGATGTACCGATTTATTATAAGAAAGAGTGACTCTTTGAATCGCCAGGTTCGTTTAAGTGTTTTTTTAAATGCTACGACATTTTACATCTATAGAAGAAAAAACAATATTACGTATAAGATATTAGGATAATTGTATGAGAAGGAAAAAATAAAAAAAATAGGTTTTTATGTACAAGGTTGATTTCCCTTCGTACTTTACAGGCTTAGGACTGTCAATCTGATGTCATTGTCACATGTAACATGACAATCTGACAGAGAGGGAGATTTCGGTTCACAGTACTACGATGCCCTGGCGACAGCCGCACGGAGCCGAGTGGAACCGAACATAGGCGGACGCCACCGAACCGAACGAGGGTCGGCGCTAGTAGGTAACTCCGCGGATTCGATACTCGAGCGAGCCGCGAGCCCGAACCGATTTACTGTTTCGCGCGGCCCGCGGTACCGATGAGTCGAATCGGAGTTAATAACTCCTTGGATTCGATAAGATTTATAAAGAGTCAATAGGGGATTCGGATCCGCTTACGGATTCGAATCATTTAAATCTTCAAGTCAGGATTTACCCATCTCTAGCAAGCATGGCGACTTGGCGAGTGTTACCAGATGCCGAAATACAAAAGCGTGAAGTACACTTTAAAAAAAAAAAAAAAAAAGCGGATCTATCAACCGAACGTGGAATACATTCATCGTTAATAATTTTCTTTATTTTTATGGTTCAAATAAATAAAATGTGTAGTTCCAGTACCTTGGTATTTTGAGTTTACGAGCTTTTACACTGAGCAAATACTAACATTTCAAAAAAAAAACGGGTCCACTTTGGCTTAAAGCGGATAGCGAGGACACTGGCAAAAATGAGAAAAAACGGAAGAGCGGGGTGTCTGGCAACATTGCGATCATTCCATTTAGTTATTGCTTATTGGTCGATTTATGTGCTTAGGCACAATACTGATTTGCGTTTGGTCGATTTAGTGTACTACCGCATTATGACCAATCCGAGGATTCTTCATTCAATTGAAGGTTGTTGAAGTGCATCGACTTGGCATCGATAGTTTTGATTTCATTGGTGGTTGATTGTTACTGGAGACAAATAGCGGAACCAGGAAAATCCATTAGATGTCGCTGTTCCGAGTGATTTCAATGATTTAACTCGCACGCCATGAGTAGTCAACGAAATGTTTAGACAACAAAAGGATTTGAGTAATTTGACTCTAATTGCTGGAAGAATATTATTAAATTGTATCGTATTATTTACGTCGATGGAGTTCATCATTGAAATATTCCTAAAGGCATATTTTAGCGAACAAGATATTTCTGCAATTCATTAAAGAAAAAGAAATTGTATAAGATTAATTATTGAAATCGTCACTAGATGTCACTGTTCTTAGCGAAAACTAGATAACGATATGATTGTACAGAATACGTGGTCTAAAGATATGAAACAAAATTAGTTATTCAATTGACTACTAGATGTCACTGTCCTTAGCGTAAACTAGGTAACAATATCTTTTCTACAGAATATGGGATAATAGAATAAGAAAAAAGAATAGTTATCGAAATTATCAATAGATGTCGCTGTCCCTAACGCAAACTAGATAACGGGATGTTTATGCAGAACATAAGTGCATGGCTTTAGAATGGGAAATAGTTGCTGATTCCTTCGCTAGATGTCGCTGTCCTTAGAACAAACTGGATAACAAGATTTTTTATAGCAAACCTCGAAAGTTTTCAAATAAGAAAAAAATAACAGATGTAATTTGGTTGACGATTACAAGGAAAATGGAAGAATATAGTCAGCAAATATTTATGGAGGAAATGTTTGGAAAATTGTATACGGTCGTAACAAAAGGATACTAAAGGAGCATGATTAGCGAGTGCCAAAAGGGACGGAGATATGATAGCTGACACTCATAAACACTAATCTGACATCTGATAATTAGTTGTACCGTATATAAATTGGCGCGAAATTTAAATTAAACTTTATCGTCGATGATATTTCAGTGATACAACCGGCGACAAATAATAGAAGCCTTATAAGTGAAGAGGGACAAGAAATGACACATTGCAACTCGTACCCTTATATGTTATTGTTTATTCTTATATCTCTTTCACACATCTTTGTATTTGAGTATTGTCGGCTCCAGGTTTATTCTTACTTCATGAATATCATTAAGAAGATACCAGAAATAAATAGAATTGTAGTACGACGCAGAAACGGGTTAGTGGATGGATAATTTATGAGAAGATTTAAAATAGTATAGGAAAATTGAAGATACGAACAAGTCACATCAAGAAAATTGAAGACTAGAAAACCCATCAATACTTATCACAATCGGCGTTCACCAATTACGGGAAAAAGACATGAAAAAGATTTCAATCTAGGAGTTGCGCAACACGCGGATTTAACATGTAACGGAACGTGGGATTTTGAACTTCACCTGAAGATGACTAGTGGGATTAGATGTATAATTGCGTATCGATCACCGTGTATCAAGCATTTATTTCAAGGGTTAAGTCAGAATTACGTTATGATTTTACTGTTTTAATACAAATTGCAAAAGTGTACAATGACTAAGAATACGTGTGAATACCCCTTTAGATTTTCAAACGTTTATACTTTTCGAACATACTCTTAATGACAGACATTGTTGACAACTGTAGCAATGAAAGTTAAATGAGAATACAACCTTATAACATCGACATAGAGATCATCGTGAGATCATCCAGCGAAAGGCGCGCGTCGGTTCAAACGTCAGTTGTCAAAAGATTTATTTAAGTTCAAGATTTGCGGTGGGGCTCACTTAGGAGAGTCATGCAACGTAGAGAGCGATTCAGACAGGGTGAGCTGCTGCAATTGCCCCCATGGCCTTGGAGCAGGTCACTTTGCCTCCAGCAAATCGTGCCCCGAGTTCTCTAGACAGTCTGCCATCAAGAGAACAATGGCGGACAGAAATATTTCCTATGCGGAAGCATCTAACATCCATGTGAAATCCAATAAGAAATCTTACGCCAATGTAACAGCCAGCATCCCCCAACATTTTGGACCTGAACCCTCATCAACTTCATACAAGAAAACCGTTTTCCGAAATCCTCGCGTTCCTCCCCCCCTTACTAAAGGATATGATCAGAAGGCACATAATGCTCTTACAAAAGACCCTGCGGTCCAGTCTGGGCCCGTGTACAGGGAGATTTCCCCATACAATGAACATACCATCAGGGAACTAATCAAAATCCTTTCCATGGTAGTAAAAGTATTTTCACCCAACAGCCCTCTAGCTGATCCTTCCTTGTTGTCCCACGCCGCCCCGCTCATTTCTTCTCTTTTATCTAATTCTGACTATGGACAAGGTTATCCTACAGTGGAACTGCCGTAGCATTTCAAATAAAAAGGCAGATCTTATCTATCTGATTAACCAATTTAATCCTTTTGTCATGGCCATTTCAGAGATCTGGCTCAAAACCAACTCAGAATTTAAGCTCCCGACATATACGTCTCTAATGAATTACCGGGCAGATGGGCGAGCAGGATGTGCCTTGTTCGTCAGGGACCATATTCCTTTCTCCCGTTTATCTGTCCCTCAGCATAGCGCGAATTTAAGTGCGGTTTGTGCTCGGGTGGAAGGAATAACTTATCTTTCCTTATACATTCCTGCCCCTTCTTCTAATATTTTGGATGAACTGAAACTCTTAATAGGATCTCTTCCCCTCCCTATCATGGTCTTAGGCGACTTTAATATTCACCATCACTTATGGGGATGTGTTAAAAATGACCCCCTAAGTAATAATCTGTTAGATATTCTTGATTCCAATAATTTGTGCTTACTTAATTCCGGAACTCCAACTTTACGCCCCCTTCCAAATCAAGCTGCCAGCGCGGTTGATTTGTCATTGTGCTCGCCTGTTCTAGCTTCCCAAATTACTTGGGAAGTCTTAAATAGCTCTCATGGAAGTGATCACTTCCCCATCATTATGACTTTACCAATTCCTTTATCAAAAAGTCCGATTGTAAAGCCTCTTTTAGCTTATAATATTAATGGAGCTGACTGGGATAGCTATAAAAAAACCCTTAATTATCAAATTAACGATCTACCCACTGTATCCCCAAATTCAATTCAGCTCTGCTCCGATGCTCTAATATCAGCCATTAAATTTACTGCTGATAAAGTATTTCCACTCAAAAATTCCACAGTTGGAAAAATACCTTCTCCACCATGGTGGGACAAAGATTGCACTAAGGCAGTCAAAGAAAGGAAAATGGCTGAAATCACATATGCGACATGTATGTCAAATGAAAACTTTGAATTACTGACTAAAGTAATGGCAGATACAAGAACCCTGCTGAAAAATAAGAAGTTCGACGGATGGAGAACCTTTTGTTCTTCCTTGAACCCTACCACTCCAGATACTCTGGTGTGGAATAACATTAGAAAGTTCCGAAGATCGTTCAATCCTCGCTGTTGCCCTTACCCCTCGTCCCTCTCTTGGGCGGAGTCCTTCTTGTCTAACTTAGCTCCCCCTTTTGCCCCGGATGTTCTGGATTCGCCTATAGGGCTCCTTAACAACTCCTCATCTGATCCCCTGGACCAGGCCTTCTCCCTTCAAGAGCTGCTGAATGTTCTTGGGTCAGTCAAAGACTCTACACCAGGCCATGATGGAATTACCTATTCTTTTATTTCCAAAGCCAGTGAACCTTTCCTGAAGTACTTATTGGACCTATTTAACTGTATTTTACTTGTGGGCCATCCTCCCCCTTCTTGGAAACGTCAACTGATCATGCCAATCCTAAAACCATCAAAGGATCCTAATGATCCCAGATCCTATCGCCCCATCGCCTTATCCTCTGTATTAACTAAGATCCTGGAACATCTTGTTAAAAATAGGCTAGAATGGTTTTTAGAAAGTCGCGACTTACTTGCGGCCTCCCAATTTGGCTTTCGTAAGGGAAAAAGCACTATTGACAGCTTAGGGATTTTCACTTCGGACATCAGGCTATCGTTCACGAACGGTGCTTCTGTTGTAGCTGCTTTTTTAGATGTGGAAGGGGCCTATGATAATGTCAGACTCCCAATCCTTAGACAAAAATTTCGCAAACTAAATATTCCTTTGAGACTTGCTACTCTCGTTGGCAACTTGTTATCGGAGCGCCAGATCACGTTTCACGGAAAAGACCCTGGAGTGTGTCCATCAAGACTAATCTGGAGAGGTCTGCCTCAGGGATCAGTGCTTAGCCCGCTGTTGTATAATATTTACACTCATGATCTAGAATTGTCGATTACTGGCTGCCAGGTTTTACAATATGCGGATGATATTCTGATCTATGCTAGAAATAAGTCTATTGATTTAGCTTGTGAAATGGTAAATTCTTCACTACGGTCTCTAAATTCCTGGCTTTCGTTAAATGGTCTATCATTATCTCCTACTAAAAGCTGCGCTGTGGTTTTTTCCCGAAAAAGAGTCCTGCCTCCTGTTAGTATTACTATCAATGATTTGGCTGTTCCTGTTCGTTCTTCCTATAAATTTCTGGGAATTATTCTAGACACTAAGTTAGATGGAGCGGAGCATTTTGATTATTTAGTTAAAAAATGCGAGCGGAGTCTCAATACTCTTAGATGCCTTTCCGGGGTATGGTGGGGAGCCCACCCTACCTCCCTTAGACTTCTGTATAATGCTACTGTGAGGAGCATACTGGATTATGGTTCTTTCCTTTTAGAGCCGGGGAACGCGCAGGGATTGCGTAGGCTAGACCTCATTCAATATAAGGCTCTGAGAATTGTCCTAGGAGCAATGAGATCCAGCCCTACCAACGCCCTGCAGGTGGAGTGTGTTGATCCCCCACTTAAGCTTCGAAGGCAGTTCTTGGCTGATAGTTATTTATTTCGTGCATTTCAATTCTCCTACCATCCTCTAATCCATAGACTGTACGATCTTAAAATAGCATCCGCAAGTAATCACAAGGGCCCACCTTGTTTAGTGAAGAGCCTTACTAAATTTCAAAGTATTAAAGACCCCGTTCATCATTCCCCGTACCTTCCGCTGTTCCAATTTAGTTATGAATGCATAATTTTCCGCCCTCGAGTGATACTTAACTTTGATATTTGCCATAAAGATCCTCATGCAGACGAATACCTCCGACAAATCCTTTGTCGTGAATGGCACGACTGGCATACTGTTTATTGTGATGCTTCCAAGTTATCAGAAGAAGGATGTGTTGGGGTAGGAGTGGTCCACACTCAATATAACATAGTCCAGAAGGTAAAATGTCCTCCAGAAACTTCAGTGTATACTGGGGAGTGCATCGGTATATTAGAGAGTGTCAAATATATTTTATGCTGTAACTTAAAAAAGACCATTATTTTTTCTGATTCTCGTAGCTGTCTACAGGCTTTGCTATCCAACCCATTTTCAATTAGAGTCCATAACCCAATCATTTACCAAATTAAACAGCATCTAATAACCTGTAAAAATAAGGGATTTGAGGTCGCATTAGTCTGGGTCCCAAGCCATTCTGGCATTGGTGGCAATGAAAAAGCCGATCAAGTTGCCAAGGACGCGGTGGTATGTGGAGACAAAGTTCCTTTTAAAAACTACTGCCATGATCTGCCCCCTTTAGCGTTGAAGGCCCTTTTCAAATCGTGGACTACTTTTTGGTCTAAATCCAGCAGAAAACGCGGTAAACCTTATTTTTTGGTTCAACCAACAATTCCGAGAAAACCATGGTTTTCTAAATGCCACATCCGTAAGGAATTTTCCTCCTCCATCATAAGAATGAGGCTTGGGCACTGCTGCTCCCCATTGCATTTGGCAAAAATGCGCATCAGGGACTCCTCCCTTTGTGAATGTGGACTAGACGTTGGTGATTTAAACCATATCCTTCTGAATTGTCCTTTGTACGATAATTCAGCGTTGTACAAAGTTTTGTTAAAAGAAAATGTTCCCCTGCCTACTCATTCCATTGAACTGCTCCAATTCAGGAACAAAGAAATTTTTGAGGCAATAGGCTCCCACTGTGTTAATCTCAATTTATAATATAACATAACTACAGTTTTTTTTTTTTTTTATTACAGTAATAGCAACATTCATGGCAACTTTCTAAATTTATTCGTACATACATCGACATGACGCTGGCTAGTCGCCCAATAGCCATTAAAAAAAAAAAAAAAAAAAAAAAAAAAAGTTCAAGATTGTTGGTAAATACAGGTTTCGGGAAGAAAGTTGGAAGAAGCTTTAATAAATATGGAAGTATTAAATATAATTCGTGCAGTGTACTTCAGGGATGTGTTAAGTAGCGGTGTTTACAGTCGTTCTTGTTGTTGAAAGCGGATAAAAGGTTATACTTTCTGTATCATCGGTAGAGATGCGCAAAACGTGTCACTGAAGTGAAAGGAGCGATTCATATCTTTATGTGACAATGATATACATCACTCTTTTCGCTCATTTCGCTCAGTGAATCTGTAGTTCGTAACAACTCTTTAGATCGCGACATACGAAAGATAATGTCATTGAAGGTTACCTCTAACTGCTTTATGAAACATATCACACATTTTCCTTCATACTTGTTCAGGCTTAGGACTGTCAATCTAGTTTACCTGGTTCTACCAAAATATTAAACTATAAATAATTTTACTGACCGGATGGTGAGCGACGTACAGCGCCGTGTGAAACAAAAGTAAACTATAATACATCTACGAAACAAATATATTTCATATCGTTTTATTACTTTCAATTGTTTATTAAAATTTACTTCAATATTGATATTTTGTTAAATTCAGAGCCATTTAATTGTGCAAAATCATGCCGAAACTTTATATTATTATGCTAAATTTTGTGAAATGGAACGTAGAAATGAATCACTCACACAAGTTTAACTGAGCGAAAGGAGTGGAAAGGAGCGACTCACACATTGGTTACTTTTTCTATCGTACGTGAACGTGCATGCGTGAGACGGGCTTATACGTTCGATTCGTGAGTGCGAAGAGCGCAACCTGCTCAGACACTCACATCACACCAGTCAGTTCGGCTCACGGGCTCAGTTGTGTTGGGAATTGGTGATTGTTACGGATATAGTGAGTTGTTTCGTTCTTCAGTGAGCGAGTGAGCGAGTGAATTATACGAAAAGATGCAGTTCATTTGAATCACTCCTTCATGAGTTACACATCTCTAATCATCGGCATTCTGTCTGAATTCAACCACAGCGTAAATGAGCGATCGTGCTTCTCACAGAACTGATTGCATCGTGAATTCTTCGCATTTATTGTAGGATCGCAGGTATGTTATCTATAACAGTTTTAGGTACTATACAAATTTGGTGAGTTGATTTAAGAGTATTCAACATTTTATAAGGAACATATTTAGGTAAAGGCTTGTCATCAAAAATAGGAAAAGCTTAAAAGGTATGTACACACATATAAAAGTCCTGGGGGCACCTTACCAGTGCAAGGGTCAGCAGTGTCAGTAAGGTAAATATTTTCGAGTTGGGAATTTTAGTGGCATTTGAACTTTTGAAAAACAAAAGGGAACAAGCTAACTTGGATAATATCCAAATTTTAATAGCAGAAACCTTATAATGTTCAGTAGGTAGTAGCAGTTAGCATAGACCCTGTAATATTCACTTAGTAGTGGCAAATAATGGAACAAAGCTGAGCGTAAATATTATTAGGAAAGAATGGTATTGAGTATTATTGAATTAGAATAAATTGTGTTCAGTTTAATTGGCAATTGGCGTAGTCATACAACAGCGTAAAATGGCTTCAGCGTAATTAAGTAAATTCCACCTAGCATAATTGGCGTAACAATGATAGAATATTTGTTGTATATCTTGAATTGTGAACAGCATAATTAGCATAGTCTAACATAAAGAGTAGAATGTGAACCACATTAAGCATTTGGCGTATATGCAACCACATAAAAATGTAAGGAGTAAATTTATTTGGGGAAATTTTAATTAGTTAAAACAAATATATACATATACATATATTTATATGTATATGCCAATGGATATTTTGTCTTTGAATGCTATTGCTTCCAGCGAGGCATTGGTGTTTAAAAGTTAGTTCAATATGTTTTGAGGCACATGCCAATGATCATACTTATTAGATTTTGGGTATTCGGACAGAATGTGTGAATTACCAAAGCAAGGAGGTTTGAATGAGGTTTGTATGCAAATAATAAAAAGGGATGTAAGAACATGATGGTGAGGAAAAAGAATGATGGATGAAGTGTTGTATAAAGTGAAGGATGTTTATGTAAAAATGAGCTCTGTTCGAGGTCACAAAGTCAAGAGTATGATCAAACAGTTATCAATGTTTGAAATCTGGGAAAAAAAAGGGGAACACAATGTTGTTATCAAAGGAAAATAGGAGCTAGGTTAGATATAAATACCTATTAAAGGTACATTTCTTTGATAACAAGAGACTACACATGAAGCTTATATATTCTCATCTCCAAACACACCCTGAATTCATAGAGACAAATCAAAGCTTATAGAATATGATTATATATAAGTAAATGTAAACAACTAGGTTATATGAATTTCAATGCAATGGCTAGATGCATGGAATGCACAGTAACACATAATTCAATCATCAAAAAAAATAATAATAATAATATATGTAGGTATGTATGTAGATTAAATGAAAATGTAAGAAATTAAAGTAATTTAAGCATTTTATAGTTAAATGCTTCATAAATTTAATAAATTTTTATCTTTTCCATAAAGTTGTAACGGACAGACAGTTGATAATTACTATTGGGCTAGTATCTTTAGTGTGCCTCCCTGGATTTGAGAGCTTTGCAAAGGGCAATCTCTAGGTTGAGTGTAGATGTTATGATTGCTTGTATGAAATATATTCTTATTTCATACAAGACGTCTGATGTCCTCGCACGAGTAATCTGAATCATTTTAGTTAGATGCTAATCATCAAAGACTCCATACCATATTGGATGAGGTGAGGTGTATCTATATAAAGAAATAATTTAGACGTATTGATAAGTTCAATAGTGAGGAATCTTATCGGTATTGGGTTTATACAATAGTCAAATTTTGACTTATGTATGGATTCAGTATTGATGTCTGAATTAAAAGATAAATAAAGCCAGTGTAAATAAAATAATAAACAAACACTGTCTAGTAAATTGAATTCACTTTTAGGGGGTTTTGATTTGTCCATAGTGAATGCAGAAACATTAAGCCACGAAAAGGAGAAGTTTATTTGTTGGGTGGAGGATCATACAGGTAGTGATCAATTTTTTGGAATTTTTTGTCGGAGGTTACTGAAGAAAGAAAGGCTTTCTCATATCGATGAGGAAAACTTTGTCTGATCCTTACATCAGGACAATGTTGATGGTGGAATCACAAGGTTACGTGCCTATAGATTCTAAGGGAAGAGGCAAGGTTTGATATTACTAGAATATTGTCTGACTCACAACCAGATACTTCAAATTGGTATGAGATATTGCTGGCTGAAGACAAATCTGACTAATCACATTGAGAGCTTAAAGCTTGGGATCTTTCACTTGATAGAATGGCATCTTCTTAGTAAGGGTCAAATAACTCACCACACAAACAGCAAAGGTCGGGACAAAATATTGATAACTGAGTTTCAGGGGAATATAGGGATGCAGAAAGCTTCCGAATCGGGTATATACCCTAAATCTACAGCTTTATGCAGGGGGCAGCTGTGACGATACAGGCAAAGCCAGTCGTCGCACATGTATAAAGAATAGAAGGGAATGATATTAATTTATTATATACAATAATTGGAAGAATAAAGCTTAACAACATTAAAATAATCTTGCTTTACTATCATTTAAAACAATTTAAAGGAAACTAACATTAAAATAGACTAGTACAAGAATCAGAATTGATAATAATTTCACAAACAAGCGCCAGCTTGGGGTCAAACACCTTGGGCTAGCTGGGAAAGCGCGAAAACTGCGAAAACTGCGAAAACCGCGAAAACCGCGAAAACTGCGAAAACAGCGTAGATGTTGGAATTCGGTGTCTTCGCGCAGGCCTGGGGACGCGGGGTTTTCGCGGGAGAAAGCGAAGTTAAAGTGAAAAATATTGGGAGACTATAAAAGGAAGGGGGATTTCAGAATCAGGACAGTCAATTTAAGTGCTCGGAAGTAGAAGGTGGGAGTGGAAGTTATTTAATCTCGGGTTCTAATAAGTTTTCATCAGCGGTTTCAGTTTTAAATATTAATTCCGAGCGCTGCTGAAGTATCAGTGGTTGGTAAATAGTGAGATCCGTGGCGTTGCTGGCGGCAAGGAGGGTTTTGTTCGAGACTGCTAACTGTGAGTTTGCCATTTAATATATGTACATATAGCAGAATGAAAAATATGTAATTATATTTGAATTGGGGTTATTCCCGCCATTACCTTAAAGTTCATTGGATTTTGCACTTACTTGCGTAGACAATAAAGACACTTTTAGAATGATTCTTTTAGGGTTTTTAGAAAATAAAAACGAAGTTCTGCATCTTAGTGTTAATCTAAAATAACGAGTAATCTAGAAAAATAGACTGAGCATACTCTTTAATTCATAGATTCTTAAATTATAGCTTTATTAGTTAGGACATTTACTAATCCTTTTTTGTGTGCACTGAGTCTGGAAATTTAACGATGTCAACGAAGGACTCAGTTTTCAGCTGTGAAAGTGTTTTGTTTAGCTATACATATTCAGCTAGATTGGCATAGAGAGTTAGGGAAGTTGTAGATTACTAAAGTAAGACAGATTGTCATAGTCCTTTGTGAAATTATAACCTGAGGAGTTGGAGATTGGGTAAGTCAGTTTTTCCTTGTGAACATTAGAGGACAAGCGAGTGTATAGTAAACATCTATTATGAAGCTTAATCTGAAGGTAGCAAGGTCCTTTATTGTTCAGCAAATCTATATTTTCTGCAATGTTTCATAACAGATAACTTTAAGCAGTATGAGAGTACTTGTTATGGATTTTGCCAATTTCTACATGTTGATGTGATTGTGTTTTTTTAGGTGAATTTATTGTGTACTTCCATTTAGGTATTATTCCGTCTAGATGTACTAGATTTCATTATGCGTTTTTATATGTGTGTATTTTCCAGGTTTAAAAGTAAATAATCTTTGTGATCAATAGGGGCGATAAATCCCAAGAGACTTAATGTGGAAAGGTTTACGTTTTAATTACACATTCTTAACAACATTATTCCATATAGACAGAAATATAATTCATTAAATTATCATGGATTACATTTGTTTCAATAGATACTTACTTTACAATGATAAAAATAGAACACCAAATACTCATCTATTAACAACATTATGTCTATTTATACATAATGTTCACATACATCCTGAGTATTTATTTGTTTATATACAGTATTTAGAGAGAACTAGCTCTGGGAAACTAAATAATGGTTTAGTTGATTGTGTGGTATTAACTTATGAGATGAGTCAGAACCAGTATATTTAAACTTTAGCCTAAGGGTGGGTCTGTAACTAAGTTATTTTTATTATTCAGACTTTTCTATAAATCCACTGACCTCTGAAATGAGGTAAACAGACAATATATAACAACCTCAGTTTCAGAGTTAAGATTAATTATAAAGAAATATATATCTAGTTATATACTTGTCAGTCAATGAAGGAATTATTATAAACTAAAATTATCAGTCAATGAGCATAGGCAAGTGATAGCTTGTAGGAGTGCACCGAGGCAAAGGATTTTTAGAAGTAATTAATTAATTTAGTTTTCATAAGAGCTGACACTTATCATTTTAGTCCTGATAAATGGCTCATGACTGTTATTTATGATCCTAATTTTGTAGTAGTTTGAACTTGGTGACCGAGTGTGTTGGACGACTTATGTATCAGTCAAGCGGAACGTGAGACTGAGAGGAATTGTCTGTATACTTGGAATCGGACTTTCTTCACACATTTGCGCTAAAGACTAGCTTGGACACTTCAGTTTGGATTCTTGTTAATCCTTGTCAAGGGTTGAGTGTGGGGAGATAGGCATGAGTCAGATGTTAGGATTGACTTAATGAGAAATAGCTCTATAGTATGTTTCTTGTATCAAGTAGAAGAAAACCTTAATAGTAATCATTAATCCTTAAATTGGTGCTGTTAGGCGGACCCGTCCTCACCGCAGGAAAATTGGTGTGTGCTTAAGAAGGATTTTACCACCACAAAACAAAATAAGGAAATTCCTTCTTACTTCTAAGGAAGATAAAATATTCTATGTAAAGTAGTAAATGGTTCCTCAAGTAGATTCCATTGTATAACATAAAACATGGTTGCTGAAATAATTCTGTTAAATATAAATAATGTCTCTTATTTATTGAGCCTTTCATGTATAAACAAAACTCTTGATTATAAAGCACACATTGATTCGCCGGACGATCCAGCGGTCCCACAACAGTGAAATGATTGTTGTGCTGCCGTGCGTAGAGGTTATTACCCCAAAAACAATAAATATTAAATTAATAGATTCTTTAATCATTATAGAATTAGGAAAATATAAGCTTCTATACCAATACTTTATTCCTATTCTCTTTAGCTCGACATAAACTTACTCAGAACTCTTTTTTATAACTAATTATTTTATTTGTCATCTGGGGTTCCAACCATTTTTGTAAAAAGATCCGAGGTTTCTATTCATAACGTGGGGTTCCTACCAAATACTAGACGATCACATGTTTCATCACAAGGCCAAATTAAGTCATGACAAAATACAGTAGGTTTAATTCTATAAAGGAGTTATAGAGTATAGCAGTAAGAGTGGTGTGGTAGTTAAGTAGTTATTAATAAAGTGGAGGTTAAAGGGTGTATCATGGGGGGGATCGTCACAACTTTTCTTTGTTGTTATTCTGTGCCGTCAGCGAGGAGACAACAGTAACCGAGTCTCTTAGAAACATGTTTATAATATGGACTTCGAGCATGCTCAAGAGATGACCCATGTCAAATGGGTTTATTCTCATGGCTAAAACTCATGCTTGGTAGGTTTAAAACCTATAAAATTGGAGTTTTTAAGAATGACTCAGGAGACGTAACCATGGTAACGAGCAACAAAGAATAGTTGACCCACCCAGAAAACAAGGTCGCTTCCTGTGTCCCTATATCCCTATGTATGCTTTAATTTTTAAAACTACGCAACGGATTATGATGCGGTTTTTTTTAATACGTAGAGTGACTCAAGGGGAAGGTTTATATGTATAATACATGCATCAGTATTGCACCCGTGCGAAGCCGGGGCGGGTCGCTAGTTACAATATAAATTTGTATTCATGTCAAAAGTATCACATCATGATCGTCAATTAAGATTCAGATTAAATAATAATAATAATAATAGGAGCGCTCGTGGCCTAGCGGCGCCCGCGTACCGCGTGCGGTATGCGAGGTTAAGCAACGTCGGCCCAGGTCAGTTATTGGGTGGGTGACCGCTTTGAGTGATTATTAACTGAGCGCTCTCGTGCTTTGGAAGGCACGTTAAGCCGTTGATCCCGGCTGCTGTCTATGATAACAGTCGTTAAGCCAAGTTAGGCATTCGGGCGGCTCGAGAACTTCTAACAGTCAAGTTGCCCACTCACTTGACAAGCCTAATTCCAATAAGATCTGGTTTTCCCTCGGGTTGGAAAGTTGGGTTGGTCGCTTTTGTAAAAACTAGCGCCTACGCCTAGTCTTGGGATTAGGTAGCGGACCCCGGGCATCCTTCAGGATGCAACTGTACTGGGATAACATATACAATAAGGATCGTCAACACAACTTAGAGTCCTATTATGCGACTTGCTACCTTATTAATCGTCCGTCATAAAAGATAAGCATATTTCGTAAATAAAAACTGCATGTGCATTAACACCACCGGATTATCAACTCTAGGGCCTTTGCCAAAAGTTTAAATTGATTTAACAGAAATGAGACGTTACACGCCTGGTCCAATGGTAATGTATTCTGTGAACCGCTACATAAAAGTGATGTGAATTTTACAAAAAAATATTAAATTAGGGGGGCACTCCATACATTTACCGGTGGATGAAAAAAAAATTCAACGCACATAGTCGTGTGGGGTATCGATGGATAGGCCTTTAAAAATGATATGGAGGTTTGTAAAAAACTTGTCCATTTAAGTCAACCGTTGGTGAGATATTAGCTGTCAAAGGCATAGAAAGTCCCCCCTCCCCCGCCCCTTTAATTTCCAAACTATAAAGATTAAAATTCAAAAAAATTGAGGTGGTGTGCATTAGTAAATACTTTCAACGATATTTGGTTTGAATAATATAGGTTTTACGGTTTTTGAGTTATCGCTTAAAAACTGTCTTGCCCAAACAAAAGGTAAGTGCCGTGAGTTCCCTATGAAGATACTTTTTAGATTCAATGTATTGGATAGTGATTTTAAATGTGGACTAGTAGGTGTTGTTACGGAACCCTTCATTGTGCGTGGTCCGATACGCACTTGGCCGGTTTTCTATTACTGCACTCGTAATCTTTTGCTTACGCAGATAGAGTCGATAATCAATTGAACATTCAAGGCGGTTGTCACGGCTTGATGCAACGTGGTTATTAGAGTTTTTTGTGGTTACCCTAACTAAAGCATTGTTCTTAAGTGGATCGCCCAAAATTGAAAAACAAAGACTATATGCGCCTTTATTCACTTATACTACAGCAATGAGCTTATCTATAGTTGGCTTTATGGTACTTTAAATGTTGACAAATGAGATAAGTATTACGCGAGGTCTTGGGGCACGGTAGTGCCCGCGACAAGTCGAGTAAAACAACGGCCGTACCATTCTTTTCTCGAAGCGATTTAGAGCATTTTCAACATCCTGTAATTTTGTGCTGGCTAAAGTTAGAACTCTGAATTCAGTAACATATAGGGCATAATATGACTTAAATATGTTCTCAATAATATTCAATTTAAACTAGTAGATTAAGAACTATTGCCCATCAAAGTTCCTGAGTTTCGTCACTGACATGCTGACCGATCATCATAATTCTAAGGTACTTCTAATCCACCCACAAGCTTCTAATTTTAAACCTAATAGTTTAAGCCAATCAAATCATATACAAAAAATCCTAAAAATATTGCAATTACTCACATTTCAGAAATATACAAACTGATTAAGTAAGTTTGTAATCCCATAAAAATACAAGTGATATAAAGTTATACTATTGTAGTTCCTGCATCTATGAAAAGTTATTAGTTCTAGCATGCATTCATAAATTTGAATTGACACATTCACGTAAAAAAATAAGTGAGAGAGAAAAAACATTTCATGTTCAAATAGGCCAAGTTTCGAAACTCATAAAATTTTATTTAGTAAGCAAATAAAGATTAATGCCTGACTTGGCTCTACGTATTATCTCACAACATTTTTACTGTGAAATTCAGCCTACATGGAATGTTTTTTTTTACGATACGCTATATGTGACTGGCAACCACTTTAGCCTGTTTAGTGACCCTAATTATTATTTGGCGTCACAGTACATTTATGATAACATTCTATCATCATAAATTTAAGAGTTAGACTCTTGTCGGTGTAGTGTAGTGTCTTGTGCATTTATCAGATTCGCAGATGACATAGCTGCCGTAGCAGAAACACATAACGACCTACAGCTACTACTAACACCATGGACAGTACATTTAAAGAACTATCTCTAAAGATCAAATCAAAAATCAAAATCAAATCAAAATGAAAACATTTATTCTGCAAATAGGCCTCAAGGGCACTTTTACAAGTCAAAATCTATCTAGGTACATCAAATAAAAATAATACAATAATCAAAGTATCATTAATTAAATGTAGTGTTACATGTCAAAGATAAGACTAAGAAACTAATAACAATCGAGATTTGTTAGAGATGTATAAGGTCTCTAAGCGTCAAGATAAAAGGTAATAAAGTAGATACACTAATCATAATAAAATATTTTGAGCTATATCTATAACACGTCAACATGAAAATAATAAAATCTAACAAATGAATATCCTCAGAGATGTATAAGGTCTCTGAGCGTCAGTCTAAAAAAATAAAATCAAATGAGAACAGTGAAGTCTCTCATCATGTCAATTCCACTGAACACTAGTACGAAGTTACTAGTCCTTGCAAACATGAACAGACCGAACCCCACAAACAGCACCCGTTCACGAGTATGACGCGTATCTCAGCCATCAACACCAATAAGACTAAAATACTAACAACATCCAAAGCCGGATTGCAACCACAACAGAACATAATACTAGATCATACCCCACTTCAAAATGTTACTAGTTTTAAATATTTTGGGTAGTATCATCACCACGGACTCAAGATGCACTCCAGATATAAGAAGTAGAATCGGCTTAGCAAAACAGGCTTTCCACAATAAAAAACAACTACTGACCACAAATATATCCCAGAAAACTAAGAGGAAACTCATTAAAACTTTTGTATGGAGCATAGCGTTGTATGGGTGTGAAGCGTGGACCATGACTCAAAGAGATAGAGAATATTTAGAAGTTTGTAATGTGGTGTTGGCGCAGAATGGAGAAAATTAGCTGGACGGAAGAAATTACAAACATTCTATATGCCCTGAAAAATATTGATACGTTCCAAAAAATGCACAGTGCGAGACATAGGCACAAAATTGCGATAGCCAAATTTCGCGTTAGGAGGATCAGCAAATCCTTTTCGGGTCAACAATGCATACGCTATTATAACAAACTACCCCAGAAAGCGCTAGAGTTACCCTTTCCTAGAATAAAAACATATTTAAAGACTGTCTTAATGCAAAAGGCTTATTACACTATTGATGACTATATAAATGACATGGCATGCCTGGCCTCTCATAGGACTAAGTAAATAATGTTTTTGTTTTATGTTTTGACAATTTTAATTTTGTCAATTTTAATGTATTCATTGTATGTATTGATATACATACAATGAATGAATGATGTATTGATATTCATTGTATGTTATTAACTGACGATGCAAAAGTGATTGGAAATACTTGAATAAATGGTTTTTTATCTTTATCTTTATCTGTATGCTAAGTTGGCGGCCCCGGGGAAAAGAATACCCCAAATCCAATCCGGTCCAATAGGTCCGTCTGGGGCATGGTGCCCAGTACGCTGGCTGTGTTGCCTTGCTGTTTACTCCACCGACAAGAGCGAAGCGCTTAAGTTTTGATGATGATGAAACTTGTGGATGGAATTGGCACAGTTTATGAAACAACTTGAGTATTATCAAAGCTTTATTTATTTACTCTACAGAAAAAGGAAAACACAACATACGCAAGCAGACATAATTTAACGAAAGAAAAACCCCAAGTTCGACGTTTGCATTGCTAATCTCTTTATTGTTTTAAAATGTTTGTTTTAACTTTTATCCTAATATCTCGGAATACTGTCAGAAAAGTAGTAAACCCCGTCAGTGGCGTGAACGGTGGGGTAGAGAAAGGAGTGTAGAGTGGATGTATCTATATCTATAATTTTTAATTTAGTAAATTACGAAGAATGGCCCTACTAAAACAGTTGTTATGCACTAGTGTGGGTGAGTTATTCCAATGGGATTTGTTAGTAGCTTTGTGATATTTGATTTCCGCATCCTAAGGTTGTCTGGAAGAGATCGCTCTTTAGCGATAAGACCGCCTGTTGTCTGCCTCTACCTGTGTACTGTTGTTGTTTTGTTTATGTGTGTCTGATTCATTTGTGTGAGGTGTGCGATAAAGAGTATTTGTATTGTTTTGTATTGTTGTCTGGAGGAAATCGCTAGCGAGAAGACAGCCTGTTGTTTACCTGTACTTATTGTGTTTGTGTATTGTAAGTAATCCTTTAAGGTATGCAATAAAGAGTGTTTGTACTTATTGTATTGTGGAACTGTTTCAACTCGCCCCGTCTCTTATATATAGTCCATCCTCATATCAGCCGAAAGTCAAGAGTCCAAGCTGGGCCTTCCCAAGAGAGAGCCACAACGATAGGTACTGCGTCACCCGCATCCAGCCGACTCCCGCAACCTTTAGCATGTCATCAGTCCACTTTTCGGGAGGTCTTTCCACCTTCCGGTAGGTGGTCGCCAACTCGCCACTCGGCAAACCTTCCCGCCCCAACAACCATCAATTCTACGTGCAATATGTGCCCCACCTACTATCACTTATATCATAAACGAGCAATTTCAAAAAACGCTGAAATATGTTTTGTTTTATTTAAACAGAAAGTCTATATACGAAGTTTTAAATCTCTCACTTCAAAAAAGAGTTGCTCGCCATATAAACTTTGCACCCCTATTTTACCCTCTTAGGGTTAAAATTTTGCAAAACACTGAAAACACTTTCTTTGGATTTAAGTTCGTAATCTTTTTACGAATTTTTAAGTCTTCAGCTCAAAAAAAAAATTCTCCCATACAAACTTTGCACCCCTATTTGATCCCCTTAGGGGTGGAATATCCAAAAATCCCGTCTTATCCCTTGCATACGTCATAAAAGTAAGCTCTGGACCAAATTTGAAGTTTCTAGTTCCAGTAGTTTCGGCTGTGCGTTGTTGGTAGATCAGGACTTCTTCTTTTATATATATATTCACCGATTTCACCGATTTCACCGAGTGCTTTAGTTCGTATATAAAGAAGCTTAATTATCACTAGATCATAATTCCATAACCCAGCTAAGTTTTGGGGTGTATACAATCTTTTTTTTCCGTTATTATTTAGTTAATTCTGAATAGCAAAGTGTGAATGTGTACGCAAAGTTGGTTAAATTCCTTGTTTTCTTTCTATCTGTGAGTTCCTTTAATTGGCTTTGTATTATTATCTAAGTCTCTTATCATAATCTAGTAGCTGTTGGTACTCCTTAAAAAAAAAATATATATATATATATAGATTTAGAGATTTGGAGTGATCTACTGCGGATAGCCTCATTTCTGATACAATCACAAAGACTCCCAGGACAACCCTCTCTATCGCCTTCTTGAGGCCCTGGTTCTAAGGAAACTAATGCGATTTTTAATCGATTACGCAGTATGCTACCTATGCATGAGCATGGGCGTGACGTTCACGTGGCCGTCGTCGACGCTGGCGCTGTTCAGCGGCGCCAACACCACGCTGCACCGCCCCATGACGGACACCGAGCAGGCGCTCTTCGGCAGCCTCTCCTCCATCGGCGCGCTCCTCGCCACGCCGGTCGCCGGCCTCTTGCTCGACGTTATCGGACGGAAATACTGCGCAATCGTGTTCTCATTGATGCACGTGGTAAGTTCTCATATAGAGCATCGACAAGACTGAAGGGTAGACCCAGAACGAATGAATGAATGAATGAATGAATGAATGAATGATTGATTTGAATCAAATGAATGATTTATTCCTGTATGTGGGAAATGGGTTACAATTTGCAGTTTCTCTTGCCCTACCTTTTCAGGTGTACATACGTCTTATTCTACTTATATATTATTAAAATTAATGTCATCAAAATATTCAAATAACAAAATATTACAATTAAAACACAATTAAAAATACAATTAAAGATAAAAATTAAAATAAATGTCAGGCAAGAAATTACAATAAAAATAAAAATTGAAATAAATGTCAGAAAAGAGATTACAATTAAAACGAATCATTCAGAAAGCCATTGATATTATAATAACATTTATGTATGAGTAGATTCTTAACTAAATTCTTAAATAAGTTTAATTTCTGGCACTTAAAACTATCGGGTATCTTATTATAAATTGTGATACATATGATATAGCAGTTTATTGAGGTAAGTCCTAATTTGGCAGCAGGTTTATGTAACCTATGCTTATATTGTGCTCGAACCTTACGGGTACGTAGCTGCTGCAGATTCACACATATCCCTGTAGAGGCGTGAGAAGTATACACGCTAACAAAGTCATCATCATCATCATCATCATTTCAGCCGAAAGACGTCCACTGCTGAACATAGGCCTCCCCCAATTTATTTTTCCCTTGGGGGGGATTTGCCATAGTCGCCACGCTTGGCAAGCGGGTTGGCGACCGCAGTTTGATGGTGGTAATGATCGAAGGATGCTGCTGCCCACCCTCCGATTTTCCCTTATTCGCCTCCTACGAAACCCACGGGAAGAGATGGGGTGGCGCAATTCTTACCCGGCAACCACACGGGCAGCTAACAAAGTCATTGTGCCTAAATATAAAGTCATGGGTTCCGGGGAAGTTTTCGTTTTCGTGCATCGAAAATATGGATTAACTTACCGCCCCCTCTACGCAATAAGATGTCACTGCCAACCTTAAGAATAAGCAGGGGAATTATTTTTGAAAAACAACTGAATTAACAATAACTCCCTCAAGTAAAACAGCATGAAACGTTTGATAGTAATACCTTTTTGACGACCGGTTTAGCCTAGTGGGTAGTGCACCTGTCTGTGAAGCTGACGGTCCTGGGTTCGAGTCCCGGTCAGGGCAAATATTTGTGTGATGAGCATGAATATTTGTTTCTGAGTCTTGGATGTTTTCTAAGTATTTAAGTATTTATATCTATTAAATATATCGTCGTCTAGTACCCATAACACAAGCCTTCTTGAGCTTACTGTGGGGCTAGTTCGATTTGTGTAAGATTGTCCTCTAATATTTATTTTATTTATTTATTTATACACCTACACCTAAGTTTTTATTGCTCGACGAAATATTCCTTATTTCCTTGTTTATAAGTACGGATTTTAATTTTACTTTGTGCACTAGTAATATAGAAAAAGTGAAATATGAATTTAAGCGAATGCTCCCCTGGGTACCTAATATTATTTTTTGTTGAGCTGTACCTCCAGCCGACTAGAGGGTCTACTCCGAACTTCAAAACCTGAATTTCGTATCGTGTCGTTCCTTTCACTCTCGTGTTATACACAATATGAGTCAAAGGGTCGGCACGATACGAAGTTCGGATTTCGATGTCCTGAGTAGGCCCTCAGGCTCGCAGCACACGCTGAGCCCGAGCCTATTGTTGCTTTTTCCAAACTGGTAACACCGTTCATTGCTCTTAAGGGTCCTTATTAGTTAAAAAACGCTCATCTATTTAGATGATTTTCTGATTTAATTGACACGTATCTTTATATTTTCTCAGTGTCACTATCTAGAAAAGGACTATTGCAACCTAATGTCATAAATTTTAAATGTATTTTTTGATTTTTCATTAAGAAATATTGTTTCAAACATCACTCCAAATTGACCATTTTCAAGCTAAAAACTGTGTTTTTCCGCTTAAATTCTAATACATACAATAAAATCAAAAAATGGCCATGTTACTATCTAAAACTTTAATAAAATTATAGTATCCTTTAATCACTTTAATGGTATTATCAATACTTTTGTCATAATTTGAAATCAAAACATTTTAAAACTTATAAGGCCTCTTAACCAAATGAGCTACCATGTGTATCCTTTATTGTGACGAATCATTCAATCATTACACTCTTCTAATTACATCTTAGGCAGGCTTGTAGCGACATCTACCGGGAAGTTATTACAAGTTCAGAAACGGCACAAACGTCTCAATTTTTTTTTGAACCTGACTGTGGCTTTATAGGCCGGGCCCAATAAAGCGATAGGAGTGTGTGGTTGGAGAGTAGCCTGGGGAAAATCCAGGGAAACCTCCGACGACCACGCGCGGGTGGTTAAAACACTGGAATATTATACTCTAACCCCAATATTCATAAACGTCTATCAAACCCATATTAGTTAACTAGCCGCTAAAGTTCGTTTGGCCTTATCTGTCACTTTGACACACATGCTTGTGAGACAGTGACAACAGACATTTTAGTTAAGTAGTTTAAGGGGGTAAGAGTTTGCGCTACAGCGAGGTTGGTTGGCTTCAACCAAATCTGAGGTGACCTACCGTTATAACTCAGTAACCTCTACATTTTTTGACTATAATTTCTAAACATAACCTTGTTTTTCTGTGTTGCTTATAATTTCTGTTTTACTGTGTAATAAAAACCTACTTACAAATAAAAAATGGGCTCTAATTCAGAGCCCAGCGGTAGGGTGACCAAATTAAAGGCTGGCGCGTACCTTGCTCAGCGCATCGGTCTTGCTGTGCAGCGTGGCAATGCTGCCAGCCTTCTGGGCACCCTACCGCTGGGCTCTGAATTAGAGCCCATTTTTTATTTGTAAGTAGGTTTTTATTCTTAGTTTAGTATGTTCTTGTTTTTTATATTCATTGTTCCTTAAATAAAGACCCCATTATTGTTTGTTTTTTTTGCGGCAATAGATATTTCATCATCATCATCATCATCATTTCAGCCGAAAGACGTCCACTGCTGACCATAGGCCTCCCCCAAGGCTCGCCATTTAGACCGGTCCTGTGCCGTTCGTTTCCACCGGATTCCCGCGACCTTCACCAGGTCATCACTCCACCTTGTCGGAGGCCTACCGACAGCTCGTCTTCCGGTGCGTGGACGCCACTCAAGCATTTTCTGGCCCCATCGACCGTCAGTCCTCCGAGCAATGATAGATATTTATATATTTTTTATTTAATATATAGTTTAGCTTCAAACAGACTTACCTTCTTCTGCAGGTGTGCTGGGCCCTGATTATCGTCTCAAACCGAGTGGAAGTGCTCCTAACATCCATCTTCATATCGGGCATTGGGGGTGCTGCGTTTGTGATCGTCCCAGTTTACATCAGCGAGTTCTGCGAGGATTCAATCCGAGGCGGCATGACCTCTGGCTCCATGATCTTCTATGCTGTGGGCATGATCGTCTCCTACACTGTAGGGGGATATATGGACTACTATCCTATGGTGTATACTTGCCAGGCCATTGCTGTGATTGGGGTTTTGTTGCTGAGTTTTATGAAGGAGTCACCTTTGTTTTTAATGATGAAGGGGAGGGAGGAGGTAAATTACAAGCTTTTAACTTCCAGTGTAGATATATACATGATCTAAATCAGTGGTGGGCAAAGTACGGCCCGCGGGCCAACTGCGGCCCGCGAAAGCATTTTATCCGGCCCGCCGCCGATACATCGAATTAATTAGTACATGGCCCGCGATGATTATATTTTGATGGTTCAGCCAAAAACCAGAGCAGCGGTTTTATACAAAAGTGCAGTTTTGCTGCAATTATGGCCCTCCTCCGAAATTTCTCAAGCTTACTGGCCCGCCATGAAAAAAGTTTGCCCACCCCTGATCTAAATCAACCAAATTCCTGAAGTTAAACGAAGTAAGAAAGACTTCCACTGCTGGACGTGGGTTTCCCCTAGAAAACGCCAGAAGGAATGTGACGCGGATTGTTCTTAACCAACTGAGCAATCGTGGGTATTCACTTTGATTGAAAATTATAATTACGTTAGCGGACGCATCTGTTTGACAAAAGATAAACGCTTGTATAGCAAGCCAAGAATATGATACATATACAACGAACGTAATGTACATACGAGTACATATAAATTTTAATCAAAATCATTCATGAATAAGCCCTGAAAATCAGCGTCATGATTTTCATGATACTATGCTCAGCGGCACCCATTTTGGTACTAAATAAGTACCTATTTATAATTTCCTAGTATGTATAAACAATTTGGGTTATACACGGATTTAGGTTCGCGTCTTTTCTGTGGACATACCAAAAGTTAAGGGCTACAAAGCCTAATTTTGGATTGGACCAGTAACCCGCATAAACGGTGTCTCTGTTTCTATAAATCCCTGTAATACAAACATAGCTAACATGCACATAAGCCGTTAACTGCATATACAGTTTGGCGAGGTAAAATCATATGCCTACTGTAAGTTATATTTTTGAGTTAAATAAATAAAATAAAAAAAAAACTTTTGACCACCGGAGAGACAACTTTTGTTTTTTCATCTAAGTATGACCCATTTGTACCAAATAAATATTTCTTTCTTTCTATAAGCCTGTAATGTACTTATAGCATTTTGTTTTTGGTTTTCAGGAAGCCAGAGAGTGTTTGGCATTTTACAGAAGTGCGAATAAAGAATCGAAAGCAATTTTCCAAGAGATCGAGGCCATTACAAGATCACTCAACCCCGAGTTAGACTCTCCAGGTAGGTAATTTTTATATACATGTCTACTAGGAAAAACGAAAACAGCGACAATAAAGGCGTAAGTGCCGGCCGCCATAAGGTCCCTTTCAATATGGATTATCACAAATTATCAATTCTTAGCATCTCGTGTTATTTTGAAGTTTCGTTTTTTGGTCTGAACAACAGATTTTGTATTAGTCAGTAGTTACTAAACTGTTTGGCTAATGTTATGTTCATTATGATTTACTTGATGTAATATTTTTGCCTGTTTGTTTCCCAAATAAATAAATAAACTAACACCACTTCAATTGTTAGAATCCATCGAGCACCTTGACTTGAAGGTGGCATCAAATTATCAGTACTTATTACATAAATTATATTTTCTTTTTACAAAAAATGTACAGTAATTTAATTATAACAATTAAATGAATTAAAAACTTAAAATTAAAACAACTATATCTAACTAAATAAAAGAACAACGGTTGAAACTCACTTGAAAAGTCACTATTGAAAAAAAAACCTTTTGTTATATTATTAGCGATGTCAACTAATGGCTACTAATAAGGAGCCAATCATTGGGACATTTTCGTTAGTTGACTTGGGCCGGGTTTATAAAGATCCGTTTGACCAAATGTCAGATCAAATTTGGTAACTCAGTGCATTTGATCATGTCGCAACTAAATAAATAAATAAATAAATATTGGGGGACAATTTTACACAAATCGACCTAGTCCCAAACTAAGCAAAGCTTGTACTATGGGTACTAGGCGACGATATACATACTTATATATATATAAATAGATACTTAAATACATAGGCGCAGGCTCAATTATCAATCTTCGATACAAAGTTCAACCCCTTTTCACTCCCCCAAGGAATGATTAACGGGATAAAAACTATCAAATGGCCCTCCCGAAATTTTGTCTAAATCCGACGACACGACAGGCAAACAGACAGTTACTTTTGCACTTATAATTCAAATTCAAATTCAAAATAAATTATTGCCAAAAAGAAACAAAATGTGTACAGTACAAAGGATCTCTTATAACATAACTTAAAATAGGCACTTAAAATACATATTTATTTATATTAGGTTGGGCAATGGGTGCTCGTCTCAGCATATGCAGGGCTTTAGGCCTTGCGCTGATTTTCAGACGAGGGTTGGTCGTAACACTACGTAGTTATAGTAGTACCTAATAGGGATTAGCATTGAACTATATGTAGTTAATTATATAAACAAGGTGTCCAGTAAATAATGGACAAGCTTCTAACCTCCGATAGAGCACCTGAAGCTGGTCCAGAAAAATGACTTTCAGGTTTAGTAAAAGTCCCTTGGTTTTCGAGATAATCGAACTTTCCATTTTCTTAATAATTGGCTATCACTTAAGTGAACGAAAAAAGTTGTTAATGAAGAACAGAGATAACTTTATGTAGGACCTCGTCTCTACTAGTTGTCAGCACAACCACCCTCAAGTCAATAAGAGTAGGCAGCAACTGGCTTGAGAATCTTCTGGAGTAGCAAGCGTCCATAGGCTAATTTTCAATAATAAGTCTTGGCTACCCTATAGCTCTAATACCTGTCTGTTAGCAACACTATTAGATAATATTTAGAAATAAAAAGAACGAGAATATCTCTTCATTTATGGCCTCGACGGTCATTAAAGTCAAAGAAGGTACCAATTATTAAGAAAATGGAAAAGTTCGATTATCTCGAAAACCAGGGGACTTTTACTAAGCCTGAAAGTCCATCTCCTGGAGCAGCCTCAGGTGCTCTATCGGTGGTTATTCATATTCATATTCATTTATTTTGTTAATAATTCATATTACATGTCAATAGTTACATCAAATGAACAATGATAATATTAATAATCAATATGTATAATAAATCTCAATTCAATTCAGAATATTAATTTAAAAATAAAATAATTATAATCAGTCACAATAAAATAAAAAAAATAAAAAATATGTCAAAATACTTTAAGTACTTGAGTCGTGCATAATAAATTCATTAAAGTTATAAAAAGTGTGCTCGATAAGCCATTTTATTGAAGATTATTATTATTATTAGAAGTTTGTCCATTATTTACTGGACACCCTATATGTTTGTAGTTAATTTAACATTTCATAAAAATTAAATTTTGGCGTGTGTGCGTACTTTAAGATGGGAATTCCATGTACATAGTTTACAATGTAAGATAAAGAAGAATAAAGATAACTGCAGACACAGTGATATAAAGATAAACTTTATTTACTTTGGTTTACGTTCACTGTGTCAATAACGATTTAATTGGCAGTTAAGTATGTGCATATACGTCACACGTCACTCTAATGAGCTGGAGACTTCCTCGCACGACGTATCAGCATTGCGATACAGCGGGGAAATGCCGCCAGCATCCTCGGTACAATGCCTCAAGGGCCTGTTTTAGATTTAAGTTAGTTGTAATATTAATAAAGTTATTGTTATTTAACTATTATTACCTGCTATAAATTAGTTATAAAAATACAGAGCTATTTTTAATGTAACTACCGATCCAGAATTAAAATAAACCGTCCAAGCGAGCGCGAGCTATATAGACTTGTGCGCCGAAGGTTCAGTACGATTACAAAAAAAGGCCAAGTGCGTGTCGGACCCACGCACAAGGGTTCTGTACCAACACCTACTAG
Source organism: Epiblema foenella (assembly GCA_963556455.1). Classification (NCBI taxonomy): domain Eukaryota; kingdom Metazoa; phylum Arthropoda; class Insecta; order Lepidoptera; family Tortricidae; genus Epiblema; species Epiblema foenella. The sequence continues at coordinate 1,141,442 of OY747118.1, forward strand.
TCCACATTTAAAATCACTATCCAATACATTGAATCTAAAAAAGTCGTATCTTCATAGGGAACTCACGGCATTTACCTTTTGTTTGGGCAAGACAGTTTTTAAGCGAAAACTCTAAAACCGTAAAACCTATATTGTTCAAACCAAAAATCGTTGAAAGTATTTACTAATGCACACCACCTCTATTTTTTTCAGAATTTTAAACTTTATAGTTTGGAAATTAGAGGGGGGGACCAACTTTCTATGACTTTGATAGCTAATATCTCACCAACGGTTGACTTAAATGGACAAGTTTTTTAGAAACATTCATATCGTTTTTAAGCCTGGCCATCGATACTTCACACGACTATGTGCGATGAAATATTTTTTTTCATCCACCGGTTACATGTATGGGGAGTGCCTCCTAATTTAATATTTTTTTGTAATTTCACATCACTTTTATGTAGCTGTTCTTAAAATACACCTTCCTACCGGGGATCGCCGTTGCTCTACGTCCGTAGGAGTTACCTGGAATAACCCTACACGTGATCCCGGGTGGTGCTAACAGAGCAACAACTTTGGCAACTGCACTGTACTCCAGGACCTCGCAGTGCTCACTAGATACCTACTACACGAAGAACTCGAAAATTCAAGAAAAGATAATGAGTCCAGTGACCAAAAATGCCATACGATAAATAAATAAATACCTTCCTACCACCTACCTTTTCTTTTGGAGTAGTTAAATATTGAGTTAGCAACCCTATTACATGAGATACCTACATCGTTATGATAGACAGACACTATACACATATCATTTAATTTCAGACACTCCTGAAGAAGTGGAACTGAAGCCTAAGATCAAAGAACAGAAGAAGCTGTCGACTCTTCAGTTTATTAGTAAGATTTTCAGTATCTCAAATACTTATCACTAGCAGCGCCCTGCGGTGTTACCCGCGGATAAAAGGTAGCCTATGTCCTGAAATGAAATGAAATCATTTATTCTTCAATTTAGGCATGTTACATGCACTTATGAATGGCAAAAAACTACCACCGGTTCATAAAATAAACCTCTGCCTCGAGAAGAACCGGCGTAAGAAACTCGGCGAGGTGTCATTTTTTCAAAACAATATACAATGTATATAAAATAACAGTATAAATAGTACAAAATTCAAATGCTACAGTATAAACATACATACATATTTTTTAATATTAAGGACAAAATATTTCTGTGTTAGATTACTTGTGCGGGACGCTATCACTGCCAAACATCCCTATCCATGATGTAATCGTTTATCTTATAATATGCTTTTGAAATAAGTGTCTGTTTCACGACAGATTTAAATTTAGAATCCGTAAGTTCAGTAATGTGTCTTGGAATTTTATTGTAGAATTTTATACAATTTCCCAAGAACGACTTTTTTGCCTTCACTAGTCTATAAAAAGTTATTTTGAGTTTCCCAGTGTTTCTTGTAGTTATTAACTTATCAGTATTCGTTGGGAAATTGTATAAATTCTACCTAACATACATGATTATTTCAAATATGTACAGCGACGGCAGGGTTAGGATATCTATTTCCTTAAAGATTTATCTCAATGACTCCTATTCTTGTCTAAGCTACAAGTTTCATAGAGATCCAGAGTTTACTGTAAAGTTTCATAGAGATCCGTTCAGTCGTTTTTGAGATTAAGCGGAACGTACATCCATCCGCACAAACTTTCACGTTTTTAATATTATTAGGATTAGATTAGATTAGATTATTTATTTCATGATTACTTACTATGCTATTACGAACTAAACTTAAACACTGAATTATGACAATGCCTAAACATTTAACTGTAATATTTTTTTAAGTTTTTATAACAATAAACATTACAATGTTACCTATAACAATTTAACCATTTTTTTGGTTTTTTTGGTAAGCATTAGTGTACTTTGGCCAAAAATGTCTTTTTTAATCTACTTTTTAATTCAGTTATGCTGCACTTTTTGTCCTCTCTTAACAAATCAGTTTCGTTACATATTTTTGGTATCATAAATATATTAGTTCTTTTGCCATAGTAGTTTTTAGCAGTTTTCTGTACATATTTCTTTATTCTTATATTTTTTGTTCTATACTTGTTACTCTTTTGAGCGCAGCGTAGAGAAATAATAAATAAAATAAATAAATAAATATTAGAGGACAATCTTACACAAATCGAACTAGCCCCACAGTAAGCTCAAGAAGGCTTGTGTTATGGGCACTAGACGACGATATATTTAATAGATATAAATACTTAAATACATAGAAAACACATTATTTATTAAATTGACATTGTTATGATTGGTACCCTTACATTGGTAAAACAGTTAAATATTTTTTATTTCATCTTAGAGTTTCAATTTAATCTTTATATGACATTTTCAATTGTATTGTTTTCCTATTCATACTTTATATGACATTTTTAATTATGTTATTCCCTGATTATTGTTTAAATGTAGGTATATATTTAAGTATATACCTACCCTCATATTATAATTATTAATTATTTCATTGTTATAACGATCGATATACGATTAGCAAGATAAGCGAACATGTTTTATAATGTAATTGTATATGGAGATAAATAAACTAAAACTAAAACTAAAACATCCAAGACTCAGAAACAAATATTCATGCTCATCACACAAATATTTGCCCTGACCGGGATTCGAACCCAGGACCGTCAGCTTCACAGGTAGATGCACTACCCACTAGGCTAAACCGGTCGTCAAAAAATGTCTTTTTTAATCTACTTTTTAATTCAGTTATGCTGCACTTTTCGTCCTCTCTTAACAAATCAGTTTCGTTACATATTTTTGGTATCATAAATATATTAGTTCTTTTGCCCTACCATGGCAAAAGAACTAATTTTTTTTTTCTGTACATTTTTCTTTATTCTTATATTTTTGTTCTATACTTGTTACTCTTTTGAGCGCAGCGTAGAGAAATAATGTTCTTATTCCAGAGAAATCCTACTCGACCCGGCGCGCTCTCTTCGTAGTCCTCGTGTTGGTGACGGCATCCGTCTTCCAAGGTCTGGTGGTAGTGCAGGTGTACGCGAACACACTGTTCACTAAAGCCATCCCCACCATGTCAGCCACGTTGTCCAGCATCCTCATTTCCATCATCACAGTGATTGCCGGCTTCGTGACGGCGTACGTTACTGACTTGGCTGGCAGGAAGGTGAGTTTCATGGTCTTCTGAATGACTGGGTTTCACTCAGGGACCGATACCGGTATTTTTAAAAAACTCTGAATTAGCCCAATATTTTGGATTATTTTTTGCTCTTTACGTAGGGCTGAATCATGTATTTAGGTAACAACGTCGTATTATTAGATTGTCCCATTAAAAACGAAATAATGAACCGGTGACCGTAATAATACCGGTATTTTTCTATGGAGAAAATACCGGTATCCGATCCCTGGTTTCACTGGATCACTCACTTAGCTGAGTTCCTTGCTGGTCTTTTCTCAGCTAGGCTATTAGTGAACCGATAAATCTCCCAGTAGCTCGTTTCCACTCACACCTCAGATTCGAATACTCTTAGGCCGGGTTTTATAAAGATCCGTTAGATCAAATTTCAGTAACTCAGTACATTTTTTGACATAACAAACCGACATAAGGTATAACGGATGTTTATAAAACCGAGCCTTACAGTATTCCGATATTACCACGAGCGTAATAGCACAACTACTAACTAGCTATTTAGTTTTAGTTTCAGTTTATTTAATTCATTAACAATTTGTATTGTGTTTGAATGTCTCAAAATACAATATTACAGTAAAACATAACCGATATAATAAAAAAATCACACAATTAAAAAATAAAAATTACATTAAATTATTTAGTTGCAAATTGTCCTAACTATACAAGAACAAAAAAATACAAATAAAAATTAACTGAATTAAGAGTCAAACAATAGCAATAAAAATAACAATAGGTAAATAATAATAACAATAACAAAAGATTCAAAAGTGTCACTATCCAAATAATAATAGTTGTTAAAATCATTTATGTCATAACAGCTTTTTCTAATAAAAATACGATTTTAACCCGTCGTATACCGGTCCCTGGGATCCCAGGGATAATTACAAAAGAATGCTTCTGTTTATTTTTTTCGTAATTATTCAATTAAGATTTCATAATTGTCGTGATGTTGTCCCAAAAGGAGATTATGTTAACTATTGGGTCTGATATAGACCAAGGAATTCGAATAATCATTCACTTGTGATGATGGTGTGAATATCGCTTAAGTTTAATCGGGTAAAATATATTTTGTGAACCAGCAACATTGAGGACACCCGAATGTTGGTGGGGAAAATATTTATAAAAAGGGTAGTTTCTCATTTGTGATTTCTTCTTGATTTGTGACCTGCGGGGTAATCACGTAACTATTTTACTACCGTTAGGTAGATATTAATGTCAAATTCTAATTGTCAGCTGCGGGGTAATCACGTAACTTTATGTACTAACGGTAGATAGATTTTACTGTCAATTTTGAAGTATAAATGTATGAGCTGACAATTAAAATTTGACATTAAAATCTACCTAACGGTAGTACAAGAGTTACGTGATTACCCCGCAGGCGAATCACGTAACTTTATGTACTAACGGTAGATAGATTTTACTGTCAATTTTAAAGTATAAATGTATGAGATGACATTTAAAATTTGACATTAAAATCTATCTAACGGTAGTACAAAAGTTACGTGATTACCCCGCTGATGACGAATATACGTCTTTCATTACTGGAAACTGTATTTCATTTCATAATGTGGGTCATTGTCAGATTTAGGTTCGCGTCTTTTCGGTGGACATATCAAAAGTTAAGGGCCACAAAGCTTAATTTTGGATTGGTCTAGTAACCCGCATAAACGGTGTTTCCATAACTATAAATCCATAAAATAGAAACATAACTTGTATGTACATAAGCCGTTAACTATTGACCACCGGCAGGCGAATCACGTAACTTTTTGTACTAACGGTAGATAGATTTTACTGTCAATTTTGAAGTATAAATGTATGAGGTGACAATTAAAATTTGACATTAAAATCTACCTAACGGTAGTAAAAGAGTTACGTGATTACCCCGCAGGTGGACAATTTTTGATTTTACAACTGACAATGACCGATGTACATATATAACACTGTTTTTTCTATTATAAATACAATTTTGGGTGGACACTATTCTTGATACACCATCTCGTTCTAGCCGCTCATGGTGTATGCGTCGCTCGCGTCGGGCGTGTGCTGTGTGCTGCTGGGGCTGCAGATACAACTGCACTGGGCCCCGGATATCGTCACTGCGGTCTTCCTCTACATGTTCTGTATCGTCTACACGTGTGGAGCGGGCACTATACCCTACATATTGAGCCCTGAAGTGTTCCTGCCTGAGGTGTGTTACTGTTTATGATTAGCTTCTATCATAATGAAGGTGATTTCGTAACTGGGCGGGGCGGTAGGTAGGTGGGCTATTCTAGTTTTTCATGTACAGTCGCCATCAGATATATCGGAGCGAACAAGGTGCTCACAAATATCTGAACACGACTCTATTGTGAAGGCGTTAAACTGCATGTTCAGATATTTTTGAGCACCCTGAAGAGTACAGATATATTTGATGGCGACTATACATAATTTTCGGAAACCTTTTTTTTTAAATACAGATTTTGGAATACTTGGCCCTCACTTCGTATTATTATTTAGAAAGAGGTTTAATTGCAGTATCACTACCGATAGTTTTGGTAATTAACGAATCACACATAATATCCATAAATCGAGTAACTCAGTGGTCCTTGGATGTCTCACCATTTGTGTAAGAAAATGGTTTTTACCACTGTCTTACCCACCTTTTACAGCAATATGTTAATACTGAAGTATTTTTACCTATTAATTCCTTTTATTAGGTTCAGGTATTATTTTGAAATCCTATTTTTGTACACTAATTCAAAACATATCATAGTTTCTTGTCGGCTGATATGATGATGATGATGATGGCTAACTTTTGATAAACAGGTTAAAAGCTTCGTCTCCATGCTGGTAATCGAATGGGCGTGGCTATGCAACTTCATCATCCTGCTGGTCTTCAACCCAATCGTCAACGCGATCGGTTTAGGTCCGGTCTTCTACATCTTCGCCATGGTGTGTTTCGCAACCAGTGCGTTTTCAATATTCTTCCTGCCTGAGACGAAGGGGCTGCCAGTGGATGAGGTGCAGGCGCTCTTCAGCAAGAAGAGAAGTATCATTCCAACGCATGCGTAGAATAAAATTTTAGACATGAACGCTTTTGATTTATGTTACCCTGGTAGTGACCCTGTACATATATAAATAAATAAATATTAGAGAACAATCTTACACAAATCGAACTAGCCCCACAGTAAGCTCAAGAAGGCTTGTGTTATGGGTACTAGACGACGATATATTTAATAGATATAAATACTTATAAATAACAGGAAAAAACGCAAATGGGTGAATAAAAGAGTTATTTATATGTGTAAGCAAAGAGATAAATTGTATAAAATCTGGAAAAGTGACCCTACGAATTTAGAAAAACGAATATTGTATAATAAATATCGAAATAAAACTAATAAATATATAAATTTTGTAAAAAATAAATACATAAGAAAGGAAATTATTAAAAACTTTAAAAACCCACGAATTATGTGGCGGTTATTAAATGAGTTGTGCGGCAAAGCGCCCTTAAATATCGACGAGACTATTTTGAAATCTTTTAAATCAACCCCATTAGAAATAGCGAACCTGTTCGCTAAACATTACGACAGTAGCGCGTCATGCACGCATGTATCTTCGTGTAAGTGTCCCATGCTAGATGCCGACTCATATAAACCAACACCTTATGTTTGCATGAAACTAAGGCTTATCACCAATAACATGACTTACAAAATTATTAAAGAGCTAAACATAAATAAAAGTCCTGGCATTGACGGCATACGCGCATCAGATCTTATAAAAATAAACGATCTGATAACCCCCGCTATAACTCATTTAATAAACACTAGCATAGCTGCTTGCTCCTACCCAAATAAACTTAAAATTGGAATTATACGACCCATATACAAGAAAGGCAACCACTCTGATTGCGGCAACTATCGACCTATCACTATCTTACCTACTTTGGATAAGGTGGTTGAGCGTTACGTGGGCAATGAACTAAACTTGTTTTTACAAAAGCATGCCATTATTAATCCGAAACAATATGGATTTCAAAAAAAACGTAGTACCGCTCAACTACTTAGCCAGTTCACAAATGAGGTCAACGATCATATGAACCTAAAAAAACATGTGATCGTTGTTTTCATTGATTTTAGCAAAGCGTTCGATATGCTGCAATTTAACACCTTATATGCTAGATTGTACCAAAGTGGAGTACAGGGCCCCCTACTGACTTGGTTCAAAAATTATCACAACAACCGAAAAACATTTGTTAAAATAGATAACGTTCTAAATACAGGTACAGGTATCGAAACCACTATGGGCACAGCCCAAGGCTCAATAATTGGGCCGAGTGAATATCTGATTTACGTAAATGAGATGTGTTCTATAATCAAAGAGGGCTCTGTATACCAGTTTGCAGACGACACCTGTCTGGTAGCCGCCGACGCGGACATTGTAAAGGCAGAACAGCAAATGCAAGCAAACTTCGACCTTCTGTGCCGCTGGTCGCACGATATGGGGCTCGTCATAAATGCACAAAAAACAAAGGCTATGCACATCCATACTAGACACAATAAGACAGCTCACGTGCCGTGCATCATTGCACACAATCTCGACTGCTTGCACAAGAATGATACTCAATGTAATTGTACACAAATTGAATTTGTCATGCAGCATACTTACGTAGGTCTAATAGTTGACCATAGATTCAACTGGGGTCCGCACATACAGTATGTATGCGATAAACTAAGAGCGCTACTCAGTAAATTTCATATATTAAAATATAAACTCCCATATCGCACCCTTAAGCTGTTGTACACCTCCTTGGCGGATTCAGTAATTACATACGGACTAAGCAGTTATGGTAGAACTTATAAGACCTATCTTAACGATATTTATAAACTACAAATTAGGTTACTTAAAAACATTGTACCTAAAAACATACGGAACAAAATATCACCAAATTATGAGCAGTTGTTTAAGCAATGTGAAGTAATGCCTGTATATAATAAAGTTAAACTGTGTATCTTAAAGGAAGAATATACTTATATAGACCAACTAGAAATAAATGTAAGACAAAAAAATCTTCGACAAAATATACCACAGACAGCTAAGTTCAAATTACCAAAATTTGTTAATGTGCATGGTAAAAGAAATGTCAGATATCTCCTTCCGTATTTAACAAACCAACTACCTAAAGAACTCCAGCAAAGATATTTAAACAGCTTCAAGTCGATACCGGCTATAAAAAGATATCTAACGGTTATCTGAACCGGAATAGTTGAACAAAGTTTGTTGTACGTAATGTAAAAAAGTTAATGTATACCATAGCGAACTATTCACCAGCATATAAACCCTCGAGGTTTCCGTTGGTGAAGCAATATTTACCACTTTTTGTAAAATAATGTTTTTGGCCAATAAATTAAAAAAAAAAAAAAAAAAAACTTAAATACTTAGAAAACATCCAAGACTCAGAAACAAATATTCGTGCTCATCACACAATTATTTGCCCTGACCGGGATTCGAACCCAGGACCGACAGCTTCACAGGCAGGTGCACTACCCACTAGGCTAAACCGGTCGTCAAATATATACATACATATTGTTTCTTTTGTAACATTTGTCACGGAATTAGTTTAGTTTTGTGTTATTTAATGTTTTTATTCAAAAAGTTCTTCTTAATTGGTAAATTATACACAGTGTTTCCTCCGAATACTAAATTTATTAATATTAGCATGTTCTGAGATACTGGAATAAGTTGTGGTTACCTTTAATTGGATAAGCATCAACTTAAAATATTACCTAAGTTATTCACGCATGTATGGTGTATTATCTGTTGGTGATCCTTAATAAATAAATAAATAAATTTATAGTCCTCCTTGTCGTATCCGACGACGGCGACCCTTACAACTTTCTCTGATGAGCACGGATATGGCTCGCAAAACCGAATTTGGATATAAATGTTCGGTCGCACTGTGTGCAGTATAACTGCCCCTGATCATTTCTTGTGTAGGAATATGAAGGCTTGGGCCGAGTCTTTCGTAGATGCTCAGCAGGGCAACTTTACTGCCAGGAATCCCACATGGTTTTTAAAACCAAATTTGGCCTTGCGAGTCACATTAGAGCTCACATACGAAAAAAACCGTAATGGTCGCCGTCATCGAAACCGATGTGGAGGACTATACAGGGTGTCAAATGGCTATGCCACATGGAGGGAAAGTACATTGAATATTGTAGATGGAGCATTTTACTGAAAGAAGACATTATTTAAATTTTAAAAACAATTTAAACTGCATTCACAAATATTTAAATAATAATTAAACCGTGAACCGGGAATCGAACCCGTTACACGAGACTGAAAAAGAAACAAAGAAAATAAACAATTAAACAAAATATTGAAAAATGCCTTGGTAACTTGGCTTAGCTAACTTTATGGCCAGATGTGACATAAACTGTAGTGTAGTTTAGGTATTTGTGAGCACCTTGTGAGCGTTGATAAATCTGTTGGCGACTGAGGGCCTACTCCTAACTTCGTATAGTGCCGTTCATTTCACTCTCGTATTGTTCACTATATGAGTGAGAGGGACGGCACTACACGAAGTTCGGATTTCGAAATTCGGAATAGTCCCTCTGTACACTCTAGCTCAAAAACATTTTCACGGACAAATTTATCAAAACATGTGAACGCGACTTTATTGTAAGGGTCATAAGGCTGCTCAGATATGTTTAACATACATCTATAGTTATATTTATGAAATTGACTGTACCTAAACAGTTTGCATATAGAGTTGCAGTTTGTATTTAGAACTTAGAATTTTATTAAGAGCGCTTTAATAAAATGTAACAGGTCCACTAGCGCCCCTTGTAAATAATTGTAATTATTTAAATTTAATGATATATAACTAAAAAAGAGGGCCGCTACGTACTGTAGTTTGGATTTAAGTACTTTTTGAATCCATCAAACTAATAATTTACGTTGCTAGATTGGTCTCTCTATGAGCTCAAAAATAAAACGGCCGTTTTAACTTTGGACGCATAGATTGACGAATCCAGCAACGTAATAACTAGTTTGATGGATTCAAAACGTACTTAAATACAAAATACAGTACGTAGCGGCCCTCTTTTTTAGATATCTATCGTTAAATTTCGACAATCAGAATTATTTACGAGTGGCGCTAGTGGACCTGTTACATTTTATTAAAGCGCTCTTAAGAACAAAACTTGACATTTTAATTATAATAATTTATTAACAAACTTGACAATGTATTTAGAATCTATAAAAAACGAAACTTGACATTAAAATTGGGATCTATTAATAACAAAACTTGACATTTTAATTATAATGAATTATTAACAAACTTGACAATGTATTTAGAATTTATAAAAAAGGAAACTTGACATTACAATTGGATTCTATTAATAACCAGAACTTGACATTACGATTAGAATTTAAATATATTTCCTATGCATTGTGTTCTCTTAACACTAGTAAACATTATGTGCCCTATCTGGGTGTCATGTATCTACCAACTACTTGTAACATCTCCTGTATTGCACTTGATATAAATCACTATATAGTATAAAACAAAGTCGCTTTCTCTGTCCCTATATCCTTATGTATGCTTAAATCTTTAAAACTACGAAACGGATTTTGAAGCGGTTTTTTTTAAAGTTAGAGTGATTGAAGAGGAAGGTTTATATGTATAATAACATCCATTAAATAGTGCACCCGTGCGAAGCCGGGCGGGTCGCTAATAGTTTACAAAATAGATAGATAGATAGATAAAAACTTTATTGACGGATATGACTTGACAATTTAGAAAAAACTACTCTTACAAATAATCACACTTATAAAATAAAAACAGTGCTAATGGACACAAAACTATACTAATGCCTATACTATTGGCATGACATAGCCGCGAAAAGGTGCCGACTCAGCATAATATTTTATATGACATTGCATTTCTGTTATATCACATTGCATTTCTGTTACGTGTGCGTGTATTTAACGTCTGAACGTCGTGTGCGTGTGCGTGATTACTTGATACAGATAGATACTTAAGATGGTGTTCTAACATAAGAGTCCTTCAACATAGATGTCGAATAAATAAATAACTCATAACAACTTATCGCTTTAATAATAGCTTGTTAGCTTCTTACTATCGTTCTTGTTTTTATCCTTGTCGTCATTGAGTTGGTGCTCAGTAGTGTTGCTGCTGCCCAACTATCCTCGTTATGTATGTTACACAATGTGCTAATAATTTAGTTTCGTTAGTTATGAGAATTCCAGTTTCGGCAAAGTTTTAATTCTAATTTGTAACAGATTATTTCCCTTTTTTTTTGTTTTTGTTGCATGTGTGGTTACGTTAGCGCGTAATATTAGTACCTATTAGTTAAGTATCATGGCACTACCTGTGAGTTCCTATAATTGGCTATCTGTATCTACTTGATTGTGTAATGTTATATAATAGCTGTTGGATCTCCAAATAAAATAAATAATATATATACTATATTTATGAGTGACTGTGGAGTATACAATTCTTATCGTACGATTTGCACCGAGTGCATGTTGCGTGTACTATATTATTACTACATTACATTACGCTTGTTAGCGGACCCTGCACTGACGAGTCTACGACCCCAGATTCCTGTTTGACCGCGCGGTAGTGACGCGCACGTTATTATTAACGGTTATTAAACGGTTATTAACCGTTATAACCGCGAGAGTACGTGGTATACTAACGGCGAAGGCCTTCTATGACATAGATGAATATGTAAATTAAATTTGTTGCATGCCTTTGTAGTTTTTTTTTTGACATTTAAATTCACTATAATAATTTAAATAACGTACCTAATCTAATTGAAATTTTTATTTTTTATTTAATCGACATAATTAAATTATTGTAACAATCTACTGACATGTAAAATTTTTGTATATTTTATAAATAAATAAATATGAAATATGAAATATGCGAGCCGAGACCGTAGGAGGATTAGGAGTATTAGCGAATCACCAAGGGGGACGGACGGAGAATCTACAACCCCGCAAATACCGGGATCGAAATTATCGTGTGGGATTGTATTCCGTACCTCCCACAATGCGATCCATAGGTGGTCGCAGCTCACTTCCACTCACCTCACCATGCCGAGATTAGTATTAAAATCACTTCGGTTAATCGAAGGATAAACTTATAATGGTTTTTTCTGAAGCGTGATCTCATTAAGTATTGTAAATATCGCCACTTGAAAATACCTTAACTAAGAGCCGATTTTTCAATTAACAGATAAAAGTATATATCATATAAATGTTAGCTGTGTCCTTTTCTTTCATATGACATTAGAAAGTGATAGCAATAATTTTAAGTGAAGGATTATTTTATCTGGCGATTGAAAAATCGACACAGTGACGTAATAACAAAAATATTCAATATAGCTTTTGCCTGTCACATCGTCCATGTATACTCGTTAATCGCCATAAGGTATTAATTGTAGAAAACTGAATAGCAAATATTCTATAATAGTTTTCCATTTCGGCGAAGGAAAATATATTGAGGAAACGGGTCTAATTGCAACCAGGTCTAGTTTTCCATCGAGGTTGGAAGGTCAACCGGCAGTCGCTTTCGTTAAACGAATTGCTACATGAATAGTCGCATCAGCAATAGTATGTAAGGGTATAAATCCTTCCCATGGTCTCAAACTATCTTTACCCCAAATTTCATTTAAATCGGTCCAGCGCTGAAAGGGCAAAGACAGACAAGAGTTATTTTCGAATTTATAATATTAGTAAACTACTTTTATCTCACGAGCGCGGGTTAGCCATAGTTGCAGTTGTAACACATACTATGCTGACGCACACATAGACAATGTGCATGTATAGCTCAACACACAACCATGGCTCCTCACACCTCAGATTCGGTCTCACACCTCAGATTCGGTCTCACACCTCAGATTCGGTCTCACACCTCAGATTCGGTTGAAACCGCTCAACCAATCTCACTGGAGCGCAAACTCCAACCCCCGTATTCATAAAACTTAACAAACCTCTGCTAACTAAAAAGTTCTTTGTCTCATTCTCACAAACGTCAAAGTCAATGTGACAGATAAGGACAAACGAACTTTAGCGGCAAGTTAACTAATATAGGTTTGACAGACGTTTATGAGTAAGGGGGTTAGAGTATTCCAGTGTTCCAAACCACAGGCGTGGTCGTGCCGGAGGTTTTCCCCTGGATTTTCCCCAGGCTACTCTCCAACCGCGCACTCCTATCGCTTTATTGGGCCCGGCCTATAAAGCCACAGTCGGGTTCAAAAAAAAACCATGGCTCACACGCGTTCGTGAGATAAAGGTACTGTATAATCTATGGGTATCGCCATACAGATGGGCTACCGCGAACCACAAACGAAGTTTTCCCTCTCTGTCTCACTTATATGCAAACTTGCAAGTGCGACAGAGAGGGAAAACTTCGTTTGCTGTTCGCGGTAGCGCCCCAGGCGTTGTACGGGACAGTCTCGTACACTCTTGCGATGATAGTTGATAATTGATAACACTGCTTTTTTCCACCGAAATAGTGATTTATTGATTAGGTAATTAAATGATACGATGTTGGCTTAATGCGATTACACTCCGCGGCGGTCAGACATGTACTAAAGTAATGAAATTAATGCTAATTAAAGTAAAAACGCTGACACACGGAATGCACACCTTTTTACAGACCGTACAGGCGTCTATATCAAGGGTCAACCGTTTTATAATAACGTTATTTTAGTAACGATAACGTCACTCGTCCTAACGCCTCAGTTAAAGTGATAGTCATGGGCCAGTGTGGTTCTAACGTTCGTTGCGGATGCATGCGCCGGGTTAGGAACATATAATATCCACAAACAAATAGTTAATTGTTAAAAGTTTAGTTTGCGACTTCTGTAAGGTAAGTTTTTTATTGTTTTTCTTTATTTTTGACCTTGTTTGACCTTTTATTTGTTGACTAATGTGTCAAAGTAATTCTAGGTTATTGACAGAAGCAGTTTGTTTACAAATGTTTTGATAACAATATACTGATTGCGTTTTATAGCTAACGGAAACGCAATACTAGGTGTATTGCGTTTCCGTTTTTTATTTAATATTAATTTTTTATTTATTTAAAAAATCAGCTGGAACAGGATATTTTACATACATATGATATGAGCCACTATTTAAAGGGTTTAAATAATAGTTCGCGAGATCGCGCGGCACATTCGTGTTTATCACGTTGTTAGTTTGCAATAATAAATAACATAATCATCATCATCATCATCATCAGCCTGTGTCAGTCCACTGCTGGACATAGGCCTCTCCCATGGCACGCCACTGAGCTCGGTCTTCAGCTCGTCTCCAATCCCTGCCCACTGCCTTTCGAATATCATCGCCCCACCTAGTTACAGGGCGTCCTACACTACGTTTATAAATAACATAATATCCACAGTATTAATCTAAATTTAGATAATATTTATTAAGTAAATAAATAAATAATAAATATTTGTGGACAATCCTAAAAAAAAATAGTAAGTAATAGTAGTAGTAATTAGTAATAAACATTTCTATCGCAATCCTTTTAATATCTTGACATTTTAAAACAATCATTTATATTCATATTCGTAACTTATTGACAATTTAAACTTATTTTCAATTGTAATTAATTTTGTATTCTAATTTATTTTTGAATTTTAATTTATGTTGAATTATGTGTTTGGATTTTATGTATATGCATGCTGCATGCTAATTTGTAGCTATTTGTGTGCCATGTGGCGAAACATAGTGACTCTATATCTAAGAATAAGACCTACATATTTGTAATGAAATAAGAAATAAATAAGAAATAAGAAATATTTATTCGAGACAAAGACAACAATTAATACAGCAAAAAATAGAATATAAAAATAAACAAAAAAGTTGAAGAGAGAGAAAAAGAGAAGAGAGAGAGAGAGAGAGAGAGAGAAAGTTGAGAGTTGAGTTGTTGAGTTGAGTAATGAATACCTATGTTTGACAAATAAATAATTTGAATTTGAATCTTACACAAATCAACTTATTCCCAAACTAAGCAATGCTTGTACTATGGGTACTGACGATATACATACTTATATATATAAATATATACTTATATACATAGAAAACATCCAAGACTCAGGAACAAATATTCGTGTTCGTCACACAAATAAATGCCCTGACCGGGATTCGAACCCGAGACCTCCAGCTTCGGAGGCAGGGTCACTACCAACTAGGCTAAAGCGGTCGTCAAAGTAGTTTTTTACATTTGCCATGGTTAATATTGGTACTCGTGATGTCATGCAATAACTTCTTAGGTAGGTTGTTCAAAATGTACGGAAGTAAATAATAAATCATTCTTCTACCATAAGTGTATTTCTATATGTCTTAAGAGGCCTTATAAGTTTTAAAATGTTTTGATTTCAAATTATGACAAATGTATTGATAATACCAATAAAATATTAAAGGCTACGACGATTTTACTAAAGTTTTAGATAGTAACATAGCCATTTTTTTATTTTATTGTGTGTAGTAGAATTTATGCGCAAAAAACAAGTTTTTAGCCTGAGAATGGTCGATTTGGAGTGATGTTTGAAACGATATTTCTTAATGAAAAAACCAAAAAATACATTTAAAGTTTATGACATAAGGTCGCAATTGTCCTGTTCTAGATAGTAACATTGAGAAAATGTCAAGATACGATTCAATTCAAACAAAAAATGGCGTAAAAAGATGAGCGTTTTGTAACTGATAAGGACCCTTAAAACATATAAAAAAATAAAAGTGAAGTCATATATATATATATATAATATTATTTAAGCCGCAAGATACAATAACAAAACACTTCAAATATTTTCGCCAAACTGCAAAACAGTTTGTTGGCGAAGCCAGCACTCTTTTTTACATTTAACCGTTTAAATTAGGCTTTTATAATTGATAATCCACACTATTGTATTGGAACAGCGGCAATAAAGGCGTAAGTGCCGGCCGCCATAAGGTCCCTTTCAGTATGGATTATCACGTATTAAAAACTAACATCTTATACCTACTCGCGTTAAATGGCCCACTGCCTCCCACCGCATAAATAGAAGGTACAGTCGCATAAACAGTAGGTACAACAGAGCAAACCAGATTTGATTTTTTTTGAGCACCCTGAAGAGTGCAGATATATTTGCTTTGCTTATCTAAGTTCCCTAAGCATCAAAATCAAAACATTTATTCTGCAAATAGGCCTCAAGGGCACTTTTACAAGTCAAAATCTATCTAGGTACATCAAATAAAAATAATACAATAATCAAAGTATCATTAATTAAATGTAGTGTTACATGTCAAAAATAAGACTAAGAAACTAATAACAATCGAGATTTGTTAGAGATGTATAAGGTCTCTAAGCGTCAAGATAAAATGTAATAAAGTAGGTACACTAATCATAATAAAATATGTTGAGCTATATCTATAACACGTCAATATGAAAATAATAAAATCTATTAAATAAATATCCTCAGAGATGTATAAGGTCTCTAAGCGTCAAGATAAAATGTAATAAAGTAGGTACACTAATCATAATAAAATATGTTGAGCTATATCTATAACACGTCAACATGAAAATAATAAAATCTAATAAATAAATATCCTCAGAGATGTATAAGGTCTCTAAGCGTCAAGATAAAATGTAATAAAGTAGGTACACTAATCATAATAAAATATGTTGAGCTATATCTATAACACGTCAACATGAAAATAATAAAATCTAATAAATAAATATCCTCAGAGATGTATAAGGTCTCTGAGCGTCAGTCTAAAAAATAAAATCAAATGAGAACAGTGAAGTCTCTCATCATGTCAATTCCACTGAACACTAGTACGAAGTTACTAGTCCTTGCAAACATGAACAGACCGGACCCCACAAACAGCACCCGTTCACGAGTATGACGCGTATCTCAGCCATCGCCTCCCTCGACCATATGTTAGGGAAGGTTGCGACCCGATCAACGACGCCACCGTAAGCAAAGACCTTTAGGCGAGCATGACATATTCAAGCTGCAGGACATTTATAATCAAAGTAGTACTTAATAATAAAATCGAATACAATGAGATACCTCATGATGTGCTCAAATGTACATGAAATGATTTTAGAACAGTAAAAGTCCAGACTAAAATTGTAGTTATACATGTCAACAAACAACAGATCCGTATGCTATAGTATACATGACCTTGTCATTAAAATCATGACCACACGAGTATTTATTGTCAATTACGTGATTGTACTATTGTCGTCACAGATAACTGACCACTGATAGCCCTTATCTAGTTGGGTTAGTTTATGTTAGGTTAGGGATTATTTTATACCACGCCGGTGGCAAACAAGCGTACGGCCCGCCTGATGATAATCTCACCGTAGCCTATGGACGCTTGCAACTCCTGCTGGGGTGTCACATAAATAAATAAATATTAGAGGACAATCTTACACAAATCGAACTAGCCCCACAGTAAGCTCAAGAAGGCTTGTGTTATGGGTACTAAACGACGATATATTTAATAGATATAAATACTTAAATACATAGAAAACATCCAAGACTCGGAAACAAATATTCATGCTCATCACACAAATATTTGCTCTGACCGGGATTCGAACTCAGGACTGTCAGCTTCACAGGCAGGTGCACTACCCACTAGGTTAAACCGGTCGTCACATGCGCGTTGCCGACCCTTTAAAAATTTATACACTCCTTTCTTGAAGAACCCCATACTGTAGTCCCTCGGGAAAACCTCGGCAGGGAGCTCATTCCACAACCGGAGCGTCCGTGGGAGGAAATTCCTCTGAATCCGTACGCGACCATTTTGGTTCTGGTGTGAGGATGAATGCCTGCCGACGGTGAGCGGTGCGGTGGTAGAAAACGGCCATCGGCAGATGATATGCACACACATACACACACACTCATGTACACGCCCACGCATACACACTAAACACATGCTTACTCTCAATTCGTAGATTCTATGCTTGTTGCCATTTTTATATCTAGTATATGTTAGTAATAATAATTATGTTGTATTGTCATCTTTTCTGACTTCTCGCGCACATATTGTTAATCCATTTTTGAATTGGCTACCTACGGGACAGGCTTAGCCTAGTGTAGGGGCCAGTCGAACCGCATAACGAAAAATCCACTCTGTACATTACTTATAAATGATGATATGTTCAACTATACCTGTAAACTTTTATGTACGGATAAACTTCTTATGTCTTATGTCTTATATGTTTTAAATTGTATAGCTCTTAAAAAATTGTATTATGAGATGGAAAACCTTAATTCTGTACATAAGTGAGGTAAACTGTTCGCCCTAATTATTATGACAACGTTCAGGAATGCTCAGTTAACTGTCATGTCGTGTCGTGAGTAACAAATATCTCGCAATTTATTTTAGTTTTAAG
This sequence comes from Epiblema foenella, assembly GCA_963556455.1. Classification (NCBI taxonomy): domain Eukaryota; kingdom Metazoa; phylum Arthropoda; class Insecta; order Lepidoptera; family Tortricidae; genus Epiblema; species Epiblema foenella. The sequence goes on from OY747118.1 coordinate 1,160,057, forward strand.
TAGCCATTCATAATTTCATACCTTGCTAATTATACGGGTGTGGTACGGGTACATTTTTAATAAATGCTCTTTTGTTTTAAGTTTTAAAATTAAATCTTTTGTTTCGTAAACTAACTTTTCCGTCTGAGGAAATAGCGTTAAATAATGTGACATTTTACAATACAATACAAATACTCTTTATTGCACACCTCACACAATAAAATAGCACATAAAAAACAAAAAACATAGATACAGCGAGACAGAGGCAGAACAACAGGCGGTCTTATCGCTAAAGAGCGATCTCTTCCAGACAACCTTTGGGTAGTGGAGAAATGAAATATAAAACTGAAAAGTAGGTGGTGCATAAACTATTACAATGAGGAAAAAAAAGATGACGATGATGATGATGTGACATTTTACCTTTGTATCTTAGATAGTTTAAGAAAATACAGTCCGTATTCCATAAAGTAGTTTCATTTCTTAAAATAAATCGAAGAATATAATTGCAAAAATGAAGAACAAAATGGTTAGTAAATTAACAATATAATTACGTGTAAGTAGTATAATGTAGATTAAGATATTTTCAGTGATATCCCAAAACATATCGCACTGAGGACATAACAAGAATAGTATTAGAAATATTAAAATAAAATCCTAGCAACATGTAAAGAGTTGACCAAATATACTAAAATGATTATAAAAATAGCCTTAGACTTGTGGACACCGCTCCACGCATTTCAATGTGTGAACATTTCATGGTCAGATGCAAATGAAAAACCGGCCAAGTGCTTGTCGGATCACACACAATGAAGGGTTCCGTACCAACACTATTCAATACTTATGTATATACCGGGTGTACAATCCAAATGGGTCAGTATGGAGAAGTCGGAAACTATGAGAGATAGCGAGATCTGTTCTTAGGAACCATGACGTCGATTTTAGATTTAATAATAATTACATTCAAACTTTTTTCCATTTTCAAATTTTAAATGAATTGGTACGCCCGCTGAACAAATGCGTTCTAATTTTAAATAAACGCTATTTGTAATGCTTAATACCGATGCAGATAAGATATGCATAAGTGGTCTCTTCAGATAATTGATGATCGATTCATATTATTCACGACATTTTGCAAATTAATAAAACTGTGGGCATTTTAGTCTAATTTACTGTCAGTTATGTTTACACAAGATTTCATAGCCATGGTCCTTTTTACTTAACGCGGTTACAAAAATATTGACCAGGTTCGATTCCCGGTTATGTATGAGAGTTAATAAAAAAGTTTGAATGTAATTATTATTAAATCTAAAATCGACGTCATGGTTCCTAAGAACAGATCTCGCTATCTCTCATAGTTTCCGACTTCACCATACTGACCCATTTGGATTGTACACTCGGTATATATTTATATATTAGTAGTTCTATATGTTTATTAATGTGTAGTTGTATATCTAGAATATTTATATAAATACATCTTTGTACACGTGTTGGTTTGTCTATCGTTTAGTTCCTATTCTTCACTCAATTGCTCAAAGGTTAACTGGAAGAAATCCCTTACAGGAATAATTTCGCCTTTGTACATGATTTATCTGTTTTTTCTGTATAATTTATTTTACCTTGTCTTGTGTACGATAAAGTGTTTACATACATACAATAAATTGAATTGATTTAGTTCGAATCGTCGGAACTCACGGCACTCACGACCTCTTGTTCGAGCAAGTTTTTCAGCGAAAACTCAACGACACTTTTTATGACTGCCAGCTAATATGAAACCAACGGCTGAATTAGATGAAAAAGTTTTTTAGAAACCTCCATGTCATTTTAGGCCTATCCAAGGAACACCACACGACTATGTGCGTTGATTTTTTTTCATCCACAGGTTACATGTATGGAGTGCCCCCTATTTTTTTTAGTAATTTCACATCACTTTTATGTAGCAGTTCATAAAATACACCTTCCACCAAATTTCATAGTTCTAGTCCTTATAGTCTCCCGGAACCGTAAAAATTATATTATTTTATGCAATTATTGTATAAGAAGGGTCTTAAAACGCGAGTGGCGTGCTTGTTAAAATTGTTTACACAGCGTATCCTTGTACAGTAAAATCCTCGCAAAATAACGTTATATTTACAAATCAATTGACGCCAAAACGATTATTTTGTTCAGGGATCTTTTAAGAGGCCTTACTAGTTTTAAAATGTTTTGGTTTCAAATTATAGCAAAAGTATTTATAATACCAATACCTTGAGCAGAGCATATGATGATATAATTAAAGTTTTAAATAGTTACATAGCCAGTTTTTGACTTTTAAGCGGAAAAAAACAGTTTTTAGCTTGAAAATTGTCGATTTGGAGCTGTTTGAAATTTTTTAATGAAAAATTAAAAAAATACATTTAAAATTTATGACATTAGCTTGCAATAATCCTGTTCTAGATAGTAACATTAAGAAAATGTCAAGTTACGTGTCAATTTAATCAGAAAATGGCCTAAATAGATGAGCATTTTTTAACTGATAAGGACTTTTAAGAAGGGGTCTCTAATAAATAAGTTAACGGAAAAAAGAACTTGAAAATAACGAATTACACCCTAAAACGATAAATGGATTACGGGTACGATGGGCTAACCAAAATTATAAAAAAAATTATGAATACTTAAACGTGTGATTGTAAGAATAGTAGACACTCGATTTACTATATATTGTATTAAGTTTCCTCTGGAGGCAATGTCTTTGGAATAACGACTCTCACCCAAAGCCAAAGGACTCTCAATAGTTTGGCCGCCATTCGATATGTCTGGAAAAGATAAAGTACCAGCGGTGGTCTAGATTTCGATTTCAGCGGTTACATATTCATAACTAGTTCTAACTCGTTCTCGAGTTTGCGTAGACCTTATTTTTTATGATTAGATTAATATCTAATCATAAAAAATGATTTTGCCTGCTACAATACAATACAATACAATACAAATACTCTTTATTGCACACCTCAATAAAAGGATACAGTACAGTACAAAAACACAGTGAGAAGAGGCAAACAACAGGCGGTCTTATCGCTAAAGAGCGATTTCTTCCAGACAACCTTAGGGTAGCGGAAATCTAATCAGAACGATTGATAGCAGGTGGTGCAGAGTTAATACATATGAAGCCTACTAATAATTACAACAATAACATTTAATTAAAAAATATATATATCTAATGATAGTTACGGTAGCAGGCAAAATCTGGACTAGACTCGCACGCAAAAGAGAAGATTGGAAAGTATTGGGGGAGGCCTTTGCCAAAGGGCACACAGAATAAGTAAATAAAAAAATAAAAATTAATAAAGCAAATGTGTAACAGAAACAATATGCAATCTGAGAAAAGGGTAAGTAAATAAATAAAAAATCGGCCAATTGCGTATCGGACTCGCACATTTTGGTAGGGTTCCGAACCAACCCCAAAAATAAATTGGATTTAATAGGAAAATAAAGAAAAACTCACATAAAAATTTTGATTTATCAATATTATGTTATTTGATGGTAAAATATACATAATAATAAACATTATCACCAAATATCAAGTTCAAAGGTCAATGGGAAGTTAAAAAATTCTTCGACAACATTTTGTGACAGACGACGGACGGACGGACGCGTGAGTGACAGCAATAGGGTTCCGTTGGACCCTCCGGGTACGGAACCCTAATAGTAGATTGTATGACAAGGGTCTAAAATGACCCATATTACCACGAGATAGTTATTTTCCCGAACAAAGTGAGGGAAAATAGTTCGAGGGGTAATATAGCTTTTAGACCAGAGTTATACACTCTACTTTTCACTTCGATTGCGAGAAAATAAATAAACAAAGGTTAACCCACCCAAAATTAACAATAAATTCCACGGCGACGATATATACTTTTGCAGCAGGATTTTTTTTTCTATACTCCTTTGACACACAAAACATAGACACTGCGGTTCGCGCGCAACATTCACGCGCGAAAAAAGCTAACTGACCTTCTATTGAGCGCTTCAAAGTGTTGCTCGAACGATTTAGCCATTTTTTTAATTATTGTGAAATAGGGACTACTACAAACTTAATCTTTAGGCTCTTTAGAAAAATTAATTATGTTTCCAGATTGGTCGATTTTAGTAAAGCTGTATTCTGGTTGGTGGTTGGTTGGTACCCAATACCAAATATTTTTTTCAAGAGTTAAATTAGTCTTCTGTGATTGGTGGATTTAATAGGTGAAGTATTTTGATTGGTCAAATTCAAATGTTTTGTAAATCATAAATATGTATTCATATTTTCCCTAGGGGTTAAATGTACTATTTTAGCCCCGCTTGACAAGTCTAATATGGCACACTTTTCGAGCATAAGAAGTGCATAAAAAAGACTAGCGACGTCTACAGCTCACAGAGCCAGTGATATAAAAACTAGCTTGTTTGACGTTCAGTCATTATTCTGCTTGTTCCAGAACCAATTTACTATGCAACACACGTGAAACTACCAGGATGGCAGAAAAGACAGAGGTCCGCTTCGAGGAAGCGGAACGGGAGAGGACCAGCATTCTCACTTGTATCGCCGCCATCGGGGCGGTGCTGGGATGGCTGGCGTGGGGCTCGCCCGTGGCGGTGGCGGCTGTGGCCCTGGTCACCGCTTATCTGATGACCGGGGACAGATACCAGTGGATATACATTTGGCAGAAGACGTACTACAGGGATCTGTTGTAAGTTTCTATTGTATAATATCATCATCATCATCATCATTTCAGCCGAAATACGTTCACTGCTGAACATAGGCCTCCCCCAAGGCTCGCCATTTAGACTGGTCCTGTGCCGTTCGTTTCCACCGGATTCCCGCGACCTTCACCAGGTCATCACTCCACCTTGTCGGAGGCCTACCGACAGCTCGTCTTCCGGTGCGTGGACGCCACTCAAGCAGTTTCTGGCCCCATCGACCGTCAGTCCTGCGAGCAATGTACCCTGCCCACTGCCACTTAAGTCTCGCAATTTTGAAGGCTATGTCGGTGACCCCAGTTCTGCTACGGATAGCTTCATTCCTAATTCTATCACGCAGAGAAACCCCGAGCATAGCTCTTTCCATTGCTCTTTGGGTGACCTTGAGCTTTCTTATGAGGCCCAGCGTTAGCGCCCATGTCTCATTTTGTATAATAATGTATAATATCCTTCTGTCGTAACTCGGCGATCACCTCGGACGATGTAATCATAGCGTACATCGAAAGATGGAACGCTGCGCTTACGGCGTCCAACTCAGCCACGACGCGTACACTTAGGCATTCCCGCCGGCGGGGACGTCCACCGCGCGATCGTGACAACACTAAATAAATAAATAGATAAATATTAGAGGACAATCTTACACAAATCGAACTAGCCCCACAGTAAGCTCAAGAAGGCTTGTGTTATGGGTACTAGACGACGATATATTTAATAGATATAAATACTTAAATACATAGAAAACATCCAAGACTCAGAAACAAATATTCATGCTCATCATACAAATATTTGCCCTGACCGGGATTTGAACCCAGGACCGTCAGCTTCACAGGCAGGTGCACTACCCACTAGGCTAAACCGGTCGTCAAACACTGACACATATAGTCCCTATTCGTCCTGGTACCGCCGCACACCAGGTAGAGTCTGTCTGACTCAGGTCGGGCCTAGCTGAGTTTCTTGCTGGACTCTTCTCAGCTAGCGACAAAACTTCCAGTAGCTCGATCCATTCATACCTCAGATTAGGTTGAAACCGCTCAACCAATCTCACTAGAGTGCAATCTCTTTGAGTATTCTAATATTCAAAACCACCCGCGTGGTCGTGTCGGAGGTTTTCCCCTGGATTTTCGCTAGGCTACTCTCTAACCGCGCACTCCTATCGCTTTCTTGGGCCCAGTAACTGATGTATATCAAATGCTACAATAATTTATATTATATAGGACAAAATATTTCTGTGTTAGATTACTTGTGCAGGACGCTATCACTGCCAAACATCCCTATCCATGATATAATCGTTTATCTTATAATATGCTTTTGAAATAAGTATTTGTTTCACTACAGATTTAAATTTAGAATCAGCAAGTTCAGTAATTTGTCTTGGAATTTTATTGTAGAATTTTACATTTTTTATATTTTTCATAATTACTTATCAAAACGTTCGATTTTAAGAAATGAGTAGCCACATACAGATATAATTCGTCGTCAGAATTCCGCCGGGCTGGTGGGCGGTAGGTACCTACCTATGTTATACATAGTTGGAACAGGCGGTCAGACAGTTATACCATGTGGGCTCTTTTGCTACCTTTTCTGTATGGACGCCTATAAATTGTCTAGCTTTATTATACATTTTTCGTTATTCTCAATAGTTATGAAAATTTCCTTTACAACAAAAGTTACATAGGGTTTGTTACAACCTGTATAACTTCTGTTGCAAAGGAAATAAAAAAAAATAGGAAAAAGTAGAAGAAGAATATTTTTTGATGCAATAAATTTTTGTACCTTGTATGGACAGCTGGCTGACTTGGACGACCTGCCCCATTGAAAATAAAATATTTGTGAGTCACAAAAAAAATTTCTTGTACTTTTTCCTAATCAGAACACGATACCGAATATGCCCTTAAACGGATCTTCACTATTTTTGTTACACCCTGTATACATGTTATGCGAGCCGCAGGCGAATCACGTAACTTTATGTACTAACGGTAGATAGATTTTACTGTCAATTTTGGAGTATAAATGTATGAGCTGATAGTTAAAATTTGACATTAAAATCTGCCTAATGGTAGTACAAAAGTTACGGGTTTACGCCGGTCAAAAGTTACGAAAAATGTAAGAAATGTAACCATCTGGCAACAGTGGTCAATATTGGATCAGTGTTGAGCTCTGGTACATTTTCCTTGCTATTCTGAGATACGCGTCATACTCGTGATCGGGTGCTGTTTGTGGAGTCCGGTCTGTTCATGCTTGCTAGGACATAAGTCTTTTTATAGGGGATTGAAGAGAGACATCATCCTGTTGTGGATTCGTTTTTATTATCAGTGACTTAGAGACCATATACATCTCCAACAATATTAAATTAATCTTAATTTTGATGCTCGGAGACCATGTACATCACTGGAGTATTATATTAATTTCATTATACTCCTTGTTTAATCTTGAGACCTTATACATCTCTAACTTTACTGATGTTGTAATATTTGTAATAGATAACTTTGCAAGTTTATCTTCACTGTATGACATTAATTTTGTTATAATATTAAACTCGAAATTACTATTCTTTCTTGAACTGTAAATTAATATTTTGACATGAAAAATGTATTATTATAGTCAGACTTTCTTAAATTGTAAATAAAACCCTTTATTAATGAAATATATGTAAATTAATTATATCAAACAAAAAGTATCCACCACAGGTTTCGTCAATTTATACTACAAAGAATCATCCACAACACGTTTCGTCACCTATGCTACATACTCCATTAACAATGACTTGTCCGATAAGTACCCGGCTCAAACGTCCCAAATATACTCGCCGCGTTCCCGCGCTGGATTGCTAAAGAGATACGTTGAACCAGGTAAATTGTAAATTAATATTTTGACACGTAAAAGTGCCCTTGTGGCCTATTTGCAGAATAAATGTTTGATTCATTGTTCTGTGGTGTGAGTAAAACTTCGAATTGTTAAATTATTAAGGGTCCTTAGTAGTTAAAAAACGCTCATCTATTTACGCCATTTTCAGTTTGAATTGACACGTATCTTGAAATTTTCTAAATGTTACTATCTAGAACAGGACTATTGCGAACTTATGTCATAGATTTTAAATGTATATTTTGGATTTTTCATTAAGAAATATAGTTTCAAACATCGCTCCAAATCGACCATTTTCAAGCTAAAAACTTGTTTTCCCCGATTAAATTCTACTAAACATAATAAAACCAAAAAATGGCTATGTTACTATCTAAAACTTTGTTAAATGTATCGTAGCCTTTAATAACTTTATTGGTATTATCAATACTTTTGTCATAATTTGAAATCAAAACATTCTAAAACTTATTTATTTATTTATTTATTGCAACCATGGTAAATACAGTAGATCTTATATAGTTATAGTGGTTTCACATGGACCCTGGTAGGGCATTGCACATTTTAAATAGCCTATATGTTACAATTATAGTAATAGCCTAATAGCATGCAACTTGCGGAAATTACAATTTAATTAATAATAGATATTAGATAGGGATATCAAATTTATATTATATAACGTTTTATTATATGAAATATTAGTTCACATTTAATTAGGAAATAGTAATATGTCAAGTAGGTATAGCAGTTAAATGCAGTCATTATAATCATTATAATGTATACATGTCGTAGTATTAATTATTTAGTCTATACTATAATTGATTAAGGTTTCACCATTGAAGAATTCTTCAATGGAGTAATAACATTTTTCAATTAACACTTAATTTTATTCATAAAACCAATTTACATGATAATTATGATAATAATAATTATTAAATGAATTAAAAACTTGAAATAAAAACAACTATACCTAACTAAAAACTAAACATTAAAAATTAATATCAAAATTAGGTCCCCTCGGGATGGTGCCCATTACGCAGGCAGCATTCCCGCGCTGGATTGCGATGGCAATTCTTTGCGCGAGAAAGTTGCCTGCGCGTGGTTCACCTGTCGCCTCTTTTCAATTAATAGTTTCTTTGGTTGGTAACATTTTTAATGTATTCGGGATCTTATTTGTTATTTTAATACATTTATAGTAAGGGCCTTTTAAAGTTTCACGGACAGCCGAGCGCTCCAAATCACTCGTACATTGGGGGGCATAGGTCGTATACAATTCGATGCAGTGTCGCATACCGCCATTCATTCTGACTTGCTGTCAACAGAGCAAAGTCCGCTATTCTTGCGTTTATACATTCCTGGTATCGCGTCGCCGCTGGCATAACGAGAAATTTTACGACAAATACGTGTTTCGAGATTTATTAAAGTAGTAATAGTAAAATTTTATTGCACAAATCAAGTAGGTACAAGATTGAGCATTGCCATCCAACGTGGCAATGCGGCCAGCATTTTGGGAACATTACCCACTGGCAGCGGTTTGTTAGATTAGGGTTTTTGATAAGTACCTATATTTAGGTTTATTTTAGGTTAGTTTTAGTTTTATTTTAATTTCTTTGTTTATTAAGTTAATTATTTGTTTGAAATAATGTGACCTCTTTGCATTTTAATTTTCTTTTTCTTGAAGTCTGCCGCCTTCATTGCTATCACTAGTGCCCTGTCAGTGGGACCTAACGTCAAATCAAATCTAATTTGTCAAAATGACGCCATTTAGTACATTTATTTATTTGTAAATATGATATGTTCAATAAGTAAACAAATCAGTAAAAGCCTTATATTAGTATGTAAAGCCCGACCAAATATAATACCGTTAGTAGGTACAGCCATCTACATTGGAGCTGACAAGGTGCTCAGTAATATTTGAACATGACTCTATTGTCAAGGCAGATATTTTTAAGCACCCCGAAAAGCACAGATACTTAATGCCGACTGTGAGGTTCAAATTCGAATTATTTTATTTGCCACAAATATATCGATATACATGCAAATACGTAATAATATAATAAACACAATGTCATTTTAATTTATATTAGGTACAAGTGTCAATATTATTCACAACGGTTTGAACATATACATATACATATACAAACATTTATTCTGCAAATAGGCCATAAGGGCACTTTTACATGTCAAAATATTAATTTACAATTTAAGAAAGTCTGACTATATATAATAAGTAATACATTTTTCATGTCAAAATATTAATTTACAGTTCAAGAAGGAATAATAATTTCGAGTTTACAATTATAACAAAATTAATGTCATACAGTGAAGATAAACTTGCAAAGTTATCTATTACAAATATTACAACATCAGTAAAGTTAGAGATGTACAAGGTCTCAAGATTAAACAAGGAGTATAATGAAATTAATATAATATCCCAGAGATGTACATGGTCTCTGAGCGTCAAAATTAAAATTAATATACCTCGTTTTTAGCATTAGATAGAATGAGAAAGAACGACTTAGGCGGTTTTTAATAGGCACGTTCTGCGGTAAAAGTGTCAAATAATTTCAATGAATATAAAAACCGTTATTTCTTACCAACATTATAAATTTTATTGCTCTTCAAGAATAAGAAAATATGTCTTTATTTATATTTACTTACGTAATATATATTTTTCACTGACATTAAGGCATCAAATTTTAAATTCGATACCTACTTACGTTTCGTTTCATTGTCTGTAATTTTTCAGATTTTCGCTTACATCTCTTAAACTAAGGATATTTTGGTACCACAGTGTATATCAAAGTTAATGAGCATAAAATTTCCTAAAAGTTCGTCGGTAAATCATATTTTCAGGCCTTACAGGTATAAATTCCATGTCAAGTGGATTATTATCTACATGTATACTGTTGTTGTTTTGATTCTGTGTGTATTTGATTCAGTCGTTTTTTGAGAAATTGTATAAAATTCTACAATAAAATTCCAAGACACATTACTGAACTTACGGATTCTAAATTTAAGTCTGTCGTGAAACAGACACTTATTTCAAAAGCATATTATAAGATAAACGATTACATCATGGATAGGGATGTTTGGCAGTGATAGCGTCCCGCACAAGTAATCTAACACAGAAATATTTTGTCCTTAATATTAAAAATATGTATGTATGTTTATATTGAAGCATTTGAATTCTGTAGTATTATGATACTTACTGTTATTTTATATACATTGTATATTGTTTTGAAAAAATGACACCTCGCCGAGTTTTTTACGCCGGTTCTTCTCGAGGCAGAGGTTTATTTTATGAACCGGTGGTAGTTTTTGACATTTATAAGTGCATGTAACATGCCTAAATTGAAGAATAAATGATTTCATTTCATTTGTGTAAGGTGTGCACTAAAGAGTATTTATATTGTATTGTATTGTATCTGCAGAGATTCTCTAAATTCCACAAATACGCTCCGATGGCTCCGATAATAACAGCGTGCCATGTGCGAGCGAGCGCCCGTATCATATAGTTGAATCGTAATATTCGTAATTGGTACATCCGCAGCGGTCACACCATTACTACGCGTAACTTATGCGCTCCTGGTAGTTTTCCTACAAATATCTTGGCATTACCTTTTTTTTCGCGGAGAAAACCTGCAAACCAACACAGACATCGGGGGATGGCTGGTTTATGTGGTATTTCTAACTAGGGATGTTACGGAGGTGGTTTTATCGGAACCGAAGCCGAAACCGGAGTTTTCAAATTTGTTTTAACAAAACCGAAAGCGAATCCGAAACCGAAAGCGAACCCAAAAGCGAAACCGAAAGCGAAACCGAAACCGGAGCCGGAGGTGAAGGTGGAGGTGGAGAGAGACTAATGTAAACATTGTCAACCTAATCTATTCATATTTTTTATGTTAAGGCGGAGTCAGGCAATAAAATAAAACAATGCTAGTATATTACTTAGTTTCTTAATATAAATTAAAAAAAACAATAGGTATGATCAAACTTTGCTTTTGCAAACACGCCGCGTGCCGCGGCCGCTGACTTTCGGCTCCGTTTAAACCTCCGCTTAAAATTAGACGAAACCGAAGCCGGAGCCGGAGGTGTTCGCTTCAAATTAGACGAAACCGAATCCGAAGCCGGAAGTGTGAATTCAGCCGAAAGTTTCGGTATATCAGAGCCGAAGTCGAACCTCCGTAACATCCCTATTTTTAACCATTAAAAACTGCACGGTGACCGCCATCTGCGCTCTCATGCGGGGAGCTCCAGTATCAATACAGAGGGTCCACTCTGAACTTCGAAACTGGAACTTCGTATCGTGCCGTCCCTTTCAGTCATATTGTGAATAACATGAGGGTGAAAGGGACGGCACGATACGAAGTTCAAAGTGCAGGCTCTGAACGCACTAGAGCACTCCTCGCGCTTTCCTAGCTTTGGTTTTGAAGCGATCCACTCCACCCTCCCTGGGGCTGATATCCAAGTGCTGCGGCCCCGGTCATAATGGGCACTCGCAACCCGGATTACCCCCTTTAGTCGCATTTACGACAGGCGGGGGAGACCGTAGACCTATACCTTTACCATTAGTTTTGGGGGCGTGTTTGTGGACCACTAGATGGCGCTGTATCTAATAGAAACTAGATAACGGTTGTTCGATTCGAATTCCCTAAGAAAGAGCCGTCTAGTCGTTATATTTGATTGGTAACCAAGTGAGTGCATAGTAACGGTGTAAACAGTTTACATGACCGTACTCGCTAGCGACTGCGTAAAGATTTGTATGGGTAAGAGTACACCGGCCCTGGCGGTCACGCAATAGAACTAGGAATCGAAAAGAGCGGCGAAGATTGTATTGGACGATCAAATCATTTGCCCATTTATTGTGACACTTCTTGTAGAGCTTGTAGAATCCGTACATTAATCCGAGTGCCAGAATTGAACAGATGACTATCAACGCAACGCTAATCGATGATAGATGGATTTTCATCTCGTCGAATGCAGCATCGTTGCTTGATTTCCCCGCAGCATTTTATTTATTTATTTAATCTTTATTGCACAAAAGAAACCTTATCGTACAAAAGGCGGACTTAATGCCATTTTGGCTGATAATAACATTTTCCTTTTCTACTCTGGAGTTGCACATTCTATTTTATTTTATAATTTATTATAGCAGCTAACAACTTAATATGTCTTTTTACACACCGGTTGCGGGCGAACCCGACATCTATCCTGGCAGGGTCGCCATGTGAGGCGGGGTATTATTGAGTAAAGTAAACAACACGAATGCCGACAAAAGACTGTCTTTTATTAAAAGAAACCCAATTTATAATTACAGTAAATAGCAAGGTTAGCAAATATATTTAACTCCTTACAGCATACATCCTTATAGCATCGTTTACGCAGTCGCTAGCGATTACGGTCATGCATACTCATGATAAATTCATCGGATTACCCCCTTTAGTCGCCTTTTACGACAGTCGGGGGAGACTGTAGACTTATTCTTGTCCGAGTCTACACGGTTGATCTGACATCACCTAGCGATATCATAATCAATGTAGGTATAATCGATACCCTAGTTCATAGTGCGCAAATCATAAAGTCTAAATTACACTTGATTTCCCCATAAGTAATTAGTACTATTATTATGTTGTGAATTAGCCTACCTCATAGTCCTATGAGAAAGAAGAAAGAAAGAAAAACATTTATTTGTGACGATACAAACATAAAATATAGATAAATAAACGTAATTAAAAAAAAACAAGGAATCGCCACAAAAAGGTTTCGCCTCAGCGTAATGCCGATTCAGGGAGCTGGCGCTGATCTTCCGGCGAAACCTAGGTTGTTAATGACGGTGTGTGTAGCACGCTTCGCCTAAATATAATGAGGGAGGGTAATATCTCTAAAAAATGTTTTTTATCATTGAAATTTAAATATTTTATATGAGTACTATGTATTTTTCTGATGGTGATAATTATGTCTTATCAAATCTAATCAGTAGTGGTGCGGTTGCAATCTTGGACAGAAATGATTCAAGAAGATAACTGATCTTAAAATTAACACTCAATAATACCAGTGCCTTTACCATGAGTTTACATGACCGTACTCGCTAGCGACTGCGTAAAAAGTTGTATCCATGGGCAAAAGTACAGCGCCTCTGGCGGTTACGCAATAGAACTAAGAATCGGCATACTAAATCGTTTGCGCAGTTGCTAGCCAGTACGGTTATGCAAACTCATGGTAAAGGCACAGGCTTCAATGTGTGTTTGTATGTATTGCGCATATATATACGTCCCAAAGGTGCGGAGACCCACTGGAGGGCGTTCAGTTTAAGCTGTATAGATAGAAAACCATCAAATTATCACAGTAAATACTATCTAAATTAGAAAAAATAATTAAGGGTCCTTATCAGTTAAAAAACGCTCATCTATTTACTCAATTTTCTGTTTGAATTGACACGCATCTTGACATTTTCTCAGTGTTACTATCTAGAACATGACTATTGCGACCTTATGTCATTGTCATTAAATGTATTTTTTGGATTTTTCGTTAAGAAATATCGTTTCAAACATCACTCCAAATCGACCATATTCAAGCTAAAAACTTGTTTTTTCCGCTTAAATTCTACTACACACAATAAAACCAAAAAATGGCTATGTTACTATCTAAAAGTTTGATAAAGTTATCGTAGCCTTTAATAAATTTATTGGTATTATCAATACTTTTGTCATAATTTGAAATCAAAACATTTTAAAACTCATAAGGCCTCTTAATATCATGAAAAGATACGGGACTATAAAGATTCACATATCGTTGTTTTTTGTTTATTGGCCAAATGTGACAGTTACCAGTAGAATTCTCATGTTTCAATAAAAAAGAAATTGTAAGGCAAATTTGTCTTTTTTCCATACAACGGTGGTACGAGGCTACGCAGGCGTGACGTCACGAATCAGTATGGAGCGTTTTCAATGCTCGTTAGCTATGCTGTACTTTACCTCTTAGTCTTTTGTGTTGCTCTAATGGTAGTTGGTTCCACACAAACATTTAATCGTCTCTAAAAACTGCTTCGAATGGCATGTTTGTTTTGTCATAGTGCCTATTAAATGCTTTGATAGTAGATGCATTATTCATACGGTGGTCAAAGGTCGCACGTACCGTATATTACGAATATTATTATGATAATGATAATGAATCATACCAGAAGGGTCATTGTCAGTTGTAAAACCAAAAGATGTCCACCTGGTGGTCAATAATTAACGGCTTATGTACATATAAATAAATATATAATATTACAGGACAATCTTACACAAATCGAACTAGCCCCACAGTAAGCTCAAGAAGGCTTGTGTTATGGGTAATAGACGACGATATATTTAATAGATATAAATACTTAAACACATAGAAAACATCCAAGACTCAGAAACAAATATTCATGCTCATCACATAAATATTTGCCCTGACCGGGATTCGAACCCAGGACCATCAGCTTCACAGGCAGGGTACATATAACTAATGTTTTTATTACATGGATTTATAGTTATGGAAACACCGTTTATGCGGGTTACTAGACCAATCCAAAATTAAGCTTTCTGGCCCTTAACTTTTGATATGACCACCGAAAAGACGCGAACCTAAATCTGACAATGACCCAGAAGCTACTGTGCCTTTACCATGAGTTTACATGACTGTACTCGCTAGCGACTGCGTAAAAAGTTGTATCCATGGGCAAAAGTACAGCGCCTCTGGCGGTTACGCAATAGAACTAAGAATCGGCATACTAAATCGTTTACGCAGTCGCTAGCGAGTACGACCATGAAAACTCATGGTAAAGGCACTCACAATTGTCTATATTTTCGTTTGTTAAATAATTCATGATTTGCTGAACTGCCAGACTCACTGCTCCCTAAAATACAGGTTTATTCCTAGTTTAGGGCTCAGGGATTCGTTATACGTGATACCTTATAGAAGCCATTGAATTGTATAACTAAGTTGTATATCTGTAATCTTATAGTGGAAGAATAAAAAAATATTATTATTGTTATTATATTACTGTTTATTTTTATATAATTTTTCAGTTAGTCATTAAGTGCCGAATAGTCGGTCTCTTTAGCCGACTAGTCATCGGCTATAAATGCGGCCGGAGTTGGCGACTAGTCGGTATAGGCGGGCTACTGTGAACCGAAAACGAGCGAAGTTCGAATATCTCCCTCTGTGTCGCATGAATCAGCAAGTGCGACAGAGAGGGAGATATTCGAACTTCGTTCGTTTTCGCGGTAGGCCCTCAGTACAGTATACTCTAGAGTCAATGAGCTGAAGTGTAATTACATAATCAACTTGCTGTTTGCACGAAACCAATTTATTCCACGACAAATTGTCGGAGTAATCAATGAAAAGCTATTTAGCTAGTGCACTTTGTACGAAATTCAATAGGTAGGTACTACACTCAGTGTTGCCAGGGCCCTTGGGACGTAAATTACATTTCGTTTCTTGAAAAGTTACATTTTTGATGCAAAACTTATATTTTTTCTATTTCTCATAATTACTGATCAAAACAGCCGATTTTAAGAAATTAGTAGCCACATGCAGCTAGAATTCGTCGAGCTCGGCGACAGAATTACGCCGGGCTGATGGGGGATATCTCAAATGTCATACATAGTTACCTACTCGTACAAAGACGAACAGACAGAGTCGTATCATGTGGTTTCTTTTGTTACCTTTCCTGTATGGAAGCTTATAAAATGTCCCGCTTGGTCCCGGTTTGATACAAAAGACCTTTCTTTTAAATAGAGTTTCATGTTCTTAAAAGTTACGAAAATTTCCCTTACAACAGAAGTTACTTACATGTTACTCGAGCTGGTGAAAAGTTACGAAAAATGTAAGAAATGTAACCATCTGGCAACACTGACCACACTACACAGACAATCGGCGAATCAAAGTGGATCTCCAATATCAAGACCAATTTGTCAATTATTGGTGCGGTCGTGGGGCATTCGGACTCACGAGGGGCTTAACCTTTGTACTTTGTCGCTTTAAGACAAGGCGCATTCACAGATCTGACGAAAATACTGAAGTTTGAGCTTCCAGTGTGAAGAAATAATGTAGAATTATAAGGATGATTCACACTAGATCGTTCCGTGTCCGGGCCGGCCCGTTTTCTATGACAGAAAATAAATGGCCGCCCGGCCACGGACGGCCCCGGTGACGCTCGGAAACGGGCCGGCCCGGACACGGAACGGTGTCGCTCTATTATCAATGCAAACGTTTGACGACCGATCTACCTACGTCCGAGGCTCGGAAACGGCACGGTCCCGGCCCGGCCCGGACACGGAACGGTCTACTGTGAATCATCCTTTTACACTACACAAGAATTACAGTAGACTCAAAAAGAAACAAAGAAAAGAA
This sequence comes from Epiblema foenella, assembly GCA_963556455.1. Lineage (NCBI taxonomy): Eukaryota > Metazoa > Arthropoda > Insecta > Lepidoptera > Tortricidae > Epiblema > Epiblema foenella. The sequence goes on from OY747118.1 coordinate 1,176,986, forward strand.
ATAACCGTACAAAATATTTAAAAATGCCTTGGTAACTGTGTCAAAAAATCCTAAATATCATAGTAAAATTAATGCTGCAGATCTCGTAATAATCAACGACAGTGATACGTTTTTTTTTACAACAACGATACCTTTATTATTTGTTCTAAGGAAATATTCATAAGTGATTCAGTACAATCAATAAAAATGTACTAAATATTTACGAAATTACGCGCAGAGCTTCCGTAGAGAGCGGGATGGTTAATTGCAAACTCACGCGTGTTAGACGGGGTCATTTGCACTGAAATGGCCTTGCCTTAACGTCATGTAAGGCCGTGTCCTCTGTGGGCGTTCCTCGCGAACACGATGCGGTGGGACGCGGCGGCCTAATCCAACGTGCGCGCTACAAACAACTCGGACGTCGACGCGTCTCATTCGCGAGAAAAAAAAAAACCAACTACAATTATAATTATAATTTAATTTCAATGACATTTCATCGCCAAAATATTCATGTAAACACTGTAACGCCCGTAACGCATGTTTTCTTATACAATTGAGATACCTATTTATTAATTTGTTAATATCTTGGCGTGTATAAGTATTTTGACATGCACTTATAACTAATGTGACATACACGCAGTTTACTTAATTTACTTTGACATGCATGACTTGTTAGTCATATCATGAAAAAATATTTTCACATGCCTCGAGGCCGAATATATTAAGGGTCAACAATGTATACCTACCTATATCATCCTGCTGTACCATATGTTCTTGTGAATAAACTTTCATTTCATTTCAACTGTGCCTTTACCATGAGTTTACATGACCAAGTCTAAATTACACTTGTTTTTCCTCATAAGTAATTAGTACTATTATTATGTTGTGAATTAGCCTACCTCATAGTCCTATGAGGGAGGGTAATATCTCTAAAAAATGTTTTTTATCATTGAAATTTAAATATTTTATATGAGTACTATGTACTTCTGATGTTGATAAATATATCTTATCAAATCTAATCAGAAGTGGTGCGGTTGCAATCTTGGACAGAAATGATTCAAGAAGATAACTGATCTTAAAATTAACACTCAATAATACTAGTGCCTTTACCATGAGTTTACATGACCGTACTCGCTAGCGACTGCGTAAAAAGTTGTATCCATGGGCAAAAGAACAGCGCCTCTGGCGGTTACGCAATAGAACTAAGAATCGGCATACTAAATCGTTTACGCATTCGCTAGCGAGCACGCTTCGCGCCGCGCCGCCCGTACGCCGCGCCTGTATTGGTCACGTAGGACACTTCAATAAAGAAAGAAAGAAAGAAAACATGTTTATTTAGCATTTACAATTTTAAAATAATAATAAAACAAAGGAAAATTAAAATACAACTAATATATGCTAAAATGGTCGCTACCTAGCTTGGTGCCACGAAATAAGCTATTAGGCGTTAAGTCGTGGCGCTGATTTTCAGTGGCGCCTGGTAACCGGAGTAGCTACCACTTATTTAGTACTAGCTTTTGCCCGTGACTTCGTTCGCGTGAACTTCTACTGACTATTCCTTTCCCCTCTGCAGATAAATTCTGCAGGTTAGGTTATAAACAACTTAACTTTGAGTGACTCACTCAAAATTTACTCAAACGTTGTTACGTCTCAAAATTACAACTTTACTAAGTTTCTTACTTATACAAATATTTAGCAAGTGAAATGGGCCCTCTTGTCCATGAAAGGAGGCATGTGTCCTGAAGTAGGATGTAATAGGCGGATAATGAAACAAAATGGGTATGATTTATGAATACCTACATATATATGTATGTTAGTAATAGGTATTGGCTAAGTAAGTCAGACGTTAAATACACATTTCATTTCAGCCCGGAGAACGCCGTCGACTCGATCCCATATAGCATTTATACGTACCAATTGTTCTTGATGTTTTCTTATACTATGTGTGTGCTAAGAAACTACCTCATCACATCCATGTAGCATAGTGGTGTCATGGTTCGATGTTGCGTACGTTCTTGTTCGATGAAGTTAGCTATTTCCCTACTTTCCGAGCCTTAGTACTGACATGCTCGATGTAGCGACTACAGGGGAAGACATACCACTTACTTAAGGGTCCTTATCAGTTAATAATATACATCTATTTATGCTATTTATTGTGATAGAGCGTCTACTGTTTGTTTCTTTCGCGCCGCGTCGCGCCGCGCCGCTTCGCTTTCGCGAGGACTTCGCCCACGTAGGACGCCGCGTAATAAGTAATAATAGACACCGCGAGGGTCCGGCGCGTGGATTAGGGGTCTATACAAATACAAATACAAACATTTATTCTGCAAATAGGCCACAAGGGCACTTTTACATGTCAAAATATTAATTTACAATTTAAGAAAGTATGACTATAATAAGTAATACATTTTTCATGTCAAAATATTAATTTACAGTTCAAGAAGCAATAATAATTTCGAGTTTACAATTATAACAAAATTAATGTCATACAGTGAAGATAAACTTGCAGAGTTATCTATTACAAATATTACAACATCAGTAAAGTTAGAGATGTATAAGGTCTCAAGATTATACAAGGAGTATAATGAAATTAATATAATATCCCAGAGATGTACATGGTCTCTGAGCGTCAAAATTAAAATTAATTTAATATTGTTAGAGATGTATATGGTCTCTAAGTCACTAATAATAAAAACGAATCCACAACAGGATGATGTCTCTCGTCAATCCCCTATAAAAAGACACTAGTATTAACGTAGTCACTATGTCTTAGCAAGCATGAACAGACCGGACTCCACAAATTCTACTACTCCATAGCCATTCCATTCCAGAATATTCCAGAGCCATTACATTATGAAGTAATGATAAGACTGAAACCGGAAATACACACCATTGGTCTAAGAAAATAAGGTCTAACAATTCGGAGCGTGTGTCACGATTCATCACTGTCGACGAGACACTCACACTTACGTCCTCATACCATCGATAGGCTGATGCAAGGCTGATGACGTAGCTCGTGTCATATACACTACTGATGTACCGGATTGCCATACCTATCGCAGTATAGTATTGTATTATTGTATATGATTGTATTGTATTATTGTTTCTGTGAAGCTGACGGTCCTGGGTTCGAATCCCGGTCAGGGCAAATATTTGTGTGAAGAGCATGAATATTTGTTTCTGAGTCTTGGATGTTTTCTATGTATTTAAGTATTTATATCTATTAAATATATCGTCGTCTAGTACCCACAACACAAGCCTTCTTGAGCTTACTGTGGGGCTAGTTCGATTTGTGTAAGATTGTCCTCTAATATTTATTTATTTATCATGATACACATAAAAAGATGCGCGAAAGAGATGTAATGAAATGAAATGAAATCATTTATTCTTCAATTTAGGCATGTTACATGTACTTATGTGTTTGTGTGATGAACACGAATATTTGTTCTTGAGTCTTGGATGTTTTCTATGTATTTAAGTATCTATTTATCTATATAAGTATGTGTGTATTATCACCAGTCTGTGTCACCGAAACGTCATCGATGAATATATAGGCTTAATTTAAATTTCACGCCAATGTATATACAGTAACACTAAATATGACATGTCAGAATCGTATTGATGGATGTATCAGTCTTCTGGTACATCTCAATTTAGTCAGCTTATCATAACTCCGTCCCTTTTGCTAATACTAATTCTCTTTCTACGGTTAATACCGACAAAACAACATCCGCTCGGCACCTGGCTTATCATCCAATCGCGCTGGTACCAGGCAATCAGGAGAGGCCAAGGTCCAGCAATTGAGCGAATTCGACACCTTGCGGTGATAACCAACGTAATTGCTCCATCCTGTCGGGGATGAATGAAACGGCGGCGCACAACTGGAATTCGCTATGACAATTTAAGTGTCGATCCAAAGGAATGTCTACTCTATATCGCTAGGGATTAGTCTTAGACTTGATTGATAAAACGTACCTAAGTCACAACTTCCCTCCACGTGTTCTCAACAACTTGGGCCATTCTACTTTTGATTGTAGATAATTTTCAGATTTAGATCAATGCAGATTTAGGAATACTTGGCCCTCACTACATATTTTTGTATTGTTATTTAGAAAGTTGTTTAATTGCAACATCACTTCCGATAGTTTTGGTAATGTCTACTATGGCGATGTCATACGTAACTTCACAAACACTCTCAAACAATATACATTATTACCCACGCATCCCCACTCACACACTTTTTGTGCATATACTTAATGTTTCATTATTTTTTATATTTTTTTTGTTACCACTAAGTTGGTTTTGTTAATAGTATTTCTGTGGACATCTGTCATTGGCTATTGTTTTAGTTCTTTAAGTATGGTATTTTTGTATTGTATTGCTGTTGATGCCCCAAATAAAAATAAATAAATAAAATAAATTAACGAACCACAGCTAGTATTCATAAATCGAGCAACTCAGTGGTCCTTGGATGTCTCACTATTTGTATGAAAAAATATTTTTAGGTTTTTACCACTGTGTTACCCACCTTTTACAATAAGTTAATATTTAAGTATTTTTACCTAATAATTTATTTTATTAGGTTCAGGTATTATTTCGAAAACTTATTTTTGTACACTAATTCAATAAATGTCATAGATTTTTTTGTAATAGATCATTCTAATGTATGAAAAATGAAAAAGTAGAATGACCCAATTAACCCAACTGGCACCGTCCCACGTCCCAACTCCAACGAAATACGGTAAAATGCCGAAATATTAAAGCGTAATAAATATAAGGACCTCAGCAGAGTGTACAATTTTGTACCTTTTGGTGTCGAAACTCTTGGTCCATGGGGTTCCAGCGCGCACAAGTTATTTACTGAAACCGAAGAGCTGGCGACTTTCTCGCAAAACGTATCAGCATTGCGATACAGCAAGGAAATGCCGCCAGCATCCTCGGTACAATACCCCAAGGGCCTGTTTTAGATGTAAGTTATTGTTATTTACTGAACTGTTATTACCGCTTGTAAGTCAATTAATATTTGAAATCTTACTTATATGTCTCCATTTTTTTATCCATTATATCACCACCTGCATTGCAGTAGGTAATACTTGCGCAGTGCTAACTTCCACTATTTAACCAAAGGTAATAATCCAAAAAATTTCTACAGAGATCTAGATTCAAGTCAACGTGCGTAAAAAGAGCTCCAGGCGGCTAGTGGAGGGCATTTGAGCATGTATTTATCTCACTGTACAGGTACTGTCAACCAATTTGATTTCTGGGCCACCTCGTACCTTGCCACAGTGACACTACTATGAGATCTCTAGCGGCTTCCACATTCATTTTCACTGTGACAATGTACGAAGTGAACACGCATTGCTGACGTAGGTAAAAAAACTGCCAGGCTCAAGTGGGACTGGGCCGGCCACGTCTGTCGCATGCAGATAGCTGGATGCAGATAGGTGGGCTAATGTAGCCACCAAGTGGGTGCCACATGATGGACGACGCAGACGAGGCAGGCCCAGACGGAGATGGCGGGATGATCTGGATGCATTTGCCAAGAATTGGGAGGAAGAAGCGCTCAATAGGGAGACCTGGAAAACATGGGGAGAGGCCTTTGCCCAGCAGTGGGACAGCCAATAGGCTATAAAGTAAGTAAGTAGTAATGTACGAAGTGGGCCAGAAGGCCAGAAATCAAATTGGTTGACTGTACAAATATATCACCCGGAGCTCTTTTGAAGTGCGTTGACTTGTACTTCCACTGGTTGAAAAGAGACAATTGTTCCAGAGGTCTCCGTGTGCTCCTGGTGACCATGTTCAGGATCTGGATGTGGGAGAAGCGTGGAACCACGGTAGTGTCGCGTTGGGCAGAGGTGGCGCGCCGGACGCCTGAAAAGAAGGCATTCGTGATGGGCGACCGCCATCTCACGTTCCGTCAGGTCAGACATCGTGTACCCAATCTTAGAACTGCTGCGTCGAGCCTCATTGGGCAGAAATCTTTCGGACTTTGTGATTATTGAAGTGACAAAAACTTGACGGAAAAGATAATACCTAAATTGTGTCTCAACATATCCAATTTTCAGTCCAATAAGTACACCATAATTTATTGTATCTAAAAAATTATGTCGCCATCAAATCTTGATACATAACCGCTGTAGCACCCCAAACCAAACTGACTATAAAAACGTGAGACACACTTCGTAACACCGTGCAAGTATGCAAGAGATAGCGCTATCAACTCGGTTCTCGGTTTGGTTTGCGAACACGTTATTGTAGATAATCCTGGGTAAAACATGAGACTTAGAGATCACAAACTTGAGCGATTCATTACATCAACTGCTTTTCAAATGATCATCATCTAATTCTAGGGCGACGAATTCAGCAACCGCATAGCCTGGTATTTTAAGCGCCAAGGCTTCAAGAGTGGCGAAGTGATAGCCCTTTTCATGGAAACGCAGCCAGAGTACGTCTTCATCTGGCTGGGGCTGGCCAAGCTGAGGGTCACTACCGCACTGGTAAACACCAACCTTCGAGGAGCACAGCTGACACACTGTCTGAAGATTGCTGGATGCAAGGCGCTGGTGTTTGGAGATGAGATGGCTGATGGTGAGTGTTCTCTTTGGCACTCCTATTATTTTTTAACCAAATCCCATCAATCTACATGGTAACGCATTTAGAGTTTGTCTTCATCTGGCTGGGGCTGGCGAAGCTGCGTGTCACAATACTGCCCTGGTCCAACACGAGCTGCGACCTAGTGTCATAAATTTTAAATGTAGTTTTTGGATTTTTCATCAAGAAATATCGTTTTAAAAATCACTCTAAAACTGCTTTTGTCCACTTAAATTCTGTTACACACAATAAAATCAAGAAATGGATATATCACTATCTAAATCTTTTATAAAGTCATCGTATCCTTTAATCACTTTATTGGTATTATCAATACTTTTGTCATGTTGAAATCAAAACATTTTAAAACTTATAAGGCCTCTTTTAAGGGTGCGTTGCACCAAACCGTCTGTAATCATAAGCGTCGTTCGTTAAAATCTGATTGTATGGAAAGTTTGACAAGTTTATATGGAATGACAGCTGCTAGCGCCATATTTGACAATACCTGTGATCGTATGTTGGTGCAACCGACCCTAAATTAGTTTTAAGGGTGGATCAACTATTCTTTGTTGCTCGTTACCATGGTTACGTATCCTGAGTCACTATTTAAAATTGTGATTTTATAGGGTTTAAATTTACTAGACATGAGTTTTAGCTATGAGCATAAATCCATTTGGACATGGGTCATCTCTTGAGCTAGCTTGAAGCCCACATAATAAACATGTTTCTATGAAACTCCGTTACTGTTGTCTCCTCGCTGACGGGACAGAATAACAACAAGAAAAAGTTGATTGACCCTTAAAATCACTCAAAGCCATTTTTCTTTTCCAGCCGTCAAAGAAATAAGGAGCGAAATCCGTGACATACCCCTCTTCCAGTTCAACTCCCCAGACCGTCCAGCTACAACGCTGCAGGGTCCTACTGCAACACTGCAAGATGCCTCGCCTCTCGCGTCTGAACTAACCGAGATGAATCCCGAGTCGTTTAATGAGGCAGGCGCCTCCAGTCCCCGAGATACGCTCATGTATATTTACACCAGTGGAACTACTGGCTTCCCTAAGGCTGCCGTTATTACCAACATAAGGTGAGAAAAACATCATCATCAATATTAAGAGGGCCTGGTCCTCTGTCGTTGCAGCATTCTCCATTCCACTCTATCTTGGGCCTTCGTCTTCACTTCCTGGTATGTTTACATGAGAAAAACATCAGCAAAAAAATTATATCGCTTTTTGGCATAACGGTTGATCGATGTTACCGGGGACAGGAGAGCTGGCAGCTTCCTCGCTCAACGCATAAGCATTGCGATTCAGCGAGGAAATGCTGCCAGCATCCTTGGTACTATGCCACAGGGGCCTATTTTAGAATTCGACTTTTAGTTTTTGTTTTATATAGTTATTGATTAAGTTAGTTGTTTATTTTAATATAATTATAGGTGAGGTACATATAGGGTTCATCATCATCCTAGCGTTATCCCGGTACAGTTGCATCCTGAAGGATGCCCGGGGGTGTACCTAATCTCAAGATTTGGCGTAGGCACTAGTTTTTATGGAAGCGACTACCATAAGACCTTCAAACCAGGGGGGAAACACCTTATTGGAATTGGGCTTGACAGTTAGAAGTTCTCAAGCCGCCCGAAGGCCTTTAGCTTGGCTTAACGACTGCTATCATAGACAGCAACCGGGATCAACGGCTTAACGGGCCTTCCAAAGCACGGGAGCGCTCAGTTAATAACCACGCAAAGCGGTCACCCATCCAATAACTGACTTTATTTTTGACCCAGAGAAATGTATGAAACTGCATACCACTACGTAACCTAAAGCTCCGGGGGAAAACCAGAAATTACGCATTGGTTAAGTGAGGCTCTCCAGTCCAGAAGGGACTAGCCTACCCACTAAAACTCTGGGATGCTACCCTCACGTGCCTTGGTGGTGATGCCATGGGATCGCGAACATTTTACCACGACATCACCGGCACCTTCGTCCTAGGGCGAACCCTCTCCGAAAAAGCACACTGCAGCATGAACAGTGTGCTTTCCCTCATCTGGTTCCCTACACCCCCGGGGAAACCTGGGACCGGCACCAGACATACGGTGTCCCGGTCCCACCCATCCAATAACTGACCTAGGCCGACGTTGCTTAAACTCGCATACCGCACGCGGTACGCGGTACAATAGGGTTGCTATAGACAGAATAGGGTTGATGACTCAAAATTTGACTATTATTAAAGCCTAAAAGCCTTAAAAATATGGGAAATGGTGACAATCTTGCGTGCGTGCCTGCGTGCGTGCGTGCGTGCGTGCGTGCGTGGGTACGTGCGTGCGTGCGTGCGTGCGTGCGTGTGTGCGTGTGTGCGTGTGTGCGTGTGTGCGTGTGTGCGTGTGTGTGTGTGTGTGTTTGTGTGTGTGTGTGTGTGTGTGTGTGTGTGTGTGTGTGAGTGTGTGTGTTTGTGTCTACATCACCTAGTTGTAACTTTAATTTTAAGAAATATTTGCTGTGCCCTAACAGGGTTCATGTGTGAATCAACCCTAATGTAATAACATCTTGTACCACATGATTATGATGCAATAAATGAATTATGAATTGGGACATTCTACTTTTTCATGTACATAATTTTAAGACACTTTTTTTTAAATGCAGATTTTGGAACACTTGGCCCTCGCTTCATATTTTTGTATAGTTATTTAGAAAGAGGTTTAATTGCAGTGTCACTTCCGATAGTTTTGTTAATTAACGAACCAGAGCTAATATCCATAAATCGAGTAACTCAGTGGTCCTTGGATGTCTCACCATTTGTATGAAAAAATGGTTTTTACCACTGTGTTACCCACCTTCTACAGCGATATGCTAATATTTAAGTATTGTTACCTATAAATTCCTGTTATTCGGTTCAGGTACTATTATGAAATCCTATTTTTGTACACTAATTCAATACATATCATAGATTTTTTTTGTAATAGAAAACTGGTCATGAAAAAGTAGAATGACCCAATTATCTGTAATCATTCCAGATACCTCCTGATCCCGCTAGGCGTGCATACGTCTGCGCACCTCTCCGCGCGGGACGTGGTGTACGACCCGCTCCCCCTGCACCACACGGCTGGCGGCGTGCTGGGCGCGGGCCAGGCGCTCGTGCTGGGCAGCACCGTGGTGCTGAGGAAGAAGTTCTCCGCCTCCAACTATTGGAGCGACGTGGCTAAGCATGGGTGCACTGTGAGTTATACATCTCCTATCTATACATATAATAAAGCTGTAGAGGTTCGAAAATCTGTACATTGAAGATATTAGCAAAAAAATCGATGGAGGGGTCTTAGAATCGATAACAGAACACGTTTCAACAGTTTTTAAAATTTGTGTCTGTTTGTCTGTCTGTTTATTTGTCTCACCATCACGTGAAAACTAGCCAATAGATTTCAATACAACCTTCACTAATAAGTTTATTTGATCTCCGGCCAGGTTATAGGCTATAAAAATTATACAGATTGGGGATGGAAGGGGGTGAAAAGAGGGGTTGAACTTTGTATGACAAGTCCTTCAATTAATGACTTAAAGGCTTGAAAATTGGTAAGCATACAATTGGAAGCAAAATAAAAAGAATCCCATTCAAAAATTGTACAATAAATAGATAATATGTAAAAAAATAGAGAGTCCCTCAACCCATAGTAACTGTTTGAAATGAGAGATTTAATTATGTTAGTCAGTGGCTGTCAACATTGCCTATCTGCCTCCAGAGTCCATGGATGTTTACAATGCACGCTGACTTATGAAAATTCGTCTCAGTTGATCCAGTGTAAGTCTGAGCTCGAAATAAGCACATAGTTGTTACGAATCGTGTGGACAAGATACAATAAGGAAGTATCGTGAGGCGAATCAAGACAATTGTAAATATCACGATATTTGACGTTTGGCGTTTCGGAGTCGTGCTATTATACAGATGACATTCGGTTAAGTCGAATCAAAGTTAATGAAAATTATTTAGTACTTGCACAATTTAATAATTTGAGTCTTATAGTAGCGACGATAAAGTGGTATTTGCATGGGAAGTTTTTATTTTTACCATCGTAGTTATAAACTGAGTAATGTGGTTATGATGATTGATTATGATGACCTATTATTATGAAAGATTTAGTTCGGATATTTGTGACTCTTAGAGCTTAATTATCTCAAAACCAAAGCGACTCATTTGAATGTAAATATTTACCGCATTTCAGTATATAAAGTTCTATTAATTACATGCATAATCGTAAGAAAAACAGAATAGTAGTAGTAGTAGTAGTAAAACTCTTTTCTCTTTCTCTTTTAGATTTGTGTTATTTAGGTACTGACTTACAGCCTCCAAGGCGCTTGCGTCTTAAGCCAAAAGTTGCTGACCCATCGAGCCTTAATAACTTTACTCTTTATAAAATTGGAGATTAAATAGTTTGGACGTAGACGGTTGTTGTCAGCATTGACTGACCAGCGCTTTGATGTATGCCTACCTAATCGAATTTCACTCCTATCGCTTTATTGGGCCCGGCCTATGAAGCCACAGTCAGGTTCAAAAAAATAATTATTTATATGTTATTTTTGTCTACAAAATGACAGAAAATCAACGTGTTTGAAATCCACTCCGAAATCTTTGTAGTAAAAACGGAAGGTTGAGAAATATAAAATAAGTTTTTTTTTTTTTGAATTGACTGTGGCTTTATAGGCCGGGCCCAATAAAGCAATAAGAGTGCGCGGTTGGAGAGTAGCTTGGGGACAATCCAGGGGAAACCTCCGACACGACCACGCGGGCGTTTGAAATACTGGAATACTCTAAGCGTGTACGCTCGCCAGTGAGATTGGTTGAGCGGCTTCAACCAAATCTGAGATGTGGGTGGAATCGGACTACTGGGAGTTTTGTCGATGGGTCACTAAAGATAGCCTAGCTGAGAGGAGTCCAGCAAGGAACTCAGCTAGGCCCTACCTGGGTCGGACTGACTCTACCCCGTATGCAGCGGTACCGGGACGAATAGGGACTATATATGTCTGTGTTGTCGCGATCGTGCGGCGGACGTCCCCGCAGGCGGGGTAATTTTTTGTCTGTCCTAAGGACCCATAGAGACTGTTACAAATCTTTTTGGTTACTATAGGTCAGTTTATCAAAAATATTAATTTAATTATTCATATTATAAGGTTCTTAGAAACGAAAGTAAAGGAAAAAAGTACTTAAGCATTTTGCCTCTCAGTCTTCGGGCTATGCGCGTAGATACTTAAAAATATTAATATGTTTTAAGCAGTAACATCTGCAAAAGAAAATTATAGATTGAAGTTAAGGAAGAGCGAGTCTTTTTGGTAGATATATATCACTCTGCGTACGCCTCCCCAGGCTTTGTAAGAGAGAACTGGTTGAAGGACTTGGTAACCGAGTGTGATTACTTATTGTTATTATAGACGTTATATTATAGACAGCTCAGTTAAAGCGATTGGCTGCGTACGAGTATTTCAGGATGTCACAGGTTCGATTGTACGTTTTGGAGCTAGAACTTTCACTAGAAAAATACGCGATAAAGGGAGAATTCTGTACAGATATTTTGAGAGGATGCTTAAAATTTTTGTAAATATATTGGTCTTAGTAAACTACAAGTACATATAAAAAACATTTTCTTAGTAAACTAGAAGTGTTCAATTAATTTTCATACAGAGGGATAATGCGTAGAGGTTTTCACTGTAAGTAGAGCGTATCATATTGTTGTAGAACATTAAAAAGTCTTGGGTTATGATGTTGGACTCCTAACACTTTGCATTTCGAGAAACATCAAAGTTTTTGTTCGATTCAAGCATGTCTTCCCGTGTAGTCGCTACATCGAGCATGTCAGTACTAAGGCTCGGAAAGTAAGGAATTGGGTAACGTCGTCGAACAAGAACGATGTGTAGACGTACGCGACATCGAACCATGACACCACTATGCTACATGGATGTGATAAGGTAGTTCCTTAGCAGATATTAGTGTTTTGTTACATAGTATAAGAGATCATCAAAAATAATTCATACGCATAAATGCTATATGGGATCGAGTCGACGTAGTTCTCCGGGCTGGAATGAAATGTGTAGTATTTAACGTCTGACTTACTTATCCAGTACTTATTACGAACATACATACATACGTACCTATATATAGATATTGATAAATCTTACCCATTTTGTTTCATTATCCGCCTATTACATCCTACTTCAGGACACATGCCTTTCATGGACAAGAGGGCCCATTTCACTTGCTAATTATTATATTTATATAAATTAGAAACTTTGTAAGTTTGTAACTTTGAGATGTAAAAAAGTTGGAGTAAATTTTGAGTGAGTCACTCAAAGTCAAGTACTTTATAACCTAATTTATCTACCAAGGGCAAGGAATAGTCAGTAGAAGTTCACGCGAACGAAGTCGCGGGCAAAAGCTAGTAATAAATAAATAAATAAATCCGCTAGACAATCTTACACAAATCGAACCACGTCCACGCACCGGAAGACGAGCTGTCGGTAGGCCTCCGACAAGGTGGAGTGATGACCTGGTGAAGGTCGCGGGAATCCGGTGGAAACGAACGGCACAGGACCGGTCTAAATGGCGAGCCTTGGGGGAGGCCTATGTTCAGCAGTGGACGTCTTTCGGCTGAAATGATGATGATGATGATGATGAATCTTACACAAATCGAACTAGCCCCACAGTAAGCTCAAGAAGGCTTGGGTTATGGGTACTAGACGACGATATATTTAATAGATTTAAATACTTAAATACATAGAAAAACATCCACGACTCAGAAACAAATATTCATGCTCATCGCACAAATATTTGCCCTGACCGAGATTCGAACCCAGCACCGTCAGCTTCACAGGCAGGTGCACTACCCACTAGGCTAAACCGGTCGTCGAATCGATCGTCCTATACATATGAACTCATCATAGCTGGGCACCGTTAACCAAATAGTTAACTTCGTTCGTCTTCGACTCTAAATCCATTCGCTAGCTCGTAGTTCAAGCCTAGAAACCATTCGCTAGCTCGTGTTTCAATTCCACGCTTTAAAGTTTAAAAGTCCATCAACTCATTCAAGCGGTCGCTAAGTCGCTACACAATGGTAGGGTATACCGCGAGAACTTTTACGAATTTAATAAGACTCAAGATGGATATTGGTTTACATTTATAACAGAAGTAAACTCTGGTCATGTTTTTAATAATAGTTACCTACCTTTATTTTGTGTTAAGCAGTACCGCTAACGTAAACTACAAAAGAAATTAAGGAAAAATTGAAAAAATTAGGCACCGAGCACAATTTGCCTGCGACCTCCCGGCACACGAGGCCAGTCGCTCTAGCCAACTGAGCTATAGGTGCAACCGTCACTCGGGCCGAAATTTCCCAATCATTCCTTCATTTATACAAACGCCTTAAGGGAATTTTTCAATTTTTCCTTTATTACTAAATTTGTAATTACCTACTTATTTAATGAGATGATAATGATGAAAAAACACGTCGTCTTTATTGTTTTGTTATGAACCACCTCTATAGTTTTTGTTTCGTTTGCGGATACGCGACGTGAATGCATCAATTGTCACTATTATTACCTAAAAAACCGGCCAAGTGGGTGTCGGGCTACGCACAGTGTAGGGTTCCGTAGTTGCCCGTCCATCACATCACCCGTCATATGCGGAATTTCGGACCCGTAGAAGGGTTTTTACTGATCTTAGTACTGATGATGTACTTTTTTGAGATGGTGTGTTGTATACATATTTTTGCCCTTTACGGTAATGTCTACTTAGCTGTGATAATTTTCCTTTTAAATTTATCGTATATACTACTACCATGATTTTTTTCACATGCCTAGTAGCCACCGTTTAGCTGGCAGGGGGGGGGGATACTTGACCATAGCAAAAATTATCACTTCAAAGCTTAATATCACGCGGCACGCCAACCGATTCTTGAATCAAAAAATGCTTTTGGAAACCTTATAATATTTTTGAAAGAGCCATCCAAAGATAGCAAGATTGGAAGAAAAAAAAATGCACCACCACTTTACTTGTAGGGGAGATACCTTAAAAAAAATGGTTTTATTTTACCGTTTTGTCGGCGTCATTGATATGTACACTCATGCCAAATTACAGCTTTCTAGTACTAACGGTTACTGAGAAAAGCGGGGGACGGACGGACGGACATGGCGAAATTATAAGGGTTCCTTGTTTACTACGGAACCCTAAAAAACAAACATACATAAACCTTTGTACTATTTCTTTTGCATGTAATTATACAGCTCATAAAGAAACTTATCTGTTTATTCATGTCATAATAATATATGAATACTAAATAGTTCTTTGTTATACAAGAGTGTAAATTTGTGTTTAAACCGTGAGTGTGGAATTGGAACGAGCTAGCGAATGGATTCTAGGGTTGAACTACGGGCTAGCGAATGGATTCTATGGTTGAACTTCGAGCGAAGCGAGTGGTTCGAAAATAGAATCCTGAGCGTAGCGAGTGTTTCAACACACGACACGTAAAATAACTTTGCAGCCGTGTATAACACAAATCTTTTCACCTCACTGAAGCGAAGATTTTTTTTGTTTTTTTTTGCTCCTCGTCCTAGCGTTATTCCAGTACAGTTGCATCCTAAATATAGTTGGATGCCCGGGGTAACCTACCTAATCCCGAGATTCGGCGTAGGTACTAGTTTTTTTAAAACAGCAGCACAATATAAAAGTATTCCTTCTTGAGCTTACTGTGGGGCTAGTTCGATTTGTGTAAGATTGTCCTCTAATATTTATTTATTTTATTTATTTATTTATTTATTGTTGCTGGAATGTCTGGACTGGCATATATATGTTATTATGTTTAAAAAAGTTACAAATAGCACATTCGGATTCAAATATTCTTTGCAATCTTGTTGATAAAATGCAGTTTTGCTATCTGTTTTTAAAAAATGAATGGAATGGAATGGCTTTCCGAGCTAGTGAGGTGGAAAATAAAATAAATTCGAATTTGGAGCAGCCCAACTGGGAAAGTACCTCCGCCTTGCAGAAGACCACAGCCATAATAATATTATCCACTATACAAGTATGTAGTGTTGTGTTCCTGGAGGTGAGCAAGGTTGCCAGAGCTCCCGAGGATGCACTGTGTTGAGAGCGAGGGATCTAAATTTGTCCCTTCTGCTGTCAACACAGTGAACTAAATACATACTCGTACTATTTAACTATTAACCTTTTCGTCACCATTCACTTGATATAAAGTCAGCGCATTTCGTGCCCAGTCACGGCGTGTGGTGACTTCATGTACAGGGTCTATATGATTGTCCTAACATTCATTCAGAGACACGCGGCCTGATTGTCATAGTGACATCAGGCCCCTATTTCACCAAGTTGACATATGTATGTATTTGACATATGTAGGCTGACAAATCGACAATTTTCATGTGAAAACTGTTTCACCAACTACAATTGTAATCTTTTTTGACCCCTATTTCACCAAAGCTGACAGGCGCGACAATTGTTAAAAAACATTACAATTGTAGTTGGTGAAACAGTTTTCAAATGAAAATTGTCGATTTGTCAGCCTTCATATGTCAAATACATACATAATAATATGTCAACTTGGTGAAATAGGGGCCAGGCCGCCACCGCAGGTTGCTGCAGTGTGTGACAGGCTTAAAGCGGTGTATGTAACAAGTTGCGACACCAGCAAGGAGGTACAAACAACCATAGAGACAATTTTACATGCCTGAACTTGTTGAATATTGTAACGGTGGTCCTTCGAACACATACTAAAATAAATTAAAGTACGTGAAAACAATGCTTTTATTCATTTTAGACATAATGTTTCATAGAAACATTTACTGCTTAAGACCTGTACAATCGATATCTAAATAGAAATAGTGTTAGTTTTTTTCAAAACGACCCGGTTCGATTCCCGAGCTGAGTACAGGTTTTTTTTAAATGTATGAATGCAGTTTTTCTTGTTATTAAAATCGATGACATGGTTCATAAGAACAGATATTCGTATATCTTATAGTTTTAGACTTTCCCATACTGACCGATCTAAATGAACCACCCTATAAAGCCGATGTAAAGCAACCTACATGCTATCAAGTAAGGTTCATTTTCGGTTGTTTGCTCTGTGAATTTGGCGTGTGAGACACGAAATCTATTATGGCAGTGAAATAAGCAAGTAGATGCTTCTCATTATCAATAGATCTACACGTTCTTTCAGCGAAATAAAAAAAAGAATATTAGTATAGAGAAGGAAGATGTCATTAACAACCTAGGTTTCGCCGGAAGATCAGCGCCAACTCCCTGAGTCGGCATTACGCTGAGGCGAAACCTTTTTGTGGCGATTACTTGTTGTTTTATTCTAATTACGTTAATTTATCTATATTTTATGTTTGTATCGTCACGAATAAATGTTTTTCTTTCTTTCTTTCATTAACATTGACACTTTTCTGAAGTATTAGCCGATAGCGGTTTTTTTTTAACCTAACTGTGCCTTTATAGGCCCAATAAAGCGATAGGAGTGCGCGGTTGGAGAGTGGCCTGGGGAAAATCCAGGGGAACCTCCGACATAACCCCTTCGGCCGTCTACGAAACCGGAGTTTCGAAACTGGCTTCGATCGAGGCTTTTGTAGTACTTGTACGTAACTGGCTTCGATCAAGTATTTTTTTTTACTTGTACGTAATTAGTTTCGATCAAGTAATTGTCACATTTTCTTTGGCCGCCTACGAAACCGTAGTTGGAAAGTATTTACAAACTTAACACTTAGCTTAGGAAAGTTTAGTTTGAGGTTCTATGGTGTTTCCTTACGATTTACCACGCGGGTGGTTTTGAACACGGAATACTCTAAGAGTTTGCGCTCCAGTGAGATTGGTTGAGCGGTTTCAACCGAAACTGAGGTGTGAGTGGAATTGATCTACTGGTAGGGTGTCGTTGGTTCATTAATTCCCGCCGGCGGGGACGTCCACCGCGCGATCGCGACAACAGTGACACATATAGTCCCTATTCGTCCCGGTACCGCCGCACACCGGGTAGAGTCAGTCCGACCCAGGTCGTGCCTAGCTGAGTTTCTTGCTGGACTCTTCTCAGCTAGGCTAGGTTTAGTGAACCAGCGACAAAACTCCTAGTAGCTCGATTCCACTCACACCTCAGATTCGGTTGAAACCGCTCAACCAATCTCACTGGAGCGCAAACTCTTAGAGTATTCCAGTGTTCCAAACCACACGCGTGGTCGTCCCAGAGGTTTTCCCCTGGATTTTCCCCAGGCTACTCTCCAACCGCGCACTCCTATCGCTTTATTGGGCCCGGCCTATAAAGCCATAGTCAGGTTCAAAAAAAAAAGGTTCATTAAACCTAGCTTAGCTCCTAGCGGTTAAAGAATCAATCTCTGTGTACTCCACCAGGCAGCGCAATACATCGGTGAGATCTGCCGCTACCTCCTGGCGGTGCCTCCCTCGCCTTCAGACCAGGCGCATGGAGTCCGTGTCATCATGGGCAATGGACTGAGACCTCAGATCTGGCAGGAGTTTGTTGAGCGCTTCGGGGTCGAGAGAGTTCTCGAGTTCTATGGAGCCACTGAGGGGAACAGTAACTTGGGTGAGTTCTAGAAGTATTCAAATCAAATCAAACATTTATTCTGCAAATAGGCCACAAGGGCACTTTTACATGTCAAAATAATAATTTACAATTTAAGAAAAGTCGAGTGTTTGTTTCATTCGCGCCGCGTCGCGCCGCGCCGCTTCGCTTTTGCGAGGACTTCGCCCACGTAGGACGCCGCGTAATAATAGACACCGCGGGGGTCCGGCGCGTGGAATAGGGATCTATACAAATACAAATACAAACATTTATTCTGCAAATAGGCCACAAGGGCACTTTTACATGTCAAAATATTAATTTACAATTTAAGAAAAGTCGAGTGTTTGTTTCATTCGCGCCGCGTCGCGCCGCGCCGCTTCGCTTTTGCGAGGACTTCGCCCACGTAGGACGCCGCGTAATAATAGACACCGCGGGGGTCCGGCGCGTGGAATAGGGATCTATACAAATACAAATACAAACATTTATTCTGCAAATAGGCCACAAGGGCACTTTTACATGTCAAAATATTAATTTACAATTTAAGAAAAGTCGAGTGTTTGTTTCATTCGCGCCGCGCCGCTTCGCTTTTGCGAGGACTTCGCCCACGTAGGACGCCGCGTAATAATACACACCGCGGGGGTCCGGCGCGTGGAATAGGGATCTATACAAATACAAATACAAACATTTATTCTGCAAATAGGCCACAAGGGCACTTTTACATGTCAAAATATTAATTTACAATTTAAGAAAAGTCGAGTGTTTGTTTCATTCGCGTCGCGCCGCTTCGCTTTTGCGAGGACTTCGCCCACGTAGGACGCCGCGTAATAATACACACCGCGGGGGTCCGGCGCGTGGAATAGGGATCTATACAAATACAAATACAAACATTTATTCTGCAAATAGGCCACAAGGGCACTTGTACATGTCAAAATATTAATTTACAATTTAAGAAAGTTTGACTGTAATAAGTAATACATTTTTCATGTCAAAATGTTAATTTACAGTTCAAGAAGGAATAATAATTTCGAGTTTACAATTACAACAAAATTAATATCATACAGTGAAGATAAACTTGCAAAGTTATCTATTACAAATATTACAACATCAGTAAAGTTAGAGATGTATAATTTCTCAAGATTAAACAAGGAGTATAATGAAATTAATATAATATCCCAAAATAGTACATGGTTTCTGAGCGTGAAATTAAAATTAATTTAATATTGTTAGAGATGTATATATTATGGTCTCTAAGTCACTGATAATAAAATCGAATCCAGAACAGGATGATGTCTCTCGTCAATCCCCTATCAAAAAAAAACTAGTATATATTAAAATGATATGATGGGACCTCTCACTAGAGACTCGCGTCGTTAAAGACATGTTGTTCAGTATGGCAGACCATATAACATGTCCTCTCAGTTTCTCAAAGGTTAGCTGGAAGCTCTTAAAGGGATAAGTTCGCCTTTGTACAAACATCTATTATTAACATACTTAAAGATTTGTTTAAACGGGTCTAACGCGATATTTATGTTATTATGTATCTTTAGACCCGTTTAAACAAATCTTTAAGTATGTTTACACCGTGGAAGACGTATACAAAATCAAAATCAAAATCAAAACATTTATTCTGCAAATAGGCCTCAAGGGCACTTTTACAAGTCAAAATCTATCTAGGTACATCAAATAAAAATAATACAATAATCAAAGTATCATTAATTAAATGTAGTGTTACATGTCAAAAATAAGACTAAGACATACAAGACATACAATAATAATAATAATTTATTTACCAAAAAAGAACCTACTAAGAAACTAATAACAATCGAGATTTGTTAGAGATGTATAAGGTCTCTAAGCGTCAAGATAAAAGGTAATAAAGTAAGTACACTAATCATAATAAATTATTTTGAGCTATATAACACGTCAAAATGAAAATAATAAAATATAATAAATAAATATCCTCAGAGATGTATAAGGTCTCTGAGCGTCAGTCTAAAAAATAAAATCAAATGAGAACAGTGAAGTCTCTCATCATGTCAATTCCACTGAACACTAGTACGAAGTAACTAGTCCTTGCAAACATGAACATACCATATATTAATGGAATGTATACGGAACGAGGCATTTAGAAGTCAACTCAAGATAGCTTACAATATTTTCTCACATGTTGGCGGCTGCAATAGCGCACTCGCCTTCCCATTATCGGACGAGGCCAGTGCCTTCACCATAAGTTTACATGACCGTACTCGCTCCGTTCTGATGTATTTCCTTTATTTGTTCGCAGTTAATTTGGACTCTAAAGTCGGGGCCATTGGTTTTTTGAGCCGACTTGTGTCGTCGATATATCCTCTCACTCTAGTCAAGTAAGTATTGCATTCATACTTAAGCCGGCGAAAAAATAAACAATAGCATTTTTTTGTAACGAGCTCTGCAATCCCAGGGACCGGTAGACGACACACACACACACACACATACAGACTACTTATTTTTTATGATTTATTGAAACATGATACAAGAAAGCACTACTTTCGATACTAGTATGTTGTTTATGCACTTAAATATATGGAATGCACATAATTCATTTATTGCAAACCATGGTATTTGTACAGTTGTTACAAAATATTATTTTTGACACACATGGCACCCTGTTAGGGTATGGCATAACATGATACTTAAAACTAGTTAAATGCTATATACTTTGTTACATGTAGTTGCTTAAGGCCTTAAATTTTAATCTCTAGTGTGTGGTGTAGCGTGATTTATGTAGAAGTGTGAGAAATGGGTTATGTGTGCTAAGGCAAAATAAATTCTATTCGGGACTTGTTTATGTCAAAGTATCCTGCATCACTCCGCCTCAGCGAAAACGCAGCCTTGCCCTCGCGTTGCGTTGCATGATACGTAATTTTACTTTGTTTTAGTTTCTGATTTTGACCCATACAAGCAATGAAATTATATAGGTACTTTTTCACGTTTTGTTTTGAAGAGACTTACAGTTAGTATTGATTTGCATAAACTGACCGCTTAATTTTTTGTTCTAGATGCGATGAAATTACCGGAGAAATATTGAGGAACAGCGATGGCCGATGTATAAACTGCGGTCCCCACGAACCTGGTAATTAATTTTGATCTCATGGCATGTGTTTACACCGTTACTATGCACTCACTTGGTTACCAATCAAAGACGACTAGACGGCTCTTTCTTAAGGAATTCGAATCGAACAACCGTTATCTAGTTTCTATTAGGTACAGCGCCATCTAGTGGTCCACAAACACGATATCGTCCTCAACAACATGTTTCCTTAGAAACTCTATTAAGGACCCTTAACTTTGTTCTGTCAAAATTTGAATGCAAAGTATGGATTATATTTTTAAGACCTGAATCTGACAAACTTGAATGAAATTTAAGCCTCGGTAAAGTAAAGTAATGTAAAAATTTATTTATTGCATAAAAATGAGTTACATAGGTTGTCAGAATTTTTTTAGTCTCCATTTTCTACATACGTGAGGTCATCATCATCATAATATTTAAGAGCTTGGCTCTTGTCGGTGGAGTAATTGCCAGCTTATTCTACATTCAGCTTTGTCCTTCACTTCTTTGCATGACGTAGCATTTATTTTATGTTTTATTTGCTCCATGTACGTCATTCTAGGTTTTCCCCTTTTCCTTTTTCCCTCTAACTTTTCTTTCTATTTTTACGTGAGGTATGCAATATTAATTATTACCTATTGCAGCAATTTAACTGTCAGGAATCGATTTTGAGTGTCGAATGCTCGACTTTTCACTCGACATCTATCAAATCATCATAGTTTTGTGACAGATTTCGAGTGAAACGTTAGAGCGTTCGACACTCAAAAATCGAGCCCCAGATTTCAAAAAATATTCGCTTCAACTATAAAACACGGTGTCATTAGATTGCCAAATTAGGGATTGTGCCAATCTGCATAATGTGTCAAGTCGCGCGAAAAAGTTAATGTCTCATATTATCTACTTATCTATTCTACGGAATTCACCTTCAAGTGTGTCAATCTGTAACTACAATCTCACATTTTCTCCATCTTCGTTGTTTCATTCATTCATTTCATTTTTTCATAAATGAAATAATGAAATAAATGAACTTTATTCTGCAAGTAGGCCGCAAAGGCACTTTTACAAGTCAAAAACTACTAGCGTTTCTCAAGAGACCACTGCCGAGAAGAAACGCCGAAAGAAACTCGACAGTCAGTCATTTTCTCCAAAATATGCTTATTACAATGATACTACTTAACCTACTTAAGTAAATGTAAATGGTACACAACAAAAGAGAATTGAAAGAAAAACGAGGAAAAGATAACAATAGGCAATAACATTGTTTGGAATGATCCCTGCCGCATCTTTTCGTCATCGTCCTTCGCGTCAGCATTTCCATCCTCACCATTTAGATGGTTGGCAGTCCAAAACTGCGTTTCTCAAGAAATTTCCTGCCTCGCACAACCAAACTATGGAATGAACTGTCGCCTGCGGTATTTCCGGACCGATATGACCTTCAAACCTTCAAGAAAAAGCGCATTCCCTTCTGAAAGGCCGGCAACGCACTTGCGACTCCTCTGGTGTTGCAGGTGTTTATGGGCGACGGTAATTGCTTACCATCAGGCGATCCGTCTGCTAGTTTGCCCCCTATAACATAAAAAAAAGAATCATTAACATATAATTGCTAAAAGCGGCACTGGATTTTTTTAATGCTTTGCTTGCCCCTCTGTAATACATGCTTGACTTTATTATCCTATTTCAGGCCTGTTACTTGGGAAGATAGATCCGAAGAAGGCCATACTAACGTTCGCTGGTTACGCGGATAAGACCGCTTCAGACAAGAAGATGGTTCGCAACGTTAAGAAGGAGGGGGATTGCTACTTCAATACAGGGGACATCCTGGTCATGGACCACTTCGGGTACTTCTACTTCAAGGATCGGACGGGGGACACGTTCAGGTAATTACGTCATTTTTTACCATATATGTGATAATCCACATCGAAAGGAACCTTATGGCGGCCGGCACTTACGCCTTTATTGCCGCTGTTCCAATACAATAGTGAATAGGTGTAACGTAAGCGCCTGCCGCCATAAGGTCCCTTTCAATATGGATTATCATATATGTTGACACCAAATAAGAAAAGGGTCATTGTCAGATTTAGGTTCGCGTCTTTTCGGTGGACATATCAAAAGTTAAGGGCCACAAAGCTTTATTTCGGATTGTTCTAGTAACCCGCATAAACGGTGTTTCTATAACTATAAATCCATGTAATAAAAACGTAACTTATATGTACATAAGCCATTCACTGTATGACATTAATTTTGTTATAATTGTAAACTCGAAATTATTATTCCTTCTTGAATTGTAAATTAATATTTTGACATGAAAAATGTATTACTTATTATAGTCAGACTTTCTTAAATTGTAAATTAATATTTTGACATGTAAAAGTGCCCTTGTGGCCTATTTGCAGAATAAATGTTTGATTTTGATTTTTTGATTTTGAAGTATTGACCACCGGGTGGACAACTTTTGTTTTTACAACTGACAATGACCCAAAATCAATAAGTTTGAATTTTTTCGGAAAATGATCAAATTCTTAATCAAATGGCTCATAAAGTAAGTCAAAAGTATAAATAATTACATAATTATAAGTCTTCAAAGTTATAAGAGGCCGCATAATCTGTCCCTTTTTCGCAACCCGATGATCGTCAATTATCTACTACGGCGCTCGTGGTTAAAGACGTGACTGATCTGTCGCGCTTTCTCTCTCTAACCAGCGACATTCAAACAGTTGTAGCTTCGTTATTTTTTAAGATCCTTGAATAGGATTTTCACCATTTTCCTTGTATTTTAGAGTAGCCTTTTGGTGTACTTTTTTTTATACAACGCCGGTGGCAAACAAGCGTACGGTCCACCGTAGTAAGCGGCCATCGCAGCCTATAGACGCCCGCAACTCCAAAGGAGTCACGTGCGCGTTGCCGACCCTTTATAAGATTTGAGGATGCACTGTGTTGACAGCAGAAGGAACACATTCAGGTCCCTCGCTCTCAACACAGTGCATCCTCGGGAGCTTAGGCAACCTTGCCTTGCCTTTGCGTGTTAAGATTTGAGTCAACAACCCTAGTTTACGGTAAAATAAAGAAAGAAAGCATTTGACGATCGCTTTAGCCTAGTTGGTAGTGACCCTGTCTTCGAAGCTGGAGGTCCCGGGTTCGAATCCCGGTCAGGGCATATATTTGTGTGATGAACACGAATATTTGTTCTTGAGTCTTGGATGTTTTCTATGTATTTAAGTATCTATTTATTTATATAAGTATGTATATCGTCACTTGGTACCCATAGTACAAGCTTTGCTTAGTTTGGGACTAGGTGGATTTGTGTAAGATTGTCCAAAAATATTTATTTATTCACTGCACCGAAAGACACGCCGTTACAAATATAACAGACTCAGTACAATACAGATCTAGACCGTTGTTGCATTCAGATGGCGAGGCGAGAACGTGTCGACGGCAGAGGTGGAAGGAGTCATTAGCACGCTCGTTGGGCTGAAGGATGCTATAGTCTATGGAGTCTCTGTAAGTTTTGGCTCACTTTCCACTCAATGGCGGACCTGTTG
This sequence comes from Epiblema foenella, assembly GCA_963556455.1. Classification (NCBI taxonomy): domain Eukaryota; kingdom Metazoa; phylum Arthropoda; class Insecta; order Lepidoptera; family Tortricidae; genus Epiblema; species Epiblema foenella. The sequence goes on from OY747118.1 coordinate 1,201,734, forward strand.
TTCTTGCCACTCCTGAACTCGGCTCTCAGATCTCTGGGGTGTAAGCCCGGTGAGACTATTCTATCCTTCCGTGTAATACTTAACCGGGTCTACCTGTCTCAGGGATCTCAGGGCTCATTACGAAATAATGATATTGTTATTTTATTTCACCGGGAGACGACGGCTGAAGGTACTCACTCAATAACTGAACCGGCAGGCGAATCATGTAACTTTATGTGTCAATTTTGGAGTATAAATGTATGACCAGAGAGTCAGTGCGACCCAGGGCGGGCCTAGCTGAGTTTGTTGCTGGTTTCTTCCCAGCTAGGCTTGGTTTAGTGAACCAGAATAAAACTAGTAGCTCGATCCACTCACACCTCAGATTCGGTTGAAACCACTCAACCAATATCACTGGAGCGCAAACTCTTAGAGTATTCCAGTGTTCCAAACCACACGCGTGGTCGTGTCGGAGTTATAGAGTTGGTAAGGTATCTAAACATGGAACGTTTACTTTACCGAATTGAACTTATAAAATGTAGACGGATTTCTATCAACCGTACATATTGACTGACTGACTGAAGGGCCCTTGTCAGTGCAAAGGTACCGGCAGTCCTCGAACCCAACGGTCTGACTAGAGATGACGGCAAGGGACCTGACGGAATGACGTTGGTGCCTTGGAGTATGGGTCGGCCCCTTGTCTGGGATGCTACTTGTGTAGATACCCTGGCGCCGTCCCATATTCCAGGCACCAAAGTTGATGCTGGTGCAGCTGCATCCTCAGCTGAAAACCTCAAGCGCCGCAAATATGCCACTCTCGGCAGTAGTTATGTTTGCGGCGTTTGGGGTCATGGGGTCCAAGTGCTCGTTGCCTCTATAAGGACATTGCAAGGCGCCTTATAGAGGCTTCCGGTGACCAGAGGGCTGGCCACTATTTCGCCCAGCGGATTAGCATAGCTATCCAGCGTGGCAATGCGGCCAGCCTTCTGGGAACCCTACCGAGCACCGAAGACTTAGGGCAATTTTTTTATTTATAATGCTTTATATTATTGTGTTGTTTGTTTTTTGCTCGTTTTCTGACTGAAGTATATTCTACATATTTCAGATACCGAATGTAGAAGGCAAAGCAGGAATGGTGGCCATAGCAGATCCGGAGAAAAAACTCGACATCACCTACCTCAGTAAAGGCATCCGGACATCCCTCCCTGCCTTCTCCAGGCCCCTCTTCCTCAGAGTACTCCCTGAACCACCTCTCACCTCCACCTTCAAGCTTCGCAAAAAGGACCTCATAACACAAGGTTACACTCTCGGTCTCCATGCGGATCCTATGTATTTCCTGGACCAGAAAACTGGGGAGTACGTTCCTCTGACACAGAAACTATATGAAGACATTGTTAAAGGTGTTGTAAGATTGTGATTCTTGCCATATTTGGGGTTCTGCGAACCCCTAATCCTATTTAGCTTAGTTGGGACGAGGAATTAACTAGGATAAGTTTGAAAACACGGTGGATGTTCAGAAATGATGTAAATTAAGGAAAGACATGTTGGGAATGTGTAATTGTACGATTATTGCAGAGGGAGTGGTAATTAGCGGTTTATTCAATTTATGTCAGCTTGTTTTAACATCAGAAAAATTATTTTCTTACATTCAGATTAATGATATTCTATGTAGGTCAGAAAATCAACGCTTGACGTAAGTACAACGTGGAATGTATCAGGTCAGATTCAAGTTGGGACAGAAATTTCTTGTGATTATGAAGGATAGGTATGTCAGGTTTTAACAGATTGCCAGATTGACAGATTGATTGACTGTGCGTTTCTCAAGAAATTTCCTGCCTCGCACAATCAAACTATGGAATGAACTGTCGCCTGCGGTATTTCCGGACCGATATGACCTTCAAACCTTCAAGAAAAGTGCGTATTCCCTTCTGAAAGGCCGGCAACGCACTTGCGACTTCTCTGGTGTTGCAGGTGTTTATGGGCGACGGTAATTGCTTACCATCAGACGATCCGTCTGCTCGTTTGCCCCCTATAACATAAAAAAAGATATCCGCCCGGAAATAGGAGTACCCTACAGGGCTCGGTCGAAAATACCGAATTATGAATTGGCTACGTCTGAGCTGGTTTATCAATATAGGCCTCTGAGTGCTGACCTAAAAGGAATATATTAAATAAAAACATTTTGACGTATGTGGAAGCTGACGTAATTGGAATAAGCCAAGCCATGTGACAACTACTTTAAGTTACATTTGTGAAAACATTTTGTGATAGAAATGTGATAATTTATACCAAAATTTAATCTTCGAGCACAGCAGCCATTGTTATAATCTCATCTTCTTAATGTAAGTAAGAAAAAACGATATTCTTATAATGATTTATTAAATTATGTATATACAGGACATCACTGTTTTTCATTTTCGCTTCTGAATAAACGTTTTAGGTACCTACAGTCGACTACAAAGATGTATCCAGTTCATAACCTGATTACAATGGGATGAGGTAATAAAGTGGATATATCTCTTTGTTATTGACGTACAGTCGAACCAACTGATTCATGACCCACTTGGCCTACAAATGGCTTGGAACCGTCAAAACAATAGGGTTTACATGTCTTGCACTACGAGTATGTAGCACTTAGGTCATTTTAAACATTAACAAATTGGGTCAATACGGATCGATCTATATTATTATTATTTTATTTATTTATTCATGTACGACTTGTTACGAATTGTTTTCACTATTGAAGTTATTTTTATTTTACTAATTTATTTTTCTGCAACTGTATGGCGTTCCGTGAGTCACCGATGGTACTGGCTGAAAATCAGCGCTGTAGGTGTCTGACACCTCAGCATAATGCTGAGCCAGTGTCCGTTTCACTGCCGCGGGGACACACATGTGTGGTTTCTGTGTACTTTTTCTTGTCATTTATGTGTGTCTACTGTGTCTGTGAATAAATGTTTCTTTCTTTCTTTCTATCTATACAATTTTAACCTTTATTATCACTGCTATAGATATATTTTTAATAAAACAGCTATGTTTCGAATCTCGAATGAGCTGTCATTTATAATAAAAAACCTTACTCTTATTATCACAAAAAATGTATTTACATTTCAAAAATCAATTGCTTGTCAGATGTCAAGTGGTCAGTCAATGAGATTTCCACCACATTAGGCATTTGGCAGAGCATATAGCTCTGATTACAGTGCTCATTGAAGAAGGCTATGGCATTACTGTGAAGAATAGAGATAGTAATAGCATTTCTCTTTTGTGTTCAACAGTGATGGTTATCCAAACTGTGTAGTTAGCAAATGTTAGTTTATTTTGATTAGTTTACCTACCTTTTATCTTGATGCTTAGAGACCTTATTACCATCTCTAACAAATCTCAATTGTTATTAATTTCTTAGTCTTATGTTTGACATGTAACACTAAATTAATTAATGATACTTTGATGATTATATTATTTTTATTTAATATAAATAAATTTTGACTAGTAAAAGTGCCCTTGAGGCCTATTTGCAGAATAAATGTTTTAATTTTGATAAGAGTCTAATAAAATGATAACGAGTTCGTTACCATAGAAATGTATGTTCAGGCGAATTTCAACCAACTAGTATTTAGATGACTTAGAAAAATGACCTTATGGGTGGGTCATGATTCAGTTTTGTCGATTGTACGAGTTCATCAAGTATACTCAACGCGACGCATCATCGTGAGCTTTTAAATAATAAAGCTTTAAATTGTTCAGTGTAGCTACTTTTCCTGGTGCATGTTTGCATTGAGTAGCGGAACCCTGGGGGGATAAAGGGATTCAACCCCTCCAAAGCATAAGTCTTTCTGCTACACTAAAATCCCTCAAAAGAGTCCGAGTGTGGAGGAACAGCCACTGGTTTTCTTTACAAATTACAATCTTAAGTTTACATATATACAGCTCATTTCTCCTCATCCTTTGGCCGTGCCCACCGCCGCCCCTCCTTAATCCTCTGCGCAAATAGCTCCTCAATAATGTATGGGTTTAAGCCCTTGGTCTCAGGCATCAGGTAGTGTGTCAGCAGGGTACAGGAGAAGGCGCAGCCAGCGAACACGAAGAATACCACTTGGAGGCCGACGTACTCCGCGGCGGGGACGAAGATCAGCAGCAGGATGAAGTTGACTATGTACAGCCACAGCATCATGATGGATTGAGAGAATCCTTTAACCTGTAATATATCATCATCATCAGGCCTCAGGCCATGAGGCTCCTCATGAGAGGAGTTCCATACCAACACATACTAGTCCACATTTAAAACCACTATTCAGGCCATGAGGCTCCTCATGAGAGGAGTTCCGTACCAACACATACTAGTCCACATTTAAAACCAATATTCAGGCCATGAGGCTCCTCATGAGAGGAGTTCCGTACCAACACATACTAGTCCACATTTAAAACCACTATACGTACATTGAATCTAAAGTGCTAGTATCTTCACAAACCAAACATCGTTTAAAGTATTTATGAATGCACACCTCCTCAATTTTTTTCAAAACCATGCGATCGAAGTCAGCAGCTTGGGGTAAAACTGCTTTCGTATGTCCATCTGTTTGTACTCCTCTACATGTCACAATTCTGCTGATTCTCTTGAAAATTGGTAAGCAGATTAGAAATTTAAAAGATTTTTTTCAGTCCTTCAGTTGGAAATTTTGAAGATGTCTACATGGGGTTCCAAAAAAATTCTCCAGGTCTACAGCTTCTCTTAGTTTATAGTACAACTCACCTCAGGCACAAATACTTCAGCCAACAGCACGTAAGGTATCATGCCGCCGCCGAGGTTGAAGACGAAGCAGAAGACCAGTATAACTGCTGGCACCAGCCACTCGGGGCCCCACGACCAGCCTACCATGATGCCCAGCAGCACCATGCAAACGCCGTTCACTGCGGCTGCTGACATCAGGAGAACCTGAAATGTATTCATGAATATTTTTTCACAAAGGTCAGTCGGGTTAAGAGCGCCGGTGCGATAAACGCTATCATGAACATTTCTAAATAATCAGATCCTTGATCCAAGCATTTGGTTGACGTAACTGGTGACCGAAGAGCTGGCGAGTATCAGCATTGCGATACAGCGAGGAAATGCCGCCAATATCCTCGGTACAATGCCCCAAGGGCTTATAATTAAGTTAGTTGTAATATTATTTAAGTCTTTCCCGTTCACGGGACAATGGTATCCCGGACCTTTGGGAGGCGTGCGTGGAGCCGAAGGACCGAGGCACCGAAGTACCAAACGAGTACCACATAGCCAACACGTAGAGGCCCTTTTGACACTTTAATGAAATGCAAGGGATACACCGAGCGAATGCTGTCCCTAACCGTGTCATGGGACGCACACAGAGACAGCACCCGCCAGGGTGTACAGGGACTATTTCTGGTTGATGGAGTCTAAATGAACTGGTGGGAGTTTCCATATAAGTTTTAAATGGAGATTATCAACCCACCCGTCTTCCAAACAGATCCGTGAACGCTGCTCCGGTGATTGACCCCACCATCAAGATGGAGGCCAGCAGCACAGCGCACAAGTCGGGCGACAGCGATGGAGTAGCCTTGAGGAACAGCGTGCCGCCGTATACTTGGATGGCGATCACGCCGGTGAAGATGGACAGGGTCATGAGGATGGTGACCACTAGGAACGACCAGCGGGCAGACGGGGAAATGCCTGGAGGATTAACATTAATTATTACCTTGGAAACTCCTTGCGTTAGCAGTGGGAACCTCCACGTTTACCGAAATAATAAATATAATAAATATTTGAGGACAATCTTACACAAATCAACCTGGTCCCAAACTAAGCAAAGCTTGTACTATGGGTACTAGGCGACGATATACATACTTATATAGATAAATATATATTTAAATACATAGAAAACATCCAAAACTCAGGAACAAATATTCGTGTTCATCACACAAATAAATGCCCTGACCGGAATTCGAACCCGGGACCTCCAGCTTCGAAGGCAGGGTCACTACCAACTAGGCTAAAGCGGTTGTCACACACTTCATGGCTTAATATGAAAAAAATATCGAAAACCACCTGTTAGAATTATACGTGTTGAAATATTCTTACGGAAATACTGCAGCGCTGTGACTTTGGCAGGTGGGACGAATTCTGCCGTCGCCAGATTTTGTTTTTCAGGATCCTGGCTCACAGGTTCTGAAAAAAAAAGTAGTTTTAGCTTCTAGTCCGTTCATCCTTAATTTCATTAGTTTGTACCTTTTTTACGCTACTGCTCCAAAAAACTAGTACTTTGTAATAATGGGGCAACTTACCCCCTTATTCATAAACGTCTATCAAACCTATATTAGTTAACTGCCCGCTAAAGTTCGTTTGTCCTTATCTGTCACTTTGACATTACGTTTGTGAGAATGGGACAAAGAACATTTAAGTTAACAGAGGTTTGTTAAGTTTTATGAATAAGGTGGTTAGTGTTTGAAATAAAATAAAATGACAGGAAATGAAACCATTTATTCTTCAATTTTTGCAAATCTTTAAAGTCCCATATGTAGTTATGATTTTGATTAATGGTACCGCCGTATTATGCTTGATCCAAAAAAATAACATAATGATATATCCCAGACTATCTTTAAATACATACAATAAAATAAAAATTTCTTCAATTTAGGCAAATTTCATGCACTTATGAATGTCATAAAACTACCACCGGTTCATAAAATAAACCTCTGCCTCGAGAAGAACCGGCGTAAGAAACTCGGCGAGGTGTCATTTATTCAAAACAATGTACAATGTATATAAAATAACGGTATCATACTGCTACAGAATTAAAATGCTACGATATATATATTTATATTTAGGACAAAATATTTCTGTTAGATTACTTGTGCTGGACGCTATCACTGCCAAACAACCCTATCCATGGTGTAATCGTTTATCTTATAATATGCATTTGAAATAAGTGTTTGTTTCACGACAGATTTAAATTTAGAATCCGTAAGTAGAATTTTATACAATTTCCTAAAAACGGTTTAGTTATTACTCCATCTATCTATACATATAATAAAGCTGTAGAGGTTCGAAAATCTGTACATTGAAGATATTAGCAAAAAAATCGATGGAGGGGTCTTAGAATCGATAACAGAACACATTTCAACAGTTTTTAGAATTTGTGTCTGTTTGTCTGTCTGTTTATTTGTCTCACCATCACGCGAAAACTAGCCAATAGATTTCAATACAACCTTCACTAATAAGTTTAATTGATCTTCGGCCAGGTTATAGGCTATAAAAATCATACAGATTGGGGATGGAAGGGGGTGAAAAGAGGGGTTGAACTTTGTATGACAAGTCCTTCAATTAATGACTTAAAGGCTTGAAAATTGGTAAGCATACAATTGGAAGCAAAATAAAAAGAATCCCATTCAAAAATTTTACAATAAATAGATAATATATGAAAAAACGGAGGGTAAAAAAGTGCTTAGGGGACTAACGACAAATAACCAAAAATCTCTCAACCCATTGTAACTGTTTGAAATGAGAGATTAAATTATGTTAGTCAGACGTTGTCAACATTATCAAACCAGTGCCTTGAACTTCGTCTACCTATATCTGATATATCTTCGTTGTGGTGTGTAGTGGTCGAGTGTGATAACGGTGTCATCTGAGGGCCTACAAAATACCACAAATTCCCACTATTCCCACTAATATTACAAATGTGAAAGTTCGGATGTTTAGATGTCTATACATTTACTCAATCACGCAAAAACGGCTGACCGGATTATGATGAAACTTGGTACACAACGAGTCTATAGCCTGGATTAACATATAGGATAATTTTTATCCCTTCATCATCCCTCAAATAGATAAATTCGGGGGTGGAAGTTGAATTTCATAGATCTAGAATCATGTAGAATATTTACAATACCCGCTGACTTACAAAAATTTGTCTCAGATGAACCAGTGTAAGTCTGAGATCCGAATATGCACATAGTTGTCAAGAATCGTAGGGTCAAGATACAATAAGGACGTATCGTGAGGAGAGTCTGACAGTTGTAAATTTACGATATTTGACGTTTGGCGTGTCAGAGACGTGCCATTCGTTAAAGTCGAATCGATGTTAATGTAGATTATTTACTACTTGCACAATTCTATAATTGGAGTCTTATAGTTGCTAAGTTAAAGTAGGTATTTTCATGTAATTTTTTTTATTTTTACCATCTTTTTTTTTTATCGTCGCTACCAATTGATTATGATGAGCTATTATTATGAAAGATTTCGGATATTTGTGACTCTTAGAGGTTAATTATCTCAAAACCAAAGCGACTCATGTGAATGTGAATGTTTACCGCATTTCAGTACCTGAAGTTCTATACATGCATAATCGTAGGCAAAACATAATAGATTTGCGTTATTTAGGTACTGACTTACACCCTCTAAAGCGCTTGCGTTTTAAATCAAAACTTGCTGACCCATTGAGCCTAAATAAGTTTACTGTTTATAAAATTGAAGATTAAATAAATTGGACGTAGACGATTGTTGTCAGCATTGACTGACCAGTGCTTTGATATATGCCTACATAAAAATTATAGAAATTCCACTCCAATCTATTCTTTAAAAAAAAACGGAATGGTTGAAAGACTTGGTAACCGAGTGTGATTACTGATTGTTCAGACAGCTCAGTTAAAGCGATTGGCTGCGTATGTCAGGATGTCACAGGTTCGATTGTACGTTTTGGAAGTAGAACTTTCACTAGAAAAATACCTACGATAAAGGGAGAATTTCTTACAGATATTTTGATAGGGTGCTTAAAATATTTGTAAACATGTTTGTCTTAGTAAACTAAAAGTACCTATAAAAAACATTTTCTTAAAGACTAGAAGTGTTCATTCCGAGAGATAATGCGTAGAGGTTTTCACTGCAAGTAGAGCGTGTCATACTGTTGTAGGATATTAATAATCTTGGGTTATGTAGTAGGACTCCTAACACTTTGCATTTCGAGCAACATCAAATTTTTTGTTCTATTCAAGCATAATATGTCTTCTCCTGTAGTCGCTACATCGAGCATGTCAGTACTAAGGCTCGGAAAGTAGGGATTTGGGTAACGTCATCGAACAAGAACGTATGTGTAGACGTACGCAACATCAAACCGTGACACCACTATGCTACATGGATGTGATTCGGTAGTTTCTTAGCAGTCATTAATGTTTTGTTACATAGTATAAGAAATCATCAAAAATAATTCATACGCTTAAATGCTATATGAGATCGAGTAATGAAATATGTATTGAACGTCGGACTTAGCCAGTAACTATTACCAACATACATACTTACGTACCTATATATAGGTATTGATAAATCATACCCATTTTGTTTCATTATACGCCTATTACATTCTCTTCAGGACACATGCTTCCTTTCATGGACAAGAGGGCCCATTTCACTTGCTAATATAGTTACCTATATAAATTAGAAACTGTAAGGTTGTAACTTTAAGACGTAAAAACGTTGGAGTGTGAGTCACTCAAAGTTAAGTAGCTTATAACCTAACCGGCATTTATCTACCAAGGGCAAGAAATAGTCAGTAGACGTTCACGCGGACGAAGTCGCGGGCAAAAGCTAGTTATAAATAAGCATTTAGATATGCGAGGTCCGTTTTCTTTGTTCATTTGTGTTACACTTAAGCACTTTTGCTTTAATTTGCGAAAATCTTGATTTACCATCAAGTAGATAGGTATGATTCTGGATTACAACAACAGAATTTTTAAATCTTAAGTTTGATATATACACGTACTCGTACCTAATACGAGAACAACGATTGAAATTCACTTGGAAAGTCACTATTTGCGACATGTTTCGGACTACAATTGGAGTCGTTCATCAGGTTGAGTGTTATCAAGGCAACCGACCGCGCAAGTCGTTTCCAAGTGAGTTTCAACCGTTGTTCTCTTATTAAGTGTAAATATGTCTCACGTTAGTGTAAATTTACGTACTCGTACCTACTCGTATCTATGAGGTGTTAAATAAAAATGTTCTAATGTCTATGTTTATGGCAGTTATGGTTTTACCTTCAGTCGGAACTGGTGCTACAGACTGCTGTTTCTTGTCTTGGTTGGCCTTAATTTCTGCCATCTCGTCGAGGACTGCCTTGTCTCTGATCGTGGATGCGCGGTAGAAGGACAGCGATTTTAGCGCTTCCTAGAAGGAGGTGAAATTTATTACTATTATTTGTCTCTGCCTTAAAATTTTTAATTAATTATGGCTGACACTATTTTATTCTTACTATTCTATAGCAGTGATATGTATAATTATATATTATATGTATGTATTTTTTCATGTATGTATATTTATATATTATTTAAGTATGTGTATTTATATTGAATAGTTGTTTTGGAATCTTTTTTTTTCTCATTGTAATCGTTTATGCACCACCTACTTTTCAGCTTTATATTTCATATCTCCACTACCCAAAGGTTGTCTGGAAGAGATCGCTCTTTGGCGATAAGACCGCCTGTTGTTCTGCCTTTGTCTCCCTGTATCTTTGTTTTTATGTGCTATTTTATTATGTGAGGTGTGCAATAAAGAGTATTTGTATTACACAAATTTACACTAACGTGAGACATATTTACACTTAATATGAGAACAACGGTTGGAACTCACTTGGAAAGTCACTATTTGCGACATGTTTCGGACTATAATTGGAGTCCTTCATCAGGTTGAGTGTTATCAAGGCAACCGACCGCGCAACACTGCCCTCCGACTCTTGCACAAAAGATCCCACTGGGTCGAAGTGCATCCACTAGGGCCCCCCTCCGACGCGCGTGAAGCTCGCGGGCGGAGGCGGGCGGGGGCGGGGGCGGGGCGGCGCAGTCCTGTGTTAAAGTTGACTGCTCCAACAAATTCCACTCCAATTGTAGTCCGAAACATGTCGCAAATAGTGACTTTCCAAGTGAATTCCAACCGTTGTTCTCATATTAAGTATTTGTATTGTTGTATTGTATTGTACTTACATCATATTTCCCAATCAAGCAGAGGTATACCGGACTCTCAGGCAGCACGTACATGGTAAACGCGTTGCCGACCGCCAGTCCGAAGTTTATATACGCTATGATGTGGTACGTGGTTACCCAGCCCAGGACTATGGAGACCAGGGCACCAAGAGCGTACATGACTGAAGGCATTGAGGACATGAAGCCGCGGCAGGCGTCTTCCGAGACTTCAGCTGTGAATGACCAGGCTACCTGTGGAATAACATCGTTGGTTATGGTGTCCTGGGCAGTTACTTTGAGTGATATTTGGTAACCAAATTTAGATCAAAGGAAAAATTGAAAAATTTAGGCACCGAGCAGGATTCGAACCTGCGACCTCCCGGCACTCGCGGGTAGTCGCTCTAGCCAACTGAGCTATATGTGCAATCGCCACCCAGTCCCAAATTCAACATGGATGGCTGAGATACGCGTCATACTCGTGATCGGGTGCTGTTTGTGGAGTCCGGTCTGTTCATGTTTGCAAGGACATAGTGACTACGTTAATACTAGTGTCTTTATATATAATATAGGGGATTGACGAGAGACATCATCCTGGTGTGGATTCGTTTTTATTATCAGTGACTTAGAGACCATATACATCTCTAACAATATTAAATTAATTTTAATTTTGACGCTCAGAGACCATGTACATCTCTGGGCTATTATATTAATTTCATTATATTCTTTGTTTAATCTTGAGACCTCATACATCTCTAACTTTACTGATGTTGTAATATTTGTAATAGATAACTTTGCAAGTTTATCTTCACTGTATGACATTAATTTTTTTATAATTGTAAACACGAAATTATTATTCCTTCTTGAACTGTAAATTAATATTTTGACATGAAAAATGTATTACTTATTATAGTCAGACTTTCTTAAATTGTAAATTAATATTTTGACATGTTAAAGTGCCCTTGTGGCCTATTTGCAGAATAAATGTTTGATTTTGATTTTTTTGATTGATACATATGTTCCAAATTCTTAATCTAGAAAAACAACAACAAGAGTTACAGCTTAGACAATAATTAAGTATGTATTCTTATAACTATCAATCTCAGTACTTGTTGATTGCCTAAGGTCGGGTTTTATAAAGATCCCTTAGACCAAATGTCAGATCACAGTAACTTAGTAAATTTTTTGACATAACAAACCGACATAAGGTCTAATGGATCTTTATAAAACCGAGTCTTAGAGGATGTTTGCTATTAAGTTCTTCCAGGCGTAGTCTAGATTATCGATTTTCCGCAGAAACTGACCTCCTATTTTGTAGTTTGATTTCCGGGATGAAAAGTATTCTTTCTCCGGGACTCAAATTATCTCCGTATTAATTTCAACAAAAACGGATCAGCGGTATAAGTGTGTATCATAATTTAGTATTCAGACACGCTTTCGTATTACATTATAATTTTTACCGACTTCAAAAAAAGAGGTAAGTACTCAATTCGAAAACCGGTTTTTTTTTGTTTTTTTTTTTTGTATGGTTACGCGACTGCTCTGCCATTTATGAATAAATTTGGAAAATGATTTCTTTGTTTGAAGTCCCATTGTTATGAAAGTTCACTCCTGATGATGGAAACCATGAGGAATTGAGAGATCTGCATATCAGAAATTCAAGGGAAATATATAACGATTTTAGTTGTTTATTTTATTTTAGGTTTTAAGGTAGATAGGTACATTAATTTGTTGAGAGCATGAGTGCATTACTCGCCAATAAACGTTGTGTTTGGCGAACGGTGTTTGTACCATGAGTTTACATGATCGTACTCGCTAGCGACTGCGTAAAAATTTGTATGCGCAAAAGTACAGCGCCTCTGGCGGTTACGCAATAGAACTAAGAATCGGCGTACTAAATCGTTTACACAGTCGCTAGCGAGTACGGTCATGCAAACTCATGGTAAAAGCACAGATGTTAATGTAAAACTGTATCTAACTTTTTTGGTAAATAAATTTAAAAAAAAAAGTTTTCGGTAAGAAATCGAGCATTTCCAGTCTTAGCATTTAGTGAACGGGGACTGATAAAAAAGACCACAGGTGGTCATCCAAAACTCCTAAGTGTTTCATGGTTAATGCTAAGATATTTCTATCAAGATACTGAAGAGTATGACGAAGCCAATTAAAATGGTCCTGATGTAATGTTACCAGCAACCTGACCTGGTAATCGAAGCCGGAAGGTAGGCAACGAAACTCAGAAATGAAACAGTGTAGATTAGCCGTGTTTGCGCTTATGGGAATTGTCATGACATGCACCCTGGTAATTCACTAAAACGTGTAAAAATAAAATAAATAAATAAATATTAGAGGACAATCTTACACAAATCGAACTAGCTCCACAGTAAGCTCAAGAAGGCTTGTGTTATGGGTACTAGACGACGTGTATAATAACTCAGAAAAGAAAAATAACAAATAAAAAACCACTAAAAAGTACTGGATTGTCTGGAGTCGGTTTTTATTTTATATTAAATTTCATAGTTATATTTCCAAGCGCACCATGCAAGCATAAATGTCAGAAGAAGAATCGTAAGTCTTTTATACACCCCTTTTGTATCAATTAAAGTAATGTACAATGATGTGGTATTACCATCAGGTGGGCTGTCAGCTTGTTTGCCACGGACGTGGTATAAAATAAGAATTCTTAAATAGCATACCTGCATTAGTAAGCCGCCACTCACACCGAATAGGCATCTTCCGATTAACAGTGTAGGGGTATCCGTACCATAGATGACAAACACCCACGATATCTGAAAGTAAAAAGATAGCATTAAATATAATGAGATGAGATACTCATTACCTTCCTAGCGTTATCCCGGAACAGTTGCATCCTGAAGGATGCCCGGGGTCCGCTACCCAATCCCAAGATTTGGCGTAGGCAGTTAGGCACTAGTTTTTACGAGCCCCAGGGGAAATAAGACCTTATTGAAATCAGGTTTCCCAAGTGAGTGGGCACTTGACTGTTATAAGTTCTCAAGTCGCCTGAAGGGTCTAACTTGGCTTAACGACTGCTATCATAGACAGCAGCCGGGATCAGCGGTTTAACGTGCCTTCCAAAGCACGGGAGCGCTCAGTTAATAACTACTCAGAGCGGTCACCTATCCAAAAACTGAAGGCTTACTCCGAACTTCGTGTCGTGCCGTCCGCTTCACTCTCGTGTTAAAAACTATATGAGTGAAAGAGACGGTACGACACGAAGTTCGGTTTTTTTTTTCATTTTCATTTATTGCATCATGTTGTTATAAGATCTCAGCAATACGTTACAGTCCAAAACATGAACCCTGTCAGGGCACAGCAATGTTATCGCGTATGAATTCGCCGCTAGAGGCGCTAGTGTAGCGTGAGGTCTCCGAAATGTCAAATGTCACTGTTTGTGGTTGCGCTACGCGGGTTAATATCTAATTTGAACAATATGGTGACTATTTTGCAATACCTGAGCTTGATTATGGCAAATATGAGTTACGGGTCAATGACTGTCAGTGATTTGAGACAGTTTTGTCTTTCGGAAACTTATTTCCTCCTTTTTTTTCGAACATGGGACTGCGCTTCAATGCGGGATGTTCGGTATTTTTACGGTTCGGTTTTAAGGTATTAAATATAATTCAAATGTAAACTTCGTTCTCATGCCCATAACAGCCAATAATAATTTTTGACAGCTGGACCTTACTCGAGAGTGGCGCCAACGGTGAGCACAAAAACGATAGCTCCCATTGTTATCTTACACAGGTAACATGCATTCATATATATAAGATTTCGAACTTCGGAGTGAGCCCTCTGATCTCGGCCCACGTTGCTTAACCACGCATACCGCACGCGGTACGCGGGCGCCGCTAGGCCACGAGCGCTCCCGAGAGCAATGAGATGATGTTATCATTAATTTTGAAACTTTTTTGGTTTTAAATTCGACATCATAATATATGTGATAATCCACATCGAAAGGGACCTTATGCCGGCCGGCACTTACGCCTTTATTGCCGCTGTTCCAATACAATAGTGAATAGGTGTAACGTAAGCGTCTGCCGCCATAAGGTCCCTTTCGATGTGGATTATCACATATATTAATAACAACCGTGCATAATCATAATTAAAGTTTCGCGTTAGTTTGAAAGAACCTCTTTCATATTATAGGTAAAAAAGTTAATTAAAGCCCCTCTTTATTGAGCAGTCGTTGTGTGCTCAAATAAACATTATATAATTATATTTAAATTATATAACCAAAATGCTGGCCTTTATCTGGCACAAAGATTGAGCATTGCCATCCAACGTGGCAATGCGGCCAGCATTTTGGGAACGTTACCTACTGGCATCGGTTTGTTAGATTAGGGTTTTTGATAAGTATATTTAGTTTCATTTTAGGTTAGTTTTAGTTTTATTTTAATTTCTTTGTTTAATTATATAACATACTAAACTTGACGACCACTTTAGCCTAGTTGGTACTGACCTTGCTTACGAAGCTGAAGGTCCCGGGTTCGAATCCCGGTCAGGGCATTTATTTGTGTGATTGGCACGATTTGTTCCTGAGTCTTGGATGTTTTCTAAGTATTTAAGTAAATATTTACCTATATAAGTATGTATATTGTCACGTAGTACCCATGGTACAAGCTTTGCTTAGTTTGGGACTAGGTCGATTTGCGTAAGATTGTCCACATATATAATATGTATAAAAAAAAAACCTACTCGGACAGTCCATTACTTACTACACGCAACAGGGGTTTAACTTAAGTTTTTCACCTGTATCTGCCTATGATAACTTCCTGGTCACGTATTAAATTCATTAATCATTATCATACGCTACGTTTTCATACAAAAAGTCAGTTTTTATCGCCAATGATAAACACGTTTAACACAATAAAAAACAAGATAAGTAGTAAGTATGGCTATTATATTGCTTTTTATCTGAACTGGTAATACGATTAATCTTCACTGGAGGTATGTCCTTCAGTTTTGGCACAAAACATTTAGGTACTCGCCTAGGCTCGAGATATATCGTAAATTAATACTCTTCCTTTACGCCATATCTTCATTTACGAATTTTGGAGTATCGTAATAGGGCTCAAAAGTTGCTGTGTATTCTGTACTGTATTACAGGAAAAATTATAAAAAAATCTAGATTTAGACTTTTAACGCCGCACGGCTGTTAAATATTAAAAATATATATATTTATTATTTTCACTCCATATTAAATATATAAATACAAACTATTTAAATCATTAACTAACACTATTGTGTTTCAAAATTATTATTATATTTTTTTATATTTTATCCGTGTATCATATTTTGTCATCATGTAGCCAAACTAGAGAATTGGCTTTTTATGTAAAATGCATTTTGATTTGCTTAAACCGGCAAAATTATGATTTAAAGCTGTTAACGGATCATCAGTGGTCTAAACACAGACAATAGAAACAAACAATATATCGATTAAAGCAACACGAGGCGAGAAACAATACTCGAAAAACACAATTTTAAGCCTTATTTTTACATATAAATACCGTATGTTTTTGATGAAAACAAATCTTTCTTGTAATATTTAGATTAGCTCTTACATTTAAGCTTGTATTTTTTATATAAATATAGCATTTTGCTTTATTTATGCCATTTTATGACAAAATACTACAAAAAATAAAATAACAAAATAAGAATACATATCTATCGTTTATTCTTTATTATACTTAAATTTACTTTATTAAGTGATAAATTATTAACATAATTGTCACGTACTTTATTTAAGTACTTATATAATCTAGGCCTTAACATCGATCTTTGGCGGCTGTGCGGGGGTTAAAAGTCTAAATCTAGAATTTTTTAATTATTTTTCCTGTAATCTACAGAATACACAGCAACTTTTGAGCCCTATTACATTACGGTACTCCGAAATTCGTGATTTTCGACCCACCCCAATGTACCATGTACTGTACCCCAAGATACCCCAAGATACCTTTGCTTTCTTCTTCAAAATCATATTATATGGTGAACGATTACGTCATGGATATATAGGGAAGCGTCCTTCCAGCACAACTAATCTAACGCAAAAATAAGTTTGCTACTAATCCAATCCAATATTCAAATATTACCATATATACTTTATTTATGGTATAAGTGTTAAGCAAGCAATCGTAGTACGTTTATTAATATACTTATCCCTCTGCGAAAGGCAACAGAAAAATCTGCTAATTAAATACTATTTGTGCATCAAAACGCGGTTTTGATGTGCATATAATATTTTGGCTATGCAGATCAGTATTTTTTGATGTGCAGTCCGTAATTATTGCAGGGACCGATACCGGTATTTTTTAAAAACCCTGAATAATATTGGGCTAATATTTTGGATTATTTTTTGCTCTTTACGTAGGGCTGAATCATGTATTTAGGTAACAACGTCGTAGTATTAGATTGTCCCATTAAAAACGAAATAATGAACCGGTGACCGTAATAATACCGGTATTTTTCTATGGAGAAAATACCGGTATCCGATCCCTGAATTATTGATACTCACCGCAACAATACTGTTAGTAAGTATTCCACTCCATCGCCGCCCTATCTTGTCCACGATAACCCCTCCGAAGGGCGACATGAATATACTGGAGACGTAGGGCAGACTCCCCATGAGCGCCCCTTCAAGGAGGGTGATAGGACCGGAGAGGGGCGAGGCGGAGCCCTGGAGGATGATGAGAGCGTACGATGGCCATACCGTGCCAGAGCCTAGGAGGAACTTCGGGAAGGACACTGAAACAATTTAAAATTCAATAAGGGCAGGCTTTCTTGAGGTTTTTTTGGGCCACTTCTCTTCCTCTTTTTTTGAACCTGACTGTGGCTTTATAGGCCGGGTCCAATAAAGCGATAGGAGTGTGCGGTTGGAGAGTAGCCTGGAGAAAATCCAGGGGAAAACCTCCGACACGACCAAGCGTGTGGCTTGGAACACTGGAATACTCTAGGAGTTTGCGCTCCAGTGAGATTGGTTGAGCGGTTTCAACCGAATCTGAGGTGTGAGTGGAATCGAGGTTCACTAAACCTAGCCTAGCTGAGAAGAGTCCAGCAAGAAACTCAGCTAGGCCCGACCTGGGTCAGACTGACTCTACCCGGTGTGCGGCGGTACCGTTCTCTTCCTCCTTCGGACCCTCGCGTAATTCCTGGATAAATCCAAAGGATAGCAAGCGCTGTCCAGCGCGGCAATGCTGCCTGCGTTTTGGGTACTGATATTTGGCAGTTTTTCAGAAATAGGGTTTGTTTTTTTAGGTTTATTTAAATTTTACATTTGTGTGTTACTTTTTATTTAAGTATTTATTTATTCAGTCAATACATTATAAGTTTACAGTGCATGACACCAAAGCACTTACATGTTAGGCAACAGTCAATAATATGAAGAAACGATCATAACTTATTCATCAGATAACACCAACCAATTGAATTTAAAATTAATATAAAAAAAATCTATGTCAAATATACAGTCAAGTTACCAATGTCAAGTATAAAGTAGTTTATAGTAGTTTTGTTATTTCTAATAAATATCCTTCCTAAAAAAATGTGATTGTGGGATAATCTTATACAAATGGACTTAGTAGATAATTACGTAAGGAAAGCTTGTACTATGCTTTTCAGTTTTGTGTAAAATGCTTTTATCTACACACCCATACAGTAAATCCTCTTTTATGTGCTCAAAAAGTAGGTAAGGACCAACTTTACAATATCGCGCCGGTCCGGGGCGGAGATGGCCACAACAGCATCAAAAACGGTATCGTTATGGCCATCTCCGCTCATAACGATACAGGCTCGTGCTCAAAAGACTTCATCGGGCTCACGCTCGATCTCACTACACTTGCAACGCAATGGTTCCTGAACACATGAAAGAGGATTTAATATACGGATGTAGATAAAGTAGTGTATGCAACTGTACATAATTAGGCCTTAAAACACTCGTGTGTCCTATTATGAAATTAAAATATTTATTTTAATTTTAAATTGCAGTATTTTTTTAGGTTTTTTAACCATAATGAGAATAAATAAGTAACATCGTGATTTTCTGTCATTTTAAAACATATTACGTTCATTATCACTACATGTAATGGTGGTATTACAATGTGCTGTTTTGTGGTGTTCTATTGTGTAATAAATATGAAATTCAAGGTTAGCTCAGATTGTCATTATTATGGTTTCAAAAATAATGGGTACATTTTCTATGGAAATTCAATACAAAGTGTACCCGTTATTTTTGCTCATGAGTGTGTATATAACAGGCATCGTTACCGGTATTCTTATTACCGGTTTTAAATAAGGTATGACCGGTTATAATTGCATTTCACTATTTATATCGCTGAAGCTCTGATTAGCGGTATAATCAAAACCGGTATTCAAATATATTAGCGGTTTCGCTAATTGACAACAATACCTCTATTTGACACTTTACCCATAAAAACTATTACCGGTAATAGCTGTCAGTGTCAATAATATATACTCGATAGTTTGTTTCTGCAAACTGGTGTATTGTAAAAAGTAGGTATATACACCTATTTTTGCGTTTTAGTAGTAATGTTTAATAGACATCTTACCTTTCAAGTGCAATGAATAGCGGTATTGAATACAGGTATTTAATATCGTAAATAGTCTATACAGAGGTATAGATAAAAGTGGAATGACAACAATACCTTTAATTAGAATATAGGTTTTTTATTAGTGGTAATAGTTTGTCAATTTCAATACAGGTATTAGATAAAACCGGTTTGACAATCCCTGGTATACAAGTGCCAGGTAGTCGACGGATCCTATAATAGACAAAAGGAATCTCAGTCTGAAATTCCCAGATATTTCTTAATATTAATACATTATTAGGTAAGTAAGTATTTCAAATCAATTTGTAAACACATAACTCCTCCTAATGAGGTTTTTTCCCTTACATTTTATTGAATGTAGGTGTTTACCTACATTAAATAAAATGTAAATTCCTACATTAAATAAAATGTAAGGGAAAAAAACTTATAATTGTAATTAATGTTGTTTAACAATAATTAGAATTATAATTCATAATCATTACTTTTTTACGCTAAGACAGTTATCTATATTTCAGTATTATAATTATAATTGAATACAAATACATATAAGATTTCAAGCTCACATGATCATTTACATTAGAATCCTTGATAATGGCGCTTGCAACAGTGCCGAAATATCGGGAACTCACAAATACAAATATACATGATAAATATCCCGTTTTAACCGTAATTCTAAATACATATAATCATCATTACTTTAACTGCGCTAATATTACTCTAATTGCAATTAAGTCATTTCTTTTTATTTAATTTTATTGTTATTATTATTTTTTATCTTCCATGTTCTACTCTTTCTAAATTCGAATGATTACCTACTGATTGGTTCAATAGATTTGCTTTTGCTGTATGTTGTTTATATTCAGAGCAAAAATGTAATTAACTCTTGGTGGAAACTATTTTGGCATATGTACAAACTACATTTTTACCTTATATGTATGTGTAATATAACGCTGTTTGTTTCCCATTACAATAAATAAAATAAATAATAATAAAAAATAAATAAATATAGTATTAACAAATAAAAAAAAGGTGTGACAAAAATCTCATTTTTGATAGACGCTTTTATTGTCGACTGTACCGTTTTTTACAGTCATCAACTTTTTGTTGAGACAGTTCAATGAGCCCGAACACTGCCTATCGGTTAATTTAGTCCGGTTTAAGAGGCCTTATAAGTTTTAAAATGTTTTGATTTCAAATTATGACAAAAGTATTGATAATACCAATAAGGTTTTTTTGATTTTAAAAAATTGATTGACCCAAATAATTAAAAACTTGATAACTTTTATAACTTAAATAACTAAAGTTATATTTAAATTAGCTAATAAAAATACTGATTTATGATTGCTCCTAGCCATTGATGCTATAAGCTTTGGATCCTCATTTTGAGTTCTTTTATAACTTAAGTAACTAAAGTTATATTTAAATTAGCTAATAAAATACTCATTTATGATTGCTCACAAACACTGACTCAAAAAGCTTTGGAACCTCATATTGGGTTCTTTTATAACTTAACTAACTAAAGTTTATTTAAATTAGCTAACAAAAATACTCATGATTGTTACCAGGCATTGACTCAATAAGCTTTGGATCCTCATTTTAAGTTCTTTTATATAACTTAAATTATATTTAAATTAGCTAATAAAAATACTCACTTTTGATTGCTCCCAGGCACTGACACAAAAAGCTTTGGATCATCATTTTGAGTTCTTTTATAACTTAAATAACTGAAGTTATATTTAAATTAGCTAATAAAAATACTCAGTTATGATTGCTCCCAAGCACTGACGCATTAAGCTTTGGATCCTCATTTAGAGTTCTTTTATAACTTAAATAACTAAAGTTATATTTAAATTAGCTAATAAAAATACTCAGTTATGATTGCTCCCAAGCACTGACGCATTAAGCTTTGGATCCTCATTTAGAGTTCTTTTATAACTTAAATAACTAAAGTTATATTTAAATTAGCTAATAAAAATACTCAGTTATGATTGCTCCCAAGCACTGACGCATTAAGCTTTGGATCCTCATTTAGAGTTCTTTTATAACTTAAATAACTAAAGTTATATTTAAATTAGCTAATAAAAATACTCACTTATGATTGCTCCCAGGCACTGACACAAAAAGCTTTGGATCCTCATTTTGAGTTCTTTTATAACTTAAATAATATTTAAATTTATTTATGAAGCCTATGCTACCGTAATTAGTACCAGGGGCACATAACAGTTACGGAGCTAGCTCGATACCCGTGCGGCGACGCTGGCGCAAGCCTTGAAATGTCGGTATGTAGCACTGAAGCGGACTTTTTGCAACACACGTTATCATTAGTAAGGAAGTATTATGATGGTCTTTTTAGACGTCTAATCTCTCTTCCACTCACGATTCGGTAAAAGAATTTAATCTCTTGTGAAGGGGGTTTAAAAGAATTTAATCTCTTGTGATTATTAAAGTGCCGGCAAGGGGGTTTAGTGGTCAGATAACACTACCACACTTACGGGTAATAGTAAGTGTGGTAGTTATCCGTGTATATCTTGTGACGTCATTATTGCGCTGCGTATAGATATTGTGAACGGGTGGTACTATTATAATTAAATCGTTCATGCTATACTCAATGCTAAATTGGCCTTGTTTATTTAGAAAAACACGTGCGTTACTTTTAATATGTCTACTATTATGCTGGTTCTGTAAGAAATTAGTCAGTTGGATTTGAACGCTCTTCGAATACGAATAGGAGGTACTTTAGATCAACGCACCTACAGTAGTAGAGGCAATTAATTGCCACCCCTGAAGCAGGGCCTATACTCCGAAGATTGAAAGGGACGGCACGATACGAGCTTCGGATTTTGAATTTAGGAGTAGCCCTTCAGGTCCCAAAGTTAGAAGAAAAACAGAAGTCCCCAAGGAGGTTCAAAATTTTATAACTGAAGATCTTCAGTTATAATAAAGACGTCAGCGCCAGCCTGAACGAATAATATAAGTTAGGATTTTTTTGTCGCTTAGTTAGACGTTTTCGGTTTATATATCGGTTTTCGGAGACCCGAAATCAGAGCGCCTACTCCGGACATCAAAATCCGAACTTCGCCATCCCTTTTACTCAGATGGTGTATAACACGAGGGTGAAAGGGATGGCATGATACAAAGTTCAGATTTAGAAGTTCGGAGTCGGCCCTCAGGTGATTTGAAATGTTGAATGACTTGTCGGTCGCGCCGCCGCGACCGTCAAGTCATTCAACATTGGATTGGATTGGAAGTCATTGGAGTCACGCACCTACGCGTTGCCGACCCTTTATAAATTTTGAGGATGCACTGTGTTGACAACAGAAGGGACAAATTTAGGTCCCTCGCTCTCAACACAGTGCATCCTCGGGAGCTCTGGCAACCTTGCTCACCTCCAGGAACACAACACTACATACTTGGATAGTAGATACTCGTAATGTAATTATGGCTGTGGTCTTCTGCGAGGCGGAGGCACTTCCCCAGTTGGGCTGCTCCAAATTCGAGCAAGATGACATTTTGCTGTGCCCTACCTCTCTTAATGTAAATCTCTAAACCTTTTTAGGGCTTGGATTAACCCGTCGCTTACCAGTCTCTGGATCCCCGGGATCATAACAAAAGAATGCTATTGTTTATTTCTTTCGCCGGGCTTTATAATTACGTTCTGTGGAATGTCATCTGTCACTATCCAACTTACCGCTCTTTTTTATGCTGTATTGCTGTTTAATTTTATGTTATTAATTAATCGCCTAACATTGTACGCCCGAAATGGGCAAACTGTTAATACATTTCAATGTATGACATCTTATGTACACAGTTTTGATAATAAACTATTATTATTATGATTATTAATCCCTAGTCGTAGAAAAAGTAATGTATGCAACGTTGTATAACTATGTCCAAAAGGCTCATGGCGTCTTTATTAACAATTTTCGGGTTCGCCTCAAATTTTTACACACGCCACTCACCTTTTTTGAACCCTCTTATACAACTATTGCATAAAATACTATTATCAACCCTGTACTATGAGTTAATGTGTCGTTAAATGAAAGCACGTGCGTTTATTTTTAGCTACAGTGAATCAATAAGTCTCGTGATTGTTATTTGCAGACACATTTTTCAGCTGTACCATACAATTACTAAAATGAAGAAACAGTACTTTGTGATCGCATTTATTTTTCTTTTTCTATCCTGCAAAAAAAATGCGATCACAAAGTACTGGAAGAAACAGTACTTTGTGGTCGCAATGATGTAATAAAGAGTGGAATCGGTGTAGTATTCTATACATACATTATCGATATTGTGTTACCAGCACTAGAGACCGCCATCTTTATAGTAAATAAATAAATAAATAAAATAAATATTAGAGGACAATCTTACACAAATCGAACTAGCCCCACAGTAAGCTCAAGAAGGCTTGTGTTATGGGTACTAGACGACGATATATTTAATAGATATAAATACTTAAATACCTCGTATGTTCATGAGTTTTGA
Source organism: Epiblema foenella (assembly GCA_963556455.1). Classification (NCBI taxonomy): domain Eukaryota; kingdom Metazoa; phylum Arthropoda; class Insecta; order Lepidoptera; family Tortricidae; genus Epiblema; species Epiblema foenella. The sequence goes on from OY747118.1 coordinate 1,225,742, forward strand.
GACGAACAGAAACACATTTTTCTCGAAAACTATTTAATGTATTTAAACATTTTTTTAGGATATTAATAACTATTATATTACGTATATATTTTAAAAAAGTTATTCAAAATGCCCGCCTTTTTGCTGAATACAGGCCTTTAATCGTGCAGGCCATTCGTCAATAGCGGCACGAATTTTTTCCAGCGGAATTCGCTGTGCCTCCCTACACAAGGCTCGCTTGAGCGACTCCAAATTTGGGTGAGACTTACGACAGGCCCTCAGCTCCAATTCAGTCCACAGTGAATAGTCCAGCGGATTCAGGTCTGGACTTGATGATGGCCATTCTTCAGTACTGATGAAGCCTGGTAAATTGTCCTTAAGCCACTTCTGTGTAGTCTTCGCCTTGTGTGACGGAGCAGAATCTTGTTGAAAAATCCAGTCTTTATTTTTAAAAAGGGTTTTCGATAGTGGTTTTACTACGCCTTCCAATACGTCAGTCTGGTAATTTTGTGCCCTCACTTTAACACCTTGTTGGACAAAATGCAATTCTGTAGCACCTTCGTACGAAACACCCCACCATACCATCACACTAGCTGGGTGATGTGTTCGCTGAACATTTCGCTTAAAAGGCGGGACCTCTTTCAAGCTTTTGGCATACACTTTGTCGTTTTGGCGATTAAATTTTTCTTCGACGGTGAAGATTTTTTCGTCGGTAAACAAAATCTTTTTGTGGTCGTGTCTCCTTAGCAACTGCCGACATCGATTCAGTCTCAAAGTTTTTAAACGATCGTTTAAATAGTGAACTTTTCTTCGACTGTAGGCCCTTACCTTTAGATCGTATTTTAATATCCGGTTTACCGATATTCTGGAAATATTGGTCTGTAGAGCCATCTTCTTTTGAGTCCGACAAGGATTTCGACGAAGCCGTTCCCTGATCAACTTGATGTTAGCCGCGGTTCTAACCGAACGAGGGCGGCCACTTCTCGGGCGGTCATCAAGAGAACACGTGTCCTTGTACCGTTTTAATGTGTAGTAAACAAAATTACGGCTGGCTCCAAGACATTTTATTTGCCTGAAAATCTCCATAGGTTTTTTTCCAGCTTTCTTTAGAGAAATCACCGTTGAACGCAAATCTTTAGTTCTCGCCATTTGAACAACGAATGAATAATAACAATTGAATTTATTTTTTCTAATAGATGACATTCTAAATTTAAAATTTGTGTAGTTTTTTTTTTATCCTGCCAGTTTTTTTTGTCCAAATTGGTTGACAAAACTCGTCTCAAAATTTATGAACATACGAGGTACATAGAAAATATCCAAGACTCAGAAACAAATATTCATGCTCATTACACAAATATTTGCCCTGACCGGGATTCGAACCCAGGACCGTCAGCTTCACAGGCAGGTGCACTACCCACTAGGCTAAACCCGGTCGTCAATCGTCGTATAGTATCGCAATATGGCGTCGGCCACAATTTTTAGGGCTCCGTACCATATCTCGAGTGGGGTGTCATTTGAGTTGCACATTCTGAAACAATTTTTTTTTACGTGAAGTAATTTTTGTATTATGAGGGAAAATGTAAAAAAATACCGTTCCCCCTTATCTCCGAAGTTTACCTAGGAAAAAATATAAAATTATTGCGACACATTGATATTAATTTATATTTTACAGGAAAAATATAACTGTAGCTCTATCTAGGTTTTCTTTTTTTTATCGTCAAGGAACATTTCTATACTAAGTTTGTAATTTAATCACCTTTGGATGTATTTTTATTTTATACTACCAGATTATGCTGAAAGTACCTTCTTTCAAATAAAGAAAAAAAAATTAAATCGGTTTACGAGTCGCTCAAATTTGTAACAAAAGTCGCCGATAGATGGCGCTGTACCCATGGCGTCCAATTTCCACACCATGTTGTTGAGATTTTCCTGATTTAATAGGGTTGGAACCGGTATACATCTGTATACGGAACCCTCGGTGCGCGAGTCCGACTTGCACTTGATCGGTTTTATTTGTAGGTATATCGCTTCCATCTGATTCCTTTTTTTTTCATTGTGTGATCGGCATCTGTATATATTCATATTTACTTTGGTAATAGAACAAACCAATAAAAACAAAATGAAATCATTTATTCTTCAATTTAGGCATATTACATGCACTTATGAATGTCAAAAAACTACCACCGGTTCATATAATAAATTCTGCCTCGAGAAGAACCGGCGTAAGAAACTCGGCGAGGTGTCATTTTTTCAAAACAATAACAACAAAACAATGTATATAAAATAACAGTATCATAATACTACAGAATTAAAATACTACAATATAAAGATACGTATATATTTAGGACAAAATATTTCTGTGTTAGATTACTTGCGCGGGACGCTATCACTGGCAATTTAATGTTTTGTATGGTTGGTCAAAAAGCTCAGCCCTCTTTCAAAAAGCTACCTTGAATGACCTACTTACTCAGAAAGCGATGTCAATGAAACCTTAAAACTTTGTTGTGGGCGAAATAGAGTGTGGACACCCAGGCACGTATCCAGACTTTTGGTTCGGGGGGGGGACGACAAACATTGAAACATCTATATTTTTATTTACCTACTTATTGAAAGAACACGCAAGCGAATAAATAAACAGATGGCTAAAAACGTTTTCGGGGGGGAGGATAAATCCCAACTATCCCCCCCCCCCCCCCCTCTGGATACGTGCCTGTGGACACCAAATAAGAAAATAAATAACTCCGAATTTTCAATTTCTTATTCTTATTTTCTTAATTAATTATCTCTAAAAAGGATCAATTTCTTAATCAAATGGCGAAAAATGTAACTCAAAAGAATACGTAATAGGGTGGGTCGAAAATCACGAATTTTGGAGTACCGCAATGTAATAGGGCTCAAAAGTTGATGTGTATTCTGTAGATTACAGGAAAAATAATTAAAAAATTCTAGATTTTTTATTTTCACTCCATATTAAATATATAAATACAAACTATTTAAATCATTAAATAACACTATTTTATTTCAAAATTATTTATTTTTTATTATATTTTATCCAGGTATCATATTTTGTCATCATGTAGCCAAACTAGAGAATTGGCCTTTTATGTAAAACGCATTTTGATGTGCTTAAACCGGCAAAATTATAATTTAAAACTGTTAACGGATCATCAGTGGTCTAAAGACAGACAATAGAAACAAAAAATATATCGATTAAAGCAACACGAGGCGAGAAACAATACTCGAAAAACACAATTTTAAGGCTACTTGGTACTATTGCGTACCATTAAAAACATATAAATACCGTATGTTTTAGAAGAAAACAACTCTTTCCTGTAATATTTCGATTAGCTCTTACATTTAAGCTTGTATTTAAAAAAAATGTAGCAAAAATTTATATAAATATAGCATTTTGCTTTATTTGTGCCATAATATTTTAAGTTATCAAACTTCAAAACGCTATAATGTCGATTATTTTGAAAATAATCAAAAAGTCTCAGTATAATTTAGCTTTATTACAGTTTAATTTACTTTATTAAGTGATAAATTATTAAAATAATTGTCACGTACTTTATTTAAGTACTTATATAATCTAGGCCTTAACATCGATTTTTGGCGGCGGTGCGGGGGTTAAAAGTCGAAATCTAGAATTTTTTAATTATTTTTCCTGTAATCTACAGAATACACATCAACTTTTGAGCCCTATTACATTGCGGTACTCCAAAATTCGTGATTTTCGACCCACCCTAATACATAATTACATAATTATAAGGCTTCAAAGTTTTAAGATGAGGCATTCTCTGTCCCTTTTCCGCAAAACGCGCCTTTGTATTGGAACGATCGTCATTTAAGTACTATAGCGCTCGTGGTCAATGACGTCATTGATCTGTCGTGCTTACTCTCTCTAACCAGCAATATTATAAGAACACCCCGTCGAGTAGGTCCCATTGGGACATGGTCCCAATTACGCTGGCGGCGTTCCCTTAGGACATGATCCCCATTACGCTAGCTGCGTTACCTTGGGACATGGTCTCCATTACGCTGGCGGCGTTCCCTTGGGACATGGTCCCCATTACACTGGCGGCGTTCTCTTAGAACATGGTCCGCATTACGCTGGCGGCGTTCTCTTGGGACATGGTCTCCATTACGCTAGCTGCGTTACTTTGGGACATGGTCTCCATTACGCTGGCGGCGTTACCTTGGGACATGGTCTCCATTACGCTAGCGGCGTTCTATTGGGACATGGTCCCCATTACGCTGGTGGCGTTCCCTTGGGACATGGTTTCCATTACGCTGGCGGCGTTCCTTTGGGACATGGTCCCCATTATGCTGACGGCGTTAAATTAAATGTTATTATCCTCTGCATAACCCTTCTGTGGAGACAGGAGTATTTATAATGTCATTTTAATATCTTGAATATAGTAAAACCCCACTTAAGAAGATTGTGAAGGGACCTGGGGTGCTACTCCGAACTTCGAAATCCGAACTTCGTATCGTGCCGTCTCTTTCACTCTCGTGTTATACACTATATGAGTGAAAGGGACGGCACGATACGAAATTCGAAGCACAGGCCCTGGCAAAAACGTGTCTTACACGGGAGCACTGTGCGGGAGAAAAAAAACACAAAAGGTATTTATTTGTATGACAGTCGATATCGAATGTTTCCGTCTCAATTGGTCACAACGGCGTTTATTATTGTTTGCATTCGTCACGTTAATAATGCTCAGGCGCAGTGAATTACAGTCGCATTTTACACCTTGTGGTTGGACTATAAAGTATATATTACTTTGTACTCGATTCAAGACCTATATGTGTAGTGAATAATCATTTGTTTTCAAGATATGGAGCGATATTTGTGGTATGCGGTATTTTGTAAATTACCGTGAGCTTACTGATTTCACACAGACTTCCTCACTTGTTGGGATAATAATGCTTGACTATTTACGTAATAAAAAGAGGATAGGTTATAAGCGACATCTATTGGTGAAAAGATAAACAATATCGTTGGTTTATTGCTCCCTAGATGGTGTTAAAGTTTGTGTGCTGACATCTAGCGGTTAAAAGTCAATCTATTAATTTGAATTGTTGTTTTTATTTGTTGTTTGTTTGATTTGTTGTAGTTGATTTTTTGACGACCTCTTTAGCCTAGTTGGCAGTGCTGGCTGGCGTCGCTGGAGGTCCCGAGTTCGAATCCTGGACATCTAGTGGTGAGAAGTCGTACTATTTCATTAATTTAGTTGCCACTGGATGGCGCTAAAATCTAGGTGCTGATATGTCAATCGGGAAGGAATTGTTGTGTACTACAAAAAGATAATTAAATAAATAAATACATATTAGAGGACAATCTTACACAAATCGAACTAGCCCCACAGTAAACTCAAGAAGGCTTGTGTTATGGGTACTAGACGACGATATATTTAATAGATATAAATACTTAAATACATAGAAAACATCCAAGACTCAGAAACAAATATTCATGCTCATCACACAAATGTTTACCCTGACTGGGATTCGAACCCAGGACCGTCAGCTCCACAGGCAGGTGCACTACCCACTAGGCTAAACCGGTCGTCGATTGGACCTAGATTCATTTTTGTCCCGAGCACGTTCGTATAAAATCATGTTCATGTTGTACGACCGTGTACATGCAAGTACTCATGTAATTACCATGTAGTTACCTATGTAATCAATACAGTAATTAGGTATTGCGCGTGACACGATATTCACTTGATCTCGAACCGTAATAGTTAGCCAGTTCAAATTTTCATAGATAATGTATTTATGTTGCCGCTATAACAACAAATACTTAAAAACAGAATATAGTAAATATTTAAGGGGGCTCCCATACAACAAACATATATACAGATTAAATTTTACTCCGCCTCAGATAGAGATTTCATTGTTATCATTGTTTATTTAATTTTTATTGCTGAATGTAAAATGATTTATTTTTTCTGTTTTATTATTTATTGTTGTAATTATGACTGTTCCTAAACTTGTATTATTTGCCGTTTTTATAGATAATGGTACTGAACCCTTCGTGCGCGAGTCCGACTAGCACTTGGCCGGTTATTAAATAATACAAGTTGTATGTACTTTACTTGATGCAGCGGACACTTTCTTTTATGATACGTAGTGATTACAGAAGACATAAATTCTATGTTTACCAGATGCGTGTAATATCCAAATGTTTCTCTAATGAACTCTGAACGCTTGGAAAATGTTGTTTACAATATAAACCGATATGTTCACACATTTTATTGCGTTGATACACGATGAATAATCAAACGATACTTAATCTTAAAACCCAATAAAGATATTATATCATTACGGATTATTCTGAAGTAAAGTAAATACAAATGAATAAAAATAATTTCAGGTTACAATATCGCCTACATCTTTTAAAAATACAAAAACGTATCACGGTTTTAAAAACCTATTAATATTTCAAAATTAATAGTTGAAGTTTCCTTGCCCAGCGAATTGACATAGCCGTCCAACGGGGGAACGCAGCCAGCCTTATGGGTAGCCTCCCCCAGGGTTCGAATCTGGGGATCTAATTTAGCTATGTTTCATTATGAAATTAAGAGATAATATTTAAAATTATGCTAATAAACACTGTTAATAACACGTTCGGATTTCAAATATTTTTTGCACTATCACTATCACTACACAGTATAAAACAAAGTCGCTTTCTCTGTCCCTATATCCCTATGTATGCTTAAATCTTTAAAACTACGCAACGGATTTTGATGCGGTTTATTTTAATAGATAGAGTGACTCAAGGGGAATGTTTATATGTATAATACATGCATCAGCATTGCACCCGTGCGAAGCCGAGGCGGGTCGCTAGTTGTGAATAAAATGCAGTTTTGCTTTCTGTTTTTAAAGGATAATAAAGGGGTTTCTGAGCTAGTGAGGTGAAAAATTGATTAAATTACATACATCATAAAATTGCGTACTTTTTTAAATAATAATAATAATAATCGTTTATTCATAAATTACAAATGTTTACGCAATTTACGCACTTCTGCCAAACCACAGTGTGGTTAGTAACCGAATACAATTTATATCTTATTTTGCCGCTCGGAGTAGGTGCAATTAACAGTCTTTATTTTTAAATTTTGGCTGATTCACTTAAAGAAAACAATGCTTTTATTACAGTAATCGAAAAAAACCCAGGTTGACCAGGTTGCAAAAAGTCATAAAAACCGCCTTGAATGTTCAATTGATTATCGATTCTATTCTCGTAAGCAAAAGATTACGAGTGCACTAATAGAAAAATGGCGGTCCAGGGGGCTGATCTTTGAGTGTCGAACGCTCGACTTCACTCGACTTCTATCAAATCGTCATAGTTTTTAACAGATATCGAGTGAAAAGTCGAGTGTTCGACACTCAAAAATCGGCCCCAGATTCAAAATTATCTTTATTGCCAGATTATGGTAAATTCACAATGGTGAAGATGTTTGGTACAGTTTTTTGTTATGCGCGCATAATCTACTCATAAGAGCATGCAATAGTTCCTTTAAATACAGTTAAAAATAATATAATCTACATCACAAAGTACAGAATGAAATAGGTAATTATTGTTGGCGAGTATATTAAGTTATGTCATTAATTATTTCGGCCATGTCAGGTCAAATTTTACATTTTTAGAGATAAATTATTAAATATGTTTAATGTCATGAAAATTAAAATTAAAATATTCCTTAAGATCATAAAAACAGTTTTGAACAAGAAGTTTTCTTAATGCATTTTTAGATTTAGTACCTGGCATTACCTTGATATGATTGGGCAGATGAGTATAAATCTTAATACTATTATAGTACATTCCCTTGCGTACAATTGTCATCTTTGAATTTGGCACTCTTAAATTGTGTAAGTATTGATTTCTAATAGGCCTACTAGTTTCTTTCACATGATACTCTGAAGGGTTGATGCTTTCTATTCGTACCATTCTCAGGTATTCAGGTAAACGATGTCGGGTGTATTAAGCCATGCGTGTGACATGACATTTCTATTAAAGCAATTTAAAGTTTTGACCCTAGAGTTGAGAATCCTTTTTTTTTAACCTAACTGTGGCTTTATAGGCCGGGCCCAATAAAGCGATAGGAGTGCGCTTTTGGAGAGTAACCTGGGGAAAACCTCCGGCACGACCACGTGTGTGGTTTGGAACACTGGAATACTCTAAGAGTTTGCGCTCCAGTGAGATCGGTTGAGCGGTTTCAACCGAATCTGAGGTGTGTTGAGAATGCGGTAAAATGTTAATGCACATGCAGTCTTTAAATAAATAAATAAATAAATAAATATTAGAGGACAATCTTACACGAATCGAACTAGCCCCACAGTAAGCTCAAGAAGGCTTGTGTTATGGGTACTAGACGACGATATATTTAATAGAGATATACTTAAATACATAGAAAACATCCAAGACTCAGAAACAAATATTCATGCTCATCACACAAATATTTGCCCTGACCGGGATTCGAACCCAGGACCTTCAGCTTCAAAGGCAGGTGCACTACTCACTAGGCTAAACCGGTCGTCGACAATGAATTGGATACGAAAAAAACACAAATGCTATCGGCTTATAAGCAGGCGAGATAAGCTGTGTACAAATATTTTATTGACAATCATCGATAAATGACCATAAACTAGTCATTATATTGACAGTAATCCTTTAGATTACTCTACACAAGTGTCCTTTCTCATTGCATTATTATATCAGATAGAAACTTCCAGTCTAGATAGTACTAGATATTGTCTACTCTAATCTCTTGTTCTGCACAACTATAACTACTCTTTATAATTTACTAGCGACCCGCCCCGGCTTCGCACGGGTACACTATTTAATGGATGTTATTATACATGTAAACCTTCCTCTTAAATCACTCTATCTATTAAAAAAAACCGCATCAAAATCCGTTGCGTATTAAAGATTTAAGCATACATAGGGATATAGGGACAGAGAAAGCGACATTGTTTTATACTATGTAGTGATTTCAGTCATATTCTTTTAATATTTTCTAACTATTCTAACGTTTATTATATACAGTTACTTCACTTTAATATAAAGACTTGTGTCAGTAACATCTCTTTTTCTATTTACTACAATTAATTTACATATTAGAAACGTTCGTTCAAGATTACAATATAGAATGCATAATGTTCTATTGACTGAGTAAAGCGAAGGTCTCCGCTTCAACTTGTATTTTACTACGACGGCAGCAAACAAGAATACGGCTCCAGAATTGTGACGAGCGCCTTTCCAACACTTTTTACACAATTTTTTAAGTTTTCAACCTCTATGGCTCCAAATCCATATAATTAAATCATCAAATTTTCATTATTCCAGTCGGGGCAAATATTTGTGTGATGAGCATGAATATTTGTTTCTGAGTCTTGGATGTTTTCTATGTATTTAAGTATTTATATCTATTAAATATATCGTCGTCTAGTACCCATAACACAAGCCTTCTTGAGCTTACTGTGGGGCTAGTTTGATTTGTGTAAGATTGTCCTCTAATTTTTATTTTTATTTATTTATTTAATTAATAGAATATTCCCAAAAAAATTCTCGAAAATCGGATGAGAAATGCGACCTTTATATATCCAAAAGCATTAACGGAGACGTTCCGTTCATTAAGATTCATAGTATAGCATTGGTACATAATAACATTTATTGTCCTGATGTTTAAAGATGAATAAATAACTAAACTAGGCACGGGGGGAGCCGCCAGCGCGGGGGCGCGGGGGCGCGGGGGCGCCGTGAGACCGCCCGCCCCCGCCCACGCGCGCTGCCGGCCTGCGACCAGGCACAGAGGGGCTACCGCGAACCACAAACGAAGTTTTCTCTCTCTGTCCCACTTATATGCAAACTTGCAAGTGCGACAGAGAGGGAAAACTTCGTTTGCTGTTCGCGGTAGCCCCCCAGGGAGCAAAAACGTTTTTGCTCCCTGTCAGCAGGGCAGAAAAAAAAGAATTTATAAAAAATATCAAGTGGGGTCAAAAACGAGTTTTGCTCCTTCTAAACGGGCTAGAAAAGCCTTTTTTTGAATAGGAGAAGTGAAAAAAATCCGAAATGGGTCATACTTAGTTGAAAAAACAAAAGTCGCCCCTCCTGTGGTCAATCAATAGTTAACGGCTTACGTGCATGTTAGCTATGTTTTTATCACAGGGATTTATAGAAACGGAGACACTGCTTATGCGGGTTACTGGTCCAATCCAAAATTAAGCTTTGTAGCCCTTAACTTTTAGTATGTCCACAGAAAAGACGCGAACATAAATCTGCGTATGACCCAAATGCGCGTTCGCCTCGCACAGTGGTCTTAATTAAATACTTGTAACTTTTCAGTGAGAAGGATAATAAATAAAATAGACAACATAATTTGAACACTTTGTAATTTGTTGTTACATCCACCATCCATGACATACAAACATGCAAAAAATACACACAATCCTATGCTGATACACACTTCTCAATTTTTAACATCCCTCCAGTGCGCTTACGTACCCCTCGCTTATCTATACCCCGTTTTGTTCCGTTTGGACCTTTCGGGTACGGAACTCTAGTGCTTTCGCGTCACGCGTCCATCTGTCCGTCCGCCGTGTTACAAATTTTGTTCTGAAGATTTTTTAAATTCCACTTGACCTATGAACTTGAAATCTATACATATATTATAATTGATTGTATATGTAAAATGAAATAATATCTGACATGTAATTTTGACATTGTGAATAAATGAATATGCATATAAAAGAAGTCCTCGCTGACTGACTCATCAACGCACAGCCGAAACTGCTAACGCTAGAGAGTTGATTTTTGCAGTCGATTACATTTATAACGTAGGCTAGGGATAGGAAAGGATTTTTCGAAATTCAATCCCTAATGGGGTAAAACAAGGGATGAAATTTTGTGTTTTCAACGCGTATTTATTGAAGTGAGAGATCGGAAACTTTGTATATAGACTCTCTGTTTAAATATATTAATGGCGTATTTCAGCGTTTTTCTAAATTGCTCCCCTAAAGGGATGAAATGGAGGTTCAAACTTTGTACGGGGAGCAAATCTTTTTGAAGTGAGATATTTGAAACTTCATAAATAGACTCTCTGTTTCAATACAACAAAAAATATTTCAGCGATTTTCGAAATTGCTCCCCTAAAGGGGTGAAAAAGGGGTTCCAAGTGTGTGCGGGGACCAAATCTTTACTTTTCTTAATTATCGTTATGGGTGTCATCCTCGAGGTTCCTCTGGGTGCCGATTACGAAAATGACATGAATTTTCTAATCAAAGATGGCGGACATTTATTTTTCTCAATAATTATATGAGTATCATCTTTGTGGTTCCCCGGGGTGGGGCTAAAATCTACGCGGACGAAGTCGCGGGCTTCCGCTACTTGATAATATTATTACGTATATTTTATCAACAAATACTAATATATCGAAAAAACGGACTTTTTCTTATTTAAAGGAACTTATATTTGCGTTTCGTTCTGAGTCCTAAACGTGCGAAGTCGGACATGCAATGGGTCGGTTTTTTACGTCTTCAACTCATTTTACTTATTTGGTTTCCATGTGAGGCATCTTTGAGATTATTAATTAAAAAAAAATACTGTTTCCTAGCAAAATATTGTATCTTCAATATTAAACTTTCCTTTAACTTCACATAGCCGTGGGACACCCTGTGCCTTTACCATGAGTTTACATGTCCGTACAGTAGTACCCAACTGATAAGGCGCGTCGTGAATCTTCGTTCGCGCAGAAAAGAAAGTATCGCTCCGAAGATTAACGAAAGAATGCTTAAAACTTACAATTAACCTTAGATCACTACTATAAGGTTCATAATACACTGTTCATAATGCACGTGCACTCGATCAGAAGTATGGCGGCTGACTAACATGCCACGCGGCGCGTGCTAACATGGCGGCAGCTGCGGACCAATAGCGGTACAGGAAAAAGAAGCACGGTGCGTGGAGCGTGCCGATTGGTCAATAGCATTTCCCGCGCTTTAAAAATTCATCTTCTGCGCAGGTACATCGGTAAGCCATATCAGTTGGGTACTACTGTACTCGCTAGCGACTGCGCAATAGAAGATCGGCATACTAAAACGTCTACGCAGTCGCTAATAGCGAGTACGGTCATGTAAACTCATGGTAAAGGCACTGTATAAGCGCAACGCGCAGAAAGTCACACATTGAAACAACGTAGAGGATCGTCCATTTTAATAAGTATTGATTTCTATTAACTAATCTATTAGGCCACTTCCGCAATTGGCGGGGCGGATTCAGTACGATATTTTGTACTTTATAAGATTTCAAGCTTACATGGTCATTTACATTAGAATTACGATTTGAATACAAATATACATGGTAAATATCCAGTTTCAAATCGTAATTTTGTATTTTACCGAGAGACTCATGTCGTTAAGTTGCACACACGCATTTCTTAACGTTACAGATACCGTACCGACTCAGCGCCGCTAAATGTGGAATTAGCGTTATTTTTCCAGTTGAGTTGTTTTTGGTTTGATTAATAAATTGACTCTTTAATGTGGTGTTAGATACACCATTGCATTAACTCAAAAATGGTCGGATTCATTATTATAGGTATAATTATTGGTTATTTTTCATAACCCGATTCCATTCCCGAGCTGGGAATATTGCCTATGTCACACAAATTGTAAATATTACTAAAGCAATTATGACATTACATCTTAATGACTATTTTAACAACTATGACATTAGATGTTGACTTTAAATTTTCCTCTTGACATTCAGATTTTATTCTAGAAACTGTCTAGATTATACAATTTTTTATGTTTTTATTTTACATATTGACGATCTTTTTGTGAATTTATTATACTCTCTTTTGACATACATTATAGTAATTCATGTCTTTTTTTAAATTTCGTATGCATCAATAAATTGCTCTGAATAATTAGATTCAATTTATGTAATATATAACTGACGATTCAAAAGTGCTTGTTGCTAGGCCTATTTGAATAAAGAATATTTTGAGTTTGAGAGTTTGAGTTTGAATTACTAGGCACATCACTAACTAATTGATATCATTTCAATTTCTGATTCAAACACCGAAGTATTATTTGAAGTATAGTAATATTTGCGACTTAATAGCTAAATATTAATTTAAAATTAACAAAAGGGTCAATACATATTGAAAATATATATTTTTAAAGTTATACAGTTAACATATTTTACCTTAAATAAATTTGAATGGGAAATGAAACAAATGTGGTACATTGTTATTTACATTAAACGTTTAATAATGTTATACATTATACCCACTTTTAATACTACATATAACACTGAGCAATATTATAATACATCCTAACTACTTGATTAAATTGCAGATGCACTAAGAACTCGTCCACCAAGAAAGTCGCGAACCGGAGGGGCTCGCGAACAACAAAGTTTTCCCTCTCTGTCTCACTTATGTGCAAACTTGCAAGTGCGACAGAGAGGGAAATTTCGAATGCCGTTCGCGGTAGCGCTGGGATTGCTCAGCTGTTCTTCGTAATTTAGCCGTGTAATGACAGATGTTACCTGTGCCTTTACCATGAGTTTACATGACCGTAATCGCTAGCGACTGCGTAAATATTTCTATGCGCAAAAGTACAGCGCCTCTGGCGGTTACGCAATAGAACTAAGAATCGGCATACTAAATCGTTTAAGCAGTCGCTAGCTAGGCGGCCTTATCGCTAAAGAGCGATTTCTTCCAGATAAACTTAGGGTAGCGGAAATGAGATCTAATCATAACAATATCCCCCCCCCCCCCTCCCCCTATTATTTTACATACTTAAGATTTTTCTTATAAGTTGCACCGCCCACAATATTTCTGCTTTGCCGTAAGGTTGAGAATGCTTTTGGCATTAAGTTCGCCTTTTGTACTATAAGTTTTTCTTTTGTGCAATAAAGATTAAATAATAGTAGTTTATGAAACTGATACATAATGAGAGGTCTTAAAACACGAGTGTGATTTTATGAAACGAGGGTCAGCGAGTTTCATAATACGATTATACGAGTGTTTTAAGGCCTAATTATGTACAGTTGTATACACTACTTTATCTACATCCATACATTAAATCCTCTTTCATGTGTTGAGGCACCAATGCGTTGAAAGTGCAGGAGTTCGAGTTCGTGAGCTCGTTGAAGTCTTTTTGAGCACGAGCCTGTATCGTAACGGGCGAAGATGTCCAATTGGCCATAACGATACCGTTTTTGATGCTGTTATGGCCATCTCCGCCCCGGACCGGCGCGATATTGTAAAGTTGGTCCTTACCTACACTTATTGAGTACATAAAAGAGGATTTACTGTATGGGTGTAGATAAATAAATATTATATACTCGCCTGTACGATCCTATCATATTAAGTAACAGATGGTTCCTATAATAAAACCAAATAATTGACCAATAGTGATCATGTAGGAATGATATGTCGACAGTCTTATATACCTAGGATTTTAGACCTAGTATTTTAAGCTCAAAAGAATTGAAGCCAAGCAGCAAAACCTGAATGGATTATATTATTGTTATTAATTTACTGTTTTTTTTATACCTGACTGTGGCCAGGCGCGGATACAGGGGGGGAGCAACAGGGGCAATTGCCCCCCCCCCCCCCCCCCTGAAACCTGTGTCAGGGCAGGGCAATTGCCTATGTCCTGACGTAGGAAATATGTTCTGACAATATAAACAGTTATCAAAAGTCAGTTTTATTTTCGGAAAGTTCGAAAGTGCTCCCCCCCTGAACAAAATCCTGGATCCGCGCCTGACTGTGGCTTTATAGACCGGGTCCAATAAAGCGATAGGAGTGCGCGGTTGGATAGTAGCCTGGTGAAAAACCAGGGGAAAACCTCCGGCACGAGCACGCGTGTGGTTTGGAACACTGGAATACTCTAAGAGTTTGCGCTCCAGTGAGATTGGTTGAGCGGTTTCAACCGAATCTGAGGTGTGAGTGGAATCGAACTACTGGGAGTTTTGTCACTGGCTCACTAAATCTAGCCTAGCTGGGTAAATAAATAATAGTTTTTAATACTAACCCAATACGGCTATTATTCCATCTACAAATATATTTGGCCGGAGGAAACATCTCCTTAATTTAATGGGTGGAATAGCGGCTGAAGTTCTTGACTAAGGGTCAATGTTTCAATCGCCAGATAAAATTATCCGTTATTAAAAATAATCACTGTCATTTTCTAATGTCATATGAAAGAAAAGGACAGAAGCAACTTTAACTGACATAATTTTATAAGGAAATTGAAAAATCGACCGTAACTCAGTTTAAACCCAAATTATTTACTAAGTTTAGGGTTAAAAAAAATCCAACAGTAATATACCCATATATGCTACATAACAGATTCTCCTATAATATTAGTGGTTTAGAAATGTGCGTCCAACATTTTGTTAAGCACGTAGAAGCCACAGGTTTTTTACATAAATTAAAAAATCATTCATATTACCCATTCAAGCGTTATTACGAAACTTTTAGGCGTCATGACAGTGCCTTTACTATGAGATTACATGACCGTACTCACTGCGGTAAAAATGTGTATGGGCAAAAGTACAGCGCCTCTGGCGGTTACGCAATAGAACTAAGAATCGGCATACTAAATCGCTACGCAGTCGCTAGCGAGTACGGTCATGCAAACATGGTAAAGGCAGTGGCATGACTCCTAAAAGTGTTGAAATAAAGCTTGAATGGGTAATATGAATGATTTTTTTTAATTTATCTAAAAAACCTGACTTCTACGCGCTTAACAAAATGTTGGACGCACATTTTAAAGCCACTAATATTATAGGAGAATCTGTTATGTAGCATATATGGGTATATTACTGTTAGATTATTTTTTACGTGAGATTTTTGCTACATGGCGGGGAAATGTAGCACACGATATAGTTTAAATTTAGAACGAAGGAAAAATTTAAAAATAGGCACCGAGCAGGATTCGAACCGGCGACCTCCCGGTACTCGCGGCCAGTCGCTCTAGCCAACTGAGCTATAGGTGCAATCACTACCCAGTTCCAAATTCATCAACCGTTCCTTCGTATTAAGCAGTACCGCTGCTAACGTAAACTATCCTTTTTTAAAAAACGATATAGTTTGTTAAGAAATTTAAGTAATGTAAAGCTTTTCGATTCAAATACTTAATTATTATTGTCATATATTTAGTTAATCTTAAGTGGTGCATCTGCAATTCAATTTCTGACATGAATATTTTTACAATGCCGTACATTTAGATAACTATCTACTTAACAGTATTAAACATCGAAAGCGATAATTTTCAATAAAAAATAGAACAATCACATCTCATGTCTTAATAAAATTTGGCTCTTGCCTAATTAATCTTTTGATACTAAGGCCATTCTACTTTTTCATGTACATAATTTTCAGATACTTTTTTTAAATGCAGATTTAGGAATACTTACTTCACTTCATATTTTTGTATTGTTATTTAGAAAGAGGTTTAATTGCAGTATCACTTCCGATAGTTTTGGTAATTAACGAACCACAGTTAATATCCATAAATCGAGTAACTCAGTGGTCCTTGGATGTCTCACCATTTATATGAAAAAAATGGTTTTTGGGTGGATCAACTATTCTTTGTTGCTTGTTACCATGGTAACGTCTCCCAAATCACTCTTTAAAACTGTGATTTCATAGGGTTTTAATCACCAAACACGAGTTTTATCGATGCACATTAATCCATTTGGACGTGGATCATCTCTTGAGCATGCTTGAAGTCCATATTATAAACATTTTTCTAAGAAACTCGGTTACTGTTGTCTCCTCGCTGACGGGACAGAATAACAACAAAAAAAAGTTGGTTGGCCCTTTTACCACTGTTTTACCCACATTATATA
The DNA here is from genome assembly GCA_963556455.1 of Epiblema foenella. Lineage (NCBI taxonomy): Eukaryota > Metazoa > Arthropoda > Insecta > Lepidoptera > Tortricidae > Epiblema > Epiblema foenella. The sequence continues at coordinate 1,242,594 of OY747118.1, forward strand.
GCAATATGTTAATATTTAAGTATTTTTACTTATAAATTCCTTTTATTAGGTTCAGGTACTATTTCGAAATCCTATTTTTGTTAACTAATTCAATACATATCATACATTTTTTTTTATAATAGAAAACTGGTCATGAAAAAGTAGAATGACCTACTAATCTAGTATACTTTTCTAAACATATATTAGATACAAATTCTTCGTGATTTAAACTAATCTGGGCGATGGGTTCAATGACAAGACGACATATACCCTTCATCCCTGTCTGATGAATAATTATTAGTATTTCGTTCCTTTTCTCTTCCATATATATTATTATGATCTTACTTTTTCTCTATTAATATACAACAAAAAACGAGCAAAAAACAAACAACACAATAATATAAAGCATTATAAATAAAAAATTTGCCCTAAGTCTTCGGTGCTCGGTAGGGTTCCCAGAAGGCTGGCCGCATTTCCACGCTGGATAGCTATGCTAATCCGCTGGGCGAAATAGTGGCCAACCCTCTGGTCACCGGAAGCCTCTATAAGGCGCCTTGAAATGTCCTTATAGAGGCGCCGAGCACTTGGACCCCATGGCCCCAGGGTCTCAACCCCAAACGCCGCAAACATATAACTACTGCCGAGAGTGGCATATTTGCGGCGCTTGAGGTTTTCAGCTGAGGATGCATTTTCTCTATTGAGCTATTTTAATTATATTTTTTTATAATCTATCGTATTTTTCATAATGTGACATAATAATTTGTTTTGATATTGTAATGAAATATTGATATTGCTTTAAATTCTTTTGACATGTAAATTGGCTTTACGAATAAATGAGTATGAGTATGAGTATGCTGTACATTATGCCGTAGCATTGGCCTGAATTTACACAATAAAATATGTTTTCACTTCTCATGCTCGAAAAGTGTTATATTAGACATGTCAAGCGGGGCTAAAGTAGTATATTTAGCCCCTAGGGAAAATATGAATACATATATATTATTTACAAAACATTTGAATTTGACATATCAAAATACTTCACCTATTAAATCCATCAATCACAGAACACTAATTTAACTCTTTAAAAAATATTTCGTACTGGGTATCAACCAACCTGAATACAGCTTTACTAAAATCGTCCAATCAGGAAAGAATTCATTTCTCTAAAGATTACGATTGTAGTAGTCCTTATTGCACAATAATTAAAAAGTAATTAGATCGTTTGAGCAACGCTTTGAAGCGCTCAATGGAGAAGGTCAGTAGCTTTTAGTCGCGCGTGAGCATCACCGTACTCGCTAGCGACTGCGTAAACGCTTTAGTAAGCCGATTTCTAGTTCTATTGCGTAACCGCCAGAGGCGCTGTACTTTTGCCCATGTAATTTTTTACGCAGTCGCTAGCGAGTACGGTCATGTAAACTCATGGTAAAGGCACTGATATTTCGCGTTCAGTTTTCCATTCAACGAGAAGACAATGATTCTCTGTCGAGCGATTTCCGCATCGTTCCAGGATTAGTTAAGATGTTTGAACTGCGAATCCATTTGAACAAGCCGTCTCTAGTAAATCACTTCGAAGATTATTATCATAAAAATATCCTGTTAACTAATCGAGATTTGATTGCGGGCGAATATTCAGCGTTTTTACGGCGGTTATTTTTCGTCATTGTCGTTTCATTAAATATTGTTAAAATAGACGATGATCTGAGTAAACTTTTGTCAAAAGTGTAAACCAATGTAGGGTCCGACTCTTATTTGATCAATATTTTCTACGGTTTATCCCAACTTTGGGTAGATAATCTTGAGTCGACAATGACTTTAGAAACGAGCGTTTCAAACGCTCAGGGAATCGCCCTTTCATCAAACCGATAGTCGGTTGGGTGGAATTTGTAAGGATACCTTTTGGCCTTGCTAATACTCCAAAATAATTCATAGTTAATTCTACGGATATATTTCTTAGCTATTTTGATTACCTAAATCACTTGATTTGTGCGGATTTATTTTTAATCTTAAATATAAACTGCTTGTTATATCTGCCTTTGAAACCGTCATTATGGTGAGAAACATAGTCATAAAGTTACTTAAAAGAAAAGTTTTGATTCTTGCTACTCTGATATGATAATTAGGTACTTTAGCTTGATTTATAGATGTATTTGATAATAAAAATACATTTTTAGGTCTACCAAATAATTAGTTAACTGTTACAGTCTCCTTCATATTTCTATTCCACTAGTGTCCGACCGAAACATGTTTTTTTGTCGAAACCGAAGATTCGGCGTTGGCTCTAGTTTCGGCCGAAACCAAAACTTTTGTAAATATATTAAAATCGTGTCAGCCAAGTTCGAAAAGCAAAATAAGTGATTATGTTTTTGTGGGATGTAAAAATATAATATACTTAGCTACAATAAGATGTACCGTTGGCGGAGTCGAGCGAGCTACGCCATTACCGTCCCTGCCGATGTTAGCCGAACGCGATCCGGAAGTGTAATGTTGAAAGTTTCGGCGCGGCCGAAAGGTTCAGCAGTTTTTTGGCCGAATCATGATTTTTAGACCAAAACCGAAACCAAAACTTCGGGTGGACACTACATTCCATGCATATTTGTCAATAACATGGCTCTGGACTTATACTCCCAAGATTCAAAACACCGAAACGCGACTCTCCGTCAAATCCGAAGATCAAGTCTCATTCGCCTTACGTTTCCTCTTCATGTGTACCAGAAGTGGACCGTTTAATAAATCGTCGATTTGCTGCTGATTCTTGCCCTTGGTTTCAGGCAGCATGAAGTAAATGTACCCGGAGACCAGGAGTGTGATGGAGGCGCCTATGTAGTACGTGCCGTGAAGGCCGACAGCGAGAGTGAGAGAGCCGAAGTAGCGGAGCGTGAAGAAACTGCTGAGCCACATCCAGGATATGAGCAAACTTGATGCGAGGCTGCGAACCTAGTAAAGAAAGAAAAAAAGCATTTATTCACTGCACGAAAAGACACCGTTACAAACAGAATAGACTCAGTACCACCTCAGTACATTGAACATCACTACATAATATAAAACAAAGTCGCTTTCTCTGTCCCTATGCCCCTATATCCCTATGTATGCTTAAATCTTTAAAATTACACAACGTTACACAAAATTACACAATTTTGATGCGTTTTTTTAATAGATAGAGTGACTCAAGGGGAAGGTTTATATGTATAATACATGCATCAGCATTGCACCCATGCGAAGCCGGGGCGGGTCGCTAGTATAATTATAAAGTGCGTCTTCGCGGCAGTAAAGAAACAGTAACAGTAACAAAATGAATAGTCCAAAATATTTTAAACCAAAAAAATGACTCCAAACTCGCTTCATCATGCTACAGGCTACGACATCGGATCCTTTCTATTTAGTAACTTGAACTTATTTCAATGGTCTAAGAAAACGAAGTCTGACAATACCATGATACAATGAATAGGTATGGCAATCCGGTACATCGGTTAGTAGAATGGTTGACACGAGCTACGTCATATGCCAGCATCAACCTATCGATCGTATGCGGTCATAAGTGTGAGTGTGTTGTCTACAGTGACGTATTGTGGTGTCACGACTCGGAGTGCTACCGCGAACTACAAGCGAAGTTTTCCCTCCCTGTCGCACTTATGTGAAAACTTGATCATGTTAATCTTCGGAGCGATACTTTCTTTTCTGCGTGAACGAAGATTCACGACGCGCCTTATCAGTTGGGTACTACTGTACCTCTAGTACATAGGATTCTAATACTCACATTGATAGCAAATAGTTCCGAGATCAACACGTAAGGCACGGATCCCAAACCTATGTTGTATAAGAACACAACCATTGATAGCAGTATCACAGGCGGCCATACTGAAATCTCTTCATGTCTCTCCATTGTGTCTATACCAGCTTCCACAGAAAGTCTCCTTTCTACGCTGTTATTAGCTTCAACTTCATTTGTTTTGATATTTAATCCAGTCCCAGTTTCATTATTTAAACTTGATTTATGAAAGAGCTCTCCACTTATGTTCCTTAAAGTGTCTTTAGTAATGTTTTCAATGGTGAAGTTACTGGGTTTTTCTTTAATGGCGCCTGGTTTTCTATAAGGCCACAGTCGGTGTGGGTACCAGGAGTACATGTGCGCGCGGGGGTCGCAGTAGAAGCCGAGGATGGTGAGACAGAATGCTATTCCAACGCAGGATATGAGCAGGAGCACCTGAAACAAAGTGAATGATTCATTGCAAGTATTTGACGACCGGTTTAGCCTAGTGGGTAGTGCACTGTGAAGCTGACGGTCCTGGGTTCGAATCCCGGTCAGAGCAAATATTTGTGTGATGAGCATGATTATTTGTTTCTGAGTCTTGGATGTTTTCTATGTATTTAAGTATTTATATCTATTAAATATATCGTCGTCTAGTACCCATAACACAAGCCTACTTGAGCTTACTGTGGGGCTAGTTCGATTTGTGTAAGATTGTCTTCTATTATTTATAATATTTATAAGTATAAACATTCAAATTCCTTGTCGAACTTCCAATTAGATTATTTGCAAGCTACTTGAATTTTAGGCTCAAGTAGAATGAAAAATATGTCGGGAAAATAAATAAATAAATTGTCTAGAAAAACTGATCAATATTGGAACTTAAGTCTGAAGTGTAAACATGGGACCTGAATCTGTTTAAAACGCCTACCATTTTAAACCGTCTTCTGGCGAAAAAAAATAAACAAAAGCATTCTTTTCTTATGATCCCCGGGGATAACCGGGACCGGTAGACGACGAGTTGTAAGTTCGCAAAAATAGTTCTAGAACGCTCTTGACTCCTGCAGGCGAATCACGTAACTTTATGAACTAACGGTAGATAGATTTTACTGTCAATTTTGAAGTATATCTGTATGAGCTGACAGTTAAAATTTGACATTAAAATCTACCTAACGGTAGTACAAAAGTTACGTGATTACCCCGCTGATGACATTTAGGATATCACTACATAGTATAAAACAAAGTCGCTTTCTCTGTCCCTATATCCCTATGTATGCTTAAATCTTTAAAACTACGCAACTGATTTTGATGCGGGTTTTTTTAATAGATAGTGATTGAAGAGGAAGGTTTATATGTATAATAACATCCATTAAATAGTGCACCTGTGCGAAGCCGGGGCGGGTCGCTAGTTTAATTAAAAGCGTGGTACAGAACTAAACTATAGCTCGTCAGGAAGCCTCAAGCGTTTGTAAGCCGTAGCCTACACCGTATTGTCTGCAGGGCTCACCAATAGTAGGTCAGATTTTTTTTTTGAACCTGACTGTGGCTTTATAGGCCGGGCCCAATAGAGCGATAGGAGTGCGCGGTTGGAGAGTATCCTGGGGAAAATCCAGGGGAAAACCGGCACGACCACGCGTGTGGTTTGGAACACTGGAATACTCTAAGAGTTTGCGCTCCAGTGAGATTGGTTGGGCGGTTTCAACCGAATATGAGGTGTGAGTGGAATCGAGCTGCTGGGAGTTTTGTCGCTGGTTAACTAAACCCAGCCTAGCTGAGAAGAGTCCAGCAAGAAACTCAGCTAGGCCCGACCTGGGTCGGACTGACTCTACTGTTACGGAGTAATTTTACACGTCTGCTATCTATAGTTTTGAGACTCTTAGCGCCATCTGTGATCAGCTATTTGCAGTCAGGTACAGAGCCATCTGGAGAGTACGGACGGCGACGCTAGCGCATGTTCCGATCATTCGTCTCTTGATTTTGTTTTCGATATCCAAATAAATAGTTTTCACTAGAAGTCCTTAAATAATAAACAAAGATATTAAAAAAGGCATAGATTATTATAAACTTCTCAAACTAATTAATTGTCTCGAAATTTTGTTTGTTTACAAAAAGTTGGTGGTTCAGCATGCGAGAACGCATCGTTGCTCATGTCACAGACAGCAGCGAGAGGAATAGACGAAGATCAGTGCGTTGCCATCATGTGAAGGGAGAGCACGTACTCATTGGTATCCGCTTCGGCCTCTGGCCATATTTTTTTAACTTAGCTTGCAACTATGTAACAGTTTTAATCTAATAACATCTCGCAAAGAATTTGGGCGATGACACTATGGAATAGTAGGTAAGTGCGCGCGCATTATGTATGCATAGGCAGCGTTTATATTTGTTGGTTTTGTAAAACATTTCAGTGCGTGACACGTTTTATTTGTTACAGATGATTTAAAATTTAAAAACAAGAACTTAACCAAGGAATACACCTTAAGCTTAGTCTCGTATCTAGCCAGGTGAGTTTCATGTTTATCCCGTGATTGGTTCACTCTGTGCATTTAGAGATCGCGACGGGTTGCTTTCTTTTCAGGAGTGTTGTGTCGTGTTATGAATATATGTTAACATTTAACGGTGTTTACAGCGATTGGATGCTGGCCGCTGGGTTTCCCCCTGTCCCAGCTATCCATAGGCCGTCGATCGGACGCCGTGAGCGTCGAGGTGCAGCTTGGCGCATGCGCCGGCACCGAGCGCGGAACCCGTCACGAGCTGGTGGCCCCTGCGGTCATCAGGGGAGAAGCGTTTCGTGGTCTGCGCGTGCGTGAGCTCCGCCGCGAACGCCACGTTTGACAGGTGACATCGTTCCGCAATCAAAATTCTAACCTCAACGTGATTTAATGCATTCTGTGTTGCCGGATATACTCTGTAAAAGAGGTCTATAATTTGTAACACACCTCAAGTTCTCACACAGCAGCTTAGTCTTTATTCTAAACTTGAAAACTATAATATTCTACTTTAGAGAGTCGATTTCAAAACCTTGGTCAGGTTGAGTCCGCTCGGGACAGCCATTTGCCATGACATATAGATATAAGAATAAAGTGATGTAAGCAGGCATGGCCGTGTAACATTGTTTTAATGTGCTCTTACATATTCTAATATACATACCAGGTGGTTTTCAATTCAAGTCTTTGTTTCAATTATCTAACCGTTATATATTCAACCCAAGACTCTTGGCATTTGGAGTATAAATATAAATGCCTGGCGCCCTCTATCTTCTCTATTCCAATCGAGTATACTATTAGCGTAGATCCACGACCGCTGCCCAAACCTACCCACGTTCATCCCTGAAAATACTCTCAGCTGACTAGACCGAGGCATACCAACAAGTGTGGAAGGACGTTGTACCTAACCAAGAAACCATCACACTCAAGTAAGTGGGGCTGTCGCACAGAAAACTTAAATACCACAGCTTACACGTTACACTACCCTGTGTGCGGCGGTACCGGGACGAATAGGGACTATATGTGTCACTGTTGTCGCGATCGCGCGGTGGACGTCCCCGCCGGCGGGAATGCCTAAGTGAAGTAGTAGGTCAGAATCAGAGTAGATTCCGTACAGGTACCTTTCGTCCCAGCCTGTCGACGGTGACCGTGGCGACGGCAGCTCCCAGCACTAGCGCGGTCCCGCAGAGCACCGATCCCGTCTCCGACGTCTGTCGCCACCCGCGTGACATGCTTCTGGAAAGCGAATAGTTTGTATGAGGGCTATCGCGTATGAATTCGCCGCTAGAGGCGCTAGTGTACAAAATAGAAGAAGAAGAAGAAGAAGAAGAAGAAAAATTTATTTTGCAAACCATTACAGTGGTAAACTTAGACTAAACTTACAGACTAAAGATACAATTGGTAGCAAAAATGGCATCCACTCAGCATGTGTCGCACCGCATTTTAGCGCCACGACGCTGATCTTGCTTAATTTGGAAACCTGGATGTAATCTGGTTTCCTACGGGACAGGCTTTGCCTAGTGTAGGAACCATGCATAACTCTGGAATTAGCGCAAACGAAATCTTTGCAGATTCTAAATGTATATTTCCGCTACTTAGAATGTGAACTAAATTAGAATATGTAAAGAAATTAAATAAATGTTTTATGTTTTATGTTTTTATGTTTTATGATCTTCCGTGGACCCAGAGTGAAAATGTGTGCAAGACAAAGAGCAGTGTTTTTTCTTATATTATATATTACATTATAAATAATGAACACTATATTTTGATAATAAAATAAACTAAACTACAAATACAAATATTTATTCTGCAAATAGGCCACAAGGGCACTTTTACATGTCAAAATATTGATTTACAATTTAAGAAAGTCTGACTATAATAAGTAATACATTTTTCATGTCAAAACATTAATTTACAGTTCAAGAAGGAATAATAATTTCGAGTTTAACAATTATAACAAAATTAATGTCATACAAAGAAGATAAACTTGCAAAGTTATCTATTACAAATATTACAACATCAGTAAAGTTAGAGATGTATATAATGAAATTAATATAATAACCCAGAGATGTACATGGTCTCTGAGCGTCAAAATTATAATTAATTTAATATTGTTAGAGATGTTTATGGTCTCTAAGTCAATGATAATAAAAACGAATCCACAACAGGATGATGTCTCTCGTCAATCCCCTATAAAATGACACTAGTATTAACGTAGTCACTATGTCCTAGCAAGCATGAACAGATCGGACTCCACAAACAGCACCCGATCACGAGTATGACGCGTATCTCAGCCATCGCCTCCCTCGATCATCTGTTAGGGAAGGTGGCGACCCGATCAACGACGCCACCGTAGGCAAAGCCCTTAAAGCGAGCATGACATCATCATCATCATCATTTCAGCCGAAAGACGTCCACTGCTGAACATAGGCCTCCCCCAAGGCTCGCCATTTAGACCGGTCCTGTGCCGTTCGTTTCCACCGGATTCCCACGACCTTCACCAGGTCATCACTCCACCTTGTCGGAGGCCTACCGACAGCTCGTCTTCCGGTGCGTGGACGCCACTCAAGCAGTTTCTGGCCCCATCGACCGTCAGTCCTGCGAGCAATGTGCCCTGCCCACTGCCACTTAAGTCTCGCAATTTTGAAGGCTATGTCGGTGACCCCAGTTCTGCTACGGATAGCTTCATTCCTAATTCTATCACGCAGAGAAACCCCGAGCATAGCTCTTTGGGTGACCTTGAGCTTTCTTATGAGGCCCATCGTTAGCGCCCATGTCTCGGACAGCACCAGTGGCAGTGATGACATATGGATCCGAGAGCATGACATATTCAAGTATAAATTAGAGGTGAAGTAACTCACCCGTTGTACACAGTGAAGTTGTACGCGGTGAGGTTGAGCGCGGGCGCGTGCGCGGGCGCGGGCGGGCGGCGCGCGGAGTGCGCGAGCACGGCGCCGGCGTAGCTGCTGACGGCGCCCGCGCCGCTGCCGGCCGCCGCCGCCAGCAGCAGCGCGCACGACGCCAGCGCGCGCCACGAGCGACGGTGCCGGACTACAAGAAACTTATTACTACATTTGTGCTATCTAGCTTACCTACTTATATTGTTTTTCTCCTGCCGTAACTTTTGACCGGCGGGGTAATCACGTAACTTTTGTACTACCGTTAAATAGATTTTAATGACAAATTTTAATTGTCAGCGGGGTAATCACGCAACTTTTGTACTACCGTTAGGTAGATTTTAATGTCAAATTTTAATTGTCAGCTCATACATTTATACTTCAAAATTGACAGTAAAATCTTTTTACCGTTAGTACATAAAGTTACGTGATTCGCCTGCTGTTCTTTTTTAGGGTTCCGTAGTAAACAAGAACCCTTATAGTTTCGCCATGTCCGTCCATCCGTCCCCCGCTTTTCTCAGTAACCGTTAGTACTAGAAAGCTGTAATTTGGTATGAGCATACATATCAATGACGCCGACAAAACGGTAGAATAAAATCATAAAAACTTTTTTTTTAGGGTAGCTCCCCTACTCTTCCAAACCCCATCGTGTGGGGTATCGTTGGATAGCTCTCTCAAAAATATTATACACACGCGTGGTCGTGTCGGAGGTTTTCCCCAGGCTACTCTCCAACCGCACACTCTTATCGCTTTATTGGGCCCGCAGGCGAATCACGTAACTTTATGTACTAACGGTAGATAGATTTTACTGTCAATTTTGAAGTATAAATGTATGAGGTGACAATTAGAATTTGACATTAAAATCTACCTAACGGTAGTAAAAAAGTTACGTGATTACCCCGCCGGCCTATAAAGCCACAATCAGCAGGCGAATCACGTAACTTTATGTACTAACGGTAGATAGATTTTACTGTCAATTTTGAAGTATAAATGTATGAGCTGACAATTAAAATGTGACATTAAAATCTACTTAACCTTCAGAAAAAAAGGACGCTCAGCAAGATATCCCTTCCTTCGCGTTACTAGGAGTTTAATAGTGACAAAGTATCTTACACAGATCCCTGCAGACGGACGGCTCGGTGCCCTCGCTGGTGGCCTCGCTGCGGCTGCGCAGGAGCACGGGCCGGAGCGCGTCGGAGCCGCGGCGGGGCTCCGTGCGGATCATCACCTCCTGCTGCTCGATGGCGTCCGTCAGGTCCTCGCGGAAGTCGGAGCCGTCCAGCCAGCAGATCACTTTAAGACGCTCAGCAAGATATCCCTTCCTTCGCGGTACTAGGAGTTTAATAGTAACGAAGTTTCTTACACAGATCCCTGCACACGGACGGCGCTCAGCAAGATATCCCTTCCTTCGCGGTACTAGGAGTTTAATAGTGACGAAGTATCTTACACAGATCCCTGCACACGGACGGCGCTCAGCAAGATATCCCTTCCTTCGCGGTACTAGGAGTTTAATAGTGACGAAGTATCTTACACAGATCCCTGCACACGGACGGCGCTCAGCAAGATATCCCTTCCTTCGCGGTACTAGGAGTTTAATAGTGACGTAGTATCTTACACAGATCCCTGCAGACGGACGGCTCGGTGCCCTCGCTGGTGGCCTCGCTGCGGCTGCGCAGGAGCACGGGCCGGAGCGTGTCGGAGCCGCGGCGGGGCTCCGTGCGAATCATCACCTCCTGTTGCTCGATGGCGTCCGTCAGGTCCTCGCGGAAGTCGGAGCCGTCCAGCCAGCAGATCACCTTCGCTGCATCCTGATCGAGTAGTATTAATTAATATTTAAAGATTTTATTAATACACAACAAAAAACAAGCAAAAAACAAACAACACAATAATATCATCATCATCATCATCATTTCAGCCGAAAAACGTCCACTGCTGAACACAGGCCTCCCCCAATTCATTTTTCCGTTGGGGGGGACTTGCCATAGTCGCCACGCTTGGCAAGCGGGTTGGCGACCGCAGTTTGATGGTGGTAATGATCGAAGGATGCTGCTGCCCACCCTCCGATTTTCCCTTATTCGCCTCCTACGAAACCCACGGGAAGAGATGGGGTGGCGCACTTCTTACCCGGCAACCACACGGGCAACACACAATAATATAAAGCATTATAAATAAAAAAATTGCCCTAAGTCTTCGGTGCTCGGTAGGGTTCCCAGAAGGCTGGCCGCATTGCCACGCTGGATAGCTATGCTAATCCGCTGGGCGAAATAGTGGCCAGCCCTCTGGTCACCGGAAGCCTCTATAAGGCGCCTTGCAATGTCCTTATAGAGGCGACGAGCACTTGGACCCCATTAATTAACTATGTATTTCGGCACACTAAGAGTCGCTTAATAGAAGGAAAGATAGAGGGAAAAAGGAAGGGGAAGACCTAGAATGACGTACATGGAGCAAATAAAACATAAAATAAATGCTACGTCATACAAAGAAGTGAAGGACAAAGCTGAATCAAAAATCAAAATCAAAATCAAAACATTTATTCTGCAAATAGGCCTCAAGGGCACTTTTACAAGTCAAAATCTATCTAGGTACATCAAATAAAAATAATACAATAATCAAAGTATCATTAATTAAATGTAGTGTTACATGTCAAAAATAAGACTAAGAAACTAATAACAATCGAGATTTGTTAGAGATGTATAAGGTCTCTAAGCGTCAAGATAAAAGGTAATAAAGTAAGTACACGAATCATCACGATCGAGTAGTAATAATTAATTATTAATTTCTTCATGATGATAACTTATTAATACGTCGTATCGTACAGCCAAACCACAATAATTTATAAAACACAAAGGTTATTTTACGAAAACTTAAAAAAAAAACAGTTTCCAAATCAATTGGAGTTTTGAAACCGCTTCCTCTTCATTACCGAAATCCCAAAAAAATAAAAATAAAAATATAAATACAAAAAAATATAATTATAATATTAATTGTGAGTTTCGTTAGTTGTTAGTTGCACCGCCAACAAATCTTTCTGCTTCGCCTTAAGGTTGACTGGTAGAGAATGCCATACGGCATTAAGTCCGCCTTTTGTACTATAGTTTCTTTTGTGCAATAAAGATTAAATAAATAAATAATCCCCATGGCGAGGTCGGGGCCGAACGTATTCGCACTCTTGGATAAGAGAGTCAGCTTCTGATCGAAGCTAGTAGAAGATCATCTATTCCAATTTTCAAATGAATAGCATAAGTAGTTCCTCATCAAAATTTTATAATTCTTCTTTCACTTTCCGAGCTATTCGGCTTTGGAATTCTTTATCTCCTGATTTGAGGCGTGCTGAATCTTGCTGTCTTCAAAAAACAGCATAAAGATCACTATTTGTCTCTCTCATGACACACTTAAGACTTAGCTCCTTTAGACTATGTGGCGACTATATATTTGTATATGTTTATGTACGTATATTTTTTATACTATATTTATGTATGTTTATTATCCTTAATTAAATGTTATTGTTGTAATTATTAGTAGGCTTCATATGTATTAACTCTACACCATCTGCTGTGAATTGTTCTGATTAGATATTTCCGCTACCCTAAGGTTGTCTGGAAGAAATCGCTCTTTAGCGATAAGACCGCCTGTTGTTTGCCTCTTCTCATTGTGTTTTTGTACTGTACTGTATCCTTTGATTGAGGTGTGCAATAAAGAGTATTTGTATTGTATTGTTTTGTAGTTCTGAGATAGACAAACACTTACCCTACCATAAGGGTTCGCTATGTACCTTTTTGGAGCTCTAAAATGAGTACCTGCATTCGCCCAACGCTGATGAGAAACGAAGGTGTCTCTGGCAGCCAGACCAGCGACACCAGCAGCACAGCTGGAGGCGCAGCCATAGACAGGGACAGCGCATGTGCCGACAGTATACCGCCAGCTACGAAAGCGAACAGTATGCCGCAACTGAAATTTAAAAGAAAATCTCTATATAATCTTTGAAAATCAATATCTACATATGTCAACTAGTGACAGTAATTTGTTAAATTTGCATAAACAGCTAACCATTGCAGACACTGCAGTTCAATATTCTTCGCAGTAATTCTGCCCCATAGTCTATATACAAGCCATCTAAAACATTCGCGTACCAAGCGCGCAGAAAATCAAAAATCTAAATCAAAATCAAACATTTATTCTGCAAATAAGCCACAAGGGCACTTTTACATGTCAAAATATTAATTTACAATTTAAGAAAGTCTGACTATAATAATACATTTTTCATGTCAAAATATTAATTTACAGTTCAAGAACGAATAATAATTTTGAGTTTACAATTATAACAAAATTAGTGTCATACAGTGAAGATAAACTTGCAAAGTTATCTATTACAAATATTACAACATCAGTAAAGTTAGAGATGTATAAGGTCTCAAGATTAAACAAGGAGTATAATGACGAACATAATATTCAAGAGATGTACATGGTCTCTGAGCGTCAAAATTAAGATTAATTTAATATTGTTAGAGATGTGATGATGAGATTACCAATGGCAATTATAGAGTTAGATGAATTAATGGAGTTTAAGAAAAAATTGTACACGTTCTTAGCATCTAAGGCTTATTACACAATACATGAATATTTAACTGATATTGTACATTGACAAAATTAGATTATTATATTAGATTATAAATTCCTGGGGGGAAGAAGTAACACACATATAAAGAAATTACGCACACTTGCAAATTATTTTTCCATTACTACGCACCTACACTAACACAATCAGGCACGCACACTCAAAATACTAAATTATAAAGTTAAATAATACATACATACATACATTAGATTATTAATTGTTGTATTTATTGACATTGACATTATTGATTTATTAAAAGTATTATATAAGTAAAAATTTGTGCATGCGATACACATGACTCAACTATATTTGCATGTCTGTATGACGAAACATGTAGATCTATGTACCTAGTTATACCCCCCTTTTTGTACCATGTTTTATGCAAATAAAGTACTGAAAGAGTCTCAAGGAGTACCTGATAGCCAGTGCCGGCATTGCCGCTAGTCCTTTAGTCCTCGGTGAAATTTCCGCGCAGTACAGCGGAGCGAGGGCCAAAGCCCCCGCGCCCCCTGCGCCCGCGGCCACCCTGGCCGCCCAGACGCCGCGTGGACCACACCACGCTGCAAGCGACCAGCTCACCTGAAATGAAATGAAATGAAATAATAAATAAATAAATCTTTATTGCTTTAAAACCTAACGTTACATTACAATATTATCAGTAATGAATGAAGTAACATGTGTTAGGTTTGTGACAAGTTTACCGGGGGTGAGCCTCTGTCTCCCGAACTAGGCTTGAGCCTGTGACTCGGGAGTCAGTGATTTCTCCAGGGTATTAGCTCACAAGATGGTCACAATAATAAGAACCGTGTAAATTATGTACTATAAGGAAAGTTGTTATAACAAAAAGACAAATATTAGAAGATATGAGCCAGCGAGCACCATTACAAGGTATGTATATGTGTGTGAAATGAAATGAAACCATTTATTCTTCAATTTAGGCATGTTACATGCACTTATGAATGTCAAAAAACTACCACCGGTTCATAAAATAAACTTCTGCCTCGAGAAGAACCGGCGTAAGAAACTCGGCGAGGTGTCATTTTTTCAAAACAATATACAATGTATATAAAATAACAGTAAAAATAGTACAAAACTCAAATGCTACAGTATAAACATACATACATATTTTTTAGTATTAAGGACAAAATATTTCTGTGTTCGATTACTTGTGCGGGACGCTATCACTGCCAAACATCCCTATCCATGATGTAATCGTTTATCTTACAATATGCTTTTGAAATAAGTGTCTGTTTCACGACAGATTTAAAAATAGAATCCGTAAGATTAGTAATGTGTCTTGGAATTTTATTGTAGAATTTTATACAATTTCCCAAGAACGACTTTTTCGCCTTCACTAGTCTATAAAAAGTTTCCCAGTGTTTCTGGTAGTTATTAACTTATCAGTATTCGTTGGGAAATTGTATAAAAAGTGTACTGAAAAAAAAGAAGGTTCGAATATTGGGTTGTACCATATTAGCATTAAAACAAACATGGGTAATACTTCTCGATTAAGATAGTCATGCCATAAGTTACAGTACATGAAAGTTTATGCAACTGATACATAATGAGAGGTCTTAAAACACGAGTATGGTTTTATGAAACGAGCGTCAGCAAGTTTCATAATAGGATCACACGAGTGTTTTAAGGCCTAATTATGTACAGTTGTATACACTACTTTATCTACATCCATACATTAAATCCTCTTTCATGTGTTGAGGCACCATTGTGTTGAAAGTGCAGGAGTCGAGTTCGTGAGCTCGTTGAAGTCTTTTTGAGCACGAGCCTGTATCGTAATGTGCGGAGATGACCATAACGATACCGCTTTTGATGCTGTTATGGCCATCTCCGCCCCGGACCGGCGCGATATTGTAAAGTTGGACCTTACCTACACTTTTTGAGCACATAAAAGAGGATTTACTGTATGGGTGTAGATAAAAGGTTTTTTTTTTAACCTAACTGTGGCTTTATAGGCCGTCAATAAAGCGATATGAGTGCGCGGTTGGAGAGTAGCCGGGGGAAAATCCAAGGGATAACCTCCGACACGGCCACGCGTGTGGTTTGGAACACTGGAATACTCTAAGAGTTTGCGCTCCAGTGAGATTGGTTGAGCGGTTTCAACTGAATCTGAGGTGTGAGTGGAATCGAGCTACTGGGAGTTTTATAGCTGGTTCACTAAACCTAGCCTAGCTGGGAAGAGTCCATCAAGAAACTCAGCAAGGCCCGACCTGGGTCGGACTGGCTCTACCCGGTATGCGGCGGTACCGGGAACAATAGGGACTATATGTGTCAGTGTTGTTGCGATCGCGCGGTGAACGTCCTCGCCGGCGGAAAGAAAAGGAGCATCAGCAGAGGAAAATTATGTCCTACAATTTTGAAAAGCTTCCTATCGCAGATAGCCTAGGTTAAGTTAAATGGGTTCTGGTGGTGTGCAAAGATCGTTCCCAGGACTCTGTCCAAAAGCGAGCGGTGGAACACCCCAGGGGTTTTAGTCCGTGCGAGTCGGACATACCCACTCGGCTTCTCCCGGGCTGAGTGGGATCCATAACGGATTTCCCCTGGGTAAACAAAAAAAAAAAAGGTTAAGTTAAATGTATTAGAATAAGTAAGAAATCATTTTACCAAGTCGGATATTTTTGTTTTATTTTTCTTTGTATTATATCGCAATGTTAAGTATTAAATAAAGGGATGGCGTTAACGATACACGAAATACACAAAACTTTCCACCCACACAGAGAATAGTTGAGCCCCGGAAAGTGCACCGCCGCGTCTCAACTAGCCTCTGTTGCGGGCCGCTCGCTCGGGCATATAAGCCATAGAGCCAGCGGCTCACTTCACTTCTTCTACAACTTTACACACTTACGTCGTTGGCAGCCATGTGAAATTAAAAGGTCTTTTTATTATACAGTCCACGCTCTCCACACTTCCAGAAATACTCACAATAAAAGAGAGACAGATGCATACTGCCCCAGCCTTCCTCCCCTTAGCGTCAGCAAGGAAAGCGAAGAATGGCGCCGTGGGCAGCGCCACCAGGCACGGCAACGCGGCGAGCCACGCACCTCCTGCGAGCGCCTCGCGCCCTAGTACACCGGACACCCAGCCGGTGCTGCAGCCGTGGGTGAAGCAGGACAGGTTGACTGTGGAGTTAATAATAATTAGGAACAATCAGCATTAATATCATTATACACCGTGGGCGGTAATAACCCGAAAAATTTAAGAGCCCAAAATCAAAAATCAAAATCAAAACATTTATTCTGCAAATAGGCCTCAAGGGCACTTTTTCAAGTCAAAATCTATCTAGGTACATCAAATAAAAATAATACAATAATCAAAGTATCATTAATTAAATGTAGTGCTACATGTCAAAAATAAGACTAAGAAACTAAAAACAATCGAGATTTGTTAGAGATGTATAAGGTGTCTAAGCGTCAAGATAAAAGGTAATAAAGTAGGTACACTAATCATATAAAATGTTTTGAGCTATATCTATAACACGTCAACATGAAAATATTAAAATCTAATTTTAGTATATACTAGAGCCCAGACTACCCAATTAGAGTATATAAAGTTATGTAACATATAGTCCAAAAACCCATAATTTAAGAGATATATTAATTATTTATAATAAATTACAATTTAAAAAATCTTAATTCTAACACACCCTGAAGGCGTGACCTACCACTTTTACACGCATACACACTAATTGCATGGTTGTCAGCCAGTTTCACTTAATTAAGTTTGATACGTATCCTACAAAAAGGTTTCACTACCGAAAGTACCGGCTTCCCCTTCTTCCATCGGACATCCAGACGTACGGCTGGATACCATCCTTACTTGGTCGAAATTCCTCTTATTCGAACCAAGCGCTTTGCATCATCTTTTATAATGCGCACTTCTAAGGTTTGGAATTCTCTGCCGGCGTTTGTGTTTCCGAGCTCATATAACCTAGACCTTTTTAAGGCACGAGTGAATAGGCACCTTCTGGGTGAGCTCGCTTCATCGTCGGCCTCATCTTTGCCCCCTGGCTAGATGCTGGCCAAGAGCGATCCCATTTATAATAAAAAAATAAAAAATTATAACAAATTACAATTTAATAAATCTTAATTCTAACACATCCTAAAGGCGTGACCTACCACTTTTACACGCATACACACTAATTGCATGGTTGTCAGCCAGTTTCACTTAATTAAGTTTGATACGTATCCTACAAAAAGGTTTCACTACCGAAAGTTTTGTTCTGTTCTCAATCGCGAGAGTGCAAACTGTTTACCTTTACTGATAACAGGGTGATAGTTTGAAATTGATGTCACTAAAGTGACAATGCTCGCTCTCTGTTTCTCAACTTGAGATTAATTAAACTCGCTCACTCTCTGAAACAAAGGTTTGTTCACAAAGAAGCGATCCACTAATATGATTTAATTTGTACTAAAATTCAATTAAGACACGTAATTGGACCCATGTTGATATAACATTATTTTATCGTACTGTCGTCAAAAATACGTAGTTTAAATCTTTCGGGTTATTGACCCATGGTGTACAATATTTGACATGACTATTAGCAAAGCTCAGCCGTGTAGTCTAAGTACAGCAAAAATGCAATCTCGCTCATATTTTTGGGTGATTATTGCCTGAACGATCGACTTCATTCAATAACATTTTTTTTAATATTGTAAAACCGTTCTAAAGTAAGATGGGTTTCAAGTTGCTTTCAAGCCGCAAGTTCATGCATTTTAAGAAAGAACACGTTTTCCAGCAATTTGTGTTATTGAGCGTTCGGGCGCCGTAAATAATTGATATTTGCTAAGAATTCTGACTGCAAAAGATACTTCAGGCAAGCCTGATCCTCGTGGAGCTTGCACACCGCTGAGATGTCCATATAAGTACCTTGAACGCAATGGGAATGAAAGAACACGTGCTTATATGGCGACCGTGCAAGTGAGATGCCAGGATATGATTTTTCTTGCAGTCAGAAATCGGTTTTGATAGACAGAGGACTTTCTGAACGTAGGTATTGTATGTAAATACCTACTTATTATTCTGTTACTTAGGGGGCAATGCAACTAATGAGACACAAATACTAGTTTCGTCAGTCTGAAAATAGTTCATTTTGATGCAGGTGCGGAAGGTTTGTCATTTTGCACGAATCCCGAGTTGTTTTGTTGTGAGAACAATGAAATACAATACAACATTATGTAACCGAAACTGTTATCTGATGTCAATGAAAATATACAACAAACTGCCTAGCAATATTAAAGAATTATCCTTCAACTTATTTTTGAGAAAACTCCAGCAATGACTGACACAAAATTGTTTAACCTCAATTAAAGAATATTTGTCATTTAAGGAATTAACTCATAATATATAGTTAATATTTTAAAATGTATTTATTATTTGTAGATATAATATGACTGAATGGTAACTATCATTGACATTAATTTATATTGTAATTAATTAATAAATTAATACTTTATTTTGTTGCTTAACTGGTGTAAGTACCTATGTAATGAATTAATTGCATGCCTTCTAATATTTTGCATGCCGACATTGTTGGCGAGATTTATGGGACGTTATTATTGTGAACGTATTTTACTATCTAATGTAACCATATCTCTAGCGAAATAAACAATTTAATTTCATTTCATTTCATTTTAGCCCGAGCCCGAGCCGTGAGGCGAGGGACAAAACGGGACGAGTGAAAATGACACTTCCGCACGTATGTCAAACGACGTTTTTTTAATACAGTTGCGATAAAATCAAAGAAACAATGTTTAGATTTGTTTCTTTTTAACGGTAATAGTAAAGACAAAACAAAATGTGTTTACCTGCCATTATCTACCATCTGGCGTAGTTTACATACATTTTATTTAACAATCGTATAAATCACACATATCACAATAAGTTATTATTAAAACAATACGTCATTACAAAATTAATTCTTGAAATTATAAATGAAAGAGGCGGGAAATAAAAAGTCGGTTTAACTTAATTGATAGACTTTTTCAACATGCCATGGTTGTCAGCATTCAGCCAAATCTAAAACTATTTAATTACACTTAAACGTGAAAAGACTATTATTTTCAATTTTGTAATTTATTTATTTGTAAATAAATATATTATGTCTGTCGAATGCACCCGGAGCGATGGGCCAAAGTAGCCACCAAATGGATCCCACAAGATGGCTCCTGAGGCAGAGGCAGACCGAATTGAAATATGGCGGGACGACCTTAAAACATTTTGTACGGATTGTCGGGAGCTGGCACACGCCCGAGACGAGTGGCGAAAAAGAGGGGAGTCATTTGCCCAGCAGTGGGACACTATATAGGCTAAAAAAATGTCTGTTTTGGCGAAAACAAACAAGCGTTCATTAATCCGACGCAGGGGTCTTGCATAATACTCTATTAATCGTAGGTCTCGCATAATACTTACTCATTTCCGATCATTGGTATACTCATACTCAATCAGGCAACTTTTTGAGAACAGTTTTAGATTTTATAACATTTGCTAACGCTTTAACTTCTCTAATATGCAATATTAATATTTTAAGTATAATAGAAGTATATAGATTTAATGCCAAATGCTTCATAATTAAACTAGCGACCCGCCCCGGCTTCGCACGGGTGCACTATTTAATGGATGTTATTATACATATAAACCTTCTTCTTCAATCACTCTATCTATTAAAAAAACCGCATCAAAATCCGTTGCGTAGTTTTAAAGATTTAAGCATACATAGGGATATAGGGACAGAGAAAGCGACTTTGTTTTATACTAAGCAGTGATAAGTAAACTAAATGAATCTAAAACTCTCCGGTTGGATGTGTGGCTTGGACCAACAGTAAATTAAAAAAAAATTGGAACAGGTAAAACACTAGTGCGCGAAATCCAACTTTGAGAACGATATACAGCTACATAAGAATTACGATTTGAAACGGGATATTTACCATGCATATTTGTATTTTTGAGTTCCCGATATTTCGAAGTCCAGTGATCCAAAAGTTCTCAAATCGAAAAGAGACTGTTTCCGGAAAGAACTCGCGTATTGATACTGTGAGTGTGGTGTGTCGTGACCGTAATCGAGTTTCAAGCGGACGGTGGTAGTGACGGTGACACTGTGGGAAAAAAGCGAACCAGGAAGAGGGTAGATCGCTATGGTGTGTGGGTAGACCACAACTAAAACACGCAGCACGTCAGTTAATCCTTGA
Organism: Epiblema foenella; assembly: GCA_963556455.1. Classification (NCBI taxonomy): domain Eukaryota; kingdom Metazoa; phylum Arthropoda; class Insecta; order Lepidoptera; family Tortricidae; genus Epiblema; species Epiblema foenella. The sequence continues at coordinate 1,263,512 of OY747118.1, forward strand.
TAATGGCGCTTGCAACAGTGCCGAAATATCGGGAACTCAAAAATACAAATACACATGGTAAATATCCCGTTTCAAATCGTAATTCTAATGTAAATGACCATGTAAGCTTGAAATCTTATATTACAGCTACATAAATTACCACTTTTTGAGCAACTTGAAAGTAAGACGGGGTATTTGTTCATTTCATCTCTGTCTGGCCGAGCTCCAAGACCCAATTAAAAATACAGCATGATTCAAGATTTCATTTCTTACCAAACAAGTCACAAATCAACAAACAAGCGAAGGTGAGCCTTCATTAAGAAAGGCGGCTCCAAGGCTGCTCTAACAAATAAACGTTAACTTGTGAAAACATTGCCAACTCTCCGTAGGGCGACTGGTGCTCCGTAGTACCAGTCGAACCTCAGTCTGCACCACGACATGGAGATTAGCACCATGTATGGTTTCTTTAAGCAGACTGCCAGACGATATTTTGACAACGCTCCCCATCATAGGAATCCGTTAGTTAGGAAGGCTGTCGACTACGTTCCCATCCCTCCCCCCTCTGTCGTTACTCGGCGATCACTGATTAGGGACTGCACGGTCCGGCGTCCTAGGTACACACTTACGGACCCGGACGACGTAATCACAGCGTCTATCGAAAGATGGAACGCTACGCTTGCGGCGTCCAACTCTGACACGACGCGTACACTTAGGCATTCCCACCGGCGGGGACGTCCACCGCGCGATCGTGACAACAGTGACACATATAGTCCCTATTCGTCCCGGTACCGCCGTACACCGGTTAGAGTCAGTCCGACCCAGGTAAGACCTAGCTGAGCTTCTTGCTGGACTCTTCTCAGCTAGGCTAGATTTAGTGAACCAGCTACAAAATTCCACTCACACCTCAGATTCGGTTGAAACCGCTCAACCAATCTCACTGGAGTGCAAACGCTTAGGGTACTCCAGTGTTCCAAACCACACGCGTGGTCGTGTCGGAGGTTTTCCCCTGGATTTTCCCCAGGCTACTCTCCAACCGCGCACTGCTAGCGCTTTACTGGGCCCGGCCTATAAAGCCACAGTCAGGTTCAAAAAAAACGTCTATCAATATTAAATTAGTCTTAACTTTTTTTTGACGCACTGAGAGCGTGTACATTCTTAGAGATGTTAGAATAGAAACTATTAATTATATTTGGACGCTCAGAGATATTATATTAATTTCATTATACTCTTTGTTTAATCAGACTGAGACCTTATACATCTCTAACTTTACTCATATTGTAATATCTGTAATAGATAACTTTGCAAGTTTATCTTCACTGTATGACATTAATTTTGTTATGTTTGTAAACTGGAAACTACTATTCTTTCTCGAACTGCAAATTAATATTTTGACATGAAAAATGTATTCTTATATTCAGATTTTCTTCAATTGTACATTAATATTATGACATGTAAAAGTGCCCTTGGTCTATTTGCAGAATAAATGTTTGATTTTCATTTTGAAAATAACAGGTATAATTCTAATATTACTATACAAATAGACATATTTAAATAATTATTTTATTTTTAATTAGTTTCAACTTCAACGTCGAATACGGCCCCGGGCGGAAATAAAATGCAGATGCGTCTAACGTCACATTTCTATTAAAGCAATTTAAACTTTTGGCAAACGCCCTAGAGTTGGTAATCCGGTAAAATGTTAATGCATGCAGTTTTTATCTACGAAGCATGCCTTTTATGACGGCCCTTAATGTGGTAGCAAAACCGCACAATAGGACAAAGAATTGGACACGAGCAAAACACAACAACTATAACACTGCTGGTTTAACTCGTTGTTATACAAAATACGAATATTTGTACTAGTAATATGGCGGTGTCTGGCTTATTAATTATTAAGTAAATAATGCAGTGCCCTAACTTAAGCAATCTAAGTAGGTACCAGTGTATAGTTTCCGACATGTAGCTATCGAGCATTTGTTTTGGAATGTATTCACATATTCACTGTGTTTGATTACGCTTTTTTTAATATTGCTAGATATAGGGTAGACGTACCAACGCTCGACACCTATGCCCAATAGTAGACACATAGATACTGTTCGTTTTTTTACCTATAATGATTTCAGATCGGAGGTGACAAGTATTGGGTTGGTGCTGGGCACTAGGAAATTTACACTATGAGAAATCAATGGATAACTGTTATTGGCCTTCTTTTATGTAATTATCAATACGACATGGTTATATCTACGGCTGTAGTTATCCTGAATACCAATAAATAATAGTAGATTGTATGACAAGGGTCTAAGATGAGCCCAACTACCACGAGACAGTTATTTTCCCGAACGAAGTGAGGGAAAATAGTTCGAGGGGTAATATGCTGGCTTTTAGACCAGAGTTATACACTCTACTTTTCACTTCGATTGCGAGAAAATAAATAAACAAAGGTTAACCACGCAAAATTAACAACACATTCCACGGCGAAGATATTGCAGTATGATTTTTTTTCTATACTCCTTTGATACACAAAACATAGACACTGCGGTTCGCGCGCAACATTCACGCGCGAAAAAAGCTAACTGACCTTCTATTGAGCGCTTCAAAGTGTTGCTCGAACGATTTAACCACTTTTTTAATTATTGTGAAATAGGGACTACTACAAACTTAATCTTTAGACTCTTTAGAAAAATTAATTGTTTCCAGATCGGTCGATTTTAGTAAAGCTGTATTCTGGTTGGTTAATACCCAATACCAAATATTTTTTTAAGATTTAAATTAGTGTTCTGTGATTGGTGGATTTAATAGGTGAAGTATTTTGATTGGTCAAATTCATATGCTTTGTAAATCATAAATATGTATTCATATTTTCCCTAGGGGTTAAATGTACTACTTTAGCCCCGCTTGACAAGTCTAATAAGACTCACTTTTCGAGCATGAGAAGTGAAAAAATAAGTACACTCACAAACGGCGGCCGACGCAATCCGCCTCACGGAACCACGCCATCGCTTCGACGCGGTTCTCTCGATGCGATTTCTGGAACAAAAGTTGGAACATCCTCATTTCTTTAATATGGCTCTTCGCTGCTCATGATTTCCGTGTAATTTCGCTTGAGTTATTGAAATGAGTTTCCTAGTAAAATTAACATAGATACCCTCTTTTCCGTGGACTGAATTATATTGAAAGAAAGAAATATTTATTTGGTGTTAAATCATTACACAATACACACAAATGAAATAAGATGAAATAAACTTTTGGTAACTTTAGAAATTAGTATAATGGTATTGTCAGCATCATTATTCACAAGTAGTTATGAGAAATAATAATTAACTACAAGACTCATATAATATATTTTTCTCTTTTTTTGTATGATTTTAATGGACTAGATTGCGAATTAGACTCATAGGCTGTGGCAGAATAACAGCGTTGCAGTTTGCACGGCAAATAGCAACACATGTCGAGTCTCAGCCTTTTCTTTATGCCACACTCATTGTGCACCTTCACTCACTGTGTATTATCTTACACCTATTTATTAAGACCGGTTGTGTGTGCTTTATTGAATAAATGGTTTTTCTTTCTTCTTAAACACTAAATTAAGTATGAGTTATGAACACCAAAAAGGATACCAATCAGCATATGCCAATAGCAATATATGCTAAGGCGCTGGTTTTCAGGGCACCCTAAGAGAGATACAAACATAATCTTAACTAATGATACATCTTAACTAGACTACCCAGCTTAACTTAATGATGGAGAAGAAGGAGAGATCGCTGGTCAATGATTTTAAATATTTGGAAATTAGCTACAGATTTGGTTAAACTAAAATGTGTAGATGATACAACATTGTCATATATGGTACTTAGTATATATGGTGTCCGCTTATACATTAGCAATTTGTGAGTTGATTAGATATTTTTTAATATTGATTTTAAAGGATGCTACGGATATTGTCATGATTTCAAAAATAAGATTGCTGGCATTCAAAGTAAAATACGAGAGGGAAATATAAATAAACGGAACGTTCAATTGACGGCATTCGAATGCTGGAATTTAGTAACGAATTGAATAAATATCCTGATCGAATAAACAGAGCAAATAATCGAAATAAACTCAAGTAATTTGAGGGTTTGCACCCGTCGGCAGTGCGAGAGGCAGGGGATTATTTATCTCTGGGATATTCTACTTTTTCATGTACATAATTTTCAGACACTTATTGTTTAAATGCAAAATACAAATACAAAATACAAATACATTTATTTTTGCTTAGAATGTGGTACAGAAGATATTACAGAGTTAAAGTTTCACACATTTTGCCAGCAGCTGGCATGCAAAATAATAATAATTATTATTACAAACTTAATGATACAATTGGATAACAATAAAATGATGAGATTAAAATCAAATAATAATATAACACAATGTCATTAGAAACCTAAGGATACACAATTGCCAAGCATATTTTGGAATACTTGTCCCTTACTTCGTATTTTTGTATTGTTATTTAGAAAGAGGTTTAATTGCATCACTTCCTATAGTTTTGGTAATTAACGAACCACAGCTAATATCCATAAATCGAGTGTCAGTGGTCCTTGGATGTCTCACCATTTGTATGAAACAAAGGTTTTTACCACTGTGTTACTCACCTTTTACAGCAATATGTTAATATTTAAGTATTTTTATCTACCTACAAAATAATTTTATTAGGTTCAGGTACTATTTCGAAATCCTATTTTTGTACACTAATTCAATACATGTCATAGTTTTTTTTTGTAATAGAAAACTGGTCATGAAAAAGTAGAATGACCCCTCGTTCCTCCTACTCTGAAAGTATGTCATTTTCTATTTAACAGCACAGCAGGACCGCGTCCAAAACTCATTAAAATTCAACAATGGTAGAATAGAATCTTATACAGCCATTAAATTTTAGCAATCTCTGGAGCCTAATTATTTATTTTAATTATAATGGATAAAAAGCAAGATTCCTTCTGTGAGGCGAGGCATGGAGGCGGCGTATTTTCGCTGAGTGCTTTGTAGCATACGCCATAATATTCATTTAATATTCGTCATTTACAATTTAATTTATTCAAGTTTAACATTAGTTTAGAGTGGGCTTGGATTGCTTGTTTTTTTTTTCTTTTTTAACATTCTTGTTCCAATAACGTTTGTAATTGTGTACGAGTGCGCACTTTAGTTCAGTATATACACTCTAGCGCTATCTGTGAGATCCTGTAATTGGCTCTGCTGTTAATACGCATGTTGTTACATTGTTTGTACTGCTGTTGGTTCTCCTAATATAAATAAATAAATAAAAAAAAAAGTAGATACTTTTCTATAAATTATTAAAAAAATCCTTTAATACAAATTAAGAAATGAAGGAAAAATGGAAAAAAATGACACTGAGTCTTTTGGTAGATGTCGCTGTACGCCTCCCTTAAGGCGTTTGTACAAATGAAGGAACGATTGAAAAGTTTCGGGCCGGATGGCGGTTGCACCCATAGCTCAGTTATATATTTGTTCAACGGTTTGTTCTCCTCTACAGGTCGCATTTCGTAAACGATTCTCGTGAAATTTTGTGAGCAGATCCGGTAATTATAAATAATTTTTTTGTCGAGTCAGTTTTTGGAAATTTTCATAAATAATTTATATTTCGAAGATTTTGTAAGTTTCTGCGTCCGAATTTCGGTTTGTTCTGTCGCATTTCTCAACCGATTCTCGTGAAATTTTGTTAGCAGGTTCGATATTCATAATTGATCTTTTTTATAATGTCAGATTTTCGAAATGATAAAAAAACTCACTCACGAGGTCTACAGCTCATAGAGCCACTAGTTTATATTTAATTGAGTAATTTCAGTTTGTAGTGACACAAGTCACAATCTTTCTTATAAAATAGGTATGAAACATGATGTTATTTTATGTTGTTTAAGACTTTAAGATTTTTAATTGATGTTTGGAAGCTACAACTCAAAAACGATTAATTTGATGTTTTTTTTTCTTTTACTTCGTGCATATTTTCCTTATAAGTGTAGATATATTTGTGAAAACTTTACTGGCTTATGATCTACCTTAATTTATTAACTTTGTGTGTGATTGATGCTGTTTGTTTTCCTTAATAAAGAATAATAATAATAATTTTATACGGTCTTGTGGACTTCGAAGTGCCGTACTATAAGTATACACCTGCACCAGTCCTCGAAAATGGTCGTGCCACGCTCTATTGGGATCGATCTGTCATCACGGACAGGACTATTGTAGCCAATAAACCTGATATCGTGCTGACAGATCGATCGAAGCGCCAGGCAGTGCTCGTTGACATCACCATCCCCCATGACGAGAACCTCGTGAAGGCCGAGAAGGACAAAGCCAGCAAGTACCTAGACTTGGCACACGAGGTGACCGCCATGTGGGATGTTGATTCAACGATCATTGTCCCGATAGTCGTCTCTGCGAACGGTCTAATAGCGAAGAGTCTCGACCAACACCTTAAGAGACTCTCGCTAGATGGCTGGGTCAAGGGTCAGATACAGAAGGCGGTACTCCTGGACACGGCGCGGATAGTCAGGAGGTTCCTCTCTCTGTCGCCCTAACCACCGGTAGCTTAGGCCCTGCCTCGCTGCCGGCGGCACACTAGGTTAGGTTTTTATAATGATTTTATGTTTTGTAAATATTGATTTATATTTTACTTTTTATATAATTATTATTATTATCCCCCGTGTGGTTGCCGGGTAAGAATTGCGCCACCCCATCTCTTCCCGTGGGTTTCGTAGGAGGCGAATAAGGGAAAATCGGAGGGTGGGCAGCAGCATCCTTCGATCATTACCACCATCAAACTGCGGTCGCCAACCCGTTTGCCAAGCGTGGCGACTATGGCAAATCCCCCCCAAGGGATTGGGGGAGGCCTATGTTCAGCAGTGGACGTCTTTCGGCTGAAATGATGATGATGATGATGATGATGATAATTATTATAAAACCTAACGTAAGTGAAAAAATAAATAAAGAGAATAATAATAGTGTAATGAGAATTGAGAATCAGCCTGGAGCTTTATCGCTTACATCCGAGCTGACAATCCAACTCTCCGCGGTATCGTGTTATACTGACAAGCTAACTTAAAGTAGCTTGCGGTGACAGCCACTCAAGCGGCGGGAGCTAGGGCTGTCACTCGTACTTAATAATAATAATAATATTCTTTATGGCACCACTAATACAGGAGTACATTTATAGATTCGGTAACATTAATAATGGTAACAACAGGCGGTCTTATCGCTTTAAAGCGATCTCTTCCAGACAACCTTTGGGTAGCAGGAAATATTTTTATAAGAATTATAACAGGCAGTGCAGGAATACAGCTAGAAGATCGAAAATAACACATACATCTAAATTAAAGATAATTACAGTATACAATAAAAACACGTAAACACATATGTAAGTAGATAATATATATATTTATACATACATAATTATACATACATACATACATACATATATATATATATATATATATATATATATATATATATATACTAAAAGGCAACTCAAGGGAGCGACAAGTAGTATTGTTTCAGCTGATTTTTGAAGATGGGAAGAGATTTAGCACATCTGATAGATAATGGCAAATCATTCCACAGCCGAACAGCCCGGAAGGTGAATGAGTTATTATAGAATTTTGTGGATGATGGTGGTGGAGCGAGAAGATGGTTTTGTTGAAGATGTTTTTTGGTACTTCACAACTTACTAACTTTAACATTTTATGATACGTGCCATAACACACGGCACATACGGCATTAAGTTCGCCTTTTGTACTATAAGTTTTCATTAGTGCAAGAAAGATTTAAAAAATACGTATGACAATTTTATTGACCGAGTGAAACGAAGGTCTCTGCTTCAGCTTCTCTCAACTGATTCTCGTGAAATTTTGTGAGCAGCAGGCGAATCACGTAACTTTATGTACTAACGGTAGATAGATTTTACTGTCAATTTTGAAATACAAATGTATGAGCTGACAATTAAAATTTGTCATTAAAATCTATTTACCGTTAGTACATAAAGTTACGTGATTACCCCGCAGGCTGGATAAATATACAGATTTTTTGTCGAATAAGTTTCTGGAAATTTACAAAAAATATTTGTTTAACGGTTTGTCCTCCTCTACAGGTCGCATTTCGCAAACGATTCTCGTGAAATTTTGCGATCAGGTCCGGTAATTATATAGATTTTATTTGTAGAATAAATCTTTGGAAATTTTCGAAAACGATTTTTATTTCAAAGATTTTGTAAGTTTCTGCGTCCGAATTTCGGTTTGTTCCCCTCTACAGGTCGCATTTTTCAACCGCTTCTCGTGAAATTTTGTTAGCAGGTTCGATATTCATAATTGAACTTTTTTATCATGTCAGAATTTGGAAATGATAAAAAAACTCACTCACACACAGTAATTCAAAATTTCATATATTGCCTATTTGCTAATATCTTTGGATACTTCAGTGCGAAAACTAACAATTCTTGTGTGCACACGAACATCAATCCAAATATTCCAAATCCATAGTTGTATGTTTTCAATTCTATTCGATATCTTAGCAGAGGTGATAGCAATCCACGAGGGACTCAACTTGCCTTCTTCGACTCTACGGGCAACCAATTTTGTTTAGAGAAAACTTCTACCGAATATCTGCGACTTTCGAACCTCGTATGTCACTTGCTAAAGTGCTTTATCATCTAAGACATAAAGTTGATATTAAAGCGACGAAATGGAGTTACGATTGATATTTTTTCCGACATCTCTTGGGACGGTGCGTGACGCAATCAAATGTTTGGAAAATAACATTTCTCAGTAATTTATTGAATTGACGCGCGTCGCAAGTCGCAACCCTATTTTGTTTTCACGAAAGATCCCACGGAAATGGAGAAGCGAAGCTTACGTCGTTCTAAAGCAACATTAGTTGCCCCATTTTCGAAAGTTAAGTTAAAGGAGACTGACCGATAGCTGAGTTTCTTGCTGGACTCTTCTCAGCTAGACAAACTTTACTAAACCAGCTACAAAACTCCCAGTAGCTCGATTCCACTCACACCTCAGATTCGGTTGAAACTGCTCAACCAATCTCACTGGAGCGCAAACTTTTAGAGTATTCCAGTGTTCCAAACTACACGCGTGGTCGTGTAGGAGCTTTTCTCCTATATTTTCCCCAGGCTACTCTCCAACCGCGCACTCCTATCGCTTTATTGGGCCCGGCCAATACTGATACTAAACTTTAGGTGCTGGCACAAAAAGAGGTTTTATGAAACCTCTTTTTGTGCCAGCAGCTAACTACATCAAAATGCCTTAATTACATTCTGCACAAAATCGGATGGAAAGCCGCCGCTGAAAATACAGAGCTGGCATCCTCGCCGCGCGGTTCATTTACATGGAATAATTTTGGCTGATATTGTGAAAACATCGGTTTTGAACGAAACTAACTCTCTCTTATACCTACTTGGATAAATTCCCAGCTATAGTAACCTGACAGGAAAAAGTAAAAAAAACGGTATCCGACCGATACATGTTTTTTTGGCCGAAACCGAACCTTCGGCCGAAACATGATTTTTCGGAAACTTCGGTCGGACACTAAAAAAGGTGTATTTTTCCTTCAATAATCTATTTAAATTAAGATGTGTGTGTGTTTGTAAGCTGTGTGAGCCCCATCGCAATGTAAGAATGTCTCTTATAATATTACTAGCGACCCGCCCCGGCTTCGCACGGGTGCACTATTTAATGGATGTTATTATACATATAAACCTTCCTCTTCAATCACTCTTATCTATTAAAAAAATACGCATCAAATCCGTTGCGTACTTTTAAAGATTTAAGCATACATAGGGATATAGGGACAGAGAAAGCGATTTTGTTTTATACTATGTAGTGATAAATTCGAAAGTGTGTCTGTCTGTCTGTCTGTATGTTACCTCTCGATTGAGATGTAATTTCGTATGCAGGTAGTTTGAGTCCCGGTAAAAGATAGGATACTTTTTATTACGGAAATCATCCCATAAGTCTCATAAGCGCTGTATAATACACACACATACTGTTGACACCATTGCTCACCCCTGGGTTCCGCATTCGACCCTCGAAATCCGATAAGTCAACTTACACCAAGCTTACTTGCCTTTGAAATGACCAGGATCTCATAATTCACCAAGTATCTAGGCGATTACTCAGATTAACCCGGGATCAACCCGAGTATAACGAAAATACATCCTCCACGAATAAAATAAACAACGCCTTTAACACCGTAAGGCATTAACTACCAATAAAATTCGATCCAGTTCCTATCTTATCACATGATAATTAGGTTGAAACTTGCAGTTTAACTGATCTTGCGTTTATGCGCTCATATCCACGGTTAGATCTACGCAATCGAGTTCCTTCGGGGATTAAATTGCGTTGTTTATCTGTTTATCAAATCGAAAATTTTGGAAAAGTCGTATCATAAAACAGGATACGTTAAAAGTAATCTTAAAACAAACACGTTTGCAAGATAGGGGTTGTGATCCTAGATCCGGTGCGTACCTGGTTCAACGTATCTCTTTAGCAATACAGCGCGGGAACGCGGCGAGTATGTTTGGGACGTTTGAGCCGGGTACTTATCGGACAAGTCATTGTTAATGGAGTATGTAGCATAGGTGACGAAACGTGTTGTGGATGATTCTTTGTAGCATAAATTGACGAAACCTGTGGTGGATACTTTTTGTTTGTTATAATTAGTTTACATACAATATCAGTAGTCTATATTAAATCAACAATTCAGTCAAGTCCTTAAATTAATCACAATAATCACTATCATAATCTTAAAATGAACGCAACTCAACTCAAAATCTTGCAACTGAATTTTAAAGCAGTTACCCTCAACAGAGGGGCTAAGATTGCATTGCAGCATTGGTCCCTCTCGCACTTACATACTTGACAGTAAGGGACGAATGCTATATGTCCAACATATAAGCGATCATCTTAGCCCCTCAGATGAGCGCAAAGGCACACTTATATAAGTTCGATGACAATGGTGCGGTCCGCTACATTATCCCAAGGTTTGGCGTAGGCACCAGTTTTTATTTTTTTATTTGATGTACCTAGATAGATTTTGTCTTGTAAAAGTGCCCTTGAGGCCTATTTGCAGAATAAATGTTTTGATTTTGATTTGATTTTGATTTACGGAAGCGACTGTCATCTGACCTTCCAATCCGAGGGGAAACCAGACCTTATTGTGGAAGCTTGTCAAGTGAGTGGGTAACTTGACTGTTAGAAGTTCTCGAGCCGCCCGAAGGCCTCTAACTTGGCTTAACGACTGCTATCATAGACAGCCGGGATCAACGGCTTAACGTGCCTTCCAAAACACAGGAGTGCTTAGTTAATAATCACTCAAAGCGGAGTGTTAATATTTTTTTCTACTCCGGTACTTTTATCTGTCCATTATATGGTCAACGCAACATAAGAAAAAACGCAATTAGTCAGTAAATGACAGTTGAAAAAAAATTACCGTGTCTATGATTAAGTTCTGTGGATTGTCATTTGTCACTATCCAACTTACCGCTCTTTCTTATGCTGTACCATTTGCTGTGTTTGTTTAGCATTCTTGGAATAGTTTATTATTTAATCCCTAGTCGTAGAAAAAGTAATGTATGCAACGTTGTATAAGTAGGTCAAGAAAGGCTCATGACGTCTTTATTAACAATTTTCGGCTTCGCCTCAAATTGTTACACACGCCACTCACCTTTGAACCCTCATACAACTATTGCATAAAATACTATTATGTAATGGTTATTTACCGCTAAGTACCAGGCTGTTAGGACTGGCCAGGTGGTTTTGAATTAGTAATACACGGAGCCGCGATCGATAGCATAGAGCGCGATGACACCTTTGGCTTCTAAATAAAGACATCCGACACATTCTATTCGTCAAATTATGTTTATTTATAGCTCTTTAATTGTTCTGGGGCTCTGGTAGCACTGGACATTGTAATACCTAGAAAATTCAATTTAGATAATATCTAGGCGCAGCCGCTGGCGGGGACGCCTACCGCGCGATCGCGACAATACACATATAGTCCCTATTTGTCCCGGTACCGCCGCATATCAGTCCGACCCATGTCGGACTGAGTTTCTAGCTAGACTCTTCTCAGGTCTAGCTTTAGCGAACCAGCAATAAAACTCCTAGGAGCTCGATTCCACTCACACCTCAGATTTGGTTGAAGCCGCTCAACCAATCTCACTGGAGCGCAGACTCTTAGAGTATTCCAGTGTTTAAACCACCCTGTGTTCATATCGGAGGTTTCCCCAGGCTACTCTCCAACCGCGCACTCCTATCGCTTTATTGGGCCAGGCATATAAAGCCACAGTCAGGTTCTAAAAAAACTATAGAAACAGATGGTATACCCACGCGCGCTTCGCACGGTCTAATTAGAAAGTATTGTACGAGAATCGAGCACACATATTCACCAACCCGAAGCATTGATACTTCCACGTGTTCAATAATTCGGTATCACTATAAATATGGGATAAAGTTATAAAAACGTCTTACTTAATTTTAAACTAGACAATCAACTTCATAAAGAGATGCCCTATAATGACAGCATAAATTCTAAATATTATAATATTTAGAATTCTAATATTTAGTATATTCTAAAAGTCACTAGTAACGTAGTCGATTGCCCTGAACTTCTTAGTAAGCTTTCGTTTAATACCCCCGTACGTTCCAAAAGACATTTTCCGCCTATATCACTTAAAAATACTTCATCAAACTATAGAAAAAACAGCTTTTTGAGACGCGCTAGTCATGGTCTAAATCAGATAACCAAGGAGTTAGATATAGATTTATTTAATTGCAAGATTCCTTCTGTGAGGCGAGGCATGGAAGCGGCGTATTTTCGCTGAGTGCTTTGTAGCATACGCCATATTGTCATTCATTTAATATTCGTCACTTACAATTTAATTTATTCAAGTTAAACATTAGTTTAGAGTGGGCTTGGATTGCTTGTTTTTTTTTCTTTTTTCTATTTTAACATTCTTGTTCCAATAACGTTTGTAATTATGTACGAGTGCGCACTTTAGTTCAGTATATACACTCTAGCGTTATCTGTGAGATCCTGTAATTGGCTCTGCTGTTAATACGCATGTTGTTACATTGTTTGTACTGCTGTTGGTTCTCCTAATATAAATGAATAAATAAATGAGTGTCGGTCAGAAATCTCGTGTTTGGTACAAGCTTTTGCCGACTGTACTTTTTTCCACAGTCATCAAACTGCTCGTTGGGACGGCTCCAGAGCCAGTCTGACCCAGGTCGGGCTTAGCTGAGTTTCTTGCTGGACTCTTCTCAGCTAGGCTAGGTTTAGTGAACCAGCGACAAAACTCCCAGTAGCTCGATTCTGTTACATGTCTTCAAGGAGGAAGAAGACTTATTTCTTGTCGGAATTATTTATTAAATAAGGAACACTATTACAGCACAATGGCGCCTATATTTGGCAAAGACAAAAGGAACATCGCATGTGGTTATTTTTTTAAAACACGCGGGAGTAGGCGTGTTTGGATACTTAACAGATTCCACTCGCACCTCAGATTCGGTTGAAACCGCTCAACCAATCTCACTGGAGCGCAAATTCTTAGAGGCTTTTTTCCCAGGCTACTCTCCAACCGCGCACTCCTATCGCTTTATTGGGCCCGGCCTAAGCCACAGTCAGGTTCAAAAAAAGGCTCTAGAGAGACCAGCTTGCGGAAAAATGAGTTCTAAAGGCAAAGAATGTGGTGAGTTAGTCATTCCATTTGTGTAGAATTGCAAATAATACACGCTTTTGTGTAATGCTGCCATAATCCTATTAAATAGCTGTGATTAAATCTATTGCGCAAATTCATTAAAGTGCAATGCAGATTCAACCGTAGGCAACATTTATTTAGCGTACCGAGCTACATACGGGGCGTCCCACGGCTATGCCACATGGAGGGAAAGTACTTTGAATATTGTAGATGGAACAATTTAATGAAAGAAGACATTATTTGAATTTAAAAAACAATTTAAACTGCATTCACAGATATTTAAATAATTTTATGGTTGAACCGGGAATCGAACCCGTTACACGAGAAAAATAATTACCCTGTAGCTTTATCATACCGATCGAATAGGGATTATTTTTTGCTAAGTAATATAGTGTCAGAAATAAACGGAAGACCATGAATTTTAACATTTTTAATACAAAATTTATCAATTTATCACGTGTAACAGGTTCGATTCCCGGTTCAACCATAAAATTATTTATATATCTGGCAATGCAGTTTAAATTGTTTTTTAAATTCAAATAATGTCTTCTTTCAGTAAAATATTTCATCTACAATATTTAAGGTACTTTCCCTCCATGTGGCATAATAGCCGCGGAACGCCCTGTATATATACATAAATAATGTATCTAACTATAGCCCAATACCGTGAATATGCTCCCTTTACAGTGACATTATCAAACATCTAGACACTTTTCAACACAGCATCATTATATTTAAGCATAGTCTCTTCTGGGTTATTCTCTCTTCTGGGTCATCTGTTACAAAAAAAATCTATGATATGTATTGAATTAGTGTACATACAAAAATAGGATTTCGAAATAATACAAGAAAAAAGTGTAAACGATGTTAATTCTATTTCATATGAACGAATTGCCGACAGATTATTATTACTTTTCGAGTTGTAATGTGTTATTACCAATAAATAATGTCTATGTCTATGTCTATGTCTATGTCTATGTCTATGTCTACATGAACCTAATAAAAGGATTATGTAAATAAAAATACTTAAATATTAACATATTGCTGTAAAAGGTGGGTAACACAGTGGTAAAAATCAAATTTTCAAACAAATGGTGAGACAACCAAGGACCGCTTAGTTACTCGATTTATGGATATTAACTGTGGTTCGTTAATTACCAAAACTATTGGAAGTGATACTGCAATGGGGGCTATCGTTTTTGTGCTCACCAGTTGGCGCCACTGTCGACTAAGGTCCAGCTGTCAAAAATTGTTATTGGTTATTATGGACATGAGAACGAAGTTTACATTTAAATCATATCCAATACCTTAAAACCGTACCGTAAAAATATCGAATATACCGCATTGTAGCGTGGTCCCGTTTTGTTCGGAAAAAAGGAGGAAATAATTTTCCGAAAGACAAATCTGTCTCAAAGCCCTGACAGTCATTAACCCTTAATTCATATTTGCCATAATCAAGCTCAGGTATTGCAAAATAGTGACCATATTGTTCCAATTAGATATTAACCCGCGTAGCGCAACCAAAAAGAGTGACATTTGACGTTTCGGAGGACCCCACGCTACACTAGCGCCTCTAGCGGCGAATTCATACGCGATAGCCCCCATTAAACCTCTTTCTAAATAACAATACAAAAATATGAAGTGAGGGCCAAGACCAAAATCTGCATAAAAAAAAGTGTCTGAAAAATTTGTACATGAAAAAGTAGAATGGCCCAACTATGAAATCTATTTTGTTGTATGTTGTTACTGTGCCTAATCACTACATAGTATAAAACAAAGTCGCTTTCTCTGTCCCTATATCCCTATGTATGCTTAAATCTTTAATACTACGCAATGGATTTTGATGCGGTTTTTTTTAATAGATAGAGTGATTTAAGAGGAAGGTTTATATGTATAATACATGCATCAAAATTGTACCCGTGCGAAGCCGGGGCGGGTCGCTAGTAAATAAATAAATTAGACCCTCAGAGATAAAACAAAAACGAATGCACATAATAATAAATATTCCATTACAGTTACTTCCGTAACGCATTATGAACTTAATCTCCAAAACAAAGAGTCGATTTTCAATCGTCACAATTGTCAAGATACGAGTTTACCGAACTGCAGTTGCCCGCCTGCGAATTGCGAACTGATTATTTGCGGAGCTTAGTGTGCAATGTGCATTGCGTGACCGCATGTAACATGTTGCATGCTGAAATTGCATGTTCGCTCCCATTGTTCCGACCTAGGCGTTATTGCCAGCCTTGAGACCTAAACAGTGTTGCCAGATGGTTACATTTCTTACATTTTTCGTAACTTTTGACCGGCGGGGTAATCACGTAACTTTTGTACTACCGTTAGATAGATTTTAATGTCAAATTTTAATTGTCAGCTCATACATCTATACTTCAAAATTGACAGTAAAATCTGTCTACCGTTAGTACATAAAGTTACGCGTAACATGTAAGTAACTTCTTTTGTAAAGGATTTTTTTGTAACTTTTGAGGATAATGAGACTGTATTTAAAAAAAAGATAATTGTATCTAACCGGGATCAAGCGACACAATTTATAGGCTTCCATACAGAAAAGGTGACAAAATAACCTACATAGTCCGACTCTGTATGTCCGTCTCTTGCAACTTTGTATGACATTTGAGACACCGCCCCGTAATTCTGTCGCCGAACTCGCCGAATTGTAGCTGTATATGGCGACTCGTTTCTTTGAATCGAATGTTTTGATAAATAATTATGAAAAATATATAAAATGTAACTTTTGCATTAAAAATGTAACTTTTCAAGAAAAGAAATGTAACTTTCGTCCCAACTGCCCTGGCAACGCTGCTAATCCATCTCCTACAATTCTAAACGGTTGTATAACCAGGGTTCTAATGGGTTTATATTGCGTTTAAAGTTGCTGAGTTGCAAAGGCGTTATCTAAGATAGAACTTGGTAGTTTCGTAGTTTTTTACACAAATTAGGCTTCCGTGTAAACTATTGGGGCAAGCCTTAGAGTATAAATATTTCTAAAGAAATCCTATACGCGGGCCATCAAGAGTGACGGAAAAGGTCTTATGCAGATAAATTGAGAATTGGTTTAAAATGGCTGCCGGTTTACCATAAATTACTTCCTTAACTTGGGCGGGTAATCGCTTGTGTGACGTATTTCTTCTGGAGTAGTCAAATTTTAAGTCAACAACCGTGAGAAAAGACAGTACGGTGGCCAGTTTGTTGCACTTTTAGCACCACCCAGTGGTTACATATAGGGTAGCGGTGGGTACTCCCTACGGACGTGGTGCAACTTCGACCCCCCTTGTTAAGTGAGTGGGCAACTTGATTGTTAGAAGTTCTCAAGCCGCCCGGAGGCCTCCAACTTGGCTTAACGACTGCTACCGTAGACAGCAGTCGATCAACGGCTTAACATGCCTTCCAAAGCATGGGAACACTCAGTTATTAACCACTCAAAACTGTCACCCATCCAAGAACTGACCAGTGCCTTTACCATGAGTTTGCATGGTCGTACTCCCTAGCGACTGCGTAATCGATTTAGTATGCCGATTCTTAGTTCTATTGCGTAACCGCCAAAGGCGCTGTACTTTTGCACATAAAATTTTACGCAGTAAACTCATGTAAACTCATGGTAAAGGCACTGGGCCGACGTTGCCGTTGCCGATATCGCACGCGGCACGCTGGCGCCGCTGGGCCACGAGCGCTTCAGCCATGTTGTTCGAATATTAACGAAAGTTAAAGTACTTTTTGACGACCGGTTTAGCCTAGTGGATAGGCACCTACCTGTGAAGCTGACGGTCCTGGGTTCGAATCCCGGTCAGGGCAAATATTTGTGTGATGAGCATGAATATTTGTTTCTGAGTCTTGGATGTTTTCTATGTATTTAAGTATTTATATCTATTAAATATATCGTCGTCTAGTACCCATAACACAAGCCTTCTTGAGCTTACTGTGGGACTAGTTCGGTTTGTGTAAGATTGTCCTCTAATATTTATTTATTTATTATTATTTATTTATTTACTTTTAAAGTTAATACCGATTCCGCAAGTGACATTGTTTTTTTTATGTTATAAGGGGCAAACGAGCAGACGGATCGCCTGATGGTAAGCAATTATCGTCGCCCATAAACACCTGCAACACCAGAGGAGTCGCAAGTGCGTTGCCGGTCTTTCAGAAGGGAATACGCTCTTTTCTTGAAGGTTTGAAGGTCATATCGGTCCGGAATACCGCAGGCGACAGTTCATTCCATAGTTTGGTTGTGCGAGGCAGGAAATTTCTTGAGAAACGCACAGTTTTGGACTGCCAACCATCTAAATGGTGAGGATGGAAATGCTGACGCGTAGGACGATGACGAAAATATGCGGCAAGGATCATTACAAAGAATTCCTCCGAGCTCTCCCCGTGATACAAACGATACACTGTGCTCAAAGTTTCAATGGTAAAGTTTGAAAAGGGTGTCACGAAACTACAGAGCTTTAAATTCGGAACCTTAAGTATTTTGGGTGGTACATATTGATAAGGATAAGTAGGAATAAGTTCATAAGCTCATAGGGATAAGTTCGCCTTTGTATACTCTAATCTTATGTGACATGTATATTGTTTTAACCTGTTATTGTGTACAATAATGTGCTTACATACATACGACCGTTTTAGCCTAGTTGGTAGTGACTCTACCTTCGAAGCTGGAGGTCCCGGGTTCGAATCCCGGTCAGGGCATTTATTTGTGTGATGAACATGAAATTTGTTCCTGAGTCTTGGATGTTTTCTATGTATTTAAGTATCTATTTATCTATATAAGTATTTGTATCGTCACTTGGTACCCATAGTACAAGCTTTGCTTAGTTTGGGACTAGGTTGATTTGTGTAGATTGTCCACAAATATTTATATTTATACATATTGTATTTTTTTATTGATAATAGACTTATTGTAGAGTTCAAAACTGTTGCCGGTTTTTTTTAATTTTTTTATCGTTTTTAAGAATAGTAAATTGTATGACAAGGGTCTAAAATGAGCCATATTTATTTATTTATTTATTTATTTAAACTTTATTGCACAAAATACCCAAATTGTACAAAGAGACACCATATCACCAAGAGATAGTTATTTTCCCGAACGAAATGAGGGAAAATAGTTCGAGTGGTAATATGGCTTTTAGACCAGAGTTATACACTCTACCTTTCACTTCGATTGCGAGAAAATAAATAAACAAAGATTATCTACCGACAATCAAGTTCAAGTTCAAGTTCATTTATTTGGCCAAGTAACAAAGTACGTTACATTTAGCAAGTCATATTACATGCAATATCTATTGAATACCATTATATCATAACATTAATAACATAAAACTACCTTAGCATAGTAAGAACGTAAATAGGTCCTATAGTATACAATTATTTGATTAATAAGAGGAAATCATTTTGTTTGTAATCACTACATAGTATAAAACAAAGTCGCTTTCTCTGTCCCTATATCCTTATGTATGCTTAAATCTTTAAAACTACGCAACGGATTTTGTTTTTTTTTTAATAGATAGAGTGATTGAAGAGGAAGGTTTATATGTATAATAACATTCATTAAATAGTGCACCCGTGCGAAGCCGGGGCGGGTCGCTAGTTAATAATAAAATACAATGAGAATATGGCGGCTACTTTTTTAAACTGATATCCCTCATACATATTAGTTGAAGTAGGGAAGAAAAAGACCTAATGTTTTTAATAGTTAAATTAGTTGAACAAAGTATGTACCAAAAAAAACCCAACGTTCCGATTGGCTGTTGACGTGTTTTCTGATTGGTGAATTTAATTTGGTGAAGTTATTTGATTGGTCAAATTAGAATTGTAGCGGCCAGTTAGCAGCTACACTTGACTTGTAGTTACGGGTAGTTGATGGAGTGCGGTGAAAGATCGTTGAAGTTTGTAGAAGTATACTAAAATAACGTAAAGATACAGTAAAGTTAATAGTTGGTTGCTCTGTCTCTAGATGCGTATAGGGGTCATTCTACTTTTTCATAACCAGTTTTCTATTACAAAAAAAAAAACTATGATATGTATTGAATTAGTGTACAAAAATAGGATTTCAAAATAGTACCTGAACCTAATAAAAGGAATTTATAGGTAAAAATACTTAAATCTATACATATAATAAAGCTGTAGAGGTTCGAAAATCTGTACATTGAAGATATTAGCAAAAAAATCGATTGAGGGGTCTTAGAATCGATAACAGAACACATTTCAACCGTTTTTAGAATTTGTGTCTGTTTGTCTGTCTGTTTATTTGTCTCACTATCACGCGAAAACTAGCTAATAGATTTTAGTACAACCTTCACTAACAAGTTTAATGGATCTTCGGACAGGTTATAGGCTATAAAAATCATACAGATTAGGGATGAAAGGGGGTGAAAAGAAGGGTAGAACTTTGTATGAGAAGTCTTTCAATTCGTGACTTATAGGCTTGAAAATTGGTAAGCATATAATTGGAAGCAAAATAAAAAGAATCTTATTCAAAAATTGTACAATAAACAGATAATATGTGAAAAAATGGAGGGTAAAAAAAGTGCTTAGGGGATTAGCGACAAATAACCAAAAATCCCTCCACCCATAGTAACTGTTTGAAATGAGAGATTTAGTTATGTTAGACAGGCGCTGTCAACATTGACAAACCGGTGCCTTGAGTTCAAGGCGCGGACGGAGTTCCGTCTACCTATAATTGAGATGTCTTCAGTGGTCATCCAGAACGTTGTTAGAGTGGTCGAGTGTGATAAGGGTGTTATCTGAGGGCCTACAAAATCCCACTAATTCCCACTATTCCCACTAATATTATAAATGTGAAAGTTCGGATCTTTAGATGTTTGGATGTTTATTGCTCAATCACGCAAAAACGGTACAGATTATGATGAAACTTGGTATGCTATGAGTTTATACCCCGGGTTAACATATAGGATACTTTTTATCGTACCTCAGATTGATAAATTCTGAATCTATGAACCAGAGTCATATAGATATTTACAATGCCTGCTAACGTACGAAAATTCATCTCAGATGAACCAGTGTAAGTATGAGCTCCGAATATGCAAATAGTTGTCACGAATCGTAGGGTCAAGGTACAATAAAGACTATCGTGAGGCGAGTCTAGACAGTTTAAATCGGTAAAGTCTAATCGAAGTTAATGAAGATTATTTACTACTTGCACAACTCAATAATTTGAGTTTTATAGTGGCTAAGATAAAGTACGTATTTTCATGTAAAGTTTTTAGTTTTACCATCGTAGTTATAAACTGATAAATGTCGCTACCAATTGATTATGTTGAGCTATTATTATGAAAGTTTTCGGATATTTGTGACTCTTAGAGCTTAATTATCTCAAAACCAAACCGACTCAAGCGAATGTGAATGTTTACCGCATTTCAGTACCTAAAGTTCTATTAATTACATGCATAATCGTAAGCAAAACAGAATAGATTTACATTATTTAGATACTGACTTACGGCCTCTAAAGCGCTTGCGATTAAAGCCAAAACTTGCTGACCCATAGAGCCTTAATAACTTTACTGTTTATAAAATTGGAGATTAAATAGATTGGACGTAGACGGTCATTGACTGGCCAGCGCTTTGATGTATGCCTACCTAAAATTTATCGAATTGCCACTCCACTCCATGAATTAACAA
This sequence comes from Epiblema foenella, assembly GCA_963556455.1. Classification (NCBI taxonomy): domain Eukaryota; kingdom Metazoa; phylum Arthropoda; class Insecta; order Lepidoptera; family Tortricidae; genus Epiblema; species Epiblema foenella. The sequence goes on from OY747118.1 coordinate 1,284,903, forward strand.
ATTATTTCCTATGTCATATTTGTCTACAAAATGAAAGAAAATCAACGTGTTTGAAAGTTACTCCGAAATCTTTGGAGTAAAAACGGATGGTTGAGAAATATAAAACAGTTTTTTTTTCTTGAACCTGACTGTGGCTTCATAGGCCAGATCCAATAAAGCAATAAGGAGTGCGCGGTTGGAGAGTGGCCTGGGGAAAATCCAGGGGAAACCTCCGACACAACCACGCGGACGGTTTAAACCCTGTAACACTCTGCGCTCCAGAGACATTGGTTGAGCGGCTTCAACCAAATCTGAGGTGTAGGTGGAATCGAGCTACTGGGAGTTTTGTCGCTGGTTCACTAAACCTAGCCTAGCCGAGAAGAGTCCAGCAAGGAACTCAGCTACGCCCGACCTGGGTCGTACTGACTCTACCCGGTATGCAGCGGTATCGGGACGAATAGGGACTATTTGTTTCTGCGGTGTCGTATTTCTTTGAGTTAGGAGGTACATGGGGGATATAAAGAGATTTCAAATTTTAGGTTCTTCGAAAAATAAAACAATCGGCCTAGCTTCAAATTGTAGAAGTTGGGTACTTAGAAGGAGAAAAGTAAGTTTAGGCAGCATTCAACCTGTCAGTTTTCGGGTTTACAAAAATTATTTTAAACGTAACTACACACGCTAACGCACGTAACGCTACATGGATGTGATGAGGTAGTTTCTTAGCACAGATTAGTGTACGTATAAATGCTATATGGGATCGAGTTGACGGCGTTCTCCAGGCTGAAATGAAATGTGTATTTAACGTCTGACTTACTTAGCCAATACCTATTACCATCATACATAAATATATATAGGTGTTCATAAATCATACCCATTTTGTTTCATTATCCGCCTATTACATCCTACTTCTGGACACATGCCTCCTTTCATGGACAAGAGGACCCATTTCACTTGCTATATATTTGCATAAGTAAGAAACTTTGTAATATTGTAATTTTGAGACGTAAAAACGTTTGAGTAAATTTTGAGTGAGTCACTCAAAGTTAAGTGAAGTTCACGCGAACGAAGTCGCGGGCAATGGCTAGTATTAACATATTTCTGTAAAAGGTGGTTAACACAGTGGTAATAACCATTTTTTCATACAAATGGTGAGACATCTAAGGACCACTGAGTTACTTGATTTATAGATATTAGCTGTGGTTCGTTAATTACCAAAACTATCGGAAATGATACTGCAATTAAACCTCTTTCTAAATAACAATACAAAAATATGAAGTGAGGGCCAAGTATTCCAAAACCTGCATTAAAAAAAAGTGTCTGAAAATTATGTACATGAAAAAGTAGAATGGCCCATAGTTCAGCGTTTTGTAATGCACTGTCTGTCTTTTATAACTTAACATATTACTAATATTCGCTGCCACGTGACTCAAAGTCTGCAAGTAAGCATAAAAAAATGTACGGTGATGAAACCGTACAAGAATGTTTTGTAAATCATAAATATGTATTCATATTTTCCCTAGGGGCTAAATGTACTACTTTAGCCCCGCTTGATAAGTCTACTATGACACTTTTCGAGCATGAGAAGTGAAAATGAATTTTCGAAAACGCTGAATTTTTTTTCTTCTACTTGGTTTCATATTTCAGGAATAGGCTATATGTCTCAGTGCCTTACACTGAAACAGTTCAACCTTATATAAATCTTCCTCTTCAATCACTCTATCTATTAAAAAAACCGCATCAAAATCCGTTGCGTAGTTTTAAAGATTTAAGCATACATATGGGTATAGGGACAGAGAAAGCGACTTCGTTTTATACAATGTAGTGATAAATATAGGTGAAGAATAAAATGTCCACATTAAATTCATAATAATGAATCAATTTTTTAGGCGAAGCGTGCTACACACACCGTCATTAACAACCTAGGTTTCGCCGGATGATCAGCGCCAGCTCCCTGAGTCGGCATTACGCTGAGGCGAAACCTTTTTGTGGCGATTCCTTGTTTTTTTTAATTGCGTTTATTTATCTATATTTTATGTTTGTATCGTCACGAATAAATGTTTTTAGACATAGACATAGACATAGAAATATTTTATTTAACATCACATGGCATGACTTAACAGTAGCATTTACATGTACAAATATCCTAAAATTAAACTTAACATTCTCTTTCTTTTTTCATTGTCTTTCTTTTTTTTATTTCTTCTTTCTTTCTTTCTTTCTTTCTTTCTTTCTTTCTTTCTTTCTAATGCACTGAATTTCAGTAACGCTCCGAACCCGAAAAATACGCCCTGCAGTGTACACTCGCCTTTACGTAACCGATTCATCCATTGAAGTAAACCCCTTAACTCAAGATCGAACACTGAATAGACTGGCTTTTGCCGGCATCGTACGCTCTAAAGCGCTCATGAGTGCCTGGTAGCTCTCCAAAGAATCAGGGCAGGAAATCTCGTAATTGCGTCGGCTTTGTAAGGTCATCTATCAAAATCTGTTCATAATAATATATACATACACTTTTTTATATTTAATTGAGTAATTTCAGTTTGTAGTGACACAAGTCACAATCTTTCTTATAAAATAGGTATGATGCCATCATGTTTTGATGTTATTTTATGTTATTTAAGACTAAGATTTTTAATTGATGTTTGGAAGCTACAACTCAAAAACGATTAATTTGATGTTTTTTTTTCTTTTACTTCGTGCATATTTTCCTTATAAGTGTATATATTTGTGAAAACTTTACTGGCTTATGATCTACCTTAATTTATTAACTTTATGTATGATTGATGCTGTTTGTTTTCCTTAATAAAGAATAAATAAATAAATAAGTCTCTCATAAAAATGATAAATAACGCTCAGTTTTATAAAGATAAAGATAAGATAAGATAAGATAAGATAATTAATTTGTAAAACCAATTTACACATCATTGATAAATAATTAGCAGTAGTACCTAGTGATTTACTACAATATATGATAGTTATTATTATATGTTAATATATGATAGTTCCAAAGAGCAATGGAAAGAGCTATGCTCGGGGTTTCTCTGCGTGATAGAATTAGGAATGAAGCTATCCGTAGCAGAACTGGGGTCACCGACATAGCCTTCAAAATTGCGAGACTTAAGTGGCAGTGGGCAGGGCACATTGCTCGCAGGACTGACGGTCGATGGGGCCAGAAACTGCTTGAGTGGCGTCCACGCACCGGAAGACGAGCTGTCGGTAGGCCTCCGACAAGGTGGAGTGATGACCTGGTGAAGGTCGCGGGAATCCAGTGGAAACGAACGGCACAGGACCGGTCTAAATGGCGAGCCTTGGGGGAGGCCTATGTTCAGCAGTGGACGTCTTTCGGCTGAAATGATGATGATGATGATATCTTCCAAGTATCTTTAGCTCTAGTTCCAGGTATATTCTTGGAGCGGCTATTCTCTTCCAAGTATTTTTAGCTCTAGAGTTCCAGGTATATTCTTGGAGCGGCTATTCTGAAACACCCTGTATGTATCTTCCAAGTATCTTTAGCTCTAGTTCCAGGTACATTCTTGGAGCGGCTATTCTAAAATTTAGGTCAATCTAACAGCGCTTACAAATGTTTAAATGTTTCGAACTCAAATTATCACCAAAGTATTGATTAGTTTAAATTTTGTCAATCGGACGCGTCCGCTAACTAAATTATAATTTTGAAACAATGGGAAAACTTGAAAAATTAATCGCAAAACACAAAACATTTCAAAATTAACATCAGAACTGACAGGTAATTAATTCTTAATAATAATATCAGGTAATAAAACAGGCAAATAATTAAAGGATTAATTATAGGAATTATTATTATTGACATTTTATATTATTATTACAATTCTGTGTCTATTATTATTCTCTTTATTTATTTTTTTACTTAGGTTAGGTTTTATAATAATTATATAAAAAGTAAAATATAGACGTTATACATCTCTAACAAATCTCGATTGTTATTAGTTTCTTAGTCTTATTTTGGACATGTTACACTACATTTAATAAATGATACTTTGATTATTGTATTATTTTTGAATGATTGAATAATTTATTTTAAATATAAATAGATTATGACTTGTAAAAGTGCCCTTGAGGCCTATTTGCAGAATAAATGTTTTTATTTTGATTTTTTTATTTTACCACCGACGTGGTATAAAAAAAAACATGCAGTACATTAGCTGACGTCAGCACCCGCGGCTCTGTAATTTAGTTTGAAAGGCTTATGATAAGATCGTAACGCCAATAAAGGCTAAAATCGTAACAATAAACAGACCTGATGACTGCGTCACGTGACAAGTCAGTACACGAGGCCTATTGTGGGAAATATTTACCCAGTTCCTTTTTGACACATCACAACCCCCATATAACGTAATTCCGCGTTACACATCGAAACAATGAATAAAATCAAGTAATTGCATATTTCCATATTACATACAAACAAACTGCATAAATTCGATTTGTATAAGTGATTAATTTTTATAAAAATAAAATGCATTAAAACAATTTGCATAATATCATCGATTATAATGATCAATGTTCTTAATTGTCAATTTGATAACTACCAAACGCTATAATGATCATTCTGTATAATATTTAACAGTCATAATATACATTTAACCTATCCGCGTTAGAGTCTATTTTTCCCTAACAAGTCTTTCTGGGCTTTTATAAAAAAAATAACCTCGAAGATTAAGACGGGAGCTGAAGCTCCCATCTTAATCTTCTAACCTATCCGCGTTAGAGTCTATTTTGCCCTAACAAGTCTTTCTGGGTTTTTATGCATACGTTGTTATTAGTTTTAATGATTATAATTAATGTATATTATATAAAAACACATTAGTTCAATTAAACATTATAGGAAAGGTGGTTGTGATAAGTGAGTGTTATGGTATTTAAATATTATATCCAATGTAAATATGCATTTTGTTATTATGACAATCGTTTGTTATGAAATTCGGAGATATGGTACTTGAAAATATGCATTTTGTTTTTATGGCGACTGAACGGCACCCGTTGATATCGCACTGCCCCAGGCGCGGATCCAGGATTTTGTTCGGGGGGGCACTTTCGAACTTTCCGAAAATAAAACTGACTTTCGATGACTGTTTTTATTGTCAGAACATATTATCAGTGATTAGTCAGGACATATGCAATTGCCCTCCCCTGACACAGGCTTTAGGGTGGGGCAATTGCCCCTGTTGCCCCCCCCCCAAACCCGCGCCTGCACTGCCCTCCGGGACGGGTATCGGGGTCGAAAAGGTTAAAATTACTACTAGATAACTGTATGGCGTTCCGTGAGTCACCGATGGTACTGGCTGAAAATTTGTATGGTTACTGTGTATTTTTTCTTGTCATTTATGTGTGTCTACTGTGTCTGTGAATAAATGTTTCTTTCTTTCTTTCTTTCTAGATAAGAAACACGTCCTTTCTCGTGCTCTTAACCCTCTACGTGATGTGGTAGCAGAAATGTTTTTACCGCAAGATGAATAGTACCCGGGCTTTTACGACGCCGCGAACGTAGTGATTTAAGACATCCTGACTATTCAGCATAAATATGTAAACAATTTTCGACCTTAACTCAAAGAAAGAAAGAAAAAACATTTATTCGTGGCCAGGAGTGATACACATACCAAGGATTAAAGTTGAAAAATGAGTAAAAACAGTAAAAAAAGGTGTAAAACAAATAGAAAACAATCAATAATGCCACAAAAGCAAAGCATTAAAGTCCTGAAGAATGTATTCATGTTTATAATAATCATTCATCAAAAAAAATGACATGTAAAACTATGTGTTTTATCAATGAATAAATGAATGAATGAATCATTAATTTCGAGTAACACAGAGAGATTAAATTTTATAATTTTCATGTTGACGCTTGCTGACAATATTTTATTATGATTAACACCTTATTACTTTTTACTTTTTCCCATTCATCATAACAGTAATCAATGAGAGTGCCAGGCATTTGGCTTCTAGTTTTGGCAATGATGTCGTAAATACGACAGTGTAAACCGTTTATAATGAGCTAGAAGTCTCAATAGCTGGATAGAAGCCAAGAATTGGGGTGTTTACCCCAATCCTGAAATTATTTAATAAGCATAATATGAAATGACTTAAACGTTCAACAAACCTATTTTAGCTAAAATGCGGGTAGAATTTGTTTGTCTTTATGTCATTTGTGTTGGTGGGAAAGCGATAAAATATATTTTTCACACCTGCATTCAGAAAAGAGTTATTGTTACCCTCGAATGAGGGATCAAAGATGTACTTTTCTTCCCTCATTTGAGGGCAACAATGACTCTTTTCCTCATAGAAGGTGTGAAAAGCAGTATGTGACACTCTGTAGTAAAATCATTTTTAAGATATTTCATGTTTTTAGCAGCGAGCCTCATAGACGGTGTGAAAAGCAGTATGTGTCACACGGTAGCAAAATTATTTCCGTCTTGGGCGTAAACACTGAATCCCTCGCTACGCTCAAGATTCTACTTTAGAATCCCTCGCTACGCTCAGGATTCTATTGTAGAATCTTTCGCTTCACTCTGGATTCAATATACCGCCCTCGCCGTAAATATATCATTTTGCTCCCTTGAGACACAATCTACTATTACTTAGATTTTGAAAACTATTTTGTTTATTTATAATAGAAAACTGCAGGAGAATCACGTAACTTTATGTACTAACGGTAGATAGATTTTACTGTCAATTTTGAAGTATAAATGTATGAGCAGCAGGCGAATCACGTAACTTTATGTACTAACGGTAGATAGATTTTACTGTCAAATTAGAAGTATAAATGTATGAGCTGACAATAGGGATGTTGACTCAAAATTTATTGGTATCTAAATTATATCCAAAAGAAAGAAGACATAAAACTATGCCAAATGGTGAAAATCCCATTAAAATATCTCAAAAAATAACGAAGCTACAACCGTTAGAATGTTGTTAATAAGAGTGAGAAAGCACTAATTTGTAGTGACGTCACTGACTTAAAGCGCCATAGTAAATGAAGATCGTTCCATACAGAGGTGCGTTTTGCGAAAAAGGGACAGAACATGCCCCCACTTAAAACTTTGATGACTTGTAATTATGTAATTATTTATTTTTTTGAGTTACTTTTTTCGCTATTTGGTTGAGAATTTGATCCTTTTTCGAGAAAATTTGAAGTAGTTGAGTTTCTTACTTAGTGTCAACATCCCTATTAGAATTTGACATTAAAATCTACCTAACGGTAGTACAAGAGTTACGTGATTACCCCGCTGACAGTTGAAATTTGACATTAAAATCTATCTAACGGTAGTACAAAAGTTACATGATTACCCCGCTGGTCATGAAAAAGTAGAATGAAAAAGAAATCAATTCGATTATATAGTTGAAGCTTACTAAGTTAAATTGCTAATGGAAAACTCCCTAGTATTTCATCTTGGTCTTAAGATGAAATACTAGGGAGTTTTCCATTACGGGTGTGTGTGTGTATATAATTTAAGTTAAATGTATTATGAGTGTATACAGCTTACTATATTTTGTAACTTGGAGCCCCGTCTGCCAACAAACCATATTCTGGTTTGGCAGAAGTATAGTGTGAAGCATTGTAAGCAACTTTCTTGAATAAACGTTATTATTATTATTATTAGCAATTTAACTTAGTAAGCTTCAACTATATAATCGAATTGATTTCTTTTTCATTCTACTTTTTCATGGCCAGCGGGGTAATCATTCCCATTGCACGGTCTTGTGCAATGGGAATGAGGGCTATCGCGTATGAATTCGCCACTAGAGGCGCTAGTGTAGCGCGAGGTTTGTGGTTGCGCTACGCGGGTTAATATCTAATTGGAACAATATGGTGACTATTTTGCAATACCTGAGCTTGATTATGGCAAATATGAGTCACGGGTCACTGTCAGTGCTTTGAGACAGTTTTGCTTTCGGAAACTTATTTCTCTTTTTTTTCGAACAAAACGGGACGGCGCTACAATGCGGGATGTTCGATATTTTATACGGTACGGTTTTAAGGTATTAAATATGATTTAAATGTAAACTTCGTTCTCATGCCCATAATAACCGATAACAATTTTTGACAGCTGGACCTTACTCGACAGTGGCGCCTACTGGTGAGCACAAAAACGATAGCCCTCATTAAATTCTGTTTCTCACCTCTATTACTATGACATAAGATTGAAAGTGGTTGAGGTATTGGGTCAATGTTGATCACTGTGACATTTACCTTATTACAGCGACCGCATGAATACTATAACTACATACCCAGATATAATGACACAAGTGTATCAAGAGCATTCTAACTGCCAACAAACTGTTACGCAGTTTGGCAGTGTAGTTAATTTTGTGTAAATTGATGTGTCTTTATGAAATAAACGATTAATAATAATAATAAATACTTAATTATCGTGTTCTTTACTTGCACTTAAACTTTCGTGATTCATTTTAAAATTATATTTTACTAAACGGTTAAAACACACTTAAAACACGCGTTCACGTTCATATTTATCGTGTTATTTGAAACTGTTCTGAACAGATTAGGCAATAAGGACTGTTTTTCAGTTATATGATTATTGATTTTATGATTGTTCTTCTTATTAGAGTCGAAACAATTTCCTCGATAGAAAAAAATGCAATATTGTGTTTTTAATTTCCTTTTCGTCAGCGTGCTTAAAAATACATTATTAAACGACTCAGTGAAGTAAAAATGATATAATTTAGATAAGGTGTGAAAATTCATCTCGCAAATCTCACAAGAGGAAATTATATGATTAACTTAACAAAGTCGGATATTTATCGCTCCAAAATAGCCTCTTCTTTTTTTTATACAACGCCGGTGGCAAACAAGCTTCTCCAAAGGAGTCACGTACCCGTTGCCGACTTTTTATAAAATTTTAGTATGCACTGTGTTGACAGCAGAAGGGACAAATTTAGGTCCCTCGCTCTCAACACAGTGCATCCTCGGGAGCTCTGGCAACCTTGCTCACCTCCAGGAACACAACACTACATACTTGTATAGTAGATAATGTTATTATGAATAAAGGAAAAATTGAAAAATTTAGGCACCGAGCAGGATTCTAACCTGCGACCTCCCGGCACTCGCGGCGTCGCTCTAGCCAACTGAGCTATAGGTGCAATCGCCGCCCAGTCCCAAATTCATCAACCGTTCCTTCGTATTAAGCAGTACCGCTGCTAACGTAAACTATATTTTGCATGCATCTTCAGGCATGAGCATGAGCATGAGTCTTCTGGTAGATGTCGCTGTGCGCCTCCCTTAAGGCGTTTGTATAAAATATAATATTATTATGGCTGTGGCATTGCTCACAGGACTGACGGTCGATGGGGCCAGAAACTGCTTGAGTGGCGTCCACGCACCGGAAGACGAGCTGTCGGTAGGCCTCCGACAAGGTGGAGTGATGACCTGGTGAAGGTCGCGGGAATCCGGTGGGAACGAACGGCACAGAACCGGTCCTAAATGGCGAGCCTTGGGGGAGGCCTATGTTCAGCAGTGGACGTCTTTCGGCTGAAATGATGATGATGATGGCTGTGGTCTTCTGCAACGCGGAGGTACTTCCCCAGTTGGGCTGCTAAAATTAGAGCAAGATGACATTTTGCTGTGCCCTACCTCTCTTTTTTTCCTAGTTGCGTCTCGTTTTCTCGTGCGCGGAAGACATAAACCTGAGGGTCTACTCCGAACATCGAAATCCGAACTTCGTATAGTGCCGTCCCTTTCGCTCTCGTATTAAACACTATATGAGTGAAAGGGACGGCACGATACGAAGTGCGAATTTCGATGTTTGGAGTAGGCTCTCTGTTACGCAGCAAGTTGTATTTCATCTGTGCCTCTTGAGGCTAATATCTCGAGTTACTTTAGACCCCGAAGTAATTAGTTTGTTAAGTTTATGTGGCTTTGGTTTACGTCTAGTCATACGGGTTATCCATGAAGAGCCCTTATGAGTATACTCTTTATGAGTCAAAACGCTCATATATTTAGGCCATTTTCTGTTTGAATTTACACGTATCTTGACATGTACTCAGTGTTACTATCTATAACAGGATTATTGCGAGCTAATGTCATAAAATTTAAATGTATTTTTTGGATTTTTCATGAAGAAATATCATTTCAAACATCACTCCAAAATGGTCATTTTCAAAATAAAAACTGCTTTCTCCGCTTAAATTCGCACAATAAAATCAAAAAATAACTAAGTCATTATCTAAATCTTTTATATAGTCATCATGTCCTTTAATCACTTTATTGGTATCATCAATACTTTTGTCATAATTTGAAATCAAAACATTTTAAAACTTATAAGGCCTCTGAAGTACACATAGGTTCGCGACCGAGCTATACACAGATTCAGAGAGCCTACTCCGAACATCAAAATCTGAAATTCGTATAGTGCCGTCCCTTTCTCGTGTTTTACACCATACGAGTGAAAGGGACGGCACGATACGTAGATCGGATTTCGTAGTTCGGAGAAGCCCCTCTATCTCTTGCCGGCCGTGGTTTACAGAATCGAGGTATCCAATTAGATATGAAACCTTAACGCTTTTGTGCGGAGTATTACGTAAAGTCCCAAGTTTCTCAAAGTTTTAATCCTCAAGTCCGGGTTCAGGCCTTTCCTCAGTGTGGTTTCGGGGCATAAATGTCGTTGAGAAGCTTAGGGAACATACACAAACTACGTGACCATTTTTTTTGCGTTTTTAAGAAACAGTACATTGCGCACCAAGGGCGGTTAAAAAAGGATTACAATCAAGTGCCTATAAATGTAATTTTGTTAAGTTTATTGGCTTGAGTCTGCCATCCCTTTTTCCGCCCTTCACAATGATTTTGATTATATTTCATCATCATCATCATCATCATTTCAGCCGAAAGACGTCCACTGCTGAACATAGGCCTCCCCCAAGGGCATGTTTTTTATATTTCCCTTGGGAGGGATTTGCCATAGTAGCCACGCTTGGCAAGCGGGTTGGCGATTGGTTTGATGGTGGTAATGATCGAAGGATGCTGCTGCCCACCCCCCGATTTTCCCTTATTCGCCTCCTACGAAACCCACGGGAAGAGATGGGGTGGCGCAATTCTTACCCGGCAACCACACGGGGAATGATTATATTTGCGGGGGGGGGGTGATTATATTTGCGGGGAAAGAAATAAAATCAAAATACAGGAAACACAATGAACTACTTATTAAATTCAGAATCAGAATCAGAATCAGAATCAGAATATATTTTATTGCCTCAAATTACAAATTACAAAATACGAAATCTTTACAGACTAAACATAAACAGTAATACTTAATATCTATAGTTAAAATTTAAAACAAAACATTGGTTGGGCAAAGGGTTGCAGTCTCAGCTTGTGCCAAGCACAGGGCCTGACGCTGGTTTTCAGAAAGGACCCTAGAGAGATCGGTCGGTCGATCACTGGTTAACAAATTACCAAATTACAGTGCTTATAATAATAATATATTAATAAAATAAAATGTGAAAAACAATACAAATTACAGTGCTTATATTATATCTACAGTGCTTAACTAGGTACAGTATAAAATGAAAAAGGCAATAAAAGAAGATGTGTGTGTGTGTATATATATGTATAGGTGTGCGTTTGTGGGTGTGCATGTGTGTTTGTGTGTGTTACATATTTGTCATACGTGTTACTGTGTGAGTGCGTGCTGAACTTCGTGTCTTACGAGGGAGACCAAAATCTGCTCTGCAGCTCCAGTAAGAATGACCTGACTAACCGTTTGTATTTGAATAACCCTAACGGTTCTCGGAGGGGTGGTGGCAGGTCATTCCAAATCTTTGCAGAAGCAAATTTGAAACTCCCTCTAAAGAACGCTGTCTTGTGTTTTGGTATTACGAGTTTCGTACATTTCCTCAGTGATTTGCTGCGGGTGTCACTGTTCCATTTTAATTTTTCAAATAAGTAGTGAGGCCTTTGAAACTCTAATACTTTCCGAACCACGCAGGCTAGGTGCAATTTTCTCCTGTTATCCATATTTAGCTGCTTTCTCTCGTTTAAGAAAGGTGTGATATGCGCTCTTTTTGGGACATCGTAACAGAAGCGAACGCACGCATTTTGTACCCGCTGTATGGACATTTTCGTTTGCACTAGGAGTCTCGGACCATACACTATGTCTGCGTAGTAAAACTAAATTAATTATTAAATGTCTTCAATAAAACGTTTCCAGAGTCGATCCACTCGGAAACGTTATGTATAACGGGGGCGGTGGTTTCTGAAGAAAGAGGGGTGATGGGGTTAAACCGTGGCGCGTGAGTCCGCTTCAATTAGAATGTTTCTCAAAAGTATTCTACCGGCTACGTGACAAGAAACCGGATATGTTTTATTATATTTACTTAAATAATTAATTATTAACGCTTCTATTATCTTATTTCTATATGATTAAATTAATAATAATAAATGCGACGCATGTTGAATAGGGATGTTGACACTAAGTAAGAAACTCAACTACTTCAAATTTTCTCGAAAAAGGATCAAATTCTCAACCAAATAGCGAAAAAAGTAACTCAAAAAAATAAATAATTACATAATTACAAGTCATCAAAGTTTTAAGTGGGGGCATGTTCTGTCCCTTTTTCGCAAAACGCACCTCTGTATGGAACGATCTTCATTTACTATGGCGCTTTAAGTCAGTGACGTCACTACAAATTAGTGCTTTCTCACTCTTATTAACAACATTCTAACGGTTGTAGCTTCGTTATTTTTTGAGATATTTTAATGGGATTTTCACCATTTGGCATAGTTTTATGTCTTCTTTCTTTTGGATATAATTTAGATACCAATAAATTTTGAGTCAACATCCCTATTGCTAAGCCAAGAACAAAGGTTATTAATCACACCGATAAGAGATTGTTTACAGTAATTATGGTCTGTTGGATTGACGTATTTAGAAATAACTCATTCATATTTTCTTATGTTGTGTTATGTTGGTGCAACCGACCCTTAAACATACATGCAACTGCCTATTGGTTTGAAGACTGTAAACTTCTAGGTTCATCTGATGACTTCTATTGAGACAAAATACACATAAAATCTTCCCGGCCCAATAAGATTTTCTTCGTGCGGAAATCACAAATATTCCATATCGCAATATGTACAAAATCATAACCTTATAGCAACGAAATATGAACCATAATCGTGTGGCATGATTGAAGTCGAAAAACACAGTTCATTTTGGTTCGGTGTTCGAATGTGGAAAACAAAAGACGAACGCTACAAAGGCGTCTTTGAAATGCCTCGTGTGACATTGTGCGCTGAATTTCAGGGTTCCGTCATGAAAATACATCTTTGAGTATCGGAAATAATATTTTGATAAATAGTGGCTCTGTGAGCGGTAGACCTTGCAAATGTCGTTTTTTTTAATATATTATAAAAAAAAAAATTTTGAACATTTCCAAAAAGTGATGTGACAAAAAAAATATAAATACCGACCTGCTTACACGAGAATCGGTTGGAAATGCGACCTGTAGAGGAAGGCAAACCATTAAAAGATTTTTTTTGATTTCGAAAAACTGACGACAAAAAGCATATAAAATTATCAAACCTGCTCACAAAGTTTCAAAATAATCGGTTGAGAAATGCGACCTGTACAGGAGAACAAACCGAAATCCGCCCAGAAACTTACAAAATCATTTTAAAAAAATTTTAAAAATTTCAAAATCTGACTTAAAAACAAGACTACGTATATAATTACCGAACCTGCGGGGTAATCACGTAACTTTTGTACTACCGTTAGATAGATTTTAATGTCAAATTTCAACTGTCAGCTCATACATTTATACTTCAAAATTGACAGTAAAATCTATCTACCGTTAGTACATAAAGTTACGTGATTCGCCTGCTGCTCACACAAATTCACGAGAATCGGTATACAAATGCGACCTGTAGAGGAGAAAAACCGGAAATCTGGAAACTACTGACCATCTACGATTAGGTTTATTTCTTTTCTCTTCGAAATGTATTCAAGGAGAAACGCCTGCTAACCTTAACAGGTATTTACATTTTGGAACTTTGCCTATTTGTAAAGCAAAACGACGACTTTTTTTTACTAAAAAATGAACCATTCGACAAAATTTGCGCTGCCAGTACAAATATAATTATGAAATACCCAGAGACTACAATAGATTAGCTTACCTATAAATAGATTAGTACCTATTTTACCGGAATGCGTTTTCAATAAACTGCCAATAGAAATTAAGAAACTAGAGGGAACCAAATTTAAAACGTCTCTTAAAAATTGGCTGCTTAAAAAAGGTTTTTTATAATACCAAGGAGTTCTTTGCCAATTAAAAATAATATGTACTATTTAACTAGTTACTTACTTGTAAGTAATTTAGAATAAGCTATTTTTCTATTGTGCGTCCGAGACTGGCAAACTGTTGATACTGAATTTGATTGTTTCACCATGTATGTACACAGTTAAACAATAAAGTTTATTTCTAAATTTAAATTTAGAATGAAGGAAAAATTGAAAAATTTAGGCACCGAGCAGTATTCGAACCTGCGACCTCCCGGCACTTGCAGCCAGTCGCTCTAGCCAACTGAGCTATAGGTGCAATCGCTACCCAGTCCCAAATTCATCAACCGTTCCTTCGAAAAAAGTTTATTTCTATTTCCTCTTGGATACCATTCAATTATTTCCTTTGTCTATTTGTCCAGATTTTGTCTAATCATGTGGCCTGTCCAGCGCCACTATGGCAATAAGGTACTATTTATTGTAAGTCCAATACCAGTAACCCGTTGTTGCCCGGCGAAAAAAATAAACAAACAAAAGAAATGATTCCCGCTAACACGCATGAGTTTTCCCGTTCCCTAATTCGGAAAATCTACTCGGATCGGAGTCCGGTCTGTTCATGCTTGCTAGGACATAGTGACTACGTTAATACTAGTGTCTTTTTATAGGGGATTGACGAGAGACATCATCCTGTTGTGGATTCGTTTTTATTATCAGTGACTTAGAGACCATATACATCTCTAACAATATTAAATTAATTTTAATTTTGACGCTCAGAGACCATGTCTCTGGGATATTATATTAATTTCATTATACTCCTTGTTTAATCTTGAGACCTTATACATCTCTAATTTTACTGATGTTGTAATATTTGTAATAGATAACTTTGCAAATTAACTATGGCAAATCCCCCCTAAGGGAAAAATAAAAAACATGTCCGGTGGGAACGAACGGCACAGGACCGGTCTAAATGGCGAGCCTTGGGGGAGGCCTATGTTCAGCAGTGGACGTAAATGATGATGATGATGAACTTTACAAATTTATCTTCACTGTGTGACATTAATTTTGTTATAATTGTAAACTCGAAATTATTATTCCTTCTTGAACTGTAAATTAATATTTTGAAATGTTGCGTACCCATATCTCCGTTGACAACTTGCTGAGCCGACAGTTTAACCGCGACCAAGACCGGTGCAACCCGTGTCGAAACGTCGGTAACAAAGGTAAATACATAAATATCGCGTTAGACACGGTTAAACAAATCTTTAAGTATGTTTACAAAGCGCGAGAGTTTAAAATGTTATATAGCAAACTGCGACTGGATAACCTATGATAAATCTATCCGGTTATTTTGTTACAACAATAAATAAGTAAATTAAATTTGTTGCATGCTTTTGTAATTGTAACTTTTTTTTGACATTTAAATTCACTATGTAATAATTTAAATAATGTACCTAATCTAATTGAATTTATTATTTTTTATTTAATCGACATAGTTAAATTATTGTAACAATCTTCTGACGTGTAAAATTTTTGTATATTTTGTGAATAAATAAATATGAATATGAATAAGCTATGGTTTGTAAAAATACATATTACTGTCATTGAAAATTACGAAATCTACAGCAAGGAAGTTAATTTTCCGATGATATTTAGAATTTTTTCAATAGCATTCTTCAATTTTTTTGTCGGTTATTTTGTTTCTCTGTTTATTTTTCAGTCCACAGTTATTTTTGTGTAGTGTAATTCCATATTATTTCTTCACACTGGAAGCCCAAACTTCAGTAGTTTCGTCTGTTTTTTGAGCCTTGCCTTAAATAAATAAATTTACGTTAATATATTGTTCATTTACATTCCGGGCTGTCCGTCTCTGGAACTCCCTTCCAATTGAATTAAGACGTGCTAAATCGATTGTTATTTTTAAATCCCATCTTAAAGAATATTATTTGTCTCTCCCTTAAAATTTTTAATTAATTATTATGGCTGACACTATTTTATTCTTACTATTCTATAGCAGTGATATATATAATTATATATTATATGTATGTTTATTTTTATGTATGTATATTTATATATTATTTAAGTCAGCACTACGCTGAGACAGAACCATTTCGTGCAATACCTTGTTCTCCTGTTTTTATTTATTTTCTTGTTCTTTTTGTCTTGCACGAATAAATATTTCTGATTTCTGATTTCTAAGTATGTGTATTTATATTGAATAGTTGTTTTAGAATCTTTTTTTTTCTCATTGTAATAGTTTATTATGCACCACCTACTTTTCAGCTTTATATTTCTCCACTACCCGAAGGTTGTCTGGAAGAGATCGCTCTTTAGCGATAAGACCGCCTGTTCTGCCTCTGTCTCCCTGTATCTTTGTTTTTTTGTGTGCTATTTTATTATGTGAGGTGTGCAATAAAGAGTATTTGTATTGTATTGTATAATGTATATGTATATATATGTAAATGTATTAAATAAATGTACTTAGAGCTGTGTTCTTCAATAGTATGAAATCCCGTAACTTATTCGCTTAACCCAAATCACAGTTGACCTAAAAACTAAAGTACATTCGAACAAAACTTCTTTATTTCGTGTCACCAATCCTTACATCTCAGCGAGTTAATGAAAACTAGATTGAATGTGCTCGTTTATAAAGACTAAATTAATTTGAGTTGAAACCGTTAAAAGATTTAGCTTTAATCCGTTTATTTTCGATTAAATTTTAAATTGAAGTTTATATGTTCATGTTATATGGAAACAGTGCCTTTATCTTTTGTTTTTTGAACCTCACTGTGGCTTTATAGGCCGGGCCCAATAGGAGTGCGCGGTTGGAGAGTAGCCTGGGGAAAATCCAGGAGAAACCTCCGACATGACCAGGCGTGTGGTTTGGAACACTGGAATACTCTAAAAGTTTGCGCTCCAGTGAGATTGGTTGAGCGATTTTAACCGAATCTGAGGTGTGAGTGGAATCGAGCTACTGGGGGTTTTGTTGCTGGTTCACTAAACCTAGCCTAGCTGAGAAGTCTAGCAAGAAACTCAGCTAGGCCCGACCTGGGTCGGACTGACTCTACCCGGTGTGCGGCGGTACCAGGACGAATGCCTTTACCATGAGTTTGCATGACCGTACTCGCTAGGCCCGGCGGGGTAATCACGTTACTTTTGTACTACCGTTAGGTAGATTTTGATGTCAAGTTATGTTAATTGTCACCTCATACATTTATACTTCAAAATTGACAGTAAAATCTATCTACCGTTAGTACATAAAGTTACGTGATTCGCCTGCTGCTCATACATTTATACTTCAAAATTAACAGTAAAATCTAACTACCGTTAGTACATAAAGCATCACGTAACTGCGGTAGTTATAGAAGTAAATATAAACGGTTTCGTTAATAAAAAGAAACACTCTATAACGCCTTGACTATAGGCAAGCGACCATGTTGTTTATAAGAAAACAACTAGAAGTAAATCAATTAGGTCACTAAGACCGACCCTTGTGGGACCCTCGAGAGCTGTGATCCCCAATGAACGGTGACAATAGAAAGCCTTTGGGCAAAATACGAGAAAGCTTTCGTAATGTAATCATGTCCTTTTCTAAACTTCTACTTCTGTAAATTATGTATATTCTGTTCTTTTTCGTACAATAAAAAGGTCCACTTCACAACATAGTACAAAACAAAGTCGCTTTCTCTGTCCCTATGCGCATACTTTTTTTTGATGCAATTTATTGGCTTTTGTATGAACAGTTGGCTGACTTGGACGACTTGCCCCATAGAAAAAAAAATTTTCGCGTTGAAAAAAAAATTCTTCCACTTTTTCCTAATCAGAACACGAAACTGAATATGACCTTAAAAGGATCCTCACTATTTTTGTAACATCACTACATAGTAGGTATAAAACAAAATCGCTTTCTCTGTCCCTATATCCCTATGTATGCTTAAATCTTTAAAACTACGAAACGGATTTTGATGCGGTTTTTTTTAATAGATAGAGTGACTCAAGGGGAAGGTTTATATGTATAATACATGCATCAGCATTGCACCCGTGCGATGCCGGGGCTGGTCGCTAGTTTACTATAATCTTGTGATGTTGAGATGGATTCTTTTGTACCTACAAATCATACGCCGTTGTCTCCCGGTGAAAAAAAAAACATTAGCATTCTTTTGTTATGATCCCGGAGATCCCAGGGACCGGTAGACGACGTAATCATATCATAACCCAGTTGTTTATTCTACTCAGACCACGAAACGAAATTATTAAAAAAAATGTCCGTCTAATTACAATACTTTAGAGATAATATAATGTGAGACATATAACTAGTTACTTCGCTTATTTTAATAGTATAATTAGTTACGGCCTTATCTTATGGGGATCGGCTGCAGATATCGAAACTGTATTTATATTACAGAAAAGGGCTATACGAGCAATTTATAACTTGGGGTCGCGTGAGTCATTGAGAGAAATCTTTAAGGAAATAGATGTCCTAACCCTGCCGTCGCTGTACATATTTGAAATAATCATGTATGTTAGGAAGAATTTATACAATTTCCCAACGAATACTGATAAGTTAATAACTACAAGAAACACTGGGAAACTCAAAATAACTTTTTATAGACTAGTAAAGGCGAAAAAGTCGTTCTTGGGAAATTGTATAAAATTCTACAATAAAATTCCAAGACACATTACTGAACTAACGGATTCTAAATTTAAGTCTGTCGTGAAACAGACACTTATTTCAAAAGCATATTATAAGATAAACGATTACATCATGGATAGGGATGTTTGGCAGTGATAGCGTCCCGCACAAGTAATCTAACACAGAAATATTTCGTCCTTAATATTAAAAAATATGTATGTATGTTTATATTGTAGCATTTGAATTCTGTAGTATTATGATACTGTTATTTTATATAAATTGTATATTGTTTTGAAAAAGTGACACCTCGCCGAGTTTCTTACGCCGGTTCTTCTCGAGGCAGAGGTTTATTTTATGAACCGGTGGTAGTTTTTTGACATTCATAAGTGCATGTAACATGCCTAAATTGAAGAATAAATGATTTCATTTCATTTCATTTCACTAAATAATAGTACTTTATGCAATAGTTGTATATGAGGATTCAAAAAAGGGGAGTGGTGTGTGTGACAATCTGAGGCGAAGCCGAAAATTGTTAATAAAGACGCCATGAGCCTTTTTTGACCTACTTATACAACGTTGCATACATTACTTTTTCTACGACTATTGATTAAATAATAAAACACAAAATTAAACAGCAATACAGCATAAGAAAGAGCGGTAAGTTGGACAGTGACAAATGACAGTCCACAGAACGTAATCATAGACACGGTAATTTTTTTTCAACTGTCATTTACTGACTTGCGTTTTTTCTTATGTTGGCAGTAATTATTTTAGTTTTGTTATTGTTTCAAACCATATGAATTCAGTTGTTTGTTACGAGGGTGAATCAAAAAGTCCTTAGAAATAGGGTCAAAAACAAACGAATACCTATCATTTTTTTTTTACTTTTCAACATAATTTCCTTCTTGTTCTATACATTTATTATACCGTTTTTCAAGTTTTTTTAATCCATCATAAAAAAATGATTTTTCTTGATCCTCAAAAAACTCCTCTACGGCGCCCATGACCGCGTTGTTGTCGTCAAATTTAGTTCCGCGAATGTGCTCCTTTAGTTTCGGAAACAAGTGGAAATCACTAGGAGCTAAGTCTGGCGAGTAGGGCGGATGATCAAAGATCTCAAAACCAGCTTGGCGGATTGCAGTGAGAGCCATTTGTGATCGATGAGCCGGAGCATTATCATGGTGAAACAGCACTCCCGCACTCAATTTTCCTCGACGTTTTTCTTTGATTGCTTGACGCACTTTTGGTATTAAATCGGTGTAATAGGCACCTGTAATGGTTTTTCCTTTGGGCAGATAATCAATAAAAAGGATTCCTTCTGCATCCCAGAAAACTGAGGCCATAACTTTACCTGCTGTCGGAAATACTCTAAATTTCTTTATTGGAGGGGAAGATGGCCGTTTCCAGGACATGCTTTGCTTTTTTGTTTCAGGGTCAAAATGGTGAACCCATGTTTCGTCCATTGTTACGAAACGACGATAAAAAGTGTCCGGGTCATGCATGATTTTCTTTAGATTCCGCTTCGAAACTTCTAAACGCAAGTCTTTGTTAGCCTGCGTTAACATTCGCGGAACCCATCTTGCTGACACTTTTTTAAAACCCAAAACATCGGTTAGTATTGAATGTACGCTACCAAACGAAATCTTTAGAGTATCTGCTATGTATTTAATTGTTAGTCGCCGGTCGTCCAAAACCATTTTCTCAATTTTTTCAACGGTTTTTGCGTTAACTGAGGTAGATGGCCGGCCGGAGCGGGGGTCGTCTTCGCAGCTAGATCTGCCTCTTTTAAACTCGGCAACCCAGAAAGCGACGGTGGAATAGGGTACAGCACTAGTGCCTACGGTTAGCTGAATATCCAAAAAAATTTCCTTGGTAGTCATTTTTTTCATACACAAGTACTTTATCACGGCACGTAACTCATTTTTTTCCATAATGGGACGTTTTAGTCGATTTATTTCGCAAAATATTGATTTACCATGTAACGGCGGGACCAATTCGAATGAAACCAACGGGTTATGATCATTTCGTCTAAAACGCAACTAGTACAAGCGGTAACAGGTCTAAAACGCTGCTAGTCTAAAACGCATCTCGTCTAAACTGCAACTGGTCTAAGTAGCTACCAGTCTAGGTCGCTACTGGTCTAAACAGTAAGTGGTCTAAAACACAGCTCGCCTAAGAGTATGTGGTCTAAGCCTTAGCTGGTCTAAGTAGTAAAGGGTCTAAGCCACAACTGACCTAAGTAGTGTCTCGTCTAAAATGCAGTTGGTTTAAGTAGTCATTTGACTAAATATTTGCTGTTTTCTTAAGCAGGAAGTAGTCTAAAACTCGACTAACCTAAGTGTCTGTAATAAGTTGTGATTTATTTGTTTCTTGATGAAATATAACTTGTCTTATGGTCCTCAGGTCTCATTTTTTACCCCACCTGACCCTAGGGTATAGGGTATTCCGTTGACCGAGAACTTTGAAATTAAATTTAAGGCGGTTTGGTGCCTACATCACTTAAAAATGTCACTTAGTAAACCAAAAATTTGAGAAAAACCTATGTTACATAGAGCTTGATTATTCAAAACTGGATCATAAAGTATAAACTAGTGGCTCTGTGAGCTGTAGACCTCGTTGAGACGTCGTGATTGAGTATTTTTATCATTTCCAAAATCTGACATTATAAAAAAGATCAATTACGAATATCGAACCTGCTAACAAAATTTCACGAGAAGCGGTTGAGAAAAAAAAGGGAGTTAAACTATCTCGCTCTAATGAGTAAGATAGCTTAACTCCCCTCCCCAATTGTGTCTTTAGTCATGTCTAAAGGCCGCTGGTTTTTCGTGAAGTACATTTTTTGCGTTATTTTAAGATATGATACCCTTCATATTTGTTAGGAAAAAGCATATTTTTGTTTTGTTACAGTGTATCAAATAATGATATAAACTGCTTCATCATTTTTATTTTTAATTATTTGTATATACAGCCACAAACACGTGTATATGGCTATACAAACAAACGTAAACATTTTTCATTTTTTCATGTATCTATCTAATAGGCACACTGTCGCAAGCCACAATTCGTATTACCATTGGATTATTTGTTTCATGTTTGTATGTGCGTATGTATGTATTAAAGTGATTAATAAATACTAATTCGTAAATAACGACTTTTCTTTTATTGACTTTCACATCACTATAATGGTGGTACCGTGGAGATTATACAAATACCCACCGTACCACTCGGGGTATAGGCGGTAGTATGGTGGGTCTGGCACGGTTTTAAGAATAAATAGGAAATAAAAGACTGAACCTTACCGACGATTGACATCTAGTTTAGACTAGGAACGTTTTAGACCAAATCAGCTTTAAACGGGGTGCGCCTTAGACTAGATGTCTTATTAGACCAGTTGCGTTTTAGATTAGATGCGTATTAGACCAGTTGTGTTTTAGGCTAAATGCGTTGTAGACCAGTTGCGAATTGCCTGCTAGGCTAGATGCTACTTAGACCAGTAGCGACCTAGACTGGTAGCTACTTAGACCAGTTGCAGTTTAGACGAGATGCGTTTTAGACTAGCAGCGTTTTAGACCTGTTACCGCTTGTACTAGTTGCGTTTTAGATGAAATGATCATAACCCAAACCAACTGTTAAATATTACGTTATAATGACAGTTCAAAATAAAAAAAAACTTCATTAAATTTTTTTTTTATAAACAGCCAGTTCTAAGGACTATTTGATTCACCCTCGTAAGTTGGCAGTTTTGATTTTCGGTGTGAAGTGTTTTTTTTTATTTGTTGAGTTCACAGACTACCTCTGTTAGCAGTTGCATTATATCACATAATAACCCTAGGGTCTTTATGAAGAATAGACTAGATAAACTTTTTTGAAATTGCGTAAGACATGCTTTTATATTCGTTTGCGGTACCATATAATTGACAGATAAAAGTAACGGAGTAGAAAAAGATTTCTCTATTATAAAGAGTTCAATAGGCATGTACGGTTTCATCACCGTACATTTCTTTATACTTACTTGCGACCTACTTTTAGTCGCGTGGCAGCGAATATTAGTAATATGTTAAGTTATAAAAGACAGACAGTGAATTACAAAACGGTGAACTATAATACGCATCTAGAGAAAGAGCGACCAACTATTAACTTTACTGTATCTTTACGTTATTTTAATATACTTCTACAAACTTCAACGATCTTTCACCGCACTCCATCAACTACCCGTAACTACAAGTCAAGTGTAGCTGCTAACTGGCCGCTACAAGGCAGAAGACATCAGAAGGCTAGATTCTGAAAGCATCTGCATTCTTTGTAGTTGTTTGAGTATTCTGTTTGAAGTGGCTGATATCATCCAATAACCCGGACTATTTTAAGTGACCTAATAAAAGCTTTTAGCGGAGAGCGAACGTTCAACAAACCCCGGTTTCAATATCTACAGCATCACACAGTATCACAGAGGACCTATTTGGAGCAGCCCAACTAGGGAAGTATTTTATTTTGTTTATTCATCATATGGTATGAGCACTTGTGGCCCAGCGGCGCCCGCGTACCCCGTGCGGTATGCGAGGTTAAGCAAGGTCGGCCCAGATCAGTTATTGGATGGGGCGCTATGTCAGGTAACCTCCTCGAGTGTCTGGGCTCTACCAATTCCCCTTGGTCCGGTTGATCCGCGGTAAAGGGAAGAGTCCAGGCCGGTGCGCCCTGGAGGCAACGGCAGGTGATCATTTAGTGGACCCTAAGTGATCACCTGCCGATGCTACCAATAACCTGACAGGGGGGGTGGGGGGTTCCGTACCAGGGAGTTGGAAGGCTCCCCAGGTGCGGCAGTGAGGGACAGGAAGCGGGGTAGGGGTATTTGCCCTCCCGGTGACGTGAGGGTGGGACCGGGACACCGTGTATCTGGTGCCGGTCCCAGGTTTCCCCGGGGGTGTAGGGAACCAGGGGAGGGAAAGCACACTGTTCATGCTGCAGTGTGCTTTTTCGGAGAGGGTTCGCCCTAGGACGAAGGTGCCGGTGATGTCGTGGTAGAATGTTCGCGATCCCATGGCATCACCACCAAGGCACGTGAGGGAAGCATCCCAGAGTTTTAGTGGGTAGGCTAGTCCCTCCTTGACTGGAGAGCCCCACATAACCAATGCGTAATTTTTGGTTTTCCCCCGGAACCTTAGGTTACGTAGTGGTATGCAGTTTCATGCATTTCTCTGGGTCAAAAAAAAAGGTCAGTTATTGGATGGGTGACCGCTTTGAGTGGTTATTAACTGAGCGCTCCCGTGCTTTGGGAGGCACGTTAAGCCGTTGACCCCGAGCAGTCTATGATAGCAGTCGTCAAGCCAAGTTAGAGGCCTTCGGGCGGCTTGAGAACTAACAGTCAAGTTGCCCACTCACTTTGACAAGCCCAATTCCGATAAGGTCTGGTTTCCCTTCGGGTTGGAAGGTCAGACGGCAGTCGCTTCCGTAAAAACTAGTGCCTACGCAAAATCTTGGGATTGGTAGCGGACCCCGGGCATCCTTCAGGATGCAACTGTACCGGGATAACGCTAGGATGCTGATGATCGTATGGCAATTATTTCGAACCGTGAGATCTTCGAGAAGACAGTACGGTTGCCAGTTTGTTGCACTTTTAGTACCACCCAGGGGTCACGTGTAGGGTAACGGTGGGTACTCCCTACGAACGTGGTGCAACTTCGAGTGAGTGGGCAACTGTTAGGCGTTCTCAAGCCGCCCGGAGGCCTCCAACTTGTCTTAATGTATCTAATATTCTCAAAAAGATCAAGGCTATTGACATCAACAAAGGTGCC
This sequence comes from Epiblema foenella, assembly GCA_963556455.1. Lineage (NCBI taxonomy): Eukaryota > Metazoa > Arthropoda > Insecta > Lepidoptera > Tortricidae > Epiblema > Epiblema foenella. The sequence goes on from OY747118.1 coordinate 1,309,562, forward strand.
GGACCCGACGGAATTAATCCTTACTTTATTAAAAATGCAGCTCAAGCCTTACTCGACCCTATATATATAATTTTTAACAAATGTCTTTCTGTAGGCATTTTTCCACGACGATGGAAAATATCTTATGTAACTCCCATTCATAAGTCGGGTTCTAAAGCACAGGTAATAAATTACAGACCCATTTCATTTTCCAATCCTGTATCCCAAAAATTTTCGAAGGTCTCATTCACGATATTGTTTACCCTTCCCTAGAAAGTATTCTTCTTCCCGAACAACATGGATTCATGAAAAAGAAGTCCACTGTCACAAATTTGTTAAATTATAGTAATTATTTGTTTGAGTCCATGGATGCGAGAGAGCAAGTGGATGTCATATTTACGGATTTTCGCAAAGCTTTTGATAAAGTGGATCACCTGCTATTGCTGCAGAAACTTGCTTTCAATGGCATTCGCGGTAATCTTCTTCGCTGGTTCATCTCCTACTTAACCAATAGAACCCAAATTGTTGTTGTCAATGGCTTTAAGTCAATGGAAACTATGGTCACGTCCGGCGTAATTCAGGGCTCAATTTTGGGACCTCTGTTGTATATTATTTTTATTAACGACATCAAAATGTGCTTCCAGAATTGTAACATTGTCATGTTTGCAGATGATCTCAAGATTTATAAAACTGTAAAAGATTATAATGATTGTGAGATGTTCCAATGTGATTTAGATTTATTTTCTAACTATTGTCAACGTAATAAACTGCAGCTTGCTGTGGATAAGTGTATGCAGATAACTTTTACTAAGAACCGGAAAAATATTGTCAGTTTTGATTATAAAATTGATAATGCTATAATTAACAAGGTTAATCAATGTCGTGATCTTGGAGTTTTGTTTGACGATAAGCTGCATTTTAATGTTCATGTTGATAAAATAGTCTCCAAAGCTATGAGTATGTTGGGATTTATAATACGTTCTTCAAAGCCTTTCAAAACTGCCTCGTCATACTTACTGCTCTATAAGGCTCTCGTAAGACCCTACCTCGAGTATGCCTCTGTAATATGGAATCCGAGATACGAAAAATATTCCAAGATGATCGAAATGGTACAGAAAAGGTTCTTGAGATCAATGCACCGTAGACTCACTGGTAGAAAAATGTCCTACGCTGATCTCCTCAAAAAATACAATCTTCCCTCTCTTGAAGGTAGACGAAAAATGGCTGACGCAACAGCGTTATTTAACATTTATAGAGGATACTACAAAAGCTCTGAACTGCTTGAGCAACTTCGCTTTAGGGTGCCTACGCGCAGCGCGCGCTCGCTGCATTCCCTCGCCTCTTTTGCCGTCCCGCTTTCCACAAGCCATGCCGGTAATCGCGCTCCTTTGCATCGTATTTGTGACGCGTATAATAAGTTTTGGGTTTCAGTTGACATATTTTGCAGCAGTAAGCCTCAATTTAGGCAAAAGGTTCTGGATTTGGTAATGGAATCTGATTAATGTATTGAGTAATAGTTTATCTATTTACTGTAGTTCTTCTCTGACAGAAACCATGGCACGTTTTGAACTGGTATCTACGAGTGTTCTATTGTTCTATTATGTTTTGTATTTCGATTAATTCATTATGTTAAGTGTAGTAAGATATCTCGCGTATATGTTTCAGTGAGAGCTGTTAAGGGAATAAGTGAAATGTTTAAATTGCATGTTAGAAACCTTACCTCCTACTCACTTATTTCTGTTTGCTTTCCAAATAAATAAAATAAAAAATAAAAAAATGACAGCTATCAAAGACAGCGGCCGAGATCAACGGCTTAACGTGGCTACCAAAGCATGGGCATAATTGCAATTGCATTTACACATTACCGGATTATCAACTTTAAGGTTTAAATTGCTTTAATAGACATGTGACGTTACACGCATGACCCAATACACCCCAGGCGTTTACCTCTATAACTGAGAATGGTACGAATAGACAGCCACACGCGCGGTGATGCCGGAGGTTTCCCCCTGGATTTTCCCCAGGCTACTCTCCAACCGCGCACTCCTATCGCTTTATTGGGCCCGGCCTATAAAGCCACAGTCAGGTTCAAAAAAAAGAGTACGAATAGAAGGCATCTGGACCGCCATTTTTTATTATTGAACCGTAATCTTTTGCTTACGGAGACAGAATCGATAATAAAGACGTTACACGCATGACCTAATACAGCCGAGACGTTTACCTATATACCTGAGAATGGTGCGAATAGAAGGCATCTGGACCGTCATTTTTTATTGGTGCACTCGTAATCTTTTGCTTACGGAGATAGAATCGATAATCAATTGAACAATCAAGGCGCTTGTTACGACTTCTTACAGCATGGTCATTAGTGTTTTTTGCGGTTATCCCAACAATAGCATTGTTCTCTTTAAGTGAATCGGCCAAAAGTAAAAATTAAGACTATACGGACATTGTGACCGGGTAGTAGGGAAGTAGGGATGCACGCGATATAGTCATCTCACCTCGCGCGGGCTTTGCACCTGACGCTCTGAATTGAAGAGGAGTACATTTACTTAACGCAAGGCCATTTCTTGCAAATGACCCCCTCTAACGCGAGTGACTGCAATTAACCATATCTCGCTCTCTACGGAAGCTCTGTGCGTATTTATTTAATACATTTAAATTGATTTTTGGAACAACTGAAAAACTGTCCGGTTATTTAGATAGAACAATAAAAAAGCTATCCTTTTCGTAAAAAAAACATATCACTGTCGTTGATAATTACTAATACTGCTGCGAATTTTTTACGATGATATTTTAGGATTTTTTTATTAATATTTATGTATTTATTGTTATAAAATCCATAGCACGATTTACAGTATTTTTAGAAAAGGTTACATCTTACTTTTTTATTGCCCAATTGCGGATTTACATTTTGTTTACTAAACAATTATAAAGAAAACCAATCATTACGGTCAGACGTATTCCGACTTGAAAAACAAACTAAAGTTAGTGAAATGACATCCAGTAACAATGTTAAGAGTCAATTTTGTTCCTTTGTTTCTTTTTCAGTCGACAGTAATTTTTGTCTAATAGTGTCATTCTACATTATTTGACGACCGGTTTAGCCTAGTGGGTAGTGCACCTGCCTGTGAAGCTGACGGTCCTGGGTTCGAATTCCAGTCAGGGCAAATATTTGTGTGATGAGCATGAATATTTGTTTCTGAGTCTTGGATGTTTTCTATGTATTTAAGTATTTATATCTATTAAATATATTGTCGTCTAGTACCCATAACACAAGCCTTCTTGAGCTTACTGTGGGGCTAGTTCGATTTGTGTAAGATTGTCCTCTAATATGTATTTTTTTATTTATTTATTTATTTCTTTATTTATTTCTTTCTTTCTTTATTTATTTATTTCTTCACACTGGAAGCTCAAACTTCAATATTTTCGTCAGATCTCTGAATGGCGGCCTTTGCCTTAAAGTAGCGCCAGATAATAGTTTTTGAAACCTAAAGAGCCTTTAAAGCTCTTTCCCTTTGAAGAGCCGGGAAATAAATTTAAACTATTTAAGCGCCACTTTTAGCAATCGCGGCTCATCATCATCATCATCATCATTTCAGCCGAAAGACGCCCGGTCCTGTGCCGTTCGTTTCCACCGGATTCCCGCGACCTTCACCAGGTCATCACTCCACCTCGTCGGAGGCCTACCGACAGCTCGTCTTCCGGTGCGTGGACGCCACTCAAGCAGTTTCTGGCCCCATCTGGCAATCGCGGCTGCTCGCGACCATTGTGCTACTATGTAGGGTCATACTTAGTTGAAAAAACAAAAGTCGTCCCTCCTGTGGTCAATAGTTAACGGCTTATGTGCATGTTAGCTATGTTTTTATTACAGGGATCTATAGTAACGGAGGCACTGTTTATGCGGGTTACTGGTCCAATCCAAAATTAAGCTTTGTAGCTCTTAATTTTTGGTATGTCCACAGAAAAGACGCGATTCTAAATCCGTGTATGACCCAAATATAAAATCTAACTTCTGTATATGTTTATTGATTTATATAATTTTTGTTTTAATATTTACTTTGACGATCATTACGAGATATTGATATTTAATTCCTTGTTATCCTTGTTTAGAGTACCTATTAATAATGTTATAACATGTTTTGAAATGACATTGAATTACCTGACATAATTATGAGTATTTATAACTATATTAATTATTTGACGATCATAATGTAAATTCATGTAAATTTGCTTAAGTTAATCTATAATGTAAATTTATATTATGAAATAAATAAATCTAAATCTCAATCATAGTTCCAATTCCCCTAACTCTAGCAAAACGAACCGTCTAGGGTCCTAACCCAGAGAACGACTTTTATTGACAGAGAACGAATTAAAATCGTTATTTTATGCTTAAATTATATATAGTTATTCAAAAATAAGAAAATATGTCTTAATTTATATTAACTTACATGTGTTTTTGAATGATAGGGCTATATTTTTTTAATTACATTTCGTTTCATTCATCTAAAAGTTGTAAGTACTTACAATAAAAAACCCAAAGAGGCAAAGACTGCAAGAAGTCGGTTCGGGTTTTTTTTTTTAATTAATTTGTCATAGTCACTAACTGTCACTTACTCTGATCTTTCGTGTGAATAATGCCAATTCAATGTGTGTGTCACTACCACTGCTTCTTTTTTTACATAATTTCTAATCTTAAAAAGAACAAGGTATAGTATATATGGGAACGCTAACAGCGCCTCTGGTGGCTTTTAGTGGTAACTATTTTTTTGCCCTATAAATTGAGACTAATCGCAAACGTGTTTTATTGTTTTATGTTTCCAAAAAATTACACTCCTTCGCAAAAATAATGCGTACACTTTCTGTGAAAATTCAATACAAAGTGTACCCATTATTTTTGCTACTGTGTGTATATACATACCAGATGTACAGAGCCTTTGATAATACGAAATAATCAATTGTTTTTATGATATTTGTGGTTGGTCCGTGCGCGAAGAGTAATATCGAGATACCACCAGCGAGTGAGCGAGACAAAGCTTGGGAACTACAGTCGCCTTAATATAGAAATGCATGGAAATGGCTTTATTTCGCTTGTAATGTTTAATCAGGTCGCAAAACAGCACTTTGTGCATGCTTCGAATTTAATCAAACCGTAAAGGCATTTGCGTAACATCCACTATCCAGATACTATACTTACTCACAATGTAATGTGAAATAACCGGCCCATTGTGATTACACCGTTACTATGCACTTACTTTGACGACCGGTTTAGCCTAGTGGGTAGTGCACCTGCCTGTGAAGCTGACGGTCCTGGGTTCGAATCCCGGTCAGGGCAAATATTTGTGTGATGAGCATGAATATTTGTTTCTGAGTCTTGGATGTTTTCTATGTATTTAAGTATTTATATCTATTAAATATATCGTCGTTTAGTACCCATAACACAAGCCTTCTTGAGCTTACTGTGGGGCTAGTTTGATTTGTGTAAGATTGTACTCTAATATTTATTTATTTTATTTATTTTATATGTACATAAGTCGTTAACTGTGACCACCGGGTGGACAAATTTTATTTTTACAACTGACGATGACCCATTTGTTGCTCTCTAAAAACTGGCTCGAATGGCATCATGAAAGAAAATGATGCATATTGCATATTCTCTATTGAAGCGCTGGCAAGCGAATGCTGTCGCTTTTGATACGCGACCTAATTAAAGATAGCAGGGACTTCAGCTCGCAGTGACGGGCTATTCAGTGATTAAACAAAAGCAACGGTTTCTATACAACGCCGGTGGCAAACAAGCTTACGGTCCTGATGGTAAGCGGCCACCGCAGTCTAGAGACGCCCTCAACTCCAAAGGAGACACGTGCGCGTTGCCGACCCTTTATAAGATTTGAGGATGCACTGTGTTGACAGCAGAAGGAACACGTTTAGGTCCCTCGCTCTCAACACAGTGCATCCTCGGGAGCTCTGGCAACCTTGCTCACTTCCAGGAACACAGTCGCTAGGCCAGTTACGCGGCCTGCGTCAGTTTGCGTCCTTCTGAAGAACGAAGTTTTTTCAATTAAGGATATTTAAATTTTTACATGCCCTGAAGAAATAGTGAGTCGTATGCGCTTTAATTAGTAGCTATTGAATATATTAAAAAAGCAAGAAAATATCCTTTCAGTTTATCAACTCCTCCAAGTGGCCGCAAACTAGCGCATCAAATAAACAGGCCGTAAACCCACCTACCGGCCCTTTTTTTACGTTGGGAAAATACATTTACGTATCCCACCCAGTGAAAGACTTGGGTGGGTATGACGGATAATCCGGATGGACCGTACTACCGTCTAAAAACCCAACGAGTACCGGCGACGCCTTAATTCATAATTCATAATTTTATTGCGTTATTAATCATGTGTTACATAAGGTCTTACAAAGAGCATTTTACAGCTGCTAGTGTTCACCTGAACCTTTAGTGGAGCGCCGCAGGATCACAGTGGCATTCTACTGCGACGCACCGGCGGGTGGCCTGCAAATTTTTAATTTGCAGGCCGCAATTCATGCGGGGCACTCACCTGGGTGCCCCTAGCTCCTTTTTTATTTTTTATGTTCTATAGGAGAGGTAGATCCCCTATATTGGCGGCAGCAGGTGCGCGTACCGCCGGCGCCTGCCTCCTCCTCTGCGTCTACGGAGCGGGTGTGCGGCGGGATCATTTTCTCGCAGCCGTTCCGCAGTCTCCTTCTGCGAAATTACCTCTTCACAGAAAGAGACCACGACTTTCCATTGTCTATCGCTGTCGAGCATTGCGCCTACTATGCTCGCCAGCGACAGATCAGCCCCCATCTCGTCCCTCAGTTCCGCTCGATAGGGTTCCCAGGCAGGACATTCCTCGAGAGTGTGACGCAGCAAGTCCACCTCGGCTCCACACTCGTGACAGTTGGGTAACTCTTCCCGTCCGATCCGGTGCAGGTATTTACCGAAGCATCCATGCCCGGTAAGCACCTGGGCCAACCTGAGAGCCCCGTGGCGCCGCCCCACCCAGCGATCTAGATGAGGGCGGATGGCCTGCACTTCGTCAGACCGAATGTTGCGGCCCCCAGTTCTGCCTCCCATCTCCAAAGCATGCTGTTTTGGGCCAAGCTTCGAACTCGTTCCGCCTCCTCTCTAGTCGGAACTTGACCGTCCGCTCTTTGCCTAGCCTTGAAAGCGTGTACCTCCGCGAGGACTGCGGCTTGAAGCTCCCACGGGGGATCTGCCGCCAACACCGTTGCCGCCGCCCACGAGCCTGTACGGTAAGCTCGCGTTACTCTCGCAGCTATAGCTCTTTGACCCACCTGCCGACCCTAGTAACATCGTTAAAAAGTCCAGATTCATCTAAAATTTAAGCTTAAATAGCATCCGAATGTCGCCTAGTTTTTGATGAAAATGTATCCCATTTTACATTATATTAGGATTACATTACTTCAGAACGTGTCTGATAAAAAAACCTAGTAAATCGTTCTCTGTCATTCTTTCTAATGCTAAAAAAAGGTACAGGGCTGTTACTTATTCTGTGAGAAAATATTAAAAGGCGCTAGAATTAGGGTTGGCACAGTACTTACCATTAATTCCGCAGTTTAAGTAAATGCCCCGTTATCGTGCGACGTGTCCCCAAGGTGTGGGTGTAATGGTACTCTTAGGCAAAGGTTCTGAGTAAATGTTTCTAATGTGTGGGTAGAGCTGAAGGTCGAATTTTTTTAACGTGTATATATTTTTTTTTACTACGCCTGTGGCAAACAAGCTTACGGTCCTGATCGTTAGCGGCCACCGCAGCCTATAGACGCCCGCATCTCCAAAGGAGTCATGTACGCGTTGCCGACTCTTTATAAAATGTGAGGATGCACTCCGTTGACAACATATTTTATTATTTCCATGTTGACGTGTTATAGATATAGCTCAAAATATTTTATTATGATTAGTATACCTACTTTATTACTTTTTATCTTGATGCTTAGAGACCTTATACATCTCTAACAAATCTCGAAAGTTATTAGTTTCTTAGTCTTATTTTTGACATGTAACACTACATTTAATTCATGATACTTTGATTATTGTATTATTCTTATTTGATGTACTTATACGTAGATAGATTATGACTTGTAAAAGTTCCCTTGAGGTCTATTTGCAGAATAAATGTTTTGATTTTGATTTTTGATAGAAGGGACAAATTTAGGGGTATATTACTGTAAAACTGTTTTAGGAGCGCTCGTGGCCCAGCGGCGCCCGCGTTCCGTGTGCGGCGAGGATGGGGGACCGCATTGAGTGGTTATTAACTGAGCGCTCCCGTGCTTTGGAAGGCACGTTAAGCCGTTGATCCCGGCTGCTGTCTATGATAGCAGTCGTTAAGCCAAGTTAGTCTTCGGGCGGCTCGAGAACTTCTAACATTCAAGTTGCCCACTCATTTGACAAGCCCAATTCCAATAAGGTCTGGTTTCCCCTCCGGTTGGAAGGTCAGATGGCAGTCGCTTCTGCAAAAACTAGTGCCTATGCCAAAATCTTGTGATTAGGTAGCGGACCCCGGGCATCCTTCAGGATGCCACTGTACCGGGATAACGCTCGGATGATGATAATGTACAATTATAACAAAATTAATATCATACAGTGAAGATAAACTTGCAAAGTTATCTATTACAAATATTACAACATCAGTAAAGTTAGTAAAGTTAAACAAGGAGTATATTGAAATTAATATAATATCCCAGAGATGTACATGGTCTCTGAGCGTCAAAATTAAAATTAATTTAATATTGTTAGAGATGTATATGGTCTCTAAGTCACTGATAATAAAAACGAATCCACAACAGGATGATGTCTCTCGTCGATCCCCTATAAAAAGACACTAGTATTAACGTAGTCACTATGTCCTTGCAAGCATGAACAGACCGGACTCCACAAACAGCACCCGATCACGAGTATGACGCGTATCTCAGCCATCCGACTAGTAAGTTACGGGAATGGTAATGTTTTATATGACAATCTTACACAAATCAACCTAGTCCCAAACTAAGCAAAGCTTGTACTATGGGTACCAAGTGACGATATACATACTTATATAGATAAATAGATACTTAAATACATAGAAAACATCCGAGACTCAGGAACAAATATTCATGTTCATCACACAAATACATGCCCTGACCGGGATTCGAACCCGGGACCTCCAGCTTCGAAGGCAGGGTCACTACCAACTAGGCTAAAGCGGTCGTCAACTAATCGCCGACTATAAATGTGGTCGGATAGTCGGCTTTACCGACCTGTCGTCGAGTAGTCGGTACATCTCTAGTATTTTTGTGAATTTGTCTATGATCGAGATAAAAAAAATCCTATTCCTAAAATGATCCGTCGGAAGTATTTTTTTTCTAGTTTTGCCTTTTATCATAAGTACATTCAGAATCAGAAATTTTATTGGTAAAATGTCATTTTACATGTCAAAAATGTATGTGAATTAAAATTATGTATATAATTTAAAATTAATCATTTAGTTCTGAAATACTATGTCATAAGTCATAATATCTTATTTTATACATTAGGATCAGAAACATTTATTCTCAGTTATATTCATTAAATAAATTATCTATACTTTTATGTGTTGGTCAATGATACATTGTTAATAAAATCATCAATGCTGTAACAAGCCATATTAACTAAAACCTGTTTCAGTTTATTTTTAAATATGTTGTCCGTCGTGGAGTTATTTATACTAGCTGGAAGAGCATTGTACAGTTTCGGGCCTAGTACACTGAGTGATTTCCGAGCCAAATATAATGTACTATGTATAACTTAAAACTCTATATACTTATTTACGGCTAGATTCGATTTGTCTATATCTCGCCTACGTCTCGTAACAGGATATTGGAATGCAAATCGATGTTCATTGCGTCTTGATTCAGTTATGGATGCATCTGCCTCCCTGTGCACCTGCCTGTGAAGCTGACGGTCCTGGGTTCGAATCCCGGTCAGGGCAAATATTTGTGTGATGAGCATGAATATTTGTTTCTGAGTCTTGGATGTTTTCTATGTATTTAAGTATTTATATCTATTAAATATATCGTCGTCTAGTACCCATAACACAAGCCTTCTTGAGCTTACTGTGGGGCTAGTTCGATTTGTGTAAGATTGTCCTCTAATATTTATTTATTTATTTATCCAATACAGTCAAGTTTAAAATGCGTACACACCGTTAACCTAAACGTGAACACGTCGGTATTTTTTTCCATCTTTACCTGCAATTTGCTAAAACGGCACGGCATATTTTGGTGTTCTGTCCAACCTCTTTTGGGATTACAGGCTTTTACGCGGCAATTACGTGTATACACAGTAAACTTAAGAGGACTTATAAGTTTTAAAATGCTTTGATTTCAAATTATGACAAAAGTATTGACATTAACAGTAAAGTTATTAAAGTATACGATGATTTTATTAAAGTTTTAGATAGTAACATAGTCATTTTTTGATTTTATCGTGTGTAGTAGTATTGAAGCGGAAAAAACAAGTTTTTAGCTTGAAAATGGTCGATTTGGAGTGATGTTTGAAACGATATTTCTTAATGAAAAATCCAAAAAATACATTTAAAGTTTATGACATAAGGTCGCCATAGTCCTTTTCTTGATAGTAACGTTGAGAAATTGTCAAGATACGTGTCAATTCAAACAGAAAATGGCATAAATAGATGAGCGTTTTTTAACTGATAAGGACCCTTAAATAAAAAATAAATTCACAACACGTTCACAACGCAAAGGTACCTTTTCGTACATAAACGAGTTAGCTTAGTCCTTAATTGATGTATGAACAGGCTCAATTAGGGATGGTTGTTTACCGACCAATTTTATTATGACTGATGGCGATTTTGGGGGAAAATACGCGTTGCTCCTGTTTTACATTAAGCCGTCGTCTCCCGGCAAAAAAAATAAACAATAGCATTCTTTTGCTATGAGTCCGGGGATCCCAGGGACTGGTAGACGACGTGGTATCATAAAAAGCAACGTACGTAGCTGTTCATAAAATCAAAATCAAAGATTTATTCTGCAAATAGGCCACAAGGGCACCTTTACATGTCAAAATATTAATTTACAATTTAAGAAAGTCTGACTATAATAAGTAATACATTTTTCATGTCAAAATATTAATTTACAGTTCAAGAAGGAATAATAATTTCGAGTTTACAACTATAACAAAATTAATGTCACACAGTGAAGATAAACTTGCAAAGTTACCTATTACAAATATTACAACATCAGTAAAGTTAGAGATGTAGAAGGTCTCAAGATTAAACAAGGAGTATAATGAAATTAATATAATATCCCAGAGATGTACATGGTCTCATGGTATATTGCTATTGGCATATGCTGAGTGGTATCATTTTTAGTTCATAACTCATACTTAATTTAGTTTAATTGTTAATTTCGTCTTATTCCATGTATTTATTATTGTGTAATGATTTAACACAAAATAAATATTTTTTTATTTATTTCTTTCTTCCTTCTAAAATCAAAAGCATATTTAAATATCGTGCACGGTTGTTATCGATAACTTAACAAGATAACTATGTAATTTTTTTTGTAAACTTTTTTTATATTATTACTGTGCCTAATAAATGAATAAATAAATGAACTGAGCAAATATCCAAAATGGGAGCACGAATTATCTCGGGACTTTTGCCAGCTACAAATCCTTGAAATTTTCGAACTGGTTTAAATTTCTCGCTTATCAAAGACTAGCGACCCTCCCCGGCTTCGCACGGGTGCACTATTTAATGGATGTTATTATAAATATATCCCTTCCTCTTCAATCACTCTATCTATTAAAAAAAACCGCATCAAAATCCGTTGCGTAGTTTTAAAGATTTAAGCATACATAGGGATATAGGGACAGAGAAAGCGACTTTGTTTTATACTATGTAGTGATGTTACAAAAATAGTGAGGATCATTTTAAGGTCATATTCAGTTTCGTGTTTCGATTAGGAAAAAGTGGAAGAATTTTTTTTTTTAACGCGATGTTTTTTTTTCTATGGGGAAAGTCGTCCAAGTCAGCCATTTAACTGCTCATATTACAAAGGCCAAAAATTGCGTCAAAAAAAATTTTTTTTGTACTTTAACCTAATCAATACGCATTACCGAATATGCCTTTAAACGGATTTTCACTAGTTTTGTTACACCTGTATATTCTATACGATGCATTTTTTACTTATGAAACACATGTAGATACTAAATTTGGAAATGAATTTCATACTCGTAATATATTTTGATTCATAAGAAGGCAAGTTATTAAATTCTGAGCCAAGTAATGAAATAAAAAATAATAGTGGTTTAAAATTTCTACTAAAATAATCTACCGCTATAAAAATGTAAAACCGGGCGAGTTTCAATCATAATTGAACTGCAGAATTATACACGTAACGCCTGCTATTAAAAGCTATCCAACGTTTGTAAAGAGAAATTACCAAATTGCTACATAAAAAACCTAAGGCACCAGGATCACATAAAATACACGGGAATCGAATAATATCCCCCCAGATGAGACAGGCATTTAACGTGAGCCAATATCGAAAGGCATCAGTCGTGGAAATATCCTTACTGATCCTGCGAGCCTAGTACTTACTTTTACACAACACCAGGTGCTCAGAAACGATAGGAGCCCATTGTAACGAATTTTATGCAACTTTTAATTGTATTATTCATCTTTTTCCTACCTGTGCATATCCCGCGTGTGTGAGTGCGACGGCGACACGTCACGACGCCGAGCCGGCCGGGGGAACACTGAAGCCTGTTGGTCGTGAGGGGATGTTTCAGGCTCTATATAGAGTTGTGAAACGAAGGATTCTGAGGAAATGTAGTTATTAGTGATGGAAAAATGTTGAATTAAACCAAAAAAAATCCTTTGAGATGACAAAGAATAGGGATATTGACATCAAATAAGAAAATCAATAAGATCGAATTTTCTCGGTCGTCTAACGGTCCCGGGAATCCCCGGGCTCATTAAAAAATAATGCTATTTACTGTTACTTTCTTAAGAAATAAAAGTTTGACTTCTTGGAGTTTTTTTTTATTTATTTCATTGCATGTTTGAGAAAAGCACTATACATACCTCGGCATGAAAAGGGGTTGCCAACCTCGTAACTATACTAGACCTTTTCAAAAGGGGTAGGCAGAGCACATAAAATTCAATTCCACTACCACATTTGGGTTTAAAGATCGAGAAAATGTGATATTGCAGTGATAGCCAACTCTTACGACGCCCACGGGGAAGGGGGAAGTGTTATTTCAAACCGGCACCACACGGGGAATGGTGACTGGAAGTGGAAATTAATGACTGAAAGAAAATTAGCCTAGATTAAGAAAAAGATAATAAAAATTAGGGATACGCCGAATATTCGGTTATTATTCGGTATTCGGCATATTCGGCATGTTTATGAATTTTCTGTATTCGGCCGAATTAGTAGCTGCCGAATATTTACCGAACAATTTTAAGAGGGTTTTATTACAAGTTACAAGAGTTTATTATAGTTACTGCTTCGTAAAATAAGTACTTGACCCATTACTAATATAACTGTCAATATATATATTTTTTTAATTTATTTAGAACACAAACAGTCACATAGAGGTATCCAAATTGACAGTACATGAAATGTACCTATACAAAAGAAAACAATAGACCTGGAGGTTCATCATTTCACATAGTGTTAACTACATTATTATATATTTTTTAAACAACACGTAAATGTTAAATTGGTAACTAAAGAAAGATTTCGCTTTGATAGTGAACAAAAATTTTACCATTCAATTAGTCTGTTTTATAACAATAGATGAATTAGGTTGAATAATTCGGCCTCGGAGCTGGACCTTATATTCGGCCGAATGTTCGTATTCGGTCAAACCCATATTCGGAGTATTTTTAATTTATTTATTTATTTATTTATTACACGGGACACCAACAGAGTACATAAGGTAAGGTTACAGTTGTCTTTGGTATAAAAAATGTGGGGGCTTATGTACCCCAATTACAGGTGAACACATCATTTTACAGAGCTTAAGTACAGATCTATGCTAACTACTATGAGAGTTTGATGTTTACAATAAAATCATATGGTTTTTAATATCCATAAATATTCTAATAAAAATTAGATTCCCTCACAAAAGGGGTTTTATCGTCTCCGCTAGTGTCCCGCCCGATAGCGGCGCTCCGATGCGCGGCTACCCAGAGAGCCTACTCTCCCAACTACAAAATTTTCGTATAGTGCCGCCCCGTTCACTCCCGTGTTATACACCATATGAATGAAAGGGACGGCAGGATACGAAGTTCGGATTTCTAAGTTCGGAGTAGAGGAGCAACAGTTGCTAGCTGTGTTGCCAGCGGGGAAACTAATTACGCGGTTAAGTGGATTAGGGAAAATAACTGGCCGGTTAGTTTACTTAGTTTATGGCTGATGGTTTCTGATAGTCATTAGTCATTCAAGAACAATATAAGGTGATGGCTGAGATACGCGTCATACTCGTGATCGGGTGCTGTTTGTGGAGTCCGGTCTGTTCATGCTTGCTAGGACATAGTGACTACGTTAATACTAGTGTCTTTTTATAGGGGATTGACGAGAGACATCATCCTTGTGGATTCGTTTTTATTATCAGTGACTTAGAGACCTTAGTAATTTTGACGCTTAGAGACCATGTACATCTCTGGGATATTACATTAATTTTATTATACTCCTTATTTAATCTTGAGACCTTATACATCTCTAACTTTACTGATGTTGTAATATTTGTAATAGATAACTTTGCAAGTTTATCTTCACTGTATGACATTAATTTTGTTATAATTGTAAACTCGAGATTATTATTCCTTCTTGAACGATAAATTAATATTTTGACATGAAAAATATATTATTATAGTCAGACTTTCTTAAATTGTAAATTAATATTTTGACATGTAAAAGTGCCCTTGTGGCCTATTTGCAGAATAAATGTTTGATTTTGATTGACCAAAATTTGATCGAACATTTATTATAATGGATATACTTATATAAAACCTCGCCTAATAGAATTAGAATTATGAAACCATAAGCCATTCGCAAATACTTATATAATCATCGACAATATGATTGTTTTTCCAATTAGAATTAATGAATGAACTTTTATTTCAAATTAATATCCATATTTATGTCGGTATAATATACATTTTTTAGGAGCGCTCGTGGCCCAGCGGCGCCCGCGCACCGCGTGCGGTATGCGAGGTTAAGCAACGTCGGGCCAGGTCAGTTATTGGATGGGTGACCGCTTTGACTAGGTATTAACTGAGCGCTCCCGTGCTTTGGAAGGCACTTTAAGCCGTTGATCCCGGCTGCTGTCTATGAAAGCAGTCGTTAAGGCAAGTTAGAGGTCTTCGGGCGGCTCGAGAACTTCTAACAGTCAAGTTGCCCACTCACTTGACACGCCCAATTCCAATAATTTCTGGTTTCCCCTCGGGTTGGAAGGTCAGATGGCAGTCGCTTCCGTAAAAATTAGTGCCTACGCAAAATTTGGGATTAGGTAGCGGACCCCGGGCATCCTTCAGAATGCAACTGTACCGGGATAACGCTAGAATGATGATGAGATCCTCTCGACGCAACGCCATTACATAGTTGGTTAAGGAAGCCATTGAAATCTAAAGGCATAAGAATTTCAACCGGGAAGATGGGTTTCAACTGTCAAGTGTCTGGCGTCCAGTGATCCGAAAGTTCTCAAATCGAAAAGAGACTGTTTCCGGAAAGAACTCGCGTATTGATACTGTGAGTGTGGTGTGTCGTGACCGTAATCGAGTTTCAAGTGACAAGGCGGACGGTGGTAGTGACGGTGACACTGTGCGGAAAAAAGCGAACCAGGAAGAGGGTAGATCGCTATGGTGTGTGGGTAGACCACAACTAAAACTCGCAGCACGTCAGTTAATCCTTGATAATGGCGCTTGCAACAGTGCCGAAATATCGGGAACTCAAAAATACAAATATACATTTTAAATATCCCGTTTCAAATCGTAATTCTAATATATTTCGTGCCTGAAAATCCCCAAAATAAAGGAAAAGACCTATACGTGGCAACACAATCCCCAGACACGGTTGTCATGCGACCAATTCAGGAATGTAATCGTGTCACATTAATTTGTAAACTCAAACCGGACTTTCATATTTGGAAGGATAGAATAGGATGCTGCGATATTACAAAGTTTGTAATTACATTCTTTTACACGAAATTGTACCTTGTAAAAAGAGTGGTACGGTTGATAATGGTCACATATTTAACTGTGTTTTTGACCGCGTTTCTATCAGATTGATTGATCTCTCATACATAACGTAAGCAAACACTATTTAGGCCGGGTTTTATAAAGATCCGTTAGACCAAATGTCAGATCAAATTTCAGTAACTCAGTACATTTTTTGACATAACAAACCGACATAAGGTCTAACGGATCTTTATAAAACCGACCCTTAGTTGAACATTCGGTAACTGGGTCATTCTACTTTTTCATGACCAGTTTTCTATTACAAAAAAAATCTATGATATGTATTGAATTAGTGTACAAAAATAGGATTTCATAATAGTACCTGAACCTAATAACAGGAATTTATAGGTAAAACTACTTAAATATTAGCATATTGTTGTAGAAGGTGGGTAACAGTGGTAAAAACCATTTTTTCATACAAATGGTGAGACATCCAAGGACCACTGAGTTACTCGATTTATGGATATTAGCTCTGGTTCGTTAATTATCAAAACTATCGGAAGTGATACTGCAATTAAACCTCTTTCTAAATAACTATACAAAAATATAAAGCGAGGGCCAAGTATTCCAAAATCTGCATTAAAAAAAGTGTCTTAAAATTATGTACATGAAAAAGTAGAATGGCCCAACTATGTGTACTTCACTATTCCAAAATTTCTGAACGTCCATTCTATTAAAACACGACTGCACTGGATAAAAGTGAACTAAAAAAAAAACAAGTTCCAAAATAAAGAAATTAGGTATGGAAATGTATTTTTCACCTCACTAGCTCGGAAAGCCCTTTTTTATTATTTAAAAACAGATAGCAACACTGCATTTCATCCACAAGAGTGCAAAGAATATTTGAAATCCGAACGTGCTATTTGTAACTTTTTTAAACATAACAACATGTATAGGCCAGTCCAGACAGTCCAGCGCCAATAAATTTATGTTGTGTTATAAAAAACTAGTACCTACGCCAATTCTCGGGATTAGGTAGTGGACCATGGGCATCCAACTATTTTTCGGATGCAACCCTACTAAAAAAATAATTTTCTCCTTATACACGGTTGCAAAGTTATCTTACGTCTCGTGTGTTGCAACACTCGCTACACTCAGGATTCTATTTTTAAACCACTCGCTTCGTTCAGTAAAGAACGTGTTAAAATCTCACTAAATATGACGTTCAAAATATCCACCTCGTTTAAAGTAGATATATATAAATGACTATTTTGAAATTTCTATGAATTAGGAATATTTATGATCGCCACTGGATAATTCTCATCGTTAAGTTAATTGATGTCCTTACCGGTCCGAACGTTAAGTGAAAGTTAATGAAATCAGAGTGCAATTTAAACTTACTGTTGACTCCAGTTTACTCTATACCTGGATCCCTAACTGTTAAAACAGTTAAAGTCAAAAATAACTCACGAGTCGTTAACAATCCGGGCCCGGTAAGGACAAATTATGAAAATGTTAAATGGAATGAGAATCATCCAAATTTTGGAATGAGAATACCCCACTGATTCCGTGTACATGTTCCAAGATAGTATGTATTTATTCAATTATTCAAGATTTAACTTCATTCCATATTCACTTCCAGCTAAAAATTTGATCGTGTGGCGTTACTCCTGTCAACTGTCAAATCTGACATGTTCTGCATCGCGCTATCGAAGTTTCTAAAATTAGTTGCATAAATATAACTTCCCAACAACTCTCATTGGACTTCGGTCCCTGGTAGATCTCTCTATTGTCGTCTCTTCCTGTGTTTCCTATCTATTATATATATGTATATAATTTGTAGATACTCCTTTTCCTGTATATATTCAACGTATATTATTCTTTATAGGAGCACATTTCCTACTTATCCACAATCGTAAGGAAAACCTCGGAGGTCATTTAAAGAACTGCTTTGATTGATTTATTTAATTTAAATCTATTTAATAACTACAATCGTTTATTTTATTTATATTTACTACAACAACAAGACATATAAAACTCATCAATTTTAAAACCGCACCGGTAAACATTTCAATACTTTCGTCTCTTTGATTCCCGTAGCCCATCCAATTATAGCCACTAATATCATTTATAAACTTCATCATGTCTTCAGAATGTTCATACATGTATAACTGGATCCCATTCCAGACATACACTATCGAATATTCTAGAAGTAACAGCGCGACTGGTATCTGAAATCAGATTAAGCTTGATATCAAAACAAAATTAAATATTTTGAAAAACCCACTACGGATGTACAGTGAAAAATGTTTACTGCCCCCCTGGCGAGTTATCATCATAACTCCTAGCTAAAATTCGGGCCGACTAAACTACAAACGTATTGCAGAAAACCGTTTCTTAATCCGTCAAGCCGTTTTGATGATATTGATGTGCACACACAAACAAACAAACAAACAAACAAACAAACAAACAACCTCTCACCCTAAACGCATATACCTTCTCCGTTCCGTCGTGGGTAATAAAAAGAGCCATAAAGAACGTACAAAGAGATCATCGAAGTACAATGTTCGATCTCAATATCTACATGATTTGATACTTCCGAAAGCTAACTCCTTTATGCACAAGAAGATTGCATTGTTGAGAGTTTATTGACGACCGCTTTAGCCTAGTTGGTAGTGACCCTGCCTTCGAAGCTGGAGGTCCCGGGTTCGAATGCCGGTCAGGGCATGTATTTGTGTGATGAACACGAATATTTGTTCCTGAGGCTTGGATGTTTTCTATGTATTTAAGTATATATTTATCTATATAAGTATGTATATCGTCGCCTAGTACCCATAGTACAAGCTTTGCTTAGTTTGGGACTAGGTCGATTTGTGTAAGATTGTCCACAAATATTTATTTTATTTTATTTTTATTTATGTCGACTATTCGTGTCTATAACAATCTTCCTAGCGAAATAAGTCTAGAAGGAATTCGTTTTAAAAGGTCCTATAAAGTTTCTTGACCGAAAATGTGTATTATCTATAGTGTAAACTTTCCATAAATTCATCTTATAGTTTAAGAGCCGACGACACTGAACCTAGTTCGATAAGACTCCCAGATGAGATATATATTATAAGATGCGTCATTCCTGGGGGAACACGAAACGGCTATGCTGCCATGCAAAAAACCTGGTGGCCATAGTAAAAAAAATTTTTCAAAAAAAATAAAATTTCCGGTTTCTAGTACGATAAGTCTCCCAGGTTCCGTTTGTTCCTCGATACAGGGGAGGGGTAGGACTATACGATAATGCAGTGCTGCAAGCCCCCCTGACTGGCCTTATCAGTGGCAGCAGCATGATAAGTGACGCCAATATTGAGGTATCTAGTATGATCGGTCTCCTAAAAAAACCAAGGCTCATCTGAAAGATCATCAATTTCTGTGTAAGAAAAACCACTGCTGCCTTTTCCTAATAGTGGAGAAGGTGGTGCTGCAGCGATTGAAGGAGCTCAGTACACTGAACCTAATTCGATAAGACTCCCTGATGATATGTATATTATAAGATGCGTCATTCCTGGGGGAACACGAAACGGCTATGCTGCCATGCAAACAACCTGGTGGCCATAGTAAAAACATTTTTTCAAAAAAAATAAAATTTCCGGTTTCTAGTACGATAAGTCTCCCAGGTTTCGTTTGTTCCGCGATACAGGGGAGGGGTAGGACTATACGATAATGCAGTGCTGCAAGCCCCCCTGACTGGCCTTGTCAGTGGCAGCAGCATGATAAGTGACGCCAATTTTGACGTATCTAGTATGATCGGTCTCCTAAAAAAACCAAGGCTCATCTGAAAGATCATCAATTTCTGTGTAAGAAAAACCACTGCTGCCTTTTCTCAATAGTGGAGAAGGTGGTTGCTGCTGTGATTGAAGATCGCCTTCAGCGCAGCTGGATTCGGTTTTTCAATTCAGTTTTGTCAGCAATCGCCCGGTTCCTTTCGATTTGCACTTAAGAATAATTTTGCTTGTCGTTGATTGCATAAACAAATGATTTTGAAAAGTTATTCTCCATTATACCGAAATAAGAGCTCCACAGAGAATCCACAAAACACTTTGTATACACTAGCTGAATAATTGATAAAATGTACATCAACCTTGTGTGATTTGAAGACGAGATAAAAGCGGTAACTCAAAATGAAGCTTTTTCAATAAAAATCAAGTACACCTATTCTGTTTCCATCTGTGTTAGTTAGCTGTAAAATATAACTGTATTTCCATTATATCTGCACTAGATACGGCAATCGTAAACTTTTATAAAACAATTAATGAGGCTATAAGGAGACATATTCCTCTGGATGCCCGTCGTTGCGTGGTAAAATATCCGATTTGGTACAGTGCAGGTCTAATAAAACTTATAAAAGAAAAGGAAAACATGCATCACAAGTGGAAAAGATACGGGAATCCCTTAGATTATGATAGCTTCTCATTATTGCGCAAGCGTCAAAAACGAATGCAAGACATGTGTTGGGAAAAGTATCTCTCTTCCGTTCAAGAAGGAATTAAACGCAACCCTAAACAGTTATGGTCATTCATAAAGGCTCGGCGTGGCGGTTCTGCCTATCCCAAATTATTTGACTACAATGGCCAAACTTTGGAAAACAATGATCAGATTTGTGAGGGCTTCAGCAACTTTTTCAAGTCTGTTTTTATAGAGCCCCTTAATATGTATCCTGTTAATGATTTAGCGCCGCCTTTTTGTGACAGTGGACAAATTATTTCTGCGATTCATGTTTCAGCCGCTTATGCAGAATGCCCTAAACACAATAAACAATTGGTGCAGGGAAAACGAACTATCCGTAAATGTGGACAAAACAGTTGTTGTGCCGTTCACCAACAAGAGGAAACTCGACGAGATGCGGCCCTTGGTGATGAACGGCAAAACAATCCCACTGTCATCCGAGGTCAAATATCTGGGCGTTATACTCGACCAGAAACTGACCTGGAATCCGCATGTAAACGGAGTTATCCAGAAGGCTAAAACAGCCCTTGGTATCTGCTGTCGTTTAGCGGGCAATAGCTGGGGACTGAAACCCAAAATTGCCCTGTGGCTATACACGTCCATAGTGAGGCCGATAGTGTCTTACGCCTCTGTGGTCTGGTATAGGAAAATGGCACAGAAAACTACAATTGCGAAGCTGAGCAGCCTGCAAAGGACTGCCTGCATCATCGTCACTGGCGCCATGTCAACTTCCCCGACGGCGGCTCTCGAGGCCGTGCTGAACCTGCCGCCCCTTAACTTCCACCTGGAAAAGGAGGCGAGGTCCAGCATGCTTAGAATAGCTTCCGCGGGGAAAGGGAACTGGCTATCTACAGCCTTGAGATCACTCAAGGACTCAGTGTACGAGATTCCAGTTCTGGGGATGCCGTTAGACACAATGCCCCCAAAACACTGTACACAGAAATTCTACTCTGTGGAACTCCCGCAGCGAGAAGACTGGTCAAACGGTCTATTAGTTTGGAAACCTGGTAGCCTAAAGTGGTATACTGACGGCTCCAAATCCGGTTCTGAGGTAGGATGCGGAGTATACGGAGAATCGCCCAGACGGGCCATCAGTCTGAATCTGGGAAAGTACTCCTCAATATTTCAAGCAGAAGTATACGCCATCTTAGAATGCGCGACAACTAACCTGCAAAGCAACTACCTCAATAATACTATTTACATCCACTCGGATAGCCAGGCGGCGCTCTTGGCCCTCAGCTCGGATGTTATAACGTCCAGGTTGGTCGAGAACTGCCGGGAAACATTAAATAACCTTGGTACGAAAAACAAGGTTATTTTACGTTGGGTACCGGGGCATGCAGGCGTCGAAGGAAATGAAAAAGCCGACGAGCTTGCACGAGCAGGGGCGAAGGGGGCGCTTTGCGGACCAGAACCGTTCTGCGGTATCCCCAAAAGCCTGACCAAGCTCACCCTGAAGACCTACTGTTCTTATAAAACCATTCAGGCCTGGAGAGCAATCCCAGGTCTGAACCATTCCAAGGCACTAATCAAGGCCTTTAGCAAAAAGGCGTCATCGGATGCCTTATTGCTAAGCAGGAACCAACTGCGCATACTGGTAAGGGTGCTTACAGGGCATTGTTGCCTAAACAAGCACATGCATACGATAGGCTTGAGTGACACAAGGCGGTGCAGACTCTGTTTTGAAGCGGAGGAGACGCCTGCACACATCCTAACCGAATGCCCTAGCCTAATGCGCAGTCGTAGCTCATTGCTGGGCAAGCACATCATGCGCCCGGATGAGATTAAGTGTCTCGAGTACAGGAAAATCCTGCGATTCTTTGAGTTTGTAGGACTTGACCGAGAATTGTAGTATGTGGCGATCACAATAGATCAGAAATGGTCGCAGTGATACGAGGGCTGGAAAGCCCGGGAATAGCCACAACACCTAAATAAAAAAAAAAAAAAAAAAAGAAGTAGACCGGTTATTTATGAAATGAAGGGTTCCGTGCCATTACCTACTAGTCCACAATTAAAACCACTATTCAATACATATTAGACTCTAAAAATTCGTATCTTCTAAGGAAACTAACGGCACTTACGATCTTTTGTTTGGGCAAGACAGTTTCAGCGAAAACCCAAAGACTGTAAAACCTATCTTGTTCAAATCAAAAATCTTTGAAAGTACCTATTTATTAATGCACACCACCCAGGGCTCGGAACCGGTTTTTACTATTTTGGAAATATCTCCTAAAGTACTTCTCACATCTCCATTTTTATTTGAAGATTTGCTTTTGTTAGCCTTCATCTATGCAATAAATGATTTGAAGTGTGAAAAAATATGGAATTTTTTAACCGGTTAATTGTATGAAGTCGAAACCGGTTTCCGAGCCCTGACACCACCACATTTTTTTTTCAGAATCTTAAACTTCCTCTTCCTCATGGTTTGGAAATTTAAAATTCTCCCCCACAATATAGGGTTGGTACGGAACCCTTTATTGTGGGTAATCCGACACGCAAGTATATAGTTTAGACCCGATTTTGGCCGTCGTCGTGTTTGCATCCGCTTCCGGTTAACAAAATCGATTTCAGCGACCACCAAAACCCTTTCTAGGACACCTCACAGGACCAGATTCGAGTTGCAATATTGATTTTTTTACACTTTTCTACAAAAGGAGCCAAAATTCGGCTCGGCAACATTCATAATCGGATTCAGCAGGCTATTTTACTTCGGAAAAGTACGTCATGTTACCAAAATGGCTCACAAAATTCCGTTCAAATTGAAATAATGTCATAAAACTACCAGTTACATAGATCGGCTATAAGACGCACGCCCAAGAGCGACGGAAAAGGTATTGAAAACAGCAAATTATGAAAGACTAGTTTGGCGTAGAACTCATTATAGTTACAGGAAAATAAATCCTAATCCTAATCCTAATCCTAATAATATTGCAAACGTGAAAGTTTGTGCGGATGGATGTACGTTCCGCTTAATCTCAAAAACTACTGAACGGATCTCTATGAAACTTTCCAGTATTGTAGCTTAGACATCAGAATAGGACATAGGCTACCTTTTATCCGCGGGTAACACCGCAGGGTGCTGCTAGTAATAACATGTATAGTGCTTTAAATTGCTGATTATGTTTCTATGCCGTCAGCAACTATTGTCATTCGTTCTTATATATAATAAGAATGAATGACAATACTGCTTTGGCTAATATATTGACTGTGCTGAGAGTCCTTATCAGTTAAAAAAACGCTCATATATTTAGGCCATTTTCTGTTTGAATTGACACGTATCTTGACATTTTCTCGAGTTACTATCTAGAACAGGCCTCTATTTCACAAAAGCTGACAGGCGCGAAAATTGACAAAAAAGATTACAATTTTAGTTGATAAAACAGTTTTCACATGAAAATTGGCGATTTGTCAGCCTACATATGTCAAATACATACATATGTTGACTTGGTGAAATAGGCGCCAGGACTGTTGCAACCTTATGACATAAACTTATAATGTATTTTTTTGGATTTTTCGTTAAGAAATGTCGTTTCGAACATCACTCCAAATCGACCATTTTCAAGATAAACATTATTTTGTTTCCGCTTAAATACTACTACACACAGTAAAATCAAAACATGGCTATGTTACTATCTAAAACTTTAATAAAATCATCGTATCCTTTAATCACTTTATGGGTATTATCAATACTTTTGGCATAATTTGAAATCAAAACATTTTAAACACACCACCACCAAGGTAGACATCACCAATTACCTGTACATTATATTTATTTAATTTATTAATTCAATTGTAATACTCAAAGCAAATAATTGTATTGAAATTTGACCACCTTTAAATTATTCTCATCATATTATCTTATTTAACTCATTTTATTGTTAACCTACAGCTATCATAACTTAGAATACATTAGATTAGATTAATATAAATTGCTACACCCTAACAGGGTCCATGATGTACCTGCTCAATGTTTAGAAGTAAGACCTTGTAAATTGTAATACCATGGTTGCAATTATTGAATAAATAAAATAAATAAAAAAACATTGACGTAATAAAACTTATGAAGCCTCTTAAGAATACAAAAACATTTAATTACCTCAAGAAAGCAGGTTGCAGGGTGGAAAGTATTCTTCAGTGGGAAAAACGTGAGTTTCTTGAGCAACAAACAATTACTGTACAAATAAACGAGGTTTGCCGGCCAATAGTTAGCAGATAGCAAACCACCCACTGAAACCACAAAAGGAATGAGGTGGTTTTTTTATGTTATAGGGGGCAAACGATCAGACGGATCGCCTGATGGTAAGCAATTACCGTCGCCCATAGACACCTGCAACACCAGATGAGTCGCAAGTGCTTCTTTTTTTTTTGAACCTGACTGTGGCTTTATAGGCCGGGCCCAATAAAGCGATAGGACTGCGCGGTTGGAGAGTAGCCTGGGGAAAATCCAAGGGAAAACCTCCGGCACGACCACGCGTGTGGTTTGAAACACTGGAATACTCTAAGAGTTTGCGCTCCAGTGAGATTGGTTGAGTGGTTTCAA
The DNA here is from genome assembly GCA_963556455.1 of Epiblema foenella. Lineage (NCBI taxonomy): Eukaryota > Metazoa > Arthropoda > Insecta > Lepidoptera > Tortricidae > Epiblema > Epiblema foenella. Next base: position 1,334,786 of record OY747118.1, read on the forward strand.
CCGAATCTGAGGTGTGAGTGGAATCGAGCTACTGGGAGTTTTGTCGCTTGTTCACTAAACCTGGCCTAGCTGAGAAGAGTCCAGCAAGAAACTCAGCTAGGCCTGGGTCGGATTGACTCTACCTGGTGTGCGGCGGTACCGGGACGAATAGGGACTATATGTGTCACTGTTGTCGCGATCGCGCGGTGGACGTCCCGCAAAAAATCTATGACATGTATTAAATTAAGTGTACAAGATTAGGATTTCTAAATAGTGCCTGAACCTAATAAAAGGAACGTATAGGTAAAAACACTTAAATATTAACTTGTTGCTGTAAAAGATAACACAGTGGTAAAAACTATTTTTTCACATAAATGATGAGACATCCAAGGACCACTGAGTTACTCGATTTATGGATATTAGCTGTGGTTCGTTACCAAAACTATCGGAAGTGATGCTGTGCAATGAAATCTCTTTCTACAAAAATATGAAGTGAGTTCCAAGTATTCCAAACTCTATATTAAAAAAAGTGTCTGAAAATTATGTACAAAAAATTAGGTCGCCGGTGATTATGTAGAACTAGGTACAATTTTTGGATTCTGATTTCGTACGATAGATAATAATGTATGAAGGAATACTCGGATGGTGCAAGTTGCATGCAATTTTCGTTACATTGCCGGGTTTGATCGTACTCGACTTATCTCCGCAGCCCGCAGCCCGCAATGGAATGAACATCGCATGCAAATTCTTGCACTACATAAATCGGGCTTATGTATAAGGCCGAAGGGCTGTTGTAATGAAATGAAATGAAATCATTTGTGATAATCCATATTGAAAGGGACCTTATGGCGGCCGGCACTTACGCCTTTATTGCCGCTGTTCCAATACAATAGTGAATATGTGCAACGTAAGCGCCTGCCGCCATAAGGTCCCTTTCGATGTGGATTATCACATTTATTCTTCAATTTAGGCATGTTACATGCACTTATGAATGTCAAAAAACTACCACCGGTTCATAAAATAAGCCTCTGCTTCGAGAAGAACCGGCGTAAGAAACTCGGCGAGGTGTCATTTTTTCAAAACAATATACAATGTATATAAAATAACAGTATCATAATAATATAAGATTTCAAGCTTACATGGTCATTTACATTAGAATTACGATTTGAAACGGGATATTTACCATGTATATTTGTATTTTTGAGTTCCCGATATTAATATACATGGTAAATATCCCGTTTCAAATCGTAATTCTAGTATCATAATACTACAGAATTCAAATGCTACAATATAAACATACATATATATTTTTTAATATTAAGGACAAAATATTTCTGTGTTAGATTACTTGTTAGGGACGCTGTCACTGCCAAATGCGTTGTTCACCATCCTTACCTTCAAAGTCTGGTTGTAAAGATATTTCGTTGATCAAGAATACCACACTGATGATGATAGCTACAGAACTCGTCATAGCGTGGCATCTTTGATGGATGTTATATTTCTAAATTTCACCGAATACTTGGAAAGATGTTTGTCATATTGTGATAGATGGTGATGAGTTGACACTTGGTTGCCAAGGAACACAGTAGTAAGCAAAACGAGTTCTACAGATCTATTTCAATATTTTGGATGTACAAAGTTTCTTATCGTTCACGCTTCGCGTGGAGTTGAGTTACGCTTACATAGAGGTTCAGTTTACAACTTTACATGTAGTTTATGCATTCTATGTGTAGACGCCGGTGCCGGTGATGATGGAACTCGACGACTCAAATAAAACTTCTATGTAAAGTTGACTGTATAATTTCAATAGGTGCTGATTTACAAAATAGTTTGGCCAAAAGAGGTATGTGCAGAAGTGGTTGTATGTGAGAACAAAGAAAAGGTAATGACGAGCAAGATTTGATAATTTGAGTTAACGTATGTTACAATGGTAGGGATAAAGCGTATGTGAAGCGTTGCTATTGGTGGCTTTAAAAAAGCCGCTCTTATACTAACCGTGCCCGACGGGCGCGTTTTGCTACTGCATACTAAGTTATTATATATGTGTAAAATTGAATAAGAGTTGCCTTCGCAACACTATGTGCCACTGTATCTATGCATTTTTGGCCTAATATCTAAATACCTTTTAAGGGGATGCCTCGATTCGGTCAACCACGCCCCCCTTGAAAGAGACACGCTTATGTCTTTCCCGCACGACAAAACGGGATGCAACACTTCGCGAATGGCATTTTTAGACAAATCTCGATAAATATCTGACTGTGTGCAGCAGGCGAATCACGTAACTTTATGAACTAACGGTAGATAGATTTTACTGTCAATTTTGAAGTATAACTGTATAATTTGACATTAAAATCTACCTAACGGTAGTACAAAAGTTACGTGATTACCCCGCAGTTTTATTAAATTTCCTCTTGACAGAGTTTAGATGAGATAAAATACCATGGTTTTAATTTAATTGTGTCGTTTAATAATGCGTTGTTTTAGTAGGCTGAGTAAAAAAAGGAAAATAAAGACTCAACTTTGGATTTTTTGGATTTTTTTCTATCCAGAAAATTTTAAGCGATCATGTTTCGGCTATAGTCAGAAACACAGCCATATAGTCAAGAACCACGTATCTGAAAATGAATCCTTATTGTTTCCTCGTCTAGGCAGAACAGCGTTTCAAAAAACGCGATATTTCTCGCACGGCCTTAATAACTAATTTACAGGCGGTAATAATACTTAAATAACAATAACTTAAATATTGAAACTAACTTAAATCTAAAACAGGCCCTTGGGGCATTGTACCGAGGATGCTGGTGGCATTTCCTCGCTGTATCGCAATGCTGATACGTTGTGCGAGGAAGTCGCCAGCTCTTCCGTCACCAGTTACGTCAACCAAACGCTTCGCGATTTCAGCAAATAACTTGTGCGCGCTGGGACCCCATGGACCAAGAGTTTCGACACCAAAAGGTACAAAATTGAGATTAACATTATCAACGGAAGTAATATGTGTTCGACAAATATTACAATTGAATTAGCTACATTGCTCTAAACAAATACCGAATAAAAAATATATATAAAATACCCCAAAATGGAAGTTATCATTATATACATTTATTTACTTTTTTTTTATACAGCGCCGGTGGCAAACAAGCTTACGGGCCACCTGATGGTAAGCGGGCACCGCAGCCTATAGACTCCCGCAACTCCAAAGGAGTCACGTACGCATTGCCGACCCTTTATAAAATTTGAGGGTGTTTTGTTTCATATTTTACTTGTGATAAGTTTCACGAATTTGTTCGGTGATAATTAAATAATGCATTTCTTGTAGCCTATACGGTGTCCCACTTCTGGGCAAAGCCTCCCCTCCCATTGTCTTCCACTCGTTCCAGCTCTGAGCAATTTCGGGACAGTCATTGAGAAAAGCGTCTGGGTGATCCTGCCATCTCCGCCACCTTGTGCTCACTCCTCCACATAATAACACAACAGCTTCCTCGCTCAACGCATCAGCACAGCGATTCAGCGAGGATATGCTGTCAGCATCTTAGGTACTATGCCCAGGGAACCCAATTTAGTTTAGTTTTCCACTAAAATCACTTATTTGCTTTAAATATAATGAATATAAAAACGTACAAACTAAACTAAAGATAAAACCTACTTACAAATAAAAAATGGGCTCTAGTTGAGAGCTCAGTGGTAGGGTACCCAGAAGGCTCATGGGATATGGCTACGGTATCCCCTGCCTGTCGTAGAAGGCGATTAAAAGGGGGTCTCGGGGTCGTAGTTGGGGGCTACGATCGTTATAGAAACATAGCTGGACCCACATAAGTGGACTCTAGGGCGGCACTGGTGCGTTCCGTACGAGATCCCAGCGCCGCCCGAAATGGGTTGAGGAGGACAAGCGGGGGGTTTTTAGTCGGTGCAAGTCCGACATAACCACCGCGCCGCCCCCACGGTGCGGAGGTATCCATAACGGATTTTCCCCCCGTCGAAAAAAAAGGGTGCTCAGAAGGCTGGCGGTAGTGCCGCGCTGCACAGCAAGACCGATACGCTGAGCGAGGTACGCGCCAGCCTGCTGGTCACCCGTCGCGCCAACAAGACGTTTCGCCAGCTCCTTATAAGTGCTGTGAGCACCAGGTCCCCACGGCCCTAGTGTTTCCACCCCAAACGGCTCAAACATGTAGGCACTGTCAATGACTGCATATTTGCGCCGCTTGAGGTGTTCAGCCGCGTCAGCGGCACCTCCAGCCCTGACTCAGGTTCCTGGACGATGAGACGGTGCTACGGTATCCACACAAGTGGCATCCCAGACTTTTGTTGTTTAGTTTGAATTTTTAGTCATATATATTTTTACAGTCTCATGTTATTTTCTTTGTGAATAACAATTCCACAATATTATGTATGTATGTATGTAAAATTCTTTATTGTACATGAGTAAAACATAACATAAATTACAAGAACAGTTGACATATATGTACAAAGGCGAGCTTATCCCTGTAAGGGATTTCTTCCAGCTAACCTTTGAGCAATTGAGTGGAGATTAAGATTAATAGGTAAACCGAGAAACATGTACAATTCGAACACAAAATTATCTTTATAACATCACAATAAATCAATTAACGTATAAAACTTAACATACCAACACATTGTAACAAAAATGTATTAACTAAGTTTTCATTAACAAAATAACGTAAATAAATGATAATTCTTTACATTTCTTCAATATAATTAATATTTATTTATAATTACGTACGTACTTTCTACACGTTACAATTTACAACATAATACTATGTTATAAATTTTAACTCCATGGATAGTAGGTAATAAATATATTTGTATGTGGGTGCAAAATGTTGAATTCCTTATTCTGTTGTATAGAACCAAAATAGCCTAGAACCAGAATACCAAATAAGAAAATCAAGAAGTTCGCATTTTCTCGAAAAAAAGTCAAATTTTTAATCAAATGGCGAAATGAGTAACTCAAAAGAAATAATTAAAAGTAAATATTACATAATTAAAAGTCTTCAAAGTTTTCTTCAATTAGATCTCAAGTCAAAGGTTGTCCCGAATAAACCATAATTTAAAAAAGTCAACAACCAATTATTTTAAGCAAATGCCACGGACTAGCATAGAGTAAGAACTCGCCATAAAACAAATGAATACACATAAAACTACAATATAATCAGACTCCATTATTTCTTCCAATTAAATTTGCCAAGCTGATAGCAAACATTGATAACTTTTACGATGGATTTCTAAAAACAATGATCACTAACTTAGGATTAGGTCTTCTTTTGTTTTTAAGTAATAGTGTATTAAGTGATCACTATGTTGGGGGAAGAAAAGGTATCTACATCGCATACGTACCGCCCCAGTCCACATCAGGTGATCAGGGACAGAAAGAGGAGCCAGTAATACAAATGAGACGGCAGGAAAGCAATGAAGAAATCAAGGCTATTCTAGAAGAGAACTACAGATTCAAGAACGATGAGGTGGCGAAGAGGTTTAGAATTGCTACAGAAAAGAAAGAAGGTAAAGCTATTTTAAGCTATCCGTAGCAGAACTGGGGTCACCGACATAGCCTTCAAAATTGCGAGACTAAGTGGCAGTGGGCAGGGCACATTGCTCGCAGGACTGACGGTCGATGGGGCCAGAAACTGCTTGAGTGGCGTCCACGCACCGGAAGACGAGCTGTCGGTAGGCCTCCGACAAGGTGGAGTGATGACCTGGTGAGGGTCGCTGGAATCCGGTGGAAACGAACGGCACAGGACCGGTCTAAATGGCGAGCCTTGGGGGAGGCCTATGTTCAGCAGTGGACGTCTTTCGGCTGAAATGATGATGATGATGATGAAAGCTATTTTCGCATTTGGCAGTGCCAGGGCGATTCTCCGAGCGTTTGAAACGCTCGTTTGTAAAGTCATTGTCGACTCACGATTATCTATTTAAAGTTAAAATAAACCGGCGAAAACATTGGTCAAATAAGACTCAGACCCGATTTTGTTTTACGCTTTTTACAAAAGTTTACTCTGATCATCGTCTTCTTTAACAATATTTAATGAAACGACAATGACGAAAAAAAACCGCCGTTGAAACGCCAAAGTTAGTCGAGTCAGTAATGATTCTTTATATTTAAATTTAAATAGTTTTAGTAACTTATATCAGTTAACATTTATTTTTAACCGCGTTACATCTTTGTGTGAAAGAACGAATGCCTCCTCACACAAGTGTCATACTTAAAAGGAGGATTCGACACCATTTTGTGTACACGTTAAAAAAATAATGTTTTTTTTTATTTGCTTTGATTTGATTTAATTTATTTTAATTTTTAATTTATTTTTCCCAAAAAAGTATGGTACAGTTACATTTGTTTCCGTTTCGCCAAACGTTAAGTTTATCGGCGTAATATTACACTCACTTTCATTTTTTGTACCAAGTTATAGTATCTAATGACCTAAGTAATAAAGTAATTAATCCCTATCCTTTGAATATAAAACAAGATGGGTACTAGCTTCTTTAATTAATATTAAGCATCTTGCGTTGCGATGTTTAATAGCAACCTTTTGAGTTTGTTTTTAAATATATTTTTACTGCTACACTCGTTTTCAAATGTAATTTAAATGAGTGCTTATTGCCCCACGATGCGCGGATGCGGGGCGGTATCGACACAGTTGCATCGGCACTGCCTCGCTTCTCCGTAATACAATTATACTACTACGCAAATGTAATAATTACCGAATACCGACAATACATCGTAAGTAATGAAATCCAGGTGACGTCAGTAAGCTATCAGGGTTGTCGGGAAAGTAGAAAATACCACATACCTATAGTTACGCCCCGTCAACTCAAGTAGTATTAGTGTTTGGATGGTAGGGTTTTTGCGATGATAGTGTTTTTTTTTTAACCTGACTGTGGCTTTATAAACCGGGCCCAATAAAGCGGTAGGAGTGCGCGGTTGGAGAGTAGCCTGGGGAAAATCCAGGGGAAAACCTCCGACACGACCACGCGTGTGGTTTGGAACACTGGAATACTCTAAGAGTTTGCGCTCCAGTGAGATTGGTTGAGCGGTTTCAACCGAATCTGAGAGTGGAATCGAGCTACTGGGAGTTTTGTCGCTGGCTCACTAAACCTAGCCTAGCTGAGAAGAAGATGATAGTGTCCTCTTTCGATTAGTCTCCATTGATAAAAATTTCACTTCGTCAAATTGGTGGATATCATTTTTGGGGGCTTTGATCGATTGTCAGTTGCATTCGTGAATCATTTAATCATTTAATCATCATTTATTGCATCCATGGTTTACATAGGTCTTACTATTTTAATTTTTAGATCACATGGACCCTGGTAGGGCACAGCAATATGTAGTCTTATAGCTAAATTACATTTAAAGTCAGTAATAAATAATATAATACTATTAATAATTAATTTTAGAACATTCCTTTCAAATTGTATTTCGCACAGTCAAAAATTATATAATAATTATTATAATTAGATTTTAATAAATTATTTCGTAGTGACATTAATAAGCTATTCCAAATATTAATTATATCATGTTTTATCGTCAAGGAAATCTTTAAGGCTATAGTAACACTTATTAACTAGGAAGTCCTTCAACCGTCGATTGAACTGCTTTTCTGTTACTTGTTGTTTTATGTCATCACCAATTTTATTGTAGATATTTACTGCCATCACGTTTGGGCTATTTCTGTGTAGTTTAAGATTAGATCGTGGGGCTGGTGCTAAGTTATTTTTGAACCTAGTTTGGAACCGTCGCGGTTGGTCCACGAGTTTTGGGAAAAAGTGCGGGTATTTCCTTACAAACTTACAGATTTCGAAGATATGAATGTCAAAACACTTCCATATGAATCAATAGAAATAACTCATCGGCCTTCTATTAAAAGCAGGATCATCAATCATCCTTTCAAAGCGCGTTAGGTAAAAGTTTAAGACCGGGTCCACACAATATGCCATGGTGGCCTAACGTAGATACAGTGTTTTTTTTAGAATAAAGGAAAAATTGAAAAATTTAGGCACCGAGCAAGTATCGAACCTGCGTTTGTTTAAAAAACAAAGAAATAAAAAGTACACAGTGATGCTGTAGAATGAGATGAAAATATGCCTTTCTCCCTTTTTCGTATAACTGCGTCCACTACGTTGGATCATATGTGCCCATAGTGTGCCAGATTCACAACGTATAATACTCCTACAAATAATTTATCACTACATAGTACATAGTATAAAACAAAGTCGCTTTCTCTGTCCCTATGTCCCTATATCCAAATAATAAAGATTATAAAGAAAAATATAAAGATTTAAGCATACATAGGTATGGTAAATCTTTAAAACTACGCAACGGATTTTGACGCGGTTTTTTTTAAGGGGAAGGTTTATATGTATAATACATGCATCAGCATTGCACCCGTGCGAAGCCGGGGCGGGTCGATAGTAAAGAATAAAACTGTTTCTCTTGGAAATAAACGTTTTCACATCTGCTATTCAGAAAAGAGTTATTGTTGCCTTCGATATACTTTTCTTCCCTCATTTGAGGGCAACAATGACTCTTTTCCTCATAGAAGCTGTGAAATGCTCACTCGGTAATAAAATTATTTGTAAGACTTCTCATGTTTTTAGCAGCGGGCTTCATAGACGGTGTAAAAAGCAGTATGTCACACGGTATCAATATTACTTCCGTCTTGGACGTAAAACACTTGAATCCCTCGCTACGCTCAAGATTCTACAATAGATCTTTCGCTTCACTCAGAATTTAATATACCGCCCTCGCCGTAAATGTCATTTTGCTCCCTTGAGACACAATCTACTATTTACTTCAGAGAAGCTGTCCGACGAGAAGGGAACAATGTCGTGGGTGTTCCGTTCGTTCGCCGTGCGGCGCATCGTCGGCGGTATGGAGACCAGCATCAGCATGTACCCATACAACGTAGCCATTTCGCGAAACGGCCGCCATTGGTGCGGCGGCTCCATCATCGACGAACAGTGGGTGCTGACAGCTGGCCACTGCTTCGAGTCGTAAGTATGATGCCCTGGTACCTCACATGACTACGGTTTTATGTAGTTCAGTGGGTGCTGACAGCTGGCCACTGCTTCGAGTCGTAAGTATGACATGGTAACTAACATGACTACATTATTACGCTTCTGTGTAGATCAGCGGGTGCTGACAGCTAGCTGGCCACTGCTTCGAGTCGTAAGTATGACATGGTAACTAACATGACTACATTATTGCGCTTCTATGTAGAACAGTGGGTGCTGACAGCTGCTACTGCTTCGAGTCGTAAGTATGACATGGTAACTAACATGACTACATTATTACGCTTCTGTGTAGATCAGCGGGTGCTGACAGCTAGCTGGCCACTGCTTCGAGTCGTAAGTATGACATGGTAACTAACATGACTACATTATTGCGCTTCTATGTAGAACAGTGGGTGCTGACAGCTGCTACTGCTTCGAGTCGTAAGTATGATGTCCGAGTAACTAACATGACCACATTATTACGCTTTTATGTAGAACAGTGGGTGCTGACAGCTGGCCACTGCTTCAAGTCGTAAGTATGACATGGTAACTAACATGACTACATTATTACGCTTCTATGTAGATTAGTGGGTGCTGTCAGCCTGGCCACTGCTTCGAGTCGTAAGTATGATGTCCTGGCAACTAACATAACTACATTATTACGCTCCTATATAGACCAATGGGTGCTAATAGCTGGCTACTGCTTCGAGTCGTATGATGTCCCGGTAACTGACATGACTACATATTAAGCTTCTATGTAGAACAGTGGGTGCTGACAGCTGGCTACTACTTCGAGTCTTAAATATGATGTCCTTAACTAACATGATTACATTATTACGCTTCTACGTAGAACAGTGGGTGCTGACAGCTGGCCACTGCTTCGAGTCGTAAGTATGACATGGTAACTTACATGACTACTTATTACGCTTCAATGTAGAACAGTGGGTGCTGACAGCTGGCCACTGCTTCGAGTCGTAAGTATGACATGGTAACTAACATGACTACATTATTACGCTTCTATGTAGAACAGTGGGTGCTGACAGCTGACCACTGCTTTGAGTCGTAAGTATGATGTCCTGGCAACTAACATAACTACATTATTACGCTTCTATGTAGAACAGTTGGTGCTGACAGCTGGCCACTGCTTCGAGTCTTAAGTATGATGCCCTGGTACCTCACATGACTACGGTTTTATGTAGTTCAGTGGGTGCTGACAGCTGGCCACTGCTTCGAGTCGTAAGAATGAGGTCCTGGTAACTAACATAACTACATTATTACGCTCTATGTAGAAAAGTGGGTGCTGACAGCTGGCCACTGCTCCGAGTCGTAAGTATGATGTCCTGGTAACTAACATGATTACATTATTACGCTTGTATGTAGAACAATGAGTGCTGATAGCTAGCCACTGCTTCGAGTCCTAAGTGTGATGGCCTGGCAACTAACATGACTACATTATTACGCTTCAATGTAGAACAGTGGGTGCTGACAGTTGGCCACTACTTCGAGTCGTAAGTATAATGTCCTCGTAACTAACATAACTACTTATTACGCTTCTATGTAGGACAGTGGGTGCTGACAGCTGGCCGCTGCTTCGAGTTCTAAGTGTGATGGCCTGGTAACTAACATGACTACATTATTAAGCTTTTATGTAGAACAGTGGGTGCTGACAGCTGGCCACTGCTTCGAGTCGTATGATGGCCTGGTAACTAACATGACTACATTACTACGCTTCTATGTAGAACAGTGGGTGCTGACAGCTGGCTATTGCTTAGAGTCGTAAGTATGATGCCCTGATACCTCACATGACTTTAGTATGTGGTGTAAAACGTGGCCATCTCGTGCAACAGCCACCATTGATGCGGCGGCTCCATCATCGACGAGCAGTAGGTGCTGACGGCTGGCCACTGGTTTAAGTCGTAAGTATGATGCCCTGGTACCTCACATGACTACGGTTTTATGTAATTCAGTGGGTGCTAACGGTAGACCACTGCTTTGAATCCTAAGTTTCTGCACCATTCCCATTTTTGTGTACACTGCACTGTCTCAACAGTGGATGCAATTAAGTATAAGGCACTTGTCCCACCGCCGGCGAGTAGCGAATAATCTCATAGTAATTCCACTCGCTTGAGAAAACGAGTAGAATTACTATGAAAGTACTCGCTGCTCGCCGGCGGTGGGACAAGTGCCTAAACAGTAACGTAATGATGATATTATTGAGTAGCTTCCTGATAACTAATAAGAAACAGAATATGGAATTCTTTTGACATTTCTAGTATGAATACTTATTTACCCTTGCTCTATAATCTGAAGAATATGTCATTATTTTGGGTGAACCATTTGATTGATTACCTAAACCTTTAATCACAGAGCACACGACAATGACAAGAAGAAACTGGCGGCTTTCATAATACGTGCTGGGAGTTCCTTCCACAACAGGGGAGGGTATCAGGCCAGAGTCAACAAGGCAAGTGCCGTAACTGTAACTGTTTAACTTTTAAAGCCACGTGGTGCAGCTTCGATCCCCCTTGTCAAGTGAGTGGACAACTTGACTGTTAGAAGTTCTCAAGCCGCCCGGAGGCCTCTAACTCGGCTTAACGACTGCTATCATAGACAGCAGCCGGGATCAACGGCTTAACGTGCCTTCCAAAGCACGGGAGCGCTCAGATAAGCCACTCAAAGCGGTCAGCCATCCAAGAACTGACCTGGCCCGACGTTGCTTAACCTCGCATATCGCACGCGATACGCGGGCGCCACTGGGCCACGAGCGCTTTTTCACAGTAGCAGTCAGCTATAGAACTCGCGAGCATTTTTTACGTGTTCAACCCCGCTCTGCCATTTAGAAAAAAAACCATATACGGACTCGACAAAAAATTCCATAACATAATAATGATTATAGAACCTTCTCAAAGTTCCACGAAAATCAACCTGTACGGTCTTCGATGGACATCCTGCAAATTTGCCCGCCGGACATACGAAAGCATTTTCGCCCAAGCTGCAACGGAGACCTTCGTTACACTTGCTCACTCCATCATCATCATATGAGCACACTAACCGGTCTTGCGGTCAATAGTAAAAGGCATACTCGTATGTAACATGTAAACTATGCTTTTATGACATGGATTTATAGCACACGAAGACAGACACTGTTTATGCGGGTTTTATAGTAGCTGGTCCAATTCAGAATTAAGCTTTGTAGCTGTTAAATTTCGAAATGTCCACAGGAAATACGGTAACCTAAATTCGTGTGGGTCATACACATCGAACTTCGTATCGTGACTTACTTGACTTAAGATCCTATGCCCCCTAGATGGGGCAGAGACATAAAATAAAAAAAGAAACAAAAATCAAACATTTATTCTGCAAATAGGCCACAAGGGCACTTTTACATCTCAAAATATTAATTTACAGTTCATGAAAGAATAATACATAATTTATAGTTTACAATTATAACAAAATTAATGACATACAGTGATAAACTTGCAAAGTTATCTATTACAAATATTACAACATCAGTAAAGTTAGAGATGTATAAGGTCTTAAGATTAAACAAGGAGTATAATGAAATTAATATAATATCCCAGAGATGTACATGGTCTCCCAGCGTCAAAATTAAAATTAATTTAATATTGTTAAAGATATATATGGTCTCTAAGTCACTGATAATAAAAACGAATCCACAACAGGATGATGTCTCTCGTCAATCCCCTATAAAAGATACTAGTATTAACGTAGTCACTATGTCCTAGCAAGCATGAACAGACCGGACTCCACAAACAGCACCCGATCACGAGTATGACGCGTATCGGGCGTCCAGTGACTCTCCATGTAGATCGATCTTGAGCTTCTCGCTACATTTCGCTCCAAGACTTCCCGATCTTCGCCTTCATTTTAACTCTCGTGTCATACACCATGTGAATGAAAGGAACAGCATGATACGAAGTTAGGAGTAGGCGCTCTGCTGACTCCCGCGACCGTTACCACGTTGGGTTCTGACAGAATACCAGTGTTTTGCTCAATTGCGAGCAAAACTACGCACTGAGTTGGGACCTTTTTGTTTTGCTGCAATGCACACAACACAACCAACCTATTTTTCGGTACTATGTTTGATATGTTCTTTAAACTGTGTTCGTAATTTTCTTTTCTTTCTTTTAATTTCTGTTTTATAATTGCTTTTTTTTTAATGTGTTGTTTTAAGTTTTGATTTCTTTGTGTATTTCTTTTTCCGTTCTTTGTTTTTACTTGTTGTAACTTGAGTGTCATCATCATCATCACAGCCGAAAGACGTCCACTGCTGAACATAGGCCTCCCCCAATTTGGGGGGGATTTGCCATAGTCGCCACGCTTGGCAAGCGGGTTGGCGACCGCAGTTTGATGGTGGTAATGATCGAAGGATGCTGCTGCCCATCCTCCGATTTTCCCTTATTCGCCTCCTACGAAACCCACGGGAAGAGATGGGGTGGCGCAATTCTTACCCGGCAACCACACGGGGGGCCGTGTGGCTACTTGAGTGTGAATGTGGCGAACAAATAAATGATTTATCTATCTATCTACCAGTAAACGGTCAATTAAACTATCATCATATTCCAGGCGTTCTTCCCAGCGAAGTACGCTCCGGGGAACGCAGACTACGACTTCTCGCTGGTCCGCCTGGACCGGCCCATGCCTGTTGGGCGGAACATCGCCGTCCTCAACCTGCCGTCCAAGGATTACCTCATTAAGCCCGGGGATATGCTCATTGTCACCGGATGGGGCAGTACTCATGTAAGCTGCTCGCTTTTAACCGACTTTAATAGAAGGAGAGCTTGTTGTTGTTGTTGTTTGAGTGTTGTTGTCGTTGTTGTTGTTTGTTGTTGTGTATGTGTTATTATGCTGGTAGACGACGGGTTAATTTCTTTCGTAGCCAAAAGGTAAAACGGCACCCTATTACTAAGACTTCACTGTCGTCCGTCCGTCTGTATGTTCGTCTGTCACCAGGCTGTATCTCATGAACCGTGATAGTTAGACAGTTGAAGTTTTCACAGATGATGTATTTCTGTTGCCACTGTAACAAACAATACTAAAAAAAGAATAAAATAAAAATTTAAGGGGGCTACTACAACAAACGTGTCTGTTTTGCCTTTTTCATAAATAATGGTACGGAAGCCTTCGCATTCCCCCGACTCGCACTTGACCGGTTTTTAGGGTTCCGTAGCCAAAATAGCGAAAAATTCAATACACGTAGTCGTGTGGATTATCCATGAATAGGCCTTTAAAAATGTTATGGAGGTTTCTAAAAAACTTTTCCATTTAAGTCAACCATTAGTGAGATATTAGCTCTCAAAATCATTAAAAGTGTCCCCTCCCCTCTGATTTACAAACTATGAAGTTTTAAATTCTAAAAAAAATTGGTTTGAGCAAGATAGGTTTTACGCTTTTAATAATAAACTGTGTTGCCCAAACAAAACGTCGTAAGTGCCGTTAGTTCAATATGATGATACCATGACACAGGAAATGTATTCGCTATCAAATAGCAGTATATGCATATAACTAAATGAAATAAATGAACTTTATTCTGCAAGTAGGCCGCAAAGGCACTTTTACAAGTCAAAAACTACTAGCGTTTCTCACGAAACCACTGCCGAGAAGAAACGCCGAAAGAAACTCGACAGTCAGTCATTTTCTCCAAAAATATGCTTATTACAATGATACTACTTAACCTACATAAGTAAATCTAAGTGGTAACCCTGACTGGGTCATTGTCAGTCGTAAAAACAAAAGTTGTCCACCCGGTGGCCAATAGTTAACGGCTTATGTACATGTAAGTTATGTTTTTATTACATGGATTTATAGTTACGGAAACACCGTTTATGCGGGTTATTAGACCAATTCAAAATTAAGCTTTGTGGCCCTTAACTTTTGATATGTCCACCGAAAAGACGCGAACCTAATTCTGACAATGACCCGATTCATTCTGCTACATCGTTCCAGGAGACGGGTGCCGGCCACATCCCGGATCGTCTCCGCTTCGTCCCCGTGCCAGCGATGAAGCTCTCGGAGTGCCAGTCCGCGTATCGCTTCTACATAACTCCTCGCATGATGTGCGCCGGGTACGCCACCGGTGGAAAAGATGCATGCAACGTATGGTGGTCTCTTTTTAACTTACGAACCCATTAAGTAAGATAAGGGCATGAACGTGGGCTGCTGTTCTGATAAGATTGGTACGATACTTAACAAGATAAGTGTCAGATCACTTGGATTACTTACCTCCTGACTTTATTGCAATATCAGGAACGTTAGAATAACTTGCCTGCCTTTAAAAACCAAATCGCTCCGTTCGTGACAATGCCATGCTGACTGAAAACTTGAGATAGCACACACACACACACACAGCCTGAGACGGACCAGCGGGGTAATCACGTAACTTTTGTACTACCGTTAGGTAGATTTTAATGTCAAATTCTAATTGTCACCTCATACATTTATACTTCAAAATTGACAGTAAAATCTTTCTACCGTTAGTACATAAAGTTACGTGATTCGCCTGCAGGTAGCACGATGGGTTTCATGTTTTATGTGACTTTTAGGCGGTTCTGGCCGTAATAGGTGACCATGTATTGCGAATATTGCGATCTAGCAGTAGTTCTTGAATAGTAAAGAAACCGACACTCGTTATTATTTATTGAACCCTTTTTTTTTTTTGAATCTGACTGTGGCTTTATAGGCCGGGCCCAATAAAGCGATAGGAGTGCGCGGTTGGAGATTAGCCTGGGGAAAATCCAGGGGAAAACCTCCGGCACGACCACGCGTGTGGTTTGGAACACTGGAATACTCTAAGAGTTTGCGCTCCAGTGAGATTGGTTGAGCGGTTTCAACCGAATCTGAGGTGATTATTGAACCCACAGCATGACTCCGGAGGGCCGGCTGTGCGCGACGGCGTGCTCCTCGGCATCGTCTCGTTCGGCGGCAAGCAGTGCGGCGACCCGCACTCCCCAGGCGTGTACAGCCGCGTGTCGGAGATGACTTGGTGGGTGGAGCAGACGGTCGCCAACAATGAGGCCAGCAGCGTGCCCGAGTTGCAGGAGAAGATCAAGCGAGCGAGGGAGCGAGAGCAGGACTTGCAGAGGTGAGTGAAGAGTGAAACAGGTATACTTATGTCCAGCTGCCAACACAAGGAATCCTCAAGACAATACAGGGTTGGTTGAGCTTCTCATTCTTCTAGTCTGTAGGGTACCGCTATGCAAAAATTTTGCTGCGGTGAGAGTACTAGGGGACAATGATTCTAGAGAGTATACAGCAGGCTTTAGAGTCGTGTTGGAGATGACGTGGTGGGAGCAGGCTGTCGCCAACAATGAAGCCAGCAGCGTGCCCGAGTTGCAGAAGATCAAGCGAGGGAGCGAGAGCAGGACTTACAGAGGTGAGTGAAGAGTGAAATATGTATATTTATGTCCAGCTGCCAACACAAGGAATCCTCAAGTCAATACAGGGTTAGTTGAGCTTCTGATTCTTCTAGTCTGTAGGGTACCGCCGTGCAAAAATTTTGCTGCGGTGAGAGTACTAGGGGGCCATGATCCTGGAGAGCATACAGCAGGCTTACAGAGTCGTGTCAGAGATGACGTGGTGAGTAGGCTGTTGCCAACAATGAAGCCAGCAGCGTGCCCGAGTTGCAGAAGATTAAGCGCGCAAGGGAGCGAGAGCAGGACTTACAGAGGTGAGTGATGAGTGAAACAGGTATACTTATGTCCAGCTGCCAACACAAGGAATCCTCAAGTCAATACAGGGTCGGTAATGAGCAGGCTGCTGCCAAAAATGAGGCCATCAACGTGCCCGAGTTGCAGAAGATCAAGCGCACGAGGGAGAGAGAGCAGGACTTACAGAGGTGAGTGAAGAGTGAAACGTATACTTATGTCCAGCTGCCAACACAAGGAATCCTCAAGTCAATACAGGGTTGGTTAAGCTTCTGATTCTTCTAGTCTGTATGGTACCGCCGAGCAAAAATTTTGCTGCGGTGAGAGTACTAGGGGCCATAATCCTGGAGAGTATACAGCAGGCTTACAGAGTCGTATTGGAGATGACGTGGTGAGTAGGCTGTTGCCAACAATGAAGCCAGCAACGTGCCCAAGTTGCAGAAGATCAAGCGAGCGAGGGAGCGAGAGCAGGACTTACAGAGGTGAGTGAAGAGTGAAACAGGTATACTTATGTCCAGCTGCCAACACAAGGAATCCTCAAATCAATACATGGTTGGTTCAGCTTCAAATTCTTCTACAGTCTGTAGAGTACCGCCGTGCAAAAATCTTGCTGCGGTGAGAGTACTAGGGGGCCATGATCCTGGAAAGTATATAGCAGGCTTACAGAGTCGTGTAGGAGATGACGTGGTGGGAGCAGGCTGTCGCCAACAATGAGGACAGCAGCGTGCCCGAGTTGCAGGAGAAGATCAAGCGAGCGAGGGAGCGAGAGCAGGACTTACAGAGGTGAGTGAAGAGTGAAATATGTATATTTATGTCCAGCTGCCAACACAAGGAATCCTCAAGTTAATACAGGGTAGGTTTAGCTTCTGATTCTTCTAGAGTCTGTAGGTTACCGCCGTGCAAAAATTTTGCTGCGGTGAGAGTACTAGGGGGCCATGATCCTGGAGAGTATACAGAAGGCTTATAGAGGCGTGTCGGAAATAACGTGGTCAGAGCAGGCTGTCGCCAACAATGAAGCCAGCAGCGTGCCCGAGTTGCAGAAGATCAAGCGCGCAAGGGAGCGAGAGCAGGACTTACAGAGGTGAGTGAAGAGAGGGAGACATGTATAGGTACGTTTTTTGCTGTTACAATAACTTGGAACTCCAGGGGTGCCGTTTATTCATTGCCAATTCTTTAAATTGTATCTCTCTTGAAGACACTTTCGGCAGCGCGTACATGACGCCTTTGGAGTTGCGGGCGTCTATAGGCTGCGGTGGCAGCTTACCATCAGGTGGACCGTAAGCTAGTTTGCCACCGGCGTTGTATAATAATAATAAAAACCTGATTCTATAATAATTAGCAATAATAGAGAATATGCATGCAGAATGAATAATAATGTCACTATATGAATTGTAGACCATCAAATTATGCCAAAAAACAGTAAATTAATAGATATGCTAGAAATCTTAAAAAGATATGACCACAGTGACACTTCAAAGTTTCGTAAAATGATGTATGTTTTTTATTGACTAAAAGTAAATTAAAAACCACCATCCCGATTCTTATGTTTAAAATAAAGAAAAAATTGTAAGACAACATTGCACCTAAACTGAATATTTAACGACCAAAACAGTACATTACTTGTTTTCCATACAATAGTAAGCACAAAACTCCCATAACTTAAATATCTGACGGAAGCATAGAATGTGACGTCAGATATTTAAGTTATGGGAGTTTTGGGGGTGTTTTGAGCGCTCGAATTTTAGGCTGTACTTTGAAATCCATTTATGTCATTTGTGTTGTTCTAATCATTTAATTAATTGCCAAGCGGTAATAACTAATAATAGTTAAATAACAATAACTTAAATAATATTAACACTAACTTAAATCTAAAACAGGCCCTTTGGGCATTGTACCGAGGACGCTGGCGGCATTTCCTCGCTGTATCGCAATGCTGATACGTTCTGCGAGGAAGTCGCCAGCTCTTCCCTCACCAGTTACGTCAACCAAACGCTTCGCGATTTCAGTAAAAAACTTATGCGCGCTGGGACCCCATGGACCAAGAGTTTCGACACCAAAAGGTACAAAATTGTACTCTATGCCGAGGACCTTATATTTATTTTGTTCTAATTGTACTTGTTTCATATACATAATTGTCCCTCTAAAACTGGTTCGAATGGCATCATGAAAAAAAAGCATATTCTGTATTGGTCAACATGGCATTAAGTATGTTGTTATTAGGGACATTCTACTTTGTCATGTACCTACATAATTTTAAGACACTTTTTTTTAATGCAGATTTTGGAATACTTGGCCCTCGCTTCATATTTTTGTATAGTTATTTAGAAAGAGGTTTAATTGCAGTATCACTTCCGATAGTTTTGTTAATTAACGAACCAGAGCTAATATCCATAAATCGAGTAACTCAGTGGTCCTTGGATGTCTCACCATTTGTATGAAAAAATGGTTTTTACCACTGTGTTACCCACCTTCTCCAGCAATATGCTAATATTTAAGTATTTTTACCTATAAATTCCTGTTATTCGGCTCAGGTACTATTATGAAATCCTATTTTTGTAACTAATTCAATACATATCATAGATTTTTTTGTACTTAATAGAAAACTGTAGAATGACCCATTAATATTATTTTGCAGATTCAAAGCCCGAGTAGAAGACAAAAAGAATCAAATCAAAAATTGGCTGCGAGAGACCCTTAAGTCGCCGAGTTTCATAGAACTAGCCAAAAAGAAACTAAGCGAGGCGCAAGTGATGCGTAGAAGTTTCTCTTCATCCCTCTCAGAAGATCAAGACTTGGCGACAGCAGACGATTCTGTTATGGACGATATCAATCTGTCAAATCTAATACATGACAGAATCTTACAAGGCGAGGACGGTGATGAAGACGAGAATATGCTAAGTACCTTGGCCCTTAGAGATATCATGTTGAATGAAAGCAAAGGTGAGAAAGCTAAGGACGGTTTCGAAGAATTGCTCGCTTTTGTATCGAGGGATGACCCAGGCCCACCTCTTGGAAATATTACGAAACTATGAGCGGCGTTCGTGCGCAAACGTGTGACGTGGTTTTGCTATCTGACGCTAGGTAGCAATGTTTTTAATAATAAATACCCTAAAAGAATATGTGTATTTATTACCTACACTGCTGCTGCAGCTATTAAATATTAATTCAGAATTAATATTTTAAATTCCTATTTATAATTATTACATCCTGTGTGGTGTTGTATACACGAAATAAAAATTAATGGTGAGCATTATCAAATATTAAGAACAACGCCATCTACTGACTATTAGGGGCAATAGCTACTAACAACGCAATGCTACGACGCACGAAGTCAGTGATGTTGAAGCTATCGTTATCAGCCGTTAGATGTCGCAGGCTACTACGAGTCTATAAAGCTGAACTGGACAATCGGTATCTAGATAGACAGCATCATAAATATGTATACACTTTTCGACCTTATTTCTTAATATTTGTATTGATATTTGACCATATTTGGAATCGAGCGTTTATATTGTTTTACTTCTATTATTTTAAATTTGACTAATGACATTGCCTAGGATATTCTAGCCGTGTATACAAATTTGACATTTCTATTGATTTTTACCTTTGACATTATTTGATTTCAATTATTTTTCTTTCATTATTATTATTATACCTGTTGACGATCCTTTTGTGAATTTATCTTGTTTTAAAAATGTAAACCATGATGTAATTTTATAAAGGAAATAAATATATCTATCTATCTATCTATCTATTAAAGCTCTAGAATGTACCTATATGCTCACTGTACCCGCATGTTTGTAGTGGTATTGTGAATGCAAAATTTTATATCTCGTTTGGTAGGTAGTTTATGCGTACTTTATTACAGTATTAGGTATACTAGGTAATAGAAACCACCTTGACAAACTTAATATCAGAATATAAATTCGGTTTCCTTAGATACATTAAAACTATCGTAGGATTTGGTAGACAGATAACAATGACATTGCGTAGTGCGTACCTTGTTTTTTGCGTTAGAAAGAATGACAGAGAATGACTTATGAAGTTTTTTATAGAACACATTCTGTCTCAAATAATCTCAATTAATATTGACACCATTATTTAATAAGCATAATAATGTATACGAGCACATTATACATTGTAATTAAAAAAAAGAAAATGTTTCTTAATTTATATTTACTTACTTATATGTATATTTTTAAACTATAAGGCATTACGTATTTATTTAATATTACATTTCATTTCATTAATTTACAAGTTGTACGATAAAAAAACCAAAGAGGCAGAGATTGTAACCCTCTAATTCATAAACGTCTATCAAACTTATATTAGTTAGGTAACTAGCCGCTAAAGAAAGAAAGAAAGAAAGAAAAAACGTTTATTTGGTGTACATACAGATAAAAAGAAGAATACAAATTAGAAATGGGTATACACCAAAAAGGTTGTCGCTCAGCATGTGCCACGACACATCTGTCGTGACGCTGATTTTCAGGACAACCCAGAAAAAGTAGTTCGTTTTTCCTTATTTGTCACTTTGACATTTACGATTGTGAGAAAGGGACAAAGAACATTTTAGTTAGCATAGGTTTGTTAAGTTTTATGACTATAAGGGTAAGTAGTCGGTTCGGGTTTTAAAAAAGTAATTTGTCATAGTCACTAACTGTCACTTGTTCTGAACTTTTGTGCGAACAATGTGAATTAAATGTGTGTGTGTGTGTTTACGACCACTGCTTCTTTGTTTACCAATTTGTAAGGGTAAAAAAAAACAAGGTATAGAACTCTAACTACGATTTGCCAATGATAACTAAATTTAACTCCAGATAGCAACTAGTTATACACATCTATAGGTAACTTAGTAAGGGGATCCCCCGTCTTTTTAGGGTTCCGTAGCCAAAATGGCAAAAACGGAACCCTCATAGATTCGTCATGTCTGTCCGTCCGTTTGTCCGTATGTCACAGCCGATTTACTCGGAGACTATAAGCACTACAATTATGAAATTTGGCAGGAAGGTGTATTCTATGAACCGCTACATAAAAGTGATGTGAAAATACAAAAAAAAATTAAATTAGGGGGGCACTCCATACATGTACGTGGTGGATGAAAAAAAAATTTCAACGCACATAGTAGTGTGGAGTATCGATGGATAGGCCTTTAAAAATGATATGGAGGTTTCTAAAAAACTTGTTCATTTAAGTCAACCGTTGGTGAGATATTAGCTGTCAAAGCCATAGAAAGTGTGTAACTATAAAGTTTAAAATTCTGAAAAAAATTGAGGTGGTGCGCATTAGTAAATACTTTCAACGATTTTTGGTTTTAACAATATAGATTTTATGGTTTTTGAGTTTTCGCTTAAAAACTGTCTTGCCCAAACAAAAGGTCGTAAGTGCCGTGAGCTCCCTATGAATATACGACTATTTTAGATTCAATTTAGTGACTTTAAATGTGGGATAGTAGGTGTTGGTACGGAAGCCTTCATTGTGCGTGGTCCGACACGCACTTGGCCGGTTTTTTTTTTTGACGCAGAGGAGATGCATTTACGCATTCCCAACTTAACCAGTGCTAATAAAGCTTGGGGCTGCAGCTGCAGCTGGGCACGCCCCCTGCGCTCTGCGCCGGATCGGAACCATACTCGCGTTGTGCTTCGTGTTCAGCTACGGCGCGGGCGCAGTGCCTTATGTGCTGCTGGCTGAAATCTTCAGCTCGGAGGTATTATAATTATTTTTCACTTCTCATGCTCGAAAAGTGTGTCATATTAGACTTGTCAAGCGGGGCTAAAGTAGTACATTTAACCCCTAGGGAAAATATGAATACATATTTATGATTTACAAAACATTTGAATTTGACCAATCAAAATACTTCACTTATTAAATCCACCAATCACAGAACACTAATTTAAATCTTAAAAAAATATTTGGTATTGGGTATTAACCAACCAGAATACAGCTTTACTAAAATCGACCAATCTGGAAACATAATTAATTTTTCTAAAGAGTCTAAAGATTAAGTTTGTAGTAGTCCCTATTTCTCAATAATTAAAAAAGTGGTTAAATCGTTCGAGCAACACTTTGAAGCGCTCAATAGAAGGTCAGTTAGCTTTTTTCGCGCGTGAATGTTGCGCGCGAACCGCAGACTCTATGTTTTGTGTGTCAAAGGAGTATAGAAAAAAAATCATGCTGCAAAAGTATATACCTTCGCCGTGGAATCTATTATTAATTTTGGGTGGGTTAACCTTTGTTTATTTATTTTCTCGCAATCGAAGTGAAAAGTAGAGTGTATAACTCTGGTCTAAAAGCCATATTACCCCTCGAACTATTTTCCCTCACTTCGTTCGGGAAAATAACTATCTCGTGGTAATATGGCTCTACTTACTATTATTTACTGGCTCAGCGCCCTAAGTGGATCATGACCTCCGACACTACGACACGCCACTGTGCTCTGTCCTGGGCAGCTTGTCGCCTATCAGTGTTAGCCGTTTGAAGCTGGCACAGGTCTTTTTAGACTTCGTAGATCCAGCGATACCTTGGCCGGCCGATCGGACTATAGGACGCCCCAGATACCTAGACCTATTGTCATCAATACCGACACGACCACGCGGGCGGTTTAAACACTGTAATAATCTGAGTGCTTCAGTGAGACTGGTTGAGCGGCTTCAACCAAATCTGAGATATGAGTGGAATCGATCTACTGGGAGTTTTGACGCTGTTTCACTAAACGTAGCCTAGCTGAGAAGTGTCCGCAAGAAACCTAGCTAGGCCCGACCTGGGTCGGCGTAGCACGACTTTCGTCTGCTTAGGGCCATCATGGTACAACGGCCTTGGTTGGGCCTCGATACGATTAGTTACTGTTTACTGCACTTACTGCCTTTTGCACCTCGGAGGTGTACGAGAACCGGGTTTAAACGAAGCGGCAAGAGAAACAGCCGATAAATTTTATTGTAAATAGTGTATTCGACCAAAACGGAAGCTAAACAGCTTTTTGGTAGTCATACCACTTTTACTTTTTGATTATTTGTATCAATAAAGTGTGAGAGGGAAAGTGGATATTTTATTTATTACCTTTTGGGTCATTGTAAGATTTAGGTTCACGTCTTCTCAGTGGACATATCAAAAGTTAAGGGCCACAAAGCTTAATTTTGGATTGATCTAATAACCCGCATAAACGGTGTTTCCATAACTATAAATACATGTAATAAAAACATATATTACATGTACATAAGCCTTTAACTATTAACCACCGGGTGGACAACTATTGTTTTTACAACTGACAATAGCCCTTTTATTACCTTACTAGTGACCCGCCCCGGCTTCGCACGGGTGCACTATTTAATGGATGTTATTATACATAAAAATAAAAACCTTCCTCTTCAATCACTCTATCTATTTAAAAAAAACCGCATCAAAATCCGTTCCGTAGTTTTAAAGATTTAAGCATACATAGGGATATAGGGATCGAGAAAGCGACTTTGTTTTATACTATGTAGTGATTATACGTTGTTCTACTACTACTTCCTTATTCGTGGCCGAAGATTTACAATTGCTTTCTTGTCAATTATGTAAGTACATATAATTATAATCTCAATCTACGATGAGTAGGTATCGTTGATCGGATAGTCTTGAAATTGGGTAAATAACTTTGAGCACGACCCAAATCGGTTAAAAGTTTACTGAGTAAACTGAAACTGAGTGAAACTGAGGGTAAGGCCAATTCAGAGATCTGACGAAAATACTGAAGTCTGAGCTTCCAGTGTGAAAAAGTAATGTAGAATTTATTACATCCCAAAAAATTACTGAAGACTGAAAAAGAAACAAAAAAACATAATATTAATAAATGCCTTGGTGACTCTGTCAAAAAATTCTAAAAAATTTAATGGTGCAGATTTTCAAAGACAAATATGTTTTATTTTTACAAAAAGGATATATTTTTATTGTTCTAACAAAATAACCATTTACCATACAGATTTTTCATAAGTAATCCAGTGTTCCAAAAATCAATTAAAATGTACTAATTATTTACGAAATTACGAGCAGAGCTTCCTTGTCAGAAAGGATAATTTGAAATGGTATGGCCTTACCTTAAAATATATACATTATAAAGATACTAGAGATCATAGTCAATTATGCTATAGATACGTCCCAATGCCGGATTCTTTCATTACACTCGGAGAACTTAGCTCACTCGTTTTAATCCAGTAATTCTAGTATTATTTAACCGTTTGCGTTTAGTCTCACTTTGTATGGCAAAAAATAATTACCACCAAAGCCCACCTGCGGGGCTAGCACATCTGCCGCTGCGACGCGACGCGAGTAGAGAAAAATCTACGCTCCTCTTTCTAATCCGCACAGTTTGAGCGAGACAGGAATCGCGGAGTCGCGCGAGATACGACTTGGCAGCAAGTTGTGCTAGCCTACCTGAGATGCTGTTCGCGTTTCCAAATAAATAAATTCTTTGTGTTTTGTTTCAAAAAAACTTATAGGTCCTAGAGGTACTGATTTCCTATATTTCTTATTGAAATTGCTTGTACCAAAAACAAGGAGGGCAGTTCTGCAATCATGGAGATTCCTCTCCCTGCTATCTAAGTCTCAGTACACATCAGTGTTTGGTTAACTTTAATTGAATTACGCCGAGTTCAACCGCTCGCGGCCGCGCAAAATTGGATAAAGTTTCCACTGAATAGTTCACAAAGCTCGATTAGTTGCTAACATTGTCGGTTTAGTTACTTGGATCTGTTGTTGTTTTGATTTTCACGGGCCGGGAATACGTGTGAAGTGATTTCATCCATTCCTATTGCCTGACTCTGATTTAGTCGGCCCTATTTTTCAAGTTTTGCAGTGACATAGATACATCAAATGTTTATCCATTTAAGATTGTCCATAAATATCTATTTACGTACTAGTTTTTGCCAGGGACTCTGTCCGCGTAGAAGTAGTTCATCGCGTTAGAATTTTATTTATCATCATCATCATTTCAGCCGAAAGACGTCCACTGCTGAACATAGGCCTCTCCCAAGGCTCGCCATTTAGACCGGTCCTGTGCCGTTCGTTTCCACCGGATTCCCGCGACCTTCACCAGGTCATCACTCCACCTTTTTGGAGGCCTACCGACAGCTCGTCTTCCGGTGCGTGGACGCCACTCAAGCAGTTTCTGGCCCCATCGACCGTCAGTCCTGCGAGCGAAAATTTTATTGCTATTATTTTATAATCAGGCGCTTACCTAGTATGTATATATATGTAAGCACTTTATTGTACACAATAACAGGTTAAAACAATATACATGTCACATAAGATTAGAGTACAAAGGCAAACTTATACCTATGAGGGATCTCTTCCAGCTAACCTTTGAGGGATTGAGTGGAGAGTGGGAGAATGAGAGACACACACAGTGTACTAAAACTTTTCAATAAGGAAACTTATAGCTAAAACCAAAACTAAATAAATATATAACAACTAAACATATAATAAATACATATTATAAATATATACGTATTTAAATTAGCCTAGTTATCGCTCTTCCATACAAACTTCCACCTCCGGAATGAATTCCGTGATAAAAAGTATTCTATGTCCTTCCTGGGACTGAAACTACCTCCATACCAAATTTCATCTCAATCGGTTAAGTAGATTAAGGGGCTACTAGCTCCCAATCACCTACACTCTCAGTTTTCTCGTGTTTATGGCTTATCGTATTAAGAACAACGAGGTTTACCGAAACAGTATACCATATTTTTAGTTCGAAGACCATTTTTTGGACATAACTTTAGTGAAAATGATTTAAAAATAAAAATCTGTCTTACATTGTTAGAGACTTCAATAAGGAATAGTAACATGTACATTTCACATACATATGTATATAAGTTCATAAACAATAAACTGGTGTCGTAAATAGAGCTTTTTTGGACCATGTTTGAATAAAATATAAAAAATAAGTAGTCAGTTCTTTTAAAATCCGGCTCTTGCAAATGTAGATAAAGGATTGAAGAACCGATAACCGTTTGTGTCATAAATATATGTCTAGTTTTGACAGAGCAGTGTCAACTCCAAACTCATCAAAAATCGATGAATAGAGCTTGGAGCCCCTTAACCGTAAAGAGGTAACAGACAGACGGATAGACAGTTGGACAGACACACTTTCAAATTTATAATATTAGTATGGTTAGTCACCACCGAATGTATCTGTACACTTCGGGGTGTTTATTTAAAATTATATAACTAAGTGCCAGGAACACATGTGGGGCTATTTTATCCATTCCTTTTACCTGCGTTTGATTTAGTCGGCCCTATTTTATCCATTCCTGTTGCCTGCGTTTGATTTAGTCAGCCCTATTTTATCAATTCCTGTTGCCTGCGTTTGATTTAGTCGGCCCTATTTTATCAATTCCTGTTGCCTGCGTTTGATTTAGTCGGTCCTATTTTATCCACTCCTGTTGCCTGCGTTTGATTTAGTCGGTCCTATTTTATCCATTCCTGTTGCCTGCGTTTGATTTAGTCGGCCCTATTTTATCCATTCCTGTTGCCTGCGTTTGATTTAGTCGGCCCTATTTTATCCATTCCTATTGCCTGCGTTTGATTTAGTCGGCCTTATTTTATCAATTCCTATTGCCTGCGTTTGATTTAGTCGGCCCTATTTTATCCATTCCTATTGCCTGCGTTTGATTTAGTCGGCCCTATTTTATCCATTCCTGTTGCCTGCGTGTGATTTAGTCGGCCCTATTTTCCTGGTTTTGCAGTGACATTCACCATCAAACATCTGTCTTCAGGGTTCTCAGGTTCTCGAAAATATCACATCCACCTAACGCCTTGGCAATAACGTGTTCAGGTATTTGTGAGCACCTTGTTGGCTTCGATATACCTGCATGATACAATATTAATAGTAGTAACTCTTTATTGTACACAGTAACAACAATATAATATGCGCCAGGTATAGAATTACGGAACATCGGTTAGTACTTAGTGTGGGTGACACGACCGTACGTCATCAGCCTATCATTAGTATGAGGACGTACGTGTGAGTGTGTCACGAGTACGGATTGTCAGTCCTTGTTTTCTTAGATCTTGATTGTGTGAAACTTGTTTAATATTGTATATTTGTATTTTTGAGTTCCCGATATTTCGGCACTGTTGCAAGCGCCATTATAAGGATTAACTGACGTGCTGCGAGTTTTAGTTGTGGTCTACCCACACACCATAGCGATCTACCCTCTTCCTGGTTCGCTTTGGTCAGTTAATCCTTGATAATGGCGCTTGCAACAGTGCCGAAATATCGGGAACTCAAAACTACAAATATACATGGTAAATATCCCATTTCAAATCGTAATTCTATTGTTTAATATTATTTTCATATTTTTATGCAGTAGAGTAAGACCAGAGGGGCTACTCCGAACTTCGAAATCCGAACTTAGTATCGTGCCATCCCTCTCACTCATATAGTGAATAACACGAGAGTGAAAGGGACGGCACGATACAAAGTTCGTATTTCAGAGTTCGAATACAGGCTCCGCATGTTACGAGTAGGTATATCAAAAGTTACTTAGTTTCAGGCCAGTAACACAATAAGGTTGAAATTCAACCTTATATCATTGTTATAAAGATACAAGTCATGGTAAAACTTTCATAAGGAAGTCCATCTGTAAAATTAAAATTAACAAACTTATAAAAAAACCGGCCAAGTGCGAGTCGGGCTCACGCACGAAGGGTCCCGTACCATTATCTACAAAAACGGCAAAAAATCACGTATTGTAAAGAGCCCCCTTAAATATTTATTTTATTCTATTTTTAGAGTTTGTTGTTATAGCTGCAACAGAAATACGTCATCTGTGAAAATTTCTACTATCACGGTTCATGAGACAGACGTCTGGTGACAGATGGATAGACGGCCGGACAGCGAAGTCATAGTAATAGGGTCCCGTTTTACCTTTTGGCTACGGAACCTTAAAAAGGAATGCCAACAAAAGTAATCTTTCGAATAAATAGAAAGTGTGCCATTATGACTTCCATGCAGATTTATTTTGATAAAGATGATGAGATCTGACTCCAATGAGCATATGTAAAATCTTGAAACTCACATGCGAATACCAGGAGCGCATAGCAACGCAGAAACTGTCTACACAGACATAACCACAACACCTAAGCTACCGCCGAGGTGTCAAACATTTCGTTCGGACCACAGCACTCAGCACCCAGAAACCGAAAACGAACGAAATTCGAATATCTCCCTCTCTGTCGCACGGATTAGCAAGTGCGACAGAGACGGAGATATTCGAACTTCGTTTTCGTTTCCCGGTAGCCCCTCAGGGCGCGTCAATTCGAAAACGCTTAGAAAACAGCGAGCACTCTGAGTCCTCATTAACCCAGAAAATGGTTGCCGGCGGATAGCGGACGGCCCGAGATCCGTTACGGTACGCTGGGACGGCTCGCTGGGGAGACGCTGGTACCACGGCTGCACCAGTGAAAGACGAAAGAAACTAGTATTCGAGATATATTAGCCGGGCCGGTGGGTCCGCGGCCAGTGGCTTTGCAACCGCCGTTGGCGTTACACGTCCGTCCGCGCGCGTTCAAACTTGCGTTCGATTTTCGAAAAAATTCGTGTTCTGTGGTTTATCGGAGTCCTGTGATTTTGGAACTGTTTTGAGTAAGTTTTTGATTTAACTTTATAAATTAAACATAAATGTAATCTAATTGGAATTAAACCTAGTTGTACATATTAAACTTGGTAAAGTTAAATTTAACAGTATTTTCGTGTTATCGCAATCATTCCAGCGTGTTATGACTAGGAGATAAATTATTCACTTCAGTTATTGCAATCTGGACTGTACAAGAAAGTTTATATAAACTTCTGGATTAAAGATATATTAAAACGAGTTAGTTAATACCGAAACGACCTAAATACATGCATTAGTTCTCAGTACTTGAGTTTATTATGGTTACAGTTAACTATTAATTAAAATTTTCATGTCTGTCCTGCAATTAACTTAGGAAAGCTTTTCATAACAACAATTCGTTTTTAATTACATATTACTTAAAATAATACACTAGAATTGCATTTCTTAATTAGGAGATCATGATAGATATTCTTGTAATTTTGACATAAACTCAAATTTATATTGTAATTTTTATCTTGAAATAAATGAATCTGATTTTGACATAAACTAAAATTTATATTGTTTTTTTTATCTTGAAATAAATTAATCTGAATCTGAAGTACACAGGTAAAGTTGAAGTCGGTCAGGTTGTAGTGTGGTGTGGGCAACGGGCTAGCTACCTATCACAGCAATATCAAATTTTCTCCATCTTGAAACCTACAATTGTTTTTTTTTAATCAAATTTTAAGAAGATTGGTTGTTGAACGAGAATGTCAATCAAAATGTTAAAAATTATACTTTAAATTTGTTGTTATCTGCCTACCCCTATAAAGAATTCAGGCATTAGTTACATTGAACATATAGTAGGTAGAGATGACAACTTAGTTGTGCGCCAAAAACTTTGACAGCCTTTAAAAAAGTTTAGATTTTTTTTTTAATTTTCCTGCCGTTGTCTTATGATTTTGTTTTATGCACAAGGCGAAACTCAGCAGATAAATAATCACTACATAGTATAAAACAAAGTTGCTTTCTTTGTCCCTATATCCCTAGGTATGCTTAAATCTTTAAAACTACGCAACGGATTTTGATGCGGTTTTTTTTAAATGAAATGAAATGATGTTTTATTAGCTGAATATGGTGAGTTACAGCTGTCACAATATAACTAGGTTAGTACATATTCAGCCGGAATTCCGGCATGCAAATGTTATGAATACAATAGAATTTAAATTGTCATGATTAATTAGTTTACTTATTAACATTTAATAGATAGAGTGATTGAAGAGGAAGGTTTATATGTATAATATCCATTAAATAGTGCACCCGTGCGAAGCCGGGGTCGCTAGTTAGTAAAATAACTAGCGACCTGCCCCGAAAATTCAGTAAACAACTCCAATCCTTTAGGTAAATTATGCGTGCTAGCACCACCTGAAAAATAGAATCATACATCAGAGGTCGGATTCCAACAAGGTAGTATAACAGCATCAAGAAGTTCCTGATATAAAGCAGAGGGGCTACCGCGAACTGAAAACGAACGAAGTTCGAATATCTCCCTCTCTGTTGCACTTGCTAATTCGTGCGGCAGAGAGGGAGATATTCGAATTTCGTTCGTTTTCAGTTCGCGGTAGCCCCTCAGCTCACACGGCCGTAGACCACGTTGTGCACTAGGGATGTTACTGAGGTTCGACTTCGGCTCCGATATACCGAAACTTTCGGCTGAATTCACACCTCCGGCTTCGGCTTCGGTTTCGTCTAATTTGAAGCGAACACCTCCGGCTCCGGCTCCGGTTTCGGATTCGGTTTCGGTTTCGCTTTTGGGTTCGCTTTCGGTTTCTGATTCGCTTTCGGTTTCGTTAAAACAAATTTGAAAACTCAGGTTTCGGCTTCGGTTCCGATAAAACCACCTCCGTAACATCCCTATTGTGGACATTGTGAGAGATCAATTACGTATCATCAGAATAAAGACTATCCTCAGTAGAGGGAACGATCAAGAAAAGAGAAGAAAGTACCTTCAAATTTTCCTTGCAAAGCTCTTTGAAAGATTTTGAGCTTTGGGCATCATCTGAAGATGATGATGAGATGCGCGTTTTTGAGCATTTCTGGGCATCGTCATCATCAATATTAAGAGGGCCTGGTCCTCTGTCGTTGTAACCTTCTCCATTCCAATCTATCTTGGACTTTCGTCTTCACTCCTTGGTATGTGTGGCTACAGCACCATTCCTTCATCTGTGCCATGTATGGTATTCTCTTGTTCCCTCTATGTTGCCTTCTAGGATGTAGCGTTTAACCCTTCATGTCTCAGTATGTGGCCGATGCATTTAGCTCTGTGTTTTTCTATAGCGGATATTATCATTTCTAGGCAGAAGCCTGTAATCGTCCACCAGGACTTGAAACCGGTACCTAAAAGCGCGCGAGTGATATGAATTACTGTTTTCTTTCTCTCTCATTCACTCCACTCGCACTTTCGACTACCGTACCGCTATTTTAACTGATAAAACCGGTTTCATCTATTTACCGGTTTTAGCTTGGTTCCGGTAACAATACTAATACCGGTTTCTGGTTCAAGGTTACAATATTGGTTCCGGAAAATACCGGTATTGTATACCGGTAACCGCTGAGCATAGCCTCTCTTCTACTTGTTCAAAATGAGTTGAGGAAATTGGGCCCTTCTTTTTCTTCACCATAATTTTTCGACACTTATTTTAATGGACATTTTGGAATACTCGGTCCTTATTTCATATTTTTGGATTGTTGTTTTGAAAGAGGTATCACTTTCCATAGTTTTGGTAATTAACGAACCACAGCTAATATCCATAAATGGAGTAACTCAGTGGATATTGATGTCACCAATTTGTATGTAAAAATGGTATTACCACTGTTTTAGCAACTTTTTAATATTTAACTGTTATCACTACATAGTATAAAACAAAGTCGCTTTCTCTGTCCCTATGTCCCTATATCCTTATATTCCTATATCCCTATGTATGCTTAAATCTTTAAAACTACGCAACGGATTTTGATGCGGTTTTTTTAATAGATAAAATGACTCAAAGGGAAGGTTTATATGTATAATACATGCATCAGCATTGCATCCGTGCGAAGCCGGGGCGGGTCGCTAGTAACCTATAAATGCCTTTTATTAGATTCATGTAGTGTGGAATTACTATTCTTGTACACTAATTCAATAGATATCATCGTTTTTTGCAATAGAAGACTGGTCACGTAACAGTAGAATGACCCATTATTAATAAAGTCAAGTCGATGCTAATTTCGATAATGTTATTCAAATGTTAATGATAATTTGATGTTATTGGCCTGTACTAACAGCGGGGCATAAAATTGACGTGCAGTGAAGACTAATTGTCTGCATATTAATGTTGTATAGGAATGAGTTTGTCTGTTTTTCCTCTAGTTACAAAGTAGGAAAATAGACTTTTGGACGTAAGGTTGGACTGGAGATGTAGAAAAGTATTTTATCAATTTTAACTAGCCATATCTTAAGGAATATTTTTTTAATGAACAGCTATCTTGTGCGGATAGTGCTATTGTTGATTTGACCAGGAACGCAACACCACGTGATGTAGAAATAGTTATTTGTGCAACAAGAAAGCAAAGTTGTTTCTTGTTAAAAAATATGTATGTATGTTTATATTGTAGCATTTGAATTCTGTAGTATTATGATACTGTTATTTTATATACATTGTATATTATTTTGAAAAAATGACACCTCGCCGAGTTTCTTACGCTGGTTCTTCTCGAGGCAGAGGTTTATTTTATGAACCGGTAGTAGTTTTTTGACATTCATAAGTGCATGTAACATGTCTAAATTGAAAAATAAATAATTTCATTTCATTTCATTTTATTTCATTGTTGCTAGTGCTGAATTTGAATTCCGAATAAGCGAAAGATTCTAAAACTTTGAATTTTGAACGTAGTGAGGTAGTGAGGGGGTGTCGAAGTGATGTCGAACAATGAATTAGACTTATTTCTGCCATTCTCTTTTTTTGTAACGAACTGAAAGGGATAGGGAGAGAAGTCTAAATATTTCGAATTTGTAATAGACTCCGAACTGTCAAATGGCAGTTCGTGCAATACAAAATTAAAAAGTATTGTCTCACGGAGTGAGCAAAAAACTCATTTTGCCGACTAATTTCTCGCAGCAAAAGGCTTGTTCGAGCTGCTGAGGTGAAATAACCTTTATAGTATATGTATGTCGGTTAGCAACAATCGCACATCAGCTAAGCTGTACAGTGATTAGATTACCTTTCGCCAGAATAAGGTTACCAGACGAGACACAATACTGGCAGGAGCCGTATTCAATACAAACGGTGTCAGATTCAACTCGGAGATGACTGGCCGATTGGCTATCAGTAAACTAATTCAATTTGATGTTATGAACAAGAGCTCTTCGTTTTCTTTGTGCTTAACTAGCCATTGATGTACGGTTTAAAAAAAAGGTGTCGATTTCACCGTAAAGGTGCAGTCAGGATGATTTGAGTGTTGATAGGTCAGTTTAATTTTATATGTAATTACGATGCGTTTTCGTCTAACCTTTCATATTCATATTCATTGCTTTGTGTGTACAAATAAGGTCTTAAACATAATACATAGGTATCAACACAACCCTGTAAGGGCATTGCAATTTAATATAGTAATTTATTAGATTGACATTAAAATTGATTACACAACAAAAAAAGATCACAGTAAAAAAAATAAAATTTGTAAAAAAAAAGAACGAAAAAATCAGTTGTAATAATTAAACATTGATAATAATTAATAAATAATAATCATATACATTGATTGATAATAATTAATTAATAATAATAGTAATTCATTTATAAAAATAACATTTAATTCATAATTATCATTATTTGCTATGATGATGCTTTTTGTTTATTATACTTTTTCTACATTTACGATTTAAATATCTATTAAAGTTTCAAGCTTACATGGTCATTTACATTAGAAT
This sequence comes from Epiblema foenella, assembly GCA_963556455.1. NCBI lineage: Eukaryota > Metazoa > Arthropoda > Insecta > Lepidoptera > Tortricidae > Epiblema > Epiblema foenella. The sequence goes on from OY747118.1 coordinate 1,368,973, forward strand.
TACGATTTGAAACGGGATATTTACCATGTATACTTGTATTTTTGAGTTCCCGATATTTCGGCACTGTTGCAAGCGCCATTATCAAGGATTAACTGAAGTGCTGCGAGTCTTAGTTGTGGTCTACCCACACACCATAGCGATATACCCTCTTCCTGGTTCGCTTTTTTTTTCGCTCAGTGTCACCGTCACTACCTCCCCAACATGTAAAGTGGTGGTGCAATTTTTTTTTCTTCCAAACCCCATCGTGTGGGGTATCGTTGGATAGCTCTTTCAAAAATGTTATGAGGTTTCTTTTCTTCATTTTTTGATTCAAGAATCGGTTGGTATGATATTAAGCTTTGAAGTGATAATTTTTGCTATGGTCAAGTGTCTCCCCCCTCCCCCTGCCAGCTCAACGGTGGCTACTAGGCATGTGAAAAAAATCATGGTAGTAGTATATACGATGAATTTAAAAGGAAAACTATCACACTAAGTAGACATCATGTATACAACACAACATCTCAAAAAAGTACTAAGATCAGTAAAAACCCTTCTACGGGTCCGTAATTCCGCATATGACCGGTGACGTGATTAGCGGGCAACTACGGAACCCTACACTGTGCGTGGCCCGACACGCATTTGGTTTTTTGGAATATAAACTATCCTATCTTGACATGTCGAATATCTCCATTCGAAATTTCATCTTCAGTGTTTTAAATGTGAAAAGGCAGACAATTAATTTCGCATACATAATATTAGTACGGATAAGTATAGATAGTCAGTAGGTAACATCATTGTAACGGTAAGTGCAGAATTGCAGATGCGACTGATATTAATACAATACAACTGTTGTTGGTGTTACAGACCATCTTAATGAGATCTTGATACGATTTACAAGTTGCAATAAAATGTTACTCGATTATATTCTCCTGTTAACTGTGCTGACACAAATTATGTTTTAGGGTGCAAAAGGAAATACGATTTTTTTTTTAACCTGACTGTGGCTTTATAGGCCTGGCCCGTATTTATTTATTTATCGTATGGCGGTTACACACTGGATATTATTGCAGTTAAAATTTTGAATTCTGCAGATATAGGCTCGCTTCCTTTGTCAGATGTTTAAAGTCCACTGTATCTGGTAATGGGGCACTCGAATACTATGTGGTGTATGGTTTGTTTCGGGTCTCCACAGTCGCACGCTGCCGACTCGCTCCACCCCCATTTGTGCCAGAGGTATGCCCGTAAACCGATAGGAGTGCGTGGTTGGGGAGTGGCCTAGGTAAAATCCAGGGGAAACCTCCGACAAGACCACGCGACACTGGAATACTTTAAGAGTTTGCGCTCCAACGAGGTTGGTTGAGCGGCTTCAACCAAATCTGAGGTGTGAGTGGAATCGAGAGTGACATAACAAACCGACATAAGGTCTAACGGATCTTTATAAAACCGGGCCTAAATCTAGCGAAAACAAAAGTCTTGTAAGATCACTTTTTGAACCTGACTGTGGCTTTATAAGCCGGGCCCATTAAAGCGATAGGAGTGCGCGGTTGGAGAGTGACCTGGGGACAATCCAGGTGAAACCTCCGACACAACGCGTGTGGTTTGGAACACTGGAATACTGTAAGTTTGCGCTCCATGTGAGATTGGTTAAGCAGTTTCAACCAAATCTGAGTTGTGAGTGGAATCGAGCTACTGGGAGTTTTGTCACTTTCACTAAACCTAGCGAAAACTAAAGTCTTGTAAGATCACTTCGTGCTCCGAATGTTTACATTCTTGAAATTAGAATCAGATACTCCATGGACCCCGAACAAAGATTCCTTGGAGGCACCTACAATTAGAGCAACACAAAAGACGAAAACGAGAGGCAAAGTACAGCATAGCTGACCAGCACTGAAAACGCTCCATACTGATAGGCAGTGAAATATGACGTCACAGTGCGATGGCCTTGTAATCTCGTATAGAAAAACGAGTAATTTGCCATTTTAATCGTGAAATATTGCGTTTGAAGACATACTTGCGTTAATTTTTTTTATTGAAACGAGAATTATATTGGTAAGTTACAATTTGAATTTGGACTATCAAAAAAAATTGGGAACCTTTCAAGTACAATGTCAATATCTTTTTATGATTTTTATTAATTTGTTTAATCTATTGTGATAATTTGATGGTTTTTATCTATGCAGGGTCTAACAAAACGAGTGAGGATCCGTTTAAGGGCATATTCGATATCGTGCTCTGATTAGAAAAAAGTAGAATTTTTTTTTATTCGAAAAAACATTTTTCTTCTATGAGGCAGGTCGTCCAAGTCAGGCAACTGTCCATACAAAGGCCAAAAATTTTTTTTGCGTCAAAAAAAATTTTGCTTCTTTTTCTTGATCATTAGAAAAAAGTAGAAAAATTTTTTTTTTTAATTCGAAAAATTTTTTTCTTCTATGAGGCAGGTCGTCCAAGTCAGGCACTGTCCATACAAAGGCCAGAATTTTTTTTTGCGGCAATAAAAATTTCTTCTACTTTTCCTGTTTTGTTACACCCTGTATAACCACGCTATGGAATACATTTTAACATGCCACAATACCACAACACTTAAGGCTGTTCTTTTTATTCATTAAAACTTTAGCTTAAGATAGTAGGTAAATAACTTACTTAAGATTACTACTTATATACTCACGGACCCCACAGTCAAACTATGCAAACAGTTTTGCGGGACGTTATGTTTAATTTTAAGTCACGTCATTTACTAAAAGGACACGCAGCTACTTAACACCGCGAATATTTAACACAATTACATTTGAAAACGAGTGTACCAGTAAAAATATATTTAAAAACAAACTCAAAAGTTTGCTATTAAACACCTCAACGCAAGATGCTTAATATTATTTAAATAAGCTAGTACACATCTTGTTTTATATTCAAAGGATAGGGATTAATTACTTTATTACTTAGGTCATTAGATACTATAACTTGGTACAAAAAATGAAAGTGAGTTTAATATTACGCCGATAAACTTAACGTTTTGCGAAACGGAAACAATTGTAACTGTACCATACTTTTTTGGGAAAAATAAATTAAAAAAAAACTTTACTTATAAATAAATAAATAACGTGTCAAATACCCAATTTAGATCGCACTTCATACAACGTATACGTATGTAAGACGAACAAAAACTGGATGCAAGTAGACGCTGACCCTAATCCTACTATTGGGGTCAAATGCCCAGTAATTGCTCACATTGGCTTGTTAAGAATTAATTTAAATGGTTATTGGTACCAATCGGATTTCTGTCGATTGAAAGTGACAGTCATTAGTGGGTGTAAGTCGAAGTATTGACACTTTCACGCTGGTTTTTTGTGACTGTTTGAAGCGTCTGAGAGTTTTTTTGTGTGTAGATTGAGAATTAATTTTAATTTTCTAGTCACGTGTAATGGTTTCAAGCTTACATGGTCATTTACATTAGAATTACGATTTGAAACGGGATATTTACCATGTATATTTGTATTTTTGAGTTCCCGATATTTCGGCACTGTTGCAAGCGCCATTATCAAGGATTAACTGACGTGCTGCGAGTTTTAGTTGTGGTCTACCCACACACCATAGCGATCTACCCTCTTCCTGGTTCGCTTTTTTCCCACAGTGTCACCGTCACTACCACCGTCCGCCTTGTCACTTGAAACTCGATTACGGTCACGACACACCACACTCACATATACATGGTAAATATCCCGTTTCAAATCATAATTCTCACGTGTAATGGATTATGCACATTCATATTTAAATAATTCTAATTTATGTTATTACATTCGTCACTAGTTTTTTGTTCCGAAATGTGTGTTCTCTAGCGACCTACTCATTAAAAAAATCTAGCGATATTTAGGAAAACCATGTCTTTAACATAATATCTCGCCAGAATCTTGTTAGATTTTGCTCATATTCATCCCTAAAAAATATTTTTGTCTCAATTCGCTTAACAATTTTCACGACGTTCCAAGCAACGATACTCGATTTATTGTCGAATAATAGTAGATTGTTAACTAAGGGTTGATAGTGACCCATTTCTTTCCTTATTTCTTTGGGTACGGAACCCTAAAAAATGCTTGTGTCACGACTAGTTGTAAAGTCGGTTTCATCCAGACACAATCGGACCCACTTTATCAGCGCGCATTCTCCGCGACGGGTGTGCATGTAATTTATGCGTTCATGTATCATTCACATCAACTATGAGTTACTATGAATGATTTTGCGTCGGTAATCATTTGGGTACATCAAAGTATACACCGGAGTATACCGCTTTATGGCTGCGAAACGTGGACGATGACGCAAAGGGACCGTGAAAGATTAGAAGCGTTTGAAATGAAATAAATAAATGAAATAAATGAACTTTATTCTGCAAGTAGGCCGTAAAGGCACTTTTACAAGTCAAAAACTACTAGTATGGTCATTGTCAGTTGTAAAAACAAAAGTTGTCCTCCCGGTGGTCAATATTTAACGGATTATGTACATGTAAGTTACGTTTTTATTATATGGATTTATAGTTACGGAAACACCGTTTATGCAGGTTATTAGAACAATTCAAAATTAAGCTTTTTGGCCCTTAACTTTTGATATGTCCACCGAAAAGACGCGAACCTAAATCTGACAATGACCTAGCGTTTCTCATGAGACCACTACCGAGAAGAAACGCCGAAAGAAACTCAACAGTCATTTTCTCCAAAAAATATAATAAAAACAAAAATACATAATATATAATATAATGTGCTATTGGAGACGGATGGAAAGGATCAGCTGAACAGAGAAGACTAGAGACTAAAGAAGAAGTTTTAAACTTAGTTAAAGAGAAGAGGACTTTATTGAAAATAATAGAAAACAGAAGAGGAAAACTGATAGGACATCTCATACGCCATGACGAATAGATCAGAACAATAATAGAAGGAAAGACAGAGGGAAAAAGGAAAAGGGGAAGACCTAGAATGACGTACATGGAGCAAATAAAACATAAAATAAATGCTACGTCATACAAAGAAGTGAAGGACAAAGCTGAATGTAGAATAAGCTGGCAATTACTCCGACAAGAGCCAAGCTCTTAAATATTATGATGATGAATCATTTGGGTGGCGATTGTACGTAAGCTAAGGTCAAAGCCATAAATCATATACAGTGCAAAAATATTTATACGCTCTTGTCATTAAAGTCACCTAGTTGTATACTTGTAGTTTGTGATCATGTCAGTTTTTTAATACCACGTCGATGGCAAATAAGCGTGCGGCCCGCCTGATAGTAAGCGGTCACCGCAGCCTATGGACGCTTGCAAATCCAGAGCTGTCACATGCGCATTGCTGACACTTTAAAAAACCACACCACACCACAGTATGGGGTTCTTCAAGAAAGGAGTGTATAGATTCTTAAAGGGTCGGCAACGCGGATTTGACACCCCAGGAGTTGCAAGCGTCCATAGGCTACGGTGACCGCTTACCATCAGGCGGGCCGTACACTTGTTTGCCACCGACGTGGTATAAAAAAATTTAACACTCCTTTCCTGAAGAAAATATAGAAAAATATACTACCTATACACATGACGTAATTTACAATATTTATTCCTTACATAGTTAACAGGAGTGTTAAATTTTTTAAAGGTCGGCAACTCGGATTTGACACCTCAATAGTTGCATGCGCCCATAGGCTGCGGTAATCGCTTACCATCAGGCTTATTTACCACCGATGTGGTGTAAAAAAATCGGTATTAAATTTCGTCATCCCATCTTCAACTCTAATTATTGCACCTGGTTTTTCATCGACCATGGCCAACTACTGTTAAAAGTGGTCAGTTTTTGCGAGAGGTCACTGACCGCCTGCAGACAAAGGTTGAATGAAGACTTGTTTGTCTGTCCTCATTTAATCCCCATTAAAAGTGTTGAGCTACCTCTGTCGATATACCAAATTAAACATTTATTAGCACAAACTCTTACCCTCCTATTCATAAAACTTAACAAACCTCAGCTAACTAAAATGTCTGTTGTCACTGTCTCACAAGCACATATGTCAAAGCGACAGATAAGGATAGACGAACTTTAGCGACAAGTTAACTAATATAGGTTTGATAGACGTTTATGAATAAGGGGGTTAGACTATCCTCCTAAGACCCCGCGTCCTATATAAAGGACAAAATATGGTCAACGGAAAATAAGTTAAATTTTGAAGTGATAGAGTTGCATTTGTTTTGGTTTGATTGATTTGCCATAAAATAAAATTCAAATTTGTAATCGGAACTGTTAGGTTCAAATTCGATTGTATTTTTATTTGTATGGTGGGTCTCAGGAGGCTATTCCAGTGTTTAAAACCACCCGCGTGGTCATGAGCTTTCCCCTGGATTTTCCCCAGGCTACTCTCCAACCGCGCACTCCTATCGCTTTATTAGGCCCGGCCTATAAAGCCACAGTCATTTCTAAAAAAATCGTATTAGGTAGGTCTCATATCTGCACGTGAAAACCTACTGATTTTATTTATTAATTTTTTCTTGTTTACCACTCAGATTTAATTAATTAGGTTAAGTCAATTTCAATTTTTATTTCAATTTATTTATTTCAATTTCAATACAGTGGTACTTATGATTAATTACATGACACCTCACATTTAAGATCGCAACCTACCGCTGTTTGATTATATTATTGTTTACAGAATCAAGTTTCCCTGTGTCCCCTGCACTAGGCTTGGCCTGACTCGCAGGTTGACACTTGAACGATTAACAGTTTTAAAGTTTACCTGGCGTTAAAGAATTTTAACCGTTACATACAAAGGCAATTTTAAGAACTTAAAGTATATAAGGTACAATGTTATAGATATAAATTATGAGCTAAGCACGGAAAACTAAATAGTATCATAATCCAGTAAATTTATACATTCAGAGCTTGCGTCAGGTCCGGTAGTTCTGATTTTTTCAGACTTGTTTGTTTATGTTTGTTTTATTCTGTATGGGATGGCGCATCGCAACTGACGATTCTCAACATGATTTGAGACGTTAGTGCCGTTAATGAAGCACGAGTCTTCTGGTAGATGTCGCTGTACGCCTCCCTTAAGGCGTTTGTATAAATGAAGGTTGATGAATTTGGGACTGGGTGGCGATTGCACCTATAGCTCAGTTGGCTAGAGCGACTGGCCGCGAGTGCCGGGATCCTGCTCGGTGCCTAAATTTTTCAATTATTCCTTTATTCTAAATTTGTAGTTTACGATAGCAGCGGTACTGCTTAATACAAGAATTAACTTGTTTATGATGTTGGCCCAATGAATATTCCATGTTTGTGACCTCGAGCGCGGAACGTAACTTTGTCAAAAAACGAAAAACCGATTTCAGCTCTAAATGACTAGTTACTGATAGAACCTACAGATTTCTAGAGAAGATTAAATTTCCTACAATATGAGACTAGAATTGTCTCTGTAGACCCAATAGTTTCCGCGAGAAGACCTTTCAAAATTTGCGAAGTTCGAAAAAATTGTAAAATTTGAAAGGCTAAATCTTGGAAACTATTTGGATTACAGAAAATTAAATTCTAGACTCATATTGTAGAAAATTTAGTCTACTTTTAACCGTCCTAAATAAGCACTATCAAAAAGTAATGCTTTAGGGTAATAACGTTATTTTTTTATTGATAACTGTCACTTTTTATTTTGTTAATAATTTAGGTTAAGTTTTATTATTCATTGGGCCAACATCATAAACAGAACTACCGGATTTGACGCACACCACTCCATAGTTTCAGGCGACAAGGTTACTGGATTATCATTTTAATAAGCATATTTTGAGAGTAAATGACTGACTGTCGAGTTTCTTTCGGCGTTTCTTCTCGGCAGTGTTCTCTTGAGAAACGCTAGTAGTTTTTGACTTTTAAAAGTGCCATTGCGGTCTTCTTACAGAATATATTCATTGATTTCATTACCAAACCGACTAATGCCGATCTGGTAATAAAATAAATGTGTAAGTAGTGTTTGTAGGTAAGGTGTCTTCGGGTAACTTCGAATGTCGACTAATTCCGAAAATAACAAATTCCAGTCTAACTAAGCGATTTTATTTTTATTGTAGTTGGTCAGAGCCAGATGACTAAGCTGAAGACCGACGATGGCAGGATCATTTCTTCCAAACCTGAGCTTCTGCGTGAAGTTGAAAGGTTCTATGGGCAGCTATACACAACCACCCGAAGACCCGTCGTTGATCTAGCCAAAGACCCTAGAGCTAGATTAACCCGACATTATACCGAAGATATCCCGGACGTCAGCCTGTATGAGATTAGTATGGCTCTCAAACAGTTGAAGAACTGCAAAGCCCCGGGTGACGACGGAATTACAGCCGAAATCCTGAAGGCGGGCGGTAAACCTGTCTTGAGAGCCCTTCAGACGCTGTTTAATTCTGTAATTCACGAGGGGAAAACGCCGCAGGCATGGAACAGAAGTGTGGTGGTACTTTTCTTCAAAAAAGGCAATAACACTTTGCTGAAGAATTATAGGCCCATCTCACTTCTGAGTCATGTTTACAAGCTGTTTTCGAGAGTCATCACGAACCGTCTCGCGCGCAGGTTTGACGACTTCCAGCCTCCCGAACAAGCCGGATTCCGAAAAGGCTACAGTACCGTAGACCACATACATGCCTTGCGGCAGGTTATACAGAAGACCGAAGAGTATAACTTGCCACTTTGTTTAGCATTTGTGGACTACGAGAAAGCCTTCGATTCGATCGAGACTTGGGCTGTACTGCAGTCTCTCCAGAGGTGCCAAGTTGACTACCGGTATATCGAAGTCCTAAAGTGCCTGTACGAAAACGCCACCATGTCCGTCCGACTACAGGACCGGGAAACAAAGCCTGTTCCACTGCAGCGGGGAGTCAGACAAGGAGATGTGATCTCTCCGAAGCTCTTCACCGCTGCACTGGAGGATGCTTTCAAATTTCTGGACTGGGAAGGACGAGGCATCAACGTAAATGGCGAGTACATCACTCACCTTCGATTTGCTGACGACATTGTAGTCATGGCTGAGACCATGGAGGACCTCAGTACAATGCTCGTTGATCTCAGCAGAGTTTCCGATCGAGTTGGTCTGAAAATGAACATGGACAAGACGAAGGTCATGTCTAATGCCCATGTCGTACCAACTCCCGTAATAATCGGCGGCTCGGCGCTCGAAGTTGTTGACGAGTACGTATACCTGGGACAAACAGTCCAGTTAGGTAGGTCCAACTTCGAGAAAGAGATCACTCGTCGAATCCGACTCGGCTGGGCAGCGTTCGGGAAGCTTCGCAGTGTATTCTCGTCCAGTTTACCGCAGTGCCTCAAGTCAAAAGTCTTTGACCAGTGTGTGTTGCCAGTGATGACATATGGATCCGAGACATGGACGCTAACGATGGGCCTCATAAGAAAGCTCAAGGTCACCCAAAGAGCAATGGAAAGAGCTATGCTCGGGGTTTCTCTGCGTGATAGAATTAGGAATGAAGCTATCCGTAGTAGAACTGGGGTCACCGACATAGCCTTCAAAATTGCGAGACTAAAGTGGCAGTGGGCAGGGCACATTGCTCGCAGGACTGACGGTCGATGGGGCCAGAAACTGCTTGAGTGGCGTCCACGCACCGGAAGACGAGCTGTCGGTAGGCCTCCGACAAGGTGGAGTGATGACCTGGTGAAGGCCGCGGGAATCCGGTGGAAACAAACGGCACAGGACCGGTCTAAATGGCGAGCCTTGGGGGAGGCCTATGTTCAGCAGTGGACGTCTTTCGGCTGAAATGATGATGATGATGATGATAAGCGATTTTATTACATCTCATCATCATTACTATCAAAAAGAAATGTTTGTTTGTTGATGTTTGGTAGTTCAACAAAATCACTTAGTTAGACAGGAATCTGTTATTTTCGGAATTACTCGACATTCGGAATTATCCGAAGACACCATAGTCATTTATTTCTGAGAGGTTTATTTTGAAACTCGCTCTCTAAAGCTCTTGTTAGAAACAGTAGAAATGTTATTGGAAAATAAATTAAGAAATAATCGTCCGTAGAATGGGTTAACATCATGCTCAGGCGCCGCTGTCATTATCATTACCATAGCAATTACTGTAAACAGTAAGTTGTAAATTAGTTGTAAAACCGCAGCGGTTAGGCCGTTTTTGTCGCAGAATACTTGAAGATGGACATTTTAATGTGGGCCTTTTTATGTGTGTAGTAAATTTAATAACGATAATTACAAGGTTTCCATGAAGCCATTACAATAGTCTGGTCTCTCGTTTATTGAGCGTAGGGACGGATGTACGTAAATGAAATCGGTTCATTTTTCACCGACAAAGAAAATTACGCAAAGCATTCGTTTTTAACCGACGCGCAACGCAAAAGAGGGGTTTTTTTCACACCACCAGCTCGACAATGTCTAAGGTAGAGTTTTTTTTTCATTACTTATAAAATCTTACTAAAATAATGGGAAAACATAAATCTTTAATTTGATGACCGGTTTAGCCTAGTGGGTAGTGCACCTGCCTGTGAAGCTGACGGTCCTGGGTTCGAATCCCGGTCAGGGCAAATATTTGTGTGATGAGCATGAATATTTGTTTCTGAGTCTTGGATGTTTTCTATGTATTTAAGTATTTATATCTATACAATATATGAAGAAACAATAAAATAACAATCAAACCTAGGTAAACAGTAAAACTTAAAAAAAATGTCCCAAGTCGCCGTCAGCGGGTAGGGTGCCCAGAAGGCTGGCTGCATTGCCACGCTGTATGGCAATGCTTATTCTTTGTCCGAAATATTGGCCAGCCCTCTGGTCACCAGTGGTCTCTATTAGGCGCGCCGACAAATCTTTGTATAGTCGACGCGCACTTGGTCCCCATGGTCCCAGAGTTTCGACCCCAAACGCCTCAAATTGTTATTTTAATAAAATTTCAATTCACTATGTATATAGGATCTTCCGAGGATCCGCTCTATTTTTATATCTATTAAATATATCGTCGTCTAGTACCCATACCACAAGCCTTCATGAGCTTACTGTGGGGCTAGTTCGATTTGTGTAAGATTGTCCTCTAATATTTATTTTTTAATTTTAGCCATTAATTATTTGTGCTATTCTAAGCGCATAGAACCAATCTGACGTCCGATTTTTAAACAGTCATTACGTTCAAAGTTTATGAGTGGGGGTGGGATTTGAACCCACGACCTCTGGAGTACTTTTTTGGTGCTTTGAGGCTTTTTATCACAACTTTTGTCAATTTATAAAGTAAACCTATTTTATTACAACTAAAGAAGCGCTCGTGGCCCAGCGGCGCCCGCGTGCCGCGCGCTGTATGCGAGGTTGTGCAACATGGGCCGGGGTCAGTTCTTGGATGGGTGACCGTTTTTAGTGGTTACTAACTGAGCGCTCCAGTGATTTGGTAGGCATAATGCGGTGTGCATTAGTAAATACTTACTTACCTCAATTTTTTTCAGAATTTTAAACTTCATGGTTTGGAAATTAGAGGGGGGGAGACACACTTTCTATGACTTTGACAGCTAATATCTCACCAACGGCTGACTTAAATGGATGGACAAGTTTTTTAGAAACATCCAAATCATTTTTAAAGTCCTATCCATTAATACCCCACACGACTCGTGCGTTGAAATTTTTTTTTCATCCACCAGTTACATGTATGGAGTGCCCCCCCCCCCCCTTAATTATTATTTTTTTTTAAATTCACATCACTTTTATGTAGCGGTAATTTCGTAATTGTAGTGCTTATAGTCTCCGAGTAAATCGGCTGTGACACACGGACGGACGGACAGACATGACGAATCTATAAGGGCGGATTTTTTTATTTTTTTTATTTAAGCCACAAGATACAATAACAAAACACTTCAAATATTTTCGCCAAACTGCAAAACAGTTGCACCAAGCCATCACTCTTTTTTACATTTGACCGTTTAAACTAGGCCATTGGCTACGGAACCCTAAAAAACTGACAACATCATTTCCATATAATAAAACAAATATATTACAACTAATAGGTTTGTACACAACACAGGGCCACCCTAAACTGGGTCATTGGATGTTTGCATACTACACGTGTGTTTGGTCGACAATTTGTACATATGTTTTACTAGAAAGCGAAATTGTAAACATTGAGGTGCAGTATATCAATGTGGGTAGGTACAGTAGAAATCTGAGTTCGTGACAATATGTGATCACTTCATCATAAGGCCGTGCAAGCAAATAAGGTGTTCTTTGGAACGCTGTTCGACCCAGACGAGAAAACAATAAGGATTGTTTTCTCGTTCACACATCACTCTCTAAATGAGCATCGGAATTCGCCTGTTCCCTATAAGACAGGTTTACCTAGTTTAGGGCACAGGGCACCGTTCCTAGGCTTATCTAGTAATAAGTGCACTCTATGTACCTACTCTAGTATATACACCATAAGCTGATGTATTGATACCCAATAAATATATTTTAATTTTCATTGATTTTTCGTCGTGTAAACAGTTGGTTTATAAAATTAAAGAAAATTAAAGGGCCGGGCCCAATAAGGCGATAGGAGTGCGCGGTTGGAGAGTAGCCTGGGGAAAATCCAGGGGAAAACCTCCGGCACGACCACGCGTGTGGTTTGGAACACTGGAATACTCTAAAAGTTTGCGCTCCAGTGAGATTGGTTGAGCGGTTTCAAGTGAGCTGAGGTGTGAGTGGAATCGAGCTACTAGTTTTGTCGCTGTTTCACTAAACCTAGCCTAGCTGAGAAGAGTCCAGCAAGAAACTCAGCTAGGCCCGACCTGGGTCGGACTGACTCACACTTTAGTTTTAAATGCCCACTAGCTAACACTCTTCACACTTTTTTTCTTTGTTGCCCAAACACAGTCATATTGGGTCTAGCAATGCGTAGAAGTCCAAAAAACGTCGCAAACGCAGTACCAATTAAATACGCTAGCTGGGTGCACCGGCCGTTGACCCCGCGTAATTGATTCGAACAAACTTATCGAAGCGCTAAATCGCACCGGGGCTGTCCGCTGCGCGCGCGCACCGCCCGGTGCTCGCGTCCGGCCCTTTTACAGTTGAAAAATCGCATGTTTCTTTTATACAACGCCGGTGGCAAACAAGCGTACGGTCCACCTGATGGTAAGCGGCCACCGCAGCCTATTGACGCCCTTAACGTACGCGTTGCCGACCCTTTATGAAATTTGAGAATTCACTGTGTTGACAACAGAAGGGACAAATTTAAGTCCCTCGCTCTCAACATGGGTCCACCTGATGGTAAGCGACCACCGCAGCCTATTGATGCCCGCAACTCCAAAGGAGTCACGTACGCGTTGCCGACCCTTTATGAAATTTGAGAATTCACTGTGTAGACAGCAAAAGGGACAAATTTAAGTCCCTCGCTCTCAACACAGTACATCCTCGGGAGCTCTGGCAACCTTGCTCACCTCCAGGAACACAACACTACATACTTGTATAGTAGATAATGTTATTACGGCTGTGGTCTTCTGCAAGGTACTTCCCCAGTTGGGCTGCTCCAAATTTGAGCAAGATGAGATTTTGCTGTGCCCTACCTCTCTCCGTGTACAGTTGTTGCAGAAATATTTATTGTCACTAAAGAGTTAGGTTAGGAGCGCTCGTGGCCCAGCGGCGCCCGCGTACCCCCTGCGGTATGCGAGGTTAAGCAACGTCGGCCCAGGTCAGTTCTATGATGGGTGACCGCTTTGAGTGGTTATAAACTGAGCGCTCCCGTGCTTTGGAAGGCACGTTAAGCCGTTGATCCCGGCTGCTGTCTATGATAGCAGTCGTTAAGCCAAGTTAGAGGCCTTCGGGCGGCTCGAGAACTTCTAACAGTCAAGTTGCCCACTCACTTGACAAACCTAATCCCAATAAGGTCTGGTTTCCTTTCGTGTTTGAAGGTCAGATGGCAGTCGCTTCCGTAAAAACTAGTGCCTACGCCAAATCTTGGGATTCGGTAGCGGCCCAGGCATCCTTCAGGATGCAAATGTACTGGGATAACGCTAGGATGATGATGAAAGATTTAAGGTTAGCTGGAAGAGATTCTTTAAGGGCATAAGTTCGCCTTTGTACAAATATATATAGTGGTATCCGGATACAGCGACAGTCAAGGGACCGGTGATATTACGTCGCACTAACAGGACGTCGCACAAAACGGACGGATTTACTTTGAAAATGTTCTGTATGAAATCTAATGTGTGGTGATTTCGAAGTCGTTAAAAGCGGTCAAATGTTATAAGCGGAGTCGTTATAAGCGGATTCTACTGTATAATTGTTTCTTTTATAATATGTAGTTGATTTGTGTAGTAAAGTGTTTACTATTATATTACTGCTATCAAGTTGTATCCCGAGTGTCTTTTTAATGCCCACAAACTAAATATACACAAAAAAGGCCAAGTTCGAGTCGGACTCGCGCACGAAGGTTTCCGTGCAATTATAATGAAAGCTGTGACTAGAAAGAGCGGCAAATTATAAAATCCTCGCAGTGTTTTTTTTTTGAACCTGCCCCTGGCCCAATAAAGCGATCGGCTCCAACCGCGCACTCCTGAGAGTAGCCTGGGGAATACTGGGGAAAATAGTCACCATATTGTTTACGGCATGAGGACCAATCTATATTTGCTTCCTAAAATAATAAATAGCCTCCCAACACACATACAAGATTCATACCTATCCAACCCTAGATTACTTAAAGATGTTAACAAATATTTTATGTCATGTAATAATTATGACTACGCCTTGTGATAAGTACTTTCTTGTTGTTTACCAATGAACTGAATGTAATGTAAGTCCTAGTCCGAACTCTAGCTGTAAATAAGCCATTCATGGCTTTAGCAGTTAAGCAATTTCAAGCTCTGCGTTAAATTATTTGGAACTTTAATAATAAAAAAATAAAAATTAGATATCAACCCGCGTAGCGCAACCACACAGAGTGACATTTGACGTTTCGGAGACCTCGCGCTACACTAGCGCCTCTAGCGGCGAATGCATACGCGATAGCCCTCATTCTTGCGCGTTGCCTGCGCGTGGTCACCTGTCGCCTCCATAAGCCGAAAATCTTTAAGCTTAGTAAAAGTTGTATTAAGGTGGGTATAATACCATAGTATTAAGCTATTGCCCAGACTTTACATCGCTATTATACAGGCTAAAGCATAAAAATGTGCCCAAATTGCTTGAATAACAGCTGAATAGATATTTGGGTCATACTTAGTTGAAAAAACAAAAGTCGTCCCTTCTGTGGTCAATAGTTAACGGCTTATGTGTATGTTAGCTATGTTTTTATTACAGGGATTTATAGAAACTGAGACACTGTTTATGCGGGTTACTGGTCCAATCCAAAATTAAGCTTTGCAGCCCCTAACTTTTGGTATGTCCACAGAAAAGACGTGAACCTAAATCCGCGTATGACCCATTTACTTAAACTTTATTCAACATGACTATGTTACTTGGTGTCTAAATTGAACTACACAACACTGTTAGATTTGTTCTAGTCATACAAATCGGCGGAAAACACAGTAATTTTGGCAAGCAACTAGATCCAGTTCAAACGCCTATGGAATCTGAATTTTAAATGCATTCTTTGTGGCCTAGAACCCGCACTTTCTAGCAGCTACAAATACTCGTATCTAGTTTCCTTAAATTCTGACGACAGTTTTTGGTTGTTTCAATTATTGTCTATAAACTAGAGTAGGTATTCCACATACATTTTATATTTCATATCATATACGTAAATAAGTAACTGTTAGAAAATATTGTTATAAAACAAACACAATATTTTTTTGAAAAAAATAAATAAAAATAAATATTCATTTTTAATATTTATTTGTTGACAATCTTATACAAATCACCCTAGTCCCAAACTAAGCAAAGCTACTGTTGGTTAATGGGTACTATTACTACTAATAATATAAATATAATAAATATCACACAAATTAATGCCCTGACCGGCGGGGTAATCACGTAACTTTTTTACTACCGTTAGGTAGATTTTAATGTCAAATTCTAATTGTCAGCTCATACATTTATACTTCAAAATTGACAGTAAAATCTATCTACCGTTAGTACATAAAGTTACGTGATTCGCCTGCGGGATTCAAACCCGGGACCTCCAGCTTCGAAGGCAGGGTCACTACCGTCTAGACTAAAGCGGTTGTCAATGTCAAAGTGTGAATATACTTCATTACTGCTAAAAAATTTGCTCCATAGAAAAAAAACCCAACCTTGAGTCTTCATTTTCCTTTTTTTTTAATCCGCCTCCTAAATCAACGCCTTATTAAACGACACAGTTAAGTTAAAAAGATGGTATTTTATCTCATCTAAATTATGTCAAGAGGAAATTTAACAAAACTTCACACAGTCAGATATTTATTGATATTTGTCTGAAAAAGCCATCCCCGAAGAGTGTTGCATCCCGTTTTCTCGTGCGCGAAAGACATAAACGTGTCTTTTTCACAGGGGGCGTGGAATCCCGTTAAGCCACCATTAAGTAACATAAAACAACAAATTATCGAGTCCATTATGGCATAAACGTGTTTGTGCGATCCCTGTGAAATCTTGCGACAAGCGTCCATAGGCTACAGTGTCAGTTTATCCTCCTGGGGTTCAAAGTGATAATACTAGGACAAAATCAGTTTGCAGTGAAAGCCCAAGTATTTTAACAGAGAGTTGGAGCAATGACCCACTGTGATAGTACTAGAACAAAATATACGGTTAACCAGATATGAACAATTTTTGGTCCGGGCGTTCAGTACTTTATTAATTAGTTCTAATATTAGGACATTGGGTCTTCCTCGGAAGTACCGTCTTCGAAATTGGGTCGTAGGAGGTTATATTGGGTTGTATGAAGAAGTATACCAATTATCTCTCAACGCATATTTTCTCGTATTAATTTCCGGCTGAGGCCAAGCAATGCTACTTCAATCTGGCAATCGCCCAGCGTCCTGTAAAAGGTCCGGCTTGAATCTGGTCTGGAATCGGATAATACGGCCATCCATCCGCCATTTTTGCTGAATTACCATTGAATTGTGCTCTTATTGCCGCCTCTTATCCACACTGCGCCCATTGTGCGGTTTAATAGACTGATTTGCAACTTGCATTGTGCTGGTATCTACTTAGCTCGTCTTGGACGTTCTAGAAAATACGAACTTGTAGGTGCATGTAGTACCAAAAATATCTAAGTAAATGGAGAGGAAAAAGGTTGGATATCAAAACCAAATCGTACTAGTGTTCAGTGCAATTGACATGATGAGAAACTTCGTTCTGTTCTCATTTGATTTTATTTTTAGACTGACGTTCAGAGACCTTATACATCTCTGAGGATATTTATTTATTAGATTTTATTATTTTCATGTTGACGCTTAGAGACATCTCACGATATTTTATTATGATTAGTGTACCTACCTTATTACCTTTTATCTTGACGCTTAGAGACCTTATACATCTCTAACAAATCTCGATTGTTATTAGTTTCCTAGTCTCATTTTTGACATGTAACACTACATTTAATTAATTATACTTTGGTTTTTGTGTTATTTTTATTTGATATAGATAGATTTTGACTTGTAAAAGTGCCTTTGAGGCCTATTTGCTATTTGAGGTCTATAGGCTGCGGCAGCCGCTTACCATCAGGTGGACCGTAAGCTTGTTTACCACCGGCGTTGTATGAAAAAAAAAATGTTTTGATTTTGAAATATAGCACGACTTTTTTAACTCTATTTCAATTCATCGTCACTCATCAACTATGTAGTTTTTATAATTTTTAATTACTGACATGTAGATAATACATCTTTTGATGCTTAAATTTACTATTCTAGACCAGTTTAACCGACGCAATAAACAAACCCCATAAGAATGCCGTCACTTCAGAACGTTTTTCAATATCCTACGGCATTTACACCCGCCCAGTTTCAAGAGAGCTCCCGACTTAGCGTAAGGAGAGAATTATCATGGTTCAAGACATATTTGTGTGGATGCAGTGCTAGAGTTATTGGTTGGAGGATAAGCGACACATAATGAAATAGCTGCCGCATTGTCGACGTTTTGAGGCGTTGTTCAGCCGCGCAGCTTTTCGTCAAACTTCCCATTAGATGGCGCTGTGTTCCGTGGATCACGTACGGTGCTGTCTGAAAACCAGCGCTGCAGGTGTCTGACACCTCGGCACAATGCTGAGACAGCAACCGATTCACTGCCGCGAAGACGCACTTTATAATAATATGTCAATGTACTGAGTCTATTCTGTTTGTAATGATGTGTCTTTTCGTGCAGTGAATAAATGCTTTCTTTCTTTCTTTCTGTACAGTCTGCGTCGATTCCTGAATCGCGCTTTTACATTTTTGAATAAACCGATCTGGACTTACTTATGCTCCTATGTACCTTAGGTTGGGCAGAAGGCTTCCATAGGGCGCCGCCATCCCGTTAGGTCTTGAGCTCCACGTCTTCTATATGTTCTTCGTTTCTGCGATGATCGTCCGTCGCCAGGTTTGGCCCTTATGCTCCTATGCACCTTAGGTTGGGCAGAGGGCTTCCACAGGACCCGCCATCCCGTTAGGTCTTGAGCCCCATGTCTTCCCTATGTTCTTCGTTTCTGTGATGATCGTCCGCCGCCAGATTTAGCCCTTATGCTCCTATGTACCTTAGGTTGGGCAGAGGGCTTCCACAGTGCCGCCATCCCGTTAGGTCTTGAGCTCCACGTCTTCTCTGTATTCTTCGTTTCTACGATGATCGTCCGTCGCCAGGTTTGGCCCTTATGCTCCTATGTACCTTAGGTTGGGCAGAGGGCTTCCACAGTGCCGCCATCCCGTTAGGTCTTGAGCTCCACGTCTTCTCTGTATTCTTCGTTTCTACGATGATCGTCCGTCGCCAGGTTTGGCACTTATGCTCCTATGTACCTTAGGTTGGGCAGAGGGCTTCCACAGGGCGCCGCCATCCCGTTAGGTCTTGAGCTCCACGTCTTCTCTATGTTCTTCGTTTCTGCGATGATCGTCCGTCGCCAGGTTTGGCCCTTATGCTCCTATGTACCTTAGGTTGGGCAGAGGGCTTCCACAGGGCGCCGCCATCCCGTTAGGTCTTGAGCCCCACATCTTCCCTATGTTCTTCGTTTCTGCGATGATCGTCCGTCGCCAGGTTTGGCCCTTATTCTCCTATGTACCTTAGGTTGGGCAGAGGGCTTCCACAGGGTGCCGCCATCCCGTTAGGTCTTGAGCTCCACGTCTTCTCTATGTTCTTCGTTTCTGCGATGATCGTCCGTCGCCAGGTTTGGCCACATGCTTAGGCTTTCCTTGGGGATTCCAGTCTATGGCTTGCCTCGGTATGTGATCAGAGTGCGGAGGAGCGTGTGACCGATACAGTTCCACTTGCGGCGTTTGATCTGCTGGTCGATCGGAGTCTCATGGCAGCCCACAGTTCGATGTTGGAGATTTTCTAGGATGTAGTATGGCGATTGGCCACTTTCAGTGTTTAGCAGTTACAATAGTTTACTGCGATATAAACGCATATTGCTTGTATCAGCGCAACCTAAATGTATATATAGTTAGGTCCGATATTAATAAAAAAACTCTACTACCAGCAACACTGAGTTTACCTCACCTCCTATATCCTGGGCACCTACCAACCTGTACTAAGACTACAAAGGCAAAAAAAGAAATCCTCAAGTCACTAAAAGGAAAATGCTCTTATGATTCTTTTGAGTCGCCAGTATCCTTTGGCTACGGGTGTACAGAGTCGTAGGTTGTATAAAAAAGTTAAATAAATTAGAGTGGTGGAAATTTGCAAGCTCTTCACCGCTGATTACTCGCTGGAGATCGATCGCAATTTACAATGAGACCTTTATTTTCATTGTTTGATTGATGTACTTCGGTTTATGGTTCATGCGGCGCAAGGAAAGAGTGATCGCGTAAGGGTGATATCGGAGATGTTCACGAGAAGTAAATTTTGAAGTGAGTCTTCAAATGATCGCTTTTTAAGTGGAAACATGGTACAACAGTTGATACATTCACATTCTCTTCTTTGTAGTCGTTTCTTCATGACTGAAGATCGTGATCATCTGCAGTCTTGCTGGACAGCACGACTTGCTTCCAACGGCTTCTGTTGGTGGCCATCTGCACCACATCGTAGAACTTGCTGGTCTTATCCTTGATTTGGTCGGTCCATCGCGTCGGAGATCTACCACGGGCGCGTTTCCCTTCCACGTTTCCAACTATGACCAGTTTCTCGAGGCTGTTGTCTCCTCGCCTCGTAACGTGGCCAAAGTATGAAAGAATACGGCGGTGGCTTATAGTGGATAGGCGATCTTTGATGTGGAGTTGCGTGAGGATCGATACATTAGTGCGTTTGGCAGTCCATGGTATTCGCATTCACATTATAGATGTTCAAACTATATTTTGGGCATTTGGGTTATAGTTTCATACCTGCATACCACGTTCAACTCAGACGGTTCCTACGCGGCGTAACAGGAGTGACACCAAAGAACGCGTAACAGGGGCCAGTGGTGGGTAGCGGAGGAGCTCGCCTCTGACTCCCGTTCTCCATCCAACACTACCCTTTGACGTCGCGATACCGTCAGAGTGAAGATTTAGTAGTAGAGAGGCAACAACAAAGTTTTTATACTTTTTCATACTTTTTTTCTTCTTTTTTCTTTTCTTTGCACCTTTTATAAAATATCTGTTTAGCCCAATGGTTGGCTGGTAGAGAATGCCATTTGGCATTAAGCCCGCCATTTGTAAAATTTGTGTATTTTGTGCAATAAAGTTTAAATAAATAAATAGATAAACAAAGCTAGTTAAGAATAATAAAAAAGAGTTCAACGTAAGTTAACATTTCGGGGTGAATTTAATCTGATGGTTTAAAATTTTCTGATTTGAAAAAGACAGAATGGGGTTCTTCAAGAAAGGAGTGTATACAATTTTAAAGGGTCGGCAATGCGTGTGACACCCAGTTGCAGGCGTCCAGGTGGCCGCTTACTAGGCGGGCCGTACGCTTGTTCGCCACCGATGTGGTATAAAAGAGACGCCGCTGCAACGCCCTCAACTTGCACAGTGGTCCACAAGACTAGTCTATTTCGGTCCCAGTTATTTACAACCGACGTAATTGTGCAGCTTGTAAACCCGATGCGATTTTTTTATTTTCCTTACGCAATAAAAGTTAATTAAGGCACTGCTTAACACATGTCATGGTCTACTTACTATTTTATGTGATTATTTTACGATGTTGTAATTATAGCTCAATTATTTAATATATTTTTTATGACACTATAATATCCATCCGTTCATTTTATACTGCGGTTGTCATGAATCATTAATTCAGAAGTCAATTCATGTTTTATCACATGCTTGAAATCGTTAAAAAATATTGGACATGATCAAATTTTTTTATTTATTTCGTCGGCTAAGCGAATCACAGTGACAGAGTTGCATAGATTAATTGATTTGACTTCTGCTAGTATGGTTAAGTAACGTGTGAAACGTACGCTAGGTAGAACTGTCTCTTTTTTTAGTATGGATACCCCCTTATATAGCATAACTAGCGACCCGCCCCGGCTTCGCACGGGTGCAATGCTGATGCATGTATTATACATATAAACCTTCCTCTTGAGTCACTCTATCTATTAAAAAAAAGCGCATCAAAATCCGTTGCGTAGTTTTAAAGATTTAAGCATATATAGGGATATAGGGACATAGGGACAGAGAAAGCGACTTTGTTTTATACTATGTAGTGATATATGCCTCGCCCTAATATTGTTTTACGACAAAAAATAAAAACTAAAAAATGTTCAATGGACTTATTATTTAACGGGTGCCTCGATTCGGTTAGCCACGCCCCCCTTGAAAGAGATACGCTTATATTTTCCTCTTGACAGAATTCAAAATACCATCAGTTTGATAATGCGTTGTTTTAGTAGGCTGAGTAAAAAAAAGCACACGTATACACACAAACATACATTTACACATGGACAAAAACACACACATACATAAACACGCACGAAAAATGGACATTTATTTGTTTTTTTTTCATCATGTACATTTAGATATTTATTCACTGCTCATTTATCTATTTATTTTTAATTTTTTGTCACAAACCTAGAGCACGCATAACACAGCATACATTTGTTTTTTTTTGTTTTTTTTCTGTTTTCTTCTCTAATCTCTGCGACCGACAAACGCTAGGGCTCGGTCTGAAAACCAGCACATGCTGAGACCAAGACCCATTGCCTCAATTTTTTTTTAATTGTATTTTATCTTATATCTTAATTTGTAGTTTCTTTTTGCTGTATTTTTGTTGGCTTATTTTGTAACTTTAATTCGTGGCAATAAATAATTTCTGATTCTGATTCTGATTCTGAAAGTAGACACAACTTTGGATTTTTTCCTATTTAGAAAATTTTAAGCAATCATGTTTCGGCTATTGTCAGACACAGTCATATAGTCAAGAATCATATATCTGAAAATCAATCCTCGTCTCGGCAGAAGAGCGTTACAAACAACGCGATATCTTTTCGTTGCACAGCCTTAAATAGTTTTCGAGGAGGCGAAACTATAGCATGACAAAATAGAATGTTGGCTCTGATTTTTTTTATAGCATAAACTAAAATAGACTTTCTGGCCTACGTTAAACCCTCGTGGCAACTATAAAACAATTCTCTGTTCTCATTACTAGCGTTCATTTAAAAAACGACACAAAAAGCTTTACGCTCTGCCTCTATCATTGTCCTTCCTTCCTCTCATTGTCTGTGGTTTACTTTTTTAATTTTTTTCCGCGGCCCTGTCATTAAACTACTTTTTTATTTCCAGCCAACATTTTTGGCCGAAGAATATGGTGTGGAAATACCCCTCATGTTTATTCTACGAACCAATATTTTTGTTAATCATATGTCTGTCTGAATGTCAATATTTGCGTTTCATGAACATGCCACTTCTTTAATCATTTATTCGTACATATTTATATACTTAATGCACATATTTTATGAAGAACAGAGAAAATAATTTACCACCGCCGTGGTATAAAAAAGTTATATGTCCAGCCCGACTGTTTTTCCAAAGAGCGGTGGTGCGCGGGAGTCGCATGTCGTCGCGCATCGGAACTGATCATTTCAACAGTAATGTGGTAAATTGCGTTTTTGAGTGTCAGTAATGACTGATTAAGTATGATTTTGTATCCGTATTCCGAACTGAAGATTGGGGATAATTTGAAATAACTGTGTTTCACTTGAAATTTGGTTTTATTTCCGCAATCCCAATAATATTATGAACGTGAAAGTTTGTGCGGATGGATGTACGTTCCGTTTAATCTCAAAAACTACTTAACGGATCTCTATGAAACATTCCAGTATTGTAGCTTAGACATCAGAATAGGACATAGGCTACCGACGGAACGTACTCCTCTTAGGTTCGGTTGCACCAACATACGATCACAGGCCGGTCATAGTCAAATATGGCGCCGGCAACTGTCATCCCATAGAAACTTGTCAAACTTTCCATACAATCAGATTTTAACGAACACCACTTACGATTACAGACAGTTTGGTCCCCCCTTAGGGTGGGTTGCACCAAACCATCTGTAATCGTAAGCTGTGTTCGTTTATATAATTTTTTTTTTTCATCACACAAATAAATGCCCTGACCAGGATTCGAACCCGGGCCCTCCAGCTTCATAAGCAGGGTCACTACCAACTAGGCCAAAGTCGTCTAGGAAAATAAATAAAATAAAAGCCCATATAAGTTTTATGGGTAACTTTCGTGTCACAACGGAATATATTAAAATATATGGCATATTAAATGCCTTATAGGGTAGCTAGGCCAGTTACGCGGCCTGCGTCAGTTTGCGGCCTTCTGAAGAACGAAGTTTTTTCAATTAAAGATATTTATATTTTTACTTGCTCTAAAGATATAGTGAGTCGTATGCGTTTTAATTAATAGCTATTGAATAGGAATATATTAAAAAAGCAACAAAATATCCTTTCAGTTCATCAACTCATCCAGGTGGCCGCAAACTGGCGCATCAAATTAACAGGCCGTAAACCCACCTACCGACCCCATTTTGACTTTTGACTTCTGACTACTTATATCTAGGATAACCTAGTAATTATTGAATTATTATTTTTTGACATTTTAATTACACCTATTTGCCATTGTACCATGTTATTATTATTGAATTATTTTGTATTGTTTAAAAAATATTTTTCTTTTGTGACTGTATTATTATCTATTTTATTATTATTAATTCATATACAATATGACGATCTTTATGTGAATCCATGATATTTTACCAATTGACATTTTTATAAAATACCATGTAAATTTTCAGAAAGAAATAAATAAATCTAATCTAATCTAATCTATATTAATATGTTCCGAAATAAAATTTGTCGCAAGAATTTGGTCCTCACTCACATGTTATTAGCGGCCAGCATTTAACTCGGTAATCAGAATTAATGCCCCGGCAGCCCTGGTAATGTTTTCGTTTTAAAAATAAATTAACTGGCAATTTGTTTTAATGACTTCATCGGGCCTGGTAATTGCAGTTGTCGGATTATATTTAAAGTTTGCGTAATTATCGTACGTTCACATACAAAAATATGTATCTGTGAATTATAATCGTAATTTGCTAGCGAATCCTTAATTTGCCGTCATAAAGAGCTATACATACTAATATTATCTAAATGCGGTCTGTTCTGCGAGCCGTAGATATCGCGAGCAGTTTTTTTTTGTTTAAAAAATTTTCTTTGAAGATTTTTGTAAAGAGAATCGGTTGAGAAATGTGACCTGTAAAGGAACATCAATAACGATTGATATGAGAAATGTTAAAATTATTAAAAGACTAATAATTTAGATATATTTAGATACAGTACAGATGTATAAGTGAAGATAGTGATTTTGTATTTGTATTAACCTATATTAGAGTAGAATAGGATCGTGCATCGAGACTAACCACTTGTGGTTTAACGATGCCGTTTAAATTATGTTACAACAATAAATTGCATTTAAACTTAATTAAATAATAAATAAATAATATGTATATATATTTTGACTTGTACAAGTTCCTTCTTATGATTCATTCATTGGATTTGATTCTTCTTCATTTGATGATTTGAATAAAAAAAATTGTTTCTTTATTTCCAGAAACTGATTCGACAAAAATCTATACATATAATAAAGCTACAGAGGTTCAAAAATCTGTACATTGAAGATATTAGCAAATCGATTGAGAGGTCTTAGAATTAATAATCACACACACATAATCTCAAATATTAGAGATTTCGCAACAAAAAGAAGAAAATTTTGTATGTACTTTTTTTTATGAAATAAATAATTCATTTTTTTTTTATAATAATCTATTAAAAGTATCGAACCTGTTCACAAAATTTCAAGAGAATCGGATGAGAAATGCGTCCTGTAGAGGAGAACAAACCGAAATCATGCAATATCATTGAAAAAACTTTGTTTTTGAAAATTTCCAAAAACAGACTCGACAAAATATTAACTAAGTATAATTATCGAACCTGCTGACAAAATTTCACGAGAAATGCGAGAATGTCGAGGATAACAAACGGAAATCCGCCGATCGGATATATGAAAGCATTTTTTTTTGATGAATTTGGAACTGGGTAGCGATTGCACCTATAGCTCAGTTGGCTAGAGCGACTGGCCGCGAGTGCCGGGAGGTCGCAGGTTCGAATCCTGCTCGGTGCCAAAATTTTTCAATTTTTCCTTCATTCTAAATATGAAAGCATTTTCCGAAGCTGAAGCAGAGACCTTCTTTTCACTCGGTCAACAAGCATTACATCGAATTGTTAACAAGTATCTACATCATAAGTCAGTCGCTGCTTTAAGAGCTCCACCGGCGGCATTAATATAATATAATATTTTAAAGTTGTTAAAAAACACAGGTTACATAATAGGATGACAGATCAACTCTGACACCACGCGTACACTTAGGCATTCCCGCCGGCGGGGACGTCCACCGCGCGATTGCGACAATACTGACAGATATAGTCTCTATTCGTCCCGGTAACGCCGCACACCGGGTAAAGTCAGTCCGACCCAGGTCGGGCCTAGCTGAGTTTCTTGCTGGACTCTAACTAGGCTAGGTTTAGTGAACCAGTGACAAAACTCCCAGTAGCTCAATTCCACTCCCACCTCAGATCCGGTTGGAACCCCTCAACCGATCTCACTGGAGCGCAAACTCTTAGAGTATTTCAGTGTTCCAAACCACACGCGTGGTCGTGTCGGAGGTTGTCCCCTGCATTTTCCCCCGGCTACTCTCCAACCGCGCACTCCTATCGCTTTATTGGGCCCAGCCTATAAAGCCATAGTCAAATTAAAAAAAAAGAATGACAGAAATCATGAATTATACAGCATTAATTAGCAGCGGAGGCAAACTACCAGGACCACATAGACTATCAGCAATCAAACGAAATCGAAAGTTAAGCGGTCGTCACTTTCTCCCGTCATTTAACAATGAGCTGTCAAAACAATCGTTAGCGAGACTGACGGACGTCTGATTTGCTTTAATAATACGTGTTTATGCACACGCGGACACACGGTCGCGCCAAGATGAGAGCAAATCCGCTAGCAAGCTGGCTCTCTGGCAGGCCGGTTCCTCATTGTCGCTTAGGATAAACTCGGCTCTGGCTCACCTCCGTAGTGTCCAAATACCGCATCCCGCTAGGGACGAAAGAGCATGTGATATTCGGCAAGCGCGTGCGAGCGCGATGCCATACCTAGCTGTCAAACATCGGTTTGGTAGCAGAAAATCTTTTCTCCGTAAGTACTATTAATTATTCTGTGTCTGTGGACCATTTTTATCGGTCCAGTCAGTAGGAACAAATACTATTTATAGCATCTCACATAAGTGAATTAGGCGTGGAAAACTGGCAGTCTTCAAGGGCATTTTAATATTTTACGTGACATTTTTCTGACACGTGAGCGTTAATGTTTATCGCTGTTCTTTTGACAGTTGGCATCCCGACGCGACAAACCTCAAATATGACATAAATTGTACTGAAATGACAGCGGTTATAAGAAGATCAGTGACAAATCTCGTTAACGTGCCAAAAGGTTCCCATATTCTCACGCGGAAGTGGCAGACATGATAGAGACTCTGAAAATGAATAAACAGACATAATCCGTATCTACGTTCTTTAATGGCAAAACTATTAATCGTTATAGATTGAGCATGTAATCCGCTAGTTTATTAATGATTACAATTGCATTTATTACCTATGTCAAAGCAAGAAATGTATTTTTTAATATGTAAAATGACATATCTGTAAATCAACTTTCCGCACTCTCGAAAACATTAAGTAATCCCTCAGGGCAATATATGAGGAAGTAGGGTTATAAATTGCAAAAAAAGGATTATAAAACTTGAGTGATTACACAGCAGCAGAGGCGAAGAACATAGGTAAGACTTGGAGTGAATTGAAGCATGACGCACAGCCCTCTGCCCCATCTAGGGGACATAGAAATATAAGAAAGAATATAACACAAGTTGAATGAAACCATAAACATTGAGCAGACTTGCCACCTGAAAGTACAATGTCATGCAATTTAATATCGTCAGCTAGTGAGAACGATTGTTTGGGTCATTCAACTTTTTCATGACCACTTTTCTATTACAAAAAAAAAACATGATATGTATGGAATTAGTGTACAAAAAAAGGATTGCGAAATAGTACCTGAACCTAATAAAAGGAATTTATAGGAAAAAATACTTAAATATTAACATATTGCTGTAAAATGTGGGTAACATATTGGTAAAAACCATTTTTTCATACAAATGGTGAGACATCCAAGAACCACCGAGTTACTCGATTTATGGATATTAGGTGTGGTTCATTAATTACCAAAACTGTCGGAAGTGATACTGCAATTAAACCTCTTTCTAAACAACAATGCAAAAATATGAAGTGAGGGCCAAGTATTCCAAAATCTGCATTTAAAAAAAAGTGTATGAAAATTGCCCCGTGTGGTTGCCGGGTAAGAATTGCGCCACCCCATCTCTTCCCGTGGGTTTCGTAGGAGGCGAATAAGGGAAAATCGGAGGGTGGGCAGCAGCATCCTTCGATCATTATCACCATCAAACTGCGGTCGCCAACCCGCTTGCCAAGGGTGGCGACTATGGCAAATCCCCCCCACTTGGGGGAGGCCTATGTTCAGCAGTGGACGTTTTTCGGCTGAAATGATGATGATGATGATGATGATGTATGAAAATTATGTACATGAAAAAGTAGAATGGCCCGTTTGCATTATACTGGGCCCGCCCGTGTGTCGCGCGCGAAATGAAAGCCACCGGCTTTTGTTGAGCTCTTTTTCTGCAACAAGTACCCTATTCAAGCTTTCCCATTATCTGGCGAGCTTTGGCTAGCTCGAAGCTCGCAATTAAGCCCCTAGATATTATGAGGCAGCTATTTAAATACGATGACTCGATATAATGGCCAGCTTCTAATTATTGCTAACTATTTTATTGTTTTGTGAGCAGTAGAATTTTATTGTTCCTGATGATTAATGTAACGTAGGTAATTGTTCTTAACTTTCTAGCAAATGATAAGAATATAATTATGATACGTAAAAAAGGATTGGCCTTAGCTGCAACTCATATATTTTTTTACGGTCTTATTGCATTCATGTTGACTCTTGATTAATACGGAGATAAAATAGGTTCAGGCTCGGTTTTATAAAGATCCGCTAGACCTTATGTCGGTTTGTTATGTCAAAAAATGTAGTGAATTACTGAAATTTGATCTGAGATTTGGTCTAACGGATCTTTAAGTATAAAACCTAGTCTCAAAGAAGCGATCATTGTTGGCTGTCTACGAGTTATAAATTGGGCCTGAACTCCGAACTTCGTATCGTGCCGTTCCTTTCACTCGCGTGTTATACACTGTGTGAGCGAAAGGGACGGCACGATACGAAGTTCGAATTTCTAAGTTCGGAGTAGTCCCTCTGTTCTTTTGGCATCTGCCATCACTGTACGATTTACGTCATTGTTGACGCGCTCAGTTATAACCCCTCAAAGCGGTCACACATCCAAGAAATGACCTGGGCCGACGTTGCTTAACCGCTGCGCCACAAGCGTTCACCCAAATTTTTCGGTAACAACTGAAATTTGAATATCAAAATGATATTAAAAACTTACATTAAAGCATCGTTTTTCGATAGAAAGTTAGCAGTAAAGTAGCGATGGCAATTTTAACCAATTTTAAAACACTTATCCGTGTCCCATCAAATACACATTACTGGCCACCCTCGCGCGCAGTTACGGGACACTTAATGAGCGTGTCCCACACAAACAGTAAATTATTGTCAGCTATCACTCTACCTCTACAATGTGATAATATGCCTTGCCTTTGTTTGATTTTAATTTTAATGTATTGTGACTGATGATTATTTAAGTTTTCGACATTATATTATTGACGCGGATTTTTATTATTATAAATGATGTGATTTTATTAGTATGATCATTATTTAAATAATTTTGATAATTGTTGTATAATTTAATTTTATTATTTGTATGTCTTTCCCGTTCACGGGACAATGGTATCCCGGACCTTTGGGAGGCGTGCGCGGAGCCGAAGTACCGGGGCACCGAAGTACCAAACGAGTACCACATAGCCAACACGTAGAGGCCCTTTTGACACTTTAATGAAATGCAAGGGATACACAATAATAATTTTATTATTATTATTATCATTTTTGACATTTCATAATTTTTTTGACGTTCATAATATAAAGTCGTATAAATTGATAATTTATATTGTATTTTTATATTATGAAATAAATAAATCTAATCTAATCTAATCTATACTACACTCGAGGTCAAAAATTACGGCTCACTTTAAAATAAATAACCGCATTTTTTTTTTTAGATAGAGCTATAGTATATTCAAAATATTCTTTATTCAAATTCTAAGCGAAGATAAAAGTAAGCTATAACCGCAATAGGTTTCTCTAAATATTTTACACTAGTTTAATTTACATGATATACTATTTCGTAATACCTAACAGTATAGTAGTAATTCCCAGGATCCTATCATAAAAATATCAATCTCCAAAACTCATAATTTTTGCGATATCTCGCTCCGTTAACATTTTTTTCATGGGTTTTTAAGACCCGGAGAAGTTAATTTTTTTACTGTTTTATATTTATTTATTTAAACTTTATTGCACAAAATACACAATTTTTTTTATACTACGCCGGTGGCAAACAAGCGTACGGCCCGCCTGATGGTAAGTAACCGTAGCCTATGGACGCTTGCAACTCCTAGGGTGTCACATGCGCGTTGCCGACCCTTTAAATTTATACACTCCTTTCTTGAAGAACCCCATACTGTAGTCCCTCTGGAAAACCTCGGCAGGGAGCTCATCCCACAACCGGAGCGTCCGTGGGAGGAAATTCCTCTGAAACCGTACCGTACGCGACCATTGCGGTTCTAAGGTGTGAATGGCGGACTTAATGCCAAATGGTATTCTCTACAAGCCAATCCCATGATTGGCTAAACAGGTTTTTTTTATTTCTGGTCGGCCTTTAACAATGTTCATTTATTCACTTATTCAATTAAATACAATGTAAGTTTAGCATAAAATAACACCAAAGCACTTACACAATAAATTATTACATAGCAATAAACAGAAAAAAATATATATATACATGTCAAATAGAAAAGTCGTCAAATTGAGAACATTCGAAATTATAGAATGCATAAAAAATTAAATAAATAAATAAATAAATATTTGTGAACAATCTTACACAAATCAACCTGGTCCCAAACTAAGCAAAGCTTGTACGATGGGTACTAGGCGACGATATACATACTTATATAAATAAATATATACTTAAATACATAGAAAACATCCAAGACTCAGGAACAAATATTCGTGTTCATCACACAAATAAATGCCCTGACCGGGATTCGAACCCGGGACCTCCAGCTTCGAAGGCAGGGTCACTACCAACTAGGCTAAAGCGGTCGTCAAACACAATATACTAAAATAAAAATTAATTTAAATCGTCAAGGAACTGCTTAGCAATACGGCACAATTGAGAAAAGCGATCAGCAAACATGTATGTATGTATGTATGTATGTAAAATTCTTTATTGTACATGAGTAAAACATAACATAAATTACAAGAACAGTTGACATATATGTACAAAGGCGAGCTTATCCCTGTAAGGGATTTCTTCCAGCTAACCTTTGAGCAATTGAGTGGAGATTAAGATTAATAGGCAAACCGAGAAACATGTACAATTCGAACACAAAATTATCTTAGTAACATCACAATAATATATAGATATATATATATATATATAAACGGAAAAAAAAACAAATGTATATAAATATATAAATACCGAATATAAGTATATATAAATAGATACGCACATATATGTAATAAGCAAATGTCAAAATAAAATAAAATATCAGCACACACACACATGTCAGCGTCCTCATGCTTTAACAATGTTACCAACAATTATCTACACTGTTCAAAGGAATTTGTTGCAAAGTCTCATTTTACGGTGACCGTTAATCGCTGCCTAACGGTGAGTTAATGATGTGACTATAATTATTACTTTGCCTGCTTGTGTCAAGCGACCATCGACCTTAAGGGGATGCCTCGATTCGGTCAGCCACGCCCCTCATGAAAGTGACACGCTTATATTCGCGCACGACAAAACGGGATGCAACACTCTTCGGGAATGGCTTTTTAAACAAATCTCGATAAATATCTGACTGTGTGCAGTATAATTAAATTTCCTCTTGACAGAGTTTAGATAACGTAAAATACCATCATTGTAACTTAATTGTGTCGTTTAATAATGCTTATACATCTCTGAGGATATTTATTTATTAGATTTTATTATTTTCATGTTGACGTGTTATAGTTATAGCTCAAAATATTTTATTATAATTAGTATACCTACTTTATTACCTTTTATCTTGACGCTTAGAGACCTTATACATCTCTAACAAATCTCGATTGTTATTAGTTTCTTAGTCTTATTTTTGACATGTAACACTACATTTAATTAATGATACTTTGATTATTGTATTATTTTTATTTGATGTACCTAGATAGATTTTGGCTTGTAAAAGTGCCCTTGAGGCCTATTTGCAGAATAAATGTTTTGATTTTGATTTCGTTACTTTAGTAGGCCGAGTAAAAAAAGGAAAATAAAGAATCACCTTTGGATTTTTTTCTATCTAGAAAATTAGAAGCCGTCGTCTAGCGAAAAAAAGGAACCGGTAGACGACAGGCAATCATGTTTCGGCTATTGTTAGAAGGGTGGACCAACTATTCTTTGTTGCTCGTTACCATGGTTACGTCTCCCGAGTCACTCTTTAAAACTGTGATTTTATGGGGTTTAAAGTAAAATATGAGTTTTAGCGATGAGCATTAATCCATTTGGACACGGGTAATTACTTGAGCGTGCTTGGCGTCCATATTATAATCATTTTTATAATAAACTCGGTTACTTTTGTCTCCTCGCTGACGGGACAGAATAACAACAAGAAAAAGTTGATTGACCCAGAAACATCATCAGAATAGTCAAAAATCAAATATCTGAAAATGAATGCTTATTGTTTTCTCGTCTGGGCAGAACAGCGTTTCAAAGAACGCGATATTTCTCGTGGCACGGCCTTAAAGGAAACCACGAGGTGTCCAGGAATCCTAGTGTCAAGTGAAACAAACGCGTTGAATTGCACCTTGGACTTACCCAGAAGACGGCGGCCGGCTGACGGTCGAGACTGCTGGCGTGGGTTTATGTTTATACAATACAATGCAACACAAATTGCTCTTCTTCTTTGGCCTCGCCTTATCCCGTTATACGGGGTCGG
Source organism: Epiblema foenella (assembly GCA_963556455.1). Classification (NCBI taxonomy): domain Eukaryota; kingdom Metazoa; phylum Arthropoda; class Insecta; order Lepidoptera; family Tortricidae; genus Epiblema; species Epiblema foenella. Next base: position 1,401,752 of record OY747118.1, read on the forward strand.
CTTTCCCAATCATGCGGCGCCGATTGCTTCGCTCCCATGCGTCCTCTGCCTTGAGGCCCATCTCCTTCATGTCTCTCTGGATATTTGTCATCCAGGTCATCGGTGGTCTTCCTCTCCCCCTCTTTCCGGTAGCCATGGATAAGCACTTTTTCACGATATGGTCATCCGGTCTACACAGTACGTGACCATACCATCTGAGCCTGGGACTCTTTCATTTTATCGGCTATTTTTACAACCTAAGCCCAAGGTTGGCAACGAACACATACGGGGGAGCTTCACCCCGTATGTGTTCGTTGCCAACCTTGTCCTTAAGCGTGGCTCCTTCTGCCCATCGTAGCATACGCATTTCTGTAGTATGCAACACAAAACGCTCGCCAAAACAAAATTGTACGCAAAATAATATCAGACAAGTGACGACTTATCGCTAATAAGTGATCTCTTCCAGACAACCTTTGGGTGGTGGAGACACAACGTATTAATTTTACACGTGATGTAAATGTACAAATACGTACGTAGGTTAAGTAGTATCATTGTAATAAGCACATTTTTGGAAAAACTGACTGACTGTCGAGTTTCTTTCGGCGTTTCTTCTCGGCAGTGGTCTCATAATTTTAAACTTAATAGTTTGGAAATTAGAGGGGGGCGGACACTCTTTAAGACTTTCACAGCTAATATCTCACCAACGGCCGACTTAAATGGATTTTTTTTTAATTTCTATCATTTTTAAAGGCCTATCCATAGATACCCCACATGTCTATACGCATTGTTTTTTTTCATCGTGTATGGAGCCCCCTCCTAATTCAATATTTTTTCACAATTTCACATATTTTTTATGTAGTGGTTTATAGAATACACCTTCCTACAAAATTGCATAATTGCAGTGCTTATAGTCTCAGAGTAAAACGGCTGTGATATACGAAAGGACGGACAGACAGACATGACGAAACTATAGGTTAGTTATTTGGCTACTGAACCCTAAATATACAAGGTATAGTCGTGGTATAAATTACGCATATGGGAATTAAAATGGCTATAGGATAAGTATCTTGAAAAGCGTGCGAAAATGCCATATTAAGCGAAATCGGAACTTCGTATGGTGCCGCCTCTTGCACTCTCGTGTTATAGGTACACTATATGCGTGAAAGGGACGACACGATACAAAATTCGTATTTGAAGTAGGCCCTCAGTATAATATCGAGTGACACATTGTCGAGAATACCCAGGTGCACCCGCATGCAGATAGAGCTTGCGATGCAAATTCATTGACTAAGTATAGCTAGCCAAGAAAGTGCAGTTTTCGACTCTATTTTTTATACATTAGGATTCAAAAGTCGATCGCTGTTGCCTGAGTGGATACTTGAGGGAATTGTGTAAGATCCTGGCGATGTTCAATGTAATATAAACAAAAACCGGCCAAAGTAGCATACGAAATATGTCGAGCGGTTTTCGACCTTAAAGACGTGACCCGTTTATTATATTTCAGTATGTGTCAAACTCACGGGAGTTTTATATCTATTCATATAAAAGAAGAAGTCCTGACTGATTGATTGGCTCACCAACGCGCAGCGAAACTGCTAATGCTAGAGATAGAGAGTTGATTATTGCACAGTCGATTGCATTTGTAAGGGGGTAAAACGAGGGATACCTTGCTATATAGCAAGGTATCGAGGTAAAAGGTGGACCCTTCTTGCAACCAAATGGAAAGGTCCCACAGGCAAAAGAAGTGTCGGAAGGCAAAGAAAAATGGGTAGATGATATCACAGAAACAGCCGGCAACAATTGGATTGATATTGCTCAGGACAAACCAACATGGCATAAGATGGAGGAGGCTTTTACCCTATCAGGGACCACACAAGATTAAATAACAATATTTTAAGATTAAGTAATGTACTGTGGAAATAAAGCTATAATAATAATAAAAAAAACGAGGGATGAAAGTTTATATAAAAAATGCATTTATTAAAGTGAGAGATTTGAAACTTTGTATATAGACTCTGTTTATAAATAATAAATATAAATAAATATTAGATGACAATCTTACACAAATCGAACTAGCCTCACAGTAAGCTCAAGAAGGCTTGTGTTATGGGTACTAGACGACGATATATTTAATAGATATAAATACTTAAATACATAGAAAACATCCAAGACTCAGAAACAAATATTCATGTTCATCACACAAATATTTGCCCTGACCGGGATTCGAACCCAGGACCGTCAGCTTCACAGGCAGGTGCACTACCCACTAGGCTAAACCGGTCGTCAATCTGTTTAAATATATTAATGGCGTATTTCAGCGTTTTTCTAAATTGATAATCCTCTCGACAGAACGCCATTACATACCTAGGTTGGTTAAGTAAGCCATTGAAATCCAAAGGCATAAGAATTTCAACAGGGAAGATGGGTTTCAACTGTGAAGTGTCTGGCGTCGAGTGATCCGAAAGTTCTCAAATCGAAAAGAGACTGTTTCCGGAAAGAACTCGCTTACTGATACTGTGAGTGTGGTGTGTCGTGACCGTAATCGAGTTTCAAGTGCCAAGGCAGACGGTGGTAGTGATGGTGACACTGTGGGAAAAAAGCGAACCAGGAAGAGGGTAGATCGCTATGGTGTGAGGATAGACCACAACTAAAACTCGCAGCACGTCAGTTAATCCTTGATAATGGCGCTTGCAACAGTGCCGAAATATCGGGAACTCAAAAATACAAATATCCATGGTAAATATCCCGTTTCAAATCGTAATTCTAAAACAAATCTAGTTGTATGTCCGTCTGTCACCGGCTTACTGGCTAAATGCGACATCGACTCACAGACAAGTTTTTTCTCACAATTAAAAAAAACCACCGTTAAACTAAACGGCTCTTATTTAATATGTTACGGAAATCTGACAAATTGCCCGACAATGGACTGTTTTTGCGCCGGCGCAAAAACGGCACTCTTTGAAAAATGAGGTATGATTATCATAATGCTCATTCATGAGCAGACTTTTATTATGTTAGCTCGTGACAGGTAACCGTAAGTGGATAGCGTGATAAAGCTTCTATTATTTATCATGTATAAATCAATAGTAATAGTAATAAATAAAAACCCATCCAAAAAACCCACCACTCCAAAAACAGTCGCCTAACTTCTTATAGGTCAATATGAGACTACGTTTCTTATCACTTTGACGACCGGTTTAGCCTAGTGGGTAGTGCACCTGCCTGTGAAGCTGACGGTCCTGGGTTCGAATCCCGGTCAGGGCAAATATTTGTGTGATGAGCATGAATATTTGTTTCTGAGTCTTGGATGTTTTCTATGTATTTAAGTATTTATATCTATTAAATATATCGTCGTCTAGTACCCATAACACAAGCCTTCTTGAGCTTACTGTGGGGCTAGTTCGATTTGTGTAAGAGTGTCCTCTAATATTATTATTATATATTATTATTATTATCACTACATAGTATAAAACAAAGTCGCTTTCTCTGTCCCTATGTCCCTATATCCCTATATCCCTATGTATGCTTAAATCTTTAAAACTAAGCAACGGATTTTGATGCGGTTTTTTTTAATAGATAGAGTGACTCAAGGGGAAGGTTTATATGTATAATACATGCATCAGCATTGCACCCGTGCGAAGCCGGGGCGGGTCGCTAGTTTAACAATATAGGTATTGCAATTTATGAAGTCGGTGCCATTCAAAAAAAAACCGGTCAAGTGCGAGCCCGACTCGCGCACCGAGGGTTCAGTACACAGATGTGTAAAAGAAAAAAAGAAAGAAAAAACATTTATTCGTGGCAGACACAGTACAAAATTGACATAAACCAAAATACAGAAAATAGCCACGAAATGGCCCCAAATCAGCATAGTGCTAGCCATTGGCTAGCGCTGGTCTTCCTTTGGGACCACGAGAAGCCACGAAAGACAAAAAACACTAAAATCACAAACAACATAACAAACATAACACAATTTAAACAGACAAGAACAGATAAATATGAACGCGACCTTAAACAAAATACAAACATCTGTGGTCTGTCACAGTAAGTCGCAACTAGCGCCAGCGGACAACCACTAAAACAGTGACAGATTACGCGATTTCGTGAAATGAGAATGGAGGCATTAGGTTAGCGTCATATTATTATGACAATATTATAATAACTGATTAAAACTAGACACATGAGCAAATGAAATGTCTGCATTGTACTCGTTGTAGTCACAAAACGAGACAGAGAATAGCAATCATGCAAATGGTGCATAACCCAGTGGTAAGAATAATGAAATACTTATTGTTACAGACAGCTAGTTTCCAATCTGCAATCTTCCTCTCTCTTTTGATGTTCGAGCATAAACTTCTTAATATTGATTTTAAAAGACTGAATATGTTTTAGGCATCGAATAGGCGGAGGGATTGAGTTCCAACATTTGGTCGCTGCAAATCGGAAACTACCACGAAAAGCGGCAGATGCATGGCGAGGGGTTAGCAACTGCAACCAGTTCCAAACCTATTAATTCAGGAAAATCTCAACAACATAGTGTAGAAATTGAACGCCATGGGTACAGCGCCATCTATCGGCGAAATTTGTTACAAAATCGAGCGACTGAATGAATGCTAGTTTTTCAAGTATAATTGTTTATTACGTGAACCGATTCTTTTTCTTTATTTGAAAGAAGGTATGTGAGAATACTTTAGTACATTTCACCAAACATTGCTCAAAGCAAGCACCCCTCCAATTGCATAAAAGGGTCATTGTCAGTTGTAAAAACAAAAGTTGTCCACCCGGTGGTCAATAGTTAACGGCTTATGTACATATAAGTTATGTTTTTACATGGATTTATTATTATGGAAACACCGTTTATGCTGGTTACTAGACCAATCCAAAATTAAGCTTTGTAGCCCTTAACTTTCGATATGTCCGAAAAGACGCGGACCTAAATCTGACAATGACCAAAATAGAAAATAATTCAAATCAGAATAGATAAATCAGAATATAATTGAGTCATCAGATCAACCAAGCAAGATGACATTCCGTGCGATGTGTCTGCCGGGTTGGTATGTGTAATTGTGGGCTATCGTTTTTGTGCTCACCAGTTGGCGCCACTGTCGAGTAAGGTCCAGCTGTCAAAAAATTTTATTGGTTATTATGGGCATGAGAACGAGGTTTACGTTTAAATCATTAATACCTTAAAACCGTACCGAATAAATATCTAACATCCCGCATTGTAGCGCGGTCCCGTTTTGTTCGGAAAAAAAGGAGGAAATAAGTTCCCGAAAGACAAAACTGTCTCAAAGCACTGACAGTCATTGACCCGTAACTCATATTTGCCATAATCAAGCTCAGGCATTGCAAAATACTCACCAATATGGTGAGTTGCAATTAGATATTAACCCGCGTAGCGCAACCACAAAGAGTGACATTTGACATTTCGGAGACCTCACGCTACACTAGCGCCTCTAGCGGCGAATTCATACGCGATAGCCCTCATTGCAACGGAAGGATTTGTAATCATAGCTCTATATATCTAGTCACTGTTAATGGCTTAATGACCTTATTATTGACGGGGAGTGGTAACGAAATTAATTTAACATTATTACAGAAAATGGGAGTATTCCACCCTAATTAGGTTAATTAGATTGTAAAAGGATAGATTATGTTTTGATAACGGTGTGTTATTTTGAAATTATGAGTTAATGATACGGGTACCTACGTGATTCGAAATAAATTTGTTTTAAGTCAAATCTGTGAATCTTTGGAAGAAATTAAGGCCGGGTTTTATAAAAATCCATTAAACCTAATTTTCGTTCAATCAGTAACTTAGTATATTTTTTGACCAACAGACAAGGTCTTTTTTTTTATACAATGCCGGTGGCAAACAAGCGTACGGTCCATCTGATGGTAAGCAGCCACCGTAGCCTATAGACGCCCGCAACTCCAAAGGAGTCACGTGCGCGTTGCCGACCCTTTATAAGATTTGAGGCGCACTGTGTTGACAGCAGAAGGAACACATTTAGGTCCCTCGCTCTCAACACAGTGCATCCTCGGGAGCTCTGGCAACCTTGCTCACCTCCAGGAACACAACATTATATACTTACTGTCTTTATAAAACCGAGCCTAAATGAACTACCTTTATTTAGATAAATATTTGTAGTAACTTGACTTCTGTATTATTAACTGTTAACAAAGAACTGTTGACAGGTTATTTTCTGGAAACGTAAATCCAAACTTTTCTCAAATTATCATTGTAATAAGCATATTTTGGAGAAAATGACTGACTGTCGAGTTTCTTTCGGCGTTTCTTCTCGGCAGTGGTCTCATGAGAAACGCTAGTAGTTTTTGACTTGTAAAAGTGCCTTTGCGTGCAAACTTGCAGAATAAAGTTCATTTATTTATTAACCAAAATAATAAATCTTTTTTTTTGATCTTCACAAATCATATTGATTGGATTATTCACAGGAAAATTGCATCTAAAACCATGCGCACGGCATCCAATGTACCAGGCGCTCAGAGGCCGCGAGAAAGTTCGTCTACTTTCCTCGTCGTGCCGTACTCTTCCGGGTCACAGGTCACGCCCATAAAGCGGGCTCAAGGTTGTGCGGCGTGACCTCTTTTGTTGCCTGGTCCCCTGGTAGTACGATACGTATAGTGAGGTCAAAGTTCGTTTGAAATTAATTAATTTTGACGCTCAGAGACCATGTACATCTCTGGGATATTATATTAATTTCATTATACTCCTTGTTTAATCTTGAGACCTTATACATCTCTAACTTTACTGATGTTGTAATATTTGTAATAGATAACTTTGCAAGTTTATCTTCACTGTATGACATTAATTTTGTTATAATTGTAAACTCGAAATTATTATTCCTTCTTGAACTGTAAATTAATATTTTGACATGAAAAATGTATTACTTATTATAGTCAGACTTTCTTAAATTGTAAATTAATATTTTGACATGTAAAAGTGCCCTTGTGGCCTATTTGTAGAATTTTTTATTTTATTTTATTTCGAAAGGTACATAAAACAGACAGTAATCGAAACGTACAGTGAAATAATATATATAAGAAGACACACATGACTAGATTACAGTCCAAAAATATATGTACTCATCATGGCTATGAGTTATAATTTAGAGAGAAAATAAAAAAGTAGTTTGTAGTTGAATAAATGTTTGAATTTGATTTTTGATTGAATACTGCTAGCGTCACGTAAGTTTACGTAAACTAATGTGTCATTTCATATTTGATTGGCTATAAATAGTGTATTTAAATCGAATCTGCAGAGACTGCTGATTGAAAAATGTTTTTATAGCATAGATGAATTTTTAATGTACAAATTTTAAATGCTATTAATATTGAATTATAAATGTAATATTTTGACTTGACTACAATGTACCTTCTTGTTAACTTTAATTAGTCTTATGACATTATTTATGCATTACGTTAAATATATTTAATACAATGAATTGATTTGAATTGATTTGTTCATTGTGTATTGTATACTGACATATCATTTAAAGCTTATTGACATTTTATTTTATATACTTTCACATGCCTTTATCGGCTGAATATATTATGGGAAACTGTGACTCTATGTACATCTTAAATAACCATATATTCTTTGTGAATAAAGACTCATTCATTCATTCATTCATTCATTCATTCAAATGCCTCAATAGATCATCACTGAATCAGTGCAACTGTAAACACAAATAGGTCGCAGAAAGTCAACAAAACTCGCGGTCACGATTGGTTTTTTTTTCTGCAATCATGATAATCAGTGGGTGCTTATGCTTTGACAGCTAATCTGCCAAGGATGGACGGATGAAAAAGTGGAATAACGGTGTATCAAATGAGGGTTATACGCGTCAAGTAACGGTTTGCAGCGCTCTCGCCATTTCGTCAAAGGGACATAAATAAATAATGAACTGGCAACATTGTAATCCTTGTGTTATGTTGAACCGTTTGTATGCACTGGAAAGTGGGAATGGTGATTAAGGCGATTACATCTCCATTTTTTGTCTTGCTCGCACACTAGTAGTCAAAAAAAAAACAAACATTTATTCTGCAAATAGGCCACAAGGGGACTACTACTCAAAATATGTATGTATGTATGTATGTAAGCACTTTATTGTACACAATAACAGGTTAAAACAATATACATGTCACATAAGATTAGAGTACAAAGGCGAACTTATCCCTATGAGGGATCTCTTCCAGCTAACCTTTGAGGGATTGAGTGTAGAGTGGGAGAATGAGATAGACAAACTTACACAGTGTACTAAAACTTTTCAATAAGGAAACTTATAGCTAAATCCAGAACTAAATAAATATATAACAACTATAACATATAATAAATACATATTATAAATATATACGTATTTAAATTAAATATTAATTTACAATTTAGGAAAGTCTGACTATAATAAGTATAATACATTTTTCATGTCAAAATATTAATTTACAGTTCAAGAAGGAATAATAATTTCGAGTTTACAATTATAACAAAATTAATGTCATACAGTGAAGATAAACTGGCAAAGTTATCTATTACAAATATTACAACATCAGTAAAGTTAGAGATGTATAAGGTCTCAAGATTAAACAAGGAGTATAATGAAATTAATTTTATATTGCGAGTCGGTATGCGGTATTGCGAATTTTAAATAAAAAAAATGTTTATCAAGATTTTTTTTAAGTAAAACTTAGTTCGTGTTATTTGTGTGTCACCGAGCAAAGGTATACATATTTCTGCGCTGGAGCGAAAACTACTCGATTATCAGTCCTATAAGTACGTATATCTATACAATATACAGGCCCCTATTTCACCAAGTTGACATATGTATATATTTGACATATGTAGGCTGATAAATCGACAATTTTCATGTGAAAACTGTTTCACCAACTACAGTTGTAATGTTTTTTGACAATTGTCGCGCCTGTCAACTTTGCTGAAATAGGGGCCAGGTTGTCAGTTTTTATTTTGTTAATAATTTAGGTTAAGTTTTATTTGTTAATTTTTATTTTATTACAGAATGAAAAAAATTCAATTTTGCCTCCGAAATGATTCAAAAATACCTTCACGGTATGAGTTGACATTTTTACCGCTATATCTAGATGAAATATTTTAAATGTGTATTTATATACATGTTGTAACAAAACTGGTGAGGATCCGTTTAAGGACATATTCGGTATCGGGTTTTGTTTAGGAAAAAGTACAAGAATATTTTTTTTAACGCGAAAAATATTTTTTTTTTTATGGGGCAGGTTGTCCAGGTTAGCTCATTCTTCGTACGAAGGCCAAAAATTTATTGCGTCAATAAAAAAAAATCTTCTACATTTCCTTTACAGAACACGATAATCATAATCATAATCATATTTTATTCTATATTTTAATTATTTAAAATAAATTAGAATACAAAATTAATTAAAATTGAAAATAAGTTTAAATTGTCAATAAGTTACGAATATGAATACAAATGATTTATTTAAAATGTCAAGATATTAAAAGGATCATATTTTCATAATTGGATTTCACAATCTCTTTATGACGTCAATAATAATAAAAATAATCATTTTAATACATTAAATTACATTTGGTGCATATTCTACCGCTTTAGCCTAGTTGGTAGTGACTCTGCCTTCGAAGGTCCCGGGTTCGAATCCCGGTCAGGGCATTTATTTGTGTGATGAAGACGAAATTTGTTCCTGAGTCTTGGATGTTTTCTATATATTTAAGTATATATTTATCTATATATATATTTATATCCATTAATAAAGTAATTATATACATTAATTTATATTGTAAATTTATTTAAGTAATTTTATATTTGATACTGTTTTTGACAATGTATGATCGATACAATAAATGATATTCTATTCTATTCTATTCTATTCTATCGTCACTTGGTGCCCATAGTACAAGCTTTGCTTAGTTTAGGACTAGGTTGATTTGTGTAGATTGTCCACAAATATTTATTTAGTTATTTATTTATTTAATTCATTAACAACTTAGTAAAAAAATATATACGATACCGAATATGCCCTTAATCTTCACTAGTTTTGTTACACCCTGTATGTTTAAGTTCGTTGACTTGAACAAAGCTTCATTACCTCGCAGTAAAAGAGAAGAAAGACACATGCAAAAACATTACACTCCTTTTTTTGGGCAGTCATGTAAAGTAGCGTCGTTGGTGCACACACTACGTATCTTAGGTAGTTATTGTTAGATTTGTTAGTCTGTCATTAGCATTGCATGATTTAGTTTATAGGAAAGAAGTAGGTGTAAGTTCCGAACCTGTAAGTGAGAGAGCGCAACACTCGCCAACAAACTGCATATACAGTTTGGCGAGGTAAAATCATATGCCTCCTGTAATTTATATTTTTGAATAAAATAAATAAATAAAAAAGAAAATATTAAATTCCCACTGCGATACAATATTGCATAAAATACCGGCCAAGTGCGTATCGGACCATCCCCAATGTAGGGTTCCGTAGTCTTTTCGTCCGTATGAGATGATCAATCTTCATCTTAAGGCGTCTCCTACACGCAGTCTTCCAGAAAGGTCAAGGCTCTTTAAGGGTCGGTTGCACCAACATACGATCACAGGCCGGTCATCGTCAAATATGGCGCCGGCAGCTGTCATCCCATAGAAACTTTTCAAACTTTCCATACAATCAGATTTTAACGAACATTGTTTACGATTACAGGCGGTTTGGTGCAACCCACCCTAACTAAGCGACCAAAAAAAAACTTTGAAATTACATAGTCGTCGAGATCCCAAAGTTTTAGTTTTTTGCTTAACCTTTATTTAGTACCTAAGTAATTTTATTATTTATAGTAAATAATTTTAGGAATTTTATAGTTTGAAACATTATTAGATCAAAAATACTATAAGAAATCAAATGAGGCTGTTTTCTACCTAAAATCGGTTACTATTAGTGATAATTTGAACGCTCTTAGATTCCGGGAAAAGAATCAAAATACGTCGATATAAAAGTTCATACATACTTAAATCCCCTGAAGTATTCTAACGTTTTGGATACAATATAATTTTCATACAGATTTTCGCAAGTCCACGAAGTCGGGCGACAAGTGCAGCATATCGAGCTAACATTAGCGAGCGAGCGAGACAAAATAATACATTCGCCTTAAGGGTCCTAATCAGTTAAAAACGCTCATCAATTTACGCCATTTTTTGTTTATAAAATAAATAAATAAATAATAAATAAATGATGTTACTATTTAGAACATGGCTATTGCGACCTTATGTCATAAACTTTAAATGTACTTTTGGACTTTTCATTACAAATATCGTTTCAAACATCACCCCAAATCAATCATTTTCAAGCTAAAAACTTGTTTATTCCGCTTAAATACTACTACACACAATAAAATCAAAAAATGGCTGTTACTATCTAAAACTCTAATAAAATTATCGTAGTCTTTAATAAATTTATTGGTATTATCAATACTTTTGTCATAATTTGAAATCAAAACATTTTAATACTTATAAGGCCTCTTAAGGGAATGCCTCGATTCGGTCAGCGAAACTCCCCGTGAAAGAAACAACCGTATATCTTTCGCGCACGACAAAATGGGATGCAACACTCTTCGGGAATGCCTTTTTTAGACAAATGTCGTAAATATCTGTCTGTGTGCAGTTTTATTAAATTTCCTATTGACAGTATTTAGATTATGTAAAATACCATCATTTTAAGTTAATTGTGACGTTTAATAATGCATTATTTTAGTAGGCTGAGTAAAAACAGGAAAATAAACGCTCAACTTGGGTTTTATTAAGCGGCTCCTGAACTCAAATAATCTTTAATGTTAAGATTAGTAGTTAAGAACATGAATTCTAATGTAATATGTATGTAATAAACAGTTCAAAATTTTTTTTTCTATTGAGAAAATTTTAAGCAATTATGTTTCGGCTATTGTCAGAAACACAGTCATATAGTCAAGAATCACATATCCGAAAATCGATGTTTATTGTTTTTTCGTCTAGACAAAACAGCGTCTCAAAGAAATATTTCTCGTTGCAGGGTAGGGTGGGTCGAAATTCACGAATTTTGGAGTACCGTAATGTAATAGGGCTCAAAAGTTGCTGTGTATTCTGTAGATTGCGGAAAAAATAATAAAAAAATCTAGATTTAGACTTTTATCCCCCGCACGGCTGTTAAGTATAAAAAAATATTTATATATTTTATTTTCACTACATATTAAATATAAATAAATAAATAAATATTAGAGGACAATCTTACACAAATCGAACTAGCCCCACAGTAAGCTCAAGAAGGCTTGTGTTATGGGTACTAGACGACGATATATTTAATAGATATGAATACTTAAATACATAGAAAACATCCAAGACTCAGAAACCAATATTCATGCTCATCACACAAATATTTGCCCTGACCGGGATTCGAACCCAAGACCGTCAGCTTCACAGGCAGGTGCACTACCCACTAGACTAAACCGGTCGTCAATAACTATTTATATCATTAAATAAGGCTGTTGTATTTCAAAATTATTTATTTTTACTATATTTTATCCATGTATCATATTTTGTCATCATGTAACCAAGCTAGAGAATTGGCCTTTTATGTAAAATGCATTTTGATGTGCTTAAACCGGCAAAATTATGATTTAAAGCTGTTAGCGGATCATCAAATTTATACAGGAAGTAAAATTATATTTACCTAGATAACCTTTTCCTTCCTGTAACATTAGTTTAAGTACACATATATTGTACACTAAGTCTCTCTCACTCTACATTTGTAATGTTGTGAACCGCATTTTATCTATATATTAAGTGGCATTCTATGTTCTCAGTGAGATACGTATATGGAAGCAACTGTATTCAAGGACATTTATGCTATTTTTTGTTTTTTGTTCATCCCATGTATGTTTTCCGTGTTTGTATTATCTCCTCAATAAATAAATAAATCAATCAGTTTTACTACGAAACGAAATAAATAACAATAAAGTACCAGGCAAGCATAAATCAGCAGACTAAGATCAACGATGAAAGTCTGCAAGAGGGTCAGTGAAAACGAAACAATTACCATAGTCTGGCCTATAGGACGCATAGACAATGCTACATAAGGCCAGGTTTAATAAGCGGCGTTTTAGTGTTTCCCACGGCCAAGATTTACTTATCAACTTACCGATTATCCCGCTTATTCATAAAACTTAACGAACCTTTGCTTACTAAAATGTTATTTGTCCCATTCTCACAAACGTCAATGTCAAAGTGACAAATAAGGACAAACGAACTTTAGCGGTTAGTTAACTAATATAGGTTTGATAGACGTTTATGAATAAGGGGTTTTATCTTTAAGGAGCTAGCCCCAATGGCCTTCGATATGTAATTCTCCGTTTTCTTGTTTTTTTTTTATACAACGCTGGTGGCAAACAAGCTTACGGTTCACCTGATGGTAAGCGGCTACCGCAGCCTATAGACCCCCACAACTCCAAAGGAGGGCGCGTTGCGGACCCTTTATGAAATTTGAGAATCCACTGTGTTGACAGCAGAAGGGACATAATGGAAAGGTATAAAAAAATAGCGCTTTTTAGGACCATGTTGCAATAAAAAATAAGTAGTCCTTTTTTCAAAATTTGGCTTTTGTAAATGTATATGAAGGATTGAAAAACCGGTAACCGTTTGTGCCATAAATATATCTATAGTTTTGACGGAGCAGTGTCAACTCAAAACTCATCAAAAATCGATTAATAGTGCATGGAGCCCCCTAAAAGCATTTTATAACTTATAATTACAAGAATAACAGATTTCTGTCTAAGTGATTTTGTTGCACTACTCAAACATCAAAAAACAAATTAACATTTCTTTTTGATGGTGATAATGATGAGATGCAATAAAATAGCTTAGTTAGACTGGAATTTGTTATTTTCGGAATTATTCGACATTCGAAATTACCCGAAGACACCTTAAACGATTCATGGATAGAAATGTCGTGTATGTGTTACCCTATTGTAAAAATGGGCAAAAGTGATTCTTGTAGAAAGTTAAACAACAACGGCTTATCGCTAGAGAGCAATCTCATCCAGATAACCTTAAGCCGTTTAGAAACCCGTTACTTTAAATGTTAGATCAAATGTCTCGTCAACTGGTTTTGACAGAACATTTCTACTTTCAACAAGATTTAGCAAAATTCTATGCGATATAATATCACACCGCCTATGAGGCCCGCTGCTAAAAACATGAAACGTCTTATAAATAATTTCTCAAGGGTTAGCTGGAAGAGATCCGTTAAAGGGATAAGTTCGCCTTTGTATCTTTGTGTAAGGTGAAATTAAAGTAAAATAATGTTATTAACATATTTAGATGGCTGAGTAAAAAAATAAAGAGTGTTTCTTTCGCCAACAAACTGTGATGCAGTTTGGCGAAGTTATAGTGTAAACGAATGTAAACTTTTTTTGTAAGAAATAAATAAAATAAAATAAAAAATATATTATTAAGTTTGTTTTCGAGTATGTACTTGATTTGTGCAATAAAGTGTTTATTACTACTGCTATTACTAATTTTGTTACTGAGTGGCAAATACTGCTTTTCACACTTTCTATGAGGAAAAGAGCATTGTTGCCCTCAAATGAGGGAAGAAAAGTACTACTTTGATCCTTTATTCGAGGGAAACAATGACTTTTCTGAATAGCAGGTGTAAAAACTATCATCATGAGCACTCTCCGGAGTGAAGCACAGGCACCCTTGTAGGCCTCTTTTCATTTCGCAACGCATAATGACACACTATTCACAGCATATGTATGATTTATTGCTATATGTCCGAAATAATATTTCTCAGTTTGCTCGGGTGAATATTCCGGGAAAAGAACTGCGTTCCTCGGGGCGCCTTCGAACTGTCTTCCGTCGCATGGCTCTCTCAAGAAAAAACCCCGGGTAATCGGTCCGACCTACTTCGAACGGTTACCTGCAAGTCTAAGGAATGAGTCATCTGACAAAACGTTTAAACATCAACTGAGAAAGCTTTTGTTGGATAACCCTCTGTACTCGGTAAATGAGTACATGGAATTACATTTTTAATTGATAATACTTACGGACATTTTACTGATAAACTGTTTTATTATAAATTGTGTGATTAATTATTTTTTGACATTTGTTTAAAATTGTGTAATTACATTCGAATTAACCATTTATTTAATTGCCAATTGTTGTCTTAAATTCCATTTGTATTTTATTTATATTTTTTGTGTCCAATTATGTTATGACGATCCTTATTCGGTGAATATGTTTAAATCCTATTCCATTATTATTATTTATATCTTAATTGACGATCATGATGTGAATTCGTATACTTTTGACATGAATGCAAATTTATATTGTAATTTACATCTATGAAATAAATGAATCTGAATCTGAATCTGAATCATGTCATTTTTGTTCTCAAACTATCTAATAATATATGATCTAAATCGGTTCAGCGAAATAAACATAAACAGGTAACAGACATACAAAGTTAATATGGATGTATTGCACAAAAAATACAATGTACGAATGGCGGACTTCATGCCAAATTACTTATCTATCAGTCAACCACAGGATCAAACAGAGACACTTAAAATTGCGTCAATATGTAAAACTAAATAAAACAATATTTATTTATTTATCGTATGGCAATTATTTCGAACCGAATCTTCGAGAAGGTTGCCAGTTTTGTTGCACTTTTAGAGATGGGTCATCAGTGGGTCCCTACGGACGTGGTGCAACTTCGACCCCCAACAAAACATTGGGACAGACAGACAAAGTGAAACCAAAACCCTAATACGAAGATACGAGAATTTAAAACGAAATAAAAGCTAGTAATACAGCGTTGCCAGATGGTTACATTTCTTACATTTTTGGTAACTTTTAACCGGCTCGCGTAACATGTAAGTAACTTCTGTTGTAAAGGAATTTTTCGTAACTTTTGAGAGTAATGAAACTGTATTTAAAAAGAAAGGTCACTTGTATCTAACCGGGACCAAGCGAGACAATTTATAGGCTTCCATACAGAAAAGGTGACAAAATAACCTACATGGGACGACTCTGTCTGTCCGTCTGTTGCAACTATGTATGATATTTGAGATAGTACCTATCAGCCTGACGTTATTCGTCGCCGAACTCGCCGAATTGTAGCTGCATGTCGCTACTCACTTCTTAGAATCGAAAGTTTTGATAAGAATTTATGAAAAATATAAAAAAATGTAACTTTTGCATCAAAAATGTAACTTTTCAAGAAAAGAAACGTATTTTTTGTACCAAAGGCCCTGGCAACACTGTAGTAATAAGAAAAGCCTCAGCTGGGAGTAGGGTAACTGTACCCATTGTTGTCCTGTACCGCTTCCCCGCGGCCTGCGGTGGGGTAACTGCGAGTAATGACGACCGGTTTAGCCTAGTGGGTAGTGCACCTGCCTGTGAAGCTGACGGTCCTGGGTTCGAATCCCAGTCAGGGCAAATATTAGTGTGATGAGCATGAATATTTGTTTCTGAGTCTTGGATGTTTTCTATGTATTTAAGTATTTATATCTATTAAATATATCGTCGTCTAGTACCCATAACACAAGCCTTCTTGAGCTTACTGTGGGGCTAGTTCGATTTGTGTAAGATTGTCCTCTAATATTTATTTATTTATTATTTATTATTTATTTAATGAACGGTGACTCCACCAGTTGCCTGCGGTCATTCTATTTGTACGCTTTCTGAAACTATGCACGCAATTTTGAGTCTTCTCCTCTGTACACAAGGCCCTAAATGTGTACAACATATGTAGGCTTTACAGTATCAGTCTGCGGCTGGATTGCAAGTATGCGTTGACGTTGCTTGGAAGATACCTAGTATTATTTACCTAGTATACTTATATATGAATTTAACTATAATAGATATATCACAAACATGTCTACATAACAGAACGAGCGAGCGAAGATTCATAAATAGAAGTCGAATATATAAGTATACTAGCGACCCGCCCCGGCTTCGCACGGGTGCAATGCTGATATACATATAAACCTTCCCCTTGAGTCACTCTATCTATTAAAAAAACCGCATCAAAATCCGTTGCGTAGTTTTAAAGATTTAAGCATATATAGGGATATGGGTACATAGGGACAGAGAAAGCGACTTTGTTTTATACTATGTAGTGATATGTAGTTCGCGAAAGCTCAAAAATATCTTAACAACCTTATTATGCGCTTAACAATAAATGGAGCGCTCGCGGCCCAGCGGTGCCCGCATACCGCGTTCGGTAGGGAGCAAAATTATATATTTACGCCGAGAACGGTATATTGAATCTTGAGCGTAGCGAGGGATTCAAATGTTTACGCCTAAGACAGAAATAATTTTGCTACCGTGTGACACATACTGCTTTTCACGCCGTCTATGAGGCCCGCTGCTAGAACATTGAAATATCTTATAAATAATTTTGCTACCTAGTGGCACATACAGTTTTTCACACCTATAGGGAAAAGAGGCATTGTTGCCCTCAAAAGAAGGAACAAAAGTCCGACTTTGATCCCTCATTCGAGGGCAACAACTTTTCTGAATAGCAGGTGTGAAAAACAAATATACCTGGAATTTACAACTTGCTTAAACGTAGGTACCTACTTACGATGTATTTTTAACAGAGGTATCAATTTCATTGATTTGTATAAGTATGTAATTTGTTATTGTAAAATACGAGTTAATTGTATTTTTTCCAATAGCCACGAACCTTCTTATGTTTTATTTTGTCTGAAATTGTAGGTGTATTCTTCTTTTCTTCAATTTTTTTTTATATAAATATGTATTACTGTTTCAAAATCAAAAAATCAAAATCAAAACATTTATTCTGCAAATAGGCCTCAAGGGCACTTTTACAAGTCAAAATATATCTAGGTGCATCAAATAAAAATAATACAATAATCAAAGTATCATTAATTAAATGTAGTGTTACATGTCAAAAATAAGACTAAGAAACTAACAACAATCGAGATTTGTTAGTGTATATTTGTTTCTGAATAAATAAAAAAAAAGAAAAACCGCTGTATGCCGCCTGTTTTTTCGACAAACACTGTTAAAAAAATAAACATTACATTGAGCTTAAATCTCAAACATGAGGTTTGTTACATTTTGGTGCCGTTTGCAATGAATACCGCTACGCGGCGTGCATAAATTCACCGGTATTCAGAATTAAGACAACAATCTCGGCCTGAGCTTTCTCCCGTTTCCCTTTTACCTGCCTTTCACACATAATGCGGGTCTAGACTACAACTATGCTAACAATTAACTTTAGTAACTACTAGCTAGGGAACGTCTTTAATACTTAGTTGTAAGTTTCGAGAGAGTTTTACGAGGGAAGCGATTTTGTGAATGTTTTCTAGAAGCCACTGCAGAGTGATAAGGCGCGCGACTCAAACTTGAGATGGTTTCGAAATCCTCGACTAGTAGTACCATTGGGTTTTAGAAGAAAATATCACATCATTAAATAGGTGCTAGATCTTTGGTTAAGGAACCTATTGTGAGGCAACAACTGGTCTAATCAACCATTCTAGTTTTCCCTTTTATAATTCAAAGGTTCAAAGAATTTATTTGCTCAGAATACATGATAATACAAAAGTTGTTGAAAATAAAACATGTCTAGTGCATTCAGCCTGCTGCAAAATTAGCTAAATTTACAAAACAATGGTAAGGTAGTCAAAATTATAATAATGATATCTAATAATAATAATACACAAGGAACTGACTAAGAAAATGACTGAGAATGGGACTCTTCAAAAAGGCGTGAAAAAGTTTCTTACGGGTCGGCGTGAGGAATGCCTCTGGTGTTGCAAGCGTCTATAGGCGACGATAACCACTTACCATCAGGTGGGCTGTCAGCCTGTTTGCCACTGACGTGGTATAAAAAATAACTGTAATAATTATAATATAAAATGTCAATAATTCATTCATAACAAAATCAATTAAGATTGAATCAATTTGACGACCGGTTTAGCCTAGTGGGTAGTGCACCTGCCTGTGAAGCTGACGGCCATGGGTTCGAATCCCGGTCAGGGCAAATATTTGTGTGATGAGCATGAATATTTGTTTCTGAGTCTTGGATGTTTTCTATGTATTTAAGTATTTATATCGATTAAATATATCGTCGTCTAGTATCCATAACACAAGCCTTCTTGAACTTACTGTGGGGCTAGTTCGATTTGTGTAAGATTGTCCTCTAATATTTATTTATTTATTTATAATTAAGGTCCATTAAGGTTCATCATAATTGATAATCTCTGCTGTATTAGAGTTGATAATCCCTAAATGACATCCATGTATAATGCGCGATACTATATACTACCATGTAAAATAAAAGAACCCTAAGATTTCCACGTCATTTTTATCTGGAAGCGATGTTATCGCACGCGAAAATTGCAAAACTTGGAACATCGCCGTCAAGTCGCTTGCCAATCTGTATTTTATCGGATATATTTTGGAGAGTGCACGGGAAGTGCACCATTTAATACCGCCTTCTCTGTTCCATCAGCGGACATTCAGACGAGGGAGCGGTGCTAACCTTACGTTAATAGTCTTCCGTTTATTCATACGAAGCGGTCTGCTTCCTCTTTTCTAATACGAAGAGCAAAGGAATGAAACTTGCTCCCGTCTTCTGTATTAACTATGGTTTAGCTTGTTTTGATCGTTCTTTCTTGTTTTTACGTCAACTACTAAGCGGTGTTAAAGAAATTTGCTTGCTACTTAAGTTAAGGTCATCAATTCCTACTGTTTTAACTATGGTTTGGCTTGTTTTGATCGTTGTTTCTTCTTTTTACGTCGACTACTAAGCGGTGTTAAAGAAGTTTGCTTGCTACTTAAGTTAAGGTCATCAATTCCTACTGTTTTAACTATGATTTGGCTTATTGAGATCGTTGTTTCTTCTTTTTACGTCGACTATTAAGCGGTGTTATAGAAATTTGCTTACTACTTAAGTTTAGGTCATCAATTCCTTCTGTTTTAAATATGGTTTGGCTTGTTTTGATCGTTGTTTCTTCTTTTTACGTCGACTACCCAGCGGTGTTAAAGAAATTTGCTTGCTCCTTAAGCTTAGGTCATCAGTTCCTACTGTTTTAAATAACTTTAATTTGTTTTCGTATTCCATTAGGCGTGTTTCTAGCTCCCTAATTTTTTGATTCGGCTTTTCAATTTCCTCATGAGTAATGCTTAGTTCTGTCTCGTCATCATCATCATCGTATCAGCCGAAAGACGTCCACTGCTGGACATAGGCGTCCCCCAAAGAGTGTCATAATGACCGGTCCTGCGCCATCCGCATCCAGCGGACTTCCGCGACCTAGTTCTGTCTTATTAGTAGACTGTACTAATAGTCTTTTATAATTCACATCTTTGAGTACTGACATCGAGCTATGACATATCGGGTAGACTTAATAATGTTTTGGTCGAAATTTCAGAGTTGCTGTCACCGCTGCCTGACATACTCCTACTAGAGTGAAAACTTTGAACGCGTTTGCACTTAGCACCGCCGAGTAATATTATCGAGGCTGTAGTTACTAGACATAGTTGCTCAATATAAACAAACAAAAACAGTAAAATAAAAAATAAAAATGCTGTGGCCGGGACTCGAACCCTCCAATGTAGAGCGATGACGTATATTTATAATTAATTAAAATCCAAGTCTCTTCAAGGCAAGAGTGAATAGGCTATTACTGAACCAGCGAGCTACATCTTAGGCCTGGTCATCGCTTCCCATCAGGCGAGACTAAGGCCAATCGCTGTTCAGTCATTCATTAAAACTTGTCGAATAGAGCTTTCAATTGTGCTGGAATAATATCTATGATTTAATGTGTAAAGGCTATACAATCTTTCCAATTGCATCCTAACTATTACTTTTAAGTTAAAAAGTAGCTCAAACCAAACTGCAAACCGGCGAAAGCTTGATTTAATGACCATTTTCTATTAAACTTAATTCGCTAGAAAGTTTCGCCTATTCATTCGCTATAGGGTAACTAAAAAAAGTCAATCAGTGGATCAATCAAATCAGTTTATCGCGCGTAAACGGAAGCGTGGGAGGCAGGTGTTATGTTATACTATAGCCAGTCCAGTTATATTTATATATTTAAAGTACAGTCAACCTCTGATCATTGTGTAGACCAGGGAAATTACGGTTCTTCAAAACATTAATTTATGATAGTCTCATTTTTTACCTACATATTCTTAGATAAGTACTATATTTATAAATCGGGCAAACTTTCCACCCGGAAAAAAATGTCAAATAAGCGTCGAGTTTTTTTAATAAAAATAATAATTGTGATTATTTTTGAAAACATACCAATATTTGCTAACAATGTTTATGTCGACCAGTAAAGAAGGAACTTAAAGCAAATTACTATTTTTAGGTGCGTAAATATGGTAAATTAAAAAAAACGGTGGTTAACTAAATATAACATTAGTTATTTTTATATGCCCGATTTACCATCAATGATACAAAGCACATAATAATGTATTAAAATAATGAAATAAAAGTTTATTATTAATTTTCGTAATTTTTCAGGATTTTTTATTTTTTTTATTGTTAATTAATATCTCTAAATGACTTAAATTTTGCCCGATTACATATCGACATCATTACTAGCATTATGATATAGCCATTACGTTTTTTTTATACCACGTCGATGGCAAACAAGCGTACGGCCCGCTTGATGGTAAGCGGTCACCGTAGCCTATGGATGCTTGCAACTCCTGGGTTTACGTAGAAAAACTCGGCTATTATAAATTATTTCCATTTCGCCATACTAACCGACCGTAATTTTCCTGGACTAGCGAGGCCGACCGTAGGTACAGTCGGCACCGGCAACGGGATTGTATTTCTTCTGGAATCACAAGCGTCCATAAGCTATTGTATGAAAAAATGACACCTCGCCGAGTTTCTTACGCCGGTTCTTCTCGAGGCAGAGGTTTATTTTATGAACCGGTGGTAGTTTTTTGACATTCATAAGTGCATGTAACATGCCTAAATTGAAGAATAAATGATTTCATTTCATTTCATTTCATTTCGTATCTGGTCACCATCAGACACGCCATAAGCTTATTAGCCACCATCGTATAAAAATAAAGTTTACTTTAACCGTTTACTCAGGGAATAAAGAACACTTATACAATAAACCTAAAACGATTACCATCACTAAAGCGAATTTTCTCGGCGTTCTGTTAGTTTTACGACAAAATGGCGTTTGAAAATAAGCTTTAAATCTAAATAATACGTTTTGTATCCGATTGACAGCCTGTCGGCTCGTTAAAGATGCGTCTTCACGTAGTACAGGTCGTTAGTGCATTTTGAAAAAAACTTGGCACAGCTGCGGAATCGATAATCGTTTGTGATGCGTCGCGGCAAGAATACATCGCGATTTGAAAGCGGCTTTCGGATCGGTCAAAGACTGCGCTGCAGTTGCTAGAATCTACACAATAGGTACATTAGACGACCGGTTTAGCCTAGTTGGTAGTGCACCTGTGAAGCTGACGGTCCTGGGTTCGAATCCCGGTCAGGGCAAATATTTGTGATGAGCATGAATATTTGTTTCTGAGTCTTGGATGTTTTCTATGTATTTAAGTATTTATATCTATTAAATATACCGTCGTCTAGTACCCATAACACAAGCCTTCTTGAGCTTACTGTGGGGCTAGTTCGATTTGTGTAAGATTGTCCTCTAATATTTATATATTTTTTTGATTTATTTTATTTATATACTTTCTTCTTTTTTGAATACAAATACAAATACAAACATTTATTCTGCAAATAGGCCACAAGGGCACTTTTACATGTCAAAATATTAATTTACAATTTAAGAAAGTCTGACTATAATAAGTAATACATTTTTCATGTCAAAATATTAATTTACAGTTCAAGAAGGAATAATAATTTCGAGTTTACAATTATAACAAAATTAATGTCATACAGTGAAGATAAACTTGCAAAGTTATCTATTACAAATATTACAACATCAGTAAAGTTAGAGATGTATAAGGTCTCAAGATTAAACAATGAGTATAATGAAATTAATATAATATCCCAGAGATGTACATGGTCTCTGAGCGTCAAAATTAAAATTAATTTAATATTGTTAGAGATGTATATGGTCTCTAAGTCACTGATAATAAAAACGAATCCACAACAGGTTGATGTCTCTCGTCAATCCCCTATAAAAAGACACTAGTATTAACGTAGTCATACCTACATATACTTTCTTCGTTTTTGAATTGTCAATGGTATTAGCTAAGACGGAGCGCTCGTGGCGCAGCGCCTGCGCACACTATGCGAGGTTAAGCGAGCCATTCCACTTTTTCATGTACATAATTTTCAGACAATTTTTTTTAAATGCAGATGGGTCATTCTACTTTTTCATGACCAGTTCACTATTATAAAAGAAATCTATGATATGTATTGAAGTAGTGTACAAAAATAGGACTTCGAAATAGTACCTGAACCTAATAAAAGGAATTTATATGTAAAAATACTTAAATATTAACATATTGCTGTAAAAGGTGGGTAACACAGTGGTAAAAACCATTTTTTCATACAAATGGTGAGACATCCAAGGACCACTGAGTTACTCTTTTTATGGATATTAGCTGTGGTAATTACCAAAACTACTTGACTAAAAAGTGATACTGCAATTAAACCTCTTTCTAAATAACAATACAAAAATATAAAGAGAGAGCCAAGTATTCCAAGATCAGCATTTAAAAAAAAAGTGTCTGAAAAATATGTACACGAAAAAGTAGAATGGCCCAGATTTTGGAATACTTAGACATAAGGGAATTGCTAAATGTAGCTCTGCCTACCCCTTTTGGGAATAAAGGCGTGTTCATATGTGTGTTATACAAATACTCTTTATTGCACACCTCACATAATAAAATAGCATATAAAAAACAAAAAACATAGATACAGGGAAACAGAGGCAGAACAACAGGCGGTCTTATCGCTAAAGAGCGATCTCTTCCAGACAACCTTTGGGTAGTGGAGAAATGAAATGTAAAGCTGAAAAGTAGGTGGTGCATAAACTATTACAATGATAAAAAAAAAGATTCCAAAGCAACTATTCAATATAAATACACATACTTAAATAATATACAAATATACATACATAAAAATAAATAAATAAATATTAGAGGACAATCTTACACAAATCGAACTAGCCCCACAGTAAGCTCAAGAAGGCTTGTGTTCTGTTCTGGGTACTAGACGACGATATATTTAATAGATATAAATACTTAAATACATAGAAAACATCCAAGACTCAGAAACAAATATTCATGCTCATCACACAAATATTTGCCCTGACCGGGATTCGAACCCAGGACCGTCAGCTTCACAGGTGCACTACCAACTAGACTAAACCGGTCGTCAAAAATATATGTTTGTTATGTATGTAACTAATAGTTTTTTTTTTTGTTTCAGATCCCAACATGGACGACTGAGTGACCGCAGCAACAGTGAATAATAGTGAAACAAGTGTAAGAAACAACAAGTGATATTAATTTAATTGACAAGTGACAACAGAATGGCGTTCGCGACACGTTTCCTAGCGACGGCAGCCTTTGTTACCATTGGTAAGTTTAAAATCATAAGCCAATATACATCCCACTGCTGGGCACACGCCTCTTCTCGTTGATAAGAGGGTAGTTCACGCTGCCGCAGTTCATCTTTGAATTTGAAATCGCCGTAGATATTTATTTTTATTGTCAATAATATTATTGACATATTATTTCTAGTCTAGGGATGTTTGGCAGTGATAGCGTCCCGCACACTTGTGCGGGACGCTATCAATTTAACAAATATTTTGTCCTTAATATTAATAAACATGTATGTATGTTTAATTGTTTATATTGTAGCATTTGAATTCTGTAGTATTATGATACTGTTATTTTATATACATTGTATATTGTTTTGAAAAAATGATACCTCGCCGAGTTTCTTACGCCGGTTCTTCTCGAGGCAGAGGTTTATTTTATGAACCGGTGGTAGTTTTTTGACATTCATAAGTGCATGTAATATGCCTAAATTGAAGAATAAATGATTTCATTTCATTTCAGTCAAACAAAACAGCAAAAACCCGACAATTTTTGTGATATAATATATAGTCACTGTCATAAATTATAGCCCGTTAGGTGATCGCTTATATGTCGGACATATGGCATTCGGCCCTTGCTGCAAGTATGTAATTGCGAGAGGGACGAATGCTATATGTCCGACATATAAGTGATCATCTTAGCGCCTAAATATAAAAATATGATCAAATATAAAAATATGATCAAATATTGTCAAGACAGCGCTATTAATCTGATATGGCAGCAGACTAAATAACATTGGCTTATTTACTGCAGTGATGTTAATTTTGAAAAAGTTCTACAACGATAGTTTTTTTTTTTTGCAAAAAGTATGCCACAATCACGAGCTGAGATTCGAACTCTGAGACTACTAGTGATTTACTTTTAGCATGTGAAATTCTAAAGTATATGCATATTGAGGATTGTAATGTTTTTTCATAGCAATTTCAATAAACGTCCAATAAAAAAAAAACTAGCTTAAGCTTAGTCAAAAAGTCCTTCTCAAGTCGTCGATAGTTTATTACCTATAATACATCCTAATAATATTATAAACGTGAAAGTTTGTGCGGATGGATGTACGTTCCGCTTAATCTCAAAAACTACTGAACGGATCTCTAAGAAACTTTCCAATATTGTAGCTTAGACATCAGAATAGGACATAGGCTACCTTTTATCCGCGGGTAACACCGCAGGGCGCTGCTAGTTATTAATAATTTTCCGCTAGACGTTTGTCATTTTTTGTCAATCGTTTTGGTCATTTTTTGTCAATTACCATTTAATTTTCAAAACTAATATTATTGAAATACAGTAGAATCCGCTTATATCGACTCCGCTTATAACATTTGACCGCTTTTAACGACTTCGAAAGCACCACACATTAGATTTTATACCATACATTTTCAAAGTAAATAAGTCCGTTTTGTGCGACGTCCTGTTAGTGCGACGTAATATCACCGGTCCCTTGACTGTCACTTTATCCGGATTCCACTGTAAACCGGAACTGTGACAATGGCAATTCTGACAACCTCATAATCATACTCCTAGCGTTATCCCGGTACAGTTGCATCCTGAAGGATGCCCGGGGTCCGCTGCCTAATGCCAAGATTTGACGTAGGCGCTAGTTTTTACGGAAGCGACTGCCATCTGACCTTCCAACCCGAGGGGAAACCAGACCTTATTAGGCTTGTCAAGGGAGTGGGTAACTTGACTGTTAGAAGTCCTCAAGCCGCCCGAAGGCCTCTAACTTGGCTTAACGACTGCTATGATGCTATCATAGACGGCAGTCGAGATCAACGGCTTAACGTGCCTTCCAAAGCACGGGAGCGCTCAGTTAACCACTCAAAGCGGTCACCCATCCAAGAACTGACCTCACCCGACGTTGCTTAACCTCGCATGCCGTACGCGCTGGGCCACAAGTCTGACAAATGAGTTCCAATGGAATTCCGCAACATGCCGCAAGGTCATATATATCTGGTCAGGATTTATATGTTCGTAAGTTTTTTTTTATACAACGCCGGTGGCAAACAAGCGTACGGTCCACTTGATGGCCACCGCAGCCTATAGATGCCCGCAACTCCAAAAGAGTCACGTACGCGTTATGAAATTTGAGAATTCACTGTGTTGACAGCAGAAGGGACAAATTGGTCCCTGGCTTTCAACACAGTCCATCCTCGGGAGCTCTGGCAACCGAAAGTGACAAATATTTTATGCTCTTGATATTAAAGACATGTTCACATATTTATGACTGAGTGCATATAGACATTTTCGATGTTGACAGTAAATGTCAATATGACATTCATTGTCTGAGTGAAACGAAGGTCTCTGCTTCAGCTTCGACAAAAATGCTTTCGTATGTCCGGATTTCCGGATTTCCGTTTGTTCTCGCCTACAGGTCGCAATTCTCAACCGATTCTCGTGAAATTTCGTGAGCAGGTTCGATAGTTATATATATTTTTTTCGTCGAGACGGTTTTTGGAAATTTTCAAAAACAATTTTTTTATCAATGATTTTGTAAGTTTCTGCTGGCGAATTTCGGTTTGTTGTCATCTACAGGTCACATTTTTCAACCGCTTCTCGTGAAATTTTGTTAGCATGTTCGTTATTCATAATTGATCTTTATTATAATGTCAGGTTTTCGGAAATGATAAAAAAAATCACTCACGAGGTCTACAGCTCACAGAGCCAGTAGTTAACAACAGAAGCTGCTCAAGCGTGCAATTAAAGTAATGTTTACTTGAACAATAAATCAATAAAACTATGTGAATAAATCGACACGATCCCATTTAGTTTTTTCATACAAATGCCAAAGCGAATGAGTTCAATGGCCGTAGTTAAAATTTTATCTCTTAATGAGTCGGTGAAAATCCAGCGAGCTTTCTCTCAGCATTTCAATTCATTATTGGTTCTGCAATAAGAATGACACTTGCAATCATATTTTTGGGATTGGACAAGTATTTAATTTGAAAAAAAATAGCCTAAATGTGTTCCTACTGCAACAGTGCATCCTCAAATCTTATAAAGGGTCGGCAACGCACGTTACTCCTTTGAAGTTGCGGGCGCTTATAGGCTGCTGTGGCCGCTTACCATCATGTACCGTACGCTTGTTTGCCACTGGCGTTGTATAAAAAAAAGGTTATTCAAGCCAAACCAACAGAAGGTAAAACGATTCTGCTTGGAAAAAAAATGCAAAAATATGGTCAAAGATACTGTCCAGCCGACTTTTTGTCGAATAAAGAATTAAAACACCAGATTCTCGTAAAACACGAGTTTTTGGAAATTTTAAAGGTTTATATGAAGCCGGATTCATACATTTAATGTTCTTATTAATGTCTTTGACCTTTGAGGCCTTTGCCCAGCAGTTTTTTTTTTGTGGGGTCACAGGGCACCTCTGTTAGCAGCTGCATTATATCACATAATAAATATGGTCTTTATCAAAAAAATCAAAATCAAAATCAAACATTTATTCTGCAAATAGGCCACAAGGGCACTTTTACATGTCAAAATATTAATTTACAGTTCTAGACAGTTATAACAAAATTAATGTCATACAATGAAGATAAACTTGCAAAGTTATCTATTACAAATATTACAATATCAGTAAAGTTAGAGATGTATAAGGTCTCAAGATTAAACAGGGAGTATAATGAAATTAATATAATATCCCAGAGATGTACATGGTCTCTGAGCGTCAAAATTAAAATTAATTTAATATTGTTAGAGATGTATATGGTCTCTAAGTCACTGATAATAGAATCGAATCCACAACAGGATGATGTCTGTCGTCAATCCCCTATAAAAAGACACTAGTATTAACGTAGTCACTATGTCCTAGCAAGCATGAACAGACCGGACTCCACAAACAGCACCCGATCACGAGTATGACGCGTATCTCAGCCATCCATTATGAAGAATAGACTAGATAAACTTTATTGAAATTGCATAAGACAAAGACATGCTTTTATACTCGTTTGCGGGACCATATAATTGACAGATAAAAGTACGGGAGTAGAAAAAGAATATTAATTGCGACCGGTTGAGCGATTGTGTGAACCGCGAAGTGAGAAGCGCCGGCTTCATTTGTTTTAACTCGGTTAGGGTGTTACCAGTAGTACCGTCAGGATCTGCGCGTGAGTGCGTGACAGTGTTTATATGTATACAGTCAGCCATATGCGTTCCTTTTTTTATAGCCTATACACAAGAAAAATAATTACCCTGTAGCTTTATCATACCGATCGAGGCTTCATCATAAGGATTATTTTTTGCTAAGTAACATAGTGTCAGAAATAAAAGGAAACCATGAATTTTAATATTTTTAATACAAAATTTAGCAATTTATCACGTGTAACAGGTTCAATTCCCGGATCAACCATAAAATTATTTATATATCTGCCAATGCAGAGTTTAAATTGTTTTTTAAATTAAAATAATGTCTTCTTTCAGTAAAATGTTTCATCTCTACAATATTTAAGGTACTTTCCCTCCATGTGGCATAACCGTGGGACGCCCTGTATAGTGTCCCACTGCTGAGCAAAGGCCTCCCCTCTTTATAGCCCCCCCCCCCCCCCCCCCCCAAAGCAAAATAGATACTTAGAAAGAATAAGCTAAACACATTCGTATCACTCACTCGCGGGAATAAAAGTCAGATCCATATTAGGTTTTTGAAGCCATATCTCGGGAAATTACACTATAATATCCTATCACAGGTAATAAGGTGAAGTGTGTGTCATTGATGTCGAATTTTTGTAGACAATCTACAATACAAAAAAATCACACAAAGATTTTTTTTTTAATACTGGCTGCTTGTGACTTAAACTGGGACCACTAGTCAACCAGTCGTGTTTGTTCAAAAATGACAAAACAAATGACCATAGCAGTAAGCAGCACGCATTGATCTCTCGCTCTTTATCGCGCTAATAATCTATGGATCAATGATCGATGCCGCGCGTGCGCTGTCAATAACCGTTAACGTGACAACTTTGATTAATTACGATAATAATGTGTTTGGTTTGACACCAAATTACCGGTGTAGGGTACCGTGAACACGAAGTAGGCTTTAATTCCTACTGTCTAAGTTTGGTTTTCAATTGACATCACTTTTAATATACTATTACGGTCACAAACAAGCATATTGCCTGATGGTAAGTAGACAGCGTAGTCTGTTTCAATACAGAAGCCGATACATTTTTAGGAATCCGTAATCGAAGGGTTCAAACAAAACCCTCTTGCTGTCACTTACGTGTCCATCCGTCCCTCCGTCTATCCGTACGTCCGAATTTTTTCAAATTCCCATTGACCTATAAAATTGAAATTTGCTCATAATATTTATTACTACGTATATTTTACCGTAAAATAGTAACATATTGTTAAATCAGATTTTCTATTTGAAATTTCCTTATTTTTCTTAATAAAAGCAACTTAATTTTGCGGAGTCCGACTCGCACTTACCCTTTTATTTGATTTTAGGATACTTTGTATTCGCGCCTCGTATCTTTTATGGGACTCACTACTTCACTCACTTAGACTAAGTGACATCCTGGGGTGCCATAGGTTGTCACTTAGGGCTAACCTTCACTGTATCTTCTTATATCCCTCCCTATTTTCACATGATTCTGCGGGAATTAAGCTATAAAATTAAACATTTTCAGTAATTATAATTCTAATTATAGTAGTGAAACTGATACATAATGAGAGGCATTAAAACGCGAGTGTGGTTTCCGAAGGCGCATTTCATAATAATAACACACGAGAGTTTTAATGACTAATTATGTACAGTTGCATACACTACTTTATCCACATCCATATATTAAATACCCTTTCATGTATCCAGGAACCGTTGCTTTGTAAGTGTAGTGAGCTCGAGCGTGACCCCGTTGAAGTCTTTTGTGAGCACGAGCTTAACGTTATGGACGGAAAAGGCCATAATGATACCGTTTTCGATGCTATTATGGTCATTTCCGCTCCGGTCCGGCCGAGCCTATATTGTAAAGCTGCTCCTTACATACACTTTTTGAGCACATTAAGGCTCGGTTTATAAAGATCCGTTAGACCTTATGTCGGTTTGTTATGTCAAAAATGTACTGGTTACTGAAATTTGATCTGACATTTGGTCTAACGGATCTTTATAAAACCCGGCCTAAAGAGTATATATTATATAGGTGTAGATAAAATAAGTTTATAGAATCGTTTAGAACTATAAGAGAAGCTTGTACTAAATTTAACAGATTCCTCGAGTTTATGTCTTCCTGGTACTATAAACGGGATAGTGTAGAAATTTACGGAATGCCCTAAAACAGTTAAGTGAATGCCGTTGCTAATGAGTGCAGTAAATTCCTTAAATTAGCTACGTAAATTATGTACAACACGAGTTATATAGTATGTGACTTACCTACATATGTTCTTGCTTGATTGGTACTCTTAACTCTATAGAAGTATCAATCCTGTTGAAAAAAATATCTCTTATGAATTATGAATAGTGTAGACATAATGCCAGATAAGAAATAAATGTTTTAGGAATACAAATGTTCTTAAATGTGCCGAGGAGAATAATTTTATTGTGAAAAATATTTATGGTATGTTAATTTATGTATTACTTTATGTCATATTGGAATATAATAGAATAGAAAATTTTATTGTCACCAGTATTAACTGTGTACAAAGGTGACAAAATAAAAATAGATTCAACAGTTTATCCGTCATATGAAAATATAACTACAGTAGAATCCGCTTACATTACACCGCTTTTAACGACTTCGAAATCACCACACTGTACATTAGATTTCGTACCTACCAAACATTTTCAAAGTAAATCAGTCCGTTTTGTGCGAAGTTCTGTTAGTGCGACGTAATATCACCGGTCCCTTAACTGTCGCTTTATCCGGATTCCACTGTAAATTGTATGCAATCATAAATAATAGCTAAGTAATGAAACATTAATTCACATAACACATTAAGGCATATTAATAATCTAAACTTTAATATTTCTTGTAATTAAATAAAAGGATCATAAAATAAGGCCATTTCATATTTTTTGTTATCAACATTAGAAAACAAATAAAATTGGCCGTAAATACTATAACATCCAACCAACTCTCATCGGAATTCGGTCCCTGACAGATCTCTCTATTGTCGTTTCTTCCTGTGTCTCCTATCTATTGTATATATGTATATAATTTGTAGATACTCCTTTTCGTGTATATATATCCAACATTGTATATATTATTCTTTATAGGAGCACATGCTACTTGTCCACACATTTTAACCTTTAATTCGACAAAGTCCTTTTGCATGTTTATGTCTATTTCTTTTTCTTGAACTATGGTTTTCTGTTGTTTTTGCCGAATTAAAAAGGGTTAATAATTAACACTGTAATTGGAGAGGTACAAAATTTTAAATATTTAGGAAGCATTATTAACAGCCAAGATGTAGTCAAGATATTATTGCAAGAATAGATCGCACGAATTTTATAGTTAGTAATTTTATTTATATAGAGACTCGCTGTTAAAACAGTTTTGCAGGAACATGCATATAGATGAAGTGTTCTGTACTTTTATTAGTAAAAAAAGAGAGATATGGCGAAACAAGCTTTCAACAGGAAAAAGTTCATTTTGAAATCAAAAATCTCCGTTAAAACCAGGAAACGTTTTGTAGTCATATATTTGGAGTATAGCTTTATACGGCAGTGAAACGTAGATATTGACACAAAGAGAGAGGGAGAGATTAGAAGCTTTTGAGATGTGGTGTTGGCGTAAAATGGAAGGCATAAAGTGGACGGAAAAAATATCGAATGAACAAGTGTTGCAAAGAATAAAAGAAGAGAGACAAATGCAACTATAGAGAATAGGAGAGGAATAATGATGGGTCATCTGCTAAAACATGACCTTTTCCTTAAGACCATTATAGAAGGGAAGATTGAGGGAAAGAGGAAGAGGGAGGCCAAGAAGAAACTACTTCGAGCAAATGCAACACTCGCCAACAAACTGCATATACAGTTTGGCGAGGTAAAATCATATGTCTACTTGTAAATTGTATTTTTGAGTTAAATAAATAAAATAAATTAATAAATAAAAGAGAAGGTTAAGGTCATTTTATATCAGAGAGTAAAAGAGATAGCAGAGGACAGAAACGGCTGGCGATTGCTCCACCGACAAAAGTAGTAAACTCTCAGATAGAAGAAGAAGAATATAAATAAGTGCAATATACTACGGAACCCGCCTATGTTCACAAATTTATAACTTAAGTAACTCTCGACAAATTACCATATTATTCATAACGCATAATACGTTTATTCCGTGACAGTATTTAATGAATGGCTTAATTTAAAAAAACTGTCGAGTTATTCTCGTGACACCAGAAGTATCGATAATAATATGTTTTCACACCTCCGTGTGAATAAACTATTCATTGCATTGCAGGAAAATATTTTTAGGGTTCCGTAAAGTTGAGTCCTTATTTTTCTTTTTTTACTCTACCTGCTAAACGACACAATTAAGTTAATATGATGGTATTTTACCTCATCTGTATTATGTCAAGAGGAAATTTAATAAAACTGCACAGAGTCAGAGATTTATCCTGATTTGTCTAAAAAAGCCAGTCCCGAAGGTTGCATCATTCAATTATCAATTTAGTGAACCAGCGACAAAACTCCCAGTAGCTCGATTCCACTCGCACTTCAGATTCAGTTGAAACCGCTCAACCAATCTCACTGTAGCGCAAACCTAGAGTATTCCAGTGTTCCAAATCACACGCGTGGTCGTGTGGGAGGGTTTCCCCTGGATTTTCCCGAGGCCACTCACCAATTGCGCACTCCTATCGCTTTATTGGGCCCGTTCTATAAAGCCACAGTCAGATTTAAAATAAATAATAATAAAAATAAATAAATATTTGGGGACAATTTTACACAAATCTAAACCCAAACTAAGCAAAGCTTATATAGATAAATAGATACTTAAATACATAGAAAACATCCAAGACTCAGGGACAAATATTCGTGCTAATCACACAAATAAATACTCTGACCGGGATTCGAACCCGGGACCTCCAGCTTCGTAGGCAGGGTCACTACCAACTAGGCTAAGGCGGTCGTCAAAAAAAGAGACTTAACGTAAGTAGGTACATGCTCTCTAACAAGACTATACTAAATCCGATTTAATGAATGGACATTCCGTTCTCTGGCTAATTGGCGACAGAACGCGGTCAAACGGGTAATCTCAGTAACTCACGGTGAGCGGAACTGACTGATTATTTTACGCTGTTACACTTCTTTTTATACATTTGTTTAATGTTTTTTGACTTAAGACTTAGCTCCTTTAGACTATGTGGCTGACTATATATTTGTATATGTTTATGTACGTATATTTTTTTATAATATATTTATAACAATAACAATAACAATAACTTTATTTCATTTCAACAACAACAGTAGTCACTTAGTAGGTACACAAAGGTATTGACACTTTATCCTAGTTATGTTAGTTGAAATATAAATTGATAGTGCAGTATGATTTCCTTTACTTCCCGTACTAGTTATAAACTGTATTACGGTGAAGTAAGTTAGTCATTCGTCATCAATAACTATAAATGATAAATTACACGATGTCCTAAGTTACATTTCGTTGTTAGTTTGAATGGTTATAAAACAAAACAATCAAGTTCAGTTATGTATGTTTATTATCCTTAATTAAATGTTATTGTTGTAATTATTAGTAGGCTTCATATGTATTAACTCTGCACCACCTGCTGTGAATCGTTCTGATTAGATTTCATTTCCGCTACCCTAAGGTTGTCTGGAAGAAATCGCTCTTTAGCGATAAGACCGCCTGTTGTTTGCCTCTTTTCATTGTGTTTTTGTACTGTACTGTATCCTTTGATTGAGGTGTGCAATAAAGAGTATTTGTATTGTATTGTATGTTTCATATTTAACTGATTCAAAAAAATGGAGCGCTCGTGGCCCAGCGGCGCCCGCGTACCGCGGTATGCGAGGTTAAAGCAACGTCGGCCCAGGTCAGTTATTGGATGGGTAACCGCTTTGAGTTGTTATTAACTGAGTGATCCCGTGCTTTGGAAGGCACGCTAAGCCGTTGATCCCGGCTGCTGTCTATGATAGCAGTCGTTAAGCCAAGTTAGAGGCCTTCGGGAGGCTCGAGAACTTCTGACAGTCAAGTTGCCCACTCACTTGACAAGCCTAATTCCAATAGGGTCTGGTTTTCCCTCGGGTTGGAAGGTCAGATGGCAGTCGCTTCTTTAAAAACTAGTGCCTACGCCAACTCTTGGGATTAGGTAGCGGACCCCGGGCATCCTTTAGGATGCAACTGTACCGGGATAACGCTAGGATGATGATTTAACTGATTCAAAATAACGAATTTCTTGGTCTACGTCGCAGCGCGCACAAGTTATTTACTGAAATCGCGAAGCGTCTGGTTGACGTCACTGGTGAGGGAAGAGCTGGCGACTTCCTCGCACAACGTATCAGCATTGCGATACAGCGAGGAAATGCCGCCAGCTTTCTCGGTACAATACCCTAAGGCCCTGTTTTAGATTTAAGTTAGTTTTAATATTATTTAACTATTGCCGCTTGTAAACCAATAAAGATTTAATAAAGTTTTTAAAATTGTGATAACAGAAAACGGCTTTAAAAAAAATTTACTTGTTTTCCTCTTACAATAAAAGCTTGTTATAAGTGAATACGTTATATATACAAGTATAGTATGAAGTTATGAACACATTGTAAAAAACTATAGAAATTATTGATGCAAAAAAATTAGAGGTCAAGGGACCGGTGATATTACGTCGCACTAACAGGACGTCGGACAAAACTGACTTATTTACTTTGAAAATGTTTGATATCAAATCTAATGTGTGGTGATTTCTAAGTCGTTAAAAGCAGTCAAATGTTATAAGCGGAGTAGTTATAAGCGGATTCCACTGTACTAATTTTGTTGAATATTTTAGGTACTATATATACTTCGACGTTCTTTCGCCATAATATTTTTTAGTTTTAATAAAGAAACATTCATACACACATGACAAAAACTATAAATGAAGAAAAACATATTATACACAAACCACAAAACATGTCCCCGCGGCAGTGAAACGGACACTGGCTCAGCATTATGCTGAGGTGTGAGACACCTACAGCGCTGATCTTCAGCCAATACCGTCGCTGAGTCACGGACCGCCATACAATACTTTTCTTTTTATAATACCTTAGACTGACGCTCAGAGACCTTATACATCTCTGAGGATATTAATTTAATAGATTTTATTATTTTCATGTTGACGTGTTATAGATATAGCTCAACATATTTTATTATGATTAGTGTACTTTATTAAATTGTATCTTGACGCTTAGAGACCTTATACATCTCTAACAAATCTCGATTGTTATTAGTTTCTTAGTATTATTTTTGACATGTAACACTACATTTAATTAATGATACTTTGATTATTGTATTATTTTTTTTGATGTACCTAGATAGATTTTGACTTGTAAAAGTGCCCTTGAGGCCTATTTGCAGAATAAATGTTTTGATTTTGATTTTTTGATTTCTTATTCTGTGATGACGTAAAACGTCCGTCTCGTCAGCCATAAATCCCGTCAGCGTATTATTGTTGCGCACCCATTTGAATTCGTGAGCTATGCGCGTATTCTGTGTTACATTAAACTTAAGTTTTTGCGCGCTTAGCGGTAAATCCTTGTACAGGATGTTTCGTTAATACTTTTTTTTCCTGTTCCTACTACTACTATTTTCCTATTACTACATAGTTTTGTTTCATTCTAATTTTAATGTATTGTGACTGATGATTATTTAAGTTTTCGACATTATATTATTGACGCGGGTTTTTATTCTTATAAATGATGTGATTTTAGTAATATGATCATTATTTAAATAATTTTGATAATTGTTGTATAATTTAATTTTATTATTATTATTATCATTTTTGACATTTCATAATTTTTTTGACGATCATAATATAAAGTCGTATAAATTGACTTAGGATAATTTATATTGTATTTTTATATTATGAAATAAATAAATCTAAATCTAAATTAATTATGGCGTTATCAAGTAAAATTGTCGACCGTAAACCGACTTTACAGACAATCACATCTTTTTTTTTTTTTTTTTATTTAGTACATTCTTATCATCTGAGACCACTTTGGCCGAGTTGGTAGTGACCCTGCCTACGAATACGGTGGTCCCGGGTCCGAATCCCGGTAGGGTTTTTAATTGTGTGATGAGCTCTAATATCTGTTCTTGAGTCTTGGATATTTTCTACTTTAATTATTTAAAAAAAAATGCTTTTATTTCAGACCTTATGATCCATAATGGGTTAGTAACAATAACAATATCGTATCTTAAAAGTACTGTGTTATTTTTCCAATTTAGCCACATTCAAACTTTATTTAGTCACATTCAAAAGTATCACCACACACACTTAGTAGGTACGTGTATGTGGTCACATTTGAATGTGCTTTCGTCCAACTTGTGTTTACAATTATATATACAATTTATTGATTTACAAGCGGTAATAATAGTTAAGAGTACTTATCAGTTAAAAAAAGCTCATATATTTAGACGATTTACGGATTGAATTGACACGTATCTTCACATTTTCTACTACTTACTATCTAGAACAGGACTATTGCTAATTTTAAGTGTATTTTTTAGATTTTTCATTAAGAAATATCGTTTCAAACATCACTCCAAATAGCCAATTTTCAAGCTAAAAACTGTGGCTTTCTGCATTAATTCTAATACACACAAAAAAATGGCAATGTTACTATCTAAAACTTTAATAAAATCATCGTATGCTTTAATCACTTTATTGGTTTTATCAATACTTTTGTCATAATTTGAAATCAAAACATTTTAAAACTTATGAGGCCTCTTAAATA
Organism: Epiblema foenella; assembly: GCA_963556455.1. Taxonomy (NCBI): domain Eukaryota; kingdom Metazoa; phylum Arthropoda; class Insecta; order Lepidoptera; family Tortricidae; genus Epiblema; species Epiblema foenella. Next base: position 1,439,216 of record OY747118.1, read on the forward strand.
GCAATAACTTAATTTATATTAAAACGAACTTAAATCTAAACAAGGTCATTGTACCGAGGATGCTGGCGGCGAGGAAGTCGCCGGCTCTTCGGTCACCAGTTACGTCAACCAAACACTTCGCGATATAATAGAGAACACAAAATGTTTAATAAAAAAATAAAACCGACTCGAAACGGACCTCGAAAGTTGACGAAATGGCACGGACTATAAAAATTACAATAGGTACGGCTACATTGTACAATAAGAAGCGTAATGTCTCATATTAGAAGTAACGCAATTATTGTTTTAACTTTTTAGTGTTGATTGGAGTCGGTTTTATTTTTTTATAAAAAAAAATACTTATTTTATACTTTTAGGTATAAAATTAGTAAAAAAACTAAAATCGCTATAATTATATTTCCCTTGAATTTTTGAGGAGTTCTCTCAATTCCTCATAGATCCCATCATCAGAACTAGATTCTGGTAACAACTGGATCAACCTTAAAGTATATGCTTACAAACAGAAAAAAATCAAATCGGTTCATAAACGACGGAGCTGAGGTAACACACATTAAAAAGAAATAATAAAAAAGAACGTACAACCGAATTGAGAACCTCCTTTTTTGAAATCGGTTAAAAATAATCGTTCATTAAAATTAACTAACAAAAACAATCACGCTGTATGTAAGGCCACGTACAGTCCGCATCAAACGTAATCACGTAATGAAGGGGTCAAAAGCTCTTATTCCATTACAATAAAGACTTCATATGCGTAGTTACGAATCGTCTCCTAGGTCAGGATAAGAGAATGTGCCTTCACCATCCTCCTAGCGTTAAAATCCCAGTACAGTACAGTAGTACAGTAGTTACAGTACTGGAGGCCTGTAAATATGTCAGGTCAAACATTGACCAATATACGTGGGCAAAACCACCGAAGAAACACGCGGACAAAATCTCCTTCTGGTCCCGCGACGTCGACTTGCTAAAACTCGGAAGTCACTCGGTGTCATTGGTGTCAAGATATATAACACCCTTCCGACTGAAATAGTTAACTGCCCAAGTAACGCAGCATTTATAAATAAACTAAAAATCTTACTAGTTGACCTAGCATGTTACAGCATCGATGAATTTGTTCTAAGGAAAACGGATTAGTTCCTTTAGTGTAGCAATAACAATAATGATTATGTTATTTAATGAAATTGAATGTAAACAATATTGTTACGCCAAATTGACTTGTAAAATGTATTTATACTTTTACCAATAAAATTATCTGTATCTGAATCTGACAGGGTTCATCCAGAAATCACGCAAGGTTCCGAAAGGGGGGGACGGGGGATCATGGAAACCTCACGATTAATCACATTGGGCGCGGGGTTCAACGTAGACTACTGTTTTTTCCTGTGCCTACAAAACCGAGAAATAATAACTACCCATGTAGGAAATTATAATTCACACGTCAACGTTCGTATTCGTTCGTCACGTCGTTCACGAGTCTATTTACGTTTTTCGAAATTTTGGAGCGCTTGCATAATACGAAAATAAACACAATATCAAGTAACGCAATAACATTACAGCCAAAAATTTTATAGTTAAAAAATACACTTGAGCAGGCACGTATCCAGAGGGGGGGATAGTTGGGATTTATCTCCCCCCCCCCCCCCCCCGAAAATACTAAAATACTTATAAGTGTGTAACTAAACTACGGACGGTTCTTCTTTAAGTTATTAAAAATGATAGTACAGTGATTACAGTGATTTTTACACAGTTCACATGGTTGTTTCAATGTTTGTCCCCACCCGAACCAAAAGTCTGGATACGTGCCTGCACGAGGTTTCATGGGGGGGGGTCTCCTAGAATCTCAAAACCTCACCAAAGATCACCAAAGGGGAGGGAGATCTAAAAGTGGGCCAAAAAAAACCTCACTTCATTTCCGGATAAGTCTACAGTTGCATATTGAAGGATGCCCGGTGTCGGCTACCTAATCCCAAGAATTGGCGTAGCCACTAGTTTTTGCGGCAGCGACTGCCATCTGACCTTCAAACCCGAGGGGAAACCAGACCTTATAGGATTTTTTTTAGGCCAGGCCCAATAAAGCGATAGGAGGGCGCGGTTGGAGAGTACCCTGAGGAAAATCCAGGAGAAAGCCTCCGACATAACCACCCGTGTGGTTTGGAACACTGGAATACTCTAAGAGCGAATCGGCATTCTAAATATTTACGCAGTCGCTAGCGAGTATACGATCATGCAAACTCATCGTAAAGGCACTGGCTACGGAACCTTTGTCTCGCATTCCTCCACGCAATCTCGACTCTCGCGCACTTTTTATGGCACCTTTCGAGTTTTTGTTACTTACGGCCGGTTTACTGTCATTCACTGCAAAATATGTAAATTGAGGCTTAATGCGATGTTTGAATAAAAAACAGTGAAACACTTAACTGTAAAATGGGATTATTGCCTGCCTGTGAAGCTGACGGTCCTGGGTTCGAATCCCGGTCAGGGCAAATATTTGTGTGATGAGCATGAATATTTGTTTCTGAGTCTTGGATGTTTTCTATGTATTTAAGTATTTATATCTATTAAATATATCGTCGTCTAGTACCCATAACACAAGCCTTCTTCAGCTTACTGTGGGGCTAGTTCGATTTGTGTAAGATTGTCCTCTAATATTTATTTATTTATTATTTACGTTTTTTCTGAGGGACTGCTCCAAACTTCGAAATCCGAACTTCGTATAACGCCGTCCCTTTCACTCGCGTGTTATACAGGGCGTCCCACGGCTATGCCACAAAACGGAAAGTAACTTGAATATTGTAGATGGAACATTTTACTGAAAGAAGACATTATTTGAATTTAAAAAACAAATTAAACTGCAAAGACAGATATTTAAATAATTTTATGGTTGAACCGGGAATCGAACCAATTCAAACATCGAAAAAGATTGGCTCCCTGTACAAATACACCCCTCTTTTCACCCCTTTAGGGGAGCAATTAAGAAAAACACTGAAATACGCCATTAATATATTTAAATAGATAATCTACATACAAAGTTTCAAATCTCTCACATCAATAAATACGTGTTTTCATATAAATTTTGGACCCCCGTTTCACCCCCTTAGGGGATGAATTTTGAAAAATCCTTCCTTAGGCCAAACGGTTGGGAGCTTGTTTTCAAATTTTCAGTGTTTATACAATAGATAGGAGACACGAGGAAGAACCGACAATAGAGAGATCTCAAGGTACCGAAATCCTATTAGAGTTCTTGGGAAGTTATATATATGCAACTGATTTAAAAAACTTCGGTAGCGCGATGCAGAACACGTTATATTTGACAGATGGTGGAGTGACGCCAAAGAACCTTAAAAACGACTAAAAACTCCGGCGATAAGTTACATTCTTGCTTGCGTTCCTTTGACAGCATTTGGACTTAATAATCTGAGACGGAGAAAGTGAAACAATTAAATGATTAATTAAATAATTATGATTTATTCCTCCAATCTGAATGCGGAAAACATGAGCGATTAATCTGATCTGATTTACATTGGCCACATTAGTGAACCAGTTTCTGTGTAGATGATTAATCTCTTAAGGTAAGGAATTAAACGGGGCTGTACTCGTAATATTTACGAGTGTAAATTTAACTGTATGTCAGCTTGGTATTTGAACAAATTAGGTATGTTCTAAGCTATCCGTAGGAGAACTGAGGTCACCGACATAGCCCTCAAAATTGCGAGACTTAAGTGGCAGTGGGCAGGGCACATTGCTCGTAGGACTGACGGTCGATGGGGCCAGAAACTGCTTGAGTGGCGTCCACGCACCAGAAGACGAGCTGTCGGTAGGCCTCCGACAAGATGGAGTGATGACCTGGTGAAGGTCGCGGAAATCCGGTGGAAACGAACGGCACAGGACCGGTCTAAATGGCGAGCCTTGGGGGAGGCCTATGTTCAACAGTGGACGTCTTTCGGCTGAAATGATGATGATGATGAAGGTATGTTCTTAGTAGCACTTAAATTAGTTCATTCAAAGAACCGCTTGCCATTTGTATATTAACAAACAACATTTTTTCTAAAAGGTCGTTCAACAAGAAATATCGCGTTCTTTGAAACGCTGTTCTGTTCAGACGAGGAACAATAAGAATTGATTTTCAGATATGATTTTTGACTATATGACTGTGTTTCTGACAATAGCCGAAACATGATTGCTTAAAACTTTCTCTATAGAAAAAAAAATTGAGTATGTTTTCTTTTTTTACTCAGCCTACTTAAACAAAGCATTATTAAACGACACAATTAAGTTAAATAAATAAAAAATAAATAAAATAAAATAAAATGCATTTATTTCGGACAACTTAGATCCATAAATTGTTAGTAGCACATAGACTTATATAACTATGTTATTGTGAAAGCTTAAATGTAATGTGGACCAGTGCCTTAGTAGACTGCCGTCCCATCTGTCTGCCACTACATTCAGGAGACTGTGGCGGCTGGCGCGCACCCTGCAGAGCGCCGCGGCACAGCGCTTGCGCAGTGTGGCGTGGAACCCGTCCACTGCCGCATCCGCGAACATACCGGACGCGCTACAGTGGCGCGGCAGCCGCAACAGCACCCTAAATGCATCGTTGTACTGGACGCGCATTGCATTGAGCGATCTCTGGGTGTATTTGCACCATAGGCTACAGGTATACAGCGACGTACAGTACGCCCTAAATAATGTTAATTTAACACGCACCGCACATCGGCTGAACCTACGCGATATCATGTTAGCCCTGATCGCCAATGCTCTGCGCTCCCTGTCGATGTCCGCATCGTCTCGCTGATGATGGTATTTTATCTCATCTAAACTCTGCCAAGAGGAAATTTAATAAAACTGCACATAGTCAGATATCTATCGAGATTTGTCTGGAAAAGCCATTCCCGAAGAGTGTTGCATCCCGTTTTGTAATGCGCGAAAGACATAAGCGCGTCTCTTTCACGGGGGGCGTGGCTGGAAGAATCGAGGCATCCCTTTAATGAATTTGCCTAATTTACTATTTATTGTGATTATTTGATGGTTTTGTTATAAATTGTAACATGAGCCATCATCCCGGGAACGGCACATGCAGCACTAGGCATGGCTGAGATACGCGTCATACTCGTGATCGGGTGCTGTTTGTGGAGTCCGGTCTGTTCATGCTTGCTAGGACATAGTGACTACGTTAATACTAGTATCATTTTATAGGGGATTGACGAGAGACATCATCCTGTTGTGGATTCGTTTTTATTATCAGTGACTTAGAGACCATATACATCTCTAACAATATTAAATTAATTTTAATTTTGACGCTCAGAGACCATGTACATCTCTGGGATATTATATTAATTTCATTATACTCCTTGTTTAATCTTGAGACCTTATACATGTCTAACTTTACTGATGTCGTAATATTTGTAATAGATAACTTTGCAGGTTTATCTTCACTGTATGACATTAATTTTGTTATAATTGTAAACTCGAAATTATTATTCCTTCTTGAACTGTAAATTAATATTTTGACATGAAAAATGTATTACTTATTATAGTCAGACTTTCTTAAATTGTATATTAATATTTTGACACGCAAAAGTGCCCTTGTGGCCTATTTGCAGAATAAATGTTTGATTTTGATGTTTTTGACATGCCAACTGCGCCCTGTAGCCCGGGGATAACCTCTGCCTGTCATAAAAGCGGCTAAAAGGGGGTCCTCGGGGTCGTAGACGGTCGTAGTTGGGGGCTACGATAGTCATAAAAACAGCTGGACCCACATAAGTGGACTCCCGAGGAGCTACCGCGAACCACATACGAAGTTTTCCCTCTCTGTCTCACTTATATGCAAACTTGCAAGTGCGACAGAGAGGGAAAACTTCGTTTGCTATTCGCGGTAACGCCACAGGGCGGCACTGGCGCGTTCCGTAGATCCCAGAGGGGCTACCGCGAACTGAAAACGAACGAAGTTCGAATATCTCCCTCTCTGCCGCAGGAATTAGCAAGTGCAACAGAGAGGGAGATATTCGAACTTCGTTCGTTTTCAGTTCGCGGTAGCCCCTCAGAGCCCGAAATGGGCTGAGGAGGACAAGCGAGGGTTTTTAGTCGGTGTAAGTCCGACATAACCACCGCGCCGCCCCCACAGTGTTTTTTTTATACCACGACGGTGGCAAACAAGCGTACGGCCCTACTGATGAAGTGTGGAGGAGTGTGGAGGTATCGATAATGGATTTTCTCCCGTCCAAAAAAAGGCATGTCAACTGACATTTTCCAGACTAATGGTACTAGTCGCACTTCATAACCCCCAAGCGATGACCTAGACCAGAAATAGACACCTAGTTCTAGAAATAACCATCACAACTGGGACTCGAACAGGTTTGCTGTCGATCCATCTAGCTATACTTTGCCATGTATATTTTAAATTGCAAAGCGGGAACAAGGTTTGGTATTACTAATCAATTTCAAACCGGCCAAGTGCGAGTCGGACTCGCGCACGAATGGTTCCATACTTTAGAATTGAAAGAAAGAAAGAAAGAAAATACGTTTATTTAACATCACAATTCAGCCATACACATATTAATTTAAAAATAGAAGATGTTAAAAAAGGATCCCCACTCAGCATTAAGCCACGGCGAGACGCAGCAAGCCGAGGCACTGATTTTCAGAGAACTGCGATTTGAAACGGGATATTTACCATGTATATTTGTCTGTTTCCGGAAAGAACTCGCGTATTGATACTGTGAGTGTGGTGTGTCGTGACCGTAATCGAGTTTCAAGTGACAAGGCGGACGGTGGTAGTGACGGTGACACTGTGCGAAAAAAGCGAACCAGGAAGAGGGTAGATCGCTATGGTGTGTGGGTAGACCACAACTAAAACTCGCAGCACGTCAGTTAATCCTTGATAATGGCGCTTGCAACAGTGCCGAAATATCGGGAACTCAAAAATACAAATATACATGGTAAATATCCCGTTTCAAATCGTAATTCTAATGTAAATGACCATGTGAGCTTGAAATCCTATATGGTATATCCGTACTATAGATAAAAACGGCAAAAAAATTACGTTTGTTGTATGAGAACCCCCTTAAATATTTATTTCATTTTTTATTATTATTTGTTGTTATATTGGCAATATAAATACATCATCTGTGAAAATTTCATGTTTTTAACTATCACGGTTAATGAGATACAGCCTGGTGACAGACGGGCAGTAGTCTTATTAGTAATAGGGTCTAAAAGCTATTGTGATTCAATACAATACAATACAAATACTCTTTATTGCATAACCTCAACAAAAAATACAGTACAGTACATAATCACAATGAGTAGAGGCAAACAACAGGCGGTCTTATCGCTAAAGAGCGATCTCTTCCAGACAACCTTAGGGTAGCGGAAATCAAATCAATCATTGATTCTATATTTATTTAAACTTTATTGGCACAAACTATGCAAGTACCTACTCCGAACTTCGATATTCGAACTACGTATCGTGCCGTCCCTTTCGCTCTCGTGTTATACACTATATGAGTGAAAGGGATATGAAGTTCGGAGTAGGGTTTCTGGGACCACAATACAATACAAATATTCTTTATTATTCACCAGAAAATACGGAAACAAGATTAAAAATTAAACATGTTAATGGTAGACAACAGTCTTATCGCTAAAAGCGATCTCTTCCAGACAACCTTTGCCACTTTTGATCCTTCTATGAGTCTGTATTTGTTGTATGTAAATCTGTAATTCACCTAATTGTAATTGACGACCGCTCTAGCCTAGTTGGTAGTAACACTGTCTACGAAGCTGGAGGTCCCGGGTTCGAATCCCGGTCATGGCATATATGTGTGTGAGTGACATGGATATTTGTTCCTGAGTCTTGGATGTTTTCTATGTAATTAAGTATCTATTTATCTATATAAGTATGTATATCGTCGCCTAGTACCCATAGTACAAGCTTTGCTTAGTTTGGGACTAGGTCGATTCGTGTAAGATTGTCCACAAATATTTGTTATTATTATTTTATTATTACCTTTTCGGAATTTCACGATCTCATAGGATAATCCCCCAGTCGCTATAAATCGCTGGTCCGGGCTAGAAAGCTGAAATCACCGCTTTCTAATACAAGATCATTTGCTCTTATTATTTACGACATGTGGCCGATGACAGAATGAGACCCAATCATATTTTATGTTTTACATAAATAAAATATATTCATATCCGGTTGTAGTGGTCATTAAAAGCCGTATAAGTTGCGAGTATAGAGCTAATCCGCTATAAGACAGTCACGTCGGTGATAATTATGAGACCATAGCAACTTATATTGCACCTAAACCACTTTTATATAACTAAAACGCTGAGTAATTTGGGCCCCTTTCGCGTGGTATAAACGTAAAATTTACGACAATATGACAAGTTACAGGAGCTAATGCTATAATAGTTTATGCAACTAATACATAATGAGAGGTTGTAAAACACGAGTGTGGTTTTATGAAACGAGCGTCATCGTCAGCGAGTTTCATAACAGGATCACACGAGTGTTTTAAGGCCTAATTATGTACAGTTGTATACACTACTTTATCTACATCCATACATTAAATCCTCTTTCATTTGTTGAGGCATCATTGCGTTGAAAGTGCAGGAGTTCGAGTTCGTGAGCTCGTTTAAGTCTTTTTGAGCACGAGCCTGTATCGTAATGGGCGGAGATGGCCATAACGATACCGTTTTTGATGCTGTTATGGCCATCTACGCCCCGGACCGGCGCGATTTCGTAAAGTTGGTCCTTACCTACACTTTTTGAGCACATAAAAAAGGATTTATTAGGGTGTATTAGGGAGTTAGGTTGTAAAATTATAAAGTTAATTAAGTCTGGCCCTAAATAAATCAATTACGAATAGCGCTCTAGCCAACTGAGCTATTGGTGCAACCGCCACCCAGCCCCAAACTCTTCAACCGTTCCTTCATTTAACGTGTTTTACGTATTTTAACGTATTTTCGTTTTTACGTATTCAATGCTCATGCTTGCTAGGACATGGTGACTACGTTTAAACTAGTGTCTTTTTATAGGGGATCGACGAGAGACATCATCCTGTTGTGGATTCGTTTTATTATCAGTGACTTAGAGACCATATACATACATCTCTAACAATATTAAATTAATTTTAATTTTGACGCTCAGAGACCATGTACATCTCTGGGATAATATATTAATTTCACTCCTTGTTTAATCTTGAGACCTTATACATCTCTAACTTAATATTTGTAATAGATAACTTTGCAAGTTTATCTTAACTGTATGACATTAATTTTGTTATAATTCTTAAACTCGAAATTATTATTCCTTCTTGAACTGTAAATTAATATTTTGACATGAAAAATGTATTACTTATTATAGTCAGACTTTCTTAAATTGTAAATTAATATTATGACATGTAAAAGTGCCCTTGTGGCCTATTTGCAGAATAAATGTTTGTATTTGTATTTGTATTGAATTTTCACAGTCTGCAAAATAAGTGCATGTGTTACCGCTAACTAAAGTGTGTAATCACGTGCAAATTAAAACGAATTCCATTCCGGGCTTCCAGGAAGCCACTGATTAGTTCACTGTAAAGCATGAGAACGGATACTGGGTGGTTAATAGCCGCTGTACGTAATTGATTTATTTAGGGCCAGACTTAATTAACTTTAAATAAAAAATAAATATTAGAAGACAATCTTACACAAATCGAACTATCTCCACAGTAAGCTCAAGAAGGCTTGTATTATGGGTACTAGACGACGATATATTTAATAGATATAAATACTTAAATACATAGAAAACATCCAAGACTCAGAAACAAATATTCATGCTCATCACACAAATATTTGCCCTGACCGGGATTCGAACCCAGAACCGTCAGCTTCACAGGCAGGTGCACTACCCACTAGGCTAAACCTTAAACCTAAAACTTTATAATTTTATAACATACCTCCCTAATACTTTTATCTACATCCATACATTAAATCCTCTTTTATGTGTTAAAAAAGTGTAGGTAAGGACAACATTACAATATTGCGCCGGTCCGGGGCGGAGATGGCCATAACAGCATCAAAAACGGTATCGTTATGGCCATCACCGCCCATAATACAGGCTCGTGCTCAAAAGACTTCAACGGGCTCACGCTCGACCTCACTACACTTGCAACGCAATGGTTCCTGAACACATGAAAGAGTATTTAATATACGGATGTAAATAAAGTAGTGTATGCATCTGTACATAATTAGGCCTTAAAACACTCGTGTGATCCTATTATGAAACTCGCTGACGCTCGTTTCATAAAGCCACACTCGTGTTTTAAGACCTCTCATTATGTATCAGTTGCATTAAACTACTATTATTTAGCACTAAGCAAAACTGTAATACGTAATAGGCATTTTTTTATACAACGCCGGTGGCAAACAAGCTTACGGTCCACCTGATGGTAAGCGGCCACCGCAGCCTATAGACGCCCGCAACTCCAAAGGAGTCACGTAGGCGTTGCCGACCCGAATGGTAGGGTTAGCCCAAAACAATGGTCGCTACCCGTCGACTATAGATACTCTTGACAGTGTTTAGATGAGATAAAATACCATCATTTTAAATTAATTGTGTATTATAATGATGCGTTGTTTTAGTAGGCTGAGTAAAAGAAGGCAAATAAATACTCTACTTTTGTTTTTTTTTCTATGAAGCAAATTTTACCCAATCATGTTTCGGCTATAGTCAGAAACACAGTCATATAGTCAAGAATCATATATCTGGAAATCAATCCTTATTGTCTCTTCGTCTGGGCAGAACAGCGTTTCGAAAAACGCGATATTTCTCGCTGTACGGCCTTAAACAATCTATTAAGTAACGTTCAAGCAGAAAAACCCAGCGCACACTCTGTCTGGTTCCGGCAGAATACCAGCGCTGTGACAGCACATGCTGAGTCGGCACCTTTTCGCGGCTATGTCATGACAATAGTATAGGCATTAGTATAGTTTTGTGTCCATTAGCACTGTTTTTATTTTATAAGTGTGATTATTGTAAGAGTAGTTTTTTTCTAAATTGTCATGTTATAAAATAAATAAAATAAAATAATTCTTTATTTAGGCAATAATCCCATCAAAATTACAATTACAATTACAGAAACATAAATTATTAGAGAAATTACAGAAATTTAAATTGCTTTTTTTTTTTAATTTATTGGCTAAAAACATTATTTTACAAAAAATGGTAAATATTGCTTCACCAACGGAAACCTCGAGGGTTTATATGCTGGTGAATAGTTCGCTATGGTATACATTAACTTTTTTACATTACGTACAACAAACTTTGTTCAACAATTTCGGTTCAGATAACGTTAGATATCTTTTAAGTCTAACAAGTACACTACGTCGTCCGGTCCCATATATATTTGGAATGGAGGATACAATATCCAAGTAACAGCTGGTGAATATGTTAGAAACAATTGTGTTACCTGAGTTACTCAGCCTATTCAGAGAGGACCACTGTCGCTTTCGCATCAAAGCGAAAAAATCGTCTACCCTGTTCAAGCCCGTCAATAAAGTTTTTATCTATCTATCTATCTATCTATTCGTATCGTCCGTATTTGCGTTGTCTGATTCCTGGTACACGAACTTACAAGTAACGATAATACTTAATCTTGTTTTATCACCTCTAAACACAAACCGCGGCGCATAAAACGACTTATAAACATTAACTGTAAAACGACATAAGCAGCACAAAACCGGCATAAAGTTTCCTCGAAGATTGATACAGTTATGGCTTAAGCCCGTCACAGGCAAAGCTATAATGGTTAGTATATGGATTTTTTTGGAAATAAGTAGGTATAAATAAATAAATATTAGTGGACAATCTTACACAAATCGAACTAGCCCCACAGTAAGCTCAAGAACGCTTGTGTTATGGGTACTAGACGACGATATATTTAATAGATATAAATACTTAAATACATAGAAAACATCCAAGACTCAGGAACAAATTCATGCTCATCACACAAATATTTGCCCTGACCGGGATTCGAACCCAGGACCGTCAGCTTCACAGGCAGGTGCACTACCCACTAGGCTAAACCGGTCGTCAAGGTATAGGTACACATTTTGTGTTTTTTTGTTTTTTTATTACATCAAAGAAGTTGTGTTGTAATTAGAGGCTTGCTGGAGCTGACATCGTCATTTTGACGAAAGCTTCGAAATAAATGAAGATTTAAAAAAAGATACATATTTACTAGCTTTTTCCTTTAAATAAATATATGATTGACCGAGTGAAAAGGTCTCTGCTTCGACAAAAATGCTTTCGTATGTCCGGATTTCCGTTTGTTCTCGTCTACAGGTCGCAATTCTCAACCGATTCTCGTGAAATTTTGTAAGCAGGTTGGATATTTATACAGATTTTTTTTGTCGAATAAGTTTTTGGAATTTAATAAAATATATATTTGTTCAACGGTTTGTTTCCTCTACAGGTCGCATTTCGCAAACGATTCTCGTGAAATTTTGTGAGCAGGTCCGGTAACTATATAGAATTTTTGTGTCGAGTCAGTTTTTGGAAATTTTCAAAAACAATTTTTATTTCAAAGATCGTGTATGTTTCTGCGTCTGAATTTCGGTTTGTTCTCCTCTACAGGTCGCATTTTTCTACCGCTTCTCGTGAAATTTTGTTAGCAGGTTCGATATTCATAATTGATCTTTTTTATTAATATACAACAAAAAACGAGCAAAAAACAAACAACACAATAATATAAAGCATTATAAATAAAAAATTTGCCCTAAGTCTTCGGTGCTCGGTAGGGTTCCCAGAAGGCTGGCCGCATTTCCACGCTGGATAGCTATGCTAATCCGCTGGGCGAAATAGTGGCCAACCCTCTGGTCACCGGAAGCATCTATAAGGCGCCTTGAAATGTCCTTATAGAGGCTTTTTGTTGTATATTAATAAAATTCTTTATTGTATAAAAAAAAAAAATCTTTTTTATAATGTCAGATTTTGGAAATAATAAAAAAACTCACTCACGAGGTCTACAGCTCACAGAGCCACTAGTATATACTATAGCTCATTCTGTGACGGGTTTTAAACTGTGCTTAACATAAGTTAGCCGCTCCTGGCGATGTTTACTTAAAATTGACTACTGGGAACCGAATCTGGGACGAACGGTACCTGCCACGGTTAAGGCAAGGCCCATTCACAGATCTGACGATAATACTGAAGTATGAGCTTCCAGTGTGAAGAAATAATGTAGAATGGGGGCTATCGTTTTTATGCTCACCAGTTGCCGCCACTGTCGAGTAAGGTCCAGCTGTCAAAAATTGTTATTGGTTATTATGGACATGAGAACGAAGTTAACGTTTAAATCATATTCAATACCTTAAAACCGTACCGTAAAAATATCGGACATTGACCGCGCTAGGTCCCGTTTTGTTCGGAAAAAAAAGGAGAAAATAAGTTTCCGAGAAACAAAACTGTCCCAAAGCCCTGACAGTCATTGACTCTTAACTCATATTTGCCATAATCAAGCTCAGGTATTGCAAAATAGTCACCATATTGTTCCAATTAGATATTAACCTGCGTAGCGCAACCACAAAGAGTGACATTTGACGTTTCGGAGACCCCACGCTACACTAGCGCCTCTAGCGGCGAATTCATACGCGATAGCCCTCATTACACTACACAAAAATTACAGTAGACTGAAAAAGATATAAAGAAAAGAAATATACTTAACAAAAAGATGAAAAATGTCTTGGTAATTCTGTCAAAAAATCCTAAATATCATAGCAAAAATAAACTTTATCTACACCCATACAGTAAATCCTCTTTTATGTGCTCAAAAAGTGTAGGTAAGGACCAATTTTACAATATCGCGCCGGTCCAGGGCGGAGATGGCCATAACAGCATCAAAAACGGTATCGTTATGGCCATCTCCGCCTATAACGATACAGGCTCGTGCTCAAAAGACTTCAACGGGCTCACGCTCCACCTCACTACACTTGCAACGCAATGGTTCCTGAACACATGAAAGAGGATTTAATATACGGATGTAGATAAAGTAGTGTATGCAACTGTACATAGTCAGGCCTTAAAACACTCGTGTTTTAAGACCTCTCATTATGTATCAGTTGCATAAACTACTATTAATGCTGCTGATCTCATAATTATCAACGACAGTTATACGTTTTTTTTACAAACACGAATAGCTTTTTTATTGTTAATAACCGGATATTTTTTTTATAATTGATACAGTGTTCCAACAATCAATAAAAATGTACTAAATATTTACGAAATTACGCGCAGAGCTTCCGTGGAGAGCGGGATGGTTAATTGCAAACTCACGCGTGTTAGAGGGGGTCATTTGTACTTTAATAGCCTTGCCTTAACATTATATTAGCAGTCTAATAACTTCCCAGGTATAAAAAATTACCACTACTTACTTACTCATATAAAAATATTGCTATACCATAATCCTTTTTATACACCTACCCTTCTCTTTTAAGTCGTTCCCATTCCCTGTCCTAAAGCTTAAACATTGTAATTGTATAACTGGTAAAATGATAGTGTCACTTACATGTTACGTATACACAATCATAATATGCTCGTCACTAGTGTGTCTGTTCTGAGTTATCTTTCCGGCCCCGGGCCCCACGGAAGACCAGCGCTGTGGTATATGTATTCCACAGCATATGCGGAGTGGTGTCCTTTTGTAGCCACCATAACAGCACCAACCAATATTCCGCTACCGAAAAACTTCCTTTGCGGTATCGAAACCTAAACGAAACGAAACGGTATATCGTCATACCGTTTTAAAACACTACCTTTATTTTCCGGTAATGCAGTCCCTGCGCTGTACTTTTGCCCATACAAATTTCACGAAGTACGGTCATGTAAACTCATGGTAAGGGCACTGGGTAGCGAAAGTGTTCATGGAAACATTTTATAAATTGAGCAAACGGTACTTTTTGAATTGTTAATGCTGACTGAAAGAGAAAAGCGAATGTTTTCCAAAGGTATTATTAAAGTGTTTGTCTTGGAGCTTTCATCTGAATCATACACTAAAATAATATTAACACGTAGTTGTGAATTGTACAGTCGGGTTCAGTTCACTAACATATACGATTTTGAACCTTATCATAGAATAATAGAGTGCAAAATGTACATATATTAATGAGTGATTGTACTACTGCAGCTGCTGCTTTCAAACGCCTTACTTTCTTAACTTATTGAATCCGGAGGCTTTGTATATAAGTTAAGGCGTGTGTGCCCCGGTCTGCTGAGTTTCTTGCTGGACTCTTCTCAGCTAGGCTAGATTTAGTGAACCAGCGACAAAACTCCCAGTAGCTCGATTCCACTCACACCTCAGATTCATCATCATCATCATCATCATCATTTCAGCCGAAAGACGTCCACTGCTGAACATAGGCCTCCCCCAAGGCTCGCCATTTAGACCGGTCCTGTGCCGTTCGTTTCCACCGGATTCCCGCGACCTTCACCAGGTCATCACTCCACCTTGTCGGAGGCCTACCGACAGCTCGTCCTCCGGTGCGTGGACGCCACTCAAGCAGTTTCTGGCCCCATCGACCGTCAGTCCTGCGAGCAATGTGCCCTGCCCACTGCCATTTAAGTCTCGCAATTTTGAAGGCTATGTCGGTGACCCCAGTTCTACTACGGATAGCTTCATTCCTAATTCTAACACGCAGAGAAACCCCGAGCATAGCTCTTTCTTTTCTTTCTTTCTTTCCTCAGATTCGGTTGAAATGAAACCGCTCAACCAATCTCCCTGGAGCGCAAACTCTTAATTTTTAAATGCTGCAGATTTCGTAATTATCAACTACAGTGATGTGTTTTTACAAAAAGGATAGCTTTTTTATTATTCTAACAAAATAACCACATACATTTTTCATAAGTGATTCAGACTAATTGTTTAGTGTTTTCCCTGTTTTCCTTTCATATATTATGTATTTAAACTTAAAAATAGTCTCACTATGGCAACCCTAAATGTTAAAGTAATCTGTGGATAATGCTGTTGACCATTCACATTGTAACACGGAATCTATTGTAACTCTCGTTGTAAACTAAGTGTATGCTTGTTTGTTATCCCTAAAATAAATAAAATAAAAAATAAAATAAGTGATGCAGTATTCCAAAAATAAATTGAAATGTACTAAATATTTTGTACAAACGCCTTAAGGGAAGCGTACAGCGACATCTACCAGAAGACTCATGCTTCATTAACGGCACTAACGTCTCAAATCATATTGAGAATCGTCAGTTGCGATGCGCCATCCCATACTCAAATTTAGAATAAAGGAAAAATTTAAAAATTTAGGCTCCGAACGACCGCCATTTGGGACTGGGTGGCGATAGCACCTATAGCTCAGTTGGCTAGAGCGACTTCCCGTGAGTGCCGGGAGGTCGCAGGTTCGAATCCTGCTCGGTGCCTAAATTTTTCAATTTTTCCTTTATTCTAAACTAGCAACCCGCCCCGGCTTCGCACGGGTGCAATGCTGATGCATGTATTATACATATAAACCTTTCCCTTGAATCACTCTATCTATTAAAAAAACCGCATTAAAATTCGTTGCGTAGTTTTAAAGATTTAAGCATACATAGGGATATAGGGACATAGGGACAGAGAAAGCGACTTTGTTTTATACTATGTAGTGATTTTTATGTACTAAATATTTACGAATTTACGCGCAGCGCTTCCGTAGAGAGCGGGATGGTTAACTGCAAACTCACGCGTATAAGAGGGGGTCATTTGCAATGGAATGCCCTTGCCTTAGCTGTAGAAAGCTACCTCAATGAGTTGGAAGGGCTTTTCTTTTGTTTACGTATCGTAAAACCTTGCAAATTGAATTTCTCCCGCCATGTGTCATTCATTTTGTATGTATTAATTATAAAGTTACTAGACTCTGGCTGATGAAAGCGGAGACAGAGATTGATTTAAAAAAATTTAAATGGCAACTGTAATATCTACGTCAAATGTGTCAAACGTCACTTAATGAGGGCTATCGCGTATGAATTCGCCGCTAGAGGCGCTAGTGTATGTAATGTTGTGTTCCTGGAGGTGAGCAAGGTTGCCAGAGCTCCCGAGGATGCGCTGTGTTGAGGGCGAGGGACCTAAATTTGTCCCTTCTGTTGTCAACACAGTGAATTCTCAATTTACATAACGGGTCGGCAACGCGTACGTGACTCCTTTGGAGTTGCGGGCGTCTATAGGCTGCGGTGGCCGCTTACCATCAGGTGGACCGTGCGCTTGTTTGCCACCGGCGTTGTATTAAAAAAACTTTTTAGTTTTTGTTTATTTTTTATTTTGCTGTGTTAATTGTTGTTTTTGTCTCGAATAAATATATCTTATTTCGTAGAAGTATAGCCCAGCTTTTCAATTTTCAATATACCGTGTGATCTCATTACGATAAAACTACACTCGTGTTTTAAGCCTCGCATTATGTAACAGTTGCATAAGGGTGGATCAACATTTTTGTGTTGTTATCTTGACCGTTGTCCAAGGGACACTAGTGGCGCAGTTTGTTAAAAAAAAATGTTGTATTAAGTTCTGCTTACATGCTTCGTAGGTAGACCATTATGGAAATAGCTTATAAATACCACAAATACGTAGGTTTGGTAAACTTAAATAGCATAAAACCATGATTGTATTAGAATTTTGTCCCCTGGACTATTAGACGTAACCACGGCAACGAGTGGCACTAAAAAGTTGATTCACCCATAAACTACTATGTTATTATTTTTTCATATGAGCTTTAAATTGATCACTAAAGGCGATTAACAAATATTCGCGGACAGTCACGTGCCGTCCCTTTCACTCATATAGTGTATAACACGAGAGTGAAAGGGACAGCACGTTGCGAAGTTCGGATTTCTAAGTTCGGAGGCCCTCAGATACTCACTTACTCTACTTATCGAATCAATATCGAATATAAATAAAACACAGATGACCTCCAACGAGTGTCGATGATAGCGCCCAGTGTTGCCAGATGGTTACATTTCTTACATTTTTCGTAACTTTTGACCGGCTCGCGCATGTAAGTAACTTCTGTTGTAAATGAAATTTTCGTAACTTTTGAGAATAATGAAACTGTATTTAAAAAGAAAGGTCAATTGTATCTAACCGGGACCAAGCGAGACAATTTATAGACTTACATATACAGAAAAGGTGATAAAAGAACTTACATGGTACGACTCTGTCTGTCCGTCTCTGTATGACATTTGAGATACCACCCATCAACCTGACGTTATTCTGCCGCCGAACTCGCCGAATTGTAGCTGTACGCGGCTACTCATTTCTTAGAATCGAACGTTTTGACAAATTATTATGAAAAATATAAAAAAATGTAACTTTTGCATCAAAAATGTAACTTATCAAGAAAAGAAACGTAATTTTTGTCCCAAGGGCCCTGGCAACACTGGATAGCCCCCTTTCCTCTCGATCTTGAGGGATCTCTCGCGGCTAATTGTACCTAAATCTCTGGCGGTAATAATGTGAGTTATCCGCAGACAAAATATATACACACAACAACACAACAAACAACACAACACTAACACACACACACACACATAGATAATCAACTTTTGCTTGTTATTCTGTCCCGTCAGCGAGGAGACAATAGTAACCGAGTCTCTTAGAAAAATGTTTATAATATGGACTTCAAGCTCAAGCATGTTCAAGAGATGATCCATGTCCAAATGGATAGATACTCATCGCTAAAACTCATGTTTGGTAGATTTAAACCTTGTAAAATCACAGTTTTAAAGAGTGACTCGGGAGACGTAACCATGGTAATGAGCAACAAAGAATAGTTGATCCACTCACAAACAAGTGTATGCGCACCTACATTTTAATGATCGATAAGTTAATCCTGCTATTAAAAAGCATTTTGTGATTAAGGGTGGGTTGCACCAAACCGTCTGTAATCGTAAGCGGTGTTCGTTAAAATCTGATCAAAACCAAAAAATCTAAATCAAAACATTTATTCTGCAAATAGGCCTCAAGGGCACTTTTACAAGTCAAAATCTATCTAGGTACATCAAATAAAAATAATACAATAATCAAAGTATCATTAATTAAATGTAGTGTTACTTGTCAAAAATAAGACTAAGGAACTAATAACAATCGAGATTTGTTAGAGATGTATAAGGTCTCTAAGCGTCAAGATAATAAATAAAACATTTTGAGCTATATCTATAACACATCAACATGGAAATAATAAAATCTAATAAATAAATATCCACTAATAAACTGCGAGCTAGCGAATGGACTCTATGGTTGAACCGCGAGCGAAGCGAGTGGTTCGAAAATAGAATCCTGAGCGAAGCGAGTGGTTCAGAAATAGAATCCTGAGCGTAGCGAGTGTTGCAACACATGAGATGTAGAATAACTTTGCAGCCGTTTATAACACAAATCTTTTCACCTCACTAGAGCGAGGATTTTTTTTGCTCCTCCTCGTCCTAGCGGTATTCCAGTACAGTTGCATCCTCAATATAGTTGGATGCCCGGGGTCCACTACCTAATCCCGAGTTTTGGCGTAGCTACTAGTTTTTTAACACAACAGCACAATATATAGTAGATTGTATGACAAGCGTCTAAAATGAGCCATATTACGAGATAGTTATTTTCCCGAACGAAGTGAGAGAAAATAGTTCGAGGGGTAATATGGCTTTTAGACCAGAGTTATACACTCTACTTTTCACTTCGATTGCGAGAAAATAAATAAACAAAGATTAACCACCCAAAATTAACAATAAATTCCACGGCGAAGATATATACTTTTGCAGCATGATTTTTTTTATATACTCCTTCGACACACAAAACATAGACACTGCGGTTCGCGCGCTTCCAGATTGGTCGATTTTAGTAAAGCTGTATTCTGGTTGGTTAATACCCAATACCAAATATTTTTTAAGAGTTAAATTAGTGTTCTGTGATTGGTGGATTTAATAGGTGAAGTATTTTGATTCGTCAAATTCATATGTTTTGTAAATCATAAATATGTATTCATATTTTCCCTAGGGGTTAAATATACTACTTTAGCCCCGCTTGACAAGTCTAATATGACTCACTTTTTGAGCATGAGAAGTGAAAAAATTATTGTTGCTGGACTGTCTGTACTGGCGTTTACAAGTTATTATGTTTTAAAAAGTTACAAATAGAACGTTCGGATTTCAAATACTTTTTGCACTTTTGTGGATAAAATGCAGTTTTGCTATCTGTTTTTAAAGAATAAAAAAGGGCTTTCCGAGCTAGTGAGGTGAAAATATTTTTTACCATTTGCGAATTTACATATTTTGTTATAAATTGTCTATGCCACGTTTTAATCGCTGGCAACATCTAAACGCAAGCTATTAAAACAAAACAATGTAAACAAGCCTATTTCCACAGCCATTAAGCTGCGAACACACTGTGCGTGGGCGGAATCGTGATGTGTATAGTAAATTATATTAGGGAACGTACCCATACTACGTAAGTATGTAGGTCTGTCGTCGCGGGATCGGGGAACCCTCGACGACAGACCTACATCATCCTAGCGTTGTCCCGGTACAGTTGCATCCTGAAGGACATTTTGTGTCACCATATTTAGATATATAATTATAAAACAAAATTAAAATTATCATTCCCATTTTGTCGGTTATATCACTACATAGTATAAAACAAAGTCGCTTTCTCTGTCCCTATATCCCTATGTATCGAGTATGCTTAAATCTTTCAAACTATGCAACGGATTTTGATGCGGTTTTTTTTAATAGATAGAATGATTGAAGAGGAAGGTTTAACATCCATTAAATAGTGCACCCGTGCGAAGCCGGGGCGGGTCGCTAGTTTGAATATAATTCCCTCGGTGTATCGCAATGCTGATACGTTGTGCGAGGAAGTCGCCAGCTCTTCGGTCACCAGTTACGTCAACCAAACGCTTCGCGATTTCAGTAAATATGACTGTAACTTGCTCTGTGAGCCTAATAAATAAATTGTACCATTTTGCTAGAATGACACAATTCAAAGTATAACACGCGCCTAACCATTGTTTGTGCCGGGTGACACACGAGCGGGACAGCGAATTAAGATAATCACGAGATAAAGAGGCCATTTGCATTCCGCGCGAGATCCTATGAATATTTAATTCTTGACCACAATATGGAAATGATTTATGCTTGAGAAACTTGCAACCTTTGTGTTGTTTGTAGTTCAATGGAAAACCGAAACGTACCATTGATACTAAAGTCTATTCTAAATCAAAATCAAACATTAATTCTGCAAATAGGCCATCAGGATTTTTTTATATGTATATATATATATACCACGTCGGTGGCAAATAAGCGTACGGCCCGCCTGATGATAAGCGGTCACCGTAGCCTATGGACGCTTGCAACTCCTGGGGTGTCACATGCGCGTTGCCGACCCTTTAAAATTTTATACACTCCTTTCTTGAAGAACCCCATACAGTAGTCCCTCGGGAAAACCTCGGCAGGGAGCTCATTCCACAACCGGAGCGTCCGTGGGAGGAAGTTCCTCTGAAACCGTACCGTACGCGACCATTTCGGTTCTAAGGTGTGAGGATGAATGCCCTGACGACGGCGAGCGGTGCGATGGTAGAAAGCGGCCGTGGGCATCATGTCGAACAGTTCTTACATGCTTTACATGTCAAAATATTAATTTACAATTTAAGAAAGTCTGACTATAACAATACATTTACCATGTCAAAATATTCATTTACAGTTCAAGATAATAATTTCGAGTTTACAATTACAACAAAATTAACGTCATACAGTGAAGATAAACTTGCAAAGTTATCTATTACAAATATTACAACATCAGTCAAGTTAGAGATGTATAAGGCCTCAAGATTAAACAAGGAGTATAACGAAATTAATATAATATCCCAGAGATGTACATGGTCTTTGAACGTCAAATTTAAGATTAATTTAATATTGTTAGAGATGTATATGGTCTCTAAGTCACTGATAATAAAAACGAATCCACAACAGGATGATGTTTCTCGTCAATCCCCTATAAAAAGAGATATTCTAAAAGCTATACAACGTTATAACTTGGACTATTGATTAAATTTATTATTAGAAAAGTTATAAAAATAAAAATTATTATAGAATAAAATAAATAACTAACTTAATCAATAACTACATAAAACCAAAACTAAAAGTCGAATTCTAAAATAGGCCCCTGTGGCATGGTACCAAGGATGCTGGTAGCATTTCCTCGCTGAATCGCAATGCTTGGACGATTGTTTATGATGGATTTAGAACAAGAATACATGGTGGAACAGAACGAGGGATTATCCTGAAAATATGTTTTTTAATATAAAATACAATTGAATTGTAATCATTAAGAACTATCATGCTAGGTGGAACGGGCATTTCGGAATATTCTTCCACCCGTCGGGGTCTTGCGCCTGCTTCGTGTGATAGAGAGACTCGTCGCCGTATCTTCGCTTTATCACTTAATGTATATATGTTTAATAAAAATCTTTTCTTTAGTATTAATTGATATATAAAGTTTAGAAAAGACTAAGTAAAGACTCAGTATTTAATTAGGGTGTGGAAATGTTGCCGCTTTTTGTATGGAAAATTCTGGTACACAATCCTGCCATTGAAAAATACCTTTAATATAGAATTACTTAAAGTTCTGGATAGCGTAACAAACAAAAATTTAAATCATGACCAAAACATTGAATAGAATAAGGTCCAAGTACACAAAGTATAGTAAAACACCGATCGAAACCTGTTCATACTTTATCCTTCTAAAACGTAAAATGGGTAAAATTTACCGATTTTTTGTGAATTTATTATACTCTCTTTTGACATACATTATAGTAATTCGTCTTTTTTTTAAATTTCATATGCATCAATAAATTGCTCTCAATTTCTGTAATATATAACTGACGATTCAAAAGTGCTTGTTGTTAGGCCTATTTGAATAAAGAATATTTTGAGTTTGAGTTCAGTTTGAGCAAAGATATCCATAGACACTCCTGTCACACTTCCAATACGTAGGCAGTTACAGTCAGCCAAGAAAATAGACTTATGGAAGTAGTAGTGGTCCTAATAGAATAATACAGTGGTAACAAAACTAGTGGGTCGGTTTAAGGGCATATTCGGTATGATTCGGTATGATTCGGTCTGATTAGGTAAAAGTAGAATATTTTTTTTTTGACTTACGTCAAAGGCCACATTTTTTGCGGAACGGATCCTTTGACGTGACAATTAAGGCCTAGTAATTTACTAGTTTTGTTACATCCTGTATAATATAATACAATACAAATACTCTTTATTGCACACTTCAATTAAAGGCCATAGTACAGTACAAAAACACAATGACGACCGGTTTAACCTAGTGGGTAGTGCACCTGCCTGTGAAGCTGACGGTCCTGAGTTCGAATCCCGGTCAGGGCAAATATTTGTGTGATGAGCATGAATATTTGTTTCTGAGTCTTGGATGTTTTCTATGTATTTAAGTATTTATATCTATTAAATATATCGTCGTCTAGTACCCATAACACAGACCTTCTTGAGCTTACTATGGGGCTAGTTCGATTTGTGTAAGATTGTCCTCTAATATTTATTATTTATTTATTATTTATTTATTTAATAGACGTTCTTATCGCTAAAGAGCGATTTCTTCCAGACAATCTTAGTACAACAACCAATCAGAACAACCTTAATAATTTACAGGGTTGAATATATACAAGAAAGGGAATATCTACAAATTTTATACATACATAGTGTAGATAGCAGACACAGGAAGAAACGACAATAGAGAGATCTCTCAGGGACCGAAGTCCGATGAAAGTTGGTTGGAAGTTATATTTATGCAACTGACTTAAGAAACTTAGCGCGATGCAGAACATGTCAGATTTGACAGTTGGCCATTCTACTTTTTCATGACCAGTTTTCTATTCGAAAAAAAATTATGATATGTATTGAATTAGTCTACAAGAATGGGACTTCGAAATAGTACCTGAACCTAATAAAAGGAATATAAAGGTAAAAATACTTAAATATTAACATATTGCTGTAAAAGGTGGGTAACACAGTTGTAAAAACCGTTTTTTCATACATATGGTGAAACATACAGAAACTGAGTTACTCTATTTTTGGATATTATATTTGTTCCTGAGTCTTGGATGTTTTCTATGTATATAAGTATATATTTATTTATATAAAGTATGTATATCGTCGCCTAGTACCCATAGTACAAGCTTTGCTTAGTTTGGGACTAGGTCGATTTGTGTAAGATTGTCCACAATTATTATTTATTTATTATATTAGATGTGGTTCGGTAATTACCAAAACTATCGGAAGGGATACTCTAAATTAAACCCCTTTCTAAATAACAATATATGAAGTGAGGGCCACACAGAGGTACAAACAAAACAAAAACAACAAAATAGCAAGCTATCGGAAGTGATACTGCAATTAAATCTCTTTCTAAATAACTGTACTAAAATATGAAGTGAGGGCCAAGTGTTCGAAAATCTGCATTTAAAAAAAAAGAAAATTATGTACATGAGAAAGTAAAATAGCCCAGTTGACAGGAGTGACACCACAAACTATCACTTTTCGACTTTAGTCTAAGTAAATGGTTTAAAAGTGGTAGACAACTGTCTTGGCTGACTGTACCTAGCAGAATAGTAAATAGAATAACAGTCCGTTTGTACAAGCAACCCGGAACGTTTCTCCACAATCTGATTGTGTATTTCTAGAACAATTCGCTCGCCGCAGCCATAGCAATATAGCCTTTGTGCTTGGGACAATAAGGACTCGTGTCACTTTTAACAAGTAAACATTATCCTTGCATTAAATGAAACGTCGTTAACACTCTGCGGAGACGCGACGACAACGATCCGATTATATAAAACAGGACAAGCGGGAGTCTGACTCACACGTCAAAGGTTGCGTACTTTTTTGTATAGCACGCAAAAAAATATAGGTTAAGTAACCTAGGTTGATACTCGCAGTTACCAATTGACCACAGATATATACGGCTAAAATCTGTCAGTTTGGATCCTTACCCCGTTATTCATAAACGTCTATCAAACCTATATTAGTTAACTAGCCGCTAAAGTTCGTTTGTCCTTATCTGTCACTTTGACACACGTCCTTGTGAGACAGTGACAACAGACATTTTAGTTAGCAGAGGTTTGTTAAGTTTTATGAATATGGGGGATAGTCTATATCTACGAGAACATGGGTAAAATCGAAACACTTCCGTAGGTACGTTTTTGTATAGGTTATTTGATGGTTATAAATACTAGGAATGGATATAAATTTTTTACATAAATATTAAATTAATTTAAGTAATCATTTCAAACATTTCGCTCCCAAAACTAAGGAAAAAGGTGAAGGACGGTGGTTTACTTTATTTTTCAACATTTATTTCATGAATCAAGTATTTATCTCGAATAAAAAAAAAACTTTCAGAATCTGCAACTCAAGTCCTTTCATCTAATATCAGTGGAGTATGTGTGTGCTATGATCTACAGTGTTCGTTAAATACTCACACACACACAGTGCACGACACCTTAGTGCGCAATTGAAAGTGCCATGTATTAGGTCGGCGTCGAGTACAAGAACGTTTACTATATAACTACCCCCTTATTCATACAAATTAACAAACCTCTGCTAACTAAAATGTCTGTTGTCACTGTCTCACAAGTACATGTGTCAAAGTGACAGATAAGGACAAACGAGCTTTAGCTGCTAGTTAACTAATTTGATAGACGTTTATGAATAGGGGGGACTAGACTTTGAACTTATGTCAATCATCATAATCAATCATTATTTTAAAAAATACTGTTCAATTGTTCATTTGACAATGCACTTGGATATTCGGGTATATTCGGTATCGTGTTCTGATTAGGAAAAAGTAGAAGAAAATTTTTTTTGACACGAAAAAAATTATTTTTCTATGGGGCAGGTCGTCTAAGTTCACCAACAACTTGTTCAACTGTCCAGACAAAGGCCAAAAATGTATTAAATAAAATAAAAATAAATAAATAAATATTAGAGGACAATCTTACACAAATCGAACTAGCCCCACAGTAAGCTCAAGAAGGCTTGTGTTATGGGTACTAGACGACGATATATTTAATAGATATAAATACTTAAATACATAGAAAACATCCAAGACTCAGAAACAAATATTCATGCTCATCACACAAATATTTGCCCTGACCGGGATTCGAACCCAGGGCCGTCAGCTTCACAGGCAGGTGCACTACCCACTAGGCTAAACCGGTCGTCAAATTGTATTGCGTCAAAAAAAATATCTTCTACATTTTCCTATTCAGAATACGATACCGAATATGCCCTTAAACGGATCCTCACTAGTTTTCTTACACCCTGTATATATTATGTAGTTATCATGTGCGTGTATAAAAACTTAAGTCGTGTCACGTCGTGTCGTCCCCGTGCCGAGCCCGTATCCTCTAAAAATTCACAATTGTTCGCTGTGAGGGACAGCGTACAATTGCGAATCGTTGAATGGCGTAAATTACAAATCACATGTTTGCCGACAATGAACAGGTCGTTGAACCGGCGCGTGCGACGCATGCCGAGCACTGCACAGATCGAAACCTGATTGCAAGTGAAAAAACCAGTCAAGTGTGAGTCTGACTTGCGCGCTGAGAGGCGTAGGTATAAATCGCTTTTTATTTATTTATTTAAATTGTAAAAAATATAGGTTAAGTAACCTAGGTTGATACTCGTAGTTAGGTATAACCTATATTTTTTACATTTAAATAAATAAATGAAAAGCGATTTATTGTTGCCAGAAAGAAGTTACACAATAAAAACAACAAATAAAAAGAAACAGAAATTAATAATAGAGGTACATTACTGTCGAGGCCCGGAATGAGGCATTTTATAGTTTTTAGTCAATGTAGTAATAATTAACAATGAATTTCGGTTCGGGAGTAAAATTGGCTTAAAAACTACTTATATTGAAACTATTTACCAACATTTTTAACAATGCCACAATCAAAAAGGGCCATTTCGAGTTATGCCATAAAATCATTATCATACACAAATCGACCTAGTCCCAAACTAAGCAAAGCCTGTACTATGGGTATCAGGCGACGATATACATACTTATATAGACACTTAAATACATGGAAAACATCCAAGACTCAGGAAAAAATAAATGCCTTGACCGGGATTCGAACCCGGGACCTCCAGCTTCGTAGTCAGGATCACCAACTAGGCTAAAGCGGTCGTCAAACGTCAAAAAATTTAGTTGTATTATAATTTATACGTGACTAGCGACCCGCCCCGGCTTCGCACGGGTACAATGCTGATACTAAATACACTACAGAAATATTATACATATAAACCTTCCTCTTCAATCACTCTATCTATTAAAAAAACCGCATCAAAATCCGTTGCGTAGTTTTAAAGATTTAAGCATACATAGAGATATAGCTGAGCTGTAACATTAGAAGCTTGTGTTAGAAATAGAAAAAAAAACTATTCATAATAATATATACTTTTTTATATTTAATTGAGTAATTACAGTTTGTAGTGACACAAGTCACAATCTTTCTTATAAAATAGGTATTCTGAAACATGCTGTTATTTTATTTTATGTTGTTTAAGACTTTAAGATTTTTAATTGATGTTTGGAAGCTACTTACAACTCAAAAACGATTAATTTGATGTTTTTTTTTACTTCGTACATATTTTCCTTATAAGTGTAGATATATTTGTGAAAACTTTACTGGCTTATGATCTACCATAATTTATTAACTTTATGTGTGATTGATGCTGTTTGTTTTCCTTAATATAGAAATAAATAAAAAAATGGGGACAGAGAAAACGACTTTGTTTTATACTATGTAGTGATATTAAAGCGAGACGGAAGGTGCCCCTTGTGAGACGGACATCCAAACTCCAGACATGAACCATTTTATATTCACCATGTTTACATTGACTAACGTGCTTTCCCCTGTATCTTAGAAATCGCTGTCAAGTGCTCCCGCGCACCTGACGACAAGTTTCACTTTCTTTGGCCATGTCACATGCGTACGCGCACCATGTCAATTAGGTGTGCAATTATGTGCTAAATGTGTAGCAGTAAAAGCTGTAGCACTGGTTTCCCGTGTTTTTATGTGTTAGATTCCGACCACGCTAACTATACAAGGATTTGTAATTTATTTTGACGACGGGTTTAGCCTAGTGGGTAGTGCACCTGCCTGTGAAGCCGACGGTCCTGGGTTCGAATCCCGGTCAGGGCAAATATTTGTGTGATGAGCATGAATATTGTATTTAAGTATTTATATCTATTAAATATATCGTCGTCTAGTACCCATAACACAAGCCTTCTTGAGCTTACTGTGGGGCTAGTTCGATTTGTGTAAGATTGTCCTCTAATATCTATTTATTTATTTTTATTGATTTATTTTATTTGCACTTAATAGTGTTACATTAAAAAACAAACTAGGAATTCACTGTTTCTAGATATTTCCTTCGTAGAGACACACAATTACCTAGAACTAGATGGACTAAATTTTAGCGTAGCAATTTTGATATTCGATATCAGAGCGCCGACCCTCAAATTCAAATTCAAATGGTTTATTGCTTTTCATGTGTACATTGTGATCGTAATAAAAACATATATAGTATCAACATAAACCCTGTGAGGGT
This sequence comes from Epiblema foenella, assembly GCA_963556455.1. Lineage (NCBI taxonomy): Eukaryota > Metazoa > Arthropoda > Insecta > Lepidoptera > Tortricidae > Epiblema > Epiblema foenella. Next base: position 1,467,861 of record OY747118.1, read on the forward strand.
ACAGCAACGCAACTAAAACTAGGTTGGTACATGCTAAAAACTTAGGCATAATTTTTTATACAAAATTTGTTCATCTGAGTCTTACATACATCTGAAGCGATGGCTGAGATCCGCGTCATACTCGTGAACGAGTGCTGTTTGTGGGGTCCGGTCTGTTCATGTTTGCAAGGACTAGTAACTTCGTACTAGTGTTCAGTGGAATTGACATGATGAGAGACTTCGCTCTGTTCTCATTTGATTTTATTTTTAGACTGACGCTCAGATACCTTATACATCTCTGAGGATATTTATTTAATAGATTTTATTATTTTCATATTGACGTGTTATAGATATAGCTCAACATATTTTATTATGATTAGTGTACCTACTTTATTACATTTTATCTTGACGCTTAGAGACCTTATACATCTCTAACAAATCTTGTTATTAGTTTCTTAGTCTTATTTTTGACATGTAACACTACATTTAATTAATGATACTTTGATTATTGTATTATTTTTATTTGATGTACCTAGATAGATTTTGACTTGTAAAAGTGGACTTGAGGCCTATTTGCAGAATAAATGTTTTGATTTTGATTTTGATTTTACTTCATCCATGACGCATGAAAGAAATTACTAGTATTACTAGTAACCTCTACCACTGGCATGCAGGAGCAACTATCGGCACCTAGTATTTAGGTCACATCCCAATTACGCTTGATCTTGTTCGCATTTTTGCATTGAGTGCAGCAGACTAGAATATGTACTATTGTGGAGTCCGGTCTGTTCAGGCTTGCTAGGACATAGTAACTACGTTAATACTAGTGTCTTTTTATAGGGGATTGACGAGAGACATCATCCTGTTGTGGATTCATTTTTATTATCAGTGACTTAGAGACCATATACATCTCTAACAATATTAAATTAATTTTAATTTTGACGCTCAGAGACCATGTACATCTCTGGGATATTATATTAATTTCATTATACTCCTTGTTTAATCTTGAAACCTTATACATCTCTAACTTTATTGATGTTGTAATATTTGTAATAAATAACTTTGCAAGTTTATCTTCACTGTATGACATTAATTTTGTTATAATTCTAAACTCGAAATTATTATTCCTTCTTGACCTGTAAATTAATATTTTGACATGAAAAATGTTTTACTTATTATAGTCAGACTTTCTTAAATTGTAAATTAATATTTTGACATGTAAAAGAGCCCTTGTGGCCTATTTGCAGAATAAATGTTTGATTTTTTTTTGACAATTACTGTTTATTGCACACCTCAATAAAGGTACAAAGCAGTTCAAAAACATAACATAGCGAGAAGCAGAGGTAGATAACAAGTTTTTCAAGTCTTATGAATAAGGAGGTCAAGTTTAAAATATAACCCTTATTTCCACTCCATAAGATACGTTTTTTAAACCAGCAATGCAAATAGGAATTCAACCTAATTGATATATAAATTAAAAACTTTGTAAGGTTGTAACTTTCAGACGTAAAAACCGTGGAGTAAATTTTGAGTGAATCACTCAAAGTTAAGTAGTTTATAACCTAACCGGCATTTATCTATCAAGTGGAAGGAATAGTCAGTAGAAGTTCACGCGAACGAAGTCGCGGGCAAAAGCTAGTTGATAATAAGCACACACCTAACCCCCTTATTCATAAACGTCTATCAAACCTATATTAGTTAACTACCCGCTAAAGTTCGTTTGTCCTTATTTGTCACTTTGACATTTACGTTTGTAAGAATAGGACAAAGGACATTTTAGTTAGCAGAGGTTTGATAAGTTTTATGAATAAGGGGGTTAGTTTATGGACGTTTGCGAGTTCAAAATAATCACAAACACACTGTCGACCCATTTTTTAGACGAAGGATCGTTGTAAGCTAAAAACGTACGTTATTTTGCCCTATTTACATCTAAATATAGATATATATTCTAGCCCTTCCACACTCCGCAACAAAGTAAATAATCGGACGTGTGGTCCTAGAGTTAATGGAAGTTTCTCGTCGTAGGACCGCGGGATGCGCCGGCACAGACGGAGATAACAACAGGCCGGGTTAGGTTGGCGTGACAATAACGATTAAGTATGAAATTGGATAGGTGCGAAATTACTATTGCCTAAGATAAAACACAAGGGACCAGAACACACTATTACTTGTAATAGCTGTGAAATATATCGATGTACGTATATAATACTCATACTCATATACTCATTTTATTGATAAAATATAAAATTTTACATGTCAAACATTTTAAATTGAATAGGTATGTCAAAGATTTAATTAAATACATTTTAAGATGATTATAAATAAAGTAGAATAATAATTATCAATTAAGAAGTCAGAATTAAAATGTTAATGATTTAGAATACAATGTGAAAAGAAATTGAATAATTGATTTTATATTAAATTTACATAATTATTCGTCTTATAAAATTCTGACATATTATAAAACGCTTGGACGATAAGCCATTCTTTCAATTTGTAATATCTTTAAACGAACAATCTTTGAAAACGTATAAAATGCTCGCAAGGTCAGTTTATAGGTCCACTAGTATTTTGCCTGGTGTTGTTCTAAATTAATTAATAGAAAATAAAATCATGCTCCACAAAACCCATTAAATATTAAAAAATAATCGCATCCAAAGAAATTGTCTAAACCTTCGAGAAAAGAGCGTATTCCCTTCTGAAAGGCCGGCAACGCACTTGCGACTCCTCTTTTTTTTTTGAACCTGACTGTGGCTTTATAGGCCGGACCCAATAAAGCGATATGAGTGCGCGGTTGGAGAGTAGCCACTGGAGTATTCCAGTGTTCCAAACCACACGCGTGGTCGTGCCGGAGGTTTTCCCCTGGATTTTCCCCAGCGACTCCTCTGATGTTGCAGGTGTCTATGGGCGACGGTAATCGCTTACCATCAGGCGATCCGTCGGCTCGTTTGCCCCCTATTACATAAAAAAAAGTTAACGAAATGGCACCAACTACATAAATAACAATACAAGTACCTACAGCCACAAGTAAGCTATAAGTTTCCTTATTGTAAAGTTTTAGTACACTCTGTAAGTTTGTCTATCTCATTCTCCCACTCTACACTCAATCCCTCAAAGGTTAGCTGGAAGAGATCCCTCATAGGGATAAGTTCGCCTTTGTACTCTAATCTTATGTGACATGTATATTAATTTATAAAGCAGTGGCTTATCGAGCAATCGTTTTATAGCTATGACGAATTCATTGCGTATAAGGCATAATACTTACTATTATTTTATGTTAATGTTCCACCAAGTAGTATAAACATACTACATGTTAATATTAACTATTATTATTATATTTTATGACATTAAGCAATTAATCAGAATTATTGTAATAACTATCATATATTGTAGTAAATCACTAGGTGTTACTGCTAATTATTTATCAATGACGTGTAAATTGGTTTTACAAATAAATTATCTTATCTTATCTTATCTTATTTGTTTTAATCTGTTATTGTGTACAATAAAGTGCTTACATACATACATACATAGTTCAATGAGAAGCGTAAAGTCATATTGACTTATAAAAGTTAGGTAATTATCTTTTGCTTTGCAGTGGGTTTGGAGTCGGTTATTATTTTTTTATTTATTTCACACTTTCTATTGTATCATTACCAGAGTGCATCTCATAACGATTCCAATAAGCTCAAACACGGCTAAGCTACAGTGTTTTATTACGGAGTTCCGTTGTCTCTTCGGCTTCGATTACCAGATCAGGTTAATGGTAACATTATATCAGGACCATTTAAATTGGCTTCGTTATAGTCGCTTCAGTATTTAGATCAAAATATCTAAGTACTTTGAATCCGTGGACTTCATCAGTTTCCGTTCACCGAATGCTACTTTCTGAATGCAAATCATCATCATCATCATCATATTCATCATTTCAGCCGAAAGACGTCCACTGCTGAACATAGGCCTCCCCCAATCTGAATGCAAATGCTCGACTTTATACCGTAAATAATAAAATTTCTATATGTTTCCCTTGAGTTTTTGAGAAGTTCCCACAATTCCTCAGTGAATTTTAATAACGACGGGACTAATCTGTAAGCATATGCTTTCAGAAAAATAAATTTTCCAAATCTGTTCATAAATGACGTTCATAATTGACGTCTTGTTCGTTGAACTAATTCACAAAGGTTACTCTAGGCCAGTGTAGGCGAACCTTTATGCATCAATGTGCCATTTTTTCTAAAGAATGTTTAATGGGGTCATTGACGTGCCATCAAATAATTTTGACATTCTGATTATTTGGAAAATAATAATAATAAATACTATCAAAACTCTTTATTAAATAAAGTAAACAAAGAAGGTACATTTTGGAATGTTTTTATTACACGCATAAATTAAATTACTGTAAAATTAGTGTGACTTCTGTTGCTGCAGGTTAGATGACAAATAATTTATGTTAGGGTTGTAAGATGTTACTTTTAGCAAAATGCATGCTGAACTGGATTCATCTGTCAAACGGTTTCTAACCGAGTTTTTAATGTTATTCATCTCTGAAAATAATGACTCGCAGGCATAGGTAGATAAAAACATTGTTACACATTTTTTACACATGTTTTATGATCGGCGACGTGCCCAAAATATTGTGCCGCGTGCCATTGGTTCGCCTACCCTGCTCTAGGCCTTTTATGTTCTTTATAGCAATGTTGAACAGTGATCGCATATGTACCTATATTATTGCTGCTATGTATAGTTATTTTTTGATGCCAATATGTTTGTAAAATCCACACTGTCGAATTAGGATTATAGCCTGTAAGGACTGTTGTGTGTATGAAAATAAATAAATAAAAAAAATGACGGAGTAATCGCGTAACAATGAACAAAAATACAAAAAAATAATAAACACATGGTCAAAATGAGATCCTCCTCCGTTTCTTGAGGTCGGTTAAAATCATAAAATGAAATACGATAGGTACCAAAGTTTCTATATATACAAGGTGTAACAAAACTGAGGATCCGTTTAAGCGCATATTCGGTATCATGTTCTGATTAGGAAAAATTAGAAAAAAATTTTTTTGACGCGAAAAAAATTTTTTTTATGGGACAGGTCGTCCTAGTCAACTGTCCATACAAAGGCCAAATTGCGTCAAAAAAAATTTTCTGCTAATTTTTCCTAATCAGAACATGATACCGAATATGCCCTTAAACGGTTCCCCACTAGTTTTATTACACCCTGTATTCTGCACAATTTTTGATTCCTTAATATCATATTCAAAATAATTTTTGACCAGACGGCGTGGACAATAGGCCTTAATCCATCACATCCTGATCTTTTTACTAAATTAAGCAGTGTTTGTAAATTTAATGTCAGAGACCCTGAAAAACTGGTATTGCCAGTCACTTATAAAACCAAGCTATGTAGCAAAAATAGTTATGCCATGGCAATCAAACTGTATAATAATTTACCAATTGACATAAGACGGCTTGCCCTAAAACCATTCACATCTGCATTACACAAATGGCTAGTAGACAAATGTTTTTACTCGGTACAAGACTTTTTTACGTATAATAATAGAACAAATTAATATAATAATAAATTGTAATGAGAAAAGTAATACGTGGTAATACTATTAGTCATAAGTTCGTAAATTTTGCATGTCCAAATGTTGGCGAGATGTGCTGATCCTTAACAAAGTTGTTCCACCTTATTGTTAACCATGTCTCAAGCAAATAAATTTCATTTCATTTCATTTCATTTCATTTAACATGCAGTGTGTGCGATCCCTTATCCTGCAGTATTTCTCTATCTGTATTTATCTATCTGCTGCCGTCTTGCTCTCCAGATAGTTATCTTAGGTCTCAAATTATCGTCGATATGCAGCCTAGTGATAAAGTGTGCTACATGCTTCTTAAAAAACCAAGAGGCACTTTTAGTTTGTCTGTAGCGCGTGGACAGGTCGTATATCTTTCCGAGATAAAGTAAGATACTTTGTTGCGCGCTCAAAATAGGTTGAGATGTAAAATAAATAGGCATAGAACTAATCAGAGAAATAAAGACAGAAAGTTCACTTCTTAGTATGAACGTGCGTTAAGAGGCCTTAGTTTTAAAATGTTTTGATTTCAAATTACGACGAAAGTATTAATAAAAATCATTAAAGTGATTAAAGGATACGGTAATTTTATTAAAGTGTTTATTATTACTTTCGTCATAAATACTATTAGAATTTAAGCGGAAAACACAGTTTTTAGCTTGAAAATGGTCGATTTGGAGTGATGTTTAAAACTATATTTCTTAAAGAAAAATTGAAAAAATACTCACCCCCGTATTCATAAAACTTAACAAACCTCTGCTAACTAAAAAGTTCTTTGTCCCATTCTCACAAACGTCAATGTCAAAGTGACAGATAAGGACAAACGAACTTTAGCGGCTAGTTAACTAACATAGGTTTGACAGACGTTTATGAATAAGGGGGTTAATGTTTATAACATTAAGTATCAATAGTCCTTTTCTAGATAGTAACACTGAGAAAATGTCAAGACACGTGACAATGGGGTGCGAGAGGTGTTCGAAATGTAAAATGTCACTCTTTGTGGTTGCGCTACGCAGGTTAATATCTAATTGGAACAATATGGTGGCTATTTTGCAATATCTGAGCTTGATTATGGCAAATATGAGTTACGGGTCAATGACTGTCAGTGCTTTGAGACAGTTTTGTCTTTCGGAAACTTATTTCCGAACAAAACGGGACTGCGCTACAATGCAGGATGTTCGATATGTTTACGGTACGGTTTTAAGGTATTAAATATGATTTAAACGTAAACTTCATTGTCATGCCCATAATAACCAATAACAATTTTTGACACTGGACCTTAATCGACAGTGGCGCCAACTGGTGAGCAGAAAAACGATAACCCTCATTAAATAATTGTATTTAAAGCTAAAGTTAAAGTGAACTGTCTGTTTTATTCAGTTAGCGGCCACGTGTGCAATTTATCGTCTTGTTCCCTGAACCACGGTTTGATGTGGAAGATATACTGTTTCTTAGAACCCAGCGAATAATTAGGGTTCCATTTATTTCTATTGTGTTTTAATGATTTTGAGATGATACGGGTTCCGTTTTATTCATTTTCTAATTAAGATTTTTAGATCGTAATACATCGAATGCTTTAAAACTATAAATAAATAAACAAATATTGAAGGACAATCTTACATAAATCGAACTAGTCCCACAGTAAGCTCAAGAAGGCTTGTGTTATCGGTACTAGACGACGATATATTTAATAGATATAAATACTTAAATACATAGAAAACATCCAAGACTCAGAAACAAATATTCATGCTCATCACACAAATATTTGCCCTGACCGGGATTCGAACCCAGGACCGTCAGCTTCACAGGCAGGTGCACTACCCACTAGGCTAAACCGGTCGTCAAAATATAAATAAGTGTTACCATGGGCTCGCAGCGCGCACAAGTTATTTAATGAAATCGCGAATCGTTTGAGTCATTGTCTGTAGAAAAGACAAAAGTTGTCTCTCCGGTGGTCGATAGTTAACGGCTTATGTGCATATAAGCTATGTTTTTAGTACATGAATTTATAGTAACGGAGACACTGTTTATGCGGGTTACTAGACCAATCCAAAATTAAGCTGTGATAAAACAATAATGATACTTGGGCAACAAAAACGACCGCCCTAGCCTAGTTGGTAGTGACCCTGCCTACGAAGCTGGAGGTCCCGGGTTCGAATCCCGGTCAGGGTATTTATTCGTGTGATCAGCATTTAAGTATAGTGCAGTCCAACGCGGCAACGTTGCAAGCGTTTTGGGCACCTTTGCACCAGGAATGACTCGGGGTGGGTTATTAGATTAGAATAGGTTAAGTTTCGTTTTTAATTATTTGTTGTATTTATATTTGATTTATTTGTGATTAAATTTTAACATTTAAGTATATATTTATCTATATAAGTATGTATATCGTCGCCTAGTACCCATAGTACAAGCTTTGCTTAGTTTGGGACCAGGTTGATTTGTGTAAGATTGTCCACAAATATAAAAAAAAAATATTTAAGCTTTGTAGCCCTTTACTTTTGATATGTCCACCGAAAAGACGCGAACCTAAATCTGACAATGACCGGTTCGGTTGATGTAACTGGTGAGGGAAGAGCTGGCGACTTCCTCGCACAACGTAACAGCATTGCGATAGAGCGAGGAAATGCCGCCAGCATCCTCGGTACAATGCCCCATGGGCCTGTTTTATATTTAAGTTAATTGTAATATTATTTAAGTTATTGTTATTTAACTATTATTACCGCCTGTAAGTCAATAAATGTTTATTATTAGTATTAACTGTAGATATTATAATACAGGGACATGGATAGTTTAGTTTAGTTTAGTTTATTTATCTCCATATACAATTACATTATAAAACATGTTCGCTTATCTTGCTAATCGTATATCGATCGTTATAACAATGAAATAATTAATAATTATAATATGAGGGTAGGTATATACTTAAATATATACCTACATTTAAACAATAACCAGGGAATAATACAATTAAAAATGTCATATAAAGTATAAATAGGAAAACAATACAATTAAAAATGTCATATAAAGATTAAATTGAAACTCTAAGATGAAATAAAAAATATTTAACAGTTGTACTAATGTAAGGGTACCAATCATAACAATGTCAATTTAATAGATAATGTCAGAAGGTAATATAGCACTTTAATACAATTTGTAAGTGATACCATAGAAATATCGATTAATGTTACAAAGGTATTATGTATGAAAGGAAGTCTTGCGGGGACGTACACCGCGTGATCGCGACGATACAGACACATATGGTCTCTATTCGTCCCAGTACCGCCGCATACTGGGTAGAGTCAGTCCGACCCAGGCGGGCCTAGCTGAGTTTCTTGCTGGACTCCTCAGCTAGGCTAGGTTTAGTGAACCAGCGACAAAACTCCCAGTAGCTCGATTCCTCTCACACTTCTTCGGTTGAAGCCGTTCAACTAATCTCACTGGAGCGCAAACTCTTAAAGAATTTCAGTATTCAATATCTATATCAATAGCGTCTTGTATCTGTGTCTGCTTAAGTTTACATTGAGTTGTTATTATTGTATTGGTTTCCGCTGGTAAAACATTTATATGGCACAATGCAATTGGACGAATTTTTCTTTTTATGTTTTCAATCTTGTCACAACTGATCTCTTTAGTTTTAGTTCATGGGATCCACTGAAAATCAGCGTTGTTGCACTCTGTGCCTCGACACATGCCGAGTGGACTCCTTTTTTGTGACAACACTGTATATCTCTTAGATTTAAGCCTTTTGTAATGTAATTTATTATATTGTTGTTGCAAAATAAAAATGTATTCTATTCTATTCTATTCAATATCACCCGCGTGGTTGTGTCGGAGATTTCCCCTAGATTCTCCCCAGGCTACTCTCCAACCGCGCACTCCTATCGCTTTATTGGGCCCGGCCTATAAAGCCACAATCAGGTTTAAAAAAAGTGAAGTCTTGCTTTTTTCGTAGAATAGTTTCTCAGAAAGACTCATTTTACAACTTGTTATTTACGTTTATTAGGAGTCGCTTGTATTTCTGCGAATGTCACAAGTTCATTATTAGATTTTTGGATGTATTACATGGTCCGTCATTCTAAAAACCGGTCAAGTGCGAGTCGGACCGCGCACCGAGGGTTCCGTATACAGATGTGTACCGGTTCTGACCCTATTAAATCAGGAAAATCAACCACATGGTGTAGACATTGAACGCTATAGGTACAACGCCATCTATCGGCGACTTTTGTTACAAATTTGAGCGACTAAATAACTTAGTACGTATGGTGGTTTTTCAAGTATAATTCTTTATCACGTGAACCGATTCCTTTTTGTTATTAGAGAGAAGGTACTTTCAGCATAATCTCGTAGGAATTTATGAAACATAAATACATGCAGTGGTGATTAAATTACAAACTTCGTATATAAATGTTTTTTGACGACAAAAAAAGAAAAACTAGATAGAGCTATAGTTATATTTTTCCTGTAAAATATTCGTTAATATCAATGTTATGTTAATAATTTCATATTCATTCGTCGGCAAACTTCGGAGATTAGGGGGGGAACATGACATTTGACATTTATTCTTATAATTATTACTTTTTGTGAATTCTATTATTTATTGACTTTTCTTTATAATATATGTTTTTTTTAATTATTGTATTCTTTGCTAATTTATTATTGTTGACATATTATATCATAACGTACGCAGCACTCGTAAATGTTTGCATGTCTGCGTGCAGGCTGAAATCATGAAACTGTATTATAATGTATAAGACCTATTTGTACTTACTGTATTCCAGCAAATAAACGATTTGATTGATTGATTGATTGATTGAACGGTTTTTTTACATTTTCCCTCATAAAACAAAAATGACAACGTAAAAAGAAATTATGAAATTGTTTCAGAATGTGCTTTTTTTCGCTCCGACAGTAGCAATTTTCTGTGCGCGGGCGACGAGACAAGTGTTTGAAGGATACATAAATTTACACTAACGTGAGACATATTTACACTTAATAAGTGAACAACGGTTGGAACTCACTTGGAAAGTCACTAAATCAATTGTAGTCCGAAACATGTAGCAAATAGTGACTTTCCAAGTGAGTTCCAACCGTTGTTCTCTTATTAAGTGTTTGAAGGATGTACGTATACGCCTTAACTAACCTATTGTTGTTGTCCACAGCGCTATCCTGGGGCGAGGCAGCTCGTGATGCGACGTGCCCTAGGATCTGCGGGCCCGCGCTGCAGGGCGAGCCAGTATGTGCCACCGACGGGTACATTTACCCCTCCCTCTGCGAGATGAGGAAGAAAACTTGCGGGAAAGGTAATTGGAATCATGACTGATAGGCAAATCGGCAATATTTTGTGAAACGTAAAAAACGAAGCGTTGTTATACATTTTGTAGGGAAATTGTATGTATATGTATGTATGTAAATACTTTATTGTACACAAGACAAGTAAAATAAATTATACAGAAAAAAACAGATCAATCATGTACAAAGGCGAACTTATCCCTGTAAGGGATCTCTTCCAGTTAACCTTAAAAAGTTAACTTTAAATTGCAACAGGCGACTGATTTTTTAATGGCCATACAGCGTATTTTTTTATACAACGCCGGGAGCAGACATGCGTACGGTCCACCTGATGGTAAGCGGCCACCGCAGCCTACAGACGCCCGCAACTCCAAAGGAGTCACATACGTGTTACCGACCCACAACACAGTGCATCCTCGGGAGCTCTGGCAACCTTGCTCACCTCCAGGAACACAACACTACATACTTATGGGTGTACAATCCAAATGGGTCAGTATGGTGAAGTCGGAAACTATGAGAGATAGCGAGATCTGTTCTTAGGAACCATGACGTCGATTTTAGGTTTAATAATAATTACATTCAAACTTTTTTATTAACTCGTCATGGTTCCTAAGAACAGATCTCGCTATCTCTCATAGTTTCCGACTTCTCCATACTGACCCATTTGGATTGTACACCCGGTATATAGTAGATAATGTTGTTATTATGGCTGTGGTCTTTTTTTTTTTATTTTATTTAAGCCACAAGATACAATAACAAAACACTTCAAATATTTTCGCCAAACTGCAAAACAGTTTGTTGGCGAAGCTCAAAGCTCAAGCTCTCTTCTGCAAGACGGAGGTACTTCCCTAGTTGGGCTGCTCCAAATTCGAGCAAGATGACATTTTGCTGTGCCCTACCTCTCTAGAACAGAATTGCAATGGAAGCTGCTTGGAACTTGTATATATGCAACCGATTTAAAAAACTTCGATAGCGTGATTCAGAACGCGGCTTTAACAGGAGTAACGTCACAACCCGGGGCTCGGAGTAACCCGCGATTTGGAGAGGTTCATGTTAATTTATTGTAATTTTATCTATTCAATTTAATTTAATTCAATTCAATGTCTTTTAATTTTAATTTTATAATGCTATCTATAATAAATAAATAAATAAATAAATATTTGTGGACAATCTTACACAAATCAACCTGGTCCCAAACTAAGCAAAGCTTGTACTATGGGTACTAGGCGACGATGTACATACTTACATAGATAAATATATACTTAAATACATAGAAAACACCCAAGACTCAGGAACAAATATTCGTGTTCATCACACAAATAAATGCCCTGACCGGGATTCGAACCCGGGACCTCCAGCTTCGAAGGCAGGGTCACTACCAACTAGGCTAAAGCGGTCGTCATCGTCTATCTATGGACTTGTTCTGGAATAAATTATTTCATTCATTCATTCATTCAAAATTCCAGGTGTCCGGCTGGCGCAGGAGCAAGGCTCGTGCTCACGGGCGCAGGGCTCCAAATGCGACCACCGCTGCACCTCCGAGCGGGACCCCGTGTGCGGCACTGACGGGCGCACTTACCTTAATCGCTGCATGCTGCAAGTTGAAATATGCAGGTACTGTTATCTTTTGTTATAAAACCAAACCAGGCAGAGAAACCTACTCGCCGCACCTAAAGCACGCCTAAAGCAAACTAATCGTAGCCCTTAGTTCATGTGTGTTATATATAACTTCCCAGAGAGATAAAAGATCTTCCGCTAAAACACTTCAAAAAGAAGCTTTTTGTGTGGTTATGCGAGCTATGTTTCTACTCCCTGGACGAGTTTTTTAATGTAAAATGGAACAATAAGTAATTTAATTTCTTAAAATTAGTATAAGTAGTAGATTAAGTAAACTCTATTCTGCTTGAGCTCAACCGTTAGCCCAATCATGAGTTACTTTTTCGATTATTTTTTTTGCATGCTTACTCAAGCAGAGTATGGTGGACCATAAAATCATATGTACCAACCTAATGTACCCATATTCCGCAAAATAAACATTCATTCATTCATTCATTCAACCAGCTTGTCCGAATAGAATGAGGGCTATCGTTTTTGTGCTCACCAGTTGGCGCCACTGTCGAGTAAGGTCCAGCTGTCAAACATTTTTATTGGTTATTATGGGCATGAGAACGAAGTTTACGTTTAAATCATATTTAATACCTTAAACCCGTACCGTAAAAATATCCAACATCCCGCATTATAGCGCAGTCCCGTTTTGTTAGGTAATAAAGGAGGAAATAAGTTTCCGAAAGACAAAACTGTCTCAAAGAACTGACAGTCATTGACCCGTAACTCATATTTGCCATAATCAAGCTCAAGTATTGCAAAATACTCACCATATTGTTGCAATTAGATATTAACCCGCGTAGCGCAACCACAAAGAGTGACATTTGACATTTCGGAGACCTCGCGCTACACTAGCGCCTCTAGCGGCGAATTCATACGCGATAGCCTCCATTATTTTTATTTTTGGTGCTTACCTAGTTCCCGTAGTTTTACCTATCGCAATATACAAACTTACACCCCCTTAAGGGATGATTTCTACGTACATAGGCTAAGGTGGTCAACGCCGCTGTATAAATAGTTTTCTACGATTTTTCTCAATACCCGTCTCTCTTCATCTTCCAGGGTAGGCATCGGCCTGTCTCACCTCGGCGCCTGCAACAACATCAGCGCCCACCGCGAGAACTGCCCCGTGGACTGCTCCCAAGCGCCACTGGACGGGCCCATCTGCGGCTCAGACGGCAACGTATACAAGAACACGTGCCAGATGAAACTGCTGACCTGCGGGTAAGTTATGATCGCCTGGTACTTGGTGGTTCGATGGTACACCGTGATACTGGCCCGTGGACTGCTCCCAGGCGCCCCTGGACTGGCCCATCTGCGGCTCCAAACAAGAACACGTGCCAGATAAAGCTGCTGAACTGCGGGTGAGTTATGATCGCCTGGTACTTGGTGGTTCACTGGTAGGCCGTGGTTCTGGCCCGTGGACTGCTCCCAGGCGCCCCTGGACGGGCCCATCTGCGGCTCCGAACTAGAACACGTGCCAAATAAAGCTGCTGAACTGCGGGTGTGTTATGATCGCCTGGTACTTGGTGGTTCACTGGTAGGCCGTGGTTCTGGTCCGTGGACTACTCCCAGGCGCCCCTGGACGGGCCCATCTGCGGCTCCGAACAAGAACACGTGCCAGATAAAGCTGCTGACCTACGGGTGAGTTATGATCGCCTGGTACTTGGTGGTTCAATGGTACACCGTGGTACTGGCCCGTGGACTGCTCCCAGGCGCCCCTGGACGGGCCCATCTGCGGCTCCGAACAAGAACACGTGCCAGATAAAGCTGCTGACCTACGGGTGAGTTATGATCGCCTGGTACTTGGTGGTTCAATGGTACACCGTGGTACTGGCCCGTGGACTGCTCCCAGGCGCCCCTGGACGGGCCCATCTGCGGCTCCGAACAAGAACACGTGCCAGATAAAGCTGCTGACCTACGGGTGAGTTATGATCGCCTGGTACTTGGTGGTTCAATGGTACACCGTGGTACTGGCCCGTGGACTGCTCCCAGGCGCCCCTGGACGGGCCCATCTGCGGCTCCGAACAAGAACAAGTTCCAGATAAAGCTGCTGAACTGCGGGTGAGTTATGAAGTCCTGGTACTTGGTGGTTCACTGGTAGGCCGTGATTCTGGCCCGTGGACTGCTCCCGGGCGCCCCTGGACGGGCCCATCTGCGACTCCGAACAGGCACGTACCAGATAAAGCTGCTGAGCTCCGAGTGAGTTATGATCGCCTGGTACTTGGTGGTTCACTGGTAGGCCGTGGTTCTGGTCCTTGGACTGCTCCCAGGCGCCCCTGGACGGGCGCATCTGCGGCTCCGAATAAGCACATGTGCCAGATGAAGCTGCTGACCTCCGGGTGAGTTATGAGCGCCTGGTACTTGGTGGTTCACTGGTAGGCCGTGGTTCTGGCCTGTGGACTGCTCCCAGTCACCCCTGGACGGGCCCATCTGCGGCTCCGAACAAGAATACGTGAAAGATGAAGCTGCTGACCTCCGCGTGAGTTATGATCGCCTGGTACTTGGTGGTTCACTGGTAGGCTGTAGTACTGGCCCGTAGACTACTCCCAGGCGCCCCTGGACGGCCCCATCTGCGACTCCAAACAATAACACGTGCCAAATAAAGCTGCTGAACTGCGGTTGAGTTATGATCGCCTGGTACTTGGTGGTTCACTGGTAGGCCGTGGTTCTGGCCCGTGGACTGCTCCCAGTCGCCCCTGGACGGGCCCATCTACGGCTCCGAACAAGTACACGTGCCAGATAAAGCTGCTGACCTGCGGGTGAGTTATGATTGCCTGGTACTTGGTGGTTCAATAGTACACCGTGGTACTGGCCCGTGGACTGCTCCCAGGCGCCCCTGGACGGGCCCATCTGCGGCTCCGAACAAGAACACGTGCCAGATGAAGCTGCTGACCTCCGGGTGAGTTATGATCGCCTGGTACTTGGTGGTTCACTGGTAGGCCGTGGTTCTGGCCCGTGGACTGCTCCCAGGCACCCCTGGACGGGCCCATTTGCGGCTCCAAACAAGAACACGTGCCAGATAAAACTGCTGACCTCCGGGTGAGTTATGATCGCCTGGTACTTGGTGGTTCACTGGTAGGCCGTTGTTCTGGCCCGTGGACTGCTCCCATGCGCCCCTGGACGGGCCCATCTGCGGCTCCGAACAAGAACACGTGCCAGATAAAGCTGCTGACCTCCGGATGAGTTTTGATCGCCTGGTACTAGCCAATTCATGAATCGTATCGGTTTCTACTCATTCACTCCGAGAGTGACATAGACCGAGAATGACTGATATACTACCCAATGTATATCGTAGATGGATCCGTTGAGCTACTGAACTAAACTGAACTAGTGAACTAAATGAATGATATGTGATATACTTCACAGTGAAGGAAAGAAGCATATCAATCTTTTAGTGACACATTTTACGTATGGTATGCCGTGGTACTTGGCCAGCTAGGTTGAAAAAGGTCGGTAGTATAGCATTAAATTATCGGAAAGCCTTTTAGCTATCGCCGCCTTGGTAGAACTCAGCATAGTCTTTAGGTAAGTAGTTCTGTTCTCCTAAAGAGGCGATATTTTTATTCCATCTTATATACCTTATCGTAACACATCTTTCAAGACGTGTTCTACTGTACATTAAAGCTCGGTTGCACCAACATACGATCACAGGCCGGTCATCGTCAAATATGGCGGCAGCTGTCATCCCATAGAAACTTGTCAAACTTACCATACATCAGATTTTAACGAACACCGCTTACGATTACAGACGGTTTGATGCAACCCACCCTAAGTGCGGAGACCCGTTCGTTATCTAGAACCAGTGTTGCCAGATGGTTACATTTCTTACATTTTTCGTAACTTTTGACCGGCTCGCGTAACATGTAAGTAATTTCTTTTGTAATGGAATTTTTTGTAACTTTTGAAGATAATGAGACTATTTAAAAAAAAAGGCACTTAATTGTATCTAACCGGGATCAAGCGACACAATTTATAAGCATCCATACAGAAAAGTTGACAAAATAACCTACATAGTCCGACTCTGTATGTCCGTCTCTTGCAACTTTGTATGACATTTGAGACACCGCCCATCAGCTCAGCGTAATTCTGTCGCCGAACTCGCCGAATTGTAGCTGTATATGGCGACTCGTTTCTTAGAATCGAATGTTTTGATAAGTAATTATGAAAAATGTATAAAATGTAACTTTTGCATTAAAAATGTAACTTTTCAAGAAAAGAAATGTAACTTTCGTCCCAACGGCCCTGGCAACACTGTCTAGAACATCAGAACAAAATTAACCAAGCATAACATGGCGGTAATGATTTAACAACTGTAAGTGGCAGCAAGATTAACAATGATTACGTTATGCTGGGAATAGTTCATGCACTGCCAGTTAGCAGTTAGCACGTACTCCTCAAACAGAAGCAATAAGGTTGAAATTGATTTACTGAAGCGGAAACGATTGAGCACCGTAAAGTGTGGTAGCGTAATTGTAGAAATAGGTATGACTTGGTTTATACGATGTGCTAGACATTTGTAATTACTATAAAAGGGGTAGATGTACCGAATATGGGTTTGACCGAATACGAACATTCGGCCGAATATTAGGTGCAGCTGTTGCCGAACCGAATTATCGGCCGAATTATTCGGTTCAACGTAATTCCTTCATTTATTGTTGTAAAACAGACTAACTGAATGGTAACATTTTTGTTCATTATCAAAACGAAATATTGACAAAAAATAAGTTAAATCACTATTAGTAATGTGTCACGTATTCATTTCACGAAGCAGTAACTATAATACACTCTTGTAACTTGTAACAAAACCTTACTTTTTTCTGCTTAAATTCTACTAGACATAATAAAATCAAGAAATGGCTATGTCACTATCTAAGTCTTTTATATAAAATCATCGTATCCTTTAATCACTTTATTGGTATTATCAATACTTTTGTCTTAATTTGAAATCAAAATATTTTAAAACTTATAATGCCTCTATTTATTGTTATAATATCCCAGACTATCTTTAAATACATACAATAAAATAAAAAATTATAACAATACCTAACTTACAGTAGAACTAATAAATAATAAAAACTAATAAAAATCTAAAATGCCTAATAATTAATGCCTCTTAAGTCGCTTTTTATATGGATTACTTTGACACAACTCGGCCATCCCGAATATACCTTGTCCACAGACAAGGAGTCGTGCGCACGAGCAAGAAGCACTGCCAGACGACGCGGCACTGCCGCGAGTCGTGCTGGCGGGTCGCGCGCCCCACCTGCGGCTCCGACGGCAAACTATACGCCAACGCGTGCCGAATGAAAGCCACCAACTGCGGGTATGTCACACTACCGTACTAGTACCAGAAAGCACTGCCAGACGACATGCTGCCGCAGAGCGCACCCCCCCTGCGGCTCCGCTCCGACAGCAAGCTCTACGCCAGCGGTCGGTCGTGACAACACAGACATACAGTCCCTATTCGTCCCGGTACCGCCGTACAACGGGTAGAATCAGTCCAACCCAGGTCGGGTCTAGCTGAGTTTCTTGCTGGACTCTTCTCAGCTAGGCTAGGTTCAGTGAACCAGCGACAATAGGTCGATTCCAATCACACCTCAAATTCGGTTGAAACCGCTCAACCAATCTCACTGGAGCGATTCCGAACCAAACTCTTAGTGTTCCAGTGTTCCCACCCGCGTGATCGTGTCGGAGGTTTCTCCTGGATTTTCCCCAGGCTACCCACCACGCACTCCTATCGCTTTATTGGGCCTAGCCTATAAAGCCACAGTCAGTTTAAAAAAAAAAGCGGTCGGCAAAAGGCGGCCTATGAGGGCCTTACTGCGGCCTGCAAGCCTCATTGACAACCGACAATGTGGTACCTTTTGTTTGAAAGATTCAGAAATTACTAACACATGCGGCCCGCTCAGTGTCCCACGTGGCTATAGTGGATTTATCTAAGCTTGAAGTTAGGCGATATAATTATACCTACTTCAAATGGATAGTCTAATTTAGAGCTATTTATTATCTAATTCCAGTAAGCACGTGTTCGAAGTGCCGATGGCGTTCTGCGTGTCGCAGGAGCGCACGTCGGGCGGCGAGGCCTGCGCCACCGACTGCTCGGGCCAGAGGGAGAAGGTCGTGTGCGGGTCGGATGAGAACGTGTACAGGAACGAGTGCGAGATGAAGATGCTTAACTGCGGGTGAGTTCTGATCGCCTGGTACTTGGACACCGTCTATTCAAAATCAAAATCAAAATCAAAACATTTATTCTGCAAATAGGCCTCAAGGGCACTTTTACAAGTCAAAATCTATCTAGGTACATCGAATAAAAATAATACAATAATCAAAGTATCATTAATTGAATGTAGTGTTACATGTCAAAATAAGACTAAGAAACTAATAACAATCGAGATTTGTTAGAGATGTATAAGGTCTCTAAGCGTCAAGATAAAAGGTAATAAAGTAGGTACACTAATCATAATAAAAAATTTTGAGCTATCTATAACACGTCAACGTGAAAATAATAAAATCTAATAAATAAATATCCTCAGAGATGTATAAGGTCTCTGAGCGTCAGTCTTAAAATAAAATCAAATGAGAACAGAGCGAAGTCTCTCATCATGTCAATTCCACTGAACACTAGTACGAAGTTACTAGTCCTTGCAAACATGAACAGACCGGACCCCACAAACAGCACCCGTTCACGAGTATGACGCGTATCTCAGCCATCGGCTGCCTAGACCATATGTTATTCTCGGGGATAGCTGGTATGCGGACAATGCTTAACTGCTGGTGAGTTATGATTGCCTGGTACTTGGATACTGTCTATTCTCGGGGATAGCTGGTATACGGATGAATATGCTTAACTTCGGGTGAGTTCTGGTCGCCTGGTACTTAGACATCGATTATGGATTATATAATTACTTGACAATTGTCACATGACAATGCCCATTATAAATACATGGCTTGGAGGGTAAACAGCGATGTTATCAACGACCAACTGTACTTGACAATCCAGAAATGTACACGGCAATTATTGCCAGTGGCTTCTCTCGCCAATCATATTTAAGAATTGTAACATACTAACAATAACAGAGATTTCACCTAGACCTGGCACACGAGGTGACCGCCATGTTGGATGTTGATTCGACGATCATTGTCCCGATAGTCGTCTTTGCGAACGGTCTAATAGGGAAGTCTCGACCAACACCCGAAAAGACTCGCTAGATGGCTGGGTCAAGGGCCAGATACAGAAAGCGGTACTCCTGGACAAGGCGTGGATAGGAGGTTCCTCTCTCTGTCGCTCTAACCACCGATAGCTTAGGCCCCGCCTCGCTACCATCGTCACTCTAGGTTGTGTTTTATATTTTAGTTCATATACAAATATTGTAAAAATACCTAGCCTAAGAGAAAAGAAGAATAGGGAAACTTTCTTTTGCAGAGTGAGCAACAGGAAGATTGTGAAGAAGGTTGACATGGAGAAGTGCCGCTCGAAGATGAACAAGTGTCTGAAGGTCAAGTGCCCGAGCGAGTATGACCCTGTGTGCGGCACCGATGCCAACGTCTACACCAACCCCTGCCATCTCAAGGTCGCCACGTGTCTGTAAGTGGATATACTTACTCCAATGCTAATATTACACTTGCCCTTTTGAAATAAATCATATTATTATATTTGACGACCGCTTTAGCCTAGTTGGTAGTGACCCTGCCTTCGAAGCTGGAGGTCCCGGGTTCGAATCCCGGTCAGGGCATTTATTTGTGTGATGAACACGAATATTTGTTCCTGAGTCTTGGATGTTTTCTATGTATTTAAGTATATATTTATCTATATAAGTATGTATATCGTCGCCTAGTACCCATAGTACAAGCTTTGCTTAGTTTGGGACCAGCGGGGTAATCACGTAACTTTTTTACTACCGTTAGATAGATTTTAATGTCAAATTTCAACTGTCAGCACATACATTTATACTTCATATTTGACAGTCAAATCTATCTACCGTTAGTACATAAAGTTACGTGATTCGCCTGCAGGTTGATTTGTGTAAGATTGTCCACAAATATTTATTTATTTATTTATTTATACACTGTGGCTTTAATCCAGTAACTTTATACATTAGAGCTTACATCAAATCCGGTAACTCTGCTTTTTGCAGACTTGTTTATAATGTTGGCCCAATGAATAAAGTTTGTGATCTCGAGCGCCGAACGCAACTTCGTCAAAAATCAAAAACCTATTATAACCCTAAAGTACTAGTTGCGGATAGTACTTTTTCAGAACGTTTTAAAAGTAGACTAAATTTGCTCCATATGAGACTAGAATTGTCTCTGTAGACCCAATAGTTTCGCGATAAATGATAAACATTCCAAACCACTTAACAAAACACGTGAATCGGTTGAGAAATTGTGAGACCTCTAGAAAGCAGCGTACGGAGAGACCCGATAGCATTTTTGGCCACGGTCATAGATTCAGATTCAGATTCATTTATTCACAATATAAGATTACAATATAAATTACATGTCAATTTACAGGAATCTCTTTTGTGATCGTCAATAACATTAAATAAAACAAAATAAATTAAAAATCAATGAATAAAATAGCAGTTAAATAATACAATGAGTATGATAAAATTCACCTGAGAGGATCGTCATGAATATATTAATATTTTTGGTACTCTAAACACGGTTAACAAGGAATTAAATATCAATATCTCGTAATGATCGTCAAAGTAAATATTAAAACAAGAATTAAATTAAATCAATAATATTAAATTAAATTAAACAATGTCAACTATATTTTATTTCCATGTATTCCATGTATGCTAATGGAATATAACGAGGTTTCTAATAAAAAGTATAGTATAAGTCATATAAATGCGAAAGTAACTCTGTCTCTGTCTGTCTTTTACCTTTTTATGCTTAAACAGCTAAACGGATAACCATGGGCATGGTATTTGAGACCTCGAGAAGGACATGAATAGTCTTTATGCTGGAAATCGTACGTACCTTGACGGTGAAAAGGGGATTATGAGTTTATATGACAGAGAGATAATAATTAAATTGCAATTTTGTATCAGTTGGTAGCGAATTTTACGCGTATGAAAACCTTAGGCATTCCCGCCGGCGGGGACGTCCACTGCGCGATCGCGACAACACTGACACATATAGTCCCTATTCGTCCCGGTACCGCTGCACACCGGGTAGAGTCAATCCGACCCAGGTCGGGCTTAGCTGAGTTTCTTACTGGAATTTTCTCAGCTAGGGTTACTTACAGCGACAAAACTCCCAGTAGCTCGATTCCACTCACACCTCAGATTCGGTTGAAACCTCTCAACCAATCTCACTGGAGTGCAAACTCTTAGAGTATTCCAGTGTTCCAAACCACACGCGTAGTCGTGTCGGAGGTTTCATTTTCCCCAGTCTCTCCTATCGCTTTATTAAGCCACAGTCAGGTTAAAAAAAAACGTATGAAGACGCGGGGCTAGTCTGAAGTAATTAATAAACTATAATACATAAATAAATATTAGGGCAATCCCTCTTATAGTACGGTCAATAAGACTTGGTTTCTTGACACAGCAAAGGAGTACAGCTAGCGCACTTCGGCAACTGTACGCTTCTGCCCCGGCTGGAGATCGACTGCCCGGAGAGCTGTGACAACGCTGTTGAGCAGCCTGTCTGTGGCTCTGACGGAAATGTGTACAAGTAAGTAAACACAAACCTATAGGCGACAATTCCTAATATCCAAGTAGAAAAAAAAACAAAAAAAAGTGTTGAGAATGTCAACGCAGCGAATCTTCAATTACATAAATTGCCGGCGTCGCGTTTGTACATCGCGCGTGTCGTACATAGGCTACGGCATCTGCTTACAATCAGGCTGGTCGAAAGTTTGTTTGCCACCGAAGTAAATTTTTCAACATGTTTTGAGCTGATCTTAATGAGCGCTAAAATTAGTTCGCACCTAGACATCTAGTGGTGAGTAGTCAAACTACTTACTTGGTTTAATGATCACTAGATGGCGTTAAAATTAGTTATCATGTTGACATCTAGTGGTGAAAATTGAAACTATTTAAAATGGTTTACTGGTCACTAGATGGCGCTTAAATAAATCTAGGTGCAGACATCTAGTGGCGAAAAGCCAAACTATATAGTTGGTCTATTGGTCACTAGATGATGTTAAAATTAATTTATGATCTGACCTCTAGCGATGAAATGAAAAACTATGTAAAATAGAATCCGGATGTCTTCTCGAATAGAATCCTGATCTAACACAACTTTTTAGTTCTTGTTTATTTTTATTTTTTTATTTTGCTGTGGTAATTGTTGTTTATGTCTAGAATAAATGTTCCTTATTTCTTATTGTAAATTAACGTTTTATTTAAGGAACAATGAATATAAAAAACAAGAACATACTAAACTAAGAATAAAAACCTACTTACAAATAAAAAATGGGCTCTAATTCAGAGCCCAGCGGTAGGGTGCCCAGAAGGCTGGCGGCATTGCCACGCTGCACAGCGAGACCGATGCGCTGAGCAAGGTACGCGCCAGCCTTCTGGTCACCCGTCGCGTCAACAAGGCGTTTCGCCAGCTCCTTATATGTGCTATGAGCACCAGGTCCCCACGGCCCTAGTGTTTCCACCCCAAACGGTTCAAACATGTAGGCACTGTCAATGACTGCATATTTGCGCCGCTTGAGGTGTTCAGCCGCATCGGCGGCAGCTCCAGCCCTGACCGAGGTTCCTGGGAGATGGGACGGTGCTGCGGTATCCACACAAGTGGCATCCCAGACTAGCGGCCGTTCCAACTTCCAGGGGACCAGAGTCATGCCATTATTGTAAATTAAATCTATATATGTACTGTCTTTCTAGTAAATATCATAAATAACATTAGTATCGTGTTGGACGCGTGCAGGTCGGAATGCGAGCTGCGCCGGCTGACGTGCGGGCAGCACGTGGTGGCCGTGTCGGCGGCGCACTGCCGCACCACGGCGCTCTGCCACGAGGCGTGCCCCGACACGCCGGCCTTCGTCTGCGGCTCCGACAACCGCTTCTACAAGAACGAGTGCATCATGAAGAAGGAGAACTGCGGGTATTTGCGTCTATTTCCAAACTATGAAATTTAAAATTCTCAAAAAAATTGAGGTGGTGTGCATTAGTAAATACTTTCAACGAATTTTGGTTTGAACATGACAGGTTTTACGGTTTTTGAGTTTTCGCTTAGAAACTGTCTTGCCCAAGCAAAAGGTCGTAAGTGCCGTGAGTTCCCTATGAAGATACGATTTTTTTAGATTCAATGTATTGGATAGTAGTTTTAAATGTGGACTAGTAGGTGTTGGTACGGAACTTCATTGTGCGTGTTTTTTTTCTACTTATTCCATTGAAATAAGGTCCAATAACGTACACATATTTATAATGTATGCCCACGATGGTACCAGGAGCTCATAACTCACCAGCACCCCGTCCACAGCAAGCACGTGTTCGTGGTGCCGCTGAAGCGCTGCCTCTCGCGCTTCCAATACTCTGGGTGCGCACGCGTCTGCCCGACCGAGTACGACCCGGTCTGCGGCACTGACGACAAGACATACTCCAACAAGTGCTTCCTCGAAATGGAAAACTGCCGGTCAAGGTACGCCTTCCATTTATGCTAGCCTGGTATTAATAAATAAATTGTCCAGTCTAACGATTAAAGTTAAAATTCAATCACAAATAAATCAAATAAATTTTTATTAATACGCAACAAAAAAAGAGCAAAAAACAAACAACACAATAATATAAAGCATTATAAATAAAAAAATTGCCCTAAGTCTTCGGTGCTCGGTAGGGTTCCCAGAAGGCTGGCCGCATTTCCACGCTGGATAGCTATGCTAATCCGCTGGGCGAAATAGTGGCCAACCCTCTGGTCACCGGAAGCCTCTATAAGGCGCCTTGCAGTGTCCTTATAGAGGCGCCGAGCACTTGGACCCCATGGCCCCAGGGTATCTACTGCCGAGAGTGGCATATTTGCGGCGTTTGAGGTTTTCAGCTGAGATATCAAATATAAATACAACAAATAATTATAAACGAAACTTAACCTATTCTAATCTAATAACCCACCCCGAGTCATTCCTGGTGCAAAGGTGCCCAAAACGCTTGCAGCGTTGCCGCGTTGGACTGCAATGGACAACCTGTGCATCAAGAATGACCCGGAGCGGGGGTCAAGGCCCCTGTCCCGCAGGCGTCTCCGTACCTCACTAATGAATGTTTTGGCCTCTGCGCACCAACAGCCGGTCGTCTCCACAAACGAGGACAATCTTACACAAATCGAACTAGCCCCACAGTAAGCTCAAGGAAGCTTGTGTTATGGATACTAGACGACGATATATTTAATGGATATAAATACTTAAATACACAGAAAACATCCAAGACTCAGAAACAAATATTCATGCTCATCACACAAATATTTGCCCTGACCGGGATTCGAACCCAGGACCGTCAGCTTCACAGGCAGGTGCACTACCCACTAGGCTAAACCGGTCGTAATTAATAAAGCCTGACCAGAAATATATTTACGCTAGCCTGGTATTAAATAAAGCCCGACCAGAAATATACAGGGCGTCCCACGGTTATGCCACATGGAGGGAAAGTACCTTGAATATTGTAGATGGAACATTTTACTGAACGAAGACATTATTTTAATTTAAAATACAATTAAACTACATTCACAGATATTTAAATAATATTATGGTTGAACCGGGAATCGAACCCGTACACGAGAAAATTTCACATCAAATGTTAAAACTCATGGTCTTCCTTTTATTTCTGACACTATGTTATTTAGCAAAAAATAATACTTATGATGAAGCCTTTCGATCGGTATGATAAAGCTACAGGGTAATTATTTTTCTCGTGTAACGGGTTCGATTCCCCGGTTAAACCATAAAATTATTTAAATATCTGTGAATGCAGTTTAGATCGTTTTTTAAATTCAAATAATGTCTTCTTTCAGTAAAATGTTCCATCTACAATATTCGAGATACTTTCCCTCCATGTGGCATAGGCGTGGGACACCCTGTATTTATGCTAGCCTGGTATTAATAAAGCCCGACCAGAAATATTTTTTTGAATTTCATTGGAACTCATTTCTTACACTGGCAATAATTTTAATGAAACATTTTCGGTCCGATCTGTCTGGTCAGTGTCACAGTTGCGGTCTGGCTCATCAACTGGTTATATATATAATGGCGAATCAGATATTTTATCGTTCGAATAGGGTTCAAAATCCAATAACTTTTTATAGAAATTCGCTTAACAAGACTCAGGTTATACTTTTTCACGTCAAAAAACTTAAATTTGTGAATCTCTATAATAAATTATCAAACATGATTACAAATTAATTAAAAACTAAAACCAGCCCAAGTCACAAAAAGAAGAACCCCGTCCAACAGTTCCGTCTGTGGCATGGTGCCCATAACGCTGGTGGCGTTACCTCTCTGTATTGCTAAAGAAATACGTTGGGAAAGGTAAGCGCCAGCCCTATGGTCCCCCGAAGCGTCAACGAGACGTTTAGACACTGCCATCATGAAGGATTTCATGTCAGCAATTATTTGTTTGTATGTTTTTTTGTATCAATATATTCTGCAAATAGGCCACAAGGGCACTTTAATCATAATTATTAATAAAAAATAACATTAAAACTAACCTATTGCTAAATATAAACCTAATAAAGATCCCCCAAATCGATCCGTTGTGGCAGGCTGCCCACAAGGCTGGCTACATTCCCCCGCTGGATCGCAATGCCTATCCTTTGGCAGAGTAATGAGCCAGCCCTGCGATCTGCGTTGGACTCCCGTAGTTTTTTATTTATATTTTTTATTAAATTGTGGGCGTCCGGACTCCATGGCCCTAGGGTTTCGACAGCAAATGCCGCAAATATGTTATTGTTTGACAGATCAAAAAAAAAATCTAAAATTGTTGTAAAATTCTGAATCTCTTACTGTTAAGTTGGGTGTTTATTTTTCAATTCTTTAGATATCGATTTGTTCAACTTAATAATTTCATTTCAGGAGTTTGGTGACACTCAAGTACCTGGGCACGTGCAGCGAGCCCATAGCTGAGGAGCCGAAGAACTACCTGTATCGATAGAATATCGACTATCGACATCACCAGTCACATCGATAATTCCCTTCCAATCTATATCATTACGAAATACTCCACTTTAAATTAGTGCCACTTTAATATTAAGTAAAAAATCATACCTTTGATGGAGTACAGACATTATAGTCTTATTTAATCAAGGGTGTGATATGCATATTGGTATAGCATAGACGTTGCATGGTTCAGGCGATTTGGAACCGTAACATGTTGGTATAACGCATATTTTTATGAAAATCATTCTAATTAGACAGCGGGTAGACAGCGGTGAATATTTAGCACATGATATGATTATCATTTTGTCAAGTTTAATTAACTAATTCCGGGTTTTCCCATACCTATTTAATATAAACTTACATGCACGTAAGCTTGTAATTATACATCGTGGGCGTTAATAACCAGAAAGATTTAAATCAAGGATTTTACAGCCAAATTAGAGTATATAAAGTTATATAACATATAGTCCAAAAACCCATAATTTAAGAGATATTAATTATTTAAAACAAATCATAAGTTAAAAAATCTCAATTCTAACACACCCTAAAGGCGTGACGTAGCCACCTACCACTTTTACATGCAGGCGCACTAACTGCATGGTTGTTGGTTGTCAGCCAATTTCACTTATTAAGTTTGGTGTCTATCCTACAAAAAGGTTTCACTATCGAAAGTCTTGCTCTGTTCTCAATCGCGAGAGTGCAAACTACTTACCTTTACTGATAACTGGCTGATATTTTGAAATTGATGTCACTAAAATGACAATGCTCGCTCTCTGTTTCTCAACTTGAGATTAATTAAACTCGCTCACTCTCTGAAGTAAATGTTCACAAAGAAGCGATCAATTAATATGATTTAATTTACACTGAAATAGTAATTTAAGGCACGTAATTGCACCCATGTTGATATAGCATTATTTACTCGTACTGTCGTCAAAAATACGTGGTTTAAATCTTTCGGATTATTGACGCACACGGTGTATTGACCATGGGAAAGACGATTTTACAACTCCCATGAATTCCATTCTCATGATTAAGAACGTGCGCCGGTTTGAAGATGTCACCCGATATTCCACCTTAAAGACGTGAGTGACGAGTTTCATTATATTAAGGCAAGGCCCATTCACAGATCTGACGAAAGTTCTGAAGTTTGAGCATCCAGTGTGAAGAAATAATGTAGAATAACACTACACAAAAATTACTGTGGATTGAAAAGGGAACAAAGAAATACAATAACCGAATAAAATATTGAAAAATGCCTTGATAACTGTTAAAAAAATCTAAAATAAAATCATAAAAATAAAGTTTCATGCTGTAGATTTCGTAATTATCAACACGTGATTTTTGTTTCAAAAAAGATAGCTTTTTTTTGCTAATCCAATAGTAGGACAGATTTTTCATAAGTGATCCAGTGTTCCAAAAATCAATTAAAATGTACTAAATATTTACGAAATTACTCGCATAGCTTCCGTAGAGAGCGGGATGGTTAATGTAAACTCACACGTGTCAGAGGTGGTTATTTGTATTGGAATGGCTTTGCCTAAGATTTTAGTATTTTCAACCGTTTAAGAACCAGATAACATCAGTTCAGAAAGTGTTTCAAATTCGTTTATATAACCATGCAATTATTCTAAGCTTTACCTTATAGCGACCAACTCAACGTAATTGGTCTTCCATTTTTGTCGTATCCATCTTTACATTTCAATATAAAATTAATTAAGTACAAAATGTTACATAAAAGTGACATACAAGCGGGCATAATGAGGGCTACCGTATGAATTCGCCACTAGAGGCGCTAGTGTGTTCATCATCATCATCATCATCATCATTCAGCCGGAAGACATCCACTGCTGGATATAGGCCTCCCCCAAGGAGCGCCACAGCACACGGTCGCGAGCCACCCGCATCCAGCGACTCCCCGCTGCCTTGACCAAGTCATCAGTCCACCTAGTGGGAGGCCGTCCAACGCTCCGTCTTCCCGTGCGAGGCCGCCACTCGAGAACCTTTCTTCCCCAACGGTTATCGGTTCTACGAGCAATGTGGCCCGCCCACTGCCACTTCAACTTGCAGATTCTCTGAGCTATGTCGGTAACCCTCGTTCTTCTGTGGATCTCCGAGTTTCGGATCATGTCCCGCAGAGAAACTCCAAGCATAGCTCTCTCAATCGCACGCTGAGCAACTCTGAGCTTATTTAAGAGGCCCACATTCAGCGGCCACGTTTCAGTTGCATAAGTCATCACTAGTGTGTTCAGTCCTCCGAAATGTCAAAATTCATAGTTTGTGGGTTACGCGGTATTTCTAATTAAAATAATATGGTGACTATTTTGCAATACCTGAGATTGATTATGGCAAACACGCTAACTCTGCGAGGAATAATTTGGCAACACTGTGCGTTATACGTCATATTTGTATGAAAATGTGACGTTTATTTATTTATTTATTGCATCCATGGTTCACATTTCGGTCTCACATTAGTACAATAGGTTTCACATGGACCCTGGTAGGGCACAGCAATTGGAAGCCTAAAGTCTAGCTTAATTGTAAAGTCATATTTTATAATCGAAATACGTATGGATAAAATAATTACAATGTCATCTAATAATGTTGGATTACTCAATATAATTACTGGGGTCTAAATCTATAAATATGCGTAATAATAATAACAAAATTAGAATAGTCAGGTATTATTCAGATTACAATTCGATCGTCGAATTTGAGGTAGTGTTGCCAAATTATTTCAATGCAGAGTTAGCAGTAGACTCTATGCGTTAGGGGTCAACGAATTTCAGTGCTTTGAGATAATTTTATCGTTAGTAAACTTATGTCCTATTTTTTCCGAACATAATTTGGACTTCGCTACAAGACGGGATTGCTGGAGGAGTCCCTTTTCTTTAGTCCGTGTAAGTCGGACGATTGTGCGTAGTACGAGTTTGTGTTAAAATATGATTTCAACATTAACTTTGTTTTCACGACCAAATTTAGAATAAAGGAAAAATTGAAAAATTTAGACACCGAGCAGGATTCGAACCTGCGACCTCCCGGCACTCGCGGCCAGTCGCTCTAGCCAACTGAGCTATAGGTGCAATCGTCACCCAGTCCCAAATTCATCAACTGTTCCTTCGTATTAAGCAGTACCGCTGCTAACGTAAACTATATTTTATACAAACGCCTTAAGGGAGGCGTACAGCGACATCTACCAGAAGACTCATGCTTCATTAACGGCACTAACGTCTCAAATCATATTGAGAATCGTCAGTTGCGATGCGCCATCCCATACCCAAATTTAGAATAAAGGAAAAATAACCAATGAAAAAGTTTGACAGCTGGACAAAAAGCACAGTGGCGCCAACTGGTGAGCACAAAAACGGTAGCCCCCATTCAACGTTGCTATTTACAAAAGATTTACATCTCCAATATCTAAATTATCAGCTTTCAATTAATTTTTAAGTGACCATAATATTAAGAACTAAGTTTGGACTGTTTAACTTATTTTTCTATTTATTTTCTAATAGTAGTTTAAGATTTTGTAAATATTTAGTGAATTCTTTAACACTTATTTATTTTATTTATAGCTATTATAACAACACAACATTTCAAAAAGACTTACACATCACAAACATGTATCATAAATTAAAATCAAATGTTGTTAGACAGAAATAGAAACATAGAACCCGACCACAAATATATGTACATGTAGAAACTGATAATGATAAAAAACACTAGAATTACGATTTGAAACGGGATATTTACCATGTATATTTGCGAAAAAAGCGAACCAGGAAGAGGGTAGATCGCTATGGTCTGTGGGTAGACCACAACTAAAACTCGCAGCACGTCAGTTAATCCTTGATAATGGCGCTTGCAACAGTGCCGAAATATCGGGAACTCACAAATACAAATATACATGGTAAATATCCCGTTTCAAATCGTAATTCTAATGTAAATGACCATGGAAGCTTGAAATCTTATAAAAACACTCTCTCAACTCAAAACTAAAAAGCTATTGCTCAAAGGTTAACTGGAAGAGATCCCTTACAGGAATAAGTTCGCATTTGTACAGTCGCCATCAAATATATCTGTACTCTTCAGGGTGCTCAAAAATATCTGAACGTGCACTTTAACGTCTTGTTCAGATATTTGTGAGCACCTTGTTCGCTCCTATATATCTGATGGCGACTGTACATGATTGATCTGTTTTTCTGTATAATTTATTTTACCTTGTCTTGTGTACAATAAACTATTTACATACATACATACATAAATGTATTTTCTATTCAACAAAAAATCAAATCTGTAATATATTTATGTCACACCTGGCCATAAAGTGGCAATTACCGCACACTCCGCACGCGGAAAATCCCACTTCCTGGCCAGAGGGTGACATAAAATTTTGTACTTACCTCGGGTGCTAATTAAGAAAGCCTCAGATCGCATAATTATCGCCCTTGCCTTCGGCTCGGGCGTCAAATACCTGCTATCTGAGACATTCTTTGTTTTACCGCCCTTGGTAAGTAATGTACTATTATATTCAACAAATTGAATCAGTAATATATTTCTTTTACACATTTGACATAAAGGGCTCTCTGACAGAATCGTAACCAAACCTATTCGTGGCGATGTGGCCAGTATGTATATTTACAAGTTGAACACAGAGGTTTTGCTATGACCTGATGAGACCCCCCACATACACACAAAAACAAGCTAATTGCGTAACTTTTCGAACAAGCATTAGCAAATATCGACTTGTCATTTTCATTTAGTTGCGGCCTGATTATATTAGATTTGCATTTTAATGTACCGTAAACTTCCCAACTATAGTCCAATCACACAACTATGATCCAAAAGATAACTCCCTAATTTCTATCAACATACATTTTCTATGAGTAATTTTAGACTCTTTTATTTTAATTTGTTTGATTCATTTTATTTTATTTTATTTCGAAAGGTACATAAAACAGACAGTAATCGAAACGTACAGTGAAATAATATATATAAGAAGACACACATGACTAGATTACAGTCCAAAAATATATGTACACATCATGGCTATGAGTTACAATTTAGGGAGAAAATAAAAAAGTAGTTTGAATTACAGAGAAAGTGAATAGCAAAAGGCGAACAAACAGTTATTCAATAATTTTAAATTATTTGTAGCTAAAAATACAGATTTTTTGAATTGAGAGATATTGGAAACATAAACATCAATTGCTCAAGCTTCGAGTTTATCCTAATAATAGTCTTACATTAAACCGTAATGTTCGAGTTCATTTGGACCATAGTTGGGTGGACCTGGATTATAGTTAGGTACTTTTACGGTACTGTAATTATGTATTCAGAAAAACAAGAAAGAGAAGAAAATATAAATATAGTGAAAACTAGACTTTTTTGACTGTGACTTTATAGGCCATGCCCAATAAAGCGATAGAAGAGCGTAGTTAGAGAGTAGTCTGGGGAAAATCCAGGGGAAACCTCCGACATGATCACGCGGGCGGTTTAAACACTGGAATACTCTAAGGCTCGTTTTTATAAAGATCCGTTAGACCTTATGTCGGTTTGTTATGTCAAAAAATGTACTGAGCTACTGAAATTTAATCTGACATTTGGTCGGATCTTTATAAAACCCGGCCTAAGAGTTTTTTTTTTCTTGAACCTGACTGTGGCTTTATAGGCCAGATCCAATAAAGCAATAAGGAGTGCACGGTTGGACAGTAGCCTGGGGAAAATCCAGGGGAAACCTCCGACACGACCACGCGAGCGGTTTAAACCCTGTAATACTCTAAGTGTGCGCTCCAGTGAGATTGGTTGATCGCTTTCCACCGAATCCCAGGTGTGAGTGGAAGCTACTAGGAGTTTACCAGTGCCACATTAAGCAAAGAGGTTTGGGTTGAGAATTTAGGTTTAGAGGTAGTCGGTATGCTGTCGGTATCACACCTATATTTCTGGTCAAGTTTCTATTGAAATTGTTCGACATCGTTGCATCAGAATTCGTTAAAGTTCTGTGTTCGTAAAATTATCATTGTTTACTATGAAAATATAGTAATTAGTACTGAAATGCTTATCTTAATAATACTATGTATACACTCCAGTTTTACTGTTTGAAAAATAACAAACCGATTATTAAATTAAAAGGATAATTTTATGGTTTTTATTGGATTTCCTTTTGTCCTTAGAACTGTTTTATACAACGACGGGATACAATAGAATTACGATTTGAAACAGGATATTTACCATGTATATTTGTATTTTTGAGTTCCCGATATTTCAGCACTGTTGCAAGCGCCATTATCAAGGATTAACCATTGGAGCCATTGATAATGGCGCTTGCAACAGTGCCGACATATCGGGAACTCAAAAATACAAATATACATGGTAAATATCCCGTTTCAAATCGTAATTCTAATATAAATGACCATGTAAGCTTGAAATCTTATATTGACGGGATACAAGCTTACGGCTGATGGTAAGCAGACACCACAGCCTATGGACGCCGGCACAATCACGTTGCTAACCTTTTATTGACTTGAGGATTAGTTGTGGTGACAGCTAGAGATATATGCAGGTCCCTCACTATCAATATAGCTTCCTCGGGAGCTCTGGAGAAGACTTTATTCACCACCAATAACACAACACCACATAGAGTGGTGGAATGGAATGCTCGTAACATATTGGATCTTGAGACGTGCTTGGCAAGAACAGGCATTTCAGTTTTTTTTTTAACGCAATAAAGCGATAGGAGTGCGCGGTTGAAGAGTAGCCAAAATCCAGGGGAAAACCTCCGGCACGACCACGCGTCTGGTTTGGAACACTGGAATACTCTAAGAGTTTGCGCTCAAGTGAGATTTGTTGAGCGGTTTCAACCGAATCTGAGGTGCGAATGGAATCGAGCTACTGGGAGTTTTGTCGCTGGTTCACTAAACCTAGCCTAGTTGAGAAGAGTCCAGCAAGAAACTCAGTTTCGCTGTGGCATACCTCTCTCTACCGTTGACGCGTGTCTGTGTTGGTTGAAATCGGTCGGTTTTTCAAACTGCGGGGACAGAGTCGCATGGTATCTAAGTGGATCATAGTCAGATTTAAGTTCGCGTCTTTTCGGTGAACATATCAAAAGTTAATAGCCACAAAGCTTAATTTTGGATTGGTCTAGTAACCCGCATAAACGGTGTTTCCGTAACTATAAATCCATGTAATAAAAACGTAACTTATATGTACATAAGCCGTTTATTGACCACCGGGTGGACAACTTTTGTTTTTACAACTGACAATGGCAATATTACAAACTCCGTTCATTACCTAAGTCCATGCCCGTTTAATGAAAATAAGAATGTGTTTCTAAGGTAAATGTCTACTGTAGTTCTGTTATCTATTTGAATATATTATCACAGAATAGATTCAAACAAATCTTGGCTGTCTCCCCGTTATTTAAAGAGACAAGACGATCTAATATCAGTTAGTTTACTTAATTTATTTTTCCGTAAAATATACAGTAAACAAGTACGCAATCCATATACAAATATCGGGAACCCCAATGTTTGTAAAATTTCGTCTGCATTTTAAATAGTTTTTATGTTGTCAGTGTGACGAGATATGCTTTAAGTATTTACAGAACTAAATTCCATGTGCTAAGCGTAACTGACTACATGATAATTTCGCCACAAAGGTGTTCACAAAATACAGCACATTTATTTATCTGGCACGCGTCAGCATTTCCATCCTCACCATTTAGATTGTTGGCAGTCCAAAACTGTGCGTTTCTCAAGAAATTTCCTGCCTCGCACAACCAAACTATGGAATGAACTGTCGCCTGCGGTATTTCCGGACCGATATGACCTTCAAACCTTCAAGAAAAGAGCGTATTCCCTTCTGAAAGGCCGGCAACTCTGGTGTTGCAGGTGTTTATGGGCGACGGCAATTGCTTAACATCAGGCGATCCGTCTGTTCGTTTGCCCCCTATAACATAAAAAAAAAACAAAGATTGAGCATTGCCATCCAACGTGGCAATGCGGCCAGAATTTTGGGATAATAAAGGTAGCATTTTAAAACGGTATGACGTCATACAGTTTCGTTTCGGTAAGGTTACGATACCGCAAAATAAATTTTTCGGTAGCGAAATATAACGGTACCGCTATTTTTTTCGATACCTGAACCGTTTTCATTAAGGTATCGTTTGGCTTTAAGAGGGTACCGCCAATGGCGCCAACCAACCAGCGCTAGTTATTGGGTGAATGCCTAAAATACCAATTTTTGTTAAGTTTCCATCGGCGCGATAGATTACTGACGTAGTCGCTGTTCGCTGTTATGTTAGTCGTCGTCGGTACCCATCGTAAAAGTTACATTCGAATTTTTTGGTACCGCAACAATACTGGTGGCTACCGTTATAATAAAGGTTTGTTCTGCAAATAGGCCTCAAGGGTACTTTTACAAGTCAAAATCTATCTATCACTACATAGTATAAAACAAAGTCGCTTTCTCTGTCCCTATATGTATGCTTAAATCTTTAAAACTACGCAACGGATTTTGATGCGATTTTTTTTAATAGATAGAGTGACTCAAGGGGAAGGTTTATATGTATAATACATGCATCAGCATTGCACCCGTGCGAAGCCGGGTCGGGTCGCTAGTATCAAATAAAAATAATACAATAATCAAAGTATCATTAATTAAATGTAGCGTTACATCATGTCAAAAATAAGACTAAGAAACTAATAAAAATCGACATTTGTTAGAGATGTATAAGGTCTCTAAGCATCAAGATAAAAGGTAATAAGGTAGGTCTAGGTACACTAATCATAATAAAATATTGTGTGTGTAAGAATATTAAATATTGTACAGGTACTGCCGCGGGGACATACATGTTGTGGTTTGTTTTCTTCTGTGGTTTTTTTCAATATGTGCATCTTCTGTCTGTGAATAAATGTTTCTTTCTTTCTTTCTTATATATATCTAATTAACTAATTTTTCCAGTTGGATCATTTTCAGATTTAGGTTCGCGTCTTTTCGGTGGACATATCAAAAGTTAAGGGCCAAAAAGCTTAATTTTGGATTGGTCCAGTAACCCGCACAAACGGTGTTTCCGTAACTATAAATCCATATAAAAACGTAACTTATATGTACGTATACATAAGCCGTTAAGTATTGACCACCGGGTGGACAACTTTTGTTTTTACAACTGACAATGGCACAGTTGGTCCTGAGCACGGCATCCGCAGGGGCGTATTTACCCTAGGGCCATCCGGGCCATGGCCCGGGGCGCCAATCCGCCAAGGCGGCGTAACAGCCTAGCCACCCCCGACCGGCAGCTGCAACGTGTGTTTTTATTACAGAATCCTTAGAATTTAATTTCAAGTTTTCTTTTAATTTTCAAACTTTATTGCATTTTTTGAAAAAAAAACACTATAAAAGCCTCTGCGGTACCGGGACTACCGGGATTGTCAGCCTCGTATCTCTAGATGGCCTCGTTAATACTCGGCCATCTATAACTACTCGGCCGGCAATTCCCTATTTCGCGGCCTCTTCTACAATAAAAATGTAGACTATTAAAAAAAAAATTACATTATTTTTCTTGGTTTATGGGGCGGCGAACCTTATTGGCCCGGGGCGTTAAATTTAAAAAATACGCTTCATCCACATGAAGCTAGCTAGATAAAAAATTGGGCCAGACACGAGCCTTAGGAACATCCAATATGTAAGCACTCTCATTATGCGTGCAAACATAGTCACCTGATTAATCTTTATACATAAGAATAGCAATTATATATTAGCGGTAGCGCTTCAAGAAACCAGTAGCACCATGGGGACAGACGGTATTGGACGTTGAGCACACAAGTCGTTTTTGACACTGAGTCACTGACAACATATAGATCTGTAAAAGATTCCACGTACATTATTGTACTATTGTCATACTCACGTTACCAGTAATTTAATACTTACTAGTTTGTGTATAAATTTTAATTAAAAAGTTTCATAATGAAGAAGTATTATTTTCTGTTTGGAGAAGGAAGTAAAGTTAACCAAATAATATGTGCGGTGTTAAGTGAGTATTACTTTTTAAATTAAAATTGTGTGTTTTAAAAACATAAAATCACAATTAGTCAACTGTGGTTTAAAAAATTAGAATTACGATTTGAAACGGGATATTTACCATGTATATTTGTATTTTTAGTTCCCGATATTTCGGCACTGTTGCAAGCGCCATTATCAAGGATTAACTGACGTGCTGCGAGTTCGAATCGTAATTCTAATGTAAATGACCATGTAAGCTTGAAATCTTATATTGTTTAGAAAATTGTTAAAGTTCTTCATAAAAAAAAATAAAGAATGATGATATGCTTAAAAGAAACAGTGAAAGACTTTAATTTTATTCTAAATTTGCTTTATCTAAAATATTGTAAGGGGTGTAAAAATAAGCCTTGCTTTATTTTATCATAGGATTTATCAACTTTGAAATATATAGTAAAAAAAATTGATGATATGCTTAAAAGAAACAGTGAAAGACTTTTTAATTTTATTTTAAATTTGTTTTATCTAAAATATTGTAAGGGATGTAAAAATAAGCCTTGCTTGTATTTTATCATAAGATTTATCAACTTTGAAATACCCTTAGTATTTCAAAATTGATAAATCCCATACCACTTGTAATTTAATTTTTAAGAGGTCAGTGACAATACCCGAAGTTTATTTACATGCGGAAGACAGACCGTTGAATTGGTATCGATACTGAAATAGTTGAAGCGATGTGAAATAATTGAAATAAATGAATTGATTCTGCAAGTAGGCCGCAACGGCACTTTTACAAGTCAAAAACTACTAGCGTTTCTCAAGAGACCACTGCCAAGAACGCTTCAGTAATTTTCCCAAAAATATGCTTATTAAAATAATACCACTTGGGTCATTATACTATTTCTTGACCAGTTTTCTATTACAAAAAAAATCTATGATATGTATTGAATTAGTCTACAAAAATAGGATCTGGAAATAGTAGGTACCTGAACCTAATAAAAGGATATAGGAAAAAATACCAATATTAAAATATTGCTGTAAAAGGTGGGTAACACAGTGGTAAAAATATTTTTTTCATAAAAATGGTGAGACATCCAAGGACCACTGAGTTACTCGGTATTATGGATATTAGCTGTTCGTTAATTACCAAAAGTGATACTGCAATTAAACCTCTTTCTGAATAACAATACAAAAATATGAAGTGAGGGCCAAGTATTCCAAAACATGCATTTAAAAGAAAAGTGTCTAAAAATTATGTACATGAAAAAGTAGAATGGCCCTCTTAACCTAACTTAAGTAGGTAACTCTGAATGGAAAACAATAAATAAGGATTTTTAAAAGGAGGGAAAAAATAACAGTAGGTATTTACAATGTGTAGTTCCACAAGAAAACATGTAGAAACTGAATATGTATTACCAAATACGAGATAAGGAAAATAACAATAGTGGAAAATACTTCTCTTAGGACTATCTAATTTTCTTGTGGAACTACACATTGTAAATACCTACTGTTATTTTTTCCTCGTTTTTCATTCAATTCAGTCTAAAAATGTTTTTTTTTATAAGTAAAAACTAGATAGATCTATAGTTATATTTTTCCTGCATTGATATCAATTTTAAGTAATAATTTCGTAT
The DNA here is from genome assembly GCA_963556455.1 of Epiblema foenella. Taxonomy (NCBI): domain Eukaryota; kingdom Metazoa; phylum Arthropoda; class Insecta; order Lepidoptera; family Tortricidae; genus Epiblema; species Epiblema foenella. The sequence continues at coordinate 1,506,044 of OY747118.1, forward strand.
TTTTTCCTTGGTAAACTTCGTAAATAAGGGGGGGAAGTATTTTTTTTTACCATTTTGGTACGGAACCATAAAAAATTACTGATTGACCGACAACATTAGCTACGCAGTTTTAAACCTCTATTTTTCTATTATATTCTTGTGCTTATACTGAAATGTATCTACGCGTCAATTTATCAATATTGGTACACTCAATAAAACCCATTGCCATCATTAAAATCGTCAATTTACTGTCAACGTCATTTGTTTTGCTGATCTATTAAACTCGAGTGTGGCGTTCGCTATTTGACTATTTTTAGGGTTCCGTAGCCAAAATCGCGAAACCGTATCTGTCCGTCCGTATGTCACAGCCGATTTCTTCGGAAACTATAAGCACTACAATTATGACATTTGGTAGACAGCTGCATACCATGAACCGCTACATAAAAATTATGTTAAATTACAAAAATAATATTAGATTATGGGGGGACTCCATACATTATCTGACTGACGATTCTGAATGGAAGATGCATTTATTTTTCTGTTTACTTTTCATCGTGTTTTGTATTACTCTGGTTGACATTCTGTTATTTTTATTTTTCCTGTTATGACGATCATGATAACAATTCTTGTAATCTTGACATGTGTGCAAACTTATAATGTAATTCCTTATCATGAAATAAATTATCTAAAATCTAAATCATGTAACCGGTGGATGAAAATAAAAAATCAACGCACATAGTCGTGTGGGGTATCGATGGATAGGCCTTTAATAATGATATGGAGGTATCTAAAAAACTTGTCCATTTAAGTCAACCGTTGGTGAGATATTAGCTGTCAAAGTCATAGACAGTGTCCCCTCCCCCCTCCCAGCCTCTAATTTCCAAACTATGAAGTTTAAAATTCTGAAAAAAATTTAGGTGGTGTGCATTAATAAGCACTTTCAACGATTTTGGGTTCCAACAAGATAGGTCTTACGGTTTTTGAGTTTTTGCTGAAAAACTGTCTTGCCCAAACAAAAGCTTGTAAGTGCCGTGAGTTCCCTATGAAGATACGACCTTTTTAGATTCAATGTATTGGATAGTGATTTTAAATGTGGACTAGTAGGGGTTGGTACGGAACCCTTCATTGTGCGTGGTCCGACGCAATAAGTTTTTCTAAATATTTTACACTAGTTTTATTTAACATGATATTTAATATTTTTAAACCCGCACGCGAATCTCGTAACTTTATGTACTAACGGTAGATAGATTTTACTGTCAATTTTGAAGTATAAATGTATGTGCTGACACTTGAAATTTGACATTAAAATGTACCTAACGGTAGTACAAAGGTTACGTGATTGCCCCACCGTTATACTTGCTAATAATTTAGGTTAATTTTTATTTTACATGATATATTATTCTTCGCAATATCCAACAGTATTAGCAATTCCCGGGATTCTATCATAAAAATATCAATCTCCAAATCAATCGACTATTGCGATATCTCGCTCCGTTAACATTGTTATTGCATGGGTTTTTAGGAGTCCGATTTAAACCTGGAAACGTTAATTTTTTTAACAGTTATTTTTGAAATGAAATGAAATCATTTATTCTTCAATTCAGGCATGTTACAGGCACTTATGAATGTCAAAAAACTACCACCGGTTCATAAAATAAACCTCTGCCTCGAGAAGAACCGGCGTAAGAAACTCGGCGAGGTGTCATTTTTTTAAAAACAATATACAATGTATATAAAATAACAGTATCATAATACAACAGAATTCAAATGCTACAATATAAACATACATACATATTTTTTTAATATTAAGTACAAAAATATTACTGTGTTAGATTGCTTGTGCGGGACGGTATCACTGCCAAACAACCCTATCCATGATATAATCGTTTATCTTATAATATGCTTTTGAAATAGGTGTCTGTTTCACGAAAGACTTAAATTTAGAATCCGTAAGTTCAGTAATGTGTCTTGGAATTTTATTGTAGAATTTTATACAATTTCCCATAAACGACTTTTTCGCCTTCACTAGTCTATAAAATGCAAGTTAGATGTAAAATTAAATAAAGATCATGACAGGATTAAAAAACTGTACAAGTTTGCACTATTTTAGGTAATATAAAAAAATATAAAAATTCTTTAGATAATCTTACACAAATCAACCTAGCCCCAAACTAATCAAAGCTTGTACTATGGGTACCAAGTGACGATATAGATAAATAGATACTTAAATATATAGAAAACATCCAAGACTCAAGAACAAATATTCGTGTTCATTTAACGGTATTTTACCGACCCGTATTCTTTGTCTGCGATTTTACCTATTAACAAAGCTCCCGTCGAAAAAAACAAAGTTCTTTTATGTACAACTATGGACTTGTTCCACAGTAAACTTCCCTGTGTTCGTGTACGGAGCGAGCATCGGCTGGATGTCGCCGATGACGCTCCTGCTGCAGTCCGAGGACTCACCCAGAGGGACGCCGCTCACCGACAGTGAAGTGAGTCCCAGCCTTACTTACAGTCACCCTCAAACGTGTTATTTATCGTATGGCAATCATTTCGGACCGTGAGATCTTCGAGAAGACAGTACGGTTGCCAGTTTTTGTTGCACTTTTAGCACCACCCAGAGCTCACGTGTAGGGTAGCGGTGGTTACTCCCTACGGACGTGGTGCAACTTCGACCCCCCGTAAAGGATGCCCAGGGTCCGCTACCTAATCCCAAGAGTTGGCGTAAACTCCACAATCCACCGCCATAGTCCCCTGAAACGTTTTCTTTTATACAAAGACGGTGGCAAACAAGCGTACGGTCCACCTGATTATAAGCATACACCGCAGCCTATATACGCCCGCTAGGATGTAGTCATAGGCGTAATCTACAAGCCACCGACAGTCAGACGCCCTCAAACGTAGTCGCAATTGAAAATGATGGCTTACGGATACCCTTAAACGTAGGTTGCAATCGACAATTCACCATCTATATATCATAGTCGTAGTGGATAAAGTGGATATTCGTGTTTTTGTAAAGTTATATGCCCGATCCAATAAAACGGTAAGAGTGCGCGGTTGGAGAGTAGCCTGGGGAAAATCCAAGGGAAACCTCCGGACGACATACGGGCAGTTTAAACACCTGAACTGGCGCTCCAGTGAGATTGCCGCTTTCAACCGAATCTGAGGTGTGGATGGAAACAAGCTACTGGGAGTTTCGGACGTCCAATAAAGCGGTAGGAGTGCGCGGTTGGAGAGTAGCCTGAGGAAAATCCAGGGGAAACCTCCGATACGACACGCGGACGGTTAAAACACTAACTGTCGCTCCAGTGAGATTGCCGCTTTCAACCGAATCTGAGGTGTGGATGGAAACAAGCTACTGGGAGTTTCGGACGTCCAATAAAGCGGTAGAAGTGCGCGGTTGGAGAGTAGCCTGAGGAAAATCCAGGGAAAACCTCCGACACGACACGCGGACGGTTTAAACACTAACTGGCGCTCCAGTGAAATTGGCGCTTTCAACCGAATCTGAGGTGTGGATGGCAACAAGCTACTGGGAGTTTCGGACGTCCAATAAAGCGGTAGGAGTGCGCGGTTGGAGAGTAGCCTGGGGAAAATCCAGGGGAAACCTCCGAACGACACGCGGGCGGTTTAAACACTAACTGGCGCTCCAGTGAGATTGGCGCTTTCAACCGAATCTGAGGTGTGGATGGAAACACGCTACTGGAAGTTTTTTTTATACAACGCCGGTGGCAAACAAGCGTACGGTCCACCTGATGGTAAGCGGCCACCGCAGCCTATAGACGCCCGTAACTCCAAAGGAGTCACGTGCGCGTCGCCGACTCTTTATAAGATTTGAGGATGCACTGTGTTGACAGAAGAAGGAACACATTTAGGTCCCTCGCTCTCAACACAGTGCATCCTCGTGAGCTCTGGCAACCTTGCTCACCTCCAGGAACACAACACTAAATACTTGTAAAGTAAATAATGTTATTATGGCTGTAGTTTGACGACCGGTTTAGCCTAGTGGGTAATGCACGTGCCTGTGAAGCTGACGGTCCTGGGTTCGAATCCCGGTCAGGGCAAATATTTGTGTGATGAGCATGAATATTTGTTTCTGAGTCTTGTATGTTTTCTATGTATTTAAGTATTTATATCTATTCAATATATCGTCGTCTAGTACCCATAACACAAGCGTTCTTGAGCTTACTGTGGGTCTAGTTCGATTTGTGTAAGATTGTCCTCTAATATTTATTTATTTTAGTTTCGTCGGTAGCTCGTGAGGTTATGTGATAAACTAAACATTTCAGGTGTCATGGATGGCGTCGGTGCCGTACTTGGTGTGTGTGGCCGCCGACTTCGGCATGGCATACATGGGCGATCGGATAGGAAGGAAGTGGACGCTGCTCTTCATGTCAGCTATGAGCGGGGTAAGTTACTTGATGTTTGGCAGTGATAGCGTCCCGCACAAGTAATCTAACACAGAAATATTTTGTCCTTAGTATTAAAAAATATGTATGTGTGTTTATACTGTGGGTAGCATTTGAATTTTGTACTATTTCTACTGTTATTGTATAATATACATAGTATATTGTTTTGAAAAAATGACACCTCGCCGAGTTTCTTACGCTGGTTCTTCTCGAGGCAGAGGTTTATTCTATGAACCGGTGGTAGTTTTTTGACATTCATAAGTGCATGTAACATGCCTAAATTGAAGAATAAATGATTTCATTTCATTTTATTTCGATGGTCAATAATCAGCTAATATTCAGACTGCTTTCTTTTCTATCAATGAATATAGTTTCAAATTTGATAAATGAATTGATTCCTTTGAATTGATATGTAGCATTCCAGGCGGCATGCAATTTTTTTTTAATTTTTTTATTATAATCTGACCTTAAACTATGCACTTTCACTTATATGTAGCGAGTAAGGTTCACTAATAAGGACGCTGCTTAAGGCAAGGCCATTCCAGTGCAAATGACCCCCTCTAACACCCGTGAGTTTCCAATTAACCATCCCGCTCTCTACGGAAGCTCTGCGTAGTTATTTAGTACATTTTTATTGATTGTTGGAACACTGAATCACTTATGAAAGATCTATCCAGTTATTTCTTTAGAACAATAAAAAAGCTATCTTTTTTGTAGAAAAAAACGTATCACTGTCGTTGATAATTACGAGATATGCAGCATTATTTTTACTATGATATTTAGGATTTTTTGACAGAGTTACCAAGGCATTTTTCAAAATTATTTCTTTTCTTTATTTCTGTTTCAGTCTACTGTAATTTTTGTGTAATGTAATTCTACATTATTTCTTCACAATGGAAGCTCAACATTCAGTATTTTGGTCAGATCTGTAAATAGGCCTTGCCTTAAATCATTTTTTATAGATGATCTAGCCACCCGCCCCGGCTTCGCACGGGTGCAATGCTGATGCATGTATTATACATATAAACCTTCCCCTTGAGTCAGTCTATCTATTTAAAAAAACCGCATCAATCCGTTGCGTAGTTAAAGATTTAAGCATACATAGGGATATAGGGACATATGGACAGAGAAAGCGACTTTGTTTTATACTATGTAGTGAGTTGCCCGTGTGGTTGCCGGGTAAGAATTGCGCCACCCCATCTCTTCCCGTGGGTTTCGTAGGAGGCGAATAAGGGAAAATCGGAGGGTGGGCAGCAGCCTCCTTCAATCATTACCACCATCAAACTGCGATCGCCAACCCGCTTGCCAAGCGTGGCGACTACGGCAAATCCCCCCCAAGGGAAAATAAATTGGGGGAGGCCTATGTTCAACAGTGGACGTCTTTCGGCTGAAATGATGATGATGATGATGATGATGTAGTGATAAGGCCAATGAGTTTATGACAGAGTTAACTAGGTGGGTGGTGGTCAGTACCCACCCCACTACATAATACCAATGTTCGGTTGCAGGTCTGCTGGATAGTAAAGCTGTCATCGATGAGTACATGCGCGTTCATCCTTGCGCGGGCGGCGGTGGGCATCACCATGGGTGGCGCGTACGTCACCTGTCCGCTCTACACCAAGGAGATCAGCGAAGACTCCATACGAGGAGTCTTGGGGACGCTGGTAACTTCCTTTTTTATAATACGACCGTAGCAAACAAGCGGAACGAGGTATTCTGTCAGAGAACCAAAGTAAACAACACAGCTGAGCAACGCGTCTCGGTAAGCGTAATATGGGCCCGCCGGCCAGGTGGCGAGACGACATAATAATAATAAATATTTGTGGACTATCTACACAAGTCAACCTAGTCCCAAACTAAGCAAAGCTTGTACTATGGGTACCAAGTGACGATATAAATACTTATATATATAAATAGATACTTAAATACATAGAAAACATCCAAGACTTAGGAGCAAATTTCATGTTCATCACACATATAAATGCCCTGACCGGGATTCGAACCCGGGACCTCCAGCTTCGAAGGCAGGGTCACTACCAACTAGGCTAAAGCGGTCGTCACATATGTAGGAGGGGAAGCGACTGGATGCGTAAGGCAGAAAACCGAGATTTTTGACACGTCTTGGGGGAGGCCTATGTTCAGCAGTGGACTGCAGTGGCCTGATGATCGTAAGCAGACACCGTACGCTATGGACACTTGCCACTTTTTTTAACCTGACTGGTTTTATAGGCCGGCCCCAATAAAGCGATAGGAGTGCGTGGTTGGAGGGTAGCCTGAGGAAAATCCAGGGGAAAACCTCCTACACGCGGGTGGTTTTGAACTCTGGAATACTCTAAGGTTTGCGCTCCAGTGAGATTGGTTAAGCAGTTACAACTGGATCTAAGGTGTGATTGGAATTGAGCTAATTAGATTTTTGTCGCTGGTTCACCTAGTCTAGCTGACAGTCCAGCCAAGCGCGTTGCCCACCCTTGATATGAGTATCAATGGTAGAAGCCGAGGTTCGAACGAGCTCATATCTGATTACATATGACATCAGAATCAGAATCAGAAATTATTTATTGCCACGAATTAAAGTTACAAAATAAAGTCAACAAAAATACAGCAAAAAGAAACTACAAATTAAGATATAAAATAAAATACAATAAAAAAAATTGAGGCAATGGGTCTCAGTCTCAGCATGTGCTGGGAAAAAAAAAATGTCCATGCTCTAGCGTTTGTCGGTCGCAGAGACTAGAGAAAAAACAGAGAAAAAAACAAATGTATGCTGCGTTATGCGTGCTCTAGGTTTGTGACAAAATAAAATAAAAATAAATAAATAAATAGATAAATAAGCAGTAAATAAATATCTAAATGTACATGATGAAAAAAAAACAAATAAATGTTCATTTTTCGTGTGTGTTTATGTATGTCCTTTCTTCCGCAGGTAATCCTGTTCCATACTGTAGGGAACCTGTTCCTATACGTCATAGGAGACTACCTGAGCTACCACACCATCCTGTGGGTCTGTCTGTCCCTGCCCACGGTACACCTGGTGCTGTTCATGATGATGCCAGAATCACCTTCGTATTTAGTACGAACTGGAAGACACGAAGTAAGTCCACCAATTTTTGCCTTTTTTTCTGATCGTGAAGAAAGCAGTCGAATCCCAACAAGAGCTAGTTTTCTGTCTGGTTTAGAAGGTCATGGTGGTTTTCGTAAGAACTAGTTCTTACGCCAAATCTTTGGATAAGGTGTCGAAGCGGCTTCGTGGGGAACAACCTAGAAAACCCTAGAAGGATGATTGATTAACAGAGAATCGTTACTTCAAATCGACATTTATAAAGCTACTAGCATTTGGCTGCGAATACTCGTCAATCTTCTTAAGGATTTAATTTAGAACACCTATGTAAAATATGTGCTGTATCAGTACGCCAAGAACCTGGTCTTGGACCAGCAAATATGGATACTGCGTCAAGCTGCACCGAAAAAAGCCTAGCGGCTCTTAAAAGAATGATGATTATGTAAAATATAATAGAAAATAGTTTTTTTTTTAACTGGCCGTGGCTTTATAGGCCGGGCCCAAAAAGCGAGAGGAATGCGCGGTTGGAAAGTAGACTGCAGAAAATCCAGAGAAAACCTCCGACACGACCACGCTGGTTTAAAAACTCGAATACTTAAACGTTTGCGCTCCAGTCAGATTGGTTGAGCGGCTTCAACCGAATCTGAAGTGTGAGTGGAATCGAGCCCCTCAGATTCGGTTGAAGTAAATATTTAAAATCGCCCATCAGGAAGCCCAGCGGGTCCTAGCCTGGTTGCGCTGCCGCAGCGAAGATGACACGAAGGTGTGCCGCGAGCTCCAGCAGATTAAAGACGAGCAGACCAAAGACGAGAAGAGCAGCAACTTCGTGCTCAAAGCAGTCCGTGAGTACCTTTCCCATTTCATGATCTCCTGGTACCCTGATCCTTATTACAGTATGTATGTATGCTCTTTAACGATAAGACCGCCTCTTTTTTACCTCTTTAAAGGGTTATGTTCTGTACGGTGTTCTTTTTTGAGGTGTGCAATGTGTGTTGTGTTGTATATATGTATGGAATCACTTTGTGAGATAAGAACTCTTCCAGTTAACCTTTGAGGGATTGAATGGTAAGTGAAAGAATCAGATAGACAAACCTTGTAATACAACGTTAGAATAAGTGAAAGTAATTTGTAGACAGTTTATTTTGTGCACCTACAATTATTTGAGAACAGAAATTTTCATTTCGCTTAAAGTTCGATTGATATTTACTCATTACTCTCATCAGACCATTTTCTATGAAAGAAATCTTCCACACACTCAAGATTTGTCCTCAATTACATAATTCGACTTTCAGGTCAAATATTATGCTGGATAGGCAATATACGCACAAGTAATAAATATGAGATGTAATCTTTTATAACATCTTATATAATTAAAGTACACAGTATTATTACTATTTACTTAATAACATATAACACTTGATGTTTTGTTTACTTTCTCCATACAAATCTGTAGCTGGTTTGTGAGATATTATTAAATTTATGGCAGTGGCTTATGTTCATAAGCAAATACATATAATTATCATCATAACAAGTCAAGGCTTTAATTGTTATAGTAGGGTCATTCTACTTTTTCTGACACTTTTTTTTAAATGCAGATTTTGGAATACTTTGGACATCACTTCATATTTTTGTATTGTTATTTAGAAAGAGGTTTAATTGCAGTATCACTTAGTTTTGGTAATTAACGAACCACAGCTAATATCCATAAATCGAGTAACTCAGTGGTCCATGGATGTCTCACCATTTGTATGAATAAATGGTTTTTACCACTGTGTTACCCACCTTTTACAGCAATACGTTAATATTTAAGTATTTTTACCTATAAATTGCTTTTACTATGTTCAACGTATCATATATTATTTTTTGTAGTAGAAAACTGGTCATGAAAAAGTAGAATAACCCAGTATGAAGAGGTTTTTATCGCTTGTAAACAAATAAAAAAATGAATGTGTGGTAGTTATTAACCTGTCATCTACCAGTTCCTGGGATCCCAGGGCTCATTACAAAAAGCATGCTATTGTTTATTTCTTTCGCCAGGAGACGCCGGCTTAATGGTCCTCGCTATTAAAATACGTAATTTCAAATACTTAATATGAACTTATGTATGACACTGTATTGCACATAAGAAAACATTTACAAAATAAAGTAAACATAAAGATACAAAAGCGAACTTATTCCTAGAAGGTATCTCTTTCAGCTGACCAAAATATTTAAATACGACGAACTAGCAAATTAGATTCTCAGATTTCGCCACAACATTTCCAATTTTCTGCCAGATTCTTCAGCACCTCTCTAAGGGTCGGTTGCACCAACAAACGATCACAGGCCGGTCATCGTCTAATATGGCGCAGGCAGCTGTCATCTCATAGAAATGTGTCAAACTTTACATACAGTGTCTGTATTGCATAAGAAAACATTTACAAAATAAACTAAACATAAAGATACAAAAGCGAACTTATCCCTATAAGGTATCTCTTTCAGCTAACCAAAATATTTAAATACAACGAACTAGCAAATTGGATTCTCAGATTTCGCCACACCATTTCCAATTTTCTGCCAGATTCTTCAGCACCTCTCTAAGGGTCGGTTGCACCAACAAACGATCACAGGCCGGTCATCGTCAAATATGGCGCAGACAGCTGTCATCTCATAGAAATGTGTCAAACTTTACATTCAGTGTCTGTATTGCATAAGAAAACATTTACAAAATAAACTAAACATAAAGATACAAAAGCGAACTTATCCCTATAAGGTATCTCTTTCAGCTAACCAAAATATTTAAATACAACGAACTAGCAAATTGGATTCTCAGATTTCGCCACACCGTTTCCAATCTTCTGCCAGATTCTTCTGCACCTCTCTAAGGGTCGGTTGCACCAACAAACAATCACAGGCCGGTCATCGTCAAATATGGCACCGGCAGCTGTCATCTCATAGAAATGTGTCAAACATTACATACAATCAGATTTTAAAGAACACCGCTTACGATTACAGGCAGTTTGATGCAACCCACCCTAAGACCAGGGACCGATACCGGTATTTTAAAAAACCCTGAATTAGCTCAATATTTTGGATTATTTTTTGCTCTTTACGTAGGGCTGAATCATGTATTTAGGTAACAACGTCGTATTATTAGATTGTCCCATTAAAAACGAAATAATGAACCGGTGACCGTAATAATACCGGTATTTTTCTATGGAGAAAATACCGGTATCCGATCCCTGCCTAAAACTTCGTATTTGTTATTATAATTCGTGACATATTGCTGTGATTACTGTGATCACCTTTAATCATTTTTTTTCATTTCCAGTGTCTGACAAGATTCTTTTCCGAGCCTTCCGCATAGCCATGGTGGTGTCTCTCTCCCGCGAGGTGTGCGGCGCGGTGCCGGTGCTCAACTTTGCTGGGGACATTTTCAACATGGCTTCCAAGGGAACTGGGCTGGTGCTGACACCAAACCAGCAAGCTATGCTGTTGGGGGCGGTGCAGGTGGCCGGCTCAGCGGTGGCCTCTAGCATTGTGGAGAAGACTGGTAGAAAGGTAAGTCTCAAAACTTAAAGCTAAACTGTGCGGGGAACATCTCAACATGGCTTTCAAAGGCACAGTCGCCTCCAGTACTGTGAATAAGAACGTGAGAAAGGTATCTACCTAGAGTAGACCCTAGTACCTAGGTAGGTTTCTCTATTTAGAGAATTTAAGAACTGATTTATGTAAATAAATAAAATAAATAAATATCTTTGGACAATCTTACACAAATCAACCTAGTCCCAAACTAAGCAAAGCTTGTACTATGGGTACCAAGTGACGATATACGTACTTATATAGATAAACAAATACTTAAATACATAGAAAACATCCAAGACTCAGGAACAAATATTCGTGTTCATCACACAAATACATGCCCTGACCGGGATTCGAACCCGGGACCTCCAGCTTCGAAGGCAGGGTCACTACCAACTTGGCTAAAGCGGTCGTCGTGTTGTGTCCGAACAATATTGCATCTTGCACCGGTAACTAGCACAAATGAATGCGTGATAATAGTAGATTGTGTCTTAAGAAAGCAAAACGATACATTTACGGCGATAGCAGTATATTGAATCCTGAGTGAAGCGAAAGATTCTATAATAGAATTCTGATGATTCTAAAGTTGACTTGAGCGTAGAGAGGGATTCAAATGTTTACGCCCAAGACGAAAATAATTTTGCTAACTAGTGACACATAATGCTTTTCACACCTTCCTCCCCTTCCGCTCAGAGATCTCTGGGACATTATCTTAATTTCATTATACTCTTTGTTTAATCAGACTTGAGACCCTACACATCTCTAACTTTACTGATATTGTCATATTTGTAATAGATAACTTTGCAAGTTCTTCATTAATTTTGTTATATTTGTAAACTCGAAATTATTATTCTTTCTTGAACTGTAAATTAATATTTTAACACGAAAAATGTGGCCTATTTGTAGGATATATGTTTGATTTTCATTTTGATTTTAATTTAAGCCGTCCTCTTCCGGCGAAAAAGATAAACAATAGCATTCTTTTGTTAAGATCCCTGGGATCCCAGGGACCGGTCAACGACCGGTAATAAGAAGCGTATCATTAGAATTACGATTTGAAACGGGATATTTACCATGTATATTTGCGAAAGAAGCGAACCAGGAAGAGGGTAGATCGCTATGGTGTGTGGGTAGACCACAACTAAAACTCGCAGCACGTCAGTTAATCCTTGATAATGGCGCTTGCAACAGTGCCGAAATATCGGGAACTCAAAAAAATACTATTATAGATGGTAAATATCCCGTTTCAAATCGTAATTCTAATGTAAATGACCATGTAACGTTTCCCTGTTTCCATGTGATTGTGTGTTGTTTCGTTTTGACGACCGGTTTAGCCTAGTGGGTAGTGCACCTGCCTGTGAAGCTGACGGTCCTGGGTTCGAATCCCGGTCAGGGCAAATATTTGTGTGATGAACATGAATATTTGTTTCTGAGTCTTGGATGTTTTCTATGTATTTAAGTATTTATATCTATTAAATATATCGTCGTCTAGTGCCCATAACACAAGCCTTCTTGAGCTTACTGTGGGGCTAGTTCGATTTGTGTAAGATTGTCCTCTAATATTTGTTATTATTATTTCCGTGGGAAAAAAGCGAACCAGGCAGAGAGTAGATCGCTATGGTGTGTGGGTAGACCACAACTAAAACTCGCAGCACGTTAGTTAATCGCTTGCAACAGTGCCGAAATATCGGGAACTCAAACAAATACAAATATACATGGTAAACATCCCGTTTCAAATCGTAATTCTAATGTAAATGACCATGTAAGCTTGAAATCTTATATAGAAGCGTATCAAACTCAATCTTTTATTCACAGCCACTTCTCTTCTCGACATCGCTGGTGTCAGGTCTCAGCATGTGTGGGCTGGCCACCTACTTCCTGGCCAAGACCTACGGGTTCTACGCTCCAGACTGGCTGCCGATCTTCACGCTGTGCTTGTGTATCTTCTGTGACGCTGCTGGGTTACAGCCAGTGTCCGTTTTACTTGGGAGTGAAATTTTCTCATTTAAGGTACGGTCACAAAGCTTAATTTTCCTAGGCACACACTTAGACCCGGATGACGTAATCACAGCGTCTATCGAAAGATGGAACGCTGCGCTTACGGCGTCCAACTCTGACACGACGCGTACACTTAGGCATTCCCGCCGGCGGGGACGTCCACCGCGCGATTGCGACAACAGTGACACATATATTCCCTATTCGTCCCGGTACCGCCGCACACCGGGTAGAGTCAGTCCAACCCAGGTCGGGCCTAGCTGAATTTCTTGCTGGACTCTTCTCAGCTAGGCTAGGTTTAGGGAACCAGCGACAAAACTCCCAGTAGCTCAATTCCACTCACACCTCAGTTTCGGTTGAAACCGCTCAACCAATCTCACTGGAGCGCAAACTCTTAGAGTATTCCAGTGTTCCAAACCACACGCGTGGTCGTGCCGGAGGTTTTCCCATGGATTTTCCCCAGGCTACTCTCCAACCGCGCTCTCCTATCGCTTTATTGGGCCCGGCCTATAAAGCCACAGTCAGGTTCAAAAAAAAGCTTAATTTTGGATTGGTCTAGTAACCCAAACAAACGGTGTTTCCGTAACTATAAATCCATGTAATAAAAACATAACTTACATGCGCCTCTTGTTTGCCTTTACTCATTGTAGTTATGTACTGTACTGTGTTTTTTTTTGTTGAGGTTATGCAATAAAGAGTATTTGTATGTACATAAGCCGTTAACTATTGAGCACCGGGTGGACAACTTTTGTTTTTACAACTAACAATCACTCTAATAACTTAGGTCATCATCATCATCATCATCATTCAGCCGGAAGACATCCACTGCTGGATATAGGCCTCCCCCAAGTTGGGGGGGTTTTGCCATAATCCCCACGCTTGGCAGGCGGGTTGGGGATCGCAGTAATAATAGGTGTGACCTTCAGGGAACGCTGCTGCCCGTTCCCTGGATATTCTCCGTTAGTCGCCTCTTACGACACCCACCGGATGATATGGGGTGGTGCAATTCTAACCCGACACCACACGGGGTATACTTAGGTACATACAAAGATATATCTACTTATCCAAAATGTTGTATTTCAGAACCGAGGCACAGTCATGGCCACAACGATGGGAACATCGTCGCTAGCCGATTTCATCCAAATGCTGTTCTTCAAACCCCTGGCCAACCTGGTGGGCGTGCACGTAGCCTTCTACTTCTTCGGATTCATCTGCTTAATCAGCTCTGTTTATGTGATCCTGGTAATCCCGGAGACGAAGTCAAGAAGCTTGGAAGAAATCTATCTAGACCTCAGGACGAAGAAGGAAAAGGCATTAGAAGACTCAAAAGATATAAAACAGTTAGAAGCGTAAACAATTAAACTGGTTGTTCATGCTAGGATATTCAGTATTTTTATTTCGGAAACCACGCCTGACACTTGAGTATAAGCAATAGTTACTGGTAATGACAGATAACCATGCTATTGTAAAGAAATTAGAACGTAAAATATCTGTCTTAGTTTGGTCCATAGTTTCCGTCATCGGGATATGGCGCCGGCGGGACAAGCGTCAGTCCTTCACGCACAATCCTACACGTCAGGAGTCCATTAGCTCTAAGAATTTCACTAGCCCTAATTATGCGAACCCTAAAATCGAATCCAAATTTTCCTTTTTCCTAACTATTCATAGCACTAATGAATTTTCATAATGTCTAATTTCTCATGACCGAATCCTCAATAAACACTAATTTTATTTAAGCTAGCCGTCGTCTCCCGGCGAAAAAAATAAACAATAGCATTATTTTGTTATGATCCCGGGGATCCCAGGGACCGGTAGAGTAGTGTAGGTAGGTAGTTAAAGCCTAATATTACGAGTGCCCATGGCCCTGCGGCGCCCGCGTACCGCGTGCGGTATGCTAGGTATAAGGTTTGGTTTCCCCTCGGGTTGGAAGGTCAGATGGCAGTCGTTTCTGTAAAAACTAGTGCCTACGCCAAAACCTGAAATAATACAAATTAATGGGCACCTATTTAAAGGCACATAAAAAATCCTTACAACCTAAAACGGCTGATTTGCACAGCGCAAAGTAGCGCGTATTAGTAGCATTTGCTGTGCAATTAGTATTTTTGCTGTGCAAGTAAGTATTTTTGCTGTGCAATTTGTATTTTTGCTGTGCAAATCATTATTTTTTTTGATGCGCAGTCAGTATTTTTTGATATGCAGTTAAATATATCCCATATGAATATATAAAATATAAATGTAACTATATAAGGTTCTATAATTCACTAAAAATTATAAAAAAGTAAAAAAAGGAAAAATGTAATTGCCTAATTTCTAATAGCTTAATATGAAACTTTTTTAACATTGGTTAATAGGCAAATAGCATACTGTTAATACCTATAGGGTCATAGAATGAAAAGGCATTGAGATGGCAAAACGTATACTTAAGAAAGAAAGAAAGAAAATACATTTATTTAGCGTATAAGTACATACATTAAAACAGATACATAGCTAAAAAGGACCCCACTCAGCATAATGCCACGGCAAGCCGCAACGCTGATTTTCAGTGAGGGTCTGAATTAAACCTAACGAGTGATGACACAAACGCAGACAGAAAACAAAACAAACAATATATAGAGCATGCAACCAAAAAATAAACAAACAATACACAGAGAATTATAACAAAAAAAGATAGGCAGTTAACAACCACAAGCATTTTTTTGCGAACACACACATTAAGCAAAGAAACTAAGAAAACTAGAAGAAATTACAAGAAGCTACAAATAACTTACATGTAAGTAGTTATAAGTCAATTAAAATAGGTTGATGATATAAGAATATTCAGTATTTTATTTCATCCATTAACACTACAATAGTTTTCGGTGAAGGAAAAAATCGTGAGGAAACTGACCGGTACACATTTTGTGAAGAAATTCAAAGGTGAAGTCTGCAACCCACTGGGCCAGCGTGAGGACTACTGACCGTTCCCTCTCATCTATGAGAGTCAAAGTCAAAATCATTTATTGCAAGTTACATTACAGTTAAAAAGATGGAATTAAGAGTAGGTATACATGTGACGCCCTGCTAATTTATTTATTTATTTAAATATATTTACACAGCATTAAAAATTGAGTCTAATACTGCAAAACGAAACATCAACTTAAAGGAACAAAACAATGATACTAATTATTTACGTAGGTACACTAGAAAGCCTCCATCCTTCATCTCACAGAACTTCAGACACTCCCTACACACAGCCGTTCATCGCCACGCAAGCAGATCACACTCGGGTGCTGACACCAACAGGGCATTCAGCAGCGTCAGGGCGCGGAGGTGCGGTGAGTTCCTGTGAGACACAGTGCGAGCCGGAGGCACTGCTAAAAGCGGGCGCGTACGAGGTCTAAGATCCATTCGTGGGACTCCAGGAACGTGCAACCTCACAAATTGCCTCACTAATTCAAGGCGATCTGACTCTCCCCGTAATACACGGCAAACAAAGGAGAGTAGGCTGAAGTTGCACCTCACTTCCAAAGAGTGGAAAGTCAGAGTTCCAAGTAGAAACTTTGTGGGATAAAGAAATGGATAATATCCATACATTTTTTTATATAGAAATCTTAGAAATGCACAGCAACAAACTTAAGGCTCGGTTTTATAAAGATCGGTTAGACCTCATGTCGGTTTGTTGTGTCAAAAAATGTACTGAGTTATTGAAATTTGATCTGACATTTGGCCTAACGGATCTTTATAAAACCCGACCTAAGGGGACTAATTTATTACATAATTCTACTTATATCATTACTACTACTGACAATACGCTATAACTAAGATTTCAAGCTTACATGGTCATTTACATTACACTGTTGCAACAGTGCCGAAATATCGGGAACTCAAAAATACAAATACACATGGTAAATATCCCGTTTCAAATCGTAATTCTAACGCTATAACTAGTTTTGTAATTTAAATTGTTTCCCCCTTTGAGTTCCATAGAATGGCACGGATGTAGAGGCCCATTCTACTTTTTCATGTACATAATTCTCAGACACTTTATTTTTAAATGCAGATTTTGGATTCCATGGCCTTCACTTCATATTTTTGTATTGTTATTTAGAAAGAGGTTTAATTAGAATACCTATCACTTCGATAGTTTTGGTAATTACCGAACCACAGCTAATATCCATAAATCGAGAAACTCAGTGGTCCTTGGATGTCTCACTATTTGTTTAAAATAAATGTTTTTATCACTGTGTTACCCACCTTTTACAGCAATATGTTAATATTTAAGTATTTTTACCTATAAATTCCTTTTATTAGGTTCATATACTATTACGAAATCCTATTTTTGTACACTAATTCAATACATATCATCGATTTTTTTGTAGTAGAAAAGTAGAATGACCCAGAAATGAAGAGCTATCGAAGTGCTGTTAACTATTTGTCATTAAAGAATTCGGTTAAACTATAGAAACATCTACTACTATTAATTGTATTTGGACGCTCAGAGACCATGTACATCTCTGGGATATTAAATGAATTTTATTATACTCTTTGTTTAATCAGACTGAGACCTTATATACGTACATCTCTAACTTTACTGATTTTGTAATATTCGTAATAGATAACTTTGCAAATTTATTTTCAATATAGGTATGTCATTAATTTTGACAGTAATCTCAAAATTATTATTCTTTCTTGAACTGTAAATTAATATTCTGACATGAAAAATGTATTCTTATAGTCAGACTTTCTTAAATTGTAAATTAATATTTTGACATGTAATAGTGCCCATATGACCTATTTGCAGAATTACCCCCGTATTCATAAACGTCAATAAAACCTATATTAGTTAACTAGCCGCTAAAGTTCTTTGGTCCTTATCTGTCACTTTGACACACGTGCTTGTGAGACAGTGACAACAGACATTTTAGTTAGCAGAGGTTTGTTAAGGGTCCTTATTAGTTAAAAAACGCTGATCTATTTAGATGATTTTCTGATTGAATCGACACGTATCTTGACATTTTCTCAGTGTCACTATCTAGAAAAGGACTATTGCGACCTAATGTCATAAATTTTAAATGTATTTTTTGGATTTTTCATTAAGAAATATCGTTACAAACATCACTCCAAATTGACCATTTTCAAGCTAGAAAAAGTGTTTTTCCGCTTAAATTCTAATACATACAATAAAATCAAAAAATGGCCATGTTACTATCTAAAACTTTAATAAAATTATAGTATCCTTTAATCGCTTTAATGGTATTATCAATACTTTTGTCATAATTTGAAATCAAAACATTTTAAAACTTATAAGGCCTCTTAAATTTTATGAATAAGGGGGTAAATGTTTGATTTTGATTGATCTGTCAATAAGGTATCTTTTTAATTCTTTGTTGAATTGCGTATTTTTTTCAATGTTTTTTATACAGTTCGGAATGTGATTATATGAGGCCCAGCTGTAGGAGGTATAGTATGATGATGATGATTTAGTCTACCCATTAAAATCAGGCAATCTAATACCAAAATAATGTTTAAAAACTCTCTACGTAAATTTTTTGCTAGCAGAACCGAATATTCCTAATGATTCTGTACATAGTTTTGTCTGTATATAATATATGTATCTATGTATGTGTATATATTTGTTATTCGTTATTTATGTATGTATTGGTATTAATATGTACGTACTATATTGACACTTAGTATATTCGTTTTTATATTTGTAGTTGCACCGCCCACAATTTGTCTGCTTTGCCCTAAGGTTGACTGGTAGAGAATGCTTATGGCATTAAGTCCGTTTTGTTCGATAAGTTTTGCTTTTGTGCAATAAAGATTAAGTAAATAAATAAATTTACAAGAATGCAAACTGCAGCAGTACCACGGTGTACGATACGAGCGCGCTGAGCAACCGCAGCGGAAACGCTGCGTCCAGTTCGAACACACCGAAAGCTGAGAGCTTCCGCATGAGCGCACCGTTCAACCGCAGCACGTTCTTGCAGCTCTTGCGCATTCCTGCGAAGGTAAAAGGTTGTTTTAGGGTTCTGTTGTTGTAGCTCAAGGTCACCCAACGAGGAATGGAAAGAGCTATGCTCGGGGTTTCTCTGCGTGATAGAATTCGGAATAAAGCTATCCGTAGCAGAACTGGGGTCACCGACATAGCCTTCAAAATTGCGAGACTTAAGTGGCAGTGGGCAGGGCACATTGCTCGCAGGACTGACGGTCGATGGGGCCAGAAACTGCTTGAGTGGCGTCCACGCACCGGAAGACGAGCTGTCGGTAGGCCTCCGACAAGGTGGAGTGATGACCTGGTGAAGGTCGCGGGAATCCGGTGGAAACGAACGGCAAAGGACCGGTCTGAATGGCGAGCCTTGGGGGAGGCCTATGTTCAGCAGTGGACGTCTTTCGGCTGAAATGATGATGATGATGATGATGTTGTTTCTATGCAGGGCTGATTCCAAATTATACACGTAGACAAAGTAGCACTGAATTTATTAGCACTTTATATTTTTAATCACAATTTACAAGCAAGAGCGATGTGCATGGCTCAACGCCATGAGAGAGAGAGAGACGGCAATAGCTTCCGTCTTATTCGGAACAGGTTCCATAGCAAAACGGTAAAAAAGGAACCCTTATGTTTTCACTTTGTCTGTCTGTCTGTCACATAGCTAAATATCTCAAAAACTACTTATGCTATCGATTTTAAATTTGGAATACTTATAAAGAAGGCTTGCCTACGTACATAGAACAAGACTGTTTTAAATACATTAAACTAGTTTTTATCGACTGTGGATTTATAAAAAAATGGCGTTGTATTTTCGAGCTCATATCTTGACGAATCTAGCAACTTAAAAACTAGTTTGACGTATTTTAAAGGTACTTAAATACAATATACAGTACATATCATTCCTCTTTTGTAAATATCTATCGTTAAATTTAAATAATCACAAATATTCACACACTCAACCAGTCATCTACCAGTCCATGGGACCCCAGTGCCCTTACCATGAGTTTGCATGACCGTACTCGCTAGCGACTGCGTAAACGATTTAGTATGCCGATTCTTAGTTCTATTGCGTAACCGCCAGAGGCGCTGTACTTTTGCCTATGCAAAATTTTACGCAGTCGCTAGCAGCACTCATGGTGAAGGCACAGGACTCATTACAAAATAATGCTATTGTAAATTTTTTCCGCCAGGAGACGATGAGGAGGTTTTGAAATGAAATGAATTAATTTTATTCCAGACAAATGTCCATAAATTAATAACTTTTAAATTGTAAAGTGTGTAATTTAATTGTGTGTGTGTTGTTTGTTTTGTTTTGACTCACCTGCCATTCCATCATCATTTAATATCTGTGCACAACTGCTCTCGGCTAGTTTGACGGTTGTATAGAAATTCTGACAAGCGATGCTCAGTGTTGTCATTAGAATTACGGTCTTTAAATTCCAAAAGCTGGACATAATTAGCATCCTATTAGACTGAAACTGAAAAAGGAAAAAGATATTGATTAAAGTCGTTAATGAAAAAAAAAAAGCATTTTGCCATTAAAGTTCTATCAACGCTAGTAACGTGGCTTTTATAGGCTCGTAATCCAGGATATTACACACGCGTACTGTAATTTTATTACGACACTTGTGCTATAATTATTATGGGTCATACACGGATTTAGGTTCGCGTCTTTTCTGTGGTCATACCAAAAGTTAAGGGCTACAAAGCTTAATTTTGGATTGGACCAGTAACCCCCATAAACATTGTCCCCGTTTCTATAAATCCCTGTAATAAAAACATAGCTAACATGCACGTAAGCCATTGACCACAGGAGGGACGACTTTTATTTTTATGTTTTTATACAAACGCCTTAAGGGGGGGTTTTTCAATTTTTCCTTTATTCTAAATTTAGGTATGGGATGGCGCATCGCAACTGACGATTCTCAATATAATTTGAGACGTTAGTGCCGTTAATGAAGCATGAGTCTTCTGGTAGATGTCGATGTACGCCTCCCTTAAGGCGTTTGTATAAAAATATAGTTTACGTTAGCAGCGGTACTGCTTTATACGAAGAAACAGTTGATGAATTTAGAACTAGGTAGTGATTGCACCTATAGCTCAGTTGGCTAGAGCGACTGGCCGCGAGTGCCGGGAGGTCGCAGGTTCGAATCCTGCTCGGTGCCTAAATATTTCAATTTTTCCCTTATTCTAAATTTGGAACGACTTTTGTTTTTTCAACTCGTAAGTATGGCCCTAATATCCCGATTAAGATACGTCTGTACCTCGCATCAAGGTGTAAGTAAGAATATGTGGAGCATTCTTAAATTAACCGATAAACAGGTTTTTAAAATTTCGACAAATAGATTCTAAAACTACGAGTTTTGTTGATTGCTGAATATAAATTTTTAATTTGGAAAAAATATCAATTGTGAATAACAATTAAAAATATTTTATACAAACGCCTTAAGGGAGGCGTAGGTAGGCGTGGTTTGGGACTGAGTGGCGATTGCACCTATAGCTCAGTTGCAATCGCCACAGCACGTTAGTGCCGTTAATGAAGCATGAGTCTTCTGGTAGGTGTCGCTGTACGCCTCCTTTAAGGCGTTAGTATAAAAATATAGTTTACGTTGGCAGCGGTACTGCTTAATACGAAGGAAAAGTTGATGAATTTGGAACTGGGTAGTGATTGCACCTATAGCTCAGTTGGCTAGAGCGACTGGCCGCGAGTGCCGGGAGGTCGCAGGTTCGAATCCTGCTCGGTGCCTATTTAAATTTTTCCTTTATTCTAAACAATTAAAAATATGAAAGTGAACTCGTATTGGTACCTATTTGTTTTTTTTTTATTATGTAGCGACTGTCTAATTTCGTCAAAGCTCCGTTTTGTCAGGTACAAACGCAGTAGCGCAAAAACATGAAAAAAGTTACCGCGCCACTAATTCATAAATATTTGTAAATATTATTGATGTTCTTAAATTGCGTAATTATCTTCAAAAATAGTAACTAGAGTAAACAATTGTGATAATAATAGTAGTTTATGCAACTGATACATAATGAGAGGTCGTAAAACACGAGTGTGGTTTTATGAAACGAGCGGCAGCGAGTTTCATAATAGGATCGCACGAGTGTTTTAAGGCCTAATTATGTACAGTTGTATACACTACTTTATCTACATCCGTATATTAAACCCTCTTTCATGTGTTGAGGCACCATTGCGTTGAAAGTGCCGGAGTTCGAGTTCGTTAGCTCGTTGAAGTCTTTTTGAGCACGAGCCTGTATCGTAATGGGCGGAGATGGCCATAACGATACCGTTTTTGGTGCTGTTATGGCCATCTCCGCCCCGGACCGGCGCGATATTGTAAAGTTGGTCCTTACCTACACTTTTTGAGCACATAAAAGAGGATTTACTGTATGGGTGTAGATAAACAGTATTGACGTGACGTCACTGGAAACACTTTTGGTGATGGCAAATAATCTGAAAGTAATAATCTATTACCATCAACAAGTACAGAAAATTATTAATAACAATTTTATCCTATCTTAGAATTGATTTTATCCCGGCTGCCTTGAGAACTTCTAACAGTCAAGTTGCCCACTCACTTGACAAGCCCAATTCCAATGTCTGGTTTCCCATCGGATTGGGAGATCAGATGGCAGTCGCTTCCGTAAAAACTAGTGCCTACGCCTAAACTTGGGATTAGGTAGCGGACCCCAGGCATCCTTCAGGATGCAACTGTACCAGGATAACGCTGATGATGATGATGAATTGATTTTTTCCTCCCAAATATGTTGAAAAACGTCGTACAACACTCGTGAGGGACTGTGCCTTTACCATGAGTTTGCATGACTCGCTAGCGACTGCGTAAACGATTTAGTATGCCGATTCCTAGTTCTATTGCGTAACGCCAGAGGCGCTGTACTTTTGCCCATATAATTTTTTACGCAGTCGCTAGCGTGTACGGTCATGTAAACTCATGGTAAAGGCACTGATCATTACACTCTCAGCTCCTTATCACGCTGGGCGTACGGCTCACGCGAACATTACCTTGCCGTGTAATGATCAACGCACCTCACTTGTATAATATAATGTACTTATAAAGTCCCACTTCGTGGCCAGAAGGTGACAAAATTTTGTACTTACCACGGGCGGTAATAAAGAAAGCTTCAGATCGCATATGTATCGCCTTTGCCTTCGGTTTAAATATGTTTTATTTCTCATTACGAACAAATTGTCACTTACATGAGAAACTTAATTTTAAAGGTTTACAACTTGTGTATTCTAACATAAAGTTATTACTCTGACAAACTACTTGTAGTCACAGTTAAGGGATACAATACAATGTAAGTACGTTCTTAATTTTAGTTGAAAAAGATAGCAAGTAGAGTGTTACCAATTAATTAATTATTAATTATTAAATATTAGCAAAAAACAGTTCGTGAGCGACCGAGCTTGGCCTTCGGCTCAAATACCTGCGAAAAGAGACATTCTTTGTTTTACCGCCCTCGGTAAGTAATATACTATTATCACCCGAGTTATAAATTGCGAAGAGAACACCAATATTTAGAATAATAAATATAAGACATTTTATTAGAGAGCGATAATTAAAAAAAAACATTACAACAAACGAATGCAGAATAAACTCGTATACTTACAAAGCTTCCTTCAGGACTAGATTTGCCCAACTCGATCACCGATTCCAAAGTAAGTAATATGAATATGAAAGTTTGTAATGCGTAGGAAGCAAACTGAAAAAGGAACATGAGAATATAGAAAATAGAAAAAAAACGTTTATTCACGACACACACACATACATAAAGTAACACATTAATAGAAAAAACAAACACAACATGTAGTTCATTGTCTCTGCTTCAGAAAATAGAAAAAAAAAACGTTTATTCACGACACACACATACATAAAAAACACATAAATAGAAAAAACAAACACAACATGTAGTTCATTGTCTCTGCCTCAGAAAATAGAAAAAGAAAAACGTTTATTCACGACACACACATACATAAAAAACACATAAATAGAAAAAACAAAAACACAACATGTAGTTCATTGTCTCTGCTTCAGAAAATAGAAAAAGAAAAACGTTTATTCACGACACACACATACATAATAAACACATAAATAGAAAAAACAAACACAACATGTAGTTCATTGTCTCTGCTTCAGAAAATAGAAAAAGAAAAACGTTTATTCACGACACACACATACATAAAAAACACATAAATAGAAAAAACAAACACAACATGTACTTCATTGTCTCTGCTTCAGAAAATAGAAAAAGAAAAACGTTTATTCATGACACACACATACATAAAAAAACACATAAATAGAAAAAACAAACACAACATGTAGTTCATTGATCGAGCGAAACGAAGGTCTCTGCTTTAGCTTCGACAAAAATGCTTTCGTATGTCCGAATTGCCGTTTATTCTCCTCTACAGGTCGTATTTCTAAATGGATTCTCTCGAAATTTTGCGAGCGTGTTCGACAATTATATACTATTTTTGTTTAGTCGATTTTGGAATTTTCTAAAAAACACTAGCTACAGCTCACATCAAGAGTACTACCGTGAACGGCATTCGAAACTTTCCCTCTATGTCGCACTTGCAAATTTGCACATAAGTGCGACAGAGAGGGAACTTCTTTTATGGTTCGCGGTAGTACTCCTAAGCCACTAAGTTACTTAAGTGACATCAATAGTAACAATAAACGTGTTGTTGATACGGCACGGCGGGTATCACATCTTTTAATCCATTCAACAATTTTATTTAAGGGGGGGCTCCCATACTGCTCAAGGGGGGCGTGAAATAAATTTTTGACCTACCCCATCGAGTCGGGTAACGTTGATTAGAGCTCGTTGAGTAGTAAAATACTTTGATTTTAGTTTTAACTATTATATATTGGAAAACGAAGGAATGAGGAGCCACCGAAGCCCATTCCAGTATCGACCAGATTCGAGTTAAAATACTTTTTTTCGGGCGCCATCTTGAAGTTTGAGCATACGAGCCAAAATTTGGCTTAGCAAATTTTTTTACTTCACAAAATTCCATTGACATTAAAAAGGAGAGGAATATTTAGAAATAACTACTGGTCTAACACACAAACAAACTATAATACAAACAAACAGTACAACAGACTAACAATAGGGCCGAATGGAGGAAACGAGGGGGGGCTGGGCAAACCCAGCAGTGGGACACTCAAATAGGCTATTAAAAAAACTACCGGTCTTGTAGACAATTAACCAAATTAAAAAACCATGACATTGAATTGGGAACAAATAAACATCTGTTTGTTTTAAAGCAAATCAAAAATCAACCTTATTTGTGTAGTATTAAATAGCTGGGTCATTCTACTTTTTCATGACCAGTTTTCTATTACAATAAAAATTCTATGATATGTATTGAATTAGTGTACAAAAGAAGGATTTCGAAATACCACCTGAACCTAATAATAGGAATTTACAGGTAAAATTTCTTAAGTATTAACATATTGCTGTAAAAAGTGAGTAACACAGTGGTAAAAACCATTTTTTCATACAAATAGTGAGACATCCAAGGATTACTGACTTACTCGATTTATTGATATTATCTGTGGTTCGTTAATTACCAAAACTATCGGAAATGATACTGCAATTAAAACTCCTTCTAAATAATAATATAAAAATATGAAGTGAAGTCCAAGTATTCCAAAACATGCATTAAAAAAAAAGTGTCTGAAAATTATGTACATGAAAAAGTAGAATGGACCAGGTACCAACTTCAACTTACCGAAAACTCGTGCACCTTATTACACAATCGAAATGATTTCATTATTTCAGAATATGCCTCAAACATAGCCTTTCCCGACAATTCGTTATTACTAATATCATCATCTGTTTCAATTTTATTATTCTTGAGTTCTTGCATGGCACGAGTCCAGGCCACCAACAAGTTCTTTATCATTACGACAGTACGAGTAACATCAACCATGTTTATGTCAAAAATCAACATACATACCGTGAAAGGAAACTGAGCCAATAAAGAAAGGTACGAGTCTGGACTAGAACACAACCAAGTTACCATATAAACAGTGAGAAGCGATACAGTGCTTACCCAATTTTCGACCTTATGTTTCAAATAAAATGCTTTCTTATCAAGTTTTATAGAATTAATTACTTTCTGCAGCCTAATAACAAGCTCGACAACGATATTCCTTTTTAAAGCACTATCTATGTAAATCATAACCGAAACTAGAGAGAAATAAAAAAGATCGACATACATTAAAAAAGTTATAACACCACTTGCAAAATCCCTAATGTATAGATAATAAAATAAGTGACGCATAATATACGTCAACAGAAGAACTATTGATCCGGTCACAGATTTGATAAAGTATGATATATTGCGTTCAGGAGTTATAAAGTTGTTTATAACACTGTATTTAAATATCAAGTGGAAGGACTGAAGCAGTTTTAAGGGAAATAACACGGCTTGAAAGTCTTTATCGATGATGTTGTTCAGCAAATACTCAGTAGGTGTGCTCATTGTTATCTGCTTAGTCTTTGGTTGAGCTTGGTTTCCAAATTTTTGTCCTAAGTCTCTCCTATAAGACCTTTTATTAAATATTTTCTTATTTTCTTTAGTTACTTATGCGTAAAAAGCTGGACACGTTATTATTCCTTTGGAGTAACAATATGATTGAAGCATTAATTCCATTAAAACACATTAGGTAATAGAATTGATACCTATACATAGTTTATATAAATTATTATTCGATAAAATGAGAGTAGTTGTACCTACCCCTCTAATGCCTACAATGGTGATATAATTTTTAATATAGACGCCGTTCTCCTAGTAGACATTGTTGTACTGATATTGTATCTGAAAATATAACACTCCTGACATTCAAACAAATATACCTACATATTATATCTTGTTAGGGTTCCGTACCAAAATGGTAAGAAACTAACCCTTATTGTTTTACTGTCTGTCTGTCACATCGCTAATTATCTCAAGAAATACAATTATGCTATCGATTTGAAATATGGAACAGTTATAAAGAAAAGGTAACCTAGATGCACAGTACATTTTTTAAAATTTTCTGTTAAAAATAACAGGTGATGAGGTGGTGCAAAATTTGAAAGCCTAGTGAATATTTATGGCAAGTGGTGTGTCATATGAAAGGGCTTGAGTTTTTAATACCGCCCCCCTTATCTTCGAAGTTTATCAAGAAAAAATGTGGAATTATTACATGACATTAATGAAAATGTATATTTTACAGGAAAAATATAAGTATAGCCCTATTTAGTTTTTCTTTTTTATCATCAAAATACATTTATATACTATATTTGTAATTTTATCACCTGTATTTTTGTTAACTAAACAAACAAATTAGAAATCGGTTCACATGATAAAGAATTATCCTTAAAAAACCGCTATACATACTAAGTTATTCAGTCACTGAAATTTGTAACCGCGGATAGATGGCGCTGTACCCATGGCGTTCAATCTCTACACAATGTTGTTGAGATTCTCCTGAATTAATTGGCTCGGGACCAGTACACATTTGTGTACGGAACCCTCGGTGCGCAAGTCGGACTCGAACTTGACCTTTTTAACGTTGGTAATACTTTTACGTATCCCACCCGGTAAAAGACCTGGGGGCCGATTTTAGAGTGTCGAACGCTAGACTTTTCACTCGAGTTCAGTCAAAAAAATATGATGATTTGACAGATGTCGAGTGAAAAGTCGAGCGTTCGACACTCAAAAATCGGCCCCATGTAGGTACTAATTGATATCACAATTGATCAATTGATTTAACAAGTTACTACTACAATAACACATAAAATTAAAAGTCCTCATTAACTGACTGACTGACTCATCAACGCACAGCCGAAGCTGCTAATACTTGATTTTGAAGAGTTGATTTTTGTCGATTACATTTATAACGTAGGCTAGGGATAAGAAGGGATTTTTCTAAATTCATCCCCTAAGGGTAAAACAAGGGAAGAAAATTTGTATGAAAAGACGTATTTA
The DNA here is from genome assembly GCA_963556455.1 of Epiblema foenella. Lineage (NCBI taxonomy): Eukaryota > Metazoa > Arthropoda > Insecta > Lepidoptera > Tortricidae > Epiblema > Epiblema foenella. The sequence continues at coordinate 1,534,027 of OY747118.1, forward strand.
TTTGAGTGAGAGATTTGTAACTTTGTATATAGACTCTCTGTTTAAATATCATCATCATCATTGGCCTTGTTCATCTATAGAAAGATGATTTAAGCAGTGTCCGTATTAGAGTTGCGGCACTTACGTAAGTGGCTTGTAAGACCGATGCGGGAGCGACAGCCACGACCGCATATTTGACAAATAAATGTCCCGTCTGAAGACGAATAAATATATGAATGGCATATTTCAGCGTTTTACTAAATTGCTCCCCTAACAGGGGTGAAAAGGGGGTGAAAGTTTGTACGGTGAGCAAATGTTATATGAAGTGAGAGAATTAAAACTTCGTATACAGACAGACTCGCACTTTAAATACCACAAAAAGAACTTCATCGTTTGTCAAAATTCCTCCCCAAGGGATTAAATATTTGTTCGGAGACCAAATCATTTTTAAAGCGAGAGATTTGAAACTTCGTATACATTCTCTGTTTACGTAAAAGAAAACGTGTTTCAGCGTTTTTTAAAATTTCTCCCTTGAGGAGGTGAAAAGAGGTTCGAAGTTTGTGCGGGTACAAATCCTTTTGAAACGCTAAGGTATACCTTCTAGAACACTTCGTTTTGGCCCGTGTCGGTCTTCTAGGTAATTTTTCACAAAGATTAACAACATCAGATAATGGACAGAAAAAGTTGACCTCATTGTTGTCTTTGTTACCATCTACAATCTAGCCGGACGAAGTCGCGGGCGGCCGCTAGTATAAAATATTCCGCTTCTGATGTAAGGAACATGCACGTCGATTAGCGAATATGCGATATACTTGCTTATACTTTTATGCAGATACTGCTGTCACTCTCCCTCCACACATACAAATAATATAGACGTCCCACCCAGTGCTACACATAGTCCTCGCGTACCTCGCTCAGCGCATAGGTCTTGCTGTGCAGCGCGGCAATGCCGCCAGCCTTCTGGGTACCGCTGAGCTCTGAACTGGAGCCCATTTTTTATTTGTAAGTAGGTTTTTATCTTTAGTTTAGTTTGTTCTTGTTTTGAGGAGTGTAGAGTAATAAAAATAAAGCACATAAAACACACTCCAAGTACAGCCGAAACTGATTTATAAAAAATCATAACACATACAAAATGAATGCCCCTTAGGGAGTTATTGAAATATTGACCGTTGGGAAAACTGTAAACGTTGGGTAATATAAAAATAATTGCTAATTGAAGTTTTTGATGCTGGGTATACCAGAATAAATCACGGATGAGGGAATGAAGATGGAATGGGATGGATAGGATGGTATGATAAGGCCTAATAGGTTTTCCGAAAATAAAAATGACGTCGGTAGATAGAATATACCTTTCTGAATTTAGGGAATTGAAAGACACGTTAAAATATAAGTTAAATTACCGCTTACCAACGACAAGTTTCCCTGGGTAGAGAGTTTAAAGTACATAAAAGATGGTCACCGGATTTATCAAAATACAATTGCTAGAACTACACGAAAACCCCGCGTCTTGTTTGCAACACTAATATGAGTCGACCCGGTTTACTTCTATCTACGCCGCCGTATGCCGCCACCACTTATCTCCGCAGAAGGTCCGGGGCAGCTTCGGGTTGACGGCAGCCGTCAAAAGACGCACGTCTCCGACCTCGACGTGCGCGAGTCCTCAGAATTCAAAGCTTCAGGCAACACGAAAGCCTAGGCCTCACGAATGGCGGTCAGGCAACCCGCGTCTAGGTCAGCCGGTTAGTCAGGCTTCCGTCCCGACGGAAGAGCCAAACGCTTAGGAAACGCTTGACTCTTTGAAAAGAGAAGGATAAAATCCTCCCGGACCACTTCGACACTAGTGTCCGCTGATGCTAGAAAACTTCGATCCACTTCCGACACTATTATTGAATAAAACAGACAAAATCTCTTGCCACACAGGGAAAAAAATGGAAGATGGATAAATATGTCCTCACTCCGAGACTCTCAATGGCAGAATGAACCAAATTTTGTTTGCAAATCCGTCAAACGAATAGTTTCAAATTACGAAGCTTGACAATCCATTTTCGAAAACGAAACACTCAACTAGAAAGCCAGTACGTATTCCAGCAAAAGAGGATCTTTATCCACGACCACGACGTACTAAGTAAAACGTAGATCGTGCGATATTCGAATTATAAAAAGAGGCAAACCCGAGTCAAAACATATAGCAACAGTGTACGAACAAATAGTATAGAAGACCCGAATAAAATAACGGCCGAACGCCTGATCTTTTACGTTGAGCAAATTTTCGATGCGATGAAATTGCTTGCGGAAAAATGGCAGGCGCTTAAGTTTTACTATGTAATGTATGGTCGCAAAATAGGCTAACTCGAATATTATGCAGTGTTTTCGCTGCAGGAGGTACTATGTTCGTCCAGTGTATAGATGTTTGTTACTTCATAACTTCAACAATTGTTGACCAATCTTGATGATTCCACTTATACTGTTAATATCATACGTCAGGGGTGGTCCCATATAAATTTGGTCATGATCTGTTCCTGGGAACTATGACAAATCGAAGAAATTCCTCAAATATACACACACATACACAAATTCACACTCACACACGCACACATTACTATATCAGTATTCAGCTTAAGAACGAATGAATGCAAGACGAACGTGTGAGAATGAAGAAGTGAACGAGTGAGTGAGAACGGATGATCACTATGTCATGTGCGTCTAGGAAAGAGAGGGATGGATAGAAAGAATGACTGGAAAGTTTGAAAAGACGAGACGAGGTAGTCTGGTGTAATTTCTTTTAATTTTACTTTAAAACAGTTATATATTCATTGTATTGGATATTAGACTTTAATACGTCAAACATTGAAATGTTTGATTTATGGTTATTTTCTATTAAATATTTAGCTTGTGTATATTTGTCTGGTTTGTATAAATCATTATTCTAATCAATTCAGACATCAATCAAGAACAAAGCTTTTTCTTGATATGATTCCTTGTCAAGAAATCGAATATATGGATTGAATTTTCGATTAATTGCTTCGGGTGATTAATGTGTGACAATAATTTAAAGATACTCGTAATAAAAAAGCAAATTAATCATTTTTAATATTACATTCAATTACGTTAATTGGATGACCAGCAGACTTAATAAACGAAACACTTTTTAGCATCTAACTCGATGTACACAGACACCAATAAACATAATATTGATTATGTAGTAACATAGCGTAGTAGGAACAAAGTTTACACAACTATGTACATACGAGTATATTAGTTTGAAACCAATCTACTAGAGCCAGTGTTGCCAGATGGTTACATTTCTTACATTTTTCGTAACTTTTGACCGGCTCACGTAACATGTAAGTAACTTCTGTTGTAAAGGAGTTTTTTGTAACTTTTGAGGATAATGAGACTGAAATTAAAAAGAAAGGTAATTTTATCTAACCGGGATCAATACAGAAAAGGAGACAAAATAACCTACATAGTACGACTCTGTCTGTCCGTATCTTGCAACTTTGTATGACATTTGAGACTCGGCGTAATTCTGTCGCCGAACTCGCCAAATTGCAGCTGTATATGGCGACTCGTTTCTTAGAATCGAATGTTTTGATATGTAATTATGAACGTTTTGATGAGTAATTATGAAAAATATATAAAATGTAACATTTGCATTAATACTTTTCAAGAAAAAAAATGTAACTTTCGTCTCAACGGCCCTGGCAACATTGACTAGAGCGTTCTGAAGTCAGTCTAATACCTTATAACGTAAAGGCTACTTGTAATTGCAATACTACAATCATTTGATAATCTGGACTCTAAAACATGGATTACGGCGCTGAATTTCTGGATGTATTCAAGCCTGTCTATATCTTAAGCTCCTTATTTTGCATACGCAAATACTCTATACGTGATGCAGTGGTTTTGCCAGTGGGTCCGATAGAAATGAGTTTGGCAATATGCGCTAATTGCTTATTGCTTTGTTTATTTTATGTCACATTACAAAGTACTAACTTTAAGGAATTATCCTTGAAACTATATTATATCGTGGTATTCGGCCAACATCTTATTACTTTCATTGTAATTAGTTATCACAATATTAGATTGAGTAAATTGCATGTCGCTTTGATGAAAAGCCTTCAGGAGATTTATTGCTTCGAAGGAATTCAGTTTTCCTCAAAGGCTCTGAAAAAAAGATTAAGAATTGCTTACGGGGTTTTAATGTGCTTATTTATTATGGTCATTGTACCAAAACTAGCTTTGGACCCCTACTGGAACTGGGCCCGAGCTGTATTTTTAGGGATTACCATCATCATGGATTTTGAGCTAGTATTCATGATATTTGTTATTAAATTGTTGGCGCTAAAATTCAAAGTCTGGTCTGAGATTACCAATAAACTTGCAACGGAGACAAATAATATAAGTGATGGCGATGATGTTCATATAAATACCGAAAGCATAATAGATCTAGAGGATATTGAAGATTCGCTTGAAGCAGAGATCCAGGATATAGAAGGAAGCCGACATGAAGATATACAAGTGGATAACAGCGATAAAGCTAAGAAACTATTCGAAGTGTTTAACAAATTAGTAAATACTACTAATCTTATGAAGTCAGCTTTCCAATTCACGGTTTGTATGTCTATAATTATTACTAGACTCGATGAAATACATTTTAGTTATACAAATAACAAAATTAGAGCAATTTTTATTTCAAGCGACAGCTACGCGCCACGCCAGCGGTGAGTCGTGGGACGGACAAACTTGTTACAATCGATTGTGTGTCTTGTTGTAAAGCCACACGACATACATTTTCTTCACGTTCCGTGCGTGCTGTGTGTGCGTGTGTGTACGAAACGATACGGAGCAATACGCCCACTCGGAAGGTGCAGACTGATACTGATCCGAGCGCGCCCGCGCCGCTTATTTTATTGGAAACTAGCGACCCGCCCCGGCTTCGCACGGGTGCAATGCTGATGCATGTATTATACATATAAACCTTCCCCTTGAGTCACTCTATCTATTAAAAAAACCGCATCAAAATCCGTTGCGTAGTTTTAAAGATTTAAGCATACATAGGGATAGAGGGATATAGGGACAGAGAAAGCGACTTTGATTTATACTATGTATTGATATTTAGTCAACTTCAAGTAATGTTTTGGAAATAATATATTACGAATAGGTATATACATTTTAGATTGTGTCAATAGAGCAAGGACTGAAGTTTATTTGTATTTTATTTTTCTATAGAAGTCATTTTTGTAGCTACTAGCCGCTGCTATTTAAGAATATTTTATGCGTATAATTGCTCGATTTAGTCTTATTTTTCTTAAGATTTTGTATGAAATTGCAAAAAACTGACTTACCATAGAAGACTTAAAGCCAAATGCAATGATATTTTTTTTATATTGGTTTGATAGCAATAATTTAGTGAAAAGATAATTTTCTTAAGCCTCTTCTAGCGAAATATGACCAAACAGATGTTCGAAAAGGATGAATTAGTTAAACACAACAATACAAGTGTCATACTTAGCTGAAAAAACAAAAGTCGTCCCTCCTGTGGTCAATAGTTAACGGCTTATGTGCATGTTAGCTATGTTTTTATTACAGGGATTTATAGGAACGGAGACACTGTTTATGCGGGTTACTGGTCCAATCCAAAATTAAGCTTTGTAGCCTTTAACTTTTGGTATGTCCACAGAAAGACGCGAACCTAAATCCGTGTATGACCCAAAATATTGTTACACTTGAACACACCAAAATTAAATGGTCTTTCAAAGGGTACTTAAAAAGAGGCATGATATAGCTACTTTTCATAATAATATATCTAGAAGTTACGGAAAATGTTAACAATTTCTATACAGTGCCTTTCCCATGAGTTTACATGAGCGTACTCGCTAGCGGCTGCGTAAAAATATGTATGGGCAAAAGTACAGCGCCTCTGGCGACGAGGTGCGAGCGAGGCTTTGAGGCGTCTGTGACATTTGAAGGAAAATGAAGCATGAGCTGATGAGCGAGCGAATGAGCGGAGTGAGTTGGTACCTCGTGAGGTTTGAAGTGTGACATTTTTGAAGCGCGAAGTGTTGCATCAATTTAATAAAATGAGTATATGACAAATGACGAAATCACGAGTGAGTAACTCAACGCTACTCTGGCGGTTATGCAATAGAACTAAGAATCGGCATACTAAATCGTTTACGCAGTCGCTAGCAAGTACAGCTCGCTTAGTGGACATTGTTTCAATGTATCTGTTTCTAATTATATTGCCTTCATTCTCACTTAAAATGTGATTGACGTTCAGTTTAAAGATTTGTTTTACTCATTTAATGACAGGTTTTTGAAAGAGGGCTTAATAAATGCTTATTATTCATGTTTCAGATATTTTATCACGCATTCACACTGTTTACACAATCATTATTGTATATCGCAATCCTCATTATGTGGATTAAGTTTGGACAAGTAAGTACCTGTGCAAATTATTAGAGTTGCGCCGAATATGGGTTGGGTTTGACCGAATACGAACATTCGGCCGAATATTAGGTCCAGCTGTTGCCGAACCGAATATTCGGCCGATTATTCGGCTCAACGTAATTCCTTTATCTATTGTTGTAAAACAGATTAATTCAATGGTAAAAATTGTGTTCATTATCAAGACGAAATATCGACAAATGTATTGGATAGTCATTTTAAATGTGGTATGGAACCCTTCATTGTGCGTGGTCCGACATGCACATGGCCGGTTTTTACAATTTGTTATAAAATATTGTGTCATTTTCAATATTTTTTATGTCAGATTTCAAACTTACATGGTCATTTACATTAGAATTACGATTTGAAACGGGATATTTACCATGTATTCAAGTGACAAGGCGGACGGACGGTGGTAGTGACGGTGACACTGTGGGAAAAAAGCGAACCAGGAAGAGGGTAGATCGCTATGGTGTGTGGGTAGACCACAACTAAAACTCGCAGCACGTCAGTTAATCCTTGATAATGGCGCTTGCAACAGTGCCGAAATATCGGGAACTCAAAAATACAAATATACATGGTAAATATCCCGTTTCAAATCGTAATTCTATTTTTTATGTCATCTGGTACTTTATTGTATACTTCTAGTCCTACAATACACATAGTTTTAGAGGGTTTAGCGAGCCAGCAACATGTGGTGGACAATGTGCATTATTATACTGTAGTTTCTTTACAGCACGATTTTCAACTAGGCAAGAACGTGTTGATCAGCCACTCGACTGGCATTATAATGTGGATCGTGAAAGCGCTGCTCCTACAGGCGCTGTTGGGGAGCTCCATGGAGGGGCTGTACTCAGCAGCGCGGGCCTCCAGATCAGCAGCTTGCCTCGTGATTGCGAGGCATGATGGTGAGACAGCAGCTAAATCAGGGGTTATCGCGCCGCGGCGTGCGAAGGGCCAGTTGCGTCTTGTAGGTTTCCTAAAGACATATGGTGAAAAACTTGAAACTGGTATTTTACTTCAAGGAAATAACTACGTGGTATTTATTTTATAGTAGATTAAGGCTTATCCTTGGTAAACTATAGTAGTAAGAGTCCAGTAAAGAGTAACTCCAAAGGAGTCACGTACGCGTTGCCGATCATTTACAAAATTTGAGAATTCACTGTGTTGACAGTAGAAGGGACTTTATTAAATGTTTGATTTTGATTTGATTTTTGATTGGAAAGTGGCCCAGCAATCGCTGATAGCGATGGTACGTGTGATAGTCAGCTCAATCAATGTAACCTCCTCATACTTCAGAACTAAATTAATCAATATCTATGTTATTGCAGTGACATCGCGCTACGCTAAGAATACACTGCGGGTGTCCGACAGCAGACTTCACCGCTTCACAGCCGCAGGCGCGGTTTGCGTGAACGCTGCGTTACCGCTGCGGCTGGCCGCGCTCGTCGGCTCCTATACTGTAGTTTTGTTACAATTCGCTTTAAAAGGAGTAGTACCTAGTAGATGAACAAGCGAATTATCTTTTTGACACGCTCATAATTAAGCCAACTAATCACTGCTTCAGGCCATGCTATATAGCTTACAGTAGCACTTCCCCTTAGCCCAGTGTTGCCAGCAGGGCTCAGAAACCGGTTTCGCCTTCATACAATTAACCGGTTAAAAATTTAGGTTAATTGAGTTTTACGATAGTTTTTCATATTTTAAATCATTTACCGTAAACCTGGGTTACTTTCGAATTCAGAGATGACTTTTAAAATCAAGTTTCTAAGCCGTATTTCTAGTTTTTATTTGGTTATCCTGGGTCGGTGTCATACCTTGGTAACCTCCCTAACTATGTACTGAACTGAATCAAATTAGAAATACTTAGTGACGATTATATTAGTGTTCTTAATCTATCAAAGTGGCCCCGTTTTTTCCTAAAGTCACCCCAGTTTACGGTATTTCATAGACGGAGAATAGAAAAAACAAATCTTAAAATAAAAATGGTGATTCGAGAAGTACTTTAGATCTTTCAAAAATAGTAAAAACCAGTTACGAGCCCTGGTTGCCAGACACCCCACTATTCCACTAGTAGTTAGTAGATTACTGTTTCTGCGGCAGGTTGGGGCACTCCCCGCGGAGCGGAAATTTTTTTTGAGTTTTTTTTTGCTCCTCCTAGCACATTCTCTGCGGCAATTTTTTGCGTGTGTGTTTTTTCCTATGAATATGTAATTTGCCGCCGCCCGATGTTTTTTTTTGTTTATGATAGGTGTGACTCCGTTGTTGTTTTTTTAAAGATTGCTTTTTTGAGGTGGATTACGTATTTCCTTACATCGATTTATTTTATTAAGGGCAAACGTCTGTTTTTGCGCTATTCCCACGCAAGGGTAGGTAATTTACACTTTGTGGATGGCGATATATTTAAAAATTTATGTTGACATCAGATAGCCGATCGTGAGAATTAAAATAATATATTTGGAGAAACCATAAAATATCATTGATTATTACGAAAACGTCGTAGTTTCTGTAATTTATTGGGTATTATAGTAAAGAAAATTTAGCTAAGCACGTCGTTCGCACACACATTCCAGTTTTTGGATGGTTCAGTAAAAAATAGATAGAACGTGTTGTATCATGCATCCACCAGATGTGTGTTTTTTAACTAGGTAATCGATTTATTGTCTTATCTGCGACATGTGTGTGCGTGTATTATATTTGAAAGCAATAAAATATCATAGATTATTACAAAATGTCATGCTATTCGTATTTTATTGGTCATTAAAAACCCAAAGAACATTCAAGCGAATCAGGTTGATTTGATATTTCAGTAAAAATCTTGTTAGAACCTGTTGCAACGAACAGGTGTTCGTTTTAGTAATAGATTTTTTTGTCTTACCCACGCCACGATATGTGTACATGTGTGTGTGTGTGTGTGTTGAATAAAATCAGAGCTCAAGCCGATAGGAACGTCATTCGTTCAGATTAGTTTGTCTGAAAACAGTGTCAAGTGTTAAAGTAGCAGTTTGCAAGTGTCGCAATACGAGTAGTAATTAACAGTTTTAATTTTGAAACTCTGTGTCTACGTCTTGCTACGAGTGAAAATGGAGGTAAGCTGTAATTTCTGTTTTGTTTTCTTTGTGACTATTTTTGGTGAGCAATAAAGAATACCTATCAACTAACTGTGTGTTTCTATATAAGCACACACACATTACATTTGTATCAAGCTCCTCACTCATTTTTATTGTTTGTTTTAGATATCAAACGAGAATCCTCTTGAGTACACCATGAAAAGTTATTATTATGGTAATTTAAGTGATGATGAACCCCAAGGCTCAAAACCACTTAAAATCCGAACCCCGAAACGTACCAACAACATTGATGTATTTTTCGATAAGCCTAAAAAGAAACATACTACGGAATTTTCATCTACGGTCGCCCAGTCTACAAATGGAGGCACGAATTATATATCTGCTCGCGTAGATGATGTTACAAAGATCACTCATCTTGTTAAAATTGATGTCTACGATATGAAAAAGTTGCGTGGTGTCCCAAACGACCAACACTGGAAATTCGCAGATACTAAAATCAAATACTACACGCATGCTGACGAGGACGACCATTATTCTAACACACAAGAATTAATTTACAAGATTACTAAACAGATTGCAACTAAAAACGACTGCAAGAAATTTTTTATCGAGGCCAAGCCATAAATTATTTCTTGCTCCACCCACGAAAAAAGTCACCCTCCCCCACCAACGAACGAATGATTTTTGAGGCTATATATAGTTAGACAACCCAAAAGAAACCATACCGTATCTCTATCAACACCTGCCGAAGTCAAACTGCAAAATGGATCTACAAAACTCATTTTACGATGAAGATTTGGCTAAACTTTGCGAGGAGATTGAAATGCAAAACCTTAACTTTAATGGGTATTCACCGGCTTCACCGCCTTTATACGTCACTTATACTGGAAACCCTCTTTCGGCAACGTGGGAAGATGAAACGGAAGACACAGAAATGGAAACCACAACAATATCCATGAGTGAAGATGCGTATGAACCCATTTGTTACAGTATTTTCGCTGACTGTGCCACAATATGTTCGTCGCCTATACCGCAATGGGTATCGGAGTGCGGGGAAAAGCTATGTGACATACAACAAGATGTAGACTAGATGTTTTAAAATGAAGACTGTATTTAAGTTAATGTGATGAGATAACCATTTAATTTTTACTTCATGATATTTGTAGCCATTGTTCAATAAATCGTTTTAATTATCCTCCTGCATTTTTACTTATGTGTGTGTAGGTACAGTCAACATCAAAAATATCTATACGCACTCAATGGTAAGGTATGTAATCATTACTTGTATGTCACTTTGTGATCGTACATTTATTTATGCGGTTGACTGTCCAACAGTAGCGGAGCGTCCATACAACTCGATTCCCACCGGCTTACCTAATTTTCAGCCATTACAGTTCTTTTACTACGGCTCATGACGAATAAGAAAGGAAAATTAATTCCGGCTTCCCTAAGAAAATTTTGACGCACCGCCACTGCTGTCCAATAAGAGTACAAGGAAAGAGAGTAAAGACATTGTTTATTAAAATACTCATTTATTTCACATAAAAATAGATCTATACATATGGTTTATAATCAAATCATTATACATAGTATTTTCTGAAAATAATCTTAAAAAATCGAACATCGTTTTACCTCTAAACTTAAAATATATATAAACTAAACAGTATTTGCCACAAACTGATGTAAAATGGTTTTGAATTCCCATATGGTTAAAAAACCATTTCTTTGCATTTCTTATTAGAAATAACTTATGATAACCAGAAGGCTTTCTCCCAAATGAATCAAAATATTCGCCATTACCATTAATATCTATATTAATTGCTACCCAATGAGAGCCAGGTTTTGAGTCATCGTCTAAGTTGCTTATAATATAAACTGGAAGTTCCATGAAAACAGGGATTCTGTTAGCTGGAAAAACATGCGATTCTATAGCAGGATAAATTTTTTTCAAACATAACTGTAATTCCTGCGTGTCCATTGCAAAGTATTGTGTTTACCGATGAATTATTTACTGAGGTTTAGTAACAAGTGGTACAAATACTAATGAACCTATGTTTATATATGTACATAGTCTAATTAACTGTTGTAATCTACACTAACATCTCGATGTTTGTTTATTTCAATGATATTATCAAACTCTGCATAGACGACACAATTAACGGTTGTCGTAAGGGCCTTTTCAAATCGAACTTCTAACCGTACACTACCATGTCGAACGAGATTCCAGTGAGAGGTAGAACTCGCGGCTAAGTCAGGTGTTAAATCGAAACACATCAAACAATAACCGTTGCCATAATCTTCTCTACTTATTGAGTTCCCTTCATTATGAAAATGAATACCCGTTCCAGAAAACAAAGTGTGATATGTTGATACCATTAAACCGCTACTGAAAGATGGTTGTAATGTTTTAGAAGGAATTTGATGACCGTCCACATACAAACTAAATAAATTCATATCATGGTGATGGAAGTTAAAAGGATTATGTTTTAAACTGCCATTAAATGCTGTATTATCAACAAAACCAACAATACACCTTTTTGGAACTTGACCGAGGAATATATTATCAAGTGATTTCCCTTGTACCCCTGATGGTATTGTAAGTACTTTAACTTCTGCTCTTGTGATGGGGTATTTTGCAGTTGTTGAAGCTAAAACCTTTTGATGTGCAAGCAAAACACTTGGGTTAATTTTTGTTCTTCTTATTATTAAGCTAGCATCCATTATGCGTACTTTAAGTTTTTTATCTTGACTGCACATGAGATTAAACGACTCTTTTGATCGTACTAATTTAACACGAACTTCAACGCCATTTATTAAAAACTTTTCTTGATTAAAAATGTCGCCGTGTAAGTGCCCTATCATTTCAACTTCCTTACTATCTTTAATAAATTCTTGTCGTTTAATCCATCCTTTGTTATCCGTATCAGTTTCATCCATATGACTCGAAGTGTCTTCATACCATAGCCCACATGTAAGATGGGACTGTTTCGCTGCAGGTCCATAATTTAGTAGAGTTTCCATATATGCACGGTACGCATATGTATTATTAGGTGGTGATACTAGTTTTTGATTTAAATATATGTCCAATTGGTTAAAAAGTGAATGTAACCAATTATTCACTGGAGCAACATGAGTTTCTGCTGATTTGATCTTAGTACCATCTTGATTCAGTACTTTGGCTTTGATATGTAGTAAAGTATGAGACAGGTCAATATAGTCATCGCCTGATCCTGGAACTTGAAATTCAATAGGACCGTCATCACTAAGAGACGAAATAGGTTTATAATGTATCCATTGCCCATTTTCTATACTTGTTTGCGTTGATGGAAGTGCAAATAAATCTAACTCTGACTTAGCACATTCGCATGAGTGACTATGTAAAAATGACATGATTTAATTAGAGAAAATATCGTTTATATATTTTTTATTTTTTTTTGTACCTCTCCCCCGCAATGCTTTAGGTGCAATGGTGCGCTCTTGCCTCTTTCGTATCAATTTATACCCAGATCCTGACATTAGAGAATCAATTTTTTCATCAGCCTTTCTTTTTAAATTACTGCTTGCATTCTTAAAACGGGACTTTAATGATTCATCGATAGGGTGTGAATTCATCATGTCCGATAAAAGACCAACACCAGCATTTAATGCTTCTTTCCCAACCGTTCTAAAACCACTAGATAACAGAGGGAAAACTGATCTAAACAGTCCTCCTAAAAAACTTCCTATACCATGTCCTCGTTGGTGAGGAACACCTTTATAAACAATGCCTACTCCAGAACCAGCTTGATGAGCATAGTAATGTTCATATGGGCAAGCAATATGTTGACGCCTATGATTCATTTTACTCGGTGAAAATGTAGCTTCACGCATGAAGTTCCGAACTGGAATGGAACCTTTCCACCCGTATGCATTCTTATATCAATTTCAATAGTATCAAACTCTCTGCGCAAAACAGGTATGTAATGTGCAGGAGAAAAGCTGTGCATTTTATATGCACCATATATGTATTTAGTTGGATCAAGTGGTATTATTCTTACTAACGATGTCATAACATCCCCTACCATTTGAGGTTGAACAATATCTGAATATATAAACAATTGAGATGGTAGGCCCAAATATAAATTAGCAGGAAATTTTCCTAATTGACATTGAATAAGATTCGTATTCGGTTTGAAACCTAGCTGGAGGTTTAGTATTGGTGTGGCCTGTACGGAAACTATATCTTTATGTGAAGAAGTGACCTTGATAACTTTTGATATTGTGTCATACTTAAAATTCACCTTGTTTTTTAATAATAAGTTCTCATTAAAAGCAGATATAAAGTGATCCATGTCGTCATAGGTCGTTGCTGGAATATAAGACTTATATTCAACGGTAACAGGTAACTCTTCGTTTGATAATTTTACCTTCTTTTTTACATAAACAACGTTTTCATGTTCTTGAACATTATACAGTGAACAGGGGTAATGAAACTCCACTAATCCAACAACCCATTCTCCTTCTAATTTTATTGTCTTTGGGAGTTTGGTGAGAAAGTTTGCAGTTGTATTTTCGGGGTAGTATTGCATTGAACTGTTACTCAACAGAGTTAAATAAAAACTGTCATCGCTCATGTTTCTTCTAAACTAGATGCAGATATCCAACTATTAAATTTATTCGGATAACCTCTCCACTTCACAAACACCTCCTTTCTGTTACCAACGCGTCTAGAGCGTAATATTTTATCTATTTTATACGTCATGGTGGGGTTATAAGTAACTTTCTGTAACTCTTTAGAATAGAAAGTGCCTGTAATTGGTTCATCTTGTAAGTCTTTTAAGGTGTAAACAAGATGAGGTGATCTATTAATAATTGATTCGATTACAAAGATTTCATCGCTCCAATTGGTTTCATAACCTTTTTGAAATATGTGTTTATATTTTGTTATTCTAACATGATCACCAACATTTAAAATTGAATTACTATTTTTTTTCAATCCGTTTCTTGGTGTTTCGTATAAATTAGTCCAAACAGTCATAATATTGTTATCATTGACATCTACGGGGCACATTTTAATACTTGAATGGTAACTGTGATTATACGAATAAAGGAGGTCTTGCAAAATATCGATGTATTTATAAGTATTTTTATGTGTGAAATAGCGCCACATTTTCATTTTTAATGTTCTTTGAAATCGTTCTACAATACTCGCCTTAATATCGGGATTGTTAGTTGTATAGTAGTTTATATTTTTACTTTTAAAATAATATCTTACCTCTTTGGAAACAAATTCAGTGCCTTTATCAGATTGGATATGGCGTGGAGTTGCTCTAGCTTCAGTAAATATGTCTTCAAAGCATCGTTTAACTGTTTCTGAATCCTTCTTTTTCATTGGCCTAGCAAAAGCATACTTACTAAAGACATCAATTACACATATTATGTATTTAAAGCCCTCATTATATTTACTGTATGTACGCATATCACTTAAATCTACTTGCCAAAGTTCATTATAGTTAGATAGAATGTATTTATTTCGTGTAAAACGTCTTTGAACTGGTTTGTGTAAAGTATAAGTTTCCTGAGATTGTAACCACTTTTTTACCTCATCTTTGCTCATTCGGCCATGTACTGCTTTAACTAACTTATCAATACTACTGTAGCCAGCTGGATTTGAAACATCGTAGTAAATCCTATTGATATCTAATAAGGGGTTAATCTTTCCCAATCAATTTTCTTTTTTATTGATTCAGGAGTTTTACGCGAAATTGGCGTTGATTGTCCTCTTGATTGAATCGACGTTGATCTGGTGTTTTTATATATTGGAGATTCCTGGAGCTTGTCTATCTGGAGACCATTTATATATTCCAGATTTGTTGGGTTACCTATACATGATGAAGGAACTTCAATATCTTTTAAAACTGAAGCAAATTCTTTCCAGCCGATGGGTTTGGGGCGTTTGAGGGGTCTCAGAGTATCACTTATCAAGTCAGCTATATTAGTTTCTGGGATAACTTGATTATTCACTACGATTTCCCCTCCCTCCTTCCACCAAATCTTCGGCTTATTCTTTAAAATATTGTCGATCAGTGACTGCCCCCTTTTTACGTAACTTTTTGGAATTTTTTTAATGAGATGAGATGGAGTAAAATTTTCAGGGTAATTATGATTTGAAGGAGTACTGGTAGCGTCTCTTTCGTACGGTTTTGGGTTTGGCAATGTAGTATTGTCTTCAGTTTCTTCCTTTTTATTAACCGTCGATTTCTCATATTCTTCATGAACATTATTTATACCATCAATCATTATCGGCACCTTGATCGGTTTTCGATCTGTTTCAGTAATATGCAAAAACCGTTGTAATGCTTGAGAATATAACGCCCATTTTTCACGATCTTCTATTTTACTTTTCAATATTTTTTGCATCTCCTCGTCTAAGCGAGATAAGGAGTTTAAAGGTGCATTGTCAGTGTGTTTGAGTTTCTCGATAAAATCTGGTTCTATTAAAATCATTTTCTTCGTGTTTTCCATTTCAACTATGTTAATGAGTTTAATAAACTACTTAAAACAGCCCCCAATATAATTGGTAAAAACGCACCACCCTTTTGAACTATAATAGTCTTTCTTAACTTTTGTTTTCCCTTCGAAACTAATTTTCGTAATATGTTCTTATGCTTATTTAACTTGTTTTTTTCTAAATTGTCTAAATGCACTCACAAATTATATTTATTTCATCTTCATCACATGCTTTAAGCAAAGCTTTACGATATTTTGGTTTCAGCGTATGCAAAGCTTTAAGTAAATGTTGATATGTGGTTACTCTGTCAGGCATCATTTAGAACTGACGACAACAGAATGACTACTGACATATTTAAACCCTTTTTTTGGAATATATACCGTACAATATTCATCAAATGGAAATACCTTACTCTTAAAACGACACATATCATCTGTGCTTTGTTTTAAATCGATCATCAGGTATCCATGTGCCGGCATAGTGGCATCTTTGTATGCTTCATCAACAAATTTTGTATTTTCTGGATAGACTTGTCGGGACAAGTGACGTATTTGAGTTTTATCTCTGGGATTTTTAAAATAAATAATGTAAGTTGTGTTCAATGATATGTCGCGCTGTCCTCTTCCTTGATGAAATAAATTTTGAGTTATATAAAAAACGCTTAAATTTCTGTGATGGCTACCTTTAGTAAAAATATCAACAATACGTCCATCGGACTCTCTCATTAAATCATCGATTATAAGCAGTTTAGGTTGCTTTCCATCAAACATACTTAAATCGGGAATACCTTGAACATAATCAATACCATTCAGGTTATAAAGTGGTTGCATTTCATCGTAGCACCACAGTACTTGACTAAATTCTGTATTACACATTTGTCCTGCATTTTTTAAAAAATTCGTGACAAAATTTGATTTTCCGCAACCACTTGGACCGGCAATAATAGCCGTAAACGGGTGAATAAAATGGTACATAACAAAAAAAAAACAGTCTTTCCTCTCTAAAGGTTGTCTAGAAACTAAAACACAGTTTATGAGGTTATTGATATATGTATATTGTTCACAATGTAATACAAACACACATTAATACACAACACTTATTAAGTACAAAAACTCTTCGAATAATACTTATTTATTTATTACATTAGTAATTACAATAGACTTAAAACTATAGGTTAGTACAATTAAATTCTATAATATTGACAAGTTATTACAAACTATTAAAAAGCTAAGAAACACACAAACTACTAACTTTTTAAAATAAAACCCTCCCTCTCCACGAATAAGAAACTTACAAATTGCGACAACTTAAACAATTTAAACATTTTATTGAGCTACCTACCTTAATTTATAATGGCCCCAAGCCAAGGTGTCATATGAATCCTGACAAAGATATCTTTTAGTGTCAGAGTAGGATAATGAGATTTTATTTATCTTTTGCGTAAAAATAACATGTTTTATTGAGCGAAATCGGCACATTTCCGATAACACATTTATTTTTTCATTTAGACAACGTTTATAATCGCTAATTTGGAACTTTTTAGACACACATTTATTGACACCTTTAGCCTTAGTTACTATACTGTCCTCGACATTCAAAGCGTACATTTTAGACCTTAACCCTACAAATTCTTTTAAGATTTTGCCTTTATTTTCATCTTTGAAATATCCTAATTTTTTCTTATTTATACACGCAAACCCGTAAATATTATTGGGCGGATAATCAGATGTATCAAAATGTTTATTTAAATCATTTTTAATGTCATCATAAAAATCATCTGTAAAAATTTGATAAATAAAACTATCGGTATCTGTATATAACAACTTAACATTGTTTTTAAATTTCTGTTGCATGTACCCATAGTGGAAGTTGTACATTAAAGTTTTGGATAAGTCTAATATACAGAAACCTAAGTAAATAGGCTTGTTATAAATTAATTTAGTTTTTTTTAACTGTACCGCTGCTAAACTTTCTGAAAAAATCGAAATGCTATGGAATTCAGGACGAGCTACGTAACTTTCAAGCCCCTTCACGTGACCATGATTTGTCCAGTGCGATATTAGTTTAACGTCAACCCTTTTCTCAATATTTTCCATAGTTTTTCCAAAAACTGCGTTGTTCATTAATTTGTAAAAGTCTTTTTCGAAATCGGTTATTGCAGCTGTTCTTAATGAAGTATTCAAGTCGATATATTTTTTTAGCCAGTTAGTTTGCTTAAATTTTAAGATTCTATGGATTTTTGTTAAATTTAAGCCATTTTCTAAACATTGAATAAGATTTATATAGTGTATGATGTATTTCTCTTTATTTTTTAAATTTGGAACCAATTTCTTTTGTTTACTTTCATCAATTATATGCTCGGCACAAAATGGTAAATCTGAATGGGAATTATGCAATGAGTCGGGGTATTCTATATCGACTTCTAAAATGTAGCCATTATCAGCATCATGTGAAATTTGGAAATCTGTAGCAGGGTCAACCCATTCAAATTCGCCAACAGGAAGATGTTGTGACATAGCCCAACCATATAAGTTATTAGCATCTAGGTAAATTAAATAAGATGAGGGTTCATTATGATCAAATTCTGACATGTAGTAATTATTTGATTTAGCATATCGATTGCTACATTGTGATATACCACCTCGAAGTCCTTTTTTAATAAACGCAACTTTATCGAAATCAGTTAAAAGTTCAAGTCGAACCCCGGTAATTTTTAGCATGGCATCCCAACTAAGACCAGGTGCCGTAAAATAATGAGCTGGATCCAAGCTATATGTTTTAAGGCACACGGAACGAAAGTTCTCAAAGATGTCTGTTAATAGAAGTACATCTGTTTTTAAATACAAGTTAGAATAATCCAACATTGTTTTACAATTAAAATGGGTCCAAACATTTTGTGCGTGTTGATAATCCGCCCTTGTTATACAGCTGTCTGTTAAAGAACTGTAAAAATCACTTATTATAGGCAGCGATGACGCTTCAAGAGATTTGTATGATTTCATAAACTCGTACGGAAATATTCCCTTCTGCTTCAGAAGTTTGAAATCCCCATCTTCAGGGTATTGCTTCCTTAATTCATGAAATTGATGTTCTTGAAGGTTTCTAGCTAAACTATCTAAACTACTCGACATGAACCTAAAGGAATCAACAAATCTCAGTGCCAGGTATCTCTTATCGAATTTCAGTTGTTTGCTAAACGAAATATATTTTTCTTTATTTTGAGGTATAATATCGATAAGTCCTTCACGGAAATTCAAAGCTTTAACAATGAAATGCGCATCATAGTTACTCAGATTGTGAAAAAATATTGGAATGAATGAAGGAGGTATGAATTTATGATCGCACGACTTATGTACCACTCCTTGGAATTTTCCAGTAGTCCAATCATAACTGAAAACGCTTTGGGATTTTAACTTCCTTGTACTCTTATTGGACAGCAGTGGCGGTGCGTCAAAATTTTCTTAGGGAAGCCGGAATTAATTTTCCTTTCTTATTCGTCATGAGCCGTAGTAAAAGAACTGTAATGGCTGAAAATTAGGTAAGCCGGTGGGAATCGAGTTGTATGGACGCTCCGCTACTGTTGGACAGTCAACCGCATAAATAAATGTACGATCACAAAGTGACATACAAGTAATGATTACATACCTTACCATTGAGTGCGTATAGATATTTTTGATGTTGACTGTACCTACACACACATAAGTAAAAATGCAGGAGGATAATTAAAACGATTTATTGAACAATGGCTACAAATATCATGAAGTAAAAATTAAATGGTTATCTCATCACATTAACTTAAATACAGTCTTCATTTTAAAACATCTAGTCTACATCTTGTTGTATGTCACATAGCTTTTCCCCGCACTCCGATACCCATTGCGGTATAGGCGACGAACATATTGTGGCACAGTCAGCGAAAATACTGTAACAAATGGGTTCATACGCATCTTCACTCATGGATATTGTTGTGGTTTCCATTTCTGTGTCTTCCGTTTCATCTTCCCACGTTGCCGAAAGAGGGTTTCCAGTATAAGTGACGTATAAAGGCGGTGAAGCCGGTGAATACCCATTAAAGTTAAGGTTTTGCATTTCAATCTCCTCGCAAAGTTTAGCCAAATCTTCATCGTAAAATGAGTTTTGTAGATCCATTTTGCAGTTTGACTTCGGCAGGTGTTGATAGAGATACGGTATGGTTTCTTTTGGGTTGTCTAACTATATATAGCCTCAAAAATCATTCGTTCGTTGGTGGGGGAGGGTGACTTTTTTCGTGGGTGGAGCAAGAAATAATTTATGGCTTGGCCTCGATAAAAAATTTCTTGCAGTCGTTTTTAGTTGCAATCTGTTTAGTAATCTTGTAAATTAATTCTTGTGTGTTAGAATAATGGTCGTCCTCGTCAGCATGCGTGTAGTATTTGATTTTAGTATCTGCGAATTTCCAGTGTTGGTCGTTTGGGACACCACGCAACTTTTTCATATCGTAGACATCAATTTTAACAAGATGAGTGATCTTTGTAACATCATCTACGCGAGCAGATATATAATTCGTGCCTCCATTTGTAGACTGGGCGACCGTAGATGAAAATTCCGTAGTATGTTTCTTTTTAGGCTTATCGAAAAATACATCAATGTTGTTGGTACGTTTCGGGGTTCGGATTTTAAGTGGTTTTGAGCCTTGGGGTTCATCATCACTTAAATTACCATAATAATAACTTTTCATGGTGTACTCAAGAGGATTCTCGTTTGATATCTAAAACAAACAATAAAAATGAGTGAGGAGCTTGATACAAATGTAATGTGTGTGTGCTTATATAGAAACACACAGTTAGTTGATAGGTATTCTTTATTGCTCACCAAAAATAGTCACAAAGAAAACAAAACAGAAATTACAGCTTACCTCCATTTTCACTCGTAGCAAGACGTAGACACAGAGTTTCAAAATTAAAACTGTTAATTACTACTCGTATTGCGACACTTGCAAACTGCTACTTTAACACTTGACACTGTTTTCAGACAAACTAATCTGAACGAATGACGTTCCTATCGGCTTGAGCTCTGATTTTATTCAACACACACACACACACACATGTACACATATCGTGGCGTGGGTAAGACAAAAAAATCTATTACTAAAACGAACACCTGTTCGTTGCAACAGGTTCTAACAAGATTTTTACTGAAATATCAAATCAACCTGATTCGCTTGAATGTTCTTTGGGTTTTTAATGACCAATAAAATACGAATAGCATGACATTTTGTAATAATCTATGATATTTTATTGCTTTCAAATATAATACACGCACACACATGTCGCAGATAAGACAATAAATCGATTACCTAGTTAAAAAACACACATCTGGTGGATGCATGATACAACACGTTCTATCTATTTTTTACTGAACCATCCAAAAACTGGAATGTGTGTGCGAACGACGTGCTTAGCTAAATTTTCTTTACTATAATACCCAATAAATTACAGAAACTACGACGTTTTCGTAATAATCAATGATATTTTATGGTTTCTCCAAATATATTATTTTAATTCTCACGATCGGCTATCTGATGTCAACATAAATTTTTAAATATATCGCCATCCACAAAGTGTAAATTACCTACCCTTGCGTGGGAATAGCGCAAAAACAGACGTTTGCCCTTAATAAAATAAATCGATGTAAGGAAATACGTAATCCACCTCAAAAAAGCAATCTTTAAAAAAACAACAACGGAGTCACACCTATCATAAACAAAAAAAAACATCGGGCGGCGGCAAATTACATATTCATAGGAAAAAACACACACGCAAAAAATTGCCGCAGAGAATGTGCTAGGAGGAGCAAAAAAAACTCAAAAAAAATTTCCGCTCCGCGGGGAGTGCCCCAACCTGCCGCAGAAACAGTAATCTACTAACTACTTCCACTTTTTTCCCGCGTTTTTGCATCTGGCCCCGCAATCCGCGTTAAGCCAAACCGATCCGCTTTTTTTAATGTTATGATTTACTCAGTGAAAAGGCGATAGATTTAAGAGATCGAACAAAGAACTTACTAGAAAGACTGCAAGTAACCTTTTAAAACTTCACTGATAGCACAGAATAATAAATAAATAAATAATAAATATTAGAGGACAATCTTACACAAAACGAACTAGCCCCACAGTAAGCTCAAGAAGGCTTGTGTTATGGGTACTAGACGACGATATATTTAATAGATATAAATACTTAAATACTTACACAGAAAACATCCAAGACAGAAACAAATATTCATGCTCATCACACAAATATTTGCCCTGACCGGGATTCGAACCCAGGACCGTCAGCTTCACAGGCAGGTGCACTACCCAGTAGGCTAAACCGGTCGTCAAAATAATAATAAAATAAATAATAGTCAGAATAAGTAATAGTATTAGGTATAGAAGGCCCACCGTTACCAAACCACCTGTGCCTTTACCATGAGTTTGCATGACCGTACTCGCTAGCGACTTCGTAAACGATTTACTATGCCGATTCATAGTTCTATTGCGTAACCGCCAGAGGCGCTGTACTTTTGGCCGTACAAATTTTTACGCAGTCGCTAGCGAGTACGGTCATGTAAACTCATGGTAAAGGCACCGTATAGGTATGCGTTACCATTCGCTCCGTTACCATTCTCCCAGGGAAAAGGCGGTAAATTCGATCAAAACATCGAACGAATATAACCAGCTACTCGTACAAATGGCTACAATGACTGCGAGTAACATTTATAACCTCCCTGATTGGTACAGGTGACGGCATAGAGCATATTTTTTAAAAGCAAAGATAATTATTAACAATGACACAAGTGATCCTTCAAAAATAATATAAAAAATATATTATTTGTCTCTTCCATAATAACTACTTTGTTTTGATTTTATACTGGTCTCTAGTTTATTTTTGGGTTTCTCTTAAGTTTCTGGCATATATGTGTGTATGTATGTATTATTTATGTTTATTATATGCGTCTTACTTTCATTTTTATCTTTTAGATTTACTTATATATTACCTACTTTTTATTTTTGCACCACCCACTGATTATGTGTGTTTAGTTCTCTCCGCTACCCACGCTAGAATTTAAGAAAGTCTGACTATAATAAGTAATACATTTTTTATATAATACTTACAATGTATTGGTATATGCAATTTATTTGAATAACATAGTATATAATAAGATAAACAACAGATACAATTTACCTCAACTGCTAGTAATGTAGATCACCACAGCAGTATAAAAATTACAAGCTGAAACTTGTAGACAAGCAATGATGTGCTCCTTCATATAAAGAACTAGCGACCCGCCCCGGATTCGCACGGGTGCAATGCTGATGCATGTATTATACATATAAACCTTCCCCTTGAGTCACTCCATCTATAAAAAAAACCGCATCAAAATCCGTTGCGTACTTTTAAAGATTTAAGCATACATAGGGATATAGGGACATAGGGACAGAGAAAGCGACTTTGTTTTATACTATGTAGTGATAATGTACAGGGTTGGATATATACAGGAAACGGAGTATCTACAAATTATATACATATATACAATAGATAGGGGACACAGGAAGAAACGACAATAGAGAGATCTCTCAGGGACCGAAGTCCAATGAGAGTTGTTGGGAAGTTATATTTATGCAACTGATTTTAGAAACTTCGATAGCGCGATGCAGAACATGTCAGATTTTGACAGTTGAAAGTAGTCACGCTACAAACTCGAAAGGGGCAGAATCACGTAGCTAATCCTGGCACAGCCTTTACTTCAACTATTTTGCCTCACAGACAGACATGCAAAATTTATTCGTAATTTACAAGAGTCGTTTATTAAAGTGAATGTAAATAGAGATCATGCGAAATAAAAAAAAAACATTATTAAGCATTCATGAAATAACAATGATTATTATTAAACATTTACAATAAGAAACAAGACACAAAATGGAACATTATGTAAAATATAATTTACATTCAATTTAGCACTATTTTCCATTACAAAATTGGACATTGTTTATTTTACACACTAAATCATTTTCTTCAAACCTCTTAACGATTTAATTTAATTAATTATTGATGTTGTATGTGATTACATTATTAAAAGTAATTATTAAGGAAATGCTATCGGAACATAGATGCATAATCTATAATGGCCGGAAGGTTTCCGATATTATATAATTTAAACACATATTGTTTTATTTATTCTGCCTGCTAGTATGTTTCTGTTCCCTAAGAATATTCTTGAATACTGTGAATTTTAAACTAATAAAAATGACAGTGGCCCCGATACAGTCCCTTGCGGAACACCCACAGTATTTATTATAAACTCGAATCTAGTACGAATTGTTTATATTTACCATCGATATTTACTATATTTAAATAACTTCTGATCCTGCCAATGTCTGTGCTCTGCCGTATTGTTACTTGTATCAAGTAAGCGCTGGTGTGATACAAAATCGAAAGCCTTGCTTATCTCAAAACTAATGATACAAATTGGGTTTCTTATTTTGTTTGGTTGTACGCTTGTTTGCCACCGACGTGGTATGTAATAGTAGATTGTTAACCAAGGGTTGAAAACTATCCATTTCTGACCAGATATTTAACTAAAAATCATTGTCTGAATCAATAAAATCCTATTGCATATGTTTGTGTATGGACCATTTCCTGGAAGCGAATTTGTTTATTTCGATAATTTAAAATTGTAATTCATTGTAATCATCCATAAGCTTCAAATATAACTACAATTTTATGGTAGTGTGGCTGATTAAGTTTCCGCCAGTTTGATTTTTTTATGAAACTTATGATATTTAAAGTCAGTTGCTTAAAACTGTATTTAAATAACAATATCTACCAGTTTTTAGTACCATAATTTAAAATATTAACACGTAATAATTATTACCATTCTACTTTTTCATAAAAACGCAGATTTTGGAATTCTTGGCCCACACTTCATATTTTTATACTGTTATTTAGAAAGAGTTTTAATTGCTGTATCACTTCCAATAGTTTTGGTAATTAACGAACCACAACTAATATCCATAAATCGAGTAACTCAGTGGTCCTTGGATGTCCCATCATTTGTATGAAAAAATGGTTTTTACCACTGTGTTACCCACCTTTTACAGCAATATGTTAATATTTAAGTATTTTTACCTATACATTCCTTTTATTAGATTTGGGTACTATTTCGAAATCCTATTTTTGTACATTAATTTAGTACATATCATAGATTTTTTTTGTAATAGAAAATTGGTCATGAAAAAGTAGAATGACCCACAACAGTTTGAAATACAATATTCATATTCATATTATTCATATTCATTTATTCATAATTGTCAATATTACATGTCAGGATAATTCTATAAATATATTAATATTACAATAAATTGTAACAAATAGTCTATACGATCTAATAAATTAATAGTTAATAATTAACAGTCCATAATGTCTATAAATAATCACATTGTAGGTAAATTCATAAATTCTTCGTAGCTATAGAATGTGTGCTCGAGAAGCCATTTTTTAAGTTTACTTTTGAAATTAATTAGCGAAGCGGCCGACGTGACCAGCTCCGGTAGCTTGTTATACACGGCTGGCCCCATCAGGTGTGTAGTCTTTCCGGACTTGGCCAGTCGCCGCTTCACTGGGAGAATTCTATTTGGGTGTCGCAGCAACCGAGATGACTCGCGCGCGCAATACATTTATAGGGAAGTGGCCTGGCTGTACAGGGTTCTGCTATTGCAATTTTTTTTATTACTTTTCAACCCATGAGCCACATGCCTCACTTTCAACCCGCATCTTAGATGAAATATGACGTGCTTTCAGAGTATGAGGAATGAAAAAACCTTGCAATAAAGTAAGGAGTAGAAGTAAGTAATTAGTTAACGAGTGAATTATTTATGCACTGATTTATTAGAACACTGCACTAGGTGAATTACCTTAAAAAATATTATAACGATAAGGTAACGATAAGCTCTCGATAAGCATTTGCTCGATGTACTACAGATGTGAAAATCACACTTTTCAAGGCATACAGCCAATCATTTTACTCGAGCAGCTTGTTGGTGAAGAAAATCGTTTCGTTGCTAAACCGCCTCAGGGGGAGTCCCAACATACTTCTGAGTGTCATTGTTGACAGGTTTGACTGTCCAATCCTGGAGCACTGGGTGGGTCAAATTAGGAGCTGCGCCCTATATAATTATAATTAATTTAATACTAATACGTAGGTGTAAGCTGTACTAACACGATATTGATAAACAAAGTCCGAAATAAAGATTTTATTATAAGGAGTCCTAACCGACGCTTTGCGAGAATGCGAATTGCAGGAGCACGACGGTGTAGGACATTAGCCCGCTGAACATCCGCAGCGGAAACGCTGCGTCGAGCTCGATCACGCGGAAGGCTGACAGCTTCTTTGGAACCGCGTGGTTCAGCCGTATCACGTTTTTGCAGGTCTTGCGCATTCCTGCAAATCGTAAGGTAGACTTTGTCAGATTATGGAATGAAATATGAAATTAAGATTGCCGTTACATAAAAAAAAAAAAAAAGTAAAAAATAAAATAAGTTTATTATCGGACATCAGTGGTCCATAGTTTGTTAGTAAACAAAGACTTACCCCCGTATTCATAAAACTTAACAAACCTCTGCTAACTAAAATGTTCTTTGTCCCATTCTCACAAACGTCAATGTCAAAGTGACAGATAATGACAAACGAACTTTAGCTGCTAGTTAACTAATATAGGTTTGATAGGCGTTTATGAATAAGGGGGTTAATCTATAGAGATAATAATTTAAAGTATTGTAAAGGTCAAAAGATTTAATTTCTGTATTAAGCTTATTGCCGACTTTTTTGTATGGTGGTGATCATCACCTTCTCACTGAGACCATTCTAAATTGCAATAAGTCCAAATACGACGTTTTCTTGTGTAGGCCTTCTGTCGTGTTCATCAAAATACAAAATTGCAAGCGATTTTCTGTGCCTGTACCATCAGTTTACATGACCGTACTCGCTAGCGACTGCGTAAAATACTGTATGGGCAAAAGTACAGCGCCTCTGGCGGTTACGCTATAGAACTAAGAATCGGCGTACTAAATCGTTTACGCAGCCGCTAGCGAGTACGGTTATGCAAAGGCACTGGTTAAAATTTATAAACAAGGTCTCGACAACCTTAGGCGACTTGTTTCTTGTGAGTGCGGAGGCAGTACGATATCAGGAAGCTGTCAGCTGTCAATGTCTACTGTCAGTTTTGACAGGCGCGCTTCCTGACAGGCGCAGGATGCGAGAAAACGTAGCGATTCAGATGCAGTAGTAACTAACTGCCCCGCTTCCACGCACGACTATACTGACATTATCGTCTAGTACCCATAACACAAGCCTTCTTGAGCTTACTGTGGGGCTAGTTCGATTTGTGTAAGATTGTCCTCTAATATTTATTTATATTTATTTATTTATTTATTATACATAGGGCATACAAACCGGGATACCGAGATCCCGCAATAGCAATCAATCAATTTGTGCCTATTTAAGTTTTATTGTAAGGCTTGTAATGTTTTATTGCATTGTAAACACTTATAAATAATAAATAAATAATAAATCTTTATTTATTTGAATAAACATGGTTAACAATGTTATGGAGGCCTCCTAGTAAGTGTTTATTCGCCTGTGTCAGGAGGTCTCGCTCTTCCCATTTGGTACATATGATATTTACCCCAACATTACATATTTCGCATCTTTTAATTAAGTCTATTTCTTATATACTACTACTACTTATCAATTTGGTGTTAAATAAAAAAATTCTATGTCTATGTCTATGTCTAACAAAACAATGTCATAATAATAATAAAACAATAAGTAACTTGTAATCCTAATATCACTTACCTATAGCTTGGTCGTCAATCAAAATCTTGGCGCAGGCGCTTTCAGCAAATTTGACAGATCTATAGAAATCATCAGAAGCGACGCTCAATGTGGCTATTAGAATTAGGTTCTTAATATTCCAATTAGCGATTAAAATTGTCCGTACCAATGACTGATACTGTAAATAAAGTTTTATGTAAGAAAGAAAGAAACATTTATTAGACACAGAAGACACACATATTACAAAAAAAAACAACAGAAGAAAACAAACCACAACATGTGTGTCTCCGCGGCAGTGAAACGGACACTGGCTCAGCATTATGCTGAGGTGTCAGACACCTACAGCGCTGATTTTCAGCCAGTACCGACGGTGACTCACGGACCGCCATACAATAAATAATAGCCAAAAAAAAAAGAAATATGACTGCAATAGAAAAAATTACACATAAGAGAAAAACAAACAAACAACCTCTCACTCTAAACGCATATACCTTCTCCGTCCCGTCGTGGGTAAAAATAACAAAAAATAATTATAATATCGACTTAGAATTACGATTTGAAACGGGATATTTACCATGTATATTTGTATTTTTGTCACTGTTGCAAGAGTGCCGAAGTATCGGAAACTCAAAAATACAAATATACATGGTAAATATCCCGTTTCAAATCGTAATTCTAATGTAAATGACCATGTAATGCTTGAAATCTTATAATATCCACTTACTAATGTGAAACAAAGAGCTTTATATAACACATAAATTCTAAAACTTACTAATTACAGTTCAAAGCATGATGCCGGTCATATTTTAGAATTAAAAATAAAATAAATATCTAATTGTATTGTAATGTATGAAACTATAGGTCTAGTACGTTATTACTCACAGCCACAGCTAAGTTACTTATGTTTTTTAAGACCGTTTGTTTCTAAATAAATAAATAAAAAAAAGAAAAATAATTACATACAGATATCTGGGGTACAAACAAAAGAGAAATTTTTTTTTTAGCATACTTTTTATTAAAAACTAAACGACGTTACGGTGCCCCTTTTTTTGGAATTACGCTGTACCATAATTACCAACGTGAATAAATATACTTACGAATTCGTCTTCCAACTTTCCAAGCTCAATAACCATATGCAAAGTAATTAAAGAGTATATGAAAGTTTGAATCGTAAAGATCAAAAACTGGAAAATAAATTGATAAGGTAAACATCTTAATGTTCAATTGACATTGACACCTCAGCTATATAGATATATGTGTCGCTCAACTTCAAACTCAGATAAATCCACTCAAACTACTTGGAAATTATTGAAAAAACCGGCCAAATGCGTGTCGGGCCACGAACAGTGTAGGGTTCCGTAGTTGCCCGTCCATCACGTCACCGGTCATATGCGGAATTACGGACCCGTAGAAGGGTTTTTACTGATCTTAGTACTGATGATGTTTAACCTTCATCTATGAAATAAATGATTTAAAGTACTAAATAATATCGTAAAACTCATTTAACCGAAATTTTAAACCGGTTAATTGTATGAAGGCGACACCGGTTTCCGAGCCCTGCTTAGCATATTCCATATTCCAGCAGTATTTCAAACCACACGTGTGGTCATGTCGGAGGTTTCCCCTGGATTGTCCTCAGACTACACTCCAACCGCGCACTCCTATCGCTTTATTGGGCCAGGCCTATAAAGCCACAGTCATGTTAAAAAACTGGATGCTCTGGACCGAAGGATACGTGTATTGCTTACTGCACACCACATGCTACACCCACAATTGTCTGTCATGAGACTGTACATCCCGCGAAAGTGTGGTAGTTCACCTCTTTTTAAATGCCAAAAACCTCCAAATACCGCACTCTTGGATATTTTTACCTAAACAGTGTGGGATGCATCACGACTACGTTGCAGTAGACGCCTCCTTCACCCCTTTAGGGTAGGAATTTGAAAAACGGGAACAGAATTTCACCCCCTTAGGATGGACTGCATGAGAGACTATCGAGAGGAAGGATATGAGTGATAGGGGGGATGAAAAAAAACATACTGTGCGGATCCCAACTAAATGTGAAAAGGGCAAGCTAATGATGAGGGATGGATACAACAAAGCAATACTTCTTACTTACCGATAACTGGTATATTTTATGACACAGACGAAATGCTGTAATTATATCAACGTATGCGTTAAACATAGCTTTTTTCGGTACTTCTTCTTCATTTTTAACGTTACCTTTCGTATACTCGGATACGGCATGGGTCCAAGCCACCAACAAATCTTTGATCATTACGACAGTAGGAATAACGTTGATGATATTTATGTCAATAAATAACATTGATGCAGACACCATAAAACTAACAAGGAGACTAAAAAACCGTAAGCCATCGGTAGTAAGCAAATTGAGCGCATAAAAACTGACAAGAAACGAGACACTTAACCAACTTTGGATTCTGTGTTTCAAATAGAATGCTTTCTTGTCAACTTTAATAGTGTTGACCAATTTCTGCAGTATAATAATTAGCTCGACCGCGTTGCATCTATTTAATGCACTATCGATGTAGATGATTATGGACGTTATCGCGTAAAATAGAAAATCGAAAATTGTTAGGAATGCTACGATACCGACTTTAGAATCTGCAACAGTATAAAGTTGATAACGAAGGAAAGAACACAATCCAAGAATGATTGATCCTAATACAGATTTAATGTAACATGGGGTATTGAGTTCAGGAGTTATAAAGTTGTTTATAATTTTGAACTTCAATATCAAGAAGACAGACTGGAGAATTGATATAGGAAGGAACACGGCTTGAAAGCCCTTTTCGACGACATTATTTAACAAATACTCAGTAGGGACGCTCCTCTTCATTCTTATACCCTTTGATTTTTCAATGCCCATTTCAGAGGAATATACCCTCAATCCTTATGAGAAAGCCTTTCTCTCTGAAAATATTGAGCCACAGAAGTGAGACACGTTATCACAACCTCGAAATACAATAGTTATTGAGGTATTACATTAACAGAACACATTAATGAAATCGATTCTGGCGCTTTATTTCAATATGCTGATTGAGCTGTCACTAATATTCCATCAAAACCCATGTGAAACTGGCCAGGTTCGTGTCGGGCTCCGCGCAATATAGGGTTCCGTAGTTGTAGTTCAGCGTAGGTTCAGTAGTTCCGTTTCATTATGCGTACTTAAAAGTGCGCAAACTTTACTGCTTTTGTGAACGGCTCATTGTCAGTTGTAAAAACAAAAGTTGTCCACCCAATGGTCAATAGTTAACGGCTTATGTACATATAAGTTATGTTTTTATTACATGGATTTATAGTTACGGAAACACCGTTTATGCGGGTTACTAGAGTAATCCAAAGCTTTTTGGCCCTTAACTTTTGATATGTCCACCGAAAAGACGCGAACCTAAATCTGACAATGACCCGAATATTTGTTTCTTTGTTTTATTTGTTGTAGTTGTATGTATCTTGTGTTTATTTAATAATATATTCAGTGTGTCTGTCAAGATCGAAAATAATGAAACGTGTAAATATGACCCGAATGGATCATTTTTTAAATCAGTCATTTATTGTGTTTCATGTTAGTGAAATAGGATCTTCAAGATAGATATAGTTCGAACATGAACATAGTAATTTGTTAATACTGATTTTTTTACTGTCAAAATAGTAAGCATTAATAATAGAGAACATACATAATTTTCATGATGCTATTAGAACCAGTTTTTAGACGAACAAATGTATAATTTACACGGGCGGTAATAAGGAAAGCATGAGATCGCATATTTACCAAAAACCTGCGACCAGCCATTCTATGTTTTACCGCCCTATGTTAGTAAAGTACTATTTGCACACCTTAATTAACGCTTTAACCGTCGAATGTCCGAAAAGTTACACGCAATTTTCAACTCTGTCATAATATAAATAGAGAATATGCATCATTTTTTATGATGCCATTCGAACCAGTTTTAGAGAGGAACAAATGTATATGGAACAAGTACAATTAGAACATAACAAAAGACAAAAATGGATTACAAAGTATGCGCAAAATGTGTCACGAAATACAAAAGATTGATAAATTTCATTCCTACACTGTGATATATCACTCATATAGTTCACTAGTTCAGTTTAGTTCAGTAGCTCAACAGAACCATCTACGATATAGATTGGGCGATGATATCAGTCATTCATTCAATCATGGAGTCAGACAAAAACGGATTACAAAGTATGCACAAAATGTGTCACGAAATAGAAGATTGATAAATGGGCCATTCTACTTTTTCATGTACATAATTTTCGGACACTTTTTTTCAATGCAAATTGTGGAATACTTGGCCCTCACTTCATATTTCTGTACTTTTATTTAGAAAGAGGTTTAATTGCAGTATCACTTCCGTTACTTTTGGTAATTAACGAACCACAGCTAATATTCATAAATCGAGTAACTCAGTGGTACTTCGATGTCTCACCATTTGTATGAAAAAATGGTTTTTACCACTGTGTTACCCACCTTTTACAGTAATATGTTAATATTTAAGTATTTTTACCTATAAATTCCTCTTATTAAGTTCAGGTACTATTTCGAAATCCTATTTTTGTAAATTAATTCAATACATATCATAGATATTTTTTGTAATAGTTAACTGGTCATGAAAAAGTAGAATGACCCAAATATCATTCCTTCTCTGTGAGGTATACCACTCATATAGTTCACTAGTTCAGTTTAGTAGTTCAGTAGCTCAACAGAACCATCTACGATATAGATTGGGTAATGATATCAGTCATTCATTCAATCATGGTCTATGTCACTCTCGGAGCGAATGAGTAGGTAAACGACATGATTAATGAACTTCTGACTGAAGTATTGAAGTACCTATATGAAACCGAACTGAACTAGTGAATTAGGGCGTATGAATTCGCCGCTAGAGACGCTAGTGTAGCGTGGGGTCTCCGAAACGTCAAATGTTTAGTTTAGTTTAGTTTTATTTATCACAGAATACAATCTCGTGTAAGAAATAGATACATTTTTGCTTATACTACTATTGCATACTGATCGTCAGGCGCTCTATGTCTAATGTCACTCTTTGCGGGTGCGCTACGCAGGTTAATATCTAATTGGAACAATATGGTGACTATTTTGCAATACATGAGCTTGATTATGACAAATATGAGTTACGGGTCAATGACTGTCAGTGCTTTGAGACAGTTTTGTCTTTCGGAAACTTATATCCTCCTTTTTTCCAAACAAAACGGGACTGCGCTACAATGCGGTATGTTCGATATTTTTACGGTACGGTTTTAAGGTATTGAATATGATTTAAATGTAAACTTCGTTCTCATGCCCATAATAACCAATAACAATTTTTGACAGCTGGACCTTACTACTGGACCT
This sequence comes from Epiblema foenella, assembly GCA_963556455.1. Taxonomy (NCBI): domain Eukaryota; kingdom Metazoa; phylum Arthropoda; class Insecta; order Lepidoptera; family Tortricidae; genus Epiblema; species Epiblema foenella. The sequence continues at coordinate 1,567,259 of OY747118.1, forward strand.
TAGTACATCAAATAAAAATAATACAATAATCAAAGTATCATTAATTAAATGTAGTGTTACATGTCAAAAATAAGACTAAGAAACTAATAACAATCGAGGTTTGTTAGAGATGTATAAGGTCTTTAAGCGTCAAAATAAAATGTAATAAAGTAGGTACACTAATCATAATAAAATATGTTGAGCTATATCACACCACACACACACAACACACTGACACTGGAACAAACTACATGTAGGACTAGCCAGTGTCCAGGGATGGTGCATTTAATTATTTATTATTATTGTTATTATTATTTTTTGTGTATTTGTCTTTTTCGAAATTGTAATTTATTCTTAATTTAATTTTTATTTTTGGTTAATGTTCCTAATGTAATTATATGATATAGTATGATATGAAATGTAATTTTGTGTTGTAATATGGGCTAAGCCTGAAATAAAGAATTATTATTATTATTATTATTATATCTATAACACGTCAACATGAAAATAATAAAATCTATTAAATAGATATCCCCAGAGATGTATAAGGTCTCTGAGCGTCAGTCTAAAAATAAAATCAAATGACATCACAATATTAAATCCACCAATCAGAAAACACGTCGAGCGGTAATATGGCTTATAGACCAGAGTTATACATTCTACTTTTCACTTCGATTGCGAGAAAATAAATAAACAAAGATTATCCCACAATTAAATAAAATACAGTGAGTATATGGCGGCAGCTTTTTAGGTCGGGTTTTATAAAGATCCGTTAGACCAAATGTCAGATCAAATTTCAGTAACTTTTTTTGACATAACAAACAGACCCAGACCCAGAGAAGGTCTAACGGATCTTTATAAAACCCAGCCTTAAACTGTTTTGACTCAGATACTAGGTATGCATCTGATTCAGATACTAGTTGAAATAGGGACAAAAAAGGACCTAATGTTTTTAATAGTTGAATTAGTTGATCAAAGTATGTACCGAAAAGAACCCAACGTTCCCATTGGCTGTCGACGTGTTTTCTGGTTGGTGGATTTAATATAGTGAAGTTCTGTGATTGGTCAAATTAGAATGTTTTGAAAATCATAAATATGTATTCATATTTTCCCTAGGGACTAAATGTACTACTTTAGCCGCACTTTTCGAGCATGAGAAGTGAAAATAATATTACAACTAACTTAAATCTAAAACAGACCCTTGGGGCATTGCACGGCTCGGAAACCGGTTAATTATACAAACCGTTATCATGTACTTGCCGCAAAACCTTTTTATTTCGGTTTAGATACAAATACCGGTTTATTTAGACCGGTTTAAGGAGGAGCTATTTATAAAGGTTTTGTTCGGATTATTTAGACGATATTAAACCGGTTAATGCGGGCGCACGATAATGATTGAAATCATTTGAGTTGACAGAGTTGTATCAACTTAATTTCTTTAAAAAGCTATTTTACTGTTTAAACAATAATATGTTCATAGAAATTCTGTCAACGAAAATAATTTCAACTATGCCTACCTATCGTAATACCTACAGACGTGAGCCCCACTAGTACGCCCACCGGGCCTCTCGTCGAATAAACCGGTTATATAAAGTTCTTAAAACGTTCGCGCTTCCACGAAAAGTTAGAAGCTAAACCGATATAAACCGGTTTTTACCGGTATATTAAAAACCGGTTCCGAACCTTGGGGCATTGTACCGAGGATGCTGGCGGCATTTCCTCGCTTATCGCAATGCTGATACGTTGTGCGAGGATCGCCAGCTCTTCCCTCACCAGTTACGTCAGTCTTCATCTTTACTTGAGTTTATCTCTGTTTTCATTTAATAACATATTGACAAGTCTTAACCCCCTTATTCATAAAAACTAACAAACCTCTGCTAACTAAAATGTGTTTTGTCTCTTACCCACAAACACAAATGTCAAAGTGACATATAAAGACAAACGAATATTAACGACATTTTAGCTAATATAGGTTTGATGAACGTTTATGAATAAGGGGTTAAGTCATTTAAATATTTATTTTGACATACTGGCTGTTGCGGTTGCAACCTTTTTATAACCTTTTTTTAGAAGACTTCTGTCATCTGCCTTTTATTGTTTTTTTTTTGTATTTTGTTTTATATTTTTACTTGTCATTATATTCTCGCTTCATGGAGACGTCTGTTTGGTTTTCCTTATTTTTCCTCTATCCTTTCCACTCTCTCCCACCGCTATCGAAGTCTCTTTTTCACGGACAGTATATTTAGGTATTGTTCTAATAAAAATTGTGAAGATAGATAAACAAACAAAACGTAGCAACAGAATGCTAAAAATAATATGCATCAGTTTGAAATAAAATGACATTGCACGTGCAAAATAAAATTAAGTACTGTAATTTAATTATGTTTACCTAGTTAAAATTGTATATAGAGGTATTATATTACACTCCTTTAGGTACATAAAAAACATCATAATTAGAATAGAATAGAACATTTATTTTTTATTGTATAACTGTCAACTCACTGGTCAGCTCAGATAAATATGAGATCTGGTGCTTTCTTTATTATCGCCCGTGGTAAGTACCAATATTTATATTTCTCCCCTAGCCATGGAGTGGGATTATCCGCTCGCCTATTAAATTCCCACTTTATGGCCAAGTGATAAATAAAATTTCCTTTTATTATTTGTAATTTCTGTCATTTGATCTCGGCATCACCAAAACTAGATTTTTGCGATATCTTGCTCCATTAACGTTGTTTTTAGGGTTCCGTAGCCAAAATGGCAAAAACGGAACCCTTATAGATTCGTCATGTCTGTCCGTCCGTCCGTCCGTTCGTCCGTCTGTCTGTATGTGACAGCCGATTTACTCGGAGACTATAAGCACTACAATTATGAAATTTGGTAGGAAGGTTTATTCTACGAACCGCTATATAAAAGTGATGTGAAATTACAAAAAAATATTAAATTAGGGGGGGCTCTCCATACATGTAACCGATGGATGAAAAAAAAATTCCAACGCACATAGTCGTGTGGGGTATCGATGGATAGGCCTTTAACAATGATATGGAGGTTTCTAAAAAACTTGTCCATTTAAGTCAACCGTTGGTGAGATATTAGCTGTCAAAGTCATAGAAAGTGTCCCCCCCCCCTCTAATTTCCAAACTATAAAGTTAAAAATTCTGGAAAAAATTGAGTTGGTGTGCCTTAGTAAATACTATCAACGATTTCTGGTTTGAACAATATAGGTTTTACGGTTTTTGAGTTTTCGCTTAAAAACTGTCCTGCCCGAACAAAAGGTCGTAAGTGCCGTGGGTTCCCTATAAGATAGGACTTTTTTAGATTCAATGTATTCGATAGTGATTTTCAATGTGGACTAGTAGGTGTTGCTACGGAACCCTTCATTGCGCGTGGTCTGACACGCACTTGGCCGGTTTTTTTCATGTGTCCGGAGACCGATTTAAACCAGAAAACGTTCACTTTTTAACAGGTATTTATGCAGTAGATGTGAGATTAAATAAAGAGCATGACTGTACAAGTTTGTACTATTTTAGGTAATACTAGCGACCCGCCCCGGCTTCGCACGGGTGCACTATTTAATGGATGTTATTACACATATAAACCTTCCTCTTCAATCACTCTATCTGTTAAAAAAAACCGCATCAAAATCCGTTGCGTAGTTTTAAAGATTTAAGCATATATAGGGATATAGGGACAGAGAAAGCGACTTTGTTTTATACTATGTACTGATGACGGTATTTTACGGACCCGTATTCTTTGTCCGGGAGTGTAGAAGATATACAAAGAAAGAAAGAAACATTTATTCACAGACACAGAAGACACACATATGACAAAAATTATAAATGAAGAAAAACATTATACACAAACCACGTAACATGTGTGTCCCCGCGGCAGTGAAACGGACACTGGCTCAGCATTATGCTGAGGTGTCAGACACCTACAGCGCTGATCTTCAGCCAGTACCATCGGTACATACATATCGGTACGTACATATACCTACAAAAATACAAATACAAATACAAAAAGGTTTATTTCTCAAAATTTTACAATGTTCAATCTATAGTAAGTATGGGTATTAAAATTAAGACATTGAAAAATCGGCGTGAGCACAGCGCTAAGCTGGTTTTAAGCCCACCCGTAGTCAGTGAGTTGGTTTCACACTAAATAAGGGTTATAAATTAAATTAATTACAATAACAATATAATTAATTTAAAGTAGGTTGTATGCTATAATATAAGTAAGTTGAAATTTATGAAATCACGTAACAGTTTTCAGTTTAAAATTATATTTATATCTACTCTTTATGGGGCATCGTATATTTTGTAAATCTAGTTATTCTAGTGTTTTTGTTATTCTAGTGGACATTTCTTGTCAAGGCCAAACTAATTCTTCATTATGATTGATTGTCGGTAAGTGTCGATTATTGGAATAACAAACTCATTACATTAAGTGTGTTGATAATTGACCCATCGTTTTCGATATCGTTAATGTAGTTTTGAATATCCAAACCAATTAATGTAAGTGGGAGACATATAAATGTAGTATGGGAAGGTAAAACAAATTCTTATAATATTTGGGTCATACGCGGATTTAGGTTCGCGTCTTTTCCATGGACATACCAAAAGTTAAGGGCTACAAAGCTTAATTTTGGGTTGGACCAGTAACCCGCATAAACGGTGTCTCCGTTTCTATAAATCCCTGTAATAAAAACATAGCTATCACATCCTCATCCATCATCATCATCCAGCTATCATATCCACAGGACGGATGACTTTTGTTTTTTCAACTAAGTATGACCCATTTGACTATAACACAAAAAAATACATGCAAAAAAAGCCGCTAAATTGAGAAGTATGCAAACATGCAAGAGAATGTATATACTTTATTGACTTACAAGCGGTAATAACAGTTAAATAACAATAACTTAAATAATATTAAAACTAACTTAAATCTAAAACGGGCCCTTGGGGCATTGTACCGAGGATGCTGGCGGCATTTCCTCGCTGTATCGCAATGCTGATACGTTGTGCGAGGAAGTCGCCAGCTCTTGCCTCACCAGTTACGTCAACCAAACGCTTCGCGATTTCAGTAAATAACTTGTGCGCGCTGGGACCCCATGGACCAAGAGTTTCGACACCAAAAGCTATAAAATTTTACTCTGCCGAGGCCCTAGAGAATTATATTTATTGCAATGTAAAAAATATATTTCATTTTTAGAGTTGCTAGCGAAGTCAGCAAGCAAGGGTTTTGATGTCGAAATGTTTGTATTATAGCATATCTAAACAATAATATCCTTTTTTCTACTCGTCGACTTCAATGTTTTAATTATATATCGTAGATGAAACTAAAATCACATACTTTTCTCTATGGAGCTCCCTTCAAGTGAACTCTTATGAAATTGGCCAATCACGTGCCGCCGTTACTAGACTCCTATGAAATTGGCCAATCACGTGTCGCCGTGACTGAACTGAATCACGTGACACCGCGTACATAGAATAAAAGACATCAACGAGCGCTCGACCCATGTGCCTAATCTTCGCTTCCGCAGGACTACTTTGTTTAATTATATCGGTTTGTTTAATTAATTTCCGTTGACTCGTAGAAAAAATAATGTATGCAATAGTTATGTGATTAGCGATTTAAATCTCGAACGTTACTTAGGCTCGATTTTATAAAGATCCGTTAGACCTTGTCGGTTTGTTATGTCAAAAAACGTACAGAGTTATTAAAATTTGATCTGACATTTGGTTTAACGGATTTTGGTTTATAAAACCCGACTTATTACCACTCAGCAAGCCTCGGGGTCCAAACGCGGTTCTCGACTAAAAAAACATACATTATATGACGTAAAACTATCCAACGCCATATCTTGAGATTCAGGATGCAACTAACTATAACGACCGGGATAACGCTAGAATCAGGGATCGGATACCGGTATTTTTTCCATAGAAAAATACCGGTATTATTACGGTCACCGGTTCATTATTACGTTTTTAATGGGACAATCTAATAATACGACGTTGTTACCTAAATACATGATTCAGCCCTACGTAAAGAGCAAAAAATAATCCAAAATATTGGGCTAATTCAGGGTTTTTTAAAAATACCGGTATCGGTCCCCGGCTAGAATGATGATGATGACATTATATGACGATTGCATAAACTATTGTCTAACTGTGCACTACAGAAAAGCGAATTGAAGAAGCACAACCGTGTAGGTGGCGAGTAGCTGAAGCTGCTGGAGCGGCAACGCCGCGCACACCGCGATCAGTCCGCCGGCTCGCAGCATGCTGCAGCAGGATGACGCACGACACACGTTCTTGCACAGTTGACGCACTGCAAATGTTTTGGCAATTAGAAAGAATGAAAGAAAAAGAAAGAAAAACATTTATTCGTGGCACAGACACAGTACAAATTAACATAACACCAAATTACAGAAAATAGCCACGAAATGGCCCCAAATCAGCATAGTGCTAGCCATTGGCTAGCGCTGGTCTTCCTTTGGGACCACGAGAAGCCACGAAAGACATAAAACACTAAAGTCACAAACAACATAACACAATTTAAACAGACAAGAACAGATAAACATGAACGCGACCTTAAACAATCTTTAAATATCTGTGGTCTGTCACAAATCGCAACTAGCGCCAGCGGACAACCACTAAAACAGTGACAGATTACGCGATTTCGTGAAATGAGAATGGAGGCATTAAGTTAGCGTCATATAATTATGACAAACTATGATGATGTATGATGATTAATTAATATTACTAGTGGCTCTTAAGAGACCTTACAAGTTTTTGATTTTAAATTATGACAAAAGTATAGATAATACTAATAAATCGTTAAAGGATATAATGATTTTAATAAAATTATTTTATTAAAGTTTTAGATAGTAACACAGCTATTTTTGGATTTTATTGTGTGTAGTTAAGTTAAGTAAGTGTAAGTTTAAGTTAAGTGGAAAAACATTTTTTTAGCTTGAAAATGGTCGATTTGGGTTAAAATAAAAAATAAATAAATAAATATTAGTGGACAATCTTACACAAATCGAACTAGCCCCACAGTTCAAGAAGGCTTGTATTATGGGTACTAGACGACGATATATTTAATAGATATAAATACTTAAATACATAGAAAACATCCAAGACTCAGAAACAAATATTCATGCTCATCACACAAATATTTGCCCTGACCGGGATTCGAACCCAGGACCGTCAGCTTCACAGGCAGGTGGCACCCACTAGGCTAAACCGGTCGTCAGATGCGGCGTATGTAATGTCAATAAAATAAAAACATTTAAAACTCATCACATTTTTTTTCCTACCTCACTCTAAACTCTCTAACAGTGATCAACACTTGTTAGTGGAACCGGCACGGCATCGGCAGAACTCGAACCGCACGCACACAGTAATCGTTTTAGTGTGGGTAGCTAAACATGGCCGCTCGCAGGCGATCGCGACTATGACGAGTTGTAACTAAATGTTCGTACCCTCTTGCATAAATTTAAGTTCCATATTATACACACCATAGTCCGGTGGATCATTGTGCTGACTAAGCAACACGGTACAGGCCACGTCGACACCCGTTGCTGCCTGGTAGAACTGCTGGCACACGGCGCACAGGCAAATCAGCAACACGAAGTTCTTCACACTCAACGAACAACTCAGCAATATAACATGCACTCCAATCACCTGGAATTAATGACCCATTCAAACATTTCACCTACAACACAAGCCTCTCTAAGTTTCTGGAAAAAAGTATAAATATGTATCATTATAAATGTAACCGACTGTGCAAAAACCAATTCTCTAGCATTAGTACTTTGGGCTGTGCGTTGATGAGTGAGTGAGTCAGTCAGTCAGGACAAAGGCATTTATATATATAGATAAAACCGGTCGTCTACCGGTCCTATCGGTCCCCGGGATCATAACAAAAGAATGCTATTGTTCTTTTTTTACCGGGAGACGACGGCTTAATTAGCGGATATCGGAATTGCTTGAGTCACTTCTAGCTCAGGTCTGATATCAAAATCAAATATCAAACATTTACATTAGAATTACGATTTGAAACGGGATATTTACCATGTATATTTGTATTCAACGCAGCACGTCAGTTAATCCTTAATAATGGCGCTTGCAACAGTGCCGAAATATCGGGAACTTAAAAATACAAATATACATAAATATCCCGTTTCAAATCGTAATTCTAATGTAAATGACCATGTAAGCTTGAAATCTTATATCAAACATTTATTCTGCAAATAGGCCACAAGGGCACTTTTACATGTCAAAATATTAATTTACAATTTATGAAAGTATGACTATAATAAGTAATATATTTTTCATGTCAAAATATTAATTTACAGTTCAAGAAGGAGTAATAATTTCGAGTTTACGATTATAAAAAAATTAATGTCATACAGTGAAGATAAACTTGCAAAGTTATCTATTACAAATATTACAACATCAGTAAAGTTAGAGATGTATAAAGTCTCAAGATTAAACAAGGAGTATAATGAAATTAATATAATATCCCAGAGATGTACATGGTCTCTGAGCGTCAAAATTAAAATTAGTTTAATATTGTTACAGATGTATATTGTCTCTAAGTCACTGATAATAAAAACGAATCCACAACAGGATGATGTTTCTCGTCAATTAGGTCTAGACCACTGCACCGAAAAATTTGTTATGCTACTTTAGCCAATGAAGATCTTACCGATATTTCGTCCAAAAAGTGTGTCCCCAGTTGTATTAATATAAGATTCTGGACGGAATATAGGAAATGAAGAAAGATTTCAGTGACAAGGAAGAGGATCTGCAAGACAAAATACAAATTATGAAAATGCAAGAATAAAATTTGTGTACGAGTAACATATGTTTGTATCTCCTCCTACTCCTACCTACTCTATCGATGGAGATGGAACACATAGTCCCTCAGATTCGGTTGTAACCGCTCAACCATCTCACTGGAGCGCAAACTCTTAGAGTATTCCAGTGTTCCAAACCACACGCGTGGTCGTGTCGGAGGTTATCCCCTGGATTTTCCCCAGGCTACTCTCCAACCGGATACTCCTATCACTTTATTGGGCCCGGCCTATAAAGCACAGTCAGGTTCATAAAAAAAAAACACAAAGTAATCCTTGAAATTGAAAATTATTGACTGAGATTACTGTGATACTACTGGGCACCCCAGTATGCCCCAATGTGGGTCGAGACTTCAGTTTCACAGAATCATCATAGGAAATATAATGGTAAATATCAATAAGTGAATAATTTCTGTCTGTAATTCACTCCGGCAAGCACTCTAGCCTATTTGAAATAAAATCATGTTAAAATTCAGATTCAGATTCAAACATTTATTCATGACAGACAAGTACATAATAATGGGACAGAATACATAAACAGTCGTGTCACGAAATGGACCCAACTCAGCATAATGCCGGCATTACCGCCGGCGCTGGTCTTCCGTTGGACCCATTAGGTGTCGGCACGGTGAGTAACACACAATAATAGAAAATAAGTTCTTTTTGGCTTACCGATGCTTGAATTGCATTTTCAGTGAGCTGAAAAGCCTTCATTATATCCAGATATGTTCTTAATAGTTTTTTCCCATGCTCACTGATATCACTGCTCGTCCAAATTTGATCGGAATTGCTCTCTGAACCAACCGTTCCAAAGATTTCCAATGCCTTCTTCAGCATTCTCAATTCGTAAACCAATAACGCTATTATTCTTATACCAAACAGTATATTAGCATCGAAGTAAATGATAGGCAAGTAGCAAATTAGATCTTTGAAACTTACATAAACTGCCAAGTTAAGCAATATCAGACCATATGTCATAAACAGTAATATAAGACACATCCAATTGTTTCTCCTAAATTGTATAATTCCTTTATCATCCTCTCGTAAAACCATGTACGCACGTTGCACTCTTAACATAAGCTCAACATTCTTGCAGCTCGCCTGTATGTTTGCAGTGGAAATTATAACACTGAAAATACCATAAATTAATAAATCCATAACAGGTGAAAACTTATAAAGGTCATTCAGTTCACTAATTGGATTTGGTGTGATATTATACTCCTGTATGATGACGATACATCGAACGATATGGTGAATAACGATTAAACATGCCCCAAAAACACACAGACAATTATCAAATATATTATTCGGTGTTACAAATCCGCGTAGTATCTTGAACTTTGACTGCAACAGTATTGTTTGCAGTAGATTTAGGGGATGGAACATCTTTTGAAACTCCTTATCCAAAAAATTGTGAAGCAAGAATTCTTGGCGTGAATTTCTCATGATTCCCTTTTCAACTTTAAGCAGTTAATAAAATTGATCAGTTACTCATGGATATTAATCTCTGATATCGGCTAGACAGCTTTCAACAGTTATTCAAATAAAGTATTCGTTATCGTGAAGTACATATATTATGTCTACCAATCCTATTAATTATTGATTGTAGCATAGCATTTACATTAACAATTTCATCAAAAAACCTCTTTAGGGTTCCGTCGTAGTCCCGGGGTAATCACGTAACTTTTGTACTACCGTTCGGTAGATTTTAATGTCAAATTTTAACTGTCAGCTCATACATTCATACTTCAAAATTGACAGTAAAATCTATCTACCGTTAGTACATAAAGTTACGTGATTCGCCAGCAGGAAAGTTAAGGTCAGTTAGTATGGCGAAATGGAAATAATTTATAATAGCCGAGTTTTCCTGCATAACGGATATATCATAATGCTAGTAATGACGTCGATATTTTATAGGCCAAATTTAAGTCATTTAGAGATTACAACAATTTAAAATTCAAAAAATCCTGAAAATTGGCAATAGTTAATAATAAACTTTTTTCCATAATTTTAATACATTATGCGCTTCGTATTATTGATGGTAAATCGGGCAAATAAAAGTAACAAACGTTATTTTATATTTTATCTACACCCATTGGTACAGTAAATCCTCTTTTATATGCTCAAAAAGTGTAGGTAAGGACCAACATTACAATAGCCATAACAGCATCAAAAACGGTATCGTTATGGCCATCTCCGCCCATTACGATACAGGCTCGTGCTCAAAAAGACTTCAACGAGCTCACGAACTCGAACTCCTGCACTTTCAACGCAATGGTGCCTCAACACATGAAAGAGGATTTAGATAAAGTAGTGTATGCAACTGTACATAATTAGGTCTTAAAACACTCGTGTGATCCTATTATGAAACCCGCTGACGCTCGTTTCATAAAACCACACTCGTGTTTTAAGATCTCTTATGTATCAGTTGCATAAACTACTATAGGTAACCACCGGCATTTTATTAATTTACCATATTTACGCACCTTAAAATAGTAACTTGCTTTAAGTTTCTTCTTTACTTGTTAATTATTGTGGACATAAACTATAAAACAGACACACTTGACAACATATCTTGACAATTTAGACATTTATTCGGTTTAGCCTAGTGGGTAGTGCACCTGCCTGTGAAGCTGACGGTCCTGGGTTCGAATCCCGGTCAGGGCAAATATTTATGTGATGAGCATGAATATTTGTTTCTGAGTCTTGGATGTTTTCTATGTATTTAAGTATTTATATCTATTAAATATATCGTCGTCTTGTACCCATAACACAAGCCTTCTTGAGCTTACTGTGGGGCTAGTTCAATTTGTGTAAGATTGTCCTCTAATATTTATTTATTTATTAACCAACTAAATGTACTATTAATCCAAAAATGAAATCCGCAACAACAAAACGACTATAAAAACAACTATAAAATATAAAAGTGCCAGTAATGATGTCCACGCGACTACTAGCATTATGATACACCCGTTACGCAGGAAAACTCGGTTATTATAAATTATTTCCATCTCGCCATACTAGCCGACCGTAATTTTCCTGGACTACATACTTTTATCGTCATAATTAGGTTTTTTTTTATACAACGCCGGTGGCGAACAAGCGTATGTTCCACATGATGGTAAGCGGCTACCGCAGCTTATAGACGCCCGCAACTCCAAAGGAGAACGTACGCGTTGCCGACTCTTTATGAAATTTGAGAATTCACTGTGTTGACAGCAGAAGGGACAAATTTAAGTCCTTCGCACTCAACACAGTGCATCCTCGGGAGCTCTGGCAACCTTGCTCACCTCCAAGAACACAACACTACATACTTGTATAGTAGATAATGTTATTATGGCTGTGGTCCTCTGCAAGGTGGAGGTATTTCCCCAGTTGGGCTGCTCCAAATTCGAGCAAGATGACATTTTGCTGTGCCCTATCTCTCTTCACTACATAGTATAAAACAAAGTCGCTTTCTCTGTCCCTATATCCCTATGTATGTTTAAATCTTTAAAACTACGCAACGGATTTTGATACGGTTTTTTTTAATAGATAGAGTGATTGAAGAGAAACGTTTATATGTATAATAACATCCATTAAATAGTGCACCCGTGCGAAGCCGGGGCGGGTCGCTAGTAGGTAAATATAAGGTAAAGATTGTCAATTCATATGACCTGTGGAACCCTAACGAAGTGCAAACGTTAAAGAACTTGTTACCTCTATTACTTTAATTCAATACTAGCGGCCGCCCGCGACTTTGTCCGCGTAGATTCTAAATGGTAACAAAGATATAAATGAGGTTAACTTTTTTCTGTCAGTCATCTGCAGCAAAAATATACCAACCGTACAAATCTATTTTTAATTTTTAGCTCTTTATGTTTTTGTACTCCAGATGCTGTATGTAAGTAGTAGGTGGTTTTTGGCTTATTTATCATCATCATCATCATCATCATTTCAGCCGAAAGACGTCCACTGCTGAACATAGGCCTCCCCCAAGGCTCGCCATTTAGACCGGTCCTGTGCCGCTCGTTTCCACCGGATTCCCGCGACTTTCACCAGGTTATCACTCCACCTTGTCGGAGGCCTACCGACAGCTCGTCTTCCGGTGCGTGGACGCCACTCAAGCAGTTTCTGGCCCCATCGACCGTCAGTCCTGCGAGCAATGTGCCCTGCCCACTGCCACTTGAGTCTCGCAATATATACCTGCCTTATTTATATACCTACCTTTTTTATATATTTCAGTTATTTTTATTTTGTTTATTTATTTTTTACAATTGTATGACGTTCCGTGACTCACCGACGGTACTGGCTGAAGATCAGCGCTGTAGGTGTCTGACACCTCAGCATAATGCTGAGCCAGTGTCCGTTTCACTGCCGCGGGGACACACGTGTTATGCGGTTTGTGTATAATATGTTTTTCTTCATTTATCATTTTAGTCATATGTGTGTCTTCTGTGTCTGTGATTAAATGTTTCTTTTTTTCTTTCTTTCATCTAGAAAAGTCGTGTTAGAAAATGGGGGTATTAAACATTATTCCATAAGAAGGCAAAACTGGCACTTCTAACGCCTGGTTGAGTATTAGAAGAGACACGTGGAGTTCCCAACACTGGCCAAAATAAAGTGTTCTAGAATGTAACTCGGGCCTGGTTTTATAAGGCGGGGACGTCCACCGCGCGATCGCGACAACAATGACACATATAGTCCCTATTCGTCCCGGTACCGCCGCACACCGGGTAGAGTCAGGTCGGGCTTAGCTGAGTTTCTTGCTCGACTCTTCTCAGCTAGGCTAGGGTAGTGAACCAAAACTCCCAGTAGCTCGATTCCACTCACACCTCAGATTCGGTTGAAACCGCGCAACCAATCTCACTGGAGCGCAAACTCTTAGAGTATTCCAGTGTTCCAAACCACACACGTGTCGGAGGTTTTCCCCTGTATTTTCCCCAGGCTACTCTCCAACCGCGCACTCCTATCGCTTTATTGGGCCCGGCCTATAAAGCCACAGCTTTTGAACCTGAGTTCAAAAAAAAAGTTTTATAACGACCCGTTAGACCAACTGTCAGATTAAATTTCAGTAACTCAGTATATTTTTTGACATAACAAACCGGCATAAAGTCTAACGGATCTTTATAAAACCGAGCCTTAATGTTTCAAAAGGCTCCTCGAACAAACTTTTTACCCTTTTAGGGTGGGATATTCGATAAACGCCAAAATACTTCTTTTTAATAATATAGATATGTACTACAAAGTTAATGACATGTAAAAGTTCCTTTTATGAATAAATTATTGAATTGAATTGAATTTGTGTTTAAACAACCAAATATGGAATGAACTGTCGCCTGCGGTATTTCCGGACCGATATGACCTTCAAACCTTCAAGAAAAGAGCGTATTCCCTTCTAAAAGAGGAGCGTATTCACTTGCGACTCCTCCGGTGTTGCAGGTGTTTATGGGCGTAATTGCTTACCATCAGGCGATCCGTCTGCTCGTTTGCCCCCTATAACAAAAAAACAGCGAGTCTGTATATGAAGTTTCAAATCTCTCGCTACAAAAAAGATTTGTTCCCGTATAAAGTTCGAACCCTTTTTCACCCCTCTAATTTTGAAAAACGCTGAAACATGTTTTCTTGTATTTAAACAGAGTCTATATACAAATGTTCAAATCTCGTACTTTAAAAATGATTTGCTACCCGTATAATACTTATTTGTTATACAAGGGTGCAAAGTTGTATTTTAACCGCGAGTGTGGAATTGAAACACGAACTGGCGAATGGATTCTAGGGTTGAACCACTAGCTAGCGAATGGATTCTTTGATTGAACCGCAAGCGAAGCGAGTGGTTCGAAAATAGAATCCTGAGCGAAGCGAGTGGTTCAAAAATAGAATCCAGAGCGTAGCGAGTGTTGCAACACACGAGACGTAAAATAACTTTGCAGCCGTGTATAACACAAATCTTTTCCCCTCACTAGAGCGAGGATTTTTTTTACTCCTCGTCCTAGCATTATTCCAGTACAGTTGCATCCTAAATATAGTTGGATGCCTAGGGTCCACTACCTAATCCCGAGATTTGACGTAGGTACTAGTTTTTTTAACACACCAGCACAATATAAAATTATTGTTTCTGGACTATCTGGACTGGCATTTACATGTTATTATGTTTAAAAAAGTTACAAATAACACGTTCGGATTTCAAATATTCTTTGCACTCTTGTGGATAAAATGCAGTTTTGCTATCTGCTTTTAAAGAATAAAAAAGGGCTTTCCGAGCTAGTGAGGTGAAAACATAATTATGTAACCCCATTAGCGAAAAACGCTGAAATATGTTTTATTCCATTTCAAGTGCGAATTTATATACGAAGTTTCAAATCTCGCAGTGCAAAAAGAATATGCTCCCCGTAACTTGGAACATCCTTTTCAACCCTTTAAAGGTCCAGTTTCATAGAACGCTGAAACATGTTTTGTTGTATGATGTACATCTATTAATGAAGTTTCAAATTTCTTAAGAATTTTTATGGAAAAAGTTAAGAAAATCGCTGAAATACGCTATTAATATATTTAAGCATAGAGTCTATAATCTAGTCTTTCACTTCAAAAAGATTTATCGCACTATAAATTTTGAACTCTTTTTCACCCCTTTAGAGAAGAAATTTTGAATAACGTTGAAATATGCCATTAATTTATTTAAACAAAGAGTCCGATATGCAAAGTTCAAATCTTTCACTTCAATAAATGCGTGTTTTCATACAAACTTTCATCCCTTGTCCCTTTGACTTTTGTCCCTTAGGGTATAAATTACCAAAAACTACTGTCTTATAATCAGTTACATTTATAACATAGGCTAGGGTTATGTTATAAATGTAAGCGATTAAGCAAAAATAAATTCTCTACCATAGTGGTTTCGGCTGTGCGTTGATGAGTCAGTCAGTCAGGACTCCTTCTTTTATATATATACTAGCGACCCGCCCCGGCTTCGCACGGGTGTACTATTTAATGGATGTTATCATATAAACCTTCCTCTTCAATCCACTCTATCTATTAAAAAAACCGCATCAAAATCCGTTGCGTAGTTTTAAAGTTTTAAGCATACATAGGGATATAGGGACAGAGAAAGCGACTTTGTTTTATATATACTATGTAGTGATATATATAGATTATAACTCACCGTCGTAATTTCTACTCAAAACAATTACGTATATTGAAAAAGTCCTAACATTTACAACTGGTTGTTTATTTATTCCAATACCATCAATTAGTTAAGTAGTAGAAGCTTGGGTCATTAGTTGGCATCAATTTTCAAATTAATTTTTACTGTCCGGAATTAAAACCAGTGTTTCATTCATTCTTCTCAGTTCAGAGTTCTTAAACCTTCAAGTAGTTGTTAGTTCTTTATTTACGGCAATATCCACAATAAGGTTAATCGACGCATAAAAATGTTGGACAATTCTCTGGACAGGAATTTCCGGAAGATGCTTTTACCTTTAAATATCCTGCAATTACTTTACTACCAACCAAAATTTCATATTAGTGATGCATTTGTCACTCCGAATGGAACACGGGAAAATATCCATTTGATAATGGGTGTTGTTGTTATAGTTGTTGCCAATGTTGGAAGTGCATTTCTCAACGTTTTTCTGCCAGACAAATCTGTAAATGATACTACATTTAAATATGGTTTAGCTGACGCTGCGTTTTACAGTGTGTCTAGTGTGATAATGTGCGTTACACATATGATACAATCGGCCAAACATGTGCAGTTGGTTATTAAGATGCAGAAAGCATTTAGGATTTTCCACGATACCAATGGGTTGAAAAGATTTCAAAAGGAAAACTGGATTTTCGTTGTCAAAATTTTCCTTTTATACTTTTTATATAATTTGGGTTTTACAGTCTTCAACATTTTTGAAGTATCACACTTCATAAATAATATGATTTTATTCTATTTTGACGTAAACGTTGTTATCGCTGTACGAATTGTGAAGTTTTTGGAGTACGAGTTGATACTCTGGAGGAAAGAACTGAACAGGTTTTTAGAAACATGTTCGAAGACGAATCATGACCAGCTTGTGAAATATTTGGTTGACGCTGGTGATGAGCAAAGGAAACTTTTCAGCGCTTACACAAATATAATTGAAGCTTTTACGCTTTTTTCTGGAGCTTTTGGTATTCCGGTAAGAAGCTTCCCTATTTCATTACAGTACTGTACTACAAGTAAACACCTACAGCAGTAAATGTTGTTTAAAGGCACAGGCACACACACCAACATGTACCTACAATCGTTCACCCTCCACTTACTCCTACCACGACTCTTCAAAATGGTAAATAATTAGGTATTTAATTATTGTTGTGTTGTTGTTGTTGTGTTGTTTGTGTGTAGTGTACCTGTCTGATGGTCCTGGGTTCGAATCCCGGTCAGGGCAAATATTTGTGTGATGAGCATGAATATTTGTTTTTGAGTCTTGGATGTTTTCTATGTATTTAAGTATTTATATCTATTAAATATATCGTCGTCTAGTACCCATAACACAAGCCTTCTTGAGCTTACTGTGGGGCTAGTTCGATTTGTGTAAGATTGTCCTCTAATATTTATTTATTTATTTATTATTGTTATTTCTTGTTTATACCACTGTATAAATTCATATCTGATTTTGCTCTAATTTCGAGCCGCGTAATTCTTAATCTGTATCGTTTGGTTTCCACGGGACAGGCTCAGCCTTGTGTGGGACCATATCCATTATGTTTTGAATTACTGTTTTCGTCTCTTTCTCGTTTTCTTTTTGTATATTTTCATTTTCAAATACCAACCCCTGGTCTGGTCTGGTTAGTCTGACTTTCGACCTTTTCCAGCAGTGAATAGCAATTATCTATTATCTATTTATTTATCGTATGGCAATTATTTCTAACCGTGAGATCTTCGAGAAGACAGTACGGTTGTCAGTTTTTGTTGCACTTTTAGCACAACCCAGGGGTCACGTGAAGGGTAGAGGTGGGTCACCGGTGGGTACTCCCTATGGACGTGGTGCAACTTCGACCCCCCTTGTCAAGTGAGTGGGCAACTTGACTGTTAGAAGCTCTCAAGCCGCCCGGAGGCCTCTAACGTCTTAATGACTGCTATCATAGACAGCAGCTGGGATGAACGGCTTAACGTGCCTTGCAGAGCACTGGAGCGCTCAGATAATAACCACTAAAACGGTCACCCATCCAAAAACTGACCTGGCCTGACGTTGCTTAACCTCGCATACCGCACGCTATACACGGACGCCGCTGGCCCACGAGCGCTCCACACTTATAACAATGAACACTGTTTTACACCTCAGATTCGGTTGAAACCGCTCAACCAATCTCACTGGAGCGCAAACTCTTAGAGTATTCCAGTGATCCAAACCACACGCGTGGTCATGCCGGAGGTTTTCCCCTGGATTTTCCCCAGGCTACTCTCTAACCGCGCACTCCTATCGCTTTATTGGGCCCGAAGCCACAGTCAGGTTCAAAAAAAAAAACCATTGTTTTTCAGATATTCGTGCTTATGGTTGAGATGGTTGGGCATCCTCTGATCTACATCCAATTCGTTATAGATATCATGGCAACAGGAGGCTCTCAAGTAAGATATACCTTGATTGAGAACTTTTGCTTTATTACACTGAGATGATATGAATTTCTTTTTCATCATCATAATATTTAAGAGCTGTGGAGTAATTGCCAGCTTATTCTACATTCAGCTTTGTCCTTCACTTCTTTGTATGACGTAGCATTTATTTTATTTGCTCGATGCACCTCATTCTAGGTCTCCCCCTTTTCCTTTTTCCCTCTATCTTTCCTTCTATTATTGTTCTAATCCATTCATCATGGCGTATGAGATATCCTATCATTTTTCCTCTTCTGTTTTCTATTACTTTCAATAAAGTCCTCTTCTCTTTAACTAAGTTTAAAACTTCTTCGTTAGTTTACTTCTCTGTCCAGCTGATTCTTTCCATCCGTCTCCAACACCACATTTCAAACGCTTCTAATCTTTCACGGTCCCTTTGCGTCATCGTCCACGTTTCGCAGCCATAAAGCGCTAATTTCTTTTTACAACACTTTAATTTATTTTCCTCGTAGTCGAAATGAAAAGTAGTGTTTAACTCGGGTGAACGCACCCATTTCACCCCTGAACTATTGGCGCTGTCACTTCATTCGAACGCCAAAATATCTAGGGTGAAAATAGGTCGCTTTCAACTCTTGGTTAACAATCTACTAGTCCAAATTAAGAGATTCTAATAAGTAATTTTCATATACCGTTGAAAGAAATATTTTTTTTTATGCTTACAATGAATTACAATTTTAAATTATCGAAATAAACATAATTATTCGCTTCCAGGAAATGGTCTAAACGATTTTAAAATGGATGCAATAAGATTTTATTGATTCAGATAATGTTTTGCGTATATTAAAGATTTTTAGTTAAATATCTGGTCTGTTAAAGAAACTACTATTACATACCACGTCGGTGGCAAACAACCTTCTCATTTATTTTCCTCATAGTCGAAATGAAAAGTAGTGTTTAACGGATGATTCACAGTAGACCGTTCCGTGACCGGGCCGTTCCGTCTCCGGGCCGGCCCGTCTCCGAGCTTTTTTGTGTGTCAATGTGCTAACCGTTCCGCGTCCGGGCCGGGCCGGGACCGTGCCGTTTCCGAACCTCGGACGTAGGTAGATCGGCCGTCAAACGTTTGCATTTATAATAGAGCGACCGTTCCGTGTCCGGGCCGGCCCGTTTCCGAGCGTCACCGGGCGGGCCCGTCCGTGGCCGGGCGGCCGTTGATTTTCTGTCATAGAAAACGGGCCGGCCCGGACACGGAACGTTCTAGTGTGAATCATCCTTAACTGGGGTGAAAGCGACCCATTTCACCCTTGAACTATGGAATGAAATGAGTCTCTTTCAACCCTCGGTTACCAATCTAGTATTCCATATTAAGACATCCTAATTTGTAGATTGTGTCTCAAGGGAGCAAAATGATATATTTACGGCGAGAGCGGTATTTTGAATTCTGAGTGAAGCGAAAGATTCTACAATAGAATCCTGAGTGTAGCGAGGGATTCTAAAGTGGAATCTTGAGCGTAGCGAGGGATTCAAGTGTTTACGCCAGACGGAAATAATTTTGCTACCGTGTGTCATATACTGCTTTTCATACCGTCTATGAGGCCTGCTGCTAAAAACATGAAATATCTTCAAATGATTTTACTACGGAGTGTCACATGCTGCTTTTCACACCTATGAGGAAAAGCGTTATTGTTGCCCTCAAATGAGGGTAGAAAAGTATATCTTTGATCCCTCATTCGAAGGCAACAATAACTCTTTTGAGATTGATTGAGATTGAGATATTTATTGATAAAATTAAAAGTAATTTTACATGTCAATTATAAGTAATATTTACATGTCAATTATAAGTAATTTTACATGCCGATTATAAGTAATTTTACATGTTATTTTTATATTAACTTGCTTACTGTTATATTATCACTGTGTAAGTTTGTCTATCTCATTCTCCCACTCTACACTCAATCCCTCAAAGGTTAGCTGGAAGAGATCCCTCATAGGGATAAGTTAGCCTTTGTACTCTAACCTTATGTGACATGTATATTGTTTTAACCTGTTATTGTGTACAATAAAGTGCTTACATACATACATACATTATCTTTCTGTTGTCTTTTCTGAATAACAGGTGTGAAAAAGTAATTTTGATGTAGGTATTTTTATTTTTGCCACCGATGTGATAAAAGCTTGTTACTGACGCTGTTTCAGATGGCCAGCGGACTGAGTCTCTTGGTATCTCTGTTCTGGATATTGAAGACGTTCACTATACTGAGCTGCTTATGCGTCGGCTGCCAGCAGTTCTACCTGGCCGTGGCTGATGTGGACGCCGCCTGCGCAGTCATACTAGCGGACGATCGGTGCTTGGGTATAATCTTACAAAAAAAAAATACAAAATACGAAAAGGTTTATTTCTCAAAATTTTACAATGTTCAATCTATAGTAAGTATGGGTATTAAAATTAAGACGTTGAAAAATCGGTGTGAGCACAGCGCTAAGCTGGTTTTAAGCCCACCCGTAGTCAGTGAGTTGGTTTCACACTAAATAATAGTTATAAAATTAAATTAATTACAATAACAATATAATTAATTTAAAGTAGGTTGTATACAATGTCATTCTGCTTTTTCATGACCAGTTTTCTATTACAATAAAAATTCTATGATATGTATTGAATTAGTGTACAAAAGAAGGATTTCGAAATACCACCTGAACCTAATAATAGGAATTTACAGGTAAAATTTCTTAAGTATTAACATATTGCTGTAAAAAGTGGGTAACACAGTGGTAAAAACCATTTTTTCATACAAATCGTGAGATATCCAAGGACCACTGAGTTACTCGATTTATGGATATTAGCTGTGTTCGGTATTTACCAAACTATCGGAAGTGATACTGCAATTAAACCTCTTTCTAAATAACAGTACAAAAATATGAAGTCAGGTCCAAGTATTCCAAAATCTGCAGTTAAAAAAAGGGTCTGAAAATTATGTACATGAAAAAGTAGAATGGCCCATTTACTTCTCATGTTTGAAGTGTCAGGCTTATCAAGCGCGACTTTACTAGTAGGAATTTATAGAATAGAATAGAATAGCAGTTATTTACTTGTTTTTTTTTCAGAAAAACTTATTATTTACTAGCTTTTGCCCGCGACTTCGTTCGCGTCAACTTCTACTGACTATTCCTTCCCCTTGGTAGATATATTCTGTAGGTTGGGTTATAAACTACTTAACTTTGAGTGACTCGATTAAAATGTACTGAAACGTTTTTACGCCTCAAAGTTACAACCTTACAAAGTTTCTTATTTATATAAATATATTAGCAAATGAAATGGGCCCCCTTGTTCATGAAAGGAGGCATGTGTTGAAGTAGGATATAATAGGCGGATAATGAAACAAAATGGGTAATATGATTTATCAATACCTATATATCGTCTTCTCCTAGCCGTATTCGGCCACAGTGACTGTTTTTTTTTTATTGCTGAGAGCGACGCTGATGGGCTCTCTGGTGTCTGACAAAGCCAATCTTTGCAGCGAATGTGCGGTTACATTTGCTGCAAGTCAGCACCCCTCCGACATAGTTATAGGTTATGGCCGCAGGTGGTCTGGCCTTAAGCTCGTCGCGCTTAGCGTCAAGGTCTGCGCGTCGCCTAATTTCAAACTCATCACCCGGGTGAACACAGTTTGCCTCCATATGTACGTTGGTAATAGGCCCTGGCCAAGAAAGTCATGTTAAATACACATTTCATGATTTATAAATTGTACGCTGACCATTGAACCACTGAAAAAGGTGAACACTCAGCATAATGCCAGGTACTGCTGGAGTACCCGACGCTGGTCTTCAGTGGACACTTGTAGGGAGCGCAGTTGCGCGCAGCTGCTAGTAGTATTTAATACTGGCACTAACAAATTGTGACGATATGCTACGAAGCGGGAATGAAGCAAGTCAAACTAATAATAACAGAATAAAATAGCATCGTAACAAAAAGTAAAACAATATTATATATATTAATTTTGTATAAAGCAGTACCGCTGCTAACGTAAACTACAAATTTAGAATATAAAGGAAAAATTGAAAAATTCAGGCACCGAGCAGGATTTGAACCTGCGACCTCCCGACACTCGCGGCCAGTCGCTCTAACCAACTGAGCTATAGGTAAAACCGCCACCCGGCCCGAAATTCCTCAATCATTCCTTCATTTATACAAACGCCTTGGTGCCTGAATTTTTCAATTTTTCCTTTATTTTCTAAATTTATACTATATATATAATAGGATAATTTAAATACAAACACTACCCCGCAGTTAATTTTTGCTTATTAAGGAGATAGCTCTTAAATTTAACTTTAAGAGACTGCAACGAGATAGTATCATAAGTAAAACAACCGAGTTAATTATCAGTATGTATTGCACTTACACATAGGTACACAGCAAATCCACCATCATGATGATTAATGTCATAACCCAGAGCAACCTCCGGTCCAGTGTTGCCAACCTTATTAAAGGCCCCTCCAGACATGTTATTCGTCTGACACTTGCTTATAAGGTGGCGGTATGTTGTTCCAGCATTTCGTGGCGGTGTACTTAAAACTGCCACGAAATGCTGCAGTTCGATGTTTGGGGCATAAAAGAAGAGTAGATACTCTTTCGCGTTGCAAAAACCAATTCAAATTCTCTAATTTGGTGTTCAAACAGGGGCAGAACAGTGAAACAGTAGTCGGAACCAGGGATCGTATACCGGTATTTTCTCCATAGAAAAATACCGGTATTATTACGGTCACCGGTTCATTATTTCGTTTTTAGTGGGACAATCTAATAATACGACGTTGTTACTTAAATACATGATTGAGCCCTACGTAAAGAGCAAAAAATAATCCAAAATATTGGGCTAATTCAGGGTTTATTAAAAATACCGGTATCGGTCCCTGGTCGGAACAGGAAGAACGCGCGAGTCAGTCCGACCCAGGTCGGGCCTAGCCGAGTTTCTTGCTGGACTCTTCTCAGCTAGGCTAAGTGAACCAGCGACAAAACTCGCAGTAGAATCCACTCACACCTCAGATTCGGTTGAAACCGCTCAACTAATCTCACTGGAGCGCAAACTCTTAGAGTATTCCACTGTTCCAAACCACACGCGTGGTCGTGTCGGAGGTTTTCCCCTGTGCTTTTACCATGAGTTTACATGACCGTACTCGCTAGCGACTGCGTAAAAATTTGTATGGGCAAAAGTACAGCGCCTCTGGCGGTTACGCAATAGAACTAAGAATCGGCATACTAAATCGTTTACGCAGTCGCTAGCGAATACGGTCATGCAAACTCATGGTAAAGGCACTGGATTTACCCCAGGCTACTCTCCAACCGCGCACTCCTATCGCTTTATTGGGCCCGGCCACAATAAAAATTATGAACGATTAGTGTTTTGGCTGTGCAAATCAGCAGTTTGTTAGATTTCTTTAACTAATATGCCGTAAAAACAAGGCTGATTTAGGAGATGCTGAATACGTATTAAGATCATGACAACCCTTTTTCTTGAAAAATAAACTATTTATTTGTATATTGTATTTTGTAACTTAACTTGTTTACAATGAAACGTAGTGTATAAGTCTGGTCTAAAAGTTATAATAATAAATAAATAAATAAATATTAGAGGACAATCTTACACAAATCGAACTAGCCCCACAGTAAGCTCAAGAAGGCTTGTGTTATGGGTACTAGACGACGATATATTTAATAGATATAAATACTTAAATACATAGAAAACATCCAAGACTCACTCAGAAACAAAAATTCATGCTCATCACACAAATATTTGCCCTGACCGGGATTCGAACCCAGGACCGTCAGCTTCACAGGCAGGTGCACTACCCACTAGGCTAAACCGGTCGTCCATCGTATTGAGATCATGACAACACTTTTTCTTGAAAAATAAACTATTTGTATTTTGTAACTAACTTGTCTACAATGAAACGTAGTGTATAAGTCTGGGCTAAAAGTTATGTGAAAAAATTGGTTTTCAGTTTTCGTGCAGCGGCTCTCCAAAAACGTCCTCCGCCACAACGCATGCGTGGGCGCGAGGGAGGCGATGCGCGCGGGCAAACTCGTCTCCGTCTGCGCAGACACACCGCTGCGCATGCTCATGCTGCTGGGGACTTACACTGTAGTGCTTCTGCAATTCGCTTTCCTGTAAAAGAACTACCCCCTTTTTTTGTCCAAAAACTATTTTAACATAAGATGGTAAACATTGTTTTACCCACGGAAACCTCAACGGTTTATATGCTGGTGAATAGTTCGCTATAATATAAATTAAATATCATCATCATCATCATTTCAGCCGAAAGACGTCCATTGCTGAACATAGGCCTCCCCCAAGGCTCGCCATTTAGACCGGTCCTGTGCCGTTCGTTTCCACCGGATTCCCGCGACCTTCACCAGGTCATCACTCCACCTTGTCGGAGGCCTACCGACAGCTCGTCTTCCGGTGCGTGGACGCCACTCAAGCAGTTTCTGGCCCCATCGACCGTCAGTCCTGCGAGCAATGTGCCCTGCCCACTGCCACTTAAGTCTCGCAATTTTGAAGGCTATGTCGGTGACCCCAGTTCTGCTACGGATAGCTTCATTCCTAATTCTATCACGCAGAGAAACCCCGAGCATAGCTCTTTCCATTGCTCTTTGGGTGACCTTGAGCTTTCTTATGAGGCCCATCGTTAGCGCCCATGTCTCGGATCCATATGTCATCACTGGCAACACACACTGGGCAAAGACTTTTGACTTGAGGCACTGCGGTAAACTGGACGAGAATACACTGCGAAGCTTCCCGAACGCTGCCCAGCCGAGTCGGATTCGACGAGTGATCTCTTTCTCGAAGTTGGACCTACCTAACTGGACTGTTTGTCCCAGGTATACGTACTCGTCAACAACTTCGAGCGCCGAGCCGCCGATTATTACGGGAGTTGGTACGACATGGGCATTAGACATGACCTTCGTCTTGTCCATGTTCATTTTCAGACCAACTCGATCGGAAACTCTGCTGAGATCAACGAGCATTGTACTGAGGTCCTCCATGGTCTCAGCCATGACTACAATGTCGTCAGCAAATCGAAGGTGAGTGATGTCGTCCTTCCCAGTCCAGAAATTTGAAAGCATCCTCCAGTGCAGCGGTGAAGAGCTTCGGAGAGATCACATCTCCTTGTCTGACTCCCCGCTGCAGTGGAACAGGCTTTGTTTCCTGGTCCTGTAGTCGGACGGACATGGTGGCGTTTTCGTACAGGCACTTCAGGACTTCGATATACCGGTAGTCAACTTGGCACCTCTGGAGAGACTGCAGTACAGCCCAAGTCTCGATCGAATCGAAGGCTTTCTCGTAGTCCACAAATGCTAAACAAAGTGGCAAGTTATACTCTTCGGTCTTCTGTATAACCTGCCGCAAGGCATGTATGTGGTCTACGGTACTGTAGCCTTTTCGGAATCCGGCTTGTTCGGGAGGCTGGAAGTCGTCAAACCTGCGCGCGAGACGCTTCGTGATGACTCTCGAAAACAGCTTGTAAACATGGCTCAGAAGTGAGATGGGTCTATAATTCTTCAGCAAAGTGTTATCGCCTTTTTTGAAGAAAAGCACCACCACACTTCTGTTCCATGCTTGCGGCGTTTTCCCCTCGTGAATTACAGAACTAAACAGCGTCTGAAGGGCTCTGAGGACAGGTTTACCTCCCGCCTTCAGGATTTCGGCTGTAATTCCGTCGTCACCCGGGGCTTTGCCGTTCTTCAACTGTTTGAGAGCCATACTAATCTCATACAGGCTGACGTCCGGGATATCTTCGATATAATGTCGGGTTAATCTAGCTCTAGGGTCTTTGGCTAGATCAACGACGGGTCTTCGTGTGGTTGTGTATAGCTGCCCATAGAACCTTTCAACTTCACGCAGAAGAATTAAATATAATTGTAAGTATTTATTTTATTCACGTAATCAAACTTTACACGAACAATGAAATATATCTTGCATACCTACTCTTCTTAATTGGCGGTGGCGGGGTATCCATAAATGATCAATATTCCATTCATTAATTTTTTTTTGATGAAGTCTAATAAAATTTAATCACAAATAAATCAAATATAAATACAACAAATAATTAAAAACGAAACTTAACCTATTCTAATCTAATAACCCACCCCGAGTCATTCCTGGTGCAAAGGTGCCCAAAATGATTGCAGCGTTGCCGCGTTGGACTGCAATGGACAACCTTTGCATCAAGAATGACCCGGAGCGGGGGTCAAGGCCCCTGTCCCGCATGCGTCTCCCTACCTCACTAATGAATGTTTTGGCCTCTGCGCACCAACAGCCGGTCGTTTCCACCGCCAAAGGGACGAATAAGTAACCCCCCAGACATGAGTATTTTTCCCCGTTTCGCGAAGCCGCCAGCTCGGCCGCTGCACCAGCCACCCGGATGGTACGGCCGATATGCGATGTAGCAAAAGTACTGACGCAAGTAGCGTCCCAGAGAACGCACTTTCCTTTTTTCAAAGGCAACTTGTTTAAAATTTTATTTACATTACAACAGAGTTAGTTCAGATAAGTTAGATATCTTTTTCTAGCCGGTATCGACTTGAAGCTGTTTAAATATCTTTGCTGAAGTTCTTTAGGTAGTTGATTTATTATATACGGTAGTAGATATATCCGACTTAAACCATACAAAAACGCATCTTGCCGGCACTATCATCTGCAACAAACAAATTCATAGCACGCTTCGCATTTGTTGAATCAGCCGCTTCCGAACGATCTATATCTGCGTCCCTTATCTAGTGCACTGCACACTGCGCTCGGGCCGCTTAGAGCGGCTGCGCTCACACAGCGGCGTTATGTTTCCATCCCTACCCGTCAAAAAATAAAATAAAAAAATTAAAGCTATTATTGTACTCACTAGTTATAATGCATGATTTTATTCTCATGTAAGTGAAGTTATTCTTTTTGAGAATTAAAGATCTTTAAACCGAGATATCTGACATTTCTTTTACCATGCACATTAACAAACTATTATTACTAGAAAAAAGAAAGAAAGAAACATTTATTCGTGACAAATACATGTCTATTACAAGCAAAGGCACCACGTAACGAAATTTGCCACGAAATGGTCACAACTCAGCGTAGTGGTGGCAGGGCCAGCGCTGGTCTTCCGTTATCACCACTTGGGGAAGTCACGGCGTAGTGACGATCAGGGATGTAACAGATTTGGTTTTATGGGAACCGGAACCGGAACCAGATGTTGTAAATTTGGTATGTCGGAACCAGAACCAGAATCGGAGCCGGAACTGAAAACGGAAGCGGAACAGGATGCGGAGCCCGAGTGATAGATGGATAAGATGTTAAGGGCAGGGCAGGTCTAAGTCTATTCTAAATGAAAATTATAAACCTGTTTGTTTTTGATGTACGCCGCTCATTTCTCCCCGCTGCGCTGCTTTGACATCCGATATAACATCCGTTTTAAAAATAACGGAACCGGAACCGAAGCGGATGTTTAAAACCAATCGGAAGTTCCGACTTAACGGAACCGGAACCGGAGCCCTGGTGACGATTAGTGTTCCACTGCTGTGCAAAGCCTCCCCTCTTGATTTCCACTCGTCGCAGTTCTGAGCAATCTCTGGCCGTCCAGGTCGCCCCGCCATCTGAGTCTCGGCCGCCCACGCCCTTATTCACAAAATTAACAAATCTCTGCTAATTGAAACGTATTTTGTCCCTTTCTCAGAAACATAAATGTCACCATTGGAATATGTTTGATAGTCGAGTGCAAAAATATGGGTGTTTGCAAGCTACTCAAAAAAATGTCCCATGGACCTTATGTCGACGCATTAGGGTGTCGGTACATATTTATGATAGGATTCATTCGATACATATATTTACACTTCACTGTACAACGTTATATTTAGGTATCGATATATACCGTCATTTATTTATTTCTACTCCTCGCAACATCTTATCTGCCAGTTTACTTCGGTTAATTGTGGACTTTAATTTAGATGGTATAGAGTTGTTTATTGTACCAGCACCATCAGGCACGCCGTAAGCTTGTTGACCACCGTCGTTGTATAATTTGAGGAATATTAATAAAAACATGCATGTGTACATATATGTAGTCTTAACACTTTATTTAAACTAATTATGTATGTAAGTATATAAGACACATATAAATTATTATTACCTTATCTAAAGTAGTTTAATTGTTCCCGTGGTACTTATGTGTACATCATAATTGTTTAATTGTAACTTCACGCTATTGGACCCATATTTATTTCTACATTATATCTAGTTTAATTATACTTATGCTCGGAAATAGGTTTATTTGGGAAAAAACATTGTACATAGCACGGCCGGAACAGGTATTGTCTGCCTCGTATTACTAAACGTCTACCGGTCCCCGGGCTCATTACAAAGGAATGCTGGCGGGGACGTCCACCGCGCGATCGCGACAACAGTGACACATATAGTCTCTATTCGTCCCGGTACCGCCGCACACCGGATAGAGTCAGTCCGACCCAGGACGGGCCTAGCTGAGTTTCTTGCTGGACTCTTCTCAGCTAGGCTAGGTTTAGTGAACCAGCGACAAAACTCCCAGTAGCTCGATTCCAGTCACACCTCAGATTCGGGTGAAACCGCTCAACCAATCTCACTGAAGCGCAAACTCTTAGAGTATTCCAGTGTTCCAAACCACACGCGTGGTCGTATCGGAGGTTTTCCCCTGGATTTCCCCCAGGCTACTCTCCAACCGCGCACTCTTATCGCTTTATTTGGCCCGGCCTCTAAAGCCACAATCAGGTTAAAAAAAAGGAATGCTATTGTTTATTTTTTTTGCCGGGAGACGAAGGCTTAATGGAAGCGTCCAAGAAGTCCACGTCCTTGGGAGCTTGAATTTTGTGGTCCCGAACACCGGTCCTCACGCATCACCACCGGCCCAAACCGGCTAAGACCAACTTGGCCAAATTTTCCATTACGATTTTTTTTTATACAAACGCCTTAAGGGAGGCGTACAGCGACATCTACCAGAAGACTCATGCTTCATTAACGGCACTAACGTCTCAAATCATATTGAGAATCGTTAGTTACGATGCGCCATCCCATACCCAAATTTAGAATGAAGGACGCTTGGAACGAGTGATGAATTTGGAACTAGGTAGCGATTGCACCTATAGCTCAGTTGGCTAGAGCGACTGGCCGCGAGTGCCGGGAGGTCGCAGGTTCGAATCCTGCTCGGTGCCTAAATTTTTAAATTTTTCCTTCATTCTAATTTTTTTCTATTACGAACAGACTTCAGACTCGGTGCAACAGTTATCAAAAGATTTTCAACCAGAGCCTGTACTCCGAACTTCGTATCGTGCCGGCCCTTTCACTCTCGTGTTATTCACTATATGAGTGAGAGGGACGGCACTACACGAAGTTCGGATTTCGAAGTTCGGAGTAGCCACTCTGGGGCGCTACCGCGAACAGCAAACGAAGTTTTCCCTCTCTATCGCACTTGCAAGTTTGCATATAAGTGAGACAGAGAGGGAAAACTTCGTTTGTGGTTCGCGGTCGCCCCTCTGGATATTTATTTCGACGGCGATCCTAAAACACGTGACCTAACTCTTTAACCGCCATAGTCTGATATATAATAATATTTATTCCAGACATCACTGATTCATAGCAGGGCTCGGAAACCGGTTAATTTTACAAACCGTTAACATGTACTTGCCGCAAAACCTTTTTATTTCGGTTTAGATACAAATACCGGTTTATTTAAACCGGTTTACGGAGGAGCTATTTATAAAGGTTTTGTTCGGATTAACCGGTTTAGACGATATTAAACCGGTTAATGCGGGCGCACGATTATGATTGAAATCATTTGAGTTGGCAGATTTGTATCAACTTGATTTTTTAAAAAGCTATTTTACTGTTTAAACAATAAGGTTCATAATCCAATAATATGTTCATAGAAATTCGGCTAACGAAAATAATTTCAACTATGCCTACCTATCGTAATACCTACAGACGTGAGCCCCACTAGTACGCCCGCCGGGCCTCTCGTCGAATAAACCGGTTAATATAAAGTTCTTAAAACGTTCGCGCTCCCACGAAAAGTTAGAAGCTAAACCGAAATAAACCGTTTTTTACCGGTATATTAAAAACCGGTTCCGAGCCTTGATCCATCGATAATATGAAACAAAGTGTGTAAATGACATATTGTTTGTTCCAAATCACTTACGTGGTCACTATTTTGTTGAAGTGGACAAAGATTTAATGCTGTTTTCGGTTATTCGGTGGAAGTACGGGACTTCTAACAAAAATGCCACCAAATTCAGCCAATTCGTCAAAAATTAAAAGAGCGTATTCGGGTCATACTTAGTTGAAAAAACAAAAGTCGTCCCTCCTGTGGTCAATAGTTAACTGCTTATGTGAATGTTAGCTATGTTTTTATTACAGGGATTTATAGAAACGGAGACACTGTTTATGCGGGTTACTGGTCCAATCCAAAATTAAGCTTTGTAGCCCTTAACTTTTGGTATGTCCACAGAAAAGACGCGAACATAAATTTGCGTATGACCCATTCCCTTCTGAAAGGCCGGCAACGCACTTGCGACCTCTGGCGTTGCAGGTGTTTATGGGCGACGGTAATTGCTTACCATCAGACGATCCGTCTGCTCGTTTGCCCCCTATAACATAAAAAAAATGTGTCCACGAGAGTAAGACGGTCGAAACACGCGAATCTGTACTAATTTATGACAGAGTTGAAAATTGCGAGTAACTTTTTTCAAGTTCGGCGCTTGAAATGTTAGAGCCCGTTCACACGGAGGCATCCGATTTTTCGCGGGAACTGTTTTTTGTAGGATCCGATTTACTCGCAATATTATTTCAACGCATGTGTTCACACAAGCGTACGGTTGCAATATCCGACAATAAAACGGATCCTGCAAAATGTGTCATCCGACTTTGTGGCTACAAATAGGTCCGGTCGTCCGTTACAATGCCGGGTCCGGTTTAGTGGCAATAGTATTTCAATATTTGCATTCACACGAGCTCGGATCAAGAATCCTGCAAAATCCAGATCCGGACACCGGAAACCGGACGGCCATGTGAATACACTATCCGGTTTTACAGGATCCGACAGTTAGTAGATCCGACAAAACTTGATGCCGTGTGAACGGGCTCTTAGGGTGGGTTGCACCAAACCGTCTGTAATCGTAAGCGGTGTTCGTCAAAATCGATTGTATGGAAAGTTTGACAAGTTTCTATGGGATGACAGCTGCCGATGCCGGCGCCATATTTGACGATGACCGGCCTGTGATCGTATGTTGGTGCAACCCTTAAACGTTGGTCTGCACACCAACACAACTGAAGATCTTGAAGTGGCGTCCGAAGAGCTCCCCGTCACCCAGGGTCTGAGGGAGGGGCTGGTTTAGCGTCTCCGGGAGGAACAGCGACGTGACGCCAGCCTGCACACCGAGGATGCCCAGGATGGTCAGCGGGAGTGCCCTTGAATATACGGCCTGGAAAGCAAAAGAAGGTCATTATAGTGGTTCTGTGCTGTAGAACTCGCAAGCATTTCGAGGGGTGCGTGGTCAAACCCGATAATTATATATAATATTAATTTTGAGTTTCGTTAGTTGTTAGTTGCACCGCCAACAAATCTTTCTGCTTCGCCTTAAGGTTGACTGGTAGAGAATGCCATACGGCATTAAGTCCGCCTTTTGTACGATAAGGTTTCTTTTGTGCAATAAAGATTAAATAAATAAATAAATAGAGATAATTGCTTTTTGAAATAATAACTCAACATCCATTACGCATAGTTCTATTTTCAAAAAACCTTTTAGTCGACTTATCGGGTTTGACCACGCAACAAAAATCAAAATCGCAATCAATCGCATTTTTCAAAATGTATTTAGAATAAGCACTAGTATTTAGTTTAGCCCTCTCATGTTTGCCATGCCCTTGCAGGGCATCACATGTATACCTGTATTTTTTTTTCCACCTATAACCTGTAATGTGACTTGCAATAATAAAATCTAATCTATTCAACCCTCGATTTTTTACGTTTTCAGGCCCAATCTCCATCGCTCCACCATTAAAAAAAAAACCATGAACTGACTTTAAGTCTCAACATAAAAATCCATATAACTATCGAACCTGCTTAAAAAATTTCACGAGAATCGGCTGAGAAATGCGATCAGGGATCTGATAAGGTGGTGGACAACGTGGAGTTTTTACTAGATGGAACTTCCACATGAACTAGATTTTTATCGAAAACTTGGTACCTGGCTCACAAGGCTTTCATCAAGAGAAAAAAAGTAATAGACCAAGTGAAACGACGGTCTCTTTTTCAGCTTTGGCAAAAGTGTTTTCGTATGTCTGGAAGAGTTCCGGATGTCCACCCGGCTGTTCCCTTCTTCAGGTCGCAGTCTCAACCAATTCTAGCGCAATCTAAGTTTTTTTTTTGAACCTGACTGTGGCTTTATAGGCCGGGCACAATACAGCGATAGGAGTGCGCGGTTGGAGAGTAGCCTGGGGAAAATCCAGGGGAAAACCTCCGGCACGACCACGCGTGTGGTTTGGAACACTGGAATACTCTAAGAGTTTGCGCTCCAATGAGATTGGTTGAGCGGTTTCAACCGAATCTGAGGTGTGAGTGGAATCGAGCTACTGGGAGTTTTGTCGCTGGTTCACTAAACCTAGCCTAGCTGAGAAGAGTCCAGCAAGAAACTCAGCTAGGCCCGACCTGGGTCGGACTGACTCTACCCGATGTGCCGCGGTACCGGGACGAATAGGGACTATGTGTGTCACTGTTGTCGCGATTGCGCGGCGGACGTCCCCGCCGGCGGGAATGCCTAAGTGTACGCGTCATGTCAGAGTTGGACGCCGTAAGCGCAGCGTTCCATCTTTCGATAGACGCTGTGATTACGTTGTCCGGGTTCGTAAGTGTGTGCCTAGGACGCCGGACCGTGCGGCCCCTAATCAGTGATCGCCGAGTAACGACAGAGGGGATGCAATCTAAGTGTGTATAGCGAGACCGAGGGTGAAAGGGTGTTTAACCGCTATACGCTAGGTTCCGCTTACAGCGAGACGTAACGGAGTCGTGCCGTACCAATCAAATTAGTTTCTCCGCTCTGCTCCTCTCCGGCTGAATTCTACACGTCTCCAATCCGCTCCGTCTCAACGGGAACGCACACTTGTGCCTTACCTTTTACAGCGTCTACTGATGGCCAGTATTGGTTACCAAGAATCTCTACACACCAAAGAATAATTGAAAGTACCTACTTGCACTGACTTTGATAAAAAATTTCATACTATAAAATTATAGTCGCAACTGGCGCTTGTGATTCTTCTAGACTGGACTGTAAGCTTGCTTGCGACTATCTTTATAAAAACTAGCCTAACTCACCAAGTGCATGATGTAGGGGCTTTTGGAATGTGTGTAACCTCCACAAGCAACCTATATTATCTATGCACACAAATGCATGTATGCCTATGGCTTTGAGCATTTCCTTCCTCTTCTGTCAAGCTACTATGCCGTAAGTACGTACCTAACATCTGTTAGATAATAACGTTATATTTGATTAATGTGTTTTACGTGCATCTTTAATGAATAAAGATTGTCGCGTAGGGGATTCTTCATCAAATGGGAACAGCAACCATTTGATGAAGAATCCCTGGTTATCCGATCTATGAGTCCACACGCGTCATCAAGAGCGGTCTGCACACATCAGATGCAGCACCCGTCAGGGGCAGGCCAGCAGCCCGAGGCCGGCGAGGAATCTACCAGTGCCATGGCCTACGCACGCAGCACGATGGCACAAGTCAATAAAGGCATCGCAACGGTGTGATTCTTCTGGAGTCAGCTGTAAGCTGCCGCCATCGTCCAAATAGCCTAACTCATCAAAACCAAAGGAATTCATAGACTCCCCCTGAGCTCCATCATCCGATTTAAGGAAAAGTTGGAAAGTAGGCAATTGCTCTTAGCTTCGCCTCAATAGGTTGAAAAGGAACTATTATGAAGGAAATTGCTTCCCTTTTTTATTAAAACATGAGAAATATTCATGTAATCTTTTATTATTAATTTACAATATTAATCCATCAAGGAGCCGTGTACATCGTTCGCCATTTTTCAAGAGAGAGAGAGAGAGAGAGATCGCCCTGCCTGTTCTAGGAACGCGGGTTCCTGTTGGTAAAGCAGCGCGATCCCAGCGCCGCCTAGCGGGTACGGCCCGAACCACCGCTCAATTGTATAGGTAATCTAAGCCTCTGTGGTTTCAGGCCGCGCCACTAGGTGTCGCTTGTGACAGAGTCGTTGCATAAAAACTAGCCTAACTCACCAAATCCAAAGGAATCCATAGTACTCCCGCTGAGGTCCATCATCCGATTTGTGGAAGTTGGAACGTAGGCAATTGCGCAAAAGGAATTATTGAGTCGAAGTGCATCCGCAAGGGCCGCTGTTTAGGATTCCATTGGTAACCAGACTTTTGTCAGGAGCGAAGAGTAGTCCCTCACTGAAGGCTCCTTCAATGCCACGCGAATTTGGCCCTTTTCGAATCGCTCCCTAGTTCGGTTACATACCGAACATTGGCGGAGTCGGTACGGAGCTCTCGTCGCGCGCGCATCCCTTAATGCCGCTTAGACATACCACTCCGTGCTTTCGTGGTCACTCTCACTGCTTTCTGTGTCGTTATACGCTGTGCTGTGCTTATACGCTGTGCTGTGCTTCACCAACATCCAGCATAGCAGGAAGAGAAGGGAGCTGGGCATTCACGACTCGAGCTGCCGCCATTGGGGTTCACGAGGTGAGTGGATTGCTCATTTTCCTTGATAATCGCCTTGGTTACTTTCCTTGGGGACCACTTTCTTTCCGAGCCTTTCGCTGAGCTATCAGAAACTCCTACATAAGAGATCTAGATAAGATAAGCCTAACTCACCAAGTGCACGATGTAGGGGCAGGCCAGCAGCCCCAAGCCAGCGAGGAAGCTGGCGGCGCCCATGGCCTGCGCTCGCAGGACTGTGGGCAGCAGCTCGCCCAGCTGCACGTAGAACACTGCGAATGAGGAAGCGCTGCACAGCCGCCCCACCATCGCCAGCGCTACCGTGATCCATGGCCAGTCTGGATGCAAATTATTCTATACAGTCTCTGATCAGATCTCTGAGTGATCTCTAAATGAGTGGTGAGTGGGCAGGCACGTATCCAGAGGGGGGGACAGTTAGCCGTCTGTTTATTTATTCGCTTGCGTGTTCTTTCAATAAGTAGGTACACAGTTCACATGTTTGTTTCAATATTCCCCCCCCCCCCGAACCAAAAGTCTGGATACGTGCCTGTGGGTGGGGCTCTGTGAGTGATATTTATTTAATTTACAAAAACCGACTCGACGAAATATAACGATATAAAAATGGAACCAGTTCACAAAATTTCACGAAAATCGGTTTACGAGTAGAGGAGAACATCCAGACGTACATCCGGATATCCACCCACCGGACATACGATAGCATTTTTGTCGAAGCTGAACCGGAGACCTTCCTTTCACTCGCTCAATTACTTCATAGTCCGGGAAGGATTTCCCTGTCGTGTTATAGATCCGTCTATTAATACGAGGCAGGCAATGTTCCGGCCAAGTGCATGTGATTTTCAGAAGCATCTGTGTGTAGCTGTGCGGTAAAGTACGTGACTTTTAATCAGGAAGCAGTGGTTTCGAAATCGAATCCAGGTTGTACCACTAGGTTTCTAGAAAAACTTATGTACCAAATATTATTCGTTGTCTGAAATTTAGCATTTCGGAAACTGGGCCCCAGCAAGGTTTAATTATTCTTCTAGCACTTGTACTATTGAGAGCGAGAGACAAGTTTCTAGCTGTCAACAAAACTAATTCTCAAAACAATGAGGGCTACCGTTTTTGTGATCACCCGTTGGCGCCACTGTGGAGTAAGGTCCAGCTGTCAAAAATTGTTATTGGTTATTATTGATGAAATAATTATAACAAAGACTTTAAATCAAGCAATATAATATAAAAAAATAATTTAAAAATACATAGGCACAATGACACGGGAAGATTACGTATAGCAGAGAGGGTACCTACTTCACTAGAGCGACAAACAGTTGCACGATGCACTTTGCTATTATTAATAGTAGGAGTCAATGGGACTTGCGTTCATTCTCCAACAATTATGGGCATGAGAACGAAGTTTACGTTTAAATCATATCAATTCCTTAAAACCGTACCGTAAAATTATCTAACATCCCGCATTTTAGCGCAGTCCCGTTTCGTTCCGAAAAAAGGAGGACATACAAAAAATACAAAAAAAAATACAAACATTTATTATGCAAATAGGCCACAAGGGCACTTTTACATGTCAAAATATTAATTACAATTTAAGAAAGTCTGACTATAATAAGTATTACATTTTTATGTCAAAATATTAATTTACAGTTCAAGAAGGAATAATAATTTCGAGTTTAACAATTATAACAAAATTAATGTCATACAGTGAAGATAAACTTGCAAAGTTATCTATTACAAATATTAAGTTAGAGATGTATAAGGTCTCAAGATTAAACAAGGAGTGAAATTAATATATTATCCCAGAGATGTACATGGTCTCTGAGCGTCAAAATTAAAATTAATTTAATATTGTTAGAGTTATACGTTTCCGAAAGACAAAACCGTCTCAAAGCACTGACAGTCATTGACCCGTAACTCATATTTGCCATAATCAAGCTCAGGTATTTCAAAATAGTCACCATATTGTTCCAATTAGATATCCGCGTAGCGCAACCACAAAGAGTGACATTTGACATTTTGGATACCTCACGGTACACTAGCGCCTCTAGCGGCGAATTCATACGCGGTAGCCCTCATTTGATTCATCTCGAGTCGCAAACTTCCATGGAGTACGATGTCTGCGATAGTATGTCAAATAGACCTACTATCACAGATATCACCCCATGTTCCTCCATTGTTAAGGCATAATCTCCGTCGACCTAAATTACCCCTACTCAGCCTCCCAAGCGCGAATACCCCTGTCGAACTCACCCCCCACCGATCTATCAATAATATACTAGATCAGGATGAATTACTCTTTGACTCCTGAACTGAAAATTAAGCCACGGTCGGGTGGTACCTGGAGGCTAATGTGGCCCCAACTAACATAACTTACAACATAAGTATTGTAGATATTGACTACGATAAGATTATTTATTCCGTAATTTCAATGTATGTAATATACTGTAAATAACATTATGTGTAATAATGAAATGAAAAAATATTTATCTACACCCATACAGTAAATCCTCTTTTATGTGCTCAAAAAGTGTATGTAAGGACCAACTTTACAATATCGCGCCGGTCCGGGGCGGAGATGGCCATAACAGCATCAAAAACGGTATCGTTATGGCCATCTCCGCCCATTACGATACAGGCTCGTGCTCAAAAAGACTTCAACGAGCTCACGAACTCGAACTCCTGCACTTTCAACGCAATGGTGCCTCGACACATGAAAGAGGATTTAATGTATGGATGTAGATAAATTAGTGTATACAATTGTAACAATATTAAATTAATTCTAATTTTGACGCTCAGAGACCATGTACATCTCTGGGATATTATATTAATTTCATTATACTCCTTGTTTAATCTTGAGACCTTATACATCTCTCATTTTACTGATGTTGTAATATTTGTAATAGATAATTTTGCAAGTTTATCTTCACTGTATGACATTAATTTTGTTATAATTGTAAACTCGAAATTATTATTCCTTCTTGAACTGTAAATTAATATTTTGACATGAAAAATGTATTACTTATTATAGTCAGACTTTCTGAAATTGTAAATTAATATTTTGACATGTAAAAGTGCCCTTGTGGCCTATTTGCAGAATAAATGTTTGTATTTGTATTTGTATTTTGTATTTGTACATAATTAGGCCTTAAAACATGAGTGTGGTTTTATGAAACGAGCGTCAGCGAGTTTCATAATAGGATCACACGAGTCCTCTCATTATGTATCAGTTGCATAAACTACTATTATTAACTCCACCAAAAAGTATAAAATATTCTTATAGTAATATTAATTAACAATACTTTAGCTATGTAACTTGTGCGATGGAGACTGGTGCCTGGACTAGAGAAAACCTGTATGTAAGGTCACCAGATCTCCAAACCTCAGATGTCTATAGCAAAGAGGAATCATAGTGCAGTGTCTGTATTTTTGAATGAAGTTGATTACTTAAACAGTAATAAATAAAAATAAAACTAGTCTTAAGTGTGTGTGCGTGCGTGCGTGCGTGCGTGCATGCGTGCGTGTGTGCGTGTGTGTCAGTACCAGATAGTTTGGAGGGGTAAAGATAGTTACGTATGTTGTTTTAGTATGATGTTTTGACGACCGGTTTAGCCTAGTGGGTAGTGCTCCTGCCTGTGAAGCTGACGGTCCTGGGTTCGAATCCCGGTCAGGGCAAATATTTGTGTGATGAGCATGAATATTTGTTTCTGAGTCTTGGATGTTTTCTATGTATTTAAGTATTTATATCTATTAAATATATCGTCGTCTAGTACCCATAACACAAGCCTTCTTGAGCTTACTGTGGGGCTAGTTCGATTTGTGTAAGATTGTCCTCTAATATTTATTTATTTATTATTTATAGTAATATTAACAATAATTTAGCTATGTAACTTGTGCGATGGAGACTGGTGCCTGGACTAGAGAAAACCTGTATGTCAGGTCACCAGGTCTCCAAACCTCAGATGTCTATAGCAACGAGGACTCGTGCGTATACGTGCGTGCGTGCGTGCGTGCGTGTGTGTCAGTACCAGATAGTTTGGGGGTGTAAAGATAGTTGCGTGTCTTGTTTTAGTATGGTGTTTAGGATGAAGCTTACGGACTAAGAGCACGTATAAATACATAAATAAATAATAAGGCAGCCGTATGCTTGGTAACAACCGTCGTATAAAAGCACGACGTGAACTACCTTCCTTGAGTGGCGTCCACGCACCGGAAGACGAGCTGTCGGTAGACCTCCGACAAGGTGGAATGATGACCTGGTGAAGGTCGCGGGAATCCGGTGGAAACGAACGGCACAGGACCGGTCTAAATGGCGAGCCTTGGGGGAGGCCTATGTTCAGCAGTGGACGTCTTTCGGCTGAAATGATGATGATGATGAACTACCTTCAGGTACAAACACGCAGCAGAGGCATGCCAGCCCGCCGACGCAGCTGAACAGGCAGAGCACCCAGCGGCGCCCGAAACGCTCCATACAACGCCACGCGAGGAGGTAGGAGGGAACCTCGACTGCGCCGCCTAGAGCAACAGTAGATATAGTAAATCAGAAACTACATATTAAACGGCTGTATAGTATGACTTAGCGAGGCCGGTTCTGTCTGATGTTTTCTATTTTACCAGGATCTTACAGATTTGATCCTCCACGCTTCTCAGTTTACTGACAACAGCAGTTCCGCACTGTGGAAAGGTGGGGCGCTATGTGGGTCATTCTACTTTTTCATGACCACTTTTCTATTACAAAAAATATCTGTGATATGTATTGAATTAGTGTACAAAAATAGGATTTGGAAATAGTACCTGAACCTAATAAGAGGAATTTATAGGTAAAAATACTTAAATATTAACATATTACTGTAAAAGGTGGGTAAAACAGTGGTAAAAACCATTTTTTCATACAAATGGTGAGACATCGAAGGACCACTCAGTTACTCGATTTTTGGATATTATCTGTTGTGTTAAACCTCTTTCTAAATAAAAGTACAAAAATATGAAGTGTGGGCCAAGTATTCCACGATTTGCATTAAAAAAAAGTGTCTGAAAATTATGTACATGAAAAGGTAGAATGGCCCATGGCTCTGCATTTATGCCGCCGCTAAGCGATGGCCACTAGGGAAGACCTCAATTAAACGTATATAGGCGCGCAGAACAGAATCTGAGGGACAACTACGAACGCCGTATCGTGCCGTCCCTTTCACTCTCGTGTTATACACTATAAAAGTGAGAGGGACGGCAGGATACGAAGTTCGGAGTAGTCCCTGTGTACTTAGTTGACTGACTAATGACAGTGACAGCTATCTGACGTGACATGTTGTGACGCGACAGAATCGGTTTCATAATTTTTTAAAGTACGAATAGATTCACATTCATCTGATGTACTCTACTCTGACGTGCTCTGATGGCCTATTCCATATCCGAACTTCGTATCGTGCCGGACCTTTCACTCTCGTGTTATATACTTTAGGGGAAGTTGGTTGAGGGAGTGTGGACTACACCCCATAAGGGTTTATGGAAGTCCACACTCAGTGAGATTCAGAAGTAATCTGTACAAATGTGAATACTAGCACATACATTTTGACGACCGGTTTAGCCTAGTGGGTAATGCACCTGCATGTGAAGCTGACGGTTCTGGGTTCGAATCTCGGTCAGGGCAAATATTTGTGTGATGAGCATGAATATTTGTTTCTGAGTCTTGGATGTTTTCTATGTATTTAAGTATTTATATCTATTAAATATATCGTCGTCTAGCACCCATAACACAAGCCTTCTTGAGCTTACTGTGGGGCTAGTTCGATTTGTGTAAGATTGTCCTCGAATATTTATTTATTTTAATTTTTTTTTATACATACATAATCATCCATACATCTCGCACGCTCTTAATCTTCTTACGCACGCTTATAAGATTACCCTATCCGTTTAGAATTATGTGCCTTCTCGGCACATATACCATATGAGTAAAAGGGACGACACGATACGAAGTCCGGATTTCGAAGGTCGGAGTAGGCCCCCTGAGTTCCACGCCCGCACTGATAAATAAAGTAAAAAAGATCAAAATTAAAAAGTAATGCTTACCAATGAAAAACGCCAGATAATCATCCACTCCTAAATTAGGCGTATTATAACTTAAACTATTATACACGACACCCAAAGACACCCAGTTACAAGTTAGCAGAATAAACTTCTTTCTGATATTTGGATACCTAAATATATCTATAGGAGACGCTTTGCAATCTCCTTCGGAGTTTTGTTCATCAATAATCTTGTTTTCCGGATCTGGATATTCTTTAAACATTCTGTTGACAAGCTGTACTGATTTCTTTCTTATAGTTAAAGGCGAGTCTTTATAAGTTTCTGTTTGTGTTACTTTATTCAAACCTTCTTCTACATTAAAAGGTTCAACTTCATCATGGATTGGGGTATCTTCTACAGCTTCAATGTCTTCTGCCTTCTTAAATCTTGACCTTCTATTTACAATCTCAGCTACTTCTAAGGCGATTATTCTTTCTAGATTGTCTGGTTTGGGTGTCTCTTCTGGGGATTTTGGATTGGGCTTGAACGTTAGCATGTTGCTGATCCGTCTGTCTATGAATTCTTCTTTGTCTGTGAGTAAAGGGAAGCCCGTTATATGTCCATTGGCATTAGATTGGATTGTCGCCTCTACATCTTCTTGTTCTTTGATTTTTTTCTGAAAAATAAATACAAACAATGCATATAGTTAAGTTATTATATCAGTAAAAGTTCTCTGGAACTTGGTGAAATTGTATGATTGCCTATTTCTCAATTCCTATTCAACAATTGTCAATTATACAAGTATGAACTACCTGCTCTGGTCAAATGGCCAGTCTTTACTTATTGATCGAGGATCTTTGAGTTGCTAAGTGGCTTGTAAAGTTGTAACTTGTAGCCTTGTAGCTTGCAGAGACAATTTTTTGCGGAGACAATTTGTTTTGCTTGCAGAGACAATGCAAGCAAGATTAATATGTAATAACTAATTTATTCAACAGCAGCTGACCAGTTACGAAGAACAAGAATGACCATAACTGCTCCTAAACATCTTTTAAATGATTAAACCATATATTATGAAGACCCTTTGCATCGAATCGAAACATGATAAGTATCTAACTAGATGTGACTAATTTTTTAATGAGACTACTTAATTAAAAAGCGATGAAAATAGCTATAATTTATCACTCACTTCTAAAGAGTTGGGGCACAGTGGAATGGTGTGTCATCTGACTTATATTCAGAACGGAGGGGCTACTCCGAACATCGAAATCCGAACTTCGTGTCGTGCCGTCCCTTTCACTCATATAGTGTATAACAAGAGAGTGAAAGAGATGGCACGATACGAAGTTCGGAATTCGAAGTTACAGACAGACACAAACCAACTGGGAAGTACCTCCAATTTCGAGCATACATACTTGCGTCTGTAGGTCATATGTGAGTAAGGTCCCCAGATGTTGAGAGTGAGGGAACTGCACTTATCTCTAGCTATCAATACAACGGTCCTCAAATCGAAAAGGGTAGCAGTAGTGCTTGGGGTTGTTTTGGTGCCTGCTTAACATCAGACTTGACTTATGTTCCTATGTCCCCTAGATGGGTCAGAGGGCTTCCACAGTGCGCCGCCATCCCGTTCGGTCTTGAGCTTCGCGCTTCAATTCGCTCCACGTCTTCCCTATGTTCTTCGTCTCTGCGATGATCGTCCGCCGCCAGGTCTGCTTAGGGCGGCCACGCTTACGCTTTGCTTGGGGATTCCAGTCTAGGGCTTGCCTCGGTATGTGATCAGGGTCCCTTCGGAGCGTGTGCTTAATATCAGGCCGGCCTTGATACCCTAGGTGATAGTATAAAAACACTCACATGCAGCTCTAGTAGGAATCCCCTGGGTAGGGTGATGCCATTCCTCCTGGCGAGTTCGATGAGCACTCGCTCCGCCTTGGCCACACGCCCGCGCCCCACCAACCACCGGGGCGACTCCGGGGTTATCCAGAAGAATCTGCAGGTCAATAACAAGATATCAGTACGCTTCATCATCATCCTGGGCGATTTCGACCACGGCACCTGGAAAGAGACTGGCTAATGAGAGCGTCGCTCGTTAGCTCTGAGGCCAGCCTATCTTCGAAGTGAATATGCTGCTGCCTTTGGGAAACTTCGGGTCAAGGTGTTCCGGTCGCACGTCTAACACAGCTCCAGTATGATTACAAAGGTTTTCGAGAGGTAGGGCCCAGCAATATGTCATCTTGCTCAAATTTGAAGCAGTCCAACTGGGGAAGTACATCCGCCTTGCAGGAGACCACAGCCATAATAACATTATCTACTACACAGGCATGTAGTGTTGTGTTCCTGGAGGTGAGCAAGGTTGCCAGAGCTCCCGAGGATGCACTGTGTTGAGAGCGAGGGACCTAGTCCCATCTGCTGTCAACACAGTGCATCTTCAAATTTTATAAAGCGTCGACAACGCGTACTTAA
The DNA here is from genome assembly GCA_963556455.1 of Epiblema foenella. NCBI lineage: Eukaryota > Metazoa > Arthropoda > Insecta > Lepidoptera > Tortricidae > Epiblema > Epiblema foenella. The sequence continues at coordinate 1,610,876 of OY747118.1, forward strand.
ATCCTTTGGAGTTGCGGGCATCTATAGGCTGTGGTGGCCGGGTAAGTAATAAAAGATATAAGAATTTATCATATAACAGTCATAACGTATACGCTCAGTTAGTATAATCGCTTTGTGTATAACGTTCATTGCATATAATGAACGAAATGTATAATGCCAAATCATATATTTTCAAAAAATATAACGTTATTTAGATATAATTTCAATTGATATAACGATCGAAACGTATAATATTCAATACATCTAAATATTGAAACGTATAATAATCAATTAATATAATAACGTAACGTAACGTTATTTTTCGTACAATTATTGTAACGCCTAAGTAGTTTTAATAGCAAAGGCTTATTGAGGAAACATTGTCGTTTTGTCATGCAAGTCCCCCCCCCCCGATAAATAATTATATAATGTCAATATTAGATCAATTGATCGTTATTCCTTATAAAATTATTGGTTTTGTTGTTATAGCTTTCGTTCGTTATATCTTGTGAACGTTATTAATATGAAAATATATGTTTTGTTGTTATGTCTCATGGGACGCACCCGTGGTGGCCGCTTACCATCAGGTGGACCGTACGCTTGTTTGCCACCGGCGTTGTATAACAAATGTAGTAAATAATGTTTTTCCCTTGGAATACGATATGACATGACTTGTCAATCGCATATCGAAGTGAGCTCAAGTTTTTCAATGTTGCAAATTTGTATTTTTTTATGATCCTGACTGTGGCTTTATAGGCCGGGCCCAATAAAGCGATAGGAGTACGCGATTGGAGAGTAGCCTGGGGAAAATCCAGGGGAAAACCTCCGACACGGCCACGCGTGTGGTTTGGAACACTGGAATACTCTAAGAGTTTGCGCTCCAGTGAGATTAGTTGAGCGGTTTCGACCGAATCTGAGGTGTGAGTAAAATCGAGCTACTGGGAATTTTGTCGCTGGTTCACTAAACCTAGCCTAGCTAAGAAGAGTCCAGCACTGGACTGACTCTACCCGGTGTGCGGCGGTACCGGGACGAATAGGAAATATATGTACTTTTGGATTATTACTGTCCTAACTAATAAACAACATACTAAAAAAAACCAGACTACTGATTTCCACTGACCTATACGTCATTCTAACAATACCTAAATCAACCGCGATCAATTAAAAAAAAATTAATCTGTTTATTTCTCTTAATTAACCTAATTACAAATGGCTTAACAAGGCCTTAATCTTAATATTAAAGATTTTGCGTGGCCTCGGTTAGAGACAGAATGAGTCACGCATTTTTAATTCAGAATATTATGATTATGATTACTAACATTTCGTAAGTATAAAAGTAGGTACAATAGATATTCTCTTAAGAGCGCGTTCAGTCGTTCACCAAAAGCGCTCGCTCAAATTCGGTATTTAGACAGCGATCGCGCGGCAAAGTGCGCTTGTATGTGTAGACACGCTACTAGCTGACCCTACAAACACACTTACACCCAGAACGCCCGAGCCAAGCGCGCCATCCTCTTCTAACCTTCTAAAAATAATATAGGTACAAAAGTGATAACGTGCACGGTAGGGTTGCTGTTAAGGTGGCGCAAAGGAGTGAACGCGTTTGATACTTGCGTCAATGAAAACCAAACCAACAACATATTTCATTTACTTCGCTTAAGTGAGGCTTTTATCATCTTGTTTTTAGTGCTCATATTTTCTTTCTATACTTTAACAGATAGTTTTTTATTGTAATAATAATAAAAAGGAAGGTGGTTTTTGATAATTAACAGTAGCAAGGGGTTTTCTGAGAGTTAATTACAGCCAATTAATACGCTGCTTGACAATACTTTGAACAGGGTCTTACATTATTAATAATTGTTTTATTAGATTTTTCCGAGACCAATTAAAGCCGAAGAGTATAATTTAAAATTTAATTATTCACGAATTCAACAAATGAACGCGGGGTGTAAGCAAACCGGGCAGAAATCGGAGACAATAATAGAACAGTCGTATAGGTGGTTTATTCTGACATGTGAAAGACGTCTACTTACAACTTGTATGACAAATGACAACACGGCATTCGCGATCATGGCGGGTAAGGATTTTGATGTTTGAAAATTAATCATTTTTTTCAACCTCGAATATGACACCCACATTGATAATTAAGGAAAATAAATCTCCGCCATCTTTGATTTGAAAATGAATGCCATTTCCGTAATCGGCACCACGAGGAACCTCGAAGACGACACCCATATCGAGATAATTAAGGAAAATAAATCTCCGCCATCTTTGATTTGAAAATGAATGGCATTTTCGTAATCGGCACCACGAGGAACCTCGAAGACGACACCCATATCGATTTTTATACAAATAAATATCCACCATCTTTGATTTGAAAATGCGTATCATTTTCGTAATCGGCACCTTGAGGAACCTCGAAGATGACACCCATATCGATTTTTAAGAAAAATAAATGTCCGCCATCTTGTATTTGAAAATCCATATCATTTTAGTAATGGGCGCTTCGAGGAACCTCGAGAGTGACACCCATATCGATAATTAAGAAAAATAAATGTCCGCCATCTTGGATTTGAAAATTCATATCATTTTCGTAATCGGCACCCCGAGGAACCACAAAGATGACACCCATATCGATTTTTAAGAAAATGAATTTTGAATCTTTTTTGACAGTATAATTTTTAAAATAACTATATTTTTTTTTACTGAAATATATTGCCAAATACATGAATTTTAATGTGTAATATAAATAATTGTAATAATCCTTCAATAATACTGAAAAAAACCGTGTGTTTTGAGCATAATTTTGTTGAAAAATTAGCGTAAGAAAACTGTTTCTGTAAGAGTATTTATGAAAAATAATAAAAAATTGAGGCCGCAGCGTAAATTAACAACATATATCGGCTGTAAAACAATTTTTAAATAATTAGGTTTTCTAATAACATCATCACGTTCTAAGAGGTCAAACTTATACCTCCGCGCCCTCTTCAGAAATCGACTGTCAGTAATCGGATAAATAAAACTAAAATAATGATTTAAACTAAAATTTGAAGCCGCTACGTAAAATATAAAGAATTAAGTTCTCTAAATCAATTATTTGAATTTTGCCAAACCTTTCCGTTTCTTAGTAAAAACGCGTCAAAAATTTAGTTTTGTTGGTTTTTCTTCCACAAAATATGAATGGACTCTTAAAACCTATGTATAATTATATATATCATTATGTATGGCCTAAGTATAGGTGTGCATCCTCCCCTTCCCTCTCAAATATATCTTTAATGAAATATTTATCACACTTTTAATTTGTTGACTGTTTTTACTTTTTAGCTTTTCTACAATTGTCAAAGGTAGCTAGTTTAATAGTTGGGGAAGGATGCTCCTCCATTATTTTTGTCCCTGTGTATCGCCATTCCACTCACCCATAGAGCACGATGAATGGCAGGCTGGTGAGCAGAGAGAGATAGAACCAGTCGCGCACAGCGTATGCTAGCAGCGCCAGCAGACACATGCCAGCTGCGAACATCATACCCACAACAATACCTGTAACAGATAGATTCAATCCATTATTTATTTTGGTTCTTAGGCTAGGTTTTTACAATATCTTTATAAAAAGTAAAATATAAAAATACACTTACAAAACATAAAAATATAATCCTAACCTAGGGTGCCGCCGGCAGCGAGGTGGGGCCTAAGCTACCGGTGGTTAGGGCGACAGAGAGAGGAACCTCCTGACTATCCGCGCCGTGTCCAGGAGTACCGCCTTCTGTATCTGACCCTTGACCCAGCCATCTAGCGAGTCTCTTGAGGTGTTGGTCGAGACTCTTCGCTATAAGACCGTTCGCAGAAACGACTATCGGGACAATGATCGTTGAATCAACATCTCACATGGCGGTCACCTCGTGTGCCAAGTCTAGGTACTTGCTGACTTTGTCCTTCTCGGCCTTCACGAGGTTCTCGTCATGGGGGATGGTGATGTCAACGAGCACTGCCTGGCGTTTCATTATACCTCTTGAGGTATAATGAAATTAATATAATATCCCACAACAATACCTGTAACAGATTTAATCCGTTATTTTTAGGGTTCCGTACCCTAAGAGATGGAGGGACCCTATTACTAAGACATCGCTGTCCGTCCGTCCAACTGTCTATCTAGAGTCCGACCACGCTAACTCTGCAAGGAATAATTAGGTTTAAAGAACTTTATTTCTCAAAGTTTACATTTCACTTAAGAGAAATTAAACTTACACTACAAAAAGATTTATAGGTAAGCACCGCAAGGCGCTGATCAATACAAACAAAGTGCAACTTAACTAAAACGCACAAATAACACAGACATTGTTGCTAAGCTTATAACAACAATTTTTGTGTCGGACGACCGCTTTAGCCTAGTTGGTAGTGACCCTGCCTTCGAAGCTGGAGGTCCCGGGTTCGAATCCCGGTCAGTGCATTTATTTGTGTGATGACCACGAATATTTGTTCCTGAGTCGTGGATGTTTTCTATGCATTTAAGTATCTATTTATCTATATAAGTATGTATATCGTCACTTGGTACCCATAGTACAAGCTTTGCTTAGTTTGGCACTAGGTTGATTTGTGTAAGATTGTGTCCAAAGATATTTATTATTATTATTATAACTACAAGTGGGTAGAACAGGGTAAGATAAAACTAAGTTGTATTTTAAAGTAATGCATATTAGGTCTACAATGGTAGATCGCGATAACACTGTTTCGCTGCTTGATAGCCTTTTGTTTACGCCTTAATAATTTGGCAACACTGTGCGTTATACGTCATATTTGTATGAAAATGTGGCTTAGGTAGTGTTGCCAAATTATTTCAACACCTCTTAGCGTGATCGGTCTCTATCTCTGTCTGTCTGTCCATCTGACACCATTATAATTACACAATTGAAATTTTTACAGATGGTGTATTTCTGTTGCCGCTATAACAACAAATACTAAAATCATATTTTGTTCTTGAAAGTGATTGACACATTTAAGAATATTGAAATTAAATGGTTTTTTTTTAATTCCGGCATTCGCAGGCCTCCGAATGCTTCAAGCAGTTCCCTCTAACAATGCCTTAGAGGTACAGTGACATCTACCTAGAAGACTCAGGTTTCCTTAAAGAAGAAGAAATTGTAGCCATACGCGCGTTTGCAACAGTATAATATATGTTTATGTATATGTAACTAACACAAATATATACAAGCATACATACGTATGCTTGTATATAGTTGTGTTTGTTTATATATATTATTTGTTTAAGTAGTTTGTATCTACATATTATTCTCTTTATTTATTTTTTCACTTAAGTTAGGTTTTATAATAATTATATAAAAAGTAAAATATAAAATAATATTTACAAAATACAAAATCATTATAAAAACCTACCCTAGTGTGCCGCCGGCAGCGAGGCGGGGCCTAAGCTGCCGGTGGTGTCGCGCGACAGAGAGAGGAACCTCCTGACTATCCGCGCCGTGTCCAGGAGTACCGCCTTCTGTATCCGACCCTTGACCCAGCCATCTAGCGAGAGTCTCTTGAGGTGTTGGTCGAGACACTTCGCTATTAGACCGTTCGCAGAAACGACTCTCGGGACAATAATCGTCGTATCAACATCCCACATGGCGGTTACCTCGTGTGCCAAGTATGTATCTACATATTATTATTATCTGAAGATTTTTGCTTGTTACTTGCTGCTTGTTTTTGCTGTCTCCTACACCCACCTTTGCTACTTTGTTTGGCCCTATGGTTGACTGGTAGAGAATGCCTTGAGGCATTAAGACCGCCATTTGTACTCATTTGTTTTGTGCAATATATATAATTAAATAAATTAAAGACAAAGTTTCATATTAGGTACATACAATAAGGATTCTAACAATAACTCACATATCTTGCTATATTAGTGGTATAATGACGTCATGAATTAATTTGGTAATTAAATAATCAAGCATTTATTGTTATTGTTTTGTCTAAATAACTACATTTGAATGCCACTTGAACCCCAGTATCATATCAAGTTCCGTGAACTTAATATAATACATATTTAACCCGTTTTATTACAAACGACATTAAACCTTATTTCCAATACTTTAAAATCCATATCAACAGCATTATTAAAATGGTGTAACAAACTTGTTTTTACCGCTATGTTAACCCATGTTGGTTGTTATTGTTATTACTTTAATGACTTTACGAGATGAAAATGCGAATGTGTCTTTTACTGACAAAAATAAATTGATCTTAACCTTAATCACAATTTATATGGAATATCTACTTAATTGAACCAGTAATAAGATTCAAATCGTATTGTCCTCGAATGTTACATATTACCATTATATCGTAATGATTGCGGTTCTGCAAAACAAAACTGGTTTAGTATGGAGTGTGTTTTAGGACAGGAAAGACGTGTTGATATACTCGAATAATGTGATGTGTTCATTTTAAACTGTATTTAACAAATCATAGTAGGTAATGTAAGTAGCTTTCATTCCGGTATTTGTTGCAAACATTGTGTAGTTAAACGAAACGAAAATATTAAGGCATTGTGTTATGAACTGTGGTAAATCTGTGTCATCAAGCGTTGCCAATAAACAGGTAAGTGTTTAATAATATATTTATGTCTTTCTATATGCCTAATAGCTACTGACTTTTAGTAATATTACTGGATTTTAGTCTTTATCAGTGTTGCCAGGGCCCTTGGGACGTAAATTACGTTTCGTTTCTTGAAAAGTTACATTTTTGATGCAAAAGTTACATTTTTTGTATTTTTCATAATTACCAATCAAAACGGTCGATTTTAAGAAATGAGTACATACAACTAGAATTCGGCGAGTTCGGTCACAGAATTAAGTCGGGCTGATGGGGGCTATCTCAAATGTCATACATAGTTGCAAGAGACGGACAGGCAAATCATACCATGTGGGTTCTTTTGTCACCTTTTCTGTATGGAAGCTTATAAACTGTAGCGGTTAGATACAACTGTGACCTTTTTTTTAAATAGTTTCATTATTCTCCAAAGTTACGAAAATTTCGTTTACAACGGAAGTTACTTACATGTTACGCGAGCCGGTCAAAAGTTACGAAAAATGTAAGAAATGTAACCATCTGGCAACACTGGTCTTTATTCACGCGACGTATGTTGATACGACAAAAAGTAGGTACGATTTAGAAATTGTTTATACAGATGTGCGAAAGAGAAATCAAAATCAAAACATTTATTCTGCAAATAGGCCTCTAGGGCACTTTTACAAGTCAAAATCTATCTAGGTACATCAAATAAAAATAATACAATAATCAAAGTACTTATCATTAATTAAATGTAGTGTTACATGTCAAAAATAAGACTAAGAAACTAATAACAATGGAGATTTGTTAGAGATGTATAAGGTCTCTAAGCGTCAAGATAAAATGTAATAAAGTAGGTACACTAATCATAATAAAATATGTTGAGCTATATCTATAACACGTCAACATGAAAATAATAAAATCTATTAAATGAATATCCTCAAAGATGTATAAGGTCTCTGAGCGTCAGTCTAAAAATAAAATCAAATGAGAACAGAGCGAAGTCTCACGAGATGTAAGCATAGATAATAACATTAATAACATACGAGGGAAAGCGATATAATGTGTCCCTCATCGCGTATTATTATCACCGAAACGTTATTAACGTATTCAAACCTATTGGCTTAATTTAAATTTGGCGCCATTGGCAAAAATAATTCAAAAACGGTTAGACCTACCTGAGGGCCTACTCCGAACTACGAAATCCGAATTACGTATCGTGACGTCCCTTTCACTCATATGGTACATAACTCGAGAGTGAAAGGGACGGCACGATACGTAGTTCGGATTTCGAAGTTCGGAGTAGGATTTTCGTTGAAACTATTTATTTATGTACACAACCAACTTATTCTGTGAGACAACCTTAATTTTTTTTCAGAATGTTAAACTTCATGGTTTGGAAATTAGAGGGGGGGGGATACTTTTTAACGACTTTGACAGCTAAACTATCTCACGAACTGTTGACTGAAATGGAAAAGTAGCCTATAATTAGATACACACGCATATTGTGCATTGAAATTATTTATTTGTCCCCCGGTTAATTATAGGGAGTGCCCCCCCCCTTAATTTTTTTTTTGTAGTTTCACATCACTTACGTAGCGATTTATCCAATACGCCTTTCTCAATTTCATTGTGGCACTTATAGTCGTAGTAAATCGGCAGTGACATACGGACGGACAAACATAGCGAAACAGTAAAGGTTCCGTTTTCGCCATTTTGGCTACGGAACCCTAAAAAGGCCAGAAGTACCCTGTTAGAGACTAACCAGAAGCTTACACCAATGGAATACGGGCAGCATGAGTATATGAACATAGGTTTATTGTAGTACTAGCGACCCGCCCCGGCTTCGCACGGGTGCACTATTTAATGGATGTTATTATACATATAAACCTTCCTCTTCAATCACTTTATCTATTAAAAAAACCGCATCAAAATCCGTTGCGTAGTTTTAGATTTTTTTTTTTATAATATATTTTTTTTACATAAATAGATACTTAAATACATAGAAAACATCCATGACTCAGGAACAAATATTCGTGTTCATCACACAAATACATGCCCTGACCGGGATTCGAACCCGGGACCTCCAGCTTCGAAGGCAGGGTCACTACCAACTAGGCTAAAGCGGTCGTCAACTTTGTTTTATACTATGTAGTGATGGTTCGGTGTTTGTGACTAGACCCTTCAATCACACTAAACTGTTCCAGCTATGAAGCTGCATCAACTAGCAGTGCTAAGCGCGTGCGTGGCGCTAGCGGCTGCGATGCGCGTGCGCCGCTCGGACGACGACGAAGAAATCGACCTCACACCCGTCGGCCGTACGTATAACATTGCGTTGCTACGTTCCCATCCCTCCCCCTCTCTCGTTACTCGGCGATCACTGATTAGGGGCCGCACGGTCCGGCGTCCTAGGCACACACTTACGGACCCGGACGACGTAATCACAGCGTCTATCGAAAGATGGAACGCTGCGCTTGCGACGTCCAACTCTGACACGACGCGTACACTTAGGCATTCCCGCCGGCGGGGACGTCCACCGCGCGATCGCGACAACAGTGACACATATAGTCCCTATTCGTCCCGGTACCGCCGCACACCGGGTAGAGTCAGTCCGGCACAAGTCGGGCCTAGCTGAGTTTCTTGCTGGACTCTTCTCAGCTAGGCTAGGTTTAGTGAACCAGCGACAAAACACCCAGTAGCTCGATTCCATTCACACCTCAGATTTGGTTGGAGTCGCTCAACCAATTTCACTGGAGGGCAAACTCTTAGAGTATTCCAGTGTTCCAAACCACACGCCTGGTCGTGCCAGAGGTTTTCCCCTGGATTTTCCCTAGGCTACTCTCCAACCGCGCACTCCTATCGCTCTATTGGGCCGACCTATAAAGCCACAGTCAGGTAAAAAAAAACAGGTAATTTACTTTAAGTATGACACTGATGCTAAACTCTTATACCACGAGATATTCTACTCTAACAGTAATATAATAGGGTTTCTATTACACAGTTAATACTGTCCAAAAATCTGATCTTTGTAATAACAACTCTATTACATTGACTTGGCATGTTACAGTGTCAAAGAATTTTTAAAAAACAACAACCCATTGACCCTAACACAACAAGTATAACAAATAATGTGAACCCCTAGGCACATCAATGGCCTTATATTATTGTAATTATAATGTAAAAATGACATGTAAATGATATGTACATTTATGAATAAATGATCTGAATCTGAATCTGAATCTGGTAAAGTATCCAATGTAATAAGATGATAATAGCAATCGTTTTCGACAGAGACTAAGGCGTGCAAAACGCGGGATGGCCGAGACGGAATGTGCGTACATGAGAGCATGTGCACGGAGGACCACGTGTTCCAGCCGGGTGGCATCATTGATGACAGTGAGATCAGGTCAGTTCAACTACCCAACTGCTGAAGACTTCATCATCATCATTTCAGCCGAAAGACGTCCACTGCTGAACATAGGCCTCCCCCAAGGCTCGCCATTTAGACCGGTCCTGTGCCGTTCGCTTCCACCGGATTCCAGCGACCTTCACCAGGTCATCACTCCACCTTGTCGGAGGCCTACCGACTCGTCTTCCGGTGCGTGGACGCCACTCAAGCAGTTTCTGGCCCCATCGACCGTCAGTCCTGCGAGCAATGTGCCCTGCCCACTGCCATTTAAGTCTCGCAATTTTGAAGGCTATGTCGGTGACCCCAGTTCTACTACGGATAGCTTTTAGCTGAAGACTTAGAAAGAAAGAAAGAAAGCATTTATTCACTGCACGATATTTCCTTCAGTGAATAAATGCCAAACAAATTACACACAAGCCTCATCATTGAGAATGACTTTTTTTAAGTGTGTTTACAATTTACCTAAATAATTTCGAAATAAAGCGACGTATTCATAATTACATGTAATATTAGAGGACAATCTTACACAAATCGAACTAGTCCCACAGTAAGCTCAAGAAGGCTTGTGTTATGGGTACTAGACGACGATATATTTAATAGATATAAATACTTAAATACATAGAAAACATCCAAGACTCAGAAACAAATATTCATGCTCATCACATAAAATTTGCCCTGACCGGAATTCGAACCCAGGACCGTCAGCTTCACAGGCAGGTGCACTACCCACTAGGCTAAACCGGTCGTCAATAATAAATGTCTTTATAATAAATTAAATCCACAAGTACGTGATTGACAAAATTCTGCCATAGCTGTTAATATTTCACAACATGTCTTTCTGCGTTTTCTATAAATCCAAGAGAACATCACTCAAGTCAGTGGATCTGTTTTATACTGATCCATTTGTTCCACAGGATCGGCAGCTGTCCAGGCAAATGGGACTGGTGCTGTGTGTTCCCAAACATGACAACTACCACAGAGATTACGAGCCGGGCTTCAGGTAAGTACGGCATATCCAAGGCTTGCTGTTAACGATAAACCTCAGATTCGGTTGAAACCGCTCAATCAATCTCACTGGAGCGCAAACTCTTAGAGTATTCCAGTGTTCCAAACCACACGCGTGGTCGTGTCGGAGGTTTTCCCCTGGATTTTCTCCAGGCTACTCTCCAACCGCTCACTCCTATCGCTTTATTGGGTCCGACCTATAAAGCCACACAGTCAGGATCAAAAAAAACGATTAACATGTATTTTAATTAGCGATTCAGTGTTGCAACAAAACAAGAAGGCGTTGGAACATTATTTTTTGACCGAATGAAACGGAAAAATCTACATCTAAATCTACGACTGTACACATATTATAAAATCTGCATATAAGTAAATTTGCACGCACACACAGCCGCACAACGCACAAGAACGTATACAAGTATGTACTCGTATCAAACTAACGTTAGGTAGATCTCCATCAAAAACAGAAAGTAAACGGATAACAAATTCTTAAACGGTTTCTGTAGACGCCGGTGCCGGTGATGATGGAACTAGACGACTCAAATAAAACTTCGATGTAAAGTTGACTGTATAATTTCAATAGGTGCTGATTTACAAAATAGTTTGGCCAAAAGAGGTATGTGCAGAAGTAGTTGTATGTAAGAACAAAGAATAGGTAAAGACGAGCAAGTTTTGATAATTTGAGTTAACGTATGTTACAATGGGATAAAGCGTATATGAAGCGTTGCTATTGGTGGCTTTAAAAAAGCCGCTCTTATACTAACCGTGCCCGACGGGGCGTTTTGCTACTGCATACTAAGGTATTATATATATATAAAAGTAAATAAGAGTTGCGTTCGCAACAGTTTCGTTAATCAGAAGTGAGAATTAACTGGAAACCAAGTTCCTTCAAAGGTCTAAATATAAAATTCTTGTCACTTATAGTCAACTAAATACGGCGGAAATGAGGGTTGTGTTGTACTGAAAATGGCACTGTGTTTTCAGGATGCAGCGCTGGAGCAAAGGACTCGTGTCCCTGGTGCGTCGGACTGTATAGGCAAGTATTCAAATTATTATTTTTATTTAAACTGACCATAAATCCTCTTGCCCCCAGAGGAGATACAACAGATTGCGACCCAAAGAATCTGGAAATTCCTGGAGGCAACGGGTATAAGCAAAGAACTTTAAGGGCTGCCACAATAGATCAATACTGGTCGAGGCGGCAAAGAAGGCCAACAACTAACAATAATAATAATAATAATAATAAATCCTCTTCTATCCAGTCTGTTTTCACACATCCTCTCAACATACCCAGCCCCAAACCACCGAAGAATACCTTTTTCAATCTTAGTCACTACATCGTCTTCTATTCCGCATCTTTCTCTTATACTAGTACTAAAACTGGTACCTACGCCAAATCTTGATATAGGATTAAAGAAGACCCCTATCTCCTGAACCGGAAAATGCCAAGAGGATGATGATTTTACTGCTCTAATCTTTTTTTTTTCATGATGTTTTCAGATGAACAGTTTCATAAATGATCGATGAATATTTGTCATTCAAACTTCAAACATTTATTCATGACAATATAACAAGTTATTACAAATAAACAAAGAGATAAAATAATGGACGTGAAGTTGCCACGAAATGGACCCTCTCAGCATGATGCTAACTTGTTGTCAGCGCTGGTCAACGCTGGTCTGGTGTTGATTCAGCAACAACATTGACTAAAGTCGGTCAACAATGACTAAATAATTCCAGAGACGGCGGCAATCCTCGCACCAAGGCGCCCTCTGGTCTTTACTGCGGCGGCGCAGTCATTGGGTCCAGGGTCGTGCTGACATCAGCCTCGTGTGTGCTGGCCGGGAAGGGATCCACGCTGTGGGTGCAACTGCCGGGATCCGATAAGCGTTATACTGTCAATAGCACTGCGAAAAATACGCATTTCAACTCAGGTAAGACACTCACCCGCTAGATGGATCACCCAAATCACTGCTGCCCTGCAACTACATCTGCGCGAAGGTCATCCATTAGGTGGATGATGGGAGCCTACAGAAGTCTGGTCAGCAAGAAATCACAAATGAAATAAATGAATTTTATTCTGCAAGTAGGCCGCAATGGCACTGTTACAAGTCAAAAACTACTTAAATTTCTCAAAAGACCACTGCCGAGAAGAAATGCCGAAAGAAACTCGACAGTCAGTCATTTTTTTCCCAAAAATACGCTTATTACAATGATAACTACTACTTAAGATAAGTTAATCAGTATATTATCAAAGAAAAAAACAGAGATATAATTACTTTTAGATGTCATAGGTGTTAATTTACAATTTAAAGAAGTCTGACAATGCAGTAACAGCAATAACTTTAAAATTACAAATTAACAAACAATTATCATACAGTAAAAATATTAAAATATTAATAACGTTAGAGATATATAAAGTCTCAGTCTGAATAAATAAATAGTACCTACGTGAAATTAATAAAATATCCCAGAGATGTACATGGTCTCTGAGCGTCGAAATACGATGAATAGTAACAATTTCTACTGTCCTTACAAGGTCTCAAAGCGTCAAAAATTAAAATAATAATATTAATTAAATATCGTTAGAAATGTGTATGGAAGAGTCAATGATAAAAAACTAATCCAGAACAAGGTAATGCCTCTCGTCAATCCCGTCATGATGTCACGGTCCTCAGCATTGAAAGAACGACTGATGATGATGAAGAATTAAAACTTAGATAGAAGCTCTTAACAGAAGCTGTGAAAAATGACAGACGTCAATGATCAAATGACAATGCACTTATTCCCTTTTTTAACCTGACTGTGGCTCATAAAAACTGCAAAAAAATATATACTAATATTTATTTTACTGGTGACAGACAGACGGACAGTAAAGTTTTAGTAATAGAAAGAAAGAAAGAAAAAACATTTATTCGTGGCACAGGAGTGATACACATACCAAGGATTAAAGTTGAAAAACGAGTAAAAACAGTAAAAAAGGTGTAAAACAAAAAGAAAACAATCAATAATGCCTCGAAATGGTCCCGACTCAGCATGGTGCCAACCTAACTGGTCGACGCTGGTCTTCCGTCGGAGCCAATCGGTGAAATTCACGGCGGGTAACACAAACAAAAACCAACTATAGAGACATATTACAAATAGCTAAAAGGAAAAATTCGCACATGAATTTTAACACGGCTAAATTTAATAAAAAAAATTATAAAAATAAAACTAAATATCTAATAATAGGGTCCCGTTTTACCTTCCTTTGGGTACGGAACCCTAAAAACCCTGTTAATATGTTAAAGGTACTCGAGAACTTGACACGGCGCTCCTGGCGCTGAGCGAAGATGTGCCGTGGGCAGACCAGCAGGCGGGCGCGTGTCTGGGACTCAAGACGCCGCTGGCAGGCGACTGCGTGGCTATTGGCTTCGACAACAAGGACCAGCTAGTTTTCGTGAGTGCAGGGATAGAACGAAACCGTGTTTGATCAAAAAGAGTTAGAGGACATCCGCCGATGCTTTCTCCTTTACAGGTCGCATTCCACCGATTCTCGTGAAACTTTGTAGGTAGGTTCGACAATTATATAATATTACTACTAATTTAAATCTAAAACAGGCCCTTGGGGCATTGTAGTGAGGTTGCTGGAAGCATTTCCTCGCTGTACCGCAATGCTGATACGTTTTGCGAGGAAGTCGCCAGCTCTTCCGTCACCAGTTACGTCAGCCAAACGCTTCGCGATTTCAGTGAATAACTTGCGCGCGCTGGGACCCCATGGACCAAGAGTTTCGACACCAAAAGGTACAAAATTGCACTCTCTGCCGAGGCCCCTATATTTATTACGCTATATTATTTATAATTCAGGTGAACCGTACGCTTGTTTGCCATCGGCGTTGTATAAAAAAGTGTAAATTCTGATTTCTGAAAATCTTCTAAACGGAAGCATCTGAGTTAAAAACGTAAAAAATATCTATTTGTCGTTCCGTAATATCTATTCCTCTATTTTACTCTACAGCTCATGGAGTCTACTAGGGTCATACTTAGTTGAAGAAACAAAAGTCGTCCCTCCTGTGGTCCATAGTTAACGGCTTATGTGTATGTTAGCTATGTTTTCATGGATTTATAGAAACGGAGACACTGTTTATGCGGATTACTGGTCCAATCCAAAATTAAGCTTTGTAGCCCTTAACTTTTGGTATATCCACAGAAAAGACGCGAACCTAAATCCGCGTATGACCCACTAGCTTATTCTTTAGGCCCTACATTTTCGTTGCTATAATTCCAGACGGCTATGACAGTGACAGCTGGCAGCTGTTCCGAGCAAGGCTCCGTCTACGATGCTGCCTGCGGCCGCGCCACTGCGGCCTGCTCAGTGGCGGCCGGGGCACCGGTTCTGTGCCCGTCTGATGTAAGTTTTAGATGGCTTTCGTGGTCACTTGTAGGTGTAACATACGTTTATGGAACCAACTAGAGTCTAGCTAATGAAAGTTGAGACTGACTTTTTTTTTAAATGGCAACTATAATATCTACGTCAAATATGTCAAACGTCACTTAATTGCCGTGTCAATGGAGACAAATATTGCTTGATCGTTTACGGGTCAGAAATAGGATACAGCAAATCGTATCATAGTACATTATTCCGCTTGAATAGCTACTACCATAATTGGTAATGTTATCGTAATTGGTAATAAATCTTGTTTTTCGTAATGTATGTACTGAACTACGTAGTGCGAACATTTTATTTCGTTGCCCAAGTATCATTATCACATCGACAAAACATTGTCACATTATATATATATTTTTAAATTGACCGCTTTTTTCTAGTCACAGCTTTCATTAGCCAGACTCTATTTAATATTTTGGTACTAAAAAAATCTGCTATTCCATACATCGTGGTCGATTGAAGAGCTTTTCCTTTGAGATTGGTTCGTGCGGATATAGTTGGTCCTATAGTAAAAGTGGTTCAGCGTTAGCATCTTATAATACATTTTTATATTTTATATCATCATTCTTTTAAAGGCATTTCTGTTATGTTTAGTTGATATTAAAATGTGCCTAAGTGTGTACAAAAAAATTCAATCGCTTATATGCACCGCTTTCCAACTATTCGAAACTACAGTTGCGACAAGCGATTTAGGGGTGTTCAAAGTTGGTAACTCTGGCATAGCGCGCGTCTGACAGAATGTAAATCCATGGTCTAAGAAAACAAGGTCTGACACACCGGGTTGCGACACCAGTGACGTCACTATCGACAACACACACGTCCGCTCCATCGATCGGCTGATGCCGTATGTCGTGTCACCCACACTACTAACCGATGTACCGGATTGCCATACTTGAAGCAATATAGAAATCCCACCTCGAATATATTTGTACTCCAAACATATATTAACAATACCTCATTATACAACCCCATAACCAGAATGTGTAGACTATACAATGACACTGTAGCGCAGCATTCTTCACTGGACATATTTAAAAGTAGTTTTCCTGTATTTAAGAGACAAATAACCAAAATCTTTACATAATCACTTTCACTTTTACCTTATTATACCTTAAGTAAATGTACCTACTAACACTTCCTTTATTACCTACACTTTAAAGAAAATTAAGTCTGGATTATATATACTGTATAACTACACGACTATAATGTCCCTCAACTAATGTATAAATTTTCAATCTTGCTGTGTACACATAGTTTAGAGCATCAGTCTAGTTTTTATAAAAAATATTGCTGTATGGTTGTATTAATGATTGATACTTGTTTTGTGTAATGATTGATTATTGTATCATGTGTAAATCGAATGCGCTTGGTCGCGATGTGCCCAACAAAATCATTTGAATAAGCACAATTTTTTTTAGGGCGAGGGACTGATCGTTGCTGGAGTTGTTCGTCAGACGTGTATCTCCGGCGCAGCAGTGCTGGGGGCGTTGACCCAGTCTGCTGACTGGATCAGGGAGGAACTCACCAAGCAAGCCATAGCTACCAACCGATACAGCATCATTCGATAGTGGATCCATGAATGGGGAATGTGAAGAATACTCGTATGATATAAGTAAATAAAGGATATATGAATAATATCTAACGTATTTTTTGTACCATGCTCGGAAATATAGGACGTTCGCAATAATAGATTGCAAACCAGGCGTAGTGACGCTGAAATAGAAAATAATAATAATAATAATAAAATGCTTTATTGTGCACTACATGGAGAATTATTACAATGACAAAACATGAACAGGACTTGAGTAAGTAGGTAACAACAGGCGGTCTTATCGCTAAAAAGCGATCTCTTCCAGACAACCTTCAGATAGCGATACAGCGTATAGAAATTAGTTATTGGGCAGTGCATAATAACAAAAAAGACGAGTACAGATTATATAAAAGAGGTTACATACAAAGTAACATAAACTACATATACTGCATATATATCTAAATATACACTACATAATAATACATAAAATATATAAATATATATACATAAGAGAAAACAACGACAAGGTAACGCAAACAAAAGGAAGTTTACAGGAAAATGGTATATAATGGGATTTGTATTTAAAAAATCCGGCGCGTTAGCTCGGTGTTTTATATATACCTGACACATATTTAAAACTATTACCTTGGCTGTAACAGGGATTGCCAACCTCGTATTACTAGACGCCCTCGTTTCCGCACGGCCTCCAACGCAATCGGCAACCAATCCCATTCTTCCTGACATTTTATAATCAACTTAAGTACCTGACGAAAAATGTGAAGTACTCTGCCTTGGAACCAATGTACGATCTCGTGCCAGTGGCGGTGGAGACGGCGGGGCCGTGGGGCGCGGAGGCCAGGGACTTTGTCAGGGATTTGGGTCGACAGCTGAGGGAGAGGGGTTGCGATCCTCGGTCCGGATCGTTCGTGGCTCAACAGATCTCTTTGGCCATTCAGCGTGGCCGCCGGGGTTATGGGAACTTTCGAGCCATCTACGATCCGGGGCGGTCCTTTATGTTAAGTTAATTTGACGAAGCATGTTGCGGATTTCATTTTTGGATTAAAAAAAAAAACTTAAGTACTAGGAGAGCATAAGTTACCTGCAGATGTCCGTTTCGCCGGCGGCATCAGCTCCAGTGCTAATATAAACGGCTGCTGGTACAACGCCGGGAAGAACAATCCACCAGCTACCCGCAGAGCCATGTAGCCCCAATACGTAGTGCTGAAGGACGCGGCAATCGCCAGCGGAACCTCCAGGAAAATCATTAGGAGGATTGTTGGACGCCGACCGTACCTGAAAGTAGATGGGTCAATCAACTTTTTCTTATTGTTATTGTGTCCCCTCAGCGTGGAGACAACAGTAACTAAGAGTTATATAATAATATCATGAGCTTCAAGCATGCTCAAGACGTGACCCATGTCCAAATGGATTTATGATAATCGCTAAAACTCATGTTTGGTAGATCTAAACCCTATGAAATCACAGTTTTAAAGAGTGACTCAGGAGACGTAACCATGGTAACGAGGAACAAGTAATAGTTGATCCACCCAGAAATAGGGTCAGTTGCACCAACATACGATCACAGGCCGGTCATCGTCAAATATGGCGCCGGCAGCTGTAACCCCATAGAAACTTGTCAAACTTTCCATACAATCAGATTTTAACGAACACTGCTTACGATTACAGACGGTTTTGTGCAAGCCTGGGTGGGTAGTCACGAGAAATGACATAGGTACATACGTACAGGTATATTTCCTTAAAAATTTACCCGTTTCAACTACTACCTACAGACTGTATTTTCCAGGAGTTTTACGTTGCACTGCAAGATTTGATGGGTAGTTGGAATCTATTAGGTTTAAGTGGATTTTAATTTAATAACTAATGTATGTATGTATGTAAAATTCTTTATTGTACATGAGTAAAACATAACATAAATTACAAGAACAGTTGACATATATGTACAAAGGCGAGCTTATCCCTGTAAGGGATTTCTTCCAGCTAACCTTTGAGCAATTGAGTGGAGATTAAGATTAATAGGCAAACCGAGAAACATGTACAATTCGAACACAAAATTATCTTAGTAACATCACAATAATATATAGATATATATATATATATATATCTATATATTACGTGGGAACTCCGCCAGTATACTAGGGACCTTTGCGCCGGGTAGTTATAGGAACGAGGAATCCCCCCTTCTCACTCATTATACTGATCTCATATAGTTTAGTTACGTAGTAATTTAATTGTGAGAATAAAACCCATTCTATGTACTAATTATATATATATATATATATATATATAAACGAAAAAAAAATTACAGACGATAATAATAGTTAAATAACAATAACTTAAATAATATTACAACTAACTTAAATCTAAAACAGGCCCTTGGGGCATTGTGCCGAGGATACTGGCGGCATTTCCTCGCTGTATCGCAATGCTGATACGTTGTGCGAGGAAGTCGCCAGCTCTTCCCTCACCAGTTACGTCAACCAAACGCTTCGAGATTTCAGTAAATAACTTGTGCGCGCTGGGACCCCATGGGCCAAGAGTTTCGAAACCAAAAGGTACAAAATTGTACTCTCTGCCGAGGCCAATATATTTATTACGCTTTAAAATTAAGTGGATTAATAGAGTTAATATCATGATTTTTATATATGACTTTTGACTTTCCATACGAATGAACAAAATATATCACTGTGCGGATTTTAAAATGATCATTGAATCCGCCTTCCGGAATTCAATTAGGAACAAATCAGATAATTATAACTGGAGTTTTTGAGCTAATTTGGCGGTATAAGATGTAAGTATAAGTAACCATCCCTCTCCATACAGACCAAGAAGAAGTCTAACCTCCAAACTCATTATAATTAGCAGTTGATGATTATTATTATTAGGTAGGTCAATAGTCTCAACTAAAAACTTGCCTAGACTTGAGCAGTTGGTTAAGCCGTCGTATCCCGATAAAAAAAAAACAATAGCATTCTTTTGTTATGATCCCTGGGATCCCAAGGACCGGTAGATGACTGGGTCGTATTTCAAATGACACTTCGAAGTGCTCTAGAACCGAAGAGTCTCATATACATATCTGTGCAATATGTGGCGAAGACAACTAACCTATCAGACATCCATCCAAAGAAGAGGTTGCCGAAGATGGAGCCAACCCAGAACAGCGTGTTGCTGGTGCGCGGCAACCAGTCGTTCTCGCACACCAGCTGAAACTGAAACACAATAATTGTTACGAATTACCATTGTTGTTACAAATTACCATAGTTGTTTCAAATTACCATAGTTGTTACAAATTACCATAGTTGTTACAAATTACCATAGTTGTAACAAATTACCATAGTTATAAATTGCCATGGTTGTTACAATTTACAATTAAATATTGTTGTTATTAAATACAATTGTAGTCACCATAATTCCCAGTTAATGGTTCATTGTCAGCCTCTATATTTTAATTGTCTATATTACTAAATTTTATAATAGACACAGGTAATGAAATAAATAAATAAAATGATGGATGGCTAAGGATTCTGAACTAGCACAATAGGTTTTTATGTTTTTTCGTATCAAATAAGTGCCTCCCACTCCAGGTTAAAAATAACAATAACAGTTTGACGACCGCTTTAGCCTAGTTGGTAGTGACCCTGCCTTCGAAGCTGGAGGTCCCGGGTTCGAATCCCGGTCAGGGCATGTATTTGTGTGATAAACACGAATATTTGTTCCTGAGTGTTGGATGTTTTCTATGTATTTAAGTATCTATTTATCTATATAAGTACGTATATCGTCACTTGGTACCCATAGTACAAGCTTTGCTTAGTTTGGGACTAGGTTGATTTGTGTAAGATTGTCGAAAAAATATTTATTTAAAAATATTTATTTATTTATTTAATAGAAAGAAAGTAAGATCATTTTGTACTGAAAAACCGTTATATTTCACTAAGACAAGTGGTAACTGAAGTCCAGCCATCTTATGGAGATCGCTCTCAGATCTCTTGCATTCTACTCTGTGCCTTGGATTACCACACGTACCAGGCTACATAGAAATATCCTGGCTATGTGGCCGAAAAATTATAGAATTGTAGCCGAAAAGTCGACGATACAGTACGATATAGTACAGTGAGCAAATTAAAATCAAAACATTTATTCTGCAAATAGGCCTCAAGGGCACTTTTACAAGTCAAAATCAATGTACATCAAATAAAAATAATACAATAATCAAAGTATCATTAATTAAATGTAGTGTTACCTGTCAAAAATAAGACTAAGAAACTAATAACAATCGAGATTTGTTAGAGATGTATAAGGTCTCTAAGCGTCAAGATAAAAGGTAATAAAGTTGTTACACTAATCATAATAAAATATTTTGAGCTACATCTATAACACGTCAACATGAAAATAATAAAATCTAATAAATAAATATCCTCAGAGATGTATAAGGTCTCTGAGCGTCAGTCTAAAAATAAAATCATATGAGAACAGTAAAGTCTCTCATCATGTCAATTCCACTGAACACTAGTACGAAGTTACTAGTCCTTGCAAACATGAACAGACCGGACCCCACAAAAAGAGTGTGGTAGATCACTCTTCAACTCTATTATTAGTTTCAATTGTCAAGAAGTGGTAGATCAATTTCTTTGCCGACTATACGTACTACAGACAGGATCAATTACTCATTCTCATCAAAACATTTGATACGAAACTTATTCCTATCAAGTACTACTACTATACATAGCGACCATTCTATCGAGTATTTAGTAATTACGCCTATGAAGGACGGAGTTCAATCGATTGGAAATGTCACTGGTATTAGTTCATACATAAATTACTTTTTATTTCTCATACTCTGAAAGTGGACAATGAACGTCCATCTAGTAGGGCGAGTTTTGAGTGTCAAACGCTCGACTTTTCACTCAACATCTGTCAAATAATCATATTTTTTGACAGATCTCGAGTGAAACGCTCGACACTCAAAAATCGGCCCCTAGGTGGCGTTCTGTCTGCTCTAGGGTATAAATGTATTAAAAAGAAAAGTACGGTAAATTGTAGTTACATAAGGCAAAGACAAACATAAGTACGATTATTTTTTAATATAATAAATAAAATAAAATGGTCCATACACAAACACTGTTAACGTCAAAATGGTTCTTTCGCTGATTCAGAAATTTTTTGAGTATTTTTTGACATTTTGAGTCTGAAATGAAAAGCAGTGCTGAACTCTTGTGAAACTCCCCATTTAAGTCTCGAACTATTGGTATATCTCGGGTTATAATCGAAATATCTCGTCTGCAATGGGCATCCGTTGTGAAATTGTGTCGATATCTGTCGATATGTCGAAATTTTCGAATAACCTTCATGTATTACTCGTATATATTAGGTACAGCAAACAACAAAATTACAATATTATACAATTTACATTTGTGTTGTGTGTTGTAAGTGTGTGTTGTCAACGTCGGTAACAAAGGTAAATACATAAATATCACGTTAGACCCGTTTAAACAAGTCTTTAAGTATATTTACAAAGCGCGAGAGTTTAAAATGTTATTTAGCACTATGAAAATGTTATTGGATTTTGAACCTCATTATTTGAATAATAACATAGCATTTTGAACAAATTACTTCAAGTTGTACGTACTTTAGTAACAAGTGTGTTCTCATAGTGGTCGGTACTGAACCGCCATCCGTTACTGCAAGCCGTTGGCCCCGTCCTTAGCTTCAAGATGGCTTCTGTCACTTTTGCTATCTGGAAATATAAACAGAGTAAATAGAGTAAATTTATTAATTCTAACACAAATGATACAAAAGTTACACGGGATTTCTGGTGCAGTCCAAACTAGGCGATCCTGTATCTTGGAATGCACCATTTGTAACAGTTACGAGTATAAAACATGAAAATTAATAAACTAAGTAAAAATGTTTGTGTAATATGTGTGAAGATGTGTGAGTGTGTATGTGAGTAGGGGTGTGGTGTGTGTGTGTGTGACGTGAATGAGTGCGAGTAGCTTAGCTGATAAAGATTTAGCTGACCACAGACCAAGAGTAAGTGCGTATTATGTCTTCTGTATCATTGTAAGATAGAGTTGCTAACCATTTTTTTAATATTGATTTGACTTTTATCGAAGTGCAAGTTTTTATATAATACAATCATTTGAATTTGTATACACTCCTAGCGTTATCCCAGTACAGTTGCATCCCAAAGTATGCCTGGGGTCCGCTGCCTAATCCCAAGATTTGGCGTAGGCACTAGTTTTTACGACAGCGACTGCCATCTGATCTTCCAACCCGAGAAACTAGACCTCATTGGAATTAGGCTTGTCAAGTGAGTGGGCAACTTGACTGTTAGAAGTTCTCAAGCCGACCGAAGGGTCTAACTTGGCTTAACGACTGCTATCATAGACCGCAGCCGGTATCAACGGTTTAACGCGCCTTCCAAAGCGCGGGAGCGCTCAGTTAAATCACTCCAAGCAGTCACCCTTCCAAGAACTTTATTTATTTATTCGTATGGCATATTTAAAAGTAGATACAGAAGATCATAAATCGAACTCCAGAGAATTAATCCACTTGAGAGCTTCGTCGTTTAAATTGATCAGGTCTTCCGGAGACCCTCCGGCGTATCCGGCGTTCCAAGAACTGACCCCGGCCCATGTTGCTTAACCCAGGGATCGGATACCGGTATTTTCTCCATAGAAAAATACCGGTATTATTACGGTCACCGGTTCATTATTTCGTTTTTAATGGGACAATCTAATAATAAGACGTTGTTACCTAAATACATGATTCAGCCCTACGTAAAGAGCAAAAAATAATCGAAAATATTGGACTCATTCAGGATTTTTTTTGAATACCGGTATCGGTCCCTGGCTTTACCTTGTAAGGCTGTATAGCACGCGGCACGCGGGCGCCGCTGGGCCATGAGCGCTCCTTGGAAGAGATGCCTTTGAAAGAGAGGTAAATTCATCTATGTAACGGACCCCAACCAAAACCAAATCATACTTCTAGATTTTCCAGGTTGTGACCTAGCTTTGAGCTCGGGATCCGCATTGACACCAAATCCGTATTTTGGCGCAATACCTGCATCATAGAAGGCAAAATTGAAGGAAAACGAGGAAGGGGAAGGCCGAGGTTAAGCTACATGCAACAAATAAAAGGAAAGCTAGCAGTCGTGTCGTATAAGGAGATCAAGGCGGCCCTGGATAGAGTCAGATGGAGAGAGCTACACCGTCAAGAGTCTAACTCTTAAATTTATGATGACCTGCATTTACCTGCTCGTTTCTTTCCGTTCCACCTTCAGCGGGAACTAGCTGCCTTGTAGTCACCTTCCGGACCACACCGCCTTCGCGAATAATTTCTGTTCTGTTGACAATAAAACTTATAAAGGTAAGTTACTTTTCACACCTACTCTTCAGAAAAGAATCATTGTTCCCTTCGAATGTGGGAATAAAGTCGTATTTTTCTTCCCTCATTTGAGGGCATCGGTGACGCTTTTCCTCATAGAAGGTGTGAAAAGCAGTATGTACCACATTTCACGTTTTAACAGCGGGCCTCATTTCTAGTGGCTACCAGTGGCGGAGCGTCCATACAACTTGATTCCCACCGGCTTGCCTAATTTTCAGCCAGTCCAGTTCTTTTACCACGGCTCATGAAGAATAAGAGAGGCAAATTAATTCCGGGTTCCCTAAAAATATTTTTGACGCGCCGCCACTGGTGGCTACCTACACCCATAATGCTTTAAAGACTTAAATACTAACATACCTTTCATCTACATAGTCATTCAATATAACGAACAACGTCTGCGGGTCCACTGTGTACGCGCGGCAGCTCTCGTACGCCCCATGCTCCCCTGGTACCGTTAGGGATTTTACTAGCTGGTCGGGCAAAGCCAGAGCTTGAATCTCAGGTGACGGGGCACACCAATGCTCGGGCGTAGCGTTGGTGAACACCTGAAAAGGAAAAAAATCAAAATTTTGAACATGAATATAGGTACCAGGAAGTTGTAAGTCCTCGACCAGTGCGTGTTGCCAGTGATGACATATGGTACTGAAACGTGGCCGCTGAACGTGGGCCTCTTAAATAAACTCAGAGTTGCTCAGCGTGCGATGGAGAGAGCTATGCTTGGAGTTTCTCTGCGGGACATGATCCGAAACCCGGAGATCCGCAGAAGAACGAGGGTTACCGACATAGCTCAGAGAATCTGCAAGTTGAAGTGGCAATGGGCGGGCCACATTGCTCGTAGAACCGATAACCGTTGGGGAAGAAAGGTTCTCGAGTGGCGGCCTCGCACGGGAAGACGAATTTATTATTATTATTATTATTTAAATGACTTGATTGATTGAAGCTGCCAGTCCAGTGTGTCCACGCAAGTAGCGTCCCACACTAGAACCCTAATAAATCATATATTTAAATATAGCTACATAAGTACAACTGCCAACAAATAAATCATTTGCGCACACGTCATGCTATTGACAACATAGAATGTCGCCTTGCATTGGAACTGCTTCAATGAAGCGTGTCTTAATCTACGGTCCCCACACTGTGTCACGACTCCGCATAATCTACCGGCGCCATTCATATTTAGATGTGTACAGTTAACCAAACTTTACAAAGTTGTCTACTCTTTTCGAACCTTAAGACTGTTGTGAAGCTATCGTGCGGGGCGAGAAGGTGCATTCAGAATATTCTTTCTGTTCGATAGAGAGACTCGTTAGCGTCGGCCGTTAGGCGCCTAAGGGCTTAGCAGGCTAAGGAAGGACGTGTGGCCCCTGTCAGGAATATTCGAATTGGTAAATGTCAATTGTTGGTGGCCTCATAACTAGTAATCACTCCATCTTGAACTGTCACAGAGATAATGTCAAAAATGTATTTTTATCACATTTTTTTTTCAAACTCTTGTATCTTCTGATCCATACCAGCTAGAGCATTGAAACAAAATCACAGTTATGTAGGTTTAGTGGGAGTATACCCTATAATTTTATTAATATTTTATACGTTAGAAATAAAAGAAATAAATATCAAATTATTTTTTGACAGCTCTTTTCAACAAGTTTTTTTGAAAGTACAACTATGAAAAAAATCACATGTATTGCTTCTAGTATTAGCTACTAGCATACACAAAATCAGTTAATTATATTTGGTGGAACATACTCAAAAAAAAAAATCAATGAAAATCATTTTTTATTAATCGATTTATTGCAAAATCTAAATCGATTTAATCGATTTTTAATCGATTTTTTTGTAATCGATTAACATTTTCTGTCATTGATTTTATACGCTTTTATTTTAATTTGTTTAATTAAATCTCTCGTCTTTGAGTTTATCTTATACCATTGTCTTACATTAATGTGTAGTATTCGAATTCATTGGGACCATAGATGGAGCTGACTATAATTGGTTAGTTTTACGGTTCTCTTTTCAACATCGGATCAGAATTTACCTGAGAAAAAATCAAGAAGGAGGTAGGTATAGCGGCCAGGGCACAAAGTAGATAGAAGAGCAGCACGTGCCAGCAGCCGGCCTTAGTCGCCAGCTCCGCTGCCTCGTCCAGCTCCTTCGTCCACGACGTCATGCCGCCATCTTGGACACTCACAGCATCACACCGCTGCTGTACCCTAGATCGTCACGCCACCGTTCCCTCGATTGTTACTACACCGCGGTACCCTTAATTATCAAACGAGCGGGTCCCCTCGATTGTCACTGCACACCGCCACCGTTCCCTCGATTGTTGCTACACCGCCGTACCCTTAATTATCACACGGCCAGGTCCCCTCGATTGTCACTACACATCGCCACCGTTCCCTCGATTGTTGCTACACCGCGGTACTTTTAATTATCACACGGGCGGGTATCTTCGATTGCCACTACACCCCGCCACCGTTCCCTCGATTGTTGCTACACCGCGGTACTTTTAATTATCACACGGGCGGGTACCTTCGATTGCCACTACACTCCGCCACCGTTCCCTCGATTGTTGCTACACGGCGGTACTTTTAATTATCACACGGGCGGGTACCTTCGATTGTCACTGCACACCGCCACCGTTCCCTCGATTGTTGCTACACCGCGACACCCTTAATTATCACACGGCCGGATCCGGTCGATTGTCAATATACCGCGGTACCCTTGATTCTAACTCCACCACAACGCCTTAGCACTTTACAAATATACCGTAGATTGTACCACAGTACCCTCGATTGTCGATCCACCACGGTGCACTCGATTGTCACACCGCCATGGAACATTTGATTGTGGCACAATCAAGGCGCCCTTGATTGTCACACCACCAAGGTACCCTCGATTGTCACACCACTGTTTCCACTATAGTCAAGCTACACGGTAAAATATTCTCGACACGATTCCCCGGATGACGTCTATAATCACAACACCTGGTTTTTTCGGTAATGACTATGAATTTATGTACTGTTATTACATTTATTGTTACTTATATTACGATACTTTATTTAACTACATATTAGAAACCCTGAAATAGCCCCTTGCGGACAATAATAGGACGATAATAAGGTAATAAAATCGTTTACAGCAATAAATTAAATAATTATTTTTATACCTAAAATGTAAGATTGTTATAAATTAATTGCAAAAATTTGTGAACGATAGGATATCAGATTCAAACGAGTACGTAATTATAGAAATAAGTAATATTAAGAGAAGTAAATATTTCTCAAAATTTAAATAGGTCTTTAAAAAGACACCACATGTATTTTTAAATAAAAAACCATTAAAATGATGTCAGTATGAGAAAAAGTATAGTATAATGTAAAATGTTCGTAAATACCTAAGTAAAAGAGTTGATAATTGATAGATTAAATAGTTAAATTGAAATTAGAACTGTGACTTAGGCTCGGTTGTACCAACATACGATCACTGGCCGGTGATCATCAAATATGACGCCGGCAGCTGTCATCCCATAGAAACTTGTCAAACTTCCCATACAATCAGATTTTAACGAACACAACAATTGATTTCAGTCCGTTATATTGGTATAGGTAAGATTTCATTTAAAAGATAAATGTGTCAATGCCTGACACAATTAAAACTTATTTTTCTCCTCTATTGTAATAATTGGATAATCTATAACGTAGATTAAGTCTTTTTGTTTACTAACAAACTATGGACCACTGATGTCTGATAATAAACGTATTTTTTTATATTATGATTTAAAGACTTTGTACCATAAGGTTTTTTTGTGCAATAAAGTTGAATAAATAAATAAATAAAGTGCAAATTGGGCTAGTGTCAAGGAATGGTACATTTACCTAATTTTCTGTTGTCCTTTTTCTCATGAAACTAATGCTTACTGCTCTGTAAGCTGTAGACATTTCATATTTTTATTTAATCCAAATTTGAGTCTATTAAAAATTAATAATTGATAATTATCGAACCTCATAAACACGGGAATCAGTTGAATTATGCGACCTACCGACCATTTATGCACAAGCTGAAATGGAGACGCTTCGCTCGCTAGTTCATTTAGTCCGGACTACAACGAGTACGCTCTAAATCGAATTTGTACATTTGACATCCTATACTTTCATTTCTTGCAGAAAACAGCACAAAAATAATCATGTTTACATGACGATCAACGACCTAAACAATTATCTATATTTAAAAAACTAATACATTACAATAATCACATACATCCGATGTTAAATCACTACAAAGTTTAACTGCACTGTCACCATTAAACACAATAATATGAGTAATTTTTACTAATGTTGTCAAAGTCAAACGAATATTTGTTTACTATGTTCGCATTGTTAGCGATCAACACTGGCGTCGGAGCCAGTTACGGCGCACAACTGCCTCGCGAGGCAAGCTCGCAAAAACTTCATAGCTAACTGACAGCTCCTACTGCGTACACATCTTAGAGTATAAATACACTCGCGGACAAAGAATAGGACCATTCAACTTTTTCATGTACCGTAAACTGGGGTGACATTAGGACAAAACGGGGCCACTTTGATAAATTAAGAAAACTAATATAATCGTCACTGTTTCTAATTTGATTCAGTTTAGTAAATAGTTAGGAAATATACCAAGGTATAACACCGACACAGGTTAATCTAATAAAAACGATAAATACGGCATAAAAACTTCATCTTAATAGTAGCCCCTGAATTTAAAAGTAACCCCGGGTTACTAGGGGCTGCTTTAAAAATCCAGTTTTTAATGCGGTGTTTTAGTTTTTATTTGCTTAACATGAGGTCAGTAAAATACCTTGGTACATTTTCCAACTATTTACTAAACTTAATCAAACTAGAAATACTTAGTGATGATTATATAAGTCTTCTAAGGCTCGGTTTTATAAAGATCCGTTAGACCTAATGTCGGTTTGTTATGCCAAAAAGTAAACAGTACGAGTTACTGAAATTTGGTCTGACATTTGATCTAACAGATCTTTATAAAACCCGGCCTAAATCTATCAAAGTAGCCCCGATTTTTCCTAAAGTCACCCCAGTTTCCCGGTACATCATTTTCAGACAATTTTTTTTTAATGCAGATTTTGGAATACTTGGCCCTCACTTTATATTTTTGAATTGTTATTTAGATAGAGGTTTAATTACAGTATCACTTCCGATAGTTTTGGTAATTAACAAGCCACAGCTAATATCCATAAATTGAGTCACTCAGGTAGTACTTGGATGTCTCACCATTTGTATGAAATTTTTTTTTTTGAAATTTGGAATAGTTATAAAGAAGGCTTACCTACATACATAGAACATGACTTTTTTAAATATTTTTTTTTAATTTCTGTGAAAAATGACAGATAACAGGTGGTTCAAAATTTGAAAGTCTAGCTAATATGTCGAGTGGGGTGTCATATGAAAGGGCTTGAATTGTACATTCTGAAACAATTTTTCTTGAAGGTTTGAAGGTCATATCGGTCCGGAAATACCACAGGCGACAGTTCATTCCATAGTTTGGTTGTGCGAGGCAGGAAATTTCTTGAGAAACGCACAGTTTTGGACTGCCAACCATCTAAATGGTGAGGATGGAAATGCTGACGCGTAGGACGATGACGAAAAGATGCGGCAGGGATCATTCCAAATAATTCCTCCGAGCACACCCCGAGAAGAGTGAGAGAAAACACACACACGAAGAGTCTAATATTGGTTTACTCTATACTATAAAATCAAAAATCAAAATCAAAATCAAAACATTTATTCTGCAAATAGGCTTCAAGGGCACTTTTACAAGTCAAAATCAATCTAGGTACATCAAATAAAAATAATACAGTAATCAAAGTATCATTAATTAAATGTAGTGTTACATGTCAAAAATAAGACTAAGAAACTAATAACAATCGAGATTTGTTAGAGATGAAGAGAGAGAAAGGTAATAAAGTAGGTACACTAATCATAATAAAATATTTTGAGCTATATCTATAACACGTCAACATGAAAATAATAAAATCTAATAAATAAATATCCTAAGAGATGTATAAGGTCTCTGAGCGTCAGTCTAAAAAATAAAATCAAATGAGAACAGTGAAGTCTCTCATCATGTCAATTCCACTGAACACTAGTACGAAGTTACTAGTCTTTGCAAACATGAACAGACCGGACCCCACAAACAGCACCCGTTCACGAGTATGACGCGTATAGATTTGTTATTACCGGTTTAATAACATCTCGGACAAAGATAAAGCAGTATTATCGGTAAGTTTTATTTAGGTTGGGTTATCTGCGTCCACGCGGTATTAATCAACGTCTATTTTACTTGTTTGTTTACGGTTTTACTTACTCATAGCTACTACTTAACTTATCTTTTTTTTCTGAGTTTATTTGCAATCAGTGCATAACTTTTAACAAATGTGTTCAAGGTTTATAGACATTTGGGTGTGTCCTCCAGTGAGGGCATCTACCCATTTGCATTGAAATTACATAACGTCCTTTCTCTTCAGTCGTTTAACATAACTTTACATCGTTAGCCCCAACAGCCTCGCTCAACTTAACTTATAGCCGTTAAATATTCTCACGGCATTCTGCTGGTCCAATATTCTGATTTACTGTGCCTTTACCATGAGTTTGCATGATCGTACTCGCTAGCGACTGCGTAAACGATTAAGTGACGATTCCGAATGGAAGATGCATTTATTTTTCTGTTTACTTTTTATCGTGTTTTGTATTACTCTAATTGACATTATGTTCTTTTTATTTTTTCTGTTATGACGACCATGATAACAATTCTTGTAATTTTGACATGTGTGCAAATTTATAATGTAATTCCTTATCATGAAATAAATTATCTAAATCTAAATCTATCTAGTGTGGATTGCACCAAATCGTCTGTAATCAATACAATACAATACAAATACTCTTTATTGCACACCTCACATAATAAATAAGCACATAAAAAACAAAAAACAAAGATCAGGTCATACTTAGTTGAAAAAACAAAAGTCGTCGTAAGTAATCGTAAGCGGTGTTCGTTAAAATCTGCTTGTATGGGAAGTTTGACAAGTTCCTGTGGGATGACAGCTGCCGGCGCCATATTTGACGATGACCGGCCTGTGATCGTGTGTTGGTGCAACCGAACCTAAATCTACTATACTGCCGTCTTAAGAAGAAAAACCATAAGTGACATTTTTTGCAAAATGGACTTATTACCAGCCTTGTAATCAGGAAAAAAAATGTGATCTTTCTCTCTAGGAGATATAGTACTATATCTTTTGTAGATCACGATTTAGACAACCACAAGTGCATAATTTACAAGAAATCTAAAGTTTTTTGGCTTTATCTCGAAACTTACTTTTTGTCACTTATGGTTTTTCTCCTTGAGACGGCAGTATAGCATTTCTCAAGAGACCAAAGCCGAGAAACGGGGAAAGAAACTTTTCTCCAAAAATATTAGTAACGCAACCCACCCTTAACTTAACCCCCTTAACTTGTAAAAGTGCCATTGCGGCGTACTTGCAGAATAAAGTTAATTTGTTCCATTTAATGTCGAAAACCAATCAAATTATGAACGATATACAGAACATAAAAGCATCCGCAGTTCACTTTGAACGATGGAAATAGTTCAATAACTCATTAGAATTACGATTTGAAACGGGATATTTTACCATGTATATTTTTGTATTTGTGAGTTTCCGATATTTCGGCACTGTTGCAAGCGCCATTATCAAGGATTAACTACAATGCTCATGGGAACTCACAAATACAAATATACATGGTAAATATCCCGTTTCAAATCGTAATTTTAATTTAAATAAATAAATAAATATTACAGGACAATCTTACACAAATCGAAATATAGACCCACAGTAAGCTCAAGAAGGCTTGTGTTATGTGTACTAGACGACGATATATTTAATAGATATAAATACTTAAATACATAGAAAACATCCAAGACTCAGAAACAAATATTCATGCTCATCACACAAATATTTGCCCTGACCGGGATTCGAACCCAGGACCGTCAGCTTCACAGGCAGGTGCACTACCCACTAGGCTAAACCGGTCGTCAAACACCATGAAAATGGTAAATGACCATGTGAGCTTGAAATCTTATACCTATAGTTCAATAACTCGTCAAGACGCGATGTCTCCTTGACCGCCTCACACCTCCTGGTGCCCTAGTCCAAATCAAATTATGAACGATATACAGGACATAAGAGCATCCGCAGTTCACTTTGAACGATGGATATAGTTCAATAACTCATTAGAATTACGATTTGAAACGGGATATTTACCATGTATTTGTATTTGTGAGTTTCCGATATTTCGGCACTGTTGCAAGCGCCATTATCAAGGATTAACTACAATGCTCATGGGAACTCACAAATACAAATATACATGATAAATATCCCGTTTCAAATCGTAATTCTAATGTAAAAGACCATGTGAGCTTGAAATCTTATACAAGTAGTACCCAACTGATAATGCGCGTCGTGAATCTTCGTTCGCGCAGAAAAGAAAGTATCGCTCCGAAGATTAACGAAAGAATGCTTAAAACTTACAATTAACCTTAAATCACTACTATAAGGTTCATAATACACTGTTTATAATGCGCGTGCACTCGATCAGAAGTATGGCGGCTGACTAACATGCCACGTGGCGCGCGCTAACATGGAGCGTGCCGATTGGTCAATAGCATTTCCCGCGCTTTAAAAATTCATCTTCTGCGCAGGTACATCGGTAAGCCATATCAGTTGGGTACTACATAGTTCAATAACTCGTCAAGACGCGACGTCTCCTTGACCGCTTCACACCTCCTGGTGCCCTAGTCCATTCGCCGGGCGGGTCCGGATGTTTAAATATGATATACTTGTCTCCTACACAATTGACCTATTAACGACCCTAGTACTACGTAAGGTTAGCTATAAGATGTGTACTACAACGTTCTATCACCTTGCAGTCTATTTTAAGAACGATATTGGTCCTTGGAAGCTGTGGATTAGATTTGCACTTTTGGTGCTGAGTGAAATGAACTTTCGGGATGATTTCCAAGAAATAAATTAAATTAAATAAATAAATATTTTTGGACAATCTTACACAAATCAACCTAGTCCCAAACTAAGCAAAGCTTGTACTATGGGTACCAAGTGACGATATACATACTTATATAGATAAATAGATACTTAAATACATAGAATACATCCATGACTCGGGAACAAATATTCGTGTTCATAACACAAATACATGCCCTGACCGGGATCCGAACCCGGGACCTCCAGCTTCGAAGGCAGGGTCACTACCAACTAGGCTAAAACGGTCGGTCGGTCGGTTAAATTAAATTTTTAAAGGGTCGGCAACGCGCATGTGACACCCCATGAGTTGCAAGCGTCCATAGGCTACGGTGTACGGGCCTTACGCTTGTTTGCCACCGACGTGGTATTTAAAAAAAACTATCTACACACCTCATCGTTATCGAATTACGATTTGAAACGGGATATTTACCATGTATATTTGTATTTGTGAGTTCCCGATATTTCGGCACTGTTGCAAGCGCCATTATCAAGGATTAACTGACGTGCTGCGAGTTTTAGTTGTGGTATACCCACACACCAAACACAAATATACATGGTAAATATCCCGTTTCAAATCGTAATTCTAATGTAAATGACCATGTGAGCTTGCATCAGGCGGGCCGTACGCTTGTTTGCCACCGACGTGGTATTAAAAAAAACTATCTACACACTTCATCGTTATCGATTCAGAACGTTATGTGTAAAATGCTAACAAACGGAATTGTTATCACATTTATAAATTACTAGCGACCCACCCCGGCTTCGCACGGGTGCACTATTTAATCGATGTTATAAACCTTCCTCTTCAATCACTCTATCTATTAAAAAAACCGCATCAAAATCCGTTGCGTAGTTTTAAAGACTTAAGCATACATAGAGATATAGGGACAGAGAAAGCGACTTTGTTTTATACTATGTAGTGAAGTTTGGATTGCGCTCGGTATTGCTGCCAGGTGTCATTGGCGTCATGCGTATACGCATGATCGCGTCGAGAACTCCATAGCACGCTCCGCCGCCTTCTCGGCACATATACTCATAACACATATAACTCGTTGTACAGTTTTTTAATCCTGTCATAATCTTTACTAGCGACCCGCCCCGGCTTCGCACGGGTGCACTATTTAATGGATGTTATTATACATATAAACCTTCCTCTTCCATCACTCTATCTATTAAAACCGCATCAAATTCCGTTGCGTACTTTTAAAGATTTAAGCATACATAGGGATATAGGGATATAGGGATATAGGGATATAGGGACAGAGAAAACGACTTTGTTTTATACTATGTAGTGATTTAATTTTACATCTAACCTTCAAAATTAACAGTTAAATAATTAACGTTTCCAAGTTTAAGGGTGGGTTGCACCAAACCGTCTGTAATCGTAAGCGGTCAAACTCAAAATCAAAACATTTATTCTGCAAATAGGCCTCAAGGGCACTTTTACAAAATCTATATCAAATAGAAATAATACAATAATCAAAGTATCTTTAATTAAATGTAGTGTTACATGTCAAAAATAAGACTAAGAAACTAATAACAATCGAGATTTGTTAGAGATGTATAAGGTCTATAAGCGTCAAGATAAAAGGTCTACCTTATCACCTTTTATCTTAACGCTGTGGGTTGCACCAAACCGTCTGCAATCGTAAGCGGTGTTCGTTAAAATCTGATTGTATGGAAAGTTTGACAAGTTTCTATGAGATGACAACTACCGGCGCCATATTTGTCGATGACCGGCCTGTGATCGTGTGTTGATGGTGTAACTAACCCTAAATCCTCCTAAAAACCCATGAATATAACAATGTTAACGGAGCGAGATATCGCATAAATCGTCAGTTTTGATATTTTTATGATAGGTTCAAGGAAATTGCTAATAGGATGAATTGCAAAAAAATTGTACATTCCAAAAAATAAAATGTCCTCCTAATTCAAAAATCTATCTATACATATAATAAAGCTGTAGAGGTTCGAAAGTCTGTACATAGAAGATATTAGCAAAAAAATTGATGGAGGGGTCTTAGAATCGATAACAGAACACATTTCAACAGTTTTTAGAATTTGTGTCTGTTTGTCTGTCTGTTTATTTGTCTCACTATCACGCGAAAACTACCCAATAGATTTCAATACAACCTTCACTAATACTTTTAATTGATCTTCGGACGGGTTATAGGCTATAAAAATCATACAGATTGGGGATGAAAGGGGGTGAAAAGAGGAGTTTGAGAGGAACTTTGTATGAGAAGTCCTTCAATTCGTGACTTAAAGGCTTGAAAATTGGTAAGCATATAATTGGAATCAAACTAAAAAGAATCCCATTAAAAAATTATACAATATACAGATAATATGTGAAAAATTGGAGGGTAAAAAAGTGCTTAGGGGACTAGCGACTAATAACCAAAAATCCCTCAACCCATAGTAACTGTTTGAAATTAGAGATTTAATTATGTTAGTCAGTTGTTGTCAACATTGTCTAACCAGTGCCTTGAACTTCGTCTACCTATAATTGATATATCTTCGTTGTTAGAGTGGTCGAGTGTGATAACGGTGTCATCTGAGGGCCTACAAAATAGAGCAAATTCCTACTATTCCCACTAATATTATAGCTGTGAAAGTTCGGATGTTTAGATGTTTGGATATTTGTTACTCAATCACGCAAAAACGGTTGACTGGATTATGATGAAACTTGGTACACAACGAGTTTATAGCCTGGATTAATATATAGGATACTTTTTATCCCTTCGTCATCCCTCAAATAGATAAATTCGGGGGTGGAAGTTGAATTTCATAGATCCAGAATCATGTAGAATATTTATAATACCCGCTGACTTACGAAAATTCGACTCAGATGAACCAGTGTAAGTCTGAGCTCCAAATATGTACATAGTTGTCACAAATCGTAGGGTCAAGATACAGTAAGGACGTATCGTGAGGCGAGTGTAGACTGTTGTACGTAATTTACGATATCTGACGTTTGGCGTGTCAAAGACGTGCCATTACACAGATGCCATTCGTTCAAGTCGAATCGAAGTTAATGTAGATTATTTACTACTTGCAGAATTCAATAATTTGAGTCTTATAGTTGCTAAGATAAAGTACGTATTTTCATGTAAAGTTTTTAGTTTTACCATCGTAGTTATAAACTGAGTAATGTCGCTACCAATTGATTATGATGAGCTATTATTATGAAAGATTTCGGATATTTGTGACTCTTAGAGCTTAATTATCTCAAAACCAAAGCGACTCATGTGAATGTGAATGTTCACCGCATTTCAGTAATTACCTGAAGTTCTATTAATTATTTACATGCATAATTGTAAGCAGTACCTAAATAACGCAAATCTATTATGATTTAGATTTGCGTTATTTAGGTACTGACGTACAGCCTTTAAAGCGCTTGCGTTTTAAATCAAAACTTACTGACCCATTGGGCCTAAATAACTTTACTGTTTATAAAATTGGAGATTAAATAGATTGGACGTAGATGATTGTTGTCAGCATTGACTAACCAGCGCTTTGATATATGCCTACATAAAAATTATAGAAATTCCACTCCACTCTATTCTTTTTATTTAAACAAAAATGGATGGTTGAGAAATGTAAAACAGTTTTATTTTTCTTGAACCAGACTGGCTTTACAGGCGGGGCCCAATAAAGCGATAGTGAGTGCGCGTTTGTTTGGAGAGTGGCCTGGGGAAAATCCAGGAGAAACCTCCAACGCGACCACACGGGGGGTTTAAACACTGCAACTGGAATACTCTAAGAGTATGCGCTTCAGTGAGATTGGTTGAGCGGCCTCAACCAAATCTGAGTTGTGGGTGGAATCAAACTACTGGGAGTTTTGTCGCTGTTTCACTAAACCAATCCTTGCTAAGAAAGGACCAACTAACAGCCAGGCCCGACCTGGGTCGGACTGACTCTACCCGGTATGCAGCGGTATCGGGATGAATAGGGACTATATGTGTCTGCGATATCGCGATCGTGCGGTGGACATCCCCGCCGGCAGGGTAATTTTGTGTCTATCCTAAGGACCCATAGAAACCGTTACAAATCTTTTTGGTTACTATAGGTCAGCTATCCAAAATACTTATTCAATGTAGGTAATATGAAAACATGGATTATCTGACTGATTAGTTTATACATAATTGTAAAACGATAATATGCGCGTAGGTACTTAGTTAAAAATATTACTACTGTTTTAAATTACAAGTTGAAGTTAAGGAAGCGCGAGTTTTTTTGGTAGATGTCACTCTGAGTACGCATCCCCAAGGCTTTGAAGAAGAGAAGAAAGAACTGGTTGAAGGATCCGGTAACCGAGTGTGATTACTGATTTTTCATGCAGACAGCTTAGTTAAAGTGATTGGCTGCGTATGTCAGGATGTCACCGGTTTGATTGTACGTTTTGCAAAGTGTTTCTTCACTAGAAAAATACCTATGATTAAGGTCTTAGTCAACTACAAGCACATATGAAAAAAATTCTTAGTAAACTAGAAGTATTAAATAAAGTTTCATACAGAGGGATAATGCGTAGAGACATGTGCCCAAGGTGACCGGTGTTCACTGCAAGTAGAGCGTGTCATGTTGTTGTAGGTCATTACAGATCTTGGGTTAAAATGTAGGACTCCTAACACGTTGCAATTCGAGAAACAGAAGTTTTTGTTCCATTCAATCATAATATGTTTTCCCCTGTAGTCGCTACATCGAGCATGTCAGTACTAAGACTCGGAAAGTAGGGAATTGGGAAACTTCATAGAACAAGCGAACGAATGTGCATACGTACGCAACATCGAACCATGACACCACTATACTACATGGATTTGATGACGTAGTTTCTTAGCACACATTGTGTTTCGTTACGTAGTATAAGACCTCATAAAAATTATTTGTACGTATATATACTATATGGGATCGAGTCGACGGCGTTCTCGGGGCTGGAATGAAATGTGTATTTAACGTCTGAATTTCCTGGCCAGTACCCTTGACCAGTACCTATTGAAAAATCATATTACCCATTTTATTTCATTATCCGCCTATTACATCCTACTTCAAGACACATGCCTCCTTTCATGAACAAGGGGGCCCATTTCACTTGCTAATATATTTATATGAATAAGAAACTTTGTAAGGTTGTAACTTTGAGACGTAAAAACGTTTCAGTACATTTTGAGTGAGTCAGTCAAAGTTAAGTAGTTTATAACCTAACCTGCAGAATATATTCACCAAGGGGAAGGACAGACAGTAGACATTCACGCGAACGAAGTCGCGGGCAAAAGCTAGTAAAAAAATAAGTATTAGAGTAGCGTATTTTTCGTTTTTGTTTTCACGTTGTCCAACTCATAGTTTTCTAGTATTTATAAAGTTTTATAGTATAAATTTGACACATTTATAAAAAATTTCGAAAAAAAAATATTTCTGCTCCCATACAAATTTCATATGTCCTTTGTATAACAGTGGGTATTCAAAAAATCAAATCAAGAAATTTATTTAGGGTCCCATTGAATACAACGGGAATATATAGAAAATAGTTTGTCAAGTGTCTAGAACGAATATACTATATCAAAAAAAAATGACAAAGTTCGGGGAAAGATTTCGTTCCTTTGTATTACGTCAGCTGTGTAACGCTATATTCTGCATTTTAAAGTAGATAATTAACGTAGCCACAGTAGTTTTATTTCTGGCTGTAAGTAGTCTACCAGTAACACAAGCGAATTTTTCGATAGCCCTATTAGTTTTTGTGTAGTGGTACGATAAACGGAAACGGAGCGTTTTTTCGCAAATATTGGTCAATTTTGTGTTATCCCTAAAATAGGTAATCTTATTGTTTTTTATTACTGTATTTACATAGTTGGATGGTGGAATTAATAGGTAAACGGCTTGACATATACGAATGCTAGAATTTCTTACAGTATTTTTTTAATACGAATTGACAAGTTTTTTGGACTCCAATTTCGCATTCTTTGTGTTACATTGTGTCACGTTGTGTGACGTTACACATTCTTTTCCTATACAAATTAGCTTTCAATTACTTACTTTGTTTAACATTTTTGTGAATATTCCTATGCGTTCCTATTCAATCTTTTTGCAATCCTCCTAATACGGTTGGGTATTACGAAGAATATATCATGTAAATAAAACTAGTGTAAAATATTTAGAAAAATTTATTTCGGTTAATTAAATTAGAGTGACCAGAAATTTTTGACCTCAATTTTAGACTCACATGTACCTAAAGGCACAGAAGCCCAAGCCGCTTGACTCTTAGATGGGTGGCCTTGTCTGGTAATTAACTGAGCGCTCCTGTGCTTTGGAAGTCATGTAATGTGTTTTTAAGCCACGGGGGTGGCAGAATAACAGCGTCTGTAGACAAGAGTCTTTAGTGGTCTCTTGGTACAGACACAAGCTGAGCCACCTACCCTTTCAATTGTTTTTGTATACTTTGATTTATTGTACCTGTCTTGGTTACCTGTAAATGTATACAATCATTCAATAAACGTCTTATTATTATTATTATTATGTAAAGCCGTTGATCCCGCCTGCTGTCTATGACTACGATCGTTAAGCGAAGTTACCTTCGGGCAGCTTGAGAACTTCTAACAGTCAAGTTGCCCATGCACTTGACAAGAATGCTACCCGCTACCCACCCAATAAAAAAAAATAATCCTAAGACCGCGA
This sequence comes from Epiblema foenella, assembly GCA_963556455.1. Taxonomy (NCBI): domain Eukaryota; kingdom Metazoa; phylum Arthropoda; class Insecta; order Lepidoptera; family Tortricidae; genus Epiblema; species Epiblema foenella. The sequence continues at coordinate 1,650,951 of OY747118.1, forward strand.
AGTCCCAACCTTTTGGCAGTCCCAATTACACGCACTGTGGCGCATAGAAGCTCGCCAGCTGTGCGCGCTCTGCGACTGCTGAACTCGCTTCTGTCACGGGCACCAGAATGTGATATGTTTGAAAGTCGATGGACGGTTGTGTATCGAATGTCTGCGGTACTGTGAGATGATGGATAAGAGTTGATTGATATTTGAATTTTCCTATTGTGAATTATGTGTTTTATAACCTAAATTATACAGTGCCTTGGTTTCGACTGTAATGCTGTATGTGTGGCGGCCAGCCACCGGTCTATGGTACTGGTAAAGTCGGTGTGTCAAGCATGTCATATCAATTATTGATTTATTTTTAGTTGTCACAGAATTATATTTTTACGTTAATTCATTTAATTATAGGAGACCTGCAAATATAGTTTGATTTCCCTTTCGCCATAAGGTTTCCTATATAAGTATATGTTTTGTTTGCAATAAATAAATAAATAAATAAATAAATAAATAATACTAGATTTATCTTAGGAACTAGTTCTACGAAACCGATTAGCGGGTGATTTTCATCGTTAAGGTTAATTTATATCCTTTCCAGCCCGAACGTTAAGTGAAATTTAAGGAAATCAGAGGACAATTTAAACTTATTGTTGACTCCAGAGGTCCTATCCGAACTTCGTATCGTGCCGTCCCTTACACCCATATAGTGTATAACCCGAGAGTAAAAGGGACGTCACGATACGAAGTTATTATTTCGAAGTTCGCAGAAGGCCCTCATGTTACTCTATACCCGGTCCCTAACTGTCAAAATAGTTAACGTCAAAAATAACTCAAGAGTCGTATAGTCGTTAACAATCCGGGCCCGGTAAAAAGAAAGAAACATTTATTCACAGACACAGAAAGACACATATATTATATCAGATACACATCATACTCGTGATCGGGTGCTGTTTGTGGAGTCCGGTCTGTTCATGCTTGCTAGGACATAGTGACTACGTTAGTACTAGTGTATTTTTATAGGGGATTGACGAGAGACATCATCCTGTTGTGGATTCGTTTTTATTATCAGTGACTTAGAGACCATATACATCTCTGAAAATATAAATTGTTCTTAATTTTGACGCTCGGAGACCATGTACATCTCTGGGATATTATATTAATTTCATTATACTCCTTGTTTAATCTTGAGACCTTATACATCTCTAACTTTACTGATGTTGTAATATTTGTAATAGATAACTTTGCAAGTTGAGCTTCACTGTATGACATTAATTTTGTTATAATTGTAAACTCGAAATTAGTATTCCTTCTTGAACTGTAAATTAATATTTTGACATTAAATATGTATTATAGTTAGACTTTCTTAAATTAATATTTTGACACGTAAAAGTGCCCTTGTGGCTTATTTGCAGAATAAATGTTTGATTTTTTTTTGATTTGATTACAAATAAAAACAGAAGAAAAACATACCACATAACATGTGTGTCCCCGCGGCAGTGAAACGGACACTAGCAGCATTATGTCAGACACCTACAGCGCTGCCGCTTCAGGTCATTCAGAATCGTTTTCTCCGTAGGACGACTGGTGCTCCGTGGTACCAGTCGAACCTCAGTCTCCACCGCGACATGGGGATTAGCACCATGTATAAATAAATAAATATTAGAGGACAATCTTACGCAAATCGAACTAGCCCCACAGTAAGCTCAAGAAGGCTTGTGTTATGGGTACTAGACGACGATATATTTAATAGATATAAATACTTAAATACATAGAAAACATCCAAGACTCAGAAACGAATATTCATGCTCATCACACAAATATTTGCCCTGACCGGGATTCGAACCCAGGACCGTCAGCTTCACAGGCAGGTGCACTACCCACTAGGCTAAACCGGTCGTATGTATGGTTTCTTTAAGCAGACTGCCACACGTTATTTTGACAACGCTCCCCATCATAGGAATCCGTTAGGAAGGCTGTCGACTACGTTCCCATCCCATACCTCTCTCAATCCCTCGTCCGCATTAATTCGAGGTAACCTTCCCCATGACCAGGGAACCAGGAATCGCAAATAGATTTCCGACGTCATCTCGTTAAATGGCAATTAAACAATTGAGCGAATCGAAGCGCATACGCGGAACCATCAGCAAAGGTCGCCAGTGCATCGTTTCAATAAAGACTAGCTACCTTTTTGTTGCAGTAAAAAAGTAGGCATATTACTGACGTTAAAACGGCGAGGTTAGTTTATTTTGGCTATTGTCACAGTTTGATGTCATATGGCATACTGTTGTGGGGCTCCGCTGCAGATATCAAACTATCTTTATACTTTAAACACAATGAAGGGTTCCGTACCAACACCTACTAGTCCACATTTAAAATCACTATCCAATACATTGAATCTAAAACAGTTGTATCTTCATAGGGAACTCACGGCACTTACGACAAAGAGCAAAAAATAATCCAAAATATTGGGCTAATTCAGGCTTTTTTTTAAATACCGGTATCGGTCCCTGGCATAACCCTGTCACTGCAATATCACATCTCCATCTTTAAACTTACAATTGCTAAATGTGGCACTGGAATAAATTTTCAAGCTCTGCCTACCCCTTTTGGGAATACGGGCGTGAGTTTATATATGTATGTAAGGTGCAAAAATGCTAATCATTCATTCCATCGAAAGATATGGAACGCTATGCTTAACCAACTCAGACACGACGCGATCGCGACAACACTGACACCCATAGTCCCTATTCGTCCCGGTACCGCCGCACACCGGGTAGAGCCAGTCCGACCGAGATCGTTCCTAGCTGAGTTTCTTGCTGGACTCTTCTCAGCTAGGCTAGGTTTAGTGAACCAGCGACGAAACTCCCAGTAGCTCGATTCCACTCACACCTCAGATTCGGTTGAAACCGTTCAACCAATCTCACTGGAGCGCAAACTCTTAGAGTATTCCAGTGTTCCAAACCACACGCGATTGCATTTTCCCCAGGCTACTCTCCAACCGCGCAATCCTATCGCTTTATTGGGCCCTGCCTATAAAGCCACAGTTAGGTTAAAAATAAATAAAAAGCTAATCATTCAAACTCCTAGTCTGTACAATCAGCTGCAGAAAAACCTGGCCCCCCTAGATATAAACTTCTGTAACAAACGATTTTGGGCAACCCATCTTATATTCAAAGCAGCCCGAGGGTTCTACTGCGAACCGAAAACGGACGAATTTCGAATATCTCCCTCTCTGTCGCAATCAGCAAGTGCGACAGAGAGGCAGATATTCGAACTTCGTTTTTGGTTCGCGGTAGCCCTACCTGAGAACAAGACGGTGTTGAGTACTAACAGGCTGGGTATTGAGTTTCACTGTCGTCACAGTTACGTCACTGTGACGACAAGTGAAGGTGACACTTCGCACGCAAGGCTGACGGACTACTCCGAAATACGGAATCCGATCTTCGTATCAACAATACAATACAATACAATACAAATACTCTTTATTGCACACCTCAATCAAAGGATACAGTACAGTACAAAAACACAATGAGAAGAGGCAAACAACAGGCGGTCTTATCGCTAAAGAGCGATTTCTTCCAGACAACCTTAGGGTAGCGGAAATGAAATCTAATCAGAACGATTCACAGCAGGTGGTGCAGAGTTAATACATATGAAGCCTACTAATAATATCGTATCGTGCCGTCCCTTTCACTCATACAGTATACAGGGTGTAACAAAGGATCCACTTAAGGGCATATTCGGTATCGTGTTCTGATTAGGAAAAAGTAGAAGAAAATTTTTTTTGGCGCAATAATTTTTTTGGCCTTTGTATGGACATTTGGCTAACTTGGACGACCTGCCCCATAGAAAAAAAAAACTTTTTTCGCGTCCAAAAAAATTTTCTTCTACTTTTTCCTAATCAGAACACGATACCGAATATGCCCTTACACGGATACTCACTAGCTTTGTTACACTCTGTATAACACGAGAGTGAAGATTATACGAAGTACGGATTTGGAAGTTCGGAGTACCGGCCTACTCCGAACTGTTTATTTATTCGCTTGCGTGTTATTTCAATAACATTCATCATTTTCACATGGTTGTTTCAATGTTTCGAGGTTTGTTAAGTTTTATGAATATTATAAAGGGGGTTAGTGTATTACAAGACCGGGATTAACCTGTTGTCTAGTGTCCCTGGGATCTCAGGGCTCATTACAAAAAATCTACTGTTTATTTTTTTACAATCGGAAATGGGTCTCATTTCATATAAACTTTTGGTGTACTTTTGACCATTATGGATATGGAAACACTGTCACCTGTAATTACTAATTATATTCTAATTGCGGCTAGATAATACACATAATTACCAACCAAACGGTATTTTTATGTAGACTTGCTAATAAGACGTTGAAGAACGTTATGTAAATATTTTAAGAATATGATGACTAATTTGGAGTTTTCAGTCATCCGTTTCCGTGGTGTAGCGGTTATCACATCTGCCTAACACGCAGAAGGCCCCCGGTTCGATCCCGGGCGGAAACATATCTTTTTATGTTATTACGGAGATATTTGTATTTTACATATTGGTATCTTTTATGGTAATAAGCTACAATGCTTATAAACGTGATATCGTTCATAATTACGTTTCAAATGAGTAAAGTAATCTTTTAACTGCACCATACATTTATTCTATTTTTATTAGTTAAAAGTGAGTTTGATTTAAACGAACCTGTTTATTTATTATCACCTATAAGAACGTACACACATTTTTGTTATTTTGTAGTTTGTAGAGAACATACTAATAATTCACAAAATGCAAGCTAAAATCTTGTTTTGCAGTTTACTAATAATTCGCAAAATGCAAGTTAAATCTAGCTCATACTGAACTATTAACGCCATCTATCGGCCAGTAGCAATACCACATGGACTAACGGAATGATAATGAAGTTTGAACTACATAAAGCTGCCACTTGTCGCTAGATGTCGCTACACGCAACAAACTAAAGTTTGATTTGAATTATATGCGTAACATGGCATAAGTGGCATAACGAACATGGTATTACAATATGAATAAAATGCTTATTAAATACACACATGGTTTATGATACATGTATCGTTTTAATAGATACAGAATTTTTTACAAGTGTGTCATCAAAGTTGCATTTTTTTATCCGACTTTTGAAAAAGGTGGAAATAGGTTGATTTGATTTTTAATGTATGATTGTCTGTAACTATCCGTATTCTAGTGTTTTTTATGGTTTATCGTATTAAGAACAACTAGATTTACTGAAATAGTATAGGTACCATATTTACTTCAAAACTCAATGTCTTCGAGATATATGGCATAAAATTTTGGCAATTTTAGGCCAAAAAACAGTTTTTTGGACGTAACTTTTGTGAAGATGAGTTAAAAACAACAATCTCTCTTGCATTGTTAGAGACGAGGAACATATTCTATATATATATGTATGTGCATAAACAACATACTAGTATAAAAAAGCGCTTTTTTGGGCCATGTGTCAATAAATCAAAAAAAAATAAGTAGTAAGTTTTTTTTTTAATTTGGCTCCTGCAAATGTAGATAAAGGATTGAAGAACCGATAACCGTTTGTGCCATAAATATATCTATAGTTTTGACGGGGCATTATCAATTCAAAATTCGACAAAAACCGATGAATAGCGCGTGGAGCCCCTTAAGTTTTTTAACAAGCAAGAATTTATTTATTTATTTACTCAAATATTTATTTATTTTATTTTTATTTATTAAGAATCGCGTGCCTTACCGTTGGCTACAGTGGTGTTTTAGGGTGCCTCGCCAAAAAAAGAAGAAAATTTTCAACCCAAGGCGAAAACTAAACCTTTGTTGGATTTACACCTTCGATGTTTCCCATCACCAAAAGGCTACTGTTAAGGGGATGCCTCGATTCGGTCAGCCACGCCCCCCGTGAAAGAGACACGCTTATATCTTTCGCGCACGACAAAACGGGATGCAACACTCTTCGGGAATGCCTTTTTTAGACAAATGTCGTTAAATATTTGTCTCTGTGCAGTTTTCTTAAATTTCCTCTTGACAGACTTTAGACGATGTAAAATACCATCATTTTAACTTAATTGTGCCGTTTAATAATGCGTTGTTTTAGTAGGCTGAGTAAAAATAGGAAAATAAAGACTCAAATTTGTTTTTTTTTTCTATCGAGAAAATTTTAAGTAATCATGTTTCGGTATTGTCAGAAACATAGTCATATAGTCAAGAATCATATATCTGAAAATCAATCCTTATTAGTTCCTCGTCTGGGTAGAACAGCGTTTCAAAGAACGCGATATATCTCGTTGCATGGCCATAAATATAAAATGGTATTTCGTAATTTATAAGTTTTTTGACATACTGCTAGATTAATAAATAAATAAATAAATATTAGAGGACAATCTTACACAAATCGAACTAACCCCACAGTAAGCTCAAGAAGGCTTGTGTTGTGGGTACTAGACGACGATATATTTAATAGATATAAATACTTAAACACGTAGAACAAACCAAATGTTGGAATGTTTGCAGCGACCAAATGTTGGAACTCAATCCCTCCGCCTATTCGATGCCTAAAACATATTCAGTCTTTTAAAATCAATATTAAGAAGTTTATGCTCGAACATCAAAAGAGAGAGGAAGATTGCAGATTGGAAACTAGCTGTCTGTAACAATAAGTATTTCATTATTCTTACCACTGGGTTATGCACCATTTGCATGATTGCTATTCTCTGTCTCGTTTTGTGACTACAACGAGTACAATGCAGACATTTCATTTGCTCATGTGTCTAGTTTTAATCAGTTATTAAAATATTGTCATAATAATATGACGCTAACCTAATGCCTCCATTCTCATTTTACGAAATCGCGTGATCTGTCACTGTTTTAGTGGTTGTCCGCTGGCGCTAGTTGCGACTTACTGTGACAGACCACAGATGTTTGTATTTTGTTTAAGGTCGCGTTCATGTTTATCTGTTCTTGTCTGTTTAAATTGTGTTATGTTTGTTATGTTGTTTGTGACTTTAGTGTTTTTTGTCTTTCGTGGCTTCTCGTGGTCCCAAAGGAAGACCAGCGCTAGCCAATGGCTAGCACTATGCTGATTTGGGGCCATTTCGTGGCTATTTTCTGTATTTTGGTTTATGTTAATTTTGTACTGTGTCTGCCACGAATAAATGTTTTTTCTTTCTTTTCTTTTTCTTTCTTTCTTTCTAGAAAACATCCAAGACTCAGAAACAAATATTCATGCTCATCACACAAATATTTGCCCTGACCGGGATTCGAACCCAGGACCGTCAGCTTCACAGGCAGGTGCACTACCCACTAGGCTAAACCGGTCGTCGGTAGATTAGGCCAGGGTTAATTGAAAATCGCCTGCCTTAGCTACTTCTGCTACTTCAACTTTACTACAACTCCTCCTCACAAAATGCCTGTAATAGTACATTACTTACCAAGGGCGGTAAAACAAAGAATGTCTCAGATCGCAGGTATTTGACGCCCGAGCCGAAGCCAAGGGCGATAATTATGCGATCTGAGGCTTTCTTAATTACCGCCCGAGATAAGTACAAGATTTTATGTCACCCCCTGGCCAGGAAGTGGGATTTTCCGCGCGCGGAGCGTGCGGTAATTGCCACTTTATGGCCAGGTGTGACATAAAATTTATTTCAAATAACATTTGCCAAATTGTCACTTTTGGTTTACGATTGGCATGCCCGTCGCTGTCATTATTCATTTATTCAACATTTATGTCAAGTGCATTACAGGGGATGTTACAGGTAGCTGGTAGGTACATGACACCCAGACAGGGCACATAATGTTTACTAGTGTTAAGAGAACACAATGCATACGAAAAATATTTAAATTCTAATCGCAATGTCAAGTTCTGTTATTAATAAATTCCAATTTTAATGTCAAGTTTCCTTTTTATAGATTCTAAATACACTGTCAAGTTTGTTAATAAATTATTCTAGTTATAATTATAATGTCAAATTTTGGTCTTAATAAGTTATAATTACAATGTCAAGTTTTGTTCTTAATAAAATTCTAATTCAATGTCAAGGTTTGTTCTTAGTAAGTTCTAAATACAATGTCAAGCTTTGTTCTTAAATAACAATTAAAATAATTCACAATGTTTCGTCGCTAAGAAATTGGTTGACAGTGTAATAACATTTGTCTGTTAATAGTGATTTAAGATGAGTTTTAAATGCAGTTAAGCTAGGCTAAGATTTAATATTTTCTGGAATTTTGTTGAATATATCTATAAATCTGGAGTGTGGACTATTTCTATGCATTCGTAGGTTTGATTTTGGTAGTGCTAGTCTATTTTCATGGCGTGTTTTCATGGTGCATCCCTGATTTGTCTAAAAAAATGTGTATTACGTGCCGAATATCGTGGGAGTCGGCTACCTAATCCCAAATCAGTGCAGTAACCAGTAAAATCCGGAATAAACATTATAAAATCAAGTTATAAGCTAATATTTTAACGTTTAAACTTGTGCAAACATTGCTTATCCTTATCAATGCATTTGCAGTTCGTAGGAAAAATGCTGAAGATGAACGGACGATAAAAAAAGATAACGGTATTAAAATACCGGACATTGCACTTTAAGGTTTGATGCACTTCAGAAATGCAGAGAATTTTGCAATATTTTTTTTCTAAATGGGATTTAATCGCCCGTAGTTATATTTATTGGAATTCAACATTTATTGATTTACAGGGGGTAATAATAGTTAAATAAAAATAATTTAAATAATATTACAACTAACTTAAATCTAAAACAGGCGCTTGGGGCATTGTACCGAGGATGCTGGCGGCATTTCCTCGCTGTATCGCAATGCTGATACGGTGTGCGAGGAAATCGCCAGCTCTTTTCTCACCAGTTACGTCAACCAAATGCTTCACGATTTCAGTAAATAACTTGTTATATTTATTGCTTAAATCATTTATTTACACTATACATTAGTATAAATTTTCACATGTAAAACATAATAGTAATTACAAACAAACAAAGAAATGAAAATAAAACTAAAACTAACCTAAAATGAACGACAACACTGACACATATATAGTCCATACTCGTCCCGGTACCGCCGCACACCGGGTAGAGTCACTCCGACCCAGGTCGAGCCTAGCTGAGTTTCTTGCTGGACTCTTCTCAGCTAGGCTAGGTTTAGTGACCCAGCTACAAAACTCCCAGTAGCTCGATTCCACTCACACCTCAGATTCGGTTGAAACCGCTCAACCAATCTCACTGGAGCGCAAACTCTTAGAGTATTCCAGTGTTCCAAACAACACGCGTGGCCGTGCCGGAGGTTTTCCCCTGGATTTTCCCCAGGCTACTCTCCAACCGCGCACTCCTATCGCTTATTGGGCCCGGCCTATAAAGCCACAGTCAGGTTAAAAAAAAAGCGTACTATGAACCATCACTGTCGAAGACGAGCGTTGACCGAGCACTCGACCTACAATCGGTTACAGCTTCAGACGCTGCCCTCAGAGTCAACATGCGATAAAAATGCAGTGACGTGTTCCGCAAGGGTCGGTACTTGGCAATAAATAATAGCCACTGAATATGCAAAGGTCCTTATCATGTTGACGTTAAATTTTCCTCTTGACATTCAGATTTTATTCTAGAAACTGTCTAGATTATACAATTTTTTATGTTTTTATTTTACATATTGACGATCTTTTTGTGAATTTATTATACTCTCTTTTGACATACATTATAGTAATTCATGTCTTTTTTTAAATTTCATATGCATCAATAAATTGCTCTGAATAATTAGATTCAATTTATGTAATATATAACTGACGATTCAAAAGTACTTGTTGCTAGGCCTGTTTGAATAAAGAATATTTTGAGTTTGAGTTTGAGTTTAAGTTAAAAATGAACATCTATTTAGGAGTGGGCTACTTAAAAGGCCGTGTCGAAACGTCGATAACAAAGGTAAATACGTAAATAACGCGTTAGACCCGTTTAAGAACGCATTAATAAAATGTAACAGGTCCACTAGCGCCACTCGTAAATAATTGTAATTATTTAAATTTAACGATATATAACTAAAAAAGGGGGCCGCTACGTACTGTAGTTTGTATTTAAGTACTTTTTGAATCCATCAAACTAGTTTTTACGTTGCTGGATTCGTCAATCGATGCGTCCAAAGTTAAAACGGCCGTTTTAATTTTGAGCTCGTAGAGAGACGAATCTAGCAACGTAAAAACTAGTTTGATGGATTCAAAAAGTACTTAAATACAAACTACAGTACGTAGCGGCCCCTTTTTTTAGTTCATCATCATAATATTTAAAAGCTTGGCTGTTGTCGGTGGAGTAATTGCCAGCTTATTCTACATTCAGCTTTGTCCTTCACTTCTTTGTATGACGTAGCATTTATTTTATGTTTTATTTGCACCATGTACGTCATTCTAGGTCTTCCCCTTTTCTTCTTTTTTCTTTTTCTTTTTTTTTAGTTATATATCGTTTAATTTAAATAATTACAATTATTTACGAGTGGCGCTAGTGGACCTGTTACATTTTATAAAGCGCTCTTAAACAAATCTTTGAGTATGTTTACAAAGCCCGAGAGTTTAAAATGTTGAGTAGACTACTTTCCGTGTGAATTGATACGTATCTTGATATCTTCGCTGTTGAGGAAATTTCGGGTGGCATGGACTGCTCCCTTACAACCACCTTTCGGGGCAAAACCGAGGTGTATTGGTTTAATTTTTTTAAGCGAACTTCCGGCAACATATCTTCGTCACATTAATAATTCAGCTGTTATGTACATTATAACTTTACGGGGTTTCAAATTCCCTAAAAGTTAGTTGTTTAGCAACTAACTTAGTTACGTTCGATTGCACTTATTTTGATACTTGGGTCAATCAACTTTTTCTTGTTGTTATTTTGTCTCGTCAGCGAGAAGACAACAGTAACCGAGTTTCTTAGAAAAATAATTATAATATGGACTTCAAGCATGCTCAAGAGATGACCCATGTCCAAATGGATTGTTGCTCATCGCTAAAACTCATGTTTGGTAGATTTAAACCCTATACCCAAACCAAATACCTAAATAGCGTAAAGAGTCTAATATTTTCATTGTATCTAGTTGACATATTTCTTGCAGGAAAGCATATCAAACAATTCGACATGTTTTGTTTTCTTGTGTAACTACACATTGTAAATACCTATATTGTTATTTTTTCCTCGTTTTTCTTTCAATTCTCTTTTGTTGTTTACCACTTACATTTAAGTACTTAAGTAGGTTAAGTAGTATCATTGTAATAAGCATATTTTGGAGAAAATGACTGACTGTCGAGTTTCTTTCGGCGTTTCTTCTCGGCAGTGGTCTCATGAGAAACGCTAGTAGTTTTTGATTTGTAAAAGTGCCTTTGCGGCCTACTTGCAGAATAAAGTTCATTTATTTCGTTTATTCCATTATTTCAATTATTTCATTTATAAAATCACAGTTTTAAAGAGTCACTCAGGAGACGTAACCATGGCAACGAGCAACAAAGAATAGTTGATCCACCCATTTGTCAATAACGTTACGTAAGGTAACTGCCAGCAGGCCGGAACGGAACGCTTTCGTTATTCGCAGCACGACAGATATCAGCGGGGCTACTCGGAACGTCGAAATACGAATTTCGTGTCTTTAATTTTAATTTGAACCTGACTGTTGCTTTATAGGCCGGGCCCAATAAAGCGATAGGAGTGCGCGGTTGGAGAGTAGCCTGGGGAAAATTCAGGGGAAAACCTCCGGCACGACCTCGACCACGCCTGTGGTTTGGAACACTGGAATACTCTAAGAGTTTGCGCTCCAATGAGATTGGTTGAGCGGTTTCAACCGAATCTGAGGTGTGAGTGGAATCGAGCTACTGGGAGTTTTGTCGCTGGTTCACTAAACCTAGCCTAGCTGAGAAGAGTCCAGCAAGAAACTCAGCTAGGCCCGACCTGGGTCGGACTGACTCTACCCGGTGTGCGGCGGTACCGGGACGAATAGGGAGAATTTCGTGTCGTGCCGTCCCTCACTCATACAGTGAAGAACACGAGAGTGAAAGGGACGGATACGAAGTTCGGATTTCGAAGTTCGGAGTAGGTTCTGATATTACAGTCTCAGCCCCTTATTCTATATTAAACCAAAACGAGTTCCGTAACATTTGTCAAGCCAACATCTCCCGGCGAAAAAAATAAACTTTTGCATTCTTTTGTAATGAGTTATACGTATCATCTATCTCATCATGCTATTTCACGTGAACCTGCTACGCGCTCCTTGGTGCTCCCTGCCGAGGTTTTCCCGAGGGACTACAAGGAGTTCTTCAAGGAGTGTATACATTTTTAAAGGACTCGCCAGGAGTTGCAAGCGTCCATAGGCTACGGTGACCGCTTACCGTCAGGCGGGCCGTACGCTTGTTTGCCACCGACGTGGTACAAAAAATATGATGATTTAACTCTATTAATATGTACTACTAACACACTTCAAATTTGATTGAATAAAAACGCGGTCAAAACGTTAGGGTAAATAAACAGTATCGTAAACCGGGGTACTTTCAAATTCGGGGGTGACTTTTAAAATCAAGTTTTCAAGCCGTATTTCTATTTTTTTTATGTTACAGGGGACAAACGAGCAGACAGATCGCCTGATGGTAAGCAATTACCATCGCCCATAGACACCTGCAACACCAGAGGAGTCGCAAGTACGTTGCCGGCCTTTCAGAAGGGACGCTCTTTTCTTGAAGGTAGCTTTTTATCTTCTAGTTTTTATTTGGTTAACCTGGGTCGGTGTTATATTGGTATATTTCCTAACTATTTACTGAACTGAATCAAGTTAGAAATCCTTAGGGTGGGTTGCACCAAACCGTCTGTAATCGTAAGCGGTGTTCGTTAAAATCTGATAATATGGAAAGTTTGTCAAGCTTCTATGGGATGACAGCTGCCGGCGCCATATTTGACGATGACCGGCCTGTGATCGTATGTTGGTGCAACCGACCCTTAGTGACGATTATATTAGTGTTCTTAATCTATCAAAGTGGCCCCGTTTTTTGCTAAAGTCACCCCAGCTTACGGTATGCGATGCGAAGGTAGAATTAAATATGTCGTATGTTGTATTAAATAATAATTAATTTTTAATCATAATTTCAAATGTATTAATAGAATGTTAATTTTTGATATAGTTTTACCCTTAAATCTGTCCTTGGCAAGTGCATGCTGGAGCTAGCTAGATATATATATTTTTATGACGAATTATACCTACCTATATCTATTATAAGTAGTGGTACAATTTTTAGAAAATTTGTATAATGTATGACTAATAACGATTTGGTGATATCATGTATTACTGTCATGTTGTAAGTATATTGAACAAATAAAAAAAATATATAAATATATTTGTGGACAATCTTACACAAATCAACCTGGTCCCAAACTAAGCAAAGCTTGTACTATGAGTACTAGGCGACGATATACATACTTATATAGATAAATATATACTTAAATACATAGAAAACATCCAAGAGTCAGGAACAAATATTCGTGTTCATCACACAAATAAATGCCCTGACCGGGATTCGAACCCAGGACCGTCAACTTCACAGGCAGGATCACTACCAATTAGGCTAAAGCTAGGGAATGCAATCCCGATCCCGCGAGATCCCGATCTCGCGAGATCTCGGGTAATTTTTCGGGATCAATCCCGACGCATCATATGACGAGATCCCGTTCGAGATTGACGGGATTGGGATACTATTAATACCCTTTGTTTTTTAAGGAGTCATTTTCAAAATCACTCGTCTTAGGTAAATACTTCCTAATTCCTTTGAAATATGTTTATTATTTTGATTACCTAATTTACCTATGTTAATTTCCTTCATCATCATCATTTCAGCCGAAAGACGTCCACTGCTGAACATAGGCCTCCCCCAATTGGGGGGGATTTGCCATAGTCGCCACGCTTGGCAAGCGGGTTGGCGACCGCAGTTTGATGGTGGTAATGATCGAAGGATGCTGCTGCCCACCCTCCGATTTTCCCTTATTCGCCTCCTACGAAACCCACGGGAAGAGATGGGGTGGCGCAATTCTTACCCGGCAACCACACGGGCCTTTGAAATATGTTTATTATTTTGATTACCTAATTTACCTATGTTAATTTCCTTAAAACCTGATAATTATTTTTGGTTGGTAAGATTAAAGGTTTTTATTTTCTTTCGAGTAATATGTTATTTTACTTAACCTCACTATCACAAACAAGCAGTTATTAGCTTTTTTAGTCATCCAAATTTATTATTTTTTTAAAACTAGACGGGATTCCGAAAATTCCGGGATCCCGCGGGATTGATATTTCTAATCCCGCGGGATCTCGAATTTGCAATCTCGAGTCGGGATTGCATTCCCTAGCTAAAGCGGTATAAATGAATAAATGAAAAAAAAAATGTCAAAAGTTTTTTGACATACCGTAAACGGGGGTTACTTTAAGAAAAAACGGGGCCACTTTGATAGATTTAGAACACTTATATAATCATCACCAAGTATTTCTAGTTTGATTCAGTTTTGTAAATAGTTGGGAAATTTACCCAGGTATTTTACTGACCTCATGTTAAGCAAATAAAACCTAAAACACGGTATAAAAATTGGATTTTTAAATTCGCCCCTCAATTTGAAAGTAACCCCGGTTGACGGTACTGTAGATAAGGCGGGAAACTAAGCTATCACCGATTGCTTTTCGGATGCTCTTCAGTCCGGTGTTTCGCCGGCATCGAAAGTGGTCCGTTCCGGGCTGCTGCCGGTTATGTAAGCGCTCTAGATACCGCGCGGCAGTCGCTGACTCCGAGTAACGCTAACTTAACCGGAGTGAGGTAAATAAGTGTGACAACCGATTTTTAAATAGAAAACACACTGAATTGGGTCGGTAGGCCGGTTACGCAAATTTGAGAGCACGGAAGGCGAGATTTTGACAATACAATACAATACAAATACTCTTTATTGCACACCTCAATCAAAGGACACAGTACAGTACAAAAACACAATGAGAAGAGGCAAACAACAGGCGGTCTTATCGCTAAAGAGCGATTTCTTCCAGACAACCTTAGGGTAGCGGAAATCTAATCAGAACGATTCATAGCAGGTGGTGCAGAGTTAATACATATGAAGGCTACTAATAATTACAACAATAACATTTAATTAAGGATAAATAAACATACATAAATATAGTATAAAAATATAAGTACATAAACATATACAAATATATAGTCAGCCACATAGTCTAAAGGAGCTAAGTCTTAAGTGAGTCATGAGAGAGAGAAATAGTGATCTTTAAGCTGTTTTTTGAAGACAGCAAGAGATTCAGCACGCCTCAAATCAGGAGATAAAGAATTCCAAAGCCGAATAGCTCGGAAAGTGAAAGAAGAATTATAAAAATTCTAATAACAATTTTAATAGTTTAAGGCTCGGTTTTATAATAATAATAATTTATTTCAAGTTACTAAAGACTCATACAGGTACACAATTACACGTTACAATAACAATAATAATATTTTATGCTTAATTCTAAAATCTTACATAACTATACATTTAATTTTAAGGCACCCGTGGTTAACAGATGAACAGACACTGTTCATGCTTTCATGTGTTAACTTTATAAAGATCCGTTAGACCTTATGAAATGAAATGAAATGAAAGTTTATTCACAAGAACATATGGTACAGAATAGAATAGAAAAACATTTATTGATAAACCAAACATACAACACCACATGAAAATATTTAAACAAATAGAACAAAGTAAAAAAAGTAACACATTTTGAATTATAAAACAGACAAAAAGAACTTATACCTATTTGGTGCTGTTATGGTGGCTACAAAAGGACACCACTCAGCATATGCTGTGACATACATATACCACAGCGCTGGTCTTCCGTGGGGCCCGCGGCCGGAAAGATAACTCAGAACAGACACACTAGTGACGAGCATATTATGATTGTGTAACAAGTAAGTAGACACTATCATTTTAACAGCAGGATGATATAGATATACATTGTTGACCCTTAATATATTCGGCCTCGAGGCATGTGAAAATATTTTTTCATGATATGACTAACAAGTCATGCATGTCAAAGTAAATTAAGTAAATTGCGTGTATGTCAAAGTAAATTGCGATTATGTCGGTTTGATGTGTCAAAAAATGTACTGAGTTACTGAAATTTGATCTGACATTTGGTCTAACGGATCTTTATAAAACCCGGCCTTATAGACCCCAAAGGAACAATAAGATATATGCATTTTCGGAATGTATTTAAAATGTAACCGGTAAAGTGTGAATCGGGCTCGCGCCCCGAGGGTTCCGTACACAGATGTGTACCGGTTCCAACCCTATTAAATCAGGAAAATCTCAACAACATGGTGTAGAAATTGAACGCCATGAGTACAGCGCCATCTATCGGCGACTTTTGTAAGAAAATTAAGGGACTGAATAACTTAGTACGTATTTTTTTTTCAAAGATAATTCTTTATCACGTGAACCGATTTCAATTCTTTTTTCTTTATTTGAAAGAAGGTACTTTCAGCATGATCTCGTAGGAATCTATAAAACAAAAATACATACGAAGGTGATTAAATTACAAGCTTAGTATAGAAATGTTTTTGGACGATAAAAAAAGAATAACTAGATAGAGCTACAGTTACATTTTTCGTGTAAAATATACATTGATATCAATGTTATGTAATAATTTCATATTTTTTTCTTAGTAAACTTCGGAGATAAAGGGGGGGCGGTTTTTTTACATTTCCCGTCATAAAACAAAAATGACTCAAGGTCAATAATTTTTTTTTTTCAGAATATACAACGCAAGCCCTTTCATATGACACCCCACTCGACATATTCACTAGAATTTCAAATTTTGAACCACCTATTTATGTCATTTTTCAAAGAAAATATATTTTTTTTTAAATTCATGTTCTATGTATCTAAGTAAGCCTTCTTTATAACTATTCCAATTTTTTTTTATTTACGGAGATAACACAGAAACAATCATACAATGTGTGTAAGCAAATAGAGAATAGACAATAGATACAGATGTCTCCTTGGATATATCTCACTAAGAACACATAGTACATATATTCAAATGCGCGATGCGATAATTAAAAATTTTCAAATCAACAGCATAATGCAGCTGCAGACAGCTCTTGAGGTATTTAAGGATGTGACAGACAGACAAAGTGAAACCATAAGGGTTCCTTTTTTGCCATTTTGTTACGGAACCCTAAAAAGAAGTCGGAACTAAATAAATAAATAAATAAATAAATATTAGAGGACAGTCTTACACAAATCGAACTAGCCCCACAGTAAGCTCAAGAAGGCTTGTGTTATGGGTACTAGACGACGATATATTTAATAGTATAAATACTTAAATACATAGAAAACATCCAAGACTCAGAAACAAATATTCATGTTCATCACACAAATATTTGCCCTGACCGGGATTCGAACCCAGGACCGTCAGCTTCACAGGCAGGTGCTCTACCCACTAGGCTAAACCGGTCGTCAACTAAGCTATAGGATTACCCACAAAGTAGATATATATATAAACGTGGTATGTATTTATTTACGTTATGGTGAAAGAGTTATAAAAAAAGTCTCGAGGAACTTAGAAGGCTAACCTTGAGACAGAACATGACTCTTTTTCTGTGAAAAATGACAGACGGTTCAAAATTTATTTTTATTTTTTGTATTTTTTTTTATATAACGCCTGTGGCAAACAAGCGTACGGTCCACCTGGTGGTAAGTTCCGAGTTTCCCAATGCAAAATTATCTCCGTACACAGTCAAAAACAACAAAGTTTCCACCGAAAAGTACCAAGGCAGCATAACCAACGGGTGGTCAATAATGACTAATTTACACAGAACACATTCCGCAGAAGGTTCACTCGTTCGCGTCCATTGTTCAATACGCTGCGTCGGCACCCATTCACAGCACCTGTGCTGGTTCGGTGTCATAATGTTACATTAATAGTCTGTGATGCATCCTTATATGACATTTTGGAATAAGACTGTTTGATTGCCGGCGCTCCGGTTTCAATGAGACTGTATAAGCGAAAATTTTCCCATACAATATCGGAATTTTAGAAAGAGTAAGTGTTATTTAATTTGCATTATTCTCTCTTAACTAAATAGTAATTTATTGGGACAAATAATCGTTTACGTAAGCTACAGAATGATATTTCCGCTCATTATGATATTTCTGTATACGTAATTTTACATTATTGGGTTATTGGATTATTTTTTTTATAAAACAGGAAACAACGTTTCTTTTATACAACGCCGGTGGCAAACAAGGGTACGGTCCACCTGATGGTAAGCGGCCACCGCAGCCTATAGACGCCCGCAACTCCAAAACGCAACTATATATGAAAGAAGAAAAAAACAGACAGATAGACAGACATACATATATACGCATGAGTAACAGCAATAGGGCTTGGTTTTACGTTCCAAACCACAAGCGTGGTCGTGTCGGATGTTTTCTCCTGGATTTTCCCCAGGCTACTCTCCAACCGCGCACTCCTATCGCTTTATTGGGCCCGGCCTATAAAGCCATAGTCAGGTTAAAAAAAAAAGCTTGTTGATACGAGTTGATTTAAACTATAAAATATATACAAAAAGCTTAAAACATATTTAATAGAGAAAGTATATTATGCTGTTAGTGAATATCTAAATCCTCTCTAATCATATACATTACATATTTAACTACGCAGGTCTACCTTTATCTCTAGTCAAATAATCTGTAGTGCAATTATTCAACGATTTATTCAATTATATACAATAATAATTATTAGTTGCAATATTGTCACTTAACTAATTAATTTTATAACATTATTTTTATCGAATTATTTTACGAAATTGTACTATGAAATTCCTTTTTTTTACCGAATGTTGCGAATTGTAATTAAACTTAAATCGTGATTACTATTTGTTGCGCTCGAACAGGGTCCTGTATGTAGTTGCACTTTTACCTAGCATTAAGTTGCATGTGTATAAATTTACACTAACGTGAGACGTATTTACACTTAATAAGAGAACAACGGTTGGCACTCACTTGGAAAGTTACTATTTGTGACATGTTTCGGACTACAATTGGAGTCCTTCATCAGGTTGAGTGTTATCAAAGCAACCGACCGCACAACACTCAGTACAGTAGTGTGTTTACTGTATGTACATGGTTGCAAAATAAATTGAAATTGAAAAAAAATTGAAATTGACAACAAGAGAAAACGTACATGTGTGACAAAACACGATCGTGGCAAA
Organism: Epiblema foenella; assembly: GCA_963556455.1. NCBI lineage: Eukaryota > Metazoa > Arthropoda > Insecta > Lepidoptera > Tortricidae > Epiblema > Epiblema foenella. The sequence continues at coordinate 1,670,219 of OY747118.1, forward strand.
ATGCGAATGGGGATAAAAATGAGTCGGGGCAAAATGCGTTTGTGGCACACATCTAACAAATCGTATGTACTTGTACTTTTACCTAGCATTAAGTTGCATGTGTTTACTGTATGTACATGGTTGCAAAATAAATTGAAATTGATAAAAAAAATGAAATTGAAAGTTAATCATTTGGCTGTCGCCGCATCCGTTCGTATCCTTTCCGATGGGATGCGATCCGATACGAGCCTTTTGGTTGAGATTGACCTTTAGGTGTCAAATCGGACACCGGGCTCCTAAGCCGTCGTCTCCTGGAAGAAAATATATACAATAGCATTCTTTTGTTATGATCCCTGGGATCCCAGGGACCAGTAGACGAGGGGTTAACCACATCAATAACCGTTTTAATGTTGCTGGTTAGAGAGAGAAATCGCGACAGATCAGTGACGTCACTGACCTCGATCGCCATAGTAAATAACGATCGTTCCAATGCAAAGGTGCGTTTTTCGGAAAAGGGACAGAGTATATGCCCCCTCTAACTTTGGAGACATATAATTATGTAATTATTTATACTTTTGAGTTACTTATTTGCCATTTGATTAAGAGTTCTATTCTTTTTCGAGAAAATTTGAATTTATTTATTTTTTATTTGGTGTCAACAACCCTATTCTCTAGCTGTCCATACAAACAAACCTCTGAATCAATAAATTGTGAATCGCTTGCGATTTCTGAAATCAGGTGTCTATACTACATTGTCTGCTTATCAGGCAGGCCGTACGCTTGTTTGCAACCGCCGTAACATCAAAAGGTCCCGGCGCGACGCGCAGGCTGCGCGGGAATCGGTCGCCGACCTGCGCGCGCGCCTCTACACGTGCAAGCACTGCGCACCGACCGTTGGTTTCCTAATACACTAAGGCTCGGTTTTATAAAGATCCGTTAGACCTTATGTCGGTTTGTTATGTCAAAAAATGTAAGTTACTGAATTTTGATCTGATATTTGGTCTAACGGATCTTTATAAAACCCGGCCTAACCCCACATTCCTAACCTCTACTAAAACGTGTTTTGTCCCTTCCGTAATACAAAAGTCAAAGCGAGAGAAAGACAAACGAATATTAACGGCATTCGATGGACGTTTATGAATAAGATAGTGATAATGATAAACGATAAGTTTTACAAGTTTTAATTCAGTTATTGTTTATTTTTATACTGTGTTATGTCAATTCAAAACAGGAGCCACATCGCGTGACGTCACGCGGCCAAAGTCACGTGGTCAGCGCACAGTAGTTTATTAAAATCTATTTTTTAGTCCTTTTTCTTTAAAAATATAAAAAAAAGAGTTTTATGCAACTCTCCAGCATGAGATGAATCTTATGACATATCATTTATTAAATAATAATAATAATAATAATAATAATAATAAGCCTCTTTATTCCAAACTATTTGTAACATGCATTTTTTTTTTTTTTTTTTTACATTTCGTTTTCGTTAAGCTAATTAAATTATTATTACAATTCATTGTTTCATTATTATTTAAATTTAAATTCCATAAGTATAATTTAATTATGTCGTGCCTATATGACCAAATTCTAAATTCTAAAACTTATTCTCTAGTTAGGTATATAAATATTTAATTGAGCTAATTCATTAATTTCATTCTACAATTCTACATCTCGTTACAATAAATTTAATCATGCATGTCTGAATTAAAAAATATATATATAATTTGCTGAATAATGTGCACATTATGATGTATTTTGAATAATTTGTAGAAATATTGAGAAAATCAATTAAAGGACGATGACCATTGCTGCCTAGGTATATTTTAACTATTCCAGTAAATTCATAAAAGAGGCATCCTTAATTATTAGAATTACGATTTTTGGCATAAATATAGGACTAATTAAAGCTGACGTTTATTTTTTAATATTAATTCATAATTAACGCGTTTCCGGTTTACAATTAATGGTGACATTTTCAAACATTTTTATTTTGTGGAGTATTAATATAGGTTAACCTACTTACATGAAAGAGTGAAAGAAATGGGTACATATTTTTTTCTCTGTCTATCCTGTGTACAAATGAGCTAATCCGGTAATCTACCTACTTAGAGCATTGACGTCTATGGATTATTAACAAAAAAGAAATATTTTGACAGATTGTGTCAGTAAGTAATCAATAACATTTTTCAGGAAAGATAAATAGAAAATATGTGTATTTTCATCATGTTCAAGAGAAATACCAACTCCGTGTTTTATATAGGTACCTTTTATAACTTTATATAACCTACAGTGTACCGAACGGATGAGTTTCTCAGACACTTACAAATTATTTTTTATATATCGTATCTACTGCACTAACTTTACTGCCTGAGGGATGCCCGGGGTCCGCTACCCCAATCTCTAGATTTGGCGTAGACACTAGTGTTTACGGAAGCGACGACATGTGACCTTCCAGCCCAAGAGAAAACTATCAAGTGAGTGGGCAAGTTGACTGTCAGAAAATCGCAAGCTGCCTCTTAATTGGTTAAACGAATGCTGTCTTGCGTGCCTTCCAAATTACGGATGCCCTCAGTTAATAACCACTCAAAACCGCTACCCAAGAATTGACCCGCCGAGACGTTGCTCAACCTCGTAATACCGTAAGCAGTTCGCAGGTGCCGCTGATCCACGAATGCTTTGAGTCTTCTTCTTTTTTATGATTCCTTTTTATCCCGCAGCTCTAGCTACATTGTGAAAGTACCTAAAGGACATCACTTAGGGACTATCACTTCAAGGGAAAACTTGAAAATGAAAACAGCAACTCATTGATCATAATCTCGCATCGAAAGAAATCAGTTATAATAATGAGTATGCGGTCTCGACTCACGCCGCGCCGGAGCGAATACTAAGGTGATTTATATTATCTATGTTTTAGATTCAAATCCTGCTTTATTGTTCTGATCTTTTCTCATTAACAAAAGAGCAGGAACCATTTGAACGGATCGGATTGTCTATCCGCCTGTCTACGTAATTTGTCTGTACGTATCACTGTTTATCCGTCCGCTTGTCTTACTGCCTATTCACCAGAACGTAAGAACGGCTAAACTCGGCTCTTGCGCACCTCCAGGGTGTCAATATAGACGATGGCGCTTAGGTAGCTACCTTACTAATGAGCACGTACTATGCAGTGACATAGAAACCGTGTTTTGAATTTTACAGCTGGTAGGTTCTGTCAGACAGAGAACCCTATTAATGTACGTGAGTACTATTAATTATTGTATGCTACCGGTTCGTTTCTCTGACATTTTGTTTGTCTGTCTGTTAGGAATTCTATTTATATACTATTTCTACGCTTAATAGACATATAGACGTCACTTGTATCGGAATCTGCAAAAATAATGTTAAAGTACGCCGTACCTAATGTGTAGTATGCAATGGTCTCGGCGGTGCTACATCAGCAAAGCTGTAGGTTTGAATCCTGCTTTGGGTACATTCGATCACTGTTATTTTTCTTTGAATCTTAAAGATGTACCTATTACCTAATACAAATATATACAAATAAAACAAAGTCGTGTTAGATACTTACACCATTTACAACTCCAAAACGAATGATTTGTTTTTTTATGGACTTTGGTAATTTGTCTCCTACCCGAATAGCAGAATAACTAATAAAAGTGAAATAGAAAAAATGTGAAGCAAATCATCACGATGTAATTAATTTCTCATGCATTATGCATATAGCGGTACAGACTTACGCTGATCTAAGGGAACGGCGCCAGTGTTGGACACCTCGTTAGATAGGTACGAGTAGGTAGTACAATGACACCATAATATTCAAATACTTGTTGTTATTATCCTTGCGCCCTGTAATAATCACGCGATTATTTTTATCATCATCAGCAGCCTTTGGTATGACTCACTGCTGGGCACAGGCCTTTAGTAAACGAATAATTCGCCAGGTACTTTCCTGATGGTAAGAAAACACCTTGAGACTCCAGAAGAATCACAAGTGCTTTACGGCCTTTTTGTTGATTTGAGGATTTCTTGTGTTGCATCTAGAGACGCCAAAATGCTACCGTATTTGCCGACTGACTATACGGCAGATCTTACGTCCGCCTGTCTATGTCTGATATCCAGTCTGTTTGTATGTCCGTCTGTCTATTAAAATATACTCGTCCGCTTATTTATTATTTTACCTATTCAGCAGAACGTCAGCCGGCTTGTCCATCTGCCGGCAGGCCTGTTTCTCTTGTAGCTAAGGTATAAAATCTGTACTTCGGCTAAACTCGGCCCTCGCACGCTCGGGCAGCCAATATAGAAGCTTACGGTAAGAACGAATGCGTGCGGGCTGTTATATACCTTCCGTACGTAAGTGCTATCAGATACGTAATAAATTATATCTTATCTTTAAAATAATAAGCCTAGTTTCTCTATGCAGAGGTCCCTGTACCATTAATTACGTATTACACTTAAACCTCTGCGTAGCATAGGCCTGTTTGTATATATCATAATCACGTTGCCGATCCTTTATTGACTTTAGAAATTGATGTAATGACAACGATACCGTCATACTTGTATTTATATATTTATTTTATTTGACACACCAACAAGATACTAAGCAAATACATTAATAAGAACATAAAGTTAGATGACACAAGTCCTGCCTGTATCTCAATAACAGGCGTAGTGCAACATCATTAAGTTAAGATACCAGGTCAGTATAACAATTATTATTCATTCGAATACGGTATATATCCAGTCTAATCACACGTGCGAGGTCTGCGTGTCTGACATCCATCCGTCTGTATGTCTATTCATCAATTCGAATTCGGTGTATGTCTGTTATTATTGCGCGTGCCTGATACCTGTCCGTCTGTCTGTAATTTGTCTACACATCAATTTTAATTACGATTTACGTCCAGTCTATTCACGCGTGCAAGGTGTGCGTGTCTGACATCCATCCGTCTGTCTGTCTATTCATCAAATAGAATGCAGTGTATGTCCAGTATAATCACACGTACGTAGATCCGCATGCTTGACATCCGTCCGTCTCTGTGTGTGACTACTCATCATTTCAAATTAATTAATAGATCATCATAATCAGCCTAGGTACATAGCTAAGTCGACGCTTGGGACAGGATTTGGATAATAGGGAACAGCAGAGACAGTTTTCTAATCTACTTCGATGCCTACCTTCTACCGTAGGTATGTTTATGTGCGCCGCTTAGATCTACTTGAAAAATAAATGTTTAAGATTTTCTCTTTCACTTAAAGCTAAATGTGTGACTACCTATGGTGATAAAATGTTTTGAGATAATTTAAAAATTACGTTTATTTATCATATTCCATATCTTTGTCGTCCTTATTTTGAAAGACAGAGACTATGTACGTAATTTTTACTTAAACTAAAAAGAGTATCGCTTCGTTCGTTAGGAATCCATAATGGTACTTTAGTTTTTAAGCTGACTGCAATATTAAGACATTCGATGAATTATTAAATTATTATTATAGACAACGTATTTGAAAATAAGTTGTAATTTACTGATATTTTGTTTTACTAATTTTATGTTTTACCTATTTTAGTGACATTGGTGTTGGAAAACGATTATTTAAGAGAACTGGACGTTCTTTAAGAGGACAAGGACCCAGGAAGATTGAACATGACTAGCCCTTATAATCAAGAGTAATGTAGACTCAAAATGTAATCCGCCTTAGAAGTATGGGTCACTTAACGAAGAATAGGAATACGACATGAACAATAAAAATACTGAAAACATATATATATAAACAAAATATTTATTACTCGCCTCTATTCGATTCTACATTGCCTTGCCTCTGTTCGCTGATTATATTCTGCTTTCGCTTTCTTTCTAGTAGCTTAACGAATAGATGATACGTAGCGGGCGCCGATACGAACTAACTGATGAGTTGAACTAAATGATCTCCTCCTTTATACGTTGCAAACCATACAGACATATATTCCAGTTTTATCATATTAATATTTAGCTTTCAGTTTTCAATTTTTAACTACTTTTTATAGTTTTTACAGAGAAGGCTGTGTCTTTGTCTGTTTTTGTGTATGTATGTCTATGCCGGTAATTACGGAAGTTAACTCGTAAGGGAGCACTGCTGCTGTTGTTTGCTAAAGTTGCACTAGCTAAAGTGTTTTCTATTCTAGCTCTCCAGTATTGCCCGTGCAGCGTACAACTACATTGAAGGGCCTAGGACAGGAGTACATGCATTTTCTTTATATTTTTGACCTTGCTAGGGTAATTGCAATTGTTAAATAGCGTTTGTACATAAACTACTGAAGGTCTGATGGTGGAGCAGAATGGCATCATAAGGAATAGAACAGCGTGTTTCGGCTCCTCTGAAAGTTTACTTGGTAGCTGCATGCTTTACATGCAATGAGATGAGCACCCCACCTACATATCCGTACGTGTAAGCTACGCGGACTCACCAGTCAAACATTTTTGAAAAGTATTTTTTATCCTTTTCTTCCAAACCAGCATACGGCTTGTCTAATGTTATATGCAGAATAAATCACAAGTGAGTCGCTGGCCCCTTTATTGAATTGAGAACCAAATAAATACTTACAGAACTAGAAGTATGTTGTAGCTGTGGTGTTAAGTAAGGTGGAAGTACTTCCATAATTGTGGTCTGCCTTATGCTACTGTGGTGTATACTATTTTACTGTTCTCTTGAATTTATACTTTAGATGGAAGATCTTTGTATAATACCTCGTGTTCACGTCGTTCACAACCTATACTCCATGTGAGCACAAACTATTTGTATGCCTCACCTACTTATAACACAACATCATCATCATCCTGCCAGCCGACAGACGTCCATTACCGGACTTTCTTAGCACCGCTGATTCCGCTAATAACCTGGACACTACCATAACCCCCTGGTTATGGTACCGCGGGTAGCCAGAACCTCGAGCCCGTGGGTTTGTTGTATTCTACTAGGCCACGAGCGCGAGCTACTCTTAGGTGTTTAGGGCTATATAAATATAAGTCTTTATATCTGACCTATATATTTTTTAAAATAAACGGTTTTCTTTTTGTTTGATTTTGATTTTGTTATGGCAGTTCATGGCGCGGCACTAAAAACGATTATAGCTATTATTACACAACTCAAATATATAATCACATTCTAATAAAATGAGTTGGTATCTTATTCTCTAGGTAGGGTCACTTTCGTACGTAAAGAATAGTGTCTAAAAGGCTAATTAAGGGTCATTATCATTAATCATCTGAATACCATTCCCAGTCAGAAATGTGACACACTCCAGCATTCCGGCTTATATAAAACTTAATTGAAAGCATGAACGTTACTTTGGAAGTTATGCTATGCACCTATAAATAGCATATACACCTATAATGGCAAAGTGGACCAGGTATCATACCATACCAATTCTAGTATGGGGCAAGCCTAGGAGATGCAATATTATTGTAGAAATAGATGGACATATTATAGTTGCGCCATGTAAAGCACACATGGGATAAGACCGCCTGTTGTTACCTAGTTCTTAAGGATTATCTGTCATATTCTCTCTATGTCGTTTGTTAGTGAAATAAAGATTATTTTGTATCTCTCCTTTGGGATATCACGGCACAATGTCTGGTCCTTTTGGAAGGCGTTCATGGAGATACAGATCCAACACGAAGAAGCCCCTTTGAGATACTATAATGTATTGGGATGTGTACACCTAGCGGATACTATCTATATCTGCACTGATACAGCCAGAGACTGTACCCGCTACGTGCAAGGGCTATTGCGAAAAGAAGGGAAACTACACCGGTTTTATGGGAAGAAACTTGAGGGACTGGTTGCTGGGACATTGATGAGACAACGGACCGCCTGCCGTATGAAATGTCTCTCTCGATAATCAGGGCAGACGGTGCCTCGCTGCTCACTAGGCAAGCCGCGCTATTAAATGCTACAGGATGGCAGCGAGGGTTTGCAACACGGGTGTAAGCAGCTCAGGGTGTAGAGGTGCGGCTCCGATTTCACCATTGCGGTGTTTACCCTCGTGAGCGGGTTTCCTCGTTATTACGCCATTATACGTGCAATACACTCCCACCCTGCTAGCATATAGCTCTGGCACCCCACTCTGACAGGCCGGTTAAGGCAAGCCAGAGGTGAGAGTCCTGCGGCTCCTGCTGGGACCCACTCCGCCGACCAACAAAGGCAAGCGGAGAGGGGCCTGACCGACTCTCGAAGGCAAGGAGTCCAAGGGACGCCACTTCCCATTCAGCTCGCCACAAGCTACCCTGGGGGTTATTATTATTATTATTATGCGTCTGGAGACTTCCCATGTTCCAATGTTTTCTAAAAACCACCTCAAAGTCCCCCGGGGGGTCGAAATGAGACATTCGAGGTGGTAGTTAGAAACCACAGCGTGGTTCTTAGTCACAGTATTCTTAGTTGTCTGACATAACGCCAGTCGCGCAGTCCATAGACCTATGATTTTTTTACCTGATTGTAGCTTTATTGGCCGGGCCCCAATAAACCTATAGCAATGCGCTAACTTTGAAAATTAGCCTGGGGAAAATCAAGGGAAATCTTCCGACAAGATCACGCGGGCGGTTTACACTGGAAAATAGTTGTGATCCAGTTTGTGTGAGGCCTCAACTGAATCTGAGGTGTGTCTGGAATCGCGCTACTGGGAGTTTTGTCGCTGGTTCTGTACCGCTATATACGCGTTCTATATACGCTGGTAGACTAGCTGAGACGAGTCCATCAAGAAATCCCTAGGCTAGGCCGGCCGCGGGTCGGACTGACTCTACGCGGTATGCGGCGGTACAGGGACGAATGTGTCGTATGTTGTCGCGATCACGCGGTGGACATCCCCGCCGGCGGGAATGCCTAAGTGAACGCGTCGTGTCTGATTTGGACGACGTAAACGCATCGTTCCATGGACGGTGTAATGACGTCGTACAGGTCCTTGGGTGTGTGCTAAGGATGCTGGGACCGTGCGGTCTTTTTTCGGTGATCGCCAAGTTACGACACAGGGGCGAGGGATGGTATCGTAGTCGGCAGTCTTTCTAAATAACAGATTCTTATGATAGGTAAGTGAGCAAAAACTACTCTTGCATAAGACATGAATCATGATTGGACGCACATATGTTTTGTAAAGTGTCAGCTTATAAATCTAAGTGACATTTTACTAAACTTATTAAGATTCATGTGCCCAATTTTTCCTATCGCAAACAACCCAAGGTTGCTTACCATACTGATGTGAAAGTCGGTTTTCTGTAGAAGGTCACTCCGTGATATTTGACTGCATGGGCTCTGGGGATGGGCAAGTCAGACATCTGGGTCGGGCGGGTATCCACCTTTCTGTGCTAACGCGGTCAGACGGGTGGAAGAAGAAGACCTTAAGTGTCATTTCAACCAGACAAGTTTATGATTAGTTTATACATGGTATAATTGAAAGGTTTGGAGGTTTTCCACCCGTCTGACCGCGTTAGCCCTGAAAGGCGAGTAGCTCCGATCCAGATGTTTGACCGGCCCATCCTCTGGGCCAACGAAGTCAAATATCTTGGAGTGGCCCTCGACAGAAAACTGACTTTCCGTAGCCACATCAGTAGGGTAAGCAACCGTACGTTGTTCGTGCTAGGAAGGCTTGGGCCGATGATTAACAAGTTTAGGAAAATGTCACTTAGAAATAAGCTGACTCACTACAAAACTTATTTATTTATTTATTTATTGTTCAGAACACATACAGTCATACATAAAAAGATAGAGGTAAGTTACAAATATGTATAAAAACAGACCTGGAGGTTCATAAATACAAACATTAAGCAAAAATATACAACAGCGTCTTAGCGAGTAGGGAAGTAAGTGGGTAGAACACTAAGTATTATTGATCAATAACAATTTGGGTCTCGTACGTTCTTTTAGAATATCAAGGGAGTGCATAAATGGATCGATGTCACAGAAATACTCATTGTAGTTTTTTAGTACTCGTTTGGAAAATGTATGTCTAGAATAATTAGTACGTTCGAAACTCACATAAAACAAATTACGTGGACGTAAGGAGCGATGCGGTACATGAAACACTATATTTTGCAACAAGTTCGATTGGACGATGACTTATGCAAGTGTAGCTTTTGCTGGCGTGCCTATCGCTCAAGCCACTTCAGGTCATTTAGAATCTCTTTTTTCTCCGTAGGGCGACTGGTGCCCCGTAGTACGACAGGGGGATTAGCACCATGTATGGTTTCTTTAAGCAGACTGCCAGACGTTACTTTGACACCGCTCCCCATCATAGGAATCCGTTAGTTAGGAAGGCTGCCGATTACGTTCCCATCTCCTTGTTCTCCCTCTGTCGTAACTCGGCGACCACTGATTATTAGAGCCGCGCGGACCGGCGTCCTAGGCACACACTCACGGACCCAGACGACACGACGACGTAATCACAGCGTTCATTGAAAGATGGAACGCTGCGCTTACGGCGTCCAACTTAGAAACGATGCGTAAACTTAGGTATTCCCGTCGGCGAGGACAACCACCGCGCGATCGCGATAACACTGATACATATAGTCCCTATTCGTCCCGATACCGCTGCATACCGGGTAGAGTCAGTCCGACCCAGGTCGGGCCTACTTGAGTTCCTTACTGGACTCTTCTCAGCTAGGCTAGGTTTAGTGAACCAGCGGAAAAACTCCCAGTAGCTCGATTCCACCCACACCTCAGATTTGGTTGAAGCCGCTCAACCAATCTCATTGGAACGCACACTTTTAGAGTATTCCAGGGTTTAAACCGCTCGCGTGGTCCTGTCGGAGGTTTCCCCTGGATTTTCCTCAGGTCACTCTCCAAACGCACAATCCTTTCGCTTCATTGGGTCCATTCTATAAAGCCACAGTCAGGTTAAAAAAAAAGAATAATCCAGTATAGCAGGAAATCAGCCTCGAAGACTTAATAGAACTATGTCTTAGACTTTTGTCTTAAGGCTTTTTCCATTTTTACATATACATTTAACTACTGCCGTACATATAGTACATCAATTGTATCGTTGCATCAGAGGTTAATGGCAGTCACACTATGATACTAAGCTCTGAATAATGTTTGTTAACTCAATCTCAAGTGTGTTTGACTGATAGTGAGCAAATACTACGACAAAAGATAATTATAGCAGCAGCATCCGGCTGCCCGTCAGAAACACAATGGTAAGTTGAAGGCTTCGATAAAATATGGGTTTTCTGGAAAAAGCTATATAACACTCGCTAGTATACGCTAGTGTTCTGTAATATGTATAGTCAATTAAAACACTTCCTATCCTGTCCTAAAGAGCTAATGACTCCCGGAATGACAATTTCCACTCCCACTCCCATAATGACAACTTCCCAAGATGACCCTTTCTAAAACAACCACTTCCCGGAATATCCTGTTCTCAAGGTGATCACTTCCCAGAATGACCATTCCCACGAAGATCACTTCTTGGAATTATCACTATTTACGCACCAAGACCGGGGAACGGGGATACAAGTTTTGGGTGATGATAATTTGAACACCAGTATATTATGGAAAGCGTTAATCATGGGAAATGGTCATTACAGGAAGTGCTTATTTCTTGATATTGTCGTCTTGGGAAAACGTTTTTATGCGAGTAGTTATTATTTATAAGAAGTCTATCAGGTTAGTCCCTAGTTGTTATGATCTTTACAGAAATGCTATTCTGGGGAATGGTCGTCTTGGGATGCGGTAATTATGGGAGTGCTAATTCCCGGAAGTAGCGATTTTGGCATGTAGTGGTCAATATGGTCCGAACGGGAGGAAACTGAGGAAGGTAAACCGAGTCGTAATGTCTAATATTGGGTCGTTTACCTTACCTTTATTGCTTTATTGTTTATTGTGATTCTAAAAAGAGACACGTATTCACATTTCCTTGACATTCTATAGGTACTTAGACCAGTTCATGCAAAATCCATCGTAGATCTTAAACCAATCTCTAACCATGAGTACCTAACTAGAGTAATCTGAAAGTCGTGGGCTCGAACTGCGGCACGTACCCATGGATTTAAAAAAAAACTATGACGAAGTATCATTTGATATATATATTTCGGTAAAGGAGATTTCCTTGAAAACCGGTCTAGTCATCTTCGTGAAACTAAAGCCTACTCCAAATCCTCGGATTAGAAGTTAACCTAGGACCTAGGATTCCCCTATGACACAACCAGGAAATGCTACATCAGGATATGAAGTATAAAGCCGTGAAGTATAAAGAAACCTTTTGTTTATTGGTTAATTTGTGTATCACATCATTATGATTTGTATGGAAAATAGGCATATGGCCATGTTTATTGATAAGCGGGGCATTTAGCGCCACAGAAATCGCCTTGGAACAGGCGTGATCACAAGTTTCTTGGAGAACTGAAAGAACAGGCCGTGTTTCTGGACAAAAGGATGTGTACTTTGGAAAACACAGACGGCGAGAAGCTTCACTCGCCTGTCGTCCTTGCATTGCTCTACTTATGGATAAAAACATGCATATTCTACTACTATTGCTATATCTGAGGCAATAGTTATGAAATACGAATAATAGAACTCGTATTTCATTGCTTGGGAGCATCAAAATGCCTTTCATTCATACTAAAAAAAAATATATTAATGAAGACAGTTTCCATAGTGACGCCTTCAAAAAGTATAGGAGCAAACATGATTTGATTGATTTGACGTGCGAGTGCTAATTAATTCATCAAGGGGTATTTTTTCAATTGAAAAATACACAATACTCCCAACTTAGAATGAAATAAAAAATAAACAGGCTAAATCTACGATTGATGAACTACAAAATAAACTTCAAATTAACTTGGTTTTTGACTAGGCACGCGTCCATACTAATTTGGTCATCGTCCTTTAATACTATAAATATACAGAAAAATTAAGTTTAAGTAGTTTCTCGTTTGGATGCCCATTTCTGGACAAAGGCCTCCTCCATGCTGTGCCATCTGTGCCGGTCCATAGCAGTTCTTTGCCAGTTCCTTCCCGCAATTTGCGCTATATCGTCGCACCAGCGTTTTTTCTGTCTGCCTCTTGTTCTAGTCCCATCTCTAGGGTACCAATGTATAATGCGTTCACTCCATCGTCCATCATTTGTCCTCGAGATGTGCCCAGCCCATTTCCACTTTAATTTACATATTTTCATAACGATATCTGCTATATTAGTTAAGTTCCGTATATCTGTACTTCTTACGCGATCGCTCAATTTTAGACCCAGCATAGACCTCTCAGTCGCTCTTTGAAATGTTCTTAGTTTATGTATTATTGCTGTAGTGAGAGGCCAGCATTGACAGCCGTAAGTTACTGTGGGCAAGATTGTGTTATCCATCAGTTTCTTTTTTAGATGCACTGGGAGGTTACTTTTAAACAATCCCTTTTGTGCCCAATATTTCTTCCATCCCATTGCTATTCGCCGGTCAATTTCCTTTTCTGTTGAGTTTGTAAATGTTATAAGTCGACCCAGGTAAATATATTCGTCTACATATGTGATTTCTCCACTTTGTATTTTAACTGTATTCTTTTGTCCGTTTGTCATTATTTTAGTTTTTGTTATGTTCATATGTAGGCCCGCTATACGACTTTCCATGTCTAGGGTTTCTAACATGATTTGGAGACTTTCGTGGTTTTCAGTTAAGAGCACAATATCGTCTGCGAATCTGAGATGTGTAAGACTTTCTCCATTTACATTTAGGCCGTATTTTTCCCAGTCTAATCGTCGGAATATTCGTTCAAGTAGGGCGGTGAACAATTTAGGCGACATTGGATCTCCTTGTTTTACACCTTTTCCTATTGGAAAGGGGTCTCCTATTCTTTCTAATTTTATTTTGGCTCTAGCGTTGTAATATATATTTTTAATTATGTTGATGTATTTTTTATGTACTCCCTGTTCTCTGAGACATTCCCATAGGTAATTATGTGAAATAGAGTCGAATGCCTTTCTGTAATCTATAAAGCCTAGGTAAATAACTTTATTATATTCCATATATTTTTCTATTATTTGTGTGATTGTGAAAATATGGTCCGTCGTAGAGTAACCCTTTCTGAAGCCTGCTTGCTCTCTTGGTTGTTGCTCGTCTAGCTGTTTGGATATTCTATTTAGTATAATTGAGGAAAATAATTTGTAGAGGGCTGGTAACAGGCTAATTGGCCTGTAATTATCTATTAATTGTGGGTCCCCTTTTTTGTAGAGAAGAGTTATAAGAGAGGTTTTCCAATCATCTGGTATTTCTTCTTGTTGTAGTATTAAGTCGTATAACTGGGTCATGTGCTTAGATAAAGGCTCTATCATGGCTATGATAACATCATTTGTTATTCTATCTTCGCCGGGGCTTTTATCCTTTTTCATTTTTAGGATCGCGTGTTCTACTTCGCTGTGTAGCAGATGCGGTATTGGTTCCTCTGTTAGGCATGTAGAGCTCGTTAGATTAATTTCCGAATTAGTGTACTCGTATAGTTGCGTGTAGAAGTCGGTAGCTACTTGTATTATGTCAATTCTGTTCGTTGTCGTTTTTCCTTTCTGCGTTTTCACTGTATGTACCCATTTTTTGGGGTTTTCGTATTCATGTGAGGTGCGTTTTGTAGAGCTTCTAGTTTCTAATTCCTTCTCCATAGATGATATCTTGGATTTCTCTCTGCTCTTTTTTATCTTGGTTTTTATTTTCTTATATAACTGTTTTAGTCGTTTTCGTTGGTCTGGGGTTCTATTTGGTATGTTTTTTAATGTATGCCGCTCTTGCATTAGTGACTCTATCTCTTTTGTTATGATTGCCTTTTTTGGTTCGTTTTTTTCCCTTGGCAGGAGGTCCACACATGTTTTTATGGCTTGGATCGTATTTTTGTAATTTAGTTGACAGTTGCGCTCCGACTCTATTTCTTTTATTTGATCTTGTAGCATATTTTTCAGGGATTCCGATCATTTATTAAAATCGGACCATAACTGTAGATCTGATGGGGTGTACAAAAATCGGCTTCGCGTAATATATACAGGGTGTCCCGTAAATAATGGACAAGCTTCTAACCACCGATAGAGCACCTGAGGCTGGTCCAGAAAATGGACTTTCAGGTTAAGTAAAAGTCCCTTGGTTTTCGAGATAATCGAACTTTTCAATTTTTTTAATAATTGGTACCTTCTTTGACTTTAATGACCGTCGAGGCCGTCCGAATATAACAAATTCCTTTCTAACTAACCGCTTTTATTGCATATCATCATCATCAAAAAGAAATGTTAGATTTGTTGTTCATGTTTGGTAGTGCAAAGAAATCGGTTAGTTACACTGGAATTTGTTATTTTCGGAAGTACCCGACATTCTGTTTATTTTTCTGTATAATTTATTTTACTTATCTTGTGTACAATAAAGTATTTGCATACATACATACATACATTCGGATTTACTCGAGGACACCTTACTTACAAAATCGCTAAACATTTTCTTTGTGATTTAAAAATTCGGTCAGAGTATAAAAACATTTGTCTTTTAACAATTTTTTCAACTGTATTGCAAACATTTTATCAGGTAACAATCTTATTTGGTCTGAGGGGCTAAGATGATCGCGTAATGTCGGACATAAAGCAGTGGTCCTTGTCGCACTTACATACTTGACAGTAAGGGACGAATATATGTCCGACATATAAGCGTTCATCTTAGCCCCTCTGGTATCTTGGTATCTTATTGTATACTTGAATACTTCATAAAGTAAAAAAAAGTTAAATTATGCAATTTTTTTCTTTTTATATAGTCAGTGGCATCCATAAATTCGTTTAATTTATAAGAGATTAAGGGCGGGTCTCATAAAGGTGCATTAGACCAAATGTGAGATCAAATTTTGGTAACTGTATATTTTTTGACATTAACCCACAGAAGATCTAACGGATTTTTATAAAACCAAGCCTAAAGCTATTATTCAATACTACTTAACCCCCCCCCCACCCCCCAACGCCTTAATGCGGGTAGTCCAGCATTTTCATTTTCTTTCTAAACCAAAAATCTTTAAAAACGGTAGCTTATATATGTCCTATACATATGTCTGCTAGATAATTTTAGTTGTAGTCCTGAAGGTTGACTGGTAGAGAATGCCAAGCGGCATTAAGTTCGCCTTTTGTACTATAAGGTTTCTTTTGTGCATAAAGATTAAATAAATAAATACATGCATGAATGCCTTTTATTGCGTGACAAAGAGTTAAAATATGATAATCCACATCGAAAGGGACCTTATGGCGGCAGGCGCTTACGTTGCAGCTATTCACTATTGTATTGGAACAGCGGCAATAAAGGCGTAAGTGCCGGCCGCCATAAGGTCCCTTTCAATATGGATTATCACAAATTACGCTATAACCTGGTCCCACAGCGGGTGTGCCGCGTGCATTCACACCATCCTATAGTCCTATGCAGTTTCCGGCGGTCGAGCTTTTGATGCACTGTGCGTTTCTCAAGAAATTTCCTGCCTCGCACAA
Source organism: Epiblema foenella (assembly GCA_963556455.1). NCBI lineage: Eukaryota > Metazoa > Arthropoda > Insecta > Lepidoptera > Tortricidae > Epiblema > Epiblema foenella. Next base: position 1,686,642 of record OY747118.1, read on the forward strand.
CCAAATTATGGAATGAACTGTCGCCTGCGGTATTTCCGGACCGATATGACCTTCAAACCTTCAAGAAAAGAGCGTATTCCCTTCTGAAAGGCCGGCAACGCACTTGCGACTCCTCTGGTGTAGCAGGTGTTTATGGGCGACGGTAATTGCTTACCATCAGGCGATCCGTCTGCTCGTTTGCCCCCTATAACATAAAAAAAAACTTACTTTCTTGTTTATTTTGTTACTCCACTCATGTTTTGGCAATAAAGTTTTTTTATTAGCTTTATTCATTCTTATTCTTATTATTATCTTTATTAAAAAAGGGACATTGTAATAAATAAATAAAATAAAAACTACCTCATCATCATCATCATCATCATCATATCAGCCGAAAGACGTCCACTGCTGGACTGCATAGGCCTCCCCCAAAGAGTGCCATAATGACCGGTCCTGCGCCACCCGCACCCGGCGGACTCCCGCGACCTTTACCAGGTCATCAGTCCACCTTGGCCTACCCACGCTGCGCCTTCCGGTCCATGGTCGCCACTCGAGAACCTTCCGGCCCCAAACTGCCATAGGTTCTACATGCAAAAAAAAATTCTCCTACTTTTTCCTAATCAGAAAACGATACCGAATATGCCCTTAAACGGATCCTCACTAGTTTAGTTACACAATGTATAAAATAAATAATAAATATTATTAGAGGAAAATCTTACACAAATCGAACTAGTCCCACAGTAAGCTCAAGAAGGCTTGTGTTATGGGTACTAGACGACGATATATTTAATAGATATAAATACTTAAATACATAGAAAACATCCAAGACTCAGAAACAAATATTCATGCTCATCACACAAATATTTGCCCTGACCGGAATTCGAACCCAGGACCGTCAGCTTCACAGGCAGGTGCACTACCCACTAGGCTAAACCGGTCGTCAGTCCGGTCAGGGGGTGGTCGGGTGGGGGTGTATGTAGGTATTTACAGAATAAATAAGTACTTTTATCTCACGAGCGCGAGATTGAGAGAGAGAGATTGAGATATTTATTGATAAAATTATAAGTATCCATAGTTCGGTTAGTTAGTATCCGAGTTATCCATAGTTGTAGTTGGGTCAATCAACTTTTTCTTGTTGTTATTCTGTCCCGTCAGCGAGGAGACAACAGTAACCACGTTTCTTAGAAAAATGTTTATAATATGGACTTCAAGCATGCTCTGGAGATGGCCTATGTCCAAATGGATTTATACTTATCGCTAAAACTCATGTTTGGTGGATTTAAACCCTATAAAATCAAAGTTTTAAAGAGTGACTCAGGAGACGTAACCATGGTAACCAGCAACAAAGAATAGTTGATCCACCCAGTTGTGACACATACGAACACAGACGATGTGAACTCATAACTCCTACGCTGACGCACACATAGACAATGTGGATATATATCTCAACACAACCATGGCTCACCCGCGACCGTGAGATATAAGTACTGTATGGTGGAGTCCCTACTCCACCATACAGTACTTGGTGAAGACACATATATCAGCATCGAATCGCATTTTGTAATACAAAAACGCAATACTGTATGTAGATCAGTGTTGCCAGGGCCCTTAGGACGAAAATTACGTTTCGTTTCTTAAAAAGTTACATTTTTGATGTAAAAGTTACATTTTTTATATTTTCAATTGATTACTTATCAAAACGTTCGATTTTAAGAAATGAGTAGCTACATGCAGCTTTACTACGGCGAGGTTTGCGACTTAATTATGCCAGGCTAATGGGCGGTATCTCAATTGTCATACATAGTTGCAACAGACAGACAGACAAAGTCGTAACTTGTAGGTTCTCTTGTTACCTTTTCTGTATGGAAGCCTATAAATTGACTCTTTTGGTCCCGGTTAGATACGTTTGACCTTTTTTTTAAATAGAGTTTCATTATTCACAAAAGTTACGAAAATTTCATTTACAACAAAAGTTACTTACATGTTACGCCAGCCGGTCAAAAATTACGAAAAATGTAAGAAATGTAACCATCTGGCAACACTGATGAAGATGCGTCCACATCAATTCACCCTTCCGCAGCGATTCAGCTTCAGCATTAAATGCGTATAAGTGTAGCTATCCATTTATCATACTGAAGAATGCTTATTCATGATAAAGCATGAGGACGGCTGCTTAAGACGTGAAACTAGATGCTTGCGAATGAGAATACTTGATTACGCGTGAGACATTACGCTTGCGATTGATAACTGCTGCTTAAGCGTGAGCTGGGAAGCTTGCGAATGAGAAAGGCTGCTTACGCATGGGGTGCAAGGAGTGCGGGCGGTCAACCCCGTCATTATTAAAGTGCAGTTGACATATCCATAAAGGTTTTCAACTTCAACTGCGGCATAATGTATGCGATTCAATTCAATAGCAAGCGATCGCATACTTTAGCGGATGAAAGCTTGCTATTACTTTAGCTTTAAAAACGTGCGTTAGCTCCCTTTAGCACCTGAACACGTGTAACTGTGAGGTCTGCAGGTCCTCAGGAGTGGGTGTTTGGTTGGGGAAGCAAAGATTGGTAGCCAGGGAAGAAGGTATTTATTTCATAAAAACAATAAGGCACAATATTGTGCCTTGGAACGGTATAATACACTGCACTGTAGAAAATAACAGAATACAAATCTCTGAATCACAATACGAATAATATGATAGTACTTCAAAAGTTTAAAGTAGGTATTTAGTTCTAATATAATTATTTTTTATTAAAATAACAGCATATCTGAGTACATGAATATCGATCGGAAATCAAGATCGAACTGCGCTGCCCATAATGGCTGCGCAAAGTCACATGGAATTCGAAAATGTAGTTCGAATTTTAAAATTTAGAGAAAAGATAAGTCAGAAAAACGGCCAGAAAGTTTGTATGTAACGGTCCGATACACGCATCGTTACAGTAACAGCTTTAACTTCCGATGCGTATAGTGTGTCCAAAATCCAGCTAAATGCGATTCGATGCTGATATATATGTCTTCACCCGCAGCCGCCGGCCATAAACACATTTTTTTTACATAATCACAGCCAACTTTGACTTTCAATATCGCATCAATCATACCTAGACAGGTGGCGAAGGACCACGAGCCCCTGGTCCTTCGAGCCGGATTTCGCGTACCCGGCGAGGGCATCGGCCTCCGGGCCTTCACCTCGGAGAAAGTAGGAGCTGGGAGCATCTCGCCTATTTAGTTCGTTCACTCCGGGACAGAGTATGGAGCGGCCGATTGTTTATTATGACTACAATTAAAAAAGACGACCGCTTTAGCCTAGTTGGTAATGACCCTGCCTACGAAGCTGGAGGTCCCGGGTTCGAATCCCGGTCAGGGCATTTATTTGTGTGATGAACTCGAATATTTGTTCCTGAGTCTTGGATGTTTTCTATGTATTTAAGTATATATTTATCTATATAAGTATGTATATCGTCGCCTAGTACCCATAGTACAAGCTTTGCTTAGTTTGGGACTAGGTCGATTTGTGTACGATTGTCCACAAATATTTATTTATTTATTAATTATTTATGCTGCTACAAAATTTTACAATAAGTGTAGCCTAGTGGTAAGGCACGTGACTTTCGATTACAAAAAAAAATCTATGATATGCATTAAATTAGTGTACAAAAATAGGCTTTCAAAATAGTACCTGAACCTAATAACAGGAATTTATAGGTAAAAATACTTAAATATTAACATATTGCTGTAGAAGGTGGGTAACACAGTGGTAAAAACCATTTTTTCATACAAATGGTGAGACATCCAAGGACCACTGAGTCACTCGATGTATGGATATTAGCTCTGGTTCGTTAATTACCAAAACTATCGGAAGTGATACTGCAATTAAACCTCTTTCTAAATAACTATACAAAAATATGAAGCGAGGGCCACGTATTCCAAAATCTTGCATGCAAAAAAAGTGTCTTAAAATTATGTACATGAAAAAGTAAAATGGCCGATAAACCTAGGATGTAACGAATCGATCAAGGCCAATACTGTCTCATTTGATAAAGGTTTAAGGGACGGAAAACGTTGCTGCCCAAAGCACTAATTCTACGAGAAAATAAGTTCCAAACGGCCGACGGCGACGACTCTCTCTATCGCACGATGCGGGCGCAAGACCCCGACGGGTGAAAGGGAAAGAATATTTCGAAATGGCCGTTCTCGCCCCGCATGATAGGTTCACAGTTAATAGTCTTAAATACTGTGCCTCTGTTACCCCTTAGTAATTTCAATACAATCAGATTTTACGACCAGTCGAACACCCAAACTCAAACTCAAAACTCAAAATATTCTTTATTCAAATAGGCCTAGCAACAAGCACTTTTGAATCGTCAGTTATATATTACATAAATTGAATCTAATTATTCAGAGCAATTTATTGATGCATATGAAATTTTAAAAAAGACATGAATTACTATAATGTATGTCAAAAGAGAGTATAATAAATTCACAAAAAGATCGTCAATATGTAAAATAAAAACATAAAAAATTGTATAATCTAGACAGTTTCTAGAATAAAATCTGAATGTCAAGAGGAAAATTTAACGTCAACATCTAATGTCATAGTTATGAAAATAGTCATTAAGATGTAATGTCATAATTATTAAAATATAATTAGTATTTCAACCACAATTATACCCACGGTGTTTTATCATTCATGTAGTCTTTTGTGCTATAATATGCTTTCGATATGAGTTTATGCTTTACATAAGTCTTGAATTTATTAATAGATAAATTAGTCACGTTTGTAGGTAGTTTATTATAAAACTTTACACAATTACACATGAATGATTTTCTTATTTTTTGGAGCCGAGTGGAGGGTACCGCAAGCTTATATTTGTTTCTAGTATTAATATTATGTATGTCACAGTTCTGTCTAAAATTTACAATATTTTTGTGTACATACACAATATTGTCATAGATGTATTGACAATGCATTGTCATTATATTAATGTCCTTGAACTTATCTCTAAGTGAGTCTCTATGTTTCATCTTATATATTGCTCGAATAGCCCTCTTCTGCAGAATAAAGACAGTATTTATCTCTGCAGCACTGCCCCAGAGTAAAATACCATACGACATAATACTATGAAAGTAACTAAAATATACTAATCGAGCTGTCTTCACGTCTGTTAATTGACGGATCTTGCTCACTGCAAATGCTGCAGAACTCAGTCTATTCGAGAGATTAGCAATATGGGGACCCCATTGGAGTTTTGAATCTAATGTCAAACCAAGAAAAACAGCACTATCAACTAGTTCCAATTCCTCATCTTTCACAGTGACACTAGTTTGCGTGTGATTTACGTTACTCGTGACGAACTTAATACATTTAGTCTTTTTCTCATTTAACAATAAATTGTTGACATTAAACCAATTAACTATTTTAGAAATGGCATTAGATACATAATTACAAGCTTGTTGTTGCCGTGTGACTTTGAATATGAGTGAGGTATCGTCAGCAAACAATACTATATCATGGTGGGTCTTTACGAGGTATGGCAAGTCATTTATGTAGATAAGGAATAGGAAAGGTCCCAATATTGATCCCTGCGGTACACCCATAGAGACCAATGAACCCGGCGATCGCTGTCCATTCACGTCGACCCTTTGTATTCTATCATGTAAGTAAGAGTTTAGCAAATTCAGTGCCGATCCTCGAACTCCATAGTAGTGTAGTTTCCTGATCAAAGTTTCATGACATACGCAGTCGAAGGCCTTGGACAAATCACAGAAGATACCTAAGGCATCATGTGACTCCTCCCAGGCATCGAATATATGTTTTGTTAGCTCGACAGCAGCGTCAGTTGTCGAGCGACCCCGCGTAAAACCAAACTGCTTATGATGCATTAAATTGTTAGCATTAAAATGTTTTATTAATTGGGACAAAACTAGTTTTTCAAAAATTTTGCTAAATGTAGGTAGCACAGATATTGGTCTAAAATTAGTGGGGTCAAAAGTGCTACCAGACTTGAATAAAGGAGTTATTTTACTGTATTTCATTAGATCAGGAAACTCACCACAATCAACACTGTTATTAAATACAACCACTAAATCAGGCGCTATGACTTCTATTAGAAATTTGACAGAATGGACAGAGACTCCCCAGAGGCCCTTACATACAGTTTATTTATTTATTTATTTTTATTTATTTAAAGGGAAACATACAGCAAATAATAATACAGAACATGATAGAAATCTGAATGATGACAATAGCCAAAAACAGTTTCCACTGGAAATTATGTTCACATAATCTTTGCTCTGTAAGTAAAATGTAGTAAACATATAAACGTTATAGTAAATAATCTAAACGAAATAACAAATTTAAATACGAATTACATTAAATTGACAAAAACAAAATTTTTGAATAAAAAGGGATAAAAGAAAGAAACCTGAGCAAAAGAAAAAACAATATCACAAGAAGCAAGACAACAAACTGATGGAATAACAAGCAAAAGTAAAAATAAAAAAGTAACAGTTTAGTTGGAAACTTGAACATTTGCATACTGTGACTATATTTATATTACGTAACTCCTGTACCTGCGTATTATTGCAAATAAACCTTTTTATTCTATCTAACATTATCTAGGCGACTCCACAGCGCTCCTGTCCCAAAATCCCAAGGCTGCGCGGAAGAAAGCTCAGAAAGCGATAGTGGAATGCCCCGGCGCTGCGCGTGTCTCCCCCCGCAGGAGGAGCGGGAAGGAGGGGAGGGGAGTGCAACGCCTTACCATTTCTCTTTTATGGTGGGAAATGGTGGGAAGAGCATACAAAGGTTTTCGTGAAGATCGGGATGAGTTTTAAATAACCTTTTTTTAACTACGACAGTGGCAAACTAGCATACGGCCTGCCTGATGGTAAACAGAGATTGTAGCCTATGGTCGCTTTCGACTGCAATCACCGACCCATTTTTGACATGAGGATTGTTAACCAAATGACGATAACGGTTAAGTTTGCCTCAAAACAAGACGAATGTAACTTTATTTAAGTCTAGAAACCCTTTTTTTGAACCTGACTGTGGCTTTATAGGCCGGGCCCAAATAAAGCGATAGGAGTGCGCGGTTGGAGAGTAGCCTGGGGATAATCCAAGGGAAACTTCCGATAGGATTACTCTAAGAGTTTGCGCTCCAGTAAGATTAGTTGAGCGGCTTCCACCAAATCTGAGGTGTGAGTGGAATCGAGCTACTAGGAGTTTTGTAGCTGACAAACCTAAGCTAACCCAGCTGAGAAGATTCCAGCAAGAAACTTAGCTAGGCACGACCTGGGTCGAACTAGAAAACCAGAGAGATTACTGACTTTACCTAGAAGAAGATAGGCTTGTCAAAAATTGCTAAGACACCTTTTTATATTTTTTCACCTCACTAGCTCGGAAAGCCCTTTTTTATTCTTTAAAACAGATAGCAAAACTGCATTTTATCCACAAGAGTGCAAAGAATAATTTAAATCCGAACGTGCTATTTGTAACTTTTTTAAACAAATAACATGTAAAGGCCAATCCAGACAGTCCAGCAACAATAACCTTATATTGTGCTGTTGTTTTAAAAAAAAATAGTACCTACGCCAAATCTCGGGAATAGGTAGTGGACCGCAGGCATCTAATTATATTTAGGATGCAACTGTACTGGAATAACGTTAGGACTAGGAGGAGCAAACTTTGCTGTGAGTGCTAGTGAGGTGAAAAAATTTGTGTTATACATGGCTGCAAAGTTACTTTACGTCTCGTGTTTGGCAACACTCACTACGCTCAGGATTCTATTTTTGAACAATTCGCTAGCCCGTAGTTCAACCCTTAGAATCAATTCGCTCTTCAATTCCACACTCGCTGTTAAAATACTAATTTGCACCCTTGTATAACAATAGTAGATTGTGTCTCAAGGGAGCAAAATGATATATTTACGGCGAGGGCGGTATCTTGAATTCTGAGTGAAGCGAAAGATTCTACAATAGAATCCTGAGCGTAGCGAGGGATTCTAAAGTAGAATCTTGAGCGTAGCGAGGGATTCAAGTGTTTACGCCCAAGACGGAAATAATTTTGCTACCGTGTGACACATACTGCTTTTCACACCGTCTATGAGGCCCGCTGCTAAAAACATGAAATATCTTACAAATGATTTTAATACAGAATGTCACATACAGCTTTTCACACCTTCTATGAGGAAAAGAGTCATTGTTGCCCTCAAATGAGGGAAGAAAAGTACAACTTTGATCCCCCATTCGAGGGCAACAATAACTCTTTTCTGAATAGCAGGTGTGAAAATAACTATTTTCTGACGCAATTTTTTATCTATATATACACTTCAATTATGGACTAATTTGACTTGGATTTGGGCTGAGGAACATGCTGGTTCACAAAGAAAGTATAAAATCTGATATCCGCATATACCAGGAGTGCATGAAAGCGCAGAAGCAAACGCGTCCGACATGAAAGTGATCCCACTAAAGACTTCAATTATGGCTGAGATACGCGTCATACTCGTGATCGGGTGCTGTTTGTGGAGTCCGGTCTGTTCATGCTTGCTAGGACATAGTGACTACGTTAATACTAGTGTCTTTTTATAGGGGATTGACGAGAGACATCATCCTGTTATGGATTCGTTTTTATTATCAGTGACTTAGAGACCATATACATCTCTAACAATATTAAATTAATTTTAATTTTGACGCTCAGGGACCATGTACATCTCTGGGATAATATATTAATTTCACTCCTTGTTTAATCTTGAGACCTTATACATCTCTAACTTAATATTTGTAATAGATACCTAACTTTGCAAGTTTATCTTCACTGTATGACATTAATTTTGTTATAATTGTTAAAATAGAAATTATTATTCCTTCTTGAACTGTAAATTAATATTTTGACATGAGAAATGTATTGCTTATTATAGTCAGACTTTCTTAAATTGTAAATTAATATTTTGACATGTAAAAGCGCCTCTGTGGCCTATTTGCAGAATAAATGTTTGTATTTGTATTTGTATTTGTATGGACTAATTTGACCATATCATGCATACCATGATGCTTCACAAAGAAAGTATAAACTCTGATATCCGCATGTACCAGGAGCGCATGAATGCGCAGGAGCAAACGAGTCCGCCATGAAAGTGATCCCATCCATCTTCCAGAGAACTTTCTCCCGCGGTCAAGGAACCTCATTCTCGCTTCGTTTGCCCTTTCCGAGGGTTCAAAGACCTGCTTGGTCCCAAACCCTAGACGTGGCTCGTTAACACATTTGTAAGAAAGGGCTTTTGAGGAAGAAACATTAGAAAGGAAACATAAGTGCCCATTAGGTACAATACTCGTACAATACAAATACTCTTTATTGCACACCTCACACAAATGAAACAGCTACACAGAATCAAACCAACAACAGTATACAGTATAAGATTTCAAGCTTACATGGTCATTTACATTAGAATTACGATTTGAAACGGGATATTTACCATGTATAATTGTATTTTTGAGTTCCCGATATTTCGGCACTGTTGCAAGCGCCATTATCAAGGATTAACATCGGGAACTCAAAAATACAAATATACATGGTAAATATCCCGTTTCAAATCGTAATTCTAACAGTATACAGGTAGAGGTAGACAACAGGCGGTCTTATCGCTAAAGAGTGATCTCTTCCAGACAACCTTTGGGTACGTAGCGGAAAAAATAACATAAATTAATCAGAAATTATTATGAAACAGAATTATAAAATATACAAGCATGGGTACATTACATTTACACGTACTAAGAAGTATAGAGAAACTGTCCAAGAAAGAATTTTGAAAACCAAATGTCAATTTTATGAAATGGTATTTAAAATAATTTAACAATACTGATCTATGATGTTTTTAGGGTTCCGTTCCCGAAGGGTCTAAACGGAACCCTGTTGCTGTCAAAACTTATTTTTAAATGTTTTTCAGGGGGGCTCCATACCAGGGACCGATACCGGAGTTTTTAAAAAACCCTGAATTAGCCCAATATTTTGGATTATTTCTTGCTCTTTACGTAGGGCTGAATCATGTATTTAGGTAACAACGTCGTATTATTAGATTGTCCCATTAAAAACGAAATAATGAACCGGTGACCGTAATAATATCCGTATTTTTCTATGGAGAAAATACCGGTATCCGATCACTGCTCCATACACCTAAAGGCAGGTGCGAAAAACAAATTTTGACTTACCCCATCGAGTGTAGTATCGTTGTTTAGATCTCATTGTGTAAAGAAATGAAATACATTTTGTTCAAAAAAAAATGGAAAAGAGGAATGAGACACCACCAAAATCAGCTTTTTTTTCAATTTTTTTTTTATGTTATAGGGGGCAAACGAGCAGACGGATCGCCTGATGGTAAGCAATTACCGTCGCCCATAAACACCTGCAACACCAGAGGAGTCGCAAGTGCGTTGCCGGCCTTTCAGAAGGGAATACGCTCTTTTCTTGAAGGTTGTGCGTTAGAATTTGATTTCCCATTAACCTTTAAAATTCTATTTCGGTGATAATGTTAATTTACGTATATTTTACCAACAAATACTAATATATTGATAAATCTCATTGAAAATTCCGTATTTTACGGTTGGTACGGAATCCTAAATGCACGTTGTTTTTTGACTACTTCGTTATTTTTTTTTGAGTATGCTCCACCAAATATAATTAACTGATTTTGCGTATGCTAGTAGCTAATACTAGAAGCAATATATATGATTTTTTTCATAGTTGTACTTTCAACAAAAACTTGTTTAAAAGAGCTGTCAAAAAATAATTTGATATTTATTTCTTTTATTTCTCACGTATAAAATATTAATAAAATTATAGGGTATACTCCCACTCAACCTACGTAACTGTGATTTTGTTTCAATACTCTAGCTGGTATGGATCAGAAGATACAAGAGTTTGAAAAAAAATGGGATAAAAATACATTTTTGACATTATCTCTGTGACAGTTCAAGATAGAGGGCTGAAAGTTGGAGTGATTACTAGTTATGAGGCCACCAACACTTGACATTTACCAATTCGAATATTCCTGACAGGGGCCACACGTCCTTCCTTAGCCTGCTAAGCCCTTTAGGTACATTTACCTTCGGCATCTAATTGTTCTAATAATTTTATTCTATTTATGAATGCCAATGATTATTAAATGCCATTGATTACCCTCATTTGCATGGACTTCACGATACAATGGAACTACAAATAATTACCACAAAAAGAAGCTGTTAATGATTTCATTTAATAATGAGGAAGTGTATCATCCTTGGTTAAGGAAGGAATCCAAGAATAGACTTAAGGAAACCATAGTAACGCAAAAGACAAACAAAAACTTCCCATGATAACTTTATATTCGGTATCGTGTTCTGATTAGGAAAAAGTAGATTTTTTTTGACGCAATCATGTCATAGACAACAGCCGGGATCAACGGTCTAACGTGCCTTCCAAAGCACGGGAGCGCTCAGTTAACCACTCAAAGCGGTCACCCATCCAATAACTGACCTAGGCCGACGTTGCTTAATCTCGCATACCGCACGCGGTACGCGGCCGCCGCTGGGCCACGAGCGCTCACTACATCGTGTACGTGGCTTCTCATTCCTTTGTTTTACAATATTTTTAGCGGTTAGCCTAGTGGGTAGTGCACCTGCCTGTGAAGCTGACGGTCCTGGGTTCGAATCCCGGTCAGGGCAAATATTTGTGTGATGAGCATGAATATTTGTTTCTGAGTCTTGGATATTTTCTATGTATTTAAGTATTTATATCTATTAAATATATCTCTAGTACCCATAACACAAGCCTTCTTGAGCTTACTGTGGGGCTAGTTCGATTTGTGTAAGATTGTCCTCTAATATTTATTTATATATTTTTAAACAAATAAATAACGTATTTATCTACTCAATAAGCTCTAAACAACGATACCCCACTCGATGGGATAGGTCAAAAAAAATAGTTTTATGAGTCCCCATAAATGATACGTCGATTTTTACGCGCATACGCAATCGATCGGCGTCACTAATGCGGAGACTAAGGGGCAGCTAATAGCATCCTGAAAACCAGTGTTGCCAACTTAGCATATTTTCTGCTAAATTTAGCATATTTTCGACTTATTTGGCAGAAAAATTTTACATTTAGCATTTAGCATATTTTTAGCATATTTTTTTCAGGTCATGAATCTGTTAAAAAATATATCGTATTTCAATCTTTCGCTTGTTCGTGACTCAAAATAAGCACTCGCAGCAAAAAACAACTTTGCTCTCTTGTTGCATAAATAACTAGTTCAACACAGATATAATTAATAAATGGCTCTACTTTAAGCTAAAATATTTCAGCGTAACCTTAAATTAAATGCGACTTATCTTTCTTTAATTAAGCCCGTTACGCGGTGATTGTTATCATACTACTAGGGTGTCAATATTATCGTGGTGTTGAATATTGTATGCATTATGCTTCAATATTCATGAATACACGGTCAGTCAATACGTATTGTATTAGAAGTGTATCACATGATGATAATCAGCGTGTAACTGATGCCAATCTCATATTATATGTATGTCAGTACTTTCTTAAACTCCTTCCTAATATATCAGTAATATTATTTTTTAATATACACATATATTTATTATAAATAAATCATTCATAAAAAAAGCTTATAAATCGGCATCGGCGAGCACTTCAACGGCCGCAGAGTAGTTACCTGACGGCCCTGACGCTTATGAAGAAGATATTATAATACTATTCGAATACTCGTAAGAATAATATTACAATATCTTCTTTACTCACCATTTTTTTATCGAAACGAAAACGAGGGAAATTCGTGTCAACCCCCCTCTGTCGGTGCGACAGAGAGGGAGTAACGCGAACTTGGTTCGTTTTCGTTTCGCGGTAGCAACTCAGGGACGCTACCGCGACAGCAAACGAAATGTTCTCCCTCTGTCGCACTTGCATGTTCGGACGTAAGTGCGACAGGGAGGGAAAACTTTGTTTGCTGTTCGCGGTAGCAATCCTGTTACTACTACGAAGATTAGACAGCTAATTTGATAATTAAAGACGCAATATTGATAACTAGTACGATTTTTATTTAGCATATTTTCAAAAAAATTAGCAGATTTTAGCAGATTTTCGTATATAGTTTTAGTATTATTTGAAATTTCGAGTTGGCAACACTGCTGAAAACGTTCGTTGATAAACTGGATGCACCACTACCGAGACACTGGAACAAACTGCATATAGGACCAGTGTCGAGGGATGGTGCATATAATTCTTTTTTTTTTGTATTTATTTTTTTTTGACATTGTAATTTATTCTTATTTTATTTTTATTTTTGGTTAATGTACTCGTAATTGATATAATGTTCCTAATGTAATTTTATGACATAATATGATATGAAATGTAATAGTGTAATTTTGTCTTGTAATATGGGCTAAGCCTGAAATAAAGAATTATTATTATAAAAACAAATAAAAATAAATTTTGACTATTTGTATGGCTTTGGATCAACAAGATGCTTATACTGTGAAAATTTGAAGACTGTAGCTCCAACCGTTTGGCTGTAAAACCTGTGTCACAGACGACGGACGGACGAACGGACGCGTGAGTGACAAGAATAGGGTTCCATTTGGATCCTTCGGGTACGGAACCCTAAAATAGAAAAAGCATGTAATTAAGTGTGTACAGAATACTTTCGCAGGACTGACGGTCGATGGGGCCAGAAACTGCTTGAGTGGCGTCCACGCACCGGAAGACGAGCTGTCGGTAGGCCTCCGACAAGGTGGAGTGATGACCTGGTGAAGGTCGCGGGAATCCGGTGGAAACGAACGGCACAGGACCGGTCTAAATGGCGAGCCTTGGGGGAGGACTATGTTCAGCAGTGGACGTCTTTCGGCTGAAATGATGATGATGATGATGATAATACTTTAAATAGTTATGTCCATATATAGCCCTCCTTGTCGTATCCGACGACGGCGACCCTTACAACTGTAGCACTACCATGAGTTTACAATGACCGTATTCGCTAGCGTCTGCGTAAACGATTTGTATGCACAAAAGTACAGCGCCTCTGGCGGTCACTCATAGAACTAAGGATCGGTAGTATGAGTTCTACGGTAAATTACCTATCGAAAACTAAACGCTAGCGACTGACGTTTTGTAGCTGTCAAATGGCTGTTACCGTAGAAAATAGGCACCATGAGTTACAAACTTGACAGATGCTATCGAACAATCCGCTATCGAGTGTAGTAACTATTTCACTATAACGCTACCATGAGTCGACAGTGACCGTACTCGCTAGCGTCTGCGTAAACGATTTGTATGTACATTAGTACAGCGCCTCTGGCGGTCACTCATAAAACTAAGGATCAGTTCTACGGTAAACTACCTATCGAAAACTAAACGCTAGCGACTGACGTTTTGTAGCTGATTCCATAGAAAATCGGTACCATAAGTTACAAACTTGACAGATGCTATCGAACAATACGATATCGACTATAGTAAACTATTTCACTAGCAAATTGGGCCGTGAAAACATTGGAATACTTAGGTTATAAATTATTTATAATAATAATTTATTTAACTTGAACACATTTTACACGGAAAGATAGTCAGTGGATCCCAAACTAGGCCGTGCCTGTATCTTGGGAACCAAAAAGTGATTTGAAGAAATTTGAAGCACTATTTATAAATAATGTCTGCAAGGCATTACTTAGTGTGGGATATGTTACCGAAAGGCTGCATATGAAGACGAACGACGTGAACAGAGAAAATTTCAAGCTGTTATGATCTGGATGGTGTAAGTACCTGAACAAAATCAAGGTAGGGTCGCTAGGCCAGTTACGCGGCCTGCGTCAGTTTGTGGCCTTTTGAAGAACGAGATTTTGTCAATTAAAGATAACATTTTTACATGCCCTAAAGAAATAGTAGCAAAAAAATATCCTTTCAGTTCACCAACTCATCCAAGTGGCCCTAAACTGGCGCATCAAATTAACAGGCCGTAAACTCACCTACCGACCCTACCTATTCTATAATAGAAAATAATAAATATAAACTAGCTGCACCCTCATAATATACTAAGTACCGAGAACGTAGGCGGACCCGCGGGATGGGACGAGATGTAGCTTATGTCTATTTCAATTTATATACTGGATTTATGAAATTGGATTGGTTGTTCAGAAGATAACTTAAAAATAAATATTTGTGGACAATCTTACAAAATCAACCTAGTAGGCCTACGCCAACGCCTGAGGCCGAAGCTTGTATTATGGGTACTAGGGGACGATATACATACTTTATATAGATAAATATATAGTTAAATAACATCCAAAGCTCGGGAACAAATATTCATTCCCATCACACAAAATAAATGCCCTGACTGGGATTCGAACCTGCCTCGCAGGCAACAAAGAATTACCCGTTCATAAATCTATAGATGTCAATTTGTTCTTACTATTTTCAGATTCATCAACAGAATTTGGTGCTGGAAAATGTTGATGCCAGTGTCTTATTAATGGGAGTGCTCTACAGAATCAATTAGCTAGAAGACTTGAATCAAGGCGGCCACAGTATATTCTTGTTTTAGAAATGTATTGTTTGCAAATACCTACTTTTCTGTTTTTTATTGAATAGGAAAAATAAAGAGTATGCATAACCGTTAAAAAAAAGTTTATTAAAATATATTCATTTCTATTTCCTAATGCCAAAAATTGTACAAACAAATCTAACCATTGTTCCACTATCTTTAAGGCTGATTAGAACCCACAAATATTAGTAACATATAGGGTATAATATAACTTAGATGTATTCTCAATATTATTAAATTTAAACATGTAGCTTAGGAACTAAGTATTGCCAGTCAAAGTTCCTCAGTTTTGTCACTGACACACTAACTGGCTGACCGATCATCTTTATTCTAAGGACCCACAAGCTTCTAATTTTAAACATAATTCTATTTTAGCCTATCAAGTATAAAAAACCTAAAAATATTACAATTTCAGTCACATCTTAGATATATACAAACTGCATAAGTAAGTTTGTAATACTATACAAATACATGAGTTATAATTTTGCAGTTCTTGCATCTATGATAAGTTTTTGGTTCTAGATGCCTTCATAAATTTGTATTCACACGTTTACCTACAAAAAGAAGTGAGATCCCATAAAAAACATTCCAGGTAACAGTAGGCCAAGTCTCGTCATCTACAAGTCCCTGGGATCCCAGGGATCATAACAAAAAGTGCTATTGTTTATTTTTTCACTAGGAGATGACGGTTTAACTCGTATAGTGAAAATAAACTTGAAGAGTAATCTAACCTGTCCTGGACCGATGTAAAAAATCAACAATAGCATTCTTTTGCCATGTGTCCGGAGATCTCCAAGATGGGTAGACAACGGCTTAATATTGTTATAGATATATGTGGTCTCCAAAGACAATGCCAACCAAGCTAATCCAGAACAGGATATCTCTTGACAACACCCAATAAAAGTGCTTGTGTAAGTCCTTCTGTGGGCAGATGAGAGGTTTTGCATTGGACATCTTCCCCACTGACGCTGCATTGGCGGTAAGGCCGTGTGACTGCGGCACATGCTGTCTGGCACCAGTAGCTGGATAAATATTCTCGAGAGCCGAGGCGCAAGTTCGTCGCCGTGTATTAGGCCATTCAGACCCGTCTCACTCAAGTCTGGAAAATACAAACAAAATATAAATCAACAGGCCAGTCTCACTCTGTTTGTGTTCTCTGTTGTCTGGAGGATACAAATTAAATATAAATCACACTGTCTTAAGCCGTCGTCTCCCGACGAAAAAAAATAAACAATAGCATTATTTTATTATGATCACGGGGATCCCAGGGACCGGTAAACGACAGGTTTAAATAAAGACATTATTGTCTGTATAGACCTTGTCTAGGGAGCCTTATGTTCGGCCCGCTAAACAAGGACGCAGACATAAATAATTTCCACCTTTAACAGTTGATGGTAGCAATTAACATTATTAAGATGTTCGTCCAAAATAGATACTTACTGCTGCATATTTAATTAACCAGTAACTGGAATTACGAGGCACTTGTACGCGTTTTTATAAATCATAACCTCAGATCATAACAAAAACAAACGACTGTCACCTACGGGTTATTTCTATATTTTTAAAAGGGATGGATACTTAGATTTTTGCCTAATATCGTCCGTGCTCTGTCTTTTTAGTATAGTTAGAAAGAGAGATAGCTTTGTTTGCTGTGAAGTTAGGTACGTCACTCGTCGTAACTTTTACTACACGATGGATCGAGCTTACGTGAGCGAACGTAGTAAACGTCTAATTGACTCATGGTGCCAGTTCAATCGAAATCTATTCGAACCGCGTTAACACGCTAGCGACTGTAGTAAAATAATGTCATTTTTCTATAGCAAGTCATGGTAACTGTACATCGAGACCCATCTTCAATTGAAGAACGTAAAAAAATAAGAGTTTTGAATCGACAACATATATCGGCAAAACTCGGATTGTCGCGTATTTGTATACTAAATAATGACAAAAACGATCGGCCATATTGTGGCCATACTTGTTTGTTGCCATTGACGGATGCGTTCAGAAAATTTATGATTTTATTTATTGACATTGATGGCGGGTGCGTTCAGGAATTGTGAACGATAAAAATCATTTCAACGAGTGGACAGCCGAATGAATTAAAGTGGGTGACAGACCAGAGGGGCTACTCAGAACTTTGTATAGTGCCGTCCCTATCACTCGTATATTGTATAACACGAGAGTGAAAGGGATGGCACGATACGAAGTTCGGATTTCAAAGTTAGGAGTACAGAGGGGCTAATAATAACTTCTAAATCCTAACTTCGTATAGTGCCGTCTCGTTCACTCATATAGTGTATAACACGAGACTGAAAGGGACGGCACGATACAAAGTTCAGAGGACAGGCCCAGTAGGGCTACCGCGAACAGAAAACGAACGAAGTTCGAATAATCTCCCTCTCTGTTATTATATATGGAGATATTCGAACTTCGTTCGTTTGCAGTTCCCAGGGGTTTTCAGGGGGGGAGAGCGAACACTTCGTTTGCTGATCGCGGTAGCGCCCCAGAGGGGCTGCCGAAGTTTTTTCTCTCTGTCTCACTTATGTGCAAACTTGCAAGTGCGACAGAGAGGGAATACTTCGTTTGCTGATCCCGGTAGCGCCACAGGCCCAGGGGTGCTACCGCGAACAGCAAACGAAGTTTTCCCTGTCTGTCGCACTTGCACGTTCGGACATAAGTGCGACAGAGAGGGAAAACTTCGTTTGCTGTTCGCGGTAGCGCCCCTTAACTGGTACACGAGTTTTAAATTTTTTATTTTATTTTATTCATAAACAATGCATTAATTGTGTTTGAAATAATAGGCAACAAATAAGACAAATAGATTAGGATTAAATATAAATAAAAACAATCTAGGAAAGATGTCAAAAATTCATGTCATGCTAGGTAATTAATAATAAGTTTACATTCATTTACATAAATACACTACAATAATGCACAATATCATCTAGATTAAGGTATACACTTTATAAAATAATGTACTTACTGTCAAAGACTAAGAGTCTGGGCGCTACCGCGAACAGCAAACGAAGTTTTCCTTCTCTGTCTCACTTATATGCAAACTTGCAAGTGCGACAGAGAGAGAAAACTTCGTTTGCTGTTCGCGGTAGCGCCACTGGGCCTATACTTCGAAATCAGAACTTCGTATCATGGCGTTCCTTTCACTCCCGTGATTTCACTATATGAGTGAAAGGGACGAATTTCGGAGTAGTCCCTCTGTTCACCTGTCAAGTGTCATAAACTCCTCCACTACATGAAAACACTATTTAAATAGAATCTTTTTGAGTTTAGCTCCAAATGTGTGTTAACTTGTTATTAATTTTATTTCTCCTGTTGTTGTTGTTTGTTTACCTGTTGGATCGCCGGCGAACTTACTCGGCGGTTTTTAAGTACGCGTACTAAGAGCCGTAAAAACGAAGACTTAATCGGGTGTCTGTCACCGGCTTAATTAATGTTAATGGAAGATGATCGATGGATGGCTGGCTAAAGAACTGGCGAATGGAGGATGACTAGCTGTATTTTCCTCAGAAGTATTTTCTGCGAACCACGAACCGGAAACGATGTATCTCCCTCTCTATCGCTCGGATTCACTAGTGCGACAGAGAGGCACATATTTCGTTTTAGGTTAGCGGTAGGCCCTGTGTCTTATTACTATCTCTGTCGCACTTGCACGTTCGGTATAATGTACTTACTGTCAAAGACTAAGAGTCTGGGCGCTACCGCGAACAACAAATGAAGTTTTCTCTCTCTGTCGCATTTACGTCCGAACGTGCAAGTGCGACAGAGAGGGAAAACTTCGTTTGCTGTCGCGGTAGCGCCCCTGCTCTGTTAGCTGTGAAGTTAGGCACGTCACTCCATGACATAATGATTACTACACGATGGATCGAGTTAACGTTAGCGAGTGTAGTAAACGTGTACTTGACTCATGGTGCGAGTACAATAGAAAACTATTCGAAACGCGTTAATACGCTAGCGACTGTAGTAACGTAACAAGAGTTTTCGATGCCAACTCATGGTAAGCGTACTGTCTCTGATGAGCGCGGATATGGCTCGCAAAACCGAATTTGGATATAAATGTTCGGTCGCACTGTGTGCAGTATAACTGCCCCTGATCATTTCTTGTGTAGGAATATGAGGGCTTGGGCCGAGTCTTCCGTAGATGGCGCTTATGGTCCAGGTGTTCGAGTCGAGTTTCTTCAAAAGAAGCTACACCTTTTCGGACTCTATTACGCCATTCCGGTCTCATCGATGCAAGGTCCTCCCAGCGCTCAACAGGAATATCACAGGCTTTGAGATGGCGTTTTAATACGTCTTTGTATCGCAGAAACTGCCCCCCACGATTACGTTTCTCATCCGCAAGCTCAGAATAGAACACGGATTTTAGGAGTCTGGTCGATTCTAGAGAAAATTGGCTGTCCATCGAAGGTTTACAACCTAATAAGGCAGTTTCACGTCAATATTAAAATAATACCACTTGGGTCATTATACTTTTTCATGACCAGTTTTCTATTACAAAAAAAATCTATGATATCTATTGAATCAGTGTACAAAAATATAATTTGGAAATAGTACCTGAACCTAATAAAAGGAATTTACATGTAAAAATACTTCAATATTAACATATTGCTGTAAAAGGTGGGTAACACAGTGGTAAAAACCATTTTTTCGTACAAATGGTGAGACATCCAAGGACCACTGAGTTACTCGATTTATGGATATTAGCTGTGGTTCGTTAATTACCAAAACTATCGGAAGTGATACAGCAATTAAACCTCTTTTTAAATAACAATACATAAATATGAAGTGAGGACCAAGTATTCCAAAACTTGCATTTAAAAGAAAAGTGTCTGAAAATTATGTACATGAAAAAGTAGAATGGCGCAGTTATGTACGCGACCGTAAATCAGTGTAGATATGACCCAGCTTCTAATAATCTGAAACAGTTACGATACAAAACATGTGAACACGCAAAAACATCGTAAACAGAGTTACGTGAGAAGTCGCGTAATCGGTCGACGCATCCACTCGCGCGCAGCTAGCGTTTGACCTTGGTCGTGATCCAACTATACATAACATTAGCGCCCCTGTGAGCTGTAGATCTCGCGAGTGATATTTTTATACGTTTTCAACCCCCATTTCCTACGTTTTCAGCCCCCGTTTATAAAGTTTTCAACCCCTATTTCTTAAATTTTCAGCCCCCATTTCTTACGTTTTCAGCCCCCATTTCTTAAGTTTCAGCCCCCGTTTATTACGGTTCAACCCCCATTTCTTACGTTTTCAACCCCCATTTTTTACGTTTTCAACCCCTTCGCTCCGTCTTTTTGGAAAAAATCCAAAAACTGAATTGACAGTCAATCACATATAATATCGAACCTGCTACAAAATTTCCCGAGAATCACTTTAAAAATTCAACTTTTAGAGGAGACCAGCCGGAAACACTAAAACATTTTTGCCTAAGCTGAAACGGAGATACTTTGCTCGCTCGGTCAATTAAACTAGTTCTTCTCGGGCTGTCGCGTGTAAAAAAATTGTTTTTTTTACTACCCTATTTGAGTGTCCCACTGCTGGGCAAAGGTCTCTCCTCTTTCCTCCATTCGGCCCTATACAAAAAGAAAAAGATATATAAATGATATTTATTAAGCATTTTTTTTTAAATATAAACAAGGAAAAACAGCTTCCAATAAAAATTAAGTTCATAAAATGCAAAACATGGTAGAAATATAATAATTGTAGTAATTTAAAAGGAATAATTTATAAGAATAATACTCGTAATAACATCATGAATCATAAAACAATGATTCCGCATCAGATCGGTCACCTTGCGGTGATTATAAAAGCCATCATTGTATTTACAACACCTTGAACTAAGGGCAATAAGGACAGCCATCTTAGGTAAAACCTTCTTAGATCTAATTGCGCCCGAGACGCCTAACTTAGGTATAATTTCACCAAACTGGAGTAAGGACTCAATCATTGGCTTTTAACCTGACTGTGGCTTTATAGGCCGGGCCCAATAAACCGATAGGAGTGCGCGGTTGGAGAATGGCCTAGAGCAGTGGTGGGCAAAGTACGGCCCGCGGGCCAACTGCGGCCCGCGAAAGCATTTTATCCGGCCCGCCGCCGATACATCGAATTAATTAGTACATGGCCCGCGATGATTATATTTTGACGGTTCAGCCAAAAACCAGAGCAGCGGTTTTATACAAAAGTGCAGTTTTGCTGCAATTATGGCCCTCCTCCGAAATTTCTCAAGCTTACTGGCCCGCCATGAAAAAAGTTTGCCCACCCCTGGCCTAGAGAAAATCCAGGGGAAACCTCCGACACGACCACAGTGGTTTTGAACACTGGAATACTCTAAGAGTTTGCGCTCCAGTGAGATTGGTTGAGCGGTTGCAGACGAATCTAGCAGGCTAGCACAACTTGCTGCCAAGATGCATCTCGCGGGACTCGGCGATTCCTGTCTCGCTCAAACTGTACGAATTAGAAAGAGGACCGTAGACTTTTCTCTACTCGCATCGCGTCGCAGCGGCAGTTGTGCTAGCTCCGCAAAAGTGTGAGTGGAGTCAAGCTACTGTAAGTCTTGTCGCTAACTCTAGTCTAGCTGAGAAGAGTCCAGCAAGAAACTCAGCTAGGTCCGACCTGGGTCGGACTGACTCTGCCCGGTGGTACCGGGACGAATAGAGACTATATGTATCAGTGTTGTCGCGATCGCGCGATTTGCTTACCGATTTGCTTTCGGTAATATTCACATGATATATAATCAGCCATTGTCGAGCAGGTGGCGTAGATGTGAAAAGGGTACTGTAGCCTATTTACCTGCAGAAAAGGTTGAGGAATTTTGCAACTCTTCTTTTATTTTCCAAGCTATTCGGCAGTAGAATTCTTTACCTTCTGATTTAAGATGTGCTCAATCTCTTGCTGTCTTCAAAAAGCAACTAAAAGTTCACTATTTGTCTCTCCCATGACACTAAATCATTTATTTAGTAATTAACCAAAAATGAAATCCGCAACATGCTTCGTCAAATTAACTTAACATAAAGGACCGCCCCGGATCGCAGATGGCTCGAAAGTTCCCATAACCCCGGCGGCGTTGCCACGCTGAATGGCCAAAGAGATCTGTTGAGCCAAGAACGATCCGGACCGAGGATCGCAACCCCTCTCCCTCTGATACTAAATAGCTTAACTCCTTTAGACTTTGTGGCTGACTATATGTGTATGTATTTATGTATATATATATATTTATGGATATCTATATGTTTGTATTTATCTTATGATTAGTTTAGTATTAACTGATTTTTAGTAGGTTCTATGTAGTATCTCTCATGCATCACCTATCATGAATCATTGCTTGATTTGATTTCCGTTACCCTAAGGTTGTCTGGAAGAGATCGCTCTTTAACGGTAAGACCGCCTGTTGTTTGCCTCTACTCATTGTAATTATGTACTGTACTGTGTTTTTTTGCAGCCATCTTAGGTAAAACCTTGTTAGATCTAATTGCGCCGGAGAAGCCTAACTTAGGTATAATTTCACCAAATTGGAGTAAGGACTCAAACACTGGCCTTTAACCTGACTGTGGCTTTATAGGCCGGGCCCTATAAAGCGATAGGAGTGCGCGGTTGGAGAGTAGCCTGGGGAAAATCCAGGGGAAAACCTCCGGCACGACCACGCGTGTGGTTTGGAACACTGGAATACTCTAAGAGTTTACGCTCCAGTGAGATTGGTTGAGCGGTTTCAACCGAATCTGAGGTGTGAGTGGAATCGAGCTACTGGGAGTTATTTGTACTGTGTTGTATTGTATGTTCATTGCTCATTCAAAATGACAGTTCGCGATCTTCTGTCATCGGCATACCTTCGTGATCCCTTGACCGTCACGGATCAATGTAAAAATCATTAAAAAATAATCATCTTTCCGTGAGAACAATGGATTAATCTTGAAACAAACATTTCCTGGGTGGACCAGATACGTATTGTGTACCTAGGCTAGGTACTTATATGTAAAAAATCTGCGGTAATGTTTTTTTTTAATATCTCGACTATCTCGTTGATAGCAAATGGCTCCTAAAGGGGATGCCTCGATTCGGTCAGCCACGCCCCCCGTGAAAGAGACACGCTTATGTCTCTCGCGCACGACAAAACGGGATGCAACACTCTTCGGGAATGGCATTTTTAGACAAATCTCGATAAATATCTGAGTGTGTGCAGTTTTATTAAATTCTTTTATTAAAAACTAGTGTAGCGCGAGGTCTCCGAAATGTCAGATGTCATTCTTTGTGGTTGCACTACGCGGGTTAATATCTAATTAGAGCAATATGGTGACTATTTTGCAATACTTGAGCTTGATTACGACAAATATGAGTTACGGGTCAATCACTATCAGTGCTTAGAGACACTTTTGTCTTTCGGAAACTTATTTCCTCCTTTTTCCGAACAAAACGGGACTGCGCTACAATGCGGGATGTTCGATATTTTT
The DNA here is from genome assembly GCA_963556455.1 of Epiblema foenella. Taxonomy (NCBI): domain Eukaryota; kingdom Metazoa; phylum Arthropoda; class Insecta; order Lepidoptera; family Tortricidae; genus Epiblema; species Epiblema foenella. Next base: position 1,710,664 of record OY747118.1, read on the forward strand.
ACGGTACGGTTTTAATTAAAGTATTAAATACGATTAAAATGCAAACTTCGTTCTCATGCCCATAATAACCAATAACAATTTTCGACAGTGGCGCCAACTGGTGAGCACAAAAACGATGTATTTCAGAATAATCGCTGATTGAATATTGTAATTTCGTTAGCGTACGCATCCGTTTGACTAAATTTTAAGTGAATATTTGTTTATATCATTACTATACGAATAATTCGGTTATGGGTTTTAGAGGCTACTATACTATGTTTTCTTGATAATTAATGATTATTTATTGACTGAGTGAAACAAAGGTCCCTGCTTCAGCTTCGACAAAAATGCTTTCGTATGTCCGGATTTCCGTTTGTTCTCGTCTACAGGTTGCAATTCTCAACCGATTCTTGTGAAATTTCGTGAGCAAATCGATAGTTATATAGAATTTTTTTGTCGAGTCAGTTTTTGGAAATTTTCAAAAAGAATTTTTATTTCAAAGATTTTGTAAGTTTCTGCGTCCGTATTTCGGTTTGTTGTCCTCTACAGGTCGCATTTCTCAACCGCTTCTCGTGAAATTTTGTTAGCAGGTTCGATATTCATAATTGATCTTTTTATGTCAGATTTTGGAAATGATAAAAAAAAACTCACTCAGGTCTACAGCTCACAGAGCCACTAGAGTTATAGTGCATACTAGCGACGTATCAAGAACACAAGTTAATAGTAGCTCATAGACAGAGTCGCCACCTAGTAGCAGGAATTTAAAACTAAATCTAGATAATTACGTATAGATGTTAAATATATTCCCAACATGGATGTGTTCAAATAATTCACAAGTTCTTACCACCTTATTCATAATTATATGCCAAAGCTATTTTAGTTAAATTGCACTTATAGTTCGTTTGTCCTTAACTATCACTTTGACTTTACGTATGTTAGAAAGGGACAAAACACACTTTAGTTAGCACAGGCTAGTCCGTGTCTAGTCTTCAGGGAAATAAGCTAAGAGCAGACAGCCTAATTGGAATTATCTCCAGACGGTAAATTAGAATCGAACTAAACGCATCTACAACTTCATTTATGCAGTGACCGATTTAATGGATTCATTTTAAATTCAGACTTATCCAATCCATTTAGAATTGGTTTTTCATCGCTGATTTTAAGATGGGTTATTTAAACGAGCGTTTGCTTTCGTTCCTTGAGATAGAATGTAATCAATTTGCTATAAGGTAAAAGGTAAAGGGTTTTTTGCAAGGGATCGCCGATTGTTGACTAAGGTGTCTTCGGGTAATTCCGACTGTCGGTAATTCTGAAAATAACAAATCATCACTACATAGTATAAAACAAAGTCGCTTTCTCTATCCCTATGTCCCTATATCCCTATGTATGCTTAAATCTTTAAAACTACGCAACGGATTTTGATCCGGTTTTTTTTAATAGATAGAGTGACTCAAGGGGAAGGTTTTTATGTATAATACATGCATCAGCATTGCACCCGTGCGAAGCCGGGGCGGGTCGCTATTTCCAGTATAACTAAGCGATTTTGTAGCACTACAAAACATCAACAAAAAAATAACATTTCTTTTTGATGATGAGATGCAAAAAAAAATTTTATACAACGCCGGTGGCAAACAAGCTTATGGTCCACCTGATGGCAAGCGACCACGGCAGCTTATAGACGCCCGCAACTCCAATGGAGTCACGTACGCGTTACCGACCCTTTATAAAATTTGAGGATGCACTGTGTTGACAGCAGAAGGGAGAAATTTAGGTCCCTCGCTCTCAACACAGTGGCAACCTTGCTCACCTCCAGGAACACAACACTACATACTTGTATAGTAGATAATGTTATTATGGCTGTGGTCTTCTGCAAGGTGGAGGTACTTCCCCAGTTGGGCTGCTCCAAATTCGAGCAAGATGACATTTTGCTGTGCCCTACCTCTCTAAAATTATTAAAGTATATTTAAGGGTCGTCAGTTAAAAAACGCTCATCAATTTACGTCATTTTCTGTTTGAATTGATATTATGTATCTTGATATTTTCTCAATGTTACTATCTAGAACAGGACTATTGCGACCTTATGTCATAGACTTTAAATGTATTTTTTGGATTTTTCATTTAGAAATATCGTTACAAACATCACTCCAAATCGACCGTTTTCAAGCTAAAAGATTGTTTTTTTCACTGAAATTCTACTACACACAAAAAATTCAAAAAATGGCTATGTTACTATCTAAAACTTCTATAGAATCATCGTAGCCTTTAATAACCTTATCGGTATTATCAATACTTTGGTCATAATTTGAAATCAAAACATTTTTTGATTTCAAATTATGCTCTTAACAGAAAAGCAAATTGCCAATACCGAAGCAGATGTTTAGTGTAATGTTTTATAGTATTTGTGATAATCCATATTGAAAGGGACCTTATGGCGGCTGGCACTTACGCCTTTATTGCCGCTGTTCCAATACAATAGTGAATAGGTGTAACGTAAGCGCCTGCCGCCATAAGGACCCTTTCGATGTGGATTATCACATTTAGTTAGCTTCATGTAAGTTCAGTATTATAATCCACGATTTAGCTTGTATGTGCATGTACAAAATATTATTCTGTATGGCTACACATTTCACACATTGTCAATGTCATGTTGTATGTTAGGGACAGCTCTCTGATGTTTACTGTTTTATAATTTCATGTTATTTCCTAGTTGCCCTGAAAATCAGCGTCATGATTTTCATGACACTATGCTGAGCGGCACCCATTTTGGTACTAAATTTATAATTTCCTAAGTATTTATTTCTTCGCAGTGTATTCTCGTCCAATTTACCGCAGTGCCTCAAGTATGTATGTATGTATGTAAATACTTTATTGTACACAAGACAAGTAAAATAAATTATACAGAAAAAAAACAGATCAATCATGTACAAAGGCGAACTTATCCCTGTAAGGGATCTCTTCCAGTTAACCTTTGAGCAATTGAGTGAAGAATAGGAACTAGACTGTAGACAAACCAACACGTGTACAAAGATGTATTTATATAAATATTCTAGATATACAACTACACATTAATAAACATATATAACTACTAATATATAAATATATATATATATACATATATGTACATATATCTAAATAAAATATAAAATAATACATATAAATATAGTATCCAAGCAATTCACAAGTCATTGGATAACCATAATTTCTTCAACTTGCTCCTGAATGATGCTACAGACTGGGACTGTCTTAAGGACAACGGTAACTTGTTCCACAATTTTACGGCGCGCACTGTGAAAGATTTGGAGAAGGCACGGTGCTTATGCGACGGTATAGCCAGAGTGAGGTTCGCACTCGACCGCAAACGGTGACCACTACCATCAGCCATATAATTAAATCTTTCTGATAGGTAAGGAGGGGAAGCTGGGTTAAAGAGTACGTTAAAAAGCAACGACAGGACATGCACATCTCTGCGTCGTCGGATCGGTAACCAGCCGAGCTGAGAACGAAATTGGGAGATGTGGTCGTACTTGCGCAAGCCAAATACATAACGAATACAGACGTTTTGCAAGCGTTCAAGTTTATCCAGCAGCTCCTCCTTGAGGTCTATGAAGGCAATGTCACCATAGTCCAAAAGAGGGAGCAAAAGAGATTGGGCAAGTCAAAAGTCTTTGACCAGTGTGTGTTGCCAGTGATGACATATGGATCCGAGACATGGCCGCTAACGATGGGCCTCATAAGAAAACTCAAGGTCACCCAAAGAGCAATGGAAAGAGCTATGCTCGGGGTTTCTCTGCGTGATAGAATTAGGAATGAAGCTATCCGTAGCAGAACTGGGGTCACCGACATAGCCTTCAAAATTGCGAGACTTAAGTGGCAGTGGGCAGGGCACATTGCTCGCAGGACTGACGGTCGATGGGGCCAGAAACTGCTTGAGTGGCGTCCACGCACCGGAAGACGAGCTGTCGGTAGGCCTCCGACAAGGTGGAGTAATGACCTGGTGAAGGTCGCGGGAATCCGGTGGAAACGAACGGCACAGGACCGGTCTAAATGGCGAGCCTTGGGGGAGGCCTATGTTCAGCAGTGGACGTCTTTCGGTTGAAATGATGATGATGATGATGATGAAGTAGTTATTTATTTATTAACCAACTTACATTTACAGATAAACCAAACATGCAAGCTATAGGTTACAAAAACTTACGACTAACACAGTGCTTAGTTACTTTATACAATAGTAGTAGGAGTGGAGTTTGCCTCCAGATAGCGTGCTGCTGTAGCCAGGAGCCTCGGAGTATGTATATGTATAAATAAATCTTTTCAAATACAAATACAAATAGTTTATTTTGCAAGAAAAAGGCTTGTCATGATCTTAATACAAAACATTCAGTATCTCCTTAATCAGCCATTACATATGGCATGCAAAATATTAACAGTTCATGCGACTAGGTATTCAATTAGGTACATAAATTACATCTTAAGTTTAGTTGTCATGCACTCTTCTTAAGTATATTTCAATATATTATTTCATTGCATAAAATTATTATATATAATTGTTAGTCAGGTTCATCTTAAGTCAAGTTCATACATTTAGTTATTATTATTGTCTATCAAAAAAGTCGTTTAATTTATAAAATTACGACAAACAAGAACGGGCTATGGCAAGAGTAGCGTAACAGATGTATAACGAACTTCCAAATAATGTAAAGGACCGTGAATCCCTCAATTTATATAAAACCAATTTGAAGAAATACATACTTAGTCATATAAAATAAACCTGTAGCGACCATGCTAAATATGTTAATTTTAAAGATACCTATGTAAGCTCATTTAAGTGAACTGTTTGTTCTTTTTGAGTAAATAAAGAATCTTTAAACCTATAAATCTATGTTCAAGGAGCCATTTATACAGGATCTTATTAAATTTACAATTTGGGTTTTCTTTGATTTGTTGAGGTAATCTGTTATAGGTGTTCACGCACATTACACTACAGTTTTTTCGAAATCTTGCAGTTTTTTGCTGTTTTCCTTTCTTTCTGTTAGTGGCTCCTGTAAATAACTTTCATTTAAACCCAAGAACGTTTAAATGCTAGAACGTGCCGCGGGTCATCTAACGCCAAAATCCGCATTTACATTCGGTTCGACTCGCGCGCAGCGCCCCCCCACCGCGCGCCGCGGGCACACTTTCACTTTCCGTTCAGTAGGGCAAACCACTCACCACACAACAACGCCAAGTTACACAACCACCGCAATCAAATATCAACCTTATACATACAATTGGAAAGTCTAAATTAAACTGATATTGTTTTGCCTGTAGGAACTTTGTCAAAGTAAGACAAATGGGTGACAAAAGCCGAAAGTGATGATGCTCGTGCGAAACCAAATGATACCCTTTCTCCGTTACCTTAAGGGCCGGATTCGCTTGAAATTGATGATGTGTTAGGCTTTATTTGACTGGTAGATGGACTCTAAGTTGTTCCGCTAAGAGAGATTCAGAGCCTTATGACGGATCCACGTTTAGGAGCGTTATGAAATCGATTGACAAGAACCTTTGTATGGACTTGTCGAGAATGGATATGATGGGTTTTTCTCAGGCCACATATTTTTTGTGCTTTTGATGAATAAGTGTGATTATTATGCAACGATTCCAACAGTTTTATCAGCTTTTAGTCACATAAGTTGATCGTCTATCTGTAAGTCATCAGGTCCAAATATATACATACATACAGGTACATATATATGTATATGATCATACAACTAACTATTATAAGTGTGTTTACTCGTACGCACCTCCACCAAATGTGGTATATTACGTGGTATATATATTAATACTGGGGTATGCTGCTCGAGAGGTACGGGTTTAGAGGCACTGGGAGGAGATCGTAGCTAAAATATAACACTGGTAGCACATATGAAACTAGTATATTTCTTACTGTACTGAAATATACATACAACAATGATCTTAAAATAATTTACAGAACATGTGTTTCCGATGGTGTCGTGAAGACCAGTCCCTGGAAAACCAATTGTTTCCAGAAGAATGCCAGTTTGACGCATTCTCGAATCATAGTTTAAATTCAATTTGTATACGTTATGATTCTGGACCTACACGGCCAGCCTCATACCGTAACAACCTCTACAGTACCTAACTATAGTAACTTTGGTAACTGCGTATTGTGTAAACCTACCCATCATTCTATGTAAGGGAGCCCCTCTGCCAACAAACTGTCCTGCAGTATGGCAGAAGAAAAAAATGTTAACAAAGGGTTGTTTCGTAAATAAATTTATTATTATTATTATATTGATCTTCCGAATTTGAAGTTTTGACGCTCAGAGACCATGTACATCTCTGGGATATTATATTAATTTCATTGTACTCTTTGTTTAATCAGACTGAGACCTTATACATCTCTAACTTTGTAATATTTAAAATAGATATCTTTGCAAGTTTATTTTCAATGTATGATTATTTTTATTACTCTTTATTCTTAAATTATTATTTTTCGAATACCATTCCCCACAGAGCGGCGATTTGGGAGACATAGATTTAGATTTAGATAATTTATTTCATGATAAGGAATTATATTATGCACACATGTCAAAATTACAAGAATTGTTATCATGATCGTCAGAACAGGAAAAATAAAAATAACATAATGTCAACCAGAGTAATACAAAACACGATAAAAAGTTAACAGAAAAATAAATGCATCTTCCATTCGGAATCGTCAGTCAGATAAATAATAATAATAATAATGTCCATTACAAAATACAAATCTAGGTTACTTTTGTAGTTTTCCTAGTTTTTAGTATTAAGTTTATGTTTTATTTGCCTTTATGTGTATTTATATTCTTTCTTGAACTGTAAAATAATATTTTGACGTGTAAAAGTGCCCTTGAGGCCTATTTGCAGAATAAATGTTTGATTTTGAACTGTCGCGAGTTTTCGTACAGCATCTTGTTGAAGGGTCGGTTGCACCAACATACGATCACAGGCCGGTCATCGTCAAATATGGCGCCGGCAGCTGTCATCCCAAAGAAACTTGTCAAACTTTCCGTACAATAAGATTTTAACGAACACCGCTTACGATTACAGATGGTTTGGTGCAACCCACTCTAATTTATTTATTTATTTATTTTAAGGAGTACCAACAGCTACTAGATTATGATAAAAGACTTAGATAATAATACAAAGCCAATTAAAGGAACTCACAGATAGAAACAAAACAAGGAATTTAACCAACTTTGCGCACACATTCACACTTTGCTATTCAGAATTAACTAAATAATAACGGGAAAAAGAAGATTGTATACACCTCAAAACTTAACTGGGTTATGGAATTATGATCTAGTGACAATATTAAGCCTCTTTATATACGAACTAAAGCACTCGGTGAAATCGTAGCCTAATACTAATATTAGAAACTTGCCTGTTGTTTCTACAGTTTTTGAGTTGCTATCATGTAACTTTTCAAAATGCCCGACAATCCAGATTCTGCCAAAGTGAATTTTGGCTTTAAGCTCTGGAGCGTAAAGCGCCTGTTTCATTGTTTCGCAAACGAATTGAGACCCTCATCATACTCATACTCATACTCATTTATTCGTCAAGCCAATTTACATGTCAAAAGAATTTTAAGCAATATCAATATTTCATTACAATATCAAAATCAAATTTTTATGTCACATTATGAAAAATAGGATAGATTATAAAAATGATAATTAAAATAGCTCAATAGAGAAAAAGAAAGATCATAATAATAAAAATAAAGATCATAACGTGGTCAAATTCCAATAAAATTAATTTTACCGTTCGGTGTTTTCAATAAATTCCGTATACGTGTAGAACGGGCGCTAAACAAGCCAACGTTTCAGTCGACTCTTGAAACTGCATAGGCTCGGCGCCTCCGTTATGGTTCGGGGTAGTTTGTTATATATGGTAGGTCCCATCACATGCGTCAGTTTGGTTGATTTTGTCCTTTTTTGAAGTCGGTTAATTATCCTGCGGGGTCCAAAATTGAAACAACCATGTGAACTGCGTACCTACTTATTGAAAGAACACGCAAGCGAATAAATAAACAGACGGCTAAAAACGTTTTCGGGGGGGATAAATCCCAAGTATCCCTCCTCTGGATACGTGCCTGGCTAAAGCGTCGTCTTTGGTTGTCCTTATGGAGTTATGATGTCCCAGCTCGTAACCAGGACATCGTAAACCGCATATTGCAAAACCGTGTCACGGTCAGTTATTAAGAGAAATGAAAGAAAGTGCACAAACGAAATCAAAAGGAACGCATCCCGGATCCGGCAGACATCCGCGTGCGGCCGACCTTACACCGAATATAATCCTACTCACATACATTTCTATTTTGTACAGTGCGCAATAAAGTATATTATTATTATTCTCTTTATATCCGTAGCAGAACTGGGGTCACCGACATAGCCTTCAAAATTGCAAGACTTAAGTAGCAGTGGGCAGGGCACATTGCTCGCAGGACTGACGGTCGATGGGGCCAGAAACTGCTTGAGTGGCGTCCACGCACCGGAAAACGAGCTGTCGGTAGGCCTCCGAGTGTGTGATGACCTGGGGAAGGTCGCGGGAATCCGGTGGAAACGAACGGCACAGGACCGGTCTAAATGGCGAGCCTTGGGGGAGGCCTATGTTCAGCAGTGGACGTCTTTCGGCTGTTATGGATATATATTTATTTGGGCTGGATTCTCTTTATTTATAGGGGATTGACGAGAGACATCATCCTGTTGTGGATTCGTTTTTATTATCAGTGACTTAGAGACCATATACATCTCTAACAATATTAAATTAATCCCATTTTGATGCTCAGAGACCATGTACATCTCTGGGATATCATATTAATTTCATTACACTCCTTGTTTAATCTTGAGACCTTATACATCTCTAACTTTACTGATGTTGTAATATTTGTAATAGATAACTTTGCAAGTTTATCTTCACTGTATGACATTAATTTTGTTATAATTGTAAACTCGAAATTATTATTCCTTCTTGAACTGTAAATTAATATTTTGGCATGAAAAATGTAACTTATTATAGTCAGACTTTCTTAAATTGTAAATTAATATTTTGACATGTAAAAGTGCCCTTGTGGCCTATTTGCAGAATAAATGTTTGATTTTTTTTTTGATTTTGATATATTATTAGGTCTTAGTTTAGATTTTATAATAATTATACAAATAGTAAAATATAAAACAATATTTACAAAACATAAAATCATTATAAAAACCTAATCTAGGGTGCCGCCGGCAGCGAGGCGGGGCCTAAGCTACCGGTGGTTAGGGCGGCAGAGAGAGGAACCTCCTGACTATCCGCACCGTGTCCAGGAGTACCGCCTTCTTTATCTGACCCTTGACCCAGCCATCTAGCGAGAGTCTCTTGACGTGTTGGTCGAGACTCTTCGCTATTAGACCGTTCGCAGAGACAACTATCGGGACAATGATCGTTGAATCAACATCACACATGGCGGTCATTATTATTATTACTCATGTTTTTTATGGTCAGATATTTATATCATCATCATCGTCATCATATCAGCCGAAAGACGTCCATTGCTGGACATAGGCCTCCCCAAACAGTGCCATAATGACCGGTCCTGCGCCACCCGCATCCAGCGGACTACCACTACCTTTACCAGGTCATCAGTCTACTTTGTGGGGGTGTTGTGTGGTATTTATATATTAATAATTAAATTTACAGGCGGTAATAGTTAAATAACAATAACTTAAATAATATTATAACTAACTTAAATTTAAAACAGGCACTTGGGGCATTGTACCGAGGATGCTGGCGGCATTTCCTTGCTGTGTCGCAATGCTGATACGTTGTGTGAGGAAGTCGCCAGCTCTTCCCTCACCAGTTAGTCAACCAGACGCTTCACGATTTTAGTTAATAACTTGTGCGCGCTGGGACCCCATGGACCAAGAGTTTCGAAACTAAAAGGAACAAAATTGTACTCTCTGCCGAGGCCCCTATGTTTATTACACTACTAATATTATCCCGCACTAAAAATGACATTAAAATATACATACGGTAAGTTCGAATAGTTATGTGACCCCAGCTGAGCGATCACTAAGCACCGTGCCTTTACCATGAGTTTGCATGACCGTACTCGCTAGCGAAGTTGCGTAAACGATTTAGTATGCCGATTCTTAGCTCTATTGCGTAACTGCCAGAGGCGCTGTACTTTTGCCCATACAAATTTTTACGCAGTCGCTAGCGAGTACGGTCATGTAAACTCATGGTAAAGGCACCGTTCTCATCTGTCACCTTACAGCTCACCCGTTTTTATATGGTCATAATGTCAATTGACACTTTTTGACAGTCAAAAAATCAATATCAAACATTTGTTCTATACCTATAAGGCCACAAGGGCACTTTTACATGTCAAAATATTAATTTACAATTTAAGAAAGTCTGACTGTAATAATACATTTACCATGTCAAAAATACAGTTCAAGAACGAATAATAATTTCGAGTTTACAATTATAACAAAATTAATGTCATACAGTGAAGGTAAACTTACACAGTTATCTATTACAAATATTACAACATCAGTAAAGTTAGAGATGTATAAGGTCTCAAGATTAAACAAGGAGTATAATGCAATTAATATAATATCCCAGACGTACATGGTCTCCGAGCGTCAAAAAACAATTTATATTTTTAGAGATGTATATGGTCTCTAAGTCACTGATAATAAAAACTAATCCAGAACAGGATGATGTCTCTCGTCAATCCCGTATAAAAAGACATTAGTATTAACGTAGTCACTATGTCCTAGCAAGCATGAACAGACCGGACTCCACAAACAGCACCCGATCACGAGTATGACGCGTATCTCAGCCAACCACATATATAACCGAGTGAGGGGTGAGGTGACAGGTGATGACGAGTTGGTTTGCGAATAACAGCCCAGGTTACCAGTCATCCAAGTTTCAGATTCAGATTATTTATTGGTAAAAATAAAAACATTTACAAGTCATGAATACAATAACTGAACAGACACACAAGTATTTAAAATTTGTTAGTAAGTACGCATATGTTACAGTCAGTGATTTCTTTGCAGAAATTCGTTTACATTATAACATGCCAGCGGGGCTAGCGCAACTGCCGCTGCGACGCGACGCGAGTAGAGAAAAGTCTACGCTCCTCTTTCTATTCCGCACAGTTTGAGCGAGACAGGAATCGCCGAGTCGCGCGAGATACGACTTGGCAGCAAGTTGTGCTAGCCTACCAGTTCAGTGAGCATATTTTTTAATTTCTTTACAATGTATCGCTTGTATTCGCTTTAATTTCAAGCGGCACACAGTTATACAGGTTGGGTCCGACAACACTGAGCGCCGAACGGGCCTTAGCTAGTCGTCGGCGAGGAGGCACCAGGAGGTGCTGCCTGCGCGACGGTCTCTGGTTACCTTCGCCATAGGTTTTATATCGATGGAGGTTGGATCGGACGCATTTACAAGCTGCTAATATATAGACACAAGGCAAGGTCAAGATTCGTTGTCTTCTAAATATGTCCTGGGCCTGGGCTGGGTGATCAACAGGTTTACGATTTATGATGCGTAAAGCTCGTTTCTGCATTTTAAAGTGCGTCATATTTGCCGTAATGTTCTCGATGTTCGGTGTAAACGCGGCTAACCATAACGGGTTCCTTACTGAGTTACCCTCAAACTGAATTAAGTGGGCCACTTTCAGACATCTCGACCGCGGACCGCCGGTGACCAACGATCATTTATGCATTTTATGACGTAATCCGTGATATCTACCTACCCTTTCGGGGAAGAGGCTTGAGTATACTGTGTCATTCTCATTCCATAGCGAAAGGCCGATGCCAATGCCGTCCCTTCCACTCGTATAGTGTATAACACGAGAGTGAAAGAGACGGCACTATACGAACTTATTTTTTCATTTCGGTCTGTATCCCCCCACTGTTGAGTAAATTCCTCCTCATGTTCACACCAGTTTGCCCTGTTTTGCGGTAGTCTCATTCATATATATAACACCTATGATTTTATTCATTATATGTATACCTTTCCTATATGTATAGTATGTTGTGTTGCGTTCCGTGGATCACGTATGGTGCTGTCTGAAAACCAGCACTGCAGGTGTCTAACACCTCGGCATAATGCTGAGACAGCGACCGATTCACTGCCGCGAAGACGCACTTTTTAACTGTATGTTCATGTACTGAGTATATTATATTTGTAACGGTGTGTCTTTTGGTGCAGTAAATAAATACTTTCTTTCTTTCTAACTTCGGAGTAGCCCATCAGGACGATTTATATAAGAGTTAGGGAAATAAGACCATTACTTGCTCCTTTGGTATGTTTTTTAGCGATATGATTGCGCGGTTGGAGAGTAGCCTGGGGAAAATCCAGTGGAAACCTCCGACACGAACACGCGGGTTTTGAACACGGGAATACTCTGAGTTTGCGCTCCAGTGAGATTGTTGAGGTTTCAACCGAATCTGTTGTGTGAGTGGAATCAAGCTACTGTAAGTCTTGTCGCTAACTCTAGCCTAGCTGAGAAGAGCCCAGCAAGAAACTCAGCTAGGCCCGACCTGGGTCGGACTGACTACTCGGTGTGCGGCGGGAGTGGGACGAATAGGGACTATATGTGTCAGTGTTGCGCCTACGCCTTCAGTGGGGCGCCGCAGGATCGCAAATGGCATTCTACTGCGACGCACCGGTAGGTGGCCCGCAATTTGGTTTGCAGCGGCGCTACAGCGAACAGCAAACGAAGTTTTTGCTCTCTGTCGCACTTGCACGTTTGGACGTAAGTGCGACAGAGACGGAAAACTTCGCTTGCTGTTGGCGGTAGCACTTCAGGCCGTAATTCATGCGGGGCACTCACCTGTGTGCTCCCAGAGGGGCTACCGGGAAACGAAAACGAACGAAGTTCGAATATCTCCCTCTCTGTCGCACTTGCTAATTCGTGCGGCAGAGAGGGAGATATTCGAACTTCGTTCGTTTTCAGTTCGCGGTAGCCCCTCAGCTCCTATTTTGCACACGAGAAGCAAATGGCTCTAATTTAAAGGCAGTAGGTGGGCTATTCTACTTTTCCATGCACATAATTTTCAGACACTTTTTTTAATGCAGATTTTGGAATACTTGACCCTCACTTCATATTTTTGTATTGTTATTTAGAAAGAGGTTGAATAGCAATATCGCTTCCGATAATTTTGGTAATTAACCCTAAGGCCCCAGTTATACAGATATGCTACGTTAAAGTTTAATATATTCTCATGTTTGTAGAGCCCTGGGGAATATATTTAGAGCAAAATTAAACTAAATAATTTAATAAAACATGGGGTCATTATATGCAGTCTGCCTGTTAGAGGCACGTGAATTTCAGGAAAAATGACAGATAACAGTACTAAAAACTTGATTCGCTTGACAGGCATAGTGCATATATTGACCACATAATTGAATAATAACCGAAAAAGTAAGAATGAGGAAAGAAAGCGTGATATGTCAGCTGTATAATACTGTTAACATTAATTAAAAAGGGTGACGGTCTTTACCGTAAATGTTTAATTACCAAGTGGTTTCTAAATCGCTTCTACCTTATAGGGTTAAAGAACCACCGCTAGTATCCATAAATCGAGTAACTCGTGGTTCTTGGATGTCTCGCCATTTGTATGAAAAAATGGTTTTTACCACTGTGTTACCCACCTTTTACAATATGTTAATTAATATTTAAGAATTTTAAACTATAAATTCCTTTTATTAGGTTCAGGTACTATTTCGAAATCCTGTTTCATAATAACAATTCAATACATATCATAGATTTTTTCTGTAATAGAAAACTGGTCATGAAAAAGTCTACATGAAAAACTTAGTTGACCAGTATAATTATTAGAATGACCGAATAAGATAATTATACTGGTCAACTAAGTTTTTCTAACATCGCAAAAATTTTATTCAATTTATGGACCGAAATAGACTAGCTTTTTTTAATGTTATAGGGGGCAAACGAGCAGACGGATCGCATGATGGTAAGCAATTACCGTCGCCCATTAACACCTGCAACACCAGATTAGTCGCAAGTGCGCTGCCGGCCTTTGTTGCTGCAATACCAATACGAATGTAGTTAACAAAGTCTACGCTATTTCAGTCGATTTTTGCACCTCCTGACGACTAGGTATCAAAACTTGGCAGAATAAATGTTACTCTGTCAAATTGACACAGAGTCGAAACTTAATTGGGGCCTATGTACTATAGGATGCCGGTCGTCAGGAGGGTATAACAGATTTAGGGTTTTGTCAAGATTTTACATAAACAAAAGCTAATAATAAAGAAACTAATAAGAACTTGCTGTGATCCCAGAGCTGGCGCGTTTCTCGGGCAAAGGCTCAGCATTGCTGTGCAGCGGGGAGACGCCGCCAGCATCTTGGGATCATTTCCGCCAATGAGCGACCTTGGGGACGGTGTCCAGGGTTTTTATATTTCATTTGTTTTTTCTTTGTAATTAATGTTAATTTAGAACGTAATTAGTTTTAAATATTTACCTTATTGTTTTCTGAATTAAAAATAAAGCTAATCGACTTCAGTTCTCACTTTGACTCAAATGAAAGAAAGAAAGAAGAAAGAAAAACATTTATTCGTCACGAAACATAAAATATAAGTAGATAAATAAACGTAATTAAAAAAACAAAGAATCGCCACAAAAAGGTTTCACCTCAGCGTAATGCCGACTCAGGGAGCTGGCGCTGATCTTCCAGAGAAACCTGGGTTGTTAATGACGGTGTGTGTAGCACGCTTCGCCTAAAAATTGAACGCGACCTATTACAACTTGACAGCGCCGTCTTGTTACGTCGGGTCGTCACGTGAATGTCCAACTGTCAAAAGGTGCGTCCAAAAATGGCGGGGCCTGCTACACATTCACGACTACAATTGAAAATAAATGAAATACTACTATATACTACAATAAAATTCCAAGACACATTACTGAACTTACGGATTCTAAATTTAAGTCTGTCGTGAAACAGACACTTATTTCAAAAGCATATTATAAGATAAACGATTATATCATGGATAGGGATCATGGAAGGGATCAGTGATAGCGTCCCGCACAAGTAATCTAACACAGAAATATTTTGTCCTTAATATTAAAAAATATGTATGTATGTTTATACTGTAGCATTTGGATTTTGTACTATTTTTACTGTTATTTTATATACATTGTATATTGTTTTGAAAAATGACACCTCGCCGAGTTTCTTACGCCGGTTCTTCTCGAGGCAGAGGTTTATTTTATGAACCGGTGGTAGTTTTTTGACATTCATAAGTGCATGTAACATGCCTAAATTGAAGAATAAATGATTTAATTTCAATTCATTTCAATGGTATAGGCATTGTAAATTCGCGACCTGTGCCTTTAACATGAGTTTAAATGACCGTACTCGCTAGCAACTGCGTAAAAAATTGTATGGGCAAAAATACAGCGCCTCTGGCGGTTACGCGATAGAAAAATCGGCATACTAAATCGTTTACGTAGTCGCTAGCGAGTACGGTCATGCAAACTCATGGTAAAGGCACTGCTACACACATTCACGACTACATTTGAAAATAAATGGTATAGGCATTGTGTTGTTGTTGTTGTTGTGTAGGTTGTCTGGAAGAAATCGCTCTTTAGCGATAAGACCGCCTGTTGTTTGCCTCTTCTCATTGTGTTTTTGTACTGTACTGTATCCTTCGAATGAGGTGTGCAATAAAGAGTATTTGTATTGTATTGTATTGTAAATTCGCGACCTGGTGCGCATATCGCCGGCGGCTGCCTTCTCTGCGCCGGCGCCAACAATATTAACACTACCAAGATCGCAGTTGCATAACCACATAATTATAATTACCCAGTGCCACGTCCGAGTTCTAACCAGACCATGTCCCACAGTCGAATGGGGAACCACAAAAACGGTAATTGCTGTTATGTAACTTGCAAATCGTCGAATGTCGGTCATGGGTTGCGCAAGAGAGAAAGGTTACATAAGACTTAGAACGGGACGAGATGAGGCAGATCTTGCAACACTGCAAAGATTAGGGAGGCGACAGACGGGCGAATTTCGCATGATACGTATCAGTACCTTTACCATGAGTTTACATGACCGTACTCGGTAGCGACTGCGTAAAAATTTGTATAGGCAAAAGCAGTGGCGTGCAGTCAATAAAGACAAAAAGACATCGCCTGCCCTACTTACCTTTGGGAGATTAATATTTTTACCAATGGCAGCCCCCGACGGATTTTTCTGGGCTTGTAAATATACCTCTCAACCAGATAACCGTTTAGAAAAAAAAATGTTTTTATCTATATGTAATTATTTCCTATAGAGTCGGAGCATTTTCAAATGCGTTATTTAATTATTTTTCAATTGAGAACATCCGTCGGGGGTATTTTCAAAATTTTTAATTTTGCCTTTTTATTTATGTACGTTAGCCTGTAAGTAGCCTATTTGGCTGATATTACAAATAAATAAAATAAATGAAACCAACTGCGATTCGGACTCGCGCACGAAGGGTTCTCTGCCATTGTCTATGAAAACGGCAAAAAAAACACGTTTGTTGTATGGGAGCCCCCTTAAATACTGATTTTAATCTATTTTTTAATATTTGTTCTAATAGTGGCAACAGAAATACATAAGCTGCGAAAATTTCAACAGTCTAACTATCACGGTTCATGAGATACAGCCTGGTAGCAGACGGACAGCGAAGTCTTAGTAATAAGGTCCCTTTACTGTTTGGGTAAGGAACCCTAATAAATTAAATGTCTCGTAAGTTTCGTAAGTGCATAATCATTACATCGTGTCCTATCGAAGTTTTAAAATGAAATTTTATTTAGCTATAAAGTAATGCATGATAAGACATGTGCATAATGGGGCATTATGTAACCGATAACAGTTTACGTAATTTAAATGTTTCATTTAAGTTGTTTTTTTTATTAGGAATTGTGTACATCACACAATAAATGCATGCCCTGACCGGGATTCGAACCCGGGACCTCCAGCTTCGAAGACAGGGTCACTACCAACTAGGCTAAAGCGGTCGTCGGATTCTTGATACATGAGGAACATATAATAAAATTTCATAATAATAATAATAAATATTAGAGGACAATCTTACACAAATCGAACTAGCCCCACAGTAAGCTCAAGAAGGCTTGTGTTATGGGTACTAGACGACGATATATTTAATAGATATAAATACTTAAATACATAGAAAACATCCAACACTCAGAAACAAATATTCATGCTCATCACACAAATATATGCCCTGACCGGGATTCGAACCCAGGACCGTCAGCTTCACAGGCAGGTGCACTACCCACTAGGCTAAACCGGTCGTCGTAAATGCCATAAGCCATAAAGCATTCTCTACCAGGCAACCTTATAATTTTTAAAATGTTTTGATTTCGAATGTATGATTGATAATACAAATAAAGTGATTAAAGGATACTTCTCATACTCATTTATTAATAAAATACATCATTATTACATTTTTACATAAGAAAATAAGGTACATAACCCAAACTTACCTACCGCCGCTTCTGCAATGCTATTCTTTGGCAAAGATCAAAAGGGGGGAGTTATGTAGGTTGCAGCCCGAGCCTTTGTTCCCCCCTTTTGCTCATTTCCCACCACTCGAGAACCGGTTTGCACCGGTTCAGCAAGTCTGGTCCGGTATTGGGTGCCACCTGATTTCAAAGGAAATGGTAATGAAAGCCCCTTCTGGTTGCCTTAAAATGTTATATAAAATAGAATCCGCTTATAACGACTTCGAAATCACCACACATTAGATTTCATACCAAACATTTTCAAAGTATTCATTTTCATTTTCAGTCCGTTTTTTTAATAATAAATAAATAAATATTAGGGGACAATCTTACACAAATCGAACTAGCCCCACAGTAAGCTCAAGAAGGCTTGTGTTATGGGTACTAGACGACGATATATTTAATAGATATAAATACTTAAATACATAGAAATAATAATAATAAAGCATTTATTCACGAAAAATAGTACTCTTTTACAACTTGTTATAACTTCCGCCAAACTGTATAACAGTTTGTTGGCAGAAATAAGCTCCCTTTCTTTATATTACTGTTTTAAGTTAGCTATTTAGTTAAGTACATCAACTGCTGTAGTAGTGCAAGTTACAAATGTAAGTTTATTATAAGTGTTATAACATAAACTAATCTATTAATATTAGCTATTTAAGTATGTTGTATTTTCAAATTGTTTTATCATAAGCTTTTTAAATTAAGATTAAAAGATATTGTTTTTGTTTTATATTTGTGCGACGTCGTGTTAGTGCGACGTAATATCACCGGTCCCTTGACTGTCGCTTTATCCGGATTCCATTGTAGGTATTAATGAATAACTATACAAGTATATATAGTCTTAGTCAGTCTTGATGTTGTGGTTATCCGTAACGTGTATTTCGTGGTATCTTTTTCTGTTGCTGTAAACCATATTTTATAAAATTAAAAACTCTGACGTTAGTGTCTATGTATATTTTAGCGGTATGTATATTTGTTAAAAATAATTACAGCCCCACAATAT
This sequence comes from Epiblema foenella, assembly GCA_963556455.1. Classification (NCBI taxonomy): domain Eukaryota; kingdom Metazoa; phylum Arthropoda; class Insecta; order Lepidoptera; family Tortricidae; genus Epiblema; species Epiblema foenella. Next base: position 1,729,215 of record OY747118.1, read on the forward strand.
TCCCGCTCTGAAAACTTACGACCCGGGAACAAACTAGCTAGGCCTAATTCAGCGCTAAAAATGATCCTCAAGCCCTTATGGCATGTCAAAAAAAATTATAATAAAATACCCAATAATAATAAAGACATTGACAATTACAAATCATTTAAGAATACAATAAAATTATACCTAACAAAGAAAGCTTATTATACATTAGATGATTTTTTTAATGATGAGAATGAAGAGTAGACTTAATTATAATTGTAACAAATGTATATTATGAATTATTATCAATTAATTATTGTAACATTTTAAAATTTAATCTATTTTATCTTCTAATAATGTTTGGAATTTTATATTTTTTATCAATTATACATTTCAAATATTACTTAACTTTGCGTAAGAAATATAAAAATAGAATAGTTACAATTATTTTCTAAGTTATTCTATTGTTGTGCCCTTACAGGGCTCATGTTGAACTGTAATCAGGAACTGAAAAACTGTATACTAATATGAGTGCAATAAACGATTTGAGCTTGAGTTTGAGTTTGTTCTTTTTTAGGGTTCCGTGCCCGAAGGATCCAAATGGAACCCTATTGTTGTCACACACGCGTCCGTCCGTCCGTCGCCTGTCACATAGATTTTATATTCCACTCACACCTCAGATTCGGTTGAAACCGCTCAACCAATCTCACTGGAGCGCAAACTCTTAAGAGTATTCCAGTGTTCCAAACCACACGCGTGGTCGTGTCGGAGGTTTTCCCCTGGATTTTCCCCAGGCTACTCTCCAACCGCGCACTCCTATCGCTTTATTGGGCCCGGCCTATAAAGCCACAGTCAGGTTCAAAAAAAAAATCAAAAAAAAAACAAAAAAGGTTTTATAGCCAAACGGTTGGAGCTACAGTCTTAGCATCAGTATTAGCATCTTTTTGACCCAAGGCTATGTAATTAGTCAAAAATTATTTTTGTTTGTTTTTAAGGGGGGATTCTCATGCAGCTAAAGGGGGGCGCGAAATACCGACATACCCCATCTAGTGGGGTAACTTAGCTTAGAACTTATTCAGTAGATACATACTATATGTTTTGTTTTTAAAAATATTGTAAAACAAAGGAATGAGAAGTCACCAAAGTTAGCTTTTTGACATAATTTTGTTCCGAAGTATTTTTTTACTTCTCATTAACCATAAACTTGAAATTGGGTGGTAATGTTTATTATTACGTACGTACGTAATTTTAGGGTTCAAAACGGAACCCTTGTATGTTTCGTAATGTCTGTCCGACCGTTCGTATGTTACTCGGAGACTATAAGCACTACAATTATGAAATTTGGTAGGAAGGTGTATTCTATGAACCGCTACATAAAAGTGATGTGAAATTACAAAAAAATATTTTAAATGGAGGGCACTACTCCATACATGTAACCGCTGGATGGAAAAAAAATTTTTCAACGCACATAGTTGTGTGGGGTATCGATGGATAGGCCTTTAAAAATGATATGGAGGTTTCTAAAAAGATGGTGAGATATTCGCTTTCACAGTCATAGAAAGTGTCCCCCCCCCCGCCTCTAATTTCCGAACTACATAGTTTAAAATTCTGAAGAAAATTTGAGGTGGTGTGCATTAGTAAATACTTTCAACGATTTTTGGTTTGAACAATATAGGTTTTACGGTTTTTGAGTTTTCGCTTAAAAACAGTCTTGCCCTAACAAAAGGTCGTAAGTGCCGTTAGTTCCCTATGAAGATACGACTTTTTTAGATTAAATGTATTGGATAGCGATTTGAAATGTAGACTAGTAGGTGTTGGTACAGAACCCTTCATTGTGCGGGGTCCGACAAGCGCTTGGCCGGTTTTCACAAAAAAAACATGTTCAATGCATCTAGGTTACCTTTCTTTATAACTATTCCATATTTGCAATCGATAGCATAAGTAGTTCTTGAGATATTTAGCGATGTGACAGACAGACAAAGTGAAACCATAAGGGTTCCTTTTTTACCGTTTTGCTACGGGACCCTAAAAATGCATATATTTTGTACAATAATTAAATAAATAAATAAATAATAGAGGACAATCTTACACAAATCGAACTATCCCCACAGTAGGCTCGAGAAGGCTTGTGTTATGGGTACTAGACGACGATATATTTAATAGATATAAATACTTAAATACATAGAAAACATCCAAGACTCAGAAACAAATATTCATGCTCATCACACAAATATTTGCCCTGACCGGGATTCCAACCCAGGACCGTAAGCTTCACAGGCAGGTGCACTACCCACTAGGCTAAACCGGTCGTCAAATATATTTTGTACAATAACATAAATAACACAGATTTAACAGGCTGCATTATAAAACATGCAAATGTGAAAACAATTGAAGTTCAACAATATTGATGGTAACAATGAACCTTAAAACAAACTTAATAAAGCTGAAAGTAATGTCAGCCAATGGAAAAAAAATCTGTTGCATATTTATCGCTTTCGTCGCCCATTTCAGGTCATTTTGACTGGCAAACTGATATACTAATCTTGCGTTACTCAAAATAAACCATGTTTTTCATATACACCTTCGAGCAAAAATAACGGGTACACTTTGTATTGAATTTGCATAGAAAGTGTACCCGTTATTTTGCTCGTGAGTATATTTGGCTTCTTTCAGAAAACGATCGCTTACTTACGACGGTTATATAAGTGAGATAATTTAAAAATCAGATGCGATTACACAAGTTTCATTTTAATGGATTTTAAGGTCGTAGGAGAAGTGGAAGTGATACAAATTTCTATGTCAGTGGGCGAGTTACGCAACTTTAATTAAAATAAATCTATTATAAAACACTGTTGCATAATGTTCACACAACATTGTTCTTTGTAGATGTTTGCGATTTTCTTTTACTGAACTTTGATTTGTTTTTTAAAGAAATGACTTAATATTTTTTGGTTTGTTGCGTCGTTTTTACTTTGACTTTTATGGTTTCTGTATTTCTGAAGACTTAAAAATACATAAGTACAAACTTAAGCGATAGCTTTTTGAACCTGTAAGTTAGATATGTGTCTACAAAATGGATTGTAAGTATGGTAGGTTTGCAGGCTTTTTCTTTTTGGGGTTATTACAAAATGAAGATATCCTCTTGATATTTATTATCCAGCCATTAAAAAGGGATAGATATACGTTTTTTCTACAGTATAAACAACGAACTACATACTAGGAACATTATATACTTTTTTATATTTTGTTTGGATAAAATGGATAAAATATCTATTTATTATTTGACGACCGCCCTAGCCTAGTTGGTAGTGACCCTGCTTACGAAGCTGGAGGTCCCGGGTTCGAATCCCGGTCAGGGCATTTATTTGTGTGATCAGCACGAATATTTGTTCCTGAGTCTTGGATGTTTTCTATGTATTTAAGTATATATTTCTCTATATATGTATATCGTCGCCTAGTACCCATAATCAACCCTTTTTAGGGCGTACTGCCAATCTTTTTACACGTGCAGCCTATGGGTCAGACATACGCAGCGTGCATACAGCGCCCTGCGTGTCCAGTATAATGATGCGTGTAGGGTGCTGTTCGGGCTGCCGAGGCATTGTAGCGCCTCCGCGATGTTTGCGGAGCGGCAAATTGACGGTTTCCACGCCGTCATCAGGAAGCGGGCCGCCTCGATGATGAGGCGTGTGCGCGGCTCCACGAACACCATCCTACGAACGCTGGCAGAGAGGTGGGACTCCCCGATACTGCGGCGGTGGATACAGCTCCACACCACAGTGGGGCGCTAATAATTTTTTTTTTTTGTGTTCAAATTATTATGTATTGTAGTGTCAATTTTATTTTATTTCGTGTATTTACTAACATATTTTCTTAAGAATTATTGTTACTAACATATTTTAGTTTTAGTTTTGTATATGGAATTATTCTGAATTAAATTATTATTATTATTATTATTATTATTATAATATAGAAGCTTTGCTTAGTCTGGGACTTGGTCGATTTGTGTAAGATCGTCCCCAAAATATTTATTAAAAAAAAAATGCTCTTCAGTTGTATTCATGTCAAGTGTTAATTTTTTATTCATCGACGTACGACTAACCTCCATTTGTAGTAACTTTTATACTAACACGAATCACGCCATTTATAGACCTTATCGCAATGCAATAAGGTTCACTGACTAAGTGAAGTGAATCTTCGTTTTTTTTCGTGCGTTATGAAACCGCACGGGTCAGAGGTACCAGGAGCGCAGAGCATTGAAGACGTCGCCGGGGCGTTGGCCGCTATGAAATTCGGCGGTCGTCCGACAACGGCCTTCGCACTGCTGGCGTTTTCCACTTCTATCGGTTTCTGTTCGCCTGGTGATTCGGTATTTTTTTCATCATTTTTGAGATGACAAGACAGTGTCTGATGACGATGACACTCAAGTTATGAGGGAAATGATGACTGAACGCTATGCACTTTCTTCCGTGCAGTCTTTAGTAGCGTGCACTGTAACAAACCAGAATTTACTTGAAATGTAGTAATAGTGGCATTACATGTAAATAAAGAAGAGTTTTTGTCGTAACTTACGAGCTGACGCCCTTTTCAAATTTTACGATTTTCACGTATAAATATCGTGATTCTAACATCCTTTCACTTTTTTGCTTCTATTTATCCATTTGGGTGTGTGAGATGTTGCTGAAACATGAAATTTCACTGAAAAAACACTATTTCCCTAAGGTTACGTCGCGTTTCGTTTCGGCGCGGAAACTTCCAATGACTTTGACATCTGTAGTGTTGACAGGTGCTGTTTTTTTTTTTTTATCCAGGGGCTATGAAAATCGCGACGTTTAGGCAATGGTAACTCCCGCTCTCTCAAGTTAATATACCACGGACTGAATACTTCATATAATCAGGATAGAACTTCACTTCAGGTAAGTTCGTTTAATCCTGTAATTATAATATAATTCTATTTTTAAATCATCTTATTTTTTCCAAGCGCCCACGAGTGTAAAATTTCACAGGTCTTAATTATTGGAAGTTTAAGATTTATTAGAATACCAACTTAATTCAGTTATTGAAACGTTAGAAAACAAAATATATTTTATTCGATTTTGAACTTTGTTACAAGGCTGTAAGAGGTTTTAAAATTCATACTATTAGTAGAGGGGGGGATCGTCACAGCACTAAGGGTCGAAATATACTATTGCTATTATATGAATATACGGAACATATGATAAGTATAACTGGCATTTAATATGTTCAGTTTTTAAATCCGTAACACATACAAACACCAGCTTTCTACATAGTGTTTAATTCTAGTATAATTGTGACATAAGAGCTAGAACCATTGTTATCCGTTTGTAAAATAATAACAGTTGGGTCATTCTACTTTTTCATGACCAGTTTTCTATTACAAAAAAAATCTATGATATGTATTGAATAAGTGTACAAAAACAGAATTTTGAAATAGTACCTGAACCTTATAAATGGAATTTATAGGTAAAAATACTTAAATATTAACATATTGCTGTAAAAGGTGGGGTAATACAGTGGTAAAAACCATTTTTTCATACAAATGATGAGACATCCAAGGACCACTGAGTTACTCGATTTATGGATATTAGCTGTGGTTCGGTAATTACCAAAACTATCGGAAGTGATACTGCAATTAAACCTCTTTCTAAATAACAATACAAAAATATGAAGTGAGGGCCAAGTATTCCAAAATCTGCATTTAAAAAAAAGTGACTAAAAATTATGTACATGAAAAAGTGGAATGGCGCAGTTACATTTTTAAAATTCTGAATGTTTGATATCCGAACCCGTTACTTTGAAAGCAGCACCTCTCTCGAACTCATGCTCTGAGGTAAGATTTTTCGAAAAACAAATTAAAAATTGATATATTTTGAAGTATGCCGATTCTCAATCAATATACGAGTCAATAATTAAGTTTCCCCGCACGTTTTCAGGAATTATATACTATTTGAAAAAAAACCAACACTGCGCACTCTAACAAAGGGCCAGAGCCCTCCACGTGTTCCTCCTATCTTTGTGACCCACTTACACTCACACGTGTATGCTGTATGGTACAGCCGCGCACACATACACACCACTTGCGCACGATCAGCCCTCTGCACCGAGATGACTAACACACGTTCAGTTACAGCTGTTGAAGAGAGATGCACTTACGCACTATGCGGAGCGCTGTCCTCTTCTAAATCAGTCAAAGTTTGAAGGGCCTGAAGGGAAATAAAATAGTGTGAGTGTGTTTCGGAGTAAACATTGTGTATGTATGCGTGAACGCATCAGGATGTGGTTTGGTTGTGTGCGCAATTTTGGGACTTTTCTTTGATAAGGTTTGCATGTGTGCGTTTAAGTCATAGTACACCGTTGTGTTTCCAATTTTATGGCGAGTGTGGGCGATATTCGAGTTTATTTTGAATACAATAACTTAATAATATCTTCACGACTTTATATCTAAATGAGGTGGTCACGAGTAATATTGTCACTGTTAGGATGAAGATAGGTCATTGTCTGTTCTATTACTTTGAAAATTGACCAATCAAGAAAGTGACCTACCACCTTTGGACCTTATAGATTCTTATTCTTATTCTCTTTATTGGTAATATCAATTACAGGTCAGGTTTTCCAATTAAATTTCATAACATTAAATAACACGAAATAACACATTCAAATTAAATAACATTAATTAACACTAAATTCACATTACATTAAGAGAGAGAAGTATAAAATATGTATGTCAAAATTGTCATTAATTTATTTATATGTCAAAAGTTAAGAATAATATACATGTTACACATCTCTAGGCGTATCTATCTCAATGAATTCCTTATGGCTATAGAAGGATATATTGATACACAAATATGAGATAAGAGTCAAAAAGTAGGCTGATTTTACTTAGGGCTCATAAAAAAACATGGATTTTATCGACCTATGCAATACACATGTGTTTATTAATTTACTTACCCCCTTTTTCGTAATACAAACCTCTGCTGACTATAGTACATTACTTATTAAGGGCAGTAAAACAGAGAATGTCTCAGATCACACTTATTTGACGCGCGAACCGAAGGCAAGAGTGCGCACACACACCTTCAAACACGAACAAGTCTTCAAAACTAAATTGAAAAAATTGCTAATAGATACCCTCGAAATACATATTTTATTTTAGGTTTTAATGTAGATAGGTATATTAATTTGTTAAGAGCATGAGTGCATTACTCGCCAATAAACGTTGTGTTTGGCGAACGGATGTTAATGTAAAACTGTATCTAACTTTTTTTGTAAATAAATTAAAAAAAAAAGATATGCAGTATTTACCAGCGCTAGTTACGCGGTATTGCACTATCCCCGACGATTTAGACTTGTTTACCTGTCACTTTGATGTTAATTTTAACTTGTTTTGTACTTACTGAAATTATTCCATTTTCCGACCGTTTTTTTTATATTATTATATCATCATTCATTCAGCCGGAAGACATCCACTGCTGGATATAGGCCTCCCCCAAGGAGCGCCACAGCACACGGTCGCGAGCCACTCGCATCCAGCGACTTCCCGCTGCCTTGACCAAGTCATCAGTCCACCTAGTGGGAGGCCGTCCAACGCTTCGTCTTCCCGTGCGAGGCCGCCACTCAAGAACCTTTCTTCCCCAACGGTTATCGGTTCTCCGAGCAATGTGGCCCGCCCACTGCCACTTCAACTTGCAGATTCTCTGAGCTATGTCGGTAACCTCCGTTCTTCTGCGGATCTCCGAGTTTCGGATCATGTCCCGCAGAGAAACTCCAAGCATAGCTCTCTCCATCGCACGCTGAGCAAGTCTGAACCTGAACTTATTTAAGAGGCTCACATTCAGCGGCCACGTTTCAGTACCATATGTCATCACTGGCTAATTATTATATATATTAAAATATTATTATATACATTGCTAATAATGTTCCGATCTTGACAATGAATCATTTTGGGCATTTTTATCATCACTACATAGTATAAAACAAAGTCTCTTTCTCTGTCCCTATATCCCTATGTATGCTTAAATGTTTAAAACTACGCAACGGATTTTGATGCGTTTTTTTTAATAGATTATTGAAGAGGAAGGTTTATATGTATACTAACGACCCGCCCCGGCTTCGCACGGGTGCAATGCTGATGCATGTATTATACATATAAACCTTCCCCTTGAGTCACTCTATCTATTAAAAAAAACCGCATCAAAATCCGTTGCGTAGTTTTAAATATTTAAGCATACATAGGGATATAGGGATATAGGGACATAAGGACAGAGAAAGCGACTTTGTTTTATACTATGTAGTGATAACATCCATTAAATAGTGCACCCGTGCGAAGCTGGGGCGGGTCGCTAGTTTAATATACAACACTTAACCTAAATCACCACAGTGACACTGTCAACAGGTTACAGAACTATTGCGACCTGACATATACTTTAAATTTTTTGGATTTTTCATTAAGAAATATCTTTGCAAACATCACTCCAAGTCGGACTGTCTATAACAGGACTATTGCGACCTTATGACATAAACTTCACTCCAAGTCGACCATTTTCAAGTAAAAACTAGTTTTTGTTTGCTTAAAATCAAAATCAAAATCAAAAATCAAAATCAAAACATTTATTCTGCAAATAGGCCTCAAGGGCACTTTTACAAGTCAAAATCTGTCTAGGTACATCAAATAAAAATAATACAATAATCAAAGTATCATTAATTAAATGTAGTATTACATGTCAAAAATAAGACTAAGAAACTAATAACAATCGAGATTTGTTAGAGATGTATAAGGTCTCTAAGCGTCCGCATATGTATGTTAAATTCTACTACACACAATAAAATCAAAAAATGGTAATGTTACTATCTAAAACTTTAATAAAATCATATTAGCCCTTAATTACTTTATTGGTATTATCAATACTTTTGACATAATTTGAAATCAAAACATTTTGAAACTTATAAGGCCTCTTAATGGGAAACAAAAAATACTTCGGAACAAGATTTTGTGAAAAAGCTAACTTTGGTGGCTTCTCATTCCTTTGTTTTACAATATTTTTAAAAACAACAAATATAGTATGTATCTACTGAATGAGTTCTAAGCAAAGTTACCCCACTAGATGGGGTAGGTCGGTTTTTCGCGCCTCCCTTATAAAATAAACTTATGTGGTAGGTATACAAAAAGTTTCGCCAAACTGAGGTCAGTTTCTTGGCGAATATGTATAAGAACCCCCCTTAAAAAATGTTTGACTAGTTGTATGGGTCAAAAATTTTAAATCAAAACATTTTGAAACTTATAAGGCCTCTTAAAAAATATGTAGAAATGACAATTTGCTATGAGGTAGAATGAAATGCCAGCTTTGGGTTTTCTAGCTGCGATGTTTTGTTAGGCAGAGGACCTTCTGTACTTAAATAAATAAAAATAAATAAATAAATATTAGAGGACAATCTTACACAAATCGAACTAGCCCCACAGCAAGCTCAAGAAGGCTTGTGTTATGGGTACTAGATGACGATATATTCAATAGATATAAATACTTAAATACATAGAAAACATCCAAGACTCAGAAAAAAATATTCATGCTCATCACACAAATATTTGCCCTGACCGGGATTCGAACCCAGGACCGTCAGCTTCACAGGCAGGTGCACTACCCACTAGGCTAAACCGGTCGTCAAAAACATTAACCTTTAATTAAGCATTAACCTTTTGGACGCCTACGACGGTTATATCTGCACCATCTGTTCAACGCCAACGAATATAAACGTCACGGAGTGCAGTTTTATATCAACCTACATGCATTTCTTTAGGGTTCAACTTCGCATAAATCCCATTTTATTTGTTTGACAGCTTTTATATTCGACATCGCGTTCAATATGTTAATTATTCTGGGGAGAGAGAGGAACTTTCTTACGTTAAATAATACAATATATATTCGAATTAGGTAGAAGAATATATACAATCCATATTCTTTAAATACATACAATAAAATAAAAAATTATAACAATACCTAACTTAAAGTAGAACTAATAAATAATAAAAACTAATAAAAATCTAAAAAAGGTCCCTGCGGCATGGTTCCTAGAATGCTGGCAGCATTTCCTCACTGTATGGCGATAGCAAGGCGTTGTGCGAGGAAACTGCCAGCTCTCTTGTCCCCTGTGACGTCGACCAGTCTCTACCAATAATACAATATATATAAAATAATATATCATAAAAAGAAAAGGAATCTAGTGTTCTATAATGGGTATTCCACAGCCGTCTTCGCATACAAATCTTTCAATTCTTCTTTTCGTTCCTCTAATTCTCATAGAGACCGCTCTGATGATTGATATTTATATTTTGACTTTGATCCAGCTTATTATTTGTGAGTATGGTTTGGACCACTTTTCATATAGCTTTAGGGATGTTTTCTTTATAAAGGATTCATATTCCATTCCGACAATGCCATCACAGGAGACCACAAGGGGGGTAAATGATGCTCTAAGATCTTCTGCAGCCAGATCGTATTTGCGATGTTTTTCACGAGCGTGTATTTGGGCGATTGTGGGCCATGTGAGTACATACGAAGCGGCGTCGGCATTTACAATGCAAACGTCAAAAAATGTTAATTATTCTGTGACGTAATAAGTTTTTTTGATTCTAGTCACGATAGATAGGTAGGTATTACAGAAAACAGGAAAGCATATTATCGATGTAGATTGGTTCTCTCACATCGCGAGCAATAAAACATGTGAGATTGTTATTGCGAAACTTTATGGTTTACAATGTTCACATTGATTCGAATTGAAACTTGATTACTTTCTTGATATTTTGTATCTGCGTGATAGAATTAGGAATGAAGCTATCCGTAGCAGAACTGGGGTCACCGACATAGCCTTCAAAATTGCGAGACTTAAGTGGTAGTGGGCAGGGCACATTGCTCGCAGGACTGACGGTCGATGGGGCCCGTAACTGCTTGAGTGGCGTCCACGCACCGGAAGACGAGTTGTCGGTAGGCCTCCGACAAGGTGGAGTGATGACCTGGTGAAGGTCGCGGGAATCCGGTGGAAACGAACGGCACAGGACCGGTCTAAATGGCGAGCCTTGGGTGAGGCCTATGTTCAGCAGTGAACGTCTTTCGGCTGAAATGATGATGATGATGATGATTTTGTATCTGGCTGGTAATAGCCAATCTATTATACATTGTCATATAAAACAAGTAGCAAGTTGTAGTATCGGTAATTTGTCATTTCTCATGGGTCATTGTCGTGCTGAGGCCGTGTGCTACGTAGGGGAAATCCTCGCGAAGGCGAAGCGAAGCGACGCGGCGCGAACGCGAAGCGAAGCGGCGCGACGCGGCAGTCCTACGTGTGCGCGAATCTCCCAATAATTCTGACGGCCGCGCCACCGCGTCTCATTCGCCCGAAAATATCTAAACAACTGAGCCTGTACTCTCAAAAAAAAACAAAATCAAAACATTTATTCTGCAAATAGGCCTCAAGGGCACTTTTACAAGTCAAAATCTATGATGATTGATGTACATCAAATAAAAATAATACAATAATCAAAGTATAATTAATTAAATGTAATGTTACTCTGAACTTCGTATCATGCTGTCCCTTTCACTCTCGTGTTATTGACTAAGTGAGTTAGAGGGCCGACTGATACGAATTTCGGATTTCGAAGCTCGGAATAGCCCCTCAGCAGTGCTACCGCGAACTACAATCGAAGTTTTTCCTCCCTGTCGCACTTATGTATAAACTTGCAAGTGCGACAGAGATGGAGAATTTCGAATGCCGTTCGCGGTAGCAGCCCATATCGCGTTCGCTTCGCGCCGCGCCGCGCCGTCCACACGCCGCGCTTGTATTGGTTACGTAGGACACTTCAATAGAGCTTCGAGTGTTTGTTTCTTTCGCGCCTTATCGCGCCTTATCGCGCCTTGTCGCGCCGCGCCGCTTCGTTTCGCGTTCGCGAGGATTTCCCGCACGTAGGACACCGCGTCCTATTTCACGCGAATGAGTCTTTGCTTGAGCTTCGACAAAAATGCTTTCGTATGTCCAGATGTCCAGAGTTCATTTTGTTCTCCTCTACATGAACCATTACTGAACCGATTCTGGTGAATTTTGTGAGCAGGACATCTGTCTAATCATCATAGTTTTTTGACAGATCTTGAGGGAAAAGTCGAGCGTTCGATACTCAAAAATCGGCCCCCAGATTCGATAAACATAGATTTTTTTGTCTTTGCATGTGTTGAAGTCAGTTCTTCGCAATTTTCAAATAAATTTTTCGTTTCAATGATTTTGTAAGTTTCTGTGAGTGAACTTCGATTTGTTCTACCCTGCAGGTTGCATTTCTCAACCGATTCTCGTGAAATTTTGAGAACAGCAGGCGAATCACGTAACTTTATGTACTAACGGTAGATAGATTTTACTGTCAATTTTGAAGTATAAATGTATGAGCTGCAGGCGAATCACGTAACTTTATGTACTACCGTTAGATAGATTTTAATGTCAATTTTGAAGTATAAATGTATGAGTTGACAGTTGAAATTTGACATTAAAATCTGCCTAACGGTAGTAAATAAGTTACGTGATTACCCCGCGGACAATTAAAATTTGACATTAAAATCTATCTAACAGTAGTACAAAAGTTACGTGATTACCCCGCAGGTTTAATTCAGTTTTTTGTCGAGTCTGATTCGGGAAATTTTCAGTCATTTTTTTTCAATGATTTTGTAAGTTTCTGCGGGCGACTTTAGGTTTGTTCTCCTCTACAGGTCGCATTTCTCAACCGATTCTCATGAAATTTTGTGAACAAGTTCGATAATTATATAGAATTTCTTATCAAGTAACATAGCCACTAGTATTAGTATGGATAAGAAATTATGTATGTATGTATGGGACAGTTGTACGGTCAAATGTCCCTAACGCGAGCAGGGTTAGGCTATTGGCGCCCGCGTCTGCCAGGAATGCCCGGTTATTTTTAACTGGCACAGTTAACTGCGGTTAGCGGGAATGGCGGAATCTGCCGCCGTTTTATAAATTTTAACCATTAGTTATGTTCACAGTTTTATCCGCCCTACTTTAGAACGGATGGGTCGTATAAATATGTGGATTTTCGGTGATAAACGTTCATCTAATATTGCATCCGACTTAGGGTGGGTTCAACCAAACCGTCTGTAATCGTAAGCGGTGTCCGTTAAGGGTCCTTATCAGTTAAAAAACGCTCATATATTTACGCCATTTTCTGTTTGAATTGCCACGATCTTGACATTTTCTCAATGTTACTATCTAGAACAGGACTATTGCGACCTTATGTCATAAACTTAAAATGTATTTTTTGGATTTTTCATTATGAAATATCGTTTCAAAAATCACTCCAAATCGACCATTTTCAACCAAAAAACTTGTTTCTTGCGCTTAAATTCTACTACACATAATAAAATAAAAAATGGCTATGTTACTATATAAAACTTTAATAAAATTATCGTAGCCTTTAATAATTTTATTGGTAATATCAATACTTTTGTCATAATTTTAAAACTTATAAGGCCTCTTAAAATCCTTATGCATGGAAAGTTTGACAAGTTTCTATGGGATGACAGCTGCCGGCGCCATATTTAACAATGGTCGGCCTGTGATCGTATGTTGGTGCAACCAAAATCAAAATCAAACATTTATTTATTCTGCAAATAGGCCACAAGCTCACTTTTACATGTCAAAATATTAATTTACAATTTCAGAAAATCTGACTATAATAATACATTTTCATGTCAAAATATTAATTAACAGTTCAAGAAAGAATTATGTGTTATTATTTGTTTTAGGTTCCCAGAAATATCCTTCCACAAAAATCAAAATTTTTAACATGATCATTCTCCTCTCGTGTGATATGTCTGTATACGGCGACATTGGCGAAATACCCCTTGCCAAATTCAGCAAGGAGTGAAAGCCATCAACAAAATAATAATAATAATAATAATAATTTCGAGTTTACAATTATAACCGACCCTTAGGGTGTCTTTTCATTAGAGCTATGCTATGCAGCTATACGCTTTGTGAACCAATGAATATATATGAGTGGTGGATATCAACAATGGAAAGGCACCTTTAAGGCCGATTTACACTGTGCAACAACTTAAGATTTCAAACTTACATGGTCATTTACATTAGAATTACGATTTGAAACGGGATATTTACCATGAATATTTGTATTTTTGAGTTCCCGATATTTCGGCACTGTTGCATTTATATACATGGTAAAAAAAAAAACCTATTTATTATTAAAATGAAATTCAGAAGTTAGAGATTATAACATGCATGTTCGAATAAATGATTTATTGTAATTTAATGAATAAAAATAAAAATGTATTTAGTATAATGTATAAAGCAGGAATTATAATTATAAATGAAATTAGTAAAATGTGTAATTAGATAATATTAGAATTAGAAATGAATTCAGTAAAACTTATAATGAACCGAGAGATGTGATGCATGCTATTTGTTTATCTATTGGAAATAAATGGCTTTATTATTATTATTTATTATTAATTAAATATCCCGTTTCAAATCGTAATTCTAATGGTGCAACAGCTTGCCTGCAATATTTCTGTGTACGAGTATGTTAGATGTGGCAGAGGGTTTCCACAGTCCGCCGCCATCCCGTTTGGTCTTCGTTTCAATTCGCTTCAACTCTTCCCTGTATAGGAATGAAATAGCACATTTTCTTTAAGCATACAAAAAAAATATAAATAATAATCTAATTTATAACAGTTATTACATCCAAATAACAATTTAGTCATATAACCCGCCCCTCATCGACCCGGTGCAAAAGTGCCCATAACGCTAGCAGCATTTCCGCGCTGAATAGCGATAGAAAGTCTTTGCACAAGAAACGATTCGGAGCGGGAGTCCTCTCCTCTTTGCCTAAGTCGACGGCCTATCTCTCGAACAAACTCCTTTGCGTCCTTCCCCCAGCAACCAGCCGTTTCCACCGCCAAGGGGACGAAAATATAACCCGATCCCAGGGGAGCATAACTTCCGCCTCTTTATCTCCGCCTGAGATTCGGCCGCCGCGCCTGCCGCGCGTGTAGTGTGGCCGATATGGGTGGCAGCGAAGGTCTCTGTATTATTTTTATTTTTAAACCACTTCGATGGCAAACACCACCTGATGGTAATTCACCGTCGCCAATAGACGCATGCAACTGGACCGTTCTACTTTTTCATGTACACAATTTTCAGACACTTTTAAATGCAAGTTGGAACACTTGGCCCTCACTTTATATTTTTTTATTGTTATTTAGAAAGAGGTTTAATTGCAGTATCACTTCCGATAGTTTTGGTAATTAACAAACCACAGCTAATATCCATAAATCGAGTAACTCGGTGGTCCTTGGATGTCTCACCATTTGTATGAAAAAATGGTTTTTACCACTGTGTTACCCACCTTCTACAGCAATAAAAAAAAAAAAAAAATATTAGAGGACAATCTTACACAAATCGAACTAGACCCACAGTAAGCTCAAGAAGGCTTGTGTTATGGGTACTAGACGACGATATATTTAATAGATATAAATACTTAAATACATAGAAAACATCCAAGACTCAGAAACAAATATTCATGCTCATCACACAAATATTTGCCCTGACCGGGATTCGAACCCAGGACCGTCAGCTTCACAGGCAGGTGCACTACCTACTAGGCTAAACCGGTCGTCAACAATATGTTAATATTGAAGTATTTTTACCCATAAATTCCATTTATTAGGTTCAAAGATTTGCTGTGATGTCGTAGTGGTCTGGGTAGCCTAGTGGTGAGGGCGCTGGGGGCCGATTTTTGAATGTCGTACACTCGAGATCCGTCAAAAAATATGATGATTTGACAGATGTCGAGTGAAAAGTCGTGCGTTCGACACTCAAAAATCGGCCCCTGGTCAAACCAGGGGCGGGTTCGACTGCCGTCTTAGGCTGCATGCAGATCACTGTCCATTTTTTCTTTATATTTATTCTCTGTATCAAATGATTATATTATATGGCTAATTTTGTCTACAGGCTGCTTCTATTTAGATTAGTGAATTACGTATCGCATTAAGAGATATTACGACCGGCCTAGTTTCTGCACAACTACGAGTGTATGTAGTAGGGTTGGCGAGAGGAGAAATTATAAATGGTACACGATCTGTAGTTAATTAACTTAGCAAGCGGGTCATACACGGATTTAGGTTCGCGTCTTTTCTATCAACATACCAAAAGTTAAGGGCTACAAAGCTTAATTTTGGATTGGACCAGTAACCCGCATAAACAGTGTCTCCGTTTCTATAAATCACTGTAATAAAAACATAGCTAACATGCACATAAGCCGTTAACTATTGACCACAGGAGGGACGTTGTTTTTTCAACTAAGTATGACCCAAGCGCGAAGCGAAGCGCCTGCGTTTCAGCTTGGGAAAAATGACGCATTTCAGTCCGAATGTCCGACTTTTCGATCATGTTGCGGAGATATGATATACATTATAGAATATTTCATTTATGTCGAAAACCTAGTTTCTCTAAAGAAAGAAAAAAAAATATTTAAGTAACTAGCAACCCGCCCCGGCTTCGCACGGGTGCAATGCTGATGCAAGTATTATACATATAAACCTTCCCCTTGAGTCACTCTATCTATTAAAAAAAACCGCATCAAAATCCGTTGCGTAGTTTTAAAGATTTAAACATACATAGGGATATAGGGATTTAGGGACATAGGGACAGAGAAAGCGACTTTGTTTTATACTATGTAGTGATGACAAACTAGACAAAGTAATTTAAAAAAAAGCCACAAAAAATACACTAAAAACTATTAGTAGTAGCAGTAGTAAACACTTTATTACAAATCAAGTACATAGTACAAAGGCGAACTTATCCCTTTAAGGGATCTCTTCCAGCTAACCTTTGATAAACTGAGAGGACATGATATATGGCAGACATACTGAACAACACGTATGACTAAAAGTACCAAAGTTTTCCGATAAATAATAAATTAGATGTAACAAAATGGATATATTAGATATACAGTAGGGCCTTGATCCGTACACAGGCTAATCCGAACGTCGCAGTAATCCGAACTGCCGAGTGACCCGTTTCTCCTCCGCCGTAACACCTGACTTTGTTTAAACCATCCGGTTTGTAGTTCTTTCAAGGATACGAAATTACTCTATGCTGTACTGCACACCACGTGCTTTATGATAAGGTTCCTACATTTGAAATATGATATGGTTCCTACACCAAAACGGAAACACAAAATTTTGATCATTGCTGAGAAGTGTGCCATGTTAGACAGCTTGAAAGATGGCGTGTCTGCTACTTCGCTTTCTCAAAAGCATGATATTGGAAAAGCTACAATTTCTGATCTGATGAAAAAGGAACAGATCATTAGGTAATTTCATTCCAACATACTATAATTCGAACGCTCCGTGAGTCCGAACAGTAGTTGTTTCTTTGAAGTTCGGATTATCGAGGCCCTACTGTATATAGTTATATGTAAATATCTAAGAGCCACAACTGAATATACTAGATATATTAGATGTATATATAGAGCCACAACTTTGTCAAATTTACCTTTAGCGACGCTACTGACCTACACTGCCTAAGTGGAGTCGGTAAAGCATTCCATAACTTCACAGAGTATACCGCACGTATACCGTAAACGATTTTTTTTATGTTATAGGGGGCAAACGAGCAGACGGATCGCCTGATGGTAAGCAATTACCGTCGCCCATAAACACCTGCAACACCAGAGGAGTCGCAAGTTCGTTGCCGGCCTTTCAGAAGGGAATACGCTCTTTTCTTGAAGGTTTGAAGGTCATTTCGGTCCGGAAATATCGCAGGCGACAGTTCATTCCATAGTTTGGTTGTGCGAGGCAGGAAATTTCTTGAGAAACGCACAGTTTTGGACTGCCAACCATCTAAATGGTGAGGATGGATTTATGATACGATCGGCTCTTATGAGGAGGGATAGCAAGAGAAGTACGCGCTGGTCACTGACGTCTGCCATATACTCGTACTTAAATCTCTCCAAAAGGTAAGGTGACGAAGAAGGAGTAAACAAAACATTATGTAAAAGAGTTAAAATATGTACATCTTCATATCATCTACTTCGTATCGTCCCGTCCCTTTCACACTCGTAATATATCAGTGAAAGGGATGGTAAGATACGATGGAAATTTTCATAAAAACAATTTTTTTTCAATGATTATGTAAGTTTCTGCGGGCGAATTCCGGTTTGTTCTCCTCTACAGGTCGCAATTCTCAACCGATTCTAGTGAAATTTTGGGAGAAGGTTCGATAATTATAAAGAATTTTATGTCTAGTCAGTTTTTGAAACATACCTAGTTGTTGACAATAATGTGAACCTGAATTTGACATTCAAAAACTGTTCGGTATTAATTTATTTTGAACTAGCTTTTGCCCGCGACTTCGTTCGCGTGAACTTCTACTGACTATTCCTTCCACTTGGTAGATAAATGCCGGTTAGGTTATAAACTACTTAACTTTGAATGACTCACTCAAAATTTACTCCAACGTTTTTACGTCTCAAAGTTACAACCTTACAAAGTTTCTAATTTATATAAATATATTCAGCAAGTGAAATGGGCCCCCTTGTTATTTTGAATAAATGATTTTGACTTTGACTGATAATTCTCAAAAAAAATACGCAGGTATACCAGGGACCGATACCGGTATTTTTAAAAAACCCTGAATTAGCCCAATATTTTGTATTATTTTTTGCTCTTTACGTAGGGCTGAATCATGTATTTAGGTAACAACGTCGTATTATTAGATTGTCCCATTAAAAACGAAATAATGAACCGGTGACCGTAATAATACCGGTATTTTTCTATGGAGAAAATACCGGTATCCTATCCCTGAGGTATACAGCTCAGAGCCATTAGTTTAGTTTTCGTGGCAGCCCTGACCGGCAGTGCAAGTGCAGCCATGTATTTATAACGCTCCCGATTCTAAAGTGGGATGCGTTTGTGGGCCAGCCCTGCATGTTTCCCTGGTGCCCCGATGTAAACCCGGCGCGTGCCACATATACCGTCTCGATGTCCTGAAATCCTGGTACACTGAACATATACTTTTGCATACAAAACTGGTGTTGAGCAACTAAAAACCTACTTTTTAAGAGCGCTTTAATAAAATGTAACAGGTCCACTAGCGCCACTAGTAAATAATTGTGATTGTTTAAATTTAACGATAGATATCTAAAAAGGGGGCCGCTACGTACTGTATTTTGTATTTAAGTACGTTTTGAATCCATCAAACTAGTTATTACGTTGCTGGATTCGTCAATCTATGCGTCCAAAGTTAAAACGGCCGTTTTATTTTTGAGCTCATAGAGAGACCAATCTAGCAACGTAAAAATTAGTTTGATGGATTCAAAAAGTACTTAAATACAAACTACAGTACGCAGCGGCCCCCTTTTTTAGTTACATATCATTAAATAAAAAAAATACATATATTTACGAGTGGCGCTAGTGGACCCGTTACATTTTATTAAAGCGCTCTTAATGTACTTACCTATTTATAGATAAATTTGACATGTTCTTTAAATATCTCTCTTATCGGAAAATCCATTATACTCGGTTAAATAGTATATGGATCTTAGCTTATTGACATGTAAATAATTATAACTCAATTTGAATTCAACTGATTTGTATTTATGTGTTTTGAAATTTGTAATTTGTAATGGACATTATTATTATTTATCTGACTGAAGATTCCGAATGGAAGATGCATTTATTTTTCTGTTTACCTTTTATCGTGTTTTGTATTACTCTAGTTGACATTATGTTATTTTTATTTTCCTGTTATGACGATCATGATAACAATTCTTGTAATTTTGACATGTGTGCAAATTTATAATGTAATTCCTTATCTTCATGATAAATTATCTAAATCTAAAATCTATAGTATATATTATAATATATTAAGTTTAGTTTTTATTTTATTTTATAGACTTAAGCCTTATCTTGATAGTATGTAATTGTTATAGTATTTTATGTCCATTTGAATACTCAATTATTTATAAGTATAGTTAAGTATAGAAAAAGTGTAACTTTATTATTAATTAAATGAAATAAACAGTTTATTTTTTATTTTTTTAATAAATATTGTTGTCACCTTGCTTGCCAACTTGATATACGCCAAAAATGGAGCATTAAAATTATTTCTTCATAAAGTTTTTTAATGCGTTTTCCTTACGGTCCATATTTTTCAATAATAATTCCGAGTTTAAAATTATAACAAAATTAATGTCATACAGTGAAGATAAACTTGCAAAGTATATTACAAATATTACAACATTAGTAAAGTTAGAGATGTATAAGGTCTCAAGATTAAACAAGGATATAATGAAATTAATATAATATCCCAGATATGTACATGGTCTCTGAGCGTCAAAATTAAAATTAATTTAATATTGTTAGAGATGTATATGGTCTCTAAGTCACTGATAATAAAAACGAAATCCACAACAGGATGATGTCTCTCGTCAATCCCCTATAAAAAGACATTGTTTAATCTTGAGACCTTATACATCTCTAACTTTACTAATGTTGTAATAGATAACTTTGCAAGTTTATCTTCACTGTATGACATTAATTTTGTTATAATTGTAAACTCGAAATTACTATTCCTTCTTGAACTGTAAATTAATGTTTTGACATGAAAAATGTATTACTTATTATAGTCAGATTTTCTTAAATTGTAAATTAATATTTTGACACGTAAAAGTGCCCTTGTGGCCTATTTGCAGAATAAATGTTTGATTTTTATTGGGCTAGATTAACACAGGGCAAATATCATCAACATAGTGTGTTGCGACACCATCAACCGGAAAAGAAAAGGACAAATCGATTATCAGAGAAAAGTACAGCACACGCACCCCGGATATTGCCATAACCTTGTCTGAAGTTGAAGCAGGTGATAAACAAAGACAATGGGGTTTTTTTCCGCGACCACAACACGCGAGATGACGCCGATGATCCGTTAGATTGACTCTGATTGAATCTGAGTGACTTAAGAATTCTTAAGTATTCTTTTTTTATAAAAATGGTATTGCTGTTGGCGAGCATCTAGCCAGGAGGCAAAGAGCCTCTGTTGTAACTCGATCACTGATTAATTAGGGGCCGCACGGTCCGGCGTCCTAGGCACACAGGCAGGAATAAGACAAGGATAAGCAGGCAGGAATAAGTTCGCCTTTACACATGATTGATCTGTTTTTTTTTGACGACCGGTTTAGCCTAGTGGGTAGTGCACCTATCTGCTGTGAAGCTGACGGTCCTGGGTTCGAATCCCGGTCAGAGCAAATATTTGTGTGATGAGCATGAATATTTGTTTCTGAGTCTTGGATGTTTTCTATGTATTTAAGTATTTATATCTATTAAATATATCGTCGTCTAGTACCCATAACACAAGCCTTCTTGAGCTTACTGTGGGGCTAGTTCGATTTGTGTAAGATTGTCCTCTAATATTTGTTTATTTATTTATTTATTTTATTTATTTTACTTGTCTTGTGTACAATAAAGTATTTAAATAAATACATACACACACTCACGGACCCGGACGACGTAATCACTCACGGCGTCCATCTCAGAAACGACGCGTACACTTAGGCATCCGCCGGCGGGGACGTAAATCGCCTGATCGCGACAACACTGACACATATAGTCCCTATTCGTCCCGGTACCGCCGCACACCGTATAGAGTCAGTCCGACCCAGGTCGGGCCTAGCTGAGTTTCTTTCTGTGCTCTTCTCAGACAGATTAGGTTTAGTGAACCAGCGACAAAACTCCCAGTAGCTCGATTCCACTCACACCTCAGATTCGGTTGAAACCGCTCAACCAAGCTCACTGGAGCGCAAACTCTTAGAGTATTCCAGTGTTCCAAACCACCCGCGTGGTCGTGTCGGAGGTTTTCCCCTGGATTTTCCCCAGGCTACTCTCCAACCGCGCATTCCTATCGCTTTATTGGGCCCGGCCTATAAAGTCACGATCAATTTAAAAACAAAGACACAAAATTAAAACTTTGTTAAGCATGTGAAAATTTAAAAACATTTACTGGTTCTCTTAGATTACGGTATTAAATTTCAGCAAGTTTCTTTTATCAGCATAATGATTCAATGATATACTGAATACCTTCTTTTACCTCGGGTCAGTCTTTAACATAGTTACGAAAAATTAACTTTAATGTACAGAAAACACGATAGCTTTTGCAATAATTCAATTGAAATGAATACGAGTTTCAGTGAGTAATTCCATTATTTGTTACCTTTTGATCATTTCCGTTTATTCGACACTTCGATACATACAATACGTCACCAGCCAACTTACGTTTGCGTTCGGTGAAATCTGAGATCGATTTAATGTGCAGTTAAATAGAGTTCAAGAAGCCACAAAACGGTAGAAAAAGTCACTTTGTAGCGATTTGCATTAGCAAGGCGTTTGCTACAAGTGCGTGCAAGCAGTTTTATAATGCATTCTACTCGTTTGTATTCAATAAATAACTGTCCCGATAATAATCACGCCATTTTATGTTTAAAGCAGAAAATAATCAGCATTCTGTTAAGGGGTTCACTCGATTCGGAACAACCGCACACGGGGTAGAGTAAATCCGACCCAGGTCGGGCCTAGCTAAGTTTCTTGCTGGACTCTTCTCAGCTAGGCTACGTTTAGTGAATAAGCGACAAAACTCCCAATAGCTCGATTCCACTCACACCTCAAATTCGGTTGAAACCGCTCAACCAATCTCACTGGAGCGCAAACTCTTACCCCCTTACTCATAAACGTCTATCAAACCTATATTAGTTAACTAGCCGCTAAAGTTCTTATGTCCTTATTTATCACTTTGACATTGACGTTTGTGAGAATGGGACAAAGAACGTTTTAGTTAGCAGAGGTTTGTTAAGTTTTATGAATTGGAGTATTCCAGTGTTCCAAACCACACGCGTGGTCGTGTCGGAGGTTTTCCCTTGGATTTTCCCCAGGCTAGTCTCGAACCGCGCACTCCTATTGCTTTATTGGACCCCGCCTATAAAGCCACAGTCAGGTTTTAAATAAAAAAAAACGATTAGTAGAAACATGTATCGGAAAATTAAGCCTTAGTTTCCTCGTCTGAGCCGAACAGCGTTCGAAAGAACGCCTTAGTTTTGCTTGCACGGTCTCAATTACTGGCGAGTATCAGTACAGTAATGTTAGATAACTCAGAAAGCTCACAATCAATCGGCGCCATAAATAAATGTCAGTCAAGGTAGTCAGGGAGACAATGCGGCTATTTGCGGCCGTCGGCGATGCAGTGCCAGCTGCGGCGTTGGCCCAACGTTGGACCAGAGCTACTACTTCGATATTAACATTTCATTTTTTATAGCGGATAAAATCAACCATTTTGACGACCGCATTAGCCTAGTTGGCAGTGACACTGCCTACGAAGCTGGAGGTCCCGGGTTCGAATCCCGGTCAGGGCATTTATTTGTGTGATGAACTCGAATATCTGTTCCTGAGTCTTGGATGTTTTCTATGTATTTAAGTATCTATTTATCTATATAAGTATGTATATCGTCACTTGGTACCCATAGTACAAGCTTTGCTTAGTTCGGGACTAGGTTGATTTGTGTAACTCTGTCCAAAAATATTTATTTATTATTATTTATTTGGAGGTTAGGGCATTGCTGAGTTCATATTGAAAATATTGGATTTTTATATTCGCCGGTTCTCAAAAAAACTGAAAATTACTTGTAACGAACCATAGGATCATCCGTCGTCTACCGGTCCCTGGGATCCCCGGGATCATAACAGAAGAATGCTATTGTACCCGACCCGGACGACGTAATCTATCATCGTGTTTTTGAGGCGAGAATACGGGATTAGATCTAGCGGAATCGGGCGTCCATCGAAAGATGGAACGCTGCGCTTACGGCGTTCAACTCAGTCACGACGCGTACACTTAGGCATTCCCGCCGGAGGGGACGTCCACCGCGCGATCGCGACAACACTGACACATGTAGTCCCTATTCGTCCCGGTACCGCCGCACACTGGGTAGAGTCAGTCTGACCCGGGTCGGGCCTAGCTGAGTTTCTTGCTGGACTCTTCTCATCTAGGCTAGGTTATTCCACTCACACCTCAGATTCGGTTGAAACTCTGAAACCGCTCTACCAATCTCACTGGAGCGCAAACTCTTTGGAGTTGCGGGCGTCTATAGGCTGCGGTGGCCGCTTACCGTCAGGTGGACCGTACGCTTGTTTGCCACCGGCGTTGCATAAAAAAATGTACCTGTTTGTGATCCTACTGTACCTAAAATCGTGCATAATAAATTATTTCATTTCATTACAATGTAGTTTTCCTTGTCCCAAATATTGGGCCAAATATTGGCACCGGATATGCGTCTGCGGCTCCAAGATCAGTCCACTCATCGCGAAGCTATGCTGCAGCGGATATATTTAGCTACACTATACCAGCATCGTAATCTTCGCATATGCGTGGATCAACTATTCTTTGTTGCTCGTTACCATGGTTACGTCTCTTGAGTCACTCATTAAAACGCTAATGAGTGGATCAACTATTCTTTGTTGCTCGTTACCATAGTTACGTCTCCTGAGTCACTCTTTAAAACGGTAATTTTATAGGTTACAAATTAACCAAATATGAGTTTTAACCATGAGCATAAATCCATGGGCATGAGTCATCTCTTGAGCATGCTTGAATTCCATATTCTAACATTTTCCTAAAAAAAAGGCACCGGATATGCGTCTGCGGCTCCAAGATCAGTCCACACTCATCGCGAAGCTATGCTGCAGCGGATATATTTAGCTACACTATACCAGCATCGTAATCTTCGCATATGGGTGGATCAACTATTCTTTGTTGCTCGTTACCATGGTTACGTCTCCTGAGTCACTCTTTAAAACGCTAATGAGTGGATCAACTATTCTTTGTTGCTCGTTACCATGGTTTACCATAGCTACATCTCCCGAGTCACTCTTTAAAACGGTAATGGGTGTGTCAACTATTCTTTGTTGCTCGTTACCATGGTTACGTCTCCCGAGTCACTCTTTAAAACGCTAATGAGTAGATCAACTATTCTTTGTTGCTCGTTACCATGGTTACGTCTCCTGAGTCACTCTTTGAAACGGTAACGGGTGTGTCAACTATTCTTTGTTGCTCGTTACCGTGGTTACGTCTCCTGGGTCACTCTTTAAAACGGTAATGGGTGGATCAACTATTCTTTGTTGCTCGTTACCATGGTTACGTCTCCTGAGTCACTCTTCAAAACGGTAGTTTTATAGGTTACAAATTAACCAAATATAAGTTTTAGCCATGAGCATAAATCCATGGACATGGGTCATCTCTTGAGCATGCTTGAAGTCCATATTCTATCATTTTCCTAAGAAACTTGGTTACTGTTGTCTCCTCGCTGAAGGGGCAAAATAACAACAAGAAAATTTTGACTTTCAATGTAACTAATGTTACTAATAACTGTGATATTTAGTTACAGTAAAGAAAATCAAAATCTTTCTTTCAAAAACTCTGATTTTGAAGGACAGATATGACAGTACCTAGTGGGGATATTCTTACCGCATGAATCCTAATACAAGGTTGAGCTTCGTAGACAGTCTATAAGGTAGAACTGCGTAGAGAGTAAAAGAAGAACTTCGTAGAGAGTCCGTAAGGTAGAACTTCAGAGTCTAAATGTAGAACTTTGTAGAGTTTGTGAGGTAGAACTTCGTATTCTGTAAGGAGGAACTTCGTAGTCTTAAGGTAAAACTTCGTAGATACTAAAAGAACTTCGTAGAGTCCGTAAGGTAGAACTTCAGAGTCTAAATGTAGAACTTTGTAGAGTTTGTAAGGTAGAACTTCGTAACCTGTAAGGTGGAACTTTGTAGATTCTAAAGGTAGAACTTCGTAGTCTTAAGGTAAAACTTCGTAGAGACTAAAAGAAGAACTTCGTAGAGTCCGTAAGGTAGAACTTCACAGAGTCTAAATGTAGAACTTTGTAGAGTTTGTGAGGTAGAACTTTGTAGAGTTTGTGAGGTAGAACTTCGTAGCCTGTAGGGTGGAACTTCGTAGATTCTTAAGATAGAACTTCATAGTCTTAAGGTAGAACTTCGTAGAGAGTAAAAGAACTTTGTAGAGTCCGTAAGGTAGAACTTCACAGAATCTAAATGTAGAACTTTGTAGAGTTTGTGAGGTAGAACTTCGTAGCCTGTAGGGTGGAACTTCATAGATTCTTAAGATAGAACTTCGTAGTCTTAAGGTAGAACTTCGTAGAGAGTAAAAGAAGAACTTCGTAGAATCCGTAAGGTAGAACTTCACAGAATCTAAAGGTAGAACTTCGTAAAGATTCTGATAAGGTAGAATTTCGTACAGTTTATAAGGTAGAAATTCGTAGTCTATAAGGATTATAAGGTAGAACTTAAGCGATTGAGATTTTCGTAGAATCGCTAGCGTCCATGTGTCCACATATCCTTACCATCAGGAAGATCGTTGCCAGTTCGCCACCGTCGTATTGTAAAACCTGAGGTCTCGCTATTACGGACAGACGTCCCTTACTACTCGATAGGTAATTAGATTTTGTTTCGTTTTCGATTTATACGGACCTGAGGGGCTACCGCGAACCACAAACGAAGTTTTCCCTCTCTGTCTCACTTATATGCAAACTTGCAAGTGCGACAGAGAGGGAAAACTTCGTTTGCTGTTTGCGGTAGCACCCCTGAATCTATTGTAGGTTGTACTCGTACCTCATGACGATACAAAAGTCCCCACCACAGATTTGGTTGAAGCCGCTCAACTAATCTCACTGGAGCGCAAACTCTTAGAGTATTCCAGTGTTTAAACCGCCCGCGTGGCCGTGTCGGAGGTTTCCCCTGGATTTTCCCCGGGCTAGTCTCCAACCGCGCACTTCTATTGCTTTATTGGGCCTGGCCTATAAAGCCACAGTCATGTTCAAAAAAGATACAAAAGTGGTTCAATAAAATCTACTTGAATAAATTAATTTCTTTTTTTTTTTTTTTTTGATCCTGTGGTTTGGAACACTGGAATACTCTAAGAGTTTGCGCTCCAGTGAGATTGGTTGAGTGGTTTCAACCGAATCTGAGGTGTGAGTGGAATCGAGCTACTGCGAGTTTTGTCGCTGTTTCACTAAACCTAGCCTAGCTGAGAAGAGTCCAGCAAGAAACTCAGCTAGGCCCGACCTGGGTCGGACTGACTCTACCCGGTATGCGGCGGTACTGGGACGAATAGGGACTATATGTGTCACTGTTGTCGCGATCGCGCGGATGTCACTGTTGTCGTGATCGCGCGGAAATTAATTACTATCTGTTTGGTGAAACATGCATGAAAAGGGTTAAAAATAAATACAACAATTTATATTAAATAGGTATATATTAAATTTAATTGCACCTATAACATCGAGGGGGTGACCCGCTTAAGCTAACATTATTGTCAGATGTATTCAAGGCCTTACATTCATTTTGACAGTTTGTAAAGCAAGTGACAGACCACAAGAGTGTCAACATAAGTTATGATATGACGATTTCACTGTTAAAAACTCATATATGAAATTATAAACAATGCAATCAGTTTTTTTTTAATATTTCTAACATCTAAAGTTAGCCATTAACTGCACTAAATGTACAGAAGAATAACTCCGTACCATTTCGTCAGTACTCTTAGTCAGGCGGAATGCCAGGGTTGGCACTCGATAAAATTGAAATATGACAGCATTGTGTGCAAGTCATAAATACGCATGATTTACAGTCTCATTATTGAACTGAAGTAATAAAATAATTGCAGTGTAGATTAATGTCAATCTAAATAGAAATCTGGGGCATTTATGAATTAGGTAAATAGTTCCCATATTATGAATAAAACTTTATAAAAACCTACATTTTTACCGTTTTCTTTTTGTATTTGATTAAGTACTTGGACGATTTGACACTCAAGTAGGAATAAAAGTCTTTGGCTCAGAACAAGAAAGAAAGTTTGATCTTGCATCTCTTAGCACCATCTGGACGACGTAGATAAAAACAAATGATTCATAAATTATTTAAAAATAAATCAACAATATCAATAAAATAAACAAAAGAATTTATAAACTGAGGCATCAGAATGCTGTCCCTAAATAGTTAATTGTCGAATCTTTCAACGTCAGTTTTATAAATAAAATAATGAAAGAAAACATTACAAAGCCTCAGTTTGAGCCTTTAGGCATAAAATATTTTTTTAGAACACATTCAAGACCTCTAAAGCTTTTCAAATCACACCACCTATACAGTTTTATAATTGTAGACGAAATCTGTTGCAATATTTTAATATCGATATAAAAATCCGTATAAGAATACTTTTACAATGAAACGAGTATGAGTAACTATTGAAAATATATTTTTCATGCATGTACGTATATGTATGTAGGTAATAGCAGGACGGAGCACGACTATAAAATGACTGCTACACACCAAATTATTGACACCCTATACGTATGACAGCTATATTTCTAGGTAACTTCTGCAATTAACGATATCATAAGTTGAAATGAGCTATAATGCGGCTATTTTAAGCTGTACCTAAAATATTGTGTGGTGTGTAGAAGACATCTCTATTTTATATCGTAGGATTTGTTATGGTAACTATTTGTTTCGAGACCCGTTTCTACAATGAGCGCCAACCCTAGGTTTTATTAGCAGCTACTTTATTTTTTCTCTTAAACCATAACGTCAGTAACCTAGGGTTGGCAGCCAAAGTATGTTTAACATTTACATAATTAATTTAAGAAGCCTATAACATGTTACTAGAGTAACGTTACACGCAATTAAGTAGCATAGAAAATTTACATCGATTCATATAAATACACCTTGTACTTCCCAACGGCATGCTTATGTAGAGCAATGATTTAATCATAATTAATTTAAACCTTATTTCAAACTTAAAATAACATACACATAAAATCTAACAAAAAATAAGAATTAATAGAAGGTACTTTTTAGGAATAAAAATTTTAGAATTCAACAAAATTCATAGTTAATATAGCCCTTTGCTAACCCTACGCTTAGCGATAAAAAAAACCTATTATGTACATATATCATTATTAAAGTATTAAGGAAACGAAAATATAAGTATTTTTAGACGAC
The DNA here is from genome assembly GCA_963556455.1 of Epiblema foenella. Lineage (NCBI taxonomy): Eukaryota > Metazoa > Arthropoda > Insecta > Lepidoptera > Tortricidae > Epiblema > Epiblema foenella. The sequence continues at coordinate 1,758,326 of OY747118.1, forward strand.
CGCTTTAGCCTAGTTGGTAGTGACCCTGCCTTCGAAGCTGGAGGTCCCGGGTTCGAATCCCGGTCAAGGCATGTATTTGTGTGACACACGAATATTTGTTCTTGAGTCTTGGATGTTTTCTATGTATTTAAGTATTTATTTATCTATATAAGTATGTATATCGTCACTTGGTACCCATAGTACAAGCTTTGCTTAGTTTGGGACTAGGTTGATTTGTGTAAGATCGTCCAAAAATATTTATTTATTTTAAGGAAAAAAGTATCAACAACCCTACTTTTTGAGTCATAGTGTACAAGAACAGGTTAGTCGGAATAAATTTTAAAGTTTTAATTATAACAAGACAGAAACAACAATACAGAAACGAGGATAATTACAACCAGGCGATATATTTCAAAATTATGTACAACCAAATCTTACGCAACTACGTTACTTTACAATATACATTACACCAAAGCAATGTAGTCACAAAATATTCATTCCGATTGTAAAAATGTATAAATCAGTCACACGGTCCCATGTTTTTGTTTTTGCTATGTTTATTTAATTAAAATACTCATCGGATGAGTCTAGCGACACCTACAATGGGATTTAAGTGTGAAAAATGTGTATTCAGTAAGGGAGCGTCCATAAATTACGTGAGATGTTTAAGGGGGGGAGGGGGTCGAGTCAAATCTCATCTAATCTTACGTTGGAGAGAGGGGGGTTCTCGGCAAATATCACGCATTTTTTTTTCTGATTGAAACAAAAAAATATTATATTATTTTGGTCCATTTAATCCAGATTGTACACGCTTATAAGATTTAATCTTAAGCGTAATCGTAATACGATTAAGATTATTCACTAATTCGTTCGAAAGAGAATAATTTCATTCATACTTCGACGTTAACTCTCAACAATATTGATTATAGTCTTAACTAGTCGTAAATAAAAGCACGAAGCAAATTTTTTCTTTCTTTTTACAATAACAATCCAACGCGTTTACGTAAGAAACCCACATTTTAAAAAATCTCACGTGAGATTGGGGGATGGGGGAGGGGGTTGAATAAAATCTCACGACATCTCACCAGGGGGGAGGGAGGGACAGAAAATTTAAAAAAACACCTCACGTAATTAATGGACGCCCCCTAACATCCCATAGTCCAGCAGCATTGGACACCCAAATGAACCTACAGCAGCCTTTACGTCGTAAATCAGTACGTATGATTATGACAATGGAGTACATTTTCGAGACACATGGCAGTGATTGTGAGCTAGCGAGTTCTGCCGCCAAAATTGAGATCACTTTGCGGTCAGAATTCGCGGACGAGTAAAACCTGTGAATTAATTGACTATGCAAAAGGCCAATGGTATAAAAAGTGATAAGGCCTCAGGCCATTACAGTGACTAAAATACCAATAGTTTGACTCCTGCGGGGTAATCACGTAACTTTTGTACAAGGTAGATTTTAATGTCTTAAATGTCAGCTCATACATTTATACTTCAAAATTGACAGTAAAATATCTACCGTTAGTAAGTAAAGTTACGTGATTCGCCCGCTGTACGTGAGAGTAATACATGTAAAAATGACATAACTTTACCAAGCAAAGTAATACTATGTCAATTAAGTAAACGATCCAGTCCTTGACACGGGCTCCATGCTTGACATTCACAATTTGAATCATTAACAATAGATAACTAGGACTTCATGTGTCAACATTGGTTCGTTTACTTTACTACATTTCCACAATACATAACACGTCACGTACAGAGTTCATGTACGTATCCAAAATAGTTTTTTTTTTAAATTTTGGTGCCTTTTAAATGGCAAAAGCCTCAACAGTCAGTCGTAGTTCACCTCAGACCGAGGCTATCCCTTCGATTGAGAATGTAAGCACCAATATAAAAAGCCTAATCCACGCAATTACATACAATATTTAAACTTCTTTCAGCTGACATAAAGACTAATTTTAATTAAAACATTCTCTTTACAATCAATTGCGTAGCCTGCCTTCATATCCACAGAGTCGACTGCGGTTGGACTTAGAAAACTATCAATGTACAATAAACAATACAAATCACATTATATTTCGCTAACTACCCTTAACGTAGGTCACTTTAAAGAGTTAATGCACGATATCACACAGAGCTCCGGGTGTCTCGACCTGAAACAAAACAAAAGCGAATTAAAATAGGCCAGATATCTCTCCTTCTCCTTCTCCATCAAAATCAAAATCAAAATCAAAACATTTATTCTGCAAATAGGCCTCAAGGGCACTTTTACAAGTCAAAATCTATCTAGGTACATCAAATAAAAATAATACAATAATCAAAGTATCATTAATTAAATGTAGTGTTACATGTCAAAAATAAGACTAAGAAACTAATAACAATCGAGATTTGTTAGAGATGTATAAGGTCTCTAAGCGTCAAGATAAAAGGTAATAAAGTAGGTACACTAATCATAATAAAATATTTTGAGCTATATCTATAACACGTCAACATGAAAATAATAAAATCTAATAAATAAATATCCTCAGAGATGTATAAGGTCTCAGAGCGTCAGTCTAAAAAATAAAATCAAATGAGAACAGTGAAGTCTCTCATCATGTCAATTCCACTGAACACTAGTACGAAGTTACTAGTCATCATTAAGTTAAGCTGGTTAGGGTGTGTACCAAACCGTCTGTAATCGTAAGCGGTGTTCGTTAAAATCTGATTGTATGGAAAGTTTGACAAGTTTCTATGGGATGACAGCTGCCGGCGCCATATTTGACGATGACCGGCCTGTGATCGTATGTTTTTTTTATATAACGCCAGTGGCAAACAAGCGTACGGTCCACCTGATGGTAAGCGGCCACCGCAGCCTATAGACGCCCGCAACTCCAAAGGAGGTACGCGTTGCCGACCCTGTTTATGAAATTTGAGAATTCACTGTGTTGACAGCAGAAGAGACAAATTTAGGTTCCTCGCTCTCAACACAGTGCAGTGGTTGATCCCGGCTGCTGTCTATTATAGCAGTCATTAAGCCAATTTAGAGGCCTTCGGGCGGCTTGAGAACTTCTAACAGTCAAGTTGCCCACTCACTTGACAAGCCTAATTCCAATACGGTCTGATTTCCCCACGGGTTGGAAGGTTAGATGGCAGTCGCTTCCGTAAAAACTAGTACCTACGCCAAATCTTGTAGGTAGCGGACCCCAGGCATCCTTCAGGATGCAACTGTACCGGGATAACGCTAGGATGATGATGATGATTAAGAATAATTTATGCACAAAGATACTGTTACATAATAAAATGAATATATCCGATGAGTCCCAAAATAGGCTGAGCCAGGCCATGTACTCCGAAATTCGTATCGTGCCGTCCCTTTCACTCTCGTGTTATTCACTATATGAATGAAAGAGACGACATGATACGAAGTTCGGAATAGTCCCTCAGTATCTTGAGTTACGTTACACAAATTGTCTATGATACTATAACATTACGTTACATAAGTATTTTATACTGGACAGTAGCTTTTGGGTGAAGGAAACATCGTAAGAAAACCGCTTAATCCCAAAACGTTTAGTTTTTCCTTTTAGTAGCTACATGAGTGATCACAAGGAGGTTGAATGGAATAATCGAAAGTAAATAAATAAAAAAATAAAAATGAAGCATGAGTCTTCTGGTAGATGTCGCTGTACGCCTCCCTTAAGGCGTTTGTATAAAAAGAAATAAATAAATATTTTTTGGACAATCTTACACAAATCAACCTAGTCCCAAACTAAGCAAAGCCTGTACTATGGGTACCAAGTGACGATATACATACTTAAATAGATAAATAGATACTTAAATACATAAAAAACATCCAAGACTCAGGAACAAATATTCGTGTTCATCACACAAATACATGCCCTGACCGGGATTCGAACCCGGGACCTCCAGCTTCGAAGGCAGGGTCACTACCAACTAGGCTAAAGCGGTCGTCAAAAGTAGAATTTGACCCTATAACAATGGAATAAGATGCAGTAAACATGTCCTTGACATTGACCGTAAAAGGGGTGATTCTCATAGTTAAAAATTTATGTCCCTACCGGTCCGAACGTTAAGTTAAGGAAATCAGAGTGCAATTTAAACTTATTGTTGACTCCAGTTTACTCTATACCTGGACCTCTAACTGTTAAAATAGTTAAGGTCAGAAATAATCACTCACGAGTCGTTAACAATCCGGGCCGGTGAGGACAAATTAAAAAAATGTTAAATTTTGGAATGAGAATCAGCCAAACCGTAACATAATACGTATTTATAAAATAACTAGCGACCCGCCCCGGCTTGGCACGGGTGCACTATTTAATGGATGTTATTATACATTCGCACGGGTGCAATGCTGATGCATGTATTATACATATAAACCTTCCCCTTGAGTCACTCTATCTATTAAAAAAACCGCATCAAAATCCGTTGCGTAGTTTTAAAGATTTAAGCATACATAGGGATATAGGGACATAGGGACAGAGAAAGCGACTTTGTTTTATACTATGTAGTGATGAAGTATACGTAGCGTCGTGTACCTCCTAATTTTAGTAAATTAAATAAACGCATCACCAACAAACTGCCTCGCAGTTTGGCGAACTTTACTCTAAGTATACATTTTGTATTTTGCGTTGTGGCGGATAGGTGGGACAGCGGCCTACTGAGGTACTGGTCCTCCCTTTCCGGAAATTACCGGTTTTCAAGCACTGCATAGGTCACAACCGGGAAAACATAGGATGATGATTACCGACCACTGCATAGATCAATCCTCACACCTATAGCCATTTAACTTTATTAAATGGGTCTACTTTTTCATGACCAGTTTTCTATTACCAAAAAAATCTATGATACGTATTGAATTAGTGTACAAAAATAGGATTTCGAAATAGTACCTGAACCTAATAAAAGGAATTTATAGGCAAAATACTTAAATATTAACATCTTGCTGTAAAAGGTGGTTAACACAGTGGTAAAAACCATTTTTTCATACAAATGGTGAGACATACAACGACCACTGAGTTAGTCGACTATGGATATTAGCTGTGGTTCGTTAATTACCAAAACTATCGGAAGTGATACTGCAATTAAACCAATAAAAATACAAAAATATGAAGTAAGGGCCAAGTATTCCAAAATCTGCATTAAAAAAGCGTCTGTAAATTATGTACATGAAAAAGTAGAATGGCCCATCATTAAACACATCCAACAATCCATTTTGCCATTTATAATTAATTCATTCATTGCAAAGTAACAAATCAAACAAACAGTCACGAGGCTTGACTTTGAAATTGTTTATAACTGCATCAGGCTTCCCCAGTAGCTCGATTCCACTCACACCTCAGATTTAAACCGCTCAACCAATCTCACTGGAGCGCAAACTCTTAGAGTATTCCAGTGTTCCAAACCACACGCGTGGTCATGCCGGAGGTTTTGCCCTGGATTTTCCCCAGGCTACTCTCCAACCGCGCACTCCTATCGCTTTATTGGGCCCGGCCTATAAAGACACAGTCAGGTTCAAAAAAAAAAGCATCAGGCTTCTCCAATGAAATGAAATAACTCTCTTGCTATATACTTTGGGATTTTGTTGCTTTTTTTTATACAACGACGTTGCCAAGCGTACGGTCCACCTGATTGATGGTAAGCAGCCACCGCAGCCTATAGAAGCCCGCAATTCCAAAGGAGTCACGTACGCATTCATCATCATCATCATCATTTCAGCGGAAAGACGTCCACTGCTGAACATAGGCCTCCCCCAAGGCTCGCCATTTAGACCGGTCCTGTGCCGTTCGTTTCCGCCGGATTCCCGCGACCTTCACCAGGTCATCACTCCACCTTGTCGGAGGCCTACCGACAGCTCTTCTTCCGGTACGTGCGGCACGTACGCATTGCCGTTTATAAAAATTTGTGAATTCACTGTGTTGACAGCAGAAGGGACAAATTTAGGTCCCTCGCTCTAACAGTGCATCCTCGGGAGCTCTGGCAACCTTGCTCACCTCCAGGAACACAACACTACATACTTGTATAGTAGATAATGTTATTATGGCTGTGGTCTTCTGCAAGGTACTTCCCCAGTTGGGCTGCTCCAAATTCAAGCAAGATGGCATTTTGCTGTGCCCTACCTCTCTAAAGCTTTTACTAGGTAGAAATTTAGTATTACAGTTTAAACACACAGTTTAATACAGTTTGGCAGATGAGAAAATATATATATATATATATATATATATATATATATAATAATGTTTGCTTATTGCGTATTGCGTTTGAGAACTCATATTGAATTCGAATTTTAAAGTTTTAGGATTATATAACACGGGTATTGACTTCTCGGAATCTTGGTGACGTTTAAATTTGTGCCTACAATTTCAGTTTTGTGTTTTGTCTGAGTTTATGCATATTCTATTGTAGATGGCATTATCTAGTAACGTGGCTCTGTGAGCTGTGGATCACGAGTTTTTTTTTTGACTCGACCTGTAAATGAGTACAAACAGAAATTCGCCCGAAACATACAAAATCATTAAAAAAAAGCGTTTTTGAAAATTTCCGAAAAGTGACAAAAAAAAATAAAATTAAAAAATTATCAAACCTGCTCGCAAAATTTCACGAGAATCGGTTGTGAAATGCGACCCGTAGAGGAGAATAAACGGAAATCCGGACATACGAAAGCATTTTTGCTGAAGCTGAAGCAGAGACCTTCGTTTCACTCGGTCAATAATAATAATAAATTCAGTTATTCACTCCACCACAATACCGTCTAAAAAATAACGTCAACAAATTGACTCAATACCTACTGTTAACTGAGTTATCTAATTGAAATATTCTAAATACGAGTAGCTACTAGCCCTATCTAATTAGAAATACCTACTTGATTTAATACAGACGCAAGCATACTTCCGAAACATCTGTTGAATCTCCAGGAATCAGCAACATCATTAAAGCTAATCCAAACTATTCCAAATATCACCCGTGTTAACAGCTCACGAGCTATTCCGAATTTCGTATCGTGTCGTCCCTTTCACTCCAGTGTTAAATACTGTATGAGTGAAAGGGACGGCACGATACGAAGTTCGGATTTCGAAGGAGTAGCGCTCCAGTATCAATTATCAGCGGTAATTACATCTAATCAATGATATCATCGAGCTTAATGGAGTAATTGTGAGACAGGCTGTTAGGGTTATTTGAAACTTAACTGATAAAATGGGGATTGTTTTCAACTGTTACTTAATGTAGTTGCAGCAAGGGTTATATGAAACTTAACTGATGGAATGGGGATTGAAATGAAATGAAATGAAATCATTTATTCTTCAATTTAGGCATGTTACATGCACTTATGAATGTCAAAAAACTACCACCGGTTCATAAAATCAACCTCTGCCTCGAGAAGAACCGGCGTAAGAAACTCGGCGAGGTGTCATTTTTTCAAAACAATATACTATGTACATAAATTTGTTTTAAACTGGTACTTTATGTACTTGTACAGACTTGGTCTTTGACAAAGGTTCAGAAATCTGCCCTCAAGGTTTGCCAGAGAGCCATGGAACGCAGTATTTTGAGCGTGAAATTAACAAATCGCATTAAAAATACAAACTGCGTTCCAAAACCCAGATAGCTGACGTAGCTCACACCGCCGCCAAACTTAAATGGGACCGAGCTGGGCACATCTGCCGCATGCCGGAAGACTTGTGGGTTAAAATCGCCACCAAGTGGGTCCCACAAAACCGAGCGCGGCGTCGCGGCAGACCTCGTCGGAGATGGAGAGACGAACTTGGCGTCTCGGATCAGAAGTGGTGGGAGAATGCACAAGACAGGGACGCGTGGAAAAAAAGAGGGAGGCCTTTGCCCAGCAGTGGGACGGCAAACCCAGCAGTGGGACACTTGAGGCTCTTAATAATAATTAATAATGTACTTATAGCAAGACATGTGAATGCGTTACGTTTTCGAACGTGCGTAAGGTTTATAAAACCCTTAATTGGATGCTGAATAATGTGTCAACCTAATAGGAAAACTTATAGGAGGTTGACACATTATTGCATACCAGCGTCCAATTAGACGATGTCCCGCCGGCTGTGCCTTTACCATGAGTTAGCATGACCGTACTCGCTAGCGACTGCGTGAACGATTTAGTATGCCGATTCTTAGTTCTATCGCGTAACCGCCAGAGGCGCTGTACTTTTGCCGATATAATTTTTTACGCAGTCGCTAGCGAGTACGGTCATGTAAACTCATGTTAAAGACACTGGACGGTAATTTTTGACAGTATTTTTGCATTTTTTTCTCTATCAAAATCGTTTGTACTATTCAGCGCCGCCGAGGCTATGCAATTTTTTATACTTTTGCTATTTTTGTCGAATTAAGATGAAACAATTACGAGAATATAAAATTCCTTAGAATTTGCGTTTTAGTGTCAAGATGAGATGATATATTTCCGTTCATTTTTAATTCATTTATATACCAATATGGATTAGGAAGCAGTATTGTAGTATCTACCTTAAAAATATGTAATATAGGTACTTAAAAATTCAATATTAATAATCATAGAAATACTTATACTTAATCGCATATCAAAAAATTACCATCAATATTTACCAATTGCACCTCGAAACCGGGGTTTGACTGGTTATTAGTATTTTAGCAGCAAATCAGCCTTTTTATGTTGTAATTTTTTTGTTTGTCGTAAATACTGGCCATAATGTATGTATGTAAGCACTTTATTGTACATAATAACAGGTTAAAATAATATACATGTCACATAATATTAGAGTACAAGGCGAACTTATCCCTTTGAGGGATCTCTTCCAGTTAACCTTTGAGGGTTTGAGTGGAGAGTGGGAGAATGCGATTGACATACTTACACAGTGTACTAAAACGTTTCAATAAGAAAACTTATGGCTAAAACCAAAACTAAATAAATATATAACAACTAAACATATAATAAATATACATTATAAATATATATATATATATATATATATATATATATGTAAACTTCACGTGTAATAAATAAATTAAAAAAAACACTCGTGCCAATTTAAAAAGCTGACAGCTAACCTTCAGTGATACAGAGGCACGTGAAGAAGAAGTTGTGCCCTGGCGGTGAATAAGGTCTGTCTTTAGCTCCTGCAACTGTCTTTGTCTTTAAAAAAAAATTTGGGGACAATTTTACACAAATCTACCTAGTCCCAAACTAAGCAAAGCTTGTACTATGGGTACTAGGAGACGTTATACATACTTATATAGATAAATACAACAAAACATCCAAGACTCAGGAACAAATATTCGTGCTCATCACACAAATAAATGCCCTGACCGGGATTCGAACCCGGGACCTCCAGCTTCGTAGGCAGGGTCACTACCAACTAGGCTAAGGCGGTCGTCAAAAGTTTAGCTAACGCAATAAATCCTGTGTCCTCCTATTCATCTGTTTGTACCCCACGTTAGGTTGGTTATGCTTTCGTTAAACTGTATCCAAGATTTTGTTAGCAGATGTGTCTTGTGCCCTTATTTCTCTGTTGGTATGTGAATGTGGCCCTAAATACGGCGTCCTAATTGATAATTGGCCTAGTGGAGGCACCTACTCATCTACAAGCCCCGGTACTCTGATCAAGAACTGTTTGTGTTTATTTTAACACTACGACGGCGGAAAACAAGGGTACGGCCTGCCAATTTAGACATATTACATTACATTCACCTGTAATAGTACATTACTTTCCAAGGGCGGTAAAACAAGGAATGTCTCAGATCGCAGGTATTTGACGCCCGAGCCGAAGGCAAGGGCGATAATTATGCGATCTGAGGCTTTCTTAATTACCGCCCGAGGTAAGTACAAAATTTTATGTCACCCCCTGGCCAGGAAGTGGGATTTTTCGCGCGCGGAGCGTGCGGTAATTGCCACTTTATGGCCAGGTCTGACATAAATATCAATAAACTACCATCGATTCGGAAAATAAACCTATTTCTCGAGAAAAACCGGCGAAAAAAACTCGATGAGGTATCTTTTCAAAACAATATACATTGTATATAAAATTACGAACACTAGTTAGAAGCAACTCTGTCTATGAAGCTGGAGGTCCCGGGTTCGAATCCCAGATATGATGAACACGATTATATGTTCCTGAGTCTTGGATCTATTCATCTATATAAGTATGTATATAGTCGCTTAATACCCATAATACAAGTTTGACGACAGGTTTAGCCTAGTGGGTAGTGCACCTGCATGTGAAGCTGACGGTCCTGGGTTCGAATCCCGGTCAGGGCAAATATTTGTGTGATGAGCATGAATATTTGTTTCTGAGTCTTGGATGTTTTCTATGTATTTAAGTATTTATATCTATTAAATATATCGTCGTCTAGTACCCATACCAAGGCTTCTTGAGCTTACTGTGGGGCTTGTTCGATTTGTGTAAGATTGTCCTCTAATATTTTTTAATATTTATTTTAAGTTTGCTTACTTCGGGACTAGGTTGATTTGTGTAAGATTGTCCAGAAATATTTATGTTATTTTTACAGTATCACAATACTAGAAAGTTGCTTGTGCTGGCGGCAGAACAAACCTTTGTGATAATGTTTAGGTTAGGTTAGGTTAGCCAGTCCCAGTGCCAGTCCTAGAAGTGTAATCAGCTGGCTAAGCCGTACCGCCCGTTTTTCGCCACTGCCCAAGCAGGCCAGCCATAATCCACTCACCAAAATCTCAGCGAAACTATGCCGCTTGCATAATCGCGGAAGCGTCGCGACCGACTTTCACACTTATGCAACCCAAAAACTTATGCAAGCCCCACAGACCCAATGTCCCACTCAGTTACGTTACTGTTAAACTTGACTGCTAGAAAGTAGTGCGCGGGAAATGTCAATTATGACCGCTGACATACATTTTTTGATGATTTGGTTTGTGCTTTATCGAGTTTCGAGTAATAATTGAACTAAAAATAGTCTTAATGCACACCTCAATCATCATCAGTACTGCTACATCCTAGTCCCAAGATATGGCGTAAGCACTAGTTTTATTCAACGACTTCAAAAAATATAAGATTTCAAGCTTACATGGTCATTTACATTAGAATTACGATTTGAAACGGGATATTTACCATGTATATTTGTATTTTTGAGTTCCCGATATTTCGGCACTGTTGCAAGCGCCATTATCAAGGATTAACTGACTTCAAAAAGGAGGTTCTCAATTCGATTTTATATATATATATATTTTTGTTTCTTACGCGATTACTCCGCCATTTCAGAACAGATTTAGAAAATCATTTCTTTGTTTGAAAGCATATGCTTCCAGATACCAATCTGTTCATAAATGGGACCACCCGATCTTATCAAAATTTACTTCTGATGATGGGAACCATGAGGAATTGAGGGAACTCCTCAAAAAATCAAGGGAAACATATAGCGATTTTGGTATTTTCGGTAACAAATCGAGCATTCCATTCAAAAAGTAGCATTTCGTGGACAGGAACTGATGAAGAAGACCACGGATGGTTATCCAAAACTCCTATTGTTTCATTGTTAGCGCTAAGATATTTCGATCAAGATACTGCAGCGACTATGACGAAGCGAATTTAAATGGTACTAATGTAATGTCACCCTCAAGCTGATCTGGTAATCGAAGCCGGAAGGTAGGCAACAGAACGCGTAATAAAACAGTGTAGCTTACCCGTGTTTGAGTTTATTGGAATTTTCATGAGATGCACTCTTGTAATGATTCGCTAAAAGTGTGAAAAAAATAAAAAAACACCGACTCATAAAAACCGAAGCCTATTAGATTTTAGGCAATTATTTTCACTTTGTAGTGTTTGGAGTCTGGTTATATTTTTTATATATATATTTTTTATTGGTATCACAGTTCAGAACATAATATAGCGAGAGATAATCAGAGGTAGAGAACAGGCGGTCTTATAAGTTTCTGTGTAAATTTTCCGTTTTGGTGCAGGTTTATAAAAACCGACTCCAAAAAACAGACGCCTACTAGAATTTAGGCAATTATTTTCTACTTTGTAGTGTTTTTTTTGGAGTCTGGTTTTATTTTTAATATATTTTTTATTAGTTGGTATCACAGTTCAGAACATAACATAGCGAGAGATAATCAGAGGTAGAGAGCAGGCGGTATAAGATTTATGTGTTATATTCCATTAGCGAATACATAGAAATAAAATATAGTTGACATTTTTTAATTTAATTTAATATTATTGATTTAATTTAATTCTTGTTTTAATATTTACTTTGACGATCATTACGAGATGTTGATATTAATTCCTTGTTAACCGTGTTTAGAGTACCAAAAATATTAATATATTCATGATGATCCTCTCAGGTGAATTTTATCATACTCATTGTATTATTTACTTAACTTCTATTTTATTCATTGATTTTTAATTTATTTTGTTTTATTTAATGTTATTGACGATCACAATAGAGATTCCTGTAAATTGACATGTAATTTTGTAATCTTATATTGTGAATAAATGAATCTGAATCTGAATCTGTGTAAATTTTCCGTTTCGGTACAGGATTTTACTGCCGACTGTTCCTTTTTTCACGGTCATACTACTCTTTGGGAGGGCTCCAAAGAGACCGAATGCGACAGCTTGTCCTACATTTCACGAGCTGTCTGCATTTAGGGTCGGTTGCACCAACATACGATCACAGACCGGTCATCGTCAAATATGGCGCCGGCAGCTGTCGTCTCATAGAAACTTGTCAAACTTACCAACACGACTATCTTTCGTACGTTTCATATGGGTAACTTTCGTGTCACAGCAAAATATTTAAAATGTAGACAAATATCCTCCCTTTTTGTGTGAAACATAAAAAAAAGCAATAACATTATATTAGAATACACGCAACGCCTAAGAATTTAGTAGTTTCTAAGTACATATATTTTGTTTTTCACCTAGTTAAGTTAAACCGCCTATTTATTGACTTCTTGATGACTAAAAGTTAACACGTATCGTTCACCTGTTCACCGTTCCTATTAAGTGTCATGTATTAGGTAGAGGTCAAGCAATGGTGCGTTTACCTCAATATCGTGTTCAATATGCGAGCCAATTTATAGATTGTCGATTTTTACTTTTCGTCTCAATTGGATGAAAATAGGTTGGAAGTGCTCTTGATTCCGTATAAAATAAATCATCATCATCATTATATCAGCCGAAAGACGTCCACTGCTGGACATAGGCCTCCCCCAAAGAGTGCCACAATGACCGGTCCTGCGCCACCCGCATCCAGCGGACTCCCGCCACCTTTACCAGGTCATCAGTCCACCTTGTGGGGGGCCTACCCACGCTGCGCCTTCCGGTCCGTGGTCGCCACTCGAGAACCTTCCGGCCCCAACGGCCATCGGTTCCTAGTGCAATATGTAAAATACATATCACTACATAGTATAAAACAAAGTCGCTTTCTCTGTCCCTATATCCCTATGTCCCTATATCCCTTTGTATGCTTAAATGTTTAAAACTACGCAACGGATTTTGATGCGGTTTTTTTTAATAGATAGAGTGATTGAAGAGGATGGTTTATATGTATAATAACATCCATTAAATAGTGCACCCGTGCGTAGCCGGGGCGGGTCGCTAGTAAAATTATAATATGAACCTTAAAATATTTTTTTTATTTCATGGATTTCATACATACTCTCAGGATACACTATAGAAAATTGTGCAAATATTGATCAGAATAAGGGACTTAATCTACCCAATTTATACCGTATTTTAAAAAAAATAAAAATCTATAAGTACATAAAACACATACATAAGTCAATACCCCAAAGGTTAACTGGAAGAGATCCCTCATAGGGATATGTTCGTATTTGTACTCTAATCTTATGTGACATGTATATTGTTTTAACGTGTTATTGTGTACAATAGTGCTTACATACATAAAATTGGCCCATAAACAGAAAACATTCCTCTATCCATGTTACTCCCGGAAGCTGAGCTGCACTCGCTAGAGGTCATTCAACCTGAATTGCAGAGGACGTGCTGCAAACTATATTAGAACTACTGGCATTAGTGATAACGTACAACTTTCCATACACATTTTTTGGACTTCGTTAACGAATTAACAAAATGTTATTCTTTCAGTCATCATATCATAACTATGCCATTTATTAGCATTGCATGATTTAGTTTATAGGAAAGAAGTAGGTGTAAGTTCCGAACCTGTAAGTGAGAGAGCGCAACACTCGCCAACAAACTGTATATACAGTTTGGCGAGGTAAAATCATATGCCTACTGTAAGTTATATTTTTGAGTTAAATAAATAAATAAATAAAATAAATATGAAATTCACACCTTTATTTGAAAATTACACATTTACTACACTTTTTGATATTTAAGAGAGATGCGCCTAATATGGGTTTGAATACTATTTAACGTAATTCTCTCATGTGTTGTTGTAAAACTGATTAATTGCATGGTAAAAAGATTAATTAAATAATAAAATTTTTGCTCATTATCAAAGCGAAATATTGACAAAAAATAAGCTAAATCACTGTTAATAATGGGTCAAGTATTAATTTCATGAAACATTAACTATAATACACTCTTGTAACTTGTAACAAAAACCTCTCAAAATTGTTCGATGAATATTCGGCAGCTGAACCGAATAATTCGGCCGAATACCGAACTTTCACAAATATGCCCAATATGCCGATACCGAATAATAAACGAATATTCGGTGAATACCTAATATTAAGTTCGCCTTTGTACTCTAATTTTATGTGACATGTATATTGTTTTAACCTGTTATTGTGTACAATAAAGTGCTTACATACATACATTACACATATACATACATATTTAATTATTGGTGAAATATAATAAACGGGCCGGAACTCTTGGTCCATGGGGACCCGGCGCGCACAAGTTATTTACTTTGGAATTACGATTTGAAACGGGATATTTACTATGTATATTTGTATTTTTGAGTTCCCGATAATTCGGCACTGTTGCAAGCGCCATTATCAAGGATTAACTGACGTGCTGCGAGTTTTAGTTGTGGTCTACCCACACACCATAGCGATCTACCCTCTTCCTGGTTCGCTTTTTTCGCACAGTGTAAGCCATGTAAGCTTGAAATCTTATATTATTTACTTTGGTTGACAAAACTGGTGACCGAAGAGCTGTGCCTTTACCATGAGTTTACATGACCGTACTCGCTAGCGACTGCGTAAAAATTTGTATGAGCAAAAGTACAGCGCCTCTGGCGGTTACGCAATAGAACTAAGAATCGGCATACTGAATCGTTTACGCAGTCGCTAGCGAGTACGGTCATGCAAACTCAAGGCACTGGCGACTTCCGCGCACAACGTATCAGCATTGCGGTACAGCGAGGAAATGCCGCCAGCATCCTCGGTACAATGCCCCAAGGGCCTGTTTTAGATTTAAGACTTTGTAAGTATTAAAATGTTTTGATTTTAGAATCATGCCAAAGTTATATTATACAATAGGTATATCTATTATTTGGACAGTTCAGCGCCGCCGCGGCTTGAACGGACTTTTTCTATTTTTGGCGAATTTCCTTTGTTTTTTTTATAACAAAAACAAGTTGATTCTTGAAATTTTCGAAACTTTCTTTTATTCGTAATATACAAGACACAGGGCATTGTGTCAGCCAAGTTCGCAGTGCAAAAGGGACGAGAATAGCCGTAGGTTTCATAGTTATGTTACACGAACCAATTTAAGCCACTTCTGATTTATTTTACCGCCGTCATTTTAAACCGTACCCTAAAATTAGCAGTGTATCTAATAATGCACACGTTTCTGTGACCATGTACATCTCTGGGATATTATATTAATTTCATTATACTCCTTGTTTAATCTTGAGACCTTATACATCTCACACTAAGTGCGCAGTAGATAGTAAACTGATATGAAAAAAATTTAAACTAATGTAAGTATATGCCATAGGCCGCAAAAGTAATGTATAATTAGAAATGAACACTTGTCGGTATAGTATTAACACATTTTTAATCCTGTTGTTTCTAACAATGTCGTTGTAGATTACACCTACTACATTTAAATTTAGTTATACTTCACAGATTACGCACGCGGAGTTTACCTTTAAGTAACTGTTACACTACTCGTAGAAATAAGTATGCATGTACATAATCTTAAGCATTGGTGTAAACATTTGTTGGTAAACCTTGATTAAATAAATAAATAAATAAATAAATCTCTAACTTTACTGATGTTGTAATATTTGTAATATATAACTTTGCAAGTTTATCTTCACTGTATGATATTAATTTTGTTATAATTGTAAACTCGAAATTATTATTCCTTCTTGAACTGTAAATTAATATTTTGACATGAAAAATGTATTACTTATTATATAGTCAGACTTTCTTAAATTGTAAATTAATATTTTGACATGTAAAAGTGCCCTTGTGGCCTATTTGCAGAATAAATGTTTGATTCTGTGATTATTTAAGAAGGTCTTTTGCATTATAGAGCGCAACCGAGTCTTGATATACATTTTTAGGGTCCCGTATGCAAAGCTCAAAACGGGACCATATTAACTAAGACTTCGCTGTCCGTCCGTCCGGCTGTCACCAATCTCATGAACCGTGATAGTTAGACAGTTGAAATTATCACAGACAATGTATTTCTGTTGCCGCTATAACAGCAGATACTAAAAAATAGAATAAAATAATAAATAAATATTGGTGGACGATCTTACCCAAATCGAACTAGTCCCACAGTAAGCTCAAGAATGCTTGTGTTATGGGTACTAGACGACGATATATTTAATAGATGTCTACTTTTTTAGGATGTACAAGAGTGTAACTAGCCACTGTAATATAATAGACCATGAGTGTTCAAAACTTGTAACATCTAGTTTGTAGACCATAATAAAAAAAAATAGATATAAATACTTACATACATAGAAAACATCCAAGACTCAGAAACAAATATTCATGCTCATCACACAAATATTTGCCCTGACCGGGATTCGAACCCAGGACCGTCAGCTTCACAGGCAGCTGCACTACCCACTAGGCTAAACCGGTAAAATAAATATCTAAGGGGGCTCCCGTAAAACAAACGTGATGTTTTTGTCGTTTTTATAGATAAAAAAAAAATTTCATATGCATAAATAAATTGCTCTGAATAATTAGATTCAATTTATGTAATATATAACTGACGATTCAAAAGTGCTTGTTGCTAGGCCTATTTGAATAAAGAATATTTTGAGTTGAGTTGATAATGGTACTGAATCGTTCGCGAGACCGACTCGCACTTAACCGGTTTTTTTTTATTTTTGTCACAAAATAATTCGTCTCGTTTGTCTTCAAGCGTGCTTTTCAACCAGCCCATATTTTCTTCCATTTGTACGTATAGCTTATCGCCGCTTCCACTACTCGTATCAGAGTGCATCAGATGCGCCGGCGCGGGTGCAACGGCCTGGTTTGGGGGTCAACGAACTAGCTGTGTGATTTTTTTTTCCAGTGCGTGTACAGTGCACGCGGGTTCTATGACCTTGGCGTTTTGAGGTTAGAATAGTACTTTTGTCTCTCATCCTACTAATATGCATAAAGTTTGGATGTTTAGATATAAGATTTCAAGCTTAAATGCTCATTTACATTAGAATTGACGCTTAGAGACCTTATACATCTCTAACAAATCTCGATTGTTATTAGTTTCTTAGTCTTATTTTTGACCTGTAACACTACATTTAATTAATGATACTTTGATTATTGTATTATTTTTATTGAAATGAAATGAAATGAAATGAAATGAATTTATTTGCTGAGTACAGGTTACATTACATATCGGTGTTAATCTTAGGATTGAGAACAGCCATACTCTGCTTAGGGTAGCATGCAAAATTTTTTAGTGAGAACTATGCGTAACTAATTAATTTAAAAGATAGCAATGTTACATAATATTATGCTAGATTTTTAAGGTTAATATTTGATGTACCTAGATAGATTTTGACTTGTAAAAGTGCCCTTGAGGCCTATTTGCAGAATAAATGTTTTGATTTTGATTTTTTGATTTTGAATTATGATTTGAAACGGGTTAATCCTTGATAATGGCGCTTGCAACAGTGCCGAAATATCGGGAACTCAAAAATACAAATATACATGGTAAATATCCCGTTTCAAATCGTAATTCTAATGGATGTTTAGATGTTTGTTATTATTGTTTGTTTTAGGCCTTTATACAGGCTGTAACAAAACTGGTGAGGATTCATTTAAGGACATATTCGGTATTGATTAGGAAAAATGTCCGCAGTAGGTTGGAATACGGGGCTGTTGTGTGGGATCCCTACGAGGATAAGTACTCTCTGTTGGTGGAAAGAGTGCAGCGTAAATTCGCCCGCTGGTTATACCGCAGAGCCTACGGGTATTGCCCATACATGTACCCATCATTGTTTGTCTCCGGGATGGTTGGGCTAGACACTCTTAGCATGAGGAGGATTGTTGGCTGAGATACGCGTCATACTCGTGATCGGGTGCTGTTTGTGGAGTCCGGTCTGTTCATGCTTGCTAGGACATAGTGACTACGTTAATACTAGTGTCTTTTATAGGGGATTGACGAGAGACATCATCCTGTTGTGGATTCGTTTTTATTATTAGTGACTTAGAGACCATATACATCTCTAACAATATTAAATTAATTTTAATTTTGACGCTCAGAGACCATGTACATCTCTGGGATAATATATTAATTTCTTTCCTTGTTTAATCTTGAGACCTTATACATCTCTAACTTAATATTTGTAATAGATAACTTTGCAAGTTTATCTTCACTGTATGACATTAATTTTGTTATAATTGTTAAACTCGAAATTATTATTCCTTCTTGAACTGTAAATTAATATTTTGACATGAAAAATGTATTACTTATTATAGTCAGACTTTCTTAAATTATAAATTAATATTTTGACATCTAAAAGTGCCCTTGTGGCCTATTTGCAGAATAAATGTTTGTATTTGTATTTGTTGCTGTTAGTCCACTATCTTTCTGTTGTCCATCACAGAGTGGACAGCCCGGCTGTGCTGGAGAGGATCGGGTTGGTGGTTCCGACGAGGATCCCCCAGGATTCTGATGGCATGGCTGTGACGCCGCGTCGCCGGCCGGGCCTGCTGCAGCGCGTGTCCGCTCGCACGTGTCACGCTCGACACGCTCCTACCACGCGTGCAGTATCTTTGTTGTGCCTAATGCTCACTCAGCACTAGGACGCTGACATGTTTGCTGATCGTTTTTCCCAATTGTGCCGTATTGCTAAGCAGTTCCTTGACGATTTAAATTAATTTTTATTTTAGTATATTGTATGATTTTTTATGAATTCTATAATTTCGAATGTTCTCAATTCGACGACTTTTCTATTTGACATGTATATATATATTTTTTTCTGTTCATTGCTATGTAATAATTTATCGTTTAAGTGCTTTGGTTTTATTTTATGCTGTAAACTATTGTATTTAATTGAATAAATGAAATGAATAAAAAAAGCAGAAGAAACAAATTTTGACGCAAATATTTTTTTTTCTATGAGGCATGTCGTCCAAGTCAGTCGACTGTCCATACAAACGCCAAAAATTAATTCTCTTCTGGTTGCACGATGTGCTGCCCTAGGTGGGTACTTCTTTGCGCATCAGTGGTCCGCAGTAGCAGAAAATGTACATTGCTGTTTCTTCTGACTCCCGCCAAAACCTGCGTGCTGCGTCTTGTTTCCTACTCATTTAAAACGGGGTTGATTTTTGACTGTCGAACGCTCGACTTTTCACTCTAGATCTGTCAAAAAACTGTGATGATTTGACTGATATCGAGTGAAAAAAAAAAATATCAAGTGAAAAGCGCTCGACCCTCAAAAATCGCTCCAGGTGTTTGTACAATTTGCAGTGGCATGTCAGGCCTCCTTGTCACTGCGCAGGCGTTGTGTATTTTGAGCTGTAATAGCTCCCTTTTTTTTCGACGGGGGAAAATCCGTTATGGATACCTCCGCACCGTGGGGGCGGCGCGGTGGTTATGTCGGACTTGCACCGACTAAAAACCCCCCGCTTGTCCTCCTCAACCCATTTCGGGCGGCTCTGGGATCTCCTACGGAACGCGCCAGTGTCGCCCTAGAGTCCACTTATGTGGGTCCCGCTATGTTTCTATGACGATCGTAGCCCCCAACTACGACCGTCTACGACCCCGAAGACCCCCTTTTAGTCGCCTTCTACGACAGGCGGAGGATACCGTAGCCATATTATTCTATGCCCGGGCTACATGGCACTGTAATAGCTCCCTAGTGTTGCATGATGCAAAATCATCTGAGCAGATTACGATGAAACTTGGTATACCTGACAGTCTTAGCCTGTACTTTCCTGTAGCAAACTGTCACTGCAATATCACATTTTCTCCATCTTCAAAGCTACAATTGCTAAATGTGGCATGGGATTAAATTTCATGTGCTCTGCCTACCTCTGTAAGTTGGAGGTACTTCCCCAGTTGGGACGCTCCAGATACAAAAGCGACGAATGCCCTACCTCTTAAACTCAAACTCAAAATATTCTTTATTCAAATAGGCCTAGCAACAAGCACTTTTGAATCGTCAGTTATATATATTACATTAATTGAATCTAATTATTCAGAATTTTTGATGCATATGAAAATAAAAAAAGACATGACTTACTGTAATGTATGTCAAAAGAGAGTATAATAAATTCACAAAAAGATCGTCAATATTTAAAATAAAAACAATAAATATTATAATCTAGACAGTTTCTAGAATAAAATCTGAATGTCAAGAGGAAAATTTAACGTCAACATCTAATGTCATAGTTATGAAAATAGTCATTAAGATGTAATGTCATAATTATTAAAATATAATTAGTATTTCAACCACAAATAACTTAAAAACTCAAATGCTGAAACACTAAATAAATGCCGATGTGCGTACACGCATCGTAATGTCAACGCATCCTCGAGCCATGAATGATTGGAGAAGGCACTGACGTAATTAAGAGTTACGAAATCGTCACTGATAACCAATTGTTTATGAATGAATATAGATCATGAGTAAAATGGTAACTGTTCCGAGTTGTACATGCATCGTAAATATGTATATTCCATTAGACCTTATCTATAAGCGGTACCGTAAACCGGGGTTACTTTCAAACTCAGGGGCGACATTTAAAATCAAGTTTTTAAGCCGTATTTCTAGTTTTTATTTGGTTAACCTGGGTCGGTGTCATACCTTGGTATATTTCCTAACTATTTACTGAACTTAATCAAATTAGAAATACTTAGTGACAATTATATTAGTGTTCTTAATCTATCAAAGTGGCCCCGTTTTTTCCTAAAGTCACCCCAGTTTACAGTATTATACAATACAATACAATACAAATACTCTTTATTGCACACCTCAATCAAAGGATACAGTACAGTACAAAAACAAAATGAGAAGAGGCAAACAACAGGCGGTCTTATCGCTAAAGAGCGATCTTCCAGATAACCTTAGGGTAGCGGAAATGAAATCTAATCAGAACGATTCACAGCAGGTGGTGCAGAGTTAATACATATGAAGCCTACTAATAATTACAACAATAACATTTAATTAAGGATAATAAACATACATAAATATAGTATAAAAAATATACGTACATAAACATACAAATATATAGTCAGCCACATAGTCTAAAGGAGCTAAGTCTTAAGTGTGTCATGAGAGAGACAAATAGTGATCTTTAAGCAGTTTTGAAGACAGCAAGAGATTCAGCACGCCTCAAATCAGGAGATAAAGAATATATTTATGACCCTGTGTGGTGCAGGGTTGGAATGACACTTCCCCCTTTCCCGTGGGTGTCGTAAGAGTAGACTATTAGAACCGGGTTGTATAGCAGTACCACAGAATGCCCATCGGCTAGCAACCTATCATTTTTTCTGTTAAGTAACAGAGATACAGAATAAACTCCCAGTAGCTCGATTCCACACACCTCAGATTCGGTTGAAACCGCTCAACCGATCTCACTGGAGCGCAAACTCTTAGAGTATTCCAGTGTTCCAAACCACACGCGTGGTCGTGTCGGAGGTTTTCCCTTGGATTTTCCCCAGGCTACTCTCCAACCGCGCACTCCTATCGCTTTATTGGGCCCGGCATATAAAGCCACAGTCAAGTTAAAAAAAAAACAGAATAAATAAGTAAGCTTTGGAGTTTGGCCTGTTTTTATCCCGGAAATCATCTCCTAAGGGGTTAAATGCATAGGAGTTGCAAGCGTCCATAGGCTACGGTGACCGCTTTCCATCCGGCGGGCCGTACGCTTGTTTGCCACCGATGTGGTATAAAAAAAACATCCAAGACTTAAACACAAATACACCATAAATTAGTGTTAAAATCAGCCCAATGATGGGTTCCATACTAACACTACTAGTCTAGATTTAAAACCACTATCTGAATCTAGAAAGCTCGTGTCTTCCACATTGAATCTAGAAAGGTCGTATCTTCATAGGGAACTCACGGGATTTACGACCTTTTGTTTGTGCATGACAGTTTTTCAGTGATTTCTCAAAAACCGTAAAACCTATCTTATTCAAACCAAAAATCGTTGAAAGTATTTATTAATGCACACCACCTCAATTATTTTCAGATTTTTAACTTCATAGTTTAGAAATTAGAGGGAGGAGCACACTTTTTATGACTTTGACAGCTTATATCTCACAAACGGTTGACTTAAATGAAAAAGTTTTTTAGAAACCTCCATATGATTTTTAAAGGCCTATCCATGGATAACCCACACGACGACCTGCGTTAAATTTTTTTTTTTCATCCACCGGTTATATGTATGGAGTGTCCCACCCCCCCTAATTAAATATTTGTTTGTAATTTCGCAACACTTTTATGTAGCGGTTCATAGAATACACCTTCCTACTAAATTTCATAGTTGTAGTGCTTATAGTCTCCGAGTAAATCGGCTGTGACATACGGACGGACACGTGACGAAACTATAAGGGTTCCGTTTTCGCCATTTTGGCTACGGAACTCTAAAAAGTATACCTACCTACTGTATTGTTTGCATTATGATTACCAAACAAGTTATCATCCTGACGTAACAGATACAAGCAAGTGTATTTTAGGAATTCTAAAAATAAATCCTAAGCTAGACATTCATGATAGTATTGCGTATCAAGAATATTATTGTATCCTTATCAGATTATATCTGTATTTGTATCTATTTAAATCCATTGGTCCTTTATCAGTCAACTTTTATGCATTCTTAGGAAGATAATGTTATTTGATTTACGCTATTAAACTAGCTATTTATTTATTTAATGAGAGAGACTTCACTGTTCTCATTTGATTTTATTTTTTAGACTGACACTCAGAGACCTTATACATCTCTGAGGATATTTATTTATTAGATTTTATTATTTTCATGTTGACGTGTTATAGATATAGCTCAAAATATTTTATTATGATTAGTGTACCTACTTTATTACCTTTTATCTTGACGCTTAGAGACCTTATACATCTCTAACAAATCTCGATTGTTATTAGTTTCTTAGTCTTCTTATTTTTGACATGTAACACTACATTTAATTAATGATACTTTGATTATTGTATTATTTTTATTTGATGTACCTAGATAGATTTTGACTTGTAAAAGTGCCCTTGAGGCCTATTTGCAGAATAAATGTTTTGATTTTGATTTTGATAATCTTTCTAAAAGGCGGGCTTAATTCCTAATTAGTAAGTTATGTGATTACTTTATTGAAAAATCATTAATTAATAATTATTTATCTACGTTTAGAAAGACGAATTATCTAATAATTCTAAAAATATATACTTGCTATTTAATTACTGATTTCATTATTTTTTTGAATTATAAATTATTAGTTATAAAATGGACTGTATGCTGTATTTCACTTTTATTTCTCTACAGCTTCTAAACTAAGCACTATAAGTGAAATTTTTTTTTTTGTTCGGGAACATAATCAAAATACATGAATCTACTCACTGTTCACTTTTCTGAAATAATGATTAGATAACACAGGGTATTTCAAACTTTTTCTATTCCTCTTTTGAAATTCCCAAGCACCCACGAACCCTTTCCGAACGCAATTTGATACGTAAGTGCCTTTACCATGAGTTTACATGACCGTACTCGCTAGCGACTGCGTAAAAATTTGTATGGGCAAAAGTACAGCGCCTCTGGCGGTTACGCAATAGAACTAAGAATCGACATACTAAACCGTTGACGCAGTCGCTAGCGAGTACGGTCATGCAAACTCATGGTAAAAGGCAAAGTAGACTTCCCATGGAACTTTTATGTTCATTGCCTACACGGACCCCCTAGGGATCCACGGACCACAGTTTAAACATAGCGAGTGCGAGGCAAAATCTGAAGCAATACATCCATCTACAGATTACGCGCGATCAGTAGCGTAAAAACGAAAACGCATCATCGTGACATTGCTTCGTACTTCGTGACGTAACCACACCGCATCCCGAATGTAGGGCGCGCACGCCCC
Organism: Epiblema foenella; assembly: GCA_963556455.1. Classification (NCBI taxonomy): domain Eukaryota; kingdom Metazoa; phylum Arthropoda; class Insecta; order Lepidoptera; family Tortricidae; genus Epiblema; species Epiblema foenella. The sequence goes on from OY747118.1 coordinate 1,782,772, forward strand.
GCCCACTCCGGTAGTTCACTCGAGTGAAAGTGCGCAGGCGCAGCGCCGCGGCCGGCGGACGTGCGCGACGGAGATAAACATAATGCAATAAACATCACATTCACCCCTGTAATACCGAAAGTATAGCAATGTCATTGCGACCTTTAGCTTACCAAATGTATGTAGGTTTAAAGATGGAAATAAAATGCAATAGGTTGGTAGTTGGGCCATTTTACTTTTTCATGTACATAATTTTCAGACACTTTTTTTAAATGCAGATTTTGGAATATTTGACCCTCACTTTATATTTTCGTACTGTTATTTAGAAAGAGGTTTAATTGCAGTATCACTTCGGGTAGTTTTGGTAATTAACAAACTACAGCTAATATCCTAAATCGAGTAAGTGGTCCTTGGATGTCTCACCATTTGTATGAAAAAATGGTTTTTACCACTGTAATACCCACCTTTTAGAGTAATGTGTTAATATTTAAGTATTTTTATCTACAAGATCCTTTTATTAGGTTCAGGTACTATTTCGAAATCCTAGTTTTGTATACTAATTCAATACATATCACAGATTTTTTTTAGAATGACTCAGTTTATCGATCATAGCACAATTCATCTTTATAATTAATTGTGTTGTAAACTAACTTGTAAAAGAGCCCTTGAGGTCTACTTGCAGAATAAATATTGATAACTTTTTTGTCCGTTGCGTTTCTATAGTCCGTTCTTACGACCGGGGGGGGTGGTGATATTTTATCCAAGCCCCATGGGGGAGGGGGGGGGCTGTAGTTACAGGTAAAGTATAAGGAGATACCAGGATCTCAACAAATCGAGCAGGTACCTTAAACGCTCTTTTACTTCTTGTTATAGAGTACCAGGGAATCATGGTTAGGTACCGTCAATGGCACTAATAAGTATACATTTCTTCACCTTATTCCATTGAAATAAGGTCCAAAAATGTGTACATTTTTATGCACTTTAAGGTGAGTAAACGAACGAGCACGAGACACTCGTTTATTGAGTGATAAACGACAAGATACAGCATGTATCTTTTTCTGTCACGGCTTGATAGAGAGTGACGGATGCTTTATCTTGTTTATCACGCAATAACTATGAGCGTAACGTATATTGATCGAGCGAGCGAAGTTCTTCGAATGTACTGAAACAATCCGGAATTTATACGTATGCTTATTCAACTACATGTAACTCGAGTCTCCCTGATTGGAACGGTGAAATTAGGTATGCGGTTAAGGTAAGGCCCATTCAGAGATCTCACGAAAATACTGAAGTTTGAGCTTCCAGTGTGAAAAAACAATGTACAATACACTACACAAAAATTACTGTAATAAATTCAAGACTTATGCTAATAAATTCAAGACTTATGTAAAGAGTAAACTCATATCGAAAGCATATTATAGCACAAAAGACTACATGAATGATAACTACATAGTATAAAACAAAGTCCCTTTCTCTGTCCCTATGTCCCTATATCCCTATGTATGCTTAAATCTTTAGAACTACGCAACGGATTTTGATGCGGTTTTTTTTAATAGATAGAGTGACTCAAGGGGAACGTTTATATGTATAATACATGCATCAGCATTGCACCCGTGCGAAGCCGGGGCGGGTTGCTAGTGAATGATAAAAAACAGTGGGTATAATTGTGGTTGAAATACTTATATTTTAATAATTATGGCATTACATCTTAATGACTATTTTCATAACTATGAAATTAGATGTTGACGTTAAATATTCCTCTTGACATTCAGGGTTTATTCTAGAAACTGTCTAGATTATATTATTTTTTATGCTTTTATTTTACATATTGACGATCTTTTTGTGAATTTATTATACTCTCTTTTGACATACATTACAATATTTCATGTCTTTTTTTAAATTTCATATGCATCAATAAATTGCTTTAGATTCAATTCATGTAATATATAACTGACGATTCAAAAGTGCTTGTTGCTAGGCCTATTTGAATAAAGATTATTTTGAGTTTGAGTTTGTGGACTGAAAAAGACAGAAATAGCCAAACAAAATATTGAAAAATACTTTGGTAACTGTCATAAATCCTAAATGTCATCGTAAAAATAATCTTTCATGCTACAGATTTTGTAATTATCAACGACAATCATGTTTTTTTTACAAAAATAATAGCTTTTTTATTGTTCTAATGCGATAAACGGACAGATTTTTCATAAATGATCGAGTGTTCAAAAAATCAATTAAAATATACTAAATATTTACGAAATTAGACGCAGAGCTTCTGAGGGCCTACTCCGAACTTGGAAATCCGAACTTCGTATCGTTCCGTCCCTTTCACTCTCATGTTATACACCATATGAGTGAAAGGGATGGCACGATACTAAGTTCGGATTTCTAAATTCGGAGTAGGCCCTCTGTAGAGATGGTTAATTGCAAACTCACGCATGTTAGAGGGGGTCATTTGCACTGGCATGGCCTTACCTTAATGAGCTCAAAATATATTTAATAATTCGGTCATAATTTCTCTTGGGATCAAAGGATTGCCATAATATTGAAGGTTGGATATTCACAGTTCGGAGCGAACAACTTTTTTTTTAAATTAATGTTGTCTCTATATGAACACTGGGCTGCAAAAAATGGACCTATATCGACCGTATTGCTATAGCTTTACGGCCGAAATATGTCCTCCAAATTTTGCAGAGCATGGTAATGTGACAAGGTTTCTTAGAAGTATCGAAGATGTATTAAACTTATATTTATTTATATTAGGAGAACCAACAGCAGTACAAACAATGTAACAACATGCGTATTAACAGCAGAGCCAATTACAGGATCTCACAGATAGCGATAGATATCGTAATGTGACGACCGGTTTAGCCTAGTGGGTAGTGCACCTGCCTGTGAATCTGACGGTCCTGGGTTCGAATCCCGGTCAGGGCAAATATTTGTGTGATGAGCATGAATATTTGTTTCTGAGTCTTGGATATTTTCTATGTATTTAAGTATTTATATCTATTAAATATATCGTCGTCTAGTACCCATAACACAAGCCTTCCTGAGCTTACTGTGGGGCTAGTTCGATTTGTGTAAGATTGTCCTCTAATGTATGTTTGTTGTAGATATATAAATCCATCACCATCTTTCATCCCAGTCAGTGTGAAAGTAGATTTTGCGCAAAAATCGACGTTGGTAATGTAATTTCAAATGAACTGATGATATTTATCATAAAAACGATAAACAGAGTCCCTTCAATGCAAGAGTGAATCAGCGGCAATAAAAATAGAATTAGATAAATTGCATGAGTAAGTGCAAACAACGATTCCTCTCAAACCAACTATATACCTATCATTCTTTGTTTACACCGTTAGGTACTATGCACTCACTTGGTTGCCAATCAAATATGACTAGACGGCTCTTTCTTAGGGAATTCGAATCGAATAACCGTTATCTAGTTTCTATTAGATACAGCGCCATCTAGTGGTCCACAAACACGATATCGTCCTAAACATTCTTAGGTATATCAACAATCCATCATACAGGGTGTAACAAAACTAGCGAGGATCCGTTATTTAAGGTCATATTCGGTATCGTGTTCTGTGCCTTTACCATGAGTTTGCATGACCGTACTCGCTAGCGACTGCGTAAACGATTTAGTATGCCGATTCTTAGTTCTATTGCATAACCGCCAGAGGCGCTGCACTTTACCCATACAAATGTTTACGCAGTCACTAGCGAGTACGGTCATGGAAACTCATGGTAAAGGCTGTTGCGGTTGCAACCTTTTTATAACCTTTTTTTAGAAGACTGCTGTCATCTGCCTTTTTATTGATTTTTTTTGTATTTTGTTTTACATTTTACTTGTCATTATATTCTCGCTTCATGGAGACGTCTGTTTGGTTTTACTTAATTTTCCTATCGTTTCCACTCTGCCCCACTGCTATCGAAGTCTCTTCTTCATTGGTCCTTTTTTCAAAGGCACTGATTAGGAAAAAGTAGAAGAAAATTTTTTGACACGAAAATATTTTTTCTATGTGGCAAGTCGTCCAAGTCAGCCAACTGTCCATACAAAAGCCAAAAATTTATTGCGTCAAAAAATTTTTCTTTTACATTTTGCTAATCAGAACACGATACCGAATATGCCCTTAAACAGACCCTCACTAGTTTTGTAACACCCTGTATATCTCGACTGTCTGCCAAAATTGATTAATTAGAGGACTTCAGTTTCAGCATTTTAAATTCTAAATGTATTTACATTTTATTTATAATATAATAATATGGTAATAATAGTTAAATCGGAAGTCCAGCGCTGCGGCATTGTAAAATGTCACAGCATTATGCTGAGTGGTGTCCAATTGCGGCCACTATAGCAGCACTCCTGCTCTTTATACTTAGTTCACCTGATGTATGTAGGTATTTTTAAGCTAGTTTCTATGTATTTAGTTTTAAATTGTAATGTGTTGTTATTTTGGTGTGCAATAAATTTGGTTCTATTCTAATTTGGTTCTATAAATAATAATAACTTAATTAATACCAAAACTGAATTAAACCTAAACAGTCGCTATGTAAAAAAAAATATTGAATTTGTGCTAGTGTATTTCCCTTCTCGTTCGCATGTGTTAGTGTACAGTCCACGACGAAAATATATTTACACTTTTGCACCTTATTCCATTGTAATAAGGCGAAAAATGTAACCTTTTTAAGGCACGAGTGAATAGGCATCTTCTGGGTGAGCTCGCTTCATCGTCGGCCTCATCTTTGCCCTCTGGCTAGATGCTGGCCAAGAGCGATCCCATTTTTGGTAAAAAAAAAAAACAAATTTTTGCCGTCGATTGCACATATTAGTTAAGTATAGCACTACCTTTGAGTTCCTATAATGAGGGCTACCGTTTTTGTGCTCACCAGTTGGCGCCACTGTCGAGTAAGATCCGGCTGTCAAAAATTGTTATTGGTTATTATGGGCATTAGAACGAAGTTTACATTTAAATCATATTTAATACCTTAAAACCGTAGCGTAAAAATATCGAACATCCCGCATTGTAGCGCAGTCCCGTTTTGTTCGAAAAAAAGGGGGAAATAAGTTTCCGAAAGACAAAACTGTCTGAAAGCACTGACAGTCATTGACCCGTAACTCATATTTGCCATAATCAAGCTCAAGTATTGCAAAATAGTCACCATATTGTCCCAATTTGACATTTCGGAGACCCCACGCTACACTAGCGCCTCTAGCGGCGAATTCATACGCGGTAGCCCTCATTGGCTCTCTGTAGCTATTTTATTTATTATTAAATCGTCGGTTGACAACGAAAACACTATCAAATCGGTCACTACTCTTCGAAACCTCGTATCTCAGTACTAAAACGATGCTGAGATACGAGCTTTATTTTAAGTAGGTATTTGTTACTTAGTGAGTTTTAGAATGAAGGAAAAATTGAAAAATTTAGGCACCGAGCAGGATTCGAACCTGCGACCTCCCGTCACTCGCTTCAGGCATTTGTATTAAAAAATATATATGTTTAGTGAATTTTGGTTGTCAACCGACGAAATCTAGCTAAGACCTAAAAATAAACCCCCATTGACCTACGAACTTGAAATTTGGTCTCAACAACATGTATTATCTTCGCAATCATTACTCAAAGAGTACATCTGAACGTCTGTCAAATTAGACCAGCTTGACAGAACTGGCTTCCCACTCACTGGTTGGTGATAATGTGTGGGTTTGTTTGTTTGTTTGGTGGTGTGGTGATGGTGTGTTTTGGTGTTTGTACTGTTTTTTTTATGTTATAGGCGGCAAACGAGCAGACGGGTCGCCTGATGGTAAGCAATTACCGTCGCCCATAAACACCTGCAACACCAGAGGAGTCGCAAGTGCGTTGCCCGCCTTTCAGAAGGGAATACGCTCTTTTCTTGAAGGTTTGAAGGTCATATCGGTCCGAAAACACCGCAGGCGACAGTTCATTCCATAGTTTGGTTGTTGTTTGGTGATTATTACGTATATTTTACTAACAAATACCATTTTTAATGTTTAATTATTCAGAGTGTATAGGCATAACGACTATAAACTCTGACTTAAATGAAAGGAAATTAAATGAAATCATTTATTTCAGACGACGGGCATTTACATTAAGAAATACCACAGAAAAATTTACAAGACTGCTGAAGTCTTGTTCAAAGAAAAACAAGTTAGTTATCTAAAGAATGCGTTATCATGAGTGTTGGAAACGGGGACTTCTCTCGCAGCACTCCCATTGAGATAAAAAGGGACAGGCTAGTTCGAGTACCAACTCCTTTTTGGCCTAATTTAACTCCATATCTTGAATTACTTTGTAGCATTTTCCGTGCAGTGTAGCGGTGTTAAGGGTCACACGGATTTAGGTTCGCGTCTGTGGACATACCAAAAGTAAGGCTACAAAGCTTAATTTTGGATTGGACCAGTAACCCGCATAAACAGTGTCTCCGTTTCTATAAATCCCTGTAATAAAAACATAGCTAACGTGCGTATAAGCCGTTAAGAGCGCTTATTAAAATGTAACAGGTCCACTAGCGCCACTCGTAAATATTTGTGATTGTTTAAATTTAACGATAGATATCTAAAAAAGGGGGCCGCTACGTACTGTATTTTGTATTTAAGTACGTTTTGAATCCATCAAACTAGTTATTACGTTGCTGGATTCGTCTATCTATGCGTCCAAAGTTAAAACGGCCGTTTATACAATTGTTTTTATTGAAAAATTAAATTAAAAAAAATCTTAAAACAAAACCGAATCTTAAAAGTCCCATATATTTTTACGATTTTCATTCAGTTTTTGCAAAAATATCATTTATTTTTGTCTTATTATAAAAATCAGATACTTAAAGTAAAAAAACAAAACTTAAACTACTGATTTTGATTAATTTGTCTAATATACAATTTATTGTGATAGTTCGATGGTTTTTTATCTATACAACCACACTACGGTAATATAAGATTTCAAGCTCACATGGTAATTTACATTAGAATTACGGTTTGAAACGGGATATTTACCATGTATATTTGTATTTGTGAGTTCCCGATATTTCGACACTGTTGCAAGCGCCATTATCAAGGATTAACTGACGTGCTGCGAGTTTTAGTTGTGGTCTACCCACACACCATAGCGATCCTATTCCTGGTTCGCTTTCTTCGCAGTGTCACCGTCACTACCACCGTCCGCCTTGTCACTTGAAACTCGATTACGGTACACTACGGTATTTATAAATTTTAACATGTGTCAAATAGCCATTGTCATGAGATTCTTTAATAAAGAAATAAATAATAAATAAATAAATATTAGAGGACAATCTTAGACAAATCTAACTAGCCCCACAGTAAGCTCAAGAAGGCTTGTGTTATGGGTACTAGACGACGATATATTTAATAGATATAAATACTTAAATACATAGAAAACATCCAAGACTCAGAAACAAATATTCATGCTCATCACACAAATATTTGCCCTGACTGGGATTCGAACCCAGGACCGTCAGCTTCACAGGCAGGTGCACTACCCACTAGGCTAAACCGGTCGTTTAAGCAGTAATATAATAATAATAATATAATATAATAATATTAAGCAGATTTTGGTATATAAGAGTATTTTGTTGTCCCTGAATTAAATTATTAAAAAAAACCATCGTCTACCGGTCCCTGGGATCCGCGGTAGGGCTCGGAACCGGTTTTTACAATTTTGGAACCATTTCCTAAAGTACTTCTCATATCTCCATTTCTATTTTAAGTTGTGCTTTTGTTAGCCATCTATGGTATAAATGATTTAAAGTACGAAAAAATATCGTAAAACGCAATTAAACGAAATTTTTAACCGGTTAATTGTATGAAGACGAAAACGGTTTCTGAGCCTATTCTGATGTCTAAGCTACAATACTGGAAAGTTTCATAGAGATCTGTTTAGTAGTTTTTGAGATTAAGCGGAACGTACATCCATCCGCACAAACTTTCACGCTTATAATATTACTAGCAGCGCCCTACGGTGTTACCCGCGGATAAAAGGTAGCCTACGTCCTATTCTGATGTCTAAGGTACAATACTGGAAAGTTTCATAGAGATCCGTTCAGTAGTTTTTGAGATTAAGCGGAACGTACATCCATCCGCACAAACTTTCACGTTTATAATATTAAGGATTAGGATTTAGGTGGCTACAATTAAACATAATACAAAATATGACGGACTAGAAACGAATAATCATCATATTTCAATAATGTCTCAATTACCAACGCAGCCAAGGCATGAATTAGGTAATTAGATGAATAAATAAGTAATTAGATACTTGAAAATGACTAATGACGCATTCTACTTTTTCATAACCAGTTATCTATTACAAAAGAAACTATGATATGAATTGAATTAGTGTACAAAAATAGGATTCCGAAATAGTACCTGAACCTAATAAAAAGAATTTATAGGTGAAAATACTTAAATATTAACATATTGCTGTAAAAGGTGGGTAACACAATGGTATAAACCATTTTTTCATACAAATGGTGAGACATTCAAGGACCACTGAGTTACTCAATTTATGGATATTAGCTGTGGTTCGTTAATTACCAAAACTATAGGAAGTGATACTGCAATTAAACCTCTTTCTAAATAACAATACAAAAATATGAAGTGAGGGCCAAGTATTCCAAAACCTGTATTTAAAAATCTGAAAATGATGTACATGAAACGACCGCCGGCCGGCCGGCCGGTTTAACGACCGGTTTAGCCTAGTGGGTAGTGCACCTGCCTGTGAAGCTGACGGTCCTGGGTTCGAATCCCGGTCAGGGCAAATATTTGTGTGATGAGCATGAATATTTGTTTCTGAGTCTTGGATGTTTTCTATGTATTTAAGTATTTATATCTATTAAATATATCGTCGTCTAGTACCCATAACACAAGCCTTCTTGAGCTTACTGTGGGGCTAGTTCGATTTGTGTAAGATTGTCCTCTAATATTTATTTATTATTTATTTATTTTATGAAAAAGTAGAATGACCCTAATAAGTCTTTAGAGTCCACCGCCACGTCCTTGTCACAGATTATGCAATAGTAGCCTAAAATCGTCTCGATCACTAATCTGATACTATGTTTGTTTGTTTGTCTATTCATCGATAACGCATGTGTGTCACTGTTATCAGCTGCCCCAAATACTGGCATGGAGTGCTTTGCTATTTCTTTATCTTTTTTCAACGCGTGTAGGGCCAGCCGTTATGTGATTGTGACTGGCTTTTGGCGAAGATGAATTATCCTACTGACAGTCAGTAGGGCCAGGGGTCAAGTGACTGGCTGACTTTAGTCATACGAATTATACTCCTAGCAGTCCTAGCGTTTTACCATACGCATGTAGGACGAGGGATCTAGTGACTGGCTGACTTTCGTCAAAGACGAATTATCCTGCTAACAGTCCTAACGTTTTACCGCGTGTAGGGCCAGGAATCTAGTGACTGGCTGACTTTCGTCTAAGACGAATTATCCTGCTAACAGTCCTAGCGTTTTACCGCGTGTAGGGCCAGGGGTCTAGTGACTGGCTGACTTTCGTCAGACGAATTATCCTCCTAGCAGTCCTAGCGTTTTACCATACGCGTGTAGGACGAGGGATCTAGTGACTGGCTGACTTTCGTCTAAGACGAATTATCCTGCTAACAGCCCTAGCGTTTTACCGCGTGTAGGGCCAGGGGTCTAGTGACTGGCTGACTTTCGTCAGACGAATTATCCTCCTAGCAGTCCTAGCGTTTTACCATACGCGTGTAGGACGAGGGATCTAGTGACTGGCTGACTTTCGTCAAAGACGAATTATCCTACTAACACAGTCCTATTAGCGTTTTACCAGATGCGAGTAGGGCCAGGGGTCCAGTGACTGGCTGACTTTCGTCAGACGAATTATCCTACTAACAGTCCTAGCGTTTTACCGCGAGTAGGGCCAGGGGTCTAGTGACTGGCTGACTTTCGTCAAAAACGAATTATTCTACTAACACAGTCCTAGCGTTTCACCAGATGCGAGTAGGCCCAGGGGTCTAGTGACTGGCTGACTTTCGTCAATGACGAATTATCCTACTAACAGTCCTAGCGTTTTACCGCGAGTAGGGCCAGGGGTCTAGTGACTGGCTGACTTTCGTCAAAAACGAATTATTCTACTAACACAGTCCTAGCGTTTCACCAGATGCGAGTAGGCCCAGGGGTCTAGTGACTGGCTGACTTTCGTCAAAGACAAATTATCCTCCTAGCAGTCCTAGCGTTTTACCAGATACGAGTAGGTCCAGTGCCTTTACCATGAGTTTACATGACCGTACTCGCTAGCGACTGCGTAAAAATTTGTATGGGCAAAAGTACAGCACCTCTGGCGGTTACGCAATAGAACTAAGAATCGGCATACTAAGGCTCGGCATTATAAAGATCCGTTAGACCTTATGTCGGTTTGTTATGTCAAAAAAAAACTGAGTTACATTAAATTTGATCTGACATTTGGCCTAACGTAGCTTTATAAAACCCGGCCTAAATTACGGACAATGGCAACTGACTCATAAACCCCGGTTTGCAAGTAGTGTCCGCAAAAGTCAGTTTTGTTACGCTTTTCTTGTACAGTTTATGTGGCTCGTCACAAAACGGACACAAAAAAATTATATTAAATAAATAAATAAATATTAGAGGACAATCTTACACAAATCGAACTAGCCCCACAGTGAGCTCAAGAAGGCTTGTATTATGGGTACTAGACGACGATATATTTAATAGATATAAATACTTAAATACATAGAAAACATCCATGACTCAGAAACAAATATTCATGCTCATCACACAAATATTTGCCCACAAAAACACAAATATTTTTTTTTATATTTGTATATTTTAAAAATCTAGAACATTTTTTCATCAACATCCGAAAAATGCATGTGTACCCCACACCGGAAAACGAAAATTCCCTCGTGCCGTAATCGTGGTATAACGCTGGTGTCACGTGTCTCGCTCAAAACCAACGCGTTCGACTGAATTGCACCCAAGAGTAGCGAGCACCTGCAAGCCATACAGATCCCTCAGTAACAAGCACTCTCGCAGATTTTCCCGTTGCCAAATCAAATGTTAGCCCAAAACGTGCACGGCTGAGCCAACGTGATCCGTGCCGCGATCAACGAGAAACGAAACAGCCAACTTGGGGAAGCCGAGAAAACAACGTAAACAAAGTGTTGCAAGTTTTATTTAAAGATGTCTCGAAACCGCAACGTGCTAGCACATGGCATGAAAATGTAACGTTCTTGAAAGTTCGTTGGGAATGAACTTGGCGATTTGACGGACATATTTGTAATTTATTACAATAAACGTCTTCAAAGCTAAATTGAAAAAATTGCTAATAAATACCCTCTAAATACATATTTTATTTTAGGTTTTAAGGTAGATGGGTACATTAATTTGTTAAAAGCATGAGTGCATTACTCGCCAATAAACGTTGTGTTTGGCGAACGGTTGTTAATGTAAAACTGTATCTAACTTTTTTTGGTAAATAAATTAATTAAAAAAAAACTTCATGTTCTTACAGGTATATTACGGATGTTCTGATGATGAAAATAACCACTATTGTACTAACGTATAATGTATTGACGACCGCTTTAGCCTAGTTGGTAGTGACCCTGCCTTCGAAGCTGGAGGTCCCGGGTTCGAATCCCGGTCAGAGCATTTATTTGTGTGATGAGCATGAATATTTGATTCTGAGTCTTGGATGTTTTCTATGTATTTAAGTATTTATATCTATTAAATATATCGTCGTCTAGTACCCATAACACAAGCCTTCTTGAGCTTACTGTGGGGCTAGTTCGATTTGTGTAAGATTGTCCTCTAATATTTATTTATTTATATTTCGGATGTTCTGATGATGAAAATAACCACTATTGTACTAAAGTATAATGTTATAGGTTCTCGCTCGTGCCAACCCTAGCGCCCCCGAAAGAGCGCGTTGCGTGCGCTAGAAAAGATGGTCATACGTTTAGGCACGATTGGCATAGGTACCTAAACGGGGGATTTGTTAACGGTGGGACTTCTGTGCTTGTACTATACTATGACTTATTCTGTGCTGATGGTGACAACCGATTTACTAAGAGTCAACAGTATTTACTATTTGTAAGGTGAGGTTTTTATTACCCACGACGGAACGGAGAAGGTATATGCGTTTAGGGTGAGAGGTTGTAGTAGTAGTAGTAGTAGCAGTAGTAATAGTAGTAGTAGTAGTAATAGTAGTAGTGGTAGTAGTAGTAGTAGTAAACACTTCGTTGCACAAATCAAGTACATACTAGAAAGATATAGATATTATTTGTACAAAGGCGAACGGTTTGTTTGGTTTGGTTTGGTTTGGTTGTTTGTTTGTTTGTGTGTTCACATCAATATCTTCAAAACGGCTTAACCGATTCAAAACGGTTTTCCGCAATAGGTTTGTTAAAATTAGATATGATTACGATTCAGTATTTACGTCTATATTTAATTTAATGATTTACTGACAGCTAAAAAAGACATTTTTTAAAATATTACCTTAACTGTTAATAGATTTAGTTAGTTAATGTGATTTTTTTTTATTGTTCTAGTTCTTGCAATTACAAGTATTACTTAATTATGTACCTTAGGTGCATGATAATAGAGCTGTTAAAATGACCGCGGTCTCGCCAACAAACTGTCTTGTCAGTTTGGCGAGTAAAATTGAAATTGGAAACATTATGTACCTTTTTGAAAATAAATTAAAAAAAGTTAAAAAAAACACCGCCAGTATTATGGGGACTTTTGAGCCATTTACGATCCGAGGCAGACCTTCATGTTAACTTCAATTGTTTCACCTGTTGCGGATTTCACAGACAAAAATATATATAATTATCGAACCTGCTCACATAATTTCACGAGAATCGGTTGAGAAATGCGACTTGTAAAGAACAGTCATTTTCCCAACCTGAAAACGAGACGCTTCGCTCCCTCGGTCAATAACCCCGGTCAAGATGTCGTAGCACATTCTTCAAGTTGCGAATTAACTTGTCGTAGCCGCAAGCGCGTGCTACGCGTCGTAGCGAATGCTACGCGAGTACCTAATCTTGCGCGAAATAGTGTTGACTAATAAGTTGAGATCATTTCTTCTGGCCGATATTTCGTACTGTTATTGGATATTGAGTGTTCTAGCATCTGAAATTAAGTCGCTTTTTGTACGGTTTAGTTTGACATGACTCGGCCAACTTAAATAATAATGTATTTAGGTATTCACCAAACTATGTTTTAAAAACTAAACAACTAAAAATAAAAAAAAACTAAAAGAACACTTGCAATAAGCAAGCCGTCTTTGAAGATAATGTTAAACATAGTCCAATAGTTGGCTAATAGAGAATGCCATTTGGCATTAAGCATTATTATTTTTTGTGCAATAAGGTTTATAATAAACAAATGTAGAATTCATATATAGTCAAATTAACAACTATTTATAAAACGCCATAAAAGTAACTCCGTTAGTTTTTGGAGAAATGTACTATTTCTCCAAGTGACGTCACGATTTTTCTGTGGTCAAATAGCGTCAATTTTGAAAAAAAAATATGTTGAAACTATGTTGTTCGAGTATACAATACACTACAAATATTTTTTTCACACCTGCTATTCAGAAAAGTGTTATTGTTGCCTTCGAATGAGGGATCAAAGATGTACTTTTCTTCCTTAATTTGAGGGCAACAATGACTCTTTTCCTCATAGAAGGTGTGAAAAGCAGTATGTGACACTGTAGTAAAATCATTTGTAAGATATTTCATGTTTTTAGCAGCGGGCTTCATAGACGGTGTGAAAAGCAATATGTGTCACACGGTAGCAAAATTATTTTGGTCTGGGCGTAAACACTTGAATCCCTCGCTACGCTCAAGGTTCCACTTTAGAATCCCTCGCTACGCTCAGGATTCTATTGTAGAATCTTTCGCTTCACTTAGAATTCAATATACCACACTCACCGTAAATATATCATTTTGCTCCCTTGAGACACAATCTACTATTATTGTTCACTAGAAAATTAAGCAAGATTAAAATTAAACATGTTGATGGTAAACAACAGTCGGTCTTATCGCTAAAAAGCGATCTCTTCCAGAAAACCTTTGGGTGGTGGAGACATAAGAGTCAAAATTGACATGAGTAGGTGAAACAGTTAAGTAGTATAAACAACAGAATCGTAAGAAATATCATACACTTACATAAATACATAGTGTTTTCGCGTCTAGTCGTTCTTGGGAAATTGTATAAAATTCTACAATAAAATTCCAAGACACATTACTGAACTTACGGATTGTAAATTTAAATCTGTCGCGAAACAGACAATTATTTAATTAAATGCTTATTATAAGATAAACGATTATATCATGGATGGATATTTGGTAGTGATAGCGTCCCGCTCAAGTAATCTAACACAGAAATATTATGTCTTAAATATGAAAAATATGTTATATTGTAGCATTGTAATTCTGTGGTATTGTGATACTGTTATTTTATATACATTGCATATGTATGTATGTATGTAAATACTTTATTGTACACAAGACAAGTAAAATAAATTATACAGAAAAAAAACAGATCAATCATGTACAAAGGCGAACTTATCCCTGTAAGGGATCTCTATAGGGGGCATATTGTTTTGAAAAAATGATACCTCGCCGAGTTTCTTACGCCGGTTCTTCTCGAGGCAGACGTTTATTTTATGAACCGTTGGTAGTTTTTTTGACTTTCATAAGTGCGTATATAATGCCTTAATTGAAGAATAAATAATTTCATTTCATTTCTAGGCTAAACTGCCATGTGGTAATTTTTTTTACAATATGCATATAATAATGAAATAAATATAACGCTAAGATGATGAAACTCGCACAGAAACAATGTCTAGCTGGGAGGGCCGATTATTATAAAAGCATTCCAATCGATTTATTGGGCCCGGCCTATAAAGCGACAGTTATAAAAAATATATATAAAAATCGAAGTTCGAATATCTATATATATTATGTATGTATAATTATGTATGTATAAATATATATTTTATCTACTTATATAAGCATATGTGTTTACGTATTTTTATTGTATACTGTAATTATCTTTAATTTAGATGTATGTGTTATTTTCGCTCTTCTAGCTGTATAGGCTCTGCCTGTTATAATTATTGTAAAATATTTCCTGCTACCCAAAGGTTGTCTGGAAGAGATCACTTTAAAGCCTGTTGTTACCATTATTAATGTTACCGAATCTATAAATGTACTCCTGAAATAGAAATAGAAATAGAAATATTTATTTGCTAGAATACGTTATAAGGTCTTATTATAGTTAAAGAATCAGTATTCAGTCGACATATATGTCAACATGCAAATTATTGTTTCACATTAAATTATGAAAATCGAATCATAAAAATATAAATAATTAACATGTCAATATTATAAAAATAAAAAATAAAATTTAAACAATAATTGAGCCATTCGGTAACAGTAACAAGTCCAGCCTTATCCATTAAAATTTAAAAAGTCCTTCACACACTCACACACTCACGCACGCACACACACGCGCGCACACACAGATACGCACACGCACGCGCACGCACACACACACGCACGCACGCACGCACGCACACGCACACATACACACACACACACTCACACACGCATTATATTGATATGTTAACAAATTCATCTGTTAGTTGTTTACAGTATTATTCTCCTAACTGTATAGTATAGTATATGAATGTTTATATAATATTGTTTTCACTTCTAAATTTGCTGTTACAGCTGTCTGAGGGTTGGAGTCCTGGTGACCTGACATACAGGTTTCCCCTAGTTCGGGCACCAGTCTCCACCGCACAAGTTTTGTACCTACTAATAAAATCATTTACTATAGTCACTGTATAAACTGTATACTTTGTGGTGGAGATAATAAATACTTTTTACTTTACTGTAAAAACAATTGTCCTGTAGCCACTTGGTCAGCTTTGTCTTGAATACTTTGCCATGCAACATTCTCAACTCATATACTCCTGTATTATTGGTGCAATAAAGAATATTATTATTATTATCTCCCTCTCTGTCGCACGAATCACCAAGTGCGACAGAGAGGGAGATAATCGAACTTTGTTGGTTTTAGGTTCGCGGTAGCCCCTCTGCACACCGCAAGCCACGTGGCGTGGGCGCAATTGTGTAACGAACGAAATTGCTAAACAAACTCTCGAACATTCTTACATTTCTTTCCATGATTTCAGGAAATACTCTTGGTATTTTTCCACTTGATTTAAGCTATGGTAGCTAACTACAGAAGGGCAATTGCGTAACATTGCGAACGTGCATATTCAAGTGGTATTTTTCAAGGTTAAAAAAGTTAGGTTAAGTACCAATATTTAGAATAAATAAATATAAATAAATAATAAATATTAGAGGACAATCTTACACAAATCGAACTAGCCCCACAGTAAGCTCAAGAAGGCTTGTGTTATGGGTACTAGACGACGATATATTTAATAGATATAAATACTTAAATACATAGAAAACATCCAAGACTCAGAAAAACAAATATTCATATGCTCATCACACAAATATTAAGAAAAATGAAGGAAAAATTGAGGCACCGAGCAGGATTCGAAGTTGCGACCTCCCGGCACTCGCGGCCAGTCGCTCTAGCCAACTGAGCTATAGGTGCAATCGCTAGCTATAGGTAAAAAAAGTACCAATATCTATAAAACCGGCCAAGTGCGTGTCGGACCACGCACAATGAAGGGTTCCATACCAACATCTAGTCCACATTTAAAACCACTATCCAATACATTAAATCTAAACAAGTCGTATCTTCATAGAGAACTCATGGCTCTTACGACCTTTTATTTGGGCAAGACAATTTTTAGGCGAAAACTCAAAAACCGTAAAACCTATATTGTTCAAACCAAAAATCGTTGAAAGTATTTACTAATGCACACACTCAATTTTTTTGAATTTTAAACTTTATAGTTTGGAAATTAGAGGGGGGGGGGGACACTTTTTTATGACTGACAGCTAATATCTCACCAACGGTTGAATTAAATGGACAAGTTTTATAGAAACCTCCATATCATTTTTAAAGGCCTATCCATCGATACCCCACACGACTATGTGCGGTAATCCTTTATTGGGAAACATAAGCATGATTCTTTTCAAATTAAAAGTAGTCAAGCAATAACTGTTATCTTTTAACAATAAAACTGACTAATTAAATTACAATTTGTATGTCACAAGGCTACGGTACAGCTATATCAGTTCTTCCGCTAGCATTATCAAATTCACAAAATAAAACACTGTGCCTATTAAATTGTTAAGTTTATAATAATGTCATAATGTTATGTGTTATATCCGGCTAGAAGGACTTTATTTACACCGTTACTACGCACTCGATTAGCAATCAAATACAACTATAAGATGGCTCTTAAGGAATTTGAATCAAAGAAACGTTAGCTAGTTTATGTTAGGTACAGCGCCATGTAGCGGCCCAACAAAGTCAGTACACACAAAACTTGAAACTTTCTTCTTTATGCACACGACTATTGTGTAAATTGGTATTAATAAGGTATTTCAATTATGATTAAAATATACAATTTTAGATATAAAACATTGTTTGCTATAGGAGAGGAGCGTGCATTTTAATAATAATTTTACTCTACATGTGTTAACTAAGTCTGGTCTGTACTAAAACTCCAATGAGATTAATACTGTTTAGGCCCGATTTTAAAAACTGAATACTTGATTTGGAATGTCTGTGAGAGAACGATAAATCACTACATAGTATAAAACAAAGGCTTTCTCTGTCCCTATATCCCTATATATGCTTAAATCTTTAAAACTACGCAACGGATTTTGATGCGGTTTTTTTTAATTGATAGACCGATTGAAGAGGAAGGTTTATATGTATAATAACATCCATTAAATAGTGTAGAAGCCGGGGCGGGTCGCTAGTGTAGTAATAAAGAAAGAACGAAAGAAAGAATTCACGTATTCACTGCACGAAACACGGATACAAAATGAGTATCGTTGTAGTGATAGTAATAAAGTATGTTTTTGGTTGATAACTTTCATACGTAGTCGGTTAAAACGCGTAAACGTTTTAACTTATCTTCAACTCAACAATACAATCCTACCGCTACAAATGTTTAAAACGACAAGTCATGACGACACCGATTTCCCCAAAACTTTCCAACGCTCCTGCAACCTGTTTATGCAAGATGTCGCCAAAATTAAATACAAAATCTCTCTAAACCATATGTGCATTTGCAATTTCAAATATTTAGTTACAAAAAAAACAGGGATTTCCTATTTTGTTTGGAGAACATTTCCGAGCGGGAATATTTCCCATTCTAAATACCCTAGGGCTGGCTCATTCCTCGGACAAAGAATAGGCATCGCCATTCAACGGGGGAATGCAGCCAGCCTTATGGGTACCGTTCCGCAGGGATCAGACTTGGGGGACCTAACGTAGCCTTACCTAGGTTAGACTAAATACAAATACAAATACAAACATTTATTCTGCAAATAGGCCACAAGGGCACTTTTACATGTCAAAATATTAATTTATAATTTAAGAAAGTCTGACTATAATAAGTAATACATTTTTCATGTCAAAATATTAATTTACAGTTCAAGAAGGAATAATAATTTCGAGTTTAACAATGACTAGATACGTTTTAATTTAATTTAATCTAATTTGTTTTTATTAGTTCTATGTTATTAAGAGTTATTAAAATTATAATAGTTATTATCTATTATTATTATTATACTTAATAAATATATTGTAAAACGAATATTTCGCCAGTCTTCTCAAAAATTGAAAGAAAATGGGAATAACTTGGTAAGGCACATATCTATTTCGAATATATTTAACTTATTGACAAGATGTTTTGGTGGCAGACATGGAGAAAATAATGGTTTTGCATAACATCCGAAATGCGCTTATGAGCCAAATCACAAATGCCCGTGGTTCCCTGGTAATCGTTAACTAGTAATAGCTGTTATAACACTTCTAGCGAGCAGAAAGTATGGCGCAATCACTATGTGTGTCACCTTATGTCACGCAACCTACACTTACATATTGCACTTCCGGTCGACTAAACAAGTTAATACATGAAGAATTGTTTTCAGGCTACGGCTACACTATCGATTTTTGAGCTTGTGTCTGCCGATATTTGCACATAAACGTGCCAAAATTTGGTCGAAGGCCTTTGAAAAATTCGTTTATCAAGGACTCTCAATTATCAATTTAAAAATATCATTTTTTGTACTGATAATGGGGATAGACAGAAACTTACTTTTGGCGATTAGGGAGTTAAAGGAGTAGATCTGGAAGCCGATTTTTGAGTGTCGAACGCTCGACTTTTCACTCGAGATCTGCCAAAAAACTATGATGATTTGACAGATGTCGTGTGACAACTCGAGCATTAGACACTCAAAAATCGCCCCCCTGTACACAGTTTTACTTTGTTTTCCTATGAAAATTCATACCGGTATTGAGAAATATTGTTAAAAATTCCTTTGTTGTTTTGATACATAACTATTTAAAACCCAAAACACATTCGCATAAACCCGTCCAAAACACAAAAGGCATATTAACGAAAAAAGTGAAAGCTAGGCGGGGGCGAACACACCACAGGCACCAACGCATTAAGAACCTCGAGCTACAAGCTCCAGCATGTAAATCCGGGGTCAAGCTATTCTGGGCACTACCTACCAACTAAACAAGACCTTTGATCTACACGTAAGGGAATGCATTGCGGGTGCCACTCTATTTTGGACTCTTGATAATTTATTTTCGGCACTTACCATTTTAGTAAGATCTCCCATGGACCTCGGGTTGCTGGTGAAGGAAGGCTTTTGTATTCTGGCGATGTAATCTTAAGGTGATTCATGACTGTAGGTGTATTTATGTCCTTGTTTGATTATGATAATGATTACATTTGCATTCGTGAGTATATTTCGCCCATTCATGAACTTAATTCGTATTATTATATAAAAGTCGCTACGTCAGTGCTTGTTGAACTCTATTGGAGTGATGGATCGAATTGTAGCGTATTGTAGTAATTATTTATTTATTAAAATATTTATTTCTGTGTGAGGTATGGCACAGCAAAATTTCATCTTGCTCGAATTTGGAGCAGCCCAACTGGGGAAGTACCTCCGCCTTGCAGAAGACCACAGCCATAATAACATTGTCTACTATACAAGTATGTAGTGTTGTGTTACTGGAGGTGAGCAAGGTTGCCAGAGCTCCCGAAATTGCACTGTGTTGAGGGCGAGGGACCTAAATTTGTACCTTCTGTTGTCAACACAGTGCATCCTCAAATTTTATAAAGGGTCGGCAACGCGTACGTGACTTTTTTGGAGTTGCGGGCGTCTATAGGCTGCGGTGGCCGCTTACCATCAGGTGGACCGTAAGCTTGTTTGCCACCGGCGTTCTATTAAATAAAAATTAAAAAATCTGGTTCCGTCTCTAGACAGTATTATTAATTTAGGTATACATTTCTAAGAGTCAATTTTAGTAGCTATCTACGATTTATGTAATAACAATGTAATATGTATACTTACCGCCTGTAAATACAGAATCAAACTATTATTAGTAGCAAAATCATTTACCCTATTTTGCATCAGTTAGATGCTTGTTTTTGTAAATTCCAGCAATAATATGAAAAGTCACGTCTCCTAAAAGAACTTGTCGTTGACTAAGTTCAACAGAATTTAGCACGCGGGTGTAAATAAAATAATAAATAAATATTTGGGCACAATTTTACACAAATCTACCTAGTCCCAAATTAAGAGCTTGTACTATGGGTACTAGGAGATAAATACTTATATAGATAAATAGATACTTAAATACATAGAAAACACCCAAGACTCAGGAACAAATATTCGTGCTCATCACACAAATAAACCCTGTAATGTATGTAACAAATAAGTCGTTACAAGTTAGTTCCATTGGTAGGCTGCAGATACTCTGTATACTAATAATGTGAACGGGAAAATTATTCTGTCAGTCTGTTACCTTTTCACGCTTGACCTGTCAGCCAATCTCGGATAGCTCCTTCACTTTTAAGTAACACAAAAATAACAGAAGATTACCAATTTCGGATGGAGATTGTATGTAAGCACTTTATTGTACACAATAACAGGTTAAAACAATATACATATCACATAAGATTAGAGTACAAAGGCGAACATCCCTGAGAGATCTCTTCCAGCTAACCTAAAAGAAAAGATAAATATATATAGGGATAGTTTTTATTCCGAAAAACATTCCTTAAGGTCCTTCTATTTTGGTCTATTATTATTCCAATAGGAGAAAAGTGTGTGTTTGAAGATATTATATAAACGGGTCCCAGACGAAGGCGCAATCTAAAGTTATACTTTTCATTCATTTTCATGTAGTTAGATAAAGAAATGTGGATTATAGCAAAATTTCCTTGCATATAAAATAGACTCGCGGATGGGACGATTGCAAGAAGCCGCGCAAGACCGTGACAATGGAGAACTCTGCAAGCCCTATATCCATAATGAGGGATAACAGAAACTCATCATCATCATCATCACACCAACCAATTTAACAAGCTTAGCTTAGCCATACTGTCGCCATTACGAGTATGATGTTACAGAGATCAAATTAACTCATTGATGTATAGCAGCATCAAAGAAAATACTGATATAATACCTAACCTAAAACTCGACATTGGAACAAGTAAACCATAACATTTCTATTGTTCTGTTCAAACATAAAATAGGCAGTTAAAATTAAAAACCAACAGGTACAATGTCGGAAACCATAAAAGTGGGGCACGAGAAGCGAAAATTTTGGCGATTGCACGCTAAAACCAACCTAGAGGAAATACGATAAGGTCGGATATAATAGAGCGGTGGTGAACAGTGAAAACGAAAGTTGCAAGCAGACAACGTTTTGCACAAACGAATTTGAATACTGAATTCTCGATTCGAAAGAGTTATAGTGCCGAATGTACGCAGTGACCGAATTCTCAATGATTTGTTGAATATTGCATGCGCCGGATCAAATTTTGTGTTGTCATAGGTCCGGTTATCAGCGAAACGGAGACTACAGACATAGTTGATAATATTGACTTTGGAAACTAGTGGAGAGTTAAATCAAGACATGATTTTGAACATATCCTTACCAAAGAATCTAGAAACCAGAATAGACCATCGTTGACATCGAATAATGTTTCAGGATTTGGTTTAGGCTCCATCTAGTCCACTTTTTAAGTAGTTCTGTTTCCGTGTCTTAAGCCAACTTATTACTTATTGATGTACGGGTCGATTGAAAGTTAAAAAGTAAAAAGAAAATTAAACCCAACGAAAAACTTTACTTTCAAGTACTCGTAGTTGTGATTCATTCAAAGTTGAAAATGAAGATAAGATTAAAACGGATGAAACGTTAAAGAATGTTAACTTAGATGAAGTCTATGTAAGAGGGGAATTTAATCTTGTTAGATTTAGATACGAGGATAACGATTGATGAGTAATGGAATAACTTGTTGCGCAATAACAGCAATAGATAAGTAACTTTTTTAAATGATAGTACCATTATAGAAAGCGGGTGGTCTAAAATGTCACCTACCCTAATTCCAATCCACGCTTCAGTTTATCTGGATTGTATTTACATACTGTTTACGGGACATGTTTCCTCAAAAGATCGAGAGAACTTTGGTGTTTTAGGACTTTTCGGCAGGCGAATCAGAATGTAAGACTTTTTGATTTTCTAATTGTTTTATTTATGGTATCCCCAAATCGAATACGTCAAAGTGCACTTAACCGATTAGAAAGTTAACGAATGAATGGTTGTGGGCAAAAAAAATACTAATTGATACAAAACGAACAAAATTATCATCAGCGATAATAATCAGCATTTCATCCGCTAAATTTGCAAGGAATACTGTTTGACCCATTTGCAAATTGCGATTTTAGATTTTCCTATTTCGACAGTTGGTAGAAAAGGTGGTCTTAGATCTACTTTTCTGTGTTAGTTTGTAAATTTCTGTGTGTTATTTTGCATCTTATTAAATCGTTGTTTCACACCTAAATAGCTTTATTGATTGGTACTAGTTTTTGACCCTCAGAATTTACAACAGAATTTGTAGATAACTCAGTCAGCTATATTGAGTTGAGAGAAATTATGACTGCACTATTTGAAATAGGAATCATCCTTTTCTTTCTTTTACATTTTCACCATATGTCTTTCTCATCTGTTGCAGCTACTATTGCTAAGTATTACAAATAAGCAATTCGACAGTTTTTTTTGAAAGCTTGATATCGCCAATCTTATGTCAGCCGTAATAACACCAGTGTCCACTTAAATTTCTTTCTATAAGAATAATTGCTACAGGCGTGAGTCTTATGGAAATATATCCACAGGAAGCGGAAGTTGGATTCATATTTTATAAAAAGAAGATGAACCTTACCAAACAAGGTAGCAAATACTTGTCTTGTTGCTTATTATAAGACCTGTTTCACCACGTGTTTTCTCCAAAAACGTGGTTACATATATCTGTTTAAGACTCCGGTCACATCACGTCCTGCCATTTTTGTATTTAGAAAGCGACAGTACATTTGGTTACCATAATCCTTGTTCGGCTTCGTCCAACTTTGAACGCAGGGGCTGTGTGTTAAGGTGTACATTCGTTTATTGTTTAAAAACGTGTTCGTGGTCACGTTGGCTGTGTTTGGGAAATTCGATGGTATCTTTTGAGCGTTGCGATTGAAGCAAAGATTTTCTTTAATAGTTGATGTTTTATAGGATTGGGTTGTAACTAATTCTTTAAACTACGAAACTTAACATTACGAACAACATACAAGATGCCAAAAATGACAAAATACATTCGAGGAAAGCCACCCCGTTTTTTTTTCATCCATTTCGGAAATTTTCAGTCTCAGCTCCCTTGAACTAAAACATAATATGTGCCGATGTTTTACTATCTTTTTGGTGCATTACAGAATACAAGAAAGAAAATAATTCTTTTCAAGGTTTTCTTTAGGTACTATTTGCAGTGCCCTGTAGCCCGGGCATAGAATATGGCTACGGTATCCTCTGCCTGTCGTAGAAGGCGACTAAAAGGGGGTCCTCGGGGTCGTAGTTGGGGGCTACGATCGTCATAGGAAGTGGACCCTAGGGCGGCACTGGTGCGTTCCGTAGGAGATCCCAGAGCCGCCCGAAATGGGTTGAGGAGGACAAGCGGGGGGTTTTTAGTCGGTGCAAATCCGACATAACCACCGCGCCGCCCCCACGGTGCGAAGGTATCCATAACGGATTTTCCCCCCGTCGAAAAAAAAAGGTGCTTTTTGCAGCAATTTGATCTATTGCATTTAACTGATTACGTTTCTCTCTAGTCGGACCAGTAGAGTAATGTTTTAGTTAACCAACACGTGACTTTATTATTGATAAGCTCGTGATTCGATTCATAATAATTGAATAACTATTTTCCCGCGCCAACTATTACAACAAATGGCACACGTGAGCCGATGACTAAAAAGAAAGCTAAATCATTAAAGTAATGTTTCCATTAAGAATCTATGCTTCCTAATAACTTGGAATTAATCATTGCGCTGATGACGATTTCCGAAAAAACGGCCATTAGAACAGACACTAATTTGGAATCCCTTAATCACTCCAAACAGCAAAACAGATTGCATTTTCCCACCGATCCACACACTGCACGCATTCTAATCCAATAAATATGTTACGTAACTCATCCATAAAAAAACCCTTTTTCTATTCACCATGTGATTTACGACTTTCCGTGCTCACACTGAAATGGGGGCACACACACAAACACACTAGTGTATGTGACATGTTGACACACGCACTCACCTATGGTCAGAGCGAGTGGTCGGGCGCGTGCGGCGCGCCGAGTTGCAGCATGGAGCGGCAGAGCTCCGTGATCTCCGGGTGGTTCAAGTTGATCAGATGCACATACATTTGTTTATGCAGGCTCAGTTCCCCTGAAACCGCCTCCAGCCGCTTCAGCAGCGCGTCTTTCTCCCTCAACAGAGTTTTCACCTTCTCCTCTACTTCCCTGGAGCGAACTTTAGCTTTCTCGCGCGACTTTCTGACAGCTATGTTGTTGCGCTCGCGTCTCCTCCTGTATTCGTCCGTGCCTTTGTCCACGGCCTTACCGGAGGAGCGTCTCGATGGGGTCTGCTTGTGTTTCAATAGGGGAGGTAGGAGTGGAGCTCCGAGCGGAGGTAGCGACGTGAATCCTCCGCCGTACGGGCCGCTAACGCCGACGGGCGGTTGGGGGTTGTACTGGCCTGTATACTGAGCACAACTGACGTTCCTCCTGAAGTCGTGCGGTTCTGGTGGCTCCTCCTTTATAGGTGGCTGTTGTTCGTGCGCTGCGCTAGCCTGGACGGGGGCATAAGATGCCCCAGAATGCACTGGCTGCGGCATGTACGCTAAAGTGGTGCGGGTGAAGTGACGCGGCTGCGGTGACCGGCCGCCCGGTAGAATCTCCTGAAAGAGCGCCATGGTTTCCTCGCCCCGGAACTGGTCCTCGATGAGGTGTTGCAGGTCCAGGCTAATCTCCTGGCCATTGAGCTCGTCCAGATCTGGGGGTGGGAACGGCGCGCGTTTGTCATCGCCGACTTTCTTGAGATCGGGCTGCGGCGGCGGCGGCGGCGCGCCGGCAGCATCATACATCTGTGGGGAGTCCATCCCACCGCCCGGGCCGCACGCGGGCCCAGCGGCGCCGGCGGCCCGAGCCTCCACTTCAAAGCACTGAGAAGCCGTCACTTAATCACATACACCGTGGTTGGTATCCGAGCGGTTGCTGTCACTGATCGCGAGTGTTGTCTTGAGCGGAGCGGAGCGAGGACGCGTGCGGGCGCGGCGGCGGCGAGGCGCGGACTGGCGCGGCGCGCGCGCCGGCCGCCCCGGAAGGAAGCACTCGAGTCCCACTGTACTTTTACTGCGCCGCTACGAACTTTTCGATTCGTGATTGTTTCATGAAAGCTTTGTTTCCAATTACAGTTTTCGTCTTTTTTTTCTCGAAACTTTTTTTATTACGTCACATATTTATGCTTTGGTGAAAGGAGGGATTTATAAATAAAATTAATATATTTATGATTTAATAGTCAAAGCAATATACTTAGCACAATTCGAATCAAGTGGGATTGGAATTTAATTTGAGATTAAGCGACGATTTATGTATACAGGGCGTCCCACGGCTATGCCACATGGAGGGAAAGTACCTTAAATATTGTAGATGGAGCATTTTACTGAACGAAGACATTATTTGAATTTAAAAAACATTGTAAATTGCATTCACAGATATTTAAATATTTTTATGGTTGAACCGGGAATCGAACCCGTTACACGTGATAAATTGATTAATTTTGTATTAAAAATGTTAAAATTCATGGTCTTTCCTTTGATTTCTGATACTATGTTATTTAGCAAAAAATAATCCATATGATGAAGCCTTTCGATTGGTACGATAAAGCTACAGGGTAATTATTTTTCTTGTGTAACGGGTCCGATTCCCGATTCACGGTTTAATTATTATTTAAATATCTGTGAATGCAGTTTAAAATGTTTTTAATATTAAAATAATGTCTTCTTTCAGTAAAATGTTTCATCTACGATATTCAAGGTACTTTCCCTCCATGTGGCATAGCCGTGGGACACCTGTATAAGGTGTTAATGTATTAGTTGCAGATATTTTTACAGCTGACAGCACTCGGTCCCTGGAGTATATTTAAGTACGAAACATTATAGCTTTTACGATGTTTTTTGAAGAAAACTGAAAAACAAATTTCATACGTAAAAACACCCTGTTAATGTAATTATTAAATGAGAATTAGTTAACTAACCTAATGGGTGGATTTTCTTAACTAGTCTTAATACGACAGGCCAAATTCCCATCCATTTTAGACATGTCATTTGAGAAACAATTGTTGACATGAGTGAAATGACAGATAGTGTTAAACGTCTTGTCAGTTAAATGCACATGGTGATTATTTTTAGACGAAATTACAATTAATTTTTTGTTCGGTAACTGAAAAAAAATATATATAAATAATTTTTTTTTAAAGTAAGTAAAGTATCAAATATCAAATAATTTATTTCACATAATTTCAGGTACAATGAGATCTTAGAAGTAGTCTTAGTATCACTAAAATTTACCATAAATGGCATGTGAAATTGAGAGGTATATACACCTGCAATACAGTGTACTATGGTCATTCATGTCAAAATACAGATAAAAATAAAGTCAAATAAAATGTCTATAAGTCAAAATTATAAAATCAATTACATCATTTATCGAGTTTAATGTCATACATTCGTTATTTTTAAAGTACCTACATTACATTACTATTACTTATAATCTAAATACTCCTGCACACTATAGAAGTACTTTTCATATCATTTGTTAAAATATCAGCTACTAATAAATTAACACCTTATATATGAAGTAATCTTGTCATAGACAAACTTATATTTCTTTAGTAGAAGATTTTTCCCTGGCATATCTCTTTGATCAATCGATCGTACTCACACAAGTTCTAATTTAGATAGATCATTGTTATGTTTATATGCTCGTACTGTTGACATGTGTCATAAGTCGCAACCAATGGAGTGTCGGTGTTTAGTGAATTGATATTATTTAGCTCGAGTCACGTAATTAGCTGCGTATGCGCATTTCTGGGTAATTAGATCTTTAATCGTAATACTGAATGATCTATACGTATTTATATAATACGAATTCTATTTTACCTTAATAATGCTTTTTACATTTTGATAAATTTTATTATACGGAGTGACTGTGGGTTCTTGGGGGCGTCTATTATTGTGGACTGTATATAGGTATTTTTTTTTATTTATTGCTCATTTTTTTTTTTAAAGACTTAATCTAATAAGGCTTCGCCAAACTGCGGTGCAGTTTGTTGGCGAATAAATTAAAAACACTCGTTCCTCAACACCTACTATTACCTATATCTGTGCCAACAGAAGATACTATTTTTCCCGGTTCAACCATAAAATTATTTAAATATCTGGCAATGCAGTTTAAATTGTTTTTTAAATTCAAATAATGTCTTCTTTCAGTAAAATGTTCCATCTACAATATTTAAGGTACTTTCCCTCCATGTGGCATAGCTGTGGGACGCCCTGTATAGGTTATTAAAACAAATTTTCAGCGATAAGGCCACCTGTTGTTGCATTAATGTTAGTATAATTTCACTATACTCCTTGTTTAATCTTGAGACCTTATACATCTCTAACTTTATCTAAAATAACTTTGCAAGTTTATCTTCACTGTATGACATTAATTTTGTTATAATTGTAAACTCGAAATTATTATTCCTTCTTGAACTGTAAATGAATATTTTGACATGAAAAATGTATTACTTATTATAGTCAGACTTTCTTAAATTTTAAATTAATATTTTGACATGTAAAAGTGCCCTTGTGGCCTATTTGCAGAATAAATGTTTGATTTTGATTTTGTATTTATTCTCTTTATTTATTTTTTCACTTATGTTAGGTTTTATAATAATTATATAAAAAGCAAAATATAAAACAATATTTACAAAATACAATGATTTTGTATTTATTATTATTGTGTATATCTCTTTGGGATATCACGGCACAATGTCCGGTCCTTTTAGAAGGCGTTCATGGGGATACAGATCCAACACGAAGAGGTTCTTTGAGATACGATAATGTATTGGGATGTGTACACCTTTATTATTATTGTTCTCTTTATTTATTTTTTTACTTAAGTTAGGTTTTATAATAATTATATAAAAAGTAAAATATAAAACAATATTCACAAAATACAAAATCATTATAAAAACCTAACCTAGAGTGCCGCCGGCAGCGAGGCGGGGCCTAAGCTGCCGGTGGTGTCGGGCGACAGAGAGAGGAACCTCCTGACTATACGCGCCGTGTCCAGGAGTACCGCCTTCTGTATCTGACCCTTGACCCAGCCATCTAGCGAGAGTCTCTTGAGATGTTGGCCGAGACTCTTCGCTATTAGACCGTTCGCAGAAACGACTATCGGGACAATAATCGTCGTATCAACATCCCACATTATTATTATTATTATAAGGTTAACGCCCCAGTTATTGACACCGACTCAAAACCTACTTGATGCTTTCAATTTTAATTGAAAACAATAGAGGAGAACAATAGCACAACTATCTATTAAGAAGTAAGGTTTCAAATATGGAACTTCCGATTTTTCATTCTCATTTTACCAAAGGCGTTTCTCACCAAAGCTTTGTCGCGTTTTAGGGTTCCTTGTGTGGAAGAATTCGAATAGACATTCCCTATTTGACATTGGAGAAGTGATCAGAAATTATTTTGACATTATAACATTTATCATACAATACTACATTACACATTTTTTTACATTTTGGAGCAGCCCAACTGGGGAAGTACCTCCACCTTGCAGAAAGCCACAGCCCCAATAACATTATCTACTATACAAGTATGTAGTGTTGTGTTCCTGGAGGTGAGCAAGGTTGCCTGAGCTCCCGAGGATGCACTGTGTTGAGAGCGAGGGACCTAAATTGGTCCCTTCTGCTGTCAACACAGTGAATTCTCAAATTTCATAAAGGGTCGGCAACGAGTACGTGACTCCTTTGGAGTTGCGGGCGTCTATAGGCTGCGGTGGCCGCTTATCATCAGGTGGACCGTACGCTTGTTTACCACCGGCGTTGTATAAAGAAAAAAATATATATAAATTATTAGCGATCCGGGCTTGGCACGGGTAGTCCAGTTTTTCTAATGTCTCACTTCGGATATTACACGTTTTCCATACAAACATTTAACCCCTTTGTACACCCTAAAGTGATGAATTTTGAAATGAATTATTTCCTGACTTATTCTCACGTCTAAGCTACAAATCTGGAAAGTTTCGTAGATATCAGTTCAGTAGTTCTTGAGATTAAGAGGAACGTACATCCATCCATCCGCACCAACTATCACGTTTATAATATTACTAGCGACCCGCCCCGGCTTCGCACAGGTGCACTATTTAATGGATGTTATTATATATATAAACCTTCCTCTTCAATCACTATCTATTAAAAAAACCGTATCAAAATCCGTTGCAAAGTTTTAAAGATTTAAGCATACATAGGGATATAGGGATATAGGGACAGAGAAAGTGACTTTGTTTTATACTATGTAGTGATGATTAGGATCGAAAGACAAAATAATTAAATACAACACCAAATCTTACAAATTATTAATATTGCATGCAACTTGGTTACCCTACACCCTATGATCTTTCGTCATCACTCATACCATGTGGGTTAAATTTTATAAGGTGACCACGATTTAAGTATTTATTTATTTATTGTTTAATAAACTTGTGCTAGGTATTCCATGAAAAGCCAATTGTAAAGTCAAAAAAATTACAGTTTTATTTTACTTGCATCTAATTGTTTCCGATTTAACCAGAGACCGATACCGGTATTTTTAAAAAACCCTGAATTATCCCAATATTTTGGATTATTTTTTGCTCTTTATGTAGAGCTGAATCCTGTATTTAGGTAACAACGTCGTATTATTAGATTGTCCCATTAAAAACGAAATAATGAACCGGTGACCATAATAATACCGGTATTTTTCTATGGAGAAAATACCGGTATCCGATCCCTGGATTTAACCCTGTATAGTATTTGCGAACTAATTTCATACTTAGTTAAGTAGTTTAATACTGTCAATTTCTTATGGGTAGATACTTGAAAATTTTTTTTGATGCCTTTCGAGCCAGTGATGGGGCAACTTTATTAGATGTCTCAAATATAGACATAGTCGTTTTTTCGTAGTTTCAATCGTCAAATTTTGACTTCCCATATATTAATTTTTAACAGATTAAAAAAAACCCGGTCAAGTGCGTGCGGACTTCTACCATTTGGGTTCCATACCAAATGTACATTATATTTAGTATTTATTAGTAGAATATACGTAATGACTATTACATTAATCACCAAATCTCAAGTTAATTTTGCTTTAGTGATCTATATCATTAATTTGTTTTCCAATATGTTTTAAAACAAAAATACTGTATTGAAAGAAACAATCTTGGCCCATATCCATATAAATTGTCTAAATTTAGTTTTAAATGTATTTAAGGGAGGTTCCTAACAGCTAAAGGGGGGCGCAAAAAAAATTGACCTAACCCATCAAGCGGGGTATCGTTGTTTAGAGCTCATTAAGTAGATAAACAACGTAGTTTTTGTTTTCAAAAATATTGAAAAAAAAGGTATGATAATATTTTTCTCTCAGGATAATATTTTTGCAAAATATTATACCGATTTTTTTTATATTACTATATTTTTTACATATTTTTTTCTATTATTGTATTTTTTACATATTTTTTTTATATTATTATATTTTTTACATATTTTTTATATTATTATATTTTTTACATATTTTTTTTATATTATTATATTTTTTACATATTTTTAACCTACAAACTTGAAATTTGGTGATAAATAGATAGATAGATAGATAGATTCATTTATTTCTTTTAGAAAATAACATTATTATCAGAGCTCGGAATAGGTAGTGCCTATTTACCTAAATTTCGCGGGAGGACATAACTAAGAGTGGTTACAAGCACCGAAAACAATGATTTCTTTTTAATGAATG
Organism: Epiblema foenella; assembly: GCA_963556455.1. Lineage (NCBI taxonomy): Eukaryota > Metazoa > Arthropoda > Insecta > Lepidoptera > Tortricidae > Epiblema > Epiblema foenella. Next base: position 1,814,395 of record OY747118.1, read on the forward strand.
CGGGATTTCCCGGGATTTACTGTATTATTCTAGAGGCTTAATACATTTCGCTTTACTTGTAAATCTTGTTATATTGCAATTATTTGTTTAATTAACTTGAAATAACAATCAGTCATTAAAAATGTAATATGGATCAAATTGAATCAAAAGGATTCCGAAAGTTGATACTTTTTAGTTGACTTAGACAGAATTATACTCCTTTCTTCCATGAGAGGGAACCTGTGTCCAGCATTAGGGCGTATTGGTGATGAGACAAAACTATGATATCGTATAAAAAATTCCGACATTCATTCCGACGTTTCGAATCCTTTACAGCACTCGTGGTCACGGAATGTATTTTAAGTTCATTATACGCGATATAATCGGTTGAAAAATAGTTTTATTTAATATATAAGTACATGTATACCATCATATTAGAAATAAATTAGATTACATCTGTACGATATTTTCTATGCCATATCATAGTTCTGTCTCATCACTAATCTGTATACGCCCTAATGCTGGACACAGGTCCCCTCTCATGGAAGAAAGGAGTATAATTCTGTCTAAGTCAACTAAAAACTATCAAATTTCGGAATCCTTTTGATTCAATTTGATCCATATTATATTTTTAATGACTGATTGTTATTTCAAGGTAGTTAAACAAATAATATGCAATATAACAAGATTTATAAGTAAAGCCAAATGTATTAAGCCTCTAGAATAATACAGTAAATCCCGGGAAATCCCGCATTCATTAAAAAGAAATAATTATTTTTGGTGCTTGTAACCACTCTTAGTTACGTCCTCCCGCGAAGTTTAGGTAAATAGGCACTACCTATTCCGAGCTCTGATTATTATTTTACATCAAAATAAAATAAAATGGATTCATTAAAGGATCGTCTGTAATAATTTCAAAACTTCAAAACAATAATAATAAATTAAGAAATGTCACATGTTAATGAAATAATAGAATAAAAATGTCTAAATGTATACATGACTAGGATATCCTAGGTGATGTCAAATATCAAATTCAAAAATAATAATAAGATTAATTAATGTCATAATGTCAATAGGTACAATGTTAGCAATAAATATAATTACAATTGTGAATGTGAAAATAATATTAAAACAATAATAATAATTTAAAATGAAAACGGAGAAATAATTGAAAATATTCAATAATTAAATAGTTCCTCGCTATATTCCTTAGTTAGCTCGCTATATTCCTTAATAAGGGTGTATTACGTACGTTTTACCAACAAATATTAAAATATTAACTAATCAAAATTTTTCAAGTGTTTATTAATGTTAATTTTCCGGTTGGTTAGAAACCCTAAATGTGCGAAGTTCGACACACTTTTTTCCTGTACCACGACTCGTTAGTCACGCTTGACCCCTTGTGGGACCGAACGTATTATTCTTTATTATACGATTTGATATGAAATAAATGAACTTTATTCTGCAAGTAGGCCGCAAAGGCACTTTTACAAGTCAAAAACTACTAGCGTTTCTCATGAGACCACTGCCGAGAAGAAACGCCGAAAGAAACTCGACAGTCAGTCATTTTCTCCAAAATATGCTTATTACAATGATACTACTTAACCTACTTAAGTAAATGTAAGTGGTAAAAAACAAAAGAGAATTGAAAGAAAATAAGGATAAAATAACAATAGGTATTTACAATGCGTACTTACACAAGAAAACAAAACATGTCGAATCGTTTGATATGCTTTCCTGCAAGAACTGTGTCAACTAGATACAATGAAAATATTAGACTCTTTACGCTATTTAGGTATTTGGTTTGGGCCATGCATTTCTGTCTGTTAGATAGTGCTCAACCCTATAATAAGCCTTTGACATCAATGTTTTTTTTAGGTAATTTTTGAGAGCTGGAAAGGGTAAATTCAAAATTTCGTATGTGACCACACCCCATCCCCTACCCCATATCAAGAATGTCATCACGATTACACGTGACCGCTATCACCGACGGGCTATCATCACGCACTGATAGTGATAGCACGTGATATCAGACCAAGAAGAGACACGGCCCGTACGTGGACAATCGACTACTGGAATTGAAGTCTTATGTAATTACATTAATTGGTGTTTGTGGTAAGTGTAAAATATAATGGACATACGTTTTAGTACTTATTTAATTTCTAACTTATTATACAAATTACATTACATTTATTTATTACATTTATTCTGCAAATAGGCCACAAGGGCACTTTTACATGTCAAAATATTAATTTACAATTTAAGAGTCTGACTATAATAAGTAATACATTTTTCATGTCAAAATATTATTTAAACCGTCATCTCAGAGCGAAAAAAAAACGATAGCAAACGCGTTCGTTTGTGTTTTATTTCGATAAAGGTTATACTAGAGGTGGGTCATACACGGAGTTAGGTTCTTTTCTGTGGACATACCAAAAGTTAAGGGCTGCAAAGCTTAATTTTGGATTGGACCAGTAACCTGCATAAACAGTGTCGCCGTTTCTATAAATCCCTGTAATAAAAACATAGCTAACATGCACATAAGCCGTTAACTATTGATCACAGGAGGGACGACTTGTTTTTTCAACTAAGTATGACAGGTACAGGTCACATTTGTCTGCAGGGCAATTCTTCTGCGATTTGTTTCCAGATGGCTGGATGGTTGTTCAAAGAGAATGTCTGGAACTTTGCGAGTCTTACGCAGTCATGATTAACATTAATTAATGAATTTTATTGTATTTAATGTAATAACGTATTGTTGCCATAATTTGTAAGAAATCTGTAATGGCTTAGGACTATCCTGTAATATTGCATTATTCTTGTTATTAGGTATTGAATAAATTGAAATAAAATTTCTCTACCGTTCATAGTGAAAAAATTATTAGAGGGTTCGGTAATTAAACGTGGATTTTGTGCCAATAAAGTTTTTGGATTTTTTTGCAAAATGGCGTATTAGTCATTGGGTTTGACAACTTACATAATATTACTAGTGGGTTTTTTTTAACCTGACTATCACTGTGGCTTTATAGGCCGGGCCCAATAAAGCGATAGGAGTGCGCGGTTGGAGGGTAGCCTGGGGAAAATTCAGGGGAAAACCTCCGACACGACCTGCAGGCGAATCACGTAACTTTATGTACTAACGGTAGATAGATTTTACTGTCAATTTTGAAGTATAAATGTATGAACTGACAATTAAAATTTGACATTAAAATTTACCTAACGGTAGTACAAAAGTTACGTGATTACCCCGCCGGTTTGGAACACTGGAATACTCTAAGAGTTTGCGCTCCAGTGAGATTGGTTGAGCGATTTCAACAGAATCTGAGGTATGGACTCGTACGTAAGAGTATGTATCAGATACGTCAATTTATTCAAATTGATGTATGATTAGAGCGTAAGTATATATATACTTGTATCATTACTGTACTTTATTCAAGCATAAGGGATTGATAATGGGATTCCAAAAATACTTCAGCTATTTACATACACGAATGAGACGAAAACCCAAAAAAAACCCAAATAAAACACATCACATCGCACAACATTAAACACACATCACACACATACAATTCTTATATATAGGTAGGTACGCTGCTAAACAATATAGATAGATAGGCAGTTATAGTATTAGAACACATCTAAACGCTCTATACCTCAAATGTAAAAGTTGCCGGGCAAAAGCGATTCAATTATTGTATCGTAGACGTAGTGTTACGACCAACCCTGTCGAAGGGACTCGTCTGAAAATCAGCGCAAGGCCTAAAGCCCTGCATATGCTGAGACGAGCACCCATTGCCCAACCTAATACAATAAATATGTGTTTTAAGTGTCTATTTTAAGTTATGTCATAAGAGATCCGTTGTACTGTACACATTTTGTTTCTTTTTTGGCAATAAATCATTTTGAATTTGAATTTGATTTGAATTTTGAATTATTTACATTCGGAAAACAAGTAAGTGGTAGTTTTCCTCTTAAATTGAAACACTTGTTTCGCTACGTCAGTAGGCGGTCCGCGACGTCACCCATGACGTCACGCAGCAAGCTTGTAAACAAAGCGTTGCGCGTACGCATAGTGATGGTTCAGAATTCATAACGCGTGCGTATTTAGGGCACGTAGTAACACTAGAGGAGGAATTCGGGAATGTTCAGGGCGTAGGTTCCTTGGCTAAAGGATGGTTAGGCGTCAGTGGGTTAGGGACCCCCAGGGCTGGGCAGGACGCTAGCATGAGAACCGGGGGACACCTCCGGAAACGTGCTTATCAGGTAACCGTATGAGACGCATTCTACTTTTTCATGGCAATCTACTTTATCTATTACAAAAAAAATAAAATAAAAAAAAAATAAAAATAAAAATAAAAAATAAAAAATTTGGACAGTCTTACACAAATTGACAATGGTTGGCTAGCAGAGAATGCCATTTGGCATTAAGCCCGCCATTTGTACAAATTGTGTATTTTGTGCAATAAAGTTTAAATAAATAAATAAATCGACCTACTCCCAAACTAAGAAAAGCTTGTACTATGGGTACCAAGTGACGATATACATACTTATATAGAAATACATAGAAAACATCCAAGACTCAGGAACAAATACCCATGTCACTCACACAAATATATGCCCTGACCGGGATTCGAACCCGGGACCTCCAGCTTCGTAGGCAGTGTTACTACCAATTAGGCTAAAGCGGTCGTCTAAAAAAATACGATATGTATTGAATTAGTGTACAGGATTTCGAAATATTACTTGAGAGGCTACTACGAACTTCGAAATCCGAACTTCCTATCGTGCCGTCCCTTTCACCCATATAGTGACACGAGATTGAAAGGGACGACACGATATGAAGTTCGAATTTCGAGGGGCTACCGCGAACCACAAACGAAGTTTTCCCTCTCTGTCTCACTTATGTGCAAACTTGCAATGTCGAATTTCAAAGTAGCCCCTCAGGAGTGCTACCGCGAACCACAAACGAAGTTTTCCCTCTCTGTCGCACTTGCAAGTTTGCACATAAGTGAGATAGAGAGGGAAAACTTCGTTTGTGGTTCGCGGTAGCACTTCAGGTGCGCTTGAGCACTTCTAACAGTCAAGTTGCTCGCTCACTTGACAAGCCCAATTCCAATAACGTCTGGTTTCCCCTCGGGTTGGAAGGTCAGATGGCAGTCGCTTCTATAAAAACTAGTGCCTACGCCAAATCTTGGGATTAGGTTGCGGATCCTGGGCATCCTTCAGGATACAACTGTACCGGGATAACGCTAGGATGATGATGATTTATGGTCTGAGCGGCTACTCCGAACTTCGAAATCCGAACTTCGTATCGTGTCATCCCTTTCACCCATATAGTGTTTGCGTCTAAACAAGTTAATTCCTTTGAACGGTAAAGTTGACCCAATTGCGCGCTAGATGTCGCTGTACCGGCCGTGCGAATCCTAAATCACGCGAACGGTATGTCGACGTAGAATGTATAAGGGGTCGAGGTGAACTATTTTAAATATAGGGTTTATATGTGACTGGTTGTTTCATTAACAATTCTACCATATAGAGGGCGCCCTTTTTGAACAAGTTATGAGTACAATCATTGGTCATAGGCTTTATATGTGACTGGTTGTTTCGTTAACAATTCTACCATATAGAGGGCGCCCTTTTTGAACAAGTTATGAGTACAATCATTGGTCATAGGCTTTATATGTGACTGGTTGTTTCGTTAACAATTCTACCATATAGAGGGCGCCCTTTTTGAACAAGTTATGAGTACAATCATTGGTCATAGGCTTTATATGTGACTGGTTGTTTCGTTAACAATTCTACCATATAGAGGGCGCCCTTTTTGAACAAGTTATGAGTACAATCATTGGTCATAGGCTTTATATGTGACTGGTTGTTTCGTTAACAATTCTACCATATAGAGGGCGCCCTTTTTGAACAAGTTAGGAGTACAATCATATAGTGACACGAGATTGAAAGGGACGGCACGATATGAGATATGAGAGTAGCCCCTCTGAACCTAATTAAAGGAATTAATAGGTGAAAATACTTAAATATTAACATATTGCTGTAAAATGTGGGTAACACAGTGGTAAAATCCATTTTTTCATACATCGCTTTATTGGGCCCGGCCTATAAAGCCACAGTCAGGTTAAAAAAAGACGTCATCCGACCTTTAAAGACTAGTGACCTTATTATATTTTAGAACAAAAATATATTCAATACACAGTATTCCAGTGCTCAAAACCACCCGCGTGGTCGTGTCTAGTTTTGATTTTCCCCAGGCTACTCTCCAACCGCGCACTCCTATCGCTTCATTGGGCCCGGCCTATAAAGCCACAGTCAGGTTAAAAACGTCATCCGACCTTTAAAGACTAGTGACCCGATTATTTTAGAATAAAAATATGTTTAATAATACCGATTTAGTTAATACGAGACTTAACAATAAGCAGGTATTCCATGCAAGCGGGCCGGTGTCAAATTATGCAGCTCATCAATATTTCAGTACTGATACTGGGTTAATAATAACACGTGTTCGTATTTAGAATTCCACTTGAAATAGGCATTTAAGGTAAATGTACCGGTGTTCAACACTGACCTAACAGTTGACACTTTTATTGGGACACATAAATTTACACTAACGTGAGACATATTTACACTTAATAAGAGAACAACGGTTGGAACTCACTTGGAAAGTCACTATTTATTTTTATTTTTATTTTTTTTAGTTTATGCACCACCTACTTTTCAGCTTTATATTTCATTTCTCCACTACCCAAAGGTTGTCTGAAAGAGATCGCTCTTTAGCGATAAGACCGCCTGTTGTTCTGCCTCTGTCTCCCTGTATCTATGTTTTTTGTTTTTTATGTGCAATTTTATTATGTGAGGTGTGCAATAAAGAGTATTTGTATTGTATTGTATTTGCGACATGTTTCCAAGTGAGTTCCAACCGTTGTTCTCTTATTACTCGTAAGTGTTTTATTGGGACATTTTTAGCTTTGGGAGTTTTGGTAGTATACGGTGGTTCTAAAATCCATGGAGTCGTCATATGTTAAAATATTTTTGACGCTATGCCGCGGGGGACCCCATATTTTAGATTCATCATCATCATCCTAGCGTTATCCCGGTATAGTTGCATCCATAGGGATGTCCGGGGTCCGCTACTAATCCCAAGATTTGGCGTAGGCACTAGTTTTTACGAAAGCGACTGCCATCTGACCTTCCAACCCGAGGGGAAACCAGACCTTACTGGAATTGGGCTTGTCAAGTGAGTGGACAACTTGACTGTTAGAAGTTCTCAAGCCGCCCGAATATCATAAACAGCAGCCGGGATCAACGGCTTAACATGCCTTCCAAAGCACGGGAGCGCTCAGTTAATAACCCCTAAAATTTTACCGAATCGAGCAAAATTTGTATGACCTTTTAATCTCCATATATGGTCCGGAATATAGAAGCGCTCGTGGCCCAGCGGCGCCCGCGTACCGCGTGCGGTATGCGAGGTTATCAACGTCGGCCTAGGTCAGTTATTGGGTGGGTAACCGCTTTGAGTTGTTATTAACTGAGTGATCCCCTGGTTTGGAAGGCACGTTAAGCCGTTGATCCCGGCTACTGTCTATGGTAGCAGTCGTTAAGCCAAGTTAGAGGCATACGGGCGGCTTGAGAACTTCTAACAGTCAAGTTGCCCACTCACTTGACAAGCCCAATTCCATGTCTGGTTTCCCCTCGGGTCGGAAGGTCAGATGGCAGTCGCTTCCGTAAAAACTAGTGGCTACGCCAACTCTTGGGATTAGGTAGCGGACCCCGGGCATCCTTCAGGATGCAACTGTACCGGGATAACGCTAGGATGATGATGATATATGGTCTGAGGGGCTACTCCAAAATTCGTATCATGCCGTCCCTCTCACTCATATAGCGAATAACACGAGAGTGAAAGGGACGGCACGATACGAAGTTCGGATTTCGAAGTTCGGAGTACAGGCTAAGGAATATGCTATAACTATAAAGTATGTCGCTTAATTTAATTAAGTTAATATAGAATTAATGATAAATAATAAGTATAATATAGAATTTTATAAAGGGTCGGCAACGCGTACGTGGCTCCTTTGGAGTTGCGGGCGTCTATAGGCTGCGGTGGCCGCTTACCATCAGGTGGACCGTAAGCTTGTTTACCACCGGTTTTGTATGAAAAAAAAGAACTTACAAATCTTACAATTATAAGAAAAACTGGTCAAGTGCGTGTCAGACTTCGCAAGTTCGCACAATTAGGCTGCCGAACCAACCGGAACTTGGTTTTAATAGGAAAAATAAGGAAATTACAAATAAAAAACCTGATTTATTAATATATTAGTATTTGTTGTTAAAACACAGACTGTAACAAAATTAGTGAGGATCCGTTTAAGGGCATATTCGGTATCGTTTCTCTGATTAGGAAAAGTAGAAGTAATTTTTTTTTTTTCTAGTCGTCAAACACACACTGTGCATTATACGTCAAATTTGTATGAAAATGTGTGGTTTGAGGTAGTGTTGCCAAATTATTTCAAAGTAGAGTTAGAGCGGTCGGACTCTAAAATGCTTCCTAACTACGATGAAGTAGTTTAAAGCATCTCTGTCCAATGCATTGCTACATCGCTTTGACGACCGGTTTAGCCTAGTGGGTAGTGCACCTGCCTGTGAAGCTGACGGTCCTGGGTTCGAATCCCGGTCAGGGCAAATATTTGTGTGATGAGTATGAATATTTGTTTCTGAGTCTTGGATGTTTTCTGTGTATTTATATCTATTAAATATATCGTCGTCTAGTACCCATAACACAAGCCTTCTTGAGCTTACTGTGGGGCTAGTTCGATTTGTGTAAGATTGTCCTCTAATATTTATTTATTTATTTTATTTATTTATTTATTTATTTATCCCTCTCACCAGATAAGTTCATGCCACTGGCAGGTCGAGTGAGTATTCAAGTTACTTGGAGCTAGTGCTCCGTGGCTCCTCGGGCCGCTCTGCCGCCCTGGTAGCCCCCCCACTCGAGTGGGGGTAGTGAGCGGCGAGTGACGCAATCTGCGCAAGCGCGTAGTGTGGTCGTGAAGGATTGGCTATTCCACATAAATGGGAGAAATATATTTTACACAATAAAAATCCTCAAATTTTATAAGGGGTCGGCAACGCGCACGTGACTCCTTTGGAGTTGCGGGCGTCTATAGGCTGCGGTGTCCGCTTATCATCAGGTGGACCGTGCGGTTGTTTGCCACTGGCGTTGTATAAAAAAAAACAATAATTATTGCTGTCAAGCGATTTTGCATGACAATGAGACCGAGGCATGTACAACAACACGTTTTATATATCATAAAAAAACCTATACATAAAAATTACACTAGCTACTGTGACAGAAATATTTAAGCTGTCGTCTCTCGGCGAAAAAAATAAGCAATAGCATTATTTTGTTATGATCCCTGGCATCCCAGGGACCGGTAGAAGACGGGTTAACGGATATCCAATGAAGGAAATTGAAACACGTACCTACCTATAGGAATTTATTTATTTCCCTCTTACTAACATACTTGTTAGTAAAGGAGGAACGCTAAGATATGTCCGACTTAAACGCGACCATGTTAGCATAGCTATTGATTGCTCGATGATTAATTTATGATATTTTCTATATATTTAAGTATCTGTTTATCAATTTAAGTATGTATATCGTCACCTAGTACCCATAGTACAAGCTTTGCTTAATTTGGGACTAGCTTGACTTGTATAAGATTGTCCATAAACATATTTTTTTAATTTATTTTATCTCTGGTAATTTAACCCGTGGAACGTCTTATTGCCTAATTAGTCCATAAGCTTTTTTTTAATTGGACTTGACATGAACATAGAATTGATTATTTTAATGCATATATCTGACGTCATAACATTCCACAGGTCATTCGCGTCAATCATTGTGAAAATATTCTCACTATTTATGCATAAGCGGTTTTTTTTTTTTCAATTTAGGCATATTACATGCACTTTAGAAAGTCAAAAAACTACAACCGGTTCATAAAATAAACCTCTGCCTCGAGAAGAACCGGCGTAAGAAACTCGGCGAGGTGTCATTTTTTCAAAACAATATACAATGTATATAAAATAACAATATCATAATACAACAGAATTCAAATGCTACGATATAAACATACATACCTATATATTTTTTATTATTTACGACAAAATATTTCTGTGTAATCTATACTTATATACAGTATGTTGTTTGCTACCACCGTATCGAAAAAGAGTATAAAAGATGATCAAACTTGTAGAAAAAATATTAGGAGGAGCCAATCCACGACGCACAGTCGTCTCAATGAGTGGTTAAGTGGGCTAGCGACAGCAGAAAGTGAGTGTGACGCAACCGCGCCGCTAACCCAGTGCTGGCTGACCCTGCCCACTGTGCCCACCCCTGCTCGCCCACTGCTGGGCACAACGTACTCCACAATTTATCAAGATTTAACTACCTGCTAAAAAGATGTTGACACCAAATAATAATCAATAAGTTCTAATTATCTTGAAAAGACATGTTCTATGCATGTAGGTTACCCTTCTTTATAGCTGTTCCAAATTTCAAATCGATAGCATATGTAGTTCTTGAGATATTTAGCGATGTGACAGACAGAGAGGTAGGGCACAGCAAAATGTCATCTCATCTTGCTCGAATTTGGAGCACCCCAATTGGGTAAGTACCTCCACCTTGCAGAAGACCACAGCCATAATAACATTATCTACTATACAAGTATGTAGTGTTGTGTTCCTGGAGGTGAGCAAGGTTGCCAGAGCTCCCGAGGATGCACTGTGTTGAGAGCGAGGGACCTAAATGTTTTCCTTCTGCTGTCAACACAGTGCATCCTCAAATCTTATAAAGGTTCGGCAACGCGCACGTGACTCCTTTGGAGTTGCGGGCGTCTATAGGCTGCGGTGGCCGCTTACCATCAGGTGGACCGTACGCTTGTTTGCCACCGGCTTTACTAAACTTAACGATAGATATCTAAAAAAGGGGGCCGCTACGTACTGTATTTTGTATTTAAGTACGTTTTGAATCTCAAGTCGCTAGCGAGTACGGTCATGTAAACTCATGGTAAAGGCACAGAAGGCATCTGAAAATTTTATTTATTATTATTATTGTTTGTTGTGGGTCTGCTTTGCCGCCTCGACTAGTATTGATCTATTGTGGCAGCCCTTAAAGTTCTTTGCTTATACCCGTTGCCTCCAGGAATTTCCAGATTCTTCGGGTCACAATCTGTTGTATCTCCTCTGGGGGCATGATGTGCCTCCCTAGGTAGATACTTTTGCGCATACGTGGTCCACAGGAGCAGAGGATATGGATGGCAGTTTCCTCCGACGACGCAGAACCTGTGCCCTTACCATGAGTTTGCATGACCGTACTCGCTAGCGACTGCGTAAACGATTTAGCTTCCTGAGACCCACCATACAAATAAAAATACAATCGAATTTGAACCTAACAGTTCCGATTACAAATTTGAATTTTATTTTATGTCAAATCAATCAAACCAAAACAAATGCAAATCTATCACTTCAAAATTTAACTTATTTTCCTTTGACCATATTTTGTCCTTTATATAGGACGCGGGGTCTTAGGAGGTTATTATGCCGATTCTTAGTTCTATTGCGTAACCGCCAGAGGCGCTGTACTTTTGCCCGTACGAATTTTTACGCAGTCGCTAGCGAGTACGGTCATGTAAACTCATGGTAAACGCACTGCATGCTGCACTTTGTTTTTTGTTTCATCTGAAAAACCCACGCATAATTAGACTGGTTCAGATCCGCATGGATGGCACGTCATACCAAGGACGTCCCACTTTCTTTGCATCCTATCGATTTAAATGGCCACATGAGTCAAGTTCCGAGCATTTCTAGTTACCGGCTGACCGAGTGGCATTGAGTTGCGTAACACGTGTTTTTGTATTTTAACTAACGCGTAGCGTCTGTTATTTTCCTTAAGACTGTGTAACAGAATTTTCCATACAAAATGGCAACGTTTAACACCCCCTAATCCTGAATACTATAATATATTATACTATTATGTCACACCTGGCCATAAAGTGGCAATTACCGCACGCTCCGCGCGCGGAAAATCCCACTTCCTGGCCAGGGGGTGACATAAAATTTTGTACTTACCTCGGGCGGTAATTAAGAAAGCCTCAGATCACATAATTATCGCCCTTGCCTTCGGCTCAAATACCTGCGATCTGAGACATTCTTTGTTTTACGTAAGTAATGTACTATTTTTATGTTTTTATTTTACATATTGAAGATTATTTTGTGAATTTATTATACTCTCTTTTGACATACATTACAGTAATTCATGTCTTTTTTTTTAATCATATGCATCAATAAATTGCTCTGAATAATTAGATTCAATTTATGTAATACTAGCGACCCGCCCCGGCTTCGCACGGGTGCACTATTTAATGGATGTTATTATACATATAAACCTTCCTCTTCAATCACTCTATCTATTACAAAAAACGCATCAAAATCCGTTGCGTAGTTTTAAAGATTTAAGCATACATAGGGATATAGGGATATAGGGACAGAGAAAGCGACTTTGTTTTATACTATGTAGTGATATTGACGATCTTTTTGTGAATTTATTATACTCTCTTTTGACATACATTACAGTAATTCATGGCTTTTTTTTTTAAATTTCATATGCATCAATAAATTGCGCGGAATAATTAGATTCAATTTATGTAATATATAACTGACGATTCAAAAGTGCTTGTTGCTAGGCCTATTTGAATAAAGAATATTTTGAGTTCGAGTTTGAGTTGAACCGATTTGCATGATTTTTGGAAATGTTGTAAATATCATTAAATAAGTTTATGCGGTTTTATTTTTATCCATATTTTAACATAGTGGATTTGGAGTTAGTATTTTGTGATTTGGATTTTTACAGCATAACTTACTTTTTGAAGGTTTTTTTAACATACATGAATTAAAACTGGCAATGCTTCGCCAAATTGCTTGGCGAATAAATTAAAATACACTCGTACCTTAACTCATACGGTTACCTATATCTATGACAACAGTAAATACATATAGCGATGGTACCGATTATAGAAATGAAATCGCATTAAATAATTATTACTAAGCCTTCAAGGGGCTATCGAAGAGGCTTATTGATGCCACAGGTGACCGAAGAGCTGGCAGCTACCTCGGCCAACGAATAAGTTTGGCTATTCAAAGAGGAAATGCTGCCAGTATCTTCGGCACCATGCCGCGGGGGCCATTTTTAGATTTAATTTAGTTTTATATTTAGGTTTTAATTTAGTTGTAATTAGATTTATTTTTGTTGGTTAATATGTTTATATTTATAAAAGTAATATGTCATTGTATATAGTGGTAAAAAACATTATTACTCATGATATCTGATCTTGTAAGGTGGATTTAATGCAAAGTAAGTAAGTTAACTAGCTACATAAAAATATTGTTCTGTCAGCAGGGTTACTCTGAGCTTCAGAACGTATTTTTATGATGATCTTTGTTTCATGGAAATACACTCTAGATTCAACTGTCAATGTCAGTCTTAACAATTTTTTTTTTTATTTATTTAGAACACAAACAGCCGCATATTCAAATTATATATATTGTACACGTAGTGTACTTAGAAACATTAACACAAAGACCTGGAGGTTGTTAAAAACCTTTATTACCTTTTATCTTGACGCTTAGAGACCTTATACATCTCTAACAAATCTCGATTGTTATTAGTTTCTTAGTCTTATTTTTGACATGTAACACTGCATTTAATTAATGACACTTTGATTATTGTATTATTTTTATTTGATGTACATAGATAGATTTTGACTTGTAAAAGTGCCCTTGAGGCCTATTTGCAGAATAAATGTTTTGATTTTGATTTTGAAAAACATAATATTATGACTTATAAAAAACTAAACTAAATTGAACCGGTCCTCGACGCAGATTTAATATCTCATGTACGTTTTAAAATAAATGAGATAAGTGGGAACTGGAAATCATAACTATAGCCTGTATCAATCATTGGAAGCGTCGAAAACAGGAACATATTTTAACTCATTTGATTATATAATTTAGAATAATAGTGCCTTAGACATTGTAGTGAATTATTTAAAATTAGGACAATGTCAGCCAGTATTTATGGTTATACCAAGAAGCTGTAATTTAAATTTTAATGATGCTTGAGAATTGTTTGAATACCTACTTATTAATCCTAGTGTGTAGCTATTACCATATTGTGTTTCTTATTGTAACTAACTGTCACACATAGACATCTTTTGCATGGAACTTTCTGTGAGCAAAATAAATAAATGAAATGAAATGAATTGTAAACGAGAAAAGATTTTTTTTAATTAATTTATTATTATTTTTTTATGACGAAAATTATCGTTTCTTCTTATAAAATTACATTTCAAAATCGATACAGCAAAAGTTATTGTGGAAATCGAAAACAACGAATATAGGCATGGCCGCACGGTACACCAGGGGCTCACGAGTCGGCGAGGTTACGCAATGAGGCACTCTCACTTTCGCGGCTGTACTGCGCGACGCCTCGCTCTGTCTTCTCGTATTCATGCCAGCCTGGTACCTTTAGGTGCGCGATAGTGCATAACTCTGCGCTGTTTTGTTGCTTAATCGGTCAAGTGCGAGTCAGATATGCATAGCGTTGGTTTTCCAATCACTCGCTCGATTTATATCGATTTTAAAGTTAATGACGACCGCTTTAGCCTAGTTGGTAGTGACCCTGCCTTCGAAGCTGGAGGTCCTGGGTTCGAATCCCGGTCAGGACATGTATTTGTGTGATGAACACGAATATTTGTTCCTGAGTCTTGGATGTTTTCTATGTATTTAAGTATCTATTTATCTATATAAGTATGTATATAAGTATGTAAGTATATGTAGTTTATGTTACTTTGTATGTAACCTCTTTTATATAATCTGTACTCGTCTTTTTTGTTATTATGCACTGCCCAATAACTAATTTCTATTCGCTGTATCGCTATCTGAAGGTTGTCTGGAAGAGATCGCTTTTTAGCGATAAGACCGCCTGTTGTTACCTACTTACTTAAGTCCTGTTCATGTTTTGTCATTGTAATTATTCTCCATGTAGTGCACAATAAAGCATTTTATTATTATTATTATTATTATATCGTCACTTGGTACCCATAGTACAAGCTTTGCTTAGTTTGGGACTAGGTTGATATGTGTAAGATTGTCCAAAAAAAAAATGTTAATATGTAAATGACTAAAACCTACTAGTTTACAGGACTCGTTCTCCAAAATCTTCTACTCTGGCTGTATACCGAAATAATACTTCATATTATAATCCAATTGTTCGCATGTGTCGGGAGTTTGATGACTTGGTTCGCGTCTGTAAGGATCTTGATGTTTATGTTTCCAATATCTCTCAATTCAAAAAATCTGTATTTAACAAATAATTTAAAATGATTGAATAACTGTTTGTTCGCCTTTTGCTATTCTTTTTCTCTGTAATTCAAACTACTTTTTGATTTTCTCTCTAAATTATAACTCATAGCCATGATGTGTACATATATTTTTGGACAGTAATCTAGTCATGTGTGTCTTCTTATATATATTATTTCACTGTACGTTTATATTACTGTCTGTTTTATGTACCTTTCGAAATAAAATAAAATAAAATAAATAAACCATCTTAAACTAATCAGGACTAAACAGGCACATAATCAGGAATGATTAAAAAGGGAACTTGCATTATTTAATTGATTTAGTTAAACACGAAAAAATTAAAATATGCACAAATAAAATATTCAAATCAAACAACGCATGTGAATGCTCACTGGCTTGATGTGACGTCACTGCATAAGACGTCAAGTTTTTCATGTAGCATGAATATATGAATATTATTGTTATGTTGAATTTTAATGTTTTAAATGTAATAGAAGTATAGTTTTAATGCCAAATGTTTTATTAAATAAATGAGTTAACTTGTTATACTATTTACTGAAACAAAAAAACATAGAAACAATAGTTATTTGTTATAAAAGGGTGCAAAGTTGTATTTTAACCGCGAGTGTGGAATTTAAACACGAATTAGCGAATGGATTCTAGGGTTGAACTACGAACTAGCGAATGGATTCTATGGTTGAACCACGATCGAAGCGAATCGTTCGAAAATAGAATCCTGAGCGAAGCGAGTGGTTCAAAAATAGCATCCTGAGCGTAGCGAGTGTTGCAACACGTTATTAAATAAATAAATATATAAACACACGAGACGTAAAATAAGTTTGCAGCCGTGTATAACACAAATCTTTTCACCTCACTAGAGCAAGGAATTTTTCTTTGCTCCTCCTCGTCCTGGCGTTAATTCAGTACAGTTGCATCCTAAATATAGTTGGATGCCCGAGGTCCACTACCTAATCCCGAGATTTGGCGGGGGTACTAGTTTTTGTAACACAACAGCACAATATAAAATTATTGTTGCTGGACTGTCTGAACTGGTCTTTACATGTTATTATGTTAAAAAAAGTTGCAAATAGCACGTTCGGATTTCAAATATTCTTTGCACTCCTGTGGATAAAACGCAGTTTTGCTATCTGTTTAAAGAATAAAAAAGGTGAAAATAATTATGAATTAGTAAATTTAAACTAGCTTGCCCAGCCCAAGTCACAAAGAAAGAAACAGTTCCGTCTGCCGCATGGTGCCCATAAAGATGATGTCGTTACCTCTGTCAGCATCATCATCATCATTTCAGCCGAAAGACGTCCACTGCTGAACATAGGCCTCTCCCAAGGCTCGCCATTTAGACCGGTCCTGTGCCGTTCGTTTCCACCGGATTCCCGCGACCTTCACCAGGTCATCACTCCACCTTGTCGGAGGCCTACCGACAGCTCGTCTTCCGGTGCGTGGACGCCACTCAAGCAGTTTCTTGCCCCATCGACCGTCAGTCCAGCGAGCAATGTGCCCTGCCCACTGCCACTTAAGTCTCGCAATTTTGAAGGCTATGTCGGTGACCCCAGTTCTGCTACGGATAGCTTCATTCCTAATTCTATCACGCAGAGAAACCCCGAGCATAGCTCTTTCCATTGCTCTCTGTATTGCATAAGAAATACATTGGGAGAGGTAAGCCCCGGCCCTATGGTTCCCTGAAGCGTCAACGAGACGTTTACACACTGCCATCATATTGTGTGCATCACAGATATAACATATTTTCAGTTTCAGTTCCATTTAAGATAATAAATCATTTTCCATTTTATAAACATTTCTCAATGTTTCAACTGAACTTAATGAAGTAACTAAGTGAGCTCACTGATGCGCGTTTTAAATTACGTTCCAATTTACGTAACTTTTAATTAAATAATTCACAAAAAAAAATAGAATAAATCTTCCAGTAATACACTTATCGTAATCTATATAAATTAAGAATAATCAAAATATCTTTTTTTTATGTTATATAAACGATTTAGTATGCCGATTCTTAGTTCTATTGCGTAACCGCCAGAAGCGTTGTACTTTGGCCCATACAAATTTTTACGCAGTCGCTAGCGAGTACGGTCATGTAAACTCATGGTAAACGAACTGATACTAACCTGACTGATTTTTTCTTGATCTACAACTGCCCTATACTAATTTTCCCAAACGTCGCGTGTTCCGACGCACCTGAAGTCCCAAGGTCCGGGACAATGGGGGCCGGGGGTCACTGTGCTACCGATTGACCAACTAATTTCTATTTACAATATAATCGTATGCTAATTGCATGCAGTCTACTACTCATATGTCGATGCGTAATGAGCCATGATGCTACAATAGACATGACACCAAGTAAGTTCGAATATTCCCGAAAAAAGGATCAATTTCCTAATCTAATGGTGAAAAAATTATCTCAAAAAAATAAGTAAGTACAACATATTCATATTCATATTCATTTATTTATAATAGTCAATATTACATGTCAGGATAATTCTATAAATATATTAATATTACAATAAATTGTAACAGATGGTCTATACGGTCTAATAAATTAATAGTTAATAATTATAAGTCCATAATATCTATAAAAAATCACATTTTAGATAAATTCATAAATTATTCGTAACTATATATGTGTGCTCGAGAAACCATTTTTTAAGTTTACTTTTACATAATTATAAGTCTTCAAAGTTTTAAGAGTGGGCATACTCTGTCGCTTTTCCGCAATGCAACTACGGAACCCTACACTGTGCGTGGCCCGGCACGCACTTGGCCGGTTTTACATTATTATATCGATCGGGTCGCAATGCCTATACTTTGGCAGAGGAGCCAGCCCTACGACCTGCGTTGGACTCCCGTAGTTTTTTCTTTATATTTCTTATTACGTAGTCTTGCCATAAATTCTGTCCTATATGAAATGACATTTATTTTGAAAATAAAAGAAAGTTTATAAATAAATTAGGGTTATTTTTATTAATTATACTATACAGATTGTATAAAATAAAATATTTATTCAAAATGTCCACCTTTTACTTTAACACACTTCTTTAAACGGTCCGGCCACTCGTCTATGACGGCACGGACGGTATCGATGGGTATTGAAGCCGCTGCCCGCACTAAATCTAACTTCAGAGACTCAACATTGCGATGAGGTTTAGAGCAGGCTTTCTCCTCCAAAATATTCCACAGACCATAGTCCAAGGGGTTGATATCCGGGCTTCCTGAGGGCCAATCTTCAGCCGCAATAAACTCGGGTAAATGCGTCGCTAACCACCGTTGCGTTGTCTTAGCTTTATGTGCAGGGGCAGAGTCTTGTTGAAATATCCAGTGCTTACCGGCAAATAAAGTATCATTTAGCGGCTTAACAACTCTCTTCAAAATGTCTTTTTGATAGTTCGTAGCACGTATTTTTACCCCTTGTTCACAAAAATGAAGCTCTGTGACGCCTTCATAGGATACTCCACACCAAACCATGCCATATGCAGGATGGTGGCCTCTTTCTACCATTGGAACTTTTTCAGAAGCTTCTTGGGAACTGTGAGCATATATTTTATCATTTTGGCGGTTGAATTTTTGCTCCACAGTAAAGATTTTTTCATCTGTAAACAGAATATTACGATATCCGCCCTTTGCATGCCGCGACCATAACACTTTAGCTCTCGTCGCTCTTATTTTCCGTAGGGCCGCTGTCAATCGCTGACCTGTGCTCCGTCGATAAGCCCCAAGCTTAAGGTCTTGTTTTATGATACGGGACATAGTTCTAGGGGGAATTTTCATTTCCCTAGCCATGATTTTCTGCTTGCGTAGCGGATTTCTCCGAATTCGCTCAGCTACCGCTTTAATCGCTGCCGGTGTCCTTGTTTGCCGTGGTCGACCGCTCCTGGGCCGGTCGTCGACTAAACCGATGTCGTTGTATCGCTTGATGGTACGATAGATAAATTTCTTTGTTATATTCAAAGGTTTCAGCAGTTTGAAAATGTTGTTCACTTGCTTGTTACACTTGTATAACGCTATCACTGCGACACGATTCTCTTTGATGCCCCACTCCATCTTCAGGGAAACGATACCTGGAGCCAAATATACTTTTTCTGACAGCCAAATGTCTATTTAAGCATAATCAAGAAACAAAAGTACATCGAACGTACCATTATTAAATTTAAAATGGCGAAAAAGTTGGGACAGAATTTATGGCTAGACTACGTAAATTGTGGGCATCCGGACTCCATGGCCCTAGGGTTTCGACAGCTGTTGGTTTTCGATGTATTTAAAATAAATAAATAATAATTATTAGTGTAGTAGCAGTAGTTCACTGTACTAATCGTTTCTAGAATCTAATCATAGAACTCCACTAAGTAACTGATTCAATCGATAACTAGTGTCCCTACTGATTAATAGACTGTAAATATAAGAACTATAAGATGTCCCACAAACGAAACAGAATTTGAACGTAATACAGTAGCGACACTGGATGATCCACACACACACGCGCACACGCACACATAGAGCGAGTGACCTAAAAATTGTAACTAAAAGATGCAAACAATCTTTTTAAGTTTTTATACCAGGGCCGTTTTGGGCGAGCCCTTTAGACACGAGCTAGCTGCGCGCGTGTCTACACCCGCGGATTACAAGAACAACAATACAAATACAACAAATACTCTTTACTGCACACCTCACACAAATGAATCAGCTACACACATAATCAAAACAATAAATAAATATCCTCAGAGAAGTATAAGGTCTCTGAGCGTCAGTCTAAAAATAAAATCAAATGAGAACAGAGCGAAATCTCTCATCATGTCAATTCCACCGAACACTAGTACGAAGTTACTAGTCCTTGCAAACATGAACAGACCGGACCCCACAAACAGCACCCGAGCCATTCTACTTTTTCATGTACATAATTTTCAGACACTTTTTTTAAATGCAGATTTTGGAATACTTGACCCTCACTTTATATTTTGGTACTGTTATTTAGAAAGAGGTTTAATTGCAGTATCACTTTCGAGAGTTCTAGTAATTAACGAACCACAGCTAATATCCATAAATCGAGTAACTCAGTGGTTCTTGGATGTCTCACCATTTGTATGAATATTTTTTTACCAATGTGTTACCCATCTTTTACAGCAATATATTAATATTTAAGTGTTTTACCTATAAATTCCTTTTATTGCGTTCAGGTACTATTTCAAAATCCTATTTTTGTACACTAATTCAACATTTATCATAGATTGTTTTTGTAATCCCGGTCAGGGCATGCATTTGTGTGATAAACACGAACATTTGTTCCTGAGTCTTGGATGTTTTCTATTTAATTATCTATTTATCTATATAAGTATGTATATCGTCACTTGGTACCCATAGTACAAGCTTTGCTTAGTTTGGGACTAAGTTGATTTGTGTAAGATTGTCCAAAAATATTATTATCACTTTATTTATTTTTTCGCTTAAGTTAGGTTTTATAATAATTATATAAAAAGTAAAATATAAAACAATATTTACAAAACATAAAATCATTATAAAAACCTAAACTAGTGTGCCGCCGGCAGCGACGCGGGGCCTAAGCTACCGGTGGTTAGGGCGACAGAAAGGAACCTCCTGACTATCCGCGCCGTGTCCAGGAGTACCGCCTTCTGTATCTGACCCTTGACCCAGCCATCTAGCGAGAGTCTCTTGAGGTGTTGGTCGAGACTCTTCGCTATTAGACCGTTCGCAGAGACGACTATCGGGACAATGATCGTTGAATCAACATCCCACATGGCGGTCACCTCGTGTGCCAAGTCTAAGTACTTGCTGACTTTGTCCTTCTCGGCCTTCACGAGGTTCTCGTCATGGGGGATGGTGATGTCAATGAGCACTGCCTGGCGCTTCGATCGATCTGTCAGCACGATATCAGGTTTATTGGCTACAATAGTCCTGTCCGTGATGACAGATCGATCCCAATAGAGCGTGGCATGACCATTTATTATTATTATTAATAGAAAACTGGTCGTGAAAAAGTAGAATGACCACGAGTTAGTCACCCGTTAAAGATGGGTACCGGCCTTAGTCCGGCCCTGCATCTTTCTATTAGAGTCTCGCTCGACCTATTTAAGGGATTGCAACACCGCGCAGGGCCGCGCGCGGCACTCGCCTTCCGCGTGCGCCTACGCCGCTGTTATATAATTTAATTACTTCGAGGTCAAGGTTTGGACCCTTTTTGGCCTTTTCTGCTAATGGGTTATTGTGCACTTGATTTCTGTGCACTTGACAGCTTGTGATGATCTTGCGCGTATGCTTTTTAACCCTTTAGTAAAGATTTTTTTTTTCAGACATACAATAATGGTTAGCTGGAAATGACATGAAATAAAATGGATTCGAACCCGGGACCTCCAGCTTCGAAGGCAGGGTCACTACCAACTAGGCTAAAGGGGTCGTCAAAATACAATCGAATTAATAGCCTCAGAGACGTAAAAGATCTCTTTTTTTATACAACGCCGGTGGCAAACAAGCGTACGGTCCTCCTGATGGTAAGCGGCCACCGCAGCCTATAGACGCCCGCAACTCCAAAGGAGTCACGTGCGCGCAGCCGACCCTTTATAAGATTTGAGTATGCACTGTGTTGACAGCAGAAGGAACACATTTAGGTCCCTCGCTCTCAACACAGTGCATCCTCCGGAGCTCAGGCAACCTTGCTCACCTCCAGGAACACAACACTACATACTTGTATAGTAAATAATGTTATTATGGCTGTGGTCTTCTGCAAGGCAGAGGTACTTCCCCAGTTGGGCTGCTCTAAATTCGAACAAGATGACATTTTGCTGTGCTTTTTTTATGCTTAAAACTCTAAGCGTCAAAGTCTAAATTATAAAACGAAATGAGAACAAAGTGAAGTCGCTAATAAAAAGACCATATTCTATCTCTTATATACAATGAGTTGGTCTGTCACTGAAGAATGAAGAATCTGGTCCAAAGGGTTAACTGCTCAATGCATACGCTTCCGGCTGATTTTACACTACACCCAAAATACTCTAGTGATTAATAGACCCTAATTTCAAAATCACCTTCTCTCAAAAACCTCTTTTTTCGAAGGCACTACTCTCGATACAACCCAAATTCAAATGGACTGCGTCCCATTACGAATGAGTCTCAAAATACTCTATTCCCAAAATACCCTAAATTAGCTACAACTAACAGTGGCGAAATAACCTAATGTCATAGCACGCAGCATCCATAACAAAAAAATCAAGATTTATTTAAAAGTAATAATATTTATAATAATATAGAGATTCATTTCACAACGAAATTTAATATATTCTCAGCCTGAAGGCTCGGTTTTATAAAGATCCGTTAGACTTTACGTCGGTTTGTTATGTCAAAAAATGTACTGAGTTACTAAAATTTGATCTGACATTTGGTCTAACGGATCTTTATAAAAACCGGCCTTAGTCTTAAAATATTAACGGTTCTATACAAAAAATAAGTATTACATTGGTTTATAAACGAAAAGCCGGTAATTTCAAAAATCCGGCGCCATATTTTTTATGAACTCGAAAATTGAGGTTTTGTCATCGGTGTTTTTGGAGGCCTTACTGTTTAGAAAATAATTATTTTCTTACTAGAATATATTTCTACATGTCATAAATATTGTCCGAGTACTAAGTTTAGTAAAATGTTTCACATGTAAATAAGTATTATATGTATATTTTTATGATGTAAGTATGAAAAAAATCTTATTTTTATATTTACAAATTTTGTATCAAAAACTTATAACAGAATTTTTATATTATTTTCCCCGTTTTCAGGTACACCTGAAATTACCAAATATCGAGTTTTTTATGGAAAAAAAATCATGCATTTAAGAGTTAAGCAGTATTCATATTAATGTGGTCTGACGTGATGCTTTCTGATGAAATTCCTCTTATTCGAACCAAGCGCTTTGCATCATCTTTTATAATGCGCACTTCTAAGGTTTGGAATTCTCTGCCGGCGTTTGTGTTTCCGAGCTCATATAACCTAGATCTTTTTAAGGCACGAGTGAATAGGCACCTTCTGGGTGAGCTCGCTTCATCGTCGGCCTCATCTTTGCCCCCTGGCTAGATGCTGGCCAAGAGCGATCCCATTTTTAATAAAAAAAAAACACTCTGAAGCCACAGTACGAGCCACGTCAATGCGCATTAGATGAATGCAAATCTAACTTTATCCGCAGTGAAAATGCAGGATGTCAGTGTTTGCTTGAGTTAGCGCGTATTATGCACAACATGCAAGAATAGAATGCAGTTAAAGTAATAACAGTTAAAGCTCGACCAGAAATACATGACCATTTTTAAGAGATCGCTATTATTCTCATTTATATGGCAACAGACTAAATGACATTTTGACTTTGTTTACCTGTCAGATCTGATGTCAATTTTGACGTCCGCTTTAGCCTAGTTGGTATTATCTTATTATTTTATTTATTAACAATTATTAATTTTAATTTAATATAATATTAGTTGACATAACTGTTCTTTGATCTCTCAAAGCATGAGATTGAAATTTATTTATTCGTTTTCATTTTGACTTAACTAAAATAAGAATTAACTGACGTGTTGCGATCCTTGATAATGGCGCTTGCAACAGTGCCGAAATATCGGGAACTCACAAATACAAATATACATGGTAAATATCCCGTTTCTAATCGTAATTCTTATGTAAATGACCGTGTGAGCTTGAAATCTTATATAACAGCTGAATAGACTTTTACTCAAACTTTATTCAACATGACTGTGTTAGTTGGGTATCATTACAATCATTGTCAGTGTAAGAAATTAGTTCCGATGAAATTCCACATCATTGTTTTGTTTTTTTTTTTGTATTTTATAATCAGTGTGTTTGTTGCTCGACATCGAAATTAACTATTGTATTTATAGAATTGAGAATTGTTTATATAATTAATATGTGTGAATTGAATTTATAAGGTACTCTGACATTTTTGTGATAATTACTTGTATAGCGTTAATTTTTTTTTTCCTACTGTAAATTATGACTTGTAAAACTTTTTTTTTACCAATAAATAATCTGAATCTGAATCTGAATGGCGTACGGTCTTATATTTCTGCTCGGGCTTTAAATTACATATAATGTTTAACAAATACATCTATGCCTATCTTTAGCACGGTAGAATAAGCAAAGGAGTGTGTATTAAACCCATTCGCCAACGAACTGCGGCTGTTTGGCGAAGCTGTATAGGATTCCGTACGCGAAGGATACTACTACTACTATTACATTAAAAAAACCGGCCAAGTGCATGTCGGACCACGCACAGTGAAGGGTTCCGTACCAACACCTACTAGCCCACATTTAAAACCACTATCCAATACATTGAATCTAAAAAAGTATCTTCATAGGGAACTCACGGCACTTACGACCTTTTGTTTGGGCAAGATAGTTTTTAGGCGTAAACTGTAAAAAATATTCTAACCAAAAATCGGTGAAAGTATTTACTAATGCACACCACCTCAATTTTTTTCAGAATTTTAAACTTTATAGTTTGGAAATTAGAGGGGGGGGGGGACACTTTTTATGACTTTGACAGCTAATATCTCACCAACGGTTGACTAAAATGGAATAGGTTTTTAGGAACCTCCATATCATTTTTAAAGACCTATCCATCGATACCCCACACTACTATGTGCGTTGGAATTTCTTTTTTCATCCACCGGTTACATGTATTGAGTGCCCCCCTAATTTAATATTTTTTTGTAATTTCACATCAGTTTTATGCAGCGGTTCATAGAATACACATTCGTATCAAATTTCATAATTTTAGTGCTTATAGTCTCCGAATAAATCGGCTGTGACATACGGACGGACAGATATGACGAATCTATAAGAGTTCCGTTTTTGCCATTTTAGCTACGGAACCCTAAAAAGCGGGGAGGTGAACTGAGAACCTCCTTCTTTTCCAGTCGGTCAAAAATACTAGTTATCTTAGAACCATCATCATCCCATCATCATTTCAGCCGAAAGACGTCCACTGCTGAACATAGGCCTCCCTCAAGGCTCGCCATTTAGACCGGTCCTGTGCCGTTTGTTTCCACCGGATTCCCGCGACCTTCACCAGGTCATCACTCCACCTTGTCGGAGGCCTACCGACAGCTCGTCTTCCGGTGCGTGGACGCCACTCAAGCAGTTTCTTAGAACCAACATTGTACGTAATCAGGAGACATCGCTATGCATGCAATGCGTATGCAATTTATGCATCACAATTAATATAACTAAGAAAGAATGTCGGGCAACTCAAGCAAATAGTTACTATATACGCAGAAAGATGCGCGCTACACACGCCGAGGCTTATACGTGGGACGCAGACACCGTAGCCTATGGATGCTTGTAACTAAAATAATCAGAAGCGCATTATTGGTAAACGCGACTTAATCACGTACAATTGAAATAAATTCACCTTTTTTAGGTTTGCCCGATGTTTCGAATAACAATAATAATACATAAGGCGTTTATTATTTACGCTAGATGGCTGGGTCAAGGGTCAGATACAGAAGGCGGTACTCCTGGACACGGCGCGGATAGTCAGGAGGTTTCTCTCTCTGTCGCCCGACACCACCGAGAGCTTAGGCCCCGCCTCGCTGCCGGCGGCACCCTAGGTTAGGATTTTATAATATTTTTATGTTTTGTAAGTGTATTTTTATATTTTACTTTTTATAAAGATATTGTAAAAACTTAGCCTAAGGGAGCATTCAAGTATTACGTAACGCAATTTTTGAAGATTTTAGACTCCCCCTCCCCCCCTTGTAACGCACCGTAACGTTTTTCTGTACCCCCCCTCCCCCTCTCTATACGTTACGTAACATTCAAGTGACCATTTTTACCCTAAAGGCGTTAAAAGTTATGTTATAGTTTTGTCCTTGGTATAGTTTTAATTGCTTTTGCGGTAATCATACTAAATAAAACAAGAGATTTTTAATCCACAACACCTGCGTATTTTGTTTATTTTTTAAAAATTTTTGGCTTTACACACACAGATTTTTTTTTCTCCGTCATTCCTATCCTATTTTAGCTTTTTTTACTAATAAACTCTTAAAATACATAACATGTTTATTTTAACCTTTGGGAAACAATGTTACGTAACGTCTTGTAAGAAAAACCCCCTCCCGCCCCTGTAACGCATCGTAACGTTTTACGAGACCCCCCTCCCCCCCAAATTGCGTTACGTAATACTTGAATGCTCCCTAACAAGGAAAATAAATAAAGAGAATAATAATAATAAAACGTTTATTCAATGAATGTATACATGGCATTTTACGTGTAACTAACAAAGGCACAAGAAAACCAAGTATACAAAACAATTGAAGCCAGCTAGCTACCTTGGCTCAGCTTGTGTCTGTACCAAGAGACCACTAAGGGCTCTTGACTACAGACGCTGTTATTCTGCCACCCCCGTGGCTTAAAAACTAAAGCCTGTCAACTAAAATAAGTATTTCAATATCCTTGGTCGCGAGTTAACACTAATGCCTGAAAATCGTGCAAGTTCCAATTAATATAATAGCCATAGGAGTTATGAAGAGAACCTGCACTTTGTGATGAATACTAAGCCAATTTGCATAGTGATATTTATTTATTTATATTAGGAGAACCAACAGCAGTACAAACAATGTAACAACATGCATATTAACAGCAGAGCCAATTACAGGATCTCACAGATAGCGCTAGAGTGTATATACTGAACTAAACTAAACTAAAGTGCGCACTCGTACACAATTACAAACGTTATTGGAACAAGAATATTAAAATAGAAAAAAAGAAAAAAACAAGCATATTAGGAACCAAAGCAAGTGATTTTTTTCCCGGCAACCAAGGTTTCATCCCTTAGGAGGCGAGATAGCGCTACCGACCCCTAGGCACACACTCACGGACCCGGACGACGTAATAACAGCCTCCAACTGAGACACGACGCGTACACTTAAGCATTCCCGGCGGCGAGGACGTCTACCGCGCGATGTCGCGATCGCTCCTTTTATAGGAACCCGTTGGATAGGAAAACTGTCGGCTACGTTCCCTTGCCTCCCACCTCTGTTGTAACTTGGCGATCACTGATTAGGGGCCGTACGGTCCGGCATCCTAGACACGTACTCACGGACCCGGACGACGTAATCATGGTGTACAACTTGGACACGACGCGTACAATTAATTCCTGCCGGCGGGGACGTCCACCGCGCGACCGCGCCAACACAGACACATTCGTCTCGGTACCGCCGCATATCGGGTAGCCTCGTGGCGCCCAAAGATTTTTTGGCTCCTCTTTAACTATGACCCGACTGTCCTTCTTATAGGACATAATAGTTACACTCATATCCGCCCAAGATTTTGAGTTGAAATTTGTGTAGTTACCGGTTTGAAGTGAAACTTTCAGGGTATGATTATGATTATATTAGCATGTGTTTTTAAATTCAATTATTTGTCTACCTTTTGATCTTTACAAAGGCCACTGGGCCTCAATTACTAGATTTACAGAGTTTATTAATATGGCCTTCTGAAAGGCGCGTGGGCAGTAATTGAAGGTTAGTTGAAAAAAGTGCTGGGCTGGAGCCGCCATGCTTATTTTGGTTTATCAAAAGGCGCGTGGGCGCCACGAGGGTAGAGTCAGTCCCATCCAGGTCGGGCCTAGCTGAGTTTCTTGCTGAATTCTTCCCAGCTAGGCTAGGTTTAGTGAACTAGCTAGATTCGGTCGAAACCACTCGACCAATCTCACTGGAGCGGACGGCACGACACGAATTTCGGATTTCGACGTTCGGAGTCCTTCAGAACGAGTGCATCCGCGATCGGAGATCTCCGGGCAAAACAAAAGAGTGCTATTGATATTTTTTTTTGCCGGGAGAAGACGGGTTAAGAGGCCTTATATCACTGGAGCGCAAACTCAGAGTATTCCAGTGTTCCAAACCACAACCAAAACCACACGCGTGGTCGTGTCGGAGGTTTCCCCTGAATTATCCCCAGGCCACTCTCCAACCGCGCACTCCTATCGCTTTATTGGGCCCGGCCTATAAAGCCACAGGTTCAAAAAAAAGCTACCGATCGACCCTCACTTGATTTGAGGTTTGAAAAACTTATTATGGCATCTACAAAATCATTGCGCAGTTTGAGGTTTGTGTGCGCAAGCGTTGCCGCTGCTCTATTTTCCTTAACAATCCATAGTTCGTGATGCTATTACATTAAATTCGCAATTATTTCAACCAGTGAAGCAATATAAATCTAATATTGATGAAACAGACAAATTGACTGTAAGTAAACATAGGTTAATAAGGACATAATAATAATAATAATAAGACGTTTATTCAATGATTGTATACATTTACAGGTAACCAAGACAGGTACAAAAAAACAAAGTATACAAAAACCATTGAAAGGGTAGGTGGCTCAGCTTGTGTCTGTACCAAGAGACCACTAGAGACTCTTGTCTACAGACGCTGTTATTCTGCCACCCCCGTGGCTTAAAAACTATAGCATTGTGAACTAAAAATAAGCGTCACACGAAGCTAGGCAAATGACTTACATACTAAGTAGGTCGGCATGAGCTGGCACTTTAACTTGTAACTCCAACAGAATTTAATCCTTAATACATGTTATGTAGCACTGCTACATGTGGGGTGATTACCAAACCTCAGATTCACGGGGGTAAAAATGTACCAGTGGGGGTAAAAATGTAGCTATATGCCCCTTAAAAACGTTTAAAAATATTTTTTCTCAGTTTGTATGGTTTCAGGGCAACAATATGCTTATACTGTGAAAATTTGAAGACTGTAGCTCCAACCGTTTGGCTGTAAAACCTGTGTGACAGACGACGGACAGACGGACAGACGGAGATACGGACAGACGGACATACAGACAGACGGACATACGGACACGTGAGTGACACCAATAGGGCCCCGTTTGGAGCCTTCGGGTACGGAACCCTAAAAGAATTTTCAAACGAACGTGAAGGTTACTGACCATTGTTTCATTTCCGCTACCCTCAGGTTGTCTGGAAGCAATCGCTCTTTACCGATAAGACCGCATGTTGTTTGCCTCTACTCATTGTGTTTTTGTACTGTACTACGTCCTTTAATTGAGGTGTGCAATAAAGAGTATTTGTATTGTATTGTATTGTGAACTACATAGAGGTGACAGTTTACATAACGCGCATTCGAAAACTTACTGCAATTGCAGAAAATGACAACATTGTAATAATAATAATAAGACGTTTATTCAATGATTGTATACATTTACAGGTAACCAAGACAGGTACAATAAATGAAAGGATAGGTGGCTCAGCTTGTGTCTGTACCAAGAAACCACTAAAGACTCTTGTCTACAGACGCTGTTATTCTGCCACCCCCGTGGCTTAAAAACTATAGCATGTGAACTAAAATAAGCGTCACACGAAGCTAGGCAATAGACTATTATATTACAAAATGAAACTCACAACTCACTGCCGATAATGACACCCAATGTTACCCGACTTAACGTACTCGTAACGATTCTAACGATACATCACACAAAGTAATCGGTTATGGCTTTTCGTAGTTTTGGAATAAATAAACTCACATACACACGTTATATGAACCCTGTAAACATTGCTATTTTTACGCAATCAAAATCAAAACATTTATTCTGCAAATAGGCCTCAAGGGCACTTTTACAAGTCAAAATCTATCTATCACTACATAGTATAAAACAAAGTCGCTTTATCTGTCCCTATGTCCCTATATCCCTACGTATGCTTAAATCTTTAAAACTACGCAACGGATTTTGATGCGGTTTTTTTTAATAGATAGAGTGACTCAAGGGGAAGGTTCATATGTATAATACATGCATCAGCATTGCACCCGTGCGAAGCCGGGGCGGGTCGCTAGTATCAAATAAAAATAGTACAATAATCAAAGTATCATTAATTAAACGTAGTGTTACATGTCAAAAATAAGACTAAAAATTTAATAACAATCGAGATTTGTTAGAGATGTATAAGGTCTCTAAACGTCAAGATAAAAGGTAATAAGGTAGGTACACTAATCATAATAAAATATTGTGAGATATATCTAAGCGTCAACATGAAAATAATAAAATCTAATAAATAAACATCCTCAGAGATGTATAAGGTCTCTGAGCGTCATTCTAAAAATAAAATCAAATGAGAACAGAGCGAAGTATCTCAATAAGTTGTAGCGTCCGAAATAACTATTTATTATTAGTATCTCTTTATTCATTTACTTTCTTATGTTAGGTTTTTTTACAATAACTTTATAAAAAGTAAAATATAAAAATGCATTTAATTTTTTTTTTTTATAGGCTATATAGTGTCCCACGGCTGGGCAAAGGCCTCCCCTCTTTTTCGCCACTCGTCTCGATCGTGTGCCAGTTCCCGCCAATCCGTACAAAACGTCCCGCCATCTCCTTTTCGCTCTGCCTCTGCTTCGGGAGCCATCTTGTGGGATCTATTCAGTGGCTACTTTGGCCCATCGCTCCGAGTGCATTCGACAGACATGCCCAGCCCAGTCCCACTTCAGCTTTGCGGTCTTAATAATAATAATAAATTCTTTATTTCGAAGCACAGGACTCCATAGATGTTAGTAACAACA
The DNA here is from genome assembly GCA_963556455.1 of Epiblema foenella. NCBI lineage: Eukaryota > Metazoa > Arthropoda > Insecta > Lepidoptera > Tortricidae > Epiblema > Epiblema foenella. The sequence goes on from OY747118.1 coordinate 1,845,414, forward strand.
AACAAAACTTAAAAATTATGTTACACTAAGTTAGTAAAAAATAAATACAAATTAAGTGCAATCAGTCAATTGGTATTGAGCGCTACCCCTTTAACCAGTCCAACCCAATGCTTCAGCATTGGGCTGTCATACCTATTGGCAAACACATTTAGAATGCTGTTGGGGCTGTGCCTAACTCGTGCCAGCAGGCATGCAATTTTCTTTCGCATGATTGCTGGGAAGCCGTCTAACCGCGCTTCGCAAAACATGCCGGACGCGCTACATCTGCTGGGCAAGCCCATCAGCATTCTAAATGTGTTGTTGTACTGCACTCTCAGTGCATTGTAGGCTCGCTTCGTATATCTGACCCACAGGCTACTCGAGTAGAAGGACTGACAATACGCTCTAAAGAGTGTTGCCTTAACTTCACTGGAGCATCGAGCAAACCTGCGAATCAGCATCTTAACACCCACATCTACGATACCAGTTTCGGAACGCAGCTCCGTGTTCCTGATTCGGTCAATTCTACGGACTCCGACTATGCTGCGTTCCATTGCTCGCTGGCAAACCTTGAGTCGAGACTTTTCGGCTTCGGTTAATGACCAAGTTTGGACGCCGTAGGTTAGGATAGGCAGAATGCACATGTCGACGAGCTTGCGCTACAAAAACACAAAAACACAACAAGCATGTTTTTATACAAGTGTTCAGTGGAATTGACATGATGAGAGACTTCGCTCTGTTATCATTTGATTTTATTTTTAGACTGACGCTCAGAGACCTTATACATCTCTGAGGATATTTATTTAATAGATTTTATTATTTTCATGTTGACGTGTTATAGATATAGCTCAACATATTTTATTATGATTAGTGTACTTACTTTATTACATTTTATCTTGACGCTTAGAGACCTTATACATCTCTAACAAATCTCAATTGTTATTAGTTTCTTATTCTTATTTTTGATATGTAACACTCCATTTAATTAATGATACTTTGATTATTGTATTATTTTTATTTGATGTACCTAAATAGATTTTGACTTGTAAAAGTGCCCTTGAGGCCTATTTGCAGAATAAATGTTTTGATTTTGATTTTTGATTTTTGACAAAATATAAAAACATTATAAAAAATCTAACCTAGAGTGCCGCCGGCAGCGTGGCGGGGCCTTAAGCTACCAATGGTTAGCGTTTATCCAGAAATCACGTGAGGTTTACGTACGTATGTGTGTAAAAAAGAAAGAAAGAAACATTTATTCACAGACAAAAGATACACATATTACAAAAAACAACAGGAGAAAAACAAACCATAAAAACATGTGTCCCCGCGGCAGTGAAAGGGATTATTCGGTACGTAATGGGGGCTATCGCGTATGAATTCGCCGCTAGAGGCGATAGTGTAGCGTGAGGTCTCCAAAATGTCAAATGTCACTCTTTGTGGTTGCGCTACGCAGGTTAATACCTAATTGGAAGAATATGGAGAGTATTTTGCAATACCTGAGCTTGTTTATGGCAAATATGAGTTACGGATCAATGACTGTCAGTTCTTTGAGACAGTTTTGTCTTTCGGAAACTTATTTCCTCCTTTTTTCCGAACAAAACGGGACTGCGCTACAATGCGGGATGTTCGATATTTTTACGGTACGGCTTTAAGGTATTAAATATGATTTAAATGTAAACTTCGTCCTCGTGCCCATAATAACCAATAAAAACATTTGATAGCTGGACCTTACTCGACAGTGGCGCCAACTGGTGAGCACAAAAACGATAGCCCTCATTGAGGTACCTACGGAACCCTTCGTATGCGAGACCGACTCGCACTTTGGTTTTTATGCTGATACCAGTCCACGTGTTGTTAAGACCTTCCTATGGAGGGGAAGGAAATCCTTCGCTGACTGTACTTAGGTTAATCTAGGTGCCTACGCACATTTCTCGCGTCGCATATGCTGGTACATTATGTCTGCGACTCTTACGCAACGAATCGGTATTTTAATCACTGTCAGTTATTTTTATTACTGTCAGTAGTCGATATAAAGATTATGATTATTATGTATTACTAATACCGCAGCCCTACTGATTCAGTAGTACTGAGTAACGGACACTCCGTACGTTCGGCCTAGCTATAGCATGCTTGAATTTAAACCTTCGTACCCATACATTTGTGATAATCCACATCGAAAGGGACCTTTTGGCGGCAGGCGCTTACGTTACACTACACTATTGTATTGGAACAGCGGCAATAAAGGCGTAAGTGCCGGCCGCCATAAGGTCCCTTTCAATATGGATTATCACAATTTATTAAACATTTAAGGGTCCTTATCAGTTAAAACACGCTCATCTATTTTAGCCATTTTCTGATTGAATTGACACGTATCTCGACATACTCAGTGTTGCTATCTAGAACAGGACTATTGCTACCTTATGTTACAAACTTTAAATGTATTTATTGGATTTTTCATTATGTAATATAGTTTCAAAAATCACTGTAAATCGACCATATGCAAGCTAGAAACTTGTTTTTCCCGCTTAAATTCTACTACAGACAATAAAATCAAAAAATGGCTATATTACTATATAAAATTTTAATAAAATCATGGTAGCCTTTAATCACTTTATTGGTATTATAAATACTTTTGTTATAATTTGAAATCAATTTTTTTTTTAACTTATAAGGTCTCTTAGCCGTCGTTTTCCGGCGAAAAAAGTAAACAATAACATTCTTTTGTTATGATCCCTGGGACCGACAGAGGGATAGATAGGGAGATTTTTTTTTTAATGAATTCATTTATTCTTCAATTCAGGCATATTACATGCACTTATGAATCAAAAAACTACCACCGGTTCATAAAATAAACGTCTGCCTCGAGAAGAACCGGCGTAAGAAACTCGGCGAGCGAGGTGTCATTTTTTCAAAACAATATACTATGTACAAAAATATAATAAACTTGATATTGGCAAATCCACCTTGCTAAAACCAGCAAGGAGTAGAAGCCATTAAAAAAAATGTATAAAAATTTACAGTATCATAATACTACAGAATTAAAAGGCTACAATATAAAACACACATGTATTTTTAAATATTTAGGAAAATACATTTCTGTGTTAGACTACTTGAGCTTTACGCTATCACTGCCAAACATCCCTATCCATGATGTAATCGTTTATCTTATAATATGCTTTGGAAATAGTGAAATAGTGTTTGCAATAGCACTCTTTTGTTGTGCTCGGAGATCTCTGATCGCGGATGCAATCATTTTGAACTCCCGAAGAGTTCGAAACATATCGCCCGGAATGACGATTAATACGTGACTTTTTAACGTTTAGAAAATGTAGTTCTAGCTAGCATGGTTACGATTATGATATTGATATTGATATTATTTATTTCATATTATTACATTACATTATAAATTACATTAATGTCAACTCATAAGAATGAATAATTATGATCGTCAAAGTTGTAACAATTGAGATTATGAACAAATTATACACAACAAACAAAAATGCGGAGCTTCACAAGTTCATGAATTCATCCATGCAGTATATTGTGTTCTCGAGCAGTATTTGCTTTAATTGGGATTGGAATTCCGATACACTGGCTATGTCTTTCACTCGCTGCGGTAATTTTTCGTAGAGGCTTGGCCCCATCACCTAGGGGTCTTTAGCGCACAGCGCTAGCCTTCTTCGAATATTGATGAGGCGATGTGCATTTCGAGTGTTGAAGTTATGGACATCATCGGCTCGTTTAAACGTTTTCAAGTTTCTTTTGACATTCATTACTGTATCATGTATATATAATGAACATACAGTGTATGTCGGACTTATAGCATCTCGCTCTCACACTTTACATATTTGCTAGTAAGGGACAACTGCTATGTCCAATGTCCATTATGTTAATATCCAATAAACGCAATTAGCAGTCGAATTTTTCATGGAGTGCTCTTGATAGGAGATTGCTTTGTTAATTAATTGGGAATTTACAAGTCATAATTAAATATTTAATTAGAATAACTCATTAATTATGACTTGTAAATACTCATACTCATTTATTCGTAAAGCCAATTTACATGTCAAAAGAATTTACGTTAAGGTACTAAAAAACAGCATTCTATGACGTGCTGACGACTTGACGAGTATACCTAATATTTGGATGAAATTCTAAATTTTAGGGAACAAAATTAGTAAAATAAGTACTGCAAACGAAGGTAGGTATCTACTTATGAGTTTTTTGGTGACCCGTAATTGGTGAACGATTAGTATTTCTTGGTAAATCTTATTATTGGAAAAAAAATACATTCTAAAGTTAGTTTCCTAACAATTTTTAAAATCCCGAATCCCTTGCGGTTTGAAAAAATTGGGTATAAAAACTGAAGTTTTCTCAAAAATTGGATGCATTCGAGAATTTGGTGACATCAAAAGTTATTTAGCTTGTAATTTTTACGTATCGTATGATAATTATTCTGCGGTTCTGTATAAAACGTCGGTATATTTTTGCGACATCTATAAACGAATAGTAAAACTAAACAGTAATTATTTCAATGCATGTTTAACACCAAACGACTTTCGACCAAATTACCCTCAACTAGATATATGAACTTGATTGTTTTGTTTTATAACCATTCAAACTAACAACGAAATGTAACTTAGGACATCGTGTAATTTATCATTTATAGTTATTGATGGCGAATGACTAACTTACTTCACCGTAATACAGTTTATAACTAGTACGGGAAGTAAAGGAAATCATACTGCACTATCAATTTATATTTCAACTAATATAACTAGGATAAAGTGTCAATACCTTTGTGTACCTACTAAGTGACTACTGTTGTTGTTGAAATGAAATAAAGTTATTGTTATTGTTATTGTTATAACATATTAAAATAGTAAAAAAAGAAAACTTGTAGCTGTCAAGTTTACTATTAATTTGTAAATATTTTACAATTTCAATTAAAAATTGTTTTGTAATATGACGGAATATTATAAAAAATTATATAAGATAAGAATTGACAAGAGCGCCATCTAGTGCCTAATAGCAACCTCACTTCCAAACGCGAACTAGTTGGTTCGCGACTTCACGTTTTTAGTAGTATACTTAAAATCCTATAGAGGTCAGTGCAGTTTATATTCAATGGCAATATGAATGAAAAAGAAAAAAGATGTATCATATAGAAAACTGCCCTTGTGACCTTACAGAATTGTCGAACAAGTTCCTAAATTTAATCTTAATACTAAAACATACTCGTAACCAAAGGTCTTTGGTATGACAAGCGTATGATATTCATTCAGTTTTTAGTTGGGTTTCAAAGAGAATATAATCACTACGTGTTGGGTTTGACACTTTTCACAGTAACAGGCAATGTTGCCAGGGAAACGTTCTATGTTCTGTTCCGATATACGCAATACTTCAAATTATGGCCGCATTTTTGATGTATTTTTATGAATAACGTCTTTCTTTAGAAATATAAATGTTTATTGCTAGAATCTTCTCGGTGTAGCTCTCTCCATCTGACTCTATCTAGGGCCGCCTCCTTAATCTCCTTATACGACACGATTGCTAGCTTTCGTTTGTTGCATGTAGCATAACCTCGGTCTTCCCCTTCCTCGCTTTCCTTCAATTTTGCCTTCTATGATGTTCTTTATAAAATCGTCGTGTCGTATAAGATGACCAATCCTTTTTTGTCTTCTATTTTCTATAATTCCCAACAGTTTCATTTTCACCCCCACTCTCCTCAGCACTTCATCGTTTGTAATTTTTTCCGTCCACCTAATTTTCTCCATTCTGCGCCAACACCACATTTCGAAGGCTTCTGAATATTCTCTATCTCTTTGAGTCATGGTCCCCGCTTCACACCCATACAACGAAACGTAGCAGGTAACGTTATTCTGGCAACATTGGCTGTCAAACATATGTCATTTATAAAAAAGTCATGTGTACAAAAAATCGATCGATTCTTTTGTAAGCTGCACCGCTATCCACTTTTAACTATAACACGAATGTACTTAAATATGATTTACATCGCTGTTCTAAAGTAAATGAGTAATTTATACAGTGATTAAATATACATTGATGTTAATGTATAAGAACTGCGATACAAACGAATAGAACTTATTAGTCGGCTAGGGACGCTACTGTTATCTTAGTACTACAGGTATTATACTTTGGGAAGGACGCTGAATGAGGTAAGCATGTCGCTAGAAGCGGCGTGCGTCAAAGAGCTCGAGAATACGGTTACGGACCGAGATGAGTATCGAGGTATGTTACAAGTCCTACCCCTACTAATATTATTAAATGTGAGCTACTTTCACTTTTACTTTCTCTCTCTGTTACATCTTTACGCTTAAAAGTCCATATCAGTTAAAAACGCTCGTCTATTTAGGCGATTTTTAGATTGAATTGACATGTATCTTGACATTTTCTCAATGTTAGTATCTAGAACAGGATCATTGAAATGAAATGAAATCATTTATTCTTCAATTTAGGCATGTTACATGCACTTATGAATATCAAAAAACTACCACCGGTTTATAAAATAAACCTCTGCCTCGAGAAGAACCGGCGTAAGTAACTCGGCGAGGTGTCATTTTTTCAAAACAATATACTATGTATATAAAATAACAGTAAAAATAGTACAAAATTCAAATGCTACCTACAGTATAAACATACATACATATTTTTTCATACTAAGGACAAAATATTTCTGTGTTAGATTACTTGTGCGGGACGCTATCACTGCCAAACATCCCTATCTATGATGTAATCGTTCATAATATGCTTTTGAAATAAGTGTCTGTTTCACAACAGATTGAAATTTAGAATCCGTAAGTTCAGTAATGTGTCTTGGAATTTTATTATAGAATTTTATACAATTTCCCAAGAACGACATTGAGATTATTGTCATAATTCAAGAAACATAGATATGTCTCACTGGAATGGCCTGTTTATAAAATCTAGTTTATAAGAGTTTCACTCTTGTCGGTGCAGTTCTATCCAGTCCATTCTACTTAACGCCAGCTCTTAGACTTCTCGAAGCGACTGGACGTCTACCTGTTTCTTTATCTGGTGCAAATAACTAATACTAGGCCGTCCCTGTCTCTTCCTCTCCTTCCCTCAATTTTCCCCTCCATTATCTTTTAAATTAGATTGTCCTGTCGTATCAAATGACCCATCATTTTCCCTCTTCGAGTTTCTATTGTATGTAGTATATGTCTCTTCTCTTCTGTCCTTTCCAATACTTCCTCATTGGTGACTTTTTTGTCCAGCTTATTCCCTCCATCCTTCTCCAGCACCACATCTCGAACCCCTCAAGCCTCTCTCTGTCCCGTTGTGTCATGGTCCACGTCTCGCAACCATAAAGTGCAATGAAATATAAGATTTCACGCTCACATGGTCATTTATATTATGGTCATTATGGTCATGGTCATTATGGTAAATATCCCGTTTCAAATCGTAATTATAAAGTGCAATGCTCCAAATATAAGTTTTGATAAAACATTTTCTAATAGATTTGGCCATTTTTGATTTGAAAATCTAGTTTGTTTAAAATAATTACTAGTTTATTTTAATATTGTTTTATAATAGATATTTATTCAATACTAACTATAGGGTTTATTGAAGAAGTTAATTGGTATACAGTGTAGGTAAAAACATTGAAATAAAAAATAAAAATTAATAAAGTATTTTTTTGGACAATCTTACACAAATCAACCCAGTCCCAAACTAAGCAAAGCTTGTACTATGGGTACTAGGCGACGATATACATACTTATATAGATAAATAAATACTTAAATACATAGAAAACATCCAAGACTCAGGAACAAATATTCTTGTTCATCACACAAATACATGCCCTGACCAATACATAACAAAAACGTAAAATACATTTACAATGTAGATTAATTAGTTACTTTTTCCTGCAACCATGTGTCTTCTCTGTAATGCATTTCTTGTCTAGGCAGGAGTTAAGAAGATCCGGTCTTCAATTTATTCAATCATTCATACCTCCCTCTCTACTCTCTCTTTCCTGTTCTTTTGTACAGTCAGTTTACCCATTTACTAGTTTCCACTTAAAATGCCTTATAAGTTCTAAAATGTTTTGATTTTAAATTATGACAAAAGTATTGATAATACCAATAAAGTGATTAAAGGATACGATGATTTTATTAAAGTTTTAGATAGTGACAAAGATTTTTTGATTTTATTGTGTATTAGACAGTTTTAGGCTCAAAAACGATCGATTTGGAGTGATGTTTGATACAATATTTCTTAACGAAACATACATAAAATACATTTAAAATTAAGATATTAGGTCGTAATATTCCTCTTCTAGATAGAAACACTGAGAAAATGTCAAGATTCGTGTCAAAACAATCAGAAAATGGCGTAAATAGATGAGCGTTTTTTAACTGATAAGGACTTTTAATTTTTTTGTGATTTGCCAAATGTGTAGTAAAGCTGTTTGATGAGAACCAGTTTGAATCTCGTGTTTATGACCTAGAAAACAAACAAATACCTTTTAGTTAAAGACATTTTCAAAATACGTATACATTTTTAAGATATATAGGTACATGGTTATGCAACTGGTAGGAAGTAACAACTGTGCATACATGAGGGATTGGTGATTTTTTATGGCTGATAGATTATGAATAACAGACATTCAAAGGTAGTTTAAATTGCTTTGGAACGACAAATATATTGACATACGATTCAACCTGAAAAAAGTAACCAAAATCAAATATTTATTCTGCAAATATTAATTTACAATTTAAAAAAGTCTGACTATAATAATACATTTTTCATGACAAAATATTAATTTACAGTTCAAGAAATAATAATAATTTCGAGTTTACAATTATAACAAAATTAATATCAGTGAAGATAAACAAAGTTATCTATTACAATATTACAACATCAGTACTCGTAAAGTTAGAGATGTATAAGGTCAACACATAGTATTATGTAAATAAAGAAGAGATTATATAAAAATATTATTAAATGTACATACATACATTTAATAATGTTTTTTATATAATTTTTATTTAATAATATTTTGTGTAATCTATGGGTATACACCCAGTCCAGGGTGTACGTACATTTTATTAAAATATTACTGTTTTGTAGACACCGGTAAAGAAGCTGAGATAGAGTGTGAACTGGATGCCCAGCGGGAGGACATTGCGAGAGAGGTTGATGCTGACGATGAGTTTGAATATGACCTGATGCTGGAGCCAGAGTGTGTGCTGGTGCCCGTCGAGATGCCTCATGGTGAGTGCTGTAATATACTATTAATGGAACATGCATGGAGCGCTCGTGGTCTTTGAAAGGCACATTAAGCCGTTGATGGCTGCTGTCTATGGCAGCAGTCGTTGAGCCAAGTTGGAGGCCTTCTGGCGGCTTGAGAACTAACAGTCAAGTTGCCCACTCACTTGTCAAAGGGGGGTCGAAGTTGCACCACGGCCGTAGGGAGTACCCACCGCTACCCTACACGTGACCCCTGGGACCTAACCACAAAACTTTACAACCGTACAATTTGACAAAATTGAACAATTTTCCATACAAATTGACAAAAATGTCAAATTGTATGCTTGTAAAGTTTCGTAGTATAGGCCCCAGGAGTGTGTCAATAAATAATAAATTTATTTGTGACAATATGATGCTAAAAGTGTAACAATACTTACTGTGAAACCTTATTGTCTTCTCGAAGATCTCACGGTTCGAAGTAATTGCCATTCGACAAATAAATAAAATGGTGAGTGCTTAACTTACAGGTTCATCAACACGTACGTGACACTAATTTCGTGATTTGACCCCTCTCCCGTCCTTGTCACAGTTGGTCACATTTGTGATACCCTCCGAAGAGTGATGTCATATATTTGGATCATTGTCAGATTTAGATTCGCGTCTTTTCGGTGGACAAACAGTGTTTCCGTAATTATTAATCCATGTAATAAAAACATAACTTACATGTACATAAGCCGTTAACTATTGACCACTGGGTCGACAACTTTTGTTTTTACATCTGACAATGACCCATTTTGCAATTTAACACCAGTTCCGACGTTAGTTCAATACCCATTTAACTTATGTTTTATCAAAACCAACGTAAAAAAAGAACAATTTGAAAAAAAATAACGAAACAATAAATTGTAGCCAACAAAACAGTTTAAAGCTCATGCCTATACAGGTAGAGTAAGAAATATTATTAATATTTTTTTTAATAGTTCAAATTTGCCATTCTTTTTTTTTAAAACAATCAAATTCGGTATCAACTGTTTGCCCGTCCCGGACGTACAATTTTTTTTGTATATGGACACTCACCTTAACACTGCCATGTACTGAGCATGTGCATTAGTCCGACCACGCTAACTCTGCATTGAAACAATTTGGCAACACTACCTCAAACGTCACATTTTCATACAAATATGACGTATAATGCACAGTGTTGCCAAATATTTCCTTACAGAGTTAGCGTGGTCCGACTCTAGTGAATGCCGGCAACTTGGTTAATACCATTCAATAGTTTTGTGCACTTATTTAGTTATCATCAAAGTTAAACTTGACAAACTATAGAAGTTCATGTATAAGTAGTTTGGTGCACTTCAACCTATTTCAAGAAATGTAGACGAAACGTACCAGAAAGCAAACTGAATGCTTGTTTTTATGATTATTTCAATTATCAAAAGCCTTTATTCTTCGATATCTCCTAATTTTTTTTAATTTTTTTCTTTCAGCGAACGCCAACCCCTTGGCTTCTCGGGATTATGTCTCAAAAGAGGAAACAGTACCACAGAAGAAAGAACCTATACAAGACACCATTGACATCAGTATAACTGCCTACATGTGCGGAAACTGCGGGAAAACCTTTCAACAAGAACATATTTTAAATCGACATATCAAAATTTGTCAAGTTCAAAAATCAGATTCTAAACCCAATCACACAAGCAAAAACGTTTATTTTTGTGATATATGTAAAAAGGATATCCCCAAATTGAGCAACTTTAGGGTACATCAGCAAATTCACGCGAGCGAACGACCGTATGCCTGCGAAATATGTAACAAGGGTTTTAAGCAGTCTGGTACTTTGAAAGTTCACATGCGAACCCACACAGGTGAGAAACCATATTCATGTGATGAGTGCGAGAAACGGTTCTCGCAAATGAGCACATTAGTCAAACACAAGTTTCAACATACGGGAGAAAAACCATACACCTGCGATATCTGTCACAGGAAGTTCACGTATATGATAAATTTGAAAACTCACAGGCGAACTCACACTGGTGAAAAACCATATTCGTGCGAAATATGTAAAAAGAAATATTCAACGTTGCGTGAAGTGAAGATACACAAATTAATCCATACAGGAGAAATGCCGCACGTTTGCGATGTGTGTAACTGTGGATTTAGACAATTGAGTGCTTTGAAAAAACATATTGAGTTACACGCATCCGAAAAATATTCGTGTGAGATATGTAATAAGGAGTTTGCGTTATTGTCGTATTTAAAGAAACATCAGCGGTATACACACGGGAGCGTAACCGTTTGCTGAATCAGTTGGTATGTGCTGTTGTGTTCCTGGTGGTGAGTGTTGTCGCCAGAAAACCCGAACATGCGCTGTGTTGTGAGTGGACCTCGTTTGCATCAGTTGTATGCCATCTGGTTGAAACATTTATCCCTTATGACCGTCCCAAATGCTGATAAGGGCAAATATTTGTGTGTTGAGCATGAATATTTTGATTAAGAGTCTTTGGTCCGTCTATTATACACAAAAGCCCTATTCAGCTATGGGGCTCGTTGGATCTATGAAATATTTTCTTTTAATATTTATTTATTCATAATTGGGTGGATCAACTATCCTGTTACGTCTCCTGAGTGACCCTTTGAAACTGTGATTTTATAGGATTTTAGCAATGAGCATATATCCATTTGGACATGGGTCATGTCTTGAGCATGCTTAAAGTCCATATTGTAAACATTTTTCTAAGAAACTCGGTTACTGTTGTCTCCTCGCTGACGGGGCAGAATAACAAGAAAAAGTTGATTGACCCAATTACACGAAATAAAGAAGATACGAAAAAAATAAAATGATTTGTTACCATTTTGTGTTTTTCTGGTCTACGGCGCACCAATCTACAAAGATGCAAAGCATTTCTGCATAATGCTAGGAACGCTGTCAACCTATCTATGGTATGCGGACGTAAGTGTGAGTGTGTCGTCGACAGTGACGTCACTGGAGTAACGATCCAGACAATGTAAAATTTACATGATGTATTTTACGCCAGGGACCTAGAATTAAGAAACCTATGACGTCTTAAACTAAACAATAAATTTAAAAATTTATAATAATTTGAATACAACACCCTTTATCTTTCGATTTCATGTGATGACAAGTAATGAAACATTCCTTTTATAATGCATCTGACTTTCTAAGCAGCCAAGGTACTTTTCCGGACTAGTGCTTTTTCCTTTTCAATTTTTTTAAATTCTTGTTTTTGTCGTCAGCCCGACGCAAACAGAATTTGTTATTTCATTATACATTTAAATTCTTATAAAAGGCATATAAATATGAATACATCATTAAACGTATTATTTAATCGTTGTAGATTTAAATTTTTATCCATAAATAAATTGTAAATATTCACTAATATGCTTGGCTGAATGCAGGGGGGCTACCGCGACTGAAAACGAACGAAGTTCGAATATCTCCCTCTCTGCCGCACGAATTAGCAAGTGCGACAGAGAGGGAGATATTCGAACTTCGTTCGTTTTCGGTCGCGGTAGCCCCTCTTATTCAGTCTGTGCCTTCCGTTGACGTTGACGTAGCGAGCAATGTGAATTATAACCTATAATTTTTAAATTATTTTTTAAATAAATTTTTTTCATTTCCTCTCACAATGCATTATAAAACGTTGTACCGTTCGCGGTAGCAGCCATGGTTGACGCGTTCACGTGAAAATAATCGTGAAGTGACACCGCGTGCGACTATTTTCTACCGCTCGCCGGGAAATACCAGGAGATGGGTTGACGCAAATTATAAGTTACGTTAAATTATAAGGAATGATATAAATATTACTGTAATTAATTCATGGATGGCAATTACTGTCGTACCTGTTATAAAAAGAATAGCTCGATTTTTATAGTCAGAAACTTTATTGTTGTAGCCAACAGCAGGCGAATCACGTAACTTTATTTACTAACGGTAGATAGATTTTACTGTCAATTTTGAAGTATAAATGTATGAGCTGACAATTAAAATTTGACATTAAAATCTACCTAACGGTAGTACAAAAGTTACGTGAAACCCCGCAGGACAATACGGACCGCCCGAATTACGATGCAACGTCAAATAAACGTCAACGTCACTGCTTAACAGTGTTGCTAGATGGTTACATTTCTTACATTTTTGTAACTTTTCGATCGGCTCGCGTAACATGTAAGTAACTTCTGTTGTAAAGGAAATTTTCGTAACTTTTGAGAATAATGAGACTATTTAAAAAGAAAGGTAATTGTATCTAACCGGGATCAAGCGGGATAATTTATAGGCTTCCGTACAGAAAAGGTGACAAAATAACCTACATAGTACGACTCTTGTCTGTCCGTCTCTTGCAACTTTGTATGACATTTGAGACAGCTCAGCGTAATGCTGTCGCCGAACTCGCCGAATTGTAGCTGTATATGGCGACTCGTTTCTTAGAATCGAATGTTTTGACAAGTAATTATGAACGTTTTGATAAGTAATGATGAAAAATATATAAAATGTAACTTTTGCATTAAAAATGTAACTTTTCAAGAAAATAAACGTAATTTTCGTCCCAACGGCCCTGGCAACACTGCTGCTTAATTCATAGATCAAATGATCAATCCTAAAATCGACTAAATCGTTTATGGAAACCAAACGCAATCTCATCATGTTTCTGCTTATCTAAGCTAATTCGGATAAGATAGCGACATATATTATCATTTACTCGTGCATTCGTCCTGTGAGCACCATGTTGTCCCGCTACGTGGTGTCGCAAGTGAAACACAATGGGTACTTCCTGGCTGGTTTAGCTATAGGGCTGTGGTTGGCGTTGGCAGCGGTACCTATAGAGGACGCGCCGACGTGTGAAACGCCGCTTTCCCCTGCGACAGATGACTATGAGCCGCAGCGGGAGGAAAGGCCTGATGTGAGTATAAAACTACACTTAACTTGTCTAAAAGACCTTGAAGCGCTTGCTCGTAAAGAGTGTAAAGTGGAATATAAAACTTATACAATACATGCATTTGAATTATACTAATATAATCCAATACATTAATATAATAATAATAATTTATTCATAAAACATGTTGTACAAAATTAAGAACTATAATAGGCTAGGAGTTTACAAATATATGGTAGTAAATAACACGTGCCTGAGCTAGGAAACCCTGTGTTTCAGGCAGAGAAGGACTTACAATTACTTAGAAATATTCACATGCAAAATAAAACATATGCTATGATGCAAAATTATTTTAAAACAATTAATAATTTCTCTGTATCATCATATGACAACTTTTTTAGGGCTTCTCGTATATGGTGGTGAGAGGAAGGGTTTGTGGTTGCAACAAGAGCCAGGCATACTCAAGTAAAGAATTTCATTTATTATATATCTTCCTAGCCTTATATACACTTACTAGTGACCCGTCCCGGCTTTGCACGGGTGCACTATTTAATGGATGTTATTGTACATATAAAGCTTCCTCTTCAATCACTCTATCTATTAAAAAAAACCGCATCAAAATCTGTTGCATAGTTTTAAAGATTTAAGCATACATAGGGATATTGCCCATAAATGGGTACCTCACTTGTAAATGTAAGCAAAAAAAAGAAAAAAATGTAGCATTAACAACTGTCCAACATTGTTAACTTAATAATGTGAGAAAAATAAAGGCTTATTATTATTATTAGGGATATAGGGACAGAGAAAGCGACTTTGTTTTATACTATGTAGTTATGTAAGGAACTATGTATGGAACTACTTGATAAATAAAATCACCAGTATGTAGTGTGGGTTTTTGAGATAGATGTAGGTTATAATTGTAATCTGTGGCTACTGTAGCTGTAATCACATAATATACAGATAGATGTGTGTATTTAAAGAGTGACTCCGAAGACAAATGCATGGTCTTCTTCTTCTTCTTTATCCCCTTATTCTATGCTGGGGTGTAGGGCTCAAATCAATTCTCTCCATTTGCTTCTGTCTTAGGCAACTTGGGTTACTTCTTTCCAGTTCATCCCCATAGAACCCAACTCTTGATCCACGGAACGCCACCAAGTTGTTCTAGGGCTGACCTTTTTTCGCTTGCTGGGTATCTGCCATGTCAGAGCCTTCTTGGATGTGGGAGTTCGGTTTTCGAATGATATTACCGATCCAGTGCCATTTCCGTAGCAGTCTCTCTTGTTGTATGGGTATCTGCTTTGAGTTTGTGATACAATTTGGCCAAACGATGCGAAAAATTTACGGTAGATACTTGTTCACGGACACCTAGAGCTTGGCCGTTAAGTCTTTTCGAATGAACCAGGTCTCGAACCCATACAACAACACAGCTTTGACATTGGAGTTGAAGATCCTAACGTTAGTTCTTCTCGTTACAAGACAAAGGCATGGTGAGCAATAGTTGATCGACCCATTTAATTCATTTTGGAATGAAGGAAAAATTGAAAAATTTTGGCACAGAGGAGGATTCGAACCTGCGATCTCCCGGCACTCGCGGCCAGTCGCTCTAGCCAACTGAGCTATAGGTGCAATCACTACCCAGTTCTAAATTCATCAACCGTTCCTTCGTATTAAGCAGTACCGCTGCTAACGTAAACTATTCTTTTTTATACAAACGCCTTAAGGGAGGCGTACAGCGACGGCGACATCTACCAGAAGACTCATGCTTCATTTGATTCTTCATGATCATATTGAGAATCGTCACGTTTTACGTTAGCAGCGGTACTGCCTAATACGAAGTAACGGTTGATTAATTTAGAACTGGGTAGTGATTGCACCTATAGCTTAGTTGGCTAGAGCGACTGGACGCGAGTGCCGGGAAGTCGCAGGTTCGAATCCTGCTCGGTGCCTAAATTTTTCAATTTTTCCTTCATTCTAAATTTGGGTATGGGATGGCGCATCGTAACTGACGATTCTCAATATGATTTGAGACGTTAGTGCCGTTAATGAAGCATGAGTCTTCTGGTAGATGTCGCTGTACGCCTCCCTTAAGGCGTTTGTTTAAATAAAAGCATTTAATTGATTGTTTGTAGCATGCAGCGGTGGCGGCGGGCCGAGCCGTGCAGCGGCCGCGCTACTACAGCACGGAGCTGGGCATGCGCGCGCCGCTGCTGGCGGGCGTGCTGGCGGCGGCGCTGGACGCGCGCACCGCCGCGCTCAACACCACGCAGCACACGCTCCAGCCCGCGCTCAAGTTCTTCATCACGGCCGACAGTCGCCAGGTGTCGTGTAACTAACCATCACTAGCTACTACAGCACGGAGCTGGGCATGCGCGCGCCGCTGCTGGCGGGCGTGCTGGCGGCGGCGCTGGACGCGCGCACCGCCGCGCTCAACACCACGCAGCACACGCTCCAGCCCGCGCTCAAGTTCTTCATCACGGCCGACAGTCGCCAGGTGTCGTGTAACTAACCATCACTAGCTACTACAGCACGGAGCTGGGCATGCGCGCGCCGCTGCTGGCGGGCGTGCTGGCGGCGGCGCTGGACGCGCGCACCGCCGCGCTCAACACCACGCAGCACACGCTCCAGCCCGCGCTCAAGTTCTTCATCACGGCCGACAGTCGCCAGGTGTCGTGTAACTAACCATCACTAGCTACTACAGCACGGAGCTGGGCATGCGCGCGCCGCTGCTGGCGGGCGTGCTGGCGGCGGCGCTGGACGCGCGCACCGCCGCGCTCAACACCACGCAGCACACGCTCCAGCCCGCGCTCAAGTTCTTCATCACGGCCGACAGTCGCCAGGTGTCGTGTAACTAACCATCACTAGCTACTACAGCACGGAGCTGGGCATGCGCGCGCCGCTGCTGGCGGGCGTGCTGGCGGCGGCGCTGGACGCGCGCACCGCCGCGCTCAACACCACGCAGCACACGCTCCAGCCCGCGCTCAAGTTCTTCATCACGGCCGACAGTCGCCAGGTGTCGTGTAACTAACCATCACTAGCTACTACAGCACGGAGCTGGGCATGCGCGCGCCGCTGCTGGCGGGCGTGCTGGCGGCGGCGCTGGACGCGCGCACCGCCGCGCTCAACACCACGCAGCACACGCTCCAGCCCGCGCTCAAGTTCTTCATCACGGCCGACAGTCGCCAGGTGTCGTGTAACTAACCATCACTAGCTACTACAGCACGGAGCTGGGCATGCGCGCGCCGCTGCTGGCGGGCGTGCTGGCGGCGGCGCTGGACGCGCGCACCGCCGCGCTCAACACCACGCAGCACACGCTCCAGCCCGCGCTCAAGTTCTTCATCACGGCCGACAGTCGCCAGGTGTCGTGTAACTAACCATCACTAGCTACTACAGCACGGAGCTGGGCATGCGCGCGCCGCTGCTGGCGGGCGTGCTGGCGGCGGCGCTGGACGCGCGCACCGCCGCGCTCAACACCACGCAGCACACGCTCCAGCCCGCGCTCAAGTTCTTCATCACGGCCGACAGTCGCCAGGTGTCGTGTAACTAACCATCACTAGCTACTACAGCACGGAGCTGGGCATGCGCGCGCCGCTGCTGGCGGGCGTGCTGGCGGCGGCGCTGGACGCGCGCACCGCCGCGCTCAACACCACGCAGCACACGCTCCAGCCCGCGCTCAAGTTCTTCATCACGGCCGACAGTCGCCAGGTGTCGTGTAACTAACCATCACTAGCTACTACAGCACGGAGCTGGGCATGCGCGCGCCGCTGCTGGCGGGCGTGCTGGCGGCGGCGCTGGACGCGCGCACCGCCGCGCTCAACACCACGCAGCACACGCTCCAGCCCGCGCTCAAGTTCTTCATCACGGCCGACAGTCGCCAGGTGTCGTGTAACTAACCATCACTAGCTACTACAGCACGGAGCTGGGCATGCGCGCGCCGCTGCTGGCGGGCGTGCTGGCGGCGGCGCTGGACGCGCGCACCGCCGCGCTCAACACCACGCAGCACACGCTCCAGCCCGCGCTCAAGTTCTTCATCACGGCCGACAGTCGCCAGGTGTCGTGTAACTAACCATCACTAGCTACTACAGCACGGAGCTGGGCATGCGCGCGCCGCTGCTGGCGGGCGTGCTGGCGGCGGCGCTGGACGCGCGCACCGCCGCGCTCAACACCACGCAGCACACGCTCCAGCCCGCGCTCAAGTTCTTCATCACGGCCGACAGTCGCCAGGTGTCGTGTAACTAACCATCACTAGCTACTACAGCACGGAGCTGGGCATGCGCGCGCCGCTGCTGGCGGGCGTGCTGGCGGCGGCGCTGGACGCGCGCACCGCCGCGCTCAACACCACGCAGCACACGCTCCAGCCCGCGCTCAAGTTCTTCATCACGGCCGACAGTCGCCAGGTGTCGTGTAACTAACCATCACTAGCTACTACAGCACGGAGCTGGGCATGCGCGCGCCGCTGCTGGCGGGCGTGCTGGCGGCGGCGCTGGACGCGCGCACCGCCGCGCTCAACACCACGCAGCACACGCTCCAGCCCGCGCTCAAGTTCTTCATCACGGCCGACAGTCGCCAGGTGTCGTGTAACTAACCATCACTAGCTACTACAGCACGGAGCTGGGCATGCGCGCGCCGCTGCTGGCGGGCGTGCTGGCGGCGGCGCTGGACGCGCGCACCGCCGCGCTCAACACCACGCAGCACACGCTCCAGCCCGCGCTCAAGTTCTTCATCACGGCCGACAGTCGCCAGGTGTCGTGTAACTAACCATCACTAGCTACTACAGCACGGAGCTGGGCATGCGCGCGCCGCTGCTGGCGGGCGTGCTGGCGGCGGCGCTGGACGCGCGCACCGCCGCGCTCAACACCACGCAGCACACGCTCCAGCCCGCGCTCAAGTTCTTCATCACGGCCGACAGTCGCCAGGTGTCGTGTAACTAACCATCACTAGCTACTACAGCACGGAGCTGGGCATGCGCGCGCCGCTGCTGGCGGGCGTGCTGGCGGCGGCGCTGGACGCGCGCACCGCCGCGCTCAACACCACGCAGCACACGCTCCAGCCCGCGCTCAAGTTCTTCATCACGGCCGACAGTCGCCAGGTGTCGTGTAACTAACCATCACTAGCTACTACAGCACGGAGCTGGGCATGCGCGCGCCGCTGCTGGCGGGCGTGCTGGCGGCGGCGCTGGACGCGCGCACCGCCGCGCTCAACACCACGCAGCACACGCTCCAGCCCGCGCTCAAGTTCTTCATCACGGCCGACAGTCGCCAGGTGTCGTGTAACTAACCATCACTAGCTACTACAGCACGGAGCTGGGCATGCGCGCGCCGCTGCTGGCGGGCGTGCTGGCGGCGGCGCTGGACGCGCGCACCGCCGCGCTCAACACCACGCAGCACACGCTCCAGCCCGCGCTCAAGTTCTTCATCACGGCCGACAGTCGCCAGGTGTCGTGTAACTAACCATCACTAGCTACTACAGCACGGAGCTGGGCATGCGCGCGCCGCTGCTGGCGGGCGTGCTGGCGGCGGCGCTGGACGCGCGCACCGCCGCGCTCAACACCACGCAGCACACGCTCCAGCCCGCGCTCAAGTTCTTCATCACGGCCGACAGTCGCCAGGTGTCGTGTAACTAACCATCACTAGCTACTACAGCACGGAGCTGGGCATGCGCGCGCCGCTGCTGGCGGGCGTGCTGGCGGCGGCGCTGGACGCGCGCACCGCCGCGCTCAACACCACGCAGCACACGCTCCAGCCCGCGCTCAAGTTCTTCATCACGGCCGACAGTCGCCAGGTGTCGTGTAACTAACCATCACTAGCTACTACAGCACGGAGCTGGGCATGCGCGCGCCGCTGCTGGCGGGCGTGCTGGCGGCGGCGCTGGACGCGCGCACCGCCGCGCTCAACACCACGCAGCACACGCTCCAGCCCGCGCTCAAGTTCTTCATCACGGCCGACAGTCGCCAGGTGTCGTGTAACTAACCATCACTAGCTACTACAGCACGGAGCTGGGCATGCGCGCGCCGCTGCTGGCGGGCGTGCTGGCGGCGGCGCTGGACGCGCGCACCGCCGCGCTCAACACCACGCAGCACACGCTCCAGCCCGCGCTCAAGTTCTTCATCACGGCCGACAGTCGCCAGGTGTCGTGTAACTAACCATCACTAGCTACTACAGCACGGAGCTGGGCATGCGCGCGCCGCTGCTGGCGGGCGTGCTGGCGGCGGCGCTGGACGCGCGCACCGCCGCGCTCAACACCACGCAGCACACGCTCCAGCCCGCGCTCAAGTTCTTCATCACGGCCGACAGTCGCCAGGTGTCGTGTAACTAACCATCACTAGCTACTACAGCACGGAGCTGGGCATGCGCGCGCCGCTGCTGGCGGGCGTGCTGGCGGCGGCGCTGGACGCGCGCACCGCCGCGCTCAACACCACGCAGCACACGCTCCAGCCCGCGCTCAAGTTCTTCATCACGGCCGACAGTCGCCAGGTGTCGTGTAACTAACCATCACTAGCTACTACAGCACGGAGCTGGGCATGCGCGCGCCGCTGCTGGCGGGCGTGCTGGCGGCGGCGCTGGACGCGCGCACCGCCGCGCTCAACACCACGCAGCACACGCTCCAGCCCGCGCTCAAGTTCTTCATCACGGCCGACAGTCGCCAGGTGTCGTGTAACTAACCATCACTAGCTACTACAGCACGGAGCTGGGCATGCGCGCGCCGCTGCTGGCGGGCGTGCTGGCGGCGGCGCTGGACGCGCGCACCGCCGCGCTCAACACCACGCAGCACACGCTCCAGCCCGCGCTCAAGTTCTTCATCACGGCCGACAGTCGCCAGGTGTCGTGTAACTAACCATCACTAGCTACTACAGCACGGAGCTGGGCATGCGCGCGCCGCTGCTGGCGGGCGTGCTGGCGGCGGCGCTGGACGCGCGCACCGCCGCGCTCAACACCACGCAGCACACGCTCCAGCCCGCGCTCAAGTTCTTCATCACGGCCGACAGTCGCCAGGTGTCGTGTAACTAACCATCACTAGCTACTACAGCACGGAGCTGGGCATGCGCGCGCCGCTGCTGGCGGGCGTGCTGGCGGCGGCGCTGGACGCGCGCACCGCCGCGCTCAACACCACGCAGCACACGCTCCAGCCCGCGCTCAAGTTCTTCATCACGGCCGACAGTCGCCAGGTGTCGTGTAACTAACCATCACTAGCTACTACAGCACGGAGCTGGGCATGCGCGCGCCGCTGCTGGCGGGCGTGCTGGCGGCGGCGCTGGACGCGCGCACCGCCGCGCTCAACACCACGCAGCACACGCTCCAGCCCGCGCTCAAGTTCTTCATCACGGCCGACAGTCGCCAGGTGTCGTGTAACTAACCATCACTAGCTACTACAGCACGGAGCTGGGCATGCGCGCGCCGCTGCTGGCGGGCGTGCTGGCGGCGGCGCTGGACGCGCGCACCGCCGCGCTCAACACCACGCAGCACACGCTCCAGCCCGCGCTCAAGTTCTTCATCACGGCCGACAGTCGCCAGGTGTCGTGTAACTAACCATCACTAGCTACTACAGCACGGAGCTGGGCATGCGCGCGCCGCTGCTGGCGGGCGTGCTGGCGGCGGCGCTGGACGCGCGCACCGCCGCGCTCAACACCACGCAGCACACGCTCCAGCCCGCGCTCAAGTTCTTCATCACGGCCGACAGTCGCCAGGTGTCGTGTAACTAACCATCACTAGCTACTACAGCACGGAGCTGGGCATGCGCGCGCCGCTGCTGGCGGGCGTGCTGGCGGCGGCGCTGGACGCGCGCACCGCCGCGCTCAACACCACGCAGCACACGCTCCAGCCCGCGCTCAAGTTCTTCATCACGGCCGACAGTCGCCAGGTGTCGTGTAACTAACCATCACTAGCTACTACAGCACGGAGCTGGGCATGCGCGCGCCGCTGCTGGCGGGCGTGCTGGCGGCGGCGCTGGACGCGCGCACCGCCGCGCTCAACACCACGCAGCACACGCTCCAGCCCGCGCTCAAGTTCTTCATCACGGCCGACAGTCGCCAGGTGTCGTGTAACTAACCATCACTAGCTACTACAGCACGGAGCTGGGCATGCGCGCGCCGCTGCTGGCGGGCGTGCTGGCGGCGGCGCTGGACGCGCGCACCGCCGCGCTCAACACCACGCAGCACACGCTCCAGCCCGCGCTCAAGTTCTTCATCACGGCCGACAGTCGCCAGGTGTCGTGTAACTAACCATCACTAGCTACTACAGCACGGAGCTGGGCATGCGCGCGCCGCTGCTGGCGGGCGTGCTGGCGGCGGCGCTGGACGCGCGCACCGCCGCGCTCAACACCACGCAGCACACGCTCCAGCCCGCGCTCAAGTTCTTCATCACGGCCGACAGTCGCCAGGTGTCGTGTAACTAACCATCACTAGCTACTACAGCACGGAGCTGGGCATGCGCGCGCCGCTGCTGGCGGGCGTGCTGGCGGCGGCGCTGGACGCGCGCACCGCCGCGCTCAACACCACGCAGCACACGCTCCAGCCCGCGCTCAAGTTCTTCATCACGGCCGACAGTCGCCAGGTGTCGTGTAACTAACCATCACTAGCTACTACAGCACGGAGCTGGGCATGCGCGCGCCGCTGCTGGCGGGCGTGCTGGCGGCGGCGCTGGACGCGCGCACCGCCGCGCTCAACACCACGCAGCACACGCTCCAGCCCGCGCTCAAGTTCTTCATCACGGCCGACAGTCGCCAGGTGTCGTGTAACTAACCATCACTAGCTACTACAGCACGGAGCTGGGCATGCGCGCGCCGCTGCTGGCGGGCGTGCTGGCGGCGGCGCTGGACGCGCGCACCGCCGCGCTCAACACCACGCAGCACACGCTCCAGCCCGCGCTCAAGTTCTTCATCACGGCCGACAGTCGCCAGGTGTCGTGTAACTAACCATCACTAGCTACTACAGCACGGAGCTGGGCATGCGCGCGCCGCTGCTGGCGGGCGTGCTGGCGGCGGCGCTGGACGCGCGCACCGCCGCGCTCAACACCACGCAGCACACGCTCCAGCCCGCGCTCAAGTTCTTCATCACGGCCGACAGTCGCCAGGTGTCGTGTAACTAACCATCACTAGCTACTACAGCACGGAGCTGGGCATGCGCGCGCCGCTGCTGGCGGGCGTGCTGGCGGCGGCGCTGGACGCGCGCACCGCCGCGCTCAACACCACGCAGCACACGCTCCAGCCCGCGCTCAAGTTCTTCATCACGGCCGACAGTCGCCAGGTGTCGTGTAACTAACCATCACTAGCTACTACAGCACGGAGCTGGGCATGCGCGCGCCGCTGCTGGCGGGCGTGCTGGCGGCGGCGCTGGACGCGCGCACCGCCGCGCTCAACACCACGCAGCACACGCTCCAGCCCGCGCTCAAGTTCTTCATCACGGCCGACAGTCGCCAGGTGTCGTGTAACTAACCATCACTAGCTACTACAGCACGGAGCTGGGCATGCGCGCGCCGCTGCTGGCGGGCGTGCTGGCGGCGGCGCTGGACGCGCGCACCGCCGCGCTCAACACCACGCAGCACACGCTCCAGCCCGCGCTCAAGTTCTTCATCACGGCCGACAGTCGCCAGGTGTCGTGTAACTAACCATCACTAGCTACTACAGCACGGAGCTGGGCATGCGCGCGCCGCTGCTGGCGGGCGTGCTGGCGGCGGCGCTGGACGCGCGCACCGCCGCGCTCAACACCACGCAGCACACGCTCCAGCCCGCGCTCAAGTTCTTCATCACGGCCGACAGTCGCCAGGTGTCGTGTAACTAACCATCACTAGCTACTACAGCACGGAGCTGGGCATGCGCGCGCCGCTGCTGGCGGGCGTGCTGGCGGCGGCGCTGGACGCGCGCACCGCCGCGCTCAACACCACGCAGCACACGCTCCAGCCCGCGCTCAAGTTCTTCATCACGGCCGACAGTCGCCAGGTGTCGTGTAACTAACCATCACTAGCTACTACAGCACGGAGCTGGGCATGCGCGCGCCGCTGCTGGCGGGCGTGCTGGCGGCGGCGCTGGACGCGCGCACCGCCGCGCTCAACACCACGCAGCACACGCTCCAGCCCGCGCTCAAGTTCTTCATCACGGCCGACAGTCGCCAGGTGTCGTGTAACTAACCATCACTAGCTACTACAGCACGGAGCTGGGCATGCGCGCGCCGCTGCTGGCGGGCGTGCTGGCGGCGGCGCTGGACGCGCGCACCGCCGCGCTCAACACCACGCAGCACACGCTCCAGCCCGCGCTCAAGTTCTTCATCACGGCCGACAGTCGCCAGGTGTCGTGTAACTAACCATCACTAGCTACTACAGCACGGAGCTGGGCATGCGCGCGCCGCTGCTGGCGGGCGTGCTGGCGGCGGCGCTGGACGCGCGCACCGCCGCGCTCAACACCACGCAGCACACGCTCCAGCCCGCGCTCAAGTTCTTCATCACGGCCGACAGTCGCCAGGTGTCGTGTAACTAACCATCACTAGCTACTACAGCACGGAGCTGGGCATGCGCGCGCCGCTGCTGGCGGGCGTGCTGGCGGCGGCGCTGGACGCGCGCACCGCCGCGCTCAACACCACGCAGCACACGCTCCAGCCCGCGCTCAAGTTCTTCATCACGGCCGACAGTCGCCAGGTGTCGTGTAACTAACCATCACTAGCTACTACAGCACGGAGCTGGGCATGCGCGCGCCGCTGCTGGCGGGCGTGCTGGCGGCGGCGCTGGACGCGCGCACCGCCGCGCTCAACACCACGCAGCACACGCTCCAGCCCGCGCTCAAGTTCTTCATCACGGCCGACAGTCGCCAGGTGTCGTGTAACTAACCATCACTAGCTACTACAGCACGGAGCTGGGCATGCGCGCGCCGCTGCTGGCGGGCGTGCTGGCGGCGGCGCTGGACGCGCGCACCGCCGCGCTCAACACCACGCAGCACACGCTCCAGCCCGCGCTCAAGTTCTTCATCACGGCCGACAGTCGCCAGGTGTCGTGTAACTAACCATCACTAGCTACTACAGCACGGAGCTGGGCATGCGCGCGCCGCTGCTGGCGGGCGTGCTGGCGGCGGCGCTGGACGCGCGCACCGCCGCGCTCAACACCACGCAGCACACGCTCCAGCCCGCGCTCAAGTTCTTCATCACGGCCGACAGTCGCCAGGTGTCGTGTAACTAACCATCACTAGCTACTACAGCACGGAGCTGGGCATGCGCGCGCCGCTGCTGGCGGGCGTGCTGGCGGCGGCGCTGGACGCGCGCACCGCCGCGCTCAACACCACGCAGCACACGCTCCAGCCCGCGCTCAAGTTCTTCATCACGGCCGACATTCGCCAGGTGTCGTGTAACTGACCATCCGATCTTCGTATCGTGCCGTCCCTCTCACTCCTATAGTGAATAACACGATACTGAAAGGGACGCCACGATACGAACTTCGGAGTACAGGCTCAGATGAATGTTGCTTCCTTAAAACTAGTTGCTAAGGCCCTGGCCCTATACACGCCATCGGCCGCTTACAGCGTTACGCCGCACGCTGCGTCACAATGCTTACTGTAGAAATGTACTGTTAGGCCCTTACAGACCTGAGAGACTATAACAGTACATCTCTTTAGTATGCATTGTGACGCAGCGTACGACGTGACGCTGTAAGCGGCCGATGACGTTAATAAGAGACCAGTGCCTAAAGCTCGGGCTCTTTACGGCACTCACCAGTGTTGCCAGATGCCGAAATACAAAAAGCGAAAGGTACTTACTTACTTACTTATTAAAGACAGATTAAAAAGGTCTAGGTTATATGAGCTCGGAAACATAAACGCCGGCAGAGAATTCCAAACCTTAGAAAGATAAAAGAATTAAAAAGAAACAATAATTAAGAATTTAAAAGATAGTATGATGTTGACAGGCATCCAGCGGGCTGGCCAACGTGGTCGGCTTCACCGACTCCCGCCCGCTGCTCCGCCCGTTCCACGCGCTCAAATACCTCGCGGACAACTTCCTGGACGAGTACGACTTCTTCTTCCTGGCCGGCGACGAGGCGTACGTGAACGCGCGCCGGCTGCGCGGGCTCGTGGCCGCGCTCAGCGTGTCGCAGGACGTGTACATGGGCGTGCGCGCGCCCGGCACGCAGTACTGCGCGCTAGGTAAATAAATGATGGTGACAGGCGTCCAGCGGGCTGGCCAACGTGGTCGGCTTCACCGACTCCCGCCCGCTGCTCCGCCCGTTCCACGCGCTCAAATACCTCGCGGACAACTACCTGGACGAGTACGACTTCTTCTTCCTGGCCGGCGACGAGGCGTACGTGAACGCGCGCCGGCTGCGCGGGCTCGTGTCCGCGCTCAGCGTGTCGCAGGACGTGTACATGGGCGTGCGCGCGCCCGGCACGCAGTACTGCGCGCTAGGTATTTACTATATTTCCTATATAATATTATAAACGTGAAAGTTTGTGCGGATGGATGTACGTTCCGCTTAATCTCAAAAACTAAGAAAAAAAAGAAAAAAAAAAAAGAAAAAAAAAAGAAAAGTAAGATGTAACCTTTTCTAAAAATGCTGTAAGTTGTGCTGTGGATTTTATAACAATAAATAAATAAATAAATAAAAAAAATACTGAACGGATCTCTATGATACTTGCCAGTATTGTAGCTTAGACATCAGAATAGGACATAGGCTACCTTTTATCCGCGCGTAACACCGCAGGGCGCTGCTAGTATATATATATATATATATAGATTACGGCTACTGTATCCTCTGCCTGTCGTAAAAGGCGACTAATAGGGGGTCGGGATCGCCGGACGTAGTTGGGTCATTGTCAGATTTAGGTTCGCGTCTTTTCGGTGGACATATCAAAAGTAAAGGGCTACAAAGCTTAATTTTGGATTGGTCTAGTAACCCGCATAAACAGTGTCTCTGTTACTATAAATCCATGTACTAAAAACATAGCTTATATGCACATAAGCCGTTAACTATTGACCACCGGGTGGACAACTTTTGACTCCCGTCCGCTGCTCCGCCCGTTCCACGCGCTCAAATACCTCGCGGACAACTACCTGGACGAGTACGACTTCTTCTTCCTGGCCGGCGACGAGGCGTACGTGAACGCGCGCCGGCTGCGCGGGCTCGTGGCCGCGCTCAGCGTGTCGCAGGACGTGTACATGGGCGTGCGCGCGCCCGGCACGCAGTACTGCGCGCTAGGTATTTTTTTATATTTCCGCCCTCTAGCGCAAGCGTCTAGAACCAACTGCTATGGTATTATATTAAACAATCAAGAAGATACAGAGACCCAATGGGGGCTATCGTTTTTGATCTCACCAGTTGGCGCCACTGTCGTGTAAGGTCCAGCTATCAAAAATTGTTACTGGTTATTTTGGGCATGATAACGAAATTTACATTTAAATCGTATTCAATACCTTAAAACCGTACCGTAATAATATCGACCATACCGCATTGTAGTGCGGTCCCGTTTTGTTCGGAAAAAAGGAGGAAATAGTTTTCCGAAAGACAAATCTGTCTCAAAGCTCTGACAGTCGTTGACCCTTAATTCATATTTGCCATAATCAAGCAATACCTGAGTATTGCAAAATAGTGACCATATTGTTCCAATTAGATATTAACCCGCGTAGCGCAACCAAAAAGAGTGACATTTGACGTTTCGGAGGACCCCACACTACACTAGCGCCTCTAGCGGCGAATTCACACGCGATAGCCCCCATTGGAAGCCCTGGGCACACTAGGGTAATGGGGCCCCTATGCCCTCGACAGATCACTAAATATTGGTTATCGTTTGGTGATCTGGCAGTAAGTAGTGGGCCCCTATCGATCGCGGGGCCCTAGGCAAGTGCCCTTAGTGCCCAATGGGAAAGACGGCCCTGCAAGCCTCTAGAACCAACTGCTATGGTATTATCAGGGATCGGATACCGGTATTTTTTACATAGAAAAATACCGGTATTATTACGGTTACCGGTTCATTATTCCGTTTTTACTGGGACAATCTAATAATACGACGTTGTTACCTAAATGGGTCATTGTCAGATTTAGGTTCGCGTCTTTTCGGTGGACATATCAAAAGTAAAGGGCCACAAAGCTTAATTTTGGATTGGTCTAGTAACCCGCATAAACGGTGTTTCCGTAACTATAAATCTATGTAATAAAAACATAATATCCTATATTTCCTATATAATATTATAAACGTGAAACTTTGTGCGGATGGATGTACGTTCCGCTTAATCTCAAAAACTACTGAACGGATCTCTATGATACTTTCCAGTATTGTAGCTTAGACATCAGAATAGGACATAGGCTACCTTTTACCCGCGCGTAACACCGCAGGGCGCTGCTAGTATATATATAGATATAGAATACGGCTACTGTATCCTCTGCCTGTCGTAAAAGGCGACTAATAGGGGGTCGGGATCGCCGGACGTAGTTGGGTCATTGTCAGATTTAGGTTCGCGTCTTTTCGGTGGACATATCAAAAGTTAAGGGCTACAAAGCTTCTAGTAAGACTAATCCAAAATTAATTTAGTTACCCGCATAAACAGTGTCTCCGTTATTATAAATCCATGTACTAAAAACATAGCTTATATGCACATAAGCCGTTAACTATCGACCAACGGAGGGACAACTTTGTCTTTTCTACTGACACTGACCCTGTTGGGACGATTGTCATAGAAACATAGCGGTACCCACAAGTGGACTCTAGGACGGCACTGGCGCGTTCCGTAGGAGATCCCAGAGGCCGAAATGGGTTGAGGAGGACAAGCGGGTGGTTTTTAGTCGGTGCAAGTGGTGGTGGTGGCGGTGGTGGTTTAGCGGGCTGGCCAACGTGGTCGGCTTCACGGACTCCCGTCCGCTGCTCCGCCCGTTCCACGCGCTCAAATACCTCGCGGACAACTACCTGGACGAGTACGACTTCTTCTTCCTGGCCGGCGACGAGGCGTACGTGAACGCGCGCCGGCTGCGCGGGCTCGTGGCCGCGCTCAGCGTGTCGCAGGACGTGTACATGGGCGTGCCCGCGCCCGGCACGCACTACTGCGCGCTAGGTATTTTTTTTTTATATTTGAGGCCTCTAGCGCAAGCCTCTAGAACCAACTGCTATGGTATTATATTAAACACTAGCGACCCGCCCCGGCTTCGCACGGGTGCAATGCTTATGTATTATACATATAAACCTTCCCCTTCAGTCACCACTCTATTAAAAAAAACCGCAGCAAAATCCGTTGCGTAGTTTTAAAGATTTAAGCATACATAGGCTTTGACGACCGGTTTAGCCCAGTGGGTAGTGCACCTGCCTGTGAAGCTGACGGTCCTGGGTTCGAATCCCGGTCAGGGCAAATATTTGTGTGATGAGCATGAATATTTGTTTCTGAGTATTAGATGTTTTCTATGTATTTAAGTATTTATATCTATTAAGTATATCGTCGTCTAGTACCCATAATACAAGCCTTCTTGAGCTTACTGTGGGGCTAGTTCGATTTGTGTAAGATTGTCCTCTAATATTTATTTATTTATTTATTTTTTATAATTAACCAAATACCTAAATAGCGTAAAAAGTCTAATATTTTCATTGTATCTAGTTGACACAGTTCTTGCAGGAAAGCATATCAAACGATTCGACATGTTTTGTTTTCTTGTGTAACTACACATTGTAAATACCTATTGTTATTTTTTCCTCGTTTTTCTTTCAATTCTCTTTTGTTGTGTACCATTTACATTTACTTAAGTAGGTTAAGTAGTATCATTGTAATAAGCATATTTTGGAGAGAATGACTGACTGTCGAGTTTCTTTCGGCGTTTCTTCTCGGCAGTGGTCTCATGAGAAACGCTAGTAGTTTTTGACTTGTAAAAGTGCCTTTGCGGCCTACTTGCAGAATAAAGTTCATTTATTTCATTTATTTCTTTTAATGTTATACAGAGAGTGGCATCCTCCTGTCCAATAATAATGTCCAATAATGTAATATTGATATTATCTTATTTAGATGAGGGCCCTAGCGGATGCACTTCGACCCAGTGGGATCTTTTGTGCAATAATATTGATATTGCTTAAAATTCTTTTGACATGTAAATTGGCTTTACGAATAAATGAGTATGAGTATGAGTATTTATATCTATTAAATATATCGTCGTCTAGTACCTATAACACAAGCCTTCTTGAGCTAACTGTGGGGCTAGTTCGACTTGTGTAAGATTGTCCTCTAATTTTTTTTTTTTTTTTTTAATGTTATACAGAGAGTGGCATCCTCCTGTCCAACTCTGTGCTTCGCGCGGTCCACAACTCGCTCGACTGGTGCGTGCGGAACTCCTACTCGCCGCACCACCACGAGAACCTCGGACGTTGCGTGCTACACTCCGTGCCCGACTTGCCCTGCTCTAGCGAGAAACAGGTACCAGTATTTTTATTTATTTATTTATTTTTTTAGCAAGCTCAAGTCAAAAGTCTTTGACCAGTGATGACATATGGATCCGAGACATGGGCGCTAACGATGGGCCTCATAAGAAAGCTCAAGGTCACCCAAAGAGCAATGGAAAGAGCTATGCTCGGGGTTTCTCTGCGTGATAGAATTAGGAATGAAGCTATCCGTAGCAGAACTGGGGTCACCGACATAGCCTTCAAAATTGCGAGAGTTAAGTAGCAGTGGGCAGGGCACATTGCTCGCAGGACTGACGGTCGATGGGGCCAGAAACTGCTTGAGTGGCGTCCACGCACCGGAAGACGAGCTGTCGGTAGGCCTCCGACAAGGTGGAGTGATGACCTGGTGAAGGTCGCGGGAATCCGGTGGAAACGAACGGCACAGGACCGGTCTAAATGGCGAGCCTTGGGGGAGGCCTATGTTCAGCAGTGGACGTCTTTCGGCTGAAATGATGATGATGATGATGATTTTTTTAGCAGCGGTACTGCTTAATACGAAGGAACGGTTGATGAATTTGGAACCGGGTAGCGATTGCACCTATAGCTCAGTTGGCTAGAGCGACTGGCCGCGAGTGCCGGGAGGTCGCAGGTTCAAATCCTGCTCGGTGCTTAAATTTTTCAATTTTTCCTTCATTCTAAATTTAGGTACCAGTAACTCTAGTTTTTTCGAAACAAAACACAAACGAACGCGTTTGCGTTTAGTCTCAATGGAGAATATGTATGCGGAATGAATAATAATAATATATCACTATATTTACGGCTATGCTATGCTGAGGGCTATGCCGGGAGCAGAGTTGGGCAAAAAGAGTGGGTTCTAACGCATTTTTTTATTTTTCCTGAAGCCTTTCTGAGCTTTTATAAAAAAAATACCTCGAAGATTAAGACTGGAGCTGAAGCGAAGCGATCTTCTAACCTATCCGCGTTAGAGTCGATTTTGCCCTGACAGGTCATTCTGAGTTTTATTTTCTTTTTTTTGCCATATCAGAATTTGTGGAACATTATTTGATTATACATTTTTAGGTTTAATGAAAAATTGCCAAATCTAAATGTGACAATGATTGGTTTGCCAACTAAAAGTACTGCAATAAGTTAGTTAGGAAGTGGTCAAAAAGTCAAAAGTAATTTATTTGCTATAATACAGTCAAGCGGATGTTAATAATGATAATATTCGTGGATAATATTCTGGAAGAATCTTATAAAGGGTCGGCAACGCACACGTGACTCCTGTGGAGTTGCTGGCGTCTATAGGCTGCGGTGGCCGCTTACCACCAGGTGGACCGTAAGCTTGTTTGCCACCGGCGTTGTATATAAAAAATCGCTTTTTATTTATTTATTTATATTAGGAGAACCAACAGCAGTACAAACAATGTAACAACATGCATATTAACAGTGAGCCAATTACAGGATCTCACAGATAGCGCTAGAGTGTATATACTGCACTAAACTAAACTAAAGTGCGTACTCGTACACAATTACAAACGTTATTGGAACAAGAATGTTAAAATAGAAAAAAAAAACAAGCAATCCAAGCCCATTTTAAACTAATGTTAAACTTGAATAAGTTAAATTGTAAATGACGAATATTAAATGAATATATGGCGTATGCTACAAAGCACTCAGCGAAAATACGCCGCCTCCATGCCTCGCCTCACAGAAGGAATCTTGCAATTAAATATATCTATATCTAACTCCTTGGTTATCTGATTTAGACCATGACTAGCGCGTCTCAAAAAGCAGTTTTTTCTATAGTTTGATGAAGTATTTTTAAGTGATATAGGCGGAAAATGTCTTTTGGAACGTACGGGGGTATTAAACGAAAGCTTACTAAGAAGTTAAGGACAATCATCTACGTTACTAGTGACCTTTAGAATATAAAGAATATCCGCTATTTCTCTACGATTTAATAACGGTATCAGGTGGTGTTTTTTACAAATGAATGAAGCAATTTATTGATGCATATGAAATTGCTCTGAATAATTAGATTTCTGGCGAACAATAAAGAATATTTGTATTGTATTGTATATCGTTTATCTACTCAGGGCGAGACCTACCTGTCCGTCCGTGTGTCGGAGCCCCTCCAGCTGACCCCCTCGCTGGCGCACGCCGTGACCGCGCACCCGCTGGGCGCCGCGCAGCTGTACGTGGTCCACGCGTACGTGTCGCGCGAGCTGCTCGTGCGCGCGCGCGACCAGACGCGCGCGCTGCGGCGCGGCGTGCGGCGCGGCATACGGAGCCATCCGCCCGGGTGAGTGGTTATTTATTTATTTATGTCAATTTAGCACTAACAGTTAAACCTTACGTGCTAATTGGTATTACATGTCAAGGTATTCATTAATGTCATTAATTACTATTATAACGAATACAAAAATGAAATAAATTAAGGTATTATATTTAAATTAAAAAACTTACTAATAACAAATTAAAATCAAAGAAGTACATTAGCAAGTCAAGGCAAGGTCAAAAAATATAAACATTAATAAAATTACATTATTATTTAAGTCAAAGCTAAATTACAATAGTAGTTTATGCAACTGATACATAATGAGAGGCCTTAAAAGACGAGTTTGGTTTTATGAAACGAGCGTCAGCGAGTTTCATAAAAGGATCACACTAGTGTTTTAAGGCCAAATTATGTACAGTTGCATACACTACTTTATCTACATCCGTATATTAAATCCTATTTCATGTATTCAGGAACCATTGCGTTGCAAGTGTAGTGAGGTCGAGCGTGAGCCCGTAAAAAGATTTTGAGCACGAGCCTGTATCGTTATAGGCGGAGATGGCCATAACGATACCGTTGTCGATGTTATTATGGCCATCTCCGCCCTGGGCCGGCGCGATATTGTAAAGCTCAGCTGGTCCTTACGTACACTTTTTGAGCACATTAAAGAGGATTTACTGTATGGGTGTAGATAAACAACAATAAAATAATAATAAATTTACAGTAACAAGTAATGCACGTGGATACAGTGTGCACGTGTGGAAACTTATCCCAACATTCAGGCACTAGTTTTACCAAAGTGACTGCCGTTTTACCTTCCAACGTACCCTTCGGCCGTCTACGAAACCGGAGTTTCGAAACTGGCTTCGATCGAGGCTTTTGTAGTACTTGTACGTAACTGGCTTCGATCAAGTATTTTTTTTACTTGTACGTAATTAGTTTCGATAAAGTAATTGTGACATTTTCTTTGGCCGCCTACGAAACCGTAGTTGGAAAGTATTTACAAACTTAACACTTAGCTTAGCACAGTTTAGTTTGAGATTCTATGGTGTTTCCTTACGATTTATTTTTTTAGTTTTAGATATCATGTTCCGACCCATATCTCCATTACATATTTAATGTCTATGGTATTAAAAAAAATAGCATGACTATCACTGTAATTTGGCTGTCACTGCTAGATACATAGAAAAATAATCGAAATATGTCGACATTCGAAATAAATGGAGTAATGCACAATGCTGGCATCGACAAGTTTAACCAACTGCTGCGAACGCTAGAAAATGAAGGAGTATGTATATTTCCAGGCTGCTCGCGAACGGACTTCAGGGCCGTATCAAACGTTATCAAGATAAATTTCCTATGCAAATTAAACTTTTTAATATCACCCGGGACACGTGTCTGCAGTATACATTGTCCACCTGATGGTAAGCGACCACCCGCCTATAAACGCCCGCAACGCCAAAGGAGTCACGTGCGCATTATTCTATCCTATTCAATTATCTCAAAAAATAACGAAGCTACAACCCTTTTGAGGGTGGGTTGCACCAAACCGTCTGTAATCGCAAGCGGTGTTCGTTAAATTTAGAATGAAGGAAAAATTGAAAAATTTAGGCACCGAGCAGGATTCGAACTACCAAATCTTTCATACAATTCCTGCTGACAACGCCTCAGGGAGGCGTAGGTACATTTATTAATAACTAGCTGTTGCCCGGGACTCCGTCCGCGTGAAGCTAAGAAGAAATCATCATTATCGCGTTAAGAATTTTATTGCTATTCGTTTACATCAGGCATTTACCTAGTTATTGCTTTTCCATACACTTTTCCAACTTCCGCCCCCTTAGGACAATTTCCGGGACAAAAACTGCCCTATGTCCTTTCCCGGGAATCAATAAGTTCGAATTTTCTCGAAAAGGGATCAAATTGTTAATAGGATGGCGAAAGAACAGCATTACATTTTTAGGGTTTC
The DNA here is from genome assembly GCA_963556455.1 of Epiblema foenella. Taxonomy (NCBI): domain Eukaryota; kingdom Metazoa; phylum Arthropoda; class Insecta; order Lepidoptera; family Tortricidae; genus Epiblema; species Epiblema foenella. The sequence continues at coordinate 1,880,092 of OY747118.1, forward strand.
GTTCCTCAAAAGGAAAAAGGAACCCTAATAGGATCTGTCTGACCCTTTATCTCGGGAACGCGTCGAAGTATCGAGTTGAAATTAAAACTATGTACTCAGGTCTACAGTCCCTTGAAGCTGTTAAATAATCAAACTTCTAAGTTAACGTAAAAAAAAACGATACGTCCGTTTATGCTGCAAACGACGTACATATTTCGACACTCTCAGGGGAATCAAAATTTAAAGGGTACTTTCCGTTTACCTTGAACTATGAAATTTGGCAAGTAATATCATCTTATATGTATTATAAGTGGGTCAATCAACTTTTTCTTGTTGTTATTCTGTCCCGTCAGCGAGGAGACAACAGTGACCAGGTTTCTTAGAAAAAGGTTTATAACATGGACTTCATGCATGCTCAAGAGATGACCCATGTCCAAACGGATTTATGCTCATCGCTAAAATTAATGTTTGGTAGATTCAAATCCTATAAAATCACAGTTTTAAAGTGTGACTCAGGAGACGTAACCATGGTAACGAGCAACAAAGAATAGTTGATCCACCCAAGTACAGGAAAAAATTAGAAAACTATATAGTGTGGAAAGATCAGTCGGGCCCTGGAGGGAAACGACCTTAAATCCTTAAGCTGGCTCATTGTAATAATCAAAAAAAGACATTCCTTAATGTTTAAAAAGAAACAAAACTGCATTCAAAGATTTTCTAAAACTCGCTTGCCTCGCCCGGGACTCGAACCAAATAAAATTAAAAAAACAAACCCTCCCTATTTTCTTATACTAATCGATAGTATTTCTCTAGTAATTTCTACGGTGCGACTCTGGTTGACTTGTATGGTTTTTCTTTTTAATTTGTAATGCATTGTACAGATTCCGAAACGGAACGTGGCCGGGCGGGCTGCGGCTCGAGCCCGGCCTCGCGCCGCCGCTCCCCGAGACGCGCTTCGACCACCTGCGCTGGAGCGCGCTCAACTCCACCCACGCGCTCATGCCGGACGAACTGGCCGCCGTGCGCCCGCTGTCCCGCGCCCACAAGCGAGCGCTCGACGTAAGTCAGCCTGTCGTCTACCTGGCCGGGCTCGCTTCCACCCGCGCTGGAGCGCGCTCAACTCCACCCACGCGCTCATGCCGGACGAACTGGCCGCCGTGCGCCCGCTGTCCCGCGCCCACAAGCGAGCGCTCGACGTAAGTCAGCCTGTCGTCTACCTGGCCGGGCTCGCTTCCACCCGCGCTGGAGCGCGCTCAACTCCACCCACGCGCTCATGCCGGACGAACTGGCCGCCGTGCGCCCGCTGTCCCGCGCCCACAAGCGAGCGCTCGACGTAAGTCAGCCTGTCGTCTACCTGGCCGGGCTCGCTTCCACCCGCGCTGGAGCGCGCTCAACTCCACCCACGCGCTCATGCCGGACGAACTGGCCGCCGTGCGCCCGCTGTCCCGCGCCCACAAGCGAGCGCTCGACGTAAGTCAGCCTGTCGTCTACCTGGCCGGGCTCGCTTCCACCCGCGCTGGAGCGCGCTCAACTCCACCCACGCGCTCATGCCGGACGAACTGGCCGCCGTGCGCCCGCTGTCCCGCGCCCACAAGCGAGCGCTCGACGTAAGTCAGCCTGTCGTCTACCTGGCCGGGCTCGCTTCCACCCGCGCTGGAGCGCGCTCAACTCCACCCACGCGCTCATGCCGGACGAACTGGCCGCCGTGCGCCCGCTGTCCCGCGCCCACAAGCGAGCGCTCGACGTAAGTCAGTCTGTCGTCTACCTGGCCGGGCTCGCTTCCACCCGCGCTGGAGCGCGCTCAACTCCACCCACGCGCTCATGCCGGACGAACTGGCCGCCGTGCGCCCGCTGTCCCGCGCCCACAAGCGAGCGCTCGACGTAAGTCAGTCTGTTGTCTACCTGGCCGGGCTCGCTTCCACCCGCGCTGGAGCGCGCTCAACTCCACCCACGCGCTCATGCCGGACGAACTGGCCGCCGTGCGCCCGCTGTCCCGCGCCCACAAGCGAGCGCTCGACGTAAGTCAGTCTGTCGTCTACCTGGCCGGGCTCGCTTCCACCCGCGCTGGAGCGCGCTCAACTCCACCCACGCGCTCATGCCGGACGAACTGGCCGCCGTGCGCCCGCTGTCCCGCGCCCACAAGCGAGCGCTCGACGTAAGTCAGTCTGTAGTCTACCTGGCCGGGCTCGCTTCCACCCGCGCTGGAGCGCGCTCAACTCCACCCACGCGCTCATGCCGGACGAACTGGCCGCCGTGCGCCCGCTGTCCCGCGCCCACAAGCGAGCGCTCGACGTAAGTCAGTCTGTTGTCTACCTGGCCGGACTCGCTTCCACCCGCGCTGGAGCGCGCTCAACTTCACGGGTGGAAGCGAGTCCGGCCAGGTAGACAACAGACTGACTTACGTCGAGCGCTCGCACGCTCGACCGTCGATGATATATTAACTGTCAAAGTCGATACGAAGTTTTAGCTCGAACTTCGAGTACAGGCCCTGAACCAAAACGTGCTTGTCACCTGACGGAACCGTGGTTACGTGTCATGTTGCAGCTGGTGTGGGAGGCGGCGCGCGCCTGGGCGCTGCGGCAGTTCGGCGCCCGCGACGCCGCGCTGGTGGAGGGCGCCGTGCGCTGGGAGCCCGCCGCCGCGCTGCGGTACCGCCTGCTGGTGCGGCTCACGGGCGACAAGGACGGCGGACACGTGAGTCGCTCGAGGGGGACAGGGACAGCTCGGCGCCCGCGACGCCGCGCTGGTGGAGGGCGCCGTGCGCTGGGAGCCCGCCGCCGCGCTGCGGTACCGCCTGCTGGTGCGGCTCACGGGCGACAAGGACGGCGGACACGTGAGTCGCTCGAGGGGGACAGGGACAGCTCGGCGCCCGCGACGCCGCGCTGGTGGAGGGCGCCGTGCGCTGGGAGCCCGCCGCCGCGCTGCGGTACCGCCTGCTGGTGCGGCTCACGGGCGACAAGGACGGCGGACACGTGAGTCGCTCGAGGGGGACAGGGACAGCTCGGCGCCCGCGACGCCGCGCTGGTGGAGGGCGCCGTGCGCTGGGAGCCCGCCGCCGCGCTGCGGTACCGCCTGCTGGTGCGGCTCACGGGCGACAAGGACGGCGGACACGTGAGTCGCTCGAGGGGGACAGGGACAGCTCGGCGCCCGCGACGCCGCGCTGGTGGAGGGCGCCGTGCGCTGGGAGCCCGCCGCCGCGCTGCGGTACCGCCTGCTGGTGCGGCTCACGGGCGACAAGGACGGCGGACACGTGAGTCGCTCGAGGGGGACAGGGACAGCTCGGCGCCCGCGACGCCGCGCTGGTGGAGGGCGCCGTGCGCTGGGAGCCCGCCGCCGCGCTGCGGTACCGCCTGCTGGTGCGGCTCACGGGCGACAAGGACGGCGGACACGTGAGTCGCTCGAGGGGGACAGGGACAGCTCGGCGCCCGCGACGCCGCGCTGGTGGAGGGCGCCGTGCGCTGGGAGCCCGCCGCCGCGCTGCGGTACCGCCTGCTGGTGCGGCTCACGGGCGACAAGGACGGCGGACACGTGAGTCGCTCGAGGGGGACAGGGACAGCTCGGCGCCCGCGACGCCGCGCTGGTGGAGGGCGCCGTGCGCTGGGAGCCCGCCGCCGCGCTGCGGTACCGCCTGCTGGTGCGGCTCACGGGCGACAAGGACGGCGGACACGTGAGTCGCTCGAGGGGGACAGGGACAGCTCGGCGCCCGCGACGCCGCGCTGGTGGAGGGCGCCGTGCGCTGGGAGCCCGCCGCCGCGCTGCGGTACCGCCTGCTGGTGCGGCTCACGGGCGACAAGGACGGCGGACACGTGAGTCGCTCGAGGGGGACAGGGACAGCTCGGCGCCCGCGACGCCGCGCTGGTGGAGGGCGCCGTGCGCTGGGAGCCCGCCGCCGCGCTGCGGTACCGCCTGCTGGTGCGGCTCACGGGCGACAAGGACGGCGGACACGTGAGTCGCTCGAGGGGGACAGGGACAGCTCGGCGCCCGCGACGCCGCGCTGGTGGAGGGCGCCGTGCGCTGGGAGCCCGCCGCCGCGCTGCGGTACCGCCTGCTGGTGCGGCTCACGGGCGACAAGGACGGCGGACACGTGAGTCGCTCGAGGGGGACAGGGACAGCTCGGCGCCCGCGACGCCGCGCTGGTGGAGGGCGCCGTGCGCTGGGAGCCCGCCGCCGCGCTGCGGTACCGCCTGCTGGTGCGGCTCACGGGCGACAAGGACGGCGGACACGTGAGTCGCTCGAGGGGCACAGGGACAGCTCGGCGCCCGCGACGCCGCGCTGGTGGAGGGCGCCGTGCGCTGGGAGCCCGCCGCCGCGCTGCGGTACCGCCTGCTGGTGCGGCTCACGGGCGACAAGGACGGCGGACACGTGAGTCGCTCGAGGGGGACAGGGACAGCTCGGCGCCCGCGACGCCGCGCTGGTGGAGGGCGCCGTGCGCTGGGAGCCCGCCGCCGCGCTGCGGTACCGCCTGCTGGTGCGGCTCACGGGCGACAAGGACGGCGGACACGTGAGTCGCTCGAGGGGGACAGGGACAGCTCGGCGCCCGCGACGCCGCGCTGGTGGAGGGCGCCGTGCGCTGGGAGCCCGCCGCCGCGCTGCGGTACCGCCTGCTGGTGCGGCTCACGGGCGACAAGGACGGCGGACACGTGAGTCGCTCGAGGGGCACAGGGACAGCTCGGCGCCCGCGACGCCGCGCTGGTGGAGGGCGCCGTGCGCTGGGAGCCCGCCGCCGCGCTGCGGTACCGCCTGCTGGTGCGGCTCACGGGCGACAAGGACGGCGGACACGTGAGTCGCTCGAGGGGGACAGGGACAGCTCGGCGCCCGCGACGCCGCGCTGGTGGAGGGCGCCGTGCGCTGGGAGCCCGCCGCCGCGCTGCGGTACCGCCTGCTGGTGCGGCTCACGGGCGACAAGGACGGCGGACACGTGAGTCGCTCGAGGGGGACAGGGACAGCTCGGCGCCCGCGACGCCGCGCTGGTGGAGGGCGCCGTGCGCTGGGAGCCCGCCGCCGCGCTGCGGTACCGCCTGCTGGTGCGGCTCACGGGCGACAAGGACGGCGGACACGTGAGTCGCTCGAGGGGGACAGGGACAGCTCGGCGCCCGCGACGCCGCGCTGGTGGAGGGCGCCGTGCGCTGGGAGCCCGCCGCCGCGCTGCGGTACCGCCTGCTGGTGCGGCTCACGGGCGACAAGGACGGCGGACACGTGAGTCGCTCGAGGGGGACAGGGACAGCTCGGCGCCCGCGACGCCGCGCTGGTGGAGGGCGCCGTGCGCTGGGAGCCCGCCGCCGCGCTGCGGTACCGCCTGCTGGTGCGGCTCACGGGCGACAAGGACGGCGGACACGTGAGTCGCTCGAGGGGGACAGGGACAGCTCGGCGCCCGCGACGCCGCGCTGGTGGAGGGCGCCGTGCGCTGGGAGCCCGCCGCCGCGCTGCGGTACCGCCTGCTGGTGCGGCTCACGGGCGACAAGGACGGCGGACACGTGAGTCGCTCGAGGGGGACAGGGACAGCTCGGCGCCCGCGACGCCGCGCTGGTGGAGGGCGCCGTGCGCTGGGAGCCCGCCGCCGCGCTGCGGTACCGCCTGCTGGTGCGGCTCACGGGCGACAAGGACGGCGGACACGTGAGTCGCTCGAGGGGGACAGGGACAGCTCGGCGCCCGCGACGCCGCGCTGGTGGAGGGCGCCGTGCGCTGGGAGCCCGCCGCCGCGCTGCGGTACCGCCTGCTGGTGCGGCTCACGGGCGACAAGGACGGCGGACACGTGAGTCGCTCGAGGGGGACAGGGACATTATATCTACGGCTGTAGTTGCCCTGAATACCAATAAATAAATAGTTGACTGAGACACAAACGCATATTGCCTCTATTTGCGATAACCCCATATGTATAAAACAAGGTAACTCTTGAAATGGCGCTTGCAACAGTGCCGAAATATCGGGAACTCAAAAATACAAATTTACATGGTAAATATCCCATTTCAAATCGTAATTCTAATGTAAATGACCATGTAAGCTTGAAACCATGAATAATGTTCATTATTTTAGACCCAGACTCGTCTATTCATTCCGATCTTGCCTCTCTGCCCAAACTACACCCTGCATTGCAATGTATTACACGGCGACCCTGTCATGTATTGTTCGCAGTCGGTACGCCTTCGTCAGTTAGAAGTGGTACGCCCTCTGGGAGCGGCGCGTCTCGCGCCCGTGCCCTACGTAACCGAGTCCGCGCGGCTCGCGTTGTTGTTGCCGGTGTTGTTGGACCAACACCAACAACAACAACAACAACAACAGCTGGACGAGGCGGCCGCTTTCCTGACGCGTTACGAATCTGTCTGTCTGCAGAAGGATAAGAATACACATCTGTATATAGTAAGTACCTTTTTTTTTTTTTTTTCGACGGGGGAAAATCCGTTATGGATACCTCCGCACCGTGGGGGCGGCGCGGTGGTTATGTCGGACTTGCACCGACTAAAAACCCCCGCTTGTCCTCCTCAACCCATTTCGGGCGGCTCTGGGATCTCCTACGGAACGCACCAGTGCCGCCCTAGAGTCCACTTATGTGGGTCCCTCTATGTTTCTATGACGATCGTAGCCCCCAACTACGACCGTCTACGACCCCGAGGACCCCCTTTTAGTCGCCTTAAAATCTGCTGTTATTAAAAACTACTTCGTTAATCGATTATACGTCAGTCTCGAAGTCGTTCCCGGCGTGTGAAGAGCTTCATCAATAGTAGATTGTGTCTCAAGGGAGCAAAATGATATATTTACGGCGAGGGCGGTATATTGAATTCTGAGTAGAGCGAAAGATTGAGCGTAGCGAGGGATTCAAATGTTTACGCCCAAGACGTGTACGGTACGGATTCAGAGGAATTTCCTTCCACGGACGCTCCGGTTGTGGAATGAGCTCCCTGCCGAGGTTTTCCCGAGGTATTACAGTATGGGGTTCTTCAAGAAAAGGGTGTATAAATCTTTAAAGCGTCGGCAACGCGCATTGACACCCCAGGAGTTGCAAGCGTCCATAGGCTACGGTGACCGATTACCATCAGGCGGGCCGTACACTTGTTTGCCACCGACGTGATATTAAAAAAAACACATTTTCACACTTCAGTCATTGTTTCCCTCGAATGAGGGATCAAAGCCGTACTTTTGCTTCCCTCATTTCAGGGCAGCAATGACTATTTTCTTCATACAAAGTGTGAAAAGCATTATGTGCCAGCGGTAGCAGATATTTCATGTTTTTAACAGCGGTCCTCATAGGCGGTGTGAAAAGTATTTTTTTAATTATTTTTTTTTTTTGTCTACTGTTTTTTTCTTCTGTTACACAACTAACTAGGTCAATCAACTTTTTCTTGTTGTTATTCTGTTTCGTCAGCGAGGAGACAACAGTAACCGAGTTTCTTACAAAAATGATTATACTTAATATCGACTTCAAGCATGCCTAAGAGATGACCCAAGTCCAAATGGATTTATGCTCATGGCTAAAACTCATATGTTTGGTTGATTTTTACTCTATAAAATCAGTTTTAAAGAGTGACCCAGGTGACGTAACCATGGTGACGTGTATCAAAGAATAGTTCAACACAGTGAATTTTCAAATTTCATAAAGGGTCGGCAACGCGTACGTGACTCCTTTGGAGTTGCAGGCGTCTATAGGCTGCGGTGGCCGCTCACCATCAGGTGGACCGTACGCTTGTTTGCCATCGGCGTTGTATTAAAAAAAAAGTTGATCCACCCAACTAATATCGATAAAAAAATGTTTCTTACACTACCTAGATCGCGACATTTGTTTTGCCGCAAAAACTTCGAGCTCTTACAACAATAAGTAGTAAATCTAAATACTCTATCAAGAGATCTGGATATATATTTTTTTTATTTATTACTATATAGAGGTACAATTTTACAATTAGTGTTTGTCCCACAAAACGGTTTACACAGTTTGACTGTGGGATCGGTGTCTCTTCGGTAACTAAATTCACATACATGACTATTACTATATACTATCACTATTTATTAGTGTCTACTATGCTATTTAAGAAATAATTAAATAATTTTCTTTTATATGTTGCTCTATTGGCCTCCAGTCTAATATCGGCTGGCACGCAGTTTAAAATGTAGGGTATGCGTTTCCGCAGGCATCTATCGCCATAGTAGTTGGTTACCCTTGGTATATCGTACTTGCCCGCAGCTACCGACCTGCTGCCGTAAGTGTGACATAAATGAGATAGGCCATGTTCTTGACTCCCATGGTGATTACATGTCTTAAAAAGTTTGTTATAATCCGTTTTACATTTATTTTTAGTCTTTTATTGATGTATTTAATGGTTCGATTCCGTCAGTGAGGCGAAAATTAGCGAACTTATTTTTTAAACCACTTTGACTCCAATTCTATTTTATCAGAGCAGACTGTTTTTTTATATATTTTTTTACTCTAATTAGCAGGCTGCGATATCACCGAGTGCTTTAGTTCGTATATAAAGAGGCTTAATATTATCACTAGATCATAATTCCATAACCCAGCTAAGCTTTGGTGTGTATACAATCTTCTTTTTCCCGTTATTATTTAGTTCATTCTGTTAAGAACAGCGCCATCTAGTATTCCACACTGGAACCACTAGATGGCTTATTTAAGTGAATCTCTTAGATCCTTACATAGGAAATTAGTTAAGTATATAGTTTAAGATATTGTCGACAGAGGTCGCTATAATAAAAACCGCCTTGTTATTACGATAATTAGATTTAATCACTTTGCCAATATACACGAAAGGAAGTACACGCTGTTTCTCTTTGACCTGCCCACCTGTCCAACGCCACCCGAGCCACCCACAGTTCTTCACATTCTGAATAGCAAAGTGTGAATGTGTACGTAAAGTTGGTTAAATTCCTTGTTTTGTTTCTATCTGTGAGTTCCTTTAATTGGCTTTGTATTATTATCTAAATCTCTTATCATAATCTAGTAGCTGTTGGTACTCCTTAAAATAAATAAATAAATAAAATCATGATATACTTGGGTGGATCAACTATTCTTTGTTGCTCGTTACCATGGTTACGTCTCCTGAGTCACTCTTTAAAACTGTGATTTTATAGGGTTTAAATCTACCAAACATGAGCTTTAGCGATGAGCATAAATCCATTTGGACATGGGTCATCTCTTGAGCATGCTTGAAGTCCATATTATAAACATTTTTCTAAGAAACTCAGTTACTGTTACGTACGTATATATTTACGTACGTAATACGTATATATTTATAATATGTATTTATTATATGTTATAGTTGTTATATATTTATTTGGTTTTGGTTTTAGCTATAAGTTTCCTTATTGAAAAGTTTTAGTACACTGTGTAAGTTTGTCTATCTCATTCTCCCACTATACACTCAATCCCTCAAAGGTTAGCTGGAAGAGATCCCTCATAGGGATAAGTTCGCCTTTGTACTCTAATCTTATGTGACATGTATATTGTTTTAACCTGTTATTGTGTACAATAAAGTGCTTACATACATACATACTGTTGTCTCCTCGCTGACGGGACAGAATAACAACAAGAAAAAGTTGATTGAGCCACTTGTCAACAGGTTTTGGTGTCTCCAAGCCCGGAGCCCGAGGCGTCCTCGCTGCGCACGGCGGCGGCGGCGCTCGCGACCCGCTACCGGACCACTATAGACGTCGTGTCGACCACACTGCCCGCATACTCCGACGATACGGAGATACAGAGGGCTGCGAGGGCTGGGAGGGCCGCGATGGAGGTAATTAACTCAACTCCATTTACATACATTCGACACTAATTAATGAAAGTAAAGCTGCGTTGACTGCGTTAAAAGTGCAGGAGTTCGAGTTCGTGAGCTCGTTGAAGTCATTTTGAGAACGAGCCTGTATCGTATTGGGCGGAGATGGCTATAACGATACCGTTTTTGATGCTGTTACGGCCATCTCCGCCCCGGACCGGCGCGATATTGTAAAGTTGGTCCTTACCTACACCTTTTGAGCACATAAAAGAGGATTTACTGTATGGGTGTAGATAAAATATATAACGTTGTAACCGGCCACCCTCTAGTAACTGGCCACTAGCAAAAATATGCACAGAGCAAACCAATGAGAGTTATCGTTTTTGTGCTCACCAGTTGGCAGCACTGTCGAGTAAGGTCTAGCTATTGGCTATTATGGGCATGAGAACGAAGTTTACATTTAAATCATATTTAATACCGATCGAATGACGACCGCTTTAGCCTAGTTGGTAGTGACCCTGCCTTCGAAGCTGGAGGTCCCGGGTTCGAATCCCGGTCAGGGCATGTATTTGTGTGATGAACACGAATATTTGTTCCTGAGTTTTGGATGTTTTCTATGTATTTAAGTATCTATTTATCTATATAAGTATGTATATCGTCACTTGGTACCCATAGTACAACCTTTGCTTAGTTTGGGACTAGGTTGATTTGTGTAAGATTGTCAAAAAAAAATACAAAATTTATTGTAAACTCCGTCCAGAAATATAAAGAAAGAAAAACCATTTATTCATTAAAGCACATAAAACCGGTCTTAATAATAAAATTGGGCGTGGTGGGTCATCTCTTGAGCATGCTTAAAGTCCATATTATAATCATTTTTCTAAGAAACTCGGTTACTGTTGTCTCCTTGCTGACGGGACAGAATAACAACAAGAAAAAGTTGATTGACACTTATACTGTGAGAATTTGAAGACTCATAATCATAATCATAATCATTTATTTTGCAAAAACATACACAGATGGTACAGTAGTCATGTCAGTGGTATTACATTTTCATGAATGCATGTTCCGCCACAGCTGGCATGCAAAATTATTAAGATTAAAACAATTACAATAATTCGGTATCGATAAAATTTACATTCACATTTAAATTGTACTTTGGATATACATAAAAAGAAATAGAAAAAAGTAGCTCAAACCGTTTGTCTGTATAACCTATTTGACAGACGACTGACGGACGGACGTGTGACAGTAATTGGTTTGGCCAAATTAAATAAAAAATATACACCTGCACATAATTCATCACATCACACACACTTTCTATAAACTGTAAATAAAAAATATTTAATTCCTGAACGTATCCTTCCCAAACGCATCCTTTCCTTTTTACCTCAAATTGGCAATAATACTTCCGGCGCCGACCAACCCGTGACGTCACGTCGGTCGCCATATTGATGCAAAAAAACTCGAACACGCGCGCGCATCTCTACCGCAAAACTTATAAAAACCTCAAATAAATCTCTCAAACTCGTACAAACTAACTAAAATCATAAAACCCGCAAGTGAATCAATCAAAAATAAATGTAAGTGATCAGGATCGCCGAAGAAACTGCACCAGGCACCTTGATACAACACCATCATCATCCACGAGGTACAGTAGTACCCAACTGATATGGCTTACCGATGTACCTGCGCAGAAGATGAATTTTTAAAGCGCGGGAAATTCTATTGACCAATCGGCACGCTCCACGCACCGCGCTTCTTGTTCCTGTACCGCTATTGGTCCGCAGCTGCCGCCATGTTAGCGCGCGCCGCGTGGCATGTTAGTCAGCCGCCATACTTCTGATCGAGTGCACGCGATTATAAACAGTGTATTATGAACCTTATAGCAGTGATCTAAGGTTAATTGTAAGTTTTAAGCATTCTTTCGTTAATCTTCGGAGCGATACTTTCTTTTCTGCGCGAACGAAGATTCACGACTCGCCTTATCAGTTGGGTACTACTGTAATCCCTTTTTATCCTCACTTAAATTCCCTCATCCGCTTCAGTAATAGGGTTCCGTTTGGACCCTACGGAACCCTAAAGAGTGTCAATGCCGCATTCACCCGTATAATCACTTCCAGGCGGGGCTTCCGCGGATGCCGCGGGAGGCGCTCGTGTTGCTCGCTGACGTCGCCATGGAGTTCAATGAGGATTTCCTCAATCGGGTAAGGGTTTTTTTTTATTTGGAGATCCAACAGCTAGAAGACAAGAACAATATCGTCGGCAAAAAGCACCATACAAGACAATACATTGTTATGGAAATGTACGGCTTTTGTTATTGACTTAAAGTTTCGAATTCAAATTTACTGATTTCAAACCCTGCTCGGAGTTTAATTAAATTTTATTTCGAGGGGAAATTAAATAGGTAATTAAGTAGGTAAGAAATTTGAGTGAAAACACCCCATTTATATCGCCAGGCCCGCATGAACAGCATACCGGGCGTGCAGTGGTACCTGCCCGCCGGCTTCGCGCGCTACAACACGTACACGCACCCGCGCGTCGTGGCGCCCGACGGCACGCGCCCGCAGCACCACACGGGGCGGTTCACGCCGCGCGCACCCGTGCTCGCCGTCTACAAGCAGGACTACCAGCAGGGTGCGTACTTCTAGGACGGGTGCCCGCTGTACAGTGTACAGTGTACCCGCCCGCCGGCTTCGCGCGCTACAACACGTACACGCACCCGCGCGTCGTGGCGCCCGACGGCACGCGCCCGCAGCACCACACGGGGCGGTTCACGCCGCGCGCACCCGTGCTCGCCGTCTACAAGCAGGACTACCAGCAGGGTGCGTACTTCTAGGACGGGTGCCCGCTGTACAGTGTACAGTGTACCCGCCCGCCGGCTTCGCGCGCTACAACACGTACACGCACCCGCGCGTCGTGGCGCCCGACGGCACGCGCCCGCAGCACCACACGGGGCGGTTCACGCCGCGCGCACCCGTGCTCGCCGTCTACAAGCAGGACTACCAGCAGGGTGCGTACTTCTAGGACGGGTGCCCGCTGTACAGTGTACAGTGTACCCGCCCGCCGGCTTCGCGCGCTACAACACGTACACGCACCCGCGCGTCGTGGCGCCCGACGGCACGCGCCCGCAGCACCACACGGGGCGGTTCACGCCGCGCGCACCCGTGCTCGCCGTCTACAAGCAGGACTACCAGCAGGGTGCGTACTTCTAGGACGGGTGCCCGCTGTACAGTGTACAGTGTACCCGCCCGCCGGCTTCGCGCGCTACAACACGTACACGCACCCGCGCGTCGTGGCGCCCGACGGCACGCGCCCGCAGCACCACACATTTTATTTTTTATATTTGCAAATTGATGTATATTTAAATAATATTCCGAAATGTTATGTTGGCAGCGTCGTCGATGTGGCAGGCGTCGGGCGGCGCGGCGACGGCGTCGGCGGCGCGCGTGCTGGCGGCGGCGCGCCTGCGCGGGCTGCGCGCGCCCGAGCCCGGGCTCGTGCTGGCGCCGGCGCGCGCGCCCTGCCGACACTCACAGGTACCGTCCACGGGGAGGGGGGGCGGCCTGCGCGGGCTGCGCGCGCCCGAGCCCGGGCTCGTGCTGGCGCCGGCGCGCGCGCCCTGCCGACACTCACAGGTACCGTCCACGGGGAGGGGGGGCGGCCTGCGCGGGCTGCGCGCGCCCGAGCCCGGGCTCGTGCTGGCGCCGGCGCGCGCGCCCTGCCGACACTCACAGGTACCGTCCACGGGGAGGGGGGGCGGCCTGCGCGGGCTGCGCGCGCCCGAGCCCGGGCTCGTGCTGGCGCCGGCGCGCGCGCCCTGCCGACACTCACAGGTACCGTCCACGGGGAGGGGGGGCGGCCTGCGCGGGCTGCGCGCGCCCGAGCCCGGGCTCGTGCTGGCGCCGGCGCGCGCGCCCTGCCGACACTCACAGGTACCGTCCACGGGGAGGGGGGGCGGCCTGCGCGGGCTGCGCGCGCCCGAGCCCGGGCTCGTGCTGGCGCCGGCGCGCGCGCCCTGCCGACACTCACAGGTACCGTCCACGGGGAGGGGGGGCGGCCTGCGCGGGCTGCGCGCGCCCGAGCCCGGGCTCGTGCTGGCGCCGGCGCGCGCGCCCTGCCGACACTCACAGGTACCGTCCACGGGGAGGGGGGGCGGCCTGCGCGGGCTGCGCGCGCCCGAGCCCGGGCTCGTGCTGGCGCCGGCGCGCGCGCCCTGCCGACACTCACAGGTACCGTCCACGGGGAGGGGGGGCGGCCTGCGCGGGCTGCGCGCGCCCGAGCCCGGGCTCGTGCTGGCGCCGGCGCGCGCGCCCTGCCGACACTCACAGGTACCGTCCACGGGGAGGGGGGGCGGCCTGCGCGGGCTGCGCGCGCCCGAGCCCGGGCTCGTGCTGGCGCCGGCGCGCGCGCCCTGCCGACACTCACAGGTACCGTCCACGGGGAGGGGGGGCGGCCTGCGCGGGCTGCGCGCGCCCGAGCCCGGGCTCGTGCTGGCGCCGGCGCGCGCGCCCTGCCGACACTCACAGGTACCGTCCACGGGGAGGGGGGGCGGCCTGCGCGGGCTGCGCGCGCCCGAGCCCGGGCTCGTGCTGGCGCCGGCGCGCGCGCCCTGCCGACACTCGCAGGTACCGTCCACGGGGAGGGGGGGGCGGCCTGCGCGGGCTGCGCGCGCCCGAGCCCGGGCTCCAGGCCGGGGGATTAAAATACAACTTTGCACCCTTGTATAACAATAGTTATTTGTTATACATGAGTGCAAAGTTGTATTATAACTGCGAGTGTGGAATTGAAACACGAGCTAGCGAATGGATTCTAGGATTGAACCACGAGCTAGCGAGTGGATTCTATGGTTGAACCGCGAGTAAAGCGAGTGGTTCGAACATAGAATCCTGAGCGTAGCGAGTGTTGCAACACACGAGACGTAAAATAACTTTGCAGCCGTGTATAACACAAATCTTTTCACCTCACTAGAGCGAGGATTTTTTTTTCCTCCTCGTCCTAACGTTGACAGTTGCATCCTAAATATAGTTGTCCACTACCTAATCCCGAGATTTGATGTAGGTACTAGTTTTTTAACGCAACAGCACAATATAAAATTATTGTTGCTGGACTGTCTGGACTGGCCTTTACATGTTATTACGTTTAAAAAGTTACAAATTCCGCATTCGGATTTCAAATATTCTTTGCACTCTTGTCGATAAAATGCAGTTTTGCTATCTGTTTTTAAAGAATAAAAAAGGGCTTTCCGAGCTAGTGAGGTTAAAATAACTATTAATTCACTGGTATTATCAATACTTTTGTCATAATTTATTTATTTTATTTATTTATTTAAATATGAAACAAACGGTCATACAAAAAATATTGTTACAGATTTTTATCTTAATGTAGACCTATAGTTTCCATTTTTATTAAACATATATCTCAAACAATATAGCACGAAGAAAGTACCTATCTAGGTTAAGCTAAATACGGAATTTAGTGACTACACATAATTTGCGAAATCATGTTTACGAAAAATACCTACTGTGAAAGGCAAGGTTTGATCTAAATTTTAACAATACTGATGACTTACAAACGTGAAACATAGTAATACATCTTTAAGCGCCAAGATTTTACTCATTCCAAGTTTTGAATACATTTTTTAACGAACATATGGTACAGTTAAATATGTCTACATTTTTTACTTTGTCATTATCATTATAGAGTGCACATGCACGCTTAATAAACATATTTTTGGAATAGTTTGTTCTACTACGTGGGATGGAGAATAAATGTTTGTATCCGAGACGACATCGGCGTTCTTTATTACCTGGAACTCTTATACAGATCTCTTTTAACAAGCTGGGGGCGTCAATATGACAATTTATTATTTTAAATAACAGAACCGAATCAACACAGTCTCTCCGACACTCAAGGGACTGCATTTTATGACGGTTTAAAGATTCCACATAGTCTTTGTATTCAATACCGCACTTGAAATCAAGGGACTTTAGGAACTTTTTTTGCAATTTCTCTATCCTGTCAATATGAATGCTGTAATGGGGTTTCCAAACCGCGCATGCAAACTCAAGCCGACTTCGTACATAACTATTATAAAGAATTTTAAGAGTTAAGGTGTTCCTGAAAGGTTTACCAATTCGCAATATCATACCTAATTGTTTAAAAGACTTAGATAAGATGGAATCGATATGAGGTACAAATGATAATTTGTCGTCCATCACGACTCCGAGATCACGAATCTCCTTTACTCTTACCAGATCCTGGTTACATAATTTGTAATTAAAGTTAGACGATGTTTTTTTTCTAGAAAAACTAATTGTATTACACTTATCTGTGTTTAAAAACAAATTATTCTTTCTACAGAAAGTCTCAAAGCTATATAGATCATTTTGTAATAGTTCACAATCTGTAGGATTACGAATAACTTTATAAATTTTTGCATCATCTGCATAAAGAAGAACACATGAGTGAGATATAGATTTTACGATATCGTTTATATATAAAGTAAACAATAGGGGCCCTAGGTGGGAGCCTTGGGGGACGCCTGAGCTGATATATTTACTTTGAGAGGCAAACCCTGCGACTACCACTGATTGTGTGCGATTTTCAACATATGACTTAATCCAACGAAACAAATCACCATGTATACCGAGTCCCCAAAGCTTACATAATAAGGTATAGTGACATATTTTGTCAAATGCTTTGGAAAAATCGGTATACACGGCGTCCACAGAGAATCCATCATCCATAGCTTGTAATATATCATTGGTGAAAGTTAACAAATTTGTATCAACTGAACGGCCTTTGTAGAAACCATGTTGATTGGGTATTATGTGGTGTCGCACAACAGCAGCTAATTGGTCAGTAACTATTTTTTCTAGGAGTTTGCTAAATTGACATAATTTAGATATAGGTCGATACTTTTCAATATTACGACTTACCGGACCCTTTGGCACAGGAGTTATCCAGGCTTTTTTCCAAACAGCAGGGACACAACCTGCCTTAATAGATTTTTTAAAAACCTGCCTTAATAATTTGAAATGTATACAATGTATGCCCAAAATTCTTTCTTCAGGCGCACTTGTAATATGTATAACGAAATGCTTAATGACATAGACATTTTTGCTCATAGTTTGTCCTCTTTCAAGAATAAAGTTCGGCAATGTTTGTTTTCTAGATAATAAGTATGAAGTGAAGGAAAATATTGTTTTTAATAATCTCTTTTACTTTAGTTAAACTACTTTGCATGAGTACACAACTTAATAGCTAATTATAACGGCACCTGTAACTTATTTAGTCAATAATTGTTACTTAGTAATATATGAATCTTTAGGCCTAATCTGCGTCCATTTTTGTATGAATTCTTTTGTACATGGCTGTTTGTTTTCTAAATAAACTAAAAAAAAAAAAAATGAAAACATTTTAAAACTTACAAGGCCTCTGGCGCAACCCGATCTTAATCTCGTTGGATGTTTCCAGGAACGCGGCTCGTGTCTGGCGAGACTCCGAGACTCTGGCGAGTTCGAGTTACTCGAGCTGGGAGCGAAACACGCGCTCGCCAAACTGGAGCTCGAGGTGAAGGCAGAGAGCGAGTAGACCGGCCAGTAGACACACCGTACAACATGATGTCATACGCGATAGAGAATATGCATGCGGAATGTATAATTATAAGATTATTATTTTTTTTATTCAGAAACAAACAGTCTTTAATATATACAGGCCAATTAGCTAATAGCTAAATAATAATAATATAACAAGACCTACAGTTTCCTATATTTTTCACTAATTACATGTAACTAAATCACTATTATAACAACTAAGATTCAGATTCAGATTATTTATTGGTAAAAATAAAAACATTTACAAGTCATGAATAATAACTGAACAGACACAAGTATTTAAAAATTTCTTAGTAAGTACGCATATGTTACAGTCAGTGATTTCTTTGCAGAAATTCGTTTACATTATAACATGCCAGTTCGGTGAGCATATTTTTTAATTTCTTTACAAAACTACTTACTGTTAACAAATATCATACTTTGCAGCACTTATTAGTCAATTTACAAATTAAATGTAAAAATCTTGAAATATCAACATAAGAGCATCTAATACATGTATTTAACACTACTTTAACAAGGCACATATCTGTTCCTTAAATGTTGTTAACGAACTGCCAAACAAATCTGCATCCATACATTTTTCATTATAAGATGTCAAATTATGACAAAAAAAAGTAAATTAATAAATCGATCAACTATTCTTTAGATGATAAGACATCAATCAGGGCTATCGCGTATGAATTCGCCGCTAGAGGCGCTAGTGTAGCGCGAGGTCTCCGAAATGTCAAATGTCACTGTTTGTGGTTGCGCTACGTGGGTTAATATCTAATTGGAACAATATGGTGAGTATTTTGCAATACCTGAGCTTGATTATGGCAAATATGAGTTAAGGGTCAATGACTGTCAGGGCTTTGAGATAGTTTTGTCTTTCGGAAACTGATTTCCCCCTTTTTTCCGAACAAAACGGGACTGTCGGATTTTTTGCTGTACTTTGAAATCAATTTTTATCTTTTGTGTTGTTCTAATTACAAGTTCCATACACACATTTGGTCCTCTAAAAACTGGTTCGAATGGCATCATGAAAAAATGATGCATATTCTCTATAATGTGCCAAGCGCGTGTAGACTAGCCACACCACCGTATAGCTCGGCACGGATGTAGAACCGACATGGTGTCATAGACAATTATGAGCAGAGATCGAACAAATTTGCGTCATTGCTCGTAATAATGTGGACATGACTCAAAATTAATCAAAATGTTATTCAATTAATTATTTCTTGAAATAAAATTTTGAATTTCCGGAGATAATTGTTTATACGTGCTTATAATTATTAGCAAAATGTTATTTAAAGTGGTTATCGTTTACGAAAATGTTTTTATATAATATAGAATACGATTTTAAACTGACACGATTATTTACACTAGAAATAATACCCAACAACTACTACAGTAGAATCCGCTTACAGCGACTCCGCTTTTAACATTTGACCGCTTTTAACGACTTCGAAATCACCGCACATTAGATTTCATACCAAACATTTTCAAAGTAAATCAGTCCGTTTTGTGCGACGTTCTGTCCCTGTCCCTTGACTGTTGCTTTATCCGGATTCCACTGTACATGGTAAATATCCTGCTATGATTATTATTTCTGACGAAGATTTTTTCTAGTGGATTGCGAGCGGAGTTTTTCAGCACTTAAATATATTTTTTATGTAAAAATAAATAGACTGATTGCAGAAAATTTTGAAACAGAATACTTATTATTTTTATATTGATATATACTTTAACAAACTTATGAATTTATTGACTAGGAATCAAATTATATGTCACTAGCGACCCGCCCCGGCTTCGCACGGGTGCACTATTTAATGGATATTATTATACATGTAAATGACGGCTGTTTGACTTCATTCATAATTGCACACGTTTATAAACCTTCCTCTTCAATCACTCTATCTATTAAAAAAACCGCATCAAAATCCGTTGCGTAGTTTTAAAGATTTAAGCATACATAGGGATATAGGGATTAGGGACAGAGAAAGCGACTTTGTTTTATACTATGTAGTGAAGTAAGAAATTAATTAATTGATTAACATTTTGATTAATTTTGGAGTCATGTCCACATTATTGCCAGCAATCACGCAAATTATTCCGATCTCTGATAATTTATAGTACACATCGCTGCACCAATATTACAGAGTTCTATGTTTCGCTTTTAACCAGTTGCAAATTGAAACTTGTCATAGTGACATGAAGTCTAATATTAACTACTCCAGAAATGTAACATAGAACCCTGTAATAGTGGGGCAGGCACGTATCCAGACTTTTGGTTCGGGGGGGGACAAGTATTGAAACAACCATGTGAACTGTGTAAAACTCGCTGTAATCACTGTAAACAGACGGCTAAGATCGTATTCGGGGGGGGGGGGGGGATAAATCCCAACTATCCCCCCCTCTGGATACGTGCCTGTAGTGGGACATCTATGCCCCAATCCCATGCAAGATCTATCTTGTGACGTGCGCGGATTGTACCTGTAAGATCACCGTTATTTTATGTAGAGTAGTTAGTCACTTTTGTATGAGCAAATTGTGTCATTTCATAGTTTAAGATACCTAACTTGTTGTAGACTCGCCGCTGCTTGCGTAAGACAAGAAAGAGAAAGAAATATGAACAAGAATTCACTTTTATCTAACTACACAGAATAATATGACAATATGCATTCTTTAGGTATATATGAATATGTGTCAATTATGGAATAAATGTATTTTTGTACTTTCGACCCTGTTTTATTTTAACCCTTATTCAGCATGTAACATAACACAGAGACCAAATACATATACATAATGCACTGTGTTGAGAGCGAGAGACCTAAATTTGTCCCTTCTACTGTCAAATTTTATAAACGGACAGCCCATCTGGGGAAGTACCTCCGTCTTGCAGACGACCACATCCATAATAACATTATGTACTATACAAGTCTATAGTGTTGTGTTTCTGGAGGTGAGCAAGGTTGCCAGAGCTCCCGAGGATGTACTGTATTGAGAGCGAGGGACCTAAATTTGTCCCTTCTGCTGTCATCACAGTGAATTCTCAAATATAAACATAAAGGGTCGGTAACGCGTACGTGATTCCTTTGGAGTTGCGGGCGTCTATAGGCTGCGGTGGCCGCTTACCATCAGGTGGACCGTACGCTTGTTTGCCACCGGCGTTGTATAAAAAAAGGACCGGCAACGCGGTCGTGACGTAGTTGCGGGCGTCTATAGGCTGCGGTGTCCGCTTACCATCAGGTGAACCGTGCCACGGACGTTGTATGAAAAAACAAATACAAAATTTTTGATACAATAATTTCGATTTGGCACACACTGTGTGTCACAGATATCTATCACCTGTGGAGTGAGCTTGTGTGGCGCTCATGACATTCTGGTTTTGCCGCGGTTTTGCGTATCTATTTACATAAATGTCATTGTTTTGTGTGACCTCAGACTAACATCAAATAATAATATCAGTACCGAACGAGATTGGTCGTATACAATTTTGTATAAAAGCGACAGAGAGAAATATAATTTGTTGTTCATATTGTTATTATAGTTTCACTTTTATTTATTTATTTAGGGAAACTAACAGGCATAAACAACACATTATAGTCAATCAAGACATAGAACCATAAGCCAAACAGTTTCCACAGCTAATTATTAACATACTTGTTGCTCAGACCGAAATAACATTTTTTTACTTTTACAAACTATTTCATATGCCGTTGTGGCAGACAAACGATTACACGCTCAAGTATGATGGTATGGTATGGCCGACAGTCATCTAATCTAATCCAACGATTTTTAAAAAGTTCGCAATTTATCTGCATAAGAGCTTTTCCGTCCCTCTTGGTGCAACGCATATAGGATCTATAGATATATTTACTCTGTGTGTGTGACGTTATCACACAAAATTGTTGTATCTCTTCTTATTTGTTAATTAATATACAGCCAATGCGTCATGAAAGAGTTTTTTTAGATAACTCGAACAGCGCTAACAGCGGAAATGAATGGCGGCCGGATTTAAAAAGCTAAACTAAGGGGCTACCGCGACTGAAAACAAACGAAGTTCGAATATCTCCCTCTCTGTCGCACGGATTAGCAAGTGCGACAGAGAGGGAGATATTCGAACTTCGTTCGTTTTTAGTCGCGGTAGCCCCTCTGTCATGTCCGCGTCAGCTGTCAAAACAAGTTCGCGAGGTGCGGTTGATGGCTGCTGCCATTCGCGTAGGTTCTCGAAGCACGCGACGATAGCTGCACGGCTGTAGAGCGCGGCATGTTAGTGATACACGCGTGACAAGTGTTCAGTCGGCGCGGGCTCGCGGCGTTCGCACTCATCAGGTGGGTTTGTTTACGTCGGCCATGTGACTCGCTGTAACTGCGTCGCGACCATTGTAAATCCAGTTAGCGCTGGCTGCTTAACCTGTGTCTGTTGCAGGACCCGCATCATGCGAGGCGTCACGGACACTAACGGTTATGGTAAGTACGCTTGGAGTCTTAAAAGTACCCACCTAAAACGTGATTTACACGAGGCTAACTCGATATTATTCTGTATGGCTGCACATTTCCCACATTGTCAATGTCATGTTGTATGTTAAGGACAGCTCTCTTTCATGTTTATTGTTTTGTAATTTCATGTTGTTTCCTGGTTGCCCTGAAAATCAGCGTCATGATTTTCATGACACTATGCTGAGCGGCACCCATTTTGGTACTAAATAGGTACCTATTTACTATATACAAGAATGTGTAAACAACTTGTAACAAATAAATATTTCTTTCTTTCTTTATTTTCATTACGATCATTTTCACGTAGTTACTTCTTTACCTAACGATCTCATATACTTTGTACATCTAAGACAGCATAGTTTCGTGATATTCGGTCCTAATCATTACATATTTGATTCATTAACAAAAAAATCCACCCTTATGTGTTTCGTCAGCGTCAGCGAGTATTACTTGCAATATTGTGTATATTATGTCTTATTGACTGTCAACACAGTATCTCATTCTCTGTGAAGATTTATGTTTAAACTTGCTAGATGTCTGTCTTAAACTAGATGTCTGTCTTAAATAAGATATTTAATATGTCTAAAGCGCAATTTAAAAAACAAATCTTAAATGTTATTGGAAGAATGGTAATATTATATGGCAATTAGGCTAAAGTACTTGGTAATATTCAATTTCCCGCTCGTTACGAGTATGTGTTCTTTTGTAAGTTTTGTAACATTTCTTTGCAACTTTTTCGGATGTAATATCTTCTATAGGGTAGTGCATAAATAATATAAATTTTATGTCTTGGTGAGAGCTGTTGAGGAGCTAGATGAATATATAACATTAACCTAAAATATGTTACTTCAATTTGTACATCTATCTCTGTTTGTCTCTCCAAATAAATAAATAAATAAATAAACACGGGTGTTTAGACACTATTTATAACTTATCATCGGCTTATAAAACTGACCTTTACTAAACAGTATTAAACTGGAGCTATTGTTCCGTATAATTGAATTACGAGCTCAATGTCAAGGTGTTTGTGGAATGCAAGCCTGTTAAAGTCTCGGTTGACCATTGTGAGTGTGACTATACTTTCCATGACACACTTAAAGATTGTTTTGCGCAGGTTCCTGTTTATGTCATCTTTGTTATGATTTCACAAACAATACTGTAATGGAAATACCATAAAATTCCTTTGATAACTCAGTTCGTAGAACTTGACGACCGGTTTAGCCTAGTGGGTAGTGCACCTGCCTGTGAAGCTGACGGTCCTGGGTTCGAATCCCGGTCAGGGCAAATATTTGTGTGATGAGCATGAATATTTGTTTCTGAGTCTTGGATGTTTTCTATGTATTTAAGTATTTATATCTATTAAATATATCGTCGTCTAGTACCCATAACACAAGCCTTCTTGAGCTTACTGTGTGGCTAGTTCGATTTGTGTAAGATTGTCCTCTAACATTTATTTATTTATTATTTATAGAACTAGCATGTAATTTTTCAGTTCAACTGCTATTGTTGAAATCTTTAGATATTAAAAATCATGAGGGATGCGCCGAATATTTGGTTATTATTCGGTTCAGCTGCCAAATATTTACCGAACAATTTTGAATGGGTTTTTTTATAAGTTACAAGAGTGTATTATAGTTACTGCTTTTTGAAATGAATACTTGACCCATTATTAACAGTGATTTAACTTATTTTTTGCCAGTATTTCGTCTTGATAATGAACAAAAATTTTACCATTTAATCAGTCTGTTTTACAACAATAGATGAAGGAATTACGTTGAACCGAATAATTCGGCCGAATATTCGGTTTGGTAACAACTGGACCGAACTCGCTTGGGTTTGATCGAATTCGGCGTGTTTGGCCGATGTTTGTATTCGGTCAAACCCATATTCAGCGCATCTCTAAAAATCATGTCTCAAATGTAAGCTACAGCGCAGATTGTAAACTTCCACAGAACCAAATCTTTAACAGAAACATAATTATTATGCTGAAAACAATACTGAAACTTCAATCTGACACTAGTTCCCAACCATGTCAAGCTCTGGGCAAGCAACCAGGGACCGATACCGGTATTTTTAAAAAACCCTCAATTAGCCCTATATTTTGGATTATTTTTTGCTCTTTACGTAGGGCTGAATCATGTATTTAGGTAACAACGTGGTATTATTAGATTGTCCCATTAAAAACGAAATAATGAACCAGTGACCGTAATAATACCGGTATTTTTCTATGGAGAAAATGACATTAATTTTATCTATCTCATCAAACTTTGTTGAATATGACAAAGACAATTCAAATGGTATATATTCATTTAGAAATAATGAGTGGTTGTCATACTGCAAGAGAATGACTCTTGGAAGTGTTGTTAGCAAGCATAAATAGTTTTATGAGGAAAATGACATATTTCACTTTAGATAACTACAGTGTCTATAGTCACATCTTGAACAGACAATAAGCATATAATTGTATGTTATTAATATTGTAGGCACACAAAACTATAAACTGACATGACCACACGGGTGTTGAACACTGGAATACTGTAAGAGTTTGCGCTGATTGGTTGAGCGGTTTCAACTGAATCTAAGGTGTAAGTGGAACTGAGCTACTGGGAGTTTTGTCGCTGTTTCACTAAACCTATATATGTATGTAATATCTACATATTTACGTATGTATTTGTATATATAATTCCGTGGTAAATGTATATTAGTTATTATATGTACGTTTATTCTTTCGAAATCGTTTAACTTTTATGAATTATTTTCTCATTGCACCCACATTTGCTAGTTTCTGTTTGGTCCTATGGTCGTCGACTGGTAGAGAATGCCTCATGGCATTAAGTCCGCCCTTTGTACTTATATTCTTTTTGTGCAATAAAGTTTAAATAAATAAAAAGCCTTCTTGAGCTTACTGTGGGGCTAGTTCGATTTGTGTAAGATTGTCCTCTAATATTTATTTATTTAAATAAATAAATAAATCTAGCCTAGCTGAAAAGAGTTCAGAGCAAGAAACTCAGCTAGTCGCGACCTACATGTGTTTAATGCTTTTCACTAGTTAAATGCGTAAAATATTGTAAGTGTAATTTGGTACATGGTATGTAATATGTGCGAGTCGGTTTTGATTGACCGAAGCAAAGCCAATTGAAGCAATTGTTCAGTCTATGCCTACCAGTGAGCTGTATTAGGCCTCGCTAGCGATATTTTTGCGTTTACCCCCATGACAAATACATTTTTTTTAATGTTCAAAAACTGTATAAATAATACATTTGGGATAGTTAGCGATCAATTAGCTCTTAATTTTTTTTTCGCGATTTCATGGTTGGCCCGATAGTAATAGATGCTCAGTGTGACCCTCCCCATCACCCCCTGGCACTTCAGATCATGACTTAAAAAATGACCTTGTAAAATCACCTATAGTAACCCAACGTGGAGCACGGACGTGTGATGGAAGTAATTTGCTTGGACGTCCAAGAAAATTGAAACACAAATGTATGGGGACTGTGAAAGTGTTAAAAATTTTGAAAATACCCCCCACGGATGTACTTAATTCAGAAATAATTAAATAATGCATTTGGAAATCCCCCGACTCTATAGGAAATAATTACATAGAGAAAAAAACAATATATAGGCATTCCCGCCGGCGGGGACGTCCACCGCGCGATCGCGACAACACAGACACATACAGGATATTCGTCAGTTTTGACGACCGGTTTAGCCTAGTGGGTAGTGCACCTGCCTGTGAAGCTGACGGTCCTGGGTTCGAATCCCGGTCAGGGCAAATATTTGTGTGATGAGCATGAATATTTGTTTCTGAGTCTTGGATGTTTTCTATGTATTTAAGTATTTATATGTATTAAATATATCGTCGTCTAGTACCCATAACACAAGTCTTCTTGAGCTTACTGTGGGGCTAGTTCGATTTGTGTAAGATTGTCCTCTAATATTTATTTATTTATTTATTTATTTATTCGTCCTGGTACCGTCGCATACCTCCGACCCCGACCCAAGCCGGGCCTAACTGAGTTTCCTGCTGGGCTCTTCTCAGCTAGGCTAGGTTTAGTGAAGCGACAAAAACTCTTAGTAGCTCGATTCCACTCACACCTCAGATTCGGTTGAAACCGCTCAACCAATCTCACTGGTGCGCAAACTCAAGTGAAATGAAATGA
Organism: Epiblema foenella; assembly: GCA_963556455.1. Lineage (NCBI taxonomy): Eukaryota > Metazoa > Arthropoda > Insecta > Lepidoptera > Tortricidae > Epiblema > Epiblema foenella. Next base: position 1,906,039 of record OY747118.1, read on the forward strand.
AATCATTTATTCTTCAATTTAGGCATATTACATGCACTTATGTCAAAAAACTACCACAGGTTCATAAAATAAACCTCCCCCTCGAGAAGAACCGGCGTTAGAAACTCGGCGAGGTGTCATTTTTCAAAACATTATACAATGTATATAAAATAACAGTATCATAATCATCTTCTTCTCCTAGCCATATTCGGCCACAGCGACTGTTTTTTTTTATTGCTGAGAGCGACGCTGATGGGCTCTCTGGTGACTGACAAAGCCAATCTTTGCAGCGAATCTGCGGTTACATTCGCTGCAAGTCAGCACCCCTCCGAAATAGTTACAGGTTATGGCCGCAAAAACTACACAAGCAAAACACTACAAAATTAAAATGATACAATATAAAACATACATATATTATTTTAATAGTTAGGACAAAATATTTCTGTGCTAGATTACTTGTGCGGGACGCTATCACTGCCAAACATCCCTATACATGATGTAATCGTTTATCTTACAATATGCTTTTGAAATAAGTGTCTGTTTCACGACAGATTTAAATTTAGAATCCGTAAGTTCAGTAATGTGTCTTGGAATTATTAAGTAAGTAAGAGAGGTAGGGCACAGTAAAATGTCATCTTGCTCGAATTTGGAGCAGCCCAATTGGGGAAGTATCTCCACCTTGCAGAAGACCACAGCCATAATAACATTATCTACTACAAGTATGTAGTGTTGTGTTTCTAGAGGTGAGCAAGGTTGCCAGAGCTCGCGAGGATGCACTGTGTTGAGAGTGAGGGACCTAAATTTGTCCCTTCTGCTGTCAACACAGTGAATTCTCAAATTTAATCAAGAGTCGGCAACGCGTACGTGACTCCTTTGGAGTTGCGGGCGTTTGTAGGCTGCGGTGGCCGCTTACCATCAGGTGGACCGTATGCTTGTTTGCCACCGGCGTTGTATAAAAAAAAGTATTCCAGTGTTCAAAACCGTCCGAGTGGTCGCGTCGGAGGTTTTCCCCTGGATTTTCCCCAGGCCACTCTCCAACCGCGCACTCCTATCGCTTTAATTTTTATTTAAGCGTATGGCATACAGGTTGTAAACAGATACAGAATACATTATAAATTAATCTTAAGGTCGGTCAGCCACTTGATGGCCTCGTCACTAAGGGTGATCAGGTCATCCGGAGGGCCATCGGTGTAGCGCGTTAAGGGACACTCCTCGATGATGTGCCGGATGGACTGTGCGTCGGCACCGCAAGCACAAGCTGGAGACTCCACCCAACGCAGCGATGTTTATAAAGGGCGCAACGGCCGTGGCCAGTGCGGAGTCTGTTCAAGTTGCACCAATGTCGCCTTGGGAGGTCTGACCCTGTGATTCGGGAGCCTGGAATAATCTCGGATCCCAGCTTTCCCGCCTTCATTTTACAATTCCAAAGTTTCGACCATTCTTGCTTCAGGTTGAATTGGTTGTCGAGCAGATCTCTAGCAATTCTGTACGAAGCGTTCCTGGATTTTAGGCGGTGGTTAGTAGGATTCAGAAACTCAGAGTGGATTGGGAGGCTAGGGTTCTTTTGGATCTTGACCACTTCCCGAAGCAGGGCGTCCTTCCTTCTTAAGTCCGCTAATCGCTTTAATGGGCTCGGCCTATAAAGCCACAGTCTGGTAAAAAAAGAACAATACTTATCGTGGGGTTTTCTTAGGTATAAATAATGTTTAGTAATAAATGCGATGTTATCGCTAAACCGTTATGTACAAAGTAATAAATGTCACGCCGCGATAAGATACAGCCATTGAGGAATTTTTCCATATAGATATTTAAAGTAATTGGTTGCAGCCAGTGCACGGTGATTCCGCCGTAGGCCATAACTCGAACTAAGTCATTAACATATTATGCCCTATCAGGTAACTAAAATTATTAACTAATAGATAGACTACTCAATAGTATAAATATTACAGGAATAGATTACAATTATCATTTACTTTTGTGCAACGAAAGTGAACGTATCTCCACCCTAATCAGTAGTACGTTTGCATCGCCGCAACTTAATCACTTTGTTATTGTCTGTTATTATTATTTACCGCGAGTGTCCACGTGGTGATATCATGGAAATACAAGAAGAAGGTATGTACTATTATTTGATTTGTTTTATATTGTGCATATATATTTGTTTGTATTTTATACGAATTTTATACTAGAGGTCTATCGTTCCGTTATTTTTTTCTTAAGTATGATTTTCATTGAGAGATATACTTTGAGGAAACCCTAAGCCACGTATGAAATATACGTCATTTAATAGAGTGAAATGTCCTTAATAAGGGCTGTAACTTTCAACTGCCCCTGGCTGCCTCTTCTTAGGTAAAGGGGGTGTTCAAGTAGAGGAGGGCGTACCTAAAAAAATTACGAAGTTTTATAAAATTGTTTCTCTTTTTATTTTAGGTACTTTTTGGAGGTGTTCTATATTGAGGCGTAATGTTTTTGATATTTGGCACTCAAAACAAGGAACTGGCGTAGAAAAATGTCAACATGTCCTAAGTGTGTTGACCAAAATACATCACCTTTAGCGGATGACATAGAAAATATCGACTTAAAAGTGTTAAGTGATAAAATAACGAGTTTATGTAAACGTTTATCTAGTTATTGGTTAAAAACAAATAGAACAATGTCTAAACTAATAGAAAAATATAGAGATTGGCTTAGTGAAGTAGAATATGTTGATGTGAAACGAAATATTGCACGGCACGTCAAACGATGGCAATACTGCCAGGAGGTTCTTTTCTAACTCAGAAATATCAGCCGAAATTGCTGGCATTAAGAAGAATCTTTTAGATCGTTGTTGGACTATACTTCAGTGCATTAATTCGGGATATAACATTGATCAGACCAAATTCAGAGAAAATACTTTAGAAACAGCTCGGCAATTAGTTGCAGAGTATCCATGGTATTACATGCCTGCTTCCGTCCACAAAATTTTAATTCACGGTGCTAGTATTATAGATCATGGTCTTCTGTCAATAGGGGAGCTGTCTGAAGAAGCAGCTGAAGCGTGTAACAAATACTACAAAGAATTTAGACGAAATCATACCCGAAAAATGAGCCGCGTTTTAACCAATACCGATTTAATTAATCGGCTTTTTCTTCATTCAGTTCCCCTAATATCTGCTTTGAGAAAGTTGCCCGTTAAAAAAAAAGTATTTTACCTAAATCTGTGTCAGATTTATTATGTGTAAATAGAAAAATATAGTGTTAATAGCAAGTAATTTAAGTTAGTATTAACTATGGCTAATAATTGTAATGTTCTTATATGTAAGTATTTTTGGAATACATACTGTTATTATACATTGTATATTGTTTTATTATTAGTTGTCATAGAATAAACCTTACTTTCTTTAGTTTTAAAGTAAACGTCGAAATCGAAAATTGTTACAAGTACAGAAAATATTTTTTGTACATACATCACCATATATGTTCGTTATTTATGTATAAAATACATAAATAACGAACATATATGGTACACAGACACACAACAAACACACGCACGCACACTTTCACTTGTACTCTCAATATAATATACTTTTCTGTGTTCATTGCTGTTAATTATAAGGTCAGCATCTACGTATTGTTAAGGGATGTTTAGTGTTGCACTGGCCGTTATTATAAGGTTCTGTCAGAATACCAGCGCTGTGGCATGCCACAGCATTTATGCTGAGCCAGCGCCTATTCTCTGCCACGACACATGGCTTATCTGATTAGTTTCTAAGTCTTAGTTCTTAAGTAGTTGCATGTTATTACTTATATACTGTCAGAGTTAATATTTTATTTAATTGTAGTACTGTGTTATGCCATGTATGTTGTGGATATGAATAAAGAGTTTATCTATCTATCTAAATGCAGGCCAGTTTGAATCTGGAAGTCGTTGGTTCGAAGTGCAAGTCAGACTTCGCACATTTAGGTTTCCAAAACAACCGCAAAATTAAGTTGGTTTTAATACGAAAAACCGGCCAAGTGCGTGTCGGACCACGCACAATGAAGGGTTCCGTACCAACACCTACTAGTCCACATTTAAAATCACTATCCAATACATTGAATCTAAAAAAGTCGTATCTTCATAGGGAACTCACGGCACTTACGACCTTTTGTTTGGGCAAGACGGTTTTTAACTTTCCTACCAAATTTCATAATTGTAGTGCTTATATAGTCTCCGAGTAAATCGGCTGTGACATACGGACGGACGGACGGACGGACGGACGGACAGACGGACAGACAGACATGGCGAATCTATAAGGGTTCCGTTTTTGCCATTTTGGCTACGGAACCCTAAAAATAAGGAAATTTCAATGAATAAAATTGATTTTATAAAAATTTATTATTTAGAACAGAAACAGTGGCATATTTATACACGTATTGTACTTAGAAACATTAACACGAAGACCTGAAGGTTCATTTTTCCAAAACAAATTGTTAAACAATACATATTATGACTATGACTAATAAAAACTAAACTAAATTGAACCGGTCCTCGACGCAGTATTAATATCTGTCTCAAGTACTTACGTTTTAAAATAAAACAGATAAGTGGAACCTAAAAGTGATAACAAATGCCAGTGTCAATCATTTATCAACATATTGAGTAGTATTTGTTGGTAAAATATACGTAACAATAAACATTACCACTAAATTTCAAGTTTATGGGTTAATAGGAAATAAAACAAATTCTGCGAAACTATATTTTATAAATAAACTAGCGACCCGCCCCGGTGCAATGCTTATGCATGCTGTCTACGATAGCAGTCGTTAAGCGGAGCTAGAGGCGGAGGCCTGAGAACGTCGAACAGTCAAGTTGCCCAGACAAAAAGACGTCCGTAGGAAGTACCCACCGGTGACTCCCCGCTACCCTACCCCTGGGTGGTGCTAAAAGTGCAACAAAAACTGGCAACCGTACTGTCTTCTCGAAGATCTCACGGTTCGCAATAATTGCCATACGATAAATAAATAAACAGATACGCGTCATACTCGTGATCGGGTGCTGTTTGTGGAGTCCGGTCTGTTTTGCTAGGACATCGTGACTACGTTAATAGTAGTGTCTTTTTATAGGGGATTGACGAGAGACATCATCCTGTTGTGGATTCGTTTTTATTATCAGTGACGTAGAGACCATATACATCTCTAACAATATTAAATTAATTTTAATTTTGACGCTCAGAGACCATGTACATCTCTGGGATATTATATTAATTTCATTATACTCCTTGATTAATCTTGAGACTTTATACATCTCTAACTTTACTGATGTTGTAATATTTGTAATAGATAACTTTGCAAGTTTATCTTCACTGTATGACATTAATTTTGTTATAATTGTAAACTCGAAATTATTATTCCTTCTTGAACTGTAAATTAATATTTTGACATGAAAAATGTATTACTTATTATAGTGAGACTTTCTTAAATTGTAAATTAATATTTTGACATGTAAAAGTGCCCTTGTGGCCTATTTGCAGAATAAATGTTTGATTTTGATTTTGAATACTTTAATCTCAAGAATGCTGGTGAACCATGGTTGTGTGTTGACCTATACATGCACATTATCTATGTGTGCGTCAGCGTAGGAGCTGTGAGCTCACATTGTCTATGTGTTCGTACGTGCCACAACTACAACCATCGCTAACCCTCGCTCGTGAGACGAAAGTACTATACTTAGGCCGGGTTTTATAAAGATCCGTTAGACCAAATGTCAGATCAAATTTCAGTAAGTCAGAATTACGATTTGAAACGGGATATTTACCATGTATATTTGTATTTTTGAGTTCCCGATATTTCGGCACTGTTGCAAGCGCCATTATCAAGGATTAACTGACGTGCTGCGAGTTTTAGTTGTGGTCTACCCACACACCATAGCGATCTACCCTCTTCCTGGTTCGCTTTTTTCGCACAGTGTCACCGTCACTACCACAGTCCGCCTTGTCACTTGAAACTCGATTACGGTCACGACACACCACCCTCACATTATCAATCGTAATTCTAATGTAAATGACCATGTAAGCTTGAAATCTTATATTCAGTAAGTCAGTACATTTTTTGACATAAGAAACCGACATAAGGTCTGACGGATCTTTATAAAACCGAGCCTTATATTATTTATGGATATGTAAAGGCCACGCTAGCCGCCGATGTATTTACGGCGGCTAATCTTGGTTAATTAATGAGCCATACTTCTAGTCGTGTATTGTGTAAACTAATAACGATAGCACCAATAAATAAGGTGTGCTTGCGCAGAACAAAATGAGGATATACTGAACTAACGCCTTTAATAAATAAATAAAAACCGGCCAAATGCATGTCGGACCACGCACAATGAAGGGTTCCGTATCAACACCTACTAGTCCACATTTAAAACCACTATCCAATATATTGAATCTAAAAAAGTCTTATCTTCATAGGGAACTCACGGCTCGTACGACCTTTTGTTTGGGTAAGACAGTTTTTAGGCGAAAACTCAAAAACCGTAAAACCTATATTGTTCAAACCAAAAATCGTTGAAAGTATTTACTAATGCACACCACCTCAATTTTTTTCAGAATTTAAAACTTTATACTTTGGAAATTAGAGGGGGGGGGGGACACTTTTTATGACTTTGAGAGATAATATCTCACCAACGGTTGACTAAAATGGAAAAGTTTTTAATAAACTTCCATATCATTGTTTTTAAACAACACACGACTATGTGCGTTGGAATTATTTTTTTCATCCACCGGTTACATGTATGGAGTGCCCCCCCCCCCTAATTTAATATTTTTTTTGTAATTTCACATCATTTTTATGTAGCGGTTCGTAGAACACACCTTCCTACCAAATTTCATAATTGTAGTACTTATAGTCTCCGAATAAATCGGCTGCGATATACGGACGGACGGACGGACGGACAGACATGAGGAATCTATAAGGGTTCCGTTTTTGCCATTTTAGCTACGGAACCCTAAAAACTAGGGTGACAATCTTTTAAACAAATCGAACTACTTCCATTCAGTAATAATTGGCTTCGGTTTATTTTATGAACCGGTGGTAGTTTTTTGACATTCATAAGTGCATGTAATATGCCTAAATTGAAGAATAAATGATATGATTTCATTTCATATCATCGTCTAGTACCTATAACACAAACTTTATTGTTGAGGTTACGGTTTGTGTATATTTTATCCCTCCGAGGGGCGATTTCCGGGATAAAAAATATTCTATATGATTAACCAGGCTATAGACTCTTTGTATACCAAGTTTCATCATAATTCGTTCAGCCTTTTTTGCGTTTTTTGTGTGACAAACATACAATTTTTTTTTTTTTATATCAAAAATATAAATTACAGTAGGCACATGTTTTTACCTCGCCAAACTGTGTATACAGTTTGTTGGCGAGTGTTGCGCTCTCTCACTTACAGGTTTGGAACTTACACCTACTTCTTTCCTATAAACTAAATCATGCAATGATAATGACAGACTAGCAAATCTAACAATAACTATCTAAGATACGTAGTGTGTGCACCAACGACGCTACGCCGTACCGGTCAGCCTCTTGTTCAATTAAAGTCCTTATCTCGTTGCAGTAAGGTTCACAAACGGCCGGTTAAACGTTTCGCCGGTGGCGCGCTCACCAGGTAATTAATAACAATATTATTCTTAATATAAATTATTCTAAAAATAATCTAAACTTTCGCATTTATAATATTAGTCGGATGTACATAGAATCACAAACAATTGCCCTTATCGGTGCCTTTACCATGAGTTTGCATGACCGTACTCGCTAGCGACTGCGTAAATGATTTAGTATGTCGATTCTTAGTTCTATTGCGTAACCGCCAGAGGCGCTGTACTTTTGCCCATACTAATTTTTACGCAGTCGCCAGCGAGTACGGTCATGTAAACTCATGGTAAAGGCAGTGGATTCGAACCCGGGGTGCTCAGTTTAGGCAGCAGGGTCAATAACCACTAGGCGAAACTGGTCGTAAAATAATGCCCACGGGGCACATGAAATATAACTAGCAGTGTCAGTTCTTAGAAGAGCCAGCAGTGTTGCCAAATGATTACATTTCTTAGTTTTCGTAACTTTTGATCGGTTCGCGTAACATGTAAGTAACTTCGCTGTTAGCTAGAAGAAATCCCTTACAGGGATAAGCTCGCCTTTGTACATATATGTCAACTGTTCTTGTAATATGTGCTGTTCTTTTTCTCATGTACAATAAAGAATTTTACATACGTACTTCTGTTGTAAAGGAAAGTTTCGTAACTTTTGAGTATAATGAGACTATTTCTGTATGTGGCTACTCATTTCTTAAAATCGAACGTTTTTGTAATTATGAAAAATATGAAAAATGTAAATTTTCAAGAAAAGAAACGTAATTTTCGTCCCAAGGACGACACTGGAAAGAGTACGAGGCTTGCGGCGAGCGCGAGCGAGCGGGACGTCATTTTTAGCTGTTTTTTTTTTCTCCAATAGGCAACATGTATTATTCTGTGGTCTTGAAACAACTATTTCGTTTTTCAAATAAATACCATAAGTAGTTCCTAAGCTACACATGAGGGGCTACCGCGATCCGACGAACGAAGTCGGAATATTTGACGACCGGTTTAGCCTAGTGGGTAGTGCACCTGTCTGTGAAGCTGAAGGTCCTGGGTTCGAATCCCGGTCAGGGCAAATATTTGTGCGATGAGCATGAATATTTGTTTCTGAGTCTTGGATGTTTTCTATGTATTTAAGTATTTATATCTATTAAATATATCGTCGTCTAGTACCCATAACACAAGCCTTCTTGAGCTTACTGTGGGGCTAGTTCGATTTGTGTAAGATTGTCTTCTAATATTTATTTATTTATTTCCCTCTCTGTCGCACGAATTTGCAAGTGCGACAGAGAGGGTGCTATTCGAGCTTCGTTCGTTTTCGGTTCGCGGTAGCCCCTCTGTCTATGTGAGTTATGTAAAGGAGAAGGACAGCTGGAGTTGCATAATGGTTTTTTTTTCGACGGTACCCTAAAAACTGGGGTTTTCTAACGCGCAGTCACTTCCACGAACTCGTCATAGCCTAGATTGTAACCTAGTATTCGTTATTCGATCACGAGACGTGGTGACAAACTGATAAAATCCCTGTTGCTATAACATTACGGGTGTTAATTGATCGGCAGTTGGGTTCTCCGTTTATTCTGGTTTGCACCGGCGCATGCCGCGTGCCTTTGTCGCAGTAGACGTGCTTAAAGCAGTAAAACAAGTCCTCATACGGTAGTGTTAATTTTTTTTTGTCTTGCTCGCTCGATACAGAGTCCTCTTAAGTCCTCTTCACACTAAAGGTGGGTTCAGGGATCGGATACCGGTATTTTCTCCATAGAAAAATACCGGTATTATTATGGTCACCGGATCATTATTTCGTTTTTAATGGGACAATCTAATAATACAACATTGTTACCTAAATACATGATTCAGCCCTACGTAAAGAGCAAAAAATAATTCAAAATATTGGGCTAATTCAGGGTTTTTTTTAAATACCGGTATCGGTCCCTGGGTGGGTTGCGCCAAACCGTCTGTAATCATAAGCGGTGTTCGTTAAAATCTGATTGTATAGAAAGTTTGACAAGTTTCTATGGGATGACAGCTGCCGGCGCCATATTTGACGATGGCCGGTCTGTGATCGTATATTGGTGCAACCGACCCTTAGGCTCTAAGAAGGGCCAACGCAGAATTCTGAAAAAAATATACGTAAAAGTTTAATGTCTAAATAATAATCTGCATCTTGTAAACCATTAAATACTGTTAAAAAAAACTTGATCTAACGCTGCTTTCAACTTAAATTCGCTGCTATTTCAAAACTATAAGTGATATAGGGTGGGTTGCACCAAACCGCCTGTAATCGTAAGCGGTGTTCGTTAAAATCTGATTGTATGGAAAGTTTGACAAGTTTCTATGGGATGACAGCTGCCGGCGCCATATTTGACGATGACCGGCCTGATCGTATGTTGGTGCAACCGACCCTTAATCAAGGGTTTACAAAAAAAAGTTTGGTATTTCATTTATTTACAATCTCAGTAATGTTTGATAATCCGAAATAAACATTAGTTTTGACGATATAAATTTTCATTCCGATTTCGCAAGTTGGTCCGTGCGCGGGCGTATCGACTTATCCAGTGGCGGCGGGTACCAAGAACCAAGGGGTCACAAACGACGGTAAAAATCTGCTGTGCTCCTCGTGAACGAGACACGCTTATGTCTTTCGCGCACGACAAAACGGGATGCAACCAGGGACCGATACCGGTATTTTTAAAAAACCCTGAATTAGCCCAATATTTTGGATTATTTTTTGCTCTTTACGTAGGGCTGAGGATCATGTATGTAGGTAACAACGTCGTATTATTCGACCGGTTTAGCCTAGTGGGTAGTGCACCTGCCTGTGAAGCTAACGGTCCTGGGTTCGAATCCCGGTCAGAGCAAATATTTGTGTGATGAGCATGAATATTTGTTTCTGAGTCTTGGATGTTTTCTATGTATTTAAGTATTTATATCTATTAAATATATCGTCGTCTAGTACCCATAACAGAAGCCTTCTTGAGCTTACTGTGGGGCTAGTTCGATTTGTGTAAGATTGTCCTCTAATATTTATTAATTATTTATTTATTTATTAGATTGTCCCATTAAAAAACAACCGGTGACCGTAATAATACCGGTATTTTTCTATGGAGAAAATACCGGTATCCGATCCCTGGATGCAACACTCGTCGGGAATGACTTTTTTACACAAATCTCGATAAATGTCTGACTGTGTGCAGTTTAATTAAATTTCCTCTTGACATAGTTTAGATGAGGTAAAATACCATCATTATAACTTAATTGTGCCGTTTAATAATGCGTTGTTTTATTAGCCTGAGTAAAAAAGGAAAATAAAGAATAAACTTTGGATATTTTTTAATTTTAACCAATCATGTTTCGGCTATTGTCAGAAACACAGTCATATAGTTAAGAATCATATATCTGAAATTCAATCCTTATTGTTTCCTCGTCATGGCAGAACAGGGTTTCAAAGAACGCGATATTTCTCTTTTCACGGCCTTAAAATACTAGTTTTACTCTGGCTGTATACCGAAATAATACTTCATATTATAATCCAATTGTTCGCATGTGTCGGGAGTTTGATGTCTTGGTTCGCGTCTGTAAGGACCTTGATATTTATGTTTCCAATATCTCTCAATTCAAAAAATCTGTATTTTTAGCTACAAATAATTTAATGATTGAATAACTGTTTGTTCGCCTTTTGCTATTCACTTTCTCTGTAATTCAAACTACTTTTTTATTTTCTCTCTAAATTAACTCATAGCCATGATGTGTACATATATTTTTGGACTGTAATCTAGTCATGTGTGTCTTCTTATATATATTATTTCGCTGTACGTTTCGATTACTGTCTGTTTTGTGTACCTTTCGAAATAAAATAAAAAATAAAATAAAAATAAGTTGAGATACTGGTTCAACTTAACCTAATATATTAACTGTGGCTTCGAGCAGGTTCGATGGACGCGGAGCAGTCGGTACAGTCAAGGTCGAAAATATTGAATCTGGTGTCGAGTGAATGATATTAAATTGCCAATGGTGTATTTGACACTAGTTAAAATATGTATGTATGTATGTAAGCACTTTATTGTACACAATAACAGGTTAAAACAATATACATGTCACATAAGATTAGAGTACAAAGGCGAACTTATCCCTATGAGGGATCTCTTCCAGCTAACCTTACGGGCAGCTAAATATACGGGTGTAACAAAAATAGTCGCGATCCTTTTAAGGGCATATTCGGTATCCAGGGTTCGAAATTATCAAGATAATTGTGGTCTTTGATAATTATCGCCATAATTATCCGATAATTATTGGATAATTATCCCTCTTACGGGTAGGGTAGTATACGTTATTTTATTAGTTAAATTTATTTTTCCATGTATGATAAAACCTGTAAAATGTAGAGTAGAGAACCATAGAATCCGTTCGCTAGCTCGTGGTTCAATCCTAGAATCCATTCTCTAGCTCGTGTTTCAATACCACACTCGCGGCTAAAATACAACTTTGCACCCTTGTATAACAAATAACTATGTTTACCAATAAAGACTGTACTCTGTACTAATATATAAAAGATTATGGTGTTTTAGGCTGCAAAATAAATAGTTGCTGTACAATATTGTACTAGTTTTTTATTAACCATTAAAATATAATCAATTAATCATTACATCATTAAAACACATATACAGAGCGCAATTATTAACGTTCGAATTCATGCACGTATTTTTTTAACTCATGCCGAATTTACAATTATAGGTTATTATCAAATCGATAATTATCAAAGCATAAAAATCACGATAATTATCTTGATAATTATCATTGATATTTATCCTTTCGAACCCTGTCGGTATCGTGTTCTGATTAGGAAAAAGTAGAAGAAAATTTGTTTTGTCTAATTTTAAAGGGTCAATCAATTTTTATTTGTTGTTATTCTGTCCCGTCAGCGAGGAGACAACAGAAACCAACTTTCTTAGAAAAATGTTTATAATATGGACTTCAAGCATGCTCAAGAGATGACCCATGCCCAAATGGGTATATGCTCATTGCTGAAACTCATGTTTGGTATATTAAAATCCTATAAAATGAGTTTTAAAGAGTGACTCAGGAGACGTAACCATGGCAACGAGCAACAAACAATAGTTGATCCACCCTAAAACAATACAAGTGCGCAAAGCATATCGTGTTGCACGAGTCCCGGGTCACTAGGCGAAGGTAAAGACTCGGGACGAATGACAAAGGGAATCGCGTCGTCGAGGCACGACTATACAGCCTCGACGAGGCTGCCTCCAGTGGCGAATACTGTACTTTTGCCATGAGTTTGCATCAGGGTTCGAAAGGATAATTATCAAGATAATTATCGTCATTTTTATGCTTTGATAATTAATAATTATCGATTTGATAATAACCTAAAATTGTAAATTCGGCATGAGTCTTAAAAAAATACGTGCGTTAATTCGAACGTTAATAATTGCGCTCTGTATATGTTTTAATGATGTTGTAATGATTAATTGATTATATTTTAATGGTTAATAAAAAACTAGTAGAATATTGTACAGCAACTGTTTATTTTGCAGCCTAAAACACCATAAACTTTTATATATTAATACAGAGTACAGTCTTTATTGGTAAAAATACATTTGACAGGTTATATCATACATCGGAAAATAAATTTAACTAATAAAATAACGTATACTAACCTACCCATAAGAGGGATAATTATCCGATAATTATCGGATAATTATCCCTCTTAACTTACCTGTCAAATGTATCTTAAGTAAAAATACATTTGACAGGTTATATCATACATCGGTAAATAAATTTAACTAATAAAATAACGTATACTACCCTACCCATAAGCGGGATAATTATCGGATAGTTATCGGATGATTGTCGCGATAATTATCAAATACCATAATTATCTTGATAATTTCGAACCCTGGTTTGCATGACCGTACTCGCTAGCGACTGCGTAAACGATTTAGTTTTTTTTATTATTAAAAATGGGATCGCTCTTGGCCAGCATCTAGCCAGGGGGCAAAGATGAGGCCGACGATGAAGCGAGCTCACCCAGAAGGTGCCTATTCACTCGTGCCTTAAAAAGGTCTAGGTTATATGAGCTCGGAAACACAAACGCCGGCAGAGAATTCCAAACCTTAGAAGTGCGCATTATAAATGATGCAAAGCCAAGTAAGGATGGTATCCAGCCGTACGTCTGGATGTCCGATGGAAGAAGGGGGAAGGCGGAAGTATACCGATTCTTAGTTCTATTGCGTAACCGCCAGAGGCGCTGTACTTTGCCCAATTTTTTACGCAGTCGCTAGCGAGTGCGGTCATGTAAATTCCATGGTAAAGGCACTGGTGCAGTCTTATGTGTATCCAGGGGCGTATTTACCCTAGGCCCATCAGGGCCATGGCCAGGGGCGCCAATCCGCCAGGGCGGCGTAACCGCCTAGCCGCCCCCGACCGGCAGCTGCAACGTGTGTGTTTTATTACAGAATCCTTAGAATTTCATTTCAAGTTTTCTTTTAATTTTCAAACTTTATTGCATTTTTTGAAAAAACACTATAAAAGCTTCTGGGGTACCGGGGTTGTCAGCCTCGTATCTCTCGATGGCCTCGTTAATACTCGGCCGGCAATCCCCTATTTCGCGGCCTCTTCAGTAATGTACTATCATACAATAAAAATGTAGACTATTAAAAGAAAATACATTATTTTTCTTGGTTTATGGGGCGGCGAACCTTATTGGCCCGGGGCGCCAAATTTAAAAAATACGCTTCTGTGTGTATCCAGCCAATGAACATGACTATCTGTAGATATATTATAAAACAGATAGGCTATCGTGTTCACTAGACAAGATATTTGATATTCGCGATTGCGTGCCGCCCCACGGTTATCGCTTCATATTATGGAAGTCGTTCAATTACTTTAAGAGCTGCGCTCGCACACACACATAGAATACACATTCAGAGGGGCTACCGCGAACTGAAAACGAACGAAGTTCGAATATCTCCCTCTCTGTCGCACGAATTAGCAAGTGCGAAAGAGAGGGAGATATTCGAACTTCGTTCGTTTTCGTTTCCCGGTAGCCCCTCAGGTACTGGCACAGAATAGCAGATAAATATTTAATGAATACGTTCTCGTAAAACATAAGAAGTACTCAAAGAGAATGACTTTTTTTATACAACGCCGGTGGCAAACAAGCGTACGGTCCACCTGTAAGCGGCCACCGCAGCCTAATAGACGCCCGCAACTCGAAAGGAGTCACGTACGCGTTGCCGACCCTTTATGAAATTTGAGAATTCACTGTGTTGACAGCAGAAGGGACAAGTTTAGGTCCCTCGCTCTCAACACAGTGCATCCTCGGGAGCTCTGGTAACCTTGCTCACCTCCAGGAACACAACACTATGGTAATGTACCCATATTCCGCAAAATAAACATTCATTCATTCATTCATTCATTCACTACACACTACATACTTGTATAGTAGATAATGTTATTATGGCTGTGGTCTTCTGCAAGGTGGAGGTACTTCCCCAGTTGGGCTGCTCCAAATTCGAGCAAGATGACATTTTGCTGTGCCCTACCTCTCTCAAAGTTAAGTGGCGTGAACAATCACAATCTAATCTAATCTAGTGTAAAATTAAGTCAAAAACAAATAAAAGAGCATATTCCCTTCTGAAAGGCCGGCAACGCACTTGCGACTCCTCTGGTGTTGCAGGTGTTTATGGGCGACGGTAATTACTTACCATCAGGCGATCCGTCTGCTCGTTTGCCCCCTATAGGGGGCAAACGAGCAGACGAAAAAAAA
The DNA here is from genome assembly GCA_963556455.1 of Epiblema foenella. Classification (NCBI taxonomy): domain Eukaryota; kingdom Metazoa; phylum Arthropoda; class Insecta; order Lepidoptera; family Tortricidae; genus Epiblema; species Epiblema foenella. The sequence continues at coordinate 1,921,400 of OY747118.1, forward strand.
TAATATAGTACTTTAAAGTGCCACATTTTTTTTTACGTTATAACGTAAAAAAAAATGTGGCACTTTAAAGTACTACATTATTTTTCTTTATCGATCTTCACATTATTCTTAATTGGAACAAGTAGATATTGCATTTCAGAACTTGTTTTCGATTTGTTTTTAGAATCGGACTAGCTTTTACTACTCATGCTATAATTTTAAACGTTTTTATCACGAATATTTAAAATTCTCAAATCGCTAACGAAAATAACAAGTATAACAATTTTGTAAAATACAAGTTAATTGTGTTTTTTCCTTTATGTAACAGCCACGAACCTCCTTATGTTTTATTTTGTATGAAACTATAGGTCTGTTCTTCTTTCCTTTAATTTGTTTCATAAAACTATGTATGATTTGTTTCTGAATAAATAGAAAAAAAAAATAACAAGTCTCAAACTGTCACTGACGTCAGCGTCAATTATATGTATGTATGTAAGCACTTTATTGTACACAATAACAGGTTAAAACAATATACATGTCACATAAGATTAGACAGGGATCGGATACCGGTATTTTCTCCATAGAAAAATACCGGTATTATTACGGTCACCGGTTCATTATTTCGTTTTTAATGGGACAATCTAATAACACGACGTTGTTACCTAAATACATGATACAGTCCTACGTAAAGAGCAAGAAATAATCCAAAATATTGGGCTAATTCAGGGTTTTTTTTAAATACCGGTATCGGTCCCTGAGATTAGAGTACAAAGGCGAACTTATGCCTATGAGGGAATTATTGTCAGGTATCGTTTTTTTTTAATTGCGGCTCTGGATTCTTGTTGGGAGCATGACGTCATATTTTACTTACGCCATTTTGGAATGACATATTTTTCAGTGCTTTTTTTATCAAAGATTCAGTTTTCGTGAAAAAGAAAAAATGCAGGTTCCTTAACCTCCTGAGGCCTGACCTTCAAAAATTATCAAAATAATCTCGACCTTAATAAACGTATGTATAGTTCAAAATCAATTGTATTTTATGTAGTACCTATATGACACGGGGCCTCACGAGGTTAAAATTTCACCTGTTTTCTAATTAGTTCATAAAATGAAGTACCGGTAAACCGGGGTTACTTTCAAACTGAGGGGCGACTTTCAAAAGTCAGTTCTTATGACGTGTTTTGGTTAACGAAGTTAACTATTTGGTTAATGGTGCCCAGAAATGGTGACACGGCACGGGCCCTCCCCTCGGTTCCCATATTAAAAATGAACAGCCAGCGTTTCGAAAGGGGCCTTGACAGTGACTTTACTGTTTCGATGTAAACGTAGGTTTATTTGTGTTTTGTGTTACGGCTCGCTTGTTGTGGAGATTGACAGCACGTGTCTGGCGAGGTCGCGTGACGTCACTACCTCGTGATAAATAAAGCGTCTAGCAGCGATATATAAACATCATCATCATCATCATTATCCTAGCGTTATCCCGGTACAGTTGCATCCTGAAGGATACCCTGGGTCCACTACCTAATCCCGAGTTGGCACTAGTTTTTACGGAAGCGACTGCCATCTGACCTTCCAACTCCAGGGGAACCCAGGCCTTATTGGAATTGGGCTTGTCAATTGAGTGGGCAACTTGACTTTTAGAAGTTCTCAAAAAAAAACAAGCAACGATAAATAAACATTAAAAGAAATGCTGCGATATTCGTTTATATGCGAACATTTAATGTATATTAGGACTCGTTTATATAGAACCATATAAACTTCTGCCCCCCATTCCAACCCGTTAGGGGATGATTTCGAGATAAGATATATACTATGGCCTTTCCTGGGGCTCAAATTATCTCTATACCAAATTTCACCCAAATCAGTTCAGCGGTTTAAGCGTGAAGAGGTAAAAATACAGAGTTACTTTCGTTTTTTTTTTGAACCTGACTGTAGCTTTATAGGCCGGGCCCAATAAAGCGATAGGAGTGCGCAGTTGGAGAGTAGCCTGGGGAAAATCCAGGGGAAAACCTCCGGCACGACCACGCGTGTGGTTTGGAACACTGGAATACTCTAAGAGTTTGCGCTCCAGTGAGATTGGTTGAGCGGTTTCAACCGAATCTGAGGTGTGAGTGGAATCGAGCTACTGGGATTTTTGTCGCTTCACTAAACCTAGCCTAGCTAAGAAGAGTCCAGCAAGAAACTCAGCTAGAAAGTTACTTTCGTATTAAATATTTATAACTAGCTTTGCGTCTGCGTGGAAATGAATTGGTTAGAATTTTTTTTTTTTATGAGGCGCTTACCTAATTATCGCTCTTTCATACAAACTTCCAGCCCCTTAAGAGTCCATTCATATTTTGTGTGAGAAAAAACAACAAAACTGGATTTTTGACGCAATATTACTGAGAAACGGAAAGGTTTAGCAAAATTTAAATAATGCATTTAGAGAGGTCAATTCTTTATATTTTACGCAGCGGCTTCAAATTTTAGTTTAACTCAATATTTTAGTTTTATTTACCCGATTACCGACAGTCGATTTCTAAAAAGGGCGCGGAGGTATAAGTTTGATCACGTTTTGAGTGATGATATTATTAGGTAACCTAATTGTTAAAAAATTGTGTTACAGCCGTAATATGTTGTTAATTTACGCTGCGGCCTCAATTTTGTATTATTTTCTATAAATAGTCTTACACAAAAATATTTCTTACGCTAATTTCTCAACAAAATTACGCTCAAAACACACGGTTTTTCTCAGTATTATTGAAAGATTATTACAATTATTTATATTACACATTAAAACTCATGTATTTGGAAATATATTTCAGTAAAAAAATATATAATAAGTCTAAATATTATACTGTCAAAAAAGATTCAAAAGTTGTATATATTTGTTTGCGCGCGGGAAGAATCCTCAGTACGGCGCGAGCGCTTGTCAAGGCAGGACCTGTGTCAATTTCGTCCCAACCGCCATTTTTGTAGCGCGAACGCTCTGAATGTGATTATACCACGATCAACCACATTTGATCGTAGCTAAGTATGGTTTTTAAATTTAAGTAGTTTTCTTATAGACTGAATCATAATGTATTTTCAGCAAACTACCAATTACTTATTTCATGTTGATTTTAGCATGAGTCGCAAACAGTCGGTTTATACTTGTGTTAGGAAGAAAAAATATACTTCAAGGCTAAAAGAGGTAAGGTAAGTTAAGTTACACCTGTAATAAAACAAGCACGTCCTCAGTTAACGCCATTTAATGCCGAACAACAGATCTACCTACATACCATATTTATCAATACCAAGGTGTACCCACATTACACTCCTCTACACTAAACTTATACTAATACTTAAATACTAACACTCTAATTACGATAACATTGTGCTATATTTTATAGTTGGGTTTATTTAACCGACATTGACGAACTGGCCGAGCTCGGGGGGGTGTAGATGCACGGGGGGAAACAAACTGCCACTCCGGTGAAGCCGGAGAGGCGCTGTCGACCCGGGCCGGCTCCGCCGCGCCGCGCGGCGCGCCACCCGCGCCCGCCGACGGCTCCGCCCGACCTCTCACCGGTGTTACCGGTGTGTCAACCGGTGCTGGAAGGTCCGCTTGGGAATCTATGCTAGAAGGCTCCATTGCTGTAGTAGCAACTGCGAGAGACAGTCTATTGTTAACTGAGCGTTTACGTAATTGATCGATATGCCTATGTATAGTATCACCATCTTCACCCAATACCTTAAAATTGCTGGGCCCTAAGACGTCCACTACTCGACCCGGGAACCATTTTTCCCCCTTTAAATATTTCCTATACCAAACCTGGTCATCGGCGCTTACACTTCTATTCACTCCGCCCACAGCTTCCTGCTGCCGCTGCTGCGCGCGTCGTACTTGTCCCTCCCTATCCGGTTTGATAGTATCTAGTCGAGTGCGTAACCGTCTACCTAGTAGCAACATCGCCGGGGATTCTCCTGTTGTGGAGTGTTCTACGTTCCGGTGATGTATCAAAAAAGCCCATAACGCGCGGTCAACGTTCCGTTTTTCCTGTAAAGCCTTTTTAATCACCCTTTTTAAGGTCTTTACCGCGTTTTCCGCTAACCCGTTCGATGCCGGATGATACGGTGCCGTGAATATATGTTCGATACCACAATACTTAGTAAAATCCTCTAATTCCTTCGAAGAAAATTGAGCTCCGTTATCGGTAACTATCTGTTTAGGGAGTCCCCATCTGCTAAACAATTCACATAATTTGTCTATTAACCCCCCTGCTGAAACACTAGCAACATTAAAAACCTCGATCCACTTGGACATTGCATCTACGACGACTAAATACGTTTTGCCTGCAATTGGGCCCATATAGTCCAAGTGGATGCGTGACCAGGGGCGGTGAGGCCAGGTCCACAGGCGCGGGGCCTGCCGCGGCGGCGCGTCCGCCTGCGCCGCGCACACCGCGCAGGCGCGGCACACGCGCTCCACGGCCTCGTCGACCCCTGGCCACCATACGTAACTGCGGGCGAGTGCCTTCGACTTAGTTATCCCCATGTGGGGCTCATGAATCATGATTAATATTTTGTCCCTACACTTCTCCGGGACTACTAGCCTGGGGCCCCACATGACACATCCTAGTTCCTCGTACAACTCATTTTGTCTATTGAATAATGGTTGTAAATTCGAAATTTCACATAACGCTGGCCAGCCATCCCTAATGTAACTTAAAACTTTCGACAGCAACGGATCGCGCGCGGTTTCTCTTTTTATCTCATTGTAATCTAACAACAACGCTTGCTGCACAAAGTGCAAGTGGGTTTGTTCTGGCACTACTACTCTAGCCTTAACGTTGCTACTGACCGGCAACCGCGAAAACCCATCTGCCCCGTTGTTATCAGTACGCACGTATTCTATGTCAAACGAGTAGGCCGATAAAATAATCGCCCATCGCTGCATGCGACTAGCTACCATAGTAGGTATCCCGGTATTCGGTCCGAAAATTGACACTAAAGGTTTGTGATCGGTTCGCAAGGTAAAATGTCGACCGTACAAATATTGGTGAAATTTATTTATACAAAATATGATTGCTAGTGCCTCGCGATGTATTTGTGAATAGTTTCGCTCCGCGTCGTTGAGCGTACGCGACACATAGGCGATGGGCCGCTCGCGACCGTCCGCGCCGGCCTGAGTCAGCACGCCGGCCACTCCGCGAGAGCTGGCGTCACACGTCACGAACAGCTGTTTTTTAGGGTCATAATGTGCGAGTACCTCCGCGCTGGATAATATTGTTTTTATCTCCGTGAATGCTCGTTCGCACGCTGGCGACCAATGCCACTTTTTCTCTTTTTTTAAGAGCTCGTATAAAGGAACTAGCCTATCACTCATATTCTTAATGAACTTCCCATAAAAATTAATGATTCCTAAGAACGAGCGGAGTTCCGTAACGTTGCCCGGCCTAGGTACCCGGACTATGGCGTCGACCTTGGCAGGGTCAGTTTTTATACCATTCTTGCTAATTATATACCCTAAATAATGTACTTCGTCAACTAAAAATACACATTTACTACTTTTCAGCTTTAAACCCGACTTATGAAGCCGGCTGAACACCGCCTCAAGAGCCGCTATATGCTCTTGTTTAGTTTTACCCCCTATGATGACGTCGTCCAAAAATATTTCGACATTAGAGATACCTTTCAGCAAGTTACACATTATTCGCTGAAAAATTCCTGGGCTAGACCCCAACCCATATACTAAACGGTTATACCTATATAAACCCCGGTGCGTATTTATGACCGTGTATTTTTTTGAATCGTCCAGTTCGATCTGGTTATAAGCTTGTGATAGATCTATTTTTGAAAAGTAACACGCACCACTAAGGTTCACCATAAGATCATCAATCTTAGGCAAGGGATATCGATCAATTAGCAGAGCCGGATTTAATGTAGCCTTATAATCAGCACATATTCTCAAGGAACCATCAGCTTTATTTACCGGCACCAGCGGTGAGGCCCAGTCGGAGCAGTCGACGGGCTCGATGACGTTGTCGCGCAGCATGGCGTCCAGCGCCGCGTCCACGCGCTCGCGCAGCGCGTACGGGAGCGGGCGCGCTCGGTGGAACACCGGCGAAGCCCCCTCGCGCACGCGCAGCGTAGCCTTCCCGCCGTTGAACCGCCCGAGCCCGCCGCTGAATAATTCTTTATATCTGCAAAGCAAGTCATTTATTTCGTCAGAAACATTAACTCGTTCACTTTTTATGTTATAACAATCGCTAAACCTGGGAATTTTAATGTTCAATTCTGTCAACCACTGCCTACCTAACAGCGAAGTAGTACCACCGTTGATAACAAACAGTTCCAAACTTTTAGCGGATTTTCCATAACTAACTCTCGGTTTAATTACGCCCAGCGGCTTGACCTTTGAACCGTTATAAAATCGTAATGATAATTCGCTAGTTTCGAGTGGACAATGACTTAAATATTTCTTATATGTTTCACTGTTTATACACGACACCGCCGTACCGGTATCGATCTCCATATGTAATACGTGATTTTCTATAGTAATCGGTACACTCACCGCCCCGTAATCGTTCAAGCATAAGTGATGAAAGTCCTCCTCCATTAATGTGTCGTCTCGATCCGAGTCCTCTGATGTTTGTGTTTGCCCATAATGTAGCCTCCCTGAGGCCGTACCGCCGCCGCGAACATTGTCAGCTCGACCCGAGCATACTCGGCGCAGATGCCCTCTGCGATGGCACAAACTGCAGACGTAGCCGCGGAAACGACAATTGACGTAGTCGTGATCCGTCGCTCCACAGCCTGCACAGTTACGCCTGTCTTCGGTGCCGCCGGACCGACCGGCGGCGCGTGAGCCCGGCGCTCCTCCCCGCGCCGACCCGCCCGCGCTCCTGCTCCGCCAGCTGCCTGTGCTCCTCGAACCCCGCGCCTGGTGCCGATATGCACCTGCTGGCGCCAAGGAATGAACCTCAGCTGCCGCCGGCCCCGCACCGTTCGCCCCGGTGCCCGGCGGTGGTTCGACTGCTGCCGCATCCCGTTCCGCAGCCTCCAAAGAGTTCGCGATCTTGACTGCATTGGCATATGTTAGCGTATCATCCTCCGCGAACAAACGCTGCCGTATGATGTCACTCCGCAATCCGCATACAAATTGGTCACGTAAGTTTTCATTAAGCTTGGTATCACATTTGCAATTCCTCGCGAGCTTCTTTAATTCCGCGACATAAGCAGCAATACCTTCGCCTTTATTCTGTCGACGCTGTCTAAAACGATATCTTTCGGCTAACACCGACGGCGCCGGTTGCAGGTGGTTACGTAACAATTCCACGGCATCTTTGTAAGTAGTCTCCGACGGCTTTTTGGGACTAGACAGGTTTGCTAGCAGTTCGTATGCCTCGTCCCCCATTGCAGCTATTAAAGTTGGCAACTTTAAATCTTCTTTTACGTCGTTCACTAAAAAATACATCTCTAATCTGTCCACGTATGACGACCACGCTCCGCCCGCCACATCGAACTCGCCAATCTTCCCGGTCGACATAGTTTATGTTAACAAATTATTCCCGCGTAAGCACTAGCACTTGCTATATTCGATTACACGAATTTTATTGCCACTTTTGTTTTTATCCCAACTCGTTAGCCACTGTAATAAAACAAGCACGTCCTCAGTTAACGCCATTTAATGCCGAACAACAGATCTACCTACATACCATATTTATCAATACCAAGGTGTACCCACATTACAACACCCAACTTATTTAAATGTAAAATTGGCGTAAATAATTAATATGTATTAGACAGATTTATTGTGCTATTCGGATTTTAAAGACATTTCAGTCTAAATTTTTATTTCCCTTAGTATATTGTAGCCTTACAAATACATACACACATTTAAATCTCGAAGTAGAAGATGGATTTAAAAACCGGTCACGTGCGAGTCGGACTCGCTAACCGTGGGTTCCGTATACAGATGTGTATCGGTTCCAACCCTATTAAATTAGGAAAATCTTAACAACATGGTGTTGAAATTGGACGCCACGGGAGCGCCATCTATAGGCGACTTTTGTTACAAATTTGAGCGACTGAATAACTTTGTATTTATGGTAGGTTTTCAAGGATAATTCTTTATCACGTAAACCGATTTTTTTTTCTTTATTTGACAGAAGGTACTTTCAGGATAATCTCGTAGGAATTTATAAAAAATAAATAAATGCGAAGGTGATTGAATTACAAACTTAGTATAGAAATGTTTTTTGACGATAAAAAAAAACTAGATAGAGCTACATTTATATTTTTTTCTGTAAAACAATGTTATTTAATAATTTTATATTTTTTCCTTGGTAAACTTCGGAGATAAGGGGGGGGGACGGTGTTTTTTTACATTTATGTTTCAGAATGTGCAAACCAAGCCCTTTCATGACACCCCACTTGACATATTAACTAGACTTTCAAATTTTGAATCACCAATCACTATCACACCAATCAATATCTGTAATTTTTCAGAGAAAAAAAAAGAATAATTAAAAAGTCATGTTCTATGTATGGAGGTAAGCCTTCTTTATAACTATTCCAAATTTCAAATCGATAGCATATGTAGTTCTTGAGATATTTAGTGACGTGACGGACAGAGAGACAGATAGACAGACAGACAGACAAAGTGAAACCATAAGGGTCCCTTTTTTACCATTTTGGTACGGAACCCTAAAATTATTAATTTTCAAACAACAAACACGCTACCCGCCATGATCGCGAATGCCGTGTTGTCATTTGTCATACAAGTTGTAAGTAAATCAACGTCTTTCACATGTCAGAATACACCACCTATACGACTGTTCTATTATAGGTATAACATTGTCGGTATAACATTGTTGTTTTTTGTTTATACTCTTGAGTTTGCGCCCCAGTGAGATTGGTTGAGCGGTTTCAACCGAATCTGAGGTGAGAGTGGAATCGAGCTACTGGGAGTTTTGTCGCTTCACTAAACCTAGCCTAGCTGAGAGTCCAGCAAGAAACTGACCTGACTACCCGATGTGCCGGGACGAATAGGGACTATATGTGTCAGTGTTGTTGCGATCGCGCGGTGGACGTCCCCGATACTGCCACGAGGCCTCATTAATTATTCCCGTTCAATAACTTAAAACCTACGGCATACCGAATAAGGTTTAAAATCGCGCTTATTGCCCGATGACGAAACTAGTTCAATTAAGGTGCCCTTGATCGCAGAAGACCGCTAGACGAATAGATATCTGTCTCCACGGCGGCGGAGGGAGAGAGCGGGATGCCGCTTTCTTTTTTTTGCGAGACAGCGCGGTTTTCAATGTCAAGTATATACAATGGACGATGTAATTTACTGTAATATTGATCCGATGGCTTTTTACGTGAGCTCCACGCGCTATCCATCGATTTTTGTCGTGTATTCAGTTGATACCGCTCCTTCTAAACTATAGATATATTTATGTCACAAACGTTTCTGTCTTTAATGGTGGGGCAGGCATGTATCCAGACTTTTTGTTCGGGGGGGGGGACAAACATTGAAACAACCATATGAAAATGATGAATGTTATTGAAAGAACACGCAAGCGAATAAATAAACACCGACCGACCGGTTTAGCCTAGTGGGTAGTGCACCTGCCTGTGAAGCTGACGGTCCTGGGTTCGAATCCCGGTCAGGGCAAATATTTGTGTGATGAGCATAAAAATTTGTTTCTGAGTCTTGTTATCTATATAAGTATGTATATCTTCACTTGGTACCCACAGTACAAGCTTTGCTTAGTTTGGGACTAGGTTGATTTGTGTAAGATTGTCCAAAAATATTTATTTATTATCAAAAACAAAAATTAAATCAAATTACTTATAATTAATAAATTAAAAATAGTCAACGTTGCAATAAATTATTAAATAAAAAATTAATTTAACTTGTCCAAAAAATAATCCGCTAAAGAATAATAACATTTGCAAGTCAAGAGTTTGGTGAGGTTCATTTTAAACAAATGTGATAATCCACATCGAAAGGGACCTTATGGCGCGTGGCGGCCGGCACTTACGCCTTTATTGCCGCTATTCCAATACAATAGTGAATAGGTGTAACGTAAGCGCCTGCCGCCATAAGGTCCCTTTCGATGTGGATTATCACAAATGTACTGGCGTCCTTCTTAATGTAATGATCGAAGGTCATTAGAAGCTAGGAGCCCCTTGTGCCGCGGACAGCGGGTCGTCGACCGGGCGTTCATATAACTACGTTGTATCTATATGTTGTATGTACAATTAAGGTCATTCGATGAGAAAAAAATAGCATAATTATGTTTGAAAAAAAAGAAAATATTAAAGTTGAAAGTTTATTTTTTTTTAGAATCATATAACTGAAAATCAACCCTTATTGTTTCCTCGTCTGGGCAGAATAGCGTTTCAAAGAACGCGACATTTCTCTCTTTTTTTTTTTTCTTTTTTTTTTTTTACCTGACTGTGGCTTTATAGGCCGGGCCCAATAAAGCGATAGGAGTGCGTGGTTGGAGAGTAGCCTGGGGAAAATCCAGGGGAAAACCTCCGGCACGACCACGCGATATATCTCGTTACACGGCCTTAATACGTGAGTGTTAGCCGTTTAGTAAAATATTGTAATGTAATCTCTCTCGTATTAACGTTTATCCCGGATGCACCCTCAGCTACTGCTTCGGAGCCCAGGGTCCGCTTTAAACAATTGTGATAATCCACATCGAAAGGGACCTTATGGCGGCCGGCACTTACGCCTTTATTACCGCTGTTCCAATACAATAGTGAATAGGTGTAACGTAAGCGCCTGCCGCCATAAGGTCCCTTTCGATGTGGATTATCACTATTTATAACTTTGCAAGTTTATCTTCACATTAATTTCGTTATAATTGTAAACTCGAAATTATTATCTTTTCTTGAACTGTAAATTAATATTTTTACATGAAAAATGTATTATTATAGTCAGACTCTAATTGTAAATTAATATTTTGACATGTAAAAGTGCCCTTGTGGTGTATTTGCAGAATAACCCCCTTATTCATAAACGTCTATCAAACCTATATTAGTTAACTAGCCGCTAAAGTTCGTTTGTCCTTATTTGTCACTTTGACATTGACGTTTGTGAGAATGGGACAAAGGACATTTTAGTTAGCAGAGGTTTGTTAAGTTTTATGAATAAGCGGGTAAATGTTTGATATTGATTTTTGATATGTATTATGCTTCAATTCGGGAATGCAATCCCGATCCCGCGAGATCTCGGGTAATTTTTCGGGATCAATCCCGACGCATCATATGACGAGATCCCGTTCGAGATTGACGGGATTGGGATACTATTAATACCCTTTGTTTTTTAAGGAGTCATTTTCAAAATCACTCGTCTTAGGTAACTACTTCTTAATTCCTTTGAAATATGTTTATTATTTTGATTACCTAATTTACCTATGTTAATTTCCTTAAAACCTGATAATTATTTTTGGTTGGTAAGATTAAATAATAAAGGTTTTTATTTTCTTTCGAGTAATATGTTATTTTACTTAACCTCACTATCACAAACAAGCAGTTATTAGCTTTTTTAGTGATCCAAATTTATTATTTTTTTAAAACTAGACGGGATCCCGAAAATTCCGGGATCCCGCGGGATTGATATTTCTAATCCCGCGGGATCTCAAATTTGCAATCTCGAGTCGGGATTGCATTCCCTAGCTTCAATGTAATAAGTAGCTTCTCGTTTCAGGCGGGGCTTCGCCAGACCAGGCGTCTGCGAGCGACAGCGAGGGTGAAGAAGCCAGCGCGGCCTCGGGCGGAGAGGGGGCCGTTGAGCTCCTTGCTGAAGACTTGGAGCTGCCCGCCCGCGCGCTCGCCTCGCTCAACGCTCTACGCAAATCGCGACAACACTTCGACGTGCTACTAGTCGCCGGCGGTGAAGAGACTCCGGCGCACAAGGCGGTGCTGGCCGCCGCGTCGCCGTATCTGTTGGAGACTCTAACGGAGCCGCTGCATCGAGTGGCGGACGTTGACGCTGCGTCGCTACGCGCTTTAGTGGAATGGGCGTATACGGGGCGGTTGGTGGCGGGGGCGGGCGCGCCGGCGCGCAAGTTGTACGAGGCCGCGTGGCGGCTGCGTGTGGAGGGCGCGAGGCAGGCGTTGGCGGAGCGGCTGGTGCGGCGCGCGACGCCGCAGGATGCGCTCGAGTTGCGATCGCTGCCGGATCTGCCGCCGCAGCACAGGCATCATCTCGATACGTTTATCGCTGCACATGTGAGTATCTAATACCTCATATACACATACCGTTCCAACTCTGATACGACGCGTACAGTTAGGCATTCCCGCCGGCGGGGACGTCCACCGCGCGATCGCGACAACACTGACACATATAGCTAGATATTGTATATTTGCTAGTTTCTGTTTGGTCCTATGGTCGACTGGTAGAGAATGCCACATGGCATTAAGTCCGCCCTTTGTACTTATATTCTTTTTGTGCAATAAAGTTTAAATAAATAAATAAATATAGTCCCTATTCGTCCCGGTACCGCCGCACATCGGGTAGTCAGTCCGATTCAGGTCGGGCCTAGCTGAGTTTCTTGCTGGACTCTTCTCAGCTAGACTAGGTTTAGTGAACCAGCGACAAAACTCCCAGTAACTCGATTCCAATCACACCTCAGATTCGGTTGAAATCGCTCAACCAATCTCATTGGAGCGCAAACTCTTAGAGTATTCCAGTGTTCCAAATCACACACGTGGTCGTGTCGGAGGTTTTCCCCTGAATTTTTCCCAGGCTACTCTCCAACCGCACACTCCTATCGCTTTATAAGGAATGAAGCTATCCGTAGCAGAACTGGGGTCACCGACATAGCCTTCAAAATTGCGAGACTTAAGTGGCAGTGGGCAGGGCACATTGCTCGCAGGACTGACGGTCGATGGGGCCAGAAACTGCTTGAGTGGCGTCCACGCACCGGAAGACGAGCTGTCGGTAGGCCTCCGACAAGGTGGAGTGATGACCTGGTGAAGGTCGCGGGAATCCGGTGGAAACGAACGGCACAGGACCGGTCTAAATGGCGTGCCTTGGGGGAGGCCTATGTTCAGCAGTGAACGTCTTTCGGCTGAAATGATGATGATGACTCTCCAACCGCACACTCCTATCGCTTTATCGGGTCCGGCCTATAAAGCCACAGAGGTTAAAAAAAACATACCGTGTTTTCATCACGTTTGATTTGAATAGCCCTCCTGAAAGCATTGCTGATATGAGTGCCGACAAAATAGCCAGTATTCTCCAGAACTTGCCGGCTTACGGTTGCCTGTCGAAGGGTTGCAGCGCTGGCATTTGAAGATCCTCTGACACTTAACCAAGTGTCAGAGGATCTTATCACAGGATGTCCTGTCAGAGGATAGCACAACCGTGCTATCGATTGTGCTTCGACCGCTTGGTCTTCTTTTGACTGACTAAAATACATGAATTTCATCAAATACGTGCCGCATCTAGCACGTTTTCCAAATGCATTTGTTGGTAGTTGGTTGCGCCCGTACCTACCACCGAAAGTACAGTTAGGTACTCACCAATATGAAATATTGCAACATGATAATTATAGGCTAGTAGTATATATATAAATATATTATTGTCTTATAGCCATCCGTTTAAGTCGTTTATAGACTTTTAACTTTACCTTACGAATATATCACCAAAATCTTTGTTAACAGTTATATCCTGGCAGGGTCGCCATGTGATGTGGGGGATGATTGAATCGATTTTATAGTTCCACGACGTTTATTAGACTTATATATGGTGCATTACAGTGCTTATATACTAGCATCATAGAGTAGTCATATACTAGAGAGTACACAGAGTTATAGGTACAGTCCCACCGCCGCAATCCCATAGTAATTCTATTCGCTTGAGCGAGAAAACGAGAGAGTACTCGCTGCTCGCCGGCGGTGGGACCAGTGCCATACATGCAGATATGTGAGAGGGGTATATTACCTACTTATCACACTACAATATGTTTTTTTGTCCAGTTCGACGAGATCTGCGCGTCAGGCGCACTAGCCGCCCTCCCCTCCGTGACCGCCGAGTTACTCCGCGAGTCCTCCGCCGAGGACGGAGGCGAGGCGCCTCGCGCGGTCGCCGACGCGGCGCTAGTGTGGCTCCGAGAACGACCGCTGGATGAGGAGCTGTACGCGCGTACACATCTGCTGTTTGTGGATGGAGGCGGGGAGCTGAGGGATTGCGGGGAACTTCCAGCTGCGAGGACGGACGCGCCGGAGCTACAGGAGTATCGTCGTGAGGTAAGTGCGACACTAGTGTAGAGATGGGACGTGGAACTGTAGTGAGAGTCAAGGGACGATTGTGGGGAACTGCCAGCTGCGAGGACGGACGCTCCGGAGCTACAGGAGTATCGTCGTGAGGTAAGTACGACACTAGTGTAGAGATGGGACGTGGAACTGTAGTGAGAGTCAACGGTGTTGGATGATGAGCTGTTTGAGCACATCTGCTGTTTGTGGATGGAGGCGGGGAGCTGAGGGATTGCGGAGAACTTCCAGCTGCGAGGACGGACGCGCCGGAGCTCCAGGAGTATCGTAGTGAGGTAAGTATGACACTAGTGTAGAGATGGGACGTGAAACTGTAGTCAGAGTCAACGGTTGTCGGATCATGAGCTGTTTGAGCACATCCGCTGTTTGTGGATGAATGCGGGGACCTCCCTGGGACAGAAGGTGACAGACAGGCTCCCGGGGACAAGCAGCGTATAGAGTTTGGATGCGAAAGATTAGTGGAAGTATTACAAACCGTGAACTAAGGCCACCGAGATTCTTTAAATGATGGCATGAAACAGAAAAGGAGTCAAATACTAATAATGACGTATCACAAAAGGCAGGGATCGGATACCGGTATTTTCTCCATAGAAAAATACCGGTATTATTACGGTCACCGGTTCATTACTTCGTTTTTAATGGGACAATCTAATAATACGATGTTGTTACCTAAATACATGATTCAGCCCTACGTAAAGAGCAAAAAAATAATCCAAAATATTGGGCTAATTCAGGGTTTTTTAAAAATACCGGTATCGGTCCCTGACAAAAGGACGAAGTATCTGTATCTCGTTGGATATGATTTTAGTTCGTGTCTTCATGTCTTGTGATTGTAGCATTATGACTGAGTCAAGTTTTCACTGCATTGGATCGGCGATTTCCGACAAGATTAGATAAACAAGACAGGAGATAAACATTGTCGCGCAATTCGTTTTTAAATGCTAACTTATTTATGCTATAAAATAAAAAAAAATGTTTTTCTTTGTATATTGACAAAAACCGGCCTAGTGCGTGTCGGAATTCGCACATTTAGGGTTTCGAACCAACCGCAAATTTAATAATTGGAAAATTTCTCTAACAAACATCTCATCATCGTCTTAACAATAAATATAATCGTTAAATCTAACATTAAATTTATTTTACTACAAATTTGTTACACTTCAATTATTTAACTGATAAATTGTTCGAAATGAGCCCCCTCGTTCTGGCTACACAAAATTAGTCGCCATTGAAATTAATTTCTTGTAGCCTTCAGCAAAGTGTATGCCCCTAATAAATCAAAAAATTTCCTGCCTCGCACAACTAAACTATGGAATGAACTGTCGCCTGCGGTATTTCCGGACCGATATGACCTTCAAACCTTCAAGAAAAGAGCGTATTCCCTTCTGAAAGGCCGGCAACGCACTTACGACTCCTCTGGTGTAGCAGGTGTTTATGGGCGACGGTAATTGCTTACCATCAGGCGATCCGTCTGCTCGTTTGCCCCCTATAATGTAAAAAAATAATAATAATAACATTTTCTGCCGCAACCCGTAGCTCTTGAACGGTTTCATAGCAAGCGTGTACTTCATACGAAGTCTGTGAATGTTGGAGAGATAAAAGAACTGTTACGTGTCTTTTACAATAAGTACTGGATGTTCACTTTACAGAGTTTGACGATCGGTTTAGCCTAGTGGGTAGTGCACCTGCCTGTGAAGCTGACGGTCCTGGGTTCGAATCCCGGTCAGGGCAAATATTTGTGTGATGAGCATGAATATTTGTTTCTGAGTCTTGGATGTTTTCTATGTATTTAAGTATTACCATATATTCAATATGAATAAACCATTCATTCATTCATTCATTCATTCATTCATTTATACCCATAACACAAGCCTTCTTGAGCTTACTGTGGGGCTAGTTCGATTTGTGTAAGATTGTCCTCTAATATTTATTTATTTATTTATTATTATTTATTAAGACCAAATGTTTGTTAGAGATATCCTGAAATAATACTACAGGAGAGCTGGCAGCTTCCTCGCTCAACGCATAAGCATTGCGATTCAGCGAGAAAATGCTGCCAGCATCCTTGGTACCATGCCACAGGGGCCTATTTTAGAATTCTACTTTTAGTTTTTGTTTTATATAGTTATTGATTAAGTCAGTTGTTTATTTTATTCTGTAATAATTTTTATTTTTATAAGTTTCTAATATGTCTTAAATTTAATAAATCTGTAATGAAATGTTACCAATAAATATACTACGATTACTATAATAAAATAGGGAGTGTTTGTTTTTTTAATATTAGTTGGTTCTAGTCCCGGGCGAGGAAAGCGAGTTTTAGAAAATCTTTGAATGCAGTTTTGTTTCTTTTTAAAAATAAAGGAATGTCTCCTTTAAGTAAAATGAGCCAGCTTAAGGATTTAAGGTAATTTCCCTCCAGGGCGCGACTTATCTTTCGACACTGTTTATAATGCTTATAAAAAATATATATATTTGTGGACAATCTACACAAATCAACCTAGTACCAAACTAAGCAAAGATTGTACTATGGGTACCAAGTGACGATATAAATACTTATATAGATAAATAGATACTTAAATACTAAGGTCCGACCGAGAACTCGTTTTTTGTCTCGGCCGAGACCGAGAATTTAAGAAAATGTGAATAAAAAGCTCCAATTTGTATTTTACGGTATGATATGATATGTCCTACTTAACCAGTAACCTGGTAGGTTCAATTGATCCAATTGACTATTGATCACTCACTGTTATAACAAATATTTCAAATATCAGTTTCACTAAATGTCTAATCACTTTCAATCCAATACATTACAATTACACCGGCTAAATGTTTTCGACAGCAACAAACGAAAGTAATAAACCAGTTGTTACTTGCAATTGCGGCAAAGTATCATAATTGGTTTGAAAAGTTCATACGTAACCAATTAACATCACGAAAATCAATGGCGAACAAAACTACCAGCCAATAGATCACCTCGTGCGGCTCCACAGGCGCGCGGAAAATTCAAATTCACCAATCTTAGATCGTTGCATAGTCTCGGCTACGGCCGAGAATCTCGGCTCGTTTTGGCCGAGACCGAGACCGAGTTCTCGGTTCGAATTTTGGCCGAAAATTAAATACATACGACCTTATTAAATACATAGAAAACATCCAAGACTCAGGAACAAATTTCGTGTTCATCACACAAATAAATGCCCTGACCGGGATTCGAACTCGGGACCTCCAGCTTCGAAGGCTATCAACTAGGCTAAAGCGGTCGTCATAGAATGCTTGTAACTTGTAGGCGGTGGAGCGACGCCGCCGTGAGCCCGCGCTCGGCGCTTCGGCGCCGAAACCTCTCGCCGGCGGCGAGCTCGGCGCCCGGGAGCGCACCAAGGGCGCCGGCGGCGACTGTGCGGTGCTGGCGGCGCGCTCGCTGGGACCGAGGGCCACGCAGGCGTTGCTGGCGGTCCACGGGAGGCTCGTGGCGGCGAGGGTGGCCTGGCGGGGCGCCGGCGGCCCGGTCGCGAGAGGAGGCAAGCTTGGACACACGCAGGTAACAATACAGGAGCCTTAGCCGTTCGCTGTAATATGCTGGCACGAAGGTTTGCCAAGTGTACCAAAGACGTCAAAGTGACGCTCTTTAAGGCTTACTGCCAATCCTTGTACACGTGTGGCTTGTGGACCAGATACACACAGAGATCGTATAGAGCTCTCCGGGTCCAATACAACAATGCTTTCAGGGCGCTGATGGGGCTGAGGAAGCACTGCAGTGCGTCAGGGATGTTTGCGGAGGCTCGAACGGATTGTTTTTCAGCAATAATTCGCAAACGAGTCGCCTCCCTGATGCACAGAGTGTGGAACAGCACCAACAGCTTCCTGAAAGTTATTGCTGAAAAATGGGACAACCCTATATTAAGCTTCTGGGTGAAAATACACTCCGGATGCTCAACAATTCTTTTATAATTGTTTAATTTATTTTATTTTATTTTAACTGTGTACTTTGCTAACAAATATTATACTGTGTACCTACTAACAAAACTATGGATTTTTAAAATCTGCAATAAATGTTATTCATTCATTTTCATTCAATATTGTGGCAGGGGGCTTGCAATGGGCGGCGTACGATGCTTTAGATACCTAACGCTCGCGCGCCCCGGGGCCGCTCGTCAGTCGAGGGCCCAGGGCCATCTTTCCCATTGGGCTCTCTGGGCAAGTGCCCAGGGCCCCGCGATCAATAGGGCCCCCAGATCACCAAACGATAACCAATATTTATTACCGAAAAAATATTAAGTTCAAAAAATCAAACTATAATGACCTACAAAAATGAAATTTTTGACAGAATCATAACCTGTGTTTTGACCTGTGAATACTAAGTGTTACTTTTGTGGATCATATCATACGGCACGTACAGGAGAACAACCGGAAATCCGGAAAATGGGACATAGAAAGCATTTTTGTCGAAGCTGAAGCAGAGACCTTCGTCTCTCGGTCAATAAAAATAAATGTTAGAATCTTGTTTAGCTACTTTCTTTGTCTATTCTAACAAAATAGTGACCTGTCAAGGGCACAGGGGCCCCTTTACCCTAATGTGCCCAGGGCCTCAAATTGGTTAAAGACGGCCCTTCGCCGCGCGAACGAACACATACATATCGTCTCGAGTTCCACGGCCGCCGTTTTCCGGTGATAAGCTATTTATAATTGAGCTATTTATTTTATTAATTTAAACGTTATCGCACAAAAGTACAGCGTAAAAATGGCGGAAATAATGCCAAAGGCTTAAAGCTGTATATGCTGTTCAAATCAATCACTACATAGTATAAAACGAAGTCGCTTTCTCTGTCCCTATGTCCCTATATCCCTATGTATGCTTAAATCTTTAAAACTACGCAACGGATTTTATTGCAGTTTTTTTAATAGATAGAGTGACTCAAGGGGAAGGTTTATATGTATAATACATGCATCAGCATTGCACCCGTGCGAAGCCGGGGCGGGTCGCTAGTTTTCTATAAAAGTAGCTACGGAACACTAAAAAGAATATCCTACTAAAAACGCATGCTTTATGAACTATTCTTACTTACGAATTAAATTTTCAAAAGTTCTAGAGAATTGTGTATACTTACGTTTACGGCATGAGGACCAATCTATATTTGCTTCCTAAAATAATAAATAGCCTCCCAACACACATACAAGATTCATACCTATCCAACCCTAGATTACTTAAAGATGTTAACAAATATTTTATGTCATGTAATAATTATGACTACGCCTTGTAATAAGTACTTTCTTGTTGTTTACCAATGAACTGAATGTAATGTAAGTCTTAGTCCGAACTGTAGCTGTAAATAAGCCATTCATGGCTTTAGCAGTTAAGCAATTTCAAACTCTGCGCTAAATTATTTGGAATTTTAATAATAAAAAAAAATTAATATCGTTTCACTGTACTCGAGAGGTTTGGTGAGCTAGAACATTTTTTGCCTTCAACGATGTATTTTTGGCGTGACAGCCCTAGCGCTACTCGTGCCACGTGTGAAGGAATAAAAGTTATGCGATAGACAGATATGCACAGAGTAGGCACGTTTTTTATACCTAAACGCCGTTTTTGTTAGGAAGTGAAGCCTCTGTACTTGTACTATTACTTATTCTGTGATTGTGGTTACTGTCAAGTTGCTTTGTGTGTTTATATACATTAATCGAGTTCCTGGAAGGATGATTTGTAGCATCAACAGTGCTTGTGCTAGCTCCCGCTAGTGTGGTTGTATGGACTTTAGACAGACTGTAACTAATGGGTTTTTCAGGTTCGCTTCTTTACTATGGATATTTTAGCTTGGACTGCATTAACTACACAATCTCATGTTTCCTCAAGATGCAACACTCGTATGTAGGAATGTCAATTCCGTCTTGAAAAATCGATTATTAAATAATCGATTATTTTGCCTCAAAATCATTTAAAAATCAATCGATTTTTGAATTAATAATAATAGATTTTTTCAATAATCGCTTTTTTATTTATTTTTCCTATGGGATCGGTTACACGGTGATTATTATCACGCGATAAATTCTAATCGTGATTAGTATCACAAGAATATTGACGTGTATTGCAGTATCGTGATAATATCTGAACATATCCGGATATTTTGAAATCCGCGATACCTAAAGTCAAAGTCAAAGTATTTATTGTTTGGGAGAATTGGGTTACATTGCAGGTATAATAAACAATTTTACACATAAGAGTTTCACCAAGACTCTACCTTTTCAGGTGTACAAACAAAACGATTGAATTTAAATATAACATCTTAATCATCATATGTCAAAATTTAAAAAAAAAAAACATTATTATATTAGGTCATAAACTATTCCTGTAATACATACTTAAAATAATAATAAATTCATGCGATATCAAGATTAGGATTTCAAAGTGAGTCAGTCTATTCAATTAATTCAATTAGATAATTTAAAAATAAGTTAAAAAAAAAAAAAGTAAGTAATATAAAATAAAATTGATAAAATAAAATAAAATTTCTTGTCACATCATTTGCTCACATAGCATTAAAAAATTCACAGAGACTGTAATAACACTTTTGCACAAGCCATTCATGAATGTGTGATTTAAATACATTTAGTGTTTTGTCCTTAAACATATCTGGTAATCTGTTATATATTAAAATACACATCACATACGAGTTTTTTGAAGAGAGTGCCAATTTCACTGAAGGCTTATGTAAAGTATATTTATATTGCAATCTAGTCGCACCAGAAACAATAGTCTTAAGTTCAACAAATAGGAATTTGTACTTATGGACAAACACGCAAACTTCAAAAATATACAAACAGGGGAAAGTAATGATCTTATTTTCTATAAAATATGTGCGACACGAGTCCATCTGGTCTACAGCAAACATAGCCCTGAAGGGACGTGTTTTCAATACTAGCTTCATTGCTAGAAATGTTCTCATAATGACGGGGTCTTTATTACGACTTAGTAACCGTTTAATATTCTCATGTCCAAAGTGGTAGCTTACAATATTCTTCGATAAATTATGTTACGTTTAATCGGCTGTGAAAATCATAAACGATTTTTTATTAATCGATTTATTGCAAATCCAAATCGATTAAAAAGTTTTTTTTAATAATAATCGATTATTTTTTGACATCCCTACTTGTATGTACGCAGGACGCCTCACCGTAGCGAGAAGGCGAGCGGTACGCGAATTGTTGTTCGATATTTATTTCCGTTATGAATTCCTGCGAGCAGCGCTAATGGGAAATGGCTTCCGCATGCCTCAAGTCTAGTCAGTTACAGTAGTACCCAACTGATAAGGCGCGTCGTGAATCTTCGTTCGCGCAGAAAAGAAAGTATCGCTCCGAATATTAACGAAAGAATGCTTAAAACTTACAATTAACCTTAGATCACTACTATAAGGTTCATAATACACTGTTCATAATGCGCGTGCACTCGATCATAAGTATGGCGGCTGACTAACATGCCACGCGGCGCGCGCTAACATGGCGGCAGCTGCGGACCAATAGCGGTGCAGGAAAAAGAAGCGCGGTGCGTGGAGCGTGCCGATTGGTCAATAGCATTTCCCGCGCTTTAAAAATTCATCTTCTGTGCAGGTACATCGGTAAGCCATATCAGTTGGGTACTACTGTACATAATATTTGTTCTTCAAAATCAAAATCAAAACATTTATTCTGTAAATAGGCCTCAAGGGCACTTTTACAAGTCAAAATCTATCTAGGTACATCAAATGAAAATAATACAATAATCAAAGTATTATGCAGCTTATGGAGGCACTACACACAAAGGGCCTACGGAGCCCTCCGCGTCCAGTTTAATAACGCTTTCCGGGTGCTGGTGGGGCTGCCCCGCTTCTGTAGCGCATCAGGGATGTTCGCAGAAGCATGCATAGGCTGCTTCCATGCGACCATGCGCAAGCGGTGTGCACCCCTGGTGCGTCGGGTGCGGGCCAGCCCCAACCCCATCCTGAAATCGATAGCGGACAGGCTGGACTGTCCATACATGAGGCACTGTTGTGCAATGCATGTGTCCAAGAGTACATACTTTGTATGACAGTTAAAATTTCTAAATATACTGTCATTTTAATTGTCATACAAAGTATGTTACATAATGTATTAGAATTAGGAACTAACAATAAGAATAATAATTAATTAATTTTACTAACAAATATTATGTATGAGTCCTATGTTACTCGAAATAAATGTTTTCAATTATTAATTACATGTCAAAAATAAGACTAAGAAACTAATAACAATCGAGATTTGTTAGAGATGTATAAGGTCTCTAAGCGTCAAGATAAAAGGTAATAAAGTAGGTACACCAATCATAATAAAATATTTTGAGCTATATCTATAATACGTCAACATGAAAATAATAAAATCTAATAAATAAATATCCTCTGAGATGTATAAGGTCTCTGAGCGTGAGTCTAAAAAATAAAATCAAATGAGAACAGTGAAGTCTCTCATCATGTCAATGGGGGCTATCGTTTTTGTGCTCACCAGTTGGCGCCACTGTCGACTAAGGTCCAGCTGTCAAAAATTGTTATTGGTTATTATGGACATGAGAACGAAGTTTACATTTAAATCATATTCAATACCTTAAAACCGTACCGTAAAAATATCGAATATACCGCATTGTAGCGTGGTCCCGTTTTGTTCGGAAAAAAGGAGGAAATAATTTTCCGAAAGACAAATCTGTCTCAAAGCCCTGACAGTCATTAACCCTTAATTCATATTTGCCATAATCAAGCTCAGGTATTGCAAAATAGTGACAATATTGTTCCAATTAGATATTAACCCGCGTAGCGCAATCAAAAAGAGTGACATTTGACGTTTCGGAGGACCCCACGCTACACTAGCGCCTCTAGCGGCGAATTCATACGCGATAGCCCCCAGTCCACTGAACACTAGTACGAAGTTACTAGTCCTTGCAAACATGTTGAATGTAACAGTGGTAGTTGTGCGCAGGACGCCCCGCCGGAGCCGGAGGGCGAGCGGCGCGCGGAGCTGGCGGGCGGGCGCTGCGCGCACGGCGCGGCCGCGCTCGGCCAGCAGCTGCTGGTGTGCGGCGGGTGAGGCGTCAGCGTCACTACATACTATACAACAATACTACATTACTTACCGAAACAATCCAGTAGCCCAGCGTCTAAAACGTCTTCAACTTTCCCATTCATTACGGATAATCCGTACTTAGGGCGTCAGTAAACATCGTGATTTATTTATTTATTTATTTATTTATTTTAAAGAGTACCAACAGCTACTAGATTATGATAAGAGACTTAGATAATAATACAAAGCCAATTAAAGGTACTCACAGATAGAAACAAAACAAGGAATTTAACCAACTTTGCGTACACATTCACACTTTGCTATTCAGAATTAACTAAATAATAACGGAAAAAAAAAGATTGTATACACCCCAAAACTTAGCTGGGTTATGGAATTATGATCTAGTGATAATTAAGCTTCTTTATATACGAACTAAAGCACTCGGTGAAATCGCAGCCTGCTAGATAGAGTAAAAAAAAAAATAGATATAAAAAACAGTCTGCTCTGATAAAATAAAATTGGAGTCAAAGTGGATTAAAAAATAAGTTCGCTAATTTTCGCGTAATATAAACCCTAGGGTTTTCAAGGCACTGCTTATTATGCCGTCGATATGCATATCAAAAAGAAGTTTACTATCATGTACCACACCTAAATCTCTCATAAAGCTAACTTTATTCAGGGGTTGACCTTTAAGCGTATAAATGGAAGATATCAGTTTACGTTGACGTGAGAACGTGATTGAATAGCATTTGGATGGATTCAGGTCTAACTTATTCATCATCATCATCATCATCATTTCAGCCGTAAGACGTCCACTGCTGAACATAGGCCTCCCCCAAGGCTCGCCATTTAGACCGGTCCTGTGCCGTTTGTTTCCACCGGATTCCCGCGACCTTCACCAGGTCATCACTCCACCTTGTCGGAGGCCTACCGACAGCTCGTCTTCCGGTGCGTGGACGCCACTCAAGCAGTTTCTGGCCCCATCGACCGTCAGTCCTGCGAGCAATGTGGCCTGCCCACTGCCACTTTAGTCTCGCAATTTTGAAGGCTATGTCGGTGACCCCAGTTCTGCTACAGATAGCTTCATTCCTAATTTTATCACGCAGAGAAACCCCGAGCATAGCTCTTTCCATTGCTCTTTGGGTGACCTTGAGCTTTCTTATGAGGCCCATCGTTAGCGCCCATGTCTCGGATCCATATGTCATCACTGGCAACACACACTGGTCAAAGACTTTTGACTTATTATTTCGACAGTATTCATCCAGCCGTGTAAGATTTGAAAGCAATGACGCCTTCCTATATTATTTGGCTTGCTCGTTATACCCGTTCAAATGAATACAAACAGAAAACTTATAGGAAACCGCAGTGGTTTCAAAACGTGAGTGCAGAGATGAACGTGTTGGAGGTGGAGATGTGGTTACGGGTTGGGATGTGTGATGCTGATAGATGATGTTCAAGGGCGGTAAAACAAAGAATGTCTCAGATCGCAGGTAATTGACGCCCGAGCCGAAGGCAAGGGCGATAATTATGCGATCTGAGGCTTTCTTAATTACCGCCCGAGGTAAGTATAAAATTTCATGTCACCCTCTGGCCAGGAAGTGTTATTTTCCGCGGTAATTGCCACTTTATGGCCAGGTGTGACATAATGTCGCTTTCTCTGTCCCTATATCCCTATGTATGCTTAAATCTTTAAAACGCAACGGATTTTGATGCGGTTTTTTTTAAATAGATAGAGTGATTGAAGAGGAAGGTTTATATGTATAATAACATCCATTAAATAGTGCACCCGAGCGAAGCCGGGGCGGGTCGCTAGTGTTTTATAAGCCCGTTTCGGTCGGTCGTGAATTCATTCGTCGGCCCATTGGGGGAGGCCTATGTCCAGCAGTGGACGTGTTTCGGCTGATATGATGATGATGATGAACATATTTTTTAACTTGGGTCCTGTTTTTTGTCATTATTTAATGGTCAGTTATTCATAAAGTGACATGTTATTATTATAGATTCCGCGTGCATATTTATTTATTTATTTATATTAGGAGAACCAACAGCAGTACAAACAATGTAACAACATGCATATTAACAGCAGAGCCAATGGGGGCTATCGTTTTTGTGCTCACCAGTTGGCGCCACTGTCGACTAAGGTTTAGCTGTCAAAAATTGTTATTGGTTATTATGGACATGAGAACGAAGTTTACATTTAAATCATATTCAATACCTTAAAACCGTACCGTAAAAATATCGAATATACCGCATTGTAGCGTGGTCCCGTTTTGTTCGGAAAAAAGGAGGAAATCATTTTCCGAAAGACAAATCTGTCTCAAAGCCCTGACAGTCATTAACCCTTAATTCATATTTGCCATAATCAAGCTCAGGTATTGCAAAATAGTGACCATATTGTTTTAATTAGATATTAACCCGCGTAGCGCAACCAAAAAGAGTGACATTTGACGTTTCGGAGGACCCCACGCTACACTAGCGCCTCTAGCGGCGAATTCATACGCGATAGCCCCCATTACAGGATCTCACAGATAGCGCTAGAGTGAGATATGGTATAGTGTATTGTGTGTGTGTGTGTGTGCTTGGCAGGTACGACCGCGCGCGCGTGCTGCGCGGCTGCTCGGCGTACTGCGCGGCGCGCAACGCGTGGGCGCCGCGCGCGGACATGCGCGGCGCGCGCGCGCGCTTCCCCGCCGCCGCGCTGCGCGGCCGCGTGTACGCGCTCGGCGGCTCCGACGGCCACCACGAGCTGGACTCCGTGGACGCCTTCCAGGAGGTGAGCCCGCGCCCCGCCCCGCGCCCCCGCCGCCGCGCTGCGCGGCCGCGTGTACGCGCTCGGCGGCTCCGACGGCCACCACGAGCTGGACTCCGTGGACGCCTTCCAGGAGGTGAGCCCGCGCCCCCGCCGCCGCGCTGCGCGGCCGCGTGTACGCGCTCGGCGGCTCCGACGGCCACCACGAGCTGGACTCCGTGGACGCCTTCCAGGAGGTGAGCCCGCGCCCCCGCCGCCGCGCTGCGCGGCCGCGTGTACGCGCTCGGCGGCTCCGACGGCCACCACGAGCTGGACTCCGTGGACGCCTTCCAGGAGGTGAGCCCGCGCCCCCGCCGCCGCGCTGCGCGGCCGCGTGTACGCGCTCGGCGGCTCCGACGGCCACCACGAGCTGGACTCCGTGGACGCCTTCCAGGAGGTGAGCCCGCGCCCCCGCCCCGCGCCCCCGCCGCCGCGCTGCGCGGCCGCGTGTACGCGCTCGGCGGCTCCGACGGCCACCACGAGCTGGACTCCGTGGACGCCTTCCAGGAGGTGAGCCCGCGCCCCCGCCGCCGCGCTGCGCGGCCGCGTGTACGCGCTCGGCGGCTCCGACGGCCACCACGAGCTGGACTCCGTGGACGCCTTCCAGGAGGTGAGCCCGCGCCCCCGCCCCGCGCCCCCGCCGCCGCGCTGCGCGGCCGCGTGTACGCGCTCGGCGGCTCCGACGGCCACCACGAGCTGGACTCCGTGGACGCCTTCCAGGAGGTGAGCCCGCGCCCCCGCCGCCGCGCTGCGCGGCCGCGTGTACGCGCTCGGCGGCTCCGACGGCCACCACGAGCTGGACTCCGTGGACGCCTTCCAGGAGGTGAGCCCGCGCCCCCGCCCCGCGCCCCCGCCGCCGCGCTGCGCGGCCGCGTGTACGCGCTCGGCGGCTCCGACGGCCACCACGAGCTGGACTCCGTGGACGCCTTCCAGGAGGTGAGCCCGCGCCCCCGCCCCCGCCCCGCGCCCCCGCCGCCGCGCTGCGCGGCCGCGTGTACGCGCTCGGCGGCTCCGACGGCCACCACGAGCTGGACTCCGTGGACGCCTTCCAGGAGGTGAGCCCGCGCCCCCGCCCCGCGCCCCCGCCGCCGCGCTGCGCGGCCGCGTGTACGCGCTCGGCGGCTCCGACGGCCACCACGAGCTGGACTCCGTGGACGCCTTCCAGGAGGTGAGCCCGCGCCCCCGCCGCCGCGCTGCGCGGCCGCGTGTACGCGCTCGGCGGCTCCGACGGCCACCACGAGCTGGACTCCGTGGACGCCTTCCAGGAGGTGAGCCCGCGCCCCCGCCCCCGCCCCGCGCCCCCGCCGCCGCGCTGCGCGGCCGCGTGTACGCGCTCGGCGGCTCCGACGGCCACCACGAGCTGGACTCCGTGGACGCCTTCCAGGAGGTGAGCCCGCGCCCCCGCCCCCGCCCCGCGCCCCCGCCGCCGCGCTGCGCGGCCGCGTGTACGCGCTCGGCGGCTCCGACGGCCACCACGAGCTGGACTCCGTGGACGCCTTCCAGGAGGTGAGCCCGCGCCCCCGCCCCCGCCCCGCGCCCCCGCCGCCGCGCTGCGCGGCCGCGTGTACGCGCTCGGCGGCTCCGACGGCCACCACGAGCTGGACTCCGTGGACGCCTTCCAGGAGGTGAGCCCACGCCCCCGCCCCCGCCCCGCGCCCCCGCCGCCGCGCTGCGCGGCCGCGTGTACGCGCTCGGCGGCTCCGACGGCCACCACGAGCTGGACTCCGTGGACGCCTTCCAGGAGGTGAGCCCGCGCCCCCGCCGCCGCGCTGCGCGGCCGCGTGTACGCGCTCGGCGGCTCCGACGGCCACCACGAGCTGGACTCCGTGGACGCCTTCCAGGAGGTGAGCCCGCGCCCCCGCCGCCGCGCTGCGCGGCCGCGTGTACGCGCTCGGCGGCTCCGACGGCCACCACGAGCTGGACTCCGTGGACGCCTTCCAGGAGGTGAGCCCGCGCCCCGCGCCCCCGCCCCGCGCCCCCGCCGCCGCGCTGCGCGGCCGCGTGTACGCGCTCGGCGGCTCCGACGGCCACCACGAGCTGGACTCCGTGGACGCCTTCCAGGAGGTGAGCCCGCGCCCCGCCCCGCGCCCCCGCCGCCGCGCTGCGCGGCCGCGTGTACGCGCTCGGCGGCTCCGACGGCCACCACGAGCTGGACTCCGTGGACGCGTTCCAGGAGGTGAGCCCCGCTTTCCAGGAGGTGAGGCCCGCGTTCCAGGAGGTGAGGCCCGTGTTCCAGTAGGTGAGGCCTGCATTCCAGGAGGTGAGGCCTGCATTCCAGGAGTTGGGGCCTGCGTTCCAGGAGGTGAGCCCCGTGTTCCAGTAGGTGAGGCCTGCATTCCAGGAGTTGAGGCCTGCGTTCCAGGAGGTGAGCCCCGTGTTCCAGTAGGTGAGGCCTGCATTCCAGGAGGTGAGGCCCGCGTTCCAGGAGGTGAGGCCCGCTTTCCAGGAGGTGAGGCCCCGACACACCGCGCGGTGCGCGCGCGCTTCCCGGCCGGGAGCCAATAAAATCAAAATCAAAACATTTATTCTGCAAATAGGCCTCAAGGGCACTTTTACAAGTCAAAATCTGTCTAGGTACATCAAATAAAAATAATACAATAATCAAAGCAAAAGCGATAGGAGTGCCTGGTTGGAGAGTAGCCTGGGGAAAATCCAGGGAAAAACCTCCGACACGACTACGCTTGTGGTTTGGAACACTGGAATACTCTAAGAGTTTGCGCTCCAGTGAGATTGGTTGAGCGGTTTCAACCGAATCTGAGGTGTGAGTGGAATGGAGCTACTGGGAGTTTTGTCGCTGGTTCACTAAACCTAGCCTAGCTGAGAGAAGAGATGAATGTGTGTGAGATGGTTTTATGGGTCAATCAACTTTTTCTTGTTGTTATTTTGTCCCGTCAGCGAGGAGACATCAGTATCCGAGTTTCTTAGAAAAAAATTATAATATGGATTTCAAGCATGCTCAAGAGATGATCCATGTCCAAATGGATTTAAGCTCATCGCTAAAATTCATGTTCGGTAGATTTAAACCCTATAAAATCACAGTTTTAAAGAGTGACTCAGGAGACGTAACCATGGTAACGAGCAACAAAGTATAGTTTGACGACCGGTTTAGCTTTTTTTTTTTTTTTTTTTTTTTTTTTTTTTTTTAAATTTTATTCAAGTAGGATTCATTGAACCGCTTTTGCATCGTCATCTGCTACAACAATCTTGAAAAGGTACATTTAGGTCTGCAAATATCTTCAACTATAATTATTAATTACTTTCATAATAAGGTGCAACTATTTTCACATATTTAAGTATACATTTTAAAATTTTACATTATAATGAAACAGATAAAATAGTCAATAATTCAGCTACGAGTAAGTGCATCGTCAAAAAGAAATAATAATAATAATAATAAAACCTTAAGTATTGGCATTAAACAAGTTTAAAATTAAATAATCACAGATACAATTAAATTATCGCAATACTCACAGTTCATTCAATAATCAGACACATAATGTAATATCACAGGTAGTCAATTATCACAGCTTGAATACATGTATATTTATATATAAGAGATTCCCGATGTTCACACTTTTTCAGTTAAAACTAGGCCAGGCATTTTTATCATTTAAGTAGTCCTGGACAGTATAATATCCTTTTTTCAGTAAAGCAGATTTTAGATACTTTTTTAAAGCAGGTAATGGCAACTCAAGTGCTCCAATAGGCAATTTATTGTAAAATAGAATACATTGACCCATAAATGATTTATATACTTTACGCACGCGAAATTTAGGAATTGCAATTTTATGTTTATGTCTAGAACTGTTCATTTTTTTAAAGGACTCCATATTCTTCAGAGCGTAAATAATACAGTCGTAAATATACTGAGAGGCCACTGTCATTATATTTATCTCTTTAAACAGATCTCTGAGTGACTCTCGTGAACGCATCTTGTAAATTGAACGAATAGCCCTTTTTTGTAAAACAAATATTGATTGTATATCTGCTGCTTTTCCCCACAATAAAAGGCCATAAGTCATTATACTATGAAAGTGGCTAAAATAAACCAAACGTGCCGTTTCTACGTCAGTCAATTGTCTTATCTTTCTAACAGCATAAGCAGCTGAACTTAATTTACTGGCCAACTTTGATATGTGAGGACTCCACTGTAAGTTTTGGTCCAAAGTTATACCTAAAAAGATGGTTTTGTCTATAACTTCCAAGCATTCTCCGTTTAAATATATATCAATATTAAAAGCCTTAACATTTGGTAAAGTAAATCGAATGCATTTTGTTTTAACAGAGTTTAGTAATAAATTATTCATTGTGAACCAGTGTAAAACTTTTTTAAGGGTGTCATTAATAGTATCAAAGTCCTTTGTGTTTCGAGGCACTTTAAAGACCAAAGATGTATCGTCTGCATATAGTATAATATTGCAATTATTTTGCACAATGAACGGCAGATCGTTCACATATACTAGGAAAAGAAAAGGCCCTAAAATAGAGCCTTGCGGCACTCCTAGTTTGACAGCCGCTCCATTAGATTGCGTTCTATTTATGAATACTGTTTGTTGTCTGTAACTGAGATAAGATGAGAGTAGACTTAATGCATTTGTAGATAGCCCATAGTGGTTAAGTTTTTGTAAAAGAGTTCTATGTTCAACACAGTCGAACGCTTTCGAAAGGTCACAAAAAATGCCTATTGCATCGCAAGAATCCTCCCATATATTATATATACATTTTATTAGTTCCGAAGCGGCATCAGTCGTGGAACGCCCTTTTCTAAACCCAAATTGCTGGCAGTGAAGCAGGTTGTTGTTTATAAAATACCTTTGTAACTGTTCTAACAAAATTTTTTCAAAGACCTTACTTAGGACTGGTAAAATGGATACAGGACGAAAATTCGTGACATCTTTTTTTTCACCTGATTTATGCAATGGTACAACTTTGCTTAATTTCATAAGATCAGGGAACACTCCCTCTTTAACGCAGCAATTAAAAACGTGTGTTAAGTAAGGTGCAACAATGTCAACAACTTGACTGATAATTTGTACAGATGTCCCCCAAAAAGTGGCTTAGTGGGTAGTGCACCTGCCTGTAAAGCTGACGGTCCTGGGTTCGAATCCCGGTCAGGGCAAATATTTGTGTGATGAGCATGAATGTTTGTTTCTGAGTCTTGGATGTTTTCTATGTATTTAAGTATTTATATCTATTAAATATATCGTCGTCTACCCATAACACAAGCCTTCTTGAGCTTACTGTGGGGCTAGTTCGATATGTGTAAGATTGTCCTCTAATATTTATTATTTATTTATTATTAATTAAGAAAACCCATGGAAAACCCACAATACAGAATCCCTTCGATTTAGCACACTTCTCTGGCGTATGGTTTTTCTCTTGTCAAAAATCAGCTGTTCAAATTTGTGGCGGCCATTTTGTGAGTTAGCAGAGAGATAAAGAAGGGTCTACGGTCCACTAACTTTCGGACCTTTTAGCAGAGCCTTGATGGACTGATTAGCGTTAGCAGACGTTTATGAACCATGTTTTTAAGCATCGGACGTTCAAGGAGCCTTCAAGGAGGCACTAACTTTTTATGAGTAAGGCTGTAAGAGTTTGCGCTCCAGTGAGATTGGTTGAGCGGTTTCAACCGAATCTGAGATGTGAGTGGAATCGAACCTAGCTGAGAAGAGATGAATGTGTGTGAGATAGTTTTGTATTCCCCAGGGCGGCGAGAACGGGCTGGGCAAGTGGGAGCCGCGCGCGCGGCTGCCGGGCGCGCGCTCGCACGCGGCGGCGGCGGCCGACGAGGCGCGCGGCGCGCTGTACGTGCTGGGCGGCTGGGCCGGCGGCCGCAGCCTCAAGGCCGTGCACAGGTAACCTTCACTGGCCGAGATCCCTTAACACTCCTAATCAGTTTCCAAATGTTTCGATTTCAAATTGTGACAAAAGTGTTGATATTAAGACCAACTTGGGCAAATTTTCTATTATGAGCAGACTTCAGACCCGGCACAACCGATATCAAAAGATTTTCGACCTGGATGTTTATTTTGACGGTGCCACTAGATGGAAAAATACTATTCTGAAACTGTAACCTTAATGTTTTATATATAAATTATTATTATTATTATTTTCTCTTTCTAATTTGATAATCTAAATAACGCATTGATTGTAATTTTGCTGATATCGGAAACTTAAATTGTACTCTTGGTTATTGTTATACTGACCTGGTATCTTAACTTAATGATGTTGCACGCCTGTTATTGAGATACAGGCAGAACTTGCGTCATCTAACTTTATGTTCTTATTAATGTATTAGCTTGGTATCTTGTTAGTGTGTCAAATAAAATGAATAAATAAATTATCAATAGTGATGAAATTAAAAAATACTCACCATATTGTTCCAATTAGATACTAACCCGCGTACCGCAACCACAAAGAGTGATATTTGACATTTCGGAGACCTCACGCTACACTAGCGCCTCTAGTGGCGAATTCATACACGATAGCCCCCATTGACACAGTAAGAGGTATTAAGTTGTAGACGTTTCCTTAATTCGCATATGTAAAACATTAAAATATAAGAGGTATTGATGTACATAAATAAATAAATAATAAATATTTTTGGACAATCTTACACAAATCAACCTGATCCCAAACTAAGCAAAGCTTGTACTATGGGTACCAAGTGACGATATGCATACTTACATAGATAAATAGATACTTAAATACATAGAAAACATCCAAGACTCAGGAACAAATATTCGTGTTCATCACACAAATACATGTCCTGACCGGGATTCGAACCCGGGACCTCCAGCTTCGAAGGCAGGGTCACTACCAACTAGGCTAAAGCGGTCGTCACATCTTTAGTAGTATAAACAGTGCCAGAAGAGTATAATAAGTGACATCTGTCAGTTGGAGAGTTAACACTAAATCCGCGCTGTTAATTTCAAAAATACGGAATAGTCGGCTAAATCAAGTGAATGTAACGAGCGTATCAAGATAACTACCTCTGCTCTACGCAACAGTA
Organism: Epiblema foenella; assembly: GCA_963556455.1. Taxonomy (NCBI): domain Eukaryota; kingdom Metazoa; phylum Arthropoda; class Insecta; order Lepidoptera; family Tortricidae; genus Epiblema; species Epiblema foenella. Next base: position 1,954,492 of record OY747118.1, read on the forward strand.
TTATTTAAAGGATTTAACGCGATTAAATCAGTGAAAATGGAAGAGACAATGACGATAACGGCGGTTAATAGTTTAAACTTTGTAAACGAGTGAAAGATATTACAGTGTTCATTACAGTGCCCATAACAGTTAATCCACTTATTTGTGACTTAGTGACTTAAAACTAAACAATTTTCTTCAGCGAGATAATCAAAACTGTGAAAATATCGATATATAAAAAGATCTATATTAGTCGACACTGCCATCTATCGATAAACACCGCAATCACAACTAACCAATATAGGTCAAGTTCACGACATCGAGAGAAGGAGACGACGCCACACAACAAGCGAGCGAGTGAGATAAATATATGCTAACAAGCGCATCCTTAATCTTCACCTAGCTAATTAGCGCAAACCCCGCCCACTCAGAGCGCAACTGTGCCGTAAAAATAGGCCTACGATTGACCCGTTTATTAAAGCAAGTAAATATATATATTGCAATATGAATTGTTTAGCGTGCAGAGATCGAATCAACGACAACCAAGAACTACTCCAATGTACCCTATGTAAAGGCCCGTACCACTACCAATGCCTAAGTATAACAACGGCTACTTTCATGGACAAGAATTATCAAATTAAGCGAGATTTCCGTTGTCCATCTTGCTTAAACATAACTACTAGGCGAAAATATAGTGATAATAAATCAACACCACCACAGGACGCATATAACACAACACGAACACCACCACCACAGGACATATCAATGAACGAACTTGGTCTGGACGACTCCCAGCAAAATATACACAACTTCAACCTGTCTCAACCTCCTCAGATATTTCAATCTAGTCAGAAAATAGTAACAATCGAGGAGATTAGCGCTCTATTAGATAAAAAATTAACTAAAAACAACGAAACAATCCTAAATGATATGAAGTGCTTAATCCACTCAGAAATACGCGCGACTATTGACAAGGTCACAAATGACTTCGTACAAAAAAATGATCTACTTGTATCTCAACAACAAACCTTGTCAAAACAATTAGAAGACACCAACGTTATAATAAAGAGACTACAAAGCGAAAACAATACAATAAAAATGGAATTGCATGACCTTCAAACCCGTTTTAGCGTGAACTCAGTCCCTTCTATGAAACAAAACGAAAAAAAATTCGTGCTATACGGACTCGATGAGTACTTTGGTGAAACCGAAGAAGACCTTTTTCCCCGGATTAGTAGTATGTTCTACGACCTACTAGGCATCAATATCAATCCCTACATAGAAACAGCAAAACGGATTGGAAAAAAAAAAGGTACGCGCCGCCCGCTTGTCATTGAATTAATTAGCCAACGAATGAAAAAATATGTGATTGAGAACGCGTCCTGCTTCTATAATACTAGTTATGCTGTCGCAGAACTATTGGACAGTACTACTTTAAAAAATAGACATCATATGAGAGAACGCCTCCTAAACGCTCGTAAGTCTGGTAAACATGCCATTATACGCAATAACCGGTTATACATAAACGGCCAAGAATGTGTGATTGACTCCGAACAACCCGTGCAACCCGAGTCTCAGCAACCCGAACGTCCGCAACAACAACTCAGCCAGCCCCAACAGCCCGTACAGCCCCAGCAGCTTGTGAATATTCAGTTCTCCCAGCCACCACGAGAAGCCCGGTCCCAGGAGGCCGGTCAGACCCTGCAACCTACACAATCTCCACAGTCCACGCGCCCTACACACCTTGACGTCAGCAACCACCCGGAGGACTCGAATGAATATATTTCTGAAAATCGTACTTTTCGCACCTCAACGTAGTATTTTCTGTGTATTTCACCAAAATATAGCTGGCGTTCTAGCAAAAATTAACGAATTAGAAATAGCTATAGAGAGTTTCAAAAATGAAGGAACTATCCCTAATGTAATCTGCTTCTCGGAAACGTTCCTTTGCTCTGGTACAGAAAACAACCTAGTTCTTACGGATTATAAACTTGTGTCATTTTTCTCTAGACCTAAGAAACGAGGCGGTGTCGCCGTAATGGTTAAGAAATCTCTGGATGCGGAGGACCTACCTACTATACAAACATATTCAATTCAACGTGAGTTTGAATGCTGCGGCATCGAAATATTTAACTGTAATTTAATAGTAATATGCATATACAGAACTCCTGACTCGAATATCACCTTATTTTTTGAACAATTAAATAAAATGCTAAACTTTCTCCGATCTAAAGCTAAAGCTAGGAAAAAGATAATTATATGCGGCGATCTTAACATTAACACATTACTTAAAAATAAAATCACGAAAGATTATTTCAGTATGCTTGAAAATTATAATATGTTTAGCCACATAAATGAACCCACACGTAAAAATAATTGTATCGATCATATAATCAGCAACCTAAAAACCGCGAAAGGTACAACTATTCAGTTAGGTTTATCAGACCATAATACCGCTCAAACTATAACCTTTCCTATTTATGTAAAGAAATATATACGGGAATGGTATGTTACCAAAAAAGACTATAGTGCAGAAAATATTGCCTTATTTCAAAATCATATCAAGCAGCTCTCATTTTCTGAAATCTACCATGAAAATTGTCCAGACAAGGCTTTCACTATATTTCATGATTTGCTTGTACTGTTCCATAATCTTTGCTTCCCCGTAATAAAAATAAAAGTATCCAACAAATACAGAAAACCTAAATGGATCACGAAATCACTTAAACGTTGCTGTGCTACGAAAAGAAAACTGTACTTTAAATATCAAAGAAGTACACAAAATAAAGATCTGAATAGACTACAGCTACATAAATATACACGAATACTAAAAAAATGCATTTCTTACTCGCAGAAGATACACAACACCCAATATATATCGAATGCATCCAATAAATGCAAAGCTGCGTGGAATGTCATAAAGGGTAGTCACAACCAGCAATCCAAAAAAGACATTCTCACTATTACGAACAGGCAAAAAGTCCAATTACATACTCCTCAAGAAATTGCTAATGAATTTAACGATTACTTCATTAACTTTAATATCAATCAAAAAGACTCAACGCCTAAAACCAATGATTTGACATTTAATACACAACAACGTAGTATATTTCTATCGCCAACCGACCCGTGCGAAATACATAAAATAATATGCTCGCTTCGAAATACCCCCTCTACCGGATACGACGAAATACCGACCAAAATAATAAAAAGTGTCTCACTGATACTGTCAATCCCCCTATCGTACCTGATAAACATATCTTTCGAACAAGGCATATTCCCCACAGTACTGAAAAAATCTGTGATAAAACCAATCTTTAAAAAAGGTAACAAAACGGAATTAGGGAATTATCGGCCAATTACATTAATTCCGGTCTTATCCAAAATATACGAAAGAGCAATGTACAATAGAATAGAGAGCTTTCTAGACAAATTTAATATATTAAGGGACGAACAAAATGGTTTTCGAAGGAAAAAATCCACAACGTTAGCATGCTTCAAGCTGAATAATATAGTTACTGATTGCATAGACAAGGGCACTCCAGTTGGAGTGTTACTATTGGATATGTCAAAAGCTTTTGACACCGTCTGTCACCGTCAGCTACTAAATAAAATTGAACGTTATGGAATTCGAGGACCTGCGTACTCTTGGATCAAAAGTTACTTGTATGAAAGAAAGCAATGCACTCAAATCGACAGAATACAAAAAAATAAATTAAAATCATACAAATCTAAGTACAAAATAAATACATTCGGAGTACCACAAGGTAGTATCTTAGGTCCGTTATTATTTGTCATGTACATCAATGACCTACCAGAATCAACGAAACATGACTGCATTCTATTTGCGGACGACACCACAATAATAGTTAAGGGTACCGATATAAATTCTTACGAGCGCAATGTAAATATGGCATTAAACGATGTTATCACCTGGCTAAATAAAAATAACCTATCAATTAATCTAAAAAAAACTAAATTTATTCAATTTAGGTCATACAAGGCACCGCCACATCAAATCAATATCTTACATGACAATGTCGAAATAGAAGAAGTAGGAGATTCTGTTTTCTTAGGCATGACATTAGATACCCACTGCAACTGGAAAAAACATATAGAAAGTGTATGTAAAAGAGTCAATAAATTTATTTTTGTACTATGGAGACTTAAAGAAACGGTTTCACAAAAGACGGCTGTCATAACGTACCATGCTTATATCGAGTCCATATTGAGGTACGGTATCCTCTTATGGGGGAACTCGGCTGAAGTAGACCGCGCATTTGTAGCTCAGAAAAAATGTATAAGAACCATCTGTGGCAAAAGTCGTAGAGAATCCTGCCGACCTCTTTTCGTTGAGCTTAAACTATTAACGCTCCCAAGCCTATACATTTATGAGGCAGCTGTGTTTGTCAAACAAAATTTAGAACTTTTTCCACCATTTAATAATTTGTCAAACAGACCACTTAGACAATATCAAATGACATTGCCACCATGCAAACTAAAAATTAGGATGAAAAGTGCATACTATATGTGTACACGAATATTTAATAAAATTCCCGCTAGTATTAAGACACTGACAAATGCCGAGTTCAAATGCAAATTTAAAAATATATTAGTTAACGCATGTTTCTACACGATGGACGAATATTTTAGTTTTAAATTTTAATCTTAATTCTAATATCAATTTTGACAATTACCAATTACAATTATAATTATAATTTAATTTCAATGACATTGCATCGCCAAAATATTCATGTAAACACTGTAACGCCCATAACGCATGTTTTCTTATGCAATTGAGATACCTATTTATTAATTTGTTAATATCTTGGCGTGTATAAGTATTTTGACATGCACTTATAATTAATGTGAATACACGCAGTTTAACTAATTTACTTTGACATGCATGACTTGTTAGTCATATCATGAAAAATATTTTCACATGCCTCGAGGCCGAATATATTAAGGGTCAACAATGTATACCTATATCATCCTGCTGTACCATATGTTCTTGTGAATAAACTTTCATTTCATTTCATTTCATTTCATTTCATTTCAGAAATTACAATTATAAAAAAATATTATTATGGTTGTTGAATACACTGTAAAGATAAACGTTTGAAGCTACAAAATGTCTCATGGAAAATATCTAATGTTTGAAAAAAAATTCGTACATGGGTCAATCAACTTTTTCTTGTTATTCGTTATTCTCTCCCGTCAGCGAGGAGACAACAATAACAATGATTCTTAGAAAAATGTTTATAATATGGACTTCAAGCATGCTCAGGAGATGACCCATGTCCAAATGGATTTATACTTATCGCTAAAACGCATGTTTGGTAGATTTAAACCCTATAAAATCACAGTTTTAAAGAGTGACTCAGGAGACGTAACCATGGTAACAAGTAACAAAGAATAGTTGATCCACCCACATACCTGCACACCTACTATGAATGTATGTAATGGATAATACTCCCCGCCCAGTAGCGCCAACTAATTTACCAGAAGATACAATGTTGGGTCATTGTCAGATTTTGGTTCGCGTCTTTTCGGTGGACATATCAAAAGTTAAGGCCACAAAAGCTTAATTTTGGATTGGTCTAGTAATCCGTATAAACGTTGTTTCCGTAACTATAAATCCACGCAATAGAAACATAACTTACATGTATATAAGCCGCTAACCACCGGGTGGACAACTTTTGTTTTTACAACTGACAATGACCCTGTTGCAAAATGTATAATTAATTAATTTATAGTGTGCTTAACTTCACTTAGTATGAAGTAAAAAGAAATGTTACAAATTCGTTTTTTTCACATTGTGGATCCTAGATTTTTTTATGAAAAAAATATGTGTTTGGTAATTGAAAACAACTTAAATATTTTATTTTTAATTTCAATTATTATCATGCCATTTTTATTCAGTAAACGACCTTAATTATATATACAACATATCCAAATTACAATGAAATCGGATAAGTAGTTAGGCTAAAATAAATAAAATGTATTTTCCCTTTTTCGCGATTTTCCCAAAAACCACAATCATTTGAGGGTTAAAATTTGGTGAATACATATATTATGGTAGGAGCGCTCGTGGCCCAGCGGCGCCCGCGTACCACGTGCGATAAGCGATGTTAAGCAACGTCGGGCCAGGTCAGTTCTTGGATGGGTGACCGCTTTGAGTGGTTATTATCTGAGCGCTCCCGTGCTTTGGAAGGCACGTTAACCCGTTGATCCCGGCAGCTGTCTATGATAGCATTCGTTAAGCCGAGTTAGAGGCGTCCGGGCGGCTTTACTAACAGTCAAGTTGCCCACTCACTTGACAAGGGGGGTCGAAGTTGCACCACGTCCGTAGGGAGTACCCACCGTTACCCTACACGTGACCCCTGGGTGGTGCTAAAAGTGCAACAAAAACTGGCAACCGTACTGTCTTCTCAAAAGATCTCACGGTTGGAATTAATTGCCATACGATAAAGAAACGACCATCATACATTAATGAATATTAGTGACCCGTAAGATTATTTACGACCCTCGCTCTAGTTCTTACCTGTTCCAACACATTTCGCTGGCCATTCAGTGGGGTAACACCGCCCATACCAAAGTACTTTTGGTCCGGGTGAATATCGGAGTGGCGAGTGATCTGGTTTATTTTAATTTAGTATAAGTCTGACGAAACCTGTCGTGGATTTGGGTCAATCAACTTTTTCTTGTTGTTATTCTGTCCCGTCAGCGAGGAGACAACAGTAACCGAGTCTCTTAGAAAAATGTTTATAATATGGATTTCAAGAATACTCAAGAGATGACCCATGTCGAAATGGATTTATGCTCATTGCAAAAATTCATGTTTGGTAGGTTTAAACCCTATAAAATCACAGTTTTAAAGAGTGACTCAGGAGACGTAACCATAGTAACGAGCAACAAAGAATAGTTGATCCACCCATTTACAGTCTATGCAATGCATGCATTGTTTGACGAGGCTTGTTGATCAGAGTATCTGTAATAATCAGAGATTGGACGAAATTAATCAAAATGTTAATCAATTGATTAATTTCTTACTTGACATATAATTTGATTCCTAGTCAATAAATACAAAAGTTTGTTAAAGTATATATTTATTAAAGAAAATAATCAGTCTTTTTTCAATTTTTCTACAGTCAGTCTATTTCTATTTATATCAATAATATACTTAAGGGTGAATCAACTATTCTTTGTTGCTCGTTACCATGGTTATGTCTCCTGAGTCACTCATTAAAACTGTGATTTTATAGGGTTTAAATGTATCAAACATGAGTTTTAGCGATGAGCTTAAATCCATTTGGAGATGGATCATGTCTTGAGCATGCTTGAAGTCCATGTTACAAACATTTTTCTAAGAAACTCGGATACTGATGTCTCCTCGGTGACGGGACAAAATAACAACAAGAAAAAGTTGATTGATCCTTAAGTGAAATAATAATCATAGCAGGATATTCACCATGTAGTAGTTGTTGGGTATTATTTCTAGTGTAAATAATCGTGTCAGTTTAAAATCGTAACTTCTTTATTATATAAAAATATTTATGAAAACGATAACAACTTTAAATAATGTTTTGCTAATAATTATAAGCACGTATAAACTGTTGTCTCCGGAAATTCTGGTGATGATTGAACCGTGCGACTTGTGTCCGCCTAGATACGATCCCGTGACGGACACGTGGTCCGACGTGCGTGCGCTGGGCACGGGCCGCTCGCAGTGCTGCGCCGTGTCGTGGCGCGGCGCGCTGTGGGCGCTCGGCGGCTGCGACGCGTGGCGCTGCCTCGCCTCCACGGAGCTCTTGTCGCTCGACGACCCTGAGGTAATTAGAACCACGCTCGACCTCCAAATTCCTCAACTGCTTGAATCAAACTCAAACTCAAAATATTCTTTATTCAAATAGGATAAATTGAATGTAATTATTCAGAGCAATTTATTGATTCGTGTAATTAACAAAAAGACATAGACATAGACATATTTTATTTAACATCACAAGGCATGACTTAACAGTTGCAGTTACAAAAATAAATGAATTACTGTAATGTATGTCAAAAGAGAGTATAATAAATTCACAAAAAGATCGTCAATATGTAAAAGAAAAACATAAAAAATAATCTAGACAGTTTCTAGAATAAAATCTGAATGTCAAGAGGAAAATTTAACGTCAACATCAAATGACATAGTTATGAAAATAGTCATTAAGATGTAATGTCATAATTATTAAAATGTCATTAGTATTTCAACCGCAATTATACCCACGGTCCCAATCCCAACCCTGCTCGGGGCCTAAATTTTTCAATTTTTTCCTTTAATGTTAAATTTACAGTATACGTTAGCAGTGTTAGCTTAGTACGAAATTAGTTTGATGTATTCAAAAGGTACTATAAACTGTTTTGTGCAGGCCGGCTGGAGTCCCGGGCCCATGCTGCCTTCAGCGCGGCGCTCGATGGGCGCGTGCGCGTGGCGAGGCCGCCTCGTGCTGGCGGGCGGCTCCGACGGCGCCGCCTCGCTGCGCCGCGTGGACTGGCTCCCCTCCGAGGGTGAGTGTAGCGGGCGGGCTATACGGGTGGATCAACTATTATTTGTTGCTCGTTACCATGGTTACGTGTCCTGAGTTGCTCTTTAAAACTGTGATTTTATAGGCTTTAAATTTATCAAACATGAGTTTTATGAGCAATATGTATCTATCTATTTGGACATGGGCCATCTCTTGAGCATGTTTGAAGTCCATATCATGAACATTTTTCGAAGAAACTCGGTAATTGTTGTCTCCTCGCTGACGGGACCGAATAACAACAAAGAAAAGTTGATTGACCCATACACCTGAGTGTAGTGTAGGGGGACGACTCATCACTCACTTGGTCGCAAACTAAACTAGCATCTCATCGTGAGTGCGTAGAGGAAGATCAAATCACCGAGCACATCTTCCAGCGCTGTACTCTCCACACATACTTGTGGACTTTGTGACAGACAAACGATTCTAAACTTATTGAGGTTATTTATGGTAACCGATCAGCCATTTTAGGTTCGGTTTTATAAAGATCCGTTAAACCTTATATCAAAAAATTGTACTAAGTTACTGAAATTTGATCTGACATTTGGTCTAACAGATCTTTATAAAACCCAGCCTTAAACAATCTCAATTTAGCTAGCTGCGTAAAAGATTTTGCGTTCCTCTCGGCTATACGCGTATAGGATCTCTATAGATATCTTTAGTATGTAGGCAGATTAGAGGATAGGACAAGTATGGATAATTTACAAAGACAGGCTAGAACAATGGTATACTTAATAGATATAATTTTAATACATAACAGCTATGTTTTGAATCTCGAATAAACTATCATTTATAATAAAAAACTCTTTTCATCACAAAATAATTATATTTAAATTTCAAAAATCAATTGCTTGTCAGGTGTCAAGTGGTCAGTCAATGAGATTTCCACCATCCACATTTGGCATTTGGCAGAACAAAGCTCGGATTATAGTGCTCAGCGAAGAAGGCTATGGCGTTACTGTGAAGAACAGAGATAGTAATAGCATTTCTCTTTTGTGATTAACAGTCATGGTTATCCAAACTAGTTAGTAAATGTCAGCGTCTAATAAATTGATAACAAGTTCGTTACCATAGAAATGTATGTTCAGGCGAATTTCAACCGACTAGTATTTAGATGAATTAGCAAATAGTACATTACTTACCAAGGGCGGTAAAACAAAGAATGTCTCAGATGGCAGGTATTTGACGCCCGAGCCGAAGGCAAGGGCGATAATTATGCGATCTGACGCTTTCTTAATTACCGCCCGAGGTAAGTACAAAATTTTATGTCACCCCCTGGCCAGCAAGTGGGATTTTCCGCGCCCGGAGCGTGCGGTACTTGCCACTTTATGGCCAGGTGTGACATAAATGATTTTATGGTGGGTCATGATTCAATTTTGTTGATCGTACACCAGGGGGCGCGTGGCAGGCGGGCCCGCCGCTGCGGCGCGCGCGCGCGGGGCTGGCGCTGGCGGAGCTGGGCGGCGCGCTGTACGCGGCCGGCGGCTTCTCCGGCCGCGAGTTCCTGGCCTGCGTGGAGTGGCTGCCCGCGCCCACCGCCGAGTGGACCATGCTCACCGACCCGCCACAGGTACGAGTACGCGACTATCTAGAGCGTCGCGAAGGATTTATTTATTTAAGGGTGGATCAACTATTCTTTGTTGCTTGTTACCATGGTTACGTCTCCCGAGTCACTCTTTAAAACTGTGATTTTATAGGGTTTAAATCAACCAAACATGAGTTTCAGCAATGAACATAAATCCATTTGGACATGGGTCATCTCTTGAGCGTGCTTGAAGTCCATATTATTATCATTTTCCTAAGAAACTCGGTTACTGTTGTCTCCTCGCTGACGGGACAGAATAATAACAAGAAAAAGTTGATTGACCCTTAAAAAGATACACATAAATGATACAATTAAGTCTGCACAAAATCAGTAGCTTATAGACCAGCATGACATCCAAAGCAAGTGCACACAGCATGATCAATAAAATCCCACAATTGCATTCTTTATAGAACTAGAGAACTGTCTTAATAGGTTACGACATGCATAAATGAGTGGTGTAGTCAATTATTAGTTACGAAACCCGACATTACTTATGAGACACCTTCAGTATCATGCATAACGTTCATCAATTGCTTAAAATGATTTATTATGTTATTACTTATTTGCTACTTATTATTGTGAATTTAAAGGTGGCGCGAACTCTCAGCGAACCGAACCCGCCTAGCGAGTCGGAGCCGCCGCCCGTGGAACGCGCGGTCAGCGAGCCGAGCGAGACCCGGCCGAAGAACGGACAGGTAACACTTGTTCGTATTCTCGGCGATCCGAACCCGCCTAGCGAGTCGGAGGCGCCGTCCGTGTGCGGCACCGTCAGTGAGCCGAGCGAGACCCGGCCGGAGAACGGACAGGTAACACTTGTTCGTACTCTCGGCGATCCGAACCCGCCTAGCGAGTCGGAGGCGCCGTCCGTGTGCGACACCGTCAGTGAGCCGAGCGAGACCCGGCCGGAGAACGGACGGGTAACACTTGTTCGTACTCTCGGCTATCCGAACCCGCCTAGCGAGTCGGAGGCGCCGTCCGTGTGCGACACCGTCAGTGAGCCGAACGAGACCCGGCCGGAGAGCATATCGGTAACGAGTTCACACTTGTTCAAACTGTCAGAGAACCGAACCCGCCTAGCGAGTCGAACCCGCTTAGCGAGTCGGAGCCGACGTCCGTGTGTGCCACTTTACGCCAATTGCTCGTGGAGGACGCTATCACAGCCAAATTGATTTTACAGAATGAAATCGATCTGATGATAAACTTTCTTTTGTTTTCAGGGCGAAGCGAGCACTCAGTGACACTCTTTACACATCCATCCAGCTAGCTATCACGCCGTCCTTCTCATTCCAGCGGCGAACGACAAGGACGGTGCGAGAACACGCTTCCGCAAGCAATGAGTATTATTAATGTTTTAGAGTAATTTATTGTGATCGCGATAGTGAAATTGAACTCTACCTCAAAATTATTCGCGAGTCGAAAGCCTTCTTGGGCGTTTTCCAAAAAAAGAAAAAAAAACATTTAAGCCTGATTTACACACAAGACTCGAATGCGAGTTTCGTTACATTGCGGATTACACAGGTAAAGCCCGACCATAAATATATGCCCATTGTCAAGAGGGCGCTATGATTCTGATTTATATGGCAACAGACTGAATGACATTTATTTTGACTTGTTTACCTGTCAGCACTGATGTTGGGTCAATCAACTTTTCTTTGTTGTTATTCGGTACCGTCAGCGAAGAGACAACAGTAATCGAATTTCATTGAAAAATATTCATAATATGGACTTCAAGCATGCTCAAGAGATAATCCATGTCCACAAGGATTAAGTACCTCATTGGTAAAACTCATGTTTGGTAAATTTAAAGGTGACTCAGGAGACGTAACCATGGTAACGAGCAACAAAGAATAGTTGATCCACCCTGTTAATTAAGAAATGTTATGCAGTTACATTTCCCAAGCGTTTTTTTCAGCTGTCTATTATATGCATTATTAATACTATTGACTAGGAATCGTTCCGTGCATTTTTTGTTATTTGGGTGTATCAACTATTCTTTGTTGCTTGTTACCATGGTTACGTCTCCTGAGTCACTTTAAAATTGTGATTTTGTAGGGTTTAAATCCACCAAACATGAGTTTTAGCGATAAGTATAAATCCATTTGTACATGTATTATCTCCTGAGTATGCTTCAATTTTGTTGTTTGTATATCAAAGTGGCGCCATCTATTGAGGCTATTGTCTACATGTTACGGTTTTTATCCTAGACGTTCTATAATTCAATATGATGTTTTATATGTCTTGGTCATGTCAGTTTTGAAATATATCTCTCTTCGGTTAGCATCCAAGTTGGCGGTTTTATTAGAAATTCCATATTATAAACATTTTCTAAGAAACATGGTTACTGTTGTCTCCTCGCTGACGGGACAGAATAACAACAAGAAAAAGTTGATTGACCCATTTATCATTTATTTTTCAACATTACTGTTATTGAAATAAACCACTGTGACACTGACAATTCTGACAATCTGTCATTATAATTATTGCCATTGTAAGAAATTAGTTCCAACAAAATTCCGCAACATGGCGCCGGTCATATGTTTCTGAGCCTACACTCCGAACTTCGTATCGTGCCGATCCTTTCACTCTTGTGTTATTCACCGTATGAGTGAGAGGGACGTCACGATACGAACTTCGGAGTATGCCCTCTGGTCGAGATGTATATTGACTTAATTCGATCCATCAAACCGCGCAACGTAGTTAAACTCGAATACGAGACTGTTATTGTATTTTGAATCTTCTAGCATGCAAAATTAAGTCGCTTTTTCTACGGATTACTTTGACTCGACTCGTCCAATCTAAATTATCTTAAGTGTAATTTTTTTTTTTGGAAAATGCCCCCACGCGTTTGCAAATTAGTTGCATATCTATGTGCGCGTAGTTATTATTATATACACCGCGCGTTTGACGCCTCAGCGTGTGGGGCCGGCCTCATAAATATGTATACAATGGTTTTCTCCATGGGTCACCTGAAATAAAACTAGGTATATATCCCATTATAGAACAAAAAAAACATATGGACGAACATAGGACCTCTTTTTTAGAAGTCGGTAAAAGTAGATTAGCGGTACCATTTCTTAAATGTTAATTGTGCATTAAATAAAAAAATAACAAAACACCTATACATTCTATTGTGCATTTATGTTTGACTAGCGCCTCTTAAGTAATACACATACATAAATTCACGCCTGTATCAAAAGAGGTAGGTTGGCACATGAAATCTAATTCCAGTGCCACGTTTAGCAAATTGTAGGTTTAAAGATGGAGAAAATGTGATATTGCAATGATAGGTTGCTAGCCCATCGCCCACAACACACTGCAACCCGGTTCCTATAGTCGACTATATGATCAACAACACACACACGACATAGTGATCTCTATTTCGCATTTATGATTATTCTTCATTGTATACATATTTATGATTCCCGCTTCCATACAACGCGCGTCTCCCTCGCACTTTACTAAACAAGACGAGATAAATATAATCGAGAGCAATGAAATTGGGTACATGATTATTAGAAATAGAATATATAAATTTTAGCGCTATATAGGTTAAGAGTTTATAATAGTTAAATTACGACCATATCTTTTTATACTATGGTGGTGGCAATTTAGAAAAATATACTGTCTCGTACCGCCCGATAAGCAACTAATGTGTATGGGATTTACACCTCTATAACACATATTAACAAGTGCCCGTTTTCGTCGCTCTTGACTGTATTAAATGGGTGGATCAACTTTGTTGCTCGTTACCATGGTTACGTCTCCTGAGTCACTCTTTAAAACTGTGATTTTATAGGAATTAAATTTACCAAACATCAGTTTTAGCGATGAGCATAAGTCCATTTGGACATGGGTCGTCTCTTGAGCATGCTTGAAGACCATATTGTAAACATTTTTCAAAGAAACTTGGTTACTGTTGTCTCCTCGCTGACGGGACAGAATAACAACAAGAAGTTGATTGACCCAAATAAACATTTTTCAAAGAAACTCGGTTACTGTTGTCTCCTCGCTGACGGGACAGAATAACAACAAGAATTTGATTGACCCAAATATACATTGTCGTATCACTGTATTTAATATACATTGTCGAATGAACTTGTATGCTGGGATACCTATACTCACGAGCAAAAATAATGGGTACGCTTTCTATGGAATCACATATAACGTGTACCCGTTATTTTTGCTAGTGAGTGTATACAGCGTGTAACAAAACTAGTGTGGATCCGTTTAAGGGCATATTCGGTATCGTGTTCTGATTAGAAAAAAATAAAAGAATATTTTTTTTTGACGCGAAGATTTTTTTTCTGTGGGGCAGGTCGTCCAAGTCAGCCAACTGTGCATACAAAGGCCAAAAATTTATTGCGTCAAAAATAATTTTCAATTTTCCTAATGAATGAATGAATGAATGAAATCGTTTATTCACAATGAACATATGGTAACATAAGATCTTAGATTACAAGTATTGTTGAATTCCCATGATACATTCAGTCTAGGTAGACGTGTGAAAACAGTTGTCAGTGATTGGATCACTCAGTCATTATTATAATAATTCGATTTACAGGATTAATAATCAGATAACGATACCGAATATGATCTTAAACGGATCCTAACTAGTTTTGTTACACCCTGTATAATTACCGTTCTGATCTTCACCTCCTGAGTACCAGATCACTGAAGAAAAAACGAAACGGTTCAATGGAATCGCAACTCAAATTTTACATGAATAGAGTTTCATTTGTTTTTGGTTCGTTTGAATTTAGAACAGATGAGAATTATTTATTAATCTAAATCACTTGGTTTCAATAGAGAATATGCATTTTTTTTTCATGATGCTATAGAAACAAATGTGTATATAGAATGAGAACACAACACAATGTACAATTAGAACAACAGAAGAGACAAACGGATTTCAAAGTACAGCATAAAATCCGAGCGCTGAAAACTCCCATACTAATTGAGCATAATATGTGACGTCATATACTATGCGCCCGTACTACCATTGTATGGAAAATACGAGTAATTTGCTGTTTTAGGCCAGGTTTTATAGAGATCGGTTAGACCAAATATCAGATAAAATTTCAGTAACTCGGTATATTTTTTGACATAACGTTTTATAAAGATTCGTTAGACCATATGTCGGTTACATATGGTCTAACGAATCTTTGTAAAACCGAGCCTTAGTCGTGATATATTGCGTTTACGTACAGTAGAATCCGCTTATATCATTTTACAGCCTTTAACGACTTTGAAATCACCACACATTCGATTTCATACCAAACATTTTCAACATTTTTTTTGAGACGTTAGTGCCGTTAAGAGCGCTTTAATAAAATGTAGTGGGTCCACTAGCGCCACTCGTAAATAATTGTAATTATTTAAATTTAACGACGCGTCCAAAATTAAAACGGCCGTTTTAACTTTGGACGCATAGATTGACGAATCCAGCAACGTAAAAACTAGTTTGATGGATTCAAAAAGTACTTAAATACAAACTACAGTACGTAGCGGCCCCCCTTTTTAGTTATATATCGTTAAATTTAAATAATTACAATTATTTACGAGTGGCGCTAGTGGACCCACTACATTTTATTAAAGCGCTCTTAATGAAGCATGAGTCTTCTGGTAGATGTCGCAGTAGTTTACGTTAGCAGCGGTGCTGCTTAATACGAAGGAACGGTTGATGAATTTAGAACTGGGTAGTGATTGCACCTGTAGCTCAGTTGCCTAGAGCGACTGGCCGCGAGTGCCGGGAGGTCGCAGGTTCGAATCCTGCTCGGTGCCTAAATTTTTCAATTTTTTCCTTCATTCTAAACATTTTCAAAGTAAATCAGTCCGTTTTGCGCGACGTTCTGTTAGTGCGATGTAATATCACCGGTCCCTTGACTGTCGCTTTATCCGGATTCCACTGTATTTTGTTATCATATAATTTATTGTTTACTAGCGACCCGCCCCGGCTTCGCACGGGTGCACTATTTAATGGATGTTATTATACATATAAACCTTCCTCTTCAATCACTCTATCTATTAAAAAAAACCGCATCAAAATCCGTTGCGTAGTTTTAAAGATTTAAGCATACATAGGGATATAGGGACAGAGAAAGCGACTTTGTTTTATACTATGTAGTGATGACTAAAACATAAGAATCATGATAGTGGTTTTCAATTTACTTTTAGTCCATAAAAAAAAAAACATAATTTTTCGAATCTTTCAAGTGTCATGTCTTTTGGCATATTTATTATTTTACTGTTTTTTTTCATAATCCGATGGTTTATTCATAGTAAATCTTATAATTATTCATTCCGCATGCATATTCTCTATTCCATTACCATTATTTGTGATAATCCATATTGAAAGGGACCTTATGGCGGCCGGCACTTACGCTTTTATTGCCGCTGTTCCAATACAATAGTGAATAGGTGCAACGTAAGCGCCTGCCGCCATAAGGTCCCTTTCGATGTGGATTTATGGTCTCAGGAGGATAACCGGTAGGTTTATTATCCTTCTATGTTGTACGTTTTAATAAAACTAGTACTGTTTTAGACATCGTATAGAAAAAATAGTTTTAAAAGACCAATGAAGTGTATTTCTTTCATTTATTTTAAATTTTAGCGTCTAACGAGCTATAGGTATTTTGTCGTCATAGCCAGGGCTCGGAAACCGGTTAAAAATTTCGGTTAATTGCGTTCTACGATGTTTTTTCGTATTTTAAATCATTTATTAAATAAAAATCCTTCGTATTAAGCAGTACCGCTGCTAACGTAAACTATATTTTTAATACAAACGCCTTAAGGGAGGCGTACAGCGACATCTACCATTAAAAATATCTCCTAAAGTACTTCTCATATTTCCATTTTTATTTTATACTTTACTTTTGTTAGCCTTTATCTATGGAATAAATTATTTGAAGTACGAAAAAATATGGTAAAACCAGGGATCGGATAGCGGTATTTTCTTCATAGAAAAATAACGGTATTATTACGGTCACCGGTTCATTATTTCGTTTTTAATGGGGCAATCTAATAATACGACGTAGTTACCTAAATACATGATTCAGCCCCACGTAAAGAGCAAAAAATAATCCAAAATATTGGGCTAATTCAGGGTTTTGTAAAAATAGCGGTATCGGTCCGTGGGTAAAATGCAATTAACCGAAATTTTTAACCGGTTAATTGTATGAAGACGAAACCGGTTTTTGAGCCCCGAGGGCTTACTCCGAACTTCGTATCGCGCCGTCCCTTTCACTCATATAGTATACAATACGAGAGTGAAAGAGACGGCGCGATACCGAGCTCGGAGACTGGCGGAAACCGCATCAGCGTAACAACCGCCTTAAGCATTCACATATGTGGAGTTGTAAAGTGTTATTATTAGTTAGCATGCAAAAGACACTACTGTAAGTTAATTTCCACATTATTGTATTGTATACTTTGTATGTAAGGGGCGGTGGCGGGAGAGCTCTGCGGAGCGGCATTTTTTTTTTCTGTTTATCTGAATAAACTGCATTTAACAGCATTATTAAAGCGGTGTTTTATTACTTTAACCTTCATCCAAGTCTTAGGGTCGGTTGCACCAACATACGATCACAGGCCGGTCATCGTCAAATATGGCGTCGGCAGCTGTCATCCCATAGAAACCTGTCAAACTTTCCATACAATCAGATTTTAACGAACACCGCTTACGATTACAGACGGTTTGGTGCAACCCACCCAGAGTATTCCAGTGTTCCAAACCACACGCGTGGTCGTGTCGGAGGTTTTCCCCAGGCTACTCTCCAACCGCGCACTACTATCGCTTTATTGGGACCGGCCTACAAAGCCACAGTCAGGTTCAAAAAAAAAGTTGGTGTAAGTGTTTAGTGGCTCATGCATACTTAGTAAAATCTATCTACCGTTAGTACATAAAGTTACAAGTAGTACCCAACTGATAAGGCGCGTTGTGAATCTTCGTTCGCGCAGAAAAGAAAGTATCGCTCCGAAGATTAACGAAAGAATGCTTAAAACTTACAATTAACCTTAGATCACTACTATAAGGTTCATAATACACTGTTCATAATGCGCGTGCACTCGATCAGAAGTATGGCGGCTGACTAACATGCCACGCGGCGCGCGCTAACATGGCGGCAGCTGCGGACCAATAGCGGTGCAGGAACAAGAAGCGCGGTGCGTGGAGCGTGCCGATTGGTCAATAGCATTTCCCGCGCTTTAAAAATTCATCTTCTGCGCAGGTACATCGGTAAGCCATATCAGTTGGGTACTACTTGTACCTGATTTGCCTGCAAGTATGGCAATCCAGTACATCGGTTATTAGTGTTGGTGACACTACCTACGCCATCAGCCTTGCATCAGCCTATCGACGGTATGCGGACGTAAGTGTGAGTGTGTCGCCGACAGTGATGTATGTGTACTTAGACCATGGAGTACAGTCGCCATCAGATACATCGGAGCGAACAAGGTGCTCACAAATATCTGAACACGACTCTATTGTCAAGGCGTTAAAGTGCATGTTCAGATATTTTTGAGCACCCTGAAGAGTACAGATATATTTGATGGCGACTGTACCTACTGTCAGTATTTGTATATATATACGCTCGGCCTATAAAGCCAGTCAGGTTAAAAAGTGTTTAACCTTTTTGACGCCAACGACGGATATATCCGTCACGGCGTACAGTGCGATATCGCCCCATGTTTCTATAGAATTCTTTAATCGCTAATAGAAGTATAATGACCGCTTTAGCCTAGTTGGTAGTGACCCTGCCTACGAAGCTGGAGGTCCCGGGTTCGAATCCCGGTCAGGGCATTTATTTGTGTGCTGAGCACGAATATTTGTTCCTGAGTCTTGGATGTTTTCTATGTATTTAAGTATATATTTCTCTATATAAGTATGTATATCGTCGCCTAGTAGGTACCCATAGATAGTACAAGCTTTGCTTAGTTTGGGACTAGGTCGATTTGTGTGAAATTGTCAACAAAATATAATATAAAGATATAATGTCGTTAACGACGTTTGGTTTGGCGCATCGTCTAAGAAAACAAGGTCTGACAATCCGGGTCGTGACACCACATACGTCACTGTAGACGACACACACACCTCCGCATACCGTCGATAGGCTGACGCAAGGCTGATGACGTAGCTCGTGTCACACATACTACAAAACGATGTACTGGATGGCTTAAGTGGGCAAATCGATACTATAGCGGCAATTACTAAAGAGCACGTTAGTCGGCCGCATTCGGCGATCGACAGCTGCCAACGCTTATAAGTAGGCGGACAGACTAATGTGAAGACGACGTTTGTTGGCTGTGTTGAGAGCGAGGGACCTAAATGTGTTCCTTCTGCTGTCATAGTGCATCCTCAAATCTTATAAAGGGTTGGCAACGCGCACGTGACTCCTTTGGAGCTTCGCTTCAGTTCCCGTCTTAATCTTCGAGGTTATTTTTTTTATAAAAGCCCAGAAAGACCTTTTGGGGAAAAATCAACTCTAACGCAGATAGGTTAGAAGATTAAGACAGTTCAGTTTTATTTGCATTTATTTCGAACAGTAAATTGCAATTTCAGTTTTTTTCGATTTATTCTAATATTTCAATTTTTAAATAATCTTGTTTACGCTGTACAATCCGATCAATATGATCATCTTTATCAGTGTACTTTTGTTTTTTAACATAACTAAATAACGTGAGGTTAAAGAATATATGATTTGTAATTATATCGTAATGAATATCGAAACATTAAATTTTCTTTGTAATAAAAATCTACGATTAAAAATTCTACAAAGTAATTATTTTACGAATTGATTATTCTATGAAATGATAATATGAGATTTATTTTATGAGAAACAAAATGTACTTACAACTATTGTCTTGGTAATATTTTTTACGTAAACCAAATAATATGAGAAAAAATAATATTCCCTTTGTAGTTCTATGATATGAATATCGAAATATTAAAAAATATTTATATCAAAAATCATTGATTTGAGTTTCTACAAAGTTAGTGTTCGGTGTAATGATTATTCTGTGAAATGATAATATGAGGAAACATTTTCTGCGAAATGAAATTCTTTAAAAATGTTGTCTATAAAACAGTGTACAACCGTCATTTAGTCTGTTGCCATATAAATGAGAATAATAGCGCCCTCTTGACAATGTTCATATTTTCTGGTTTGGCTTTAATATGTTGCACGTTTGAAAATCAAATATCTGACCTGTAAAATGCTTATTTTTTGCCAATAAATTTTGTATTCTATAAACGATACTTGTTATTTATTTCACAATATACAATGCCAATATAGAACAATAATAAAACGATACTTTAGAATGTTTAAATATGTCTATACCAGAAAAATCATGCGCGCATGGAATTGCGCGCGAGCATGTTATTTTTAGCATAGTTGGTTCCATATCGTGGCACGTAAAAGATTAGGTACGTGGTGTTGTGTTCCTGGTGGCTATTTATTTGGGTGGATCAACTATTCTTTGTTGCTCGTTACCATGGTTACGTCTCCTGAGTTACTCTTTAAAACAGTGATTTCATAGGGTTTTAATCTACCAAACATGAGTTTTAGCGATGAACATAAATCCATTCAGATTCAAATTTATTTCATGATATGAATTGCAGTACAAATTTGCATAAGTCAAAATTATAAGAATTTACATCACGATCGTCAAAAATAATATAAAAATATTCAAAAAAATGCAATACATTTCAAATAAATCGTATCTCCCGGTAGTCAGGATCGTTAAAATGCAATAAATTTAAAATAACAATAGTGGTACACGTCAATAAATAAAGTATAACAAACAAACAAGTACAGAGATAATGTCAATAAAAATATCAGCAAAAATAGATTAATGGTAAACAAATTAAATTCAAGCAAATGTCAATTCCATAAATTTCTTAGTCGAGTACATTGATTTATTCAATAAAAGGTTTCCGAGTTTGCGTCCAAATGCATCGTCAGATGTTTCGCTCTTTATATCTCATTTAGACGTGGGTCATCTCTTGAGCATGCTTGAAGTCCATATTATAAACATTTTTCTAAGAAACTCGGTTACTGTTGTCTCCTCGCTGACGGGACAGAATAACAACAAGAAAAAGTTGATTGGACCATTTATCGTATCGCAATTATTTCGAACCGCGAGATCTTCGAGAATACACCTACCAGTTTTTGTTGCACTCACGTGACCCACCGCTGCCCTCAGCGGTGGCTCTGTTTGTTGATTCAAATGTCACGCAAATGTATTCGTTTATGAACTCTTAAATCGCTTTTACGTATATAATTTTTGTTACATATGTCGCAATGGTGAGGCCTCTCGCCCGTGTGAATCCGTCGGTGCGCCTTCAACATACTCTTTAGCAAGAATTTTTTATCACATATATCACAAGTATGCCGTTTTTCCCCAGAGTGTATCAGTTTGTGTACGTTTAAATTGCTTGATTGCGCAAACTTTTTATTGCATATTTCGCATGAGTAGAGCTTTTGACCGGTGTGTAATAGTGTGTGCCTTTTTAAATTACTCATTTTACTAAATTTCTTCCCGCACACTTCACAAGCATATGGCGTAGTTCTATTGCGAACCTCTTCATGTGTTTGTTTATGCGCGTTTAAATTACATGACTGTGAAAACTCTTTTTTACATATGTCGCAGGAGTAAGGTTTCAGTCCCGTGTGGACCAGCCTGTGTGTCTTTAAATGGCCTAATTGCGAAAACTCTCTCTTGCATGTTTCACACGCGTACGGTTTTATTCCAGTGTGTAATCTTTCATGTACTTTTAAACTGCTCATTTTTGGAAAATTCTTTTTACATATATCACAAGTGAATGGTTTTGATGTAGTGCCATTTTCTTTGGAGTGCATTAGTTGGTGTGCCTTTAGGTGGTCTTTTCTGGTATACGCTTTGTTGCATGTGTCGCAGGGCCATGGCCTTTTTTTCGCGCGTTTCTGGGGGTTGAGAGGCGAGTTAGATGTGTTCGGGGGCGGATTCTCAGAGTATGGTTTCCCTCCTGTTTTTTCGTGTGTGCTTTCGTGCATATTTTCTGGAAATGTTTTTGACGCTCGCAGACGCTGAACTCGCTGGCACAAGTCGTATCTCTGTGTGTATAGCGCACCACTCGAGTAAGCATCTTTAGGATCCTCACCAAACACTGTGTGTTGCGTATCAAATATATCTTCAGTGCCACGAGAACCTGCTGAGACAAAAAGAAAAAATAATGGATTAATTGGGAACCTTAAGATTTTTGTAGTGCTCCATATTATATTTTTTATTGATAGTATAGTTATTATAGAGTTCAAAACTGTTACCGGGTTTTTTTTATTAAGTATTGTTTTTAAGACAATATATATATTTTTATTTTAGGTAGATATAGGTATACAAGATACATAATTACAACTACAACAAGGAAACAAATAAAACCAATTACAAAAAAAAACACTCCATCTAAAAGTTCTGCCTGCGGTATGGACCCCAAAACGCTGGCGGCGTTACCCCTCTGAGCTGCAAGAGCAATCCGTTGGGATAACATTTTTTTTAAATCTTATCTTTAACATACTGCGCATTTGGAGGGATTAATAGAAACTTGCCTTGGTCTGCCGCGAAACAAAAAAAAAACATCAACTTGACAGCTGACAGATGTCAAACGTGGCAGTTATATATATGGTTTTGTACATTGTAACTGCTAATCCACGAAAACAATTTCTAGTTTATACTGTCGAGTACATAAATATATGTACATTCCCTAAGATTCAAAATACCTGAGCACCTTATGCCGTCAAGGATAAACTCGTGTGGACATATTTTTGATCAGTTTCCTTGCACATATTTGGAAATCGACTGTATCTTTGACTTTTGAATTTAAAAAGTATATTCTACTACTCGTAAAAAGATATGGAACTATAAAGATTCTCAAAAACGTTGTTTTTTGTTTCCCTCCGGTAGACTTTGGCCACTTCCTAATTTGTATCTTTCCAAACTTGTCCACTTCCTAGCCTGTCTCTTTCTTATCATGTCCACTTCTTTTAACTTGACCGCTTCCGAACTAGTCAATTTCCTAACTTGTCCGCTTGATAATTTATCTTTCCTAATTTGGCCACTTCCTAACTATGGATCATTTACCTAATGTTGTCCGAAATAAATGCATTTTATTTTTTATTTTATTTTATTTTTTTCTAACTTGTCCACTTCCGAAATCGTATACTTCCCAACTTGAAAATTACCAACAGAATTCTCATGTTTCAATAAAAAAGAATTGTATGGCAACTATGTACATAAACGCAATATTTCACGACAGAAACGGCAAATTTCCCTTCTATCATACAACGGTAGTACGAGGCCACGCAGGCGTGTCGTCACGTCTGTGTGTGAATCAGTATGGAGCGTTTTCAGTGCTCGTTAGCTATGCTGTACTTTGCCTCTCATTTTCGTCTTTTGTGTTGCTCTAATAGCAGTTACAAAGGTTACCGACATAGCTCAGTGAATTAGTAAGCTGAAGTGGCAGTGGGCAGGTCACATATGTCGCAGAACCGATGGCCGTTGGGGCAGGTTATTGAGTGGAGACCGCGTGTCGGCAAACGTAGTGTAGGACGCCCTGTAACTAGTTGGTGCGATGATATTCGTAAGGCAGTGGGCAGGGATTGGAGGAGAAGAGCTGAAGACCGAGCTCAGTGGCGTGCCATGGGAGAGGCCTATGCCCAGCAGTGGACTGACACAGGCTGATGATGATGATGATGAATAGCAGTTGTTCCCATACAAACATTTGATCGCATCTAAAAACTGTTCGAATAGCATGAAATTTTATTTGATAGGTACTGTACTACAGATATACTCACCATACGTAAAGGCTTCCTTCACCGCGTACGGGCTGGCAATTGTCTCGCTCTCTCCAGGCTCCTCTTTCTCACTCATGGGTTCTTCCGTCAAGAACTCCGGCTCCACTGTTAAGTTGACTATATCTCCCTCCCACTCTTGCTCATGTTTCACTCCTGACTCCTCCTTTATTGCTTCCATTTTAATGGACACTGTAAACAAATTGTAACTGTTATTTAAATGGTAACATCACTACATAGTATAAAACAAAGTCGCTTTCTCTGTCCTTATGTCCCTATATCCCTATGTATGCTTAAATCCTTAAAACTACGCAACGGATTTTGATGCGGTTTTTTTTAATAGATAGAGTGATTGAAGAGGAAGGTTTATATGAATAATAACATCCATTAAATAGTGCACCCGTGCGAAGCCGGGGCGGGTCGCTAGTATTTTAATAAAAAGGAAAAGATATATACCTAATTTTAGGTCAACGACCTTAAAACGATTGGAGGAAATGTTTAGGCTACAGGGCAAGGGAAGAAATACAAAAAGGTGACCTTGCATTTTTGGGATTCAGGAAGAAATACAAAAAGGTGACCTTGCATGGTGGTCATTTTTTCTAGAGATTTTGATCTTGTCCGTTAAATGGTTACTTCAATTAAACGTTAAAACAAATGAAAAGTGTGCTCTAAACAAACAGTCCAAATTTTTTTTTAAAACAGTGGTGGTGACTTAAGCTTGCAGCCTAGTCGATTGCTTGGGACTTAATACAAATAATAAGCGCATTGCTAACCCTTTATTGACTTGAAGATTAGTTGTATTGACAGCTAAAGACATAAATATGTCTAAGTCCAGTAAGTATGTGTATGAATAAGTCCCTCACTCTTAACTCACTCACCATCGGGAACTGCATAACCGGAAAATAATGGTAGCGTTTTGAAACGGTATGACGTCGTCATACCGTTTCAATACCACAACAGAAACTTTTCGGTAGCGAAATATCCGCGGTAACGCTATTTTTTTCGATATGTGAACCGTTTTCGTTAAGGTATCGTTTGGGCTTTAAGAGGGTGCCGCCAATCAATCAGCACTGGTTATTTGGTGAATGCCTGAAATACCCATTTTTATTAAATTTCTTTTGGCATGAAAGATTACTGACGTAGTCGCTGTTCGCTGTTGGTCGCGCTTACCCATCGTAAAAGTTATGTTTGAAATTTTTTGGTACCGTTATAATCAAGGTTTGAGTACACCTTACAAAAATAGCCATATCATTATTTTATACTGGTAGCGTATAATTTTGACTACCTGACATAGTTTTGTAAATTAAGCTAATTTCGTAGATATATTAAATTACTATTATTATAGATTATGTCACTCCTGACTAATGTCTGCACACCTGCATGAGGCTGAATGCACTGGGCATGTTTTATTTTCAACATCTTTTATATTATCATGTATTCTGAGCCAATAAATTCTTTGAATCTTTTAATCGGTATAGTTTTACCTTTATAATGAAGCAGCATTGATATCTAATACCGCTACCATGCCGCTTATACCGTACCAAAACCGGTCCCTGCTCACCACAAGCATCACAACATCACAAAAAAAAAACACAAAAAAGTATAAATAAAATAAAAACTTTTTCCTGGATACAAAGGCCAATAGAGTATGGCATTATTATGGTTGCAGTTTTGTACCGTTGGGCTGCTCAAAATATGAGTGAGATGACATTCCGGTATGCTCTACTTCATTCCATTGCAAATGACCCTCTCTAACATGTGTGACTTTGCAATTAACCATCTCACTCTCTATGGAAGCTCTGCGCGTAATTTCGTAAATAATTAGTACATTTTAATCTGGTTATTTTGTTAGAACAATAAAAAGCTTTCGTTTTTGTGAAAAAAAATCACTGTTGTTGATAATTACGAAATTTGCTGCATTTAAGTTTATTTTTACGATGATATTTAACATTTTTGAACACTGTTACCGAGGCATTTTTCAATATTTTGTTAGGTTATTTTGTTTCTTTTTCAGGCACAGTAATTTTTGTGTACTTGGAGCACACTGGGAGCTCAAACTTCAGTATTTTCGTCAAACTCTAAATGGGCCTTGCCTTAAGTGTTAACTCACCAAACTCCATAAACCGCTGTGCGCCTGGTGACGCCTCACTCTCTCCCGCGCCGTTATCTACTCGCTCCTTCTTTATGTGAGCGTCCATTGATATGCTGCCAGGAACCACTCACTGGACGACTTTGAGGGAAACAGCAACAGCGTGGATTACGATACAATTTCATCAAAATAGTGTTTGAATAATGTGTCTAATCCACGTAAGATACAATGCGTTCGCAAGTTACCGAATTAAATATACAAATGTTTTTTTCAGTAGAAAAACCATTGAGTAGTGCTGTATTGTGTGGCCTTGCTTAGATTGATAAGATTACTCCAAATATTATTGTATCATGTCCAAAAGTACTCTAATTATAATTACTCCAAAGAAAGCTTTCACTTGACTTTCAGTCCTTTCAGAGTTGTTTGCCGTTTTTATCAGTGTTGCCAGATGTTTTCTGCGTTTCGATACGCGCACCGTCTAAAAATACTCTTAGTTCTTTATTCGCGCTTTAGATATAAAGACATAAATACGCAAAGCTAAACAGTAGCATGTAATTTAAAATTAAGCTCGTCATCATAGACCTGGGGTATTATTAATATCGATGTACAGTCGCGAACCGGGGGCGCTACCGCGAACAGCAAACGAAGTTTTCCCTCTCTGTCGCACTTGCAAGTTTGCATATAAGTGAGACAGAGAGGGAAAACTTCGTTTGTGGTTCGCGGTACCCCCTCGGGATTGTTGAGCCACTTGCCATTGCCCGTAATCACTCCGTAATTTAGCCGTGTAATGAATGACAGATGTTATCCAATGTCGTGTCAGGGGCACTACCGAGAACAGCAAACGAAGTTTTCGCTCTCTGTCGCACTTGCACATTCGGACGTAAGTGCGACAGAGAGGGAAAACTTCGTTTGCTGTTCGCGGTAGCCCCCCAGTCCCGATTTGCATTACACGACCAAATTGCGGTAAAACAAAGAATGTATCAGAGTAGGTATTTGACGCCCGAGCCGAAAGCAAGGGCGATAAATACGTGATCTGAGGCTATTAGCGCCCGTAGTAAGTACATTTTATGTTTTCCCCTGTCCAGGAAGTGGCTGATGATTACAATCGCCACCGCAGTAGTCATCTGGCTTGCCACTTTATGGGCAGGTGTGACATAAAATATATATATTTCTACTGGGATGGGACAATTGTATCGTACCAAGCTATTGCAAAACATTATCATAAAATGCAACGACCATACGTAGCTCAACCAGGGATCGGATACCGGTATTTTCTCCATAGAAAAATACCGGTATTATTACGGTCACCGGTTCATTATTTCGTTTTTAATGGGACAATCTAATACAGGGGTGGGCAAACTTTTTTCATGGCGGGCCAGTAAGCTTGAGAAATTTCGGAGGAGGGCCGTAATTGCAGCAAAACTGCACTTTTGTATAAAACCGCTGCTCTGGTTTTTGGCTGAACCGTCAAAATATAATCATCGCGGGCTATGTACTAATTAATTCGATGTATCGGCGGCGGGCCGGATAAAATGCTTTCGCGGGCCGCAGTTGGCCCGCGGGCCGTACTTTGCCCACCACTGATCTAATAATACGACGTTGTTACCTAAATACATGATTCAGCCCTACGTAAAGAGCAAAAAATAATCCAAAATATTGGGCTAATTCAGGGTTTTTTTTTAAATACCGGTATCGGTCCCTGAGAGCGACAGAGGGACGTTTCCGGATGCGGACTGATTAAAATGCGGTTGATCATTTTGTTCAAATTTAATACTTAGGTATACTAAAATACCCATTACACAACACAATAAATACCTAAAGAATTCCATACATGATATTTTCTATATCTATACTTAAATATTATTTGTACTAAGTAAGTTTTTACAATCTTGTACTATTTATGTATAAATAAATTGTGACTACGAATTTATAGGCCCACCGCTTACTGAAATTTTAGGTTGAGGTACTTCGGCCATTCTACTTTTTCATGACCAGTTTTCTATTACAAAGAAAAATCTATGATATGTATTGAACTAGTGTACAAAAAGAGGATTCCGAAATAGTACCTGAACCTAATAAAAGGAATTTATAGGTAAAAATACTGAAATATTAATGTGTGGGTTTAAAAGGTGGGTTAGGTTCGGTTTTATAAAGATCCGTTAGACCTTATGACGGTTTGTTATGTCAAAAAGTTACTGAAATTTGATCTGACATTTGGTCTAACGGATCTTTATAAAACCCGGCCTTAGTGTGATAAAAACCATTTTTTCATACAAATGGTGAGACATCCAAGGACCACTGAGTTACTAGATTTATGGATATTTTTTTTATACAACGCCGGTGGCAAACAAGCTTACGGTCCACCTGATGGTAAGCTGCCACCGCAGCCTATAGACGCCCGCAACTTTAAAGGAGTCACGTACGCGTTGCCGACCCTTTATAAAATTAGCTGTGGTTCGTTAATTACCAAAACTATCGGAAGTGATACTGCAATTAAACTTCTTTCTAAATCATCATCATCATCGTTATCCCGGTGCAGTTGCGTCCTGAAGGATGCCCGGGGTCCGCTACCTAATCCCAAGATTTGGAGTAGGCACTAGTTTTTACGGAAGCGACTACCATCTGACCTTCCGACCCGAGGGGAAACCAGACCTTATTGGAATTGGGTTTGTCAAGTGAGTGGGCAACTTGACTGTTAGAAGTTCTCGAGCCGCCCGAAGCCCTCTGAGTTTAACGACTGCTATCATAGACAGCAGCCGGCATCAACGGCTTAACGTGCCTTCCAAAGCACGGGAGCGCTCAGTTAAATAACCACTCAAAGCGGTCACCCATCCAATAACTGGCTCAACAATGCCTGTTCGCGATGATGCTAACACCCAGTGAATAGCTAAGTATTATGTATTTTTCAAGCTTTATTTTTATACCACGTCGGTGGCAAACAAGCGTACGGCCAGCATAATGGTAAGCGGCCAGCGTAGCCTATGGACGCTTGCAACTCCTGGGGTGTCACATGCGCGTTGCGGACCCTTTAAAAATTTATACACTCCTTTCTTGAAGAACCCCATACGGGTCATTGTCAGATATAAGTTCGCGTCTTTTCGGTGGATATATCAAAGGTTAAGGGCCACAAAGCTTAATTTTGGATTGGTCTAGTAACCCGCATAAACGGTGTTTGTGTAACTATAAATCTATGTAAGAAAAACATAACTTACATGTACATAATCCGTTAACTATTGACCCCCGGGTGGACAACTTTTGTTTTTACAACTGACAATGACCCATACTGTAGTCCCTCGGGAAAACCTCGGCAGGGAGCTCATTCCACAACCGGAGCGTCCGTGGGAGGAAATTCCTCTGAAACCGTACCGTACGCGACCATTTCGGTTCTAAGGTGTGAGGATGAATGCCGACGGCGAGCGTTGCGATGGTAGAAAGCGGCCGTGGGCATCATGTCGAACAGTTCTTCGGAGCACAACCCTTTATACAAATGATAGAACACGCACAGGAGGCAAAGTTTCTATTTAGCTTGCTATGTTTGTAACCGTGTTTTGGGGGCGAATCTTGCAACTCAATTTTAGACCTCAACCGATTGAACTGTAATTCGGCATATTTATGTCCAGCAGTGATGACTGCAGGCCGAGAATGATGATGATGATGATGATGTGAGTTTGACAAAAATGCAATATAATGGCACTACCTTAGAGTATGAATATTTCTAAAGAGATCCTATACTCGGGCCACCAAAAGTGACGGAAAAGGTCTTATGCAGATAAATTGAGAATTGGTTTAAAATGGGTGCCGGGTTACCATAAATTACTTCGTTAACTTGGGCGGGTAATCGCTTGTGTGACGTATGACAGTTGTGCTCTTATACAAAAATGTATATGACTGTCTCGCTCGGTTGTGGTATTATTATTTGCGTGTCGCGTCTGGTAAGTCTGTGGGCACTACAGAGCTGATCTGACGATGGAGACAGGTGGCCATGGCAACTTCTAAACTACACAAGTTAAATCCGGCGTGTTTGGGGGCCTTGTACTCATTGGAATCGTGTCAACGAGTATTTAATCACTGTTACAGTTCACTAATGAGTAAAGAATTAATTTTTTTTTGCTGTCAAAAATGGGTTTAGATAAACAACGTAACTTTAAACGTAAGTACATTATTATGAGACACGGTTTCTCGACCGCGAAAGAGCATTGGAGTGTTTCCGCACTTTATGATGCTTTAAATGTGTACTTTGTCTAAATTCTTTCTTACATATATCGCATGTGTGAGGTTTAACTCCCAAATGAATAAGTTTATGAGAATTTAAAGTACTCAATCTCGCAAACTTCGCATCACATGATTGGCAAGAGAAAGGCTTTATGTCCGAATGAATTACTTTATGGGTCTTCATGTCGCCTAGTCTCCTAAACTTTTTCTTGCACACATCGCATTCATGAGGTTTCTGCCCGCTGTGAATTCTTTTATGATGAACTTTTAAATCTTTCGATTCACCAAACTCCTTGTTACATATTTCGCACGCGTAAGGTTTTGCTAAAGGTTCTGTTGACTGCGGGTCTGTGTGTGTTACTTTGTGTCGGTTTAAATGATTAATTGTCATAAAATCTTTTTTGCATATATCACAGGGGTATAGTTTTCCTTCTGGGTGGTTAAGTTTATGCATATTTAAAGAGTCTTGTCTCGCAAACTTTTTTTTACATATATCACACTCATAGGGTCTCTCACCTGCGTGAATCCGTCTATGTGCCGCCAAATCTCTCCTGAAAACGTATCCCTCATTGCATATTTTACAAAAATATCGCTTGGATCCTGTGTGGATTCTCCGATTATGTACGTTTAAATTACCTATTTGCACAAATTGTATGTTACATATATCGCACGAGTACAATTTCTGTCCTGTGTGTATCCGCTCATGTATCTTTAAACTCGTCATTCGCATAAACTTCTTATCACATTTATCGCATGGATACATAGTTACTTGCGTGTGGACAAGTTTGTGGGTCTTTAAAGTACCTAATCGTCTGAACGGTTTGTGGCATATTTCGCAAGAGTATGGTTTGGTTCCGGTGTGTATTCGTTCGTGTTCCTTCAAAGTGTTGAGTCTCGTGAATTGTTTCTTGCATATTTCGCAGGTGTGCAGCTTCGTTCCTGTTTGAAGTTGTTTTTGAGTGTTTAAACTTAACTGGTTGAACTCTGGTGTCTGCGGTAGAGGCGTGTCAGCGCTAAGGGGCTGTATGTCACATGGGTGAAGCGTTTCCTCTTCTATGAGTCGTTGGACCTGGGTTACAAACTCTGAAAAAGAAAGGAAAAATAATTTGACAATCACATAACAAATGTCGATGTATAGGAAATAATATGTTATCATTGCATTTGAATCATCGAAAAGTAAAACCACCAAATATATAAATTTCTCTTTCTTTGAAATTGGTAGTTGCATCGGCAAATGAAATGTGTGAAAAATCGGACTAACCATGGAATGATTCGTAATACCTGATTCTCAGCTGTAGAGAAACCTGACGATAAGTTTTTACTACACTACTTACCACAACTCGCAATGACAGACTCATTCTCCACATGGTTGGTGTTGACAGTCTCCATACTTTCTTGTTGTTTCTTCTTATAAACCTCGTTCATATATTCTGGCTCTTCCGTCGTATATTCTGGCTCTTTCGTGGTATATTCTGGCTCTTTCGTCGTATATCCTGGCTCTTTCGTCGTATATTCTGGCTCTTTCGTCGTATATTCTGGCTCTTTCGTCGTATATTCTGGCTCTTTCGTCGTATATTCTGGCTCTGTCGTCGTACATTCTGGCTCTTTCGTTGTATATTCTGGCTCATTCGTGGTATATTCTGGCTCATTCGTCGTATATCCTGGCTCTTTCGTCGTATATTCTGGCTCTTTCGTTGTATATTTCGGCTCCTTTGCCAGATACCCTGCATCCTGTCTATACATTGACTCCTCACTCTCTGGCTCCACCATTAAAATCTCTGGCTCTACTTTAATGTACACTGTGAAGCAAAAGATTGGTACCGTTACGCTAATTTTATTTAGATTATATTTAATTAGGCAAAAAACTATACTTAAATAATCTGTATCAATATTATACATGGGACAGAAATTCTATCTGTTTGTTAATGTATGTTAAGAGAGTTTGGAAAGGACATCATCATCACCATATATTTAAGAGCCTAGCCTAGCTCTTGTCGGTGGAGTAATCGCCGTTCTGTTCGGTTCTCCGCCGAGGCTTTGAGCTCCTGATACGAAATTACATTGACTTTCTTTTTTGCTTGATCTATAAACGCACGTCTCGGTCTTCCCCTGCCTCTCCTCCCCTCTATCTTTCCTTCAATTATGGTTTTTATGTAATTGTCATATCGTATCAGGTGCCCCAGCATGTTTCCTCTACTGATCTCGATCATCCTCAAAAGTAGTCTCTAAGTGGATGAACTCAAAGGCTCAAGATAGGTATTAGTTAATATTACAATTAACTATAATACATCAACCACTCAAGCAATTTTTTAGTTTTGCTAAATTTAGTGACTTACAATTTTTGAAGAAAGATTGGTTCTTAAAGGAGCGGTTTCGCTTTGGCACCTCGTAACACAGAGCCTAGGGCTTTTATTTATGCTATGTTCAGTGATATTATGCTCCAAACCAAATTTTTTTTTTAAACCGTTAATTTATAAAACTAATCTAATTAAACCCAATAAAACTTAAGTTCTAAACAATCCTAAATGCAGACAGTTTCAGACAGCAATTTGATATGTCAACCCGTCCTCTCCCGGCGAAAAAACTAAACAGTAGCATTCTTTTATTATGTACCCGGATCTCTAGGCTTCCTTCCCCGGCACCGGGAGATAATGGCTTAAAGGAAACATTGGGAAGTAATATGAACAGCTCTTTAAAATCAAGTCATACTTTCATGTACAAAAACACAATTTAGATGGGTTACAGCGCACTTAGTCCAGATATTCCCTCTCTGTCACCCTAAGCCCTAGACTACCTACCTGCCAGCACCCCTAGGTTAGGTTTTTACTATGACTAATATGTTTGTTGATATAGTTTTAATTTTACTTGTAATTTTATGGAAAATCTTGCTTTAGATTACATGAAGGATGACTAAAATATAGAGACAATTATGTATACTCTGCTACACCAAAACAAAATATCAAAAAAGATTCTATCAATAACCGTGGCTCTCTGGGTAGATGTTGGATTACGAAACTTATTTCTGTCAAAATTTGGCATAAGGGTCATACACGGATTTAGGTTCGTGTCTTTTCTGTGGACATACCAAACGTTAAGGGCTACAAAGCTTAATTTTGGATTGGACTAGTAACCCGCATAAACAGTGTCTCCGTCTCTATCAAACCCTGTAATAAAAACATAGATAAAATGCTTCATAAGCCGGTAACTATTGACCACAGGAGGGACTTTTGTTTCCTGAACTAAGTATGACTCATAATTCTCATTTTGACTAGTGGCTCCCGCGAACGGCATTCGAAGTTTTCCCACTCTGTCACACTTGCAAGTTTGCACATAAGTGCGGCAGAGAGGGAAAACTTCGTTTGTGGTTCGCGGTAGCACTATGGTAGCCGCCGGGTCTTTAAAGTTAAACAGAAAGGTAGGTAGTCTTATGACTAGAGCGATCAAAAACATACCATAGTTCATGTATAGTGAATCTTCGTGTTGAGATTGTAGTTGTCCTCTTTGCAGGCCGGCCGCATTTTTATTCACATGAGCATTTGCACTACATTCTTCTTCTAGAGACATGTTGCTATGAGCCACTTCGTTCAGTTCCTGGGTCATAATCACAGCACAGGTAATACGAACATGAATTCGTCTAATTATGACATGACTTGAGATTGAACGATGAATGTAAGGACCCTATTAAACAACAAAAGACTTGAATATAAGTATTCACGAATTACAGTAAATCAAATATGCTTATAATTTTGACCTAAATAACTAATAAATCAAATATTGACACGGAATTGAGCGTATATAGCGAGCAATGTCGCTTTCATTTGACAAGACAATAAATTGACTTTCACTTTTCGGTATGGCCACATCAAAATAATATTTATTTAAATATAAAGCACCTGCTAGACGGGCGATAGTCCTCCTACGGGCGACCTTGGTCCGCACTGTTGTTTCCATTCCAGCTACTTTCTGGTAGTTTAGTCGTAATTTAGTTTGAACACGGCCCGTTTGGAACAAGGGGCGCTACCGCGAAAAGCACACGAAGTTTTCGCTCGCTGTCGCACTTGCACGTACGGACGTAGGTGCGACAGAGAGGGAAAACTTCGTTAAAAAGTTTTCCCTCTCTGACGCACTTAGGTGCGAACGTGCAAGTGCGACAGAGAGCGAAAGCTTCGTTTGCGTCTGCCGTATGCATCCGCAAAGATGGGCGAAAATAAGTACGCAGTGGACCCCACAGGATGGCTACCGGAACAGAGGCAGACCAAAAAGGAGATGGCGGGACGACCTGGACGCATTCTCCTTAACTTGGCGGGAACAAACTGACAACAGGGCTGAATGAAGGAAAAGATGGGAGGCCTTTGTCCAGCAGTGTGACACACAAATTAAATAGGCGAGTAAAAAGAAAAAACTAGCGCGGGAAGTGTCTGCGTCTAATACGGTGACAACGCCATCTAACGGCGATATTAGTAACGATTCGCTTCCCCTCCCGCGACCGCGCGCCCGTGCCCGTGCCGAGAGTAGTCATGTGCAAAATGTGCAGAGCTCGGAATAGGTAGTGCCTATTTACCTAAACTTCGCGGGAGGACGTAACTAAGAGTGTGTAGGTATAGAAGTGATTGACGTGTGGTTTGTTTCACAAGAAACGGAGACAAACACGATTGACATCAGAAAACAGCTGTTCTGATAAGAACAGCTGATTGCTCTGAAAAGAGCAGTTTCGTTTGTCCCGAAAAGGACAGTTTTATTATGGAGACGTCGCAAAGCAGCAGCATCTTCAAGCGCAGATCAAGCCAGGTGTTGTCTTCGTGCAGCAGCTATCAGCGTCTTCCATCTTCGAGCGCAGAGCGACAGCGACGCAGCGATGTTTTCATCTTGACGGCCGGAGCGGGAAAGGACAGGGGTCGCGCGCCACTCCTATATATAGATACGCGAGCGACCGCGCCCGCGCGCGCCAACTCATCTCCCTCTCGCTCGCGCGCATCTGTCCCGCTCTCTTTTTATTCGGCGCGAAATCGCATCTAGATGTAAGCTTTTTTATTGTATATAGTTAATCATTTTTGTAAATAAATTATTCCAATATTCTACAGTCTACGGAGTTTCTCTTATACTACAAGTCTCCAGCCTGCGAGGAACCTCTGCTCCAGTTAGCCTAGTCCTGCCTAACCAGTGCTCAAGTCCAGCTAAAGTGGTGACCAGCCGACTCAAGAACACCAGCAACCGTCAAGACTCAAGATGGCCGGAGGAAACGCTGCCGCTGAATCCATCCCTCAAGTGCCGCATGCTGCCGGTGCCAGCCCAAATGAAGCCCAGCAACCATCAGCCAGCCACGACGTGTCTGCAATAGCGCTGTCACTCCGCGTACCACCATTTTGGCGCGACCAGCCGCTATTATGGTTCTGCAGTTTCGAATCTGCCACCGCCGACCTCAAGAGAAGCCAAGCACAATTAGCGCAGATGGTTATCGCACAGCTGGAGAAGCAAGACACCCAGAACATCGCCGACCTCATTTACTCGCCGCCGGAGGAAAATTACTACAAGGCGATCAAGGACCGTCTCATCTCGCTGTACGAAGAATCCAGCACGGCCCAGGCGAAGAAACTTCTGTCGCAAGTAGAGCTCGGCGAACAGAAACCTAGCCAGCTACTTCGCCAGATGCAAAACCTCAACCGCGAGAAGTTCCCCGACACCACGATACAGATGATGTGGCTCGAACACCTGCCGCCACACGTCCGATCCGTTCTCACCGTCAGCGAAGCATTCAAAATCAAAACCACGCTCGACGACCTCGCTCTGCTAGCCGACAAAATGATGGAGCACACGCCATCGTCCCACATCGCCGCCGTTTCGTCGCCCGTGCCATCCACGTCACGCCAGCCACCGCCATCACTACCTCCGTCGCAACCACATCCTCATCTCGACACGCAGTACCTCATCGGCGAGATAAGAAGATTGTCGCTGGAAGTCGCCGAATTGCGAGCAAGACCGCGCGAAAATTACGATCGCCGTAATAGCCGACATCGCCGCCGTTTCCCGCCACGTTCCCGTTCCCGCAACGCGTCGCAATCGCAAGACCGCAGCCGCAACAATTCGCCCATGCCGTATTGTTATTACCACCGACGATTCGGCATGGACGCGAATAAATGCACGCCACCGTGCAATTTCAAGCCCATCAACCCGCCGTCGGAAAACTAGACGTAACGCTGGCAGCGGCGGAATCCGGCGTTAACCAAACCTCTCACCGCCTCTTCGTGACCGACAAATCGTCGAAACTTACCTTCTTGGTCGACACTGGAGCGAACATTTCCGTACTACCTAGAAGAAAAGGCACGCAAGAGCAGCCACTCCCGTTTCAACTGTACGCCGCTAACAACACCGTCATACCTACCTACGGTGAAAAAACGCTCGAACTTGATCTCAACCTACGACGATCATTCAAATGGAAATTTATCATCGCAGCCGTATCGAAGCCTATCCTGGGAGCCGATTTCCTCAGACATCACGACATTATCGTGGATATCAAGAATCGACGACTCATCGACGGCAAGACGCTACTCACGACCAACGCACAACTCTGTTCTGCTAACATACCTACCGTGCGCAGCATAGACGTGCAACAGTCGTACCACAACATCCTTGCTGATTACCCAGGCATCACGCGACTTACATCAATGAAACTCAGCCCGAAGCACAGCGTTGAACACTTCATTGAAACCACAGGTCCGCCCCTACACTGCAGGCCACGCCCCATCGCACCGCATCGCTACGAACACGTGAAGAAAGAATTCGCCAATATGATGCAGCAAGGTCTATGCCGACCAAGCAAGAGTCCTTGGGCATCACCTCTTCACGTCGTACCAAAGAAGAATGGCGAACTACGCGTCTGTGGTGACTATAGAAGGCTCAACGCAATCACGAAGCCAGACCGCTACCCGATTCCGAGAATACGCGACTTCACTTACCAACTCGCCGGGAAAGAAGTTTTTTCGACCATCGATCTCAATCGCGCATACCAACAACTGCCAGTCAGCGAACAAGATATCGAAAAAACCGCCCTTATTACCCCATTCGGTCTCTTCGAGTTCCCGCGAATGTGTCCAGGTCTTAAGAATGCCGGACAAACTTTCCAACGCTTCATACACGAAGTACTACGCGAACTCGACTTCGTTTTCCCATTTGTCGACGACCTACTTGTGGCATCAAGCAACGAAGACGAACACCGAGAACACCTTCGCACCGTACTACAACGACTCGAAGACTATGGAATTACAATTAATCCATCGAAGTGTGTTTTCGGCCAGCCATCAGTCAAATTCCTCGGCTATGAAGTAAGCAAGGACGGTATCAAGCCACCCGCCGAGAAAGTCCAAGCTATCGTCGATTACCCGAAGCCGCAAACTATCGACGAGTTACGCCGATTTCTCGGAATGATCAATTTTTACCGAGAAAACATCAAGGACGCCGCAGTACTTCAAGCCCCTCTATGCAAGTACCTACACAACGCGCGCAAGAAGGACAAAACAACTATCAGCTGGGACGACGAAGCAATGCTTGCATTTGACGCATGTAAGGACAGCATTAAAAACGCCGCCTTACTTGCTCACCCGTGTCACCAAGCAACACTGGCAATATTCTCCGATGCATCCGATAAGGCCGCCGGCGCATCACTCAACCAATTCGTCAACAACGCATGGCAACCACTTGGCTACTTTTCCAAGAAATTCTCCGACGCACAGACTCGCTACAGCGTGTACGACCGCGAGCTACTCGCATTGTACATGAGTACGAAACACTTCCGCAAGATGTTCGAGGGACGAGAATTAATATTATTCACCGATCACAAGCCGTTAACATTCGCATTCACCAAGACAAGTACCAACAACGAGTCTCCGCGCCGCACCCGTCAGCTGTTGTATATCAGTGAATTTACAACCGATATACGACACGTTAGTGGGTCACAAAATGCAGCCGCCGACGCACTATCCCGCATAGAAACAATATCCTGCCCATCGCCGATTGACTACAAGCAACTAGCCGAAGCACAAGAAAGAGACAGCAATATCATCCAAACACTCGCCGCACAGCAACAACCGAATGTTTCTATGAAGCAAGTCGAAATTCCCGGAACCGCCGTCAAACTATTCTGCGAAACATCGACGAGCAATTTACGACCTTATGTACCCGAAGAATTTCGTCGCGCTGCATTCAACTCTGTGCACAACATAAGTCATCCTTGGATACGAACAACAAGAAAACTCGTCGCACAACGCTACTTTTGGCCGTCATTAAACAAGGACGTAGGTACTTGGGCCAAAGTATGCCTACACTGCCAGCGCGCCAAAGTTCAACGACACACCGCAAGTCAACTCTCGTGTTTCCCGCCAACGCAACGCTTCGAACACATACACATCGACATCGTAGGAGCCCTCCCTACCGCCGCAACTGGACATCGTTATTTACTCACAATGATAGACAGAGCTACCAGATGGCCCGAAGCAGTCCCACTCATCGACATAACCGCCGAAGAAGTCGCCAAGGCTGTGTACGACAACTGGATCTCTCGCTTCGGATGCCCCGCCACAATAACGACAGATCAAGGACGGCAATTCGAGAGCCGAGTATTTGCATCTCTAACACGCTTACTTGGTATCGAGAAGACCCGTACAACGCCGTATCATCCAATTGCGAATAGTATCATTGAACGATGGCATCGAAGTCTCAAGGCCGCACTAAAAGCAAGACTACAAACATCAACATCGTGGGTCGACCAAATACCTACTGTATTACTTGGACTACGCGCCGCGCTGAGAAGTGACACCGATGTAAGTGCAGCCCAACTCACTTACGGTTGCACTGTAAGACTACCCGGTGATTTTCTAGCTACGACACCGACGAACGACGACGTCATAATGGACTCCGCTTTCGTCGATCAGCTGAGAGACACAATACGACGCTTGAAACCGACACCGATCCAGCCGCATAGCAACACAAAACCGATATTCGTACATCGTGACCTCAAGACCTGCGAACAAGTATTTGTACGAGTCGACGCCGTAAGAAAGCCGCTACAAGCACCTTACGACGGACCTTACCGCGTGCTGAAAAGAGACGACAAAGTATTCACACTACAACTACCTAACCGTCAACTCAACGTGTCAATCGACCGACTCAAGCCCGCCTACACAATCACCGAGGAAGGAATACCTACAACCGCCGCATCGAGTTCAACGACCGCATCGAGTTTACCTACGACCGCACCGAGCTTACCGAACGCAACGAGTATACCTACAAACATCGCAACAAGTTCAACTACCGCAACGAGCACAATTTCAACACCGAGTACATCGAACACAACATCACAACGAGACAACCAGAACAACGACAAGAACAATAGCCAGAAACAAACGACAATAGACAAGCTGAAACAAAACGGACCACACACGACAACGAACAAACAAAACATACCTACAGCCGATAACCGCACTCGCAAAGGCCGCCAAGTTCGCCTGCCGGTACGTTTCACTTGAAGGGGAGCCCTGTAGGTATAGAAGTGATTGACGTGTGGTTTGTTTCACAAGAAACGGAGACAAACACGATTGACATCAGAAAACAGCTGTTCTGATAAGAACAGCTGATTGCTCTGAAAAGAGCAGTTTCGTTTGTCCCGAAAAGGACAGTTTTATTATGGAGACGTCGCAAAGCAGCAGCATCTTCAAGCGCAGATCAAGCCAGGTGTTGTCTTCGTGCAGCAGCTATCAGCGTCTTCCATCTTCGAGCGCAGAGCGACAGCGACGCAGCGATGTTTTCATCTTGACGGCCGGAGCGGGAAAGGACAGGGGTCGCGCGCCACTCCTATATATAGATACGCGAGCGACCGCGCCCGCGCGCGCCAACTCATCTCCCTCTCGCTCGCGCGCATCTGTCCCGCTCTCTTTTTATTCGGCGCGAAATCGCATCTAGATGTAAGCTTTTTTATTGTATATAGTTAATCATTTTTGTAAATAAATTATTCCAATATTCTACAGTCTACGGAGTTTCTCTTATACTACAAGTCTCCAGCCTGCGAGGAACCTCTGCTCCAGTTAGCCTAGTCCTGCCTAACCAGTGCTCAAGTCCAGCTAAAAGTGGTTACAAGCACCAAAAATAATTATTTCTTTTTAATGAATGCGGGATTTCCCGGGATTTACTGTATTATTCTAGAGGCTTAATACATTTCGCTTTACTTATAAATCTTGTTATATTGCATATTATTTGTTTAACTACCTTGAAATAACAATAAGTCATTAAAAATATAATATGGATCAAATTGAATCAAAAGGATTCCGAAATTTGATAGTTTTTAGTTGACTTAGACAGAATTATACTCCTTTCTTTCATGAAAGGGGACCTGTGTCTAGCAGTAGGACGTATATAGATTAGTGATGAAACAGAACTATAATATGGCATAGAAGATATCGTACAGATGTATTCTAATTTATTTCTAATATGATGGTAAACATGTACTTATATATTAAATAAAACTATTTTTCAACCGATTATATCGCGTATAATGAATTTAAAATACATTCCGTGACCACGAGTGCTGTAAAGGATTCGAAACGTCGGAATAAATGTCGGAATTTTCTATACGATATCATAGTTCTGTCTCATCACCAATACGCCCTAATGCTGGACACAGGTCCCCTCTCATGGAAGAAAGGAGTATAATTCTGTCTAAGTCAACTAAAAAGTATAAAATTTCGGAATCCTTTTGATTCAATTTGATCCATATCATATTTTTAATGACTGATTGTTATTTAAAGGTAATTAAACAAATAGTATGCAATATAACAAGATTTATAAGTAAAAAGAAATGTATTAAGCCTCTAGAATAATACAGTAATTCCCGGGAAACCCCACATTCAATAAAAAGAAGTAATTATTTTTGGTGCTTGTAATCACTCTTAGTTACGTCCTCCCGCGAAGTTTAGGTAAATAGGCACTACCTATTCCGAGCTCTGAAAATGTGTCACTAAAAAGAAAATAATGATATACTTCATTCCTTCACTGTGAAGTATATCACTCATTATTCATTAAGTTCACTAGTTCAGTTTAGTTCAGTAGCTCAACAGATCTAACTAATCATATTGATCAGTCGTTCGCGTTTCGCTCATTCTCTCATCTCATGTATATTGTATATCACTCATTTAGTTCATATATCACTCATTTAGTTCACTAGTTCCGTTTAGTCCAGTAGCTCAACGGATCTGACTAATCATATTGATCAGTCGTTCGCGTTTCGCTCATTCTCTCATCTCATGTATATTGTATATCACTCATTTACTTCACTAGTTCCGTTTAGTCCAGTAGCTCAACAGATCCAACTAATCATATTATTGTCCTATCTTTCTTTCGGCTCGGAGCGAATCAGTGAGCAGTGCCTTTACCATGAGTTTACATGACCGTACTCGCTAGCGACTGCGTAAAAATTTGCATGAGCAAAAGTACAGCGCCTCTGGCGGTTACGCAATAAAACTAAGAATCGGCATACTAAATCGTTTACGCAGCCGCTA
The DNA here is from genome assembly GCA_963556455.1 of Epiblema foenella. Classification (NCBI taxonomy): domain Eukaryota; kingdom Metazoa; phylum Arthropoda; class Insecta; order Lepidoptera; family Tortricidae; genus Epiblema; species Epiblema foenella. The sequence continues at coordinate 1,996,284 of OY747118.1, forward strand.
GCGAGTACGGTCATGCAAACTCATGGTGAAGGTACAGGTGAAGTAGGTGAACTATTGAAGTATATGAATCCGAACTGAACTAGTGAATGAAAGAGTGACACCAAGTGAAGTACTTCATTTGAAGCATTCATTCGTCAAGTACTCATCTCTACCCGAGAGGGCAAGCGTCCGCAACGGCTAAAAAGTTATTTGGGATGAATCTTATGATGAAAATCTACTAAAATAACTAAACCTAAGTGCTTTGTGTTGTGTTTTAATTACTGTAAGTGCTGTGTAAAATTGTCTAAACAATAAACAAACCTTGTATGAACCCCGTACTGTTTTTATTTAACGACTAAACAATAACAGGGTATACATCTACGTCCATTTCAACTATTATCTTCTTCGTATTCGTGCTCCATCTAGAATCCCTCGTAACCCTATTACGCCTTTTAGCCCTCCGGTTCGTAGAACGGTTTCTGGCAGAAACTCCCCATTATGCAGGTTGTGCAAAGTTGGCAACAGCTGCAGCGATGTTACGGATATGCACTTCGACCCCCCACGTAAAATTATGTCAGCTCTCCACAGCGTTATTTTGTAGTAATTTTCTATACTGTTTTCTGATCAATTATTTAAATTAATATGTCCTCGCTAATGAAAACAAGCAAGCCATGGTCAGTATAACACTGTATTTCTATAAGTTTAACTTTAACTTCACTATAATTATTGCATGTGGAGTTTACCTTTAAGTAGTTGTTACAGCACTCCAAGATTGTTCGCTTGTATGTTTTACCAAATGTAAGGATGTAAGCTGTTAAGTGTGTATTATCCTCAATGCATTGCATCGTGTGTTGCATCCTTATGTCTATGGTTATTTGAATGATAGGTAAAAATCTATCGTGTCTATGTCTCTTCCTGTGTCAGCCATTAACGCAGCGGTATGTCGCTCGTAGTAGAAAATTACTTTTAATTTCATTTACATGACGATTTGCAAGTTGTGTTTGTTTATTGTGAACAATAAACCTCCGGCTTGAAGACCAACATGTGAGGTATTATTTATTTACCAGCATCCAGCCCCTAGCCCTCCTCAGCCAAGCCTGTGTCGCGCGGTACAGACACACTGCCGATCCACGCATCCTCATAACATAAGCAACTGTTGGTGAACCTTAATTAAATAAATAAAAATAAATAAATAATTTTAATTTGTAGCTAGGAAGTAACGGAGACTCGTTCTTCATCATTAAACAATATGACTATGGATTGTGTGTAAGGTGTTCAAATTTCCTGCCGATCACTCAGTTTAAGTGAGACCGGAAGCTTTTAACATCAAACCGGGCTACGACCCTTTGCCATAGAATTAGACACGCGGCAACGTGTCAAGCCAAGTTCAAAAGAATAAAGTTAGGTAGTGTACATGGTCTAAGAAAACGAGGTCTGGGGCGCTACCGCGAACATCAGCAAACGAAGTTTTCCCTCTCTGTCGCGCTTGCAAGTTTGCATATAAGTGAGACAGAGGGGGAAAACTTTGTTTGCTGTTCGCGGTAGCCCCTCTGATAATCTGTGGCGCTACCGCGAACAGCAAACGAAGTTTTCCCTCTCTGTCGCACTTGCAAATTTGCATATAAGTGAGACAGAGAGGGAAAACTTCGTTTGCTGTTCGCGGTAGCGCCACAGATTATCAGAGGGGCTTTGCTTGTGGATAAAATGCAGTTTTGCTGTCTGTTTTTAGGGTTCCGTAGCCAAAATGGCAAAAACGGAACCCTTATAGTTTCGTCATGTCCGTCTGTCCGTCTGTCCGTCTGTCCGTCTGTCCGTCTGTCACAGCCGATTTACTCGGAAACTATAAGTACTACAGTGATGAAATTTGATGGGAATATGTGTTGTATGAACCGCTACAAAATTATGACACTAAATAGTAAAAAAAAGAATTGGGGGTGGGGCCCCCCATACATGTAACTGAGGGATGAAAATTTTTTTTTCGATGTACATACCCGTGTGGGGTATCAATGGAAAGGTCTTTTAAAATGATATAAAGTTTTCTAAAAAACATTTTTCTTAAAGTGAACGGTTTTTGAGATATCAGCTTTCAAAGTCGTAAAAAGTATGTCCCCCCCCCTCTATTTTTATAACTACGGGGTATAAAATTCTAAAAAAAATAGAGGTGATGCATGCTAATTAACTCTTTCAACGATTTTTGGTTTGATCAAAGTATCTCTTATAGTTTTTGAGATAGGTTGATTTAACTGTAATTTTGGTTAAGTTATTTTTGCTGTTTTATAGATACTAGTACGGAACCCTTCGTGCGCGAGTCCAACTCGCCCTTGGCCGGTTTTAAGAAATAAAAAAGTGCTTTCCGAGCTAGTGAGGTGAAAACATCTTTATTAGTATTAATAAAATCTATTGATAACGACATTATAGCTAACATTAAAATCCAGTTTGTATTATATAATAATCTATAATATTACGCTGTGTTATATATTTTATTTATTTTTTCTCTTTTTAGTTATAAGTTACTTCTGTGCCGTACCAGGGCCATGTTTTAGCATATAATTGTAATTTAAGACCTATTGTAAAACTTTATTGTAAATTGTAAAACAATTGGTCTGAAAATAAATGATTTTTAATTTAATTTAATTTAAAAATTGCATGGAAAAGCAATAAATAAATTAAATAAAATAATAAAACGACTATACGCTTCAAGATTTTGATCAAATGCGATATAACCTTAATATTTTAAGCTCTAATAAACTCGGTTGAAAATGTCCGTAGCGGACGCCGCGTCTAAATAAAGTTACGTACAAATTGAGTTGGGCTATCGTAACTCGATCTTGAGCCCGACCATCCAAAACACGGTTAGTATGATAGTAAACAGATTTCTAATTTTATGATACCTAAATGCAGTAACAATATTAGCTGAAGCCTCGGTCTAAGTGAAAATAGTGTCCTGGGAATAGAAATATCCGATTAATATACAAAAATATCGAAAGATTTTTTTTTTTTTTTAAATACATGGAAAACCAATAGCGTAACACATTTATAAAAAAACTACAATATTTTTTTTTTAATGAAGGAATGGTATGGGATGGCGCATCGTAACTGACGATTCTCAATATGATTTGAGGCGTTAGTGCCGTTAATGAAGCATGAGTCTTCTGGTAGATGTCGCTGTACGCCTCCCTTAAGTAATTATAAAAAAAAATGTAACTTTTGCATCAAAAATGTAACTTTTCAAGAAAAGAATCGTAATTTTCGCCCTAAGGGCCCTGGCTACACTGGTTTCATATTCAATATCGTATGAACACAGACTACTAGAAGATACTACGTCTTATGAAAAATCAGTTGAATTTTATAATTCTTCTTTCACTTTCCGAGCTATTCGGCTTTGGAATTCTTTATCTCCTGATTTGAGGCGTGCTGAATCTCTTGCTATCTTCAAAAAACAGCTTAAAGATCACTATTTGTCTCTCTCATGACTCACCTAAGACTTAGCTCCTTTAGACTATGTGGCTGACTATATTTTTGTATATGTTTATGTACGTATATTTTTATGCTATATTTATGTATGTTTATTATCCTTAATTAAATGTTATTGTTGTAATTATTAATAGGTTTCATATGTATTAACTCTGCACCACCTGCTATGAATCGTTATGATTAAATTTCATTTCCGCTACCCTAAGGTTGTCAAAGAAATCGCTCTTTAGCGATAAGACAGCCTGTTGTTTGCCTCTACTCATTGTGTTTTTGTACTGTACTGTATCCTTTGATTGAGGTGTGCAATAAAGAGTATTTGTATTGTATTGTATTGTTGACGTGTCACTGCGCCGTACAAAACGAATGGCATTGGGAAGAGTCAATGTTGAATAATGAAAAGCTTATAAACAGTAAACGAAAATTATAATTCTTTCTACAGCTCGTCTCTCAAGTTATCCTCGCTAAAGTGGACTGCGTGCCTGACCCCATGGCCGAGCACGCCCAAGGTAAGCGCCATTGGGTGCCAATGGCATGGAGAGGATAAAACCCTCTGCGATATATTTCTGATCTTCTCTTGTGCTGTCGGCTCGCTTTCTATTGATAGAAGGTACCTGAAAGAACAAGTTGTAATGATCGCTTACCCTCGTAAGTCCTTTGTTTTTTCAACTGTCATAGTCGTAACTAGATCCCGTTATCTTGTCGCACAGAAATTGTTTTTCAGTAGAGCGTGAATGTTTTTTTTATCGACCTTCTTGATATCGATGTTTATATAATAAGTAAATAAACAAAAATAAATAAATATTAGAGGACAATCTTACACAAATCGAACTAGCCCCACAGTAAGCTTAAGAAGGCTTGTGTTATGGGTAAATATTCATGCTCATCACACAAATATTTGCCCTGACCGGGATTCGAACCCAGGACCGTCAGCTTCACAGGCAGGTGCACTACCCATTAAACTAAACCGGTCGTCAATATAATGCAATTGAATTTTCGCCTTTTAAGTCTATGCTCCATTTTAATGAAAACTTTTTGTATTACCATTACCAGCAGCTTTAGAAAAGCAATTGTTATTTGAAATTGTGTGGGGCTGGTCAGTGCGTCGTTCGCATGTATATGCAGCAGAATTTACAGTTGCCACCCAATGTGGAACTTGTCAGCACGAAAATCGCTATATAACCCATAGTTACACTGACCATGTACAATTGTGTAAAGTTTATTGTAATGATTGTGGAAAAACTATGATAAATCCTAATGAACACCCTATAGACTTTTATTTCTTCGTTTATTATTATATCAACGTATATTTATTATTTTGACGACCGCTTTAGCCTAGTTGGTAGTGCACCTGCCTGCGAAGCTGACGGTCCTGGGTTCGAATCCCGGTCAGGGCAAATATTTGTGTGATGAGCATGAATATTTGTTTCTGAGTCTTGGATGTTTTCTATGTGTTTAAGTATTTATATCTATTAAATATATCGTCGTCTAGTACCCATAACACAAGCCTTCTTAAGCTTACTGTGGGGCTAGTTCGATCTGTGTATGATTGTCCTCTAATATTTATTTATATATTTTTATACAAAAGTATTAGTAGTATTACCTTGTGACACCTCTTTGTAATTATCAGTGACATACAGTATCGACATTTAGATAGTCGATAAAAAAACACTCACGCTCTACAAAAAAACAATTACTGTGCGACAAGATAACGGGGTCTAGTCGTAACTACCTAGTGTACTTCAGGAAGTACAAACGACGACTACCACTAGTACCACTACCAACTCAGAACCTTTAGAGAAAAAAAAATATTAATGAAATATATGTAAACTAATTATATCAAACAAAAAGTATCCACCACAGGTTTCGCCAATTTATGCTACAAAGAATCATCCACAACACGTTTCGTCACCTATGCTACATACTCCTTTAACAATGACTTGTCCGATAAGTACCCGGCTCAAACGTCCCAAATATACTCGCCGCGTTCCCGCGCTGGATTGCTAAAGAGATACGTTGAACCAGGTACGCACCGGATCTAGGATCGCAACCCCTATCTTGCAAACGTCTTCCCAAGGCTCGTATAAATTGCTTTGCCTCTGAACACCAGGGTCCCGCCGTTTCAACAGCAAGAGGTACGAAGTCATACACCGGTTACAAGTTTGAATACTTGGTATGTTTAAGTCTAGCAGCAGTCTCTGCTGCCCCGCCAGCCGACCGCGTTGTCCGTGCAAGATGTGACGCGGCAAAAGTGCTCACAAAAGTAGCACCCCACAATAGACTTCGCCCTTTCGCCCAAGGAACCAGTGTAAGACCGTCCGGCCTCTTCCCATCTGTCCGGCTAAGACCCTGGGGTTCCAAAACGCAAGGAAGGTTTGCCAATGTCATGGCTCGTCGCACAATATCATTCAAAGCATGATGGCGAGGAAACCTACCAGCACACCGAACACAGCTTAGACCATGATGCTCAGAACTTACTTTTCGGCTTTATGTAACTTCTTGTTATTAGCATTCCAGTCAGTATGTCTATATGGTCTTTAAGGCATCCTTAATTTGTACTTGATGAAGTACATTCGGCAGTTATTAGTACTATTCTATAAGTGTCAGGTCTGAAGGCGTGCCGTTCAGTCGCCATAAAAACAAAATGCATATTTTCAAGTGCCATATCTCCGATTTGCATAACAATTGATTGTCATAATAACAAAATGCATATTTACATTGCATATAATATTTAAATACCATAACACTCACTTATCACAACCACCTTTTCTATAACGTTTAATTGAACTAATGTATTTTTATATAATACACATTAATTATAATCATTAAAACTAATAACAACGTATGCATAAAAGCCCAGAAAGACTTGTTAGGGCAAAATAGCCCTCTAACGCGGACAGGTTAGAAGATTAAGACGGGAGCTTCAGCTCCCGTCTTAATCTTCAAGGTTATTTTTTTATAAAAGCCCAGAAAGACTTGTTAGGGCAAAATAGACTCTAACGCGGATAGGTTAAATGTATATTATGACTATTAAATATTATACAGAATGATCATTATAGCGTTCGGTAGTTATCAAATTGACAATTATGAACATTGATCATTATAATCGATGATATTATGCAAATTGTTTTAATGCATTTTATTTTTATTAAAATTAATCACTTATACAAATCGAAATTATGCAGTTCGTTTGTATGCAACATGGCAACATGAAAATATGCAATTTTTTTTTATATTAAACATTACATACCCGGTCTGAAGTGCTACCCTTAATTTGTATTTGTACAAGTACGTGGGGACTTACAAGGTTAAAACTTTACTGAGACACTTTGCTAACACGTGTAGAAACATCCGAAAGGCAAATAAATTTCGGGTTCGACGTGCCAAACAGAACTTGTCAAGTACTTGACAACTTAGGTATACCTACTTAAAATATTGAGTTGACTCTGCTAAACCCGTTAACGTTTTGGAATCGTTATAAAACGAGTACAAAGATAATCTGAACTACCTGAATCAATGCAATTTTAATAACTAATTTACAAGCGGTATTAATGTTTAAATAACAATAACTTAAATAATATTACAACTAACTTAAATCTAAAACAGGCCCTTGGGGCATTGTACCGAGGATGCTGGCGGCATGTCCTCGCTGTATCGCAATGCTGATACGTTGTGCGAGGAAGTCGCCAGCTCTTCGGTCACCAGTTACGTCAACCAAACGCTTCGCGATTTCAGTAAATAACTTGTGCGCGCTGGGACCTCATGGACCAAGAGTTTCGACACCAAAAGGAACAAAATTGTACTCTCTGCCGAGGTCCGTATATTTATAACGCTTTAATATTTCGGCATTTTCCGCCGCTGCACCCGCTTTTACTATAGTTCGTTGGAGGTGGGACGGTGCCAGTGTGTCTACACAGGTAGCATCCCACACCAATAGCTAAATTCCCATCAGGTCTCTTACTATCATCCCTGACCATGCCAGTCGGCTCAAGAAGAGCAGGCACGTTGAGGGTGGAAAGAGACCTGCGGAATATGTCATTTAGCGACGCATGTCTTGAAAAACGGCCTGCACTTTTGAATTAGGGATGTTACGGAAGTCGGAGTCAGAGTCTGACTTAGACGTCTTCTTAAGGTATGAAATAGGTATGTTCTCCAGGTGGCTGGTCCCGAATCGCAAACGGGTATACTGCCTTTTCGGCGAAAAACGTTTCGCCAAATTTCACTTCGCAACCAACTTTTCGCAGAAGTTTCATTTGGCAAACCAACCGTTGGCATAACTTTACTTCGCACTTTTCTTATTTGGAAACATTTTTATAATGCCAAATTTCACTTCAACAAACTTTTATGTGGCAAAAAATTATGAAGCAAATGATTTGCTTGGTATAATGACTTTTCGGCGAAATAGGTTTCGCCAAGTTTCACTTCGCACCCAACTTTTTTGCAGAAGTTTCATTTGGCAAATCAACTGTTGGCATTACTTTACTTCGCACTATTCTTATTAGGCAACATTTTTATAATACAATCAAATAAGCGTGTTTTATAAGAATAACTTTTCTTTAAAATCAAAAATGCCTCAGGACATCGGATTACCTACCTATTGTGCTTTGAACAGGGACTTAGTGGCAAAACCGACTCGGATCGCGGATAGGTTAGAAGACGGAAGCGGGAGCTTTGCTCCCGCTTCCGTCTTCGAGGTTATTTTTTTTATAAAAGAGCGGAAAAACTTGTTATTAACACTTACAACAAATGACAATTGGGCAATTTACTACTAAGATAAACATAGGCTCAAATCCTAAAATCTAAATACTTACCTAATGATTAAGCTTTCGGTATTTTGAATATAAGTGCAAAAAACATTAGGCATTTAGATTTTAGGGATTTTGAACGTAGGTAATTTAACGTTAGTTTTCATTTTAGACCTTCTAGTGATGACCCAATTAGTGATTATGTACTTTGAAATTATATCAAATGTTGAATGAAAATAAATATTAACGAATGATCACACAATGCGCACATTAACTATCAACGATTATATACATGAGAATGAAATGCTATATTGAGCAACAAAATATATCAAACAAAAGTAATACCCTCATATTTTAGCTATATGGTGCATCACCCTACCCACTTAAATAAAATACAATCATACTGCAACTTGAACCATCTATTCTATCGAACTAGGTACCTATTGTTTATCAAATAATTACTTAGTTGGGAAATGATATCAGTGCTAAAAGTATGTATGTTGCTAAAAGTATGGTATGCCAATCAATACATTTGACGAATACATAAATGACATCTTAAACAAATCCCAGGTAATATTTTGCCTAACAATAATTTATCAAATCATTAGTTGGGAAATGATATCGTTGCTAAACGTTGAGTTGGGAAATAAAACTTCGCCCAAATCAAAATATGGGATACAAAGTTTGCGAGTTAAAAATTTGCTAAATAATTTTCGCCGAAACATTAGTGAACCTCGCAAACGGTATCTGCTTTGCATCAGACAGGCCGTAAGTTTTTCACCTTGATCGGATAAAAAATCCATCAATAGGTTTACCGTTTGACTTAGATGGTGCAAAGGGTAGCTGATCAGAGGGGTTACTCTGAACTTAAAAATCTGGACTTCGTATGGTGCTGTCCCATTCACTCATATAGTCTCGTATAACTCGAGAGTGAATGGGACGATTCGAAGTTCGGAGTAAAGGCTCAGGAACGGACGAAACTGCGTGCTCAGGGGGTGAGGGGCAGCAGCCTCCTCCCTTATTCTTCCTCCTTCCTCCCACCTTCCTTCTCTGACCGTTACTGCTATAGACTACTGAACTATCTAATGAGTTCGATACCTGGTGCGATTGGCTTCATAGTTGAAGTTCTCAGCGACGCAGCCTTGGTCGTCAATCCACGAGAGGACCTTGCGGAACCAGTGCCGGCGAAAGAACTCTTCGTAGCCGAATAAACCGCAGAGAGTGACTGGAAAAGCATGTCTTTATTAACTTGTTACTTGGGTGTCGGGATCGTGTCTGTAAATTATTGTAATCGCGTGTCTTTGTGAGCGAGTGAAATCAGTGCCTTTACCATGAGTTTACATGACCGTACTCGCTAGCGACTGCGGGGCAAAAGTACAGCACCTCTGGCGGTTACGCAATAGAACTAAAAATCGGCATACTAAATCAATTACGCAGTCGCTAGCGAGTACGGTTGTGGCGTCTAAACACACCACTCTATTCTCCCAGACATTTTATATCGTGGCCACACTGACTCCCGGTCTCATAAAGACCGGGTCACCGATTGGCAGATACAGCCGCTACCATTCCTTCTGAACGGAATGACAGTTTTATATAAAGCAATTGCCGGCTTCATTTCGCCCTCTTTTCTATCCCCGCCACTCCTGCTGTTAACTGCCGTTGACTGTACCTAGCGTAAGAATTTTTACTTGTACATGTTACACATCATCGTGCTGCAATAAATATAATATTCCTGTCTGCTGGGGTTTTGCATCACCGCTCACCATCACCACCCAAACGGTTATGCAAACTCATGGTAAAAGCACTGACGTTTGCACCGATATACTCCTACTTTAAGCTATGTCTACTCAGTAGATTCTCCTGTGACATAGCTTATCTTGAGCTCTATTAATGTTCCCCACCACACACGTGGCCAGGGAAATGTCAAGTGATGTCCATCGTTGGAACTTGTCTACACATGTCAAACACTAGTCCCCGAGTGTCTCCCTGACTACTGCAGTGCTTAAATGCACTTGGCCAAAGTTGTTAACGCTTGTCATAAGAAATTTTAATTTGGAGGTGAGCAAGGTTGCCAGAGCTCCCGAGGATGCATTGTGTTGAGAGCGAGGGACCTAAATGTGTTCTTTCTGCTGTCAACACAGTGCATCCTCAAATCTTATAAAGGTTCGGCAACGGGCACGTGACTCCTTTGGAATTGCGAGCGTCTATAGGCTGCGATGGCCGCTTACCATCAGGTGGACCGTAAGCTTGTTTGTTACTGGCGTTGTATAAAAAAAAATAGTCCCTATGTGACTCTCTGACTTCAATGTTACATCGTTTACATGTTGGCGAAACATCAGATACATACTGTGTTCCATCCACATGTCCCGGTTGAAATATCCCCGGCGCGCGAGATACACCGCCTCCCGGTACACGGACGAGCATATTCCCAACTGACTCCCTAACTTCAATGTTACATCGTTTGCATGTTGGCGAAACATCAGATACATACTGTGTTCCATCCACATGTCCCGGTTGAAATATCCCCGGCGCGCAAGATACACCGCCTCCCGGTGCATGGACGAGCATATCCCCAACTGACTCCCTAACTTCAATGTTACATCGTTTACATGTTGGCGAAACATCAGATACATACTGTGTTCCATCCACATGTCCCGGTTGAAATATCCCCGGCGCGCGAGATACACCGTCTCTCTGTACATGGACGAGCATATCCCCAACTGACTCCCTAACTTCAATGTTACATCGTTTACATGTTGGCGAAACATCAGATACATACTGTGTTCCATCCACATGTCCCGGTTGAAATATCCCCGGCGCGCGAGATACACCGTCTCTCTGTACATGGACGAGCACATTGCTTCTATCATGGCGGCGTCGTCTTCTGCGCTCAGCAAGTAGCAGCGGCGGATGTGGTGCACCATCATCATGTTCAACATTCTGGTAACAAAGGAGGAAGTCGTTCTTGGGAAATTGTATAAATTTCTACAATAAAATTCCAAGACACATTACTGAACTTACGGATTCTAAATTTAAATCTGTTGTGAAACAGACACTTATTTCAAAAGCATATTATAAGATAAACGATTACATCATGGATAGGGATGTTTGGCAGTGATAGCGTCCCGCACAAGTAATCTAACACAGAAATATTTTGTCCTTAGTATTAAAAAATATGTATGTATGTTTATACTGTAGGTAGCATTTGAATTTTGTACTATTTTTACTGTTATTTTATATACATAGTATATTGTTTTGAAAAAATGACACCTCGCCGAGTTTCTTACGCCGGTTCTTCTCGAGGCAGAGGTTTATTTTATGAACCGGTGGTAGTTTTTTGACATTCATAAGTGCATGTAACATGCCTAAATTGAAGAATAAATGATTTCATTTCATTTCATTTCAGAGGCCAGCATGAACAAAGAAGAGTCGAGAACTCCACCGAGATGAGCCTGGATCAATAACTGATCGAGTGAAGCGAGGATCTCTGTTTCAGTTAGGGCAATAATGCTTTCGTATGTCGGGTTCGGATATTCGGCTGTTTTCCTCTACAGAGCCTGTGCTCCGAACTTAAAAATAAATAATAATAATAATAAGACGTTTATTCAATGATTACATTTACAGTCAACCAAGACAGGTACAAAAAACAAAGTATACAAAAACAATTGAAAGGGTAGCTCAGCTTGTGTCTGTAGCTTATGTTGTGTGTGTGTGTGTACTCCGTATCGTTCCGTCCCTTTCACTGTCGCATTATACACTATATGAGAGAAAGGGACAGCACGATACGAAGTTCGAAGTTCGGATTGGCTCCTCAGGTAGCATTTCTCAACCGATTCTCGTTAATTTTGTGAGCAGGCTCGAGAATTACATGTTTTTTTAAGTAGAGGCATACCTACTTGAGTAACGAATTCCAATTCGTTATTTGAGTAGGTATGTCGTAAGCATAATAAAAAGGCAATACACAGAAACTTATATGTACATTGAAACAATATCTACTATTTATTTATCGTATGGCAATTATTTCGAACCGTGAGATCTTCGAGAACAGTACGGTTGCCAGTTTTGTTGCACTTTTAGCACCACCCAGATAAATCATGGTAGTAGTATATACGGTGAATTTAAAAGGAAAACTATCACAGCTAAGTAGACATTACCGTAAAGGGCAAAAATATGTATACAACTCATCTCAAAAAAGTACATCATCAGTATTAAGATCAGTAAAAACCCTTCTACGGGTCCGTAATTCCGCATATGACTGGTGACGTGATGGACGGGCAATTACGGAACCCTACACTGTGAATTACGATTTGAAACGGGATATTTACCATGTATATTAGGATTTTTTTTTATGTTCTCAAATCGAAAAGAGACTGTTTCCGGAAAGAACTCGCGTATTGATACTGTGAGTGTGGTGTGTCGTGACCGTAATCGAGTTTCAAGTGACAAGGCGGACGGTGGTAGTGACGGTGACACTGTGCGAAAAAATCGAACCAGGAAGAGGGAAGATCGCTATGGTGTGTGGGTAGACAACTAAAACTCACAGCACATCAGTTAATCCTTGATAATGGCGCTTGCAACAGTGCCGAAATATCGGGAACTCAAAAATACTAATATACATGGTAAATATCCCGTTTCAAATCGTAATTCTAATGTAAATATTTGAACTCACCTGTGACTGAGACCGTAAGAGAAGGATGGGGCCCGTTTGTAAATTATCCTGGAGCAGAATTGGTCGTACACGCAAGGATTCAGAGTCTGCGTGTTGAAAGGCGTGGGATTATAGATGATCTCCCCCAGGCAATAATCTAAAGAAATAAAGAAAACATTCGTGATAACGGAACGTAAGTAACACACTCATGTCATGACGACCGGTTTAGCCTAGTGGGTAGTGCACCTGCCTGTGAAGCTGACGGTCCTGGGTTCGAATCCCGGTCAGGACAAATATTTGTGTGATGAGCATGAATATTTGTTTCTGAGTATTAGATGTTTTCTATGTATTTAAGTATTTATATCTATTAAGTATATCGTCGTCTAGTACCCATAATACAAGCCTTCTTGAGCTTACTGTGGGGCTAGTTCGATTTGTGTAAGATTGTCCTCTAATATTTATTTATTTATTTATGTTCTAGTTGACACAGTTCTTGCAGGAAAGCATATCAAACGATTCGACATGTTTTGTTTTCTTGTGTAACTACACATTGTAAATACCTATTGTTATTTTTTCCTCGTTTTTCTTTCAATTCTCTTTTGTTACCACTTACATTTACTTAAGTAGGTTAAGTAGTATCATTGTAATAAGCATATTTTGGAGAAAATGACTGACTGTCGAGTTTCTTTCGGCGTTTCTTCTCGGCAGTGGTCTCATGAGAAACGCTAGTAGTTTTTGACTTGTAAAAGTGCCTTTGCGGCCTACTTGCAGAATGAAGTTCATTTATTTCATGTTGAATAAAGTTTGAGTAAATGGAAGGCAGCTGTTGATCCCGGCTGCTGTCTATGATAGCAGTCGTTATGCCAAGGCCTTCAGACGGATTGAGAACTTCTAACTGTCAAGTTGACAACTCACTTGACAATGGGGGTTGAAGTTGCACCACGTCCGTAGGGACTATCCACCGTTACCCTACACGTGACCTGGGTGGTGCTAAATGGTGCAATAAAACTGGCAAGAACATTGCCATACGATAAATAATTGGCAATTTTACTTTTTCATGTACATAATTTTCAGACACTTTTTTTTTAAATGCAGATTTTGGATTACTTGGCCCTCACTTCATATTTTTGTATTGTTATTTAGAAAGAGGTTTAATTGCAGTATCACTTCCGATAGTTCTGGTAATTAACGAACCACAGCCAATATCCATAAATCGAGTAAGTCAGTGGTCCTTGGATTTCTCACCATGTGTATGAAAAAATGGTTTTTACCACTGCGTTACCCACCTTTTACAGCAATATGTTAATATTTAAGTATTTTTATCAACAAAATCCTTTCATTAGGTTCAGGTACTATTTCGAAAACCTATTTTTATACACTAATTCAATACATATCACAAATTTTTTTGTAATTAAACTGGTCATGAAAAAGTAGAATGACCCAATTACCACTATTCGACTCTATTATTTGCACACTAAGGTTCAAAAGTGACCACTGTATTGGCTCACTACACAAAAATACTTTTCAGTTGTCCTTTAGCGGATAATTACCTGAATCATCTATATTAATCGTGTAATTCATGTTGTTTTCAGAATCTATAACCTTTTCTGTAAGCTGTAGATACATCTCTCTCGGAAATTTGAGTTCATCCATCTCTTTCTCGTAATCGTTGAAAGTCACGTTACTTAAAATCCAATCGTGGAGGTGATTTCTTTTAAATTCTTCAATGGCATCCACTTGGAGATCCACATCCCTCAGAAGAGAGCCCGCTGGAAAAGATAAAATGACGTAATGACACGATTTTCTGTAATATTTTGAGTTTTTATTGCCAGAGGCGAACTGTACAGCCTGAACACTTGTAGTATAGACAGTGACAGCCACCTCGATATTTTTTTACTCCTGAATCTAGATTCCTGGCCGTATCATGTAGATACCTGGAATCCACAGTAACTCGCAGTACCATAACTTATTAATGCCGACCTAGTTTGACCTATAAGAACTTAATTGTAGATAATGTAATTTTAATAATGATTTTATCTTGAAGTTTTTTATATGTATGACTTGTTAATGTAAATGTATTTTTATTTTTGTTTGTAATTTAACTTTGAATTTGACTATGTACCTAATTGTAATTATTGTAATTTTATTAATGTTTTTTTTTTGCCTTGACATGTTAATGTAATTCTTTTATTCTATTTTTTATTTCTTACTTTTAAGTTTGTATTGACATGTAATACCAATTAGCACGTAAGGTTTAACTGTTAGTGCTAATGTTGTAATAAAATAAATAATAAATAAATAAAATCTAAATATTTTTTCCGTTTACGTTGCGACTAACTAAGAGTTAATTGATAGCTAATTGATCGCTAACTATCCTAAATGTATGGAACAACTATTTTTTTTTTATGATTTCGTCATTGGCCGTCATTGCTGAGTGTGATCATCCCTATCACCCCCTGGCACTTCAGATCACGACTTTAAAATCAAGACTATATACATCTCTAACAATATTATATTAATTTTAATTTTGACGCTCAGAGACCATGTACATCTCTGGGATATTATATTAATTTCATTATACTCCTTGTTTAATCTTGAGACCTTATACATCTCTAACTTTACTGATGTTGTAATATTTGTAATAGATAACTTTGCAAGTTTATCTTTACTGTATGACATTAATTTTGTTATAATTGTAAACTCGAAATTATTATTTTTTCTTGAACTTAAATTAATATTTTGACATGAATAATGTATTATTTATTATAGTCAGACTTCCTTAAATTGTAAATTAATATTTTGACATGTAAAAGTGCCCTTGTGGCCTATTTGCAGAATAAATGTTTCATTTCGATTTTTGATTTTTCCATCGGCGTCAAATATTTGTTTTGCCGTCCTAGGTAATGTACTATTTACTGTTATATATAAAATATCGTATTGACCTTATTACCTGCGCCCGTGCGTCCGCGCATGTCAGCTTACCTCTTTTCAGTATGCTCGACCATGGAAGTGGGTTGATGACGTGAGAAAAGAAGTGGGACAGTACATCTTCTCCTTGTCTCAATACACTCTGCATTAATTTAAGTTGTTCCTCTTGTATTTTGTTCTTGTTCTCTTTGATGGTCTTCTTGAGAATAGCTGAAGAAAGAAGAAAAAAGAATAATCATGTACCTAACCATATACGCGTCATACTCGTGAACGGGTGCTGTTTGTGGGGTCCGGTCTGTTCATGTTTGCAAGGACTAGTAACTTCGTAGTGTTCAGTGGAATTGACATGATGAGAGACTTCGCTCTGTTCTCATTTGATTTTATTTTTAGACTGACGCTCAGAGACCTTATACATCTCTGAGGATGTTTATTTATTTTATTATTTTCATGTTGACGCTTAGAGATTTATCTCAAAATATTTTATTGTGATTAGTGTACCAACCTTATTACCTTTTATCTTGACGCTTAGAGACCTTATACATCTCTAACAAATCTCGATTGTTATTAGTTTCTTAGTCTTATTTTTGACATGTAACACTACATTTAATTAATGACACTGATTATTGTATTATTTTTAATTGATATAGATAGAGTTTGACTTGTAAAAGTGCCCTTGAGGCCTATTTGCAGAATAAATGTTGTGATTTTGATTTTGATTTTGTATAAATTAATTGCCATAAGGCTGGCTACTTGCTCGGTAACTGATAGGTATCGCTATCCAGCGAGGAAATGTGGCCAGCCTTATGGGCACCATTCCCACCTTGGGGAATGTATATATTAGTTAAGTTTATAATATCGTCTGTTCTACAAATAGGTGTTTAATTGTGAATTGTATGTTTTATAACCTGAATTGTACCACATCCGTCTGGCAGGTTGTCTGGAAGAAATCGCTCTTTAGCGATAAGACCGCCTGTTGTTTGCCTCTACTCATTGTGTTTTTGTACTGTACTATGTCATTTAATTGAGGTGTGCATTAAAGAATATTGGTATTGTATTGTATCCGTAGGGAGTACCTACCGGTGACCCACACGTGACGTGGGTGGTGCTAAAAGTGCAACAGTAACTGTCAACCGTCCTGTCTCCTCAAGACCTCACGGCACGAGGTAATTGCCAGTTAAGCCAGTATAATTGGAATTCTGAGTGAAACAACTACTTGGCTGACTTGATAACTGATTACTTTAATTACTATAAAATCACTTTATATATACGATTAATCTACGTGTATACAAGAGTTCCGGTGTCACGTATTTTGGCCTGACTGTGGCTTTATAAGAAATGAGTATATAAGGGGAAGTATGAAAGTAGCATCCATCGCCGAAAAACTAAGAGCCAATCGCCTTGCGTGGTACGGGCATGTCATGAGGAGGGATGAAAGCCATGTAACAAGAAGAGTATTAGATATGAATGTGGAGGGATGCAAGAAACGAGGTAAGCCAAAGAAAAGGTGGATGGATTGTGTGAGAGATGATATGAATAAGAAGGATGTGAATGAAGAGACGACGAATGACAGAGATGTATGGAAGAAAAAGACATGCTGCGCCGACCCCAAATAAATGGGACAAGGGCAAGCGAATGATGATGTGGCTTTATAGGCCGGGCCCAATAAAGCGATAGGAGTGCGCGGTTGGAGAGTAGCCTGGGGAAAATCCAGGGGAAAACCTCCGGCACGACCACGCGTGTGGTTTGGAACACTGGAATACTCTAAGAGATTGCGCTCCAGTGAGATTCGGTGTCACGTCTTGTGAACGATTATAGTTATCTAAATCTTACAATTATGTGGGTTTCATCATGTCTTTCTGCTGCTGACTTAACAGTTAAAAGCAGGTGCGCTTCAGTGTTGCCAGGGCCGTTGAGACGAAAGTTACATTTCTTTTCTTGAAAAGTTATATTTCTAATGCAAAAGTTACATTTTATATATTTTTCATAATTACTTATCAAAACATTCGATTCTAAGAAACGAGTCGCTACAGCTACAATTCGGCGAGTTCGGCGACAGAATTACGCCGAGCTGATGGTCGGTGTCTCAAATGTCATACAAAGTTGCAAGAGACGGACAGACAGTCGTACTATGTAGGTTATTTTGTTACCTTTCTGTATGGAAGCCTATAAATTGTGTCGCTTAATCCCGGTTAAATAAAATTACTTTTCTTTTTAAATACAGTCTCATTATCCTCAAAAGTTACAAAAAAATCCTTTACAACAGAAGTTACTTACATGTTACGCGAGCCGGTCAAGAGTTACGAAAAATGTAAGAAATGTAACCATCTGGCAACACTGGTACGCTTGCCCGTACAGGTAGGCCGAATAAAAACATACCTCTCATATAAAACGTTCCTAAAGCTCTGTTAATGTCCGTTTCATTCGCGAACTTCACGAAGTATCCAACCATCTTATTCAGAGCTTTCAAATAATCAGCCACGTCAGAATACACCGGGCTTTGATCGTCGGGCCTCAGATATTTCACGGGAAAACTTTCTCCCTTATACTTTGCACATTCTATGACTTCTATTAGCAGGAGCAAAACTGAACATTTTAAAATCATGTTGGCAGCTATCGTTTCTGACGCGCATACTGAGCGTATGGCGTGTGAAAGTGTGAAATCAATTTGAAATGGAAATGTTTTCATTAATGATTAGGTGTATTTTGTAGTGAAGCGAAAGGATTACTCTTATGATTTAATAGATTGACGATCATTAAA
Organism: Epiblema foenella; assembly: GCA_963556455.1. Classification (NCBI taxonomy): domain Eukaryota; kingdom Metazoa; phylum Arthropoda; class Insecta; order Lepidoptera; family Tortricidae; genus Epiblema; species Epiblema foenella. The sequence goes on from OY747118.1 coordinate 2,014,813, forward strand.
TGATTTTAGAGTTGAAATATCGTCGGGGATAGTGCAATTACGCTTAACAAGCACTGGTAAATATTGCGAATCTACACACATCCATAGGCCAAATCCGCGTAACTGGCATTGGTTAAGAGTCCTTATCAGGGTCAATCAACTTTTTCTTGTTGTTATTCTGTCCCATCAGTGAGGAGACAGTAACCGAGTCTCTTCGAAAAATGTTTATAATATGGACTTCAAGCATGCTCAAAAGATGACTCATGTCCAAATGGACTTATGCTCATCACTAAAACTCATGTTTGGTAGACTTAAACCCTATAAAATTACAGTTTTAAAGAGTGACTCAGGAGACGTAACCATGGTAACGAGCAACAAGGAATAGTTGATCCACCCATCAGTTAAAAAACGCTCATCTATTTGACGATTTTCTGATTGAATTGACACGTATCTTGACATTTTCTCAATGTTACTATCTAGAACAGGACTATTGCGACCTAATGTCATGATTTTTAAATGTAATTTTAGCATTTTTCATTGAGGAATATCGTTTCAATCATCACTCCAAATCGACCATTTTCAAGCTGAAAATTGTGTTTTTCCCCTTATATTCTAATACACACAATAAAATTAAAAAATGCCTGTTACTATCTAAAGCTTTGATCAAATCATCGTATCCTTTAATTACTTTATGGGTGTTATCAATAATTTTGTCATAAATTGACATCAAAACATTTAAAAACTTATAAGGCCTCTTAATACCGCGTATCTAACAAATATAGTCAAATTAAAGATTTCCCGCCAACGAACGTAATCATTTAAAAAAAACATTGGTGTTGTGTAGATACTCAGCATTTCCCAGTGCTAAACCTGCTTTCCCTCTACTCATTGCGATTTTGTAATGTACTCTGTCTATGTGCAATACAGAGTATTTGTAGCTCGATTCCACTCACACCTCAGATTCAGTTGAAACCGCTCAACCAATCTCACTGGAGTGCTAACTCAGAGTATTCCAGTGTTCCAAACCACACGCGTGTTCATGCCGGAGGTCTTCCCCTGGATTTTCCCCAGGCTACTCTCCAACCACGCACTCCTATCGCTTTATTGGGCCCGGCCTATAAAGCCACAGTCAGGTTAAAAAAAAAAGCAAACGCTTTCGTTGCGGAGAGATGGAAGCATAGATAACAACCTACGTGGGAACGAGATTCAATGTGTCATTTCTTGAGGGGCTACCGCGAACCGAAAACGAACGAAGTTCGAATATCTCCCTCTCTGTCGCACTTGCTAATTAGTGCGACAGAGAGGGCGATATTCGAACTTCGTTCGTTTTCGGTCGCGGTAGCCCCTCTGGGCTGCTACCGCGAACGGCATCCGAGATTTTCCCTCTCTGTCGCACTTGCAAGTTTGCCCGTAAGCGCGACAGAGAGGGGAAACTTTGTTTGTGGTTCGCAGTAGCACTCCTGTGTATCGCGTTTAACGATTCTATTGTTTGTCACCGGCCTGTGTCACCGAAACGTCATCGATGAATAGGCTTTATTTAAATTTCGCGCCAATGTATACACAGCACGACTAATTATGAAATGTCAGAATCGTACTAACGGTTGTATCAGTCTTTTGATACATCTCAATTTAGACAGCTTATTATATGTCCGTCCCTTTTGGACATTCGCTAATCCTCTTTCTTTAGGATACTCTTTCTACGTCTATTGCTGGGTGTAAATAAGAAAATGATTTGATATTTGTTTTTATTCTCTTATAATGATCTTCCAGTGTTATTGTTTGTCCATATACATGCATGCTGCTTCTATACTGACATTACATCCAGTGTTGCCAGTTCATATACTCTTATACTGAGCATTAAGGTGTCGAATAATGGGTGGCCTATAACGTACGACCATGATAATGCCCAGCCACAAGAATGTCCGGCCCAGTAATCCACGTCCAATGTACATGGATTTCTGGGCTGGACATTACTCGGCCGTGCATTAATATGTCTGATCAATCTTGGTCCGGGGCAGTAATCGGAATCCACGTTTGTTCGGGCTGATAATGCTCGGCCCAGTAATCCGCGTACAAAAAAGTGGACGCGGATTCTCGGGCCGGACATTATTTGGTCGGGCATTATAGGTCTGAGCAATCTTGGTACGGAGCGAGAATTGGAAGCCACTTTTGTTCGGGCCGATAATGCCCGACCCTGTAATTCGCGTCCAATTTAGTAGTGACGCTTTGACGTTTGCCTAAAGAAAATCGGTTTTTACTAGTTTGCATCTGCCAGTGAAGCCAATTATACACCTTGCAATTTGTCAGCAATTTGCTAACGTTAGAATTAATAGGGCGCAATGCTATCTCATTCTAGCTGCAGCAACATGTTGTGGGAAATTGAGCTTTACTAGAAGTCATTTGCCCCATTCCTAGAATTTCACTCCATGTGTCAAATATTTGTAATCTGTGGTTCACAGCGGAAAGTGGTCGCCGATTCGTGGGCTGGACATTACTGGGTCGGGCATTATAGGTCTGAGCAATCTTGGTCCGGGGCATTAATACGAAGCCACTTTTGTTCGGCTCGATAATGCTCGGCCCGAGAATCCGCGTCCAAAATAGTGGTCGCCGATTACTGGGCTGGACATTACTGGGTCGGGAATTATAGGTCTGAGCAATCTTGGTCCGGGGCATTAATCCGAAGCCACTTTTTTCGGGCCAATAATGCTCGGTCCGAGAATCCGCATCCGAAAAAGTGGACGCGGATTCTCGGGCCGGGCATTATTTGGTCGTGCATTCGTGTCTCCCGAATAATGAAACGTTTACCATACGAGGTGATCTTCTGTGGGAAAAAAATATAAAGGAAATTTTATGAGGGAAAGCAAAAAATATTTTAGAATAAAACATTTATTCGTGGCACACAAACCACATACGTTGTAAAAGCAGTAAACTATAGATTATGGGTTGGTTGCACCAAACCGTCTGTAATCGTAAGCGTTGTTTGTTAAAATCTGATTGTATGGAGAGTTTGACAAGTTTCTATGGGATGACAGCTGCCATGTTTGACAATGACCGGCCTGTGATCGTATGTTGACGACCGGTTTAGCCTAGTGGGTAGTGCACCTGCCTGTGAAGCTACGGTCCTGGGTTCGAATCCCGGTCAGGGCAAATATTTGTGTGATGAGCATGAATATTTGTTTCTGAGTCTTGGATGTTTTCTATGGTTTTAAGTATTTATATCTATTAAATATATCGTCGTCTAGTACCCATAACACAAGCCTTCTTGGCTTAAATTATAAAAAAAACCCATCTATGATCCATCTAAAGTTCGTCTTTGAATATGCCCTCAGTGAGGTGAGCGGCGTGCCTGACTCCGTGGGCCAGCACTACCAAGCTAACCGCCATGGGGTGCCAGTGGCATGGGGCTGCTAGCAATTTTTTTGACTGCTCCCGAACTTTCCGCCTTTCTTTCTGGTTTTTCGCTTTGGCTAGAAGGTACCTGTAAGAGTTGAATAGGACTTTAGTCTTACACCTCTTCCCATCGGTAATCTTGTGTTTTTGAAAGAGTTTGAAACTAGGCGACGCGCAGACCTTGACGCTAAGCGCGACGAGCTTAAGGCCAGACTATCTGCGGCCATAACCTATAACTATGTCGGAGGGGTGCGGACTTGCAGCGAATGTAACCGCACATTCGCTGCAAAGATTGGCTTTGTCAGTCACCAGAGAGCCCATCAGCGTCGCTCTCAGCAATAAAAAAAAAAGTCGCTGTGGCCGAATTAAATACGGCTAGGAGATGATGAATCTTGTGACATGTATGGTGAGATGCATTTTTTTCTCCGCTACTTTAAACTATATGACAGTTGAAAAGGATTTTTATTGGTTTACGCCCTTGATATATTCATATTCATTTATTTATAATATGGGTTATTCTACTTTTTCATGACCAGTTTTCTATTACAAAAAAATCTATGATACGTATTGAAATAGTGTACCAAAATAGGATTTCGAAATAGTACCTGAACGTCCTGAACCAAATAAAAGGAATTTATAGGTGAAACTACTTAAATATTAACATACTGCTGTAAAAGGTGGGTAACACAGTGGTAAAAACCATTTTTTCATACAAATGGTGAGACATCTAAGGACCACTGAGTTACTCGATTTATGGATATTAGCTGTGGTTCGTTAATTACCAAAACTAGCGCAAGTTATACTGGAATTAAACCTCTTTCCGAATAACAATACAAAAATATGAAGTGAGGGCCAACGATTCCAAAATCTGTATTAAAAAAAGTGTCTGGAAATTCATCATCATCATCATTTCAGCCGAAAGATGTCCACTGCTGAACATAGGCCTCCCCCAAAATCTGGTGGGCGTCTGATGGCGTCTGGAAATTATGTACCTAGGTACATGAAAAAGTAGAATGGCCCATATCATTAATATTGCATGTAATATTGCAACTTATTTAAAATACATTTTTATTGTAACAGGTTACCAATACTTTATTATAGAAAGAAAGAAAGAAATATTTATTTGGTGTTAAATCATTACACAATACACAAAAATGAAATAAGATGAAATAAACACTAAATTAAACACCAAAAAGGATACCACTCAGCATATGCCAATAGCAATACATGCTAAGGCGCTGGTTTTCAGGGCACCCTAAGAGAGATACAAAGATAAACTTAACTAATAACACAACTTAACTAAACTACCCAGCTTAACTTGCATTATGTAAGTAGATACATTAACATTCGATTAGGTAATTCATTTTACTTTTAAAAATTCATCAAAACTGTAAAATGTATGCTCGAGAAGACAATTTTTTAGTTTGAGCTTAAAGCCTTCTAACGAGGGAGCCAAGGTGACTTCCGCTGGTAACTTATTGTATACCTTCGGGCCTGTCACATGAGTCACTTTAGCTGACTTCAATAGTCATCGCTTCACCGGGAGAAGCCTATTTGGGTCTCGAAAAGGTCATATATTATTTTGTGTATGATAAAATGTTGTCGCTGTTAACTATTTACAAACATTCTAGCCAGTTTATGCAAACCGATTCTTGCACTGCCTTCGGTTTAGCATTCAATTTCGGAAAGAGTGCTTGAATCCACAATTGAAGGATTGAAGTTTGTACAACGGTCTAGGAACCTAGGATGATAATGATGAATTTTGTATTAAGCAGGAATGATGCTTTTTATACAACGCCGGTGGTAAACAAGCGTACGGTCCATCTGTTGGTAAGCGGCCACCGCAGCCTATAGACGCCCGCAACTCCAAAGGAGTCACGTGCGCGTTCCAACCCTTTATAAGATTAGATTGCACTGTGTTGACAGCAGAAGGAACACATTTAGGTCCCTCGCTCTCAACACAGTGATGCTAAAGCAATGGGGGCTATCGCGTATGAATTCGCCGCTAGAGGCGCTAGTGTAGCGTGGGGTCCTCCGAAACGTCAAATGTCACTCTTTTTGGTTGCGCTACGCGGGTTAATATCTAATTGGAACAATATGGTCACTATTTTGCAATACCTGAGCTTGATTATGGCAAATATGAATTAAGGGTCAATGACTGTCAGGGCTTTGAGACAGATTTGTCTTTCGGAAAATTATTTCCTCCTTTTTTCCGAACAAAACGGGACCACGCTACAATGCGGTATATTCGATATTTTTACGGTACGGTTTTAAGGTATTGAATATGATTTAAATGTAAACTTCGTTCTTATGTCCATAATAACCAATAACAATTTTTGACAGCTGGACCTTAGTCGACAGTGGCGTCAACTGGTGAGCACAAAAACGATAGCCCCCATTATATACAAATTTCAAATTAAAAGGTTTGCCGATTGGGGCCCGAGCAATGGTTGCAAGTCAAATGGGATAAGTGTTCGAATCCTGCTCGGATCCCTTTTTCACGAATTTTTTCCCATTAATTTGAAAATGATGATGGGACTGTGTTGAGGTTATTTTAAAACTTTAAACGACTTGTGATTTGGTTGAATACTATATATATTTATTTATGTATATTAATTTAAATACGTATATATTTATAATATCTATTTATTATATGTTATAGTTGTTATATATTTATTTACTTCTGGTTTTAGTTATAAGTTTCCTTATTGAAAAGTTTTAGTACACTGTGTAAGTTTGTCTATCTCATTCTCCCACTCTACACTCAATCCCTCAAAGGTTAGCTGGAAGAGATCCCTCATAGGGATAAGTTCGCCTTTTTACTCTAATCTTATGTGACATGTATATTGTTTTAACCTGTTATTGTGTACAATAAAGTGCTTACATACATACATACTTTAATCCTAAAAATCGAGGCATACCTGGTGCGATTGGCTTCATAATTGAAGTTCTCGGCGATACAGCCTCGCTCGTCGATCCAGGAGACCACCTTGCGGAACCAGTGTCTACGAAAGAACTCTTCGTAACCAAGCAGGCCGCAAAGAGCAACTGGAACAAAAGTCCCAGTAAAATAAATAAATATTTGTGGACAATGTATGTTATAGGGGGCAAACGAGCAGACGGATCGCCTGATAGTAAGCAATTACCGCCGCCCATAAACACCTACAACACCAGATGAGTCGCAAGTGCGTTGCCGGCCTTACAATTCTTCTCTTTTTCGTAGTCGGTCCCTCATGATGAGGACTGTGATCGCACGCAGTAGGGTTGTTGACTCAAAATTACACTACTCCAAAAGAAACAAGACAAAAAAATATGCCAATTGGCGAAAATTCTCTTCAATTGTCTCTAAAAACAACGAAGCTGCAACCGTTTTAATGTTGCTGCTTAGAGAGAGAAAGCGCAACAGACAGTGATGCCATTGACCACGAGCGCGATAGTAAATGACGATCGTTCCAATACAAAAGTGCGTTTTGCGGAAAAGAGATAGAGTATGCCCCCTCTTAAAACTTTGAAGTTATAATTATGTAATTATTTATTCTTTTGAGTTATTTTTTTCACCCTATAATTCCTATATCCTTTTTTAAGATTTCGAAATTATTGGTACATACTGCACTCCATACACATGTCCCGGTTGAAATATCCTCGGTGCGTGAGAAACACCTCCTCCTGCTACATAGACGTGCACATCCCAATCTGACTCCCTGACTTCAGCGTTACGCTTCAAACATGTTGGCGAAACAAGATATACATACTGTGTTCCATCCATATGTCCCGGTTGAAATATCCCCGGTGCGTGAGATACACCGCCTCCCGATACATAGCCGAGCACATCCCAATCTGACTCCCTGACTTCAGCGTTACGCTTCAAACATGTTGGCGAAACAAGATATACATACTATGTTCCATCCACATGTCCCGGTTGAAATATCCCCGGTGCGTGAGAAACACCTCCTCCTGCTACATAGACGTGCACATCCCAATCTGACTCCCTGACTTCAGCGTTACGCTTCAAACATGTTGGCGAAACAAGATATACATACTGTGCTCCATCCACATGTCCCGGTTGAAATATCCCCGGTGCGTGAGATACACCGCCACCTGCTACATAGACGTGCACATCCCAATCTGACTCATTGACTTCAGCGTTACGCTTCAAACATGTTGTACATACCGTGCTTCATCCACATGTCCCGGTTGAAATATCCCCGGCGCGCGAGATACACCGCCTCCCGGTACATGGACGAGCATATCCCCAACTGACTCCCTAACTTCAGCGTTACGCTTCAAACATGTTGGCGAAACACGAGATACATACTGTGCTCCATCCACATGTCCCGGTTGAAATATCCCCGGCGCGCGAGATACACCGCCTCCCGGTACATGAACGAGCATATCCCCAACTGACTCCCTGACTTCAGTGTTACGCTTTAAACATGTTGGCGATACAAGATATACATACTGTGTTCCATCCACATGTCCCGGTTGAAATATACCCGGCGCGCAAGATACACCGCCTCCCGGTACATGGACGAGCATATCCCCAACTGACTCCCTAACTTTAGTGTTACACTTAAAACATGTTGGCGAAACACGAGATACATACTGTGCTCCATCCACATGTCCCGGTTGAAATATCCCCGGCGCGCGAGATACACCGCCTCCTGCTACATAGACGTGCACATCCCAATCTGACTCCCTGACTCAGCGTTACGCTTCAAACATGTTGGCGAAACTCCCGATACACGGACGAGCATCTCCAAGTGACTCTCTAACTTCAGTATTAAGCTTCAAACATGTTGGCAAAACACGAGATACATACTGTGCTCCATCCACATGTCCCGGTTGAAATATCCCCGGCGCGCGAGATACACGGGCTCCCGATACATGGACGAGCATATCCCAATGTGACTCCCTAACTTTAGCGTTACGCTTCAAACATGTTGGCGAAACACGAGATACATACTGTGCTGGGTCATTGTCAGATTTAGGTTCGCGTCTTTTCGGTGGACACATCAAAAGTTAAGGGCTACAAAGCTTAATTTTGGATTGGTCTAGTAACCCGCATAAACAGTGTCTCCGTTACTATAAATCCATGTACTAAAAACATAGCTTATATGCACATAAGCCGTTAATTATCGACCACCGGAGAGACAACTTTTGTCTTTTCTACTGACAATGACCCTGCTCCATCCACATGTCCCGGTAGAAATATCCCCGGTGCACGAGATACACCGCCTCCTGCTACATAGACGTGCACATCCCAATCTGACTCTCTGACTTCAGCGTTACGCTTCAAACATATTGGCACATACTGTGTTCCATCCACATGTCCCGGTTGAAATATCCCCGGCGCGCGAGATACACCGCCTCCCGGTACATGGACGAGCACAACGCTTCCATCATAGCCGCGTCGTCGCCTGCGCTGCGCATGTAGCAGCGGCGGAGATGGCGGGCGACCATTATGTTCAGCATTCTGGTAACATTTTAATGAAATCAGTAAGGTAAATGAGGCGGGCTTAAAGCACTCAAAGCTCTTCATGGAAGGAGTGGATACAGGCTGGACCAAAAAACTTTGGAAATACAGCAGAAAGCAACTCAGGATGATAACTGGGGTGTTTACAGGTCACTTCGGGGTCAAAGGAACCTTGGCCGAGATGGGACTAGCAGACGACACAGAATGTAGGATGTGTGGCGAGGATGACGAGGCAATGGAACACTTACTGTGTGAATGTCACGCCCGTGCCAGACAAAGAATGAATGACTTTGGCAATGGTTACCCTGAACCAAAGGAATTTAGAGTACTCCCGCTGAACTCCATCATTCGGTTTGTGGAAATGCTGGAGAGCAGCTTGGAGTAGGCATAAAGGAGAGGGCAATTGCACAAAAGATCCCACTGGGTCGAATCTAAATAAGATAAGATAAGGTAAACGTCCCAGTGGACGACACGTTAGTGCCCGAAAGATGACAACTATTAATCACCTGTCATGACTGTATGACATAACATTGAAATTGCCCTGTATTGGGTCAGTGTCAGTACAGGGTCGCTTACCTTACAGGTAATAACAAAAACGGTGGCTATCCGGTTAAAGCGTTCTAGTAGTTTTCAACAAGCTCGTAACGAGACTCTTATTCATTCGCTTTTAGGCTTATAATCCACGATAATAAACACGGGGGTTTTATTTTATTATAACACGTGTGCTATAATCGATTTATATCCCGATTAAGAAATCTTTGTACCTTGCAGAAAGGTGTATGTATGAACATAGATTGCATTATCAGGTCATACAGTTTTTTTTTTCATTTCTGCCAATTGATGGACGGAACAGGAGTTACGGGCCTAAAAAAATGGTGAATATTTTAACAATTCCTTCCCAAATGTAAAGGTTGTTTAGTTATTTGAATGCTCTCAAGCCGAAAAGTTCCAAGAACTTTTGATTCTCGTTCCAAAATTAACATTTTCTTCAGTTAGGGATCCAAGTAAATTGGAGTCAACAATAAGTTTAAATTGCACTCTGATTTCCTTAACTTTCACTTAACGTTGGGACCGGTAAGGACATCAATTAACTTTAACGATGAGAATCACCCTCTTACCTGTCTTCTTTCCGCCCCTAGTGACTTGTGAGAGTCAGGATGGCGGGTGTACCTAAACAAATATCTAAATAAAGTGTACAAAAAATTTGTACTAAATTTGTACTATTTTGTACCACTTTAGAAAAAAATTGTACCCTTCGGTATTTAAAGTTATTACAAAGTGAAGGTACACCCGCCATCCTGACTGTCATAGTGTTAGATTTTTCCATACATTCATTACTTAAAATAACCGTATTACCAAGTAGTAGAAAATCATCAAATGTGTAAAACTCGCAAACTACGAATTAGATGGCTGAAGTTTTTACTGTATATTTGAGTACAAATTTGGTACAAAAAATTGAGATATTAACATTGGTTAATAATTGGTAGGATCATAATTTTCTCAGGTACACCCGCCATCCTGACTGTCAAAGTGTTAGATTTTTCCATACATTCATTACTTAAAATAACCGTATTACCAAGTAGTAGAAAATCATCAAATGTGTAAAACTCGCAAACTACGAATTAGATGGCTGAAGTTTTTACTGTATATTTGAGTACAAATTTGGTACAAAAAATTGAGATATTAACATTGGTTAATAATTGGTAGGATCATAATTTTCTCAGGTACACCCGCCATCCTGACTGTCAGGATGGCGGGTGTACCTTCACTTTGTAATAACTTTAAATACGGAAGGGTACAATTTTTTTCTAAAGTGGTACAAAATAGTACAAATTTAGTACAAATTTTTGGTACACTTTATTTACATATTTGTTTAGGTACACCCGCCATCCTGACTCTCACAGTGACTTACCTACCTATGACTGAGGCTGTATGAGAATGACGGCGCCTTCTTATACACGATATCTGAACAAAACTCGTCGTACACGCATTGCGTCAGAGTTTGTGTGTCTTGAGGCGTGGGCTGGTAGATTATTTCACCCAAGCAGTAATCTGGAGTACAAAGTTGGAGTCAATTTTTTTTTAATTCAGGAAAGAGTCATTGTTGCCCTCAAATGAGGCATCAAAGTCGTACTTTTCTTCCCTCATTTGAGGGCAACAATGATTCAAAAAATCAAAATCAAAATCAAAACATTTATTCTGCAAATAGGCCTCAAGGGCACTTTTACAAGTCAAAATCTATCTAGGTACATCAAATAAAAATAATACAATAATCAAAGTATCATTAATTAAATGTAGTGTTACATGTCAAAAATAAGACTAAGAAACTAATAACAATCGAGATTTGTTAGAGATGTATAAGGTCTCTAAGCGTCAAGATAAAAGGTAATAAAGTAAGTACACTAATCATAATAAAATATTTTGAGCTATATCTATAACACGTCAACATGAAAATAATAAAATCTAATAAATAAATATCCTCAGAGATGTATAAGGTCTCTGAGCGTCAGTCTAAAAAATAAAATCAAATGAGAACAGTGAAGTCTCTCTTTCAGATTCTTTCCCTCATAGGTGTGAAAATCAGTATGCCACTCAGTAGCAAAATTATTTGTAAGACATTTCATGTTTTTAGCAGCGGGCCTAAGGTATGAAAAACAGTATGTGTCACACGCTAGAAAAAATATTTCCGTCTTGGGCGTAAACACTTGACTCCCTCGCTACGCTCAGGATTCTATTGTAGAGTCTTTCGCTTCACTCATGATTCAATATACCACCATCGTCGTAAATATATCAGTTGCACTTGAGACACAATCTACTATTACAACGTCGGTGGCAAACAAGCTTACGACCTGCCTGATGGTAAGCAGATACCGTAGCCTACGAAGATTAGCGACTCCAGAAGAAACATACGCTCAGCTGACGGTCCTGGGTTCGAATCCCGGACAGGGCAAATATTTGTGTGATGAGCATGAATATTTGTTTCTGAGTCTTGGATGTTTTCTATGTATTTAAGTATTTATATCTATTAAATATATCGTCGTCTAGTACCCATACCACAAGCCTTCTTGAGCTTACTGTGGGGCGAGTTCGATTTGTGTAAGATTGTCCTCTAATATTTATTTATTTATTATTTAATACCGAACCTTTATTGACTTGAGGATTAGTTGTGGTTACAGATAGAGACATATCCAGCTCTCCCACTCTCAACAAAGTACATCCTCTGGAGCTCTGGCGATCTTATATTTATACACACCATCAGCATCATTCGGGAGCAAGTTGAAGGAATTATGGCTATCCAATGACTTGTGAATTGCTTGGGTACTATATTTATATGCATTATTTTATATTTTATTTAGATATATGTACATATATGTATATATATATATATATTTATATATTAGTAGTTATATATGTTTATTAATGTGTAGTTGTATATCTAGAATATTTATATAAATACATCTTTGTACACGTGTTGGTTTGTCTACAGTTTAGTTCCTATTCTTCACTCAATTGCTCAAAGGTTAACTGGAAGAGATCCCTTACAGGGATAAGTTAGCCTTTGTACATGATTGATCTGTTTTTTTTCTGTATAATTTATTTTACTTGTCTTGTGTACAATAAAGTATTTACATACATAAATACACCACCAGGAACACAACACCACATACTTAAAGAGAAAGTAGTAAAAAAAATGTTATTATTTAATTTCTGAGCGAAAAGAGGGTATTAAGCTGCGTCCTGAGTGCAGCGAGGGATTTAAGCGCACTCAAGACAAGAAAAAAATTTAAGGCAATGCAGAATCAAATCATTCAAAGCCAAATCACTTTCATGACTCGATATTTTATTAGAATTTTATCTTGTATATCTTTGTAATCTGCAGTTCTACACTAATTACTCGCTCACTCGCGGTTTTTATTTAAAATGTGTTCTATTCAGCTTGTGGTGGCTAGAGCTGGGCCTTAACTCGTTAATCCGTTAATCGTTAATTAAAGAAGTTATCCATCCGTGTATCGGATTAACTGTTAAGTTGACTTGCAAAATTGTTAACGGACTCATTAACTTCTGCTAACTGCCCAAAGCTCAGTTAATCCGTTAACTAAGTACCTATTTTATCAAAGGAACACTGTGCCGTCAAGCCGCGAAAAACAGGTTCTAACAAGTCCGTTCGATCGGGGCGGTGTAGGCGCGATCTATAGGCGCTGATTGTTTTAATTAGAATAATTATAAGAAATTCTTGAAACCATCTTGTTTTTTTTTTAATATTTTTCATTCCTTGCCTACTTTCCATAGTGCGTACCCACTTGTTTTATCAGGAGTTAACGATTAACGTTAACTTCCGTTCAATGGCTCGAAATGTAACGCTCTAGCGTTTAACGAAGTTAACTTTTTTTTAACGGATTAGCGATTTACGAAGTTAACTATTTGGTTAACGGTGCAGCTATGGTGGTGGCTTCCACGAATAAATTCGGTCTATTATGGTCATTTGTAAGGTGGCTTTGAATACCAAGTTACCATAATACGTTCATCTTCAACGGTATAACGTGATTGAGTACAAGATCCAAACGTCTAAACTTTCTAATTACTTGTACGAGCCCCAATGCAAAATAGCTCGTCTAGTCGCAATTCTGCATGCGTATTTTTTTTCAAAAACTAGTATTTCTACCCGAATCGACTTTGATGATTAATGGAATACACTAGACGCAATGTCACTAAAGCTAGCTTAGTTTTGAGTTGTACAAAGTGTACATCTCGTTATTTATTTTAAAATAATTTAATTATAAATATTACATCTCACACGCAAATAATTACGTCTGCTTCATATTTAAGGCAAAATAGGTCGTCTATTTAAAATAAAACCTGTTTACCAGGGTTCGTAATATAAAATATTATTTTCAAATTGAATACGGAATATTCTCTGTCATGTAAAATGACAAACCACTATATAAAAGGGCAAATTCAGCCTAATTTTTTATTACTCCAAATCGTTTTTCTATCGAGATGGCACGAGGTAAGCCAGTGACTGAAGAAGTGCGGAAAATTATAATCTCCAGTAACAATAAAGGCAAATCTACGTACCAAATTGCCAAGGACCTTTCTATGCCAAGGTCTACAATCCAAACTATCATCGAGCATCATCGAAAACACGACAAAATTTCTTGTTTAAAGAAATCCGGCCGCCCACGAATTACTACTAAAGCAGAAAACAGGATTCTGAGGAAGATCATCAAGAAAAATCGTCGTGCAAGAGCTGGAGAACTTACGGTACTATGGCGTGACGCAATTAAAAAAAACATTTCAGTGGATACTTGCAAGAGAGTGATGAAGAGGATGGGCTACGGTTTTTACACTGCTAAAGAGAAACCGTTACTTACACAACGGCAGAAAACTAACAGGTTGAAATTCGCCAAAAAGTACAGAAATTGGACCGTCGATCAGTGGCGTAAAATTATATGGAGTGACGAATCTAAATTTGAAGTCACAGTAGGCGATGAACGAAGTAAAGTCATTCGCGAAAAAGGAGAGGCATTTCAAAAAGATTGTCTTAAGCGTAAGGTAAAGTTTCCAGCTTCCTTAATGATTTGGGGCTGCATGTCGGCACAGGGTGTCGGCTGTCTGCAATTTATAGATGGAACCGTCAATGCCGAAAAATACAAAAGCATCTTACAAGAGAGTTTGCTGCCGTCTATACGTAAGTTAAAGTATAAAAATGCGTATACTTTTCAACAAGATGGTGCCTCATGCCATACCGCTAAAGCAACGATGGCGTGGCTGAAAAAGAAAAAAATACCTACCATGTCGTGGCCATCCAGCAGCCCGGACTTGTCTCCCATAGAAACGTTGTGGTGGAAAATGAAGAAGAAGTTGCGAAAGGACCCGTCCAGATCAAAAGCTGATCTTAAAGAGAAACTTACCTGTGTTTGGAATGAAACAACCCCGGAAGAGTGTCGACAGCTGGTAGATACAATGCCGCTCAGAATTAAAGCCGTTTTAGATGCAAAAGGAGACGCCACCAAGTGGTAGACGTTCTAATCTGCGTCGGTAACACTAAAGACGAACTTTTTTGCATTTTAGTACAATTGGTGAAACAATGTTTTTTTTATTACCAAGGAAAGTTCGTTTTTTTTTTCATTGAATAAATAAAATACGATTTATAACTTATACTGTTTTTATATTGCTAATTCTTCCAAACACCTTCGTCCCCCAGAATTTTTAGGTTAACGTTAGTTTAGTACATTTTTTTCCTACCAGACGTACTCATTTGCATTGGGGCTCGTAATGTAGGTTTGGGGGTCGAAGTTGCACCACGTCCGTAGGGAGTACCCACCGCTACCCTGCAGGATCCCTGTCGTGCTAAAAGTGCAACAAAACTGGCAACCTTACTGTCTTCTCGAAGATCTCACGGTTCGAAATAAATGCCTTACGAAAAATAAATAATATAGGTTGGATAGTCGGATATTAGTAGGACTTGTAGGATAATTAAAAAAAAAAACCTGTGACTTTACCATGAGTTTTGCATGACCGTAGTCGCTAGCGACTGTGTAAACGATTTAGTATGCCGATTCTTAGTTCTATCGCGTGACTGCCGGAGGCGCTGTACTTTTGCCCATACAATTTTTTACGCAGTCGCTAGCGAGTACGCTACTTTGATGATGATTGCAAGTCCGTATAAGCCAGGCCACCTTTTAGCAGCCATGGATCACATAGTAACTAACAAAATTGTCCCGGGCCGGAATATTCAGCGTTTCAACGCCGGTTTCTTTTTGTCATCATCGTTTCATTAATATCCCACCGCAGACAGCCCAGAACAGAAGAACAATCACAAAACATCATAGAACATCATAGAAGGCAAAATTGAAGGAAAGCGAGGAAGGGGAAGGCCGAGGTTAAGCTACATGTAACAAATAGAAGGAAAGCTAGCAGTCGAGTCGTATAAGGAGATCAAGGAGGCGGCCCTGGATAGAGTCAGATGGCGAGAGCTACACCGACAAGAGTATAACTCTTAAATTTATGATGAGACAGCCTAGGACAGATCAACCTGGTGCAGACGCAGGCCCGATCCCAAATAAAGTTGGGAAAGGGAAAGCAGAAGAAGATTATATACCTGTTCTTTTTTTTTTTTTCTGTCTGCATCCCTCCACTGTTGAGTAAATTCCTCCTCATGTTCACACCAGTTTGCCCTGTTTTGAGGTAGTCTCATCCATATATATATTACCTATGATTTTATTCATTATATGTACGAGCCCCAATGCAAATGAGTACGTCTGGTAGGAAAAAAATGTACTAAACTAACGTTAACCTAAAAATTCTGGGGGACGAAGGTGTTTGGAAGAATTAGCAATATAAAAACAGTATAAGTTATAAATCGTATTTTATTTATTCAATGAAAAAAAAAACGAACTTTCCTTGGTAATAAAAAAAACATTGTTTCACCAATTGTACTAAAATGCAAAAAAGTTCGTCTTTAGTGTTACCGACGCAGATTAGAACGTCTACCACTTGGTGGCGTCTCCTTTTGCATCTAAAACGGCTTTAATTCTGAGCGGCATTGTATCTACCAGCTGTCGACACTCTTCCGGGGTTGTTTCATTCCAAACACAGGTAAGTTTCTCTTTAAGATCAGCTTTTGATCTGGACGGGTCCTTTCGCAACTTCTTCTTCATTTTCCACCACAACGTTTCTATGGGAGACAAGTCCGGGCTGCTGGATGGCCACGACATGGTAGGTATTTTTTTCTTTTTCAGCCACGCCATCGTTGCTTTAGCGGTATGGCATGAGGCACCATCTTGTTGAAAAGTATACGCATTTTTATACTTTAACTTACGTATAGACGGCAGCAAACTCTCTTGTAAGATGCTTTTGTATTTTTCGGCATTGACGGTTCCATCTATAAATTGCAGACAGCCGACACCCTGTGCCGACATGCAGCCCCAAATCATTAAGGAAGCTGGAAACTTTACCTTACGCTTAAGACAATCTTTTTGAAATGCCTCTCCTTTTTCGCGAATGACTTTACTTCGTTCATCGCCTACTGTGACTTCAAATTTAGATTCGTCACTCCATATAATTTTACGCCACTGATCGACGGTCCAATTTCTGTACTTTTTGGCGAATTTCAACCTGTTAGTTTTCTGCCGTTGTGTAAGTAACGGTTTCTCTTTAGCAGTGTAAAAACCGTAGCCCATCCTCTTCATCACTCTCTTGCAAGTATCCACTGAAATGTTTTTTTTAATTGCGTCACGCCATAGTACCGTAAGTTCTCCAGCTCTTGCACGACGATTTTTCTTGATGATCTTCCTCAGAATCCTGTTTTCTGCTTTAGTAGTAATTCGTGGGCGGCCGGATTTCTTTAAACAAGAAATTTTGTCGTGTTTTCGATGATGCTCGATGATAGTTTGGATTGTAGACCTTGGCATAGAAAGGTCCTTGGCAATTTGGTACGTAGATTTGCCTTTATTGTTACTGGAGATTATAATTTTCCGCACTTCTTCAGTCACTGGCTTACCTCGTGCCATCTCGATAGAAAAACGATTTGGAGTAATAAAAAATTAGGCTGAATTTGCCCTTTTATATAGTGGTTTGTCATTTTACATGACAGAGAATATTCCGTATTCAATTTGAAAATAATATTTTATATTACGAACCCTGGTAAACAGGTTTTATTTTAAATAGACGACCTATTTTGCCTTAAATATGAAGCAGACGTAATTATTTGCGTGTGAGATGTAATATTTATAATTAAATTATTTTAAAATAAATAACGAGATGTACACTTTGTACAACTCAAAACTAAGCTAGCTTTAGTGACATTGCGTCTAGTGTATTCCATTAATCATCAAAGTCGATTCGGGTAGAAATACTAGTTTTTGAAAAAAAATACGCATGCAGAATTGCGACTAGACGAGCTATTTTGCATTGGGGCTCGTATACCTTTCCTATATAGTATGTTGTGTTGCATTCCGTGGATCACGTACGGTGCTGTCTGAAAACCAGCGCTGCAGATGTCTGACACCTCAGCACAATGCTGAGACAGCAAACGATTCACTGCCGCGAAGAGGCATTTGTAATAATATGTCAATGTACTCAGTCTATTTTGTTTGTACCGATGTGTCTTTTCGTGCAGTGAATAAATGCTTTCCTTTTTCTTTCTTTCTATTATCGTTTCATTAAATATTGTTAAAGGAGACGATACGATCAGAGTCTTCTAAAAAGCGTACACCAATATCGGCTCCGAGTCTTATTTGATCAATTTTTTTACCGGTTTATCTTAAATTTGTGTAGATAATCGTGGGTCGACAATGGCTTTAGAAACTAGCTTTTTAAATACTACAATCGCCCGGCTATAAGTGTTAATAGCTTGTAACTGGCTCATTCTACTATTTCATGATCAGTTCCCTATTACAAAAAAATCTAATGATATGTATTAAATTAGTGTACAAAAATTGGATTTCGAGATACCTGAACGTAATAAAAGGAATTTATAGTTAAAAATACTTAAATATTAACATATTGCTGTAAAATGTGGGTAACATAGTGGTAAAAACCATTATTTCATACCAATGGTGAGACATCCAAAGACCACTGAGTTACTCGATTTATGGATAATTAAGTGTGGTTTTAACATATGCCATTGATGTATTTAGACAGATAGTCTACATACAAAGTTTCAAATCTCTCACTTCAATAAATACGTGTTTTCATACAAACTTTTATCCCTTATGAAGTGCATAATTATTATACTACTACTAAACAGGTTATTTAATTCTCACAATTAAATTACTACGTAACTATATGAAATGAGTATAATGAGTGAGAAGGGGGGATTCCTCGTTCCTACCACTACCCGGCGCAAAGGTCCCTAGTATACTGGCGGAGTTCCCACGTTGTATGGCCAGGGATATTCTTTGCACCAGGTACTCACCAGAACGGGGATCGCCTCCCCGATTTAAAGTGTGGTTTTTGTTTATTATAAATAACTATATAAAAATATGAAGTGAGGGCCAAGTATTCCAAAATCTGCATTAAAAAAAATGTCTGAAAATTATGTAAGGTGTTTTAGGGTAACTTCGAATATCGGCTAAATCCGAAAATAACAAATTCAAGTCTAACTAAGCGATTTTATTGCATCTCATCATCATCACTATCAAAAAGAAATTAAATATTTTTGTTAAAGTTGTTACACAGCTGGTCCCATTAAATATTACCATGACAGTACACACGTTACAAATTATAAAACTAAACAAGAGAGAAGATGATCAAATCATATTAAATAGGTAGGTGTCAGAATTCATGTCTAACAATATTATTGTAATGAGTGGAATTAATTAATACATTATTATATAAATTATAATATATATGTATTCGAAGAACCAACAGCTACTATCATTTACAAATCATAACATAATATAATATACAATATAATAAAAGGCCTACAAACTAAACTTAAAAAAAAACTTACTAAACTAAAATAATAATAAATAATCTAAAATAAGGGGTCCCCCCGCGGCATAGTGCCAAAGATGCTGGTAGCATTTCCTCGCTGTATAGCAATGCTTATGCGTTGTGCGAGGAAGCTGCCAGCCCTTTGGTCACCAGTGGTGTCCACTAACCTTTTAGTAAGTTCTTAGAAGAACTCTTGGGCCCTGGGACCCCACGGACCGAGGGTCTCTACACCGAACGTTTAAAAATATTTTTGTTGATGTTTGGTAGTGCAACAAAATCACTTAGACAGGAAGCTGTTATTTTCGGAATTACCGACATTCGGAATTAGCCAAAGACACCATATATAAAAAAAAAATGGTCCAACTCAATCGGACAAAAGGTTGTTGATCTTTCTCAGCTAGGCTAGGTTTAGTGAACCAGCGACAAAACTCCCAGTAGCTCGATTCCACTCACACCTCAGATTCGGTTGAAACCACTCAACCAATCTCACTGGAGCGCAAACTCTTAGAGTATTCCAGTGTTCCAAACCACACGCGTGGTTGTGCCGGAGGTTTTTGGATTTTCCCCAGGCTACTCTCCAACCGCGCACTCCAATCGCTTTATTGGGCCGGGCCTATAAAGCCACAGTCAGGTTCAAATTAAAAAAAAAAGGTTGTTGATCATCTTTTATAATGCGCACTTCTAAGGTTTGGAATTCTCTGCCGGCGTTTGTGTTTCCGAGCTCATATAACCTAGACGTTTTTAAGGCACGAGTGAATAGGCACCTTCTGGGTGAGTTCGCTTCATCGTCGGCCGCATCTTTGCCCCCTGGCTAGATGCTGGCCAAGAGCGATCCCATTTTTAATAAAAAAAAAAAACTGTCGGCTGTCAATCAGGAAGCTCGCGTGCCGCCTGTTGCCGACTGCTGGTATAAGTAATTACCTGAATCATCTAAATTCATTGTGTATACCGTGTATACGTCAGTGTTTAACACTTCCTCAGTATACTGTAGATAAATCTCCCTCGGCAGTTTGACTTCGTCCATAGCTTGCTCGAAATCGTTGATTGATATGTCACTCAAAATCCATTTTTGGAAACGATGTCTTTTAAATTTCCCAATGGCTTCTATTTGGAGATCATTTTCATTGAGGAGGAATGCGACTACAAAAAAAAAGTATTAAACTCCATAAATTTACACTAACGTGAGACATATTTACACTTAATAAGAGAACAACGGTTGGAACTCACTTGGAAAGTCACTATTTGAAAGAAAGAAAGAAAGAAAGCATTTATGCACTGCACGAAAAGACACCTCATTACAAACAAAATAGACTCAGTACATTGACATATTATTATAAAGTGCGTCTTCGCGGCAGTGAATCGGTTGCTGTCTCAGCATTGTGCCGAGGTGTCAGACACCTGCAGGGCTGGTTTTCAGACAGCACCGTACGTGATCCATGGAACGCAACACAACATACTATATACAGGAAAGGTATGCATATAATGAACAAAATCATAGGTAATATATATATGGATGAGACCACCTCAAAACAGGGCAAACTGGTGTGAACATGAGGAGGAATTTACTCAACAGTGGGGGGATGCAGACAGAAATAAAAAAAAAAAAAAAAAAACAGGTAACAGTTTTAAAACAATTAAAATTAATTAAAAACACATGAAAAAGGCGACACAGTTGGGATAAGTGCTGGTTGGTTTAGGAATAGGATTTTTGGAGCGTCAACAGATAACCCTTAAACTTGCCCTTGCGACATGTTGCGGACTACAATTGGAGTCCTTCATCAGGTTGAGTGTTATCAAGGCAACCGACCGCGCAACACTGCCCTCCGACGCGCGCGAAGCTCGCAAACAGTGACTGCAAACATACACACACATGACACATGTCGCAAATAGTGACTTTCCAAGTGAGTTCCAACCGTTGTTCTCTTCATCATCATCATCATCATTTCAGCCGAAAGACGTCCACTGCTGAACATAGGCCTCCCCCAAGGCTCGCCATTTAGACCGGTCCTGTACCGTTCGTTTCCACCGGATTCCCGCGACCTTCACCAGGTCATCACTCCACCTTGTCGGAGGCCTACCGACAGCTACACGACAAAACGGGATACAACACTTCGGGAATACCTTTTTTAGTCAAATCTCGATAATGTAAATACCAGACTGTGTGCAGTTTTATTAAATTTCCTCTTGACAGAGTTTAAACGAGGCAAAATACCATCATTCTAACTTATTTGTGTCGTTCAATAATGCGTTGTTTTAGTAGGCTGAGTAAAATAAGGAAAATAAAAACTCCATTTTGGATTTTTTTCTTTAAAACTTACGTAGGAAATATGATTCAATAACAGTAGCTTTTCGATGAAGGAAATTTGATAGAAAGATTCACCACCAAGGGATACGGTAGCTCAGTTGGTTACGAGCTATGGACGAATTCCAGAGATCGTGGGTTCAATTCTCACCCAATATTATATTATACTAAAGGTGTAAGGTGTCTCACTGGTGGATAAAGTATTTACTAATGCACACCACCTCAATATTTTTCAGAATCTTAAACTTTATAGTTTGAAAATTGGAGGGAGGGACACACTTCTATGACTTTGACAGCTAATATACGGACGGACGGACAGACATGACGAATCTATAAATAAATAAATATTAGAGGACAATCTTACACAAATCGAACTAGCCCCACAGTAAGCTCAAGAAGGCTTGTGTTATGGGTAGTAGACGACGATGTATTTAATAGATATAAATACTTAAATACATAGAAAACATCCAAGACTCAGAAACAAATATTCATGCTCATCACACAAATATTTGCCCTGACCGGGATTCGAACCCAGGACCGTCAGCTTCACTGGCAGGTGCACTACCCACTAGGCTAAACCGGTATAAGGGTTCCGTTTTTGCCATTTTAGCTACGGAACCTTTAGCGTCTAGGTCAGCCTCGGCCTGCTAAGTAGTTGTCGCTCATCTTATGGCACCCACTCCTTAGCTAATTTAGCCCACCTCTGTGGATGTCTGCGGCAGACGTGGCCGGCCCAGCCCAATCCCGCCCAAGACGACCGCTTTAGCCTAGTTGGTAGTGACCCTGCCTTCGAAGCTGGAGGTCCCGGGTTCGAATCCCGGTCAGGGCATTTATTTGTGTGATGAACACGAAATTTGTTCCTGAGTCTTGGATGTTTTCTATGTATTTAAGTATCTGGGTGGATCAACTATTCTTTGTTACTCGTTACCATGGTTACGTCTCCTGAGTCACTCTTTAAAATTGTGATTTTATAGGGTTTAAACCTACCAAACATGATGAGTATAAATGAGTTTTAGCGATGAGTATAAATACATTTCGACATGGGTCATCTCTTGACCATGCTTGAAGTCCATATTATAAACTTTTTTGTAAGAAACTCGGTTAATGTTGTCTCTTCGCTGACGGGACAGAATAACAACAAGAAAAAGTTGATTGACCCATCTATTTATCTATATAAGTATTTATATCGTCACTTGGTATCCATAGTACAAGTTTTGCTTAGTTTGGGACTAGGTTGATTTGTGTAGATTGTCCACAAATATTTATATTTATTTATAAGGTGAGCGGAAATAGACTGGGCGTTCAGTCTAGGATTATCTTTAACACTTTCCTTACTTCTTTTCCGATTATCCGCCCACGTGAGAGAGTTAATACTGTGGGAATAGAAATGCGATAATATATCTTCCGCTTGTAATATGATACTCTGAATTAATCTCTGTTGATCCTTCTGTATTTTGTTCTTGTAATCTTTTATTGTTCTCTTGAGAATGGCTGAAAATAATCAACCTGTAAATTATTTGTTGTAAATTGCTGTTTTATTATAAATTGTGTGATTAATTATTTTTTGACATTTGTTTAAAATTGTGTAATTACATTTGAATTACCCATTTATTTAATTGCCAATTGTTGTCTTAAATTCCATTTGTATTTTATTTATATTTTCTGTGTGTCCAATTATGTTATGACGATCCTTATTCGGTGAATATGTTTAAATCCTATTCCATTATTATTATTTATATCTTAATTGACGATCATGATGTGAATTCGTATACTTTTGACATGAATGCATTTTTATATTGTAATTTACATCTATGAAATAAATGAATCTGAATCTATTAGATATCTTGTAGGTCTTAAATATAAAACTCCCGTGATTATAATGCAGCTCTTTACGTGAGAGAAAACTTGACAACCTACAATAGAAAGTGGATGGTTCACAATTACAACCCAAGGAACCCCGATAAACTCGTTGGTATTAGTCGCAAATTGACAAAGTCAACCAACCCAAGCTTTTTTTTTTTTTTTTTTTTCAACAAACTACCCCGGACCATAACGGCGCCGAGCCTATGCAGTTTCAAGAGTCGACTGAAACGTTGGCTTGTTGAGCGCCCGTTCTACACGTATGGGGAATTCATTGAAAACATCGAACGGTAATAGTTATTTGTTATACAAGGCTGCAAAGTTGTATTTTAACCGCGAGTGTAGAATTGAAACACGAGCTAGCGAATGGATTCTAGGGTTGAACTACGAGCTAGCGAATGGATTCTATGGTTGAACCGCGAGCGAAACGAGTGATTCAAAATAGAATCCTGAGCGAAGCGAGTGGTTCAAAAATAGAATCCTGAGCGTAGCGAGTGTTGCAACACACGAGACGTAAAATAACTTTGCAGCCGTGTATAACACAAATCTTTTCACCTCACTAGAGAGACAATTTTTTTTGCTCCTCCTCGTCTTATCATTATTCCAGTACAGTTGCATCCTAAATTTAGTTGGATGCCCGGATTCGCTACTTAATCCCGAGATTTGGCGTAGGTACTAGTTTTTTTAACACAACAGCACAATAAAAAAATATTGTTGCTGGATTGTCTGGACCGGCCTTTACAAATAGCATGTTCGGATTTTAAATATTCTTTGCACTCTTGTGAATAAAATGCAGTTATCCTATCTATATGCTGTGATATTAATAATCTCACGTTAAAGAACAAAATATCGCGATCCCACCCAATACATAGACAAACATACCTTTCTACACGCGTGGTCGTGTCGGAGGTTTTCCCCTGGATTTTCCTTAGGCTACTCTCCAACCGCGCACTCCTATCGCTTTATTGGGCCCGGCCTATACAGCCACAGTCAGGTACAAATAAAAAAAATAAATAAAAAACATACCTTTCATAAAAAACGTTCCCAAAGCCCTGTTGATATCAGTTTCATTCGCGCACTGCGAGAAATAACCTATAATCCTATTTAAACCTTGTAAATAATAATCTACATCCGAATATATAGGTTGGTTATCGCTCCATAGATATTTCACAGGAAAGCTTTCACCTTTGTATCCATTAATTAAATCCAATCCGAATATTAGAAATAAAACTGAACACAGAATCATAATGGACGCTTTCCGTTGTGATAACTGAGCCAAGCTAATTGTGTGTGTGGATAATCAATTTGAAATGGAGACGTTTTCATTAATAGGTTTTGCCGGATATTGGATATTTTTCAGTGAAGTAAAAGATGTACTAGCGTTTTAACAGATTAACAAATTATTGTCAAGACATGGAAGCAATGGGGGCTATCGCGTATTAATTCGCCGCTAGAGGCGCTAGTGTAGCATGAGGTCTCCGAAATGTCAAATGTCACTCTTTGTGGTTGCGCTACGCGGGTTAATATCTAATTGGTACAATATGGTGAGTATTTTGCAATACCTGAGCTTGATTATCGCAAATATGAGTTACTTGTCAATGACTGTCAGTTCTTTGAGACAGTTTTGTCTTTCGGAAACTTATTTCCTCCTTTTTTCCTGAACAAAACGGGACTGCGCTACAATGCGGGATGTTCAATATTTTTACGGTACGGTTTTAAAGTTTTAAACATGATTTAAATGCAAACTTCGTTCTCATGAACTTAATAACCAATAATATTTTTTGACAGCTGGACCTTACTCGACAGTGGCGCCAACTGGTGAGCACCAAAACGATAGCCCTCATTGTTTTCGATTATGTATTACAGACGAGTGTAGAGAAGCCAGCAATTGTCATTCCAGCCGAGGCGAATATTGTGACTGTATCAACTCCCAGTAGCTCGATTCTACTCACACCTCAGTGCCTTTACCATGAGTTTACTTGACCGTACTCGCTAGCGACTGCGTAAACTTTGTATGGGCAAAAGTACAGCGCCTCTGGCGGTTACGTAATAGAACTAAGAATCGGCAGTCAGGATTTAAGTACAATGCTCGATGACCTCAGTAAAGCCTCCGAGCGAGTTAGTATAAGGATGAACATGGATAAGACGACGATCATGTCAAATGCCAATGTAGCACCAACTCCCGTTACGATCGGACGCTGTACGCTCGAAGTTGTAGACGATTATGTATACCGGTCATTGTGGCACTTTGGGGAGTCCTATGTCCAGCAGTGGACGTCTTTTGGCTGATATGATGATGATGATGAAATACGAAATTACGAGCAGAGCTTCCGTAGAGAGCGGGATGGTTAATTGCAAACTCACGCGTGTTAGAGGGGGTCATTTGCTGGCCCTGCCTTAAGTATGTACTGCCGCGCTTTCTCCCAGATATTAGTACTGTGGAAAATTGATACAGACAGTATACCGTCCAGTGAGGAAATCTGTGTGACATCAGCAAGCTTACGTCAATAAATAACATATGACATATCCAGGGATCGTTACCGGTATTCTTACTGCCTGTTTTAAATAAGGTATAACCGGTTATAATTGCATTTCGCTACATATTTATATCGCTAAAGCTCCGATTAGCGGTATAATCAAAACCGGTATTCAGATATATTAGCGGTTTCGCCAATTGACAACAATACCTCTATACTTTACTCACAAAAACCATTTCTGGTAAGTCAGTGTCAGTATACTCGATTATTTGTTTCTGCAAACTGGCTTATTGTAAAAGGTACATTAACATCTATTTGTTGCGTTTTAGTAGTAATGTTTAATTGACATCTTACCTTTCAAGTGCAATGAATAGCGGTATTGAATACAGGTATTTAAATCGTAAATAGTCTATACATAGAGGTATAGATAAAAGCGGAATGACAACAATACCTTTAATTAGAATATATGTATACTTTTATTAGCGGTAATAGTTAGTCAATTTTTATACAGGTATTAAATAAAACCTGTTTTACAATCCCTGAACTTATCGATCCCGCCCCGCCAAGCCAGAAAGTCGCCTAAGCTGTTTCCAAACAAAAATGTTTTGTTTAAAACTAATTGGAATTCACCGGATCTCACCTGAAAAACTCTAACTTCTCAAGTAGACTGCCTACGATCAAATTAATATCTAAAGAAAGAAATAAAGAAGGATAAGACGTTTATTTAGTGTACATACAGATAAAAAGAAGATATTACAAATTAGAAGTGGGTATACACCAAAAAGGTTGTAGCTCAGCATGTGCCACGACTGATGTGTCGTGACGCTGATTTTCAGGACAACCAAAAAATATATATACTAGTCTCTACTCTCTCTTCTTTCTCTAACTCTTAATTAATATATAATTGGTGACGATACGACCGCTCTTAACATTAATTCCTATTAACATTGATTCCTATTCCGTTAAGAATAAAGTTTGTTTTACACATAGGTATCTGTTAAAAGAAAAGATTAAACATAGAAAGATTGATACAGAATTCAACGAGTTTGATATATCGTGGTTTTTCTTCGAATCTTGTTAAATTCATTGATCATTTGAAATCTGGAGTGGATTATAGATAGACAGGCTTCGTTGGGGGGAGGGGGGGGGGGGGGTCAATATTTGTTACTTTTTGTTTTTTTTATATAATATTAGATTACGCTAAAAAAAATGTTGGGTAGATGGACTTATTTATTCTGATCAATATTTCCACGATTTTCTATTTTTTCTATTTCCTGTGACGAAACTCATGGGGTTTTCGTAACTGAAAGGATAAATGCAATGACAAAAAAATAATTTTGGGTACATATTACGATTTTATATGTATTTTGTACTGAATCAGGAGCTCTTATAACCTATGGGCCTACTCCGAACATCGAAATCCGAACTCCGTATCATGCCGTCCCATTCACTTATATGGTGTCACACGAGAATGAAAGGGACGGCACGATACGGAGTTCGGATTTCGAAGTTCGGAGTAGGCTCACTGACCTATTTCCATCCAGTTCATACGGAAAATAGAAATTGACAATATAAAAATATATTGCTATGCTCGGGGTTTCTCTGCGTGATAGAATTAGGAATGAAGCTATCCGTAGTAGAACTGGGGTCACCGACATAGCCTTCAAAATTGCGAGACTTAAGTGGCAGTGGGCAGGGCACATTGCTCGCAGGACTGACGGTCGATGGGGCCAGAAACTGCTTGAGTGGCGTCCACGCACCGGAAGACGAGCTGTCGGTAGGCCTCCGACAAGGTGGAGTGATGACTTGGTGAAGGTCGCGGGAATCCGGTGGAAACGAACGGCACAGGACCGGTCTAAATGGCGAGCCTTGGGGGAGGCCTATGTTCAGCAGTGGACGTCTTTCGGCTGAAATGATGATGATGATGATGAAAAATTGGCTCAGGGTTCCGTTGGTCATTTGGGTACGGAACCCTAAAAACTATAAAAAACAGTGTAAACTCATAAATCCTACGATTTATCGGCCACTACCTAGGTCGGATGAAATATCGGTAGCGAACTGAATTTATGGACGCTGCGATTGACTGATAGATTCTCCGTTCCAGAGGGCCTACTCCGAACATCGAAATCCGAACTTCGTATCGTGTCGTCCCTTTCACTCTCGTGTTATACACCATATGAGTGAAAGGGAGGGCACGTTACGAAGTTCGGATTTCGATGTCCGGAGTAGGCCCTCAGCTGGTTATATATGTTCCAAAAAACGTATCTTAATTTCCCTTACATTGATTTTAGGACTTAACTTGCAAGTGATATGGTCAATATTAGTGCGATGCTACAACTAATACGACATTTTTAAGAATAAGGGGGTGACTTAAGCGTTTCTTTTGTTGTTATATCTTATATAACGGAGTATATAAATTTCAATGCTTAAACTAGGGCTTAAGAGGCCTTAAATGTTTTGATTTAAAATTATGACAAAAGTATTGATATTACCAAAAAAGTGATTAAAGGATACGATGACTTTATAAAAGTTTAGATAGTGACATAGCTATTTTTTGATTTTGTTGAGCAGAATTTAAGCGGAAAAAGCCGTTAGTTTCATATGGTCGATTTGGAGTGATGTTTTAAACTAAATTTCGAAAAAATACATTAAAAATTCATGACATAAGGTCGTCTTTTCACGCGACATCTGTCAAACCATCGTAGTTTTTTGACAGATCTCGAGTGAAAAGTCGAGCGTCGACACTCAAAAATTGGCCCCTGTTTTACATAGTGACACTGAGAGACTGTCAAGATACGCGTCAATTCGAACAGAAAATGGCCAAATTGATGAGCGTTTTTTAACTCATATAGGCTCTTAACGTGTACCTACTCCTAATTTCAGTGGCTGCTTCGAAATGTGAATATTAGCACGTCGTAAACGTTTATTCTGTTCCCGATTTTACAGTGGAAATACCGACTATTACAAACAGTGGCACAGTTAAACTGTTTGCGAAATAAAGATTTAACTGAAATAAAGGGGCGACGTGCAGATAAGTCCTTGTTAATGTGCGGCGCGCCAACTGCGGCCAGTTCAGCCATTACTCTTCGCGCAGCCCGAGGCGCAGGACTGCGCGATTATAGTATTTTATGCAATAGTTGTATAATAGGGTTCAAAAAAGGTGAGTGGCGTGTGTAAAAAAAAAAAAAATATGTATGTATTTTTAAGTAAGGTGAAATTAAGTAGGTAAAATAATGTTACTAACATATCTAGATGGCTGAGTAAAAAAAATAAAGAGTGTTTCTTTCGCCAACAAACTGTGATGCAGTTTGGCGAAGTTATAGTGTAAACGAATGTAAACTTTTTTTGTAAGAAATAAATTAAAAAAAAAAAACAATTTGAGGCGAAGCCGAAATTGTTAATAAAGACGTCATGAGCCTTTTTTGATCTACTTATACAACGTTCCATACATTACTTTTTCTACGACTAGGGATTAAATAATAAAACACAAAATTATACAGCAATACAGCATAAGTAAGCAAACGGCACAGGACCGGTCTAAATGGCGAGCCTTGGGGGAGGCCTATGTTCAGCAGTGGACGTCTTTCGGCTGAAATGATGATGATGATGATGACAGCATAAGTAAGTTGGATAGTTGTTTTCTATGTATTTAAGTATCTATTTATCTATATAAGTATGTATATCGTCACTTGGTACCCATAGTACAAGCTTTGCTTAGTTTGGGACTAGGTTGATTTGTGTAAGATTGTCCAAAAATATGTATATATATATATATAATATATATATTATTATATATAGTGACAAATGACAGTCCACAGAACGTAATCATAGAAAGGGTATTTTTTTCAACTGTCATTGCGTTTTTCAAGCAATATGAGTTTATGTCGCAGTAAACTTACTGCTACCATACTGCATAAATATACAATTAACTTTTTAAGATCCTTAATGACTGAAAATATCTGATATTTGAAAACCTGTCGAGTCTAATGTTCTCTATAGTTTTAGTCGCAGGTATTGTGTTATATGTATTGTACGTATAGTTTATTGTATCTCTGTTGTATTTTGTAATACTAGTGGCTCTGTGAGTTGTAGACCTCGTGAGTGATTTTTTTTATTATTTCCAAAATCTAACATTATAAAAAAGATCAATTTTGAATATCGAACCTGCTCACAAAATTTCACGAGAATCGGTTGATAAATGCGACCTGTTGAGGAGAAAAGACCAAAATTCGCCCTCAGAAACTTACAAAATCATTGATAAAAGTTTTTGGAAATTGCCAAAAATGACTCGATAAAAAAATTCTATACAATTACCGGACCTGATCGCAAAATTTCACGAGAATCGTTTGCGAAATGTGACCTGTAGAGGAGAACAAACGGAAATCCGGAATCTGGACATACGAAAGCATTTTTGTCGCAGCTGAAGCAGAGACCTTCGTTTCACTCGGTCAATTATACATAGTCCAATAATTTATCGGCTTCTCCACATTTCTTTCTTTATATATTTCTTACGTTATGTCTCGCACCTACTATGATTATTCTCTGTTTGGCTTGAAGGTTGACTGGTAGAGAATGCCTTACGGCATTAAGTTCGCCTTTTGTATCCTGAACCTGTTACTGTACAAAGTTTAAAGAAATAAATAAATACGACCGTTTTAGCCTAGTTGGTAGTGACCCTGCCTTCGAATTCCGGTCAGGGCATTTATTTGTGTAATGAACTCGAAATTTGTTCCTGAGTCTTGGATGTTTTCTATGTATTTAAGTATATATTTATCTATATAAGTATGTATATCGTCGCGTAGTACCCATAGTATAAGCTTTGCTTAGTTTGGGACTAGGTTGATTTGTGTGAGATTGTCCAAAGATATATATTTTTTTAGTATTTATTTCTAATACCCATACTTACTATAGATTGAACATTGTAAAACTGAGAAATAAACCTTTTTGTGTTGTATTGTATTGTATTGTATTTATTATGGCACAATGACGAAAACGCAAACACACAGAATTAACAAGAGCTAGCTAAAAAAAATAATAACAATAAAGAAGCCTTGAGTCTTGGATGTTTTCTATGTATTTAAGTATTTATATCTATTAAATATATCGTCGTCTAGTACCATAGTACCCACAACACAAGCCTTCTTGAGCTTACTGTGGGACTAGGTCGATTTGTTTAAGATTGTCCACAAATTTATATATATATATTTTTTTATTTCTTTGCCCACGCTCCTCGCTTATAGATTGCACCGTGTATAAACTTATTTATTTTCAAGGCGGACTATCTTTTATCTTTTTCCTCCTTTATTGCGTTTAAAAAGGAGTACAAAAATGATAACCCCAATAAATTTTATTACAGCCATTAATCGGCCATTTTCAACGAAACCACTCCAATGCGATGGGAGAATGAATTAAATTTCGGCGAGGATTAGTAAGAGACTGTTTTGTTTCAGCTTCAAAAAACGAATCTTTTTTTAAGAGGACCACCTACGTCTACGAGGGGCGGCTGATAAGTTCTAAGCCTATGGTAGAAAAAAACAATATATAAAAAATAACTTATGTTTATTTTTCAATATAATCTCCCTCTAATTCAATGCATTTTTTATACAATGCTTTTAGGCCATTCAAAAAATATTCTTTAGATTGGCCTTCAAAATGCTCCTGTACTGCCGCCTTCATCTCTTCATCACTGCCAAATCGCTTTCCCCGTAACTGTCTCTTTAAATTACTGAACAGAGATAAAATAAAATGCATGGCCCAAACCAAATACCTAAATAGCGTAGAGTCTAATATTTTCATTGTATCTCATTTCTTGCAGGAAAGCATATCAAACGATTCGACATGTTTTTTTTGTAAATACCTATTGTTCCTCGACAAGGTGGAGTGATGACCTGGTGAAGGTCGCGGGAATCCGGTGGAAACAAACGGCACAGGACCGGTCTGAATGGCGGGCCTTGGGGGAGGCCTATGTTCAGCAGTGGATGTCTTTCGGCTGAAATGATGATGATGATGATGATGACCTATTGTTATTTTTTCCTCGTTTTTCTTTCAATTCTCTTTTGTTGTGTACCATTTACATTTACTTAAGTAGGTTAAGTAGTATCATTGTAATAAGCATATTTTGGAGAAAATGACTGACTGTCGAGTTTCTTTCGGCGTTTCTTCTCGGCAGTGGTCTCTTGAGAAACGCTAGTAGTTCTTTATTCTTTATTCTTTATTTGTTGCAACCATGGTATTTACAAGGTGTTCTTATAAGCTAGGCAGTACAGACAGACATGGACCCTAGTAGGGTGTAGCAACATATTTACGAACTACAAACGAATCTAAATTATTATATTATATGTATTTTTACAGTTTTGTGCGAAATAATTGCACTCAATTACAAAATGAATTTTTAGAGATAAACGAAATTTTAAAGGCTTTATTTATAATTGGTTATAATACTCATTTAAACTATAAGGACATAGTTCAATGAGGTATTTTTTTAAAACGTTTAAAAACTTTGCAGACGATAGTGCTTTAATTTCGCTTGGTAAGGCATTGTACACCTTTGCCGCAACATACAAATGGCATCTACGGAACATTGTTGAATTACCAGCTGGGACCATGATATCATTCACAAATATATGATTGAGTCTGTCGCTTTTAAAGTTCTGCGGCGGGAACTTGTCTGGTAGTCGCCGAATGAGTTTGCAGAGCTCCATAATATAGAGCGCTGTCAAAGTAAGCAAACCTAGTTGCTTGAAAGATTGTCTGCACGACTCACGACTAGATTTTATTCCCTGTAAAATACGCACGCACTTTTTTTGTAATAAAAATAATCGCTGTATGTCCACACAACCACCCCAGATTGCTAAACCAAATAATACATGGGACTGAAAAAAAGCGTAGTATGATTGCATGGCTGCTTTTCTAGTGGAAATTTTTCTTAAGCCTCGAAGGGCAAAACTAAAGCTACTAAGTTTTTTACAAAGAAAATCAACATGTTTTTTCCAATTTAAATTTTCATCTACCCATATGCCTAAAAATTTCGTTTCATTTACATATAAGACGGATGTATTGTTTATATTAATATTTAGTTTTACAGCATTAGTTTTAATATTTCTAAAATGAATTACTTTCGTTTTACTTACATTTGTTGTTAAATTTATAGCTTTAAGCCAATCAATAGTTTTACCCAGAGACTCTTCTATGAAGAGACTGAGATTTTCCACATCATTCCGTTTAAATTTGAATAGAACACAAATATCATCTGCAAACATTATTACACGGTTACTTGTAACCTTTGGTAAGTAGTTAACGTATAATAAGAAAAGAATTGGGCCTAATATGCTTCCTTGGGGTACACCAGAAATTGTTTGAGTAGTGCATGACTTCAAATCAACTAAGGTATTATTTTCAAGGTCTAACGTAGGTACAGTAACATATTGTTCACGTTGTATGAGATAAGATTCAAACCAGTGATTGACGATCCCTCTAATACCGTAACGATCTAAAATATCAAGCATTACATTGTGATTCACATGGTCAAAAGCTTTTGATAAATCTATAAATATAGCAATTACATTTTCTTGTTGGTTTAGGGATTTAGAAACATAACTAATTAGTTCAAACAGAGCATCATTTGTAGATACTCCCTTTCGGAAGCCGAATTGTTCCTTAGCTAAAATTTTGTTTGCAGTTAAATAGGAAGAAAGACGATTGGCCATAATTTTCTCATAGATCTTAGAAAATGTTGGCAACAAGGAAATTGGACGATAATTATTAGCACGCAGTTTATCACCTTGTTTGTGCAACGGTTTAACATTTGCTTTTTTTAGCTTTGATGGAAATTTCCCTTCAGAAATGGAGAGATTGATCAAATAACAAAGCGGTTCCAAAATTGAATCTGCGATATGTTTTATAACTAATGAAGAAATTCTATCAAATCCAAATGATTTTTTATTTTTTAAATTAAATATTATTTTCTTTAATTCGACTCTATCGATCGGTTGTACAAACATTGTGCAAGGTACATGCGCGGGTAATAGAGTATTTGATGCGTGTGACTGACATACATAGGAGTTATCCATGACAGATTTGAAATAATTATTAAATAAATCAGGCACTTCGTTAATAGATTTCGCTGAATTTACCCCATCAGACAAACCTATAAGATCAGCATAATCATTGAATTTAGAACCCTTAATGTTACGATTTATTAACTTCCATGTAGCCTGAGTTTTTGACTTGTAAAAGTGCCTTTGCGGCCTACTTGCAGAATAAAGTTCATTTATTTCATTTATTTCATTTATAATTAATAAGTAATAAGATTCGATTTCCTATTCACCCTGATAAGTAATCTACAAGTCTTTGTCATGGCGCACGAGAAGATTGAATCATTTTATCAAATTATATGCTGATTTTGGATTCTTGAACGCCGCCCGGGGCTGTGTTAAGTGTGTGCATCTAAAAATATCGCCTTTGAAATGCCTTTCTGAAGTTTGCCAACCAATATGGACAGATTATAAAATGTATTCTTGACCATATTATGATTGTTTTTCTGATAGAAAAAAGACAATTTTTTTTCTAAGAAAACCCAGTCGAGCTTTTTAAGCCCTCGTCTTTCGGCGAAAAAAATAAACAATAGCATTCTTTTGTTATGATCCCTGGAATCCCAGGGACCGGTAGACGACGGGTTCAGCCGATTAATACTATATATATAATCAAGTTATAATGATAATATTTTACTGGGGGGGGTCCAATCTCATTTTTGTCACCAGTATTAACTGATACAAACAAGAAAATCTACCCAAATTTCAATACCATTTACAAATCGTCAAAACGATTAGCCGGCAATTAAACTCAGTAGGCGACTCGATACTTTGTCGATATCTACCGAATATCGAATAGCGGGTATAGAGAGACGCTAAGTAAAATAAATCTTAACAATTCAATTCATTAATTTATTAATAAAATAATAATAATTTACAGGTCAATTTTATAATACAGTATGTCAAGCAGCATAACTATTATAATTATTGTTATAACAATACATGCACAGTTTTATTTGCGTGATCTCATCAGATATGAGGCCATCCACAGCAGAACCAAAGTAACCGATAAAGCCTTTCGAATCGCTAAACTTAAGTGGCAGTGGGCGGGGCACATTGCACTAGGAACCGATGGCCGTTGGGGCCGGAAGGTTCTCGAGTGGCGACCACGGACCGGAAGGCGCAGCGTGGGTAGGCCCCCCACAAGGTGGACTGATGACCTGGTAAAGGTCGCGGGAGTCCGCTGGATACGGGTGGCGGAGGACCGGTCATTATCTCTTTGGGGGAGGCGTATGTCCACAAGTGGACGTCTTTCGGCTGATATGATGATAATGATAATGATGACAGTGTCTTTTAACTGCTTCGGCTGTGCGGTGATGAGTCAGTCAGTCAGTGAGAACTTCCTCTTTTATAATATGTATAGATTATAAAGTTAAAACTACACATGAACGTTAAAAGTAACATGAATTCATCAGCGTCGTAATGTATTCACAAAAATGAAATTAATTGATAATAAACTGTTCCATTGCTGTTTTTACATGTATATTATTTTTTGTTAAGATATGTTATTAATATGGGCTAGCGATTAGGACATTTAAAATACATTGTGGGAATAGTATTAGAAAAAGCCCCTTAAGCGACTAGGTCTATTATCATAAAAATTAGATTATAGGCCTCCTTTGTGGTGCGGCTGGGACGTTATTAAAATCAAAACCCCTTCTCAGTGAACCGATCTGTGTCAGCACGTTACCCATAATTAACTTTTCATCCAAATTTATTGAAAATCTGCTCAGCTAGCATGATACAGTATGATAACGTTGAAATTAATACTGATATATCTTATCATACGACAGTTTTAAATATTTAGGCAGCATAATAACTTGACTCCAGATGTACCCAAGATATCACCACCCGAATAGCTATGGCCAAGAAAGCATTCAATGCGAAAACATCTTCAAAGCCAAGATTTCTAGAAACGTAAAGAAACGATTTATTAAAACCTACATCTGAAGCATAGCGTTGTACGGAAGCGAGATTTGGACATTAACTCAGCGAGATAGAGAGACTAAGTGCCTTCGAGATGTGGTGTTGGAGGCGAATGGAAGCTATAAGCTGGACAGAAAGAAAAACAAACACAGAGGTTCTGGATTTGATAGGAGAGAAGAGACTACTTTTGAGGATGATCGAGAACAGAAGAGGAAACATGCTGGGGCACCTGATACGACATGAGAATTACATAAAAACCACAATCGAAGGAAAGATAGAGGGGAGGAGAGGCAGGGGAAGACCGAGACGTGCGTTTATAGATCAAGCACAAGAGAAGGTCAATGTAATGTCGTATCAGGAGCTCAAAGGCTTGGCGGAGAACCGAACAGAATGGCGATTACTCCACCGATAAAATTTGGCGAAATATCTTGTTAGAAAAGATGCGCTGAAGGCGTCCGTCTTGAATGCTCTAAGAAACTTGGCCATTAGTTATGATGATTGAAAATAGCTTTTTAACGATGTCATTAATACTTAGTCGATATTTAATTAACCACATTTTTGCCCCCGTCGATCCGGGTTTTGATAATGAGTTTGTAGGTGACTATAAGCATTGTCAATATCTGGTATTAATTATTTGGGTTGTCGCAGCGACTGATATTTATTTATATATAATTTGCTAATCAAATTGTATCTGGTCATTCTACTTTTTCATGACCAGTTTTCTATTAAAAAAAAAACCAAGATGTGTATTAAATTAGTGTACAAAAATAGGATTTCGGAATAGCAACTGAACCTAATAAAAGGAATTTATAGGTAAAAATACTTAAATATTAACACAACGCACTTGCGACTCCTCTGGTGTTGCAGGTGTTTATGGATGATGTTTGCCCCCTATAACATAAAAAAAAATGCTGTAAAAGGCAAAACAGTGGTGAAAACCATATTTTCATACAAATGGTGAGACATCCAAGGACCACTGAGTTACTCGATTTATGGATATTAGCTGTGGTTCGTTAATTACCAAAACTATCGGAAGTGATACGGCAAGTTACCAGACAGCATCACGGAAGCAAAAAGTCTCCCGTCTTTTAAAACTAGATTAAAAAATGGCTAATAAATCAATGTTTCTATACTATTAAAGAATTTTTAGATAAACATAGCAAGAATATATAATGCAATGTTCTAATATAATGTAATGGTTGTAATTTTCCAATTTAATCAATTATCTAATTAATATAATCTATAATGAATGTACAATTGTAAAAACACTGACTTGTAATACCTTATTACCAATAAATTATGTCTATGTCTATGTCTATGTCAATTAAACCTCTTTCTAAATAACAATACAAAAATATGAACTAAGGGCCAAGTATTTCAAAATCTGCATTTCAAAAAAAAAACTGAAAATTATGTACATGACAAAGTAGAAAGGCTCGCCTACATGAATTAATAATAAAAAATACAGGTTATAGTAGATAGGTATTTTCTGCAACAGCAACTTTTGAACGATGTTATTTTTGATTTATATTAAATATTCATCTTCACTTCACCCCATTCCTTCGCCTTTTCATTCAATGCTTATTTTATTAGAATACCGAATCGTACTCGAGAGTTATGTGATAAAAATGTAGATACTTATTCTTCTAGTGAATAAAGAATTACATAAAACTCGAGGGGATATATAGTCGTTCTCAAATAAATCTGTTGAAGGGTAATGTTGAACTGTTCTCAAACCAAAACAATATTCAATATGGACGTTACTGAAAAGACAAAGACCGATAAGCCGTTCCGGTATCCTTTGTTTTAGTTTATGATTAGGTTAGATTTTTATTTTAAGCCTTTTTTTATTATGGTCTACAAACTAGATGTTACAAGTTTTGAACACTCATGGTCTATTACATTACAGTGGCTAGTTACACTCTTGTACATCCTAAAAAAGTAGACGCATCATGCATAGAATATGCGTGCAGGTTTTACAGAAACAAAATATGTAATAGTTTATAAAGTTTACAAAATTATACTAATTGATAATTGAATTTTGGTAAGTTCAGCTAAACAAAACTATGAAAAATGAATGGAACCGGGAAAGACATAAAATAATAAGAAATAGAATAGCTACAATTAATTCATTAGAGAAGCGCTTTAAGTTTGGTTTTTACTGAGGCTAAGGAACAGTGGAAAATGTCTATGTCGGACTTGATGCCGCTATATGATGCAATCATTCTATAAAGAGGCGCATGCCTGCCGATATTAGTGCGACAAAGAGGAAGAGAGAAAGCCTTCCCTTAAATCATCAATAAGAGGCATATACATTGCTTCAGACCCTGGGATGGACATCGGATAGGTTACTCGGCAGATTACTCGGTATATAAATACTGATGACT
Source organism: Epiblema foenella (assembly GCA_963556455.1). Lineage (NCBI taxonomy): Eukaryota > Metazoa > Arthropoda > Insecta > Lepidoptera > Tortricidae > Epiblema > Epiblema foenella. The sequence continues at coordinate 2,053,137 of OY747118.1, forward strand.
CCATGATCTAAGAAAAGGTCTGACAATCCGGATCGTGACACGACTATACGTCACTGTCGACAAAACACACACTTACGTCCGCATACCGTCGATAGGCTGCTGCAAGGCTGATGACGTAGGTCGTGTCACCAACACTAATAACCGATGTACCGGATTGGCATACTTGCAGGCGAATTACGTAACTATGTACTAACGGTAGATAGATTTTACTGTCAATTTTAAAGCCACTAACCACTTACACCAACTTTTTTTTATTGAACCTAACTGTGGCTTTATAGGCCGGGCCCAATAAAGCGATAGGAGTGCCTGGTTGGTGGGTAGCCTGTGGAAATCCAGGGGAAATCCTCCGACACGACCACGCGAGTGGTTTTGAACACTGGAATACTCTAAGAGTTTGCGCTTCAGTGAGATTGGTTGACGGTTTCAACCGAATCTGAGGTGTGAATGGAATCGAGCTACGTCTGAGGTGTAATTGGAATCGAGCTATAACCACCTAACCCAAGTAGTACAAAAGTTACGAAATTACCCTGCTGATGCAGTATATTATTGTATAATTCAGTACCCCGTCAAGTGAGGAAACTTGTGCTCCATCAGTAAATGAAAATGTCATATATCGATCCCGTCCAACATAGTCTGGAAGTTGCTTAACTATAGTCAGAGCTGTGTAACTTTCAAGGAGATACTAACTTTAATACGAGATGCGCTAAAGTCCCTTTTCCCAGAGAAAGACGTAAATTAGTCTCACGGCGGATGAAGCGAGTGGCTAATTGGACACTTCCTCCATGGGACGTGACGGACATTATGTGATTACGCCCATATTTCAAGTATAATACAGAGCACTGATGGTCTCTTATTCACAAAACATTTTCTTCGACTCGCTTGTCTAGTTCTTATATTTAATTTATAAAAAAAATTATGTTTTTATTTTACATATTGACGATCTTTTTGTGAATTTATTATACTATCTTTTGACATACATTATAGTAATTCATGTTTTTTTTTAAATTTCATATGCATCAATAAATTGCTCTGAATAATTAGATTCAACTTATGTAATATATAACTGACGATTCAAAAGTGCTTGTTGCTAGGCCTATTTGAATAAAGAATATTTTGAGTTTGAGAGTTTGAGTTTAATTTTATTGTAGTATTTTTTATACAAACGCCTTAAGGGAGGCGTTAGGGGTGCTTAATACGAAAAAATCGTTGATGAATTTGGAACTGGGTAGCGATTGCACCTATAGCTCAGTTGGCTAGAGCGACTGGCCGCGAGTGCCGGGAGGTCGCAGGTTCGAATCCTGCTCGGTGCCTAAATTTTTCAATTTTTCCTTCATTCTAAATTTATTGTAGTAATAGTAAATAGAGTACAATTTTGTACCAGAGATCGGATACCGGTATTTTCTCCATAGAAAAATACCGGTATTATTACGGTCACAGGTTCATTATTTCGTTTTTAATGGAACAATCTAATAATACGACGTTGTTACCTAAATACATGATTCAGCCCTACGTAAAGAGCAAAAAATATTTTAAAATATTGGGTTAATTCAGGGTTTTTTAAAAATACCGGTATCGGTCCCTGTTTTGTACCTTTTGGTGTTGAAACTCTTAGTGCATAGGGTCCCGGTGCGCACATGTTATTTCGGCCAATCTACTTTTTCATGACCAGTTTTCTATTACAAAAAAAATCTATGATATGTATTGAATTAGTGTACAAAAATAAGATTTCAAAATAGTACCAGAACCTTAATAAAAGAATTTTATAGGTAAAAATACTTAAATATTAACATATTGCTGTAAAAGGTGGTAACACAGTGGTAAAAACCATTTTTTCATACAAATGGTGAGACATCCAAGAACCACTGAGTTACTCGATTTATGGATATTAGCTGTGGTCCGGTAATCACCAAAACTGTCGGTAGTGATACTGCAATCAAACCTTTTTCTAAATAACAGTACAAAAATATGAAGTGAGGGCCAAGTATTCCAATATCTGCATTAAAAAAAGTGTCTGAAAATTATGTACATGAAAATGCAGAAGGGCCCATTTACTGAAATCGCGAAGCGTCTGTAACGTAACTGGTGGCTATAGAGCTGGCGACTTCCTCGCACAACGTAACCCTAAGATGCTGCAACCTCCCAGAGGTCAGAGATGTAGATGTAGATGTAGTGTAGGGACGCCTGGCCGGAAACAGGCGGGCTGTCGATCTTTGTACAGGATCATTCAGCCCATTTCCCCAGAGTTTGAGCTCGAAGGTTATTGTCCCGGCGGCGCTCCCACATTTGCTCCTTCCAATCTTCCCGTTCTCCTGCAGAACAGAAGGACATCTTTAAGGTCGACATCCCTCAATTCTCCCTCCTCCAACACATCTCTACCGAATATATTATAACGCGTTGCTGCGTACATACTACACTCTGCTAATAGATGTTTACTAGTTTCTTCCTCCCCACAGTGAGGGCAGGAGGCATCATCTCTTACACCTATAACCGTTAAGTGCCTATTAAGAGTGTTGTGACCGGTGATGATTCCGGTCAACAATCTCAGATTGCTCTTACCCAGCTTAAGCAGATACCTTGTTCTCCTGTGATCTATACCTTCTAGCATCATCCTGGCCTGCCTACATGCTGTTTCCTCCTTCCATCCTCTGTCTGCCTCCCTTAGGGCTAATCTCTCTATAACCCCCTTTGTCACCTCTGCTGAGAAGGGAAGGGCCGGTTCAGGACCCATCAGTTCCCGTTCCGCCCCCTCTCTCGCCAGCTCGTCTGCTCTCTCATTCCCCGTTACTCCTTGATGCCCCGGCACCCATGCCAACGTGACATCCCGCTTTTCCCCTAACTCATTCAGGTCCTTCTTGCATTCCCTTACCAATGCGGAGGTTACCGTTGCCCTATTTAGGGCTTTTAGCGCAGCCTGACTGTCCGTGTAAATTACTACTCGTCCTGTCTGCCCTTCAGTATCTTTTATAGTCTGTACGCATCTCATTATTGCATATACTTCGGCCTGAAATACACTGGCATATCTGCCCAGTGCTACAGATTCTCTTGTACCTAGTTTGGGTATGACTATGCCCGCACCCGCCAGCTTGGTTGATTTCCTCCTTGATCCATCTGTAAAGCAGACGACCATAGGATGCTCGACTTTTATCTTCCAGTTATCTCTTTCCCCTATGTGTATTCTATACTTCTTGTCGAAAATCTCCTGCCTTTTTATTTGATCATTGTTGGCCATGATCATGTCCAACTTTGATAGTCCCTCCTTCTGAATCAGTGCATGTCCCTTGTCCACACAACTTCCTCTCCATTCCTTACATACCTTCATCCTGTACCACTGTTCCGTGGCCCGCTTTTCCACCTCAATCCTGAGGTCCTTCATACCCAGCAATATCTCCATTGCATGCGTCGGGTTCGTTCTCATACCTCCTGTCACCATGAGGCATGCCAGTCTCTGCACCTTGCTTAGTTCCTTATGGTAATCTTTAATACGAGCCCTGTGCCACCAGACCACGGCTCCATATAGCACCCTGGGTAGTATCACCGCCTTATAGATCCAGTGGATCATCTCTGGCCTCATTCCCCACTTTCTCCCTACTGCCCTCTTGCATTGGTACAGTGTTCTAATGGCCTTTGCAGATTGCTCCTTTATATGGCTCTTATACCTAAGTGTGCTGTCCAGTGTCACCCCTAGATATTTTATCTCTTTGACCATCTCTATCTCTTTGCCCTGTATTTCTATTGATTTCATCTCCCCTGTCTTCCTCTTGCTGGTAAAGAGCACCAGTTTTGTCTTTGATGGGTTTAAATCCAATCCTTTCTCTCTGCACCACCCCAGCACTTGCTTGAGTCCTCTTTCCATGATGTCTCTCACGATGCTCAGTACTATCCCTCTCACTAGTAGTACCCCGTCGTCAGAGTAGGCCTGCATATACACACCACCCCTGTTGACCTTCTTTACCAGTGAGTCTAGTAGCAGGCACCACATAAGAGGGGATAAACACCCCCCCTGAGGGAATCCTCTTCTTGGACTAATGCTTCTCGACGTCCCCCCAAGTTCAGCTGTAATGGCCCTGTCCTTGAGCATTCTCGAGAGGTCAGAGATACACTGGCCAGTTTCTGGCGAGGCTGGCGTTCTGAACAGCAGCCCAAGACAAATAATACTTGATACAAAGAAGGGATTAACTCTCCTACGAACTGAGTAAATTCCAGCCAGTTCTTCACTAATGATATTGCAACATAATTGATATAATTAGTTAGGTATGTGTTATGTAAGGAAATTAATTAACTGTCTTTATTTCAGTTCGGTACGTATAGACCTGGCTCCGTAAGATAAAGGCTTACGGAGACAGCGGAATCGGTTCGGTATCAGTCAGTAGGGGAAAGTCGGTTGGATTCGTACATTTCTTACTTTGTATGTTGTATTGTATACGCGTCATACTCGTGATCGGGTGCTGTTTGTGGAGTCCGGTCTGTTCATGCTTGCAAGGACATAGTAACTACGTTAATACTAGTGTCTTTTTCTAGGGGATTGACGAGAGATCATTTTGTTCTGGATTAGCTTTTATTATCAGTGACTCTTAGAGACCATATACATCTCTAATAATATTAAATTAGTCTTCATTTTGACGCTCTGGGACCATGTATATCTCTAGGACGTTAGAATAGTAACTATTAACTGTATTTGGACGCTCACAGACCATGCACATCTCTGTGATATTATATGAATTTCAATAGAGTATTCTATGTTTAATCAGACTGAGACCTTATACATCTCTAACTTTACTGATGTTGTAATATTCGTAATAGATAACTGTGCAAGTTTATTTTCACTGGCGGTATGACATTAATTTTGTTATATTTGTAATCTCGAAATTATTATTCTTACTTGAACTGTAAATTAATATTCTGACATGAAAAATGTATTCTTATAGTCAGACTTTTTTAAATTTTATATTAATATTTTGACATATAAAAGTGTCCTTGTGGCCTACTTGCATAATAAATGTTTGATTTTGATGATGTAAATAAATTATCAGTTACCGTATCAGATCAGAACACTGTTAATGTTACTGAATAACCCATTGATCTAGCTTTAATAATAGTACAGTTTCGTGTTCATATAAAGTAATAATGTTACGAAGCAATAAATTATACGAATGCAACCCGCTGCCCACACGTTGAGTGGCTATGTACACTACTTCTTTAATTGCAGGATTAATAGTGTCTCTGTCTCCTGTACTTACTCTATTTTGTACGTATCAAAAATCAAAATCAAAACATTTATTATGCAATCACATCAAGGGCACTTTTACAAGTCAAAATCTATCTATATCAAGTAAAAATAATACAATAATCAAAGTATCATTAATTAAATGTAATGTTACATGTCAAAAATAAGACTAAGAAACTAATAACAATCGAGACTTGTTAGAGATGTATAAGGTCTCTAAGAGTCAAGATAAAGGGTAATAACTTAATAAGGTAGGTACACTAATCATAATAAATATTGTGAATATATCTCTAAGCGTCAACATGAAAATAATAAAATCTAATAAATAAATATCCTCAGAGATGTATAAGGTCTCTGAGCGTCAGTCTAAAAATAAAATCAAATGAGAACAGAGCGAAGTCTCTCATCATGTTAATTGGGTGAATCAACTTTTTAGTGCCACTCGTTGCCGTGGTTACCTCTAGTTGTCCAGGGGACAAAATTCGCATATCATCGTGGTTTTATGCTATTTAAGTTTATCAAACATACGTATTTGTGGTAGTTATAAGCTATTTCCATAATACCATTCCATTTACTTAGCATATAAGTAGAACTTAATACAACATTTTCTTTAACAAACTACGCTACTAGTGTCCCTTGGACAACGGATCAAGATAACAATACAAAAAAAGTTGATCCACCCAATTCCACTGAACACTAGTACGAAGATACACTAGTAACTTACACTACACTACACTACACACGTACACGTATGTTACACTAGTTAAGGACTATCTTGCAAACAGGAACAGAAAGGTACGGAACCCAAAAAATGTTGAGCTGTATCGACACCTTGTTAAAACTGTTCGATCTTCTATTATGACATGAGTATGTCATAGCTATCTCTGGTACGTTTTCAAATTTCAAATTCGATATTAGATAGCATTTCGCGTTCCGTTATTTTCTGTTTCTGCACCGGGAATTTGTAGCTCACTCGTTATGACGCTCTCAGTAGATAACAGGACAGTAAATAGAGATGATAATACCGTCCATCGGGTCCTAATATCCATAAATCGAGTAACTCAGTGGTCCTTGGATGTCTCATCATTTGTATGAAAAAATGGTTTTTACCACTGTGCTACCTACCTTTTACAGCAATAAGTTAGTATTTAACAGGCCCTATAAGCGTATTTCGCAAAATGCTCAGTTTTTCATTAACGATTCTGGCGTTAATATCCATAATATTGAAGAAATTCCTAAAGTATTTGATAGTTCGTTTCTTAATCTAGATAGTAACGTTGCTTAATCTTTGTTTTTTTAGTGCTAAACCTGGTAAAAACGCATTCTCTTGGCAGCGTTTCTTCAATATTTGCGGCTAGGCGAGACGTTTCGATTGTCAATTTAGACACAAAAACGACTGATTTTGGTACAAAATGAACACAATTCAATTCGACATATCATAAAATAGATAGTAACGTTGTTAAAAAGTTCAGATTCATCTAAAATTTGGGCTTAAGTAGCATCCGAATGTTGCCTAGTTTTTTGATAAAAATAGGGTTACACTTTATTTTTTTCTGGCAAAACGCATTAATATTTTGCTCTAAAGATAAAAGTGTAGTAAAGTGCAACTCTTTTTTTGTCTCAGATATTTTTTTTAGCGTAATCGGCTTAAAAATTCAACTCGGTAATCATTTTTAAATATTACCAAATTTACCCATAAATTACGCTGCACCGATGCCGCGCGCTCAGTCCCAGCCGAGCGCTCTCAGAGGTCGGACCTATGTCGCTTTTATTGATCGCGCGTCGTTACAAGCATAGCGAATAGGATTCACAGAATTCCAAGACAAGCTGTACTCGTATACAGCGATTGAATGATCAAGATCCTGTAAGTATATATTTTATAATATTTAGTGATTTACACTCTGTTCCTCATATACTCATCTCATCATAACACCACCGTGTTCGGGCTCGTTGGATTTGTCTGATGAGTACCAACGAAATAGATAAGGTCCAGGGTCTCATGATGGAGTCAGGAGATGGTCACCGGAACTCCTCATATGCTCATCACAGTACCGCCGTGTTTGGGCTCGTTGTATTTGTCTTGATGAGTACCAACGAAATAGATAAGGTCCAGGGTCTCATGATGGAGTCAGGAGATGGTCACCGGAACTCCTCATATGCTCATTACAGTACCGCCGTGTTTGGGCTCGTTGGATTTGTCTTGATGAGTACCAACGAAATAGATAAGGTCCAGGTCCTCATGATGGAGTGAGGAGATGGTCACCGGAACTCTTCATATGCTCATCACAGTACAGCCGTGTTTGGACTCGTTGTATTGGTCTTGATGAGTACCAACGAAATAGATAAGGTCCAGGTCCTCATGATGGAGTGAGGAGATGGTCACCGGAACTCTTCATATGCTCATCACAGTACCGCCGTGTTTGGACTCGTTGTATTGGTCTTGTTGAGTACCAACAAAATAGATAAGGTCCAGGTCCTCATGATGGAGTCAGGAGATGGTCACCGGAACTGCTCATATGCTCATCATCGTACCGCCGTGTTTGGGCTCGTTGGATTTGTCTTGATGAGTACCAACGAAATAGATAAGGTCCAGGTCCTCATGATGGAGTCAGGAGATGGTCACCGGAACTCCTCATATGCTCATCACAGTACCGCCGTGTTTGGGCTCGTTGGATTTGTCTTGATGAGTACCAACGAAATAGATAAGGTCCAGGTCCTCATGATGGAGTCAGGAGATGGTCACCGGAACTCCTCATATGCTCATCACAGTACCACCGTGTTTGGGCTCGTTGGATTTGTCTTGATGAGTACCAACGAAATAGATAAGGTCCAGGTCCTCATGATGGAGTGAGGAGATGGTCACCGGAACTCTTCATATGCTCATCACAGTACCGCCGTGTTTGGACTCGTTGTATTGGTCTTGATGAGTACTAACGAAATAGATAAGGTCCAGGTCCTCATGATGGAGTCAGGAGATGGTCACCGGAACTCCTCATATGCTCATCACAGTACCGCCGTGTTTGGGCTCGTTGGATTTGTCTTGATGAGTTTCAACGAAATAGATAAGGTTCAGGTCCTCATGATGGAGTCAGGAGATGGTCACCGGAACTCCTCATATGCTCATCACAGTACCGCCGTGTTTGGGCTCGTTGTATTGGTCTTGATGAGTACCAACGAAATAGATAAGGTCCAGGTCCTCATGATGGAGTCAGGAGATGGTCACCGGAACTCCTCATATGCTCTTCACAGTACCGCCGTGTTTGGGCTCGTTGGATTTGTCTTGATGAGTACCAACGAAATAGATAAGGTCCAGGTCCTCATGATGGAGTCAGGAGATGGTCACCGGAACTCCTCATATGCTCATCACAGTACCGCCGTGTTTGGGCTCGTTGTATTTGTCTTGATGAGTACCAACGAAATAGATAAGGTCCAGGTCCTCATGATGGAGTCAGGATATGGTCACCGGAACTCCTCATATGCTCATCACTCCATCTCTCACATCCGTGTTTGAGCTTGTTAGTGTCTTGACAAATACTATCAACCTAGATATAGTCCAAGAGTCTTATGGTAGAGTCACGAGGTGGTCACAGGAACTCCTCATATGCTATATTCATTTACACACTATAAGATAAATTTTAATAATGAAATACGAAACATTTTCCTCTGGGCTCTTAAAATATAAACCTATGTATTTTATTTTTAGGTATAATATCATCATCGACTTCTTTCTGATGCAGTTTCCACTATGAAAAATGTTTGCTCCCAGAAATTGTCGACCCCCGAAAGACCCGATCCATGCCTCTTCGGGATGATCATTTTTAGGGTTCTGTAATCAATGATCCCTTGTTTAGTTAGTATAATGTTATATGTGACATGCAGTATTATTTTTTAACTCACTAGCTGTGATTTATACGATTGTTACAAAAAATGTATGTAAACTATGCCAGATATGGACCAGGTACGTGCAAAGCTCACATTGGCAAGAACACGAATTTTGTTTTGTCTCTTTTAATGACTATTTTGTTTTTGTTCATTTGATATTTTTTTGCAACTGTATTAAAAAACGTCGTTTAATATGCGTGCGCAAGTGTCATTTTCACTCGTCCCGAGTGTTATCCCTCACCTGACAGCTCGGGCCAAGACACCTCGGGACTCGTGCAAATGATATACCTTCCGTACTTGCATAAAAATGTACTATTTTATTTGTTTAAAAACAGATAGCAAATCCTACTTCACAAGAGTGCAAAAATATTTGATATCCGAATCCATCTAATCATCAGCTAATAGTTTTGTTGACTGTATATAAGATTTCCTGCCAATTTGTGTAATAGTTAAAATAAAGGCTAATTTTGAATATTTCAGTCGTTTTTATGTAGTGTTTTCCTCGCTTTAGTGAGATGAAAAGATTTGTGTTACACACAGCTGCAAAGTCATTTTACGTCTCGAGTGTTGAAACACTCGCTACTCTCAGGATTTTATATCTAAACTACTCGCTTCGCTCAGTTCAACTATAAAATACATTCGCTAAATCGTAGTTTAACCCTAGAATCCGTTCGCTAGCTCGTGTTTTAATTCCACACTCGCGATTAAAAATACAACTTTATTTTTAACCTGTTATTGTGTACAATAAAGTGATTACATACATACATACAAACCTTAGAAAAGGCAAATAAATTACCTTTTATCAAACTTGCCGGCCTCGGCAGGCAAAGAGATCGTCTTTTGTTTCCGAGGTGCTTTTCTAGCTTATAATTTACAAATTTCATTGAATTTTTTGAGAACAGCACTATAATACAAACCTTGGCGTTAACAAGGATTATCGGCCTCGATAACACTCGGCCATCTATAACTACTCGGCCGACAGTCCCCTATTTCGCGGCCTCTGCAGTAATGTACTAATCGCGGTATTCGAACCCAGAGGGCCTACTCCGAAAATCGAAATCCGAACTAAGTATCGTGCCGTCCCTTTCACTCATATTGTGTATAAGTTCGGATTTCGATGTTCAGAGTAGGCCCTCAGGACCACCACCTTCTTTGGCAGGGTTACTACCAACTAGGCTAAAATTTACGTAATGTCAAAGGTAGATTGAAATTACGCAACGAAACAAAATTATGGGTTGTAACTTTTTATTATTTGTATGACTATATTTTCTTGAAATGTAGTATTAAAGTACTGCTTTCAAAATATCAAATACATTTTTAATTACATTAAAAAACTGTATCCCCAACCAACCAACTGTATCCTTCAACTGGGAAATTGTCAAAACGATCAAGATTTTTTGCGTCCGGGTTAAAACGCACACATATGTGCAGTAGTGTGCTGTAGAGCAGTGCGCTCGTGTGCCGAGCGCTAACGCCATCTATCGACTAAGATTTTATGAAAATGATGAACGCTCAAACTTATAAGGCCTCTTAAGTATTTTTACCTATAGATTCCTTTTATTTAGTACAATGACTTTTTCATGGCCAGTTTATCTATTAGAAAAAAAATCTATGATATGTATTAATTTAGTGTACAAAAATAGGATTTCGAAATAGTACCTGAACCTATTATTAAGGAATTTATAGGTAAAAATACTTATACTAACTTAATGCTGCAAAAGGTGGGTAGCACAGTGGTAAAAACCATTTTTTCATACAAATGGTGAGACATCCAAGGTCCACTGAGTTACTCAATTTATGGATATTAGCTGTGGTTCGTTAATTACCAAAACTATCGGAAGTGATACTCTAATTAAACCGCTTTCTAAATAATAATACAAAAATATGAAGTGAGGGTCAAATATTCCAAAATCTGCATTAAAAAAGTGGCTGAAACCGTTACCGTTTTCAAACCTGGAATGCTACCGCGAACGGTATTCGAAATTTTCCCTCTCTGTCGCACTTGCAAGTTTGCACATAAGTGCGATAGAGAATGAAAACTTCGTTTGTGGTTCGCGGTAGCCCCTCTGTACTTCTAGTACAACTTACCGAAACAAAACACAAACGAACGCGTTCGTATGGCAGTCTCAATTTCTATGGCAACGCGAGCTGCGCCTCCGGTATTATGATTTGCCATATAAAGTGAGACTAAACGCAAACGCGTTCGTTTGTGTTTTGTTTCGTAAAATACTAGCGTATAACCTACTCACAAAATTGCATGCGACTTCATTGAAACGTAGGCGTGCAGTGCGGTACTGCGAATTAAAGTAATCATCTTGCTAATATCTTGCCCCAAGTTAGGAAGTTACGTGGTATACGAGGTTGTGGCAAACGAAGCATTACCCACCCAAGTTAACACAGGTTCTCAATTTAGCTGCATAGATGTCCCTCTTGGGCGCACGCGTATAGCAACTACTTTATTCATCATTTGTGGCTTGAGAAATGGGGCAGAGCGAAACGTAATCTTGCTCATATTTGGAGCAACCCAACTGGGGATGTAGCTCCATCTTACAGAAGACCGTAGCTGTAATAACACCACTAATACATGCTTTTTTCTACTCGTCGACTTCAATGTTTGAATTAAGATATCGTAGACGAAACTAAAATCACATACTTTTCTCTATGGGAATCCCTTCAAGTGAACTCTTATGAAATAGACAAATCACGTATCGCCGTTACTGTACTCTTATGAAATTGACCAATTATATGACGCCGCGGACATAGAACAAAATACATCAACGAGCGCCTGACCCATGTGCCTAATCTTCATTTCCGCGGGCTTAGTTTAGCCTCCTGACACCTGGCATCCTTTACAAAGTGCTAAATAAACCTTACTGTAAAGTCCGAGCATTTTTGAACTTCTTATGTGGACAACAGACGACCGACCTTTTGGTAGTATCAATTCCCGAGTGTTTGTTTTTTTACGCTAAAAAAGTATTGGATACGTGATTGCTTGCAGCCAATGAAATTTAAGCAATGGCAATAGTTCGTCCTTGGATTTCGATAGAGATGTCATACCTAGTGGCCGCCATTCTTGAAAACTCGAGAAAACCTTAGTTTATGTTTTATTCAACAGGAAAGGTCTCGGACTTTACAACAAAAACAGTTTAATGCTAAAGTCCATTCGGCCGTAGTGGCAAGTGATTTCAGTAAATGCTCAGGGCTCAGGAGGTTAATTATTCGTAGAAAAAATAGTGAAATAGTTAAATAATTAGTTTTTTAAGTCTCGAACCTTACTTATAGCACGAGGCTTGCTGTGTGTCGCTGTAGTTCCGGTTTTGTTTGGTGGTGAGTATACTCAGAAAGTTACAAGGGCTACCGACGATGCGCTGTGTTGGGAGTGAGAGAAGCGTCCATAGGCTACGGTGTCTACGTGCCGTAAGCTTGTTTTTATACTCCGAACTTCGAAATCCGAACTTTGCATCGTACCGACTCTTTCCCTCTCGTGTTATTCACTATATGAATGAGAGGGACCGCATGTTCGGAGTAGCCCCTCATATTTGTATAAGGGTGAATCAACTATTCTTTGTTACTCGTTACCATGGTTACGTCTCTTGAGTCACTCTTTAAAACTGTGATTTTATAGAGTTTAAATCTATCAAACATGAGTTTTAGCGATGAACTTAAATTCATTTGGACGTGGATCATCTCTTGAGCATGCTTGAAGTCCATATTATAAACATTTTTCTAAGAAACTCGGATACTGATGACTCCTCGCTGACGGGACAAAATAACAACAAGAAAAAGTTGATTGACCCATAAAACAGAAAACATTGTTAACGCCACTCTTTATACATTAATATCCGTTTCATAGAATTTTGCAGTTCTTCCTATATATATGAGATAATAGAATTTAATACCTTTCCGTGTTCGGTACGAGTGTTTTGTTTCGCACACAGGAGAAAATAAAAACGAGACATCTGAGAATTTTCTCAAAACACAATGGGAAATTCGTACAAAGATTTAGGTTAAGGGTGCTTCTTTCTTCCTTTATTGTGTAGTTTCTTTATCTTTTTTGTTCAAATACTTACTTACACTATGTCCATAATATCAACACACTGTATTTCATGTATGGTTAGGTGGGCCATTCTACTTTTTCATGTACAAAATTTTCAGACACTTTTTGTTTAATCCAGATTTTGGAATACTTGGCCCTCACTTCATATTTTTGTATTGTTATTTAGAAAGAGGTTTAATTGCAGTATCACTTCCGATAGTTTTGGTAATTAACGAACCACAGCTAATATCCATAAATCGAGTAACTCAGTGGTCCTTGGATGTCTCACCATTTGTATGAAAAACTGGTTTTACCGCTGTGTTACCCACCTTTTACAGAAATATGTTAATATTTAAGTATTTTTACCTATAAATTCCTTTTATTAGGTTCAGGTACTATTTCGAAATCCTATTTTTATACACTAATTCAATATGTATCATAGATTTTATTTGGTAATAGAAAACTGGTCATGAAAAAGTAGAATTACCAAGGTACTTTAAGCGGGCTGCCAGACGTTATTTTGACGTTATTTTAGTTTCACTAAACCTAACCTAGCTGAAAAGCCCAGCAAGAAGCTAGGCCCGCCCTGGGACGAACTGACTCTACCCGGTATGAAATCTTTCGATGGACGCTGTGATGTCGTCCGGGTCCGTGAGTGTGTGCCTAGGACGCAGGACCGTGAATCAGATCGCCGAGTTACGACAGAAGGGGGAGGCATGGGAACGTAGTCGACAGCCCTCCTAACTAACGGATGCTTATGATGGGGAGCGTTGTCAAAATAACGTCTGGCAGTCTGCTTAAAGGAACCATACCTGGTGCTAATCCCCATGTCATGGACTGAGGTTCGACTGGTACCACGGGGCAGTCGCCCTACGGAGGAAACGATTCTGAATAACCTGAAGCGGTAGTTGATGTATTAAGGTTAATTGACGAAGCCTGCGTAGCGGATTCAAATTAATTAGAAAAAAAAGTACCGTAAGCTGGGGTGACTTTAGGAAAAAACGGGTCCACTTTGATAGATTAAGAACACTAATATAATCGTCACTAAGTATTTCTAACTTGGTTCAGTAAATAGTTCAGGAAATATACCAAGGGATAACAAAGACCCAGGTTAACCAAATAAAAACTAGCAATACGGCTTAAAAACTTGATTTTAAAAATCACCCCCGAATTTGAAAGTAACCCTGGTTTACGGTAATGAAAGTGACAAGTAGGTGTCGTGTTGAATACCGACACGTTTACTTTATGGATTGATCCTCTTATATTTCTTCAAACGGCCAATACAGTTCGGTCGACTTAAAAGATTAACATCAACCTTCGACCGAGTATCGCAAACACTTCCCATCAATTTGGAGCCTATGCAAATATTTACCGGTCTGTAAAATACGGACTTTGGGGTCGGGGTCATATTTACGGAAAAAGATCTACGTTATGGTGGAAATAGATGTGTTCAGTCGTTCATATTAATGTTAGGTGACGCCTGTGTTAATGTTAGTCGGCTTTGCCGCTACGCGGCGCTGTACCTTCCGCGGCCATTCCTGAATCGCGCTATTAAGATTTTTTCTGCAATAATGACCTCTCTGCCTAGTAGGTTTAGGTTTAGGTTTAAAGACATTTATTCTTATATAAGATCTACAATCACTTCCATGATAACATGGTTATTAGACAAAGACATGTATTGGACTTGGTTGTTGTAAAAGTTTTTTTACCATAATTAGTAATTAGTACGTATTTTGGGCAAGGCAAGTAAAGCAAACTTAGTAAGGTCATTCATTAAACTTAAGAGCTACGCTCTTGTCGGTGGAGTAATCGCCAGTATTCTCGGTTCTCTGCCAACCTACCTGATACGATGCGGCCCGCCGCTCAACCAATCTCACTGGAGCGCAAACTCTTAAGAACTATTCCAAACCACAGGCGTGCTCGTATCGGAGGTTTCCCCTGGATTTTTCCCAGGCTACGCTCCAACTGCGTACTCCTATCGCTTTATTGGGTCCGGCCTATAAAGCCACAGGTTCAAAAAAAACTTATTAGGCGCTTACCAAGTCATCGTTTTTTCATAGTACCTTAAGGGATGATTTCCGGGATAAAAAGTATCATATGTCCTTCCCCGGGCCTCAAACTGTTCTCATGCCAATTTTCATCTAAATCCGTTAAGCGGTTTAAGCGTGAAGAGGTAACAGACAGATAGACAGACACACATATTTTCACATTTGTAATATTATAGTATGGAAGTATCACATTATAGGTAATCATATTTTTAAAGTCTGTAAAGTTCACAGAAGGCTTCATAATTGACACGCCATATTATACCGTGCAGACCCTATAAGTTTTTAAATGTTTTGATTTCAAATTATGACAAAAGTATTGATGATAACAATAAAGTTAAAGGATACGATGACTATTAAAGTTTTAGATAGTAACATAGCCATTTTATTGTTTTATTGTGTGTATTACAATTTAAGAGGAAAAACACAGTTTTTAGCTTGAAAATGGTCGAATTCGAGTGATATTTCTTAATGAAAAATCCAAAAAATACATTAAAAATTTATGACATTAGGTCGCAATAGTAGTACTGAGAAAATGTCAAGATACGTGTGCGTTTTTAACTGATAAGGACTCTTACTAAACATTTAATAAGAAGCTTATTTTTTTAAATTATTTTTTATAATTATCTACGTCAGAAGACCTTCCTAAAAGGCTGGTGGATTCCACGAGGGATAATAGAGCTGGCAGCTTCCTCGCTCAACGTATCAGCATAGCGATTCAGCGAGGAAATGCTGCCAGTACCTTAGGGACTATGCCTAGGGGACCAAATTTTTTAAATATATTTTAGTTTTAGTTGAGTTTATTTTTAATTTTTAGTCATATATTCTAATGTTATTTTTAGCTATAATTAGTTCTATATATTATTAATATTTTAACATATTTATTTCTAGTTTAAAACAGAAACATCAGGATTCGAAACCGATTTCATTTCCTCAATAATTTCAGAGATTAAATTCGAAAAGTTTTTTCACTTGCTATTACCAAAACTATAAAAGGGTTGAGTTATTTAAATCGGCACAATAAAACACTCCGCATAAACTATGTTTCTTTTCAGCCGGGTCAGCCGTTCAACCCCGTATTTCTGTAAAATGTTCCGTGAAAGATTTCATGTCAGACTCGTTGGTATTAAGTTTCTGGTAGCTCCAGAGGGGCTACTCCAAAATTCGAAATTTGAACTGCGTATCGTACCGTCCCTTTCATTGATATAGTGAATAACACGAGAGTGAAAGGATCGGCACGATACGAAGTTCGGATTTCGAATTTCAGAGTAGCCCCTCAGTTGTAGCGGCTCCAGCCCCGTTTGCCGCCATTCCGATTCGTAGCACTGCCACAGAATAATTAAACTTAATTGAGGGAGTCAAACGTCGATGACAGGGCTGGCTCCTCTGCCAGTGAATAGGCATAGCCATCCAGCGGGGGATTTAGCCACCCTCGTGGACAGCCTGCCATAGGGGAAGGATTTGGAGAACGTTAATTAGATATATTTAGGCTAGGTTTTATAAATATCAGTTAGACCTTATGTCGGTTTGTTATATCAAAAAATGTATTGAGTTACTGAAATTTGATCTGACATTTGGTCTAACGGATCTTTATAAAACCGAGCCTGAAACTCGGTAATAATATCTAATAAACCTTGCCGTAACCACGTTTGAACGTACCTAAATATTGAATTAGTTTACAAAAATAGGATTTCGAAATAGTACCTGAATCTAATAAAAGGATTTCGTAGATAAAAATACTTAAATATTAACATATGGCTATAAAAGGTGGGTAACACAGTAATAAAAACCATTTTTTCATACAAATTGTGAGATATCCAAAGACCACTGGGTTATTTGATTTATGGATATTGGCTGTAGTTCGTTAATGACCAAAACTGTCGGAAGTGATACTGCACGTAAACCTCTTTCTAAATAACAATACAAAAATATGAAGTGAGCGTCAAGTATTCCAAAATCTACATTCATAAAAAGTGTCTGAAAATTATGTACATGAAAAAGTAGAATGGCCCAAGTAACTAAAGCCCTTTTTACACTGTGAACTCAATTTTGTTCACGGTTACTAACCGTGCAAGCTTCCATAGGTTACGGTTTCTGCTTGCTACCGTGCACGTAGTACATTTCTGCCACTGTCGTTGTATAACAATAATGTGACAACTACGGAATCCTAAATTAGCCTGGTTCGACGCGCTCTTGGCCGGTTTCATTAATAACAAACATCCTGCACAACTCTTACGTTTTTCGCGGATTAAATTGGCTACGTGTTCGATAATTGAACGAATCGAATCGATTGTGTGACGAATTGAACCAGTCCGCAATGGGAACGTATTTACTGCTTAACTTTCTTAATGCATTTTCAGGCGAACTGAAATGTTTTAAAAACTTGGCTGTGATTTAAAATAGTTCGTTTCTTTATGACGTCCAATACAGAACGGTCGTAGTACAGTCAGGGTAGGAATAACCATCGTCAGTTACTAAATTCATTCCCTTATAAAATTATAGACTCTTAATACTACAGTAGAATTAGTTTATATATAACAACTTCCTTTATAACATTTGACCGTTTTTAACGACTTCATTTTCAAAGTAAATCAGTCCGTTTTGTGCGACGTTCTATTTGTGCGACGTTCTGTTTGTGCGACGTTCTATTTGTGCGACGTTCAGTTTGTGCGACGCGACGTAAGTCTCTCATCACGTCAGTTCCACTGAACACTAGTACGAAGTTACTAGTCCAGTGCAAACATGAACAGACCGGACCCCATAGTAATGAAATAAATAGTGTGTGAACTGTGTGAATCATCATCATCATATCAGCCGAAAGACGTCCACTGCTGGATATAGGCCTCCCCCAAAGTGTCATAATGACCGGTCCAGCGCCACCCGCATCTAGTGGACTCCCGCGACCTTTACCAGGTCATCAGTCTACCTTGTCTACGCACTACCCTACCCACGCTGCGCCTTCCGGTCCTTGGTAGCGACTCGAGAACCTTCCGGCCCCAACGGCCATCGGTTCTACGTGCAATGTGCCGCGCCCACTACCGCTTAAGTTTAGCGATTCGAATGGCTATATCGGTTACTTTGGTTCTGCTACGGATGGCCTCATTTCTGATGCGATCACGCAGAGAAACTCCCAACATAGCCCTCTCCATTGCCCTCTGCCTTGACTTTGAGCCTTCTTATAAGGCCTGAGCGACCACGTTTCCGTACCATATGTCATCACTGGCAACACACACTGATCAAAGACTTTCGTCTTGAGACACTGCGGAATATTGGACGAAAATATATGCCGTAGCTTCCCGAACGCTGCCCAGCCGAGTCGGATTCGACGATTGAACTCTTTCTCAAAGGACCTATCTAACTGGACAGCCTGTCCTAGGTATACATAAAAGTCTACAACTTCGAGCGTTAAGCTGAAGCGTAGGGCGTTCGGGATAATGACAACTCAAGAGTCGAGGAATTGTCTTTATTGGATAAAAATACATGGCTTTTATACTAAAGTTTGGTATGCAAAGAATGCGTAGTGCGCAATAGAAATGGTCGTGATTTATTTAATACTAGCGACCCGCCCCGGCTTCGCATGGGAGCACTATTTAATGGACTTATTATACATATAAACCTTCCTCTTCAATCACTCTATCTATTCAAAAAAACCGCATCAAAATCCGTTGCGTAGTTTTAAAGATTTAAGCATAAGTAAATAGGGATATAGGACAGAGTACCTGATTTCTTCGCGATCCTCAGGGCAAGGGTGGCCGGTTTCTGGGAGACTATTAGAAGCTCCAAGAACTAAATTCTAAAGACTGTCAGTGACAACCCAGACAGTCACATTTTTAGACACTGGCTTTCCGTGCATCACAACGAGAACCGGAAATAATGATTTTTTTTTGACTTTACGTTGTCAATTTAGTTTAGTTTAGAGATTTTTGTTTTGCTAGTTTTTTAAGACTTATATGTTATGGGATTCTTTATGCCTGCAATAAAACATTATTATTATTATAGGGACAGAGAAAGCGACTTTGTTTTATACTATGTAGTGATTATTTTCTTGGAATCTATGGCAAGCATTCTTTAGTTCTAGGAAGTAGTAGAAAGGAAAATATTATTAATTTTCCATCAGATGTGTATCAGCTGTGGACAGCTGTGTT
Organism: Epiblema foenella; assembly: GCA_963556455.1. Lineage (NCBI taxonomy): Eukaryota > Metazoa > Arthropoda > Insecta > Lepidoptera > Tortricidae > Epiblema > Epiblema foenella. Next base: position 2,072,469 of record OY747118.1, read on the forward strand.
TTAAGGGTGTGACCTCACTACAAAGCGCCCGATCGTAACGGGAGTTGGTGCTACATGGGCATTTAGATAGATAGATAGATAAACACTTTATTCACTCCCACAATTTACATGGCATACATTAAGAAAAGAAACATGCACCTTAAGGACTAACATGATTATTAATCACAAAAAAATAGAAAGAAAATAAACTAAAAGTGATACAATATGAGCCATGTGTTGTGGCAGAGAATGGGCGCTGGCTCAGCATAATGAGGCGGCAGGTAGCCACATCGCTGATATTCTACCAGGACCCTACACAAAATAATTAAAACACGCCCCGTGCAACGCAACGCTGTGTGTCCGTGTGAGTGTATGTGTATATGTGAGGGTGTGTGTGCATTTTATATTGTAAGAACAACGAGAGTGTGCGGTTATGTTTGTGGTTCACAAATATACCTATTCTGTTCCCATACATTAATGGGGTGAAAGGGGGATTGCGGAAGTCAAGGATTATGTTTTTGTATTTTCAAAAGATGTAGGCGATATTGTAACCTGAAATTATTTTAATTCATTAATTCACGAATTGGTGGCGGTATGTTATTCCAACATTTAGTGGCTTGATACCGAAAACATTACGGAGTCTAGTTCTTTTAATTTATTTATATTCTTGATTTCTGTTATTTTTTACGCTTGTTTTTCTCTGTTCTTTTAATTTTAGTTATAGCTTCTTGTCATTTTTAGTTTATTTTTATAATGTGTTACCTTCTGGGAAATCACTTAATGGTTCTGTCGGAAGATCAGCGCTGGCAATCGCGCCAGCACTACGCTGAGACAGAACCATTTCGTGCATTACCTTGTTCTTCTGTTTTTATTTATTTTCTTGTTCTTTTTGTTCAAAAAAAAAACCGAAATTTGATATGAACTGTGTGAATAATTAACTAATAAATACTAAATGATATTAGTCACGTACATGCTGATAACAGCCTCAGTCAACAAATTATGATACAGTGAAAAAACGTGATTCAGAAAATGAAACAATCAGTTACGGTGTTTTACGACTAAGCTGTAGAAATGAACACGCAACATTTACAAGCTTTAATCTGAACAAATAAGGTTCTCATTTGTTTGCATGGCTGAATCATTCTTGGGACTATAAAACTGTTTAATCCCCATTGTATTTCCAACTGCATGACAAAGGATGTAGAGTTGAATTTGCAATGTTAATATACGACTCGTTAAACGCCTGACAAGGTAAATAGTATTTTCATAGTGTACGTGGCATGACAAAGGAATGAATTGGAACACGGAAATTATCTAAGTTGATGCAAGGGCGAGCAAGGGACCGTATAATCGCTAAAGTAAACGCCCAAAAATTTATGACACATTCACTTAAATTATTTAGACTGATTTTAAATCAGTCTACTGTCAAAAGTAGTCAATGGAGTAGTAAAATTTCAAAAAATTAATTTTTTTTTTAAATAAATTAAGAACCGCCATCAGATTCAGATATTTATTCATAAAATTTAGTATTTTACATGTCAAAAAATGTATAACATAACTTACATAACAAAGGTTATATAAATATTCACATTATTTACAATGTGTTTATAATTTTGTTAAATAAATATTCACATTATTTACAATGTATTTATAATTAATTAAATTATTTAATTATTTATTTATTGTATTTATTATTTTTGACGACCGGTTTAGGCTAGTGGGTAGTGCACTGTGAAGCTGACGGTCCTGGGTTCCAATCCCGGTCAGGGCAAATATTTGTGTGATGAGCATGAATATTTGTTTCTGAGTCTTGGATGTTTTCTATGTATTTAAGTATTTATATCTATTAAATATATCGTCGTCTAGTACCCATAACACAAGACTTCTTGAGCTTACTGTGGGGCTAGTTCGATTTGTGTAAGATTGTCCTCTAATATTTATTTATTTCAGATTGGGTCATCGACATCTATCACAAAACTCATCGACAGTATAGCACCCCAAGTCAGTTAGGAGCGTTTTAAGTTTGTGTATGAATTGTCGATCGTTTTTTGATTCTGTAATCTCCACTGAGAGCGAGTTATAGTATTGGTCCAACGACCGCCAGTGATTTCCGAGTTTTGGCGAGTTTGCACCGAGGCACTGTTACACGTTTTCTCCTTCGGGTACTCCTCTGATTGACTAGTGGGGCTTTTTTTTTTGAACCTGACTGTGGCTTTATAGGCCGGGCCCAATAAAGCGATAGGAGTACGCGGTTGGAGAGTAGCCTGGGGAAAATCCAGGGGAAAACCTCCGGCACGACCACGCGTGTGGTTTGGAACACTGGAATACTCTAAGAGTTTGCGCTCCAGTGAGATTGGTTGAGCGGTTTCAACCGAATCTGAGGTGTGAGTGGAATCGAGCTACTGGTAGTTTTATCGCTGGTTCACTAAACATATCCTAGCTGAGAAGAGTCCAGCAAGAAACTCAGCTAGGCCCGACCTGCGTCGGACTGACTCTACCCGGTATGCGGCGGTACCGGGACGAATAGGGACTATATGTGCCACTGTTGTCGCGATCGCGCGACTATTGGGGCTGTAAAGTTGTCAAGGTTAGGTCTCCATCACACGAAAACTAGGCAATAGGTTAGCTCTGACTTCAGGATTCTTATGTTTTAATAAACAAAAAATTGTACAACACTAATGCATCTAAACGCAATATTTCACGACCAAAACAGGTAATCACTCGTTTTTCCATACAATGGTAGGGCGCATAGTATATTTTTATTAAAATTTCACTACTCCATAAGACCACCAAAAGAACAAAAGAAACAAGGCAAAAAAAATATGCCAAATGGTGATGAGTTTTGCGGAAAAGGGACAGAGTATGCCCCCTCTTAAAACTTTGAAGACTTATAATTATGTAAATTTAGAAATAAAAGAAAAATTTAAAAATTTAGGCACCGAGCAGGATACCTGCGACCTCCCGGCACTCGCGGCCAGTCGCTCTAGCCAATTGAGCTATAGGTGCAACTGTCACTCGGCCCGAAATTCCTCAATCATTCCTTCATTTATACAAACGATTTAAGGGAGGCGTACAGCGACATCTACCAGAAGACTCAGGCTTCATTAACGGCACTAACGTCTCGAATCATGTTGAAAATCGTTCAATCGTCGATTTTTTTAATTTTTCTTATATTTCTAAATTTGTAATTTACGTTAGCAGCGGTACTACTTAATACAAAATTAATTTATAATTATGTAATTATTTATTCTTTTGAGTTACTTTTTTCGCCAGTTGATCAAGAAATTGATCCTTTTTCGAGAATTCGAACTTATTGGTTTTCTTATTTGGTGTTAACATCCCTATAACTATTTTAAGTCGCGTCTGGTAAGTCTGTGCTGTACCCACCAGTTGAAAACTAATAATATTTATTTGTTTTTCTACTCCGGTTGTAACAAACCAGAATTTACTTGATTTGTTTCAAGATATGTAAACATAATTATATTATAATTCTATTTTTAAATCATCTTATTTTTCCCAAGCGCCCACGAGTGTATAATTTCACACAGGTCTTAATTATTGGAAGTGATTAAGATTTATTAGAATACCAACTTAATTTACTTAATTTAGTTATTGAAACATTAGAAAACAAAATATATTTTATTCGATCTTGAACTTTATTACAAGGTATTAAGAGATTTTAAAATTTACACTACTAGTACACCGGCTGCATTATGAGTTTGCCAAACATTGGGTTATAGCATAACACTTCTCATGTTAAGATTGTTAGCTAGAAAAAACAAACTTAAATCTACAGTTTAATCGAATATAAACAATTAGAAATTCAAACTAAATTAAACCTTATTTTTATAAGAGTATGGAATTGGTCGAATCACTGTAACTTTCAAGGACAGCAAAAACAGGTTGTAAGATTTGTCAAGTATCATGAGACCATATTTGGCAAAATAGTTTAGTATCTGTTTAGGCCTTAATTAAAAAGGGAATAGGGTATAAAATAGTAAATTCATATGTAATTAAAACCTTGGTTTTACAGTTTCAGACTCTAGTTACGAGGGGAGTGCGGGGTGGATGTAGACTCCATGAAGTCAGGGACCACGATTTCGGGAGAGGATTCTTTCTTGGGACGCGAGACTGGTCAGACGGTTTCTCTAACTGGGCAATAGGTTCTAACCTAGGTTACCTATGTTATGTCTGGGCCTGGATTGTGCTAGTATACTATTGTACTGGTTCAATCTTTGTTCGGATATGATGTATTGTGGCTTTAGGGGGGTTTAATAGTGATATTTTGTGTGTAATTTCCTAAATTCACTAGTTATTTATAGAATTCAATTTAAATCATTAGTGCAGACTTAAATTTATTAGACAGTGAAGTTTCTTGTTGTGTGTTTATTTTCATATAAATATTTTGCCATCTAGTTTATGTGATTGTACTAGTTTGAGTTTCAGTTTTAATTACCTTTTAAATTTAATGTTATTTTATTAGAATTTGATCAAGTTTCGTTGCATATTTATTGGGGTTAGACGTCTAGAGAACCTAGCCTGATCACCAAGTACAGTTGACTTGGACCTTTAAAGTGTGTAGTCGGGTCATCTTGCGATGTTAACGATAGACTATTCATTTTAAAGGCTGTCTTTTACTATTTATAATTATTTAACTGTCGATATGGGGTTGTCGACTTGCACACCGTATTTTACTGAAGAGACGGTTTAAACTCCCTGATGGCTTGATGATTTGGGATGTCTCACCAGGCATTCTAAGTTCTCAAGTTACTCAGAACTCTTTATCTATTTACTTATATATTCACACTTATTCTCAGTGAGATCTGTTGTCCCAATCCCCAGTACAGTCTCACTGAAGCACACGGGAAATAGGGTGTTAGGTTAGAAGGGCATTTCCTACCCGACGTAGTTTAGCTTTAGCCTAGATAAAGATATTTCATTGCACTTTCGAAATATCTCTACGCGATTAATTTAAATGTGGAACACGGGTTCCTAGCTTGCAAATATATCGTTAGAATAGTTGGTTAGTGTAGCTGTCAGGGCTAGGACAATTGACTAGGTTATGTATTTTAGGTTTGGTTTTTAATGTATTCATTTTATTAAATGCCATGTGTTTACCTGCTCATTTGTTAACTAGGAAATCTATTTATTGATAATATTTGGTATGGCTTAATTGGGGTAGTTATGGTGTTTAGAAGTAGTTAGGTTTGGGACTAACTAGGTTTTTTATTTTGTTAGCTAGATTGATAGTGAAGTTAGGAATTATTGTTAGGCTAAGGTATATTATATATATTTATATAAGACACTGACTAACTTACTTGACAAACACGAACAATGTTGAGTATATTTTTGTTCCTTTGTATTTCTACTGGTAGTTTTAACGTTGTGGGATACAATTAAAATAAATAACTCACAATGTATTAAAGTAAATGTAAATTCAACATATATATTTATGAATGAAAATATTTGCTTGGTCCCTCAGCAGTATGTGATGGATGCTATTCTGGTTTCTTTGGGTTCTGTTTATAAATGAACGCAACCTATTTCAAAAGAAAGAGTCCTTTTGAAATCTACTTCATCGAAAATAACGATGAATAATTTATTTTAGGCTAGGTCAAAAGACGGCCGTAGTTGATTAGTTCTCGTCAAATAGAGATACGAAATACTACATTAATAGTCTGGATAAATTAATTCATCGTATACTAAATTAATTCCAACGACAAATCAAATTATACTACAGAATACTAAAGGCTAGAGTGGATAAATTGCTTACTGCTCCTACCAGTATTTTGTATTTCCGTAAATGGTCCCTTTTGCGAATGTCCTCTCATAAGATACTGAAGTCACACAAATTATAAGTGACAATTTAATAATAAATAAATAAATGAATAATGAATTAAAGTTCCTTCTGAACTGAGTGGCGGAGGATTGGCCAGTCAGGAAAGTCGAGATCCACGGATGTGTGCGGGGAGTGGGCACTATCTTTAACCACTCGAAATAAATTATTAAATTAATTATTGAATTAATTAACTTTGACTTCAGTTGACATATTAATTATCATTATTGACCTTGACTTACTTTCATCAACGAAATTCAATACTCAACATTATTAGGGAAACTACATCTACATATTTTACTATTTCTAATTATTATTTTCATATTTTTGTAGGTTATTCCATTAAGTTTAGCTAGATAAATTACTAATTCTCTCTATGTGAAAAGGATTTGGTTTACTATTTCGGACATGACTTTGGGTTCTACAAACACACTAGAAGATCATTTTTGGCCAATTTTCTGATCCAATTCAAGATATTAACTAATTATTATGTATATTTAATAAAGTAGAGTTTTAGTAGTAGAGGTAGATTAGAATATTTCGTATTAGAATTATAATAAGTAAATTAGGTTAGGTCAAGTAAAGGTTAGGTAGACTAGGTAGGTTAGGTAGGTATATATTGGGGTAATTTAGATATTTAAATATTAAGTAATTTAATTTAGTAGTATTAGTAGTTAGGAGGGGGGGATAGCGTTACACGGTACTTTTATCTGTCAATTATATGGTCCCGCAAACGAATATAAAAGCATGTCTTATGCAATTTCAAAAACGTTTATCTAGTCTATTCTTCATATAGACCCTAAGGTTATTATGTGATATAATGCAACTGCTAACAGAGGTGCCCTGTCAACCAAACAAATAAAAAAAAACAACACTAAATTAACAAGGAAAATCAGAACTGCCAACTTAACAAACAACTGAATTCATATGGTTTGAAACAATAACAAAACTACATAAATTAATTACTGCCAACATAAGGAAAACAGCAAGTCAGTAAATGCCGCTCTTTCTTATGCTGTATTATTTAATCCCTAGTCGTAGAAAAAGTAATGTATGCAACGTTGTATAAGTAGTTCAAAAAAGTCTCATGGCTTCTTTTTTAACAAATTTCGGCTTCGCCTCAAATTGTTACACACGCCACTCACCTTTTTTGAACACTCTTATACAACTATTGCATAAAATACTATTATTTTTACAAAAACGGTAACAAAATAACTAATTACACTTGTAATACACATTTAAATACCTATGTATATATAACGATGTCTCAAGAGAGTCTTTGACCAGTGTGTGTTGCCAGTGATTAAGTACATATGGCACTGAAACGTGTTCGCTATGGGCCTCATAAGAAGGCTAGAAAAGTAGGGTCGAAGTTTTACCTAACGCTCCTCCTCGCTTCGCTCGTTGTTGTACCTACACTGACCTGCCTTAGAAGGTATGAAGATACAGGTCGAACGAAAATAACCATTCACCATTGTATACTGTACTAGGCATTAGGCTAAAAATAAGAGTATGAGGTGTTTTATAAATAAGCTTAAAACTAAACTAGCATAAGATGCATGGTATACAGTAGACGAATTCCTAAATTCCGAACATTAACAGACGATCGACTCAACTGGTTCGCTAGCCAATAAATTAGGTTATTTTAATTTGTAATAATTATTGTATTTTGTTTTGATAGTTACTATAGATTTAAAAACAGTACCTGTACCTAATAAAACGATTTTGTAGATAAAAATAGTTAAATATGAACATATTGCTGTAATAGGTGGGTAACACAGTGGTAAAAACCAGTTTTTCATACAAATGGTGAGACATCCAAGGACCACTGAGTTACTCGATTGATAGATATCAGATGTGGTTCGGTAATTACCAAAACTATCGGAACTGATACTGCAATTAAACTTCTTTCTAAATAACAATACAAAAATATGAAGTATTCCAAAATCTACATTAAAAAAAAAGTGTCAAAAAATGATGTACATGAAATGTAGAATGTCTCATTTATGAACAAATTTTTTATTTTTTTATTTTTTTTTGAACCTGACTGTGGCTTTATAGGCCGGGCCCAATAAAGCGATAGGAGTGCGCGGTTGGAGAGTAGCCTGGGGAAAATCCAGGGGAAACCTCCGGCACGACCACGCGTGTGGTTTGGAACACTAGAATACTCTAAGAGTTTGCGCTCCAGTGAGATTGGTTGAGCGGTTTCAACCGAATCTGAGGTGTGAGTGGAATCGAGCTACTGGGAGTTTTGTCGCTGGTTCACTAAACCTAGCCTAGCTGAGAAGAGTCCAGCAAGAAACTCAGCTAGACCCGATCTGGGTCGGAGAAAAAAAAACTTTATGCGTTAAGTGAGTCAATCGATATTAATGACAATAGTTGTTACGCGACTGAGGGACCCTCCTTCTAAAACGGTTATTAGTTGATCCGCCGTAGATATTTAGGTATTGTTGACTTTTCGTATAACATAATGTTCTTTAATGTAATTGAATTTTAATTGTCTTATAACTTGTCTGTATCGGCAGCGTTAATCATAATCACCTTATTTTGCCCTCGTGGCTACACCTGGCCGCCTACAGCTTGGCTTGTAGCATACAAGGTCGTTTAGACCATATGTTGATTGCAGTGAGGTTCATAGTTGAAAACACGTCTTGTTGTTATGATTTTCGTAATGCGACTTAATAAAAATAAATGTGTACAATCATTCAAGAAGCTATTTTATCGTATTAACAGTGAGGTTCAAAGTCTAATAACGTATTTATAGAAATTCAGTCAGTAAATAGAATTTTAACCGTACATAATGCTGTAAGGTTATAGAGATGGCGGTAATTAGTAATAAGCTGGTTACTGTATAATATGAGGCAATATTGAGCTATCATCATCATCACATGTATACCTGTATTATTATTTTTTTTCCACCTATAACCTGTAATGTGACATGCAATAAAAAATTCTATTCTATTCTATTCATCATCCTGACGTTATCCCGGTACAGTTGCATCCTGAAGGATGTCCGGGGTCCGCTACCTAATCCCAAGATTTGGCGTAGGAACTAGTTTTTACGGAAGCGACTGCCATCTGAACTTCCAACCCGAAGGAAAACCAGATCTTATTGGAATTAAGCTTGTCAAGTGAGTGGGCAACTTGACTGTTAGAAGTTCTCAAGCCGCCCGAAGGCCTCTAAATCGGCTTAACGACTGCTATCATAGACAGCAGCCGGAATCAACGGCTTAACGTGCCTTCCAAAGCACGGGAGCGCTCAGTTAATAACCACTCAAAGCGATCAACCATCCAATAATTGACCTAGACAATATATATATGTATATATATTTTATGATATAGGGGGCAAACGAGCAGACGGATCGCCTGATGGTAAGCAATTACCGTCGCCTATAAACACCTGCTACACCAGAGGAGTCGCAAGTGCGTTGTCGGCCTTTCAGAAGGGAATACGCTCTTCTTGAAGGTTTGAAGGTCATATCGTCCGGAAATACCGCAGGCGACAGTTCATTCCATAGTTTGGTTGTGCGAGGCAGGAAATTTCTTGAGTAACGCACAGTTTTGGACTGCCAACCATCTAAATGGTGAGGATGGAAATGCTGACGCGTAGGACGATGATGAAAAGGTGTGGCAGGGATCAATATCGAGCTATATGAGTTAAAATATGCAAACAAACATACATACTCGTAGTTCAGTGATCTTGTCGCCTAAAAGCACGGGGTACATTGCGTCTAATCTGGTAGTTCTGATTTTTTAGACTCTTATGATTTTTCCCCAATGAATAATCTAAGTTTGTGACCTCGAGCACCGAACGCAACTTTATCAAACATTTTAAAAAACCGATTATAACCCTAAAAGACTAGTTTCAGCCCTAGAAGACTATATTTTCTACAATATGAGACTATAATTGTCTCTGTAGACCAAATAGTTATCGAGATAAATCCTTTAAAAGTTTACCATTTTCTCGAACTTCGCAAATTTTGATAGGCTTTATCGCGGAAACTATTAGGTATACAGAGACAATGGGGGCTATAGTTTTTGTGCTCACCAGTTGGCGCCACTGTCGAGTAAGGTCCAGCTGTCAAAAATTGTTATTGATTATTATGGACATGAGAACGAAGTTTACATTTAAATCATATTCAATACCTTAAAACCGTACCGTAAAAATATCGAACATATCGCATTGTAGCGCGGTTCCGTTTTGTTCGGAAAAAACGAGGAAATAAGTTTCCGAAAGACAAAACTGTCTCAAACTCCTGACAGTCATTGACCCTTAACTCATATTTGCCATAATCAAGCTCAGGTACTGCAAAATATTCATATTGTTCTAATTAGATATTAACCCGCGTAGCGCCACCACAAAGAGTGACATTTGATATTTCGGAGACCCCACGCTACACTAGTGCCTCTAGCCGCTAATTCATACGCGATAGCCCTCATTATAATCTCATATTGTAGCAAATTTAGTCTACTTTAAAAACGTCCTAAGAAGGTACTATCAACAACTAGTCCTAAAGGATTATAATCGGTTTTTAGATTTTTGACAAAGTTGCGTTCGGGGCCCGAGATCACAAACTTTGTTTATTCATTGGGCCAATATCATAAACAAAACTGAAAAAAAAAACAGAACTACCGGATTTGACGCAAGCTCTAATTGACCGAGTGAAATGAAGGTCTCTGCTTCAGCTTCGACAAAAATGCTTTCGTATGTCCGAATTTCCGGATTTCCGTTTGTTCCCGTCTACAGGTCGCAATTCTCAACCGATTCTCGTGAAATTTCGTGAGCAGGTTCGATAGTCATATAGATTTTTTTTTGTCGAGACGGTTTTTGGAAATTTCCAAAAAAAAGTTTTTTTATTAACGGTTTTGTAAGTTTCTGCGGGAGAATTACGGTTCGTTCTCCTCTACAGGTCGCATTTCTCAACCGATTCTCGTGAAATTTTGTGAGCAGGTTGGATAAATATACAATTTTTTTTCGACTGGCCACGAGTGCCGGGAGGTCGCAGGTTCGAATCCTAAATATGCTCGGTGCCTAAATTTTTCAATTTTTCCTTCATTCTAAAATTTATAAAAAAATTTTTGTCGAATAAATTTTTAGAAATTAAAAAAATATATTTGTTCAACGGTTTGTTCTCCTCTGCAGGTTGCATTTCACAAACGATTCTCGTGAAAATTTGTGAGCAGGTCCAGTAATTTTATATAGATTTTTAGTGTCGAGTCAGTTTTTGGCAAAAACAATTTTTATTTCAAATATTTTGTAAGTTTCTGCGTCCGAATTTCGGTTTGTTCTTCTCTACAGGTCGCATTTTTCAACCGCTTCTCGTGAAATTTAGTTAGCAGGTTCGATATTCGTAATTGATTTTTTTATAATGTCAAATTTTGGAAATGATAAAAAAACTCACTCACGAGGTCACAGACACACAGCACACAGAGCCACTAGTGTATAAAGTTACTAGATTTAAAATGTTTATCTAAAGGGCGATACACGCTATAGTATTTGTATGTGCGCTGGAACACCAGAAATAGTTATCCGTTATCATCGCACGCGGGCTGCCTCACGTCTACATCACTATTTACACAGATCGCTTCAAGATCTCACCAGATTCAGACGTGTCCAGTCCTTATAACCACCACGCAGAGTTCAAAATAGCTTTAATAATCCAGCTCTAAAACAAAAGAATCACTTAAGCGCAATCTCTGAAGATACGAGACACGGATTTTAGAATATATTTCCTGTTGATTAGAGTTTGTTTTTCAATGTGAATAATAGCGTGCTGTGTATCGTTGGATTAAGGAGTGTACTGAATTAAAATTAAGCCGTTTTTCGCTTGAGTTGTATAAGTAAATAGTGTTGTGAACAGTTATAAAAGGAGTGAAAGAAGTGATACGCTCTTTTGTTAAATTATTGTGGTATAAGTGCTTCTGTGATATTATTTAAAATGTACACTATAGGAGGTAACAGTGTCGATATTAGTAAAGAAGTTAGCAAAGGCAGTGTTTGGAAAGAACTGCTGTTTGCTTTTATAGGTACGTTTTGTTTACATACTTATGTCTGTTTCATGTCATGGCTGATCAACATCTTAAACTGTTTGCGCATATGTGATAATCCACATCGAAAGGGACATTATGGCGGTAGGCGCTTACGTTGCAGCTATTCACTATTGTATTGGAACAGCGGCAATAAAGGCGTAAGTGCCGGCCGCCATAAGGTCCCTTTCGATGTGGATTATCACATATGGTGCCCTGTGTTGCCGGGTAAGGGTCCCGTGTGGTGCCGGGTAAGGGTCCCGTGTGGTGTCTTAGAATAGCACTTTCCCCCTTTCTTCCCGTGGGTGTCGTAAGAGACGACTATGTGAACTGGGTTTTAGTGTATTGTGGGCGGTGAGCTAGCTATCTATATCACTGCAATAGAAAGAAAGAAAGAAAGAAACATTTATTCACAGACACAAGACACACATATGACAAAAGTGATAAATGAAGAAAAACATATTATACACAAACCACATAACATGTGTGTCCCCGCGGCAGTGAAACGGACACTGGCTCAGCATTATGCTGAGGTGTCAGACACCTACAGCGCTGATTTTCAGCCAGTACCGTCGGTGACTCACGGAACGTCATACAATTGTAAAAAATAAATAAACAAAATAAAAATAACTGAAATATATAAAAAGGTAGGTATATAAATAAACCAAAAACCACCTAATACTTACATACAGCATCTGGAGTACAAAAATAGATTTGTACGGTTGGTATATTTTTGCTTCTAATAGTGCTGGATTAGGATTGGGATTTTTGGAGCGTCAACAAATAGACTTTAAGCTTACGCTTAAAGGTATACCTGCCAGGCGCCCCTTGGATAGGGGGTGGGAGGTCATTCCAGCACTTAGACGCCGCAAACCTGAAATGCCTCGGAAAGCAGCGGTCCTGTGCATAGGCACGATAGCCAATGCCTTGAACCTGCGCGCACTCTTTGACCATTTAATTTTTTTTAAATATATCAATATCACATTTTCTCCATCTTTAAACCTATTACAGTTGCTAAAACTGGGACGGATTAAATTTCATGTGCTCTGCCTACCCCTTTTGGGAATACAGGCGAGAGTTTATGTACTGTGAATATTTGTTTCTGAGTCTTGGATGTTTTCTATGTATTTAAGTATTTATATCTATTAAATATATCGTTGTCTAGTACCCATAACACAAGCCTTCTTGAGCTTACTGCGGGGCTAGTTTGATTTGTGTAAGATTGTCCTCTAATATATATATTTAATTTTATATGTGTTAACTGCTTTTTTTGTTATACCATGACGTTCGGTACCAAACATATGGCCTGCCTGAGTTAGCAGACACCATAGCCTATGAAGGCTTGCGACTGCAAAACAATCAGAAGCGCATTGCCGACCCCTTTATTAGATATAAGTATTCGTTGTATTGATACATACAAATGCGTGTCCCCCACGCTCAATGCAGAGCAAATAGTGTTATTATGGGTTCAGTTTACTGTAAGGTGGAGTTTGCATTTGTCCCACCGTTGGGACGGGTTCTGCCTTGAAACGAACCAGAGGGGCCACTACGAACTTCGAAATCCCAACTTCTTTTTTTGACGCAATAAATTTTTGGCCTTTGTATGGACAGTTGGCTGACTTGGACGACCTGCCCTATAGAAAAAAAATTATTTTCGTGTCAAAAAAAAAATTTTTTTCGTCTCAAAAATTTTTTTTCTACTTTTTCCTAATCAGAACACGATTCCGAATATGTCCTTAAACGGATCCTCACTAGTTCTGTTACACCCTGTATGTAGAAATAGGTACATGTTTAAAAGCATTTCAATCGGCAAGATTAAAAGTACTTCAATATATCGAGGAAGAATGTAATGGCAGCGACCGAGTCGTATCATGTTTAGAAATAGGAGGATGACCTTAGGGAAGGCGTACTAAAAATAGGTCATGTTTGTTTACAATGTTCATAGACGTGCTTGCGAACTCGCTAGATACTAGACTTTTGCGTACTATACTCGTCCCATGTATGTATACGAATTCCCAGGCTGCATTGTTTGCAATCAGGGAACGTTTTCGGCACGGTATAAACGGTATGGTAGCGGTATTGGATATTAATACCGCTTCGTTATGAAACATAAAGGTACGCTACCGGTACAAAATAACGATATCGCTACTTTTCGTAGATGGCATCATCATCATCATCATTTTCAGCCTGTAATCGCCCACTGCTGAGCATAGGCCTCTCTTCGAGTACGCCACTCGTCCCGATCCTGAGCTAGTCTCATCCAAGAGTGACCGTCGTGAGTGTCGTAGATGTAAAAACCTTTATTATAACGGTAGCTAACCGGTATTATTTAGGTACCGAAAAATATCGACCGTAACTTTTACAATGGGTACGTAAGCGCGACCAACAGCGAGCCGCGACTAAAGGTAGACTTCCGACTAGAGCGGCTCCGGCGTCACTAACGCAGCGACAGTAACGCGGCGATCGAGCGATAGTATTATGCAGTACGGAAACGTATGAATGAATGTTCGAACGCGGCGACTGTGTGTGCGACATAATACTATCGCTCGATCGCCGCGTTACTGTCGCTGCGTTAGTGACGCCGGAGCCGCTCTAGTCGGAAGTCTACCTTAAGTCAAGTAATCTATCGCGCCGAACGAAATTTAACAAAAATGCTGGACATAGGCTTCCCCCAAACCAACTACCAACCAATTACAAATCAACTTTATTATGGCCGATATTAAAAATATATTTGCTCAAACATAACACGCTGTGGTATAGGTTGAAGTGTCACGTTTCGGGTGCGGCTCAACGAGCGGCCCATAATGGAATTTCATACAACATTACCGGCCTAGGCCGGCAAAGTGATCGTTTTTTGTTTCCTGAACGCGCCGGGCCGCGGGCCTGCCGCCGCGCCAGAAAACAAAAGACGACGCCGGCCGCCGGCTGGTGCAGCCAATACAAAAATCGGTCACCATCTTTATGACGTCACAGCGAAGGCTGCCTCCCTCCATTTCTTAAAAACCAGTACATTCATTGGAGACAAAGGGGATCATATGCATATCAGTTTTAGGTATATAGAAGTCGTGTCGAAGAAAATCGTGAGGTGACGACTTTTTGTTGCCTCCATACATAACTTTAATCGGCTGTATCTCCGTTAATAGTACGTCTGAAAATATAGTTGAGCAACGAACTGTTAGGGAATTTAATGGTCTTTAACTTTGTCGTACAATGGAACGAAAATGTCCTTAGCGTAAGAGACATAAGGGAAAAACTGAAAATGATAAAAATTTTGCCTCCACCCCCAAGTCAGCACAGGGTCCTGGATGTGGAAAACTTAGTGTGCCCCCAAATCATCATCATCATTATCAGCCTGTGTCAGTCCACTGCTGGACATAGGCCTCTCCCATGGCACGCCCCTGAGCTCGGTCTTCAGCTCGTCTCCTCCAATCCCTGACCACTGCCTTACGAATATCATCGCCCCACCTAGTTACACTACCCTACACTGCGTTTGCCGACACGCGGTCTCCACTCAAGTACCAGTCTGCCCCAACGGCCATCGGTTCTGTGGCATATGTAACCTGCCCACTGTCACTTCAGCTTACCAATTCGCTGAGCTATGTAGACATAGACATAGAAATATTTTATTTAACATCACAAAGCATGACTTAACAGTAGCAGTTACATGTACAAATATCTTAAAATTAAACTTAACATGTTAACATAAAATAATCATACGGACATAATTATGTGATGCTAAAAAGGGGCTTGCCTCAGCATAATGTTGCAGCAAGTTCACTACAACGCTGGTTTTCAGGCAGACCCTGGTAACTACAATAAAAAAAAATATCCATTGCTCGCTATTGTTCGGAAATGAAGTGTCTCATCTCATTTATGAATGAATGTAACCTATGTAATCTATGTCGGTAACCTTGGTTCTCTGACGAATAACTTTGTTCCGGATGCGATTCCTAAGAGGAGCCCTGAGCATATCTCTCTCCATAGCTCGAGCGACCTTAAATTGGTGGACAAGACCCACAGTAAGTGGCCACGTTTCGGCTCCGTATGTCATTACAGGCAGGACGCACAATTTTTTTTTATACAACGCCGGTGGCTAACAAGCGTACGGTCCACCTGATGGTAAGCGAGCACCGCAGCCTATAGACGCCGCAACTCCACAGGAGTCACGTGCGCGTTGCCGACCCTTTATAAGATTTGAGGATGCACTGTAAATAACACCGTAGAATTCAATCAATCAATCAATCAATTTATTTCTAAGAATATGGTACATTGAAAGTTAGTAGAAATGTGTTAGTTCAGCATATTCTGCCAACATCGGCGTAGAAATATTTTGAGAAAATTAGTTGATAATATAATTAATGACATTAATTAACATTGACTATTGCGAAGTATTATTCAATTATAAATAAGTAATATTAACATTCTGATTGAAATAACAATTATTATTAACAAATTCTCAGTAATATTATTAAATGTGAAATAAATTTATTACAATTCTGATGAAACTAATTAATACTTCAAATTCGTTATTCGTCATTTAAAAATTCAGTCACAGAATAAAAACATTTATTTAGCAACCACCTAAACATTTTATTTTCAAATTGATGTGTTTGTAGTGTTTTGTAATTTTCAATTCAATTAACTTCGTACACTTTTCAGGTATAATATACATAACACTGGATTAATTGTGTCGGGTCTAAAATGTGCCAAATATCGCGCAATCCTCAACAAAGGTGAATTCATTTCAATTTCACGCGATCAAGTCCCGTTTTACCAATAATTAAGTGTGAAATTTATCTGTAACATTTCAGGCGTGGAGCGAGCCTGCAATGTTTTTTTTTTTTATTCATACGTGACCTTACTCCCACAAGATGGCTCTCGAGGCACAGGCAGACCGAAAAAGAGATGGCGGGACGACCTTGATACATTTTGTACGGATAGGAGCTGGCACACGACCGAAACGAGTGGCGAAAAGGAGGAGAGGCCTTTGCCCAGCAGTGGGACACTATATAGGCTACAAAAAAAGTGACCTTAAACCCCTTCCGAGACCAATATGCGGCGCGTAATGTCCGCTCTTCCGGTCATTTTTGAGAAAGATATTTTTTGATTGTTAACCCTGCCCTAACAATAGACGGTAGGTTGATAACCCTAGATAATGTACTGCTCGACATTGACCATAATAACTGTAGCTGAATCAACTCGCACTGAATGCGGAGCGGAGCAATTCACAAAGTCGGGCTGCGTTTGCGCAAGCCACTGTAAGCGAGCGCTAACGCTTTAGAGTGAACGCTGCGACTAAAATTTATTTAAAACTTTTTAAATGGCAACTATAATATAAAGAAATAAAGAACAAGAAAGAAAGAATCATTTATTCACAGACACAGAAGACACACATATTACAAAAAAAAAACAACAGAAGAAATCAAACCACAACATAATATCTACGTCAAATGTGTCAAACGTCACTTAATTGACGTGTCAATGGAGACAAACATTGCTTGATCCTTTACGGGTCAGAGACAGGATACAGCAAATCGTGTCATAGTACATTATTCCGCTTGAATTGATAATTCCATAACACTCAGAATATTGAAATATCATAAATTTTCTTTCTGGTAATGTTATCGCATAGTATGTACTGAACTATGTAGTACGAACATTTTATTTTGTTGCCCAAGTATCATTATTGTTTTGTTACATTATACACAGTGTTGCACCGCGTGATTTTTTTTAATTTACCGCTCTTTTCTAGTCTGGCTAAGACTATCAATACTTGAATTTGAGCGCTCATGGCTCACCGGCGCCCGCGTGCCGCGTGAGGTATCCGAGGTTAGGTAGGTTAGGCAACGTGGGCGGGGATCAGTCCTTAGATGGGTTACTAACAGAGCGCTCCCGTGCTCTGGAAGGCACGTGAAGCCGATGATCCCGGCTGCTGTCTATGATAACAGTCGTTAAGCCAAGTTAGAGGCCTCAGAGCGGTTTGAGAATTTTTAACAGTCAAGTTGCCCACTCACTTGACAAGAGGGGTCGAAGTTGCACCACGTCCGTAGGGACGAGTACCCCCCATTTGCCTACACGTGACCACTGGATGGTGCTAAATGGTGCAATAAAAATTGGCAACATAATTGCCATACGATAACATAAATAAATACTTTAATTCAACCACCTAGCGCGAATCTCTTGAAGTTGGTCAAAACATTTCGCTAATGGCACTCACGCACAACCACACTACCAAAAGGGGTAAACAGGACACGGGAAATTCTATTCAAGTGTCACATTTAACAATAGTAGGTTTAAAGCGGGAAGAAATGTGATATGTTGATAGCCTATCGCCCACAACACACTACAACCCAGTTCCCATAGTCTCTTACGACATCTACGGGAAGAAAGGGGAAATTGCTATTCTAACCCAGCACCACACGGGGGTTCGCTATTAGTGAACACAGATTATGAATTATTAGGAATTGTTAATATATATTTTTTGTATATGTAATTGACATATCCCAGAATCACTAAAGAATTTAAATGCGATTACCGCGACGCCTATGTAAGCTCACATTTTTTATGTTTCTCTCTAAGTGAATTACTTCACATCTGTTTCGGCACTGTTTGGTCTGTTAAGTAGTATAAAGAATTATTGTAACACACATGTAATGACTGTTAGTTGCAAAAAAAAAATAGGAATCAATAGGTCAGATTATAATGGTGATAGGTCAAATAGTGACAGGTTAAGAATAGCGAACTAACTATGAAGGCGGCTTCTTAAGTGCCCACAATTGCTCCAGATTACAGGGCTATTATTCAGTTTACTGGTCATTTTGCGACGACCAGTATAAATCTGGCCACCGATTACTCCTACCAGTTACGAGTCTACAGATCTGATCAAATTGGACTTATGTGGACGAAAGTAAACGTTTGAATAGTGAATCTTATCTATCTACAGGCTGTCAATTTGCGTCAGCTGGAGAACTGGGACATAAATGTCCAAGGTCAATATTCATTCGTTCTAAATTAAGTTTTTTTTCTGTGATCCTCTGTTAAACAACAAATCGGAACTAATAAATAATAAATAAAACAATAAATATTAGAGGACAATCTTACACAAATCGAACTAGCCCCACAGTAAGCTCAAGAAGGCTTGTGTTATGGGTACTAGACGACGATATATTTAATAGTTATAAATACTTAAATACATAGAAAACATCCAAGACTCAGAAACAAATATTCATGCTCATCACACAAATATTTGCCCTGACCGGGATTCGAACCCAGGACCGTCAGCTTCACAGGCAGGTGCACTACCCACTAGGCTAAACCGGTCGTCGAACTAGAGCTACTGACGTGAACCTTTGTAAGACCTAACTGCATTGGCCTTTACAGTCACCAAAAATTAATGGTGATGTATTTTACGTTCAGGTTCGCTTTAATGCCAATTAGGCACTGGTCCCTGTCATAGTAATTTTACTCGTTTTCTCGCTCAAGCGAGTAGAAATACTATGTGTTTACTTGCTACTCGCCGGCGGTGGGACCAGTGCCTTAAGTAATGATTTAGATTAGATTTAGATTTTGATTTATTTATTTCATAATATAACAATACAATATAAATTATACTAAGTCAATTTATACGACTTTATATTATGATCGTCAAAAAAATTATGAAATGTCAAAAATTATAATAATAATAATAAAATTAAATTATACAACAATTATCAAAATTGTTTAAATAATGATCATACTACTAAAATCACATCATTTATAACAATAAAAATCCGCGTCAATAATATAATGTCGAAAACTTAAATAATTAATGGTTAAACAAACTTACCTGAAGTGAAGTTTGGCCATAATTATACGAGACGTTACATCCGAAGAGATTTAATATTCACTAGGTAGTACACTGTTTAATGTACTAGGCATCGAGCACAATTTTTAGATAAGAAAATAAAGTCAATTGATCCTCTCGTTTCCGCCGCCGCGCCCTCTATCGAGCGCGCGCACAATCTTCATTATTTTAGAGTATTATAATATGGTTTCTACTCTGCGAAATATTGGGATGAATGGTAAAATGTAATAACTAATTACTATTCATATTGGGTGGGACGGGACCTTAAATCTCTTCGGATGTAACGTCTCGTATAATTATGGCCAAACTTCACTTCAGGTAAGTTTGTTTAACCATTAATTATACTATCGACGTAACATCCTCGAGATTTAATATTCACTAGGTAGATGTTTAGCGCCCTTTTCGCAGAGTTGGATGAAACTAAAGCAAAAAACACTATTCTCATCACAAGATATTTTTATTAGCTTCATTAATTAAACTATATAAAAGTTTGGCATAATCATACATTATAAACAGCTTCAGCAAAGGCATTGTCGGCACTATCTTCAGTTATTAGAGGTCTATTGTAAAACTTTGAAAATACTAATGAGTTCCCAGACCAACCTGCGGTTTTCCTTATCATCTCAACTGACAGGCCTTTACGATTAGCCGCTGAGGTAGCAGCATGTCTTGTGCTGTGCGCACAGAACACGTCCGTATCAATCCCACTGTCAGACATCGTCTTTTTTATCCAACGGCTAATAGTACTGGAACTAGCATTATGTATTGGTCTTTTTGTAGTTAACAAGAGTCGCTCCGTATTGATAGTACCTCTAAAAGTTTGTGTCCTATCTATATATACCAACAATGTCTTGGCTGGACAGATTTCTTCTTTATTAGGGAAGAAGGGTAAAATAAGGCACGGTGTTGGCCTTCCGGGAGCAGATGTTTTTATTAAATCATCAATAATTATTTTAATATTGCCTTCATTGATCTGAATATTAGAAAGCTTAATCAACGATAACGTCTGTACTCGTTGTGCAGTCGACAATGCAAGCAGAGTTACGGTTTTTCGTGTTAATAGATCAATGCTTATATCTTCATTAGGGTAAAGAGTCATTAAATGATCCAAAATTGTATTTGGGTCCCAAGTGGTTTGATATCTTGGAAAACAGGGTTTAGTTTTGTAAACTCCCTTTAAAAACCTGGAGACATGTTTATCTTCACTTAGTGATTTTCCTAAAATTAAAGATAGCGCTGACCGGCAAGTATTTAAGCTTGAATAGCTAGCTCCCCTTTGGTATTGTTCGGTTAAGAAATTTAATACTATAGAAGTGTGGCCTGAGAAGTAATTTATCTTATTGTCTTTACAATACAGCCACCACTTATACAAAACACAATTATACTGCTTTAATGAATTTGCAGATAAGGATGAAATCATTATGTCAATAGTTTGGGGCATTAACGACTGTCTAGAAAATGCTTTCCTGATAATAGCATCGCCACCAGGGTAAGTTTCCTCCAGAGTGGGTGGCAAGTCCTGAAAGGCGACAGAAGCAGATCATTATTAGGCCCCAAGAAAATCGGTTCTGACTTCGACAAAGCTGTCAAAAGTGAAAACCATGGTTGGCTAGGCCAGTAAGGAACGACAATTATGCCAGTTGCTTTATCGGCAATAATTTTATTTAGGCATCTTAGGATTAACGAAAAGGGCGGGAACGCGTAGAAAAAATAAGAATTCCAATCAAGCGTGAACGCATCAATATTGAAGGCATCTGGGTCTGGGAGCCATGAGATATATTTCTGACATTTAGAATTGATTCGAGTGGCGAACATATCAACATCAGGGATACCAAATCGATCAGTAATTTGGGAATAGGCATCCTCTGATAATTCCCACTCCGTATCGATATTGGTGCGTCTTGACTCTCGGTCGGCCTCCCTATTATCTCTAGACTTTATGTAAGATGCAAAAATGAATAACTTGCGACTTTCGCACCACTGCCAGATTCTACGAGTTATGTCATTAAGATGCACGTATTGCACCCCACCCATCCTATTTATATATGAGATTGCGGTCATATTGTCAATTCTAAGTAAAATTTCTGCATTACGCACATCCTTGGCAAAACACTTAAGCCCTATAAAAGCGGCCTTAAGTTCTAAAATATTTATATGGTGATCTTTTTCGATGTCATTCCAGAAGCCGTGAGAATGTTTGCCATTACAGTAGATGCCCCAACCAGTAAGCGAAGCGTCCGAAAATATTTCCAACGAATATTTACATAAACGAATCGGATTCTTAATAGTCATTATGTTTTCCTGCCACCATCTTAAATCTGGTTGAATTTTTTCAGTTAAAGTCATGTGACTATCATAGTCTTCATTAGAATCTTTTAACGCAAGAAATTTCTCCCTCTCTAATCGTTTGGTGTATACCCAGCCATATGATACAGCCAAACAAGCAGAGGTGAGAGAACCAAGAAAGGTAGCAAATTCTCTGATCGTTAATGTTTTTCGTTTGGAAATATTGTTGGATTGGTCAAAAATACTTTTTCGTTTCTTGTAGGGCAACTCTAGGCTCATATCACGAGAATTTAATTCAAACCCCAAAAAAGTACATTTCTGACGAGGCAATAGTTTACTTTTTTTGTTATTAATCACGAATCCGATTTTCTCTAACAGGGATACGGTTTCTTGGACGCAATTCTGGCATTCGGCATAATTGCGGCCAATGCATAATATATCGTCTAGATATATTACTAGCAGTAAGCCTTTACCTCTCAGATGTGTAATGACTGGTTTCATTAGTTTAGTAAAGACATACGGCGCTGAGCAGAGCCCGAACGGCAAACACGTAAACTCATATATGTCATCAAATTTGAATCTTAAAAACGGTCTGCTTGATTTATGAATCGGAATCAGAAAGTACGCCTCTTTAAGGTCAATAGTTGCTAGGTATCCAAACTTAGGAACCAGCTTAGTGGCAGTACGGATATCCTCCATCTTGAAGTGATGGTGGTCAATGAACTTATTCAGTTTTTTAAGATTAAGTATGAATCTAAGCGACCCATCACTTTTAGGAGTAAGAAAAAAACTGGATAGAAACTGTACTGGAGAGTCTTTACGTTTTACAATAGCTCCGCAATCGAGTAGCTTTGCAATAGCAAGTTTAAGATTCTCATTGTCTGTATGGGAAGAAATTGAGTTAATTGGTTCAAATTCTTGTACAACTGTCGAGTTAAAAGGAATTTTATATCCTACGACATATTGTAGTACAACCGGATCATTCGTTATATCGCGCCATTGATCAATGTAAAACTGGAGTCTACCTGCGTGTTGCTGTACCTCTATTGATGTTTGCGTGGCTGCCGGTTGTCTCTCTTGGACGATGGAGGTTGATATCTCTCCGAAGTCGTGCGCCGGGGATGTTGTGGAGGAGCGCGATTCCGGTACCCACCCGGCTTGTTCGCTCTCGAACCCTGTTGCCTGGGTGGGGCCTTCCAGTTTCCCTGGCGCGATGTATATTTCTTTGACGTAGAAGGAGTAGCAGTGTATGATCTTTTAATTTGAAGTCCAGACTTCTCTGCTGTCTTCGAGGCCTTGATTTTTTCGCCGAGATTTTCTCCAAATAAATATGAGTCTCTCTTCACGTCCTGCATCATATTTGTGAACTTTTTATCCAAACTCGGTAGAATGATTTTTCTTCGGCTATTAGTGTTCTCGGAGTGAAGGTCAGCTAACAGCTGACTGATATCGGCAATCTGCTTTATGATAGCAAGTTTGTCCATCTCATCTGAGATTAGCGAACCAGCAAGCTTGGAAAGGCCTGCAATAGCAAGTCCTAGGTGGTTTTGGGCCTTTTCCATTCGTTTATCTCTTTGCCTGGATGATTCAGACATCACGGCTGCTATTTCGGCATTTAGTTTAGGAGCTTTAAGTAATTTAAAGTTTTCTGGGACCAGGAATTTCTCTATCAGCTCTTCCTTCTGTTCCTTACCTAAACCCTCAACTACTATTCGCCCCCAACGTTTAGCGATTTCTTCAGGGATTTTTGGCCCAAATATCTCCTCTTTTTCCTTTGACCCACCTAGCGCATCCAAAATGTTAGCTGGTAGTTCAACTGACTGCGCTTCCGGCATTGAAGTACTTGTGCCGGCGACAGGTCCTGGAGTGGGCGCTTGGGATGTGGTTGGTATAGCCTGGTTAGCAGCCGAAGGCCCAACCGCTGCAACTACTGACTTCACTTCCTCTGCATTGGAATAATCAGATACTAAGGCCTCGGGGTCATCTTCGTAGTCGGAATAAACACCCGCTGCCGAAGAGTTGCATTCGGAAACTGTAATAATATGTTGCAATGTAACTATACCATTGCTGGCATGTATATACCTTAGATATTGCTGGGTCGTCGTGTTATGTACATACTTCGACATGATCTGTATATTAATAGGATATATTACTTCCGGATCTGTATTCCCGGCAAATAAGGTCGTAATCGCATCACGACTCAATATAAAGAAGTAATTATAGACCGTAACCGCATCACGGTTCCAAATAACTTATTGTACATAAGTCGAGGTAAGTATTGCAAGTTTGAGATGAAAATTTGTTGTCCGACTAATCCGAAAGAGACTGTTTATAGTCATTGATTGCAATCTCGTTGCAATTCAAGACTAAAGTTATTGACCGTAATCACGTCACGGTTCTAAATAACTATAATTATTTGTGTTTATATAGTAGTCATGATTGCAATCCCGTCGCAATTCGAGACTTAAGTTATTGACCGTAATCGCATCACGGTTCTAAATAACTATGGAGCACATTAAGTAACAACGCCTATTTCATTATTCACATTTTTTCATATACAACTTGTGTCTTCCTTGTTGGCAATAGTCACGCGTATCAAGCACACACAAAAATGCATCTTATTCAATGGGTAATTGGGTGATAACAAATGCCTACGGTATAAAATCGTTGAGCATTATCATTGTTACTTTTTTACAAAATATGCGGTAGGTGGCGGGTAGCAGCGACTCAACGATCGCGCGGCGCACCACAATGCTTGCGCGCATCAAAATATTGAAGAAATATTACACTCGTATTAACTAAAAGGTGTACTGGAACTCACCTTCGTTGTCACTATAGGAATGGCGCCGGTCTTCGAGGCTTCGTTTTAGGCGTTTTATTTTGCGTCGAATATCTTCCGATCGTCGTCTTTTCCTTTTCCCCATATTATCGAGATATTCTTTACACGTATACACCAATTAGACACCTGAAATCCCTAGCTTTGTATTTTAATGTAATAATTTTAAACGAGAGTGTACTGCGATGCCTGCACAAAAAAAGCGAATGAAGATTGTGCGCGCGCTCGATAGAGGGCGCGGCGGCGGAAACGAGAGGATCAATTGACTTTATTTTCTTATCTAAAAATTGTGCTCGATGCCTAGTACATTAAACAGTGTACTACCTAGTGAATATTAAATCTCGAGGATGTTACGTCGATAGTATAATCATCAGTCACAATACATTAAAATTAAAATCAAACAAAACTATAATTTAAAAATTCAATGTCAAACAAATTTCATTTCCATGAAGTCATTTACAGAATAAAAAGAATTTTCCAATAAAAAGATTCTAAGTTGGCGTTTAAATGCTTCGTCAGATGTTTCATTTTTTAATTTGGTGGGTAGATGTTCGTAATACGTTGGTCCTATAACGCGTGGGTTTTTTTCCGAAAGTGCCATGCGACGCGGGACTTTTTTTTTTTTTTTTGAACCTGACTGTGGCTTTATAGGCCGGGCCCAATAAAGCGATAGGAGTGCGCGGTTGGAGAGTAGCCTGGGGAAAATCCAGGGGAAAACCTCCGGCACGACCACGCGTGTGGTTTGGAACACTGGAATACTCTAAGAGTTTGCGCTCCAGTGAGATTGGTTGAGCGGTTTCAACCGAATCTGAGGTGTGAGTGGAATCGAGCTACTGGGAGTTTTGTCGCTGGTTCACTAACCCTAGTCTAGCTGAGAAGAGTCCAGCAAGAAACTCAGCTAGGCCCGACCTGGGTCGGACTGACTCATCCCGGTGTGCGGCGGTACCGGGACGAATAGGGACTATATGTGTCACTGTTGTCGCGATCGCGCGGTGGACGTCCCCGCCGGCGGGAGACGCGGGACTGTTCTGAGTCTACCTGTAATGTAAAACATCTTTCCAGCCAGCATCCCGTTCTTCACACAAGGGATCGAAACCGACGCGCTAACATCGAGCGCGCACGCTGGTCACTTCGCTTCCAACGTGTCGGGCCAGGTGCTGGGCACGCACGTGCCGTGGGGCACCACCGCCCACGTGCTAGCTGCTGCGGCGTCCGCGCCTGCGCTGTGCTGTGTCATAGAGAGGTTTGGGAGGAAGGTCGGGATATTTATCGTCAGTTTGGTGCAAGGGGTAAGTGTTTAAGTATGTATGTGGGATTTTTCAGTCCATTTTAGCGGATCCTTTGTCAAAGGCTGCAAGGTTTGTATACGGTTTTTTTGGAAATAAGTATACAAATTTTGTGGTTTTATTATTAGTTTTTTTTTTTAATTACATCTAAGAAGTTGTAATGTAGTTAGAGGCTTGCTGGAGCTGACATCGTCATCTTGACGAAAGCTTCGAAATAAATAAAGATAAAAAAAAAAAAAGTATGTATGTATGTATGTATGTAAGCACTTTATTGTACACAATAACAGGTTAAAACAATATACATGTCACATAAGATTAGAGTACAAAGGCGAATTTATCCCTATGAGGGATCTCTTCCAGCTAACCATTGAGGGATTGAGTGTATAGTGGGAAAATGAGATAGACAAACTTACACAGTGTACTAAAACTTTTCAATAAGGAAACTTATAGCTAAAACCAAAACCAAATAAATATATAACAACTATAACATATAATAAATACATATTATAAATATATACGTATTTAAATTAATATACATAAATAAATATATATAGTATTCAACCAAATCACAAGTTGGAGAGCCACAATTTCTTTAAATTACTCTTGAGTGAGGCGACAGACTGGGACTGTCTTATTGACAAGGGCAACTAAGTATCATCGCTACTCTTAGCGTAGACGATGGGTCAGCAACCTTTTAGCAGCCAATGGCCACTAGTACTTAGCTAACAAAATACAATCTATCAGACAAAAGGTAGGTACTACATTGTCGGTTGTCAATAAGGAGGGCCACGGGTCGCCTGTTGCCGATTGCTGCCGTATAGACGAATAGAAACAAACCCCTTTATTCATAAACGTCTATCAAAGCTATATTAGTTAACTAGCCGCTAAAGCCGCTGAAACAGTGACAACAGACATTTTAGTTAGCAGAGGTTTGTTAACTTTTATGAATAAGGGGGTTAGGCCATTCTACTTTTTCATGTACATAATTTTCAGACACCTTTCTTATAAATGCAAGTGTTGGAATACTTGTCCCTCACATCATATTTTTGTAGTGTTATTTAGAAAGAGGTTTAATTGTATCACTTCCTATAGTTTTGGTAATTAACGAACCACAGTTAATATCCATAAATCGAGTAACTTAGTGGTTCTGGGATGTCTCACATGGTTTGGTTTTTACCACCATTTATAACAATAAGTTAATTTTTAAGTATTTTCGCCTATAAATTCCTTTTATTAGGTTCAGGTACTATTTCGAAATCCTATTTTTGTACATTAATTCAATAAATATCTTGGTTTTTTTTTTGTAATAGAAAACTGGTCATGAAAAAGTAGAATGACCCACTGACTTACAGTTGCTCGCCTTCTACTCGAGTCTCGAGACATGATTGCTTGTCACAACTTGCTGGGACAGTTTGAAGCCGATTATGGTAGTTAAACGAACATTAACATTGTTTCCGCCACCTGTGTACACATCTGTAAATTGTAACAATAGTAACGCACTCAGTCTCAAACTTGCAGAATTTATGATGTTCGTCCCATTTAGACCTTTAGGGGATGAAGTTCGAAAACAGTTGAATGTAATATGTAATGCGTACGACAAGCGCCCGTGGCATATCGAACAGCGCACTTGTGCGTAAACACGGCCTGTTGTATCCTAAATTCTATTAAAGGTCTTGTAGGTTCCATATCAAAGGCGATTGTGAGCTCCGGTAGCTAGGCGGTTTTTCTTTTGAACATGACTGTGGCTTTATGAGACACAGGAGAGTGGTCTGGGAAAAATTCAGGGGAAACTGCCGATACGACCACGCGGGCGGTTTAAGCACTGGATTATTCTAAAAGTTTGCGCTTTAAGTACATAGTGAGATTTGTTGAGCGGCGTCAACCAAATCTGAGGTGTGAGTGGGGTGAGTTTTGTCACTGGTTCGCTAAACGTAGCCAAGAAAAGTCCAGTAAGAAACTCAGCCAGGCCCGACCTGGTTCGGACTGACGCTACCCGATATGCGGCGGTACCAGGACGAATAGGGACTATATGTGTCTGTGTTGTCGCAATCGCGCGATCGGCATCCCCGCCAGCGGGAATGCCTAACCTAGTGGTTCAAGCATTCGGCTGTCAAGCAGCAGTCGTGGGTTAAAACCCCGACTTGTACCAATTAGATTTTCGAAATGATCATTTGATATTTACCGTTGGTTTTTCGGTGAAGGAAATTATCTAGAGAAAACGTGTATACATCTGCTAAGAAATGTGTGGTCCTTAAGTCGCACTGGTGTGTGGGACTGCCTGTTCCCTCTCATCTATGAGAGGAAGTCTGTGCCCAGCAGTGGGACGTAGGCTGATGATAATCATAGTTCCATTGACCAGACAATTTGATTATTTTAAACCATTTCAGATATCCTGCATACCTCTCCTCCTGGACCTCAATGAAACCACCACCATAATTCTACATACGCTAGCTGGCGTAACATCCGGCGGGCTCTTCACAATATTCCCCATTTACATTAGAGAGATCAGCTCCACTCGGCAGAGGGGTCTAGCGCTATCTTTGTTCATCCCGATGACGGCGGCGGGGTATCTGATGAGGCTGGCAGCGGACTTTGATACACTTGTATTTCTGATGGTCGGGCTGGTGGTCTTCCAAATGATGATGGTGTTTTGTTTGGTGGAATCGCCGAGTTATTTGGTTATGATCGGGGAGGATGAGGTGAGGATTGAAATTTTTATTTCATTGTTTTCTTTTAGCCACAATCAAATGTTTATTGTGTAAACCTCAAGGGCTCTTTTACAAGTCATACAGCAATATAGGCATTCTGACATGACAGCAGAATAGTGTTAATTAACAACAGACTAATATATGAACACATACGTAACGGGAGATATGATGATAATGATGATGATGTCAGTCCATGTATAAGTCTCAAATTCTAGGGCGTTTTCTATTTTCGAAATTCCAAATTATTTATTTCACATAATTCTAGCACTGCAGTGGTTCAGTCAAAAATTTTCTTATTACTTTTTTGAATGTTAAAATTCTGGTTTTTGCAATCATTTATCATTTTACATTTAATCCCTGATAAAGAAACAAACTGTCCATATTTTTTATCCCACTATTCGACGTTTCATTTTGTATGGACCGTCACGTAGTGGAAACCTAAATTTATGGAAAATATGGAAACAATGAGGAGGTAGCCCCTAAACGTGGTCTATGAGACTTCTTGAAAGTAAGCATGGCCCAAACCAAATACCTAAATAGCGTAAAGAGTCTAATATTTTCATTGTATCTAGTTGACATATTTCTTGCAGAAAAGCATATCAAACGATTCGACATGTTTTGTTTTCTTGTGTAACTACACATTGTAAATACCTATTGTTATTTTTTCCTCGTTTTTCTTTCAATTCTCTTTTGTTGTGTACCATTTACATTTACTTAAGTAGGTTAAGTAGTATCATTGTAATAAGTATATTTTGGAGAAAATGACTGACTGTCGAGTTTCTTTCGGCGTTTCTTCTCGGCAGTGGTCTCTTGAGAAACGCTAGTAGTTTTTGACTTGTAAAAGTGCCTTTGCGGCCTACTTGCAGAATAAAGTTCATTTATTTCATTTATTTATTATAAGATAGTGTTGTTTCAGCGAGCGAAACGGAACGTATCCAGACTGAAGTGTCTACCGGAGGAGCATCCAACAGTGCTGGAAGAGATCACCAGCTTGAAGGACGAGAGCGACAGAGCGCGAGCCGTGGGGAGGCTACATACTATAACGATAAGTAAGCAGCAACGACTTCTTAAATCAAAAAAGAGCCGACAACGCGCTTGAGATTATTCTGGAATCGCAAGCATCCATAAGCTAATAGAAAAGTAGATTTTTACTATTTCTGTGGCAAACAAGCGCCTGATGTTTATTGGAGTCCATAGCCTATGGATTCACATGCACATAGCTGTACACTCCCTTCTTCAAGCATCCTTCTTGACTTCGAGTACGCTAATGGATGATACCCACACGTTTTCCGACCCAGCTATTACCTATACTGGCTAAGTAGCTTCCGGTGGTATGGGTCATTCTACTTTTTCATGACCAGTTTTCTATTACAAAAAAAAATTATGACATGTATCAAATTAGTGTATAAAAATAGGATTTCGAAATAGTACCTGAACCTAATAAAATGAATGTACCGGTAAAAATACTCAAATATTAACACATTGCTGTAAAAGGTGGGTAACACAGTGGAAAAAACCATTTTTCCATACAAATGGTGAGACATATAAGGAGCACTGAGTTTCTCGATTTATGGATATTAGCTGTTATTCGTTAATTACCAAAACTATCGGAAGTGATACTTCAATCAAACCTCTTTCTAAACAACAATACAAAAATATGAAGTGAGGCCCAAGTATTCCAAAATCGGCATTAAAAAAAAGTGTCTGAAAATTATGTACACAAAAATGTAGAATGGCCCGTATATCATATAAATCTATACAGTTACCTACAATTTGCACTGCTGAGCACATCATTTGTGCCATTGTCAGTAAGCAGGACGCTAATACAGAACTGCATCTTCTGCGAATGATTACTTCAGCGCAAAGTAAACCGACAGTATCCCGTCAAGTGAGGAACCGTCTCCGACATCAGCAGTGCCAGTGCGTCCATACAACTCGATTCCCATCAGCTTGCCTAATGTTCAGCCAGTCCAATCCTCTTACTATGGCTCATGAAGAATAAAATAGGATAATTATTTCCTATACTTTTCTCTCTCTTTCTAATTTCATAATCTAAATAACGCATTAATTGTAATTTTGCTGATATCGGAAACTTAAATTGTACTCTTGATTATTGTTATACTGACCTGGTATCTTAACTTAATGATGTTGCACGCCTGTTATTGAGATACAGGCAGGACTTGCGTCATCTAACTTTATGTTCTTATTAATGTGTTAGCTTAGTATCTTGTTGGTGTGTTAAATAAAATAAATAAATAAATAAAATAAATAAATAAATAAATAAATACACTAAAGAATATTTTTGACGCACCGCCACTGGACATTAGTAAGATCACGTCATCATCATCATCATCATCATCATCATCATCATTTCAGCCGAAAGACGTCCACTGCTGAACATAGGCCTCCCCCAAGGCTCGCCATTTAGACCGGTCCTGTGCCGTTCGTTTCCACCGGATTCCCGCGACCTTCACCAGGTCATCACTCCACCTTGTCGGAGGCCTACCGACAGCTCGTCTTCCGGTGCGTGGACGCCACTCAAGCAGTTTCTGGCCCCATCGACCGTCAGTCCTGCGAGCAATGTGCCCTGCCCACTGCCACTTAAGTCTCGCAATTTTGAAGGCTATGTCGGTGACCCTAGTTCTGCTACGGATAGCTTCATTCCGAAGATCACGTCAAAGAACAAAATACCAAATATAGATACCCTGCTAAATCAGCCTAGCTAGGATAATCGCGTTTATGTTGGACATATAGCATTCGTCCCTTACAAGCAAGTATGTAAGTGCGAGAGAGACGAATGCTATATGTCCGACATAAACGCGATGATCCTAACTAGGCAGGAAGTCGCCAAAGACTTTAATTTACGGGCTGAGAACTTCACACTCTTAGATTAGATTAGATTAGATAATTTATTTCATGATAAGGAATTACATTATAAATTTGCACACATGTCAAAATTACAAGAATTGTTATCATGATCGTCATAACAGGAAAAATAAAAATAACATAATGTCAACTAGAGTAATACAAAACACGATAAAAATAAATGCATCTTCCATTCGGAATCGTCAGTCAGATAAACAATAATAATGTCCATTACAAAATACAAATCAGTTGAATTCAAATTGAGTTATAATTATTTACATGTCAGTAAGCTAAGATCCATATACTCTTTAACCGAGTATAATGGATTTTCCAATAAGAGGCGTTTCAGGCGGCGTCGAAATGCTTCGTCAGATGGTTCAAGTCTAAGATCAGCGGGCAGTCGCTCGTAATAGGTGGGCCCAATGACACACACTGACATGTATATATGGGTGTGTCATCTTCAAGGTTCCTCTGGGTGCTGATTACGAAAACGACATTCATTTTCAAATCCAAGATGGCGGATATTTATTTTTCATAAATCCGTATAGGTGTCATATTCGAGGTTCCTCGGGGTGCCGATTACTATAATACAAACATACGGGTCAAGCTGAGAGACTCTTTTTTTGTAGACGGTTAAAAATGGCTCTTAGAATGCGGGAAGCCTCGGGAAAAAGTTAGCGAATATCTAAATATCTTCGCTGATGGTTTCGTTCTTCCAGTTAAAAACCCGATATGGCGCGACGCCACCAAAATCGGTCTGATACTGCACACGGTTGTGATCCTCGGCGGCAGCGTCATATTCCTCGACCAAGAGAAGACCTTGCTCCAACTCCAGTCCACCGCTGACCCTGACAGGATCCTGACCCTGGGCAGCTTATGCGCGGGCAGCGTGGCGTGTGCTGCTCTCATACGAGTGCTGGAGAGGAGAGTATGTATAAAAATAAATATAAGATAAAGACAAAAAAATATATATTGCACACAAAAACATAAAGATATATAAAATGGAACTTTTTCTGCTATTCAGAAAGAGAGTTATTGTTGCCTTCGAATGAGGGATCAAAGACTTTTCTTTCCTCCTTTGAGGGCAACAATGACTCTTTTCCTCATAGGTGTGAAAGTCAATATTTGACACTGTAGTAAAATCGTTTGTAAGATATTTCATGTTTTTAGCAGCAGACCTCATAGCCGGTGTGAAAAGCAGTATGTGTCACACGGTAGCAAAATTATTTCCGTATTGGGCGTAAACACTTGAAACCCTCGCTACGCTCAAGATTCTACTAGAATCTATCGCTTCACTCAGAATTCAATATACCGCCCTCGCCGTAAATATATAATTTTGCTCCTTTGAGATACAATCTACTATTAAGTAGAACACATTACGTGGTGCCTGACATTAGGTATATACAGAGATTCAGGGCTCTCCGCACTAGGCTGGGCCTGTATCTCGGGAGACCAGCTATACATTTATATGTCATGCTTAAAATTTTGGTACAAAATTATCTTAGAAACTATGGTGTAGTAACAGTGCTATAAAGAACATCAGTTGAATATATATCCTTAAGTACTAACTAAGCAATTTGTAGGAACAGTTACTTCACCATCATAGACTAATTTTAAGAGTAAAGCCAGTCTCATGATAATTCAGCGAAGTTAGCCACTTGAAGAGTAACATTTTGGCCTCAACAACTGAGCTAGCTATAATTTTAGTCTGTCGTCTTACGGTCTTATTGTACATTGTAATACCAAGGGCCTCGCTAAAGGGTATAATTTCAATCTTTCTTGAGTTCCATAGGCGTTTCTCGTAGCTCGTAGATGTTGTCAGAATTAACACATTAAATAGAAATAGAAATCTTTATATAACTGTGTAGTTAGGGTGTACAAAGATGACATGGTAGTATAAGGAATCAACAGCTACTCGCATTACTGCCACGAGTGCCAGGAATCCTCCTAGCGGGCGCTCTGCTAATGGACGCGTTGCTAAAATCGGGCTGATCCTTCGTACTGCCGTGATCCTCGGCGGAAGCTTTTTTTATCTGGCTGTGGCTTTATATGCCGGGCCCAATAAAGCGATAGGAGTGCGCGGTTGGAGAGTAGCCTGGGGAAAATCCGGGGGAAATCTCTGGCACGACCACGTGTGGTTTGGAACACTGGAATACTCTAAGAGTTTGCGCTCAACTGGAATACTCTAAGAGTTTGCGCTCGCAACTCGGGACTCGTGCAAAACGACATGCCTTCCGCAATTGCATCAAAATGTACTATTTCCTGTAATATATACAATAATCAGCACTTTTGAGCCCTATTACATTACGGAAGCCGAAATTTGTGATTTTCGACCCACCCTAATGTGTATTGTATATCTGTACCTTCACCATGAGTTTACATGACCGTACTCGCTAGCGACTGCGTAAACGATTTAGTATGCCGATTCTTAGTTCTATTGCGTAACCGCCAGAGGCGCTATAGTTTTGCCCATACAAATTTTTACGCAGTCGCTAAAGAGTACGGTCATGTAAATTCATGGTAAAGGCACTGTGTACGTCTCTGTATATGCGTGTCTGTTTGGGGCATTCTAGTTCCCTAAAGGATGAACCGATTTGAGTGGGGTATTTTCAATCGAATGTCTTGATGACGGTGATGACTCTAAGCTATATCGTATCGGTGCTTTTTAAATTTTTAATTAATTAATTAATTTATTTATTAGGACCTTCAACAACAAGAATACTAATACATAATATATGCTAAGTATCTTATTAATTAAAGAAGGACACAACATGCATAAATGAACAGTGAAACATTATTAAAAAAAAAAAGATGTGTTAATTACAATTAGTTTGCTCCTATTTTATTATTAAGATTAGGCTAGACATAAATCGTGGCCGATCAGGTCACAATTTATGTCTTGTCGGCGAAGGTGGTTTTAATTGACGGGATAGTTGACGAGTTGAGATCAATAAAATCTTGGTATTTCTTATATGTCGTAAACATCCGCGACAGGGGACAGTGTAGCTTGAGATTAGTACGACGAGTTGGCAAGCGTCTGCCAACGATCCCAGACCAAAGTCGTGTATGATAACTTTTTAGCTCCTTGTTTTTTTTGCAACAATATGTTAAACTTGAAACAAATCTTTTCTGTACCTTCTCAATTCTATTTATGTGAGAGTTATAACAAGGTGACCAAACTACGCTACAATATTCCAAGTTGCTTCTTACCAAGGCGTTATTATATATGACAAGCTTGGTACTAATATTTCTAAAGTTTTTACATTCTCGGATAACAAAACCCAAAATTTAATTAAACTTATTGATGTTTGTAATACAACACCTTCTCTTGTAGTACGTGCTCACCGCCGCATTCTCCGTGATGGCGCTATCTATGGGTATACTGGCGGTGTACACGCAAGCGGACCTGACGGTGTACACGCTCCGCTGGGTGCCAGAGGCCGCTCTAGGTGTACTCGTGACCGCTTATGGCGTGGCGTGGGGCTTACCCGAAGTTGTGTCCGCGGAACTGTTTAATTGCGAGGTAAGAGAAATGGGCCATTCTACTTTTTCATGTACATAATTTTCAGTCACTTTTTTTTTAATGCAGATTTTGGAATACTTGGCCCTCACTTCATATTTTTGTATTATTATTTAGAAAGAGGTTTAATTGCATTATCACTTCCGATAGTTTTGGTAATTAACGGACCACAGCTAATATCCGTAAATCGAGTAACTCAGCGGTCCTTGGATGTCTCACCATTTGTATGAAAAAATGGTTTTTACCACTGTGTTACCCACCATTTACAGCAATATGTTAATATTTAAGTATTTTCACCTATAAATTCCATTTATTAGGTTCAGGTACTATTTTAAAATCCTATTTTTGTACATCAATTCAATACATATCATAATTTTTTTTTGTAATAGAAAACTGGTTATGAAAAAGTAGAATGACCCAAATATCAAATATCAAACGTTTATTGCATGTCACATTTATACATGAGCAGGTGGAATTACAATATAAGTATAGACAAATGTGACGCCCTGCAAGGGCACAGCAATTTGAGGGCTACTATTTGAACATAATGTTTACTTACACATATAAATTTTATATCACGTTAATACAACACATGAAAGATGGCGATAAGTAGTCTTTCAAAGCATTATAGATATATCAACTTATTTAAATTATTTATTTATTTATTATCAGGCATTGGTATTATCTTCGAAATACTCGCTTAAGTTGTAAAAACGTTTATTAATGAGGTGTGCTTTTAGATGTTTGGTAAATAGCGTTGTTTTCTGTATATTTTTAATTGAGGAAGGTAGCTGGTTATATATTTTGATCATCATGTGGTGAACTGCTATAGTTTTCCTGTGTGTGTTGTTCTTTTCGGATCCCATCCTCGTCGTTTGCCACTCCTGTTGGTTTCTCGATGAGGGAAACCGAAAGGGAGGCAAATCAAACGCTGGTCGTTTACTATGACAAGTATATTGCCACGGCAAGGTGCAGCCTCGCGCCCTCTCACCTATTTTCTAATCTACTCACATATATATAACATATAGTAAGTTTAGTACCATGTTTTACGTATATATGCCCAGGAGCTTTTATAGTTCGGTCTGTTCATGTTTGCAAGGACATACTGACTACGTTAATACTAGTGTCTTTTTATAGGGGATTGACGAGAGACATCGTCCTGTTCTGGATTCGTTTTTATTATCAGTGACTCTTAGAGACCATATACATCTCTAACAATATTAAATTAGTCTTCTCTGACCATGTACATCTCTAAGGACTCATCTATTTACGCCATTTTCTGTTTGAATTGACACATAACTTGACATTTTCTCAATGTCACTATCTAGAACAGTACTATTGCGACCTTATGTCATAAACTTATAAAGTAATTTTGGATTTTTCGATAAGAAATATCGTTTCAAACGTCACTCCAAATCGACCATTTTCAAGCTAAAAACTTGTTTCTCCCGCTTAAATTCTACTACACACAATAAAATCTAAAAAGGGCTATGTTACTATCTAAAACTTCAATAAAATCATCGTATCTTTTAATAACTTTATTGGTATCAATACTTTTGTCATAATTTGAAATCAAAACATTTTAAAACTTATAAGGTTTCTTAAGTAGCCTACTTAACTGTTTTTCTTTGTATAATGGCTTTGGGTAGCAGGAAAAAAGATCACAAAATGTTGAATAGGCAGTGCAGGAGAAAGGCAAGAAGAGTGAAACAACATGTACGGGTAGAACAGAATTAGGCACTGGTCCCAGTAGCGAGTAATCTCATAGTAATTCTACTCGCTTGGACGAGAAAACGAGTAGAATTACTAAGAGAGTACTCGCTGCTCGCCGGCGGTGGGACCAGTGCCTAACGGACGACACATATTCCAATAAATACACATGCAAATACAAATACATTATTTATTTATTTTATAGCCTATTGGCTGTCCCACTGCTGGGCAAAGGCCTCTCCCCATGTTTTCCAGGTCTCCCTATTAAGCGCTTCTTCCTCCCAATTCTTGGCAAATGCATCCAGATCATCCCGCCATCTCCGTCTGGGCCTGCCCCGTCTGCGTTGTCCATCATGTGGCACCCACTTGGTGGCTACATTAGCCCACCTATCTGGATGCATGCGACAGACGTGGCCGGCCCAGTCCCACTTGAGCCTGGCAGTTTTTTTACCTACGTCAGCAATGCGTGTTTTAGAGCGCAGTGTAGTGTTTCGGATACGATCCGTCCTTTTGACACCCAAAATGCTGCGCTCCATAGCGCGCTGGCAAACCTTCAATTTGGATTTCTGGAACTCAGTTAACGACCATGTTTGTGCACCGTAGGTTAGGACAGGCAAAATACACATGTCGACGAGTTTTCGCTTCAGTGACAGTGGAAGGGTGCCCTTCATTAGCTCCTTCATGGACCAGTAACTCTTCCAGGCGTTCTCGATACGGCGTTCGACTTCCTTGTCTTGCCTGTTCCTGAAAGAGACTAGCTGGCCCAAGTATATATACTCGTCAACATAGTGTATGATATGCCCGTCTACCTCGACCCTACGCTTTGTGCTGTTTGTCATCACCTGAGTTTTTAACCGATTGATTGTGAGTCCAATTTGAAGGCTTGCCAAGCTCAGATCTTCGAGCATTAGCTGGAGTTCTGTTGCAGAAGGGGCGAAGAGGACAATATCGTCAGCGAAACGAAGGTTTGACAACCTCCGTCCACCAAAGACTATTCCCCTCCCCTCCCAGGTAACCGCCAGGCTCTTGAAGACTTCTTCGAGGGTGCTCGTGAACAGTTTTGGAGATAGCGGGTCACCTTGTTTAACCCCTCTTTGTATCGGGAATGGTGGTCCAGAAGACTGAAGCTTAATGTCTGCTGTACTATTGTTGTATATTGTGGTAATTAGTCTAATATAATTAGGATTAATATTTTGGTTTTTAAGTGCGTTAACTATGGCAGAATGGGTGATACTATCGAACGCTTTGCTGTAATCTACAAATGCTAAATATAAAGGAATATTGTATTCAGTAAATTTTTCAATTATCTGGTTTAGTGTGTGAAGGTGGTCGGTAGTGGAAAATCCCGGACGAAAGCCTGCTTGATGGGGGGGTTGGTGTCTGTCAAGTTGCCCAGCAATACGATTCTCAATAACCTTAATGAAAGTTTTGTAAATATGGGATACCAAGCTGATCGGTCGATAATTGCCAATGTCGCTTTTGTCGCCTTTTTTATGCAGAAGTATAATGTTGGAATGAAGCAGTTTTTGAGGGATTTGGCCCGTTTGTAGCATATCATTAAATAGTTTTGTGAGCGGCAGTAAAAGACTTGGCTTTCCGAAAACGAGTGCTTCTGTGTTGACTCCGTCAGCTCCAGGGCTTTTACCAAGTTTAATAGTAGATAGGGCTTTGGTTACTTCGTCGGCTGTGATAGGAGTGATGGTATCAGCACCAACGTTAAGCTCGTCGGTGTTATACAACTTTATTGGGTCTGAGTATAAAGATGAGTAAAATTGTGTACATATGTCCATTATTTTGCCTCTATTACTGTGTTTGTGACCATCGACGTCCTTCAAACTGGTGATCCATGATTTTCCATTTGAAAGTCCATCTTTGGCTACTCTAAGGGATCTGTTATTGATTAAAGCTGTTTTAACTAATACATAAATAAATAAATATACACATATATGTATACAGGTTGTCCCACGGCTATGCCACATGGAGGGAAAGTACCTGGAATATTGTAGATGGAACATTTTACTGAAAGAAGACATTATTTTAATTTTAAAAACAATTTAAACTGCATTCACAGATATTTAAATAATAATTAAACCGTGAACCGGAAATCGAACCCGTTACACAAGAAAAATAATTACCCTGTAGCTTTATCATACCAATCGAAAGGCTTCATCATATGGATAATTTTTTGCTAAATAACATAGTATCAGAAATAAAAGGATGACCATGAATTATAACATTTTTAATACAAAATTAATCAATGTATTACATGTAACGGGTTCGATTCCCGGTTCAACCATAAAAATATTTAAATATCTGTGAATGCAATTTACAATGTTTTTTAAATTCAAATAATGTCTTCATTCAGTAAAATGTTCCATCTACAATATTTAAGGTACTTTCCCTCCATGTGGCATAGCCGTGGGACGCCCTGTATATATTCTTTAGTTCCGAAAAACTCATTTGTCAAGTTGGGATTCGAACTCACCACCGCTGCTTAGCAGCCGCATAAACTATACTCCTGTAGCTGTATAGCCGGTGTTTCCTATCAAATAACCATGTACCAAGGCATAATACACATCTTAACTCTTTGAACGACTACATTCAGTATTCCTAATCTCCAGCGCACACGAAACTGCTGTCTTAATAGATAATGTGACGCAGATTACTCCCCTTCAACACAGTCATGGATTATAAAATACTTGGCACTGGAAGAAACACTGTTACGAATACAGACCAGTAGCTCGATTCCACTCACACCACAGATTCGGTTCAACCAATCTCACTGCAGCGCAAACTCTTTAGATTATCAGTTTTTTAATTGACACCGCCCGCGTGGTTGTGTTGCTTATATCGCTTTTTAGCGACCGCCTATTACATGTTTATTTTAAGAGGCCTTATAAGTTTTAAATGTTTTGATTTCAAATTATGACAAAAGTATTGATAATACCAATGAAGTAAAGGCTACGATAATTTTATTAAAGTTTTACATAGTAACATAGCCATTTTTTGATTTTATTGTGTGTAGTAGAACTTAAGCGAGATAAACAAGTTTTTAGCTTAAAATTGGTCGATTTGGAGTGATGTTTGAAACGATATTTCTCAATGAAAAATCCAAAAAATACATATAAAGAAAATCATTACACTCACGTGTATCCTCTTTTCTTAACCTCTTTGGTTTTTATAAGCTGATAGCTGATGTCTGACAGCCGCGGTTGATTGACATTAGATTTGCTTTAGATATACGGCAAAACGTTA
This sequence comes from Epiblema foenella, assembly GCA_963556455.1. Classification (NCBI taxonomy): domain Eukaryota; kingdom Metazoa; phylum Arthropoda; class Insecta; order Lepidoptera; family Tortricidae; genus Epiblema; species Epiblema foenella. The sequence goes on from OY747118.1 coordinate 2,112,620, forward strand.
TGTTTTTATTGGTGAACTATAATATTATTAATGTGTGGTAAATAATTAACAAAGCCAGAAGTAAAGGCTTAAAATGTTGTTTCTTTATTGTTTACAGGTGAGTGAATAGTTTATTTGGTATATTGTAATTGCATTTATGAAGATAGTCAATAAATCTTTATTGTTTACAGAGAAACGCAATTTGGTCTTTATTTTAATAATTTACATAGAAGAGTATCATTATTATATACATTTAAAGTTTACGACATAAGATCGCAATAGTCCTATATATTCTAGATAGTAACATTGAGAAAATGTCAATTCTAACAGGCGTAATGCTCTAAATGGCGTATATTGATGAGCGTTTTTTAACTGATAAAGACCCGTAATCATGTTTTTTTTGTTTACTATTGTTGATGAGCAGTAATAGTACATTTTTAACCAAAGTCACTTATTTCAGACTTGATATTTTGGTACACGAAGTGGGATAGTTCTGAAATGGGTGGTTTCACCCGAGTTACACACTTTGCTTTTCATTTCAAATACGAGGAAGCTAAAAAAAAAAACCGGCCAAGTGCGTGTCGGACCACGCACAATGAAGGGCTCCGTACCTACTAGTTCACATTCAAAATCACTATCCAATACATTGAATCTAAGAAAGGCACATAGCACTTACGTTTTGTTTGGGCAAGACAGTTTTTAAGCGAAACTAGAGGGGGGGGGGGACACTCTTTATGACTTTGACAGCTAATATCTCACCAACGGTTGACTTAAATGGACAAGTTTTTTAGGAACCTCCATATCATTTTTAAAGGCCTATCCATTGATACCCCACACGAATATGTGCTTTGAAATTTTTTTTTCATCCACCGGTTACATGTATAGAGTGCCCCCTCTAATTTAATATTTTTTTTTAATTTCACATCACTTTTACAAACATTTTCTGAATCAGCGAGAGAACCATTTTGGCTGGAACTATTGAATGACGTCAACAGTGTTTGTGGCCTAGGTCGGGCCTAGCTGAGTTTCTTACTGGACTATTCTCAGCTAGACTAGCTTTAGTGACTCAGCGACAAAACTCCCAGTAGCTCGATTCCACTCACACCTCAAATTCGGTTGAAACCGCTCAACCAATCTCACTGGAGCGCAAACTCTTAGAGTATTCCAGTGTTCCAAACCACGCGCGTGGTCGTGTCGGATGTTTTCCCCTGGATTTTCCCCAGGCTACTCTCCAACCGCGCACTCCTATCGCTTTATTGGGCTCGACCTATAAAGCCACAGTCAGGTTGAAAAAAAAGTGTTTGTGGATTGACCATTTTATTTTATTTTTCATATAGTAAAACATAACAACATTATTAACGTTAGAGATGTGTAAGGTCTCAGCCTGATTGAACAAAGAGTACCTACATGAAATTAATAAAATATCCCTGAGATGTGTATGGTCTCTGAGCGTCCGAATACCGTCTGTAGGTATCGTAACTCTTTAAATACATGTATATTTCTCTTGTGTCACATTGTGTAAATTATCAATTCTTAGCGTATTGTGTTATTTTGAAGTTTCGTTTTTTGGTCTGAGCAACAGATTTTGTATTAGTCAGTAGTGGAAACTGTTTGGCTAATGTTATGTTTATTATGATTAACTTGATGTATTTTTGCCTGTTTGTTTCCCAAATAAATAAATAAATACGCCTGAACTAGTAGCCAATAGATTACACTTATATCTCAAAATTACTATTATCACATAAGCTTGAAACTGTCAAGCACTAGGTCCGTGTCGAGCATTGGAACGTTAATTATTAATTAGTTTTTGACGAGGGCATTCGGAAGACAACTAATTCCACGGCTGAAATTCTCAAGGCATCCATGTAAGAGTAGTTACGCTTTGAGATCATTAGATTTGCGTTAAATAATCGTTATAATATCTCAGAATTTAGGTATAAGGCGGCGATATTGGCTGAATAGCGGTTGTAGAATTCTAGTTTATACAGCTAGGGAATTAAATTGTACTGCGGTAATGTTCTAATATGTATTTGTATTTGTCTCGTGAATGTTTAGCCTTGGCATTTTGAATACTTTCGATGAAATTGTCGACAACTATAACATAAACGCGACAATTCACTATTAAATTACTAGTTGTTCCATACAACAGTACTACGGAGCCTGTGAAGTATCATGTCACATTTGAATGTCAATTAGTATGGGACGTTTTCAGGGCTCGGCAGTTATGCTATGCGTAGACTCTGATTTTAATCGTCTTTTCGACTGTGAGGAAAATAAATGATAAATAAAAGTCGATTTGGTAATAAAAATAGCGCTGCAGCAACCAGTACCGCGGCTCGTGCGTGCGAACTTTAAATAGTACATTACTTACCAAGGGCGGTAAAACAAAGAATGTCTCAGATTGCAGGTATTTGACGCCCGAGCCGAAGGCAAGGGCGATAATTATGCGATCTGAGGCTTTTTTAATTACCGCCCGAGGTAAGTACAAAATTTTATGTCACCCCCTGGCCAGGAAGTGGGGTTTTCCGAGCGCGAAGCGTGTGGTAATTGCCACTTTATGGCCAGGTGTGACATAAAAATAATTACTTACTCTTTTGCTACGTTGCTATATACCTAATCACTATTATACTGGTGATTAATTCAGTCGAGCAAAAATTGTCTTATGAATAGCCAGAGACAGAAAGATTGATGTTCTGAGGGCTCAGCGATTTACTTTTATGTTGCGCTCGATTGAGCGATGTCGTGTGGGTCTTGGCAGACACTTCAACCGTTGAAAATGAGGTAATAGAATATTCAACCGATTCGAAAATAGAAGGTTGTAAACTTTATAATTGCCCGTGTGGTTGCCGGGTAAGAATTGCGCCACCCCATCTCTTCCCGTGGGTTTTGTAGGAGGCGAATAAGGGAAAATCGGAGGGTGGGCAGCAGCATCCTTCGATCATTACCACCATCAAACTGCGGTCGCCAACCCGCTTGCCAAGCGTGGCGACTATGGCAAATCCCCCCCAAGGGAAAAATAAATTGGGGGAGGCCTATGTTCAGCAGTGGACGTCTTTCGGCTGAAATGATGATGATGATGATGAAACTTTATAATAAACACGACCTAGTGCGTGTCGAATCACGCACATTGAAAGGTATCGTACCAACAACTAGTCCACATTTAAACCACTTTTTTTTTTGAACCTGTCTGTGGCTTTATAGGCCGGGCCCAATAAAGCGATAGGAGTGCGCGGTTGGAGAGTAGCCTGGGGAAAATCCAGGGGAAAACCCCCGGCACGATCACGCATTTAAACCATTATCTAATACACTAAAGGTCAGTGAAGGTGAAAGGTCGTATTTTAGCTTCGTTTTCGCCATTTTGGCCACGGAACTCTAAAAAGTAGGACAATTTCCAGTAGACCTGTAGATGGGAGCAGCCGAACATACGAAATTTTCCGAAGCTAGCTGAAGATGCTATGCTCTCTTGGATAATATTATACGCGATTAAATTCGATTAAATGGTTCTATTTCATAATGATTTTGACGACCGGTTTAGCCTAGTGGGTAGTGCACCTGCCTGTGAAGCTGACGGTCCTGGGTTCGAATCCCGGTCAGGGCAAATATTTGTGTGATGAGCATGAATATTTGTTTCTGAGTCTTGTATGTTTTCTATGTATTTAAGTATTTATATCTCTTAAATATATCATCGTCTAGTACCCATAACACAAGCCTTCTTGAGCTTACTGTGGGGCAAGTTCGATTTGTGTAAGATTGTCCTCTAATATTTATTTATTTATTTAATGATGTTGTGACGTATGTTGCTTAATTATTTATTTATCGTACGTCAATTATTTCGAACCGTGAGATCTTCGAGAAGACAGTACGGTTGCCAGTTTTGTTGCACTTTTAGCACCATCAAGAAGTCACGTGTAAGGTATACTCCCTGCGGACGTGGTGCAACTTCGACCCCCAGTTGTCAAGTGAGTGAACAACGCCTGCCTGCCTGTTAGAAGTTCTCGAGCTGCCCGAAGGCCTCCAACTTGGTTTAACGACTGGCTTTTCATCATAATACGTTATCAGATTCAGATTCAGATTATTTATTTGTAAAAAAAAATTTTTACAAGTCATAATTTACAGTAGAAAAAAATTAACGCTATACAAATAATTATCACAAAAATGTCAGTGTAATAAATTTCAATTCAATTCACACACATTAATTATATAAACAATTCTCAATCCTATAAATACAATAGTCAATTTCCATGTCGAGCAACAAACACACTGATTATAAAATACACAAAAAACAAACAACTGGTACAGTTGTGTCATGAAGGATGCTCGGGGTCCGCTATACAATCCAATACTTGGCGTAGGCATTACTTTTTACGGAAGCGACTGCCATCTGACCTTCCAACCCGAGGGGAAACCAGACCTTATTGGAAGTGGGCCTGTCAAGTGAGTGGATAACTTGACTGTTAGAAGTTCTCAAGTCGCCCGAAGGCCTCTAACTTGGCTTGACGACTGCTATCATAGATAGCAGCCGGGATCAACGGCTTAACGTGCCTTCCAAAGCACGGGAGCGCTCAGTTAATAATCACTCAAAGCGGTCACCCATCCAATAACTGATCTAGGCTGACGTTGCTTAACCTCGCATACCGCACGCGGTACGCGGGCGCCGCTGGGCCACTAGCGCTCCTCCTGGCTTTTACTACAGAGAAGTAACGTAGTTGTCTTTAATTGATTATGTATATATTGATTTTTTTCTCTCTTAATGAAATACCGTCGTCTGGATGCACAAACGCCTTTCTCGTTCATAATATTGTGTCGACCATGAAAGGAGATATCTATTTAGCGATAAGACCCCTCTGTTGTTTGCGTCAACTTATGGTGATTTTGTAACTGTACTGTATCCATAAATTGAAGTCTGCAATAATAGTAGTTTATGTAACAGTTGTATAATGTTTGTTTTTTTTTCGAGAACCGCTTTTAAACCACGAGGCAAAGTAAGGTTCGAGACTTAAAAAGCTAATTATATGACTATTAAATACACTATTTTTTCTACTAGTCAACGGAAATTAATTAAACAAACTGAAATAATTAAACAAAGTAGTCATGCGGAAATCAAGATTCGGCACGTGGGTTGATGGCTCGTTGATATCTTTTGTTCTATCTCCGTGGCGTCACGTGATTGGTCGAAATCATTAAAGTTCAGTAACAGCGACACATGATTGGCCAATTTTATTGTAGTTTACTAACGGCGACACGTGATTGGGCTATTTCATAAGAGTTCATTCGAAGGGAGCTCCATAGAGAAAAGTTTATGATTTTAGTTTCGTCTACGATTCAGAAATTAAAGTGGACGAGTAGAAAAGATTATTTGTATGGTATTAAGATCATCATAATCATATATTTAAGAGCCTAGCCTAGCTCTTGTCGGTGGAGTAATCGGAGCTCCTGATACGACATTACATTGACCTTCTCTTTTGCTTGATCTATAAACGCACGTCTCGGTCTTCCCCTGCCTCCCCTCCCCTCTATCTTTCCTTCAATTATGGTATTTATGTAATTGTCATGTCGTATCAGGTGCCCCAGCATGTTTCCTCTTCTTTTCTCGATCGTCCTCAAAAGTAGTCTCTTCTCTCCTATCAAATTCAGAACCTCTGTGTTTGATTCAGATTCAGATTCAGATTTATTTCATGATATAAATTGCAGTACAAATTTGCATAAGTCAAAATTATAAGAATTTACATCACGACCGTCAAAATAATATAAAAATATTCAAACAAATGCAATACATTTCAAATAAATCGTATCTCCCAGTAGTCAGGATCGTTAAAATGCAATACATTTCAAATAACAATAGTGGTACACGTCAATAAATAAAATATAACAAACAAACAAGTACAGAGATAATGTCAATAAAAATATCAGCAAAAATAGATTAATGGTAAATAAATTAAATTCAAGCAAATGTCAATTCCATAAATTCCTTAGTCGAGTACATTGGTTTATTCAATAAAAGGTTTCTGAGTTTGCGTCCAAATGCATCGTCAGATGTTTCGGTCTTTATATCGGCGGGCAGACGTTCATAAAAAGTAGGGCCTATAATACGGGGGTTCTTCGTCGCTAAGGCCATTTGTTTTTCTTTCTGTCCAGCTTATAGCTTCCATTCGCCTCCAACACTACATCTCGAAGGCACTTAGTCTCTCTATCTCGCTGAGTTAATGTTTTCGCTTCCATATAACGCTATGCTCCAGATATAGGTCTTAATCGTTTCCTTACGTTCCTAGAAATCTTGGCTTTGAAGATGTGTTTGTATTGAGATACATAGTAATAAATATAGATACTGGAAACTGTCTAGATTATACTATTTGTTATGTTTTTATTTTACATATTGACGATCTTTTTGTGAATTTATTATACTCTCTTTTGACATACATTACAGTAATTCATGCCTTTTTTTAAATTTCATATGAATCAATAAATTGCTCTGAATAATTAGATTCAATTTATGTAATATATAACTGACGATTCAAAAGTGCTTGTTGCTAGGCCTATTTGAATAAAGAATATTTTGAGTTTGAGTTTTGAGTTATATGTTTTGTTCCAGATACGGTCCCATCAGTTGGCACTTCTCTACGTTTATTCACAACTGATAAAATTGGCTCACGTATACTCCTTCCCCCACATCGAAGCCTACATGGGCGTGTACACCGTGTTATATATATTCGTCGGTATGAACATGTTTGGAGCTGTGTACTGCCTGTTCCATATACCGGAGATAAAGGACAAGACTACAAGACAGATAGAAAGGCAACTGAAGAGGGTACCGTTGTTAAAGATGTGAGAGTTTTTTTATGGGAAACAATTGAGAACGCAAGAAAGAAAAAAGAAAACATTTACTCGCTGCAAAGAGATGTAAACAAGAGTAATATGTACAATACACACATGAATAAAGAAAAAGTTGAACATCAAATAAAACAATAGAAGGGTCATTGTCAGATTTAGGTTCGCGTCTTTTCGGTGGACATATCAAACCTTCAAACCTTCAAGAAAAGAGCGTATTCCCTTCTGAAAGGCCGGCAACGCACTTGCGACTCTGGTGTTGCAGGTGTTTATGGGCGACGATAATTGCTTACCATCAGGCGATCCGTCTGCTCGTTTGCCCCCTATAACATAAAAAAAACATATCAAAAAGTTAAGGGCCACAAAGTTTAATTTTGAATTGATCTAGTAACCGGGCCATACTTTTGAAAAAACAAAAGTCGTCCCTCCTGTGGTCAATAGTTAACGGATTACGTGCATGTTAGCTATGTTTTTATTACAGGGATTTATAGAAACGGCGACACTGTTTATGCGGGTTACTGGTCCAATCCAAAATTAATCTTTGTAGCCCTTAACTTTTGGTATGTAAATGACGCGAACCTAAATCCCTGTATGACCCAACCCGCATAAACGGTGTTTCCGTAACTATAAATCCATGTAATAAAAATATAACATATGTACATAAGCCGTTAACTGTTAACCACCGGGTGGACAACTTTTGTTTTTACAACTGACAATGACCCAAAAAGGATGTGCCACGAAACGGTCTCTACTCAGCATATTTTAATAGCATTTATGAAGTTGAAACAACTTATTCCGTACCATTAAAAATTTAGTACGTATTACCAAACTGTAACTGTATAAATTTAAATAATGTAATAATTACTCGCGTCTCTTAGGTCGAATTTGGCGCGACATGTCAGTATCAATACGTGGCACTTCAGTGCATTTACCATGAGTTTGCATGACCGTACTCGCTAGCGACTGCGTAAACGATTTAGTATCCCGATTCTTATTCTATTGCGTAACCGCCAGAGACGCTGTACTTTTGCCGATACACTTTTTAAAGCAGTCGCTAGCGAGTACGGTCATGCAAACTCATGGTAAAGGCACAGGTGTGCGTAACTGGTTGCGAGCCGTTGCGAGTCACGTATAAGTACATCGAACAGTTACAGCACGCTAGATAGTGCCTGACTTAATATGTGGTTACCGTAACATGACATGTACGTAATTGTATTATATTAATAAATAAACGTCCCAGTGGTTGACACTGACCCAATATTGGACACTTTCAATCTTTAGTCATATTAATAGAGGCGAATAAGGCCGGGTTTTATAAAGATCCGTTAGACCAAATGTCAGATCTAATTTCAGTAACTCAGTACATTTTTTGACATAACAAACCGACATAAAGTCTAACGGATCTTTATAAAACCGAGCCTAAGAGTCAAAGGTTAATTAATTCGTGACTCAATAAAATTGATGATATAAAGCACAATTTAAAGGAAATGGGTCATTATAATTTTTCATGACCAGTTTTCTATTACCAAAAAAACCATGATATGTATTGAATAAGTGTACAAAAATAGGATTTCGAAATAGTATAGGTAAAAATACTTAAATAAAAAACTTAGGTAAAAATGCTTATTGCGTAGAGATGTAGCCTCACTCTGCATTTTCTATCGCTTGTATCACGGGGAGTGCTCGGAGGAATTGTTTGGAATGATCCCTGCCGTATCTTTTCGTCATCGTCCTACGCGTCACCATTTCCATCCTCACCATTTAGATGGTTGGCAGTCCAAAACTGTGCGTTTCTCAAGAAATTTCCTCCTCGCACAACCAAACTATGGAATGAACTGTCGCCTGCGGTATTTCCGGAACGGTATGACCTTCAAACCTTCAAGAAAAGAGCGTATTCCCTTCTGAAAGACCGGCAACGCGCTTGTGACTCTGGTGTTGCAGGTGTTTATGGGCGACGGTAATTGCTTACCATCAGGCGATCCGTCTGCTCGTTTGCCCCCTATAACATAAAAAAAAATGCTGTAAAAGGTGGGTAACACAGTGGTGAAAACCATATTTTCATACAAATGGTGAGACATCCAAGGACCACTGAGTTACTCGATTTATGGATAATAGCTGTGGTTCGTTAATTACCAAATTATCGGAAGTGATACTGTAATTAAACGTCTTTCTAAATAACAATACGAAAATATGAACTGAGGGCCAAGTATTCCAAAATCTGCATTTCAAAAAAAGTGTCTGAAAATTATGTACATGAAAAAGTAGAAATGCTAACCTACATGAATTAATAATGAAAAATACAGGTTATACTAGATAGGTATTTTCTGCAACAGCAACTCTTGAACGATGTTATTCTTGATTTATATTAAATATTCATCATCACTTCACCCCATTCCTTCGCCTTTTCATTCAATGCTTATTTTATTAGAATACCGAATCGTACTCGAGAGTTATGTGATAAAAATGTAGATTCTTATTCTTCTAGTGAATAAAGAATTATAACATAAAAAAAAATATTAACGTATTGCTGTAAAAGGTGGGTAACTCAGTGGTGAAAACCATGTTTTCATACGAATGGCGAGACATCCAAGTACCACTGAGTTACTCGATTTATGGATATGAGCTGTGGTTCGTTAGTTACCAAAACTATCAAAAGTGATATTGTAATTAAGTAAGCTCAGAATGAGCCTCTTAAATAAGTTCAGAGTTACTCAGCGTGCGATGGAGAGAGCTATGCTTGGAGTTTCTCTGCGGGACATGATCCGAAACTCGGAGATCCGCAGAAGAACGAGGGTTACCGACATAGCTCAGAGAATCTGCAAGTTGAAGTGGCAGTGGGCGGGCCACATTGCTCGTAGAACCGATAACCGTTGGGCAAGAAAGGTTCTCGAGTGGCGGCCTCGCACGGGAAGACGGAGCGTTGGACGGCCTCCCACTAGGTGGACTGATGACTTGGTCAAGGCAGCGGGGAGTCGCTGGATGCGGGTGGCTCGCGACCGTGTGCTGTGGCGCTCCTTGGGGGAGGCCTATAATCCAGCAGTGGATGTCTTCCGGCTGAATGATGATGATGACTGTAATTAACCCTCTTTATAAATAACAATACAAAAATACGAGTATGAATTGAGGGCCAAGTATTCCAAAATCTGCACGTATCCATTCATAAATCGTTTACGCAGTCGCTAGCGAGTACGGTCGTACAGACTCATGGTAAAGGCACTGAAAAAACGCTTACCGCGCCGCAATTCGTGCAAACTCATAGCCGGGAGACATAAGAACTCGTTACGGCCCGTAACGAGTTCTTATGTCTTATCAGTTTACAGTTAACTGACCAAAATTGGTATATTGGTTACTATCTCGTTGTAGTAAGGTTCACAAATGGTCAATTAACTCTGACACTGATATATCACACTATCGGATCCGATATCGGTATAGGATCTGACATCCCTCGCGTACGCACTACAGGGTTCCCCTGTTCTCCGGAGAACACACCAATATCCACTCCACTTAGCTTTCCTTCGCCGTCGTAACGCCTAACGAGGCCCGCGTTCCCGGGTAGCGATCAATTAACTCACCGGTTTAGATAAGACTCATTCTATTCTTAATAAAAGGGCAGCAAGACCCATTTTTGTTACAACGTCAATCTGTGTTTGATATTTAAACCCTGTGTAACCTCCCTTCTCACCCCTGAGCTAGCTAGGAAACCTTCCCGCCCTTCAGGCGGAAGGATATGTGTGGCTCGCACTCAGCGACAGCCATCACATTTGGCGCCCAACTGTAAAACTCACGTTTTTGCTGGCTCAGAAGGGATACACGAGGGAATATCGCAGATATTTTATCGATAGGTATAATCATAACCACTTAACTCCATTTAGTCCGCCGTTCACCGCCCGCCAGGACGAGCAACAACACCGAGACCAGGTTTGCTACGTCCCCCGCCCGCCGCCCTTCAGCAGCGCCACAGTAAGTAGAATACAACTTTTCTCAGTCCCGTCGTAATCCAAGTGCGTCGCTTCCGCGCCGAAAAACAAAACTCGCCGCATCTTGAATCCCGAATGCCAACGTCTTGGATATACCACCTGAAGAAACCAGAATTAATCAAAGAAGCCGAATACAGAGGTTTGCCAACGGAGGGACTAACCGTGGAGGAAATTAGGAGAATCCTTGCAGAATCCGTGAGAGAAACGGAGGAGACCGGAGCCGACGACTTTAAAACGCCGGAAGAAGAACAGCCCCCCGAAATGGCAAACAGCGACAACCAAAAGGTAAATAAACTAATAAAGGAATGGAACTTAGCATTCACAACCAGAGACAACGCAGTCGAGTTCGTGGAGAGACTCGAGGAGCTAATAGCAGCGAGCGGCATCAAAAAGGATGAGGTACTACCAAACCTGCCGCAGATCTTGCAAGGTAAAGCCTTGTTATGGTACCGGAACAACAGGGGAACCCTGTAGTGCGTACGCGAGGGATGACACGCCGCAGAACAGGGGTGATCGGGAATGGGCAGGAAGGACTGAACCTCAGGACTAACTACGCGATATCCACCCGTAGGTGGACAGACACGCGGCCCTGGAGTTCTCCCTAGGGTACCTAGGCACGTACGCGAGAGAAGACACGCCGCGCTCTAGGCTGGTCAGCCCTTGCTTCCGCTACGGAGCCGAAACAAAGACTGACTGTCGGCCGACGCGCGCGCTTCCTTATATAGGCGGCCGGCTCGATGCGTCGGTGTGTGTGTGCGGCTGGCCAGCGATCCTCGCCTTTCGCGCGCGCCGCCTGCACGCGTCGCGTGATGCGCGCTGTGCTCCGTGTGCGAGATGAGGATCATCACAACCTTTGCTGACTAAAATGTCTGTTGTCACTGTCTCACAAGCACGTGTGTCAAAGTGACAGATAAGGACAAACGAACTTTATCGGCTAGTTAACTAATATAGGTTTGATAGACGTTTATGAATACGGGGGTTAGTGTTTACACTATCCGATCTGATACCGGTGTAGGATCCGATAGACGAGCGATATCTGTGGCGTTTCTTTGTGTGCTGTGCGAGTATATGTTTTTTTGTAGTGTGCGTGGTCGCTGCGCCGGGGTGGCCAGTTACACTTGTCTATAATATCTATGCCCTGACGCATTCTACTTTTTCATGATCAGTTTTCTATTACAAAAAAAATGTAAAAGGTGGGTAACACAGTGGTAAAAACCATTTTTTCATACAAATGGTGAGACATCCAAGGACCACTGAGTTACTATATTTATGGATATTAGCTGTGGTTCGTTAATAACAAAACTATCTGAAGTGTTACTGCAATTAAACCTCTTTCTAAATAACAATACAAAAATATGAAGTGGGGGCCAAGTATTCCAAAATCAGCATTTTAAAAAATAGTGTCTGAAAATTATGTACATGAAAAAGTAGAATGCCCCCCTACTCATATCGCACTACGTATCACATGGGTATTGATTAATAATGAATATTGAAGCAAATATGACTATGATAGCATTGGCACTACCCTACTAGTGTGATAATAATCACCTTGTAACCACTACGACTGAAACTGACAACAAAATGGCGATATCGGTCCGGTATTATAGGACAATGTGAACAGCAATATCTGTGTAGGATCCTACATCGATATCGGATCGGATAGTCTGGACACGCCCTTATACTATAGTTTTATTAAAAGAGCGAGCGAGTAAGAAGTTGTTCGAGTCTACGTTTTCGGAGTTTTATTTATGTATGTATGTACAGCAGGTGTACAGTACTTTTACCTGACGAGCGCGGCTTATCCATAGCTGTAGTTGTGACACATACGAACACAGACAATGTGAACTAATGGGGGCTAACGTTTTTGTGCTTACCAGTTGGCGCCACTGTCGACTAAGGTAAAAATATCGAATATACCGCATTGTAGCGTGGTCCCGTTTTGTTCGGAAAAAAGGAGGAAATAATTTTCCGAAAGACAAATCTGTCTCAAAGCCCTGACAGTCATTGACCCTTAATTCATATTTGCCATAATCAAGCTCAGGTATTGCAAAATAGTGACCATATTGTTCCAATTAGATATTAACCCGCGTAGCGCAACCAAAAAGAGTGACATTTGACGTTTCGGAGGACCCCACGCTACACTAGCGCCTCTAGCGGCGAATTCATACGCGATAGCCCCCATTGAGTTGGTCTGTGGTCAGCTAAATCTTTATCAGCTAAGCTACTCGCACTCATTCACGTCACACACGCACACACCACACCCCTACTCACATACACACACACACCTTCACACATATTACACACAAACACTTTTACTTAGTTTATTAATTTTCATGTTTTATACTCGTAACTGCTACAAATGGTGCATTCCAAGATACAGGCTCGCCTAGTTTGGACTGCACCAGAAATCCCGTGTAACCTGTTGTATCACTTGTGTTAAAATCAATAAATTTACTCTTTACTCTTTAATTAACTCCTGCGCTGACACATACACACACACACAGACAATGTGTTTGTATACTCAACACACACCCATGGCTCACCCGCGTTGTTGAAATAAAAACTGTACCTGAGTATACGTACTGAGAATACACGTATAAATATTAGTTCGACAATAGGGATGCGCCGTATATTCGGATATTATTCGGTATTCGGCATGTTCGGTACGTTTTTGAATGTTCGGTATTCGGCCGAATTATTCGGTTCAGCTGCCTAATATTTACCGGAAAATTTTGTGAGATTTTTGTTATAAGTTACAAGAGTGTATTATAGTTGGGTGGATCAACTATTCCTTGTTGCTCGTTACCATGGTTACGTTTCCTGAGTCACTCTTTAAAACGGTGATTTTATAGGGTTGAATCATCATCATCATTTCTTGAGCATGCTTGAAGTCCGTATTGTGAACATTTTTCTAAGAAATACGGTTACTGCTGTCTCCTCGCTGACGGGACAGAATAACAGCAAGAAAAAGTTGATTGACCCAGTTACTGCTTCGTGAAATTAATACTTGAACCATTATTAACAGTGATGTAACTTATTTTATGTCAATATTTCGCTTTGATAATGGACAAAATTTTTACCATTCAATTAGTCTGTTTTACAACAATAGATGATGGAATTGCGTTCAACCGAATAATTCGGCCGAATATTCGGTTCGGCAACAGCTGGACCTAATATTCCGCCGAATGTTCGTATTCGGTCAAATCCATATTCGGCGCATCTCCATTCGACAATAACTAGGGTGTAGATTGGAACTTAGTCGTGAAATTTAGTACTAATCTCTTCGGCTGGAGTTGTAAATGCATAGCTTTAACTCGGCGCGTGAGCATAGCCCGCCACCCAAAACGTACTTTCTGCTGTCTTTCTCTGTCGTACTTGCAAATACGAGCGACAGAGAAAAGCTATATTTAAAAACACGAACTGGGATCAATCAAATTGTTCTTGTTGTTATTCTGTACCGTCAGCGAGGAGACAACAGTAAGCAAGTTTTTTAGAGAAATGTTTATATATTATTGACTTCAAGCCAGGGATCGGATACCGGTATTTTCTCCATAGAAAAATACCGGTATTATTACGGTTACCGGTTCATTATTTCGTTTTTAATGGGACAATCTAATAATACGACGTTGTTACCTAAATACATGATTCAGCCCTACGTAAAGAGCAAAAAATAATGCAAAATATTGGGCTAATTCAGGGCTTTTTAAAAATACAGGTATCGGTCCCTGCTTCAAGCATGCTTCAGAGATGACCCATGTAAAAATGGATTTATGCTAATCACTATAACTTATGTTTGGCAGATTTAAACCCAATAAAATCACAGTTTTAAAGAGTGACTCAGGAGACATAACCATGGTAACGAGTAACAAAGAATATTTAATTCCCCCACTTTCTTTTGTTTTCGGTTCGCGAAAGTCAGCGTACGAAACACATAAATAAAATCGATTTGGAATGCGATTTTTAGCGTCAAATTGACCTGAACGACGTTTCTTTGTAAGTATAGAGATTTTCTAATAACTTTATTTCTTGTTCTTCATTCTTTGAAATCGAGGCTCGTGTAACGGAACAAAATGATGAAATACCTACCGTTATGAACACTGTAATTAAGGGGGCGTCCATAAATTACGCGAGGTGTTCTTTTTAAATTTTTTGTCCCTCCCTCCCCCCCGGGTGAGATGTCGTGAGATTTTATTCAACCCCCCCCCCAACCCCCAATCTCACGTGAGATTTTTTAAAATGTGGGTTTCTTATGTAAACGCGTTGGATTGTTATTGTAAAAAGAAAAAAAAAATGCGTCGTGCTTTTATTTACGACTAGTTAAGACTAGTTATCAATATTGCTGAGAGTTAACGTCGAAGTATGAATGAAATTATTCTCTTTCGAACGAATTAGTGAATAATCTTAATCGTATTGCCATTACGCTTAAGAATAAATCTTATAAGCGTGTACAATCTAGATCAAATGGACCAAAATAGTATAATTTTTTTTGGTTCAATCAGAAAAAAAATTGCGTTATATTTGCCGAGAACCTCCCTCTCTCCAGCGTAAGATTAGATGAGATTTGACTCGACCCCCTCCCCCCTTAAACATCTCACGTAATTTATGGACGCCCCCTAAGTAACTGGTGATTACTTTTTTAAAACATTTTTCTATGGTGGCATACTACTTTATTTTCACCTCACTAGCTCGGAAAACCCTTTTTATTATTTAAAAACAGATAGCAATACTGCATTTTATCCACAAGAGTGCAAAGGATATTTGAAATCCGAACCTGTTATTAGTAATTTTTTTAATCAATATAACATGTAAAAGCCGGTCCAGACAGTCCAGCAACAATAATTTTAGATTGTGTCGTTGTGTTAAAAAACTAGTACCTACTCCAAATCTCGGGATTAGGTAGTGGACCCTGGGTATCCAACTATATTTAGGATGCAACTGTACTGGAATAACTAACACGTGGAGGAGAAAAAAAAAGTCCTCGCTCTAGTGAGGTGGAAAGATTTGTTTATACACGGCTGCAAAGTTATTTTACGTCTCGTGTATTATAACACTCGCTTCGATTAGGATTCTATTTTTGAACCACTCGCTTCGCTCAGGATTCTATTTTCGAACCACTCGCTTCGCTCGCGTTAACCAAAGAATCCAATCGCTAGCTCGTAGTTCAACCCTAGAATCCATTCGCTAGCTCGTGTTTCAATTCCACATTATAATACAACTTTGCGCCCTTGTATGACAAATAACTATTATTCCATAGTAAAACAACATAATATTTAAGAGGCCTTATAAGTTTTAAAATGTTTTGATTTCAAATTATGACAAAAGTATTGATAATACCAATAAAGTGATTAAAGCATACGATGACTTTATAAAAGTTTTAGATAGTGACATAACCATTTCTTGATTTTATTGTTCGTAGTAGAATTTAAGCGAAAAAATGCCGTTTTTAGTTAGTTTTGGAGTGATGTTTGAAATTATATTTCTTAATAAATACATTTAAAAGTTCTGACATTAGGTCGCAATAGTCCTGTTCTAATAACACTGAGAAAATGTCAAGATGCGTGTAAATCAAACAGAAAATGGCCTAAACAGATGAGCGTTTTTTAACTCATAAGGGCTCTTAATACACAAAAACTAAAATGATATTAAAAAGGTCTCCAAGATCGGAGCCCTGTTGAAGGATACCCATACGGTTGGCAGCGTCCTCCCTGGATGGCTATGCTGATCCTCTGGCCAAGGAATGACCAGCCCTGGTCCCATGACACCTCGGCATTAGATAGTTTAAATTGAAAATAAAATGTTTATACACTATGAGTCTTTAATTTCCGTTCTTTCCTCAGCCTACTAAAATAACACCACTAAAATTACCGTTGTCCTTAAGACAGTCCCAGTCTGTAGCATCATTCAGGAGCAAGTTGAATGAATTATGGCTATCCAATGACTTGTGAATTGCTTGGATACTATATTTATATGTATTATTTTATATTTTATTTAGATATATGTATAGTGAAGTTTTGAAATTATTATAGACGATCCTTTAATGAATCCATTTTATTTTATTTTGATGTAAAATAATAATGTTATTTTCTAAAGGAAATAAATGAATCTATCTATCTATCTATATATATGTTTATATATTAGTAGTTATATACGTTTATTAATGTGTAGTTGTATATCTAGAATATTTATATAAATCTTTGTATATGTGTTGGTTTGTCTATCGTTTAGTTCCTATTCTTCACTCAATTGCTCAAAGGTTGACTGGAAGAGATCCCTTACAAGGATAAGTTCGCCTTTGTACATGATTGATCTGTTTTTTTTCTGTATAATTTATTTTACTTGTCTTGTGTACAATAAAGTATTTCCTCAGACTAGTAAAACAATATATCTGGGTGGATTCTTTGTTGCTCGTTACCATGGTTACGTCTCCTGAGTCACTCTTTAAAATTGTGATTTTATAGGTTTTAAATCTACTAAACATGAGTTTTAGCGATGAGTATCTATCCATTGGGTCATCTCTTGAGCATGCTTGAAGTCCATATTACGAATATTTTTCTAAGAAATTCGGCTACTGTTGTCTCCTCGCTGACGGGACAGAATAACAACAAAGAAAAGTTGATTAACTCATCTTAAACCATTTGAGCGACAAGGACACCTAAATGTAATGAGGCATCTTCGTGTCCACAGGATATTTCAAAACAACATATATGCTGTTACCTATATGGGCACGAAGGATGACCACCATATGGAGGCGCCGGACTGGGCGCTCGGGTCCTCCCGTGCCCTTGCATGTAGGTTGATAGGTTGCGTGTTTAATATTTGTCCTTTCGTCAGTTCTGAGAGCTAATAAAATGCCGTATAGAAAAGATAGGTGTACAATACAATACAATACAAATACTCTTTATTGCACACCTCACATAATAAAATAGGACATAAAAAACAAAGATACAGGGAGACAGAGGCAGAACAACAGGCGGTCTTATCGCTAAAGAGCGATCTCTTTCAGACAACCTTTGGGTAGTGGAGAAATGAAATATAAAGCTGAAAAGTAGGTGGTGCATAAACTATTACAATGAGAAAAAAAGATTCCAAAACAACTATTCAATATAAATACACATACTTAAATAATATATAAATATACATATATAAAAATATACATACATATAATATATAATTATATATATCACTGATATAGAATAGTAAGAATAAAATAGTGTCAGCCATAACAATTAATTAAAAATTTTAAGGGAGAGACAAATAATATTCTAGGTGTATTTTAGGTTTATTTGCTTTGGTCACAACTGAGTTATAAAATATTAACAATATAATAAAAAATCTGAGATCTTTACAAGCTGAGTATGTAAATCGAATTCAATGACAATTACTTTGACTCTAGAGAGAACATTATTTTTCTGCTTAAACCTAACAAGCCCGTGGTGCGATAGTGCGGCCACATCTACAATAAGACCAAAATAGTTTAGCGTATGTATGACACCAAGGTGGAGTAATGACCTGGTGAAGGTCGCGGGAATCCGGTGGAAACGAACGGCACAGGACCGGTCTAAATGGCGAGCCTTGGGGGAGGCCTATGTTCAGCAGTGGACGTCTTTCGGCTAAAATGATGATGATGATGATGTATGACATACGGCTGGCAGAGGGCGTTCAAAGGATATGTATTAAAATAGGTATTATAATACCTTATAGTAGTTAATACCTATAGGTATTAAAATAACAAATAAGATCCCGAATACATTAAAATGTAACCAAGTGATAAATACTCTTCCACAATAAGTTAAAGAAACTATTAATTGAAAAATGTTATTACTCCGTTGAAGAATTCATCAATGATGAAACTTTAATCAATTATAATATAGACTAAATAATTAATACTACGACATGTATACATAATAATGATTATAATGACTGCATTTAACTGCTATACCTACTTGACATATTACTATTTCCTAATTAAATGTGAACTAATATTTCATATAATAAAATGTTATATAATATAAATTTGATATCCCTATATAATATCTATAATTAATTAAATTGTATTTTTCGCAAGTTGCATGCTATTAGGCTATTACTATAATTGTAATATATAGGCTATTTAAAATGTGCAATGCCCTACCAGGGTCCATGTGAAACCAGTATAACTATATAAGATCTACTGTATTTACCATAGTTGCAATAAATAAATATAACGACAAAATCAAAGTTTTACGGACGAAGTCAATGACAAAAAGTGAGCGAAAAATGATCATCATCATCATCATCTCAGCCGAAAGACGTCCACTGCTGAACATAGGCCTCCCCCAAGGCTCGCCATTTAGACCGGTCCTGTGCCGTTCGTTTCCACCGGCTTCCCGCGACCTTCACCAGGTCATCACTCCACCTCGTCGCGAAAAATGATGCTTCATTTTAAATCTGACGGAGTATATAAGGGTAGCGAGGCATCCATGCGTGCCTGTGATCCGATCAATGAGGATAAACCGGACGTTTGCCTGTCCGGGCATCAGGGCATCCGGGCATACCCGGAAAACCGGTTCGAACAACAAGGCTTGCTGTGACAAGATTTCAGGGCTTCGCTATTATTTAATACTCACAAAAGTTAAATGCTTCTATGGGCCAATCAACTTTTTTTTGTTGTTATTCTGTCCCGTCAGCGAAGTGACAACAGTAACCGAGTTCTTAGAAAAATGTTATAATATGGACTTCAAGCATGCTCAAGAGATGACCCACGGCCACGTCCAAATGGATTTATGTTTATCGCTAAAACTCATGTTTTGTAGATTAAAACCCTATGAAATGACAGTTTTAAGGAGTGACTCAGGAGACGTAACATGCTTATTTACCTAGCTGGAGTAGCTGGTCCTTACTATGCTTTTCAAACCGTGATAATTTGCTTAATGTCCAGGACACTGGGACACCACACTTCAAACCGGGACGCACCAACCCTAATCTAAATTCCTCTTTACAAGATCGCAAAATTTACATTTACTCCAAATACAGTGGAACGCTAATGTATTCTTACTAAAATATTCGGTATGATTTGTAAGTCTATGATATCCGATTAATGCTGAGATCTTAAGCCGAGACCAAATTTTGCGATTCGGCTGAAGCCCGAAGTACTTTAACAACAACTTTTGTTTTAGATGTTAATTCTACCAGTATCTTTTATATAAACATGCCGTTTATATAAAAGACTGGCATAAGCCTGTACTCGTATTCATAAGACGGCTGATATAAATAGCCAGGATCTTACACAAATAGCCTGGTAGCAGTTCCATAGAAAATGTACTTTATATTCCATGAATGTAGGATCTCTCGAAATGGGGGACAATTTGTTATGAAGATCTTATTCACGTGCCGGAATTTAAACGTAGGTAAATGAAATAAAACATGCGTGTTCGAGCGTTATATGCATGCACGATTTAAACTGTATCCCAAACAGCTGTTAAGAGGTATACTGACGTCGAACTTTATTATTATTATTATTTGTATCTCTCCTTTGGGATATCACGGCACAATGTCCGGTCCTTTTGGAAGGCGTTCATGGGGATACAGATCCAACACGAAGAGGCCCCTTTGAGATACGATAATGTATTGGGATGTGTACACCTAGCGGATACTATCTCTGTCTGCACTATTGAAGAGATACAGCCAGAGACAGCACCCGCTACGTGCAAGGGCTATTGCGAAAAGAAGGGAAACTTCACCGGTTTTATGGGAAGGAACTTGAGGGACTGGTTGCTGGGATATTGATGAGACAACGGGACGCCTGCCATATGAAATTATTATTATTATTATATATTTTTAGACAGGCAGCTGACGCTGATACGTCTAAATCATAGTTCACTTGGCTCTGGTTAACACTGCTTAGATCTTAGTCTAGTGGTCTTACGTGCCAAATTTAAATTATCGTCTTTTCTTTTTTATACCAAAAACATCGATTTCCTGTAATTTTACTGTATTTGTATTATTTATACCATTAAAACCATTTGTATAATTAAAGCCCCATATTTACCTAAAATAAATTTCATTTACTTAAAAATAAGATCCTGCAGCCCAACATAATGGTCCTTCGAACCGGATTAAAAGTGCAAAAATTAAAAATTTTAGCAGTTCCTTTCCTGTATAGTATGTTGTATTGCGTTCCGTGGATCACGTACGGTGCTGTCTGAAAACCAGCGCTGCAGGTGTCTAACACCTCGGCACAATTTATGCTGAGACAGCAACCGATTCACTGCCGCGAAGACGCACTTTATAATTATATGTCAATGTACTGAGTCTATTCTGTTTGTAAAGATGTGTCTTTTCGTGCAGTGAATAAATGCTTTCTTTCTTTCTTTTCTTTTCTTTCAGTTCATTCAGTATGTATGGCGAAGAATACGTAAAGTGACATAAGCATATGAGGAAAAAGGGGAAAAGCGGCGTCCAACCTATATTCGAAGATATAAAAGCGTGATAATGTGAATTAACTAAACATACAATAATTAAAACCCCATATTTTCCTAAAATAAGTTTCATTTACTTAAAAAGAGGATCCTGCAGCCCAACAATGCGAAATTCATCTTAATTTAATAACTGAAAAATAAACACCATTTGACACTATAACATTTTATGATTATTCTGATTAAAGACGATTTGCACAGTGCATCCTTAAATTTTATAAAGGGTCGACAATGCGTACGTGACTCCTTTGGAGTTGCGGGCGCCTATAGCCTGCGGTGGCCGCTTATCATCAGGTGGACCGTAAGCTTGTTTGCCACCGTCGTTGTATAAAAAAATGTATGCTTGAAAAGGGTAAAAACTGTTACACATAACTAACTTTTCTACACAGTTTTATACAATTTTCTGTTTCTGTTTCTATGTGAATTTTGACTACTCATACTCATACTCATGTATTCGTAAAGTCAATTTACATGTCAAAAGAATCTTAAGCAATATCAATATTTCATTATAATATCAAAACAGACGTTAGCGGACTTACATGCAGTGTTGCCAGGGCCGTTGGGACGAAAGTTAAATTTTTAATGCAAAAGTTACATTTTATATATTTTTCATAATTACTTATCATAATATAATATACAATATAATAAAAGGCCTACGAACTAAACTTAAAATAAAAACTTAAAAATAAATAATCTAAAATAAGGGTTCCCCCCGCGGCATAGTGCCAAAGATGCTGGCAGCATTTCCTCGCTGTATAGCAATGCTTATGCGTTGAGCGAGGAAGCTGCCAGCCCTTTGGTCACCAGTGGTGTCCACCTTTTAGTAAGTTCTTTGAAGAACTCTTGGGCCCTGGGACCCCACGGACCGAGGGCCCAAGAGTAATATCAAAATCAAATTATTATATCACATTATAAAAAATACGACTATTCGAACAACTTCGCCTAATGGTAGACTTTACTGCACCTACTTCAATGAGGGCTATCGTTTTTGTGCTCACCAGTTGGCGCCACTATCGAGTAAGTTCCAGCTGTCAAAAAATATTATTGGTTATTATGGGCATGAAAAAAAATTTGCATTTAAATCATGTTTAAAACCTTAAAACCGTACCGTAGAAATATCGAACATTCCGCATGGTAATGCAGTCCCGTTTTGTTTGAAAAAAAAGAGGAAATAAGTTTCCGAAAGACAAATTTCTTGGGATCCACTGAAAGTCAGCGTTGTTGCACCGTGTGCCTCGACACATGCTGAGTGGACTCCTTTTTTGTGACAACATTGTATACTCTTAGATTTAAGCCTTTTGTAATGTAATTTATTAGGTTGTTGTTGTAAAATAAAAATGTATTCTATTCTATTCTAAAACTGTCTCAAAGCACTGACAGTCATTGACCCGTAACTCATATTTGCCATAATCAAGCTCAGGTATTGCAAAATACTCACCATATTGTTCCAATTAGATATTAACCCGCGTAGCGCAACCACAAAGAGTGACATTTGACATTTCGGAGACGTCACACTACACTAGCGCCTCTAGCGGCGAATTCATACGCGATAGCCCCCATTGAGGTTTTATTAAATAGGATTATAATATCATGTTTGTCAACAAGTGAAGCTAAATAAATAAAGTGCTATAGAAAGCTTTCATCGATATTTTCCTTTCATATCAAAATGTTTTTATTGCCATGTGTATAATTTTTTGCGTTTTGCCTGTCTTAACATGAGCGTAATTTTGTGTGGATTTAGGCCAATCAACTTCTTTATGGGGACCATTTTTGGGATGAATGTACGTCTAATTTCTTTGGCATCATTTATTGTGAAGATTCTGGTATGGTTTTATGATATTTCCTGTTATTTAATATAAGGCCAATGCCCCTTTCAAACTACGATTCTTCATAAAATAAAATAATATAAAAAATAAAAAAGCCTTTTATTTCTTGCTAGTCAATGCAATGTCAACAATATTAGGTTTAAATATCAATATTATTATTAAATTTCTAGTTTGTATATATGTTATTCTTAAAAATATTCAGTGCAATGTCAACACAACAATATTAGGTTTAAATATCAATATTGTTGTTAAATGTCTAGTTTGTGTACATTATGTTATTTTTAAATTTAATAGTCAGTACAATGTCAACAATATTAGCTTTAAATGTCAATAATATTATTAAATGTCTAGTTTGTTTACATATGTTATTCTTAAATACCTAATTACATCGATTTTTTTATGACGCAAGAACCCCTTCTCGGGTGAAGGCCTCCTCCAGAGTAAGCCAGTTAGTTCTGTCTTGTGCTTCATGTATCCAGTTTGATCCTGCAATCTTTTTTATATCGTCAGACCAACGCGTATAAGGTCTTCCTCTCTTCCGTTTGCCTGACGGCCCGGGCCAGCTAGTCAGTTTATTTGTCCACCTGTTATCTTGCATCCTGGCGACGTTTTCTGCCCATTTCCATTTTAGTTTTTTCGCATATATGAGTGCATTTATAACATTCGTTTTATTTCTAATTATGCTATGACGGATTTTCTGGGATAACTTGATATTTGTTATGATGCGCTCCATACTTCGCACGATTCTTCATAAATAATGCCAAAGAAAAAGCGTTTGGAAGGCTCTATGTTTTTTTTATATTCACCTGGTTAACAGCAGAGCTGGGCAACTCGTTAATCCGTTAATTGATAATTAACGAAGTGCTGTTTATTATGATTTTGATAATTAAATTAATCGTTTTATATAGATTATTATGATGCATTGTGTAGTGTGGTGTGATCTAAGTCTTACGTGTGACATATTATTATATACTAATACAGACAGGAACAGTGTCGTAAAATGTAAAGTGAGTCTAGTATGACTTATGATAAGGCACGAAGTGATGCAGAAATCAAATTGGTTGATCGTATTTATTATTTTTAATCGACGTTGCGACATGAGTTGATCATCGGTAAAGAAGGTAAATATATAGATATCGCTTTGGATCCGTTTAAATAAATATTTTAAGATTGTTTTAATTAGAGTCATTATAGGAAATTCTTAAATCCATCTTGCTTTTCTTATTTTTTTAATTCTCTGCCTACTTCCCATAGCGCATACCCGCACACGCAGGTGCTGCTTTTACCAGGAGTTAACGATTAACGTTAACTTCCATTACATGGCCCGGAATGTAACGCTTTAACGTAAAACGAAGTAAACTATTTGGTTAACTGTACCTAGCTATGGTTAACAGTGGATACGATTACTGAAACTTTGACACTGGCAGAAGTGACAGGATTTGTTAATCCAATTGATATTCCGTCTTAACATCAACAAAATAAAATATTCATTACATGTAATAGAAATTGTATTAAGGTGTCCTCGGGTAATTCCGAATGTCGGGTAATTCCGAAAATAACAAATTCCAGTCTTACTAAGCGGTTTTGTTGTACTACCAAACATCAACAAAAAATTTAACATTTCTTTTTGATGACGGCACAGGACCGGTCTAAATGGCGAGCCTTGGGGGAGGCCTATGTTCAGCAGTGGACGTCTTTCGGCTGAAATGATGATGATGATGATGATGATGATGATGAGATGCAGTAAAATTGGTTTAAGTTACAAGATATTAAATCGAGCATAAACCTGGTGTAGCAGCTGGTACTCGAAAACTATCAGATTAAGTAAATTAGGCTTCAGGGAGTTTTAGAGATATTGATGTTCTGAATAAAATCCGTGGACAATGAGATTATACTGGCTCTGTGAGCTGTAGACCTCACAAGTGATACTTTTTTACGTTTTCAATCCCAAAATACAGATATGACAAGAAAACTCCATATAATTATGGAAACTATACACAAAATTTCACGTCATCGGTTGACAAATGCGACCTGCAGATTCAAACAGCCCGACATACAACGAAATGGGGAATGAATCCTTATGTGGAGACGTCTATTTACGTTATGCACGAGAATGGGATAAGACGTATAAGTAGTATTAAATTACCGTATTTGAAGCGATAAATCATCGCTCAGTGACGACATGGATCTGGAAAGGGAGCGTAGGGCGCTGGCAGTGAGGAGTAATATATTGATTCGTAGGTTTGCAAGGTGTACTTACTCTGTAAAAACTACCCTTTTCAAGGCGTTCTGTCAGTCATTTTACACCTGCAGCCTATGGATCAACTTTACTTAAAAAGCTTACAGCGCTCTATGCGTCCAGTATAATATCGCATTTAGGATGTTGATGGGGCTGCCGCGCCACTGTAGTGCGTCGGGTATGTTTGCGGAGGCGCGTACTGACGGTTTCAGCGCCGTCATGCCCAAGCGCGTTGCATCCCTGGTGTGGCGCGTGCGCGGCAGCATCAACAGCCTCCTAGCCACAATCGCCTCCAGAGTGGATGGGGCCTTCTTGCAAGCCTGGAATGGCTTGCATTTGTCACTTAGGTTAAATTAAACATAATACTAACATAGTTTTTAAGGGCCATTGTACACACTAATACGATATGGACATTTCGGAAATAAATAATAATAATAATTACTATTAAATCTTGAACATACCAACGCTATTGATCACACAGCCTCAAGTTTGAACAGTCCAGTATAAACGATACAGTCTTTAGGGGAAGTTGGTTGAAGGGACTGTGGACTACACCCCAGAGGGGTTTATGGAAGTCCACACTCAGTGAGACTCAGAAGTAATCTGTACAACTGAATATATATTGATAATACTACTTATATACTAGCACATACATACATAATCATCCATACATCTCACACTCTTAATCTCTAACTTATCTTAGGCACGTAATATAAGATTACCCTATCCGTTTAGAATTATGTGCCTTGTCGGCACACAGTCCGTGGCGAAAATATTAATGCGAAAAAGAAACATACGTATGTGGGATTGATACACATAGGGATACAATCCAATATTTAATAATAACCAAAGACTACGTACCTACAGAAGGTTATCTGTGGAATAAACCCGATATTTGACAGCTAGAAAACATCAAATCATGCTTGCGGTCTACCGCATATCATGTGCTTTGTCATCAAGTTAGAGTAGTTTCGTTTGCGGGTCAACGCTGTCACATAGTAACGTGTTTACACAACCTGGTTATTTTTATTTTTTTTTATTTGGTATAAAACCACCTAGTTTAACGATACTGTCACTGTTTCGCGGTGTCAGCCGGGTTCGGATGAATTAACACCCTGGTGTGTAAGATCCAACTTTAACCGAAGTGGCAAGACAAACAGACCTCATATTGGTTACTAACAGCACATCAGAAGTCCTCTTATATCATACCTCTATAAAATACCCTCCGCCAAATAAAGACGAGTCAATATCCCTATTATTATGGTAATATGGCTATGAATATTGAAAACTGTTGGCATTTGTTTACGATCTCGATGATCGCAGGCAATTGCGAATTTATTCATGTATTATTTCTGGTTCGAATTTCAGCGTTACAATTTGGTGCCGCGTCCCAGGATGCTATTTCCTTAATGACTTAATGTAACCTGTTGTTTGGTGATCGAGTAACAATAAAACTGTAAATAATATCAAGACCTTTCACTCCGCGTCCCGTTTTCTGAGATAATTTGTTTTGTTTATACTAAGTAACGAGAGTACGTATCTAAAGTATAGATGTTTTAAACCCAGGGACACTAGATATCTTAAGGGGCTCCTAGCTCTCAATGACCTTCGATCTTTAACTCTCCGTTTTCTAGTATTTTTTATGGTTTATCGCATTAATTAAGAACAACGAGGTTTACCGAAATAGTATACCATATTTACTTCAGTACTCACTGTCTTTGAAATAGAACTTCGGCAATTTTAGAACAAGAAAAAAACCAGTTGTTTAGACGTAACTTTTGTGAAGATTATTGTGTTGTTAGAGATGTCAAGGAACAGTTACATGTACATTTCATATATGTAAGTGCATAAACACTCGTAGTAATATAAAATATTTTTTAGTGCTTTTTTGGATCATGTTTCAATAAATCATAAAAAAAGTAAGTAGTCAGTTTTCTTTTAATTTGGCTCTTACAAAATGTATTTGAATGTAATGTAATTGAAGAACCGATAACCGTTTGTGCTATCAATATATATATATAGTTTTGACGGAGCAGTATCAACTCACAACTCATCAAAATAGCTCGTGAAGCCCCTTAAGATAAGATAAATTGATAATAGGACGAAGTTTTAAAGTTAGCTCGATAGCGGGTCAAAATGGAGTCATAGGTTATTTCTTGGGCTTGTGATGTCCCGCTTGCACATTACGGGTGCAACTATATTGCATTTCTTTCGCAAGATACTTAAGTTAACCAATCAGATCAGAACGCATCGTGCACGAATCTATTGGCGTCATAATCATAACGGCTATTTCAAACGTGAATAAATGATAGTATGTAATAATTTAAAGTAAATCAAGGGAACCTGATAGGCTTACATATATAAATGAGTGATTTCTGACTGATTTACTATCGCACAAATGTACTCACAACATTCCGTCAAGTGAGGAATTCTAAGTGTCATCAGTAAGGGTTTATCCAGAAATCACGAGACGTTTTTTGGGCCACTTTTAGACCCTCTCACATGTTGTTTAACATGTTAATTTTTTTGAAGTTTTTGCACTATTTAAATTTTAAAGTCTTGGGTCTTGTGTGTGTGAATGTGGCTGTTACATCTTGAATGTACAATATCATAGATGTAACTGCCATATTTGACATCTGTCAGCTGTCAAGTTAATGTTTTTTTGTTTCGCGGCAGATTAAGGCACTGTCCTATTAATAATCCCTCCAACAGGCGGGCCTCAACAGTTTTAAATTCTATAAAAAAAAAATCCTTCAGAATCTCGCGTGATTTCTGGATAAACCCTAAACTTACGTCAAGGAACAAAATAGGTACAGTCGCCATCAAATATATCTGTACTCTTCAGGGTGTTCAAAAATATCTGAACATGCACTTTAAAGCCTTGACAATAGAGTCGTGTTCAGATATTTTTGAGCACCTTGTTCGCTCCGATATATCTGATGGCGACTGTACCACATACCGATCCAGTTCTGAAGTCATGAAATCGCCCGACTCGCACATCATCGCGTTTTCGGCGATCATTTCGCGGCGCGAGCGTCGTAAAAGGTGTTATTGCCAATAAACGGTTTATTTGAGTGCCACATTACTCTGTCACGCGAAATTTGGGACGCGGAACATCTTTACTATAATTAAACAACTATTATAGAGGTAGGGCAGCGCGTCACACTCATGTTTATTTACTGTCTACCAATTTGATTTCTGACCCGCGTGATTCTTATCGTTAAGTTAACCTCCTGGGGTTCAAAATGATAATAATAGGACAAAATCAGTTTGCAGTGAAAGCCCAAGTATTTTAACAGAGAGTTGGAGCAATGATCCACTGTGATAGTACTAGAACAAAATATACGGTTAACCAGATATGAACAATTTTTGGTCCGGGCGTTCAGTACTTTATTAATTAGTTCTAATATTAGGACATTGGATCTTCCTCGGAAGTACCGTCTTCGAAATTGGGTCGTAGGAGGTTAATTGATGTCCTTACCGACCCGAATGTTAAGTGAAAGTTAAGGAAATCAGAGTGCAATTTTTATCTTCAGATATAAAAAATAAGTGCAATACAAAAAAAATATTTAAAAATAAAGTTAGTAACGTGTTAATAAGTAAAGTTAAAAATGCAATGCTATAATTGTTACAAACGCAGAAATAAGACAAGTGTTACTTAAGTACATATAAATGGAGCCTCGTCTGCCAACAAACCGCACTGTGGTTTGGCAGAAGTGCGTAAATTGCGTAAACACATGTAATTTATGAATAAACGATTATTATTATTCTCATTATTTATTTTAGGTCTTAGGTCAGATTTTATAATAATTATATAAAAAGTAAAATATAAAACAATATTTACAAAACATAAAATCATTATAAAAACATAACCTAGTGTGCCGCCGGCAGCGAGGCGGGGCCTAAGCTACCGGTGGTGTCGGGCGACAGAGAGAGGAACCTCCTGACTATCCGCGCGGTGTGCAGGAGTACCGCCTTCTGTATCTGACCCTTGACCCAGCCATCTAGCGAGAGTCTCTTGAGGTGTTGGTCGAGACTCTTCGCTATTAGACCGTTCGCAGAGACGACTATCGGGACAAATAATATAATATTATTATTATATTGTTGACTCCAGTTTACTCTATACCTGGATCCCTAACTGATAAAATAGTTAAAGTCAGAAATAATCACTCACGATTCGTCAACAATCAGGGCCCGGTAAGGAAAAATTAAGGAAATGTTAAATTTTGGAATGAGTATCACCCACCTACGTACCTCGTCACAGTGAAAATCAATATGAAAGCCCTAGAGATCTCATATTGATGTCATTGCGACAAGGCACGAAGTGACCAAGAAAATTCAGGAAATTTGTTTGTCACTTTAGTACTCTATTTCTATTGTAATAATAAATAATAAATATTAGAGGACTATCTTACACAAATCGAACTAGCCCCACAGTAAGCTCAAGAAGGCTTGTGTTATGGGTACTAGACGACGATATATTTAATAGATATAAATACTTACATACATAGAAAACATCCAAGCCTCAGAAACAAATATTCATGCTCATCACACAAATATTTGCCCTGACCGGGATTCGAACCCAGGACCGTCAGCTTCACAGGCAGATGCACTACCCACTAGGCTAAACCAGTCGTCAAATAATACGTCACGTAATAGAGTCCATAAGTGCCAAACATTCAAATCCCTCGACTGTACTATCAGAAACTGTTCACTTAACATCTGTGAAGCTTATTGCAACGGGATAAGGTCTACTAATGGTCAGTTAATTGTGATGCTGATAATCTTAAAACATCATGAGGAAACCGTTTAATCCCAACGTCTTGGTTGAAAGAACAGATGATAGTCATATGCGTAAATCTAGTACCTTCGCTCCGTATTCGTCCCAGTACCACCGCATACCGGGGAGAGTCAGTCCGACCCAGGTCGGGCTTAGCTGAGTTTCTTGCTGGACTCTTCTAAGTTAGGCTAGGTTTAGTGAACCAGCGATTAAATTCCCAGTAGCTCGATTCCACTCACACAGATTCCACGGCCGCTAAAAAAAAATCAAAATCAAAAATCAAACATTTATTCTGCAAATAGGCCACTAGGGCACTTTTACATGTCAAAATATTAATTTACAATTTAAGAAAGTCTGACTATAATGAGTAATACATTTTTCATGTCAAAATATTAATTTACATTTCAAGAAGGAATAATAATTTCGTGTTTACAATTATAACAAAATTAATGTCATACAGTGAAGATAAACTTGCAAAGTTATCTATTACAAATATTACAACATCAGTAAAGTTAGAGATGTATAAGTTCTCAAGATTAAACAAGGAGTATAATGAAATTAATATAACATCCCAGAGATGTACATGGTCTCTGAGCGTCAAAATTAAAATTAATTTAATATTGTTAGAGACGTATATGGTTTCTAAGTCACTGATAATAAAAACGAATCCACAACAGGATGATGACGTCAATCCCCTATAAAAAGACACTAGTATTAACGTAGTCACTATGTCCTAGCAAGCATGAACAGACCGGACTCCACGAACAGCACCCGTTCACGAGTATGTCGCGTATCTCAGCCATCGCCTCCCTCGACCATCTGTTAGGGAAGGTGGCGACCCGATCAGCGACAACGACAACGACGCTGCTAAAGAAAGCCTCAGATCGCATTTATCGCCACTTCTTTGAAATTAAATACAAAGTGTACCCATTTTATGTTCTCTTGAGTGTAATTTTAGTTTTCAAGCAGAGGTCTTGATTAACATTTAATCTGATGGAGGATTCGTGAGCTTGAAACATGTCACCAACAGCGACAATTACTACGTCTCAACCATGCTTTTATTAAGTGTTAAAATGCCGCTGGTTTAAATTCAATTAAGGCTTGTCGCGTTGTAAACTCGGCGAGATTACGCGTATCCACCGTTAAAGTTTTCTCTTCTCGCTCACTAACGTTATCTAGATATTATTATGCTGTGTTACGTTTTCAAACCCCAAGACTCCGCCATAAAAAAATAAGCTTGTTTTTATTAAGTATCGTTTTTAAGAAATATTTTTTTGAATCTTTGACATACCCATACCACACATTGGGATGAATTAATAGGACCGTGCCTTGGTCTGCCGCGTAACAAAAAAACCATTAACTTTACAGCTGACAGGATGTCAAATGTGGCTGTTACATTTTAAATGTACAAAATCATAGATGTAACTGCCACATTTGACATCTATCAGCTGTCAAGATGACGTTTTTTTTTTATTTCGCGGCAGACTAAGGCACTGTCCTATTAATAATCCCTCCAAAAGGCGGGCCTCAACTGTTTTGAATTCTATAAAAAAAAATTAAATAATACACTTTACAGACATAAATGATACAGTTAATTTTGCACAAAATCAAAAGTTTGTAGACCAGCATGACATCTAAAGCAAGTGCACACAGCATGATCAATAAGTAAGCGCATAATTAATTGACCCAGTGTACATACAATCTATGCGTCCAAAGTTAAAACGGCCGTTTTATTTTTGAGCTAATAGAGAGACGAATCTAGCAACGTAAATACTAGTTTGATGGATTCAAAAAGTATTTAAATACAAACTACAGTACGCAGCGGCCCCCTTTTTTAGTTATATATCGTTAAATTTAAATAATTACAATTATTTACGAGTGGCGCTAGTGGACCTGTTACATTTTATTAAAGCGCTCTTAAACATTACACACCCTCATATTACATCACATTAAATTATATTATTTTATATTGTAATACAGCATTACTTTTTGTCATATAACGATTTCCGTTCGCAGATGGAGTCTAAGAAACGGTTACTTCATCTAAGGAAATTAATGTACACACAAATTACCCTTTTACAGGAAAATAAGTAAGTAAATGGTAAATCGAAATGATTGAAGATTTTTTCCTTTGCATACACGAGACATGACTACTTGTTACATTTTAAACTTTTTCACTTCTCATCCTCGAAAAGTCATATTGACGATTGATTATTTTTGATGACCGGTTTAGCCTAGTGGGTAGTGCACCTGCCTGTGAAGCTGACGGTCCTGGGTTCGAATCCCGGTCAGGGCAAATATTTGTGTGATGAGCATGAATATTTGTTTCTGAGTCTTGGATGTTTTCTATGTATTTAAGTATTTATATCTATTAAATATATCGTCGTCTAGTACCCATAACACAAGCCTTCTTGAGCTTACTGTGGGGCTAGCTTACTGTGGGGCTAGTTCGATTTGTGTAAGATTGTCCTCTAATATTTATTTTTATTTTTTATTTTTATATTAGGCTTATCAAGTGGGGCTGAAGTAGTAGGGCAAACCTATTCGGCGATATGCAGTAAATCGTGGATAGTTTGTTATCCGTGGACCTTATTTATACATCTCCAACTTTACTGATGTTGTAATATTTGTAATAGACAACTTTGCAAGTTTATCTTCAACTTTGCATCATCATCATCATCATCATCATTTCAGCCGAAAGACGTCCACTGTTCTGAACATAGGCCTCCCCCATTAGACCGCCCCCGCCATTTAGACCGGTCCTGTGCCGTTCGTTTCCACCGGATTTCCGCGACCTTCACCAGGTCATCACTCCACCTTGACATTAATTTTGTTATAATTGTAAACTCGAAATTATTATTCTTTCTTGAACTGTAAATTAATATTTTGACATGAAAAATGTATTACTTATTATAGACTTTCTTAAATTGTAAATTAATATTTTGACATGTAAATAGTGCCCTTGTGGCCTATTTGCAGAATAAATGTTTGATTTTCTTTTTTTTGTAGCTTGTACTGTTTTAAGGGTTCGTAATATTGTATAAATAGCGCCAAAAGATCGGTAAGTCTAGTAAGGCCTTAAATAATATCGATACGAACAGCACTGGCCATACTGTGGCAACATTTGTGCATTTTGACTTCTCAAACAATTTCGCCTAATGCTGGACTTTACTGTAGAAGTTAATTTACCAATTGAGTAAAGCGAGCGAAGCGTATCTATTTCAGCTTGGTTATTGCATTATCTACACTGTAACCAAACTTAGCGGACACAAAAATAACGGTCTATTACATGGTTTAGTTGAGTTTATAAATATATGTACGTTTCCAAAGGTTTACAAATATTTAAGGATCCTTTTCTGTAATGATAGAGTCGTGGTCACACATTTTTAATTACTTTATCCATGCACATTTATCTCCGCCAACAAACTGTTATACAGTTTGGCGGGTTCTAGGTTAAGCTGCCATGTAACTTTTTTGGAAATAAACGATTTATTATTATTATTATTTGTATGTCTTTCCCGTTCACGGGACAATGGTATCCCGGACCTTTGGGAGGCATGCGCGGAGCCGAAGTACCGAGGCACCGAAGTACCAAACGAGTACCACATAGCCAGCACGTAGAGGCCCTTTTGACACTTTAATGAAATGCAAGGGATACACCGAGCGGATGCTGTCCCTGCCCGTGTCATGGGACGCACACAGAGACAGCACCCGCCAGGGTGTACAGGGACTATTTCTGGTTGATGGAGCCTAAATAAACTGGGTTATTGGGTGAAAATGATGAATTAATGGCTGGGCTATTGCGTGAGACATCGGACGCCTGCCTAATAAAACTGTCTCAGATATTTATTTCCGGCAGACGGTGACTGGCTCTCTGCTAGATGGGCCCCCATAAAATAGCGACATTATAAAATGGCCTTAAGGGCAACACCGGTCAGAGAGCTGGGGGGTGGAGAGGTGGCACTGGACTTTAAACATATAGCCAACTAGCCACTTATTATTATTATTATTATATTATCGAAGTCAACTGTATAGAAAACAATACAAATATACTTTATTGCTCACCGAAAAAAAGTAAACAAGAGATAACAGGATTAAAATTAAACAATGTACATGGTAGACAACAGGCGGTCTTATCGCTAAAAAACCGGCCAAGTGCGAGTCTGACTCGCGCACGAAGGGTTCCATGCCATTATCTATAAAAAAAGGCATAAAAATCACGTTTGTTGTATGGGAGCCTCCTTAAATATTTTTTTTTTTTTTTAGTATCTGTTGTTTTACAGAAATATGTCATCTGTGAAAATTTTAACTGTCTATCTATCACGGTTTATGAGATACAGCCTTGTGAACCGACGGACAACGGAGTCTTAGTAATAGGGTTCCGTTTTACCCTTTGGGTACGGAACTCTAAAAACGATCTCTTTCAGGCAACCTTCACTGTGACTCCATACCATGACATGACATGATGACGTAACTTGTGACCGAATACTCGGTTACCAAAGAGTGGAAAAATACCCTTTTGCACGGATCTAAAATATGAATACAACTTTCAGTCTTATTCCCTCGGCATAAAATCCAAATGGCTTACAAAGCAATACGCACCGACGTTCGATATACACAGATCTAATCATTGTACTTCCGATCAATTACAATACGGAAATGTAATGTTTACTATAAGTACCTACGCATACGAGTATACTCGTATC
Organism: Epiblema foenella; assembly: GCA_963556455.1. Taxonomy (NCBI): domain Eukaryota; kingdom Metazoa; phylum Arthropoda; class Insecta; order Lepidoptera; family Tortricidae; genus Epiblema; species Epiblema foenella. The sequence goes on from OY747118.1 coordinate 2,147,406, forward strand.
TAGACACACAGCAGTGTGTCAGCCAAGTTCTCAGACGAAAAAAATATAATAAAAAATAATAATAACAGGACTGCACTGGATAAACGTACCTACGCATACGAGTATACTCGTATTTAGACATACAGTAGTGTGTCAGCCAAGTTCGCAAACGAAAATAAATATAATTAAAAAATTAAAACCAAGATTTCACTGGAAACGTACCGACGTTCGATATACACAGATCTAATTATTGTACTTCCGATCATTATAATACGGAAATGAAATGTCTACTATGTAAGTACCTACGCATACGAGTAGCAGTGACTCAGCCAAGTAAGGGTGCCCATTATCGCTTAAACTTAAAGGTTGACGGCCAGAAAGAACCTTTTTAACAGATAATAACATGAAGGACAGTAATACGGAAACATGTCTGGCTGTAAAAATAAATCCTAGTTTTATTTAAAGTACAGAAAAAACCTAAACGTTATTGTTACGAAATCGATTTGAATAATCATTCTTGGAGGGAAACTTGAACACATCTTGAACATAACAAAATATCAAATATCTGAATCAAATAACGGTTTTAGAAAATCTACAACATTTTTACGAGCTATCCGACGATCCCGCATGATGGGGCTTGAAAGAAAAAAAATGCTCCATTACGTTACTTGTAGAGAGTAACCGTAAAAAATATCAAGAATTTATTCTATCGTTTTGTCGGCGTAATTCCTTGTTTACTACCGAACCCTAAAAAAAGGGAGGCGGCGCGCTTGTGATAGTTCTGTAGACGCAAGCGACCATAGGGTACGGTTCTTACCATCATACATATTTTGTTTGTCACTGTCCCGTCCCGGGAATTCCAGAGCTCATTACAAAAGAATACTATTTTTTATTTTTTTCGCCAGGAGACCATGGCTTAAAAATCACAATTTGATGCTTCCAAAGTGAATAAGCTTCATGAAAAGAAAATTGAAAGAAAGAAAGAAATTGGTCGTTCATTTGACGAGAGCATCTTTCTTAGTTCATAAAAGGTTCATCCTCTCTCGGGGTTAAGTCAGGCCATCGAATCCCCTGGGGTGCAGTCAGCCACCAAAGTGGTCTAATTTTGACCTTAATGTAAAGGTAATAGAGTCGAAAATTGGTAGACCACTTATGTGGCTTACTGTACGATCAAAAGTACGCTTGCTGGAGCTCCACAAACATTTTGCGGCTATAAAATTTGTTTGACACTTTACCGTCCTCTTGAAGAGCGCTAAAATGATGTGTGCAGTCAGCACTAAGCTAAAATCCACTATAGTGTATTGTGACGACCGGTTTAGCCTAGTGGGTAGTGCACCTGCCTGTGAAGCCGACGGGCCTGGGTTCGAATCCCGGTCAGGGCAAATATTTGTGTGATGAGCATGAATATTTGTTTCTGAGTCTTGGATGTTTTCTATGTATTTAAGTATTTATATCTATTAAATATATCGTCGTCTAGTACCCATAACACAAGCCTTCTTGAGCTTACTGTGGGGCTAGTTCGATTTGTGTAAGATTGTCCTCTAATATTTATTTATTTATTTATTTAGTGTGAAATAAATAATAAAATTGTAACAGTAATATAAATTTAGTTATGGGAAGTCGAAATGTGTTGATATAAATTTATGATAATTTAATAGTATTTTATGCAATAGTTGTATAAGAGGGTTCAAAAAAGGTGAGTGGCGTGTGTAACAATTTCAGACGAAGCGGAAAATTGTTAATAAAGACGCCATGAGCCTTTTTTGACCTACTTATACAACGTTGCATACATTACTTTTTCTACGACTAGGGATTAAATAATAAAACATAAAATTAAACAACAATACAGCTTAAGAAAAAGCGATAAGTTGGATAGTGACAAATGAGTCCACAGAACGTAATCATAGACACGGTAATTTTTTTTCAACTGTCATTTACTGACTTGCGTTTTTCCTTATGTTGGCAGTAATTATTTTAGTTATTGCTTCAAACCATATGAATTCAGTTGTTTGTTAAGTTAGCAGTTTTGATTTTCGTTGTAAAAGTGTTGTTTTTTTTACTTGTTGGCTTCACAGGGCACCTTTGTTAGCAGTTGCATTATACCATTTAATAACCCTAGGGTCTTCATGAAGAATAGACTAGATAAACTTTTTTGAAATTGCCTTTATATTCGTTTGTGGGGACCATATGTGATAATCCACACCGAAAGGGACCTTATGGCGGCAGGCGCTTACGTTGCAGCTATTCACTATTGTATTGGAACAGCGGCAATAAAGGCGTAAGTGCCGGCCGCCATAAGGTCCCTTTCGGTGTGGATTATCACATATACTTAATTGACAGTTAAAAGTACCGAAAAATAAATTTTATAATTACTTTTAAACAACAATACAGCTTAAGAAAGAGCGATAAGTTGGATAGTGACAAATGAGTCCACAGAACGTAATCATAGACACGGTAATTTTTTTTCAACTGTCATTTAGATTATTGAAATCAAATATTTATCCGTTATTTATTTTAACCTATGTACCTACATTTACAAATAATAACCATAAATTGACCATAACTTCTTACTTACATATCTAAAAAATCTACCTAATAAAATTACCAACGAAACAGTAAAAAATCTACATAATAAATGCAAGCATTATTTCTTAAGCTAATCATTTTACAATTGCAGTTATTATAATAAAAAATCAACAACCTGTTTGTTTCATATGCAAGTAATAAAAGGTTAAATTACTTTTAAAATTCATACATAATTTATCTGTGCTAAAAATTTACGAAACGGTAGCCGCCATTACGGATGTAAATTGTGACGTCATACGACACTATAATTGGCGATCAACACAGTGGAAAATGATGGCACAATGTGCATGAAAATATATCTTTCCCCCTTTAACGCATAACTGCGTTCTGAACTTTGGGTATAAGTCTCTTTCTATATAGCTGGGCTCGACTGTAGATTATGTGCCATCAAGTTAAGGGCTCATATTTTTTTATAGATTGTACTCACCATAAGGAGTCTCCCCACCAAATCTTAAATTGCGGAAACCCATAGTTTCTGAGAAAAAAAATATTATTTCCAACTTTCTATACAAAATTCACTATTTCATGGCCCCTGTCAAAGTCAGCGTTCATTTGCACGTATAATTTCGTTTGTGTCGTTTTTGCGTCTAATTATTACAATATTATTTTTTAATGGTTTTTTTTTTATATTATATTAAGTGTAAAGCTGTAAACATGCTTATTTTTATACTAAATACACACAATAAAGAAAGACCTGTTAGGGCAAAATCGATTCTAATGCGGATAGGTTATAAGTTTAAAACGGGAACTGAAGCGAAGCCGAGCTGCCGTCTTAATCTTCGAGGTTATTTTTTTTATAAAAGCCCAGAACGACCTGTTGCGGCGAAGCCGACTCTAACGCGGATAGGGATAGATGCCCCCATCCCCCTACCCGACCTCCCCCCTCCCGACCTCATTTATGATCATATGCCCTTCAAACGATATTGATGATAAGTGAATTTTGTATGGAAACTTTCAATTTTTTTTCAAAAACCATGCACTTCCGCAACTTTAAAAATGCACTTAGAATGGCTTATAATCTACCATACAAAAAAAAATCATTTTTGGCGATGGCACATAAAGTACAGTCGTTCCCGTAGCTCAGTGTGTGCATCCGACTTAACGACTATCTATTTGGCACTTGTGACAGACATTAGTGGTGCAGCCAATTAAAATCGCATACAGTCTTTTCAATAATCGATATGTTTTACGAAAGAAAACGATTCGAATCGATCGACATATGAAAAAACAGTGACAACAAAGCAACAATCTAATATAAAATATTGTTAAATATTTTTTTGAATTAACAAGTAATACTACTCATATGGGCAGATGCAATATGTTTCGATTATTGACGGAAAATATTGTAGATTTTCTAAAACCGTTATTTGATTCACATATTTGATATTTTTTGTTGTGTTCAAGATGTGTTCAAGTTTCCCTCCAAGAATGATTATTCAAATTGATTTCATAACAATAACATTTAGGTTTTTTCTGTACTTTAAATAAAACTAGGATTTATTTTTACAGCCAGACATGTTTCCGTATTACTGGCCTTCATGTTATTATCTGTTAAAAAGGTTCTTTCTGCCGTCAACCTTTAAGTTTAAGCGATAATGGGCACCCTTATCACTGTCGACAGCTTCTTGAGTCTTTTATAGGAACTTTAGGATTTCTATACCTTGTTTTTTTTGAGATAAGAAATGAGATAAACAAAGTAGCAGTGGTCGTAAATATACACTGAATTCGCATTATTCGCACGAAAGATCAGTATAAGTGACAGTTAGTGATAATGACAATTAAATGTTTAAAACCCGAACCGACTTTTTACAATAAAATCTATAAGGGTTCCGTTTTTGCCATTTTGGCTACGTAACCCTAAAAAGCTATCCTTTTTGTAAAAAAATATATTACTGTCGTTGGCAAGTACGAAATCATTTAAGGTTCTTTTTACGATTACGAAAACATTTTTTCAATATTTTGTTCAGTAATTGTGTTTCTTTTTCAGTCTACGTAATTTCTGTTTAGCGTAATTCTACATCGAAGTTCAAGCAAATATTTTCGTCAGATCTCTGTATTAGCTTTAACGAATTAGGTCATGCCAGCGTCTTAAAGTTCCAAATCAAAAAAACAGCGATAGCGGTTAGAGAGACGGACGAAACTAGAGGTACACCTAATCCTGTTTACCTTTGACTTAAATAAGATATATTTTCATTTATCTCCTTTATTCCAGCTCAAATAAACTTGCCAGAAGGCCCGTCATAAATAAAGGTATTTATTTATTTTCACTTTGCTTCCTTCTGTTTAAAACAATACATTTCAGCCATGGTCGAGAAATTTAATCCCTATTAAGGGTTGCTAACCAACTAAGGTACAAGACATAGTCACAAAAATCAGGAGCCTCAAATGGAAGTGGTCTGGTCACACTTTAAGAGGCAGTGACAAGTGGAGCAAAAAGGTGACCAGTGGTACCCAAGGGGCTATAAGAGGAAAAGAGGAAGGCACAAAAGGTGGGACGACGATATAAGGCCTGTGGCTGGAGTCACATGAAGCAGGGTCGCCAGAGACAGGCACGAGTGGAGAAGGCTGGAGGAGGCCTTTGCCGATTGGCAAGTGGACATCCAGGACAAATAGCAATGAAAAGCAACAAAAAGTGGAGAATCCTGACTGGACAACAAGAGGCTATAATAAAAAAAAGGGTTGCTAAGCAGCGGGACACTAGACTACGAATTAAAAGTAAGTAATCGAAATATTTTCCCTGTTTTACATCATTTACTAGAGTGTAGTGTCTCAAGACGAAAGTATTTGATCAGTGTGTGTTGCCAGTGATGATATATGGTCACTTGATGATATATGATATGATGATGTATGATATGGATGACATATGGTTGCTGACTTGCAGCGAGTGTAACCGCACATTCGCTGCAAAGATTGGCTTTGTCAGTCACCAGAGAGCCCATCAGCGTCGCTCTCAGCAGTAAAAAAAAACAGTCGCTGTGGCCGAATACGGCTAGGAGAAGATGATGATGATGGTACGGAAACGTGGTCGCTCACCATGGGCCTTATAAGCAGGCTCAAAGTCACTCAGAGGGCTATGCTTGGAGTTTCTCTGCGTGACCGCATCAGAAATGAGGCCATCCTTTGCAGAACCAAAGTAACCGATATACCCTTTCGAATCGCTAAACTAAGTGGCAGTGGGCGGGGCACATTGCAGGTAGAACCGATGGCCGTTAGGGCCGGAAGGCTCTCGAGTGGCGACCACGGACCGGAAGGCGAAGCGTGGTAGGCCCCCCACAAGGTGGAGTGATGACCTAGTAAAGGTCGCGGGAGTCCGCTGGATGCGGGTGGCGCAGGACCGGTCATTATGGCACTCTTTGGGGGAGGCCTGTGTCCAGCAGTGGACGTCTTTCGGCTGATATGATGATGATGATGACGAGTATGACGCGTATCTGGAAGTCTAGGTAATTGCTGACTTTGTCCTTCCGGCTTTCACGTTCTCATTATGGAGGATGGCGAAGTCTATGACAACCATCTGTCGCTGCAATGCTGTTATTATCTAATCCGACCGCATTATTTGAATTGACGACCGCTTTAACCTAGTTGGTAGTGATCCTGCCTTCGAAGCTGGAGGTCCCGGGTTCGAATCCCGGTCAGGGCATGTAGTTGTGTGATGAACACGTATATTTGTTCCTGAGTCTTGGATGTTTTCTATGTATTTAAGTATATATTTATCTATATAAGTATCTATATCGTCACTTGGTAACCATAGTACAAGCTTTGCTTAGTTTGGGACTAGGTTGATTTGTGTAAGATTATCCAAAAAAAATATATTTATTTATTTATTTTAATCAGATTTGATTTTAGTAAAAAAATATTATTATAGAATCAAATCCATTTTCTTAAATGTGGTAGCCCTAAACGTAATACTGTTAATGAGACCAATTTGGAAGTAAAGGTATCAAAACATTGAACAAGATAAAATTGTTATTGTTGGTTGTTAGTTGAGTCGAGGACCCTATCGGATTTTTATAAAAAATAATCGTCAGTAACTAAAAATTTGTAGACATTGTATCACTACATAGTATAAAACAAAGTCGCTTTCTCTGTCCCTATATCCCTATATCCCTATGTATGCTTATATCTATAAAACTACGCAACGGATTTTGATGCGGTTTTTTTTTAATTGAATGATTGAAGAAGAAGGTTTATATGTATAATAACATCCATTAAATAGTTCCTAATAAACATAAAAAATATACTACACTAGTGACCCGCCCCGGCTTCGCACGGGTGCAATGCTGATGCATGTATTATACATATAAACCTTCCCCTTGAATCACTCTATCTATTAAAAAAAACCGCATCAAAATCCGTTGCGTAGTTTTAAAGATTTAAGCATACATAGGGATATAGGGACATAGAAAGCGACTTTGTATTATACTATGTAGTGATTTTGATTACATAAATGGACGTTGTTGTGCAGTAATGTGTCAACCTACTATAGGTTTTCCTATTAAGTTGACACATTATTGCATAGCAGCATCCAAATAGTAAGTAAGTAATGTTTATTTGTGAACATAGGTAGGTAGAGGTGGTATTTTTTTTAAAGTTTCACTATGTTAGCTAATCGGCGTACAATAGTTATTTGTTATACAAGGGTGCAAAGTTGTATTTTAACCGCGAGTGTGGAATTGAAACACGAGCTAGCGAATGGATTCTAGGATTGAACCACGAGCTAGCGAAGGGATTCTATGGTTGAATCTCGAGCGAAGCGAGTGGTTCGAAAATAGAATCCTGAGCGAAGCGAGTGGTTCAAAAATAGAATCCTGAGCGTAGCGAGTGTTGCAACACGCGAGACGTAAAATAACTTTGCAGCCGTGTATAACACAAATCTATTCACTTCACTAGAGCGACGAAATTTTTTTTCCTCCTCCTCGTCCTAACGTTGACAGTTGCGTCCTAAATATAGTTGTCCACTACCTAATACCGAGATTTGGCGTAGGTACTAGTTTTTTAACACAACAGCACAATATAAAATTATTGTTGCTGGACTGTCTGGACTGGCCTTAAAAAAAAGTTACAAATAGCGCGTTCGGATTTCAAATATTCTTTGCACTCTTGTGGATAAAATGCAGTTTTGCTATCTGTTTTTAAAGAATAAAAAAGGGCTTTCCGAGCTAGTGAGGTGAAAAAACAATGAACATAATATTTAAAATAGGAAATCTATCATGCATACAGATTTTATGCCTTGGGTTAAAAAGGCTTTGTCTATAGTTTTATTACAGCCGTATACTAGTGACATAAGCGAGATACGAGTGTCTCAGTCGGTTATTAGATTTCCCGTCGTTAGAAACGAACGACCGACATTATTCGTGTTCGCATTCTCCCAATGGTTATAGCGTAGCAAACATAGCGGAAGAAAGTTGGATATTGCAACAGGCCCAACTCAGATCCAACTCAGACACGACCTCAACTCAACGTGTACACTTAGGCATTCTCGTCGGCGGGGACGTCCACCGCGCGATCGCGACATCAGTGACACATATAGTCCCTATTCGTCCCGGTACCGCCGCACACCGGGTAGAGTCAGTCCGACCCAGGTCGGGCCTAGCTGAGTTTCTTGCTGGACTCTTCTCAGCTAGGCTAGGTTTAGTGAACCAGCGACAAAACTCCCAGTTGCTCGATTCCACTCACACCTCAGATTCGGTTGAAACCGCTCAACTGAAGTGCAAACTCTTAGAGTATTCCAGTGATCCAAACCACACGCGTGGCCATGCCGGAGGTTTTCCCATGGATTTTCCCCAGGCTACTCTCCAACCGCGCACTCCTATCGCTTTATTGGTCCCGGCCTATAAAGCCACAGTCAGGTTAAAAAAAAAATTGCTACAGGAAAATTATCCAAGTGGTTGGAGCATTTCCGTATCAGGTTGGGAAAAAATGCTTATATATGTCATGTCTGGCTGTCTCTTCTACGGAGGTTGTAGTATAAAATTTTTCGAAACAACACAAAGGAAAGTGTTTGCGTTTAGTCTAAATTTGTATTGCTACGCGAGCAGCGCCTCTGAAGATGACCTTAGGTGGTAACTACTTTTTGCCATACAAATTGATACGAATTTAATTTTTTTTTTGCGATTTCACATCATCCTACCAAATTTTATAATTGTAGTGCTTATAGTCTCCGAGTAAATCGGCTGTGACATACGGACGGACGGGCAGACATGGCGAAACTATAAGCGTTCCGTTTTTATCATTTCGGCTACGGAACCCTAAAAAGCGGCCATAGGCTACGGTGTCAGCTTACCATCAGGTAGCCTGTATGTTTGTTTGTTACCGCCGTATAGTAAAGTAAGTTTCATTTGAAAAATATAACATACTTCAAACTATCTTATGACTCCTTGCGCTGTGGCATTAGCAATATATCGCAAACCGTAGTTTTTATCGCTCACAATCCGTTACGAGTTACGAATATAGGAATTCTTTTGCATTTCAATGCTTTCTATAAATAGAAAATGAGATGTCAGTTCCAAAATGAAATGTATCACCAAAATCAAAATCAAAATCAAAATCAAAACATTTATTCTGCAAATAGGCCTCAAGTGCACTTTTACAAGTCAAAATCTATCTAGATACATCAAATAAAAATAATACAATAATCAAAGTATCATTAATTAAATGTAGTGTTACATGTCAAAAATAAGACTAAGAAACTAATAACAATCGAGATTTGTTAGAGATGTATAAGGTCTCTAAGCGTCAAGATAAAAGGTAATAAAGTACACTAATCATAATAAAATGTTTTGAGCTATATCTATAACACGTCAACATGAAAATAATAAAATCTAATAAATAAATATCCTCAGAGATGTATAAGGTCTCTGTGCGTCAGTCTAAAAAAATAAAATCAAATGAGAACAGTGAAGTCTCTCATCATGTCCACCTGTGAAGAATAGTTTCCTGGTGATTCTCATTTCAAAAAACATCATCTTAATTTGTCCTTACCGGGCCAGGATTGGGCATGGTTTTTATTTTTCCCTTGGGGGGATTTGCCATAGTCGCCACGCTTGGCAAGCGGGTTGGCGACCGCAGTTTGATGGTGGTAATGATCGAAGGAAGCTGCTGCCCAACCTCCGATTTTCCCTTATTCGCCTCCTACGAAACCCACGGCAGGTGCGGTGGCAGTGGGCAGGGCACATTGCTCGCAGGACTGACGGTCGATGGGGCCAGAAACTGCTTGAGTGGCGTCCACGCACCGGAAGACGAGCTGTCGGTAGGCCTCCGACAAGGTGGAGTGATGACCTGGTGAAGGTCGCGGGAATCCGGTGGAAACGAACGGCACAGGACCGGTCTAAATGGCGAGCCTTGGGGGAGGCCTATATTCAGCAGTGGACGTCTTTCGGCTGAAATGATGATGATGATGATGATGGGCCAGGATTGTTAGCGACTCGTGAGTGATTATTTCTGACTGTAACTATTTTAACAGTTAGGGATCCAGGTATAGAGTAAACTGGAGTCAACAATAAGTTTAAATTGCACTCTGATTTCCTTAACTTTCACTTAATGTTCGGACCGGTAAGGCAATCAACATCTCTAACAATATTAAATTAATTTTAATTTTGACGCTCAGAGACCATGTACATCTCTGGAATATTATATTAATTTCATTATACTCCTTGTTTAATTAAAAAAACGCGTGGAAAATGAAACTATATAGCTGTAAAACATTTCATAATTAACATCAGAGCTGACAGGTATAAACAAGTCAAATTATGAATTAGTCTGTTGCCATATAAATCAGAAAAATAGCATCCTTTTGCTAATGCTCAAGGGCTCTTTCATATGTCGATTAATTCTAATCCCGTTTCAGGTTAACCGCAAACTAACAATAGGCGATATATCTAACAATACCCTGACCGGAAGTTACCTTCCATTTAAAGGTTCAGGTTAACTCAATAGCTATTACTTTTAAACCATAAATTGCCTTTGCTGTGTCACTGGACTTTGAACTTTATTACGTAGAAGTTTAAACCAAATCGGGATAAAGAGTGTTTGAGTTATACTGACGTTTCGAGTAACGCAGAGTGCTTTTGTGTTAGCAGTGATTCGACAATATTTTTCCTTTCTCAAACCTTTCGGTAACAATAAACTGTATTTCATGAAATAAAAATAGCTACGTGATGTGTGACGTCATGACATGTATTTTTCATGTATAAAGACTAAGGTGAGTGCCTCTGCTTACGGTATTATTATTCTTTTCACACTACCTATATCATGCAAACGTTACTGAAAGCAAATCATTATAGCCCTCAGTTTGAGCAGAGTTGTAATAATATACTGAAAATCATTATAACCCGACGTGTAACAATGTGATTTCACTTTTCATAGTTCTTATTGTTATTATCTTATTTATTATATTATCACCGGACCGGAATGATCGGGTGCTGTTTGTGGAGTCCGGTCTGTTCATGCTTGCTAGGACATAGTGACTACGTTAATACTAGTGTCTTTTTATAGGGGATTGACGAGAGACATCATCCTGTTGTGGATTCGTTTTTATTATCAGTGACTTAGAGACCATATACATCTCTAACAATATTAAATAAATTTTAATTTGGCGCTCAGAGACCATGTACATCTCTGGGATATTATTATATTATATTAATTTCATTATAATCCTTGTTTAATCTTGAGACCTTATACATCTCTAACTTTACTGATGTTGTAATATTTGTAATAGATAACTTTGCAAGTTTATCTTCACTGTATGACATTAATTTTGTTATAATTGTAAACTCGAAATTGTTATTCCTTCTTGAACTGTAAAGAAATATTTTGACATGAAAAATGTATTACTTATTATTGTCAGACTTTCTTAAATTGTAAATTAATATTTTGACATGTAAAAGTGCCCTTGTGGCCTATTTGCAGAATTATTATTTGAGATTTTTTTGTTTTTTGTTTGATTTTGATTTTTTGATTATATCTTTATTAAGATAACCATGTATACACCACTTTGGGCAAAACAAGTATCTTGAGTTATCTTGTAAACATGCTGCTAAACTTATAAACCTCCCGGTCCGCTAACAATCAAACAGTCGTTTATTTGTTATCGTAAAGCAATTTTCACTCGACTTTGTTTGTCCTCATTGTTGGCGTGAAATTGGTACCTAAACGACACTTTTATTGGTCTAGAATTCCAGCCCGGGCGTGTACCTCTCTCAGTTTTGTACCTACGAAGTATCATTTGGTATTTAACAGAGAATTTTTGGCGAAAGATAACATTATGTTGCATGTATTTGACATAGGTACTGTGGTATATTACGTGGTATATATATTAATACTGGGGTATGCTGCTCGAGAGGTACGGGTTTAGAGGTACTGGGAGGAGATCGTAGCTAAAATATAACACTGGAAGCACATATGAAACTATATATTTCTTACTGAACTGAAATATATTACACAATATGCTCTTAAAATAATTTACAGAACATGTGTTTCCGATGGTGTCCTGAAGATCAGTCCCTGGAAAACCAATTGTTTCCAGAAGAATGCCAGTTTGACGCATTCTCGAATCATAGTTTAAATTCAATTTGTATACGTTATGATTCTGGACCTACACGGCCAGCCTCATACCGTAACAACCTCTACAGTACTAAGGTCATTGTCAAAAGGTTCGCGTCTTTTCGGTGGACATATCAAAAGTTAAGGGCTACAAAGCTTAATTTTGGATTGGTCCAGTAACCTGCACAAACAGTGTCTCAATTGCTATAAACTTGTACTAAAAACATAACTTAGTGCTTCTTGGATGTCTCACAATTTGTATGGAAAAACGGTTTTTACCACTGTGTTACCATTACAGCAATATGTTAATATTTAAGTATTTTTACCTATAATTTTTTTTTATTAGGTTCAGATACTATTTCAAAATCTTATTTTGACTATGCTGTCACCACAATACATTCCTAAATGAAGTCGATCTATTCTCGCACTCCCGCTCCCAGTTTAAGTCTGTTATCACTAAATTGATCTGTAGTCTGTGTTTTAAATTCTTAATATATATTGTTGTCCTAGTTAGTTAAAGCTTGTCCTGTTGATTTCTTAGCAAAATATTTGTAAAAGTTCCGCTGAAATGTATTATGTTCCTACGTAGGTACTTAACTTAAGCAAATAATTATCGCATCGCGCATTTGAATATATGTACTATGTGTTCTTAGTGAGATATATCCAAGGAGACATCTGTATCTATTGTCTATTTTCTATTTGCTTACTGATTGTATGATTGTTTCTGTGTTGTCTCCGTAAATAAATAAATAATTCAATACATACCATAGATTCTTTTTGTAACAGAAAACTGGTTATGAAGTAGAATGACCCACCTATAAAATATTCCCGGATGTAATAAGAGCATAGTGAGTGTCAAATACGATGTTATCTCACTGTACTCGATTTTTCCTTACGTAATTTCTGTACGAACATCCTTAATTTGTACAAAGTGGATCCTCTCCGGTCGCCTTTGTGAAGTAAATGAAATTAGCGGGCACAATGTGCCGTGGTGGAATCCCGGTAACTTTGTTGAGGGCACTTCGCCATTTCATACCTTGTGCCGATGGGAATACCCGGCCGGTGCTTTGCGGAATCGAGGGCTACAAGTTTCGAATATAAAGTGTCAATTTAAACGTAAATTACTTGAAATGTGTTTTAATTACTAATAGTAATTGTAACATAAATTAACAGTGCCTATTATGAAAATGACATCCGTATATACCTATTTATGTAGGTGTAACTGAGAATCTTCATTTTTGTCATCATCATCATTTCAGCCGAAAGACGTCCACTGCTGAACATAGGCCATAGGCTGAACATAGGCATTCATTTTTGTAGACGGTTAAAAATTACGCTTACTACGCGGGCGAAGCCGGGGGAAAAAGATAGTATTTCAATAAAAAGAAATTGTATGGCAACTGTGCAGATGTAATCATTGTTTCCATGATCAATAAAAACTTTTAACACCACAGACACAAAACCTTTTGTACTTAAGTACCTATAAAATATACAACACAATAAATAACAGTGACATAAATAACCAAATTTAAGTCACTGTTAAGAGGCCTTATAAGTTTTAAAATGTTTTCATTTCAAATTATGACAAAATTGTTGATAATACCAATAAAGTTTTTAAAAGATACAAAGATTTTATTAAAGTTTTAGATAGTAACATAGCCACTTTTTGATTTTATTGTGTGTAGTAGAATTTAAACGAAAAAAAAAAGTTTTTAGCTCGAAAATGGTCGATTTGGAGTGACGTTTGAAACGATATTTCTTAATGAAAAATCGAAAAAATATATTTAAATTTTATGACATAAGGTCGCAATAGTCCTGTTCTAGATAGTAACATTGAGAAAATCTCAAGTTATGTGTCAATTCAAACAGAAAATGGCGTAAATAGTGAGCGTTTTTTAACTGATAAGGACTCTTAATTTATGTTACAATTTCCAATTAAGAGAATAATTAAAAAATATTCGAACCTAATGGGATTTGAACCCGCGAACCCGTGCATTGCTCTGAACCAACTCCGCTATCGTTGGTATAGATCGAATCTCGTGAAATTATTTTGTGTATACACCGTGGGCGTCAATAACCCGAAAGATTTAAACCTGGTATTTTTGACGACAGTACGAGTAAATGTCCAATTACGCGTCTTAATTAAATTACTATTTCAGTCACTCTCAGCTAAAATCCACGGGTAATTGGACCAACCTATTACGAGCGCCTACCCGCCAAATTAAGAACTGAATCATCTGACGAAACATTCAAACGTCAACTGAGAAACTTTTTATAAGAAACCCCGTTATATTCCATTAGCGAATACATGGAAATAAAATATAGTTGACATTGTTTAATTTAATTTAATATTATTGATTTAATTTAATTCTTGTTTTAATATTTACTTTGACGATCATTACGAGATATTGATATTTAATTCCTTGTTAACCGTGTTTAGAGTACCAAAAATATTAATATATTCATGACGATCCTCTCAGGCGAATTTTATCATACTCATTGTATTATTTAACTGCTATTTTATTCATTGATTTTTAATTTATTTTGTTTTATTTACTGTTATTGACGATCACAATAGAGATTCCTGTAAATTGACATGTAATTTATATTGTGAATAAATGAATCTGAATCAGTATAAATTAAATCATATTAATTGACCGCTTCTTTGTGAACAAACCTTTACTTCAGAGAGTGAGCGAGTTTAATTAATCTCAAGGTGAGAAACAGAGAGCGAGCCTTGTCATTTTAGTGACATCAATTTCAAACTAACAGCCAGTTATCAGTAAAGATAAATAGTTTGCACTCTCGCGATTGATAATAGAGCAAAACTTTCGATAGTGAAACTTTTTTGTAGGATAGATACGAAACTTAATTAAGTGAAACTGGCTGACAACCTTGCAGCTAGTACGTCTGCGTGTAAAAGTGGTAGGTGGCTACGTCACGCCTTTAGGGTGTGTTAAAATTGAAATTTTTTAAATTGTGGTTTGTTTTAAATAATTAATACCTCTTAAATTACGGGTTTTTGGACTACATGTTATATAACTTTATATACTCTAATTAGGCTCTAAAATCGTTGGTTTAAATCTTTCGGTTTATTAACGCTCATGGTGTATATATAGTATTCACAGTTCAATAATTTATCGGCTTTTCCACATTTCTTTGTTTAGTTACGTCTCACACCTACTATGAGTATTCTCTGTTTGACCTGAAAGTTGACTGGTAGACAATGCCTTAAGGCATTAAGTTTTCCTTTTGTATCCGTATCCTGTTACTGTGCAATAAAGATTAAATAAATAAATTTTGGAAGCGATCGATAATCAGGTTTTATTTTAGATTCAGGTTTTGTTTTGTTTTCAAAATGGCGGAACCAAAGGATTTTAGTTTAAAAATTACCACTTGTGAGGTCTACAGCTCACAAAGAGAGAGAGAGAGAGAGAGGTAGGGCACAGCAAAATGTCATCTCACTCGAATTTGGAGCAGCCCAACTGGGGACGTATCTCCGCCTTGCAGAAGACCACAGCCATAATAACATTATCTACTATACAAGTATGTAGTGTTGTGTTCCTGGAGGTGAGCAAGGTTGCCAGAGCTCCCGAGGATGCACTGTGTTGAGAGCGAGGGACCTAAATTTGTCCCTTCTGCTGTCAACACAGTGCATCCTCAAATTTATACCTATATAGGCAATACGTGACTCCTTTGGGGTTGCGGGCGTCTATAGGCTGCGGTGGCCGTTTACCATCAGGTGGACCGTAAGCTTGTTCGCCACCGGCGTTGTATAAAAAAAGAGAAGAGAGAATATTTTGGCCCGAATCGTATCAGTATTCATATTCATTTATTCATTGGTTTGCGTGTAAAAGCTAGAAGGGATAAATTTACAAAGTAACTTTATAGAGTCAATGGCTTAATTCCAGTTCGTAACAATTTAATCAACGTCTAAATTGTAGACCCTATTTTACTAGACAAGTTCCGAACGACGACATGTTATGAGGCGAAAACTAGCTTTCAGTCGAGCTATTATGAAGTTTGTTAGTAATTTTCGACTGCAGTGGGATTGTTATTAATATCTAAGGTCGGTCGAATTGGTAGAACTTAAATTACAACCTGCGGGGTAATCACGTAACTTTTGTACTACCGTTAGGTAGATTTTAATGTCAATTTTAACTGTCAGCTCATACATTTATACTTCAAAATTGTCAGTAAAATCTATCTACCGTTAGTACAAAAAGTTACGTGATTCGCCTGCAGTGAACAGTTCGCTCGTATTAGACGAAGGAATAAGAATTTATCGTCAATGGAAAATATTAAGTATATGATAGCTCTATAAAGAGGATACCTATCTCATAAAAAACATTCCATGTAAAAATAGGCAACGTTTTGAAACTCTTTTACCGTAAAAAGTTGAGGTATTACTTAGAGCCAAGTCAGGCGTTGTTATTACTCTTTATTTGCTTACTAAATATTAATCACACAACTTTATATGGGATATCACTTCTTTTTGTACGTAAATGTATCAATTTCCTAAAATTGTGCATACTGTTTGTTTTTGAATACTGTCATGATCTTTTTTAATTTAACATCTAATCTAACAAATAAAATAACGTTTCCAGGTTTAAATAGTACTCCTACAAATCCTTGAAAAAACTATGTTAACGGAGCGACATATCGCAAATCGTCAGTTTTGGAGATTGATATTTCTATGATAGGATCCCGAGAATTGCCAATACTGTTGGGTATTACGAATAATAATATATCATGTAAATAAAACTAAAATATTTAGAAAAACCTATTGCGGTTATTTAATTTAGCGTGACCCGAAATTTTTGACCTCGAGCGTAGAACTAAAAACTATTCAGATGCAGGAACTATACAAATGTATAACTTTGTATCGCATGTATTTGTATGGGTCATTCTACTTTTTAATAACCAGTTTTCTATTACAAAATAAAAGTTCGATATGTATTGAATTAGATAAAAATTCGATTTTAAATAGTACCTGAACCTAATAAAAGGAAGTTATACATAAAAATACTTAAATATTAACATATTGCTGTAAAAGGTAGGTAACACAGTGGTAAAGACCATTTTTTCATACAAATGGTGAGACATCCAAGGACCACTGAGTTACTCGATTTATGGATATTAGTTGTGGTTCGTTAATTACTAAACCTGTCCGAAGTGATACTACAATTAAATCTCTTTCTACATAACAATACAAAAATATGAAGTGAGGGCCAAGTATTCCAAAATCCGCATTTAATAAAAAAGTGTCTGAAAATTATATACATGAAAAAGTAGAATGGCCCGAATATTACTTTTGCAGTTTGTATATATCTGAAACGTTATTTGTGACTTGATAGGCTAAAAACAAGTTATTTTCAAATTTGAAGCTTGTGGGTCTGCTAGAAGTACCTTAGAATTATGATGATCGGTAAGTCAGTCAATCAGTGTGTTAGTGACAAAACTAAGGAACTTTAACGAGCAATAGTCTTAAACCACAAGTTTAAATTTATTTTATTATTTATTTTAACAACTTAAAAAGGGACATTGCAATAAATAAAATAAAAAACTAAACTCTAAAAGCTGCCTACAAATCCTATAAATAAAAAATATCTTCCAAATCAGTGCCGATAGGCATTGTTCCCAGTTTAAATTGAATATTGTTAAAAATATGTCTAACTCATATTATGCCCTATATGTTATTGAAAAGTCAAACTTCTAGGTATAGCCAGCACAAAATTACAGGATGTTGAAAATTCGCTTCGAGAAAAGGATAGTACAGCCGTGCCTCTTTGTTTTTCTCGACTTGTCGGGGGCACTGCTGTGCCCCCAGATTGTTTTTAGTGCTACAGGACTCCACCGCGCGATCGCGACAACAGTGACACATATAGTCCCTATTCGTCCCGGTACCGCCGCACACCGGGTAGAGTCAGCCCGACCCAGATCGGGCCTAGCTGAGTTTCTTGCTGGACTCTTCTCACTCACACCTCAGATTCGGTTGAAACCGCTCAACCAATCTCACGCAAACTCTTAGAGTATTCCAGTGTTCCAAACTACACGCGTGGTCGTCGGAGGTTTTCCCCTGAATTTTCCCCAGACTACTCTCCAACCGCGCACTCCTATCGCTTTATTGGGCCCGGCCTATAAAGCCAGTCAGGTTAAAAAAAACTACAGGACTATTAAATTTTAAACGAAATATACGAAATACATACGAAATTGTCGTAGTGTGGGGTAGGGTCTAAGTCAATCAAATCGCGTACTCACTAGGTTTGTCTGCAGTTGTGGGTGTCGAACGGTGTCAGCGACCAGGAAAGAGTATTGCCAAATTTCGGACCATCCAGACTTACCTATGGTCTCAAAAATACCTTCCTTGAGCTTCCAATGCTGCTAGATGTTATTTTGAAAATGCTCCCCATCATAGGAATGCGTTAGTATGAAGGCTGCCGACCACGTTCCCATCGCTCCCCCTGTGTCGTAACTCGGCGATCACCGATTAGGGGACGCACGGTCGCCATCCTAGGCACACACTCACGGACCCGACCGACGCAATCACAGCGTCCATCGAACGATGGAACGCTGCGCTTACGGCGTCCAACTCAGACACGACGCGTACACGCGTACGAAGACAAATCTTGTTTGAAGTGAGAAACTTAAATCTTCGTATATAGACTCTCTGTTTAAATACTACGAAAAGGTTATCAGCGTTTTTCGAAATTGCTCCTCTTAAGGGGTGAAAAGGGGGTTCCAAGTTTGTGCGGGGAGCAAATCTTTACTTTTCTTAAAAATAACATGCATTTTTAAACTATTATTATTATTATTTGTATGTCTTTCCCGTTCACGGGACAATGGTATCCCGGACCTTTGGGAGGCGTGCGCGGAGCCGAAGTACCGAGGCACCGAAGTACCAAACGAGTACCACATAGCCAACACGTAGAGGCCCTTTTGACACTTTAATGAAATGCAAGGGATACACCGAGCGGATGCTGTCCCTGCCCGTGTCATGGGACGCACACAGAGACAGCACCCGCCAGGGTGTACAGGGACTATTTCTGGTTGATGGAATCTAAATGAACTGGGTTATTGGGTGAAAATGTTGGATTAATGGCTGGGCTATTGCGTGAGACACCGGACACCTGCCTAATAAAACTGTCTCAAATATTTATAAATATTTATTATTATTATTATTATATATTTTAGACAGGCAGCTGACGCTGATACGTCTAAATCATAGTTCACTTGGCACTGGTTAGCACTGCTTAGATCTTAGTTTGTCAAGTTTGTTTTTAAACTGATTAACACTGTTAGCGTTCACTACTTCTGAGGGTAATTTGTTCCATGACTTTACTATTCTATTAGAGATTAAGTTCTTGCCGATATTTGTTTTAGATTTGTTAGCTGACAATTTAAAGTTGTGTCCTCTCGTGCGTGTGTTTGTGTTTCGAGTGAACAAGTCGCTCAGCTCTGGACAGGCATAATAGTTATTTAAGATTTTATAAGTCTCAATCAATTGTCCACGTTCACGCCTTTTTTCTAGTGTTGTGAGGCCTAGGTTCTGTAGTCTTTCCTCGTATGGCAATGATTTTAGCTGCATGGGAATTTTGGTGAATCTTCTCTGAACCCTTTCTATCATCTCAATATCTTTCTTGAAGTAAGGGCTCCATATCTGAAAACCATATTCCAGAATAGGTCTCACATAAGTTTTATAAATTTTTAACATGGTTTCAGGTGTGAGAATACGAAATGCTTTTCTAATGATGTAGATAATGGAATTTGCTTTTTTAACCATTTGTGATATATGAGATTCCCATTTGAGGTCATTGGACATAATCACTTCCAGATCTCGTTGAGTTGAGACTCCTGCTAGTTGCATATCATTTAAAATATATGGCAGCTTGGGGTTTTTTTTGTGCATATGCAGGACTGTGCATTTGTTTTCATTGAGGTTTATAAGCCATTCAAGGCACCAATTTCTAATATTCGTTAAGTCTGATTGTAGCTTGTCGTGATCCACGAGAGGGTTAACAAAGAGTTTGGAATCATCCGCGAAAAAGCTGAAGTTGGATTCGATAGTGGCCTGTAAGTCGGTGACGAATAAGTTGAACATGGTGGTTGAGATTACTGATCCCTGTGGGACACCACTCCAGACGTTAAATTCGTTTGAAACACTATCTGCGATTCGAACTCTAAATTTTCTATCTTTCAGAAATGATTCAACCCATAGCAGCAGCTTGCCCCTTATACCAAAATGCTCCAGTTTAGCCAGAAGCCGACGATGAGGTACTCTGTCAAAGGCTTTTTCATAGTCAAGGTATATAACATCGACTGGGTCTCCATTATCCAGATTTTTTGACCAGACTTTGACACAGGCTAATAAGTTGGTGACAGTGGATCTTCTCCTCATGAAACCATGTTGTTGGTCAACAATAACGTGGTTTTTATCCAGGAATTGCCTGATTTCGTCGTTTATGACGGCCTCCATTAGCTTAACCGCAAGACAAGTTAAACTGATTGGTCTGTAATTGTTAGGATTGAGTTTATCTCCTTTTTTATAGATGGGCGTTACCAAGGCATTTCTCCATTTTTGTGGCACTGTTGATGTAGAAAAAGATTCGTTCATAATATGCGTAAGCGGTGGTATAATCGCTCCACATTTCTTTAGTACAACTGCTGGTATCCCGTCAGGGCCCATGGAAGTGTCTTCTCGGAGTTTTTTCAGTTTGTTCCAAACTTTTTCTTCTGTGAAGATGACGTCACACAAGGAATCCTCGATTCGTGGGTATGTAATAAGAGGAGACGTGTCGTTAGGTTCCTTTACGTAATTGTTCTCAAATCGTTTGGCAAGCGCGTTCGCAATTTCCACTTCACTTGTGACTGTATGGTCTCCGTCCCGCATAATACGGGGGCCAGAAACTTTAGAGCACAACTGCTTCCTTATGTACGCATAAAAGGCCTTTGGTCCTAGTTTTATAATGCGGCTTTCATAATCAATTCTAGATTGCCTTGTTGAGTTTAAAAGCGCGTTGTTAAGTTTTCTGTAGTTTTTATAGTCATCTCTACATCCCGTAAGTACGTACTTATCCCATGCATTTCGTTTGTCTGATATTTTTTGTTTAGTGTTTTTATCTATCCATGGTTTGAGAGAAGGTTTGCGTGGTGGTCTAGAGTTCGGGGTGTATTTGTTAGCGGTTTCAAGGACAGTGGATTCAAAAACTTCCCATTTATGATTTGTTGTGCGTTGTGTACATACTGAGTTAAAAATGTTGTTTTTCTGTAAAACATTGTTTATGCTTTCTGTATCTGACTTAAAGTAGTTTTTCCTTGTAGTTTTGCCCGTTCTATTACGCTCATTGTTGTTATCTAATTGCACGGACAGTAACAGAAAATCGTGGTCGGATTTGCCCACAGGCGGTTGATGTTCAATTGTAGTGATAAGATTTTCGTCGTTGGTCATTACCAGGTCGATAAGGGACGGCCGGTTGCCTTCTCGATGTCGAGTGGGTTTATGTATAATTTGGTACAAGTTGCTTTGTAGAAACATTTCCTCAAACATATATTCTCTCCTACCATCGCTGTGTTGAATATTTGTCAGTGGCCAGGTTATTTCGCGATAATTGAAATCACCTACAACAATAAAATTCTCTAATGTTGAGGCAGAATTGATCTCGCTTAGTAATATTTTTTCTTCGCTTATACAAGAATCCTCCGGGCGGTAGATGCATGCAAATAAGAAGGAATATTGGTTTAAAGTGACGTTTAACCACAGCGTATCTATAGACCGTAGGCTAGTGTAGCTAGTGTTTAGTCTTGCTAGTATTTGCAATCCACATACCTCCTGAGCCACGTACACTGCAATGCCTCCGCCTCTTCGATCACAGCGGTCCTTCCTGTAGAGATTATATCCTGGGATACTCACTAGAGTGTTGGGTATGCTTGCATTGAGCCATGTTTCTGTCACTGCTATGATGATTGGTTTAGGTTCGCACATTAGAATACGTGTATGAAATAGGTCGAATTTAGGTAATGCAGAGCCTAGGTTAGTATAGATAATAAGGTTGTTTAAAATTGGTAATGATAAGTTGGTTTGTCTGGGTGGCGTTATTGCTGTGTCGCTTGGTTTTTTGGAAAATGTATTATTCTTGGACAGCCATTTACAAACTTAATTGTAAGGTTCTCCTCGCCAGCCTTAACGCGGTCTTCCAATTCTGAACGTAGCATTTTGAGGTACTCTTGCTGCATAGGTGTTTGATCGGATTTGATGTTCTTGCCATTTGGGTGTTTGTTCTTATTTTTAAGGATCTTCAATGCTTCATATTTGGTTCTGAATATTATTTTCGCGGGCCTAGGCTTTCCTGAACTGTTACCCGGTCTTCCGAGTCGCACGACCCTGACCCCGGTCAAAGAGACCTCCTTGGCAACCGTAGCTAGAATTTTCTCACATTCGCTGACGTCGTGTTGGTTCCTCTCTTCTGGCTGGTTCGAGGTACTTTCCGGTACATTGAAGATTATAATATTTTTCGCCCTTTCTTTCCGCTCGAGCAGTTCCTGTATAACCTCTTCCCGACTCGCTATGTCGTTGCGTCTCTTCAAGTCTTCAACTTGTTTTTGTAGCTGCTGAATCGACTGCAGGATGCGCGGCAGTTCACTCATGACCTTTTTGCAATCAGTGCATAGGAATTGAACCACTCTTTGTATGGTTTTCAGTTCAAACACACGCACTTCGGTTGGTGAGAGGCCCGCACATTCTTGACAAAGTTTGGTTGTACACGAGTCACAACCAATGATTAAACGTTTGTCACTACTTGATTTATTGCACTTTTTACACTTCATATTGTTTATTTTTTATTGTTTTGTGGATAAAGATTAATTATTTTATGAATTTAATGTTAAGAAAACTAGTTGGGGGTAGGAAGATTATATTGTTTCAGGTTTATGCACTAATTATCACTAATTTGCTATAGCTTTTTTGTTTCACTGTTTTGTATAATAATTATGTTGTATTATTCACAAAGAAACACTTTAAACTCACTAAAACTAAGATGAATTTTCTTAAAAATCGATATGGATGTCATCTTTGTGGTTCCTCGGGGTGCCGATTACGAAAATGACATCCCTTTTCAAATCCGAGGTGGCGAACATTTTTTTTTTGATTAATTTTTCACAAATAATTCACAGCATCAAACAACTGATAGAAAAAATAGACCTCATTTATATCTTTGTTACCATTTAAAATCTACGCGGACGAAGTCGCGAGCCGCCGCTAGTGTACAAAATAAAACAATTATAGCATAATAATAAGTTTACGCTATAATGCACTACAAAATTGTGTCATTAATGGGACGGATTAGGAAAGTCACAACAGCATCCTGAACATGGGAGCTAACAGATTTGACTGCGAATTGTTTCAGTACTGGGTTGGGCAAGTAAAATCTGTAGCTAAGTATATTCAATAATACCCCTGTCTACTAACCTAAGTATAAGTTTTAATGTTACTAACATAAATTAATATGGGTCGATAAAGACCTGAAATAAAAGATTTCATTTCATTCATTTCATTTCATAAAAAAGAGCTGAAGCCAAGTCCGAACGTTGAGCGTCAATTTGGCAACGCTCCCGAGTATAATTGATAGAGTCAAGTGTCCAGTTTACTTAACTTTGCGAAAGGGAGTTATTGTGGATTTTGTAGGGCGTTGAACTTGTACATGCGAGAAATAGCTTTTAGACTAGTTTTAGACTTAAATTTAGAATGAAGGAAAAATTGAAAAATTTAGGCACCGAGCAGGATTCCAACCTGCGACCTCCCGGCACTCGCGGCCAGTCGCTCTAGCCAACTGAGCTATAGGTGCAATCGCTACCCAGTCCCAAATTCATCAACCGTTCCTTCGTAAAAATAGTTTTAGATTAGTGACTGTGAGCGGTAGACCTCGCGACAGTTTTTCTTTTGAAAATTTCCAAAAAGTTACCGAACCTGTTTAAAAATATTCACGAGAATCGGTTGAGAAATGCGACCAGGGGGCCGATTTAAGAGTATCGAAAGCTCGACTTCACTCGAGAACTATGATGATTTGACAGGTGTCGAGTGAAAAGTCGAGCATTCGACACTCAATAATCGGCCTCCTGAGCTGTTATTCACAAACCGACTCGTCCTCACCTGTCACCTCGTCCCTCACCCGTATCTATATGTCAAAAAGTGACAAATGACATTCGATAGCTTCTATCGCAGATAGCTTAAGATTAATGGGAACGGAATCACATTTTTATACTGTCGGAATATTTAAAGTTTTGTTTACTTTTTAACATAAGGTAATTGTTGTTTACAAATGTGAGTTATCTTATTCTATTTTATTAGGTACTAATGAATTTACGAGGGCATGCAAGCTACAAGACGTTGGGAACTTTAAGTAAATACTTTTGCTACTGTAAAATCATCCCGGCATTTATTGTAACATAACGCATATGTTTTTTGTTTTAAGGGGGCGTCCATAAATTACGTGAGATGTTTAAGGGGGGGAGGGGGTCGAGTCAAATCTCATCTAATCTTACGTTGGAGAGTGGGGGGTTCTCGGCAAATATCACGCAATTTTTTTTCTGATTGAAACAAAAAAAAATATACTATTTTGGTCCATTTAATCCAGATTGTACACGCTTATAAGATTTAATCTTAAGCGTAATCGTAATACGATTAAGATTATTCACTAATTCGTTCTAAAGAGAATAATTTAATTCATACTACGACGTTAACTCTCAGCAATATTGATTACTAGTCTTAACTAGTCGTAAATAAAAGCACAAAGATTTTTTTTTTCTTTTTACAATAACAATCCAACGCGTTTACGTAAGAAACCCACATTTTAAAAAATCGCACGTGAGATTGGGGGATGGGGGAGGGGGTTGAATAAAATCTCACGACATCTCACCAGGGACAGAAAAATAAAAAAAAAAAACACCTCACGTAATTTATGGACGCCCCCTAAATTGATTCCTTATATTGTAAATTACTGTAATACATATAAAGGGATGGCGTTAATGATACACGGTATTACACAAAACTATTCACCCACACTGAGAATGGTTGAGCCCCGGTAAATATGCGCCGCGTTACAACTAGCCTCTGTTGCGGGCCGCTCGCTAGGGCATATAAATTTTAGTGTATTATTACTTTTTGTAATTTAAATATGATGCCACGTAAATGTGAAAAATAAACAGAGAAAATCTTTACACTTTACACATCATTTATTTCATCAAAAAAATTACATAATTTTTCTAAATTTTCAACTGTCATGTCTTATTGAGCATATTAATTTATTTACTATTTTTTGACACAATTTAATGGTTTACTATTTATATGAAGAACATATGATTATTCATTCCGCATGCATATTCTCTATTATGTGTAAGTAATTTCAAAATAGTACCTATCCTTCAAGTTTGAGACTGTTTAAGCTTCTGCTTCGCAAACCTCGACAGAGCCTGTAACTCGGGATTTACCTTAGAGGTAAAGCCTTTACAACTAATTTACCCAACTAGGGTTATTCATATATAATCCTCCTCCTGGAGTTCCCGGGTCCTGGGTTCGAATCCCGGTCAGGGCAAATATTTGTGTGATGAGCATGAATATTTGTTCCTGAGTCTTGGATGTTTTCTATGTATTTAAGTATTTATATCTATTAAATATATCGTCGTCTAGTACCCATAACACAAGCCTTCTGGAGCTTACTGTGGGGCTAGTTCGATATGTGAAAGATTGTCCTCTAATATTTATTATTATTATTATTTATAATATAAGATTTCAAGCTTACATGGTCATTTACATTAGAATTACGATTTGCAACGGGATATTTACCATGTATATTTAATCCTTGATAATGGCGCTTGCCACAGTGCCGAAATATTGGGAACTCAAAAATACATATATACATGGTAAATATCCCGTTTTAAATCGTTATTCATATATAGAGAGAGAGACGACCGCTTTAGCCTAGTTGGTAGTGACCCTGCCTACGAAGCTGGAGGTCCCTAGTTTGAATCCCGGTCAGGGCATTTATTTGTGTGAACGCGAATGTTTGTTCCTGAGTCTTGGAAGTTTTCTATGTATTTAAGTATCTATTTATCTATAAAAGTATGTATATCGTCGCCTAGTACCCATAGTACAAGTTTTGCTTAGTTTGGGAATAGGTCGATTTGTGTAAGATTGTCCACAAATATTTATTTATTTAGGGGCCTCGGCAGAGAGTACATTTTTCTACCTTTTGGTATTGAAACTCTTGGTCCATGGGGTCCCAGCGCGCACAAGTTGTTTACTGAAATCGCGAAGCGTTTGGTTGACGTAACTGGTGATCGAAGAGCTGGCGACTTCCTCGCACAACGTATCAGCATTGCGATACAGTGAGGAAATGCCGCCAGCATCCTCAGTACAATGCCTCAAGGACCTGTTTTAGATTTAAGTTAGTTGTCATTATTTAAGTATTACTGTCGCCTGTAAATCAATGAATGTTTATTGTTCTATATTTTTACCCGTTT
The DNA here is from genome assembly GCA_963556455.1 of Epiblema foenella. Lineage (NCBI taxonomy): Eukaryota > Metazoa > Arthropoda > Insecta > Lepidoptera > Tortricidae > Epiblema > Epiblema foenella. Next base: position 2,174,022 of record OY747118.1, read on the forward strand.
TATTACAGAGAGAAAAAAAGAAAACACAATTGTATGTAGTGCCCCCTACATTTTTTCATAAATCTTAACTTAATTATATTGCACGGCTGTTATTGAGATACAGGCGGGACTTGTGTCATCTAACTTTATATTCTTAATGAATTGTTATATTAAGCAGTACCGCTGCTATCGTAAACTACAAATTTAGAATAAAGGAAAAAAGAATCGTCAGTTGCGATGCGCCATCCCATACCAAATTAATTCTCAACATGATTTGAGACGTTAGTGCTGTTAATGAAGCATGAGTCTTCTGGTAGATGTCGCTGTACGCCTCACTTAAGGCGTTTGTATAAATAAAGGAACGGTTGATGAATTTGGGGTTGGGTGGCGATTGCACCTATAGCTCAGTTGGCTAGAACGACTGGCCGCGAGTGCCGGGAGGTCAGATTCGAATCCTGCTGGGTGCCTAAATTTTTCATATTTTCCTTTATTCTAAATTTATATTCTTATTAATTTATTAGTATTTTGTTGGTGTGTCAAGTAAATAAATAAATTCACATCACTTTTATGTAGCCGCATGGCATGATACACCTTCCTGACTTTTATAATTGTAGTACTTATAGTCTCCGAGTAAATCGGCTGTGACATACGGACGGGAAGACAAAGCGAAACTATAATGGTTCCGACATTTCGGCTACGAAACCTTAAAAGACTGGGGAACCTTAAGACTGGAATTACTCATAATAATAATTACACAGCATTTTGTTTTGCGTGCCGAAAATGCTTTGTAATCAATTATTTATTACAGATCGGATGTTACAATGACTAGAATAATAACAGGATCAAAACAATGGTCCCGGATTTTCACGATGATGTAATAAGATACGGGAAAAGTCGTTCTGCTTTGCTGATTTACTAAACATCGTATCTTAACTGGTGTTTCATAGTGAATTATGATATTTTGTTGTTTATCATTGCTATAGATAACGTTCATTGTATTATTTACAAACGAACAGCTGAAAAGGAATATCGTTAGATCAATCACGCTGTAAGGCTTTTGTGATATCGGAGAATTAAATAAATAAACAAATAAATATTTTTGGACAATCTTACACAAATCAACCTAGTCCCAAACTGAGCAAAGCTTGTATTATGGGTACCAAGTGACGATATACTTACTTATATAGATAAATAGATCCTTAAATACATAGAAAACATCCATGACTCAGGAACAAATATTTGTGTTCATCACACCAATACATGTCCTGACCGGGATTCGAACCCGGGACCTCCAGCTTCGAAGGCAGGTCACTACCAACTAGGCTAAACCGGTCGTCAAATTAAAAGGTTAGAAAGGCGATGTCGGAGTGATAACGCAGTGATGAGCATATGCTCATAATTCACGCTGACGATCCGCGCGCCGTCAGTCGACCATGAACCAACGAATACGTATAAGCGTCAAAAATATTAGAAACAAAATTTTAAAAATCAAGAAATTCGACTGTGTAACTGCGTACCTTATAAAGAAAAAATAAATCCTAACCTGGAACATAGCATTTTTAATGAATCCTTTATAAAGAAAACATCCCTAAAGCTATGTGAAAAGTGGTCCAAACCATACTCACAAATAATAAGTGGGATCAAAGTCAAAATACAAATATCAATCATCAGAGCGGTCTCTATGAGAATTAGAGGAACGAGAAGAAGAATAGAAAGATTTGTATGCGAAGACGGCTGTGGAATACCCATCATAGAACACTAGATTCCTTTTCTTTTTATGATATATTATTTTATATATATTGTATTATTTAACGTAATAAAGTTCGTCATCGACGTATAAAGCCAGTCAGGTTCAAAAAAAAAACGGTTGCAGATTCGTTACTTTTTGAGATATTTGAATAGGATTTCCACCATAAATGGCATGTTTATTTACCTTGTAACTCTCAAAGTACCATCAACCGGGGTTACTTACAAATTGAGGGGCGACAATAAATATCCAACATGAGGCCAGTGAAATACCTCGGTAAACTTTCTAACTATTTACTAAACTATCAAACAAGAAATAGTGATGAAAATAAGTGTTTTAAGTCTCTTAAAGTGGCTCCGTTTTTGTCTAAAGTCACCACAGTTTACGGTAGTTAAATTTTGAGTGAACCCTATCAGTCGTGTTAAATATGGTGACATACAGGCCGGTTGGATAGACAGGAGAAATGTCATATCATCTCGCTCCCACGTGAAATGAAATGAAATGAAATGAAATAATTTATTCTTCAATTTAGGCATCGGTTCATAAAATAATCCTCTGCCTCGAGAAAAACCGGAGTAAGAAACTCGGCGAGGTGTCATTTTTTCAAAACAATATACAATGTATAATAAAATAACAGTATCATAATACTACAGAATTCAAATGCTACAATATAAACATACATACATATTTTTTAATATTAAGGACGAAATATTACTGTGTTAGATTACTTGTGCGGGACGCTATCACTGCCAAACATCCCTATCCATGATGTAATCGTTTATCTTATAATATGCTTTTGAAATAAGTGTCTGTTTCACGACAGACTTAAATTTAGAATCCGTAAGTTCAGTAATGTGTCTTGGAATTTTATTGTAGAATTTTATACAAATTCCCAAAAACGACTTTTTCGCCTTCACTAGTCTATAAAAAGTTATTTTGAGTTTCCCAGTGTTTCTTGTAGTCATTAACTTATCAGTAATCGTTGGAAAATTGTATAAATTCTTCCTAACATACATGATTATTTCAAATATGTACAGCGTCGGCAGGGTTATGATATCTATTTCCTTAAAGATTTCTCTCAATGACTCACGTGACGTGTGTTATTGTCTATGATTATTTATCACTCATGCTTGTATGTAAGGGGGCGTCCATAAATTACCTGAGATGTTTAAGGGGGGGAGGGGATCGAGTCAAATCTCATCTAATCTTACGTTGGAGAGAGGGGGGTTCTCGGCAAATATCACACAATTTTTTTTCTGATTGAATCAAAAAAATATTATACTATTTTGGTCCATTTAATCCAGATTGTACACGCTTATAAGATTTAATCTTAAGCGTAATCGTAATACGATTAAGATTATTCACTAATTCGTTCGAAAGAGAATAATTTGATTCATACTTCGACGTTAACTCTCAGCAATATTGATTACTAGTCTTAACTAGTCGTAAATAAAAGCACGAAGCAATTTTTTTTTCTTTTTACAATAACAATCCAACGCGTTTACGTAAGAAACCCACATTTTAAAAAATCTCACGTGAGATTGGGGGTTGGGGGAGGGGGTTGAATAAAATCTCACGACATCTCACCAGGGGGGGAGGGAGGGACAGAAAATTTAAAAAAACAACTCACGTAATTTATGGACGCCCCCTAAGTATTGCTAACTCCAAATATTGCTTCATGAAACTGAGCACACAATGCGTGGGGTAAGTTTAGTGGTTGTTAATCCATCAAATAGTTAAGCCGTTATGCCCCTTATTTATAAACCTATATGATATAATATCGCCCTGTTTAATCATAACTCTTGACAAAGATAAGATTTTACAGACGTCAGACATTTTATTAAATCGCTATCTCCGATGAATGTGTATACATTTATTACATGGCACGCTCATTTAGGACACATGGGAACTCATTTCTCTTTGATTCAATATATTTTATATTCGGTAATAACTGAGGAAATTGGTTTTGAGTGTTCATCGTAAACTGAGCTGTATTTTGTTTTTAGATGATGACGATTTTGACTAACGATCAAATGGGAATGTTATGTTTTTAAAGCGTTGTAAGTTTTAAAATGTTTTGATTTCAAATTATGACGAAAGTATTGATAATACCAATAAAATAATATATTTGCAGACCTAAATATACCTTTTCAAGATTGTTGTAGCTGATGACGAAGCAAAAGCGGTTCAATGAATCCTACTTGAATAAATGATTTCTTATCTTATCTTATCTTAATAAAGTGATTAAATGCTACATTGTTTTTTTCAAATTTCAGATAGCAACATAGCCGTTTTTTGATTTTATTCTGTGTAGTAGAATTTAAGCGGAAAAAACTAGTTTTTAACTTGAAAATGATCGATCTGGACTGGAGTGATGTTTGAAACGATATTTCTTAATGAAAAATTGTAAAAATACGTTAATATAAATTTATGTTATGAGGTCGCAATAGTCCTGTTCTGATAGCAACATCGAAAAAATTACAGATACGTGTCAATTCAAACAGTAAATTTCCTAAATAAATGAGGGTCATACGCGGATTTAGGTTCGCGTCTTTTCTGTGGACATAACAAAAGTTAAGGGCTACAAAGCTTAATTTTGGATTGGACCGTAACCCGCATTAACAGTGTCTCCGTTTCTATAAATCCCTGTAATAAAAACAGCGAACATGCACATAAGCCGTTAACTATTGACCATAGGAGGGACGACTTTTGTTTTTTCAACTAAGTATGACCCATGAGCGTTTTTTAACTGATAAGGACTCTTCACGCGTCTCCAAAATAATTTATTTACTATAGGCCTGAATGACGGAGTGAGAGTTTACCCTCTCTTTCTTCATTAATGTTAAATGTAGGGTTACACACAACACCCTCAACGTCACATGCTCAAGCAAAATTATTTCCGCCTTGGGCGTAAACTTGTATCCTCCTCGCTACGCTCAGGATTTTATTGTGGATTTTAGTAAGAGCGAAGCGGGGGATTCAATATGCCGCCCTCGCCGTAAATATGTCATTTTGCTCCCTTGAGATTCAATCTACTATTTTTGGCCGAATTTCTATAAACATGTTATTGTAGTGTGTTCTAGGCAACCTGTCACTGCAATATCACATTTTATCCATCTTTAAACTTGCAATTGCTAAATGTGGCACTGGAATTAAATTTCATATGTTCTGCCTACCCCTTTTGGGAATACAGGCGTGAGTTTACGTGTGTTATTGTACTTTAAACCTTATTGTTTGAACGGTAAAATAGCTTTTTGAATGAATTACTTTGATTCAACTACAACTCAAATGATTTCAAGTATAACAGCCATTTTATCGACACGAGAAAAGATGGAGATCACACCACGAATAAAAATAAAACTATAAATATATTTTTATCCGTGGTTGGCATCAACTTCAGAGTTTATTTATCTGTGTGAAATGTTAAAAGGATTTTTATTGCATTGTTGGAGAGTCCAACAATAGATACCTAAACCATTAAGTTGGTACTACTGATATTCTAGATTAAACGTAGTATTAAGTTTTAGTGTTTCCTGTCTGGATTATTATCTGTGGCACTCGCCATAACTTACTTACTAAAACTTCATGTGCAAGCTTGAGTCGCAATACATTGTTTCCTACGAATTACCTCTTTTACTGCTGCTGCATCTCTCCCACAACACAAACGAATCAGAGCTCCAAACCTAACAGTCTACCCAACATATGGTCCTTCGCATGGAAGAAATTGGGGAAGCTAACGCAGCGTGGCGAGGTTGGAAACCGACCGGCAAATCAATGTGAGTCAAAATTATACCATACTCGCAGATCTCACATGGAGCAACGCAACGAGCGACGCGAAATCTTCGTCGCAGCAAGCCTATTTATTTAAATCATAGCACTGCAATTAATCGTGCTCGACCAAAGTTCCAGTTTACATTGGACGTCGAATATACTACGTGAGTCAATATATTTGCTTCTCTTCAATATTAACAAAGAAAAGCTTCGAAAACGACGCAAAATCTTCGTCGCAATCGCAACAATTTATATTTCGACTCATCATCATTGTTATCATTCAGGCCAAAGGAGCAAGACTTGTCCTCCATTATTTCATTGCCTGCAATATTTTGACATTAATTACATTAAAATCGACAAGAAGCAAGACATCTATGAAGCAGAACTCTCGTCGCATTTAGCATCCAGCTACAATTAATAGAAAACTAATAAATTAAGGTGCCTAAAACTCGTCAGCAATTTCATCAAGGAATCAGTTTCGTCGTCATAAACGTCGTGTCATCCATCATCACTTCATCGAGCAGCAGAGTAGGACAGAAGTGGTAATATATCCCTCTCGTTCGCGCCCGAAGACATGCGCCGGCGACACAGCGCTAGTGTGGTGCGGTAAACAGCGGAACTACTACGTAGCAAGGACAACGGAAAGGAACTTTTGATTCTGTGGTGGACTGACGCAATAGTTTTTAAGTTTTAATACTTAGCTTACCGGCCATTTTGTTCTTACCGATGTGGTTTACCTTACAAAAATTGTAATAATATAAAGATTATTGTGAGTTACGTTGCTAATCCCGTTTGTACTGTTATAAGTGTGCAATGTCTGTAGATTTAAAACAACTAAAAGCCTCAAGAGGCTATACCAAGGCGTCTATTACGCGATTATACAATTTCGTGGCAAACTCGCAGGATGTGGATCTTAGCTTGTTATCGACCCTACAAGCCAAGCGGACCAGACTTTCGGAATTGTATAATGAATACGAGGTTTACAACAAACAAATACTGGCGCAGGACGAAAACGACAATGAGGATGTGGCCGATATTGAGGCCAAATATTTTCATATCCTCACCATACTAAACGAGGCGATCAAAACCAAATCTACGCCGTCCTCCGAAGCTAGTGTTGCTTTTAAGGCTCGTCTGCCTACCATACAGATATCTACATTCACGGGAAAATACAGTGAGTATACACAGTTCATGAATTTGTTTCGTGCAATTATTCACAATGACAAATCTATTGATAATGTGCAAAAGCTATACTATTTAAGGACGTTTCTCGATAAGGAGCCACTCGATATCATAAAAAATCTTCCCTTATCCATGAATAGTTATGATGAGGCGCTAAGGTTGTTAAATGACAGATACAATCACACCTCAAAAATAATAAATGAGCATATAAACACTGCTTGACTTGAGTGCTCTGTTTAAATCAAACCCAGCCAACATTAGGACATTCGTATCTAATATTAAACAATGTTTGGCTGCTTTAAAGAATCTTGATATTAATACCGATTCCTGGGACCCAATTATACTAGCCATTTTATACCGTAAATTAGATCCCTACACATCACGGGCCTACCAATTAGAGCGGAGTGATGCTGCAGACCCCACGGTGACTGAATTTCTACTGTTCCTGGAGAAAAGAGCCTTGGCATTGGAGCATGCTGAGTCACTGGTGCCGGGCAGATCACAGAAGGCAGTGGTAAATGTAACTGCGGCTAAACAAGCAAGCTCAGGATCGGGACCAGGTGAGTGCTTATATTGCAAATCTAATAATCACAAATTGTATGATTGTCATCAATTTAAAATTGCAGCATCGAGTGAACGAATAAACTTTTGTAAAAACAATAGCTTATGCAATATCTGCCTAAATGCACACCGTGGCAAGTGTCGTTTCCATTTCCGGTGCAATGTTTGTAAGCAAGCACACAATACCTTGCTTCACCAGGAACCAACGCAAAATAATAATACACAGGCCACGCAACCAGTGTCATTAATTTCTACCTTTAACAGCGATAAGGTATTGTTACCTACAGTTAAAGTGAAGCTTTTTACAAGGTCAGGAGGAGTCGTACATGTGAAGGCGATACTTGACTCTGCTTCTCAAGTGTCACTAGTAACAAGCAAGGTCATTGATGCCCTTGGAGTGACTCCGAACAAGGACAATACATGCATAGTTGGAGTGAGTAATAATAATACTCAAGCAAAGTATTCAATACCTCTCGAGATCTTCTCACTTGCAACACCTTATAAAGTTACAACTAACTTTCATGTATTGAACAAAATCACATGCAAAATTCCTCAATATAAGATTGACACAAATCTCATTAATATACCCTCAAGTGTCAATTTAGCGGATGCAGATTTTGACAAACCCTCAGAGATTAATATGCTAATTGGAGCGGACGTGTTTTTCCAGGCTTTGCTCCCAGAGACTCATCCTGCGCTGCAGCAACCAGCAACGGCGTCGCCGTATGCTGAGCAGCCAGTCCCACAGCCACGCTTCATAGCCACAAGGTTTGGGCACGTAATTGCCGGAGCCCTGCCATCTTATCCCACCTCCGACACAAGTAAGGTTTCCTTGCTATGTCTAGAATGTGACTCAAGTCTCAATGAAAGTTTGACACAATTTTGGAAGACTGAAAGCATACCTGAAACTTATACTGAGAGCATGTCCGAGCATGAACAGTGTGAGCAAATTTTTCAAACGACCACGGTACATCAGAATAATAAGTTTCAGGTTGACTTGCCGCTAAAGTTACCACTAGCTGAGATTAACAATGCGCTTGGCAATTCATTTGAATATGCCTATTATAGATTCCTTAACTTGGAAAAAAAGTTACAAAAGGACATAAATTTACTCTCAGCCTACGATAAATTCATTGATGAATATGTGAACTTAGGGCACGGTCACTATATAGATTTCAGCTCATTAGACTTTGAGACACAGCCTCTGTATTTTGCAGCACATCATGCCACACAAAGTGGCTCCAAGACACGTGTCGTATTTGATTGTTCTATGCGTGCAAGCAAGGGAGTGTCGCTTAATGACATTTTGCTAAATGGAGCAATGGTACAAAAAGAGCTCTTTGATATAATGCTTTCATTTCGCTTCGGGAAATACACTTTCTCTACCGATATACGTCATATGTTTCGATGCATTAATATTAACCCAGAGCATGCTTGCTTGCAAAACATTTTATGGAGAAACAATCCTGAGGAAGCTATTAAATGTATAAGATTAGACACCGTCTCGTATGGGCAAACTAGTAGCACTTTTCTGGCAACGCGTTGTCTACTTGAACTCGCGAATAAATATGAAAATGAGTTACCATTAGCTTCTTATATTATAAGAAATTGTACTTATGTTGATGATGCCTGCTACTCGCACTCAGATTTGAATGTAATAATGGAGGCGAAGCGGCAACTGAGCAATTTACTGATTAAAGGTTCATTTTATACACACAAGTGGGCTTCAAATAATCAGCAAATTTTAGAGGACATTCCCTCCGATAAACAGAAGTTTGATGACCATGATTTGCAAAAAAACAATGTATACATAAAAACACTAGGTTTAACTCTTAATGTGAGAAAAGATTGCTTTGTTTTCTCTTGCCCCGAATCTTTCAATAAGGAATATCCGAGCAAGAGAGATATACTCAGTTACATATCCAAGTTTTATGATCCTCTTGGGTATATGGCTCCTCTGATAGTGAAAGCTAAAGTGTTTATGCAAAAAATCTGGTCTGAGAATATAGGCTGGTCCGAGGTTCCCTCAGAACCATTGCGATTAGAATGGCTAGCATTTGCAAAAAAAATCTCTCAAATGGAACCGGTCTCTATAGATAGAAATATACCTATACCGGCTGATGCAGCCGCAGTGCAGCTGATCGGGTTTGCTGATGCTTCGAGCTCTACTGCTTACGGGTGCTGTGTTTATCTTCGGGTGGTCGACAAGTCTGGTAATGCTTCGCTTTCCTTACTTTGCTCTAAGTCTCGAATCAACCCCCGCAACAAAGAAGCACTAAGTACTCCGCGCTTAGAGTTGAATTCTATGCTTTTACTAACCAAGCTAATGAACCGAGTCTACTGTACGTTAAAGTCAAAGGTGGATATACAAGACGTTTTGTTATTCTCAGACTCGCAAATTGCATTGGCATGGGCTAACACAGAACCGATTAAACTGCAAGCTTATGTTGCTAATAGGGTCAAGTTGATTCGAGAGATCTCCTCTAGGTGGAGATGGCTGTATGTGAGCAGCAAAGATAACGCAGCCGACTGTATCAGCAGAGGCGCGGATCCTGATGAGTTACGTCACATGACCTTGTATTGGCAGGGCCCAGAATTTCTCAGGGACGGTAACTACGAATTTAATTATAATATACCCTTTACAGCACCTGAGGACCTGCCTGAAGTGAAGAAGCAATGCTCTAATGCCAAGGTATCTTTAGTAACGCAGAAGGAAAAATCGTTTTACGAGTTTTGTGATAGGTTTTCAGACCTCAATAAAATGATTCGCGTAATGGCTTATATAAACAGATTTTGCTATAATATAAAAAATAAAAATACTACAAAATCTGGTCCCTTGTCAGCAAATGAGTTAAAAATGGCATTGACTCAAATTTTACGGTATGAACAGAGTATTCACTTCAAACAAGAAATAAATGATTTAACGGCGAATAAAGAAAACGTCAAGGGTGCATTGCAAACTTTGCATCCCTTCCTTGATAATGAAGGTGTATTACGCGTTGGTGGTAGAATATGTCAATCGAGTGTCTCATTCTCGCAAAAACATCCAATCATACTACCCAAGCAATCAAGAATTACTGACCTTATTATATATCATGAACACATAAGATTGCTTCATGCTGCACCTAAACTACTATTATCAGGTTTAAATCAAAGATACTGGCTTACTGATGGTCTAAATCATGTTAAAAAGTTTGTTAACAAATGCTTAACATGTTTCAGGATGAAAGCTCAATGCTCGAAGCAGTTAATGGGTTCCTTGCCATCTGAAAGAGTAACAGCTTGTCGCGCGTACCAAAAGGTGGGCTGTGATTTTGCCGGGCCGATCCCGGTTAAGAATTCACGCGTTAGGAGAGCCCTGCAGACGAAAGGTTACATATGTGTTTTTGTCTGTTTTGTAACAAAAGCCATCCATTTGGAGCTTTCATCTGATTTAACCACAGAAGGCTTCTTAGCATGTTTTAAGCGCTTCATAGCGCGACGAGGCTATCCGACAGACGTTTACTGTGACAATGCAGGCTGCTTCAAAGGGGCAAGGAACGAATTAGCTGATTTGTATAAATTACACAGCTCGAAAGATCACCAAACAACAGTGCAAACATATGCGGCGCAAGAACAAGTTAAATTTCATTTCGTGCCAAGCTATTCACCCGTGTTTGCTGGTCTCGCTGAAGCTGGAGTTAAAAGTACGAAATTCCATTTAAAACGCATTTTACAAGATCGTATATTGACTTACGAACAGCTAAGTACAATTTTATGTCAGATTGAAGCTGTACTAAACTCTCGACCGTTGCTTGCTGTAACGGCCGACGATGTAAACGATTTCAGCTACCTGTCACCTGGTCATTTCCTGGTTGGCGCTTCGTTGACTTCATTCCCTGAAGGTGACACGGTAAATATGCCAGATAATAAATTAAAATTTTGGGAAAATTGTAATAAAATAAAAAGTCAGTTTTGGAATATCTGGCATAAATACTATTTAAACGCCTTGCAATGTCGACCAAAGTGGCGTGACAGTCAGCCAAACGTCAAAGTAGGCGCATTGGTCATTATGAAAGAACCAAACTGCCCGCCCCTAACATGGCCCATGGCCAGAATTATAAAGGTTTACCCAGGGCAGGATGGTAAAATAAGAGTCGTTGATCTCATAACGCCAAGTAAAAAGATATACAAACGCTCTTTAAGCGGTTTTTCTGTACTCCCTATAGAATAGATTTATAAAGAGGAATAAATAGATTAAGTATAATATAAATATAAGAAATTAGTATAAGAAGGTGGAGTTAACAGCTCATAAATATAACTCACATAAAGTAACTGTTAAAATATTGTTACCATTTTATCTCTTAAGTGTTATTCATCATTTAGTACATGTAGAATGTGAGACTAAAATGGGTACATTTACCTTAAGTTCAAATATCAAGCCTAGATGTAACTATGAACAATAAAAAAACTAATTCTCGTCTTGTCATGTCAATGACATCATAGTTGCACAATTTTGTTAAAATTATTAATATTAAATTGACGACCGGTTTAGCCTAGTGGGTAGTGCACCTGCCTGTGAAGCTGACGGTCCTGGGTTCGAATCCCGGTCAGGGCAAATATTTGTGTGATGAGCATGAATATTTGTTTCTGAGTCTTGGATGTTTTCTATGTATTTAAGTATTTATATCTATTAAATATATCGTCGTCTAGTACCCATAACACAAGCCTTCTTGAGCTTACTGTGGGGCTAGTTCGATTTGTGTAAGATTGTCCTCTAATATTTATTATTTATTTTTTTATTTTTAAATGTGTTTGAAAAATAATATGGGGATTTTCTGCAGTAGGTTTACTCTTATTGCCTTTGATAATTAAGTAAATATAAAAAAAATATTCTCAGCTTTCTTGTAAACAGGAAATAATAATGTGATACTGCTTATGTCATAACCTTGCCTATTATAAATGGTGATTAGCTTACATAAAAGTTGTCAATAAGTTTCATTCGCGCTACTTATAATTTCTTAGCAAATATATTTGGAAATGACCCATACATATGACTGTTACTGCTAAGGGCAACAACGGCTTTATAACTACATGTATAGCAAACAATAAGTATTTTAACCTTTTTTGTTGCTGTAGAATTCATGCTGAAGCCATTAAGATAGTCATGCCTGAATTCTTTCAGCTTCTGATTTTTTAGATGTACATTGTAGCAAGTATGTATGTCATATATATTAGGGTTCCATTCCTGTGGCCCCAGCATGTTGGAGAGTCCAACAATAGATACCTAAACCATTAAGTTGGTACTACTGATATTCTAGATTAAACGTAGTATTAAGTTTTAGTGTTTCCTGTCTGGATTATTATCTGTGGCACTCCGCCATAACTTACTTACTAAAACTTCATGTGCAAGCTTGAGTCGCAATACATTGTTTCCTACGAATTACCTCTTTTACTGCTGCTGCATCTCTCCCACAACACAAACGAATCAGAGCTCCAAACCTAACAGTCTACCCAACAGCATAAGTAATAATGACATGGCATTTCGAACTATAATACTATAATGCTTTAAAAATCTTTTATCTACACCCATGTAGATGTAGATGTAGATGTAGTGTAGGGACGCCTGGCCGGAAACAGGCGGGCTGTCGATCTTTGTACAGGATCATTCAGCCCATTTCCCCAGAGTTTGAGCTCGAAGGTTATTGTCCCGGCGGCGCTCCCACATTTGCTCCTTCCAATCTTCCCGGTCTCCTGCAGAACAGAAGGACATCTTTAAGGTCGACATCCCTCAATTCTCCCTCCTCCAACACATCTCTACCGAATATATTATAACGCGTTGCTGCGTACATACTACACTCTGCTAATAGATGTTTACTAGTTTCTTCCTCCCCACAGTGAGGGCAGGAGGCATCATCTCTTACACCTATAACCGTTAAGTGCCTATTAAGAGTGTTGTGACCGGTGATGATTCCGGTCAACAATCTCAGATTGCTCTTACCCAGCTTAAGCAGATACCTTGTTCTCCTGTGATCTATACCTTCTAGCATCATCCTGGCCTGCCTACATGCTGTTTCCTCCTTCCATCCTCTGTCTGCCTCCCTTAGGGCTAATCTCTCTATAACTCCCTTTGTCACCTCTGCTGAGAAGGGAAGGGCCGGTTCAGGACCCATCAGTTCCCGTTCCGCCCCCTCTCTCGCCAGCTCGTCTGCTCTCTCATTCCCCGTTACTCCTTGATGCCCCGGCACCCATGCCAACGTAACATCCCGCTTTTCCCCTAACTCATTCAGGTCCTTCTTGCATTCCCTTACCAATGCGGAGGTTACCGTTGCCCTATTTAGGGCTTTTAGCGCAGCCTGACTGTCCGTGTAAATTACTACTCGTCCTGTCTGCCCTTCAATATCTTTTATAGTCTGTACGCATCTCATTATTGCATATACTTCGGCCTGAAATACACTGGCATATCTGCCCAGTGCTACAGATTCTCTTGTACCTAGTTTGGGTATGACTATGCCCGCACCCGCTAGCTTGGTTGATTTCCTCCTTGATCCATCTGTAAAGCAGACGACCATAGGATGCTCGACTTTTATCTTCCAGTTATCTCTTTCCCCTATGTGTATTCTATACTTCTTGTCGAAAATCTCCTGCCTTTTTATTTGATCATTGTTGGCCATGATCATGTCCAACTTTGATAGTCCCTCCTTCTGAATCAGTGCATGTCCCTTGTCCACACAACTTCCTCTCCATTCCTTACATACCTTCATCCTGTACCACTGTTCCGTGGCCCGCTTTTCCACCTCAATCCTGAGGTCCTTCATACCCAGCAATATCTCCATTGCATGCGTCGGGGTCATTCTCATACCTCCTGTCACCATGAGGCATGCCAGTCTCTGCACCTTGCTTAGTTCCTTATGGTAATCTTTAATACGAGCCCTGTGCCACCAGACCACGGCTCCATATAGCACCCTGGGTAGTATCACCGCCTTATAGATCCAGTGGATCATCTCTGGCCTCATTCCCCACTTTCTCCCTACTGCCCTCTTGCATTGGTACAGTGTTCTAATGGCCTTTGCAGATTGCTCCTTTATGGCTCTTATACCTAAGTGTGCTGTCCAGTGTCACCCCTAGATATTTTATCTCTTTGACCATCTCTATCTCTTTGCCCTGTATTTCTATTGATTTCATCTCCCCTGTCTTCCTCTTGCTGGTAAAGAGCACCAGTTTTGTCTTTGATGGGTTTAAATCCAATCCTTTCTCTCTGCACCACCCCAGCACTTGCTTGAGTCCTCTTTCCATGATGTCTCTCACGATGCTCAGTACTATCCCTCTCACTAGTAGTACCCCGTCGTCAGAGTAGGCCTGCATCTACACCCATACAGTAAACCCTCTTTTGTGCTCAAAAAGTGTAGGTAAGGACCAACTTTACAATATTGCGCCGGTCCGGGGCGGAGATGGCCATAACAGCATCAAAAACGGTATCGTTATGGCCATCTCCGCCCATAACGATACAGGCTCGTGCTCAAAAGACTTCAACGGGCTCACGCTCGACCTCACTACACTTGCAACGCAATGGTTCCTGAACACATGAAAGAGGATTTAATATACGGGTGTAGATAAAGTAGTGTATGCAACTGTACATAATTAGGCCTTAAAACAGTCGTGTGATCCTATTATGATACGAGCGTTAGCGAGAGAGAAAACCACGCTCGTGTTTTAAGACCTCTCATTATGTATCCCGTTTCAAATCGTAATTCTAAGGTATATTAAAAACCGGTTCCGAGCCTTGCACTCAGATAATACCCCTCTCAAAGCGGTCACCCATCCAAGAACTGACCTGGCCCGACGTTGCTTAACCTCGCATAATTATCGCACGTGGTACGCGGGCTCCGCTGGGCCACGAGCGCTCCTTAGGATACCGTAGTAACTAAGAAACCCGTATAATTTCGGCATGTCCGCGGCTTAGCTCACTCACCAACTGTAAGTGCTAGAAAGCTGTAATTTGACATGAGTATGTTACATGTCAATCACCAATCACGCCGAATAACGGTCAAATAAAATCTTTTAAAAATAGGGTTCCTCGCCTACGTGTAAAATGGGGATTAATTTTCTCAAAATCAAAATCTAAACTTTTGTTCTGGCTCAAGGGCACTTATACAAGGCAAAATCTATCTATACCAATTAAAAATAATACAATAATCAAAATATCATTCATTAAATGTAGTGTTACATGTCAAAAATAAGACTAAGAAACTAATAACGATCCATAATTGTATTGTTATTAGTTTCTTATATAGAGACAGAGAAAGCGACTTTGTTTTATACTATGTAGTGATAATTAATGGGTTGCGGATATCAAAAGGGTTCAGGAAGGGTTCCGGGTCATCGTACAGATAATAAAACACTGGCTGTAAGTTAATATTAATAGTTAATTACTCAACCTTAATATAAGAATATGGAAGGAGCCCACAGCTAAGCTAGGATTTTACGCCGTGGTCTCCGACGAAAAAATAAACAATAGCATTCTTTTGTAATGAGCCCGGGGATCCCCGGCAGCGATAGACCATCTTTCATTGTGTAGGGAAACTTTATAGAAGGGCCAATGCTGGTGGTGGATGTCAAAGGACCGCCCGCGTGGTCGTGTCGGAGGTTTCCCCAGGATTCTAACTCTCCAACCACGCACTCTTATTTATTGGACCCAATTGGCTTTATTGGGTCAAAATATTCCTTATTAGCTTTTCCCCGTGATCTCGTCCGCGTACACTTCTACTTCTTAAATAAATAGAAATCGCTAGGAAGGAGAGGTGAACATTAGAGGACAATCTTACACAAATCGAACTAGCCCCACAGTAAGCTCAAGAAGGCTTGTGTTATGGGTACTAGACGACGATATATTTAATGGATATAAATACTTAAATACATAGAAAACATCCAAGACTCAGAAACAAATATTCATGCTCATCACACAAATATTTGCCCTGACCGGATTCGAACCCAGGACCGTCAGCTTCACAGGCAGGTGCACTACCCACTAGGCTAAACCGGTCGTCAAAACACATGGAAACATGGAGGATGTTTCATCATTGGTTTGAGCGAGCATCTTTAATGGCAGCCATCGCAACCTTAGACTTATCCGCTGAAGCGTTACCTTGAAACTGAACAACCTTTGAACATTTGCCTCGACATTCGTCACGTATAACGTCACGCATTTTTATATTAGTCCTGTATATAAATTCCTGTAGTAGTGGTTCGATGATCAAGGTATTAGATCATTACCAACCCTTGATTATCCCATAAAAGAGTGTCTTACCTTACCGGAGGATGGAATTTCCTTACATTTCTCAGTACTCTCCGATGATATTTCATCCCTTTTTATTCTATATGTTAATCCATGCTATAGACTCGTATTCCAAGGTTCATAATCCCTTAAGGGTCCTTATCAGTTAAAAAACGCTCATCTATTTACGCCATTTTCTGTTTGAATTGACACGTATCTTGACATTTTCTCAATGTAACTATCTAGAACAGGACTATTGCGACCTTATGTCATAAACTTAAAATGTATTTTTTAGATTTTTCATTAAGAAATATCGTTTCAAACATCATTCCAAAGCGACCATTTTCAAGCTAGAAACTTGTTTTTTCCGCTTAAATTCTACTACACACAATAAAACCAAAAAATGGCTATGTTACTATCTAAAACTTTGATAAAGTTGTCGTAGCCTTTAATAAATTTATTGGTATCATCAATACTTTTGTCATAATTTGAAATAAAAACATTTTAAAACTTATGAGGCCTCTTAAGCCGTTTTTGCGTGAATGAGTAACACTCATTTAACCCTCGCATTTATAATATTTGTATAAATATGCGTAGCAACGCATTTGGAACACAGATGGAACGTGATTTGAAGATAATTCTTATAATATATAGACCTATATTTTCCAATACTAAACTATAAAAAACTGGATTATAACAAAAGAATGCTATAGTTTATTTTTTGGGCGGGCTTAAAAAAAATACGCCACGGAACCCTCTAAAAACTGCAGACGTATCTTTCCTGCCGCAAATTATTTCGGCGTTGTTAAAAATAACACCTCTTAAACGTCTGGCTGAATGAATGAATCCTGGGACTACTCCGAAATTCGAAATCCGAACTTCGTATCGTGCCGTCCTTTTCACTCTCGTGTTATTCACTGTATAAGTGAGAGGGACGGGACGATACGAAATACGGATTCAGAAGTACGGAGTAGTCCCGCTGTGCCTACTTCTGTTTTACGGATCCATTAATCAATCCGTAAATGTCTTTCTTATTTACTCTTATGCAAATACGGAACACGTGTTGACCTTTCGTGTTTTTTATCTCGACCACTCACGAATAGAGCAACTGTAAATTAAAATGCTGTGTACTCAGCCGGACCAGAATCTGTGGGTAATGTGGTAATGTATCGAGATGAAGGGAGTTCGGGATCAATAAACAGTTTTAGCAATGCAAAGTAGAAGAATTTTTTTTTTCTAGGGTAGAAGTATGTGGTGTTGTGTTTCTGGAGGTGAGCAAGGTTGCCAGAGCTCCGGAGGATGCACTGTGTTGAGAATGACGGACCTAAATTTGTCCCTTCTGTTGTCAATTCCATCCTCAAATTTTATAAGGGTCGGCAACGCGTACGTGACTCCTTTGGAGTTGCGGGCGTCTATAGGCTGCGGTGGCCGCTTAACATCAGGTGTACCGTAAGCTTGTTTGCCACCGGCGTTATATAAAATAAATAAATATTAGAGGACAATCTTACAATAATCGAATTAGCCCCACAGTAAGCTCAAGAAGGCTTGTGTTATGGGTACTAGACGACGATATATGTAATAGATATAAATACTTAAATACATAGAAAACATCCAAGACTCAGAAACAAATATTCATGCTCATCACACAAATATTTGCCCTGACCGGGATTCGAACCCAGGACCGTCAGCTTCACAGGCAGGTGCACTACCCACTAGGCTAAACCGGTCGTCGAAAATTGTTGAATAACTAAGTATCAAGTTAAGCAAAGAGTAGAAGAAAGTACGAAATTTGTTTACTAAAGCTGTAATAAGCCCTGAGTTTTACCGCAGAAAGGAAACATGGATTCGGAATTAAAATTGGCTTAGTTTAATAAAGAAACTCTCAGGGGAAAATCCCTTAATTTTGCTTGTATACGGGATAGCTAATTTGTTTTATTTATTTTTATTTATTTATTTATTGCAACCATGGTAAATACAGTAGATCATATATAGTTATAATGGTTTCACATGGACCCTGGTAGGGCATTGCACATTTTAAATAGCCTATATGTTACAATTATAGTAATAGCCTAATAGCATGCAACTTGCGGAAATTACAATTTAATTAATTATAGATATTAGATAGGGATATCAAATTTATATTATATAACGTTTTATTATATGAAATATTAGTTCACATTTAATTAGGAAATAGTAATATGTCAAGTAGGTATAGCAGTTAAATGCAGTCATTATAATTATTATTATGTATACATGTCGTAGTATTAATCATTTAGTCTATATTATAATTGATTAAGGTTTCATCATTGAAGAATTCTTCAATGGAGTAATAGCATTTTTCAATTAATAGTTTCTTTAACTTATTGTGGAAGAGTTTATCACTTGGTAACATTTTTAGTGTATTCGGGATCTTATTTGTTATTTTAATACATTTATAGTAAGGGCCATTTCTATACATAGCTAAGTTGGAATTTGGTACCATCAATTTATTTTTATATTGGTGTCTGGTCTTATGTGTATCAGTTTTAGCCTTGAACAGATGTGGATGTTTCCTGACAAACATTGCTGCCTCCATAAGATAAATTGATGGTAATGTAAGCAGTTTGTGCTGTATGAAGTATGGTCTACAGCTATTGGGAATCCGTATGTTCGCTAATATCCTAATGCATTTTTTCTGCATGATAAAAACCTGGTGAGCTTCGGTACTGGCTCCCCACAGGACCACACCATATCGGAGACTGGAGTAAATATAAGCGTAATATACCGAAAGCGCTGACTCAAAGTCCGTGTTTCTCTTAACAGTATTTAGTGCATATACAAACTTTGCTAATTTAGTCTTCGTGTTTTGAATGTGGGGCTTCCAATTAATTCCTGAGTCAATTGTTATACCTAATAATTTGAATTCCGTTACCTCTTCGATTGTAGTGCTGTCAAAATTTAGTTTTAATTGTAAGGGTACCTTTTGTGTCGGTTTAAATTGGATAATCTTAGTTTTTTTTAGGTTTACTTCTAGGTTATGGTCATCGAGATACTGTGTCACTGTTCGGAATGTAGATGTAAGTTGTGTGTTGCAATCGGTACTATTTGTTGAGTCAAAAAGTAGGGAAACATCGTCGGCAAACATTACGCAACTTGTGTCTGTATTTAAGACCTTAGGTAGGTCATTTATATAGACAATAAATAGGGTACATGCTAAGACGCTACCCTGTGGTAGGGAGAATGTGGTATTTCGTCTCTGTGATGTTGTTATAGTTACGAGTTGAATCCCTTTTGGACTGTTCTGTGTGTATGACGACCGCTTTAGCCTAGTTGGTACCACCTGGTTGGTGGTTCGAATCCAGGGATCGGTTACCGGTATTTTCTCCATAGTATGTTTTAATGTATTTAAGTTATTTATCTATAAAAGTATGTATATCGTCGCCTAGTACCCATAGTACAAGCTTTGCTTAGTTTGGGACTAGGTCGATTTGTGTAAGATTGTCCTCTAATATTTATTTATTTATTTTTGCAATAAAGTTTTAATAAATGTAAATAAACTAGCTTTCGTCCCCAACTCGTTCGTCGCATTAAAAATTAATTGCTATTATTTTACATCAGGAGTTTACCTAATTATCGCTCTTCCATACAAACTTCCAACCCTTGAGAAATGATTTCTGGGATGAAAAGTAGCCTATGTCCTTCCTCGGGACTCAAACTATCTTCATACCAAAGGGTCTCGCCGGGTTTCCATATGAAATCTGCACTGGGGTCTTTTTTGACATTGGTGCCTTTAATATGTTGCTAGTAGTTTAAAATAATTTTTGGCCAATTATCAAACCCCTAACTCCATTCGTTTTTGGAAAATGAGGGTTGCAACCCCTAACTTCAAAATTATTTTTCTACGAAACTATGATAGATATTCGCATGAAACCAACGCGACATGAAAGCTCTTAATTAGCTTTACATTACATATTTTTTTTATAATTTTTTAAATAACTATAGGGCTGCAAAAAAAATATTGAAAAAAATAGGGGTGGTTTTTAGTAGCTATTTCTTGAGGTACACCGACCAAAAAAAAACCGTATAATCAGTACGTATCCAACTATAATATGTAATAATTACATAGATGTGAGATAGGTGGAACATATTTAAAAAAATAAAAATCTCATTTTGTTACTTAAACTTGATCTAACCTGACGTCTGCTTAGATTTTTTCAATGTCGTATAATGATAAATGAACGCCTTTACAATCTTTTATAATAATTCTGATGTGGTTATTCAAATATGTTACAATATGATGTTACCGTGTGACTGAACTTGTGAGCGCGCAAAACGCTTGCCGCTGCCGCCGCCGCCCGTTTAACTGATACTAGTTGACACTCGTAATATACCGCGCTATCGACAAGTTATGACAAGTTCACGAAACTGCGTTATTTTTATCAGTTAAAGTATCGTATTATACTACTCTCGAATTTTATTATTCCACTCATCGAGTGATCATTTCGTTTTCTTTAGAGAAAAAAACAGTATTGTGTATTTATTGACTTTCAAGTAAATAACGTGTTGTGTTTAGCAGAAAATAGTGTTTATTCGTTTGTATATAAGAATATTTGTTATTATAGTTGAAACCTGCAAAATGGAAGACAACGATAACAGACCAAGATGCATTAATTGTAATCGAAGTAAAAAAAAAAACTGTGAAAAATATAAACAAATTCGAACAGACGAAGAAATTCTAAAATACCAAGCTGTTTGCAAACATACCGTTCAAATAGGCTCTTTATTTTGTAACAAGTGCAGATTATTAGTGTATAAACAGAGACAAGCATATGAATCGAGCAGTGATGATAATAAAGATGATCCTAGTTTTCTTTACCTCTTAATTTTGCGCGCTCACAAGTTCAGTCACACGGTAACATATTGTAACATATTTGAATAACCACATCAGCATTATTATAAAAGATTGTAAAGGCGTTCATTAATCATTATACGACATTGAAAAAATCTAAACAGACGTCAGGTTAGATCAAGTTTAAGTAACAAAATGAGATTTTTATTTTTTTAAATATGTTCCACCTATCTCACATCTATGTAATTATTACATATTATAGTTGGATACGTACTGATTATACGGTTTTTTTTTGGTCGGTGTACCTCAAGAAATAGCTACTAAAAACCACCCCTATTTTTTTCAATATTTTTTTTGCAGCCCTATAGTTATTTAAAAAATTATAAAAAAAATATGTAATGTAAAGCTAATTAAGAGCTTTCATGTCGCGTTGGTTTCATGCGAATATCTATCATAGTTTCGTAGAAAAATAATTTTGAAGTTAGGGGTTGCAACCCTCATTTTCCAAAAACGAATGGAGTTAGGGGTTTGATAATTGGCCAAAAATTATTTTAAACTACTAGCAACATATTAAAGGCACCAATGTCAAAAAAGACGCCAGTGCAGATTTCATATGGAAACCCGGCGAGACCCTTTCATCTAAATCGGTTCAGCGGTTTAAGAGTAAAGAGGTAACACACACAGACAAACAGGTAGACAGACACACTTTCGCATATTTTTTTATAACACGGTACACAGCAAGCCGACAGCCCTCCTGATGGTAAGTGGTTACCATCGCCGGGGTCGCCTATATTTATAATAGGCTTTAATTTAATTTAATTTCATTTATTGCTTGAAATAATTTTCAGACACTTTTTTTTTAATGCAGATTTTGGAATATTTGGCCCCCACTTCATATTTTTCTATTGTTATTCAGAATGAGGTTTAATTGCAGTATCACTTCCGATAGTTTTAGTAATAAAGAACCACAGCTCATATCCATAAATCGAGTAACTCAGTGGTCCTTGGATGTCTCACCATTTGTATGAAAAAATGGTTTTTAGCACTGTGTTACCCAACTTTTACAACAATAACTTAGTATTTTAGTATTTTTACCCATAAATTCCTTTTATTAGGTTCAGGTACTATTTCGAAATCCTAATTTTGTACACTCATTCAATACATAATTATCATAGATTTTTTTTGTAATAGAAAACTGGTCATGAAAAAGTAGAATGACCTAATTTGAAACGGGATATTTACCATGTATATTTGTATTTGTGAGTTCCCGATATTTCGGCACTGTTGCAAGCGCCATTATCAAGGATTAACTGACGTGCTGCGAGTTTTAGTTGTGGTCTACCCACACACCATAGCGATCTACCCTCTTCCTGGTTCGCTTTTTTAATATCCCGTTTCAAATGGTAATTCTAACGTAAATGACCATGTAAGCTTGAAATCTTATATAAATTACAGTACATTATTTCACCTTACAGGCATGCAATACAAATACAATTAAAAGTAAACTAATCACCATCAGAGGCGATACTCGTGCGTTGCGGGAAACTTTTCACGCCTTTTTTGAAGAGTCCCATTCTGTAGCCCATTGGAAAAAACCTCAGCAGGAAGCTCATTCCACAACCTAAGTGTTTTCGGTATCAAGTGCCTGTTGAATCGACCACTTTCCCATCCCTCATCCCTCTGTCGTAACTCGATCACTGATTAGGGGCCGCACAGATCGGTGTCCTAGGCACACACTCATGGTCCCAAACGACCAGTGTTGCCAGATGGTTACATTTCTTACATTTTTCGTAACTTTTGACCGGCTTGCGTAACATGTAAGTAACTTCTGTTGTAAAGGATTTTTTTGTAACTTTTGAGAATAATGAAACTGTATTTAAAAAGAAAGGTCAATTTTATCTAACAGGGACCAAGCGAGACAATTTATAGGCTTTCATACAGAACTGGTGACAAAAGAACTTACATGGTACGCCTCAGTCTGTCCGTCTGTTGCAACTATGTCATGATATTCGGGATACAGCCCATTAGACTGGCGTAATTCTGTCGCCGAACTTGCCGAATTATAGCTGTATGTGGCTACTCATTTCTTAAAATCGGATGTTACGAAAGTAATTATGAAAAATATAAAAATGTAACTTTTGCATCAAAAATGTAACTTTTCAAGAAAAGAAACGTAATTTTCGTCGTAAGGGCCCTGGCAACACTGCAAACGACGTAATCACAGCGTCCATCGTACTATTATGGAACGCTGCGCTTACGGCGTCCAAATCTGAGGGCCTACTCCGTACTTCGAAATCCGAACTTCGTATCGTGATTCGTGCCATCCCTTACACTCATATAGTGAAAGTGAGTTCACTTAGGCATTCCCGCTGGCGGGAGCGTTTCCTATTCGTCCCGGACCGCCGCACACCGGGTAGAGTCAGTCCGACCCAGGTCGGGCCTAGCTGAGTTTCTTACTGGACTCTTCTCAGCTAGACTAGGTTTAGTGAACCAGCGACAAAACTCCCAGTAGCTAGATTCCACTCACACCTCAGATTCGGTTGAAACCGCTCAACGATTGGTCACTGGAGCGCAAACTCTTAGAGTATTCCAGTGTTCTAAACCACACGCGTGGTCGTGCCGGAGGTTTTCTCCTGGATTTTCCCCAGGCTACTCTCCAACCGCGCACTCCTATCGCTTTATTGGGCCCGGCCTATAAAGCCACAGTCAGGTTCAAAAAAAAGGCGGGAGCGTCCACCGCGCGATCGCGACAACGCTTACACATTCGTCCCGGTACCGCCGCATACTTAACGCCAACAGAGTCAGGTTTTCCCTCTGAATTTAAAGGTGCAGTTCAGTCGTAGTCGCCATTAGACTAGGCGTCAGTAAATGACTTGCCACAAACATGGGAACGAACACCGGGACAAATAAAGAAAAAGTAGTGATCAATTACAAAAAATCAAGGGACATCCGCCCTTGCCTCATCTCCAAAGTCAAAGCACAGGTGGGAGCGGGGCAGGTCTTTGCCGGACGACACCTTTCATACGCTGCCCGCCGCGCAGGCACTGTTTGTCTTAAGTGCTTAATGCTTTTTTACCTTGGTCCCTATACTACCTACTAATTAACTATGCTTTTCAAACCGGGACAACTTGCTTAATGGCCGGGACACTAGGACACCACGCTTCAAACCGGGACATGTCCCGGCGTACCGGGTCGCATGACAACCCTACATTAGACCAATAATATACTGCGATGAAGTTCGGATTTCGAATACAGGTCTTGAATTTCGAAATCCGTCCCTTTCACTCTCCTGTTATACCTATACTATATGAGTGAAAGAGACAGCACGGATTTAGAATTTCGTTGTAGCCTCTCAGGTATGGCAATCTGGTAAAGCGTGACCAGAGATATACGTATTATTTTTTCTATTGCAGTCATATTTAGAAAGAAAGAAAGAAATATTTATTTAGTGTTAAATCATTACACTACACACAAATGAAATAAGATGAAATAAACACTAAATTAAGTATGAGTTATGAACACCAAAAAGGATACCACTCAGCATATGCCAATAGCAATGTATGCTAAGGCGCTGGTTTTCAGGGCACCCTAAGGGAGATACAGAGATAAACTTAACTAATAATACATCTTAACTAAACTAGCCAGCTTAACTTAATGATGGAGAAGGAGAGATCGCTAGTCAATGCTTTCAAATATTTGGAAATTAGCTACAGATTTGGTTAAACTAAAATATTTATGTAGATGATACAACATTGTCATATATGGTACTTAGTATATACGGAGTGTCCGCTTATACATTAGCAATTTGTGAGTTGATTAAATATGTTTTAATATTGATTTTAAACGATGCTACGGATTTCTCCATGTTTTTTCTCCATGTAACTGTAAATTGCTATTTCCGTTTTGTTCTAATCGTTGAACAAAATCGTAGTATAAAACGGACTTGAAAATGTATTTTGTTCAACGTGTAAAACAATACGGATTTCCATGTCCTGTTTGTTCTACGCGTAGAATTAACGGAATTTTTGGTCCGATTTGTCCTACGATATAAACAAATTCGTAGGATAATACGGACTACTTCGTGAAAATTATACAATACAATACAAATACAAATACCCTTTATGTCACACCTGGCCATAAAGTGGCAATTACCGCACGCTCCGCGCGCGGAAAATCCCACTTCCTGGCCAGAGGGTGACATAAAATTTTGTACTTACCTCGGGCGCTAATTAAGAAAGCCTCAGATCGCATAATTATCGCCCTTGCTTTCGGCTCGGGCGTCAAATACCTGCGATCTGAGACATTCTTCGTTTTACCGCCCTTGGTAAATAATGTACTAATATTTATATTGCATAACCTCAACAAAAAAAAACACTACATAATTACAATGAGTAGAGGCAAACAACAGGCGAATTATGTTTTGTTTATGATATCTGTTACTTAAAATTGCTTAGATTTTACCGATACGGTAAAGAATAACGTTTTTTTTTTGAACACAAACAGTCACATAGAGGTATCCAAATTGACAGTACATGAAATGTACCTATACAAAAGAAAACAATAGACCTGGAGGTTCATCATTTCACATAGTGTTAACTACATTATTATATATTTTTTAAACAACACGTAAATGTTAACTTGGTAATTAAAGAAAAGTAAAAAACTATTATAATATATAGGAACAAAATAATCTCAGTCGACAATTAGGTATGATATCTAACTTTAACTATAACTGTACTAAAACAACTTACGACGTTTAACTAGTAATTTTAGACTAGTTATAGAATTATGAAAGGGATCAATATCACATAAATGCTTGTTGTTTTATAGTCAGGGCCATCTTTCCCATTGGGCTCTCTGGGCTAGTGCCCAGGGCCCCGCGATCGATAGGGCCCCCAGATCACCAAACGATAACCAATATTTATTACCGAAAAAATATTTAGTTCAAAAAATCAAACGATAATGACCTACAAAAAAGAAATTTTTGACAGAATCATAACCTGTGTTTTGACCTGTGAATACTAAGTGTTACTTTTGTGGATCATATCATACGACACGTACAGGAGAACAACCGGAAATCCGGAAAATGGGACATAGAAAGCATTTTTGTCGAAGCTGAAGCAGAGACCTTCGTCTCTCGGTCAATAAAAGTAAATGTTAGAATCTTGTTTAGCTACTTTCTTTGTCTATTCTAACAAAATAGTGATCTGTCAAGGGCATAGGGGCCCCTTTACCCTAATGTGCCCAGGGCCACAAATTGGTTAAAGACGGCCCTGTTTATAGTTATATTTCATCTATAACAAGAAAGCATTTACTTACTTAATGCGAACAAAATTCTAATTTAAAATGCCCTAGACCGTGAAAGAAACGCTGCACTCAGTTTGCCATCGGCAAGCGTCGAAGTAGCGTTCAGTCTAGAATCGTTTACGGCCGCGCCTGCCCGCCTCGGCCCAGCGAACTCTTCGAAAAAAAAAAGTTTTAAAAGTTTAAACGACTGTGTATTCCAAAACGAGTGATTAATAATTTGATCGCGTGTTGTGACGTTATAAATACAGTGTTTTGTTAATAGTTACAAATTGTTTAGTGTTTGTGAAGTTGATTGAAATATTTGAATCGCTGCCAAAACTAGTAAGTAAATAATAATTAGCAATGTTCCTGTTTTAGATTAAATTGTGCGGGTGTTTTTTTTATGATTAACTTATAAGCGGCCAAGTGCGTGTCGGATTTAACACATTTAGGGTACTTAACCAACAGCAAAATTAAGTTGGTTTTAATAAAAAATAAAATAATCTGATTTATTAATATATTAGTGTTTGTTGGTAAAATACACCAATATACATTACATATTTTATCAATAAATTTCATGTTTATAGGTCAATGGTGGATTAAGTTAAAAAATTCTTCGGAAAATAATTTAAAAAAAGGTGGCATTGGTGTCTTCTCATTCTGTAATATTTTTAAAACAAAAAATACAATATTTATCTACTCAATGAGCTCTTAACAACGATATTTCTATGCGATAGGTTTACATTTTTTTTCAGTCCCTTTAGCTGTAATAATTAAATAATAAATAAATAATAATAATTTCTAAAACTAGCAATAAGATAAATAGTCAATTGATTACTAACAGCTATTGTACCTATGAGTCTTTGTGATACTCGAAATAAAAGATTATTATTGTTATTATTAAAAACATTTAAATAAATAATAAATGAATAAATATTTTTGGACAATCTTACACAAATCAACCTAGTCCCAAACTAAGCAAAGCTTGTACTATGGGT
Organism: Epiblema foenella; assembly: GCA_963556455.1. Classification (NCBI taxonomy): domain Eukaryota; kingdom Metazoa; phylum Arthropoda; class Insecta; order Lepidoptera; family Tortricidae; genus Epiblema; species Epiblema foenella. The sequence continues at coordinate 2,201,627 of OY747118.1, forward strand.
ACCACGTGACGATATACATACTTATATAGATAAATAGATACTTAAATACATAGAAAACATCCAAGACTCAGGAACAAATATTCGTGTTCATCACACAAATACATGCCCTGACCGGGATTCGAACCCGGGACCTCCAGCTTCGAAGGCAGGGTCACTACCAACTAGGCTAAAGCGGTCGTCAATTTAAAATTAGATTTTATTTTTTTTATGGCATTGGGTCAACAAGATGCATTTACTGTGAAAATTTGAAGACCTATCGTTTGAATGTAAAACCTGTGTGACAGATGACGGACGGACGGAAGCATGAGCAGGGATCGGATACCGGTATTTTCTCCATAGAAAAATACCGGTATTATTACGGTCACCGGTTCATTATTTCGTTTTTAATGGGACAATCTAATAATACGACGTTGTTAGCTAAATACAAAATCAAAAAATCAAAAATCAAAACATTTATTCTGCAAATAGGCCTCAAGGGCACTATTACAAGTCAAAATCTATCTAGGTACATCAAATAAAAATAATAGAATAATCAAAGTATCATTAATTAAATGTAGTGTTACATGTCAAAAATAAGACTAAGAAACTAATAACAATCGAGATTTGTTAGAGATGTATAAGGTCTCTAAGCGTCATGATTCAGCCCTACGTAAAAAGCAAAAATAATCCAAAATATTGGGCTAATTCAGGGTTTTTTTTAAATACCGGTATCGGTCCCTGAGCATGAGTGGCAGCAATAGGATTCCGTGGACCCTTCAGGTATGGAAGCTTAAAAAATTGATTCGAAGTTGTTTGTGAGAAAAAATATCGGAACAACGCTTAACAAAAGAACGGAATGAAAGAAACGCTTTATGCTGGTGATTATTTAATTTTGAAGTGAATGGAATTTTCTCCAGTCTCGAGCTATTATTTACTTTGAATGATTTTAATCGGAATGGTAATGCGAATAATGTCGGTTGCAGGAAACGTATTAAGGTAAGCCCCATTCACAGATCTGACGAAAGTAATGAATTGTGAGTTGCCAGTGTGAAGAAATAATGTAGAATTACACTACACAAAAATTACAGTCGACTGAAAAAGAAACAAAGAAAAGAATTAACTGAACAAAATATTGAAAAATGCCTTGGTAACTCTGTCAAAAAATCCTAAAGGGGACTGTGGACATACCAAAGGTTAAGGGCTACAAAGCTTAATTTTGGATTGGACTAGTAACCCGCATAAACAGTGTCTTCGTTGCTATAAATCCCTGTAATAAAAACATAGCTAACATGCACATAAGCTGTTAACTATTGACCACAGGAGGGACGACTTTTGTTTTTTCAACTAAGTATGACCCAAATATAATAACAAAAATAAACTTTAATGCTGCAGATCTCGTAATTATCAACGATAGTGATACGTTTTTTTTTACAAAAACGATAGCTGTTTTATTGTTCTAAGGAAATGACCGGATAGATTTTTCATAAGTGATTCAGTGTTCCAACAATCAATAAAAATGTACTAAATATTTACGAAATTACGCGCAGAGCTTCCGTAGAGAGCGGGATGGCTAATTGTAAACTCACGCGTGTTAGAGGGGGTCATTTGCACTGGAATGGCCTTGCCTTAATGGGTTTTAAATAAAATAAAAAAAACTAAACTGAAATGGGACTGGGCCGGACATGTCTGCCGTATGCATCCGGAAAGATGGGCGAAAATAAAGCAGTGGACCCCACAAGATGGCTACCGGAACAGAGGCATACCAAAAAGGAGATGGCGGGACGACCTGGACGTATTTTCCTTAACTTGGCGGGAAGAAGCTAATAATAGGTCCGAATGGAGGAAAAAAGGGATTCTTTTGTCCAGCTGTGGTACACACAAATACGCTAGTAAAAACAAACCTAGGGATTCGTACAAATTCACTTTTTAATTTTTTCTTATATTACTTAATGGTCGCGTACGGTACGGTTTCAGAGGAATTTCCTCCCACGTACGCTCCGGTTGTGGAATGAGCTCCCTGTCGAGGTTTTCCCGAGGGACTACAGTATGGGGTTCTTTATGAAAGGAGTGTATACATTTTTAAAGGGTCGGCAACCAGTAGGAGTTGCAAGCGTCCATAGGCTACGGTGACCGCTTACCACCAGGTGGACCGTACGCTTGTTTGCCACCGACGTGAATTTAAATTTTTCGCTTGGTAAACTCCATAGATATAGATGGAGGGAATCTTATTATTTATTCCTTACCCAACACACATTAATACAAACGGGTTTAAGATTTGTAGCTTAATGCCTTTTAAATTGTGTCATACTTGGCTTAGTTAAGAGGGTTGGAATTATTAAAGCACTATCTTGGCTTGTAGATGTAGATGTAGTGTAGGGACGCCTGGCCGGAAGCTGTGCCTTTACCATGAGTGTACATGACCGTACTCGCTAGCGACTGCGTAAACATTTGTATGAGCAAAAGTGATGATGATGATGATTCCGATCGGTTTCGGCCATGGCGACCACTTCGACTCCTAATCAGTGCCCCGGCGCTCATGCGCCCGAAGATGGCTAATGTAGCCTATTTTTGCAATAAAACTCCGCGCACATTGAGGGCACGTAAGCACGTCGTCTACATAATTGTAGGAGATGGCAGCAGGTGGGCAGGCCTTAAGCTCCGGTATAAGGATGTCCTAAAGCGACACATGAAGAGATGCGACATAGAGCCCTCTCAATGGGAGTGTTTGGCAGCACAACGCCCAGAATGGCGCAGGCTGGTGAACGGCAAGGTACGGGAATTCGAGGATCAACGTAAAGTTGACCTTGATACCAAACGCGACCAGCTTAAGCAAAAGTACAGCGCCTCTGGCGGTTACGCAATAGAACTAAGAATCGGCATACTAAATCGTTTAAGCAGTCGCTAGCGAGTACGGTCGTGCAAACTCATGGTAAAGGCACAGGCAGGCTGTCGATCCCTCGATCGCAGGTCAGGATCATTCAGCCACATTCCCTTGAAGTCGGAGCTTAAGGTTACTGTCCCGGCATTCCCACACACTCTTCTTCCATTCTTCCTATTTTCCTGCAGAAGAGAAGGACATCTTTAAGGTTGACATCTGTTCAACAGACTTTACTGTTCTCATTTGATTTTATTTTTTAGACTGACGCTCAGAGACCTTATACAGGATCTGAGGATATTTATTTATTAGATTTTATTATTTTCATGTTGACGTGTTATAGATATAGCTCAAAATATTTTATTATGATTAGTGTACCTACTTTATTAACTTTTATCTTGACGCTTAGAGACCTTATACATCTCTAACAAATCTCGATTGTTATTAGTTTCTTAGTCTTATTTTTGACATATAACACTACATTTAATTAATGATACTTTGATTATTGTATTATTTTTATTTGATGTATCTAGATAGATTTTGACTTGTAAAAGTGCCCTTGAGGCCTATTTGCAGAATAAATGTTTTGAATTGTGTTTTTTTTTATTTTTGACATCCCTCAATTCGCTCTCCTCTAGCATATCGCTACCGAATATATTAAACCGCATTGCTGCGTACATAATACATTCCACTATCTTGGCTTAAGTACACAAGTTAACATTTTCGACGCCATAGGCGTATATATACGGTTCGACGGCAACGCAAATATCCGTGACGGCGTCCAATGCGATATCAACCTACATTAATTTCTATAAGGTTCCACTATACGTTTGACATTCCCATGTCGGGCCGTGTGAGTGACAGCGTGTGTATTTGAGAGAGCGCTGAAAAGTTAATGATTAAAAAAAACTTTAAAATAATATTAGAATTACGATTTGAAACGGGATATTTACCATGTATATTTGTATTTTTGAGTTCCCGATATTCACAGCACGTCAGTTAATCCTTGATAATGGCGCTTGCAACAGTGCCGAAATATCGAGAACTCAAAAATACAAATATACATGGTAAATATCCCGTTTCAAATCGTAATTCTAATGTAAATGACCATGTAAGCTTGAAATCTTATATTAAAATAATAATTTAAAATTAATACGACAGCAATGTATATAAGTTAGCGAACTAAATAGATTTCCTTAACTTCTTTATTTGGAATAAACTTATTTTTATCATTTGGTTAACTTTAGGCACTTGTCCCACCGCCGGCGAGCAGCGAGTACTCTCATAGTAATTCTACTCGTTTTCTCGCTCAAGCGAGTGGAATTACTATGAGATTACTCGCTACTCATCGGCGGTGGGACAAGTGCCTAAATCCAGTGCAGTCGTGTTTTTAATTTTTAATTATTATTTTATTTCAAAAAAAATTATTTAAATTTTTAAGAATCTCATGCCCAAAAATCATGTTTTAAATACATACATTGTATATCATTGAAATCGCCTTTTCAAATGCTTCATTTTGGTACCCACTTGATAAGATCGAGCAGAAATGTTTCTTCAGAATACACAAAATGAACTACGTAGTCAGCCATATTGTTTTTATTGCAACGTCACATATCTTATGATACTTAGGATGACGTCAGGATTCCAACGATGCCTCACACATCTAAATCGGTTAAGCCGTTGAGAAGTTTTGGGGGAACAACGAATCTCACATACATACATGCATACATGAACCTTGAAAACATTACACTCTCTTTTTGCACAGTCGTGTAAAAGACCGACGCAAAACGTGGATAAAAATCTCCGCCATCACGACTATCGATACAAAAAATCTCACTCAAATCGTTTCATTCCTCAGCTAAGATGCCACAGACAGACACACATATATAACACTAGAGATGCGCCGAATATGGGTTTGACCGAATACGAACATTCAGCCGAATATTAGGTCCAGCTGTTGCCGAATCGAATATTCGGCCGAATTATTCGGTTCAACGTAATTCCTTCATCTATTGATGCAAAACAGACTAATTGAATGGTAAAATTATTGTTCATTATCAAAGCGAAATATTGACAGAAATAAGTTAAATCACTGTTAATAATGGGGTAATTCCGAATGTCGGGTAATTCCGAAAATAACAGATTCCTGTCTAACTAAGTGATTTTGTTGCACTACCAAACATCAACAAAAATATTTAACATTTCTTTAAGTTAGTGATGATGATGAGATGCAATAAAATCGCTTAGTTAGACTGGAATTTGTTATTTTCAGAATTAGCCGACATTCGAAGTTACCCGAAGACACCTTATTAATTTCAAGAAGCAGTAATTATAATACACTCTTGTAACTTGTAACAAAACCCTCATAAAATTGTTCGGTAAATATTCGGCAGCTGAACCGAATAATTCGGCCGAATACCGAACATTCAAAAACATGCCGAATACCGAATATTAAACGGAATATCCGCTCATCCCTATATAACACACATGTTAAACTTTTAAAGGAAATGGCGGAAGTTAATACCAGACGCTTAAGTCAGTCCGTAATTAATTCGTCCCTAAATTTACTGTCAACTTAAATAACAGGCTTGTGGTAAAAAATTAAAGGTCCTCGTCAGTTAAAACGCTCACATATTTAAGCTATTACAAGCTTTTTCCTTTCTGAAAGTGGGTCATTGTTGTTGTGGAGCAGGGATCGGATACCGGTATTTTCTCCATAGAAAAATACCGGTATTATTACGGTCACCGGTTCATAATTTCGTTTTTAATGGGACAATCTAATAATACGACGTTGTTACCTAAATACATGATTCAGCCCTACGTAAAGAGCAAAAAATAATACAAAATATTGGGCTAATTCAGGGTTTTTTAAAAATACCGGTATCGGTCCCTGTTGTGGAGGCGGCGTTCGGAAAGTGGCACTTTTCTGTTCGAGAGTAGAAAAGTATTAAAAAGAAAAAAGTGAGAGTCGTAGTTAGATTGGGCAAAGGCACAGTAACCTATACAAACAAAAGTACGATTCATTCTTAATTAAAAAAAAAATGGTCCATACACAAACACTGTTAACCTCACTCAACAAGTCAACAGTTCCCGCCAAAATGGTTATTTTGTTGATTCAGAAAATGTGTGTAATTTGTAATTTTTTTAGTTTCGAGACGAAAAGTGTTTAACTTGGGTGAAACAGCCCATTTCAGCCTCGAACTATCGACGCTCTACTTCGTTCGAGCGCCAAAATATCTCGTCTCGAATGGCTTTCAACCCTCGTTTAACAATCTATTATTTTACTTGCAATGTTTATGTGTGTGTTCGAAGCAAATCTTGCAACTGAATTTTTGACCATATCCTAACCGGTTGAGCTGTGGCTTACTTAATTTGCTGTGAGTCGTAGTTAGATTGGGCAAAGGTACAGTAACCTATACAAACAAAATTACGATTCAATCTTAATTTCAAAAAAAATTAAAGGGTCCATACACAAACACTGTTAACCTCACTCAACAAGTCAACAGTTCCCGCCAAAATGGCTATTTTGTTGATTCAGAAAATGTGTGTATTTTGTATGTTTTTTAGTTTCGAAACGAAAAGTGTTTAATTTGGGTGAAACAGCCCATTTCAGCCTCGAACTATCGACGCTCTACTTCGTTCGAGCGCCAAAATATCTCGTCTCGAATGGCTTCAACCCTCGTTTAACAATCTATTATTTTACTTGCAATGTTTATGTGTGTGTTCGAAGCAAATCTTGCAACTGAATTTTTGACCATATCCTAACCGGTTGAGCTGTGGCTTACTTAATATGTTGTATTGCAATGCTATATATATTACCTTTGCCTCACTCAAGAGTAATTTAAAGAAATTGTGGCTCTCCAACGACTTGTGATATGGTTGAATACTATATATATTTATTTATGTATATTAATTTAAATACATATATATTTATAATATGTCTTTATTATATGTTATAGTTGTTATATATTTATTTAGTTCTGGTTTTAGCTATAAGTTTCCTTATTGAAAAGTTTTAGTACACTGTGTAAGTTTGTCTATCTCATTCTCCCACTCTACACTCAATCCCTCAAAGTTTAGCTGAAAGAGATCCCTCATAGGGATAAGTTCGCCTTTGTACTCTAATTTTATGTGACATGTATATTGATTTAGCCTGTTATTGTGTACAATAAAGTGTTTACATACATACATTAACATTGAACTTATCTGAAGATGGAGACAGGTGACATTAGAAACTCCTTAACAAAATAAGATATGCCGATGTTGTCAAAAAATTAGCCAAATTGACACGGGAAAAGCATCTTTTATTGAAAGAAAGCATTTATTCACTGCACGAAAAGACACACCGTTACAAACAGAATAGACTCAGTACATTGAACATATAATTATAAAGTGCGTCTTCGCGGCAGTGAATCGGTTGCTGTCTCAGCATTGTGCCGAGGTGTCAGACACCTGCAGCGCTGGTTTTCAGATAACAGCGTACGTGATTCACAGAACGCAACACAACATACTATATAGGAAGGTATACATATAATTAATAAAATCGTAGGTAATATATACTATACTACTCTAACTAAGCTAAGCCTCTTCTCGTATTTAAAAGCAAATTAAAGGAGTACTATTTCTCTCATCCGTAATTACTCGTAGGATCTATCTTTGTTTGTGCTGTTTACTATAGACTGTTGGTGCTACGGCTTCTTGAATACTTAGTTATTGTATTTATGTATGTATGTAGGTTTACATATCTATGTATTTATGTAAGTTTATGGTGCTTCTTATAGTCATAGTTAGTATTATAGGTATTTTATACTCTATTTTTCTGTTTCACCTACTCAAGTAATTTAAATGTTCTAGCTTAGTTTCTACTACTTAAAAGTTGTCTGGAAGAGATCGCTTGTTAGCGATAAGACCGCCTGTTGTCTACCACTGTTACATCTATTTTAATTTCTGCTGTTCTTTGAATGTACTTCGTTGGGTGAGCAATAAAGAATATTTGTATTGTATTGTATTGTATATATTTTTATTTGGATCATGTTCTCACGATGTAATGTAGGCACGTTAATAGTTAGTTATATAATGATTTATGATATATGATCAGACAATAAAATAATAATAAAAAAGTCGAGTGCGAGTCCGACTAGCGCACCGAGGGTTCCGTACACAGATGTGTATTAATTCAGGAAAATCTCAAAAACATGGTGTAGAAATTGAACGCCATGGATACAGCGCCATCTATCGGCGAATTTTGTTACAAATTTGAGTGACTGAATACCTTAGTATGGTATGGTAGTTTTTCAATCGCGTAGGAATTTGTAAAACAAAACTTCATGCAAAGGTGATGAAATAGAATTGTTTTTTGATGATAAAAAAAGAAAAGGTAATTTCATATTCTTTCCTTGGTAAACTTCGGAGATAAGGGGGAGGGGACGGTATTTTTTTTTACGTTTACCACCATAAATCGTGTTTACACCGTTACTACGCACTCGCTTGATTACCAATCAAAGATGACGACTAGACGGCTCTTTCTTAAGGAATTCGAATCGATCAACCGTTATCTAGTTTCTATTAGGTACAGCGCCATCTAGTGGTCCATAAACACGATATCGTCCTAAACAAATCGAAAATGACAACGCAAAAAAAATAAAAATTGTTTCAGAATGTGCAACTCATAGCCAAAAGCCCTTTCATATGTCACCCCACTTGACATATTCACTAGACTTTCAAATTTTGAACTACCTAATACTACCGAATAGGTCATTTTTCACAAAAAAACAAAAAAGACATGCTCTATGCATCTAGGTTATCCTTTTTTGTAATTATTCCAAATTTAAAATCGATAGCATAAGTGGTTCTTCAGATAATTAGCGATGTGACAGACCGACAGACAAAGTGAAACCATAAGGGTTCCTTTTTTACCATTTTGGTATTGAACCCTAGAAACATGACTCCACGGCAAAAGTTAGCTAAAAAGACAAAAACAAGTTTCAAAGTAAGGGACTTACGGAAATTGAATCTATTTTGTTCGTAGTAAGGGACCTAATATCGGGATCCTGAGCGCGTTCGAGGACCGCAGGGGCGCTATCGCGAACAGCAAACGAAGTTTTCCCTCTCTGTCGCACTTACGTCCGAACGTGCAAGTGCGACAGGGAGCGAAAACTTCGTTTGCTGTTCGCGGTAGCGCCCCAGGGACTCCGCGTTCATGCGTCGATGGACGCAACTTCATGTACGAACATTAATATACTTAGTTTAAGAATGTATTACCAACCTTATATTTATGTTTTTTTTTATATTTATGATTTACTAGCGACCCGCCCTGGCTTCGCACGGGTGCACTATTTAATGGATGTTATTATACATATAAACCATCCTCTTCAATCACTCTATTTATTTAAAAAAACCGGTTTTTTATTACATGTCGTAGTATTAATTATTTAGTCTATATCATAATTGATTAAGGTTTCATCATTGAAGAATTCTTCAACGGAGTAATAACATTTTTCAATTAATAGTTTCTTTAACTTATTGTGCACAATAACAGGTTAAAACAATATACATGTCACATAAGATTAGAGTACTAAGGCGAACTTATCCCTATGAGGGATCTCTTCCAGCTAACCTTTGAGAGAGAGAATGAGATAGACAAACTTATAAAGTGTACTAAAACTTTTGCTTAAGCTGAAAAAGACGCTTTGTGCTTGCGTGGTCAACTGTATTTGCAACCACAAAGTCTAATAGACGACAATATATCACGGGATTCCTTCTCTCACTCATACCAAAATGAATTAAGATGTATAACATGTTTTGTCTACCCATACTCACACCTTGACATATATTTATTGGTCTAAAAACTGAGCGTCTACGTTATTCCAATCTCAACCATAACTCATGCAGAAAGAGTGTTTAGTACATTGGCCTTTAGTTGAGATGTTTTGAAAGTAATTCGCTGGTAGTGTTTTGACACGTCCGTAAATATCCAATCAGCGAAACGTTGGAAATCGTTTGGCCGACTTGTAAGTAAATATACCTTAATTGTTACATTGTTTCGGAAGTGTTTAGATTCAAAGATTCAGATTCAGATTCAGATTCAAACATTCATTCATGACAGACAAGTACATAATAATGGGACAGAATACAAAAACAGACGTGTCACGAAATGGACCCAACTCAGCATAATGCCGGCATTACCGCCGGCGCTGGTCTTCCGTTGGACCCATTAGGTGTCGGCACGGTGGGTAACACACAATAATAATAATAAAAAAAAAAGATTACACAAATAAGCTAAAGTTTTACAAATAAACAATGGAATTGAAAGAAAACCAAACAAAAGTATAAACACATAACAAAAATAACAAATAGTTTGCGCAAACGCACCGACAAGTGGTGGTGGTTGGTTTACTGCTAACTATGCATTTTGTTTTGATTTTGAATATGTAGACTATGTCCGTGTATGTCCGTGATATCTTCACGTGCGTATACTTTTTTCGGTTGCATTTCGGGGAGTGCGCTGAGGAATCATCATCCCGTTGTGGATTCGTTTTTATTATCAGTGACTTAGAGACCATATACATCTCTAACAATATTAAATTATTTTTATTTTGGCGCTCAGAGACCATGTACATCTCTGGGATATTATATTAATTCCATTATACTCCTTGTTTAATCTTGAGACCTTATACATCTCTAACTTTACTGATGTTGTAATATTTGTAATAGATAACTTTTCAAGTTTACCTTCACTGTATGACATTAATTTTGTTATAATTGTAAACTCGAAATTATTATTCCTTCTTGAACTGTAAATTAATACTTTGACATGAAAAATGTATTACTTATTATAGTCAGACTTTCTTAAATTGTAAATTAATATTTTGACATGTAAAAGTGGCCTTGTGGCCTATTTGCAGAATAAATGTTTGTATTTGTATTTGAATTACACAACATAATTCCTCCCGCCCCTTTCTACCATCGGACGAGTAGGAATACGGTAAGGCGCCATCGTTTTACGGTGGCTGTTCCGAAAACTCGCACGAAGCGTTTTGCTTCCACCTTTATTGTGAGAACCGCCAAGCTGTGGAACTCCTTGCCGGAATCCTTGTTTCCCGTGAACTACAACCTTTTGGTCTTCAAAGCGAGAGTGAATCGGTTTTTACTAGGTAAGCGCGTTCCATCCTAGACCACAATATTGCTTACCATCGGGTGATTTGTGGTCAAGCGCAAACCTATTTTGAATAAAAAAATGATTAAAAATTATGTAAACAAAGAAGCAGTGTTCGTAAACACAGACATTGAATTCGCTTTATTCGCACGAAAGATAAAAAAAATAAGTGGCAGTTAGGGTGGGTTGCACCAAACCGTCTGTAATCGTAAGCGGTGTTCGTTAAAATCTGATTGTACGAAAAGTTTGACAAGTTTCTATGGGATGACAGCTGCCGGCGCCATATTTGACGATGACCGGCCTGTGATCGTATGTTGGTGCCACCGGCACTTATTGACTATAACAAATTATTTTTTTAAATCCCGAACCGACTTCTTACTATCTCTGCCTATTAAAGTTTTTTTATTATTTTTGTGAATATAACGAATCGTAATTTAAAAAATAATAGATATCTTATCATTTAAATATATATATAAGTAAATATAAATTAAGGTGTTTCTTATTTATAAATAACCATATATAATATAATAATGAAATAACGGTTTTAATACTCATACTCATACTCATACTCATTTATTTGCAATGGATCATATACATTACTCGTCAGAAACAATGATTGACAATGATAAAAATGTCAAAGTATGATTGATTTACAAATTGTCAAACTGTCACAGTAAAATTACATTTAAATTTGGAATTCCAGTATAAAATTAAAATAATAATAACAATAATAATCATAAATCCATTTAAAACAATAATAATATTTAAAAAAGAAACACATGTATTATTTAATATTTAAATGTCACATAGTTCTGAAATAGCCATTGTGAGTATTTGACACTTTTACCGCAGAACGATACTTATACAGATTTTTTGTTTAAGTTACGTTGCGGTCTTTTTTTATTAATTAACCAAGTACTTAATGTACTATTAATCATAAAATGAAATCCGCAACATGCTTCGCCAAATTAACTTAACATAAAGGACCGCCCCGGATCGCAGATGGCTCGAAAGTTCCCATAATGCGGCGGCATTGCCACGCTGAATGGCCAAAGAGATCTGTTGAGCCAACAACGATCCGGACCGAGGATCGCAACCCCTCCCTCAGCCGTCGACCCAAATCGCTGCGGTTCATTCATATAAAAGTTGCACAATAAAAAACCCAAAGAAGCAGAGATTGTACTTGGTTATGGTGGAAATTGAAAGCCTACTTACTACCTCCTACTGAAAGAAATCTAAATGTACCGCACACACATACATATATACAACTATACATACACACTCACACACACACACACACATACACACATGCACGCACACACTACTCGTACTTAATGTCGCGTCGAAACCCCTTTTCTATACTGTTCGTACATGTATATTGTAGTCTGCTGTAAAATAATACCTACAGAATAATAACTTGGCCAATTCGTGCTTAATTTGGAAACCTGGACGTAATCTGGTTTCCTACGCGACAGGCTTTGCCTAGTGTAGGAACCATGCATAACTCTGGAATTAGCGCAAACGAAATCTTTGCAGATTCTAAATGTATATTTCGGCTACTTAGAATGTAAACTAAATTAGAATATGTAAAGAAATTAAATAAATGTTTTATGTTTTTATGTTCGCGGACGCTCACACGGAAGGATTTCACGCGATCATGAGAACAAAAATTGCATCGTTGATGGACCGTGTCAGAAATAATCAAAACAGCATTTTGAAGGTGTTAGCTGATAGGTACAACTGTCCCATTCTTTGTCACTGGCACAGATTATGACACTTGTGAAATATATTAAATAACCCTGATTGTGAATATTAAGTAGCCTTTATTATGTTATTCCTTTTAATTTTATTGAATTTATCTATTATGTAACCCCACTAACATAGATATAAGTACAATAATGTTACTAACCATATATGGATTTTATCCGAAATAAAATTATTTGAATTAAACAGTAATTTGTCATTCAAAAACTGTCACTTATTCGAATCTTTCGTGAGAATAATACGAATTCAATGTCAGTGTTTACGACCACTGTTTCTTTGTGTAGATAATTTCTAACCTAAAAAATAACGAGGTATAACTCATCTCAAAAATAAACATGAATAGCTTATTCTCGTCAGTTTCATTCAGACGAAATTAATACAACACTATTAATCTAAATATATAAAAGAAGAAACTGACTGACTGATTGACTGACTGACTGACTGACTGACTGACTGACTGACTGACTGATCTATCAACGCACAGCCCAAACCGCTGGTTCTAGAGATTCCAAATTTGGCACGTAGGTTCCTTATAAGGTCTAGGGGTGCACTAAGAAAGGATTTTTCAAAATTCACCCCCTAAAGGGGTGAAACGGGGGTCCAAAGTTTGTATGAAAAACCGTATTTATTAAAGTGAGAGACATGAAACTTTGTACATAGAGTCTGTGTTTAAATATATTAATAGCGTATTTCAGCGTTTTTCTAAATTGCTCCACTAAAGGGGTGAAAAGGGGGTTCAAAATTTGTACGGGAAGAAAATCTTTTTTAAAGTGAGATATTTGAAACTTTGTATATAGACTCTCTGTTTAAATACAACAAAACGTATATAAGCGTCTTTCGAAATTACTCCCCTAAAAGGGTGAAAAGGTGGTTTCAAGTATGTACAGGGAGCAAATCTTTTTTGAAGGGAGAGATTTAAAACTTCGTACATAGACTCTATGTTTAAATACAACAAAACGTATTTAAGCGTTTTTCGAAATTGCTCCCCTAAAGGGTTCAAAAGGGGGTTCCAAGTTTGTACGGAGAGCAAATCTTTTTTGAAGTGAGAGATTTAAAACTTCGTACATAGACTTTATGTTTAAAAACAACAAAACATATTTAAGCGTTTTTTGAAATTGCTCCCCTAAAGGGTTCAAAAGGGGGTTCCAAGTTTGTACGGAGAGCAAATCTTTTTTGAAGTGAGAGATTTAAAACATCGTATATAGACTCTTTGTTTAAATACAACAAAACATGTTTCAGCGTTTTTCGGAATTGCTCCCTTTAAGGGGTGAAAAGAGGGTTCCAAATTTGAGCAAGGAGCAAATTTTTCCTTTTCTTAAAAATCGATATGGGTGTCATTTTCGAGATTCCTCAGGGTGCCGATTACGAAAATGACATTCATTTTCAAATTAAAGATGGCGGACATTTATTTTTCTTAAAAATCAATATGGGTGTCATCTTCGAGGTTCCTCGGGGTGCAAATTACAAAAATGACATTCATTTTCAAATCCAAGATGGCGGACATTTATTTTTCTTAAAAATCAATATAGGTGTCATTTCCGAGGTTCCTCTGGGTGCCGATTACGAAAATGACATTCATTTTCAAATTAAACATGGCGGACATTTATTTTTCTTAAAAATCAATATGAGTGTCATCTTCGAGGTTCCTCGGGGTGCAAATTACAAAAATGACATTCATTTTCAAATCCAAGATGGCGGACATTTATTTTTCTTAAAAATCAATATGGGTGTCATTTTCGAGGTTCCTCTGGGTGCCGATTACGAAAATGACACTCATTTTCAGATCAAAGATGGCGGATATTTATTTTTATAAAAATCGATATGGGTGTCGTCTTCGAGGTTCTTCGTGGTGCCGATTACGAAAATGGCATGCATTTTCAAATCAAAAATGGCGGAGATTTATTTTTCTTAAAAATCAATATGGGTGTCATCTTCGAGGTTCCTCGGGGTGCAGATTACAAAAATGACATCCATTTTCAAATCCAAGATGGCGGACATTTTTTTTTCCTAAAAATCGATATGGTTGTCATCTTCGAGGTTCCTCGTGGTGCCGATTACGAAAATGGCATGCATTTTCAAATCATAGATGGCGGAGATTTATTTTTCTTAAAAATCAATATATGTGTCATCTTCGAGGTTCCTCGGGGTGCAAATTACAAAAATGACATCCATTTTCAAATCCAAGATGGCGGACATTTATTTTTCTTAAAAATCAATATGGGTGTCATTTTCGGGGTTCCTCTGGGTGCCGATTACGAAAATGACACTCATTTTCAGATCAAAGATGGCGGATATTTATTTTTATAAAAATCGATATGGGTGTCATCTTCGAGGTTGCTCTGGGTGCCGATTACGAAAATGACATCCAGTTTCAAATAAAAGATGGCAGACATTTATTTTTCTTAAAAATCGATATGGGTTTCATCTTTGTGGTACCTCGGGTGCCGATTACGAAAATGACATCCAATACATACATATCTACATGCAGGTCAAACTGAGAACTTCCTTTTTTGTAGACGGTTAAAATTACTCTTAATACGTGGGCGAAGCCGCGGGAAAAAGCGTTGAAACTTTGTATAAAGACTCTCTGTTTAAATACATTAATGGCGTATTTCAGCGTTTTTCTAAATTGGTCCCCTAAAGAAATGAAAAGGGGGTTCAAAGTTTGTACAGGGAGCGAATCTTTTTTGAAGTGAGAGATTTGAAACTTCGTAAATAGAATCTTTGTTTAAATACAACAGAACATATTTCAGCGTGTTTCTAAATTGTTTCCCTAAAGGGGTGAAAAGGGGGCTCCAAGTTTGTACGGGGAGCAAATCTTTTTTGAAGTGAGAGATTTAAAACTTCGTATATAGACTGTCTGTTCAGTTTAAATACAACAAAAAATTACTCCGCATTTTTCGAAATTACTCCCCTAAAGGTATGAAAAGGTGGTTCCATGTGATGTTTGTACGGGAGCAAATCTTTTTTGAAGTGGGAGATTTAAAACTTCGTATATATTATAGACTCTGTTAAGATACAACAAACCGTATTTCAGCGTTTTTTGAAATTTCTTCCCTAAAGGGGTGAAAAGGGGGTCCAAATTTGTACGGGAAGCAAATCTTTTTGAAATGAGAGATTTAAAACTTCGTATATGGACTCTGTTTAAATACAACAAAACACGTTTCAGCGTTTTTCGGTATTGCTCCCCTAAAGGGGTGAAAAAGGGGTTTTGTGCGGGGAGCAGTAATATGGGCGTCATATTCGAGGTTCTTCGGGGTGCCGATTACGAAAATGGCATGCATTTTCAAATCCAAAATGGCGGACATTTCTTTTTCTTAAAAATCGATACGGGTGTATTTTTGTTGTTCCTCGAGGTGCCAATTACGAAAATGACAACCATTTTCAAATATGATGACGTTATATGATGGATATACGGTCATTTTTTTTTCCTAAAAATCGATATGGTTGTCATCTCCGAGGTTGCTCGGGGTGCGGATTACGAAAATGACATGCATTTTCAAATCCAAGATTGCGGACATTTATTTTTCTTATAAATCGATATGGTTGTCATCTTCGAGGTTCCTCGGGGTGCCAACTAAGTATAAAAATGACATCCATTTTCAAATCCAAGATGGCGGAAATTAATTTATCTTAAAAAATTATACAGGTGTCGTCTTTATGGTTCCACAGGGTGCCGATTACGGAAATGACATCCATACGTATCTACAAACATACATACTAACATACGGATCAAACTGAGAACCTCCTTTTTTGTAGACGGTTAAAAATTACTTTTATTACGCGGGCGAAGCCGCGGGTAAAAGCTAGTAATAATATAATTTAATATTGATAACTAAGCGGGTGACCGCTTTGAGTGGTTATTAACTGAGCGCTCCCGTGCTTTGGAAGGCACGCTAAGCCGTTGATCCCGGCTGCTGTCTATGATAGCAGTCGTCAAGCCAAGTTAGAGGCCTTCGGGCGGCTCGAGAACTTCTAACAGTCAAGTTGCCCACTCACTTGACAAGCCTAATTCCAATAAGGTCTAGTTTTCCCTTGGGTTGGAAGGTCAGATGGCGGTCGCTTCCGTAAAAACTAGTGCCTACGCCAACTCTTGGGATTAGATAGCGGACCCCGGGTATCCTTTAGGATGCAACTGTACTGGGATAACGCTAGGATGATGATGATGATGATTGATAACTTAACCAACTTTTTCATTGAGTTAGCCGTACGGCTTCTGAAACTAAGTACGTTCTAAGTTGGAAAGGTAATATGGTTGGACATTCTCGGTATTTGAAATTAAAATAGTAGAATTTATTATTTCAACATTTATTGATTTACGAGCGGTAATAATCGTTAAATAACAGTCATCATCATCATCATAGAAGAAGAATAATATTGTTATTAATTACGTGGTGAGCGCGCTACCGGCGAAACGTTTAACCGGCCGTTTGTGAACCTTACTGCAACAAGATAAGGACTTTAATTGAACAAGAGGCTGACCGGTACGGCGTGACGTCGTTGGTGCATACACTACGTATCTTAGGTAGTTATTGTTAGATTTGTTAGTCTGTCATTAGCATTGCATGATTTAGTTTATAGGAAAGAAGTAGGTGTAAGTTCCGAACCTGTAAGTAAGAGAGCGCAACACTCGCCAACAAACTGTATATACAGTTTGGCGAGGTAAAAACATATGCCTACTGTAATTTATATTTTTGATATAAATAAATTTTAAAAATCATATCAACCGAAAGACGTCCACTGCTGAACATAGGCCTCTCCCAAAGAGTGCCATAATCACCGGCCGAAATTAACAGTAAAAATAAATAATATTACAACTAACTTAAATCTGAAACAGGCCCTTGGGGCACTGTACCGAGGATGCTGGCGGCATTTCCTCGCTGTATTTCTAGTATCCATAAAAATGTTTATTGCGGCGCCCCCTTGCTAGTTATCATTGTAACACCTATCTAGATAGATAGATAGAAATCGTTTATTCATGTAAAAACAATTACATAATACAGTTCACGAAATGCGCCAAAGTAGCGAACAGTTTGTTGGCGCGTCGCGCTCAGTTTACTTTTTAACATAAGGTAATTGTTGTTTACAAATGTGAGTTATCTTATTCTATTTTATTAGGTACTAATGAATTTACGAGGGCATGCAAGTTACAAGACGTTGGGAACTTTAAATATTTTATCTAAAATTCGCTCCGACTAAACTACAAACCTGTTGCAGGAAACCGTTTCTAAATCGGTCAAGCCGTTTTCAAGATATTGATGTGCACACACGAACAAACAAGCAACTTCTCACCCTAAACGCATATCTTCTCCGTTCCGTCATGGGTAAAAAGTGACTCGTCTTGAAATTAAATATTAAATATTAGAGGACAATCTTACACAAATCGAAGTAGCCCCACAGTAAGCTCAAGAAGGCTTGTGTTATGGGTACTAGACGACGGTATATTTAATAGATATAAATACTTAAATACATAGAAAACATCCAAGACTCAGAAACAAATATTCATGCTCATCACACAAATATTTGCCCTGACCGGGATTCGAACCCAGGACCGTCAGCTTCACAGGCAGGTGCACTACCCACTAGGCTAAACCGGTCGTCAATTAATCACCAAACCGTAATTATTTTAGGGTTCCGTACCCAAAGGGTAAAACGGGACCCTGTTACTAAGACTTTGCTGTCTGTCCGTCTGTCACCAGGCTGGATCGTATGAATCGCGATAGTTAGATAGTTGACATTTTCACAGATTATGTATTTCTGTTGCCGCTATAACAAATACTAAAAAACGCATATACCTTCGTTTTTTTTTTGAACCTGACTGTGGCTTTATAGGCCGGGCCCAATAAAGCGATAGGAGTGCGCGGTTGGAGAGTAGCCTGAGGAAAATCCAGGGCAAAACCTCCGGCACGACCACGCGTGTGGTTTGGAACACTGGAATAATCTAAGAGTTTGCGCTCCAGTGAGATTGGTTGAGCGGTTTCAACCGAATCTGAGGTGTGAGTGGAACCTTCTCCGTTCCGTCGTGGGTAAAAATAGAACAAAATAAATATTTAAGGGAGCTCCCATATAACAAACAAGATTTTTTGTCGTAAGTTTGAAGCGGCCTGTAAAAAGTGTAAAAGGGTTAATGTGTTTTTACTTACGCTGTGTTACCTGAATAAATGTGATAATCCACATCGAAAGGGACCTTATGGCGGCAGGCGCTTACGTTGCACCTATTCACTATTGTATTGGAACAGCGGCAATAAAGGCGTAAGTGCCGGCCGCCATAAGGTCCCTTTCAATATGGATTATCACAAATGTGATTATATTATATCCATTTGTAATAACAAGGGTCTTAAATACCTATTTTTGTAACATTTGTGGACAATTTTATACAAATCGTAGACCCAAGTAAAATAGGGTTCAAGATAATGAGTTATGATGTCAAGAGATGAAGGTTGTTTTAATTTGAGTCAAAATGAAATGAAATCATTTATTCTTCAACTAGCAGCGCCCTGCGGTGTTACCCGCGGATAAAAGGTAGCCTATGTCCTATTCTGATGTCTAAGCTACAATACTGGAATGTTTCATAGAGATCTGTTCAGTAGTTTTTGAGATTAAGCCGAACGTACATCATTCATCATTATTAGGATTTAGGCATATTACATGTACCTATGAATGTCAAAAAACTACCACCTGTTCATAAAATATACCTCTGCTGAAACTTGGCGAGGTGTCATTTTTTCAAGACAATATACATTGTATATAAAATAACAGTATCATAATACTACAGAATTAAAATGCTACATAAAATATCTTGTTTTAGCCTTTCCATGTCATGTACTCCGAACTTCGAAATCCGAACTTCGTATCATGCTATCCCTTTCACTCTCATGTTATTCACTATATGAGTGAAAAGGACCGCACCATACGAAGTTCGGTGTAGCCCCACAGTTCGCATTGTCGAAGTCGAATGTTAGGTATTTATGAAAAAATATAAGAAGGTATTCCCTTGATTTGTCTAATTAATAACTTATTGCCTAATTTCAGTTTATCTAACAACTTTTCTCTTAATGAGTTGTTTGTCTAAAGTCAATTTGTATAATATTATTTCGCATATTTATTAGTTTTCCGGAATACGTTTAGCCTAAATTACCATTTGCATAACTCTTATTTTGTCGAATATTATCGATTCTTATATTAACTAATAATCACATATTTGAATAACGTTTTGACTAAGTTTTTTTGTCTAATACTGAATCATCATAGATAACTAGACTACACAAAAACTGGCTACCGGGTGAGTGAGCGAAGCGAGCGAGCGAAACCTTCCAGTGCAAAACCGACTCTAATGTTGTTAGGTTTTTTATGTGCCTTGAAAAATCATGTTTGCATCAAACTATATTTAGGATGCAACTGTACTGGAATAACGCTAGGACGAGGAGGAGCAAAAAAAAATTCCTAAAAGATTTGTGTTATACACGGCTGTAAAGTTATTTTTCGTCTCGTGTGTTGCAACACTCGCTACGCTCAACATTCTATTTTTGAACCACTCACTCCGCTCTGGATTCTATTTTCGAACCAGTCGCTTCGCTCGCGGTTCAACCATAGCATCCATTCGCTAGCTCGTAGTTCAACCCTAGAATCCATTCGCTAGCTCATGTTTCAATTCCACATTCGCGGTTAAAATACAACTTTGCACCCTTGTATAACAAATAACTATATAGCCAGCCATAAAATAACATGTAATTAACATATACATATTTGTATTGTAGTAACATAAAATGTAATTAACTTTTTTTTGAAATAAACAGTTTAAATTTTAATTTTTTTTTTAGCCCACTTGAGAAATTCTCTTTGTCTACATTTTTATCCATCTCAAAAACTCTCATCTTTAACTGTCTTGGACACCACAATACTTGAAAATATTTCTGATAACATAAACATAAAATATGACATAACTACACGTAAAGCCTTAATGGCCTCCGTCGCCATAACTTTATCGCTTATTACATTTTGATATAACGCCGAATACTCGTACATTTTAGTTCATGCAGCACGCTTATAATTATAATTAAATTCAGTGTACACATCACCATCATCATTAAACTTGAGAGCTACGCTCTTGTCGGATCATTAAACTTGAGAGCTACGCTCTTGTCGGTGGAGTAAACTCCAGTCTTCCCGGTTCTCTGTCGGGCCGTTCTACTTTTTCATGTACATAATTTTCAGACACTTTTTTTTAAATGCAGATTTTGGAACACTTGGCCCTCACTTCTCATTTTTGTATTGTTATTTAGAAAGAGGTTTAATTGCAGTATCACTTCCGATAGTTTTGGTAATTAATGAACAACAGCTAATGTCCATAAATCGCGTAACTGAGTGGTCTTTGGATGTCTCACCATTTGTATGAAAAAATGGTTTTTACCACTGTGTTACCCACCTTTTTCAGCAATATGATAATATTGAAGTATTTTTACCTATAAATTCCTTTAGGTTCAGGTACTATTACGAAAACCTATTTTTGTACGGTAATTCAATACGCATCACAGATTTTTTTTGTAATAGAAAACTGGTCATTAAAAAGTAGAATGACCCTCAGTCTTTTAACCTCATGATACGATGCAATAAAATAGTAAGAATAAGTTTTTTTTTTGTTATAGGAAGTCAAAAGTTAATATAAACGTTAATTTTAAACTCATGCATATTTTGTCTGTGCTAAAAATTTGTAAAACGGTAGCCGCCATTACGAATATCAAGTATGTGACGTCATACGGTACTAAATGCCGTAACACAAGGGGCGATGAGGACACAACGCACATGAAATGATGTCTTTCTCCCTTTAATAATTGCGTCCTGGACCTTGTGTATAATTCTCTTTCTACGTAGCTCATTGTGTAACGATGCGTGTATCGGACCGTTACATACAAACTTTCTGGCCGTTTTTCTGACTCATCTTTTCTTTAAATTTTAAAATTTGAACTACATTTTCGAATTCCACGTGACGTTGCGCAGCCATTATGGGCAGCGCAGTTCGATCTTGATTTTCGATAATCATCTACCCAGTTATGCTGTTATTTTAATAAAAATTAAATACATTAGACCTAAATACCTACTCAAAACAGTGAAGTTCTATGATATTATTCGTGTTGTGATCGAGAGATTTGTATTCTGTTATTTTCTACAGTGCAGTGTATTATACTGTTCCAAGGCACAATATTGTAAGTTTCCAAACCTGTTTGTTAATTTAACCCATTTAATACGTAGCTGACCAATAAATCGTAGGCTAAACGCATCATATGCTTGTTGCAGGTGCCTTATTGTTTAAATGAAATAAATACCTTCTTCCCTGGCTACCAATCTTTGCTGCCCCATCCGAACACCCACTCTTGAGGACCTGCGGACCTCATACATTGTGTGTATCGGTTTCATATATTTAATATAGTTGCGTTCACATTTCTCTGATGCCGCGTGTGTCATAGAAATGTGAACGCATCCATATTAAATGTAAGGAACCGATACCGTTTCTGATGCGTCACAACACAAAACAAGAGACAAATGTGTGTGCACCTTAACTCTACCTCTTTTTCCTTCATTTATTTAAATGTTATGTTGTTTGTGACTTTAGTGTTTTTTGTCTTTCGTGGCTTCTTGTGGTCCCAAAGGAAGACCAGCGCTAGTCAATGGTATGCTATGCTGATTTGGGGCCATTTCGGGTCTGTGCCACGAATAAATGTTTTTTATTTCTTTCTTCATTTTTACCCTTCAAAATGTTCACAAAAAAATGCCTTGGTGTATCATGTGTCCAATCATCCTTCCTCTCCTATTCCGAATTGAGTATACAGATGAACATTAAAAATAAATAATGAAAAGATACTGTACAATAATGTGCTAAGGTATCGAGGGAACAGGAATAATACACCGAGATTAATGATAGTCTGACGAATGTTTATTTCCTCCACACAAATTCTAAATAAATATGTCGGAGAAAGATCATTACGAGGCGGTGAATCGTGGTCGGGATGACCTTCATCACTGTCCATATTATTCGTAATTTGGCACAAATAAAAACGCACTAACACGCACACGCAGAAGAACGAGGGTTACCGACATAGCTCAGAGAATCTGCATGTTGAAGTGGCAGTGGGCGGGCCACATTGCTCGTAGAACCGATAACCGTTGGGGAAGAAAGGTTCTCGAGTGGCGGCCTCGCACGGGAAGACGGAGCGTTGGACGGCCTCCCACTAGGTGGACTGATGACTTGGTCAAGGCAGCGGGGAGTCGCTGGATGCGGGTGGCTCGCGACCGTGTGCTGTGGCGCTCCTTGGGGGAGGCCTATATCCAGCAGTGGATGTCTTCCGGCTGAATGATGATGATGATGAAAAACGCACTCGAACACTTCAACTGTCCTTTAATTAAATCCACTTATCAGATTACAAAAATATACAGTGATTGATTTAGTATTCACGGATAGAACCGCATAAGGTGTGCACTCAACGGGCATTGAATCAGAAGTGCAGTGTTGCCAGGGCCCTTGGGACGTAAATTACGTTTCGTTTCTTGAAAAGTTACATTTTTGATGCAAAAGTTACATTTTCCTATTTCTCATTATTACTGATCAAAACTGCCGATTTTAAGAAATTAGCCATTAGATATTAGCCACACGCAGCTAGAATTCGGCGAGCTCGGCGACAGAATTACGCCGGGCTGATGGGGATATCTCAAATGTCATACATAGTTACCTACTCGGGGTTATTCGCGGATCGTCTAGAACGCAAAATGACTAGTTTGTTGTTTTGCCTAAACTGCAGTTTACCCAACGTGCAATCGGTCTAAAACTCAAATTGACTAAAACGCAAAATGCCTACTTCGTATACTGCCTTCATAGCACTATGACTAAAACGCAAAATGTCTTAACAGTTGAGTGCAAAAGTTTAATGATACAGAATCAAAAGATGAACCAGATGGCGTGGGTCATTAGTTATTAATCACCAATATTGATGATTCCTTTTCAGATAATAAGTAGAAAATATATTTTTTGCATACAATTTGGTCACCCTAATCAATGTGACATTCTGCCGTTTTTCATATATCGTATGTCAAAAGGAGTATAATTCTGATTTGTATAAATACCACCAAGTGATCATGTCGACCCTTTACTGAGTCAGAAAAGTGGATTGGATCACGACCCAGATTTCACCCTGTAAACAGTATTTACTTATAATCTGAAGAGGTTTGATGTACCTAGGTTTATATATCACCTTCTCTGTCTGACGTCTGACTTAGTCTCATAAGGCCATCTCATTCGGCCTTGGTGTTATATTAAGTACCTGAGCCTGTGTATTGAATCCTAAGATTATGACAATACAATTTTTTAAAGTAGATTACAATTATTGTTAACCACGGTGGACAAAAAACTAATGGAGGCTGTAAAGCTTCTCCTAAACGAAGCCACAAGTTACAAGTGGACCACCGTTTGTCACATTTGTAAGTAGCATTAGAACTAGTTTCTTACGGAGGCCATAGTTTTATCAGGAGAGTATCATTAAAATCTCTTGTAATGCTCACGGCCACCTTGCAGTCCTTGCACTCAAATGTAACACTATGTTATACAAGCCAGAAAATACACGTAAGTAAATCCACCGCTTATCATCAGACGGGTCGTATACTTGTTTGCTACAGTCCTATTATAATCGTAAATCGCAAAAGTTATACGTTATCGATTTTATGGTTACTCGACTGTTTGTGACTGTACTCGCAAAAACAAAAGACAAAAGTAGGCAAAATGCGTTCTTGTCGTTCTGCGTCTTGGGTAATTTGCTTTCAAGTCGATCTAAGGTTTTGGCATAATGCTCGATGGTCAAACTGCAATGTAGGCAAAAAAACACACTTGTCATTTTGCGTTCTAGCCCATCCGCGAATAACCCCCTACTCGTACAACAGACGAACAGACAGAATCGTATTATGTGGTTTCTTTTGTCACCTTTCCTGTATGGAAACCTATAAATTGTCTCGCTTGGTCCCGGTTAGATACAATTGACCTTTCTTTTTAAATAGTTTCATTATTCTCAAAAGTTACGAAAATTTTCTTTACAACAGAAGTTACTTACATGTTACGCAAGCCGGTCAAAAGTTACGAAAAATGTAAGAAATGTAACCATCTGGCAACACTGGGCGGCTCTTGTGCCCCACCTCTAGACCTGTCAGTTCATCCAACTGTCCGACCGTACCAACTTAACAATATTGATTTAGTGTTGCTTTTAATAAAAATAAAGTAACGTTCCTTTACAACTCAAATGAGAACTGAACAATGATGTTTAATCTGTAAACGAACGAGTGATTGCGAGTGAATGCAATCCAACTGTCATTGTGACAGCGTCACTCCGACAAATACATAAGTAACAGCATTTGCAGCAACCAAGCGTTCACTCACGGACCCGC
Organism: Epiblema foenella; assembly: GCA_963556455.1. NCBI lineage: Eukaryota > Metazoa > Arthropoda > Insecta > Lepidoptera > Tortricidae > Epiblema > Epiblema foenella. Next base: position 2,226,823 of record OY747118.1, read on the forward strand.
GGGGTAATCACGTAACTTTTGTACTACCGTTAGATAGATTTTAATGACAAATTTTAATTGTCAGCTCATACATTTATACTTCAAAGTTGCCAGTAAAATCTATCTGGATGGCGTAATCACAGCATCCATCGAAAGATGGAACGCTGCGCCTACGGCGACCAACTCAGACACGACGCGTACACTTAGGCATTCCCGCACTGACACATATAGTCCCTATTCGTCCCGGTACCGCCGCACACCGGGTAGTCAGTCCGACTTAGGTCTCTTCTCAGCTAAGCTAGGTTTAGTGAAATAGCGACAATACTCCCAGTAGTTCGATTCTACTCACACCTCAGATTTGGTTGAAACCGCTCAACCAATCTCACTGGAGCGCAAACTTGTAGAGTATTCCAGTGTTCCAAACCACACGTGTGGCCGTGTCGGAGGTTTCCCCTGGATTTTCCCCAGGCTACTCTCCAACCGCGCACTCCTATCGCTTTATTGGGCCCGGCCTATAAAAAAGCGTTCACTAGTTTCCGACCGGTACAGCGACATCTTGTGAGTAATTCAGTAATCAATCTAAACTACAATGTTAACTCTAACGTTTGGACAGATACCATAACATTTTGTGATGGTTTTTAGCAGAAATGTCTGTTCATTAACTGAAATGGTCTACTTTCCGACCTGTACAGCGACATCTTGTGAGTAATTCAGTAATCAATCTAAACTACAATGTTAACTCTAACGTTTGGACAGATACCATAACATTTTGTGATGGTTTTTAGCAGAAATGTCTGTTCATTAACTGAAATGGTGGATTAGAACGGTTTATCTTTATGTATATGCAGAAATGGCAAACATAAAATTGGTAATCAGTTTCGTAAGGAATGATTTATTCGGCAGTAAAATCTCGGTAAGTACAGCGTAGTTTACGGCAGTCCCCAACCAAATGGATTGGTTGACAAATAAACTGACATTTTCATAACTTTATATCATATAACTTGTTTGGTAACTACTTGTATTATGGTACTTACGGAACCCTTCGTGTGCGAATAGGGCATGCAATACCGGAAAAATCTCAATCCGTTTTTAAAGAATAAAAAACCGGCCAAGTGCGTGTCGGACCACGCACATTGAAGGGTTCCGTACCAACACCTTATTTAAAATCACTATCAATACATTGAATCTAAAAAAGTCGTATCCTCATAGGGAACTCACGGCACTTACGACCTTTTGTTTGGGCAAGACAGTTTTTAAGCGAAAACTCAAAAACCGTAAAACCTATATAGTTCAAACCAAAAATCGTTCAAAGCATTTACTAATGCACACCACCTCGATTTTTTTCAGAATTTTAAACTTTATAGTTTGGAAATTAGAGGGGGGGGGCACACTTTCTATGACTTTGACAGCTAATATCTCACCAACGGTTGACTTAAATGGACAAGTTTTTTAGAAACCTCCATATCATTTTTAAAGGCCTATCCATCGATACCCCACACGACTATGTAAAAGTTTTTTTTTTCATCCACCGCTTACATGTATGGATTGCCCCCCTAGTTTAATATTTTTTTGTAATTTGATATCACTTTTATGTAGCGGTTCATAGAATAAACCTTCTTACCAAATTTAATAATTGTAGTGCTTATAGTCTCCGAGTAAATCGGCTGTGACATACGGACGGACGGACGGACGGACGGACGGACGGACGGACGGACGGACGGACGGACGGACGGACGGACAGACATGATGAATCTATAAGGGTTCCGTTTTTGCCATTTTGGCTACGGAACCCTAAAAAAGGGGTTTCCGAGCTAGCGAGAAGAAAAAATATTAAATGTTGTCAATTATTTAACTGTAATTAACTATACATGTACGGGGCTCTGTTAACAAGTAAGTACTAACGATCCCTTCCTGCAGTGAACTTATTAAGTAATAGGGCCTGTCCTTAGTACACAAGCCAATGGCAAAGGCTATATTAAACATTCAGACATGCCGTGTTGACACGCCTCCGTTTTGATAGTCCGCTCGTTTTTTTATTGAACCTGACTGTGGCTTTATAGGCCGGGCCCAATAAACCGATAGGAGTGCACGGTTGGAGAGTAGCCTGGGGAAAATCCAGGGGAAAGCCTCCGACACGACCACGCGTGTGGTTTGGAACACTGGAATACTCTAAGAGTTTGCGCTCCAGTGAGATTGGTCGAGCGGTTTCAACCGAATCTGAGGTGTGAGTGGAATCGAGCTACTGGGAGACCCTTCCCGCAGTGAACTTATTAATAGGGCCTGTCCTTAACACACAAGCCAATGGCAAAGGCCTAGCTATATTAAACATTCAGCCATGCCGTGGCTAGCCACTGTATTTAAACCTCCGTTTTGATAGTCCGCACGTGTCGCTTGTCTAATCGCTGGTTAGCTGCAATGTCTCTATTAATAATTTAAAAGGCAAAATGTTTGTGTTCGCGCGTACACAATGACTGAAAGTTTAACCCTTTCAATGCCCTACTTCAAGTAGGGATGTCAAAAAATAATGGTAATTAACGAACCACAGCTAGTATCCATAAATCGAGTAACTCAGTGGTCCTTGGATGTCTCACCATTTGTATGAAAAAATGGTTTTTACCACTGTGTTACCCACTTTTTACAGTAATATGTTAACATTTAAGTATTTTTACGTGTGATTTCCTTTTATTAGGTTCATGTACTCTCTCTATCTCGAAATTCTATTTTTGTACACTAATTAAATAAATAGCATTGTTTTTTTGTGGTAGAAAACTGGTCATGGAAAAGTAGAATGACCTGGTAATGGGTGGTGTATACTTTCGAAAATTACTGCCCTATTTTTAGGACAAACATAATAAACAGAATTATGTCTCACGCCATTAAAGTCACGAAATGCCATCATGCCAACTGCCCGAGTTATATGACGTCGAAAATATATTACACTTATTGACCGAGTGAAGGTATCTGCTTCAGCTTCGACAAAAATGCTTTCGTATGTCCGGATTTCTGTTTGTTCTCGTCTACAGGTCGCAATTCTCAACCGATTCTCGTGAAATTTCGTGAGCAGGTTCGATAGTTATATAGATTTTTTTTGTCGAGACGGTTTTTGAAAATTTCCAAAAACAATTTTTTTATAATTTTTTTAAGTTTCTGTGGGCGAATTTCGGTTTGTTCTCCTCTACAGGTCGCATTTATTTCTCAACCGATTCTCGTGCTATTTTGTGAGCAGGTTGGACAAATATATAGATATTTTTGTCGAATAAGTTTTTTGAAATTAAAAAAGAAATTATTTTTTCTACGGTTTGTTCTCCTCTACAGGTCGCATTTCGCAAACGATTCTCGTGAAATTTTGTGAGCAGGTCCGGTAATTATATAGAATTTTTTGTCGAGTCAGTTTTTGGAAATTTTCGAGAACAAGTTTTTATTTCAAAGATTTTGTAAGTTTCTGCATTCGAATTTCGGTTTGTTGTCCTCTACAGCAGGCGAATCACGTAACTTTATGTACTAACGGTAGATAGATTTTACTGTCAATTTTGAAGTATAAATGTATGAGCTGACAATAAATTTTTGACATTAAAATCTACCTAACGGTAGTACAAAAGTTACGTGATTACCCCGCTGGTCGCATTTTTCAACCGCTTCTCGTGAAATTTTGTTAGCAGGTTCGATGTCCATAATTGATTTTTTTAATGTCAGGTATTGGAAATGATGAAAAAACTCACTCACGAGGTCTACAACTCACAGAGCCACTAGTTTCTATAGGTACCTAGTAGATACCCTGTTTATGACCATGTTGACATTAGCTCTTGGTTACCGCGCGATCGCGACAAACACATTAGTCCCTATTCGTCCGTAGCTAGGCCCGACCTACGTCTCTTGCTGGACTCTTCTCAGCTACACTATGCTTAGTGAACCAGCTATAAAACTCCCAGTAGCTCGATTCCACTCACACCTCAGATTCGGTTGAAGCCGCTCAACCAATCTCACTGGAGCGCAACTGGAGCGGGAGTATTTTAGTGTTTAAACCGCCCGCGTGGTCGTGCCGGAGGTTTTCCCTGGATTTTCTCCGGGCCACTCTCCAACCGCGCACTCCTATCGCTTTATTGGGCCCGGCTACAGTCAGATTAAAAAAAAGAAAAAAAATGCTCTTGAATTCTGCTGGCCAGAGACATCTTTGGCTATCAATATCCTGTTACAGCCACATATACGCATTTTTGGACCTTATTACAAAGGAATAGAGTGTAAACGTTTACATAAATGTATGCGACGACTACTCAAGATGGTTTAATGTCATTAGCAAGGAAAATAGCGCCCTTAACATGCGGAGCATCGCATTACATACTCCTAGCGAGAGTACCGGAACTAGTAGATTGTGTCTCAAGGGAGCAAAATGATATATTTACGGCGAGGGTGGAGTGAACCGAAAGATTCTACAATAAAGTAAAATCTTGAGCGTAGCGAAGGATTCAAGTGTTTACGCCCAAGATGGAAACAATTTTGCTACTGTGTGACATATACTGCTTTTCACACCGTCTATGAGGCCCGCTGCTAAAAACATGAAATGTCTTACAAATGATTTTACTACAGATTGTTACATACTGCTTTTCAGACCTTCTATGAGGAAAAGAGTCATTGTTGCCCTCAAATGAGGGAAGAAAAGTACATATTTGATCCCTCATTTGAGGGCAACAATAACTCTTTTCTGAATAGCAGGTGTGAAAACAATTTTTACCATTTGCCATTGCTATACGAGTAGGAAGTTTAATTACCGACAATGTAAATTAAAATATTACTTAATATTTTTTCCGACTTTTCAGGAATGTGTTGCCCGGTTAGCCGGCGGAATATAAATAAAACTAATCGTTACTATAATGTACAATATAATATAATAAAATAAGCAATGCATCCGACAAGGTGGAGTGATGACCTGGTGAAGGTCGCGGGAATCCGGTGGAAACGAACGGCACAGGACCGGTCTAAATGGCGAGCCTTGGGGGAGGCCTATGTTCAGCAGTGGACGTCTTTCGGCTGAAATGATGATGATGATGATGATGAAGGAATGCATACAAAAATGGGATAACCAAACTAGCCTTCGGTATTTCCGGACCTATATGACCTTCAAACCTTCAAGAAAAGAGCGTATTCCCTTCTGAAAGACCGGCAACGCACTTGTAAGTCCTCTGGTGTTGCAGGTGTCAATGGGGTTTGCCCTCTATAACATAAAAAAAGAAAAAGAAAACTAGTTTTGTCAGTACGGCGGCATAAGAAAACACAAGTCACTGGCCTGTAGGTATTATGTTGAGGAAGTATGTAAACTGGAAGGTGGTCTGGGAGTTTCCGCTTAGTTGTAGTGTAGATATACGGTAATTTTAATGGCTGTACGGCATCGGCAGCTAGCGTCGAGACGGCGCCGACGAAAGTATGTACATTGCTGACACCCAATGTAACTGGTAGAAACGTATTCAAGTAGAAAGAGCAGTAAACATTACTCGTGCTTTAAAAAGGTTCAAAACCCATCCGAGAAAACAAAACGGCCGTGAAAAATGTGTACTTTTTCTTTATCACCGGCCAGTGCGACAGCGGACGCACCGCGGAGGTTTTACAGTATTAAGGCGCGTATAACCGCGAACGACCTTGCGCGTTGGGGCGTGGCGTAACCTTTCCCGCCGCACTACCCGCGCCCCCCCGCTGTTACAGGTTTTTTGTATGTGTGTATGTATTTTTTATATTATTATTTTCTAAATACATTAGGATGTTTGAAGTAATTAAATATATAAAATAGTTAAGTAGGTACATTGTCTCAGAATCGAACTCTTATATTTTAGCGTCGCGCGCAAAGCGACACAGCCTTCCCGTCCGAGAGCCGGTGACAGACTGCCGCCCCGCCCGTCGCCCGCGCACGTATCCGCCCCAACTTGTATGACGGTGTGGTAGTTAATCCAGGTTTTTGACAAAAGTAATGATTATTTTACAATATCCGCAGTTAAGATTATGAAAAACTGTATTAAGTTTTATTTTCTGAATATCCCGTGTAAAAAACATGTCTAGATAGTGAGCAGTAGCGATTTAAAAGGATGAAAAATGCCTTATTTGATTTTTTTTGTTAGGACAATCTAGGCGTGTTGCAATTTCCGCAGCTCAGATTGAAGAGGACATAATTATCAGTTCTTCAAGTATATTTTTTCGAGACCTATATTTCGGGCCAGTTTTGAGTTTTAGGCCTTTGAACGCGACCAAAATGTGGTATTTCACTCTATTACGCGCCTTAAGTTACAATTTTTATACAACCTTTTATTTTGTAGGATTGTCATGTTCTGATGCTGTGTCATTATTAGAATCGTAATCCTTTTAGCCATTAAAGACCAAGCACACCACGATTTAATTTATGAGACACGATTTTAAAATCGCCCTGTTAAAATGTAGCAGAAACACTTCGCTCACTGCGATGAAAAAGTTGATGAATTCAGTCGATTGTTCATTCTTCACATACCCTCTTTAAGAATACCTTAAGCGAGAACACACAAAACAATTAACAAATATCTACTTTTCTTGAAATGTTCCTAAATCCATGTTCTCATATAAGTGACTTCAATTGTCTTTTTTGAGAATAAATATCTTTAAACTATTTCGTACGAGTTGCTTGTCTTGTCTTATTACTTGAGAAGGGAAAAAAATAAATCAATATGATCGATCGATCGCTGTACAATTTGTCGAGGAGTATTTATCGCACAAAGCTGATTTCCCTTCTATATCAATGGATAATGGATTAAATGGTCAACTTCTGTCGTCTCGCCTTGACCCAAATAACACAGTCATATTGAATAAAGTTTGAGTATATGTCTATTCCGCTGTTATTCAAGCAATTTGGGCACATTTTTAAATGCTTTAGCCTGTATAACAGCGATGTAAAGTCTGGGTAATAGCTTAGTAATATTGTGGTATGATACCCACCTTAATAGAACTTTTGCTAAGTTTAAAGAGGTGTTAAAGATCTAAAGAGAATATTATTCAGAATTTGGTTATATTACTGGCCTTTACTCATACATTATGGAGATTATTGCTCTGTGTCCATAAATTGTTAATTTAATGCAGATTCAATACAATACAATACAAATACTCTTTATTGCACGCCTCAATCAACAGATTCTAGTTCCTCAGTCAGATTCTTTGTATATTTGTAGGAACAGCGATAACATTTTGTTATTTATCAATTTTATATCTTTCACGGCTTTTGGAATGGAATGGAATGACCTCCCACCTCCTATCCAAGGGGCGCCTAGCAGGTATACCTTTAAGCGTAAGCTTAAAAGCTATTTGTTGACGCTCCAAACATCCCAATCCTAATCCAGCACTATAGCAGCAACAAATATACCAACCGGTTAAAATCTATTTCAAAATTTTAGTTCTCTTTTGTTTCTACCCTAGATATCTGTATGTAAGTAGTTCGTGGATATTATTATTATTTTTCTCTTATGTATTATTTTTTCTTTTGCAGTCATATTTAATTATTTTTCTTTTGGCTATTGCTTATTTAGTGTATGGCGGTCCGTGAGTCACCGACGGTACTGGCTGAAAATCAGCGCTGTAGGTGTCTGACACCTCAGCATAATGCTGAGCCAGTGTCCGTTTCACTGGTCATGGTCATGGTAAAGACACTACAAATACAAATACAAACATTTATTCTGCAAATAGGCCACAAGGGCACTTTTACATGTCAAAATATTAATTTACAATTTAAGAAAGTCTGACTATAATAAGTAATACATTTTTCATGTCAAAATATTAATTTACAGTTCAAGAAGGAATAATAATTTCGAGTTTACAATTATAACAAAATTAATGTCATACAGTGAAGATAAACTTGCAAAGTTATCTATTACAAATATTACAACATCAGTAAAGTTAGAGATGTATAAGGTCTCAAGATTAAACAAGGAGTATAATGAAATTAATATAATATCCCAGAGAAGTACATGGTCTCTGAGCGTCATAATTAAAATTAATTTAATATTGTTAGAGATGTATATGGTCTCCAAGTCACTGATAATAAAAACGAGTGGTATAATAAATAGAGCAGGTATAGTGAAAATAGAATGATTCTCATCGTTAAAGTTAATTAATATCTTTACCGGCCCAAACGTTAAGTGAAAGTTAAGGAAATCAGAGTGCAATTTAAACTTATTGTTGACTCCAGTTTACTATATACCTGGATGCCTAACTGTTAAAATAAAGTCAGAAATAATCACTCACGAGTCACTTAATAAGAGAACAACGGTTGGAACTCACTTGGAAAGTCACTATTTGCGACATGTTTTGGACTACAATTGGACAATTTGTTGGAGCAGTCAACTCTAATACAGGACACTCAACCTGATGAAGGACTCCAATTGTAGTCCGAAACATGTCGCAAATAGTGACTTTCCAAGTGAGTTCCAACCGTTGTTCTCTTATTAAGTGTAAATATGTCTCACGTTAGTGTAAAATGCACTCACGAGTCGTTAACAATCCGGGCCCGGTAAGGACAAATTAAGAAAAAGTTAAATTTTGGAATGAGAATCACCCTGTCAGTCAAACGAATTCGGTTTTATTAAACATATTTTAATAAAACCAAATTAGTATAGATAACTTATCTACTATCGAGCTATGTGTGCCAGTGCGGAAAGCTTCGATAAGACACCAATGAGCCCGAAAAATGTTATAGGTCTTGCAATTCACGCATGCGAGTGGATTTGACAAAGTTAGACTTTGACGTCTTAGTATTAGGAACCACTCACACAAGTCTCACATCTTTTTTCTTTTCATTAGGATTTGGCTGTTACAACAACTCAAATGGAACTTGTTTGTTTTAGTATTGCCATACAATATAAACGTTATTTGAGCTGTGTTATTAAGAGCGGTCGTGTCGTCACCCATTATATATTAATTAGGTTAAGACTAGTATATATATTTTTTGGTTGTCCTGAAAATCAGCGTCACGACACATCAGTCGTGGCACATGCTGAGCGACAACCTTTTTGGTGTATACCCACTTCTAATTTGTAATATCTTCTTTTTATCTGTATGTACACCAAATAAACGTTTTTTCTTTCTTTCTTTCTTTCTTTCTTTCTTTCACTCCACTCGCCTTCGTGAATTGCAAGACCTGTATATGTATTTCTAGAACAATATTTTTTCATTTCTCATATTCTGACAGTGGATTATTGTTCATCTAGCTGGCGTGCTGAAAGTGACACTTTTCTGCTCTAGAGCAGAAAAATATTAAAACGCACGAAGCTTTCCTTACCATTGTCTATAAAAACGGCAAAAAAATTACGTTAGTCGTATGGGAGCCCCCTTAAATATTTATTTTGATCTGTTTTTTTAGTATTTGTTGTTATAGCGGCAACAGAAATACACGGAAATTTCAACTGTCTAACTATCATGGTTCTTGAGATACAGCCTGGTGATAGACGGACGGACAGCGGAGTCTTAGCAATAGGGTTCCATTTTACCCTTTGGATACGGAACCCTAATAAAAAGCATGCATCATAATCATATATTTAAGAGCCTAGCCTAGCTCTTGGCGGTGGAGTAATCGTCATTCTGTTCGGTTCTCCGCCAAGGCTTTGAGCTCCTGATACGACATTACATTGACCTTTTTTTGCTTGATCTATAAACGCACGTCTCGGTCTTCCCCTGCCTCTCCTCCCCTCTATCTTTCCTTCGATTATGGTTTTCATGTAATTGTCATGTCGTATCAGGTGCCCCAGCATGTTTCCTCTTCTATTCTCGATAGTCCTCAAAAGTAGTCTCTTCTCTCCTATCAAATCCAGAACCTCTTTGTTTTTCTTTCTGTCCAGTTTATGCCTCTCATCCGTTCCGTTTGGAATCCTCCGGTACAGAACTTTAAAAACGGGTGACGGGTGAGATGATAGGTGAGGACAGTATTTATTGAATCGCATAGCTGTACTGAACAGTCGCTTCTCGGCATCAATTGTTTCAACCGAGCGAGTTCCCCAAACTCCAACCACAAGATTCAACGGAAAACATGTAATAGTCCTTAGACATGGCTGCCCTATTTCTCAACTTAAACTTGTTGGAATTGTTTAATGTCAGTTTGGCATCAAATTTCACTAAGTTGCATTCAAGTATTTGGTTTCCAACTCTCAAGGCCAAGGTTGTAATCCTTTACTGAATATCTCACTAATGATTATGCAAATTTTGATATAAACGAATCTAGTAAATTATAATATTGTAAATAACTATGTTTTTGATATATTACTTAGGACGATCCGAATATTACTGAGCACAATCATAAACATTTAACCGACGTTAGTATATGCTTTTAATTATAATTATAATAGTAAGAAATTAATATGTTTTAAAGAAAAACGACATTATGTATTTGATCTTGATTGACGAGGCATGCTCTATCTTATTTAGCGTCGTGTACTATACAAAATGTTAAATGTGTGAGTGTGACAATAAATGATTCTGATTCTGATTCTAAGGTATAATAGATTGTTAACCAAGGGTAGAAAGCGACCCGAGATTTTTTATTTTATTTATTTATTATTATAAAGAGGTACAATTTTACAATTAGTGTCTGTCCCACAAAACGGTTTACACAGTTTGACTGTGGGATCGGAGTCTCTTCGGTAACTAAATTCACATACATGACTATTACTATGTACTATCACTATTTACTAGTGTCTACTATGCTATTTAAGAAATAATTAAATAATTTTCTTTTATATGTTGCTCTATTGGCCTCCAGTCTGATATCTGTTGGCACGCAGTTTATTTTAGTAGGTAGTAGATATTTGGACGACCGGTTTAGCCTAGTGGGTAGTGCACCTGCCTGTGAAGCTGACGGTCCTGGGTTCGAATCCCGGTCAGGGCAAATATTTGTGTGATGAGCATGAATATTTGTTTCTGAGTCTTGGATGTTTTCTATGTATTTAAGTATTTATATCTATTAAATATATCGTCGTCTAGTACCCATAACACAAGCCTTCTTGAGCTTACTGTGGGGCTAGTTCGATTTGTGTAAGATTGTCCTCTAATATTTATTATTATTATATTTTAGTAGTCAATAGTTCAAGGGTGAAATGGGTGCTTTCACCCAAGTTGAATACTCTACTTTTCATTTCGACTACGAGGAGAATAAATGAGAAATGAAAGTGGATTCAGTAATAAAAACACGCGCTGCAGAACCAGCGGCCTGCACCGCCGCGCCCCGCGCCCCCCGCCCCAAACCCCGCGCCCCGCGCCCCGCGCCCAGCACCGCCGCGCCCCACACCCCGCGCCCCGCGCCACGCGCCCGCGCCCCGCACCCCGCGCCCCGTTCGTCCGAAAAGCGATTTTCAACCCGGCTATCTAGTTATGAAAATTGAAAGTTCGTTTTTCATGACTATATATATATATATATTTTTAATTTATTCATATTAAAAGAGAAAAAATTACAAAACTTATTTAGTAGTCGCGCACAGAAACCTGTTTAAGGTTTATGCGTGACGCGAATGTATCGCACCGCTCACAACAATAACATTAATAAATAATACTAAGTAGGCAATTAAAGTATGTAGGTTTTACGCTCCAGCAATATAGCCGGGTTGAAAGTCGCTTTTCCGACCCTAGGGTGGAAAGTTATATTTTTTTAAATAGTTGTTGCAGCGCGTGTTTTTATTACCGAATCCTTAGAATATTAAAATTACTTTTATTTCTCATTTGTCTTCCTCATAGTCGAAATGAAAAGTAAAGTGTTTGATCAGTCCGACCCAGGTCGGGCCTAGCTAAGTTTCTTGCTGGACCCTTCTCAGCTAGGCCAGGTTTTTGAACCAGCGACAAAACTCCCAGTAGCTCGATTCCACTCATACCTCAGATTCAGTTGAAACCGCTCAACCAATCTCACTGGAACACAAACTCTTAGAGTATTCCAGTGTTCCAAACCACACGCGTGGTCGTGTCGTAGGTTTTACCCTGGATTGTCCTCAGGCTACTCTGCAACCGCGCACTCCTATCGCTTTATTGGGCCCGGCCTATGAAGCCAAAGTCAGGTTCTAAAAAAAAGTGGCTCGTGTGAAAGCACCCTAGTAAAACTGTTGGACCTTTGAACTTTCTTATCCATCCTTAAACTATTGGGTCTCGGGTGAAATGGATTACTTTCAACCCCTGGTTAACTATTTGCAATTGTCTAAATTTGAACCTGGCCCATATCAATCTTACTGTGATACCATAAATACAAAGTTTAGAAGGTGTTTGATCAATCACTAAAAACGGCTTAACGGATTATGTTAAAACTTAGTATACAACGAGTTTATATAGATGGATTTTTTTATTAACCATAATATTTATTTTAATAACTAATTTACAGGTGGTAATAATTAGGAATGCGCCGAATATTCGGTTATTATTCGGTATTCGGCATATTCGTTTGTTTTTGAATGTTCGGTATGCAGCTTAATTATTCGGTTCAACTGCCGAATATTTACCGAATAATTTTGAGAGGGTTTTTTTACAAGTTACAAGAGTGTATTATACTCGTAGTTACTGCTCCGTGAAATTAATACCCCATTATTAACAGTGATTTAATATTTTTGACAATATTTCGCTTTGATAATGAACAAAAATTTTACCATTCAATTAGTCTGTTTTACAACAATAACTGAAGGAATTACGTTGAACCGAATAATTCGGCCGAATATTCGGTTCGGCAACAGCTGGACCTAATATTCGGCTGAATGTTCGTATTCGGTCAAACCCATATTCGGCGCATCTCTAGTTACTTTCAACCCTTGGTTGACAACCTGCTATTGTCTAAATTAGAACCTGGCCCATATCAATCTTGCTGTGATACCATAAATATAAAGTTTAGAAGATGTTTGGTCATCACTCACTCAAAACGGCTTAACGGATTATGTTAAAACTTAGTATACAACGGGTTTATATAGCTGGATTTTTTATGAACCATGATATTTATTTAAATAACTAATTTACAGGTGGTAATAATTAGGGATGCGCCGAATATTCGGTTATTATTCGGTATTCGGCATATTCGGCATGTTTTTGAATATTCGGTATGCAGCTGAATTATTCGCTTCAGCTGCCGAATATTTACCGAATAATTTTGAGAGGGTTTTGTTACAAGTTACAAGAGTGTATTATAGTTACTGCTTCGTGAAATTAATACTTGACCCATTACTAACAGTGATTTAACTTATTTTTTGTCAATATTTCGCTTTGATAATGAACAAAAATTTTACCATTCAATTAGTCTGTTTTACAACAATAGATAAAGGAATTACGTTGAACCGAATAATTCGGTCGAATATTCGGTTCGGCAACAGCTGGACCTAATATTCGGCTGAATGTTCGTATTAGGTCAAACCCATATTCGGCGCATTTCTAGTTACTTTCAACCCTTGGTTGACAACCTGCTATTATCTAAATTTGAACCTGGCCCATATCAATCTTACTGATATCATAAATACAAAGTTTAGAAGGTGTTTGTTCATCAATCACTCAAAGAACTTGAAAGATAGCTCAGGCGCGTGTTTTTGCAAAACACTCCGTCGAAAACCTGTTTTTTTAAATAACTGTTTATAAAAATAAAACTATAGCAACGCTATGGTCTAAATAGTTTATCTATACAAAACAGAAGTTTACTTTAACAATACAATTACGTAAACAAAGATATGGCGTTTGAAAAAACCTTACTTTTGCTAAAATACCAAATTTTCGTTCGTACCCTCTTAACGGATTATGCTGAAACTTATTTTACAACGATTTTATATACGTAGCTGGTTTTTCTTTTTATGAACCGTAATATTTATTTTAATTACTAATTTACAGGCGGTAATAATAGTTAAATAAGATCTTTAATTGATGTTTGGAAGAGCCTACAACTCAAAAACGATTAATTTGATGTTTTTTTTTTTTCTTTTACTTCGTGCATATTTTCCTTATAAGTGTAGATATATTTGTGAAAACTTTACTGGCTTATGATCTACCTGAATTTATTAACTTTATGTGTGATTGATGCTGTTTGTTTTCCTTAATAAAGAAATAAATAATAAAGAAATAAATAAATAACAATAACTTAAATAATATTACAACTAATTTCTAAAACAGGCCCTTGGGGCATTGTACCGAGGATGCTGGCGGCATTTCCTCGCTGTATCGCAATGCTGATGCGTTGTGCGAGGAAGTCGCCAGCTTCGGTCAACAGTTACGTCAACCAAACGCTTCGCGATTTCAGTAAATAACTTGTGCGCGCTGGGACCCCATGATGATTGGCCACAGCATCTTCGCAGATGATCGTTGCAGCGTCAAGAAGGAAGTCAACGTAAGGTATTGCGGGGAGGCTGCCCGCAATGTTTCCGATGACTATATAGTCCGATGGCAGCGCGACACTTTCTGCCGCAGCGATCACAAACATGGAGCGAGTCCTGAGTTGGAGGTCTGGCACTGCGGATTCTCTTCTGTCTGAGGCTTTCCAACCAGTCTTCATCGTGCCTTTCCACTCCACTCCTGAGGCCACGACAACAGTGCAACCTGACTTAACATGACCTGGCGTGGAAGGCTTGGGGTCCATTCGGTGTACATGGCCAAGCCAAGTAAGCCGTCTTTGCTTCAAGATTGCTGTGATGCTGGAGCAGTGCGTTATGAACAGTACAGTCTCGTTGCTCATGGACCAAGAGTTTCGACACCAAAAGGTACAAAATTGTAGCTTGGTTAACATGTACGAGTACGATACTTTTTATGTCGAAAATCATGCCACGAAAGGATAAAATAGGGACGAAGTGGCAGGTAAAAGCTGTTAAGGTCATAAGTTATACATACATAAACATAGGAGTGTTAACATTTTTAAGGATCGGCAACGAGCATGACACCCCTGGAGTTGCAGGCGTCCATATGCTGAGGTGACCACTTACCATAAGGCGCCATGTTTGTTTGCCATCGACGTGGTCCAAAAAATATATAAACTCATGCCTGTATTCCGAAAAAGAAAGCCATAGCATTTAATTAAATTCCAGTGCCACATTTAGCATTTGTAGATTTAATGATGAGAAAATGCGATATTGCAGTGATAGGTTGGTAGCCCTTTACCCACAATACACTACAAACCCGGTTCCCATAGCCGATTCTTACGATACCATCGGGGAGAAGAGGGAAAGTGCTTATCTAACCCGACACCACACGGGTAACAAAATATATCTGCCAATATGATTTCGTATAAAACAAGGGTGTAGTTTGTACTGTTTATCTAAAAAAAATCAAAAAATAAATCAAACATTTATTCTGCAAATAGGCCACAAGGGCACTTTTACATGTCAAAATATAAATTTACAATTTAAGAAAGTCTGACTATAAGAATACATTTTTCATGTTAGAATATTAATCTACAATTCGAGATTACAAATATAACAAAATTAATGTCATACCTACAGTGAAAATAAGCTTGCAAAGTTATCTATTACGAATATTACGACATCAATAAAGTTAGAGATGTATAAGGTCTCAGTCTGATTAAACAAAGAGTATAATGAAATTAATATAATATCCCAGAAATGTTCATGGGCTTTTGAGCGTCCAAATGCAATTAATAGTTACTATCTTAACGTCCTTAGAGATGTACATGGTCTCAGAGCGTCAAAATTAAGACTAGTTTAATATTGTTACAGATGTACTATATGGTCTCTAAGTCACTGATAATAAAAACGAATCCACAACAGGATGATGTCTCTCGTCAATCCCCTATAAAAAGACACTAGTATTAACGTAGTCACTATGTCCTTGCAAGCATGAACAGACCGGACTCCAGAAACAGCACCCGATCACAAGTATGATGCGTATCTCAGCTATCGCCTCCATCGACCATCTGTTAGGGAAGGTGGCGACCCGATCAACGACCCCACCGTAGGCAAAGCCCTTTAAGCATGACATATTCAAGCTGGCGGATATTGATGATAAAAAAGATTAAGGCGACTGTGAGGCGAGAAATAGCATCTTGTTACATAAAACGTAACGGAACTTACCAGTTCCGTTACGTTAAATCTATAAAACCTATAAATCTACGACGTATTGTTTTAATAATCTAGTCTAGTGTCTTTTTATAGGGGTTTGACGAGAGACATCATTCTGTTGTGGATTCGTTTTTATTATCAGTGACTTAGAGACCATATACATCTCTAACAATATTAAATTAATTTTTCACTTCTTATGCTCGAAAAGTGTGTCATATTAGACTTGTCAAGCGGGGCTAAAGTAGTACATTTAACCCCTAGGGAAAATATGAATACATATTTATGATTTACAAAACATTCAATTTAGACCAATCATAATACTTCACCTATTAAATCCACCAATCACAAAACACTAATTTAACTTTTTTTTTTAAATTGGTATTGGGTATTAACAAACCAGAATACAGCTTTACTAAAATCGACCAATCAGAAAACAGAATACTCATACTCATACTCAATTACTCATACTTTATTGGTAATATAGATTACAAGTCAACGTATTACACAGTTACACAGGTATTTAAACACTTAACATCAAAATCAATTGTACACATTCATATCATGAGCGAGAAATTACATTATTTCAAATTTAATAATTCTTCTATAGTATAGAACGACTGCTCAACAAGCCAAGCTTTAAGTTTGTTTTGAAGTTGATGAGACTAGGGGAGTTTATTATGCTTATTGGCAATTTATTGTACACTAAGGGCCCCATTACACGAACTTTTAGCCATTATTACCAGTCTTCGAGGCACTGGGGCTAGTTTGTGGCCGTAGCGCGTGACCCGATCGCTACCATCCCCTCGTCTAGGATACTTGTCTAGGTTCTCCCTGGTGTAGACGGCTATTTGTAGTATGAGGAGGCTAGGCAAGGTAAGAATGCCTAAGGCTGTGAAAGATAAACATAGGTATGTTAAAACTAAGGATTAAACTACCACTGGCTTGTAAGCATTTTTGTCATTTAAGAAATCGTTGACAGTATAATACGCCTGGCTTAGCAAATACCTTTTAATATGGGACTTAAATTTACTGAATGGCAAATTAACTATTTCGATAGGTATTTTATTATAAAATAGTATACAGTTCCCCACAAATGACGTGCTAACCTTTCGGAGACGACTGGCCTTCACTGCAATCTTGTGTTTACTTCTAGTGTTGTAGTCATGGATATCACTGTTAAGCTTGAATTCCTGTAATTTTTTCCACACATGCATTATATTTTCAAGAATGTATTGGCATGCTACACAGTGAGAATATTTGCCTGTTTAAATTTATCTGTGAAAGATTCTCTGGCTTTTAGTTCGTTCGCATCTCTTTCACTGCTTAAATTACTGTGGCTTTATAGGCCGGGCCCAATAAAGCGATAGGAGTGCGCGGTTGGAGAGTAGCCTGGGGAAAACCTCCGGCACGACCACGCGTGTGGTTTGGAACACTGGAATACTCTAAGAGTTTGCACTCCAGTGAGATTGGTTGAGCGGTTTCAACCGAATCTGAGGTGTGAGTGGAATCGAGCCACTTGGAGTTTTGTCGCTGGTTCACTAAACCTAGCCTAGCTGAGAAGAGTCCAGCAAGAAACTCAGTTAGGCCCGACCTGGGTCGGACTGACTCTACCCGGTGTGCGGCGGTACCGGGACGAACAGGGACTATATGTGTCACTGTTGTCGTGAACGCGCGGTGGACGTCCCCGCCTGCCTATACCAAGTTTTTTGTACTGTACTGTGTCCTTTAATTGAGTAGTAAAAGTTAAACAGACTTTTTAAATAAGCCTCTTTCATTCATAATTTTGCAAATTAATTTTGTAACGACGTATTGTTTTAATAATATTTTTGTGACATGTGCGATTTATACGATTGTTAAATAAATTGTATGCAAACTATGCCAGATGTAGACCAGGTATATAAAAACAATGGCAAGTATACAGATTTTGTTTTGTCTCTTTTAATTACTGCTTTATTTAGATTTGTTTCTTTTATTATTAAAAAACGTCGTTTGATATACGTGTGGAAGTGTCATGTTCACTCGTCCCGAGTCTTATCGAGACAACTCGGGACTCGTGCAAAATGACATACTTTCCGTACTTGCATCAAAATGTACTATCGATATCCGTCATTTCAATTTATTCAATAATGATAAGAAAAATATCGACTTACTTATATATACCTCTTTTATTTACATAGGTTCCTTTTTGTCATACCGCAGTCATATAGGCCACCCAACCTTTAAAAATATCTGACATTCGACTTCACAGTTAAACTTATAAATAGTTTTGTTGAGCGATATATTATATAATACCTTTTTATACATAATAATTAATAAATATAAAAATAGTAATAAATAATAATGAGAATTCGGGAGTTGAATAGGTTGACCGAATTACAACCGAGGATCGTTACCGGTATTGTTACTACCGGTTTTAAATAAGGTATAACCGGATAATTGCATTTCGCTATTTATATCGCTAAAGCTCTGATTAGCGGTATAATCAAAACCGGTATTCAAATAGCGGTTTCGCCAATTGAGAACAATACCAACTTTACCAATAAAAACATTACCGGTAATAGCTGTCAGTGTCAATATACTCGATTATTTGTTTTAATATTAATGTTTAATTGACAGCTTACCTTTCAAGTGCAATGAATAGCGGTATTGAATACAGGTATTTAATATCGTAAATAGTCTATATATAGAGGTATAGATAAAAGCGGAATGACAGCAATACCTCTAATTATAATATAGGTACTATTTATTTTTATTACCGGTAATAGTTTGTCAATTTCTATACAGGTATTAAATAAAACCTGCGGGGTAATCACGTAACTTTTGTACTACCGTTAGATAGGTTTTAATGTCAAATTTCAACTGTCAGCTCATACATTTCTACTTCAAAATTGACAGTAAAATCTATCTACCGTTAGTACATAAAGTTACGTGATTCGCCTGCTGCTCATACATTTATACTTCAAAATTGACAGTAAAATCTATCTACCGTTAGTACATAAAGTTACGTGATTCGCCTGCTGCTCATACATTTATACTTCAAAATTGACAGTAAAATCTATCTACCGTTAGTACATAAAGTTACGTGATTCGCCTGCTGCTCATACATTTATACTTCCAAATTGTCAGTAAAATCTATCTACCGTTAGTACATAAAGTTACGTGATTCGCCAGCTGCTCATACATTTATACTTCAAAATTGTTAGTAAAATCTATCTACCGTTAGTACATAAAGTTACGTGATTCGCCTGCGGGTATTTAGTATCGTAAATAGTCTATACATAGAGGTATAGATAAAAGCGGAATGACAACAATACCTCTAATTAGAATATAGGTACTATTTATTTTTATTAGCGGTAATAGTTTGTCAATTGGGCAACCAGCTCGCACAGAAAATTAGTCTTACTATTCAGCGAGGAAATGCTGCCAGCGTCTTCGGCACAATGCCGCATTTTTAGATTTAGTTTAGTTTTTAATTTATTTTTTATTTTTATAGACTTAAGCCTTATATTAATAGTATGTAATTGTTATAGTATTTTATTTTCATTTGTTTCAATAAAAATAATTCGTTTGTCAATTTCTATACAGGTATTAAATAAAACCGGTTTTACAATCCCTGCTTACAACCATTCCAATATCAACAAGCTAGTTTTCTCCAACTTGACTTTTCATCAATTCGTTCTCTAATTGGACCATTCTATAATCAATTCTCAATTTCCCTCACTCAATGCTAAATCCATCTGAAGCAATAAAGACTTCTATTTTATTGGCAATAATAAAACAAATCCGATCGGCAGAGTCAATACGGTTTACAAGGATCGGCGGAACCATTTGAAAGATCCAAAGGATCCCTATTACTGTGGTTTATTTACTGCGGAGGGTTTTGGCGCTATAAAGAAAAGATTGATTTGATTTTAGAGCTATAAACAACGGCTTAGATACATAGTCATTCAATAGTGAGTTATGCAATGTAAGTGATGTATGATGTAAATATTTTATTCACAACACCGAGGGTTCCGTACATAAAGATGTGTACCGGTTCCAACCGTATTAAATCAGGAAAATCTCAACAACGTGATGTGGAAATTGAACATCATGAGTACAGCGCCATCTATAGGTGACTTTTGTTACAAATTTGAGCGACTGAATAACTTAGTATGCATGGTGGTTTTTCAAGGATAATTCTTTATCATGTAAACTGTTTTCATTTTTTTTTCTTTATTTGAAATAAGGTACTTTCAGCATAATCTCGTAGGAATTTATGAAACAAAAATACAAGCAAAGGTGATTAAATTACAAACTTAGTATACAAGTAACGACCGCTTTACCCTGCCTTCGAAGCTGGAGGTCTCGGGTTCGAATCCCGGTCAGGGCATGTATTTGTGTGATGAACATGATGAACCCATAGTACAAGCTTTGCTTAGTTTGGGACTAGGTTGATTTGTGTAAGAGTGTAAAATTTATTTTTTATTTATTTATTGATTAGAAGAAAAACTAGATAGAGCCACAGTTATATTTTTCCTGTAAAATATGCATTGATATCAATGTTACGTAATAATTTTATGTTTTTTCCTTGGTAAACTTCGGATATAAGGGGGGAACGGTATTTTTTTTACATTTTCCCTCATAAAACAAAAATAACTCAACGTAAAAAATAAAAAAAATTGTTTCAGAATGTGCAACCAAAGCCCTTTCATATGACACCCCACTCGACATTATTAACTAGACTTTCAAATTTTGAACCACTTATTATCTGTCATTTTTCACAGATAATAAAAAAATATTTAAAAAAGTCATATTCTATATATGTAGGTAAGCCTTCTTTATAATTACTCCAAATTTCATATCGATAGCATAAGTAGTTCTTGAGATATTTTGCGATGTGACAGACAGACAGACAAAGTGAAACCATAAGGGTTCCTTTTTTACCATTTTGGTACGGAACCCTAATACATAAAAATTCAGTTTCTTGGTATAAACATAGGATATTGTCACGTTACAAATAGCCAGAGAGCCTACTCCGAACTTCGAAATGCGAACTTCGTATCGTGACGTCCCTTTCACTCATATAGTGTATAACACGAGAGCGAAAGGGAGCGAGGGATTTCTAAGTAGGCCCTGTGCCTTTACCATGAGTTTGCACGACCGTACTCGCTAGCGACTGCGTAAATCATTTAGTATGCCGATTGATTTTTAGTTCTATTGCGTAACCGCCAGAGGCGCTGTACTTTTGTCCATACAAATTTTTACGCAGTCGCTAGCGAGTACGATCATGTAAACTCATGGTAAAGGCATTGAGGGGCACTGAAAGATCTATGGAAGTATAATAAACATTATTCTGTTACCACTCCATTTTGGAAAGGGTACGGCAATAAAAATAGACTTTTTATGCGACTTCCGGAATGTTGTACAATCTTAACTGATTTTACGGTTTGCTAGATTGACTTCCAGTCCTCAGTTTGTGTTTGCGGATTGGGATTGTAAAAGAGAACAATAAAACCTTTATTTTTCCTGTCCGGCTTAGGGATATCCCTGATTCAAGGGTTGTGTAGCCAAACGGCGAGAATGGAATCTTTATACCTATTTTCGCTGTTTATCGGGATTTTAAATATCGCTATTCTCGTTTATCGTTATGTTTCATAACCAGACGTCGGACAAATTTGCGTCATAAAAACTTTTTTTATGATTTTATTCTACTGTTTTGTCGGCGTCATTGATATGTATACTCATGCCAAATTACAGCTTTCTAGTACTAACGGTTACTGAGAAAAGCGGGGGACGGACGGACATGGCGAAACTATAAGGGTTCCTTATTTACTACGGAACCCTAAAAAGTATCTAAGTATTATAAATACGAATATTTTCCAGATGGACTATACTTTCCATTTTGCTTCCTCGACTGGGTTGTAACCAGGGGCGCTACCGCGAACAGCAAACGAAGTTTTCCCTCTCTGTCGCACTTGCAAGTTTGCACATAAGTGAGACAGAGAGCGAAAACTTCGTTTGTGGTTCGCGGTAGCCCCACAGGTGACGGCTAAAATACTTACTAAGACTCACCTTTCCCGAAAAAATGTGATAATCCATATTGAAAGGAACCTTATGGCGGCCGGCACTTACGCCTTTATTGCCGCTATTCCAATACAATAGTGAATAGGTGCAACGTTAGCGCCTGCCGCCATAAGGTCCCTTTCGATGTGGATTATCACAAATATCTATACGCGAACTTCCCTACAGGACGTAGTCAGGTCTCGTATTTGCCCAAATTAAATCCAGAAAAGTTTGTTTGTAAGTTTTGTTTCACAACATCAACTTGAAAACCTAAAACAAACCAAGGGCCTTGATAGAATTTGCTACAAGCCCCGTGCTGGCTTAATCCGGCACTACTCCAAAATAAATCCTAATCCTAATCCTAATAATCCTAATCCTAATCCTAATAATATTATAAACGTGAAAGTTTGTGCGGATGGATGTACGTTCCGCTTAATCTCAAAAACTACTGAACGGATATGTATGTGAGGATCCGTTTAAGGGCATATTCGGTATCGTGTTCTGATTAGGAAAAAGTAGATTTTTTTGACGCAATAAATTTTTGGTATTTGTATGGATAGTTGGCTGACTTGGACGACCTGCCCCATAGAAAAAAAACATTTTTCGTGTCAAAAAAAAATTCTTCTACTTTTTTCTAATCAGAACACAATACCGAATATGCCCTTAAACGGATCCTCACCAGTTTTGTTACATCCTGTATATACTAGTGTCTACTCTTTCTAACAATATTGCCAGCGAATCACAAGTGTAATGTCCAAAGTCCCTAAAGTTCAGTTCTGTAATCAAATTCAAATTGCTTCGTGTGGTTTCATACTCAATTCCATTAGTATTAATTGCTGTTGTATCGAAGTTTAATCTAGCTGAAAGTGAGTAGAATTAATTGTACGTTTCATTTGCGGACAATTTAGGTTGAAAACTTTTGGGTAGTCGAGGTGACACTGTTGTTTTGGCCCTGTTTTTCGTATGTCACATTACCCCTTTCGGTGAAGGTCAGTTTGTGACAAAAAGGAAACAAAGGAACCCCATTGTACGGCCGTCTGTCCATGTGTGACTATGTAATTTAGGGACTACTTGTGCTATCGATTTGAAAGGATGTTTATGTAATTATTGTTTCCTATTCGCGATTCTGCACAATATCAATTCCATGCAGCTGAATTTTATCATATGTGATTATCCACATCGAAAGGGACCTTATGGCGGCAGGCACTTACGTTACACCTATTCACTATTGTAATGCAACAGCGGCAATAAAGGCGTAAGTGCCGGCCGCCATAAGGTCCCTTTCGATGTGGATTATCACATATGCGTTATTATTCATAGTCACTAATTCTTCACAATTTTGTTTCTTCTTATTCGCGATTCTGCACAATATCAATTCCATGCAGCTGAATGTTATCATATGCGTTATTATTCATAGCCACTAATTCTTCACAATCTTGTTTCTTCTTATTCGCGATTCTGCACAATATGAAATCCACGCAGCTGAATTTTATCATATGCGTTATTCTTCATAGTCACTAATTCTTCACAATTTTGTTTCGTCTTATTCGCGATTCCGCACAATATGAATTCCACGCAGCTGAATTTTATCATATGCGTTATTCTTCACAGTTACTAATTCTTCACAATTTTGTTTCTTCTTATTCGCGATTCTGCACAATATGAATTCCACGCAGCTGAATTTTATCATATGCGTTATTATTCATAGTCACTAATTCTTCACAATCCTGTTTCTTCCTATTCGCGATTCTGCACAATATGAATTCCACACAGCTGAATTTTATCATATGCGTTATTCTTCACAGCTACTAATTATTCACAATCTTGTTTCTTCTTATTCGCTTTTCTGCACTATATGAGTTCCACGCAGCTGAATTTTATCACATCCGTTATTCTTTATAGTCACTAAATCTTCTCAATCTTGTTTCTTATTATTAGCGATTCTGCACAACATCAATTCCACGCAGATGAAATATATCACATCCGTTAATCATAGTCACTAATTCTTCACAATTTACGATTCACGATTCTGCACAATATTAAATTTAAGTTTAATCCAAGTGTAGGAAAAAGAAAACATTTTTACAGTGTTAAACCCTTGTTAATTGTTATAGTTACATGATACTGCCTACTTGTATGCATTACCTAAGGCGTGTCTACAATAATAGTCTTTTGTTCCTGATTTTGATTCATAAAAATTGCAAGCAAACAGCTAGGAATTAAATTATTAGCTACGAGTTCCCCAAGCATATCATTCGTATGATGTTTTTAACTGTTTTGGCAACGAGCCACCCCGCTGATGTACCAATAAAACGCAACGAAAACAAAAAACCGGACAATTGCGAGTTAGACTGTGGAGAGTGTTCCGTACATTGATTATCTAGTTATTTTTTTATACAACGCCGGTGGCAAACAAGCGCACGATTCACCTGATGGTAAGCGGCCACCGCAGCTTATAGACGCCCGCAACTCTACAGGAGTCACGTGCGCGTTGCCGACCCTTTATAAGGTTTGAGGTTGACAGCAGAAGGAACACACTTATGTCCCTCGCTTTCAACACAATGCGTCCTCGGGAGCTCTGACAACCTTGCTCACCTTCAGGAACACAATACTACATACTTGTATAGTAAATAATGTTATTATGGCTGTGGTCTTCTGCAAGGTGGAGGTACTTCCCCAGTTGGGCTTGAGTAGACATAAAGGAGGGGGCAATTGCACAAAAGATCACAATGGGTCGAAGTGCATCCGCAAGGGCCCTCATCTAGACAAGATAAGATAAGATCCCCAGTTGGGCTGCTCCAAATTCGAGCAAGATGACATTTTACTGTGCCCTACCTCTTTTAAAAATAAATAACTGTTTATAGACAATCTTAAAATTAGATGTTATTATTTTTGTATTAACGCTTAGAAATATTTCATATTTCACAATATTTTATTATGATTAGTGCACCTACCTCATTACCTTTTATCTTGACGCTTAGAGACCTTATACATCTCTAACATATCTCGATTGTTATTAGTTTCTTAGTCTCATTTTTGACATGTAACACTACTTTAATTAATGATACTTTGATTATTGTATTATTTTTATTTGATTTAGATAGATTTTGACTTTTAAAAGTGTCCTTGAGGCCTATTTACAGAATGAATGTTTTGATTTTTGTTTTTTTTATTACTAATTTGTTGACTACGTTAATTGACAGCCCGTTTCACATTCAGAAATTTTATATATTCATATTTATTACGTGACTATATACGTACACAGGGCTGTTATTTACAAACCGACTCGTCCTCACCTCTCACCCGTGTTTACACGGAAACTGTCAAAAAGTGACAAATGACGTTTGACAGTTACCATATAAAAACGTATGAGCTATGAGGTAATAGGTGAGGATGGTGCTTAGTGAATCGCATAACGGGTTGTTTAAAAATATGCATATTTTTCTAAATAAATTGATAATTTTTTTTCTAGCCTATATAGTGTCCCACTGCTGGGCAAAGGCCTCCCCTCTTTTTCGCCACTCGTCTCGGTCGTGTGCCAGTTCCCGCCAATCCGTACTAAACGTATCAAGGTCGTCCCGCCATCTCCTTTTCGGTCTGCCTCTGCTTCGGGAGCCATCTTGTGGGATCCATTCAGTGGCTACTTTGGCCCATCGCTCCGAGTGCATTTGATAAATATTAATATGTAAATATTCCAAATTCAAGAGACGTGTTAAAAATTTTACCATATAAACGTGATAGATTTCACAGAAAAATCATATTCCTCTACGTATACAGAATGTAACAAAACTAGTGAGGATCCGTTTAAGGGCATATTCGGTATCGTGTTCTGATTAGGAAGACGTAGAAAAAAATTTTTTTTGGCGCAATATATTTTTGTCCTTTGTATGGACAGTTGGCTGACTTTGACGATCTGCCCAATAGAAAAAAAATTTTTTTCGCGTCAAATAAAATTTTCTTCTACCTTTTCCTAATCAGAAAACGATACCGAATATGCCCTTAATTAAACAGATCCTCACTAGGTTTGTTACACCCTGTATACAGTAAAAATAATAATTCAACAACACAATAATTTATACATTCAACTACACTGAAAGAGATTGATGGAATTCGCATTCATACTTACCTTAAAATTTGTTTTAATTTAAAAAAAAAAACATACAGAAACACATGTCTCAGATCGCAGGTATTTGAGGCCCGAGCCGAAGGCAAGGGCGATAATTATGCGATCTGAGGCTTTCTTAATTACCGCCCGAGGTAAGTACAAAATTTTATGTCAGCCCCTGGCCAGGAAGTGGGATTTTCCGCGCGCGGAGCGTGCGGTAATTGCCACTTTATGGCCAGGTGTGACATAAAATAGGTTTTACAGGAGTGTCTCGATTATCGAAATTTTAGGAGTACTATTGGCGTAATTGGCATATGAATGGGCTATTATAAATAGCTTATAAGTTTTTTTTTATACAACGCCGGTGGCAAATAAGCTTACGATCCATCTGATGGTAAGCGGCCACCTCAGCCTATAGACGCCCACAACTCCAAAGGAGTCACGTACGCGTTGCCGACCCTTTATAACATTTGAGGATGCACTGTGTTGACAACAGAAGGGACAAATTTAGGTCCCGGATTTGTAAGCGCTTATAAATCTATACTGAGAAATTCTTAGTTTTACCACCTTGTTTAAATATTGACAACTCATCAACAAAATTAAGCTCGGTTGCACTAACATACGATCACAGGCCGGTCATCGTCAAATATGGCGCCGGCAGCTGTCATTCCATAGAAACTTGTCAAAGTTACCATACATCAGATTTTAACGAACACCGCTTACGATTACAGACAGTTTGGTGCAACCCACAATGTATCTATCTAAAACCGAGCCTTAGGGTCGGTTGCACCAACATACGATCACAGGCCGGTCATCGTCAAATATGGCGCCGGCAGCTGTCATCCCATTGAAACTTGTCAAACTCTCCATACAATCAGATTTTAACGAACACCGCTTACGATTACAGACGATTTGGTGCAACCCACCCTTAATCTCTCATACGGTATTTCGCTTATCCTTCAACATAACTTATATTTTTGCTCGAACCTTTGTTCAAGCTTTAAGCTCACTGTAATATGAGCAGCTTGGCGTCGAGCTAACATGTGATATTAAGTTTCTCGATATGATTAAAGCTGTGCTAGCTAGGGTTGTCCCAAGCCTTAACTTTAATTTTCCATTAAAGTTAAGACTTTCGTCTGTGCGTTCTTCGGTCATGTAAAGGCATTTAGTCTGGTAAATTAAAGATGAGACTGAGTTTTTTATGAAACGTTTTATATGGCAACACAAACTGAATTGTCGAATGTTATTGTTTGACGACCGCTTTAGCCTAGTTGGTAGTGACCCTGCCTTCGAAGCTGGAGGTCCCGGGTTCGAATCCCGGTCAGGGCATGTATTTGTGTGATGAACACGAATATTTGTTCCTGAGTCTTGGATATTTTCTATGTATTTAAGTATATTTATCTATATAAGTATGTATATCGTCACTTGGTACCCATAGTACAAGCTTTGCTTAGTTTGGGACTAGGTTGATTTGTGTAAGATTGTCCAAAAAATATTTATTTATTATTGTTCTATGAAATATCATTTTTACCCTATAAGTTTACTCGTCGCTACTGATTCTCTAATACGACTGTAATAAATTACGCGCGCACTTATTTCAGTTTAACTTAATATTTACTCCAAAGCTGAATAAACAAAATTCTGTGCTCGTTAACAGGACATTTATTTTATTTATTTATTTAAGAAGTTCAACAGCGTTTACAGAAAATGTGTGCAGATTAGTTATTATACTGAGTTCTGTCATTGGCTATGCTTAACATAGCCAATGACAGAACTCCCTTAGAAATATATAAAATTAACTCCGAGTTGGATTTAAACATGTGAGTATATCTAAGTCTCAGTTTTTTTATATAATAAACGTTATTTCACTATTATATTATATGGTATAGACCACTCTCTTTGCTGACTGTACGACTACTACTGTGTGTCGCCAATAAAAAAAAAATTGTCTATCAGGCAATATATCTTCTATAAATGTAATATATTCTTATAAATATCTTCTATAAAAAATATAATCGATATTTCTATGGTATCACTTGCAAATTGTATTATAGTGCTATATTAACTTCTGACATTATCTATTAAATTGACATTGTTATGATTGGTACCCTTACATTGGTACCTACAACTGTTAAATATTTTTTATTTCATCTTAGAGTTTCAATTTAATCTTTATATGACATTTTTAATTGTATTGTTTTCCTATTTATACTTTATATGACATTTTTAATTGTATTATTCCCTGATTATTGTTTAAATGTAGGTATATTTAAGTATATACCTACCCTCATATTATAATTATTAATTATTTCATTGTTATAACGATCGATATACGATTAGCAAGATAAGCGAACATGTTTTATAATGTAATTGTATATGGAGATAAATAAACTAAACTAAACTATATATTGAATAGCAGATACTGTAAATTACTGTAAAAGTAGGAGATTAAATCCAGGCCCTATTCGGTGTTGTGACAACCCTGGTAAGTCGGAAAAAAACAGGTGAATCTGGAACGCGGCAGTGTTCAATAAAGCTGGAGCTTTCTTGGAAAATCACAGCCGATATTAAATACTCAGTCTACTTTCATAAGCTCTTGTTTCCCTTAATTTGAAAAAACCCTAATTGAGGCTTCGGCGCCGCCAGATAGTTCAGAAAGTAAGGATAAGACAGGAGTCGGCAATACACACATACAATGTGTTATAGAGGTTTCTTGCTTTTTTATTGCTTACAATTATCGCTTGTTGAAATTGTTGTTATAACGTTTTAAATTAATATAACGTAGAAGAAGCATACAGATTGTACAAAAATACTATTGAGATAATTCATAGTACAGGTATTGTATGGAATAATGGGGTTTAATTTACACATTTTATAAAAAACAACCCTTCAGAGTATCATGTGAAAGAAACTAGTAGGCCTATTAGAAATAAATACTTACACAATTTAAGAGTGCCAAATTCAAAGATGTCAATTGTACGCAAGGGAAAGTCCTATTTAAATAGTATTAAGATTTATAATCATCTGCCCAATCATATCAAGGTAATGCCAGGTACTAAATTTAAAAATGCATTAATAAAACTTCTTGTTCAAAACTGTTTTTATGATCTTAAGGAATATTTTAATATTAATTTTCATGACATTAAACATATTTAATAATTTATCTCTAAAATTGTAAAATTTGACCTGACATGACCGAAATAATTAATGACATAACTTAATATACTCGCCAACAATAATTATCTATGTAATTCTGTACTTTGTGATGTAGATTATATTATTTTTAACTGTATTTAAAGGAACTATTGCATGCTCTTATGAGTAGATTATGCGCGCATAACAAAAACTGTACCAAACATCTTCACCATTGTGAATTTACCATAATCTGGCAATAAAGATAATTTTGATTTTGATTTTGACATATCAGTCTTCTGATACATCTCAATTCATCAGCCTATTATAAGTCCGTCCCCGTTCGTGATTCGCTAATCCTCCTTATACCTAATCCTATTTCTACGATTCAAATAGACCGTAAATCGCCAGTTGATGACCAATGCTGCTGAGTGTCTGCGTTACATATTAATGACATCATAATATAATGATGACGTCATTATAAGATTTCAAGCTTACATGGTCATTTACATTAGAATTACGATTTGAAACGGGATATTTGGGTTTCAACTGTCAAGTGTCTGGCGTCCAGTGATCCGAAAGTTCTCAAATCGAAAAGAGACTGTTTCCGGAAAGAACTCGCGTATTGATACTGTGAGTGTGGTGTGTCGTGACCGTAATCGAGTTTCAAGTGACAAGGCGGACGGTGGTAGTGACGATGACACTGTGCGAAAAAAGCGAACCAGGAAGAGGGTATATCGCTATGGTGTGTGGGTTGACCACAACTAAAACTCGCAGCACGTCAGTTAATCCTTGATAATGGCGCTTGCAACAGTGCCGAAATATCGGGAACTCACAAATACAAATATACATGGTAAATATCCCGTGTCAAATCGTAATTCTGATGACGTCATTAATATCATCATTTCGATAAAACTAGTGAATGTCATCATTAAGTCAACAAATATTTGATATCTACTGCTCCAAACCATAGTTTTATGATTTTTGCGATGCACTTCAAACTTCAATATTTATATTTGTATAGCTCTTTGTATTTTGCGCAATCTAATTATTTACTGAAATCGCGAAGCGTCTGGTTGACGTAACTGGTGAGGGAAGAGCTGGCGACTTCCTCGCACAACGTATCAGCATTGCGATACAGCGAGGTTTGCGCAATCTAATTATTTACTGAAATCGCGAAGCGTTTGGTTGACGTAACTGGTGAGGGAAGAGCTGGCGACTTCCTCGCACAACGTATCAGCATTGCGATACAGCGAGGTTTGCGCAATCTAATTATTTACTGAAATCGCGAAGCGTTTGGTTGACGTAACTCGTGACCGAAGAGCTGGCGACTTCCTCGCACAACGTATCAGCATTGCGATACAGCGAGGTTTGCGTAATCTAATTATTTACTGAAATCGCGAAGCGTTTGGTTGACGTAACTGGTGAGGGTAGAGCTGGCGACTTCCTCGCACAACGTATCAGCATTGCGATACAGCGAGGAAATGCCGCCAGCATCCTCGGTACAATGCTCCAAGGGCCTGTTTTAGATTTAAGTTAGTTGTAATATCATTTAAATTATTGTTATTTAACTATCAATAAACGCTGTATCTAATTTAGATTTTAATGCGTAAATCATAAGTTGTATTTTTATGACTTTAACATTTCGCTTTGAAGTGGCCATTCAAGTCAAGGAGGTACTTATAATTTATAAATATTGAAGATACACTTGACTTTTATACATTTTATCATAACATTTATGCGGAAGTCATATTATACAAATGTATTACACATACGTTTATTGTTGATAAGTAATTAAATATTAAATTGGGTATATGTCATCATCATCAAAACTTAAGAGCTTCGCTCTTGTCGGTGGAGTAACCGCCACTCTTCTCTATTCATTGCCAGTTTCTTGACTTCCCCATACGACTCGGCAACTTCCTCCCCCACTTGGTTAAAGTAAGTCAGTCTAGGTCTTCCTCTTCCTTTCCTGCCTTCAATTTTGCCCTCTAAGATGTTTAAGAAGAAGCTGTCGTGCCGTATCAGGTGTCCCATCATCCTGCCTCTTCTATTTCTAATTGTTTCCAGTAAACTTCTTAAATTTAAAATACATACCTAATATTATTAATGCGAAAGTGTGTCTGTCTGTCTGCCTGTTTATAACCTCTTCACGCTTTAAACCACTTAAGAGGCCTTATAAGTTTTAAAATGATTTGATTTCAAATTATGACAAACTAGCGACCCGCCCCGGCTTCGCATGGGTGCGCTATTCAATGGATGTTATTATACATAAGCGCCTAATAGAGGCTTCTGGTGACCAGAGGGCTGGCTTCTATTTCGCTCAGCGAATAAGTATTGCCGTGCAGCGAGGAAATACAGCCAGCCTTCTGGGCACCCTACCATTTGACAGCGATATGGGTCAAAATTTTATTTATAATTTTAATTTTAATTAGATTGTTTGTTTTATTATGTGTTTATATTATAAATTGAGGTGTTTATACTCTTATGAATAAACTTTATACATATAAACCTTCCTCTTCAATCACTCTATCTATTAAAAAAACCGCATCAAAATACGTTGCGTATTTTTAAAGATTTAAGCATACATAGGGATATAGGGACAGAGAAAGCAACTTTGTTTTATACTATGTAGTGAAGTAATGATAATACCAATAACGTTATTAAAGGCTACGATAGTTTTATTAAACTTTTAGATAGTAACATAACCGTTATTTGATTTTGTTGTATGTAGCAGTAGAAAATCATAAAACGTGTAAAACTCGCAAACTACGAATTAGATGGCTGTAGTTTTTACTGTACATTTGAGTACAAATTTGGTACAAAAACTTGAGATATTAATATTGGTTGATAATTGGTAGGATCATAATTTTCCCAGGTACACCCGCCATCCTGACTGTCAGAATGGCGGGTGTACCTTCACTTTGTAATAACTTTAAATGCGGAAGGGTACAATTTTTTTCTAAAGTGGTACAAAATAGTACAAATTTTTGGTACACTTTATTTACATATTTGTTTAGGTACACCCGCCATCCTGACTCTCACGTCTTTTCGGTGGACATATAAAAAGTTAAGGGCCACAAAGCTTAATTTTGGATTGGTCTATTAATCCGCTTAAACGGTGTTTCCATAACTATACGTCCATGTAATAAAAACATGACTTATATGTACATAAGCCGTTAAGAGCGCTTTAATAAAATGTCGCGCTTTGGTAAAACGGCCGTTTTAACTTTGGACGCATAGATTGACGAATCCAGCAACGTAAAAACTAGTTTGATGGATTCAAAAAGTACTTAAATACAAACTACAGTACGTCGCGGCCCCCTTTTTTAGTTATATATCGTTAAATTTAAATAATTACAATTATTTACGAGTGGCGCTAGTGGACCCACTACATTTTATTAAAGCGCTCTTAACTATTGACCACCGGGTGGACAACTTTTGTTTTTACAATCGACAATGACCCACTAAATACTTTTATAGTAAACGCTGACGTCTTTGTTGTACGCTTATAGGTAGGCGGACAGATTAATGTGAAGACGACGTTTGTTGACCTAAGTAGTTTAAAATGAATTCGGCGACCGCATTAGGTGAACGACGAATAATTGCCGCTTTATTTGGCATGATTAACTTGGGGGCGTTAGCTTGGGTCAGTATTAAATGTTAATGTATCTCTTTCATATTTTAAATTATAAATATTAGTTAGTTTAGTTTAGTTTAGTTTATTTATCTCCATATACAATTACATTATAAAACATGTTCGCTTATCTTGCTAATCGTATATCGATCGTTATAACAATGAAATAATTAATAATTATAATATGAGGGTAGGTATGTACTTAAATATATACCTACATTTAAACAATAATCAGGGAATAATAAAATTAAAAATTTCATATAAAGTATGAATAGGAAAACAATACAATTGAAAATGTCATATAAAAATTAAATTGAAACTCTAAGATGAAATAAAAAATATTTAACAGTTGTACCAATGTAAGGGTACCAATCATAACAATGTCCATTTTATAAATAATGTCAGAAGTTAATATAGCACTATAATACAATTTGTAAGTGATACCATAGAAATATCGATTAATGTCAGATCTTAAAAACTAGAAACAATGTCTCATAACTAACAAGTAAATAGTGCAATTTATAATTAAAATAAAATGTCAATTCAATAGAAATAAAATAAAAATAAAGTAAAAAATCAAGTGCTATTTAAGAATGTTAATATACTCATTTACAGAGTAAAATGACTTATCCAATAAAAGGTTCTTCAGTTTGCGCCTAAACGTTGCCTCACTAGCTTCATTTTTTATGTCCGCGGGTAAGTGCTCGTAGTAGGTCGGCCCTATTACCCGCACGTTTTTAGCCTGTAGTATAGTGCGACGCGGTACTGTTTGCAGTTTTCCCGTACTACGGATGCACTTAAGTTAGGTGTAGCAACTTTTTCATAGCTGTCGAAAAGGACTAGAGCAAATATTTAAGAGAGGTAGGGCGCAGCAAAATGTCATCTTGCTCGAATTTGGAGCAGCCCAACTGGGGAAGTACCTCCGCCTTGCAGAAGACCACAACCATAATAAAATAAAATAAAATATAATATAAAGAGATTTATTGTCGCCAGAAAGAAGTTACACAAAATAAAAGCAACAAATAACAGAAACAGAAATTAATAATAGAGGTAGGTACATTAAAATAAATTAAAAGTAATAGCGACAATAGGCTCGGTCTCAGCATATGCTGCGAGCCTGGACGTCTGGACAGCGCTGTTTTTCAGCCCGCACCTACTTCACAGCTCAAGAATATATGTGTAATAGCTAGTTGTGGGAAATATTCGCTTGAGTATTCTACTGATATAAGCTAATCTATTGTACTTAAAACATTTAATACTTACATATTATCTAGGTACATTTTTAGGTTTTCGCGTTGTATATTTATACCTATTATTTAAATAACATAAAAAAAAGACAGCAACATGATTCAGAGTGCGCTTAATTGTTATTAAGTGACATCATTTGGATTCCGTCCAGCGTTTACATACTTGTATAATAACATTATTTACTATACAAGTATGTAGTGCTGTGTTCCTGGAGGTGAGCAAGGTTGCCAGAGCTCCCGGGGATGCACTGTGTTGAGAGCGACGGACCTAAATGTGTTCCTTCTGCTGTCCACACAGTGGATCCTCAAATCTTAGAAAGGGTCGGCAACGCGCACGTGACTCCTTTGGAGTTGCGGGCGTCTATGGGCTGCGGTGGCCGCTTACCATCAGGTGGACCGTACGCTTGTTAGCCACCGGCGTTGTATAATTTTTTTTCATACATTGAGTGATCCACCTTTATATTCAACACCGCATACTCGCTATAATGTGAATAAAATGTGATAATCGACATCGAAAGGGACCTTATGGCGGCAGGCGCTTACGTTGCACCTATTCACTATTGTATTGGAACAGCGGCAATAAAGGCGTAAGTGCCGGCCGCCATAAGGTCCCTTTCAATATGGATTATCACAAATAACCAGCGAGGATATATGAACGACATCAGTGATATATCGGTAAACAGAAAACCACATAGAATCCGGCTGGTGTCCCAAAACAAGCAATAACGAACTAAGTTCTTTAAGACACAAAAAAAGTAACACTGCTGTTGTAAGGAAGAGCATACTGGGAATGGCAACACAAATATATAATCTAGTCTACATGGTGATTACGTCAGCAATAGTTATTTATTTTTTTACACAAATGGCAACCCACACATTGTCTATACTTGAAAACGAAACGCATTTTCGGGGTTCCCACAAATAATGAATACGTATAAGTACTCGCTTAGAACCAAGTAGGGGAATTACCGCGCGGTACCAATGTTTACGTAAGCGTGAGAGGGGGGGGGGTAAGAACTTTGCTTACTTTTGCTGACAAGGGGGAAGGGGGGGTAAATAATTGTAATAAATCTGCTTACGTAATACTTGAACGGCCCCTTATGGTAATCTATCGAGGTTTCGAAAATCTATTTACCGAATTTCACTTGTCCGAAAATGGTTCACCGAATCATTACAATCCAAATACTTTGTTTCGCAACTGTTTGAAATACCACGGATTCATTTTACCACAATGTCATTTGTCCGCAATTCAAAAGCCCGCTTTACAGTTCCCAATTTTTTACATTGGACAACTTATACGTTAGCCACATTTTCATAATTTCAATGATACGGAAAGTCGACGTGACATTTTCCATAATTTCGATATATAAGACTAAGCGGGAGCGAAGCTCCCGTCTTAATCCTCGAGATTATATTTTTTATAAAAACCCAGAATGACTTGTTGGGTATAAAAAATTCGAATTTGCGATAGGTAACCGCCCCTTATCATCAGGCCGTGAGTCACTGTCTTGTCCGTCGTTGTATAGAAATGCTTGAATAACATATATTTGCTGTACTTTGCACGTCATATCTGATTGAGTAAGCAAACGAAATATGAAACGCAGCTATTATGAGATCAAGCACGTCACCGGTTTGAGGTATGTCAAACAAAACATTATTGAGGTTACAGGTGAGGTGATATTTGGTAAACTTGATCGAGTCTGGCTAAAAATGGATGCGGAAATTCCGTTACGGTAGTGAGAGAGCGTTGGACTAGACAGTCATCAATCAATATAGAAAGAAAGAAAGAAAAACATTTATCCGTGACGATACAAACATAAAATATATTTATTTATTTATTTACGGAGATAACACAGAAACAATCATACAATGTGTGCAAGCAAATAGAAAATAGACAATAGATACAGATGTCTCCTTGAATATATCTCACTAAGAACACATGGTACATATATTCAAATGCGCGATGCGATAATTATCTGCTTAAGCTAAGTTAGTTACAGTAGTAATTAGGAACATAATATATTTCAGCGGAACTTTTACAAACATTTGCTAAGAAATCAACAGGACAAGCTTTAATATAGATAAATAAAAACAAGGAATCGCCACAAAAAGGTTTCGCCTCAGCGTAATGCCGACTCAGGGAGCTGGCGCTGATCTTCCGGCGAAACCTAGGTTGTTAATGACGGTGTGTGTAGCACGCTTCGCCTAAAAATTGAACGCGACCTATTACA
The DNA here is from genome assembly GCA_963556455.1 of Epiblema foenella. Taxonomy (NCBI): domain Eukaryota; kingdom Metazoa; phylum Arthropoda; class Insecta; order Lepidoptera; family Tortricidae; genus Epiblema; species Epiblema foenella. Next base: position 2,263,203 of record OY747118.1, read on the forward strand.
ACTCGACACCGCCGTCTTGTCACGTCGGGCCGTCACATGAATGTCCAACTGTCAAAAGGTGCGTCCAAAAATGGCGGGGCCTGCTACACACATTTACGACTACAATTGAAAATAAGATAGTATAGCAATTATCATTTATAATAAACAAGGGTTCCGTACCAACACCTACTATTCCACATTTAAAATCACTATCCAATACATTGAATCTAAAAAAGTCGTATCTTCATAGGGAACTCACGGCACTTATGACCTTTTGTTTGGGCAAGACAGTTTTTAAGCGAAAAGTCAAAAACCGTAAAACCTAGAAACTATAAGCACTACAAAAACATGTCCATTTCAGTCAACCGTTGGTGAGATATTAGCTGTCAAAGTCATAGAAAGTGCCCCCCTCCCTCTAATTTCCAAACTATAAAGTTTAAAATTCTGATAAAAATTGAGGTGGCGTGTATTAGTAAATACTTTCAACGATTTTTGGTTTGAACAATATAGGTTTCAATGTATTGGATAGTGATTTTAAATGTGGACTAGTAGGTGTTGGTACGGAACCCTTCATTGTGCGTGGTCCGACACGCACTTGGCCGGTTTTTTTATAGATAATGGTACGGAACCCTTCGTGCGCGAGTCCGACTCGCACTTGACCGATTTTGTTCATGTTACACTTGACCATAATCAAAATTATCACGCAAACGGATTTCTGATCCAAGAAATGGTGTTAGAAACCTCATAATTTATATGTAATTTTATTTTACGACACACCTAGCTATAAAGTGGCAATTACCGCCGGCTTCGTGTTCGAAAATACCACTTCCTGGCCAGATGGAGACGTATCACCACGGTAATAAAGAGAGCCTCAGATAGCTATATAATAATCAGTTTAAATTCAAATGTAAAAATAGTATACGTAATTGCTTTAGCATTTAGTTTTTAGTTAAGTACATTGCTACGTATATACCCTAACAGGGTTCATGTGAACACTAGCTGTAAAATGCTCTTTGTAAGACCTTATGTAACACATGATTAATAACGCAATAAAATTATGAATTATGAATTATGAATTAGCATATTTATAGCCCTCGCATTCGGCTCGGCCTTCAAACACTTGCGATCTGAGATTGTTTTCCCGCCCTAGGTAAGTAAAAAACTATAACATTATTAAAAAAATATATCTTGTTCGCAGATAAACGCAGATCAGTGATTTGGCCACCTTGTCAGCAGTTTTGGACGCCCTAGGTATGTTTTTTAAAATAAAGTTTAAATTATTCAAAATGCCTTAATTTTATAAAACTGACATTAGATTTTGAACCTTTTCGCTTGGGCAGTAAAGTCGTTTTTTGAAGGGAGTAAATTGATACAATTTCCGATTTGTCGGCGCAAAGGCGGTACGATAGCACTTGCATGACAGATCCACACCTTATTCATAAAAGTTAAGTAATGTTCTTTGTCCCTTTCTCACAAACGTAAATGTCATACTGACAAATAAGGACAAACGAACTTTAGCGGCTAGTTAACTAATATAGGTTTGATAGACGTTTATGAATAAGGGGATTAGAGTATAAATAAGACGGACGGACAAGGTCTTACGCAGATAAATCGAGAATTTATTTAAAACGGCTGACGGTTTGTTACAATAAATTACCTTTCTAACTTGGGCGGGTAATCGTTTGTCTGACGTAATTGGGCACAACTGTCATATGAAATAGGTTGTGCTCGACAAAATGAAACTATGACAGGGACAACAAATGATTATATAACTCACTGTCGCTCTTATACAAGTTGTATATGACCGTCTCGCTCGTTGGTCTTATTTGCGTGTCGTGTCTGGTAACTCTATGAATTCACACGACTGTACATACTCTGCATTTACGATGTTTTTGCTATCACTGATGGCCGCACGGTCCGGCGTCCTAGGCACACACTCAGGGACCCGGACGACGTAATCACAGCGTCTATCGAAAGATGGAACGCTGCACTTACGTAGTCATGATGCGTACAGTTAGGCATTCCCGCCGGCGGGGACGTCCAACGTGCGATCGCGACAACACTGACACATAACGGTTGTCTTAAATTTTTTTAGAAATCTCCATATGATTTTTAAATACCTATCCATCGATACCCCACACGACTATGTGCGTTGAAATTTTTTTTTTCATCCAACGGTTACATTTATGGAGTGCCCCCCCTAATTTAATTTTTTTTTGGAATTTCACATCACTTTTATGTAGCCGTTCATAGAACACACCTTCCTACCGAATTTCATAATTGTAGTGCTTATAGTCTCCGAGTAAATCGGCTGTGACATACGGACGGACGGACGGACGGACAGACATGCCGAAGGGTTCCGTTTTTGCCATTTTGGCTACGGAACCCTAAAAAGGAACATACAACCGAATTGAGAACCTCCTTTTTTGAAGTCGGTTAAAAATGAGTACCTACATTTATTAGGATTTCACTAGAATTCTTTTGTTACAGTTTTTGCGTTTCCCTATTCAATATCCCGATATTATGTCGTTAGAGAAAGAATTGGAAGGTCGACTGGACGTTTTCATTTGACTTGTAAACAAATTTTTATGTCTTACGTCTAGTACACATTGAGGCCATGAATTCTGATTATTTCCGATACGACCTTATCAGTCCCTCTATACGAATAATTCTATGCCTCGATTCGGTCACCCACGCCCCCCGTGAAAGTGACACGCTTATGTCTTTCGCGCACGACAAAACGGGATGCAACACTCTTCCGGAATGCCTTATTTAGACAGATATCGTTAAATGTCTGTTTCTGTGCAGTTTTATTAAATTTCCTCTTGACATACTTTAGACGATGTAAAATAGCATCATTTTAACTTAATTGTGCCATTAATAATGCGTTGTTTTAGTAGGCTGAGTAAAAAAAGGAAAATAAAGACCCAACTTTGGATTTTTTTTCTATCGAGAAAATTTTAAGTAATCATGTTTTGGTATTGTCAGAAACACATTCATGTAGTCAAGAATCATATATCTGTAAATCAATCCTTATTGGTTCCTCGTCTGGGTAGAACAGCGTTTCAAAGAACGCGATATTTCTCGTTGCACGGCCTTAACCTCCTACAAAAGTAGTTTAGTTGGAATCTCATTTAACTACTTTGATTATTGTGCTTCCCGGAAAGGTATACGTAGTTAGATAAATTTCGATTCAAATTAGAGTCACGATGGAGGAACCTTCATTTTGTCATGATTTTATTATTATGATTGAGGAAAATTAACTTTTACATGGCAAACGTTAGTCAATAGTAGGGTAAATATATATTATATGGCAACACTATTATAAAACCGGTAGTAACGTGGAAGGAGTATAACCGCATTGTGGAGGGTGAACTCCCGACCAGCTCACTTGGTTGCGAGATCAGCTACTAGACGGACCACTCTTACCCCTGAGGCTGCACCCCAGAAGCAATCGTAATAATTTTATAAATAAACATAAATAAATATTATAAGATTTCAAGCTCACATAGTCATTTACATTAGAATTTCGATTTGAAACGGGATATTTACCATGTATATTTGTATTTGTGAGTTCCCGATATTTCGGCACTGTTGCAAGCGCCATTATCAAGGTTTTGAGTGTTCCCGAACACTAATCGTCAAAGAGCTGCTACGGCAATCCATTTGTAATTTATCAGACACGATATCCATCTAGTTAGTGAACCATATTAATTGATCTTAGTGACTGACAGCTTTTCAGCGATGGGGGTAAGAGTAGTTGGACAGCAAAGGGCTTGTATTGAAAACAAATGAAGATGTGCAATTTATAGAGCTCTGGGTTTGGTGTGGTATGATACATAATTATATAATACGTAATATAATATTGCCGAAGCGAACCAGAAACAAAAGACCACTCGAAGAAGAATGGAAAGAAGTAGAATGGGCATAAAACTCAAAGACAAAGTGAAAAACGTAGACGTAACTAATGCCTTTACCATGAGTTTGCATGACCGTACTCACTAGTGACTGCGTAAATGATTTAGTATGCCGGTTCTTAGTTGTATTGCGTAACCGCCAGAGGCGCTGTATTTTTGTCCATACAATTTTTTTGCCAGTATGGTCATGTAAACTCATGGTAAAGGCAGAGAAAAACAAAGTTTTAGACGGTTTAACATTCTCATTACAAAAAAAAGGGAATGGGCAGGTCATGTAGCTAGGTACAATGATGACAGATGGACTCCGGAGCGCTAAAATGGCCCGGAGTACGGGGAAGAAGATCGAGAGGCCGTCCACAAGGTAGATAAGCGGATGAGAGCGTCAGAAGCAGGCTGAGCGTGGCTAGATATTGCCAAAGATGGAGAGATGGAGTACCTTGGAGAAGGCTTTTACCCGAACGGAGTCCATACAAAAATAATTACTTAAAACTTACATAATCTACCCTTGTGTGCCGCCGGCAGCAAGGCGGGGCCTAAGCTACTGGTAGTTAGGGCGACAGAGAGGAACCTTCTATCCGAACCGTGTCCAAGAGTACCGCCTTCTGTATATGACCCTTGACCCAGCCATCTAGCGAGAGTCTCTTGAGGTGTTGGCCGAGACTCTTCGCTATTAGACCGTTCGCAGAGACGACTATCGGGACAATGTGTTCGTTTTTATAATAAGTTACCCGATGAAATTTTGAATTTACCCTTTCCAGCTCTTAAAAATTACCTAAAAAAAACTTTGATGTCAAAGGCTTATATAGGGTTGAGGACTATCTAACAGACAGAAATGCATGGCCCAAACCAAATCCCTAAATAGCGTAGAGTCTAATATTTTCATTGTATCTAGTTGACACATTTCTTGCAGGAAAGCATATCAAACGATTCGACATGTTTTGTTTTCTTGTGTAACTACACATTGTAAATACCTATTGTTATTTTTTCCTCGTTTTTCTTTCAATTCTCTTTTGTTGTGTACCATTTACATTTACTTAAGTAGGTTAAGTAGTATCATTGTAATAAGCATATTTTGGAGAAAATGACTGACTGTCGAGTTTCTTTCGGCGTTTCTTCTCGGCAGTGGTCTCTTGAGAAACGCTAGTAGTTTTTGACTTGTAAAAGTGCCTTTGCGGCCTACTTGCAGAATAAAGTTCATTTATTTCATTTTATTTCAATGATCGTCGAATAAACATCCCACATAGCGGTTACCTCGTGTGTCAGGGCTAGGTACTTGCTGTGTTTGTTATTTTCGAATAGCGTAATTAGTATTATTATTGCCGAAGCGAAAGCTTCAGTAGGGTAATAGCACCAGCAATGGATTTCTTTTTGAATTAGGAATGAAGGGGAATGAAGGGTGTTTGTCAACTTAATAGTCCAACACAGTGCTGTTACTCTAATACGCATCCGTTGGGAACCGAACCCTAAATAACTAGGCAATTGATTCGCTTGAAACTTGAAAATAAATCGAAAACATTCCAATGTAAAGATCCCGATTCTTCGAGCTCTGTAATCCATGCCCGATTTGTCTGGATCAGTCTTTAAAAAAACGAGAAATCTAACGATGGTGGCTCAACGTCTTCTTTTAAATATTTTGTATTTTGGGTGATTCTCATTCCAAAATTTAAAAATAAATAAATAAATAAATATCTTTGGACAATCTTACACAAATCAACCTAGTCCCAAACTAAGCAAAGCTTGTACTATGAGTACCAAGTGACGATATACATATATACTTAAATAGATAAATAGATACTTAAATACATAGAAAACATCCATGACTCAGGAACAAATATTCGTGTTCATCACACAAATACATGCCCTGACCGGGATTCGAACCCGGGACCTCCAGCTTCGAAGGCAGGGTCACTACCAACTAGGCTAAAGCGGTCGTCTTTTTCTTATTTTGACCTTACCGTTACCCTTACCGTTTTTTTATACAACGCCGGTGGCAAACAAGCTTACGGTCCAGCTAATGGTAAGCTGTTACCGCAGCCTATAGACGCCCGCAACTCCAAAGGAGTCACGTACGCGTTGCCGACCCTTTATAAAATTTGAGGATGCACTGTGTTGACAACAGAAGGGACAAATTTAGGTCCCTCGCTCTCAACACAGTGCATCCTCGGGAGCTCTGGCAACCTTGCTCACCTCCAGGAACACAACATACATACTTGTATAGTAGATAATGTTATTATGGCTGTGGTCTTCTGCAAGGCGGAGGTACTTGAACTTCCCCAGTTGGGCTGCTCCAAATTCGAGCAAGATGACATTTTGCTGTGCGCTACCTCTCTTAAGCTGTGCCCTACCTCTCTGTGAGTGATTATTTCTGACTTTTACTATCTATCTAGGAACATTTTTTGATACGAGCCACCGTTTAGGAGCTTTTTGCAAAAAACTTACCTTGGGACCTTCATATCCCCCCCTACCCGTTAGCTCCAGCCCCATCCACCAGTAATTTTAGTTGTTGTATTATATATTTATTATGTAATGAACTAATGAATGTAATACCACCTTTCAATATTTTTATAGTAATTAATAAACTGTATGGTTTTATTCATCTGGCTTTTTAACTTTTAATAGAAGCGATGTTTCATATAGCGTTGATTAGCTTTACTTATTGACCGAGTGAAAGAAGCTAGAGCGAAGCATTTCCGTCTCAGCTTGGGTAAAAATACGTCCCAAAATATGTGAAATTTATAGAAATTATATTACCATTAAAATCCTAATTAGAATTACCACCACATGAAAAAACTCACTAAGAAAATTGAACACACTTAGATTTTCTTAGACGGTTTTCGACGCCGACGACGACCGCTTTAGCCCAGTTGGTAGTGACCCTGCCTACGAAGCTGGAGGTCCCAAGTTCGAATCCCGGTCAGGGCATGTATTTGTGTGATGAACACGAATATTTGTTCCTGAGTCTTGGATGTTTTCTATGTATTTAAGTATATATTTCTCTATATAAGTATGTATATCGTCGCCTAGTACCCATAGTACAAGCTTTGCTTAGTTTGGGACTAGGTCGATTTGTGTAGGATTGTCCACAAAATATTTATTTATTTATTTATTTAATATACTTTTGTACTTCCGTATACACAATGGCTAATCTTGATATTGTTCTGCTTTATTCGCACTCTTTGTTGGGGTTTCGACTAAATCTTTCATAATATAATGCCATGTAACAATGAATGCCATGGCGGCTATACACGTTGACAAACGTCACACGATGGGATTAATGTTAGTATTGTTTGGGTCGGGTTATATGTGATTTTAAGATTATTACGGGTATTGTACGATAACTGAGTACTTAAACGGTGGAGAAAATTAGTTCATTATTTTACAGACTCCTTTTTTTTTTGAACCTGACTGTGGCTTTATAGGCCGGGCCCAATAAAGCGATAGGAGTGCGCGGTTGGAGAGTAGCCTGGGGAAAATCCAGGGGAAAACCTCCGGCACGACCACGCGTGTGGTTTGGAACACTGGATATACTCTAAGAGTTTGCGCTCCAGTGAGATTGGTTGAGTGGTTTCAACCGAATCTGAGGTGTGAGTGGAATCGAGCTACTGGGAATTACAGACTCCATGTCATATATTTCTAGCGTGTTTTCGTTTGTGCCCTTTACGAAGGAAAAGTAATACATTATTTTGTGCCCTAGTTTTATTTATTTATTTATTTAAGCATGATAACAAAATGTAAATTATTTCAGACATATACAATAGCTTAACCAGACAAGTGTTAACATTTCAATAATAACCAAGCAAAACTTTCTAATGACATGCTAATAACAAATTATAAGAATTAAATTTAATGAGATCATGGATTAGTAAGTTAATTAACTATGAGACAATTTTTAACACTATTTTTGAATAAGTTCAGACCTAAACCAAAAATATCTGTCCTTACAGATTTTATTATAAGATGTGGACATACGTGACAGTGGACTATTTTGAGTGACATTGTTGAAAGCTACAGGTACTAGAAACTGAGCAGGGCTGCGACTTGTTTAGGATATAGATATCGCGTATTATTTATCACCGGCCTGTGTCACCGAAACGTCATCAATGTATTGCCTTAATTTAAATTTATCGCCAATGTATATACAGCATGACTAATTATGAGATGTCAGAATCGTACTAATGGATCAGTCTTGGATACATCTCTATTTAGTCAGGTTATCATAAGTACCCTTTTGGGTATTCGATAATCCTCACGGCACGCTTGTAGCAAATCCACTACCTGCTCTGCTATTATTGTTATTATTATCTGTAATTTTATAAAAAATGTTAATAATTGTATCGTTTTGGAAAGCTTATGAATTGGAGAACTTATTTGAGCAGTTTTTACGCCAAGTGTGATACATTTTTTTTAGGTAATTCTCTTTGATCGAGACGACTTGGAGAAAAAAAAGTCAAAACTTCTGACTTCATCACCTTTTATTTCAAAGTTTTTGGAAATTTTAGACACAAATTTTGATTTCAAGTAATCGTCTTATTCATAAGCTATCAGAAAAATGTTTTATTGTCATCCAAATGGCAGTAATTTAGTCACAATTACCAGTTTAATGCTACAAGGCGGATTTTTTTTTTTTAACTAAAAACTCGAATAACTCGGAAACCAGCGAGTTTCGACCCCTAGTTGACTGGGCCTAAATTGTTGCAAATTAGCTCTAGAATAACCCCTTTCAAGGAATAGGTCGAATTACCAGTCAACCTGTATATAGGATCCTCTACGTTTATATATGTATAGTCGAAATCATAAGTAGCTGAACACTTTGTTACTTTATCGCTTTCACAAGTTGGAAATTTAGTATGCCAATTAATACATGACGTTAAAGCGAAATGGTACTAAGCCGTTAAGCGTCTTGGGTGATTCCCATTCCAAAATTTAACATTTTCTTAATTTGTCCTTACCGGGCCCGAATGAGGGCTATCGCGTATGAATTCGCCGCTAGAGGCGCTAGTGTAGCGTGAGGTATCCGAAACGTCAAATGTCACTCTTTGTGGTTGCGAACAATATGGTTTTGCAATACCTGAGCTTGATTATGGCAAATATGAGATAAGGGTCAATGACTTTCAGGGCTTTGAGACAGTTTTGTCTCTCGGAAACTTATTTCCTCCTTTTTTGTCAACAAAACGGGACCGCGCTACAATGCGGTATATTCGATATTTTTACGGTACCGTAAACTGGGGTGACTTTAAGAAGAAACGGGGCTACTTTGATACATATAAAACACTTATATGTTCGTCACTAAGTATTTCTTGTCTGATTCAGTTTAGTAAATAGTTAGGAAATGAACGAATGTATAAATTGACTCAAGGTTAACTGTATAAAAAAGTAAAACACGGCATAAAAACTGTTTTTTTAAAGTCGCCCCTCAATTTGAAAGTAACCCCGGTTTACGGTACGATTTTAAGGCATTGAATATGATTTAATTTAAACTTCGTTCTAAGACCAATGACCAAGACCAATGAATTAAGTATATTTAGGTCCATATAGAATAAAGGCCATTATAGGTCCAAACTTAAAAATAATTAAGAATGGAAAAAACTACTTAGTACATACCTGGGCCTGGGTAGGTGTTGGTTAGTATTGGTTGTTCTAAAAACGATAGTCCCCATTGTGAACGAGTTGTGAGTGATTATTTCTGACTTTAACTATTTTAACAGTTAGGGATCCAGGTATAGAGTAAATTGGAGTCAACAATACGTTTAAATTGCACTCCGATTTCTGTAAAATCTTCGCAAGTCCGTAGTGGTAAATAAAAATAGTGGACTGTAGATTTAGGAGCTGGTGTAATCCAAATAGAAAAATATACAGAAAATTGAGTGTAACAGTCTTTGGGAAGTGCTGAACAACCGTAAGTTATTAACGTAAGTCCATTTTGTAATCTAATCATTGCCATATGAAAATTGTGCATATTAGCTCGACTGGTTGAGACTTTAATATTACATAGAATATATATTTTTTTAAATATGCAAGTATAATTGAAATAATTATAAGATTATAAACAATTAATTGGGTTATTTTTATATGAATAATTGAATAAAATTTTGATTCAAGAAAAAGTATTAAAAACGTTTTAGTTTTTAAACGATTCCAAACAATTCCCTTAACTTTCACTTAACGTTCGGACCGGTAAGGACATCAATTATACAAATACAAATACAAAATACAAACATTTATTCTGCAAATAGGCCACAAGGGCACTTTTACATGTCAAAATATTAATTACAATTTAAGAAAGTCTGACTATAATAAGTATTACATTTTTCATGTCAAAATATTAATTTACAGTTCAAGAAGGAATAATAATTTCGAGTTTAACAATTATAACAAAATTAATGTCATACAGTGAAGATAAACTTGCAAAGTTATCTATTACAAATATTAAGTTAGAGATGTATAAGGTCTCAAGATTAAACAAGGAGTGAAATTAATATATTATCCCAGAGATGTACATGGTCTCTGAGCGCCAAAATTAAAATTAATTTAATATTGTTAGAGATGTATATGGTCTCTAAGTCACTGATAATAAAAACGAATCCACAACAGGATGATGTCTCTCGTCAATCCCCTATAAAAAGACACTAGTATTAACGTAGTCACTATGTCCTAGCAAGCATGAACAGACCGGACTCCACAAACAGCACCCGATCACGAGTATGACTTTTACAAAATCAAAATCAAAACATTTATTCTGCAAATAGGCCTCAAGGGCACTTTTATAAGTCAAAATCTATCTAAGTACATTAAATAAAAATAATACAATAATCAAAGTATCATTAATTAAATGTAGTGTTAGATGTCAAAAATAAGACTAAGAAACTAATAACAATCGAGATTTGTTAGAGATGTGTAAGGTCTCTAAGCGTCAAGATAAAAGGTAATAAAGTAGGTACACTAATCACAATAAAATATTTTGAGCTATATCAACACGTCAACATGGAAATAATAAAATCTAATAAATAAATATCCTTAGAGATGAATAAGGTCTCTGAGCGTCAGTCTAAAAATAAAATCAAATGAGAACAGAGCGAAGTCTCTCATCATGTAAATAACGATGAGAATCCTCCCTGCGAGTTCGGCTACCTCATTATTACCCTGTAAATGTTAGTATATCAAATAGCTAGTAGTGAAATTGGAACTAAGCCAATTAGCAATAAATCTCCAGGTCCCAGGTGCTATCCCCTCCCATTCGCCCCCCAGATGTAATAATAATGATGATGCATCTGTGGTCCGATGAAATGATTGTACAACGCGTTCTCTAGAATCAATCTGATGGATACAATAGGCAGGATGACAAAAAAAATATGCCATTCGAAGCAGTTTTTAGAGTTAATATGAGAACAACGGTTGGAACTCACTTGGAAAGTCACTATTTGCGACATGTTTCGGACTACAATTGGAGTCCTTCATCAGGTTGAGTGTTATCAAGGCAACCGACCGCGCAACACTGCCCTCCGACGCGCGTGAAGCTCGCGGGCGGGGGCGGGCGGGCGCGGGGGCGGGGCGGCGCAGTCCTGTGTTAAAGTTGACTGCTCCAACAAATTGTCCAAGTCGACCGACGGCAGGCACACTGAACTAACTATGTCCACACGTTCATCGTTACACAATTGTGGTCCAGGAATAACAGGCTTCCACGCTGGCGGCAAAACCCAGCCCTTGTCTCTATTAAAATTAGGGCGTCGTCCAATTTCAATAGCCTCGCGGATCTTGCGTGGCACAAAACTTTTTTCCCGTGCCAACAGTTTAGCAAATAGTGACTTTCCAATTGAGTTCCAACCGTTGTTCTCATATTAAGTGTAAATATGTCTCACAGTTTTTAGAGGTTATTCATAGTGACATCTTATTTAAAAAACAAATCTTAAATGTTATTCCCGAGGAAGAATGGTAATATTACATGGTAATTAAGCTAAAGTACTTGGTAATATTCAAGTTCCCGCTCGCTACGAGTACGTGTTCTTTTGTAAGTTTTGTAACATTTCTCTGCAACTTTTTCGGATGTAATATCTTCTATAGGGTAGTGCATAAATAATATAAATTGTATGTCTTGGTGAGAGCTGTTGAGGAGCTAGATGAATGTATAAAATTAATCTAAAATAAGTTACTTCAATTTGTACATCTATCTCTGTTTGTCTCTCCAAATAAATAAATAAATAAATATTATTATTTTGCATGCATCTTCTCTATTGTGTCATCATTAGACCCCGTTATCATGTCGCACAGAAATTGTTTTTTCACGCCTGCTATTCAGAAAAGAGTTACTGTTGCCTTCGAATGAGGGATCAAAGTTGTACTTTTCTTCCCTCATTTGAGGGCTACAATGACTCTTTTCCTCATAGAAGGTATGAAAAGCAGTATGTGACACTGTAGTAAAATCATCATTTTTAGCAGCGGGCCTCATAGACGGTGTGAAAAGCAGTATGTGACACTGTAGTAAAATCATCATTTTTAGCAGCGGGCCTCATAGACGGTGTGAAAAGGAGTATGTGTCACACGGTAGCAAAATTATTTTCGTCTTGGGCGTAAACACTTGAATCCCTCGCTACGCTGAAGATTCTACTTTAGAATCCCTCGTTACGCTCAGGATTCTATTGTAGAACCTTTCGCTTCACTCGGAATTCAATATACCGCCCTCGCCGTAAATATATCATTTTGCTCCCTTGAGACAAAATCTACTATATAGTTGAGCGTGAATGCTTTTTTCATCGACTATCTAAATGTCGATTTCGGAAAAAGAGCTACATCATGGAAGGGTCCTAAAGGTATACGCCGAAAAGGAAGACCCCTCACGAGATGGGAAGACGACATCATTGGGACAGCTGGTTCCTCCTGGCCACAAATAGCCCAAGATAGAGAGCAATGGAATCTTTTGGAGGAGGCCTATATCCGTCTAGGGGTTCATGCAGATTCTGATAGTAATACGTAGCTTGTCTGATTTATTTAATAAACTACTTTATACAATGACATATTATCCTGGCGCTCTAAGCCTCTTCAAGGGACTATCGAAGAGGCTTATTGATGCCACAGGTGACCGAAGAGCTGGCAGCTACCTCGGCCAACGAATAAGTTTGGCTATTCAAAGAGGAAATGCTGCCAGTATCTTCGGCACCATGCCGCGGGGGCCATTTTTAGATTTAATTTAGTTTTATATTTAGGTTTTAATTTAGTTGTAATTAGATTTATTTTTGTTGGTTAATATGTTTATATTTATGAAAGTAATACGTAGTTTAGATCTTAAGATTTAGAGAAAAATACATAAATTAAAGTAATATTAATAAAAAATAAAACCAGTAATAAGAACGAAGTAGTGTAAATATAATTCTCTGTACATGTGGTTTGGTTGCTTGAAATAAAGGCTTTTTTATTTTATTTTTTATCTAAATGTCGATACTGTATGTCACTGATAATTTCAAAGAGGTCCTTGATCAACTTTTCAGCTGACTGTTTGTGACATGGTTCGACGGAAATGGAGATAATCTTTCCGGGGATGGCAATCGGAGAATTGTTTCTTAGAACACTGAACAGATAAGACCCAACCGACACATGTCTGCTTACATACAGGTTGTTCATAAAACCAATTTACATGATAATTATGACATTTGATATGAAAATAATAATTATTAAATGAATTAAAAACTTTAAATAAAAACAGCTATACCTAACTAAAAATTAAATATAAAAAATTAATATCAAAATTAGGTCCCCTCGGGATGGTGCCCATTACGCAGGCAGCATTCCCGCGCTGGATTGCGATGGCAATTCTTTGCGCGAGAAAGCTGCCTGCGCGTGGTTCACCTGTCGAATAATAATAATATATTTTAAACATTTAACAAAAGGTTTCTAATCTCTGTAGCCTACATTTTATCTCGCTCTCGCAATGTATTTCGCTCTCGCAATAAAATCGCTGTTACTATCACTTGTCAATGTAATTCACAAAGAGTCTTATTTGCATCGACTGGTTTAACATGACCCCGAGATCCGTATAACAACTAAGCGTAAACTATATTTTTATACTAACGCCAACGCGGGACTGGGTGGCGATTGCACCTATAACTCAGTTGGCTAGAGCGACTGGCCGCGAGTGCCGGGAGGTCGCAGGTTCGAATCTTGCTCGGTGCCTAAATTTTTCAAATTTTCCTTTATTCTAAACTTTGGGTATGGGATGGCGCATCGCAACTAACGATTCTCTATATGATTTGAGACGTTAAAAATCAAAATCAGAATCAAACATTTATTTTACAAATAGGCCGCAAAGGCACTTTACATGTCAAAATATTAATTTACAGTTCAAGAAGGAATAATAATTTCGAGTTAACAATTATAACAAACTTAATGTCATACATGTTAGTGTCGTTAATGAAGCATGAGTCTTCTGGTAGATGTCGCTGTACGCCTCCCTTAAGGCGTTTGTATAAAAATATAGTTTACGTTAGCAGCGGTACTGCTTAATACGAAGGAACGGTTGATGAAATTGGGACTGGGTGGCGATTGCACCTATAGCTCAGTTGCCTAGAGCGACTGGCCGCGAGTGCCGGGAGGTCGCAGGTTCGAATCCTGCTCGGTGCCTAAATTTTTCAATTTTTCCTTTATTCTAAACCGGTATCGAATTGGGATTCCGAAAATAACTTCCTTTTTTATACTATTTAAAAAACACTCGCGCATATTTTTTTATAATCAATTTGAGCTATATCTATTCATCTCCTTTTAGTAATGGTTAAATCATAACCAAGTGAATAATGATATATGTGGGTCATTCTACTATTTCATGACCAGTTTTCTATTACAAAAAGAAATCTATTATATGTTTTGAATTAGTGTACAAAAATAGGATTTCGAAATAGTATCTGAACCTAATAAAAGCGATTTTTTAGTTAAAAATACTTAAATATTAACATATTGCTGTAAAAGGTGGGTAACATGAGTGGTAAAAATCATTTTTTCATACAAATGGTGAGACATCCAAGGATCACTGAGTAACTCGATTTATGGACATTAGGTGTGGCTCGTTAACTACCAAAACTATCGGCAGCGATACTATATAATTAAACTTCTTTGAAATGGGTCATACGCTGATTTAGGTTCGCGTCTTTTCTGTGGACATACCAAAATTTAAGGGCTACAAAGCTTAATTTTGGATTGGACCAGTAACCCGCATAAACAGTGTCTTCGTTTCTATAAATCCCTATACGAAAAACATAGCTAACATGCACATAAGCCATTAACTATTGACCACAGACGGGACGACTTTTGTTTCTTCAACTAAGTATGACCCAAATACGTGAGGTCCAAGTACTCCGAAATCTGCATTAAAAAAAGGGTTGAAAATTATAAATAAAATAAATAAATATTAGAGGTCAATCTTATACAAATCGAACTAGCCCCACAGTAAGCTCAAGAAGGCTTGTGTTATGGGTACTAGACGACGATATATTTAATAGATATAAATACTTAAATACAAAGAAAACATCCAAGACTCGGAAACAGATATTCATGCTAATCACACAAATATTTGCCCTGACCGGGATTCGAACCCAGGACCGTCAGCTTCACAGGCAGGTGCACTACCCACTAGGCTAAACCGGTCGTCAAAAAATGTGTATGTGGTCGTCAATTATGTACATGAAAAAGCAGAATGGCCCACGTAAAGCGATTTGCGATCGCCTGATAGTATCCATATTTTAGCTCATTACCGTAACCTCGCCGCATAGGGTGTGGCGACCTTTCCCAAATTGCTGACACTTGCAATACACCCTGTATATGTATACCCTACGCCAGCAATGATTTACTGCTTCGAAAGGTTCCGTATCTTACGGATATTGGCCCTACAAGCCTTCCTTTGATGTAATGGATCTATTTTTGGAGTGTTCCAAGGCAGTGTTTTACTCCATTAGCGTTCGTTTTCGCTGTTAACTTATTAATGCATTGTTAAACTCATTTATGCTATGATTGTGACTGTAAAAGGTTTTCTGATGTTGCTATCTATTTTTATTTATTTATTTAAGTATTTATTAAGGATCAACAGATAATACACCATACATGCGTGGATAACTTAGGTAATATTTTAAGTTGATGCTTATCCAATTAAAGATAACCACAACTTATTCCAGTATCTTAGAACATACTAATATAAATAAATTTAGTATTTGGAGAAAACAGTGTGTATAATTTACCAATTAATAAGAACTTTTTGAATAATTTTTTTTAATCAAATTTAACAAAGGAGTTGAGCTTCTCTGTCCATTTATATTTAATGTTATTTTATTGGTTTTTTTAGAATTCCATACTCCTACAAGGTAAAAAATCCCAACTTACCCTGGAAAGGCCCAAGCTATTTTTAGGACAATTGTAATTACGACCCAATGTCCTAATAAAGATCATAATATATGTAACATAATATATTGAATTTAATGGGTTCCAAAAAAGGGTTGAAATCTAATTATAAAAATTGAGAAATTGGGCTGTTCTTAGGGCTGAATTTTTTGGTCCTAAATTTAGGCCACTTACTAGGCTATATATAGGATTTCTTCTTCGGCTATCGTTAATACCCTTTTTTAATCAAGTGGGTTCAAAAAATCAAAATCAAACATTTATTCTGCAAATAGGCCATACGGGCACTTTTACATGTCAAAATATTAATTTACAATTTAAGAAAGTCTGACTATAATAAGTAATACATTTTTCATGTATATTAATTTACAGTTCATTAAAGAATAATAATTTCGAGTTTACAATTATAACAAAATTAATGTCATAGGTTTCAAGTTGACATTAAAATAATATCTATTATATGTCGGTCTGAAATACCTGAACTCTGAAAAAAATCAAACTTTCTACTCTCAGTTTTACAAAGATTCGTTTGATACTGAAAATGGGTTTCCCTCAGGATGCAACTATAATGGAATAACGTTATTTTTATTTATTTATTTAATTTTTATTACACAAAAGAAACCTTACAAAAGGCGAACTTAATACCATATGGCATTCTCTACCAGTCAACCTTAAGGTGAAGCAGAAAAAGTTGGTGGTGCAAGTAAAAACTAAAGAACCTATGAGGATGATAATATTTTATATATTCAATTAATTATGTATTAAGCAGTACCGCTGCTAACGTAAACTACAAATCACTACATAGTATAAAACAAAGTCGCTTTCTCTGTCCCTGTGCCCCTATATCCCTATGTATGCTTAAATCTTTAAAACTACGCAACGGATTTTGATGCGGTTTTTTTTCAAAGATAGAGTGACTCGAGGGGAAGGTTTATATGTAATACATGCATCAGCATTGTACCCGTGCGAAGCCGGGGCGGGTCGCTAGTTTAGAAATAAAGGAAAAATAGAAAAATTTAGGCACCGAGCAGGATTTGAACCTGCGACCTCCCGGCACTCGCGGCCAGTCGCTCTAGCCAACTGAGCTATAGGTGCAACCGCCACCCGGCTCGAAATTCCTCATTAATTCTTTATTTATACAAACGCCTTAAGCCTGCTCGGTGCCTAAATTTTTAAATTTTTCCTTTATTTCTACACTTGTGTTTGTTGACGACCGGTTTAGCCTAGTAGGTAGTGCACCTGCCTGTGAAGCTGACGGTCCTGGGTTCGGATCCCGGTCAGGGCAAATATTTGTGTGATGAGCATGAATTGTTTCTGAGTCTTGGATGTTTTCTATGTATTTAAGTATTTATATCTATGAAATATATCGTCGTCTAGTACCCATAACACAAGCCTTCTTGAGCTTACTGTGGGGCTAGTTCGATTTGTGTAAGATTGTCCTCTAATATTTATTTCTTTGTATTTTATATATTGTTCTCAAGGATCCCTAAACAATTATATGTAAAGGCACTGACGCAACAGATCCTATCGGTCCATTGAATATCATCCTTTTACTATTACGGCTTGCCAATGACGCGTGTAAGGGTCAAAGATCGAAATCATCTACACGAAACCCTTTTAAAAACGGGTTTTATTCAGCTTGACTTATTATATTGTTACTTGTGTGGGTCAAATCTACTTATTATGTAAATAAAATGCTTACTATTTTATTTGTCATCAGGCGTCATACTCGTGATCGGGTGCTGTTTGTGGAGTCCGGTCTGTTCATGCTTGCTAGGACATAGTGACTACGTTAATACTAGTGTCTTTTTATAGGGGATTGACGAGAGACATCATCCTGTTGTGGATTCGTTTTTATTATCAGTGACTTAGGAACCATATACATCTGTAACAATATTAAATTAATTTTAATTTTGACGCTCAGAGACCATGTACATCTCATATTATATTAATTTCATTATACTCCTTGTTTAATCTTGAGACCTTACACATCTCTAACTTTACTGATGTTGTAATATTTGTAGTAGATAACTTTGCAAGTTTATCTTCACTGTATGACATTAATTTTGTTATAATTGTACCTCGAAATTATTATTCCTTCTTGAACTGTAAATTAATATTTTGACATGTAAAATTGCCCTTGTGGCCTATTTGCAGAATAAATGTTTGATTTTGAGTTTGAGTTTGTCGTATGACAATTTTTTTGACAGTTTTGTTGCTCCGTTTAGCACTACACAGGGGTCACGGTGGGTACTCCAATACTTTAGAGTTTTTTTTTATATAACGCCGGTGGCAAACAAGCGTACGGTACCTGATGGTAAGCGGCCACCGCAGCCTATAGACGCCCGCAACTCCAAAGGAGTCACGTTACGTAGAGTTTGCGCTCCAACCAATTTCACTGGAGCGCAAACTCTAAGAGTATTCCAGTGTTCCTAACCACACGCGTGGTCGTGTCGGAGATTTTCCCCTGTATTTTCCCCAGGCTATTCTCCAACCGCGCACTCTTATCGCTTTATTGGGCCCGGCCTATAAAGCCACAGTCAGGTTCAAAAAAAATGGTGGGTACTCCCTACGGACGTGGTGCAACCTCGACCTTTTGTCAAGTGAGTGGGCAACTTGACTGTTAGAAGTTCTCGAGCCGCCCGAAAGCCTTTAACTTGGCTTAACGACTGCTATCATAGACAGCAGCCGGGATCAACAACTTAACGTACCTTCCAAAGCACGGGAGCGCTCAGTCAATAACCACTCAAAGCGGTCACCCATCCAATAACTGACCTGGGCCGACGAGCGCTCTGTTTTAAACTTATATCCTTTTTGATTGATTGATTGATATTTATTGGTAAACATTCATATTTACAAGTCATTTACAGTCATTCATTTCCAAGTCATTACAAAATAGAAAATATATTTTTTACATTGCATGTAAAATTAACTATATAATTTTAAGTAAAAACATAATTATAGATTATGTACATAATTAATACCATTTTAATATAATGCCTGTATATTAATAGGCCAATGATCTGCGGACATCGAAAAACTCGTCGATAGTGTAGTGGACATAAGTATCGTACATGAGTTAGTCTGGAATAAACGTTCGTTTACTAAGGACGTGTCTTATAATTTCACACCTCATAGAGATCAACCTTAATACAATCTCCACACGATACTTATGCCCACTACAATAGTATAGCAAGTCATTTCTAGTAGCTTGGCCTTTGGTTTGTGGACAAATCCTAAACAAAATATTATTTGCTCCGCTCTAGTAATTTTTGTGCTTAATCACAATCAGCAAAAAAATTAAATTAGACATAAAAAGAAATTGTATTCAGTTAATTCACATTGGCTAAGTAGACCTTTCCCGAAAAATTCAGATTTTATTTGTAAGATAAAAAGAATTTGGGGAGATTCTAGTTTACTTAATTTAGATATTCTTAACCAAAATGCTTTTTTTTATACAAACGCCTTAAGGGAGGCGTACAGCGACATCTACCAGAAGACTTATGCTTCATTAACGGCACTAACGTTGCTCAGTTGGCTAGAGCGACTGGCCGCGAGTGCCGGGAGGTCGCAGGTTCGAATCCTGCTCGGTGCTTAAATTTTTCAATTTTTCCTTCATTCTAAATTTCAAAATGCTTTTTTGTTGTTTTCTTGGGATATATTAGGGATTAATTAAATTAGGGAACATTGAATTATAGAATTTCACCTGCAAGTAGTCATTTAAGTTTACTGACCTTAGGCATATTTTAATGTAATTTTAATGACATAAGCTCATAGAGTGACACTTAAGGCCAGGTTTTATAAAGATCCGTTAGACCAAATGTCAGATCAAATTTCAGTAACTCAGTACATTTTTTGACATAACAAACCGACATAAAGTCTGAGTGATGTTTATAAAACCGAGCCTAAGTAGACATAAAGACATTAGTTCATAAAGTTACGTAATTAGGCTGCTGGTCTCTGGAAAGGCAGTACTGCTCCTCTCCTGCGCATGTAATACTTACAATATCCTGTCAAGTGAGCAAAACTCTCCGAAATCAGTAAACTCCCAACATTTGATATCGATCCTTCCTAGGGAATGCTAACCAGTAAATTTGTTATTATTTGTTAAAAATAAACCAAAACCGGGAATTTATCGAAACATGTATTAGAAAATAAAAATCTATAAACTATTCAATTAATAGGTACATTAAGTTTCAGTCAGTACGTAAAACCGTCCGTAATTACCGTTTGGTAATTTACCGGTTAACCGGTTACTGAATTGGATTACTAATAAAATTTCTCCATGAATGGATGTTCCCTATTGTCGCTTTTGTAATTTTTTAGTTAACGTAAATAACATATAATTTCGCATAGTAATAATTCAAGCATCGACAAAAAATTATGAATGCTGTCCCATCTCTATTACGTTCACCGACGTTGTTCATGGTGTATATTTACAACCTTTGCGACGTGTGTGCGCGCCAATCAGAGTATTATAACCTAAGTAGGGAGCATGAGCAATGTGTGCGTGAGCCTAATGCTTACAATACCTACATATGTGGTTGCAACGCACACGCGTCAAACGCGGCGTCGCCGGTTCTGGAATAATTGCTACGGTGACGGCCAATTTCTTATATTTATATATCTATGTATTCCCGTAATCCTTAGGGTGAAGACACATCAGCATCGAAGCGCATTTTGTAATACAAAAATGCAATATTGTATGAAGATGCGTCCGCATCAATTCACCCTTCCGCAGCGATTCAGCTTCAGCATTAAATGCGTATAAGTGTAGCTATCCATTTAACATACTGAAGAATGCTTATTCACGATAAAGCACGAGAACGGCTGCTTAAGACGTGGAACTAGATGTTTGCGAATGAGAATACTTGATTACGCGTGAGACATAACGCTTGCGATTGATAACGGCTGCTTAAGCGTGAGCCGGGAAGCGCATGGGATGCGGTCCATTCATAACGGTTTTCAATTTCAACTGCGGCATAACGTATGCGATTCAATTCAATAGCACGCGATCGCCTTTAGCGGATAAAAGCATGCTATAGGATACTTTAGCTTTAAAAACGTGCGTTAGCTCCTTTAGCACCTGAACACATGTAACAGCATACTTTAACTTCCGGTGCGTATAGTGTGTCCAAAATCATCCAGCTAAATGCGATTCGATGCTGATATATGTCTTCACCCTTACCCGCCAAGTGAGGATTATATATCTATGCATTCCCTAATCCTTATCCAAGTGAGGAAGTTTCCGACACGGACTCCACACCAAGAGACGTAACGCACTGCGGTCAGTTGGGATCACACACAACCCTTAATTAATAGGAAAACACTTATTATGGCTTATTACGCATTTGTTCATGCTCATCTAAATTATGCACTGACTACTTGGGGGAATGCTGTTGGCATAAAAAGAGTGCTTAGATCGCAAAAAGATGTTATTAGAACCATATACAGTCGACGTAAAGGCACTTCAGCCAGAGAATACTTTATTAAAGGTCAGATTATGACGGTTGTATCGTTATTCATATTTAACAGTTTATTAGAAATCCATACTAGTAAAAATAATTTTAAAGCAATGAAAGACATTCATAATTACAACACACGCAATAAGGATAAACTATGCGTTCCTGAAAGAAATCATGTCAAAACATTTAAGCAGGGCATCTCTTTAAAAATTACATTGTACAACCTACTACCGTCCCACATCAGAAATTTAACATATTTAAAATTTAAAAGCAAACTAAAAAGATTCTTCCAATGTAACCCATTTCAAAATGATTTCCTCTTATTAAGGCGCGTAATAGAGTGAAATACCACATTTTGGTCGAGTTCAAAGGCCTAAAACTCAAAACTGGCCCGAAATATAGGTCTCGAAAAGTTATACTTGAAGAATTGATATGTCCTCTTCAATCTGGGCGATGGAAATTGCAACACGCCTAGATTGTCCTAACAAAAAAGAAATATCAAATAAGGCATTTTTCAACCTTTTAAATCGCTACTGCTCACTATCTAGACATGTTTTTGACACGGGATATTCAGAAAATAAAACTTAATTCAGTTTTTCATAATCTGTGCGACGGATATTGTAAAATAATCATTACTTTTGTCAAAAACCTAGAATAACTACCACACCGTCATAAAAGTTGGGGCGGATACGTGCGCGGGCGACGGGCGGCAGTCTGCCACCGGCTCTCGGACGGGAAGGCTGTGTCGCTTTGCGCGCGACGCTAAAATATAAGAGTTCGGTTCTGAGACAATATACCTACTTAACTATTTTATATATTTAATTACTTCAAACATTCCTACGTATTTAGAAAATAATAATATAAAAAATACATACACCCATACAAAAAATCTGCAAAAACCTGTTACAGCGGGGGGGCGCGGGTAGTGCGGCGGGAAAGGCTAAGCCACGCCCCAACGCGCAAGGTCGTTCGCGGGTATAGGCGCCTTAATCAAATAATTGTATACTAGGACTTATTTACGTTCTTACTATGCTAAGGTAGTTTTATGTTATTAATGTTATGATATAATGGTACTCAATAGATATTACATGTAATATGACTTGCTAAATGTAACGTACTTTGTTAATTGGCCAAATAAATGAACTTGAACTTGAACAAAGTATTAAAAACCGCTGTCGCTACCGCCGCCGCTCGTAGTTTGGCTAGGCCGAGCAGAATCGCTCAGCGTTCCTCGAGTCTCCTCTGTCTTCGTAAAAGGGTCGGTTATTGAAATACCTTATCCATATCTATAAATTTACCGCCTAATATTTCGTAATTAAGTTCAGATGTTCACGAAGGGCTCAGGGAAGTGGCTCGATTTATGTTCATTCAATTACGAGTATTTCAGTCCCTTGTCTTTAAATAGCATACCTTTGAAGCTTTGAGGCGCCCACTCAATATAGGAATTCGTACAGTCAAAGTAATATGTATATATGTGTACGTTCCCTAAGTCAAGAATATGTGTAAGATTTTTTTAACCTGACTGTGGCTTTTTAGGCTGGACCCAATAAAGCGAGGAGTGCGTGTGTGGAGAGTGGGCGCAAATCCAGGGGAAACCTCCGATACGACCACGCAGGCGGTTTAAACATTGGATTTTTTTTTAACCAGACTGTGGCTTTATAGGCCGGACCCAATAAAGCGAGGAGTGCGTGGTTGGAGAGTGAGCGAAAAAAAAAAAAAAAATTAGTGGCCAATTTTACACAAATCGAACTAGCCCCACAGTAAGCTCAAGAAGGCTTGTGTTATGGGTACTAGACGACGATATATTTAATAGATATAAATACTTAAATACATAGAAAACATCCAAGACTCAGAAACAAATATTCATGCTCATCACACAAATATTTGCCCTGACCGGGATTCGAACCCAGGACCGTCAGCTTCACAGGCAGGTGCACTACCCACTAGTCTAAACCGGTCGTCAAGAAAATTCAGGGGAAACCTTCGATACGATCACGCGGGCATTTTAAACACTGGAACACACTAAGAGTTTGCACTCCAGTGAGATTGGTAGAGCGGTTTCAACCAAATCTGAAGTGAATGGAATCAAGCTACTATAATAAATATTTTTGGACACTCTTACATAGATCACAAACTATGCAAAGCTTGTAGTATGGGTACCAAGTGAAGATATAGAAAGAAAGAAAGAAAACACATTTATTTGGTGTACACACAGATAAAAAGAAGATGTTACAAATTAGAAGTGGGTATACACCAAAAAGGTTGTCGCTCAGCATGTGCCACGACTGATGTGTCGTGACGCTGATATTCAGGACAACCAAAAAATATATATACTAGTCTTAACCTAAATAATATATAATGGATCGCTCTTAATAACACAGCTCAAATAACGTTTATATTGTATGGCAACACTAAAACAAACAAAATACACATACTTATACACATACTACTTATATACATACTTATATGTATAAATAGATACTTAAATACATAGAAAACATCCAAGACTAAACACAAATAAATGCCCTGACCGGGATCCGAACCCGGGACCTCCAGCTTCGAAGGCAGGGTCACTACCAACTAGGCTAAAGCGGTCGTCAAACAGCTACTGGGAGCTTTCTCGCTGGTTTGCTAAGGATGTGACGTTTGGAGTGGGTTGGAGAGTAGCCTGGGGAAAATCAAGGGGAAAACCTCCGGCACGACCACGCGTGTGGTTTGGGACACTGGAACACTCTTAAGAGATTGCGCTCCACTGATTGGTTGAGCGGTTTCAACCGAATCTGAGGTGTGAGTGGAATCGAGCTACTGGGAGAGCACTAAACGTAGCCTAGCTGAGAAGAGTCCAGCAAGAAACTCAGCTATGCCCGAGCTGGGTCGAACTGACTACGTATATGAGGCGGTACTGGGACGAATATCTGTACTCGCTTAAACTTATCATCATCATTTCAGCCGAAAGACGTCCACTGCTGAACATAGGCCTCCCCCAAGGCTCGCCATTTAGACCGGTCCTGTGCCGTTCGTTTCCACCGGATTCCCGCGACCTTCACCAGGTCATCACTCCACCTTGTCGGAGGCCTACCGACAGCTCGTCTTTTCGTTAAACTTATCATTAGAATCATATTCATATAGGTATTTTGTCATTACGTGTAACGTAATCATAACATAACGTATCGATTACGTAATCATAATAATGACTTCATGTAAATTGACATACTATTACAATTGATAATGTAATCTTATTATGAAATAGATGCATTGGCTCATTCATTGTATGCGTTAGTTATTTTGATGTTGATTGAAATACTTCTAACAACCGGCCAAGTGCGTGTCGGATGACGCACAATGAAGTGTTCCGTACAAACACCTACTAGTCTACATTTAAAACCACAATACATTGAACCTAAGAAGGTCGTATCTTCATAGACCCTTTTTTTATTTTTTTATTTTTTTGGGACGGTTGGTGAATTTGGAACTGGGTAGCAATTGCACCTATAGCTCAGTTGGCTAGAGCGACTGGCCGCGAGTGCCGGGAGGTCGCAGGTTCGAATCCTGCTCGGTGCCTAAATTTTTCAATTTTTCCTTCATTCTAAATTCTAATTTTAAGACCCTTTGTTTGAGATAGACGGTTTTCCACTCAAACACCGTAAAAACTCTTGTTCAAATCGAAAATCGTTGAAAGTATTAATGCACACCACCTCAATTTTTTTCAGAATTTTAAATTTCATAGTTTGGAATTATTTTATCAAGATGGGGTCGGCAACACGCCTGTTTTTTCCTGGACTCTTCTTAGCTAGGCTAGGTTGAGTTAACCAGCGACAAATCTCCCAGTAACTCAATTCCACTCACACCTCAGCTTCGGTTGAAACCGCTCTACCAATCTCACTGGAGCGCAAACTCTTAGAGTATTCTAGTGTTCAAAACCACCCGCGTGGTCGTGTCTGAGGTTTTACCCTGGATTTTCCCCAGGCTACTCTCCAACCGCGCACTCCTATCGCTTTATTGGCTGCGGCTGTAAAGCCACAGTCAAGTTAAAAAAAAAACGAATGTAAAATAAACAATACTTTATCAATAAACTATTTAGGGCCGATTTTTCAATTACCAGGTAAAAGTATACGTCAGATAAATGTTATCTCTGACCTTTTCTTAATTGACATTAGAAAGTGACACTGATAATTGTAACTGACGGATAATTTTATCTGGCTATCGTAAAATCGACCCTCAGGTAAGAATGAAATCAAATACCTATATAGCTAGGCAATATTTTATACGAACGCCTTAAGGGAGGCGTACAGCGACATCTGAAATGAAATGAAATGAAATCATTTATTCTTCAATTTAGGCATGTTACATGCACTTATGAATGTCAAAAAACTACCACCGGTTCATAAAATTAACCTCTGCCTCGAGAAGAACCGGCGTAAGAAACTCGGCGAGGTGTCATTTTTTCAAAACAATATACAATGTATATAAAATAACAGTAAAAAAAGTACAAAATTCAAATGCTACCTACAGTATCAACATACATACATATTTTTTAATACTAAGGACAACATATTTCTGTGTTAGATTACTTGTGCGGGACGCTATCACTGCCAAACATCCCTATCCATGATGTAATCGTTTATTTTATAATATGCTTTTGAAATAAGTGTCTGTTTCACAACAGATTTAAATTTAGAATCCGTAAGTTCAGTAATGTGTCTTGGAATTTTATTGTAGAATTTTATACAATTTCCCAAGAACGACTTTCTACCAGAAGAATCTACCAGAAGACTCATGCTTCAATAAGGGCACTAACGTCTCAAATCATATTGAGGAATCATATTGATATGTAAGGCGTTTGTATAAAATATAGTTTACGTTAGCAGCGGTACTGCTTAATACGAAGGAACGGTTGATGAATTTGGGACTGGGTGGCGATTGCACCTATAGCTCTGTTGGCTAGAGCGACTGGCCGCGAGTGCCGGGAGGTCGCAGGTTCGAATCCTGCTCGGTGCCTAAATTTTTCAATTTTTCCTCTATTCTAAACTAGCGACCCGCCCCGGCTTCGCACGGGTGCAATGCTGATGCATGTATTATACATATAAACCTTCCCCTTGAGGTCACTCAATCTATTAAAAAAAAACTGCGTCAAAATCCGTTGCTTAGTTTTAAAGATTTAAGCATACATCCCACAGTCCCTGAAGTCGAAAGTCTTCGACCAGTCCGTGTTGCCAGTGATGACTTATGCAACTGAAACGTGGCCGCTGAATGTGGGCCTCTTAAATAAGCTCAGAGTTGCTCAGCGTGCGATCGAGAGAGCTATGCTTGGAGTTTCTCTGCGGGACATGATCCGAAACTCGGAGATCCGCAGAAGAACGAGGGTTACCGACATAGCTCAGAGAATCTGCATGTTGAAGTGGCAGTGGGCGGGCCACATTGCTCGTAGAACCGATAACCGTTGGGGAAGAAAGGTTCTCGAGTGGCGGCCTCGCACGGGAAGACGGAGCGTTGGACGGCCTCTCACTAGGTGGACTGATGACTTGGTCAAGGCAGCGGGGAGTCGCTGGATGCGGGTGGCTCGCGACCGTGTGCTGTGGCGCTCCTTGGGGGAGGCCTATATCCAGCAGTGGATGTCTTCCAGCTGAATGATGATGATGATGATGAAGCATACATAGGGATATAGTGGACAGAGAAAGCGACTTTGTTTTATACTATGTAGTGATATAGCTAGGCAATATCTAATAATGAACCACCAGTAAGTTCCTGTTATTATGACATTCGTATTTGTAGCCAGCGTTTGATTTGTCGGCAATAACTCCTTATCTAATAAAGTTTATATCATAAAGTGCGACATAAACGGAGGCAAACGTGACCCGATAAAGCCTTTACCAATGTTAGCGCTCACGTGCGTTATATAAAAACAATCCAAGACTATAGATGCACTTAGAAAGATAGAAGTGTGACTTTATGTATACAGGGTGTTACAAAATGGTATATGAAGCGCTTAAATAATCGGTATCGAATTGCGATTCCGAAACACACATCCTATAATTCATAATTCATTTATTTTGTAATCACTATAATTCATAACTCATGTATTTGTTTGTAAAACATAGATACATATGGTGTTACAAGTATTTGATGAGAATCACTATGTTCCCTTCCCTACAATACAATACAATACAATACAAATACTCTTTATTGCACGCCTCAATCAAAGGATACAGTACAATGAGAAGAGGGGTACAATGAGAACAACAGGCGGTCTTATCACTAAAGAGCGATTTCTTCCAGACAACCTTAGGGTAGCGGAAATGAAATCTAATCAGAACGATTCACAGCAGGTGGTGCAGAGTTAATACATATGAAGCCTACTAATAATTACAACAATAACATTTTATCATTTATTCCCTATTAGTCTTAGAAAACTTATAAAAAATACACTTATAAAAAAATACCACATTATAAATATTTCTAAAATGGGGGCTCCCCTAGTAGGAAAATTACTACTAAAAATTGGCCCCACCGTACTATGTTAAGGGCGAGGTCATCTATCGGCATTTCTTTGACTTGTGCCGCTATGACCTACGAAATATATAAGTTCATAAAGCAAGCCGTCAAACATACCACCAGTGAAGTCGGACCTCTATTTACGCCTAGTTATATGGATCGAGGGGTCTAGTTAAACTGTCCCAGGCAAATCGAGACTCATTGTTAATTACATTGGCAATGAGAGTAGCCAGCCCAGCGCTTTTTATTGCGAGAGCGAGAAACATCATTGCGAGAGCGAGATAAAACTTACGCGACGGGGGTTATCAATCGTTTGTGGGTGGATCAACTTTTTTGTGTTGTTATATTGACCCGTTGTCCAAGGGACACTAGTGGTGCAGATTGTTCAAAAAAATGTTATATTAAGTTCTACTAACATGCTTAGTAGATGGACCATTATGGACAAAGCTTATGAGTACCACAAATACATATGTTTGATAAACAAAAATAGCTTAAAATCACGATTGTATTCGAATTGTGTCCCCTGGAAAACTAGATGTAACTACGGCAACGAGTAGCACTAAAAAGTTGATTGACCCTTGTAAAATGTTTTAAGTGTATTAATTTTGTATGCACGAGTTTTTTTCAATAGCATAAAAAAGGTAGTGATTGTCTGAATCGCAATTCGATACCGATTATTGCATTCGCAAGCGCTTCATATACCATTTTTGTAACAACCTGTATATCATAACAACACACATTTGAGATTAACAGGTGAAGAGCATACTTGGGCCGACCACCCGGACGCCCTGCGAGTCATCCCAGATGGTCTAGGACATGCCGTATCCAGGGACCGATACCGGTATTTTTAAAAAACCCTGAATTAGCCCAATATTTTGGATTATTTTTTGCTCTTTACGTAGGGCTGAATCATGTAGGTAATAACGTCGTATTATTATATTGTCCCATTAAAAACGAAATAATGAACCGGTGACCGTAATAATACCGGTATTTTTCTACGGAAAAAATACCGGTATCCGATCCCTGGTCGTATCTCGATTGACTCGGCAATTGCTGTCTCATGCGAATTAGAAAGAGGAGTAGATAGACAGGTTAAGAGAGAATAAAAATAATATTATTGTACACATAGCCATTGCCGCCGGCGGGGACGCCCACCGCGCGATCGCGACAACACAGACACATATAGTCCCTATTCGTGGTACTGCCGCATATCGGGTAGAGTCAGTCCGACTCAGGTCGGGCCTAGCTGAGTTTCTTGCTGAACTCTTCTCAGCTAGGCTAGGTTTAGTGAGCTAGCGACAAAAATCCCATTAGGTCGATTCCACTCACACCTCAGATTTTGAAGCCGCTCAACCAATCTCAATCGAGCGTAAACGCTTAGAGTATTCCAGTAATCAAAACCATCCGCGTGGTCTTGTCGGAGGTTTTCCCCTGGATTTTCCCCAGGTTACCCTCCAACCACGCACTCCTATCGCTTTATTGGGCCCGGCCTATAAAGCCACAGTCAGGTTCAAAAAAAAACCCCGCCCGCGTGGTCGTGTCGGAGGTTTCTTTTGGCCCGGTCTATAATGCTATAGTCAGGCACAAAAAAAACTGCGCTCCGTATGCGGAGCGGTGGCTTAAGAGTCCTTATCAGTTAAAAAACGCTCATCTATTTACGCCATTTTCCGTTTGAATTGACACGTATCTTGATATTTTCTCAATGTTACTATCTAGAACAGCACTATTGCGACCTATGTCATAGACTTTTTATTTAGAAATATCGTTTCAAACATCACTCCACGACTATTTTCAAGTTAAAAAATTGTTTTTTCCGCTTAAATTCTACTACACATTATAAATTCAAAAAATGGCTACGTTACTATCTAAAATTTTAATAAAATTATCGTAGCCTTTAATAACTTACCAATAAAGTTATTAAAGGCTACGATAAAAATTTATCAATAATTTTGTCATAATTTGAAATCAAACACAATCTAAGAGAGTTTATGTCAAGGCCAACTAACTAGGGCCTGATAATTACTTACTTGAGAATTTAAAATATACCTATTGTGTTAAACAGGTAAGCATGTTTACCTCTAAACCAATCTGTTTGTGTCAAAGTGTGCAATAAACTGTATTGTATCGTATTAACTGGTAGTAATAATAAGAATGTGAAAATTATTGTAAAAATGACATGTAAAATTACTTATAATTTTATGAATAAATATCTCAATCTGCATCTCAATCTCTCTCAAAACATTTTAAAACTTATAAGGCCTCTTAAGGCCTAGATTTCTGTATTATTCAAATCCTAACCTAACATACTGTCACTGTCAACCTGCGCGTAAACGTGTAAAATGCAATTACTCGTCGCTCCGACCGGGTTAGCTCGCATTAAGTTCCGCAGAGAGCTTTCATTGTTCCGTGCCTGGGATTCACGAGAATTCGTGGAAGCGACGCGATCATTCGTCCAATATTCCGCAGTGTCTTAACAGTCCTTATCAGTTAAAAAACGCTCATCAAAATGACGAATTTCTGTTTGATTTGCCAAGTATAACGACATTTTCTCAGTGTTACTATCTAGAACAGGACTAGTGCGACGTAATGTCATTTTTAAATGTATTTTTTGGATTTTTCATTAAGAAATATCGTTTCAAACATCACTCCAAATCTACCATTTTCAAGCTAAAAACTGAGTTTCTCCGCTTAAATTCAAATACACACAATAAAATCAAAACATGGCTATGTTACTATCTAAAACTTTAATAAGATTATCGTAGCTTTTAATAACCTTATTGGTCTTATCAATACTTTTATCATAATTTGAAATAGAAACATTTTAAAACTTATAAGGCGTCTAAGACGAAAATCTTTGATCAGTGTGTGTTGCCAGTGATACATATGGTACGGACACGTGGTCGCTCACCATGGGCCTTATAAGGCTCAAAGTCACTCAGAGGGCAATGCAGAGGGCTATGCTGGGAGTTTCTGTGCGTGATCGCATCAGAAATGAGGCCATCCGTAGCAGAACCAAAGTAACCGATATAGCCTTTCGAATCGCTAAACTTAAGTGGCAGTGGGCGGGGCACATTGCACTAGGAACCGGCCGTTGGGGCCGGAAGGTTCTCGAGTGGCGACCACGGACCAGAAGGCGCAGCGTGGGTAGGCCCCCCATGACGTGGACTGATGACCTGGTGAAGGTCGCGGGAGTCCGCTGGATGCGGGTGGCGCAGGACCGGTTATTGTGGCACTCTTTGGGGCCGGCCTATGTCCAGCAGTGGACGTCTATCGGCTGATATGATGATGATGATAATGCGAACAGAAATCCTATGCGGGATTAGTCAAATGACTAACATAATGCTTGCTGATAGCAAGGTACGTTCTATATAATTTTTTATAGTACATTGTGGCTCAAGGGAGAAAAATGTTATATTTAGGAGGGCGGTTTATTGAATCCTGAGTGAAGCGAAAGATTCTACAATGGATTATTGAAAACAGAGAGGGATTTCAAAATAGAATTTTGAGCGAAACGAGGGATTTCAAAATAGAATCTTGAGCGAAGCGAGGGATTTAAATGTTTACGCCCAAGACGGAAAAATATAAGACTACTTTTCACATCTAATATGAGAATTGCATTGTTGCCCTAAAATCGGGGAGGAAAAGTACGACTGATCTCTTATGCAAGGGCGACAATGACTCTTTTCTGTATAGCAGGTGTGAAATAGTAGATTGTTAACCAAGGGTTGAAAATGAACCAATCCATCCCCGATATTTTGGCCCAAATAGTTCAAGGGTGAAATGGGTGCTTTCACCCGAGTTAAACACTCTACTTTTCATTTCGACTATGAGGAAAATAAATGAGAAATAAAAGTGGATTCAGTAATAAAAACATGCGCTGCAGCAACCAGTAGCCGGCGCCGCCGCGCCCCGCGGCGTAAAGAAGCCGTCGTCTCCCGGCAAGAAAATTAAACAATAGCATTCTTCTGTTATGATCCCGGGGATCCCAGGGATCGGTAGACGATATGTAAAAAAAAATCCACCTTAGGTCGGAAAAGCAACTTTCAACCTGCAGGCGAATCACGTAACTTTATGTACTAACGGTAGATAGATTTTACTGTCAATTTTGAAGCATAAATGTATGAGGTGACAATTAAAATTTGACATTAAAATCTATCTAACGGTAGTACAAAAGTTACGTGATTACCCCGCTGGGCTACTTACGAAAATGAACTTTCCGGGGATGAGAGATGAAAATAAATAATCATGTTTCCTCTCTACCTCTCTCCTTTTATCGCTTAGAACGACACATCAGTCGTGGCACGTGCTGAGCGACAACCTTCTTGGTGTATACCCACTTCTAAATTGTAATATCTTCTTTTTATCTGTATGTACACCAAATCAGGGGTAACAGATGTGGTTTTATCGGAACCGGAACCGGAACCAGAAGTTGTAAATTCGGTATATCGGAACCAGAACCGGAATCGGAGCCGGACCTGAAAACGGATGCGGAACCGAATGCGGAGCCCGAGTGAAAGATGGATAAGATGTAAAGGGCAGGGCAGGCCTCATCATCATCATCATCAGCCTGTGTCAGTCCACTGCTGGACATAGGCCTCTCCCATGGCACGCCACTGAGCTCGGTCTTCAGCTCTTCTCCTCCAATCCCTGCCCACTGCCTTTCGAATATCATCGCCCCATCTAGTTACAGGGCGTCCTACACTACGTTTGCCGACACGCGGTCTCCACTCAAGAACCAGTCTGCCCCAACGGCCATCGGTTCTGCGACATATTATTATGTGACCTGCCCACTGCCACTTCAGCTTACTAATTCGCTGAGCTATGTCGGTAACCTTTGTTCTCTGACGAATAACTTCGTTCAGCAGGCAGGTCTAAGACTATTCTAAATAAAAATTATAAACCTGTTTGTTTTTGATGTACGCCGCTCACTTCTCCCCGCTGTGCTCCTTTGACATCCGATATAAAATCCGTTTTAAAAATAACAGAACCGGAACCGAAGCGGATGTTTAAAAACAATCGGAAGTTCCGACTTAACGGAACCGGAACCGGAGCTCTTTTACATAAAAGAAAGAAAGAAAAAACATTTATTCGTGGCACAGACACAGTACAAATTAACATAACACCAAAAGCCCTGCACCAAATAAACGTTTTTTCTCTCTTTCTTTCTTTCTAAAAGCGCATCCAGTATACCTACTTCTCTAATCAAAACAATGCGCCAATCTGTCTGCTGCAATAAGGACGGAAGACAACAATTTTGCCACCGACGATCGCCCTCCGTTCAAAATCATACTTTATTTCCGACCCCTTAAGGTCTCTATTCACTTAACAGCTTCTCCGAACACGTCTGTGCAATGCACGTCAAAGAGAATTAAGATTTATGAGCTGAAGTTACGGTTTGTTTTAATTTGTGCGTTACTTTGTCCACGTTTTAGTGTCCATCTGGACCGTTTTAAGTATCGAGTGGGAAGTGGCTGCTGTAGTATTGCAGATTTAAAATTAGAAACATTGAAAAAAATCGGCCAAGTTTGAGTCTGGCGCTTGCTGAGCGTTTCATGAGATTGGGGGAGAAAAGGAGAAAAACTATGTTAGGACCTTATATGATTATGCCGTTTAGGAATCTAAATAACATAAAAGGAGGCAAACGAGGAAGGGAAAATCAAGGAAAAACTACATGAAACAAATACA
Source organism: Epiblema foenella (assembly GCA_963556455.1). Taxonomy (NCBI): domain Eukaryota; kingdom Metazoa; phylum Arthropoda; class Insecta; order Lepidoptera; family Tortricidae; genus Epiblema; species Epiblema foenella. The sequence continues at coordinate 2,297,110 of OY747118.1, forward strand.
GTAAGAAAACCCGCGCACGTCGGGTTCCGCACCATTATCTATAAAAAATGGCAAAAAATCACGTTTATAAAATTGTATGGGAGCCCCTTTAAATATTTATTTTATTCTGTTTTCTCAGTATTTGTTGTTGCAGCGGCAACAGAAATACATCATCTGTGAAAATTTCAACCAAAATCAAAATCAAACATTTATTCTGCAAATAGGCCACAAGGGCACTTTTACATGTCAAAATATTAATTTACAATTTAAGAAAGTCTGACTATAATAAGTAATACATTTTTCATGTCAAAATATTAATTTACAGTTCAAGAAGGAATAATAATTTCGAGTTTACAATTATAACAAAATTAATGTCATACAGTGAAGATAAACTTGCAAAGTTATCTATTACAAATATTACAACATCAGTAAAGTTAGAGATGTATAAGGTCTCAAGATTAAACAAGGAGTATAATGAAATTAATATAATATCCCAGAGATGTACATGGATGGTCATGGATGGAGCGTCAAAATTAAAATTAATTTAATATTGTTAGAGATGTATATGGTCTCCAAGTCACTGATAATAAAAACGAATCCACAACAGGATGATGTCTCTCGTCAATCCCCTTTAAAAAGACACTAGTATTAACGTAGTCACTATGTCCTAGCAAGCATGAACAGACCGTCTAACTATCAACAACAACTGTCTAACTATCACGGTTCATGAGATACAGCCTGGTGACAGACGGACGGACAGCGAAGTCTTAGTAATAGGGTCCCGTTTTACCCTTTGGATACCGAACCCTAAAAAAGCAGTCATGTAAAATCAAAAGAGGCAGCTTAATTATTAAATTAAACAAATTCTTATCAAAATTATTAAAAAACAGTTTCGAAAAATAAACTTTTTTTTTTATTCAAAAGTATTTTACTTATTTATTCTTTATTGCACAAAAAGAAATCTTAACGTACAAAAGGAGGACTTAATGCCATGAGGCATTCTCTACCAGTCAACCTCAACTAAATAAAAAGTAAAATAGAATCATCATCCTCTTAGCGTCATCGCAGCACAAAAGGATGTTCAGAGTCCGCTACCTAATCCCAAGATTTGGCGTAGGCACTAGTTTTTACGGAAGCCATCTGACCTTCCAACCCGAGGGGAAACCAGAGCTTATTGAAATGTGTGAGTGGGCAACTTTTTCAAATGGCACCATTTTTTTTGTCAATTATTTAGGTAATCTTTGCTTTCTGCACCCATTTGGCAAGTCGCAAAAACCACGATATCATACGATACGAGTATAATATAATATCTAAACTCAAAATTTATTAGTATCCAAATTATTATCCGAAAGATAGAAGACATAAAACTATGCCAAATGGTGAAAATCCCATTAAAATGTCTCAGTAACTAACGAAGCTATAACTGTTAAAATGTTTTTAATTAGAGAGAGAAGGCGCTACAAATCAGTGACGTCACTGAACTAAAGCAGGATAGTAAATGACGATCGTTCAATTCAGGGCTGCTACCGCGAACGAAATTTTCCCTCTCTGTCGCACTTGCAAGTTTGCACATAAGTGCGACAGAGAAGGAAAACTTCGTTTGTGGTTCGCGGTAGCACTCCCGAGGTGCGTTTTGCGAAAAAGGGACAGAACATGCCCCTACTTAAAATTTTGAAGACTTATAATCATATAATTATTTATTCTTTTGAGTTCGTCATTCCACTTTTTAATGACCAGTTTTCTCTAACAAAAAAAAACTATGGCATGTATTGAATTAGTGCACTAAACTAGGTTTTCGAAATAGTACCTGAAACTAATAAAAGGAATTTATAGGTAAAAATACTTAAATATTAATATTGATTATGCCGTGTAAATAGGCAATTTTTACTATGCGGAAAGTGTTAGCGAAATGTGGCAGAAGGTTACGCCGCAGTATAATTTGACTAACGCAAGATAGAAAATTGAATTTAGGGCTTGGAAACTGCTTACCTGGGTTTTGATGCAGCTTCCGTGGTGTCTGTTGTAGTATCCCGGTGGCTGGTGGTGGCTGGTTTTATGATCAGACGACTATTGCGGGTGATTGTTATTATAAGCGGGAAGCGGAAGAATAATATGCGGCAATATTAAGGTTAATTTGCGGAAATGTTATATATAATAGTAACGTCGATGGCGGTTGCTTAGTTATAATTTTCCAACTGATTTTTACTTGTGTCATTTTTAATAAGGTTTATGGTATGGTAGGAAGCAGCCTCCAAAGCGGTTGAACGATGCCAAAAAGAATTTAGATTATACGGAGGCGTAACCATACTCCCGGCCTTGAAATGCGAAGAATTTCAATGGAAGGAAATGATGCGAATATGATGATAAATTAATAAATAATAATATGCTAAGAAAATAGTCATGGAACATGTGTTTATACATATTATTGCGTAGGTAAAGGATATACTTTCAGAACAGATCGTTTGAACAATCCATTATTGGTTCTGACAGTAACAACTCGAATTACACCATCAGACCCTGGATGGACGTCTACAATTACACCCAACGGCCACCGAAGGGGCGGTATATCATCGTCACCCATCAAAACCACTGTGCCTTGAATAATAGGATGACCTGGAGTGCACCATTTATTTCGAACTTGCAACGTGTGCAAAAACTCTAAGCGCCATTTTTTCCAGTATGATTGCACAATACTTTCTAGCAATCTTTTGCGGTGGGTAAGATTTCTGCACTCAGTTGACAGATCAGACGCTGGTAAATACTGTAGAGGCGTCGACATTAAGAAATGTGCGGGGGTTATAATTTCAGGGTGCGGATCTGAAGACAGAAGACTGAGAGGCCGTGAGTTGAGTATACATTCTATTTGAATAAGAACAGTCACCAGCTCTTCATATGTTAGAAGCTGCGATCCTATAACGCGGTACAAATGAGTCTTTAAACTTTTTATATTTGACTCCCAAATTCCACCGAAATGGGGTGCGCGCGGGGGGATCATCTTCCATTCAATGCGGTGATTAAAGCATTCGCGGTTAAGTTTTGATTTAAATTCACATGCGCGAAAAAGATTATACATTTCATCTAATTGAGATTTAGCTCCGACAAAATTGGTCCCATGGTCAGAGTAAAGACAAGAGACAGGGCCACGTCGAGATATGAAGCGCTTGAATGCCGATATAAAGGCATCCGATGTTAAGTCCGAAACTAACTCAATATGAATTGCCTTCGTAACGAGGCAAACAAACAAACATATATACGCCTTTTGCGCGTGTTGACCACGACGGCGACAAAGCGTAATTCGAAGGGGTCCCGCGTAATCGACCCCTGTATGCACAAAGGCTTTAGCTTCTTGTAAGCGGCAAGAAGGAAGATCAGCCATCTTCGGCATTGGATGTTCAGGTTTAACGCGGAAACACGAATTACATTTATGTACTCTGTTCCTAATAACGGTTCTAGCATCCAATATCCAGAAGCGCTGGCGGATAATTGACATCAAAAGACCTGCACCTGCATGACAATTCACAGCGTGGTAATGGTCAATTATCATGTTCACTATGTGATCACGTTTAGGAAGCAATGCTGGGTGCTTAGCTTCAAATGGCAAATCAGCATTCGAAAGCCGACCTCCTATACGCAAAACATTTTTCTCATCAATGAACACTGATAACTTGACGAGTTTTCGCGAGGGTAACATATTATTTTTCAAGCGAGCAATATCATCATGAAAATGAACACTCTGTATTGCGAGTGTTAAAGCGGTTTCAGCAATGTCAATGTTTTTAATGGTTTCAGCGCGGTTAAGCCTTTTTATAAACCGTAATACATAAACTATTGTTTTGAGCAATTTGTTCCAAGAGGATATGCGTTGCGCTAATTCATATAATAAAGGACGCTCGGGTTGCACAAGAGTTGTCAAAGTGGTGGTCTTACACTCTGGCAATTGTTCAATGTCTGCGGGCTGAAAGGGTTGAATAGGCCAGTCCGTAGGCGCGTTATGCAGCCATGAAGGGCCATTCCACCATAAACTATGCGAAACCAATTGTGATGGCGTCATACCACGAGATAAACAATCACTAGGGTTGACAATTCCAGCAACATGATAGAAATTCTCTGGCGGCACATTCTCTTGACATTGAGCAACGCGATTGCTTACAAAAATTGACCATCTATGAGGCGATGCTTTTATCCACGAAAGAGCGATCGTTGAATCGGAAAAAGCATATATACCTGCAATGGGAATGCGAGCAATATAAGTGTCTTGCACAAGCTTAATCAACTTGGACATCAAAACAGCAGCACAGAGCTCTAAACGAGCAAGCGTAGTTATTTTAGCCGGAGAAACTTTGGACTTGGAACATAACAACCTTACACTGATATTACCGGCCAAGTTTGTCACATGTAAGTAAATTACACAACCATAGCCATTTAGGCTGGCATCACTAAATCCAACAATATTAACTACACAACCCGATAATACTCCAATATGGCGCGGAACCTTCAACGTTGATAACAATGGAAATTCTTGTATCAACATGGAGTAACACTTGATTATGCGTTCAGGGGGAGTTGCATCCCAATCTGTTTTACTGAGCCAAAGTTCTTTAATTAACAACTTGGCGTATAACACGACTGGCGCTACCAAACCAAGCACGTCAAACAAGCGAGCTACAGTAGATAAAATGATTCGCTTGGTACACTTCCCGCCGGCGGGCGCAGACGTAGTCATAAAAAACGTATCATCGGAGGGTTCCCAAGACAAGCCTAATACCTTGGTTACACTCTGCTTGTCATCAAAATTAACACAAGCGCGGTGAGAATCGGGAAGACTATCTAGCAGTGCCAGCGAGTTACTGGACCATTTGACTAAATCAAATGCACCAGACTTAAAGAGGGCAATTAAATCTTGTGATAAACGCATTGCGGTCTCCTCATTTATACACGAATAAACTAGGTCGTCCATATACAATTGGGAACTAGCTACAGACGCAGCATCAGGGAACTTATGTCCCTCGTCAAGACAAAGCTGCTTAACAGTGCGCATTGCCAAATAAGGACTTGATTTTAGTCCAAACGGAACGCGAGTGAATTGAAACGTACGCACCTGCTCCCTTTCATTGAAACGAAATAAGATTTTCACAAATTTATAATCTTTTGGCGGTAAACAAACTTGCATATACATTTGACGGATGTCTGACGTCATTGCTACCGGAAACAGGCGAAAATTCAGTAACAAAGTGAATAAATCTGCCTGCAGATTTGGGCCAGTATGCAAAATGTCATTGAGTGACAACCCTGAGTGACTTTTAGTACTAGCATCTAGGACAATTCTAACGCGAGATGTAGCTTTGTCAGGGCGTATGACTGGATGATGTGCAATAAAATAACCATCATCTGTGACGTCAGGTTCAGAAACTTCGGTAAGATAACCGTTTTGCATATAATCATTGATGACTTTATTATAGTCATCGCGAAGTGTAGGTATTTGGCTGAATTTCTTTTCCAATAAAAACAGACGGCGCTGAGCAACTGCTCGAGAATTACCTAGCTCAGAAGGATCTTTGCAGAATGGCAAGGCTGCTGTATATCTGCCTTCACTATTGCGAGTGACAGAAGTAGTATATAAATTCTCACACTCAGTCTCCTCAGGACTAAGGAAGCGTTTGTATGGGATTTCTTCTAATTCCCAAAACTTGTTGAGGCTCGACTCAATGTCATTGAGCACCAACGCGGTAAAGGAAATGTCATTAGGGTTAGATATACAAGGATAGTCACCCATTAACACATAACCAAACGTGGTTAGCAAAGCGGGAGGCGCGCAGGTGCCAGAGTCGACCTTGTTCCCCAAATATATATACGGGAAGAGCTGAACTCCTAGCACGACATCAATGCAGCCTGGAATATTCCAGGTTAAATCTGCAAGCGGTATGTTGGCCAGATAAGCCAAATCGCATTTATTGGCTTCAATAAAATAAATAAAATAAATATAAATATTTTTTTGACAATCTTACACAAATCAACCTAGTCCCAAACTAAGCAAAGCTTGTACTATGGGTACCAAGTGACGATATACATACTTATATAGATAAATAGATACTTAAATACATAGAAAACATCCAAGACTCAGGAACAAATATTCGTGTTCACCACACAAATACATGCCCTGACCGGGATTCGAACCCGGGACCTCCAGCTTCGAAGGCAGGGTCACTACCAACTAGGCTAAAGCGGTCGTCAAAATGCGTGGGTAATTGATCTGTTATACAATCTACCACTAAAGCGTGTATGTAGTATTTATTATTTGGATAGATGCGGGATTCGATGTTTAAATAAACATAACCATGTATAGGTCTTGACGTTAAACCAACACCTTTTATATAGGAATTGCTAAGCGGTATCACAGGTAAATTAAGCGCTTTGCAGCAATCAAGCGTGATTAGATTGTTCTGTGAACCATTATCAATTAAACATCTTATGATAGTCTTGCCATCACCATTATAAGGTTTAGCGTACACTTGAGCGGTTGACAACAGTATGGTTGACTTAGGGTTCGATTCTGCTTTGAGTGAAACCGAAGCATTTGGATGCGGTTGCGCTGCTGCACCTTCGGGTGACCACGGCGTATTTACATTATCGCGCGGAGGATGAGCGGTCAGCGGAGCATTTATTTGCGGTGTACAAATACACTTCGAATTAATATTCGGAGCATTTGATTCGCGAGCCTTGGGCGCAGCGGATGAAACGTGCGAAGGAAGCACGGCTGCTGAAAACTGAGGTATATAAGAGGTGGATGGAGTACCTTCGTTACTATTAGCAAACAATTGCGTTGACTTAACACTTGCTTTGTTCGACTCGAAATGTAGAAGCGTATGATGACGTTTCTGACAGACATTGCAAGTGTGACGTGAGTTACAATTCATAAGAGTATGCGAGGTACTTAAACAATTCACACAACCATGTTTATTTTTAATAAATTCAAATCTCAATTGCGGAGAGGTCATGTTTTTAAATTTCATGCAAGCATAAAGTTGCGAATGATCCTTTTTGTTGCACAATATACAAGCTAGTTCATTAATCGCAGGGTTTGAGGCGGTATCATTGCTGGCTACAAATGCCTTGTATGTAGTTCGCGTAGTTTGTGGCGGTATATTAGCAACTGATTTGCTGACGGTACTACCATTAGACCGTTCTAAAATTTTAACTTGGTCTTGCACAAAAGATATAAACGACTCATATGTCGGAATCTCAACATTGCGAATTGACATTTCGTAACTTTGTAAAGTCTGTTGGTCAGTCTTCCTCAATGCGCAATTTAAAAGAAGGAAGTCAGCCAAGTCAGGAATATTTAACCGCTTAAGGGCAGCGATAGATGCAGAATACTTCTCAATGAAGTTGTTGAGACTGCTAGAATTATTTGAGCACGGCTTTAAGTCAAATATGTTATTCAGGTAATAAGTACCTAAAGCGCGTTTGTCTTGGTATTTTTTGACAAGACTGTCCCAAATTATGGAGTAAGTTTCACCAGTAGGTACTAAACCAGCGGTTAATTTTAAAGCGTTGTGCGTTAGCTTGCCCACGAGGTATTGCACACGTTGCGAGTCAGTCAGCGGGTCATTATTATGAATATTTGTTTTAAATGACTCATAGAAGATGGGCCAGTTCTCAGTACGTCCATCAAAGCAAGGCAGTTCAATAGGCGGGAGTTTAATAGAGGAGCCGTTGTTGTTGCGGCTTGCGGGTGCGGGTGATGCACTTGCTTGAGGTGTTGACATTTTAATAATATTATTTCGAGTACGTTTTATTTTTGAGTACATATCTTCGAACGCATCCAGGGGCTCATAATCGGGTTTTACCAGGAACGAGAGTAATGATGCACTTGTTCATCTCGTCAAGAATTGACTCGAAACTGACACGCAAGTCATCAATCGTTTCACTGTCGGCCATAAACGACTCGTTGCTTCGCGATTCAAAACAAGAAATATTTTTTGAAGCGGCATATACGCGAGAAACTCGCTCGAATATTTTTTCCTCCTTGCTTTTTAACATGGCTAACTTCATTTCCATCTCAGATTTAGACATGTTAACTAAATTAAAATTACAATTTATTTATGACAATGTCAAGCGAAATATAAATGTCAATGAGCGGAATATGTGAAATGAGCGTTAATGGCGGATGAAATGTATGCCTATTGTGATGACCAAATATTACGTCAATCACAGGCGCAAATAAATTTAATAAATTTAGAATTTAGCGGGACTATCCGGCTCGAAGGACCATAAAAATATGATTATGCCGTGTAAATAGGCAATTTTTACTATGCGGAAAGTGTTAGCGAAATGTGGCAGAAGGTTACGCCGCAGTATAATTTGACTAACGCAAGATAGAAAATTGAATTTAGGGCTTGGAAACTGCTTACCTGGGTTTTGATGCAGCTTCCGTGGTGTCTGTTGTAGTATCCCGGTGGCTGGTGGTGGCTGGTTTTATGATCAGACGACTATTGCGGGTGATTGTTATTATAAGCAGGAAGCGGAAGAATAATATGCGGCAATATTAAGGTTAATTTGCGGAAATGTTATATATAATAGTAACGTCGATGGCGGTTGACTAGTTATAATTTTCCAACTGATTTTTACTTGTGTCATTTTTAATAAGGTTTATGGTATGGTAGGAAGCAGCCTCCAAAGCGGTTGAACGATGCCAAAAAGAATTTAGATTATACGGAGGCGTAACCAAATATACTGCTGTAAAAGGTGGGTAACACAGTGGTAAAAACCATTTTTTCATACTAATGGTGAACCATCCAAGGACCACTGAGTTACTCGATTTATGGATATTAGCTGTGGTTCGTTAATTACCAAAACTATCGGAAGTGATACTGCAATTTAACCTCGTTCTAAATAACAAATATGAAGTGAAGGGCCAAGTATTCCAAAATCTGCAAATAAAAAAAAAGTGTCTGACAATTATGTACATGAAAATGTAGAATGTCCAAGTTACTATTTTCGCCCTTTGATTGAGAGTTTGATAATTTTTCGAGAAAATTTGAAGTTGATTTTCTTATTTGGTGTCAATATACCTATTTCTGGGTTAAGCTAAGGCGAGCGCGAAATATCTACGAAGGTTGTATAAATCTTCATTACGATACAGTTCGCTCGATATTTTTTTCCCTGTGGCAAATAACTTTCCTATCAATTAATTACCAAGTAACTTGGCCAGAGACAAATCTGGCGGAAAACGCGCTCAGAATTCTACGAACGAAATTCCGCGGGTTCGACTTCACAAACCTAGAATTCCGCTTCAATTCAATGATGGAAGATAATCATCATAGCTGGGCACCGTTAACCAAATAGTTAACTTCGTTAATCGCTAATCCGTTAAAAAAAAGTTAACTTCGTTAAATGTTAAAGCGTTACATTTCGGGCCATTTAACGGAAGTTAACGTTAATCGTTAACTCCTGGTAAAAACAGCACCTGGGTATGCGGGTATTAGTATTAATTCAGTAAATCTCAACAACACGGTGTAGAAATGAAACGCTATGGGTGCAGAACCATCTATCGGCGAATTTTGTTACAAATTGGAGCGACTGAATAACTTAGTATGTATGATGATTTTTCAAGGATAATTCTTTATCACGTGAACCGGCGATTTCATTTTCTTTATTTGAAAGAAGGTACTTTCAGCATAATCGCGTAGGAATTAATAATACAAAAATACATGCAAAGGTGATTAAATTACAAACTTAGAATAGAAATGTTTTTTGAATTCCCAACTCGAGTCGGTCAAAAACACTCGCTAATCGCTCGTGTTTTTGTTCACCGCCACTTGTTGGGAATTGCTTACTTTCCGAACTTGTATCGTAAATAACTATTAATGCACGCCTCATAAAAATACAAAGCAGGTCAGAAACATATACTGCTTTGACACTGAGGGCCTACTCCGAATTTAGAAACTCGAACTTCGTATCGTGCCGTCCCTTTCACTCTCGTATTTATACACTATATGTGTGAAAGGGATGGCATGATACGAAGTTCGGATTTCAAAGTTCGGAGTAAGCCCTCTGGCGCTGTGATCTACCACGGACTCGCGGAATATACCGCCGCACACCCTGTAGAGACAGTCCGACCCAGATCGGGTCTAGCTGAGTTTCTTACTGGACTCTTCTCAGCTAGGCTAGGTTTAGTGAACCAGCGACAAAACTCCCAGTACTCGATTCCACTCACACCTCAGATTCGGTTGAAACCGCTCAACCAATCTCACTGGAGCGCAAACTATTAGAGTATTCCAGTGATCCAAACCACACGTGTGGTCGTGCCGGAGGTTTTCCCCTAGATTTTCTCCAGCCTACTCTCCAACCGCGCACTCCTATCGCTTTATTGGGCCCGGCCTATAAAGACACAGTCAGGTTAAAAAAAAAGATTTGTGATTTTGACTCTCAATCTAAAAAATATTATCTCAATATAGCAACACAAACGAAAACTGTTCTATAATTGTGTGATGTTCATGACCTCGTATTGACTAAATAGTTTGTTGTTTATGCAGTTATACTGTTACTTCTGATTTCCTGCTTAAATTCTGTAAAAACTGCTCTATCAAACCCACCAAAACCAATAAGATTCGATTAAATTAGATGGATTAGATTTTTACAGAAATGCAAATATACCGAATACTAAGGCGTTATTACTATATAAACCTAAAATTGGTCCTGTGAGGTATTTAGCCGCCTTATCAGCGCGGTCCATAAATTATAATCAGTTTATAAAGTCCATAATTCATTTCGAAGGAATTGAGATTGGCTGCGCTCACAGTAAAATTTGATGCAAAGTTTTCTAATCAACCAAACATAAATCTTATCAAACTACGTCCCAGAAAGTCAACAGTCAAATTGCTGAGGCATTTTCAACTACTACAAGGAAAGACTGACATTTCTTGGCCAATTTTTGAATTTTCGGTTCTGACAACTGTTTTGAATATACCTGAATTGAGGGCTATCGTTTTTGTGCTCACCAGTTGGCGCCACTGTCGAGTAAGGGCCAGCTGTCAAAAATTGTTATTGGTTATTATGGGCATGAGAACGAAGTTTACATTCAAATCATATTTAATACATTTAAACCGTACCGTAAAAATATCGAACATCCCGCATTGTAGCGCAGTCCCGTTTTGTTTGGAAAAAAGGAGGACATAAGTTTCCCAAAGACAAAGCTGTCTCAATGCACTTGAAAGTCACTGACCCGTAACTCATATTTGCCATAATCAAGCTCAAGTATTGCAAAACAGTTACCATATCATTACAATTAGATATTAACTCGCGTAGCGCTACCACAAAGAGTGATTTGACATTTCGGAGACCTCACGCTACACTAGCGCCTCTAGCGGCGAATTCATACGCGACAGCCCTCATTGGATCTAGTTTAAGTTTATTCATTTCTTGCATGTTTAATGTCCTCAAAGTGTTGAAATAAGTCTAATATGTTGTTTTTGGTTACCATCACGATTAAGTATGTCAATAATTTAGATGTATTACATAGCAGTGGCAGCTTTACTGATCGATGTATCTATATAGTGTAAGTTATAATTTTAAGTATTATTTGTACCGTTGTTTGCCCAAATAAACATTAAAACATTAAAACATCAGTATAAAGTTCCCCAATAACTGCACTTTTTATACACATCACACACATATGACCAATTCTTTTTTTTATACCACGTAGGTGGCAAACAAGCTGACAGCCCACATGATGGTAAGTGGTTACCGTCACCTATAGACGCTTGCAACACCAGAGGCGTTACTCGCGCGTTGCCGACCCGTAAGAAACCTTTTCACGCCTTTTCGCCTTTTTTTTCTATACAAACTTTCAACAATTATGTTATCTCGTCACCCCAACTCGAAAAGGTCTTTCTTAAATTGGCCCGCCGTGTTCCCCCTCGCGGCCCCTTGATATACCATGCCAGCCTTTGTCATTCCAGTTTCGTTAGGAACACGTTCTTTAGAAGAGTTTGTCATGACTAGACCCTTATCTTGTCGCACAGAGATTGTTTTTCATTAGAGCGTGAATGTTTTTTTTATCGTTCTTGATATCGATGTTTATGTTTATCGATGTTTATTAAAGCAAATACTGCTTGAGAACACAATATACTGCATGGATGAATTCATGAACTTGTGAAGCTCCGCATTTTTGTTTGTTGTGTATAATTTATTCATAATCTCAATTGTTACATCTTTGACGATCATAATTATTCATTCTTATGAGTTGACATTAATGTAATTTATAATGTAATGTAATAATATGAAATAAATAATATCAATATCAATATATAATGCAATTGAATTTTTGCCTTTTAAGTCTATGCTCAATTTTAATGAAAACGTTTTGTATTACCATTACAATACAATACAATACACAATACAAATACTCTTTATTACACACCTCAATCAAAGGATACAGTACAGTACAAAAACACAATAAGAAGAGGCAAACCACCAGCTTTTAAACAGCAATTGTTATTTGAAATTGTGTGGGGCTGGTCAGTGCGTCCTTCGCATGTCTATGCAGCAGGATTTACAGTTGCCGCCCAATGTGGAATTTGTCATCACGAAAATCGCTATATAACCCATAGTTACACTGACCATGTACAATTATTCTGTAAAGTTTATTGTAATTATTGTGGAAAAACTATGATAAATCCTAACGAACACCCTAGACTTTTATTTCTTCGTTTATTATTATATAAGATATCAACTATAGAAGATATATGTAACAGTTTAACTTAATGATTATGTAAGAAGGCTCCTTAACTCAAAAAATCTTTTATAATTAAGATTAGTAGTTAAGTATAGAAAAAATTGTAACTTTATTATGAATTCAATGAAATAAACAGTTTAAATTTTTATATTTTTATACAAAAGTAATAAGTAGTACCTAGTGACACCTCTTTAAAATTATCAGTGACGAGTACCGACATTTAGATAGTCGATAAAAAAAACATTCACGCTCTACTAAAAAACAATTTCTGTGCGACAAGATAATGGGGTCTAGTCATGACTACAATACTAACTTTATAATTTCAGATATATTCTCATTATCTCTTGGCAGAGCTGGACATTAACTCGTTAATCCGTTACCCGCTAATTAACGAAGTTAACCATCCGTGTATCGGATTAACTTTTAAGTTAACTTGCAAAATTGTTAACGGACTAACATTCACGCTCTACTAAAAAACAATTTCTTTGCGACGAGATAAGGGGGTCTAGTCATGACTATAATACTAACTTTATAATTTCAGATATATTTTCATTATCTCTTGGCAGAGCTGGACATTAACTCGTTAATCCGTTAACCGTTAATTAACGAAGTTAACCATCCGTGTATCGGATTAACTTTTAAGTTAACTTGCAAAATTGTTAACGGACTTAATAACTTCCGCTAACTATCCAAAGCTCCGTTTATCCGTTAACCTATTTTATCAAAGGAACACCGCGCCGCGAAAAACAGGTTCTGACAAGGCGTAGGCGCGAGCTAAAGGCGCTGAGTGAGACAGACGATGCAAATGAGGCGCGTCAGGAGTTAATGATTAACGTTAACTTCCTTTAAATGGCCCGAAATGTAACGCTTTAACGTTTAACGAAGTTAACTTTTTTTAACGGATTATCGATTAACGAAGTTAACTATTTGGTTAACGGTGCCCAGCTATGTCTCTTGGCAAATACAGTAGCGTTTTCCGTAGCAGAATCTTCTCACATAATAGGAATACATTAAGATTTGTTAACTGACTATATTGCACACCTCTTTCGATATTTCTTCTCATGCATATACAAGGCGTCCCACGGCTATGCTACATGGAGGGAAAGTACCTTGAATATTGTAGATGAAACATTTTACTGATAAGACGTTATTTGAATTTAAAAAATAATTTAAACTGCATTCACAGATATTTAAATAATTTTATGGTTGAACCAGGAATCGTTAATAACCCGAAAGATTTAAACTACGTATTTTTAACGACAGTACGAGTAAATAATGCTATATCAACATGGGTCAGATTATATGTCTTAATGAAATTACTAATTCAGTACAAATTAAATTTATTAAGTGACTGCTTCTTTGTGAACAAAACTGTACTGCAGAGATTGAGCGAGTTTAAATTAGTCTCAAGTTGAGAAACAGAGAGCGAGCACTGTCTTTTAGTGACATCAATTTTAAACTATCAGCCAGTTATCAGTGGAGGTAAATACGAGGAAAACTTTTCGGTAGTGAAACCTTTTTGTAGAATAGATACCAAACTTAATTAAGTTAAACTGGTTAACAGCCATGCAGTTAGTGCGTCTGAGTGTAAAAGTAGTAGGTGGCTACGTCACGTCATTAGGGTGTGTTAGAATTGAAAATTTTTAACTTGTGATTTGTTTTAAATAATTAATGTCTCTTAAGTTATGGGTTTTTGGACCATATGTTAAACTCAACTTTATATACTCTAATTAGGCTCTATAATCGTTGGTTTAAATTATTCGCGTTATTAACGCCCACGGTGCATATGTAAACACGATCCCGTTCGAGCGAAAATTTAAATTACTAAATTTATATTCAACTAGTGACCCGCCCCGGCTTCGCACGGGTGCAATGCTGATGCATGTATTATACATATAAACCTTCCCCTTGAGTCACTATCTATTAAAAAAAAACCGCATCAAAATCCGTTGCGTAGTTTTAAAGATTTAAGCATACATAGGCATAAGATATAGGGACATAGGGACAGAGAAAGCGACTTTGTTTTATGAAATGAAATGAAAATAATTTATTCCAGAACAAGTCCATAGATAGCATTATAAAATTATAAAATACAAATAAAAATTAAATATGCTATTGAATAGAATTAAATTAAATTGAATATAAATCACTTTAATTTAATTCTATTCAATATCATTTTTGGATATTATTTAGGATATTTATGCTATGTAGTGATGGTTCAACGTCTTTTGTATCATTTAACTTTTTATTATACTTAAAAAACTTATTCGCTAACTATATAGGATGTGAAAAGGTTAAGAAAAGACTAAGTAGATAACTCCTACAGACTAAAGGCGAAACTATAACGTGTGGGTAATCTTAGAAGTGAAATAAATGTGGGTAGGCACTAATCTATTCCAGAAGAAAACTGCCTAAACTCAACCCAGAAAGGTAATCTCTGGCTGCCTTGAACATGTTCGTGGATTACATTAACTTTTTACCTTTGGTTTTTGCTTCGGTCAGAAGGGAGGCCATTACAGAAAGATCTAGTTTCTATGTTTGTTCATGCGTATTTGTTTTGGGTGCCGAATAGGGTGTAATTTCAAGATGATATTTTGTTTTAGCAGAATTCAGAGTTTGCTGCGTTTGTGTATACTTTAATTTTAAATAAGAAATAAGAAATATTTATTCGAGACAAAGACAACAATTAACACAGCAAAATAGAATATAAAATAAACAAAAACGTAGTGTTATCTCGAAACGGTACCATCTCAGCGTAATGCGGGCAATCGCCAGCGCTGGTTCCGATGGGACCGTCGAGTGGTTTCACGGTGTGTAACTGTACGAACATAAAATAATAATAATAAATAAAGAACGATTAACATGAAAAAGAAGATGACGGATTTAAATAAAAATGACGTTAGAGCAGTCACTAAAACAAATATCTCCAGGCGTCGAATGTCAAAAAAGAAAAACATATACAATGACAATTTCAAATTATCAAATTGTCAAAATATCTTAAGTTATCTCTTTACCGGTAATACCTCCTGTCTGCTTTTACCTACATTTTTGCGTCCGTAACTGATTCATTTGTGTACGGTGTGCTATAAAGAGTATTTGTATTGTATTGTATTATATAACATTTTATCCCGGTAGCACACAAGGGGAAAATACGGTACGCAATATATAGCTTACGTACATAACAAAATCAGTACCCTAATAAGGACAGACGTCACTACCTTCTGTTGCCATCACTGAAGTAAACAAAATATGATACTAGATATCTCTAGGGAACTCGGCAGCGAATATATTTCTTAATATTATAGTAGGTACGGCGATCCCTTAAGGCAAGGCCATTTGCAAATGACCCCCTCTAACATGCGTGAGTTTGCAATTAACCATCCCGCTCTCTACGGAAGCGCGCTAATTTCGTAAGTACATTTTAATTGATTTTTGGGACACTGGATCACTTATGAAAAATCTATCTCGTTATTTTGTTAGAACAATAAAAAAGCTATCTTTTTGTAAAAAAACATCGCTGTCGTTGATAATTACGATATCTGCAGCATTAATATTATTATTATTATTATTGTATGTCTTTTTTCATATCTCGGGACCATGGGGTCCCGGACCTTTGGAAGGCATGCGTGGGGCCGAAACCAACAGCGCAGAGGCCCCTTTAAGACAAAAATAATCTAAAAGCAAGGGATACACATGGCGGATACCATCTCCGAACGCACAACATCATACATCCGGAGATGGTTCCCGCCAGGTGCAGATTATTATTATTATTATTATTAAAGTATATTTTTACGATGATATGTGATAATCCACATCGAAAGGGACCTTATGGCGGCAGGCGCTTACGTTACACCTATTCACTATTTAATTGTATTGGAACAGCGGCAATAAAGGCGTAACTGCCGGCCGCCATAAGGACCCTTTCAATATGGATTATCGCAATTTAGGATTTTTTGACGGAGCTACAAAGGTATTTTTCAATATTATGTTCGGTTATTTTGTGTCTTTTTCATTCCACAGTAATTTTGTAGTATAATTCTACATTACTTCTTCACAGGAAACTCAAAACTTCAGTATTTTCGTCAGATCTCTAAACAGGCCTTGCCTTAAGAGGTGCTTTCAAGTGATAAATTTAATATTGTGGCAAAGGGTTTTTTGAGAATAAACCTCTACTACACCGCTACTCCCTAACTAGCCAGGGTAGATTCTGTATGCAGTATTCTCTACTTTACCGAGACCTATCTAATTTCAACTTTAAATTTTATTAAGCGGATGTCTCCGCTAACGAAATTACAATTTTTAATCATAGTCAAAAATGAAATAAATATGGGTACAGTCGTCATTTTTTTAGTTTTTTTATTTATTTCTAATAACCGCAGGTGGGTGATAATTTTTTCAATTTTTCCCTTTGATTGAAAGTTCTAACTGAATTCGTCCAGATTTCCTCAGTTGTCAGCGTAATTTTGTTTAATACATTGATATTCAAAATCTTATTCTTATTCTCCAAATAGGCCTCAAGGGCACTTTTGCAAGTCAAAATCTATCTATATCAAATAAAAATAATACAATAATATTTGATTATGTAGTGTAGTTTAGATATGACTAGCGACCCGCCCCGGCTTCGCACGGGTACAATTCTGATGCATGTATTATACATATAAACCTTCCTCTTCAATCACTTCTATTAAAAAAACCGCATCAAAATCCGTTGCGAAGTTTTAAAGATTTAAGCATACATAGGGATGTAAGGATATAGGGACAGAGAAAGCGACTTTGTTTTATACTATGTAGTGATGATGATAATTTTTATTACAGTAAGATTTTTTTAATGTTATCTCGTGTTTGACAGGTAAAAAGTCCATGTGGCCTTTTCGCATTTTTTTTTTGATTTTTCTTCTGGAATACAATACCACATGTGAAAAGTGGTCCAAACAATACAAATATCAATCATCAGAGCGGTCTCTATGAGAATTAGAGGAACGAGAAGAAGAATATAAAGATTTGTATGCGAAGACGGCTGTGGAATACCCATCATAGAACACTAGATTCCTTTTCTTTTTATGATATATTATTTTATATACCGGGTGTACAATCCAAATGGGTCAGTATGGAGAAGTCGGAAACTATGAGAGATAGCGAGATCTGTTCTTAGGAACCATGACGTTAATTTTAGATTTAATAATAATTACATTCAAACTTTTTTATTAACTCTCATACATAACCGGGAATCGAACCTGGTCAAAATCAATGTGTATAAATTCTGCAAGTCGCAAGAAGCACAACACTAATGGAATCTTGTTTGTATGTATGAGAGTTAATAAAAAAGTTTGAATGTAATTATTATTAAATCTAAAATCGACGTCATGGTTCCTAAGAACAGATCTCGCTATCTCTCATAGTTTCCGACTTCTCCATACTGACCCATTTGGATTGTACACCCGGTATATTGTATTATTTAACGTAATAAAGTTCCTCTCTCTGCATACCACATACCTAACGATTGGTGGTGTTATGGCTGCGGTTTGCAAATTGGAATTACTACTAGGAGTGAAAAGATGTTACACTCCTATTATAGTTCTCTAAACACGCCTATAAATCTTGTCACGAAAAACTTTTAGGCTGAAATCCCTAAGGAGGATAAACTCGCAAAAACTCAACAAGTTGAGCACTAACTTATATTGACCGGTATTCTAAAAAAAATGCTTTTATTTCAGACCTTGCGATCCCTAATGGGTTAGTAAGTAACAATAACCATATCGTATCTTAAAAGTACTGTGTTAATTTGATTTAATTTAGCCACATTCAAACTTTATTTAGTTACATTCAAAAGTATGACCACACACACTCAGTACGAGTATGTGGTCGCATTCGAATTCTGCAATGCGGTATTTTTCACACCTGCTATTAAGTAAAGATTCATTGTTGCCTTCGAATGAGGGATTAAATATGTACTTTTCTTCCCTCATTTGAGGGCAACAATGACTCTTTTCCTCATAGAAGGTGTGAAAAGCAGTATGTGCCACTCTGTAGTAAAATCATTTATAGGATATTTCATGTTTTTAGCAGCGGGCCTCATAGACGGTGTGAAAATCAGTATGTGTCACACGGTAGCAAAATTATTTCCGTCTTGGGCGTAAACACTTGAATCCCGCGCTACGCTCAAGATTCTACTTTGAATTCCTCGCTACGCTCAGAATTCTATTGTAGAATCTTGAGCGTAGCGCGGGATTCAATACACCGCCCTCGCCGTAAATATATCATGTTGCTCCCTTGAGACACAATCTACTACTGCCTGTGCCGCGGCGCCTCGCTTTGCTCGACAAGAGCCCACGCGTAATAGGCCCGTCGATATACGAGCGCCTACCCGCCACACTTAAAAACGAATCCTCCAACGACATATTTGAACGCCGGCTAAAAGAACTTTTAATGCTTAAATCACTGTATTCCATAAAGGAATACAATGATCAACCAAATATAAAATTGCTGATTATTGTTAAATTGTATTTCTGTTATTTATTTCGTTTAATTCTTGACATTACCATATTATTTATTATTCTGACATTGTATTGATATTTGACCATATTTGGAATCGAGCGTTTATATTGTTTTTATTTTTATTATTTTAAATTAGTCTAATGACATTGCCTAGGATATTCTAGCCGTGTATACAAATTTGACATTTTTAATATTTTTTACCTTTGACATTATTTGATTTCAATTATTTTTCTTTCATTATTATTATTATACCTATTGACTATCCTTTTGTGAATTTATCTTGTTTTGAAAATGTAAACCATGATGTAATTTTATAAAGGAAATAAATATATCTATCTATCTATCTATCTATCTATCTACTATTAATTATCTTCGGCCAGATTACCCATTTCCTGTTAAGATATCCGCTGAAACTCGTTTTTGGAATACCCAAACTCCCCGCCTCAGTTTGATTACAAAACAAATGATAAAACAACGCTCATTATAATCCCAGCCAAAATTTGTGATTTGTTTAAAAGTTGCCTCTTGAGTTTCGTAAATTTTATATGAACCTTTCCATTGGTGGTCTTTTAATATTCCTTTTCGCCGGATTGTATCGCTGTCACGTAATTAATCATTTCAGTGGTGTTTTGTAGAAAAATGGGTGGAGTTGACACGCATAAAGCAAGTTATTCAGTGTTGTGAGGTTTTAATAATTCTTAAGTACTATGTACATACTTGTTTTCTGGGTTTTTTTAGGGTTTCGTACCAAAATGGTAAAAAAGGAACCCTTATGGTTTTCAGAAATCGCACAAGACCCGGGAGGCCTTTGCCCAGCAGTGGGACATATTAGGCTCAATATAATAATATGGTTTCACTTTATCTGTTTGTCACATCGCTAAATGTCTCAAGAACTATACTTATGCTATCGATTTGAAATTTGGAATAGTTATAAACAACGCTAACTTAGATACATAGAACATGATGACTTTTTTACATATAAGCTAATTTTAAGCTTTGCTTAGTTTGGGGCTAGGTTGATTTGTGTAAGATTGTCCAAAGATATTTTTTTTATTTTTTTTTTATTTATTTTATATTTTTTTGTTTTCTGTAAAAAATGACAGATAATAAATAGGTGGTTCAAAATTTGAAAGTTTAGTGAATATTTCAAGTGGGGTGTCATATGAAAGGGCTTGAGTTGCACATTCTGAAACAATTTTTTTTTACGATGAGTCACTTTTGTTTTATGAGGGAAAATGTAAAAAAATACCGTTCCCCCCTTATCTCCAAAGTTTACCAAGGAAAAATATAAAATTACTACATAACATTGACATCAATGTATATTTTACAGGAAAAATATAATTGTAGCTCAGTCTGGTTTTTCTTTTTTTTTATCGTCAAAAAAAAATTCTATACTAAGTTTGTAATTTAATCACTTTTGTTTTATATTTGTTTTATAAATTCCTACGAGATTATGCTGACAGTACCTTCTTTCAAATAAAGAAAAAAAATTGAAATCGGTTCACGTTATAAAGAATTATCCTTGAAAAACTACCATATATACAAAGTTATTCAGTCGTTCAAATTTGTAACAAAAGTCGCCGATAGATGGCGCTGTACCCATGCCATTCAATTTCTAAATCATGTTGAGATTTTCCTAAATTAATGGGGTTGGAACCGGAACACATCTGTATTCTTTTTTTTTTGAACCTGACTGTGGCTTTATAGGCCAGGCCCAATAAAGCGATAAGAGTGCGCGGTTGGAGAGTAGCCTGGGGAGAATCCAGGGGAAAACCTCCGGCACGACCACGCGTGTGGTTTGGAGTAGTAATGGGTATTATTATTAGTTCGAGTAAGTAATGGGTATTAAAAATCCGCTAAAAGGTACGAGGAAATCTAGCACCTATAAATGAATTAAATAAGGTGGACCTTACACAATGATTTTGTAAACATAATATTATTGGTGTGTTAAACTAGATGATAGTGAACAGAATAAATAAATATTGTAAACATCGCAATTATTGAAACGTGTTGTAAAATAAATGCATATTTTACTCTGTAACTATTAGATGGTTAACAAAACGATATCAGAGTTTTCGTGTACTAGAATATTCTAACTAGAATATTATGTATGTATGTATGTAAGCACTTTATTGTACACAATAACAGGTTAAAACAATATACATGTCACATAAGATTAGAGTACAAAGGCGAACTTATCCCTATGAGGGATCTCTTCCAGCTAACCTTTGAGGGATTGAGTGTATAGTGGGAGAATGAGATAGACAAACTTACACAGTGTACTCAAACTTTTCAATAAGGAAACTTATAGCTAAAACCAAAACCAAATAAATATATAACAACTATAACATATAATAAATACATATTATAAATATATACGTATTTAAATAAATATACATAAATAAATATATATAGTATTCAACCAAATCACAAGTCGTTGGAGAGCCACAATTTCTTCAAATTGCTCTTGAGTGAGGCGACAGACTAATATTAACAAAAATATTCTAGTATTAACAAAAATATGAATTGTTGTAATAAAAAAATGATCTGTTAACCATAGCTGAAATCTTTTGTCCCACACCAGAATCATAACTACTATACAATCTGGTAATATTGTAAAATATTTTTTTCTCCATGTGTGTACGGAACCCTCGCACTTGACCTTTTTTTTATTATGTAACCTGATGGTAAGTGACATCGCAGTATGGATGCTTGCGGCTGCAGAATAATCACGAGCGCATTGCCTAATCTTTTCACATGAGTAGATTTTGTTGTTGTTGTTTGTTGTTTTGTTGTGTTTGTTGTGTTAACAGCTAGGGACCAATGCCCGCCCTCGCCCTAAAACAGCCCTGTGGGGTAATCGCGTAACTTTATGTACTACCGTTAGGAAATTTTTTATATCAAATTTTAATTGTCAGTTCATATATTTATACTCAAAATTGATAGTTAAATCTATTTACCGTTGGTATCTACGTATAGTTACGTGATTTGCCTGTTATAGTTGCTGTTTTTGTTTTCACAATGTACACAGTTTTTACAATAAATAATTATACAATACAAATATTCTTTATTGCATAGCCTCAACAAAAAAAACACAGTGCATAATTACAATGAGTAGAGGCAAACAACAGGTGATCTTATCAATAAAGAGCGATCTCTTCCAGACAACCTTAAGGTAGCGGAAATCAAATCAAGCATTATGATTCATAGTAGGTGATGCATGAGAGATAGTATATGGAACCTACTAAAAATCAGTTAATACTAAACTAATCATAAGATAAATTAATTATCTTATCTTATCTTATTCATTTATTTGTATCGGGCAAAAAGACAGCATATTTACTTATACTTTTCAGACGAACATACATTAGTGGCTCTGTGCGCTAGAGCTACCGAGTTATTTTTTTTTCTCCTTTAAAATTTTCCTAAAACTGACTCGGCAAAATATTCTATATTTATTACCAAACTTGCTAAGAAAATTTCACGAGAATCGGTTGAAAAATGCAACCTGTAGAGGAGAACAAACCGAAAATCGTCTACAAAAACTTAGTCATTGAAAAAAAAATTTTTTTCAACAATTCCAAAAACTAACTATACAAAAAAAATCTATGTAATTATCGAACCTGCTTACAAAGTTTCACTAGAATCAGTTGATCAATGCGACCTGTAGGAACAATAAACAATCTGGAAATCCGGAATTCGGACATACGAAAGCATTTTTGAAGCTGAAAGATCTTCGTTTCACTCGGTCACTTAATATTAAGAAAAAATAGTATAGTCCATAACATTCGTATAACTCCGAATGCGCATAAATCGTTACACACGTGTACGTAACAGACCATGAACTTAGCTCATTCGACACACCGATAAGATTAAAGATAAAACGAGTCATACACACGTCTATAGATGATTTAGAACCTTGGAAGCAGTTTTAGAAATGATAAAATGTTTGTATGGAACCAACTACAATTAGAGTAAGACAAACATAAACAAATGTCAAATAACAGCATAACTGTCGAGCCCTAAAATATCCCATACTAATTGACAGCGAAATGTGACGTCACAGTAAACGATTTTGATTTTTTGGACTATCATTGTATGGGACAACGAGTGTATTATAATTATCATAAGCTCTTATGTGTACTAAAACATTGAAAACCTGATGGTAAGTATAATTTACTTTCACTTTTCTGATGACATCTGATCTGATAAGAAAAAAAGTCAAAAGTCAAAATCATTTATTTGTAAACATAGGTATAAGGCTGGTAAAAATAAACTTAAATTAGGTATCACTATGTTTTGCCATTTAGGCATACAAATATTTTATGTCAGGATGGAGCATACATACAGTATTGTTTAAAAATAGCAATTAATGGGTATAAAGAATGCGTCACGATACACCTACAATTCAAAATCCGTAAAGTATTCCTTCAGTGAATAGTACGCTTTTCCGACTAAAAGTGTAGGCTTTTTTTGAAATCTACCAAAACCACCTATTTTGACCATATTTGTTTATTTTTTGCGATATCCTCGTCTGGGCAGAATAGCGTTTCAAAGAACGCGACATTTCTCCTAGTACGGCCTTAAGCAATACCGGCCGAGATCAGGACTTTGTGTGACGGCTTTGAGTGGAACTTATTAACTGAGTGCCCCCGTTCTTTGGAACGCACGTTAAGTCGTTTTTCTATGACAGCAGTCGTTAAACCATGTTACGCTTTCGGGTGGCTTGAGATTTCTAACAGCCAAGTTTCCCACAATTCAAATCGCTAAACTATGGTACGGACACGTAGTCGCTAAGAAGGCTCAAAGTCACTCGGAGGGCAATGAAGAGGGCTATGCTGGGAGTTTCTCTGCGTGATCGCATCAGAAATGAGGCCATCCGTAGCACAACCAAAGTAACCGATATAGCCTTTCGAATCGCTAAACTTAAGTGGCAGTGGGTGGGGCACATTGCATGTAAAACCGATGGTTGTTGGGTCCGGAAGGTTCTCGAGTGGCGACCACGGACCGGAAGGCGCAGCGTGGGTAGGCCCCGCACAAGGTGGACTGATGACCTGGTAAAGGTCGCGGAAGTCCGCTGGATGCGGGTGGCGCAGGACCGGTCATTATGGCACTCTTTGGGGGAGGCCTATGTCCAGCAGTGGACGTCTTTCGGCTGATATGATGATGATGATGAAGTCTCCCATTCACTTGACAAAACTAATTTCAATAAGGTCTGGTTTCCCCTCGGGTTAGGTCAGATGGCAGTGACCACCTGCGGAAACATCTAGTGTCTATATACGCCAAATCTTGGAATTAGGTAGCGGATCCCGGGCATCCTTCAGGATGCATCTGTGCAGGGATAACGGTAGGAGGAGTATGATGAACAGGTAGAGACATATGCATCCCTCGTTCTCAACATAACGCTTCCTCGGGAGCCGCCCTCTCTATATTTAATAGAGGCACGTAAAGTACTACGAAAATAGCTAGTAAATCTTTCTATGTACGTGTCGCGGAATGTTACCCGCAGCTCGGTATGTTGTCCAGAATTTCAAACATCTCTTTAGCACGTTTGAAATATGTCGGTAATTTACTCACAAAGTAGGGACGTTTTACGCGCAATTTTTGTTACTTGGTTAGATTCAATTCACCCGCCCCGGCTTCGCACGGTTGCAATGCTGATGCATGTATTATACATATAAACCTTCCTCTTGAGTCACTCTATCTATTCAAAAAAACCTCATCAAAATCCGTTGCGTAGTTTTAAAGATTTAAGCATACATAGGGATATAGGGACATAGGGACAGAGAAAGCGACTTTGTTTTATACTATGTAGTGATTTAATATTTGTTTTTGTAATCGGGAAAAAGTCGATGAAAGAGATAATGAAGGCACGTTCCATTGGCACTCAAGCACAAATTTATCGATATGGTGTATTCTGGCCGTCCTAATCCCTCACGGAGAGTCAAAAGTCCAAATTGAAGGTTTGTGAACGGAGTATTGAGCGCAGTGTATTAGGTGTTAAGAGGATGGATCGCATCCGGAACACCAAGCTGCGAACAAAACACGCATAGCTGATGCAGGCGAAAAGACTGCTAGGCTCAAATGGGACTGCGCCGGTACGTCTGTCGCATGCATCCGGACAGGTGGGCTGATATAGCTACCAAGTGGATGCCACAAGAGCGACGCAGAGGAGGCCTGCCTAAATGGAGTTGGCGGGATTACTTAGACGCCTCTCGCCAACTGGCAGGATGAGGCGCTGATGCGGCAGTTATGGCATTCATGGGGAGAGGCCTTTGCCCAGCAGCGGGACACCCATATAGACAAAAATAACTGGGAAAAAATGTCACTTCCGTCAGAAATTATTTAGAACATTTTTTTATAGAATGATCAGCCTAACTCGTGGCCCAGCGGCGCCCGCGTACCGCGTGCGGTATGCGAGGTTAAGCAACGTCGGCCCAGGTCAGTTATTGGATGGGTGACCGCTTTGAGTCACCCATCCAATAACTGACCTGACTGAGTGTTTTCTTTTCTTTCTTTCTTTGAGTGGTTATTAACTGAGCGCTCCCGTGCTTTGGAAGGCACGTTAAGCCGTTGATCCCGGCTGCTGTCTATGATAGCAGTCGTTAAGCCAAGTTAGAGGCCTTCGGGCGGCTCGAGAACTTCTAACAGTCAAATTGCCCACTCACTTGACAAGCCTAATTCCAATAGGGTCTGGTTTTCCCTCGGGTTGGAAGGTCAGATGGCAGTCGCTTCTGTAAAAACTAGTGCCTACGCCAACTCTTGGGATTAGGTAGCGGACCCCGGGCATCCTTTAGGATGCAACTGTACCGGGATAACGCTAGGATGATGATGATGATGATGATGATGATCAGCCTAACCCAAACCAATACACCAAAACACAGACTTACCAGATACGATACGCAAATAATAACACCACTACCGAGTGAGATGGCCATATACAACTTTGTATAAGAGCGATAGAGAGTTACTTATCATTTGTTGTCCCTGTCATAGTTTCACTTTTTTTGTCGAGCACTACTTATTTTATATGACAGTTGTGCCCAATTACGTCAGACAAGCGATAACCAATCCAAGTTAAGGAGGTAATTTATGGTAAACCGGCAGCCATTTTAAACCAATTCTCAATTTATCTGCATAAGACCTTTTCCGTCACTCTTGGTGGCCCGCGTATAGGATCTCTATAGAAATATTTATACTCTAAGCACCAAATCTTAGGATTAGATAGCGGACCCCAGGCATCCTTTAGGATGAAACTGTACTGGGATAAGGCTAGGAGGATGAATTATCGGCCTAAAAAGCTTTTCAGACACGGTTATTTATTTATATTAGGACAACCAACAGCAGTACAAACAATGTAACAACATGCGTATTAACAGCAGAGCCAATTACAGGATCTCACATAGCGCTAGAGTGTATATACTGGACTAAAGTGCGCACTCGTACACAATTACAAACGTTATTGGAACAAGAATGTTAAAATAGAAAAAAGAAAAAAACAAGCAATCCAAGCCCACTCTAAACTAATGTTTATGTTTATTATTTGAAATATATCTTGTTTGTTAGCTTCATATAAATTCTGTATTATAATGAACGATTTAGCTTGTATGTGCAGGTACAAAATATTATTCTGTATGGCTACACATTTCCCACATTGTCAATGTCATGTTGTATGTTAAGGACAGCTCTCTCTCATGTTTATTGTTTTGTAATTTCATGTTGTTTCCTGGTTGCCCTGAAAATCAGCGTCATGATTTTCATGACACTATGCTGAGCGGCACCCATTTTGGTACTAAACCTTTGGTACCTATTTACTATATCCTAGAATGTTTTAACAACTTGTACCAAATAAATATTTATTTCTTTCTTTCTTTCTTTCTTTCTAAAACAAAATGGACTTCTGTATTCAAGAAATTATTTTATAGAAAGAGAATAGAATATGAAACTGAACATTAAATTTAACATACCTAATAGACATTTTGCGTAGCCTGTCACGGGTGTCAAATAAAACAAACTTTCACCGACTGGATCTTATCTTGACTTTAATTTATCTATGTCAGCTTTTCCCGCGACTGCGTCTGTATAGAATTTGTTATCGCTTTATATAAATAATGTTTATTAAAATAATTTTAGACGCAGACTTAATTATCACTCTCTCACAAACTTTCACCCCCTTTTCACCCCTTTAATGAATGATTTCTTAGACATCATCATAATATTTGGGTCATTGTCAGATTTAGGTTCGCGTCTTTTCGGTGGACATGTCAAAAGTTTAGGTGCTCAAAACTTAATTTTGGTTTGGTCTAGTAACCCGCATAAACGGTGTTACCATAACTATAAATCCACGTAATAAAATCATACCTTATATCGAGGGGTGAGTGGTCAAACCCGATAAGTCGTCTAAAAGGTTTTTTGAAAATAGAACTCTGCGTAATGGATGTTAAGTTCTTATTTCAAAAAACATTTATCTCGTTTTATCGGGTTTGACCACTCACCCCTCGATATGTATATGAGCCGTTAACTATTGATCACCGGGTGGACAACTTTTGTTTTTACAACTGACAATGACCCGTTTAAGAGCTTGGCTCTTGAGCATGCCGTGTAAATAGTAAATTTTTTTAATCGGGTAGTATTGGGCGAAATGTCACAAAGGTTACGCAGTATAAATTGATTAACACAAGATAGAAAAAAATGAATTTAGGGCTTGGAAACTGCTTACCTGGTTTTTGCTGGAGCTTCCGTGGTGTATGGTTTTATGAACAGACAACTATTACGGGTGACGATTGTTATTCGCATAGCGGAAAGCGATAGAATAATACACGGCAATACTAAGATTAATTAGAGTATATAAAGTTATATAACATATAGTCCAAAAGCCCATAATTTAAGAGACATTTTTTTTTTTTAATACATAATCACAAGTAAAAAATTTCAATTCTAACACACCCCAAAGGCGTGACGTAGCCACCTACTACTTTCACACGCAGACGCACTAACTGCATGGTTGTCAGCCAGTTTCACTTAATTCAAGTTTTATATCAATCCTACAAAAAGGTTTCGCTATCGAAAGTCACTTCATTAAGTTTTATATCTATCCTACAAAAAGGTTTCACTATCGAAAGTCACTTAATTAAGTTTTATATCTATCCTACAAAAAGGTTTCACTATCGAAAGTCACTTAATTAAGTTTCATATCTATCCTACAAAAAGGTTTCACTATCGAAAGTTTTGTTCTGTTGTCAATCGCGAGAGTGCAAACTATTACCTACCTACCTACCTTTACTGATAACTGGCTGATAATTTGAAATTAATGTCACTAAAATGACAGTGCTCATTCTCTGTTTCTGAACCTGAGATTAATTAAACTCGCTCACTCTCTGAAGTAAAGGTTTGTTCACAAAGAAGCGGTCAATTAATATGATCTAATTTGCACTGAAATAGTAATTTAATTAAGACACATAATTGGACCCATGTTGATATAGCATTATATATTAGCATTATTATGAATATTTGTCTCTGAGTCTTGGATGTTTTCTATGTATTTAAGTATTTATATCTATTAAATATATCGTCGTCTAGTACCCATAACACAAGCCTTCTTGAGCTTACTGTGGGGCTAGTTCGATTTGTGTAAGATTGTCCTCTAATATTTATTTATTTATTTATTTACTCGTACTGTCGTCAAAAATACGTGGTTTGAATCTTTCGGATTATTAGCGCCCACGGTGTATAATTTCCAACAGTTTCCTCGAATTATCTCCATGCATTTATAAAAAAAAATGCTTTTATTTCAGACCTTATGATCCATAATGGGTTATTAACAATAACAATATCGTATCTTATACAGGGCTCGGAAACCGGTTTCGTCTTCATACAATTAACCGGTTAAAAATTTCGTTTAATTGCGTCTTACGATATTTTTTCGTATTTTAAATCATTTATATCATAGATGAAGAATAACAAAAACAAATATTAAAAAAAAAATTTGGACAATCTTACACAAATCAACCTAGTCCCTAACTAAGCAAAGCTTGTACTATGGGTACCAAGTGACGATATACAATACAATACAATACAATACAAATACTCTTTATTGCACACCTCAATCAAAGGATACAGTACAGTACAAAAAACACAATGAGAAGAGGCAAACAACAGGCGGTCTTATCGCTAAAGAGCGATTTCTTCCAGACAACCTTAGGGTAGCGGAAATCTAAACAGAACGATTCATAGCAGGTGGTGCAGAGTTAATACATATGAAGCCTACTAATAATTACAACAATAACATTTAATTAAGGATAAATAAACATACATAAATATAGTATAAAAATATACGTACATAAACATATACAAATATATAGTCAGCCACAAAGTCTAAGGGAGCTAAGTCCTTAAGTGTGTCATGAGAGAGACAAATAGTGATCTTTAAGCTGTTTTTTGAAGACAGCAAGAGATTCAGCACGCCTCAAATCAGGAGATAAAGAATTCCAAAGCCGAATAGCTCGAAAAGTGAAAGAAGAATTATAAAAATTTTGATGAGGAAGATGGAACAGTGAGAAGCAAGTTTCGGGAGGACCTAACGGAACGAAGATAAGTAAAACGCTCTTTGAGATATACATACTTATATAGATAAATAGATACTTAAATACATAGAAAACATCCAAGACTGAGGAACGAATATTCGTGTTCATCACACAAATACATGCCCTGACCGGGATTCGAACCCGGGACCTCCAGCTTCGAAGGCAGGGTCACTACCAACTAGGCTAAAGCGGTCGTCATTAAAATAAAAATGAAGATATGAAAAGTACTTTAGGAGATACTTCAAAAATAGTGAAAATCGGTTCCGAGCCCTGCATTTATGAACCCTTTCAACCTGAAAATTTAAAGGATAGACAGACAGACAGCATATTATTAGAATAAATTCACCCTAGTCTTAAGCAGACTTTTCGGCTATTAATGTAAAAGGGATTTACCTCGCGGAATTCCCTCGTTTCTATCTGCGCCGCATAATCATATTTAAGACAATGATAATACGGTTTAAGAATTCATTTCTCCAAATAGAATACAATTCACTTGAATTAGAGAAATATAAATAAATAAATAAATATTAGAGGACAATCTTACACAAATCGAACTAGCCCCACAGTAAGCTCAAGAAGGCTTGTGTTATGGGTACTAGACGACGATATATTTAATAGATATAAATACTTAAATACATAGAAAACATCCAAGACTCAGAAACAAATATTCATGCTCATCACACAAATATTTGCCCTGACCGGGATTCGAACCCAGGACCGTCAGCTTCACAGGCAGGTGCAGTACCCACTAGGCTAAACCGGTCGTCAATATGTATGACTATGTATGACTAAAAGTAATAAAGTATTCCGATGAATAATAAAATAGATTTAACAGAATATAATAATAAATACATACATATACCGTGTAAATAAATACATTTTTATGTAAGTCCTACTATATACACCGTGGGCGTTAATAACCCGAAAGGGGCCGTTCAAGTATTACGTAAGCAGATTTATTACAATTATTCACCCCCCGTCCCCCCTTGTCAGCAAAAGTAAGCAAAGCTCTTACCCCCCCCCCCCCCCCCTCCCATGCTTACGTAAACATTGGTTCCCCTACTTGGTTCTAACCGAGTACTTATACGTATTCATTATTTGTGGGAACCCCGAAAATGCGTTTCGTTTTCAAGTATAAACAATGTGTGGGTTGCGATTTGTGTAAAAAAAAAACTATTGCTGGACGTAATCACCATCTAGACCCCCCACCCCCCATGTCATCAAAAATAAGCAAAGCATAAACCCCCCTTGTAGTGCTTACGTAATACTTGAACGGCCCCAAAGATTTAAACCACGTATTTTTCAAGACAGTACGAGTAAATAATGCTATATCAACATGGGTCCAATCATGTGTCTTATTACTATTTCAGTACAAGGGTCAATCAACTTTTTCTTGTTGTTATTCTGTCCCGTCAGCGAGGAGACAACAGTAACCGAGTTTCTAAGAAAAATGTGTATAATAAGGACTTCAAGCATGCTCAAGAGATGGCCCATGTCCAAATGGATTTATGCTCATTGCTAAAACTCATGTTTGGTAAATTTAAACCCTATAAAATCACAGTTTTAAAGAGTGACTCAGGAGACATAACCATGGTAACGAGCAACAAAGAATAGTTGATCCACCCACAAATTAAATCATATTAATTGATCCCTTTTTGTGAACAAACCTTTACTTTAGAGAGTCATCATCATCATCATTTCAGCCGAAAGACGTCCACTGCTGAACACAGGCCTCCCCCAATTTGGGGGGATTTGCCATAGTCGCCACGCTTGGCAAGCGGGTTGGCGACCGCAGTTTGATGGTGGTAATGATCGAAGGATGCTGCTGCCCACCCTCCGATTTTCCCTTATTCGCCTCCTACGAAACCCACGGGAAGAGATGGGGTGGCGCAATTCTTACCCGGCAACCACACGGGGCACTGCGGGACTTTAGAGAGTGAGCGAGTTTAATTAATCTCAAGTTGAGAAACAGAGAGCGAGCACTGTTGATTTCAAACTATCAGCCAGTTATCAGTAAAGGTAAATACGGCGAAAAATTTTCGATAGTGTAACCTTTTGTACGATAGATAAGAAACTTAAGTGAACCTGGCTAACAATTGTGCAGTTAGTGTGTTAGCGTCTGCGTCTAAAAGTACTACTTTTACAAAAAATTTAGGTGGTGTAGCGTTTTCGTTGAAAAACTGTCTTTCCCAAACAAAAAGTCGTAAGTGCTGTGAGTTCCCTAAAAAGATACGACCTTTTCAGATTCAATGTATTGGATAGTGGTTTTAAATGTGGACTAGTAGGTGTTGGTAAGAAACTCTTCATTGTGCTTGTTCCGACACGCATTTGGCCGGTTTTTATTGTTCTAATGCACAAACCGGACAGATTTTTCAAAGTGATCCAGTGTTGTAAAAATCAATTAAAATGTACTAAAATATTTATGAAACCACGCGCATATCTTACGGATAGAGCGGGATGGTTAATTGCAAACTCACGCGTGTTAGAGTGGGTCATTTGTATTGTAA
Source organism: Epiblema foenella (assembly GCA_963556455.1). Taxonomy (NCBI): domain Eukaryota; kingdom Metazoa; phylum Arthropoda; class Insecta; order Lepidoptera; family Tortricidae; genus Epiblema; species Epiblema foenella. Next base: position 2,329,410 of record OY747118.1, read on the forward strand.
TGGCCTTGCCTTAAGTCCATATCAAACACTGGATGGTCTCGAGGCGCTCAGACACGTGCGTATACGCATAATCGCATTCCTGCACGACGCTTGGCATTTTTCCGTGGTAGGTAACTAATTTACCTAGATTAAGAACCTAACCGTAGACAGGCTTGTTTTTATTTATTTATTTTATATATTTCTATTAAGAGGTTCTGGATTTGATAGGAGAGAAGAGACTACTTTTGAGGACGATCGAGAACAGAGGAAACATGCTGGGGCACCTGATACGACATGACAATTACATAATAACCATAATTGAAGGAAAGATAGAGGGGAGGAGAGGTAGTGGAAGACCGAGACGTGCGTTTATAGATCAAGCAAAAGAGAAGGTCAATGTAATGTCGTATCAGGAGCTCAAAGTCTTGGCGGAGAACCGAACAGAATGGCGATTACTCCACCGACAAGAGCTAGGCTAGGCTCTTAAATATATGATGATGATTTATTTATCATATAGTAATTATTTCAAACCAAGAGATCTTCGAGAAGACATTACGGTTGCCAGTTTTAATAATAATAATTTATTGTCGAACTGTGTACATATAAGGTCTTTACATGGGTATTGGTACCAACAGTTACCCTTTGCGGGCGTACAATATTTCGTTTACTTAACTTACACTTAACCTACTACATCATCATCAGCCTGTGTCAGTCCACTGCTGGACATAGGCCTCTCCTATGGCACGCCACTGAGCTCGGTCTTCAGCTCTTCTCCTCCAATCCCTGCCCACTGCCTTTCGAATATCATCGCCCCACCTAGTTACAGGGCGTCCTACACTACGTTTGCCGACACGCGGTCTCCACTCAAGAACACACATTTTTACTCATTCTAACTCAAACTCTCTAATGTGCATAATATTCGCTTAAATTATAAAAGACTTTATCAATTAGCCAGGTTTTTAGCCTCCTCTTGAAAGTAATTCCTTCAAGATGTTTCAAGTCAAGCGGAAGGTGGTATATTGCACTTTTAGCACAACCCAGGGATTACGTGTAGGGTAGCGGTGGATACTCCCTACGGACGTGGTACAGCTACGACCCCCCCCCCCCCCCCCTTGTCAAGTTAGAGGGTAACTTGATTGTTAGAAGTTCTCTCATCTTTAGCTGGGCTAAATGACTGCTAGACAGCGGCTGGGATCAACGGCTTAACGTGCCTTCCAAAACACGGGAACACTCAGTTAGTACAATATAAGATTTCAAGCTCACATGGTCATTTACATTAGAATTACGATTTGAAACGGGATATTTACCATGTATATTTGTATTTGTGAGTTCCCGATATTTTGTTGCAAGCGCCATTATCAAGGATTAACTGACGTGCTGCGAGTTTTAGTTGTGGTCTACCCACACACCACACAGTGTCACCGTCACTACCACCGTCCGCCTTGTCACTTGAAACTCGATTACGGTCACGACACACCACACTCACAGTATCAAAACGCGAGTTCTTTCCGGAAACAAGCTTAAAATTGACGGAGTTTAAGGGGCTCCATGCGCTATTCATCGATTTTTGACGAGTTTTGAGTTGATATTGCTCCGTCAAAACTATAGATATATTTATTGCACAAACGGTTATCGGTCCTTCAATCCTTTATCTACATTTGTAAGAATCAAAGTTTTAAAAAAAATTACCACTTTTTTTTATACAAACCAGCAGGCGTATCACGTAACTTTATGTACTAACGGTAGATAGATTTTATTGCCAAATTTGAAAGAATCTGACCTGATGGTAGTATAAATAACTATGTTCAGCAGTGGACGTCTTTCGGCTGAAATGATGATGATGATGATGATGGTAGTATAAAAGTTACGTGATTACCCCGCTGGTCCAAAAGGCTCTAATTTCGTTATTATTATGTTGATTATGCACTTATATGTATATGAAATGTACATATAACTGTTCCATATTGACCCAAGAGAGATTTTTATTTTCAACCCTTCTTCACAAAAACTACGTAAAACTGGTTTTTTGGCCTAAAATTTCCAAAGATTTATGACATACATCACGTAGATGAGTTTTTAAGTAAATATGGTAATACCATTTCGGCAAACCTCGTTATTCTTAAGTCAGCAGTTTTCTCGACAGCCATAAAAAATCTAGAAACGGAGAGTTACAGATCGAAGTTTATTGGGAGTTAGGAGACCCTGCCCTTAATTAAATTAACCACAGATATACAATAATTTGAGAAAAACGGTAACCTATCGATGTTTCGAAAATCTATTTACAGAATTTCACTTGTCCGAAAACGGTTCACCGAATCTTTACAATCCAAATACTTTGTTTCGGAACTGTTTGAAATACCACGGATTCATTTTACCACAATGTCATTTGTCCGCAATTCAAAAGCCCGCTTTACAGTTCCCAATTTTTACATTTGATAACTTACACGTTAGCCACACTTTCATAATTTCAATGATACGGAAAGTCGACGTGACATTTTCCATAATTTCGATATAATTATAAGACTAAGCGGGAGCAAAGCTCCCGTCTGAATCCTCGACATATTCTTTTTTAAAAAGCCCAGAAAGACTTGTTGGGACAAAATCGACTAATAATTGTATCGACTGTTTGTAGGCTGATCATAATAATGAACGTAATTTTTAGTCCTAGCCGAAATATAATTATGAGTTACCTCAATCAGTGCCTGCATTTAAATTCATAGCAAATAACACAGTAACACAGTATTCATGATTTGTTATAACTCGATGGAAATTAACTTTGTTATCTTTAGAAATATCTGGATAATGACGTTACGGTATTTTACCCCACGGATAAATAAAAATGAATGTACGGAATTATAATCATTGTGATTTTAAATCAGCTGGATAATAAAATTGTAACCATACCAAAATCTGTCAATAGAAAATATAGAAACTGAAACTTCGACAAATAAAAAAAATGTAAAACGAAAAAAGGCGTTTCGTTTTCGGAATTTTAATATTCGGAATGAAAAAAACGAATTTGCGATAGGTAACCGAGAAAGACCACGTAATTTATTATTTATTTATTTCGTCTGCCAACAGTGGTTATAATCTTACATTTATTTACACAGTTATAAGATTTTAAATTTTCTTAAAGTTATGTATATATGTATGTATGTAAGCACTTTATTGTACACAATAACAGGCATATATTGTCAAAAAACGTGAAACAGTTTTCACATGAAAATTGTCGATTTGTCAGCCTACATATGTCAAATACATACCTACATAAGTCAACTTGGTGAAATAGGGGCCTGGTGTTGCAAGCGTCTATAGACGACGGTAACTTACCATCAGGTGGGCTGTCAGCTTGTCTGTCACTGACGTGGTATAAAAAAATAGCGTTTTTTGTTGAGTCTGTTTTTGGAAAATTAAAAAATTACCTTGCGAGGTCTACAACTCACAGAGCAACTGGTTTTAAACCGTTTCTCTCTTATTTCAATAGAATTTCAGGTTCATCCTAAAATTTTCTGTGCATGAGTTTACATGCGTAAAAAAATGTATGGGGAAAAGTGCAGCGCCTCTGGCGGTTACGCAATAGAACTAAGAATCGTCATACTAAATCGTTTACGTAGTCGCTAGCGAGTACGGTCATGCAAACTCATGGTAAAGGCAATGGTAACTACTTTCCGCAAGTCAGAGCGAACGTCGCTACGATAACTAATTACAAGTTGCTGAGGTCTCGGAACAAGAAAAGTATTCCGAACAATCTTCTAGCTTCGGACATTTCTCATGTCATAAAGTACTTCGAGAACAATAAGGGCTACTTTCCCCTGGATTTTCCCCAGGCTACTCTCCAACAGCGCACTCCTATCGCTTTATTGGGCCCGGCCTATAAAGCCACAGTCAGGTTCAAAAAAAAAAAAAAAAGGGCTACTGTTTTTGCACTCAACAGTTGACGTCGAGTAAGCTCCAGCTGTCAAAAATTGTTATTGTTTTTTTTTATATTTATGGACAATCTTACACAAATCAACCTAGTCCCAAACTAAGCAAAGCTTGTACTATGGGTACTAAGTGACGATATACATACTTATATAGATAAATAATAACTTAAATACATAGAAAATATCCATGACTCAGGAACAAATATTTGTGTTCATCACACAAATAAATACCCTGACCGGGATTCGAACCCGGGACCTCCAGCTTCGAAGGCAGGGTCACTACCAACTAGGCTAAAATGGTCGTCAAACTATAGTTACTATGGGGTTAAGAACGGAGTTTACATTTAAATCATATTCAATACCTTAAAACCGTACGGTAAAAATATCGAACATCCCGCATTGTAGCGCAGTCCCGTTTTGTTCGAAAAAAGGAGGACATAAAATGATACATTTATAAATGAAGTCGATCTATTCTCGCACTCCCGCTCCCAGTTTAAGTCTGTTGTCACTAAATTGTATCTGTAGTCCTGTGTTTTAAAAGTCTAAATATATACTGTTGTCCTAGTGAGTTAAAACTTGTCCTGTTGATTTCTTAACAAAATATTTGTAAAAGTTCCGCTGAAATATATTATGTTCCTACTTACTACCCTAACTAACTTAGCTTAAGCAAATAATTATGACATCGCGCATTTGAATATATGTACTATGTGTTCTTAGTGAGATATATCCAAGGAGACATCTGTATCTATTGTCTATTTTCTATTTGCTTACACACATTGTATGACTGTTTCTGTGTTATCTCCGTAAATAAATAAATAAGTTTCCGAAAGACGAAACTGTCTCAAAGCAGTGACAGTCATTGACCCGTTACTCATATTTGCCTCAGGCTACACTAGCGCCTCTAGCAGCGAATTTACGCGGAACTCCTCATTCGATTTATTTGTGACACGATTATATTCTTATTTCATTGGATGTACTAATGTCATAATAATCCTGAGTCTTGGATGTTTTCTATGTATTTCAGTTCAGTTTAAAGATATTTATTCTCAAAAAAGACAATTGAAGTCACTTATATGAGAACATGGATTTAGGAACATGTCAAGAAAAGTAGACATTTGTTAATTGTTTTGTGTGTTCTCGCTTAAGGTATTCTTAAAGAGGGTATTGTTCATAAATATGAACCGTTAATTTACTTTTGAAAACCTTAAGTGAGCCTACAGCTTTTAAATCAGGCGGTAATTTGTTATATAATTGTGCACCTTCATATGTAAACATTTTTTTTCCTAGTTGGGTCCTTATTTTCGGCAATACCAGAAAACTTGCACGGCGGGTGTTTCGTTACCTTATTTGCTTAAACTTCATAAAAGATAAGTTTGTGTGGAGTGAGCTGTGTAATATTTTATAAACGAGGATGCAGGTATTATAAATATATAGTTGTTTTATGTTCATGAGTTGAGTTTCTTGTATTTAAGTATCTATTTATCTATATAAGTACGTATATCGTCACTTGGTACCCATAGTAGAAACTTTGCTTAGTTTGGGACTAGATTGATTAATGTAAGATCGTCCAAAAATATTTATTTAATTTATTTAAGTAATTCACCTGTAGGTACCTTAAGTTCTGTTGAAAGCGGCGTAATTAAAATCTTTTTTCATTAGAATATTTTATCTTTCACAAGTTATTCAAACGTTTTCATTATAAAGACATATCCCTTTATAAATAGACTAAAATGTGTTTTGTCCCTTTCTCACAAACACAATTGTCAAAGTGACGGATAAAGACAAACGGAATATCCGAGCGGCATTTTAGCTAAAGTAGGTTTTATGAATAAGGGGGTTGGTTTTAAGTTTTATTGTAACTAACTCTTTATGAGCCACAAACTTGAACCAACAATACAATACAATACAATACAAATACTCTTTATTGCACACCTCAATCAAAGGATACAGTACAGTTCAAAAATACAACGAGAAGAGGCAAACAACAGGCGGTCTTATCGCTAAAGAGCGATTTCTTCCAGACAACCTTAGGGTAGCGGAAATCTAATCAGAACGATTCATAGCAGGTGGTGCAGAGTTAATACATATGAAGCCTACTAATAATTACAACAATAACATTTAATTAAGGATAAACCTTATACCAACTTATTTTTTTTAAATTAAAATTCGACATATTATATTTTACAAAACACTGATATTTCGCTGGCTCATTTCAGATCCTTAGTGTTTCAAAAAATACCATTTGGTGTTATTACTTCTCCTAGTAAAGATTAGAATTTCAAGAAGATATCTCTTAAAATCCATGTTAATCATCTGTCATGCTACAGCACACGATTGAATGGAGAATCAAGTGCTCTGTACATGCTAATACTTGTGAAGTAATTACTTGCCGACGCGGGAGGGAAGACTTCGCAATGTAATCTACTGCTCTGTTGCCCCAGTGATGGCGGAAAACAGTTATACACCCGCATACGGGGCAGAGTAAGTCCGACCCAGGTCTCATGTAGCTGTTTTTGCTGGACTTTTATCAGCGACAAAACTCCCAGTAGCTCGATTCCACTCACACCTCAGATTCGGTTGAAACCGCTCAACCAATCTCACTGGAGCGCAAACTCTTAGAGTATTCCAGTGTTCCAAACCACACGCGTGGTCGTGCCGGAGGTTTTCCCTTGGATTTTCTCCAGGCTACTCTCCAACCGCGCACTCCTATCGCTTTATTGGGCCCGGCCTATAAAGCCACAGTCAGGTTCAAAAAAAAGACTTATCAGCTTGGCTAGGTACAAAACTCCCAGTAGCTCGATTCCAGCGACAAAATCCACTCACACCTCAGATTCGGTTGAAACCGCAACCAATCTCACTATTCCAGTGTTTAAACCGCCCGCGTGGTCTATTCGGAGGTTTCCGCTGGATTTTCTCTAGGCGATACTCCAACCGCGCACTCCTATATCGCTTTATTGGGCCCGGCCAAGAAACTCAGCTAGGCCCGACCTGGGTCGGACTGACTTTACCCGGTGTGCGGCGGTACTGGGACGAATAGGGACTATATGTGTCAGTGATGTCGCGATTGCGCGGTGGACGTCCCCGCCGACGGGAATGCCTAAGTGTACGCGTCGTGTCTGAGTTGGACGCCGTAAGCGCAGCGTTCCATCTTTCGATGGACGCTGTGATTAAGTCGTCCGGGTCCGTGAGTGTATGCCTAAGACTGTGCGGTCCCTAATCAGTGATCGCCGAGTTACGACAGATTGGAGACGGATGGGAACGTAGTCGACAGCCTTCCTAACGGATTCCTATAATAAAATACCTAAATCAATTATATCTGGGGAGCTGGCGAAGCGGCTCGTGGAGGCAACTGGGGACCAGAGGGCTGGCGCCTATCTCGCCCAACGGATTGCATTCGCAATCCAGCGAGGCAACGCCGCCAGCCTTCTGGGCACCTTGTCCCACGGCACCGACCTTGGGCCAGTTTTTTATTTGTGAATATTTGGATTTATTTCATTTTAGTTTATAGTTAGGTTAAATGTATCTGTCAGTGGCACCCCAACTGAATTAATTTGTGTCTGCAATGCGACCACAACAAACGCCTTAATGACAGGATCCTCACCCATGATACAATAATATACTGTGGTTGATATGGCAATCTGGTACATCGGTTAGTAGTGGGGGTGACACGACCTACGTCATCAGCCAGCATTAGCCTATCGATCGTATACGGAAGTAAGTGTGAGTAGTTACAGTGAGGTATGATCGTGTCACGATCCAGTGCCTTTACCATGAGTTTACTTGACCATACTGGCTAGCGACTGTGTAAAAATTGTATAGGCAAGAGTACAGCGCCTCTGGCGGTTAAAATTTAGTAAGGTAGAGTTTTTTTCTCTTGCGTATGATTAAAATATATGACTGAGCGAGCGAAGCGAAGTCTCCGTTTCAATTCAGGAAAAATGCTTTATCTCTCCGGAAGTCCAACTGTTGGTCACATTTCTGAAACAATTGTAGTAAAATTATGGAAGCACCTTCGATAATGATTATCTTGTCGATTCAGTTTTTGGAGCTCAGTACAGTGCCTTTACCATGAGTTTGCACGACCGTACTCGCTAGTGGCTGCGTAAACGATTTAATATGCCGATTCTTAGTTCTATTGCGTAACAGCCAAAGGCGCTGTACTTTTGCCCATACACATTTTTACGCAGTCGTTAGCGAGTACGGCCATGCAAACTCATGGTAAAGGCACATAACCCTAGTCATACCGTGGTTAGGAATAAATTATTGATATGAAATTATTATTTTTAAATGCATGCGTTTGCTTGTTTATTCCGATTTATGTCTAGTCTAAACCATCAATCCATTTTACTGCAGTTTTATAACAGTAGCTTTTACTGTCTGTTTCGTAATATATTAGTGGTTAGAGTTTTAAATCGACGAGCCGTCAAAGCGGGTGATTAATGTATCTTTTTGATGGATAACATTTTGAAGTGGGATGGAATTGGTAGGTAATCAGTCTCGTAATACAAGAATTTTTTGCATCTCTAGGTACGACTTCGGCACGCAATTACGTACTTTAACTCTGTTTTATTGATTCTATTTTGGAATAAAACAGTTTTTTTTTTCCATGGCTTTCACTCCTTGCTGACTTTGGCAAGGGGTATTTCGCCAGTGTCGATAAAACAGATTTATACTGTTTTTTTTAACTTGATTAGAATGACAGACGCCAAACTGACGTAATTAGAGATGCTACTCTTATGCAAACTATCGATACTATTCGCACGTAATGTATCCAAGTAACACAGCATGCTGAATAAGGTTTGAGTATAGCAATTCGCAAATGTTTACGCCTCTTATCAGCTATAATCTCCATAATGTGTGAGTAAAGGCTAATAGCCAAAATCGAAATAATATTCTCTTTAGATCTTTAATACATCTTTAAGCTTAGTAAAAGTTGTATTAAGGTAAGGTATCATACCACAGTATTACTAAGCTATTACCCAGAATTTACATCGCTGTTATTCAAATTCAAATAATTTTATTTCGGATAAAATCCATATATGGTTAGTAACATTATTGTACTTATATATATGTTAGTGGGGTTACATAATAGATAGATTCAATAAAATTAAAAGGAATAACATAATAAAGGCTACTTAATATATTTCACAATCAGGGCTATTTAATATATTTCACAAGTGTCCAAATCTGTGCCACCCAGTGACAAAGAATGGGACAGTTGTACCTATCAGCTAACACCTTCAAAATGCTGTTTTGACTATTTCTGACACGGTCCATCAACGATGCAATTTTTTTCTCATGATCGTGATGTTATACAGGCTTTCTTTTATTAGCCTTTTCATCGGACAAAATGTTACAGTCTTATCTGAATAGCTCGTATATTTCACTTTTTTTTCCAGTTCTGGCTGTCCGTTTGCCGGGCGGCAAAGGCCTTCAATCTTCTCCACCCTTGTCTTTCTATAGCCACTCTTCCCCAAGTCTTTCCCGCTACCTGTCTGATGTCATCTTCCCATCGTTTTTGTGGCCTTCCTCTCTTCCTTCCCGTCTCTTGGCTTAAAGCGTTTAAAAATGTGCCCAAATTGCTTGAATAACAGCTGAATAGCGATTTACTCAAACTTTATTCAACATGACTGTTACTTGGGTAGTAAAAGTATCGATGTACAATGGTAGTGCTCAGATGTAGATGTAGTGTAGGGACGCCTGGCCGGTAGCAGGCGGGCTGTCGATCGCAGGTCAGGATCATTCAGCCCAATTCCCTTGAAGTCGGAGCTTAAGGTTACTGTCCCGGCATTCCCACACAATCTTCTTCCATTTTTCCTATTTTCCTGCTGAAGAGAAGGACATCTTATTCAGTACTCAACTGTGACGTCACATTTTTTTAAAATTTAATTCTTTCTTTAATTAAAAAAAATATATAACAAAAAAGTACATAACAGTTACAACCTTTTAATTGCTCGCCAAACTGCCATAACAGTTTGTTGGCGAGATCGCGCTCATTTAACTAATGTTAGGTACGTACTATGCTATTATGAACTAAACTTAAACACTGAATATGACAAAAACATTTAACTGTAATATTTTATTTCAGTTTCAATTAATATGAAGGGTTTATGTTGTATTTTGACCGTCATTTTTGTCTTTTGTGTTTCTCTGATTGTATTTGGTCTAACATTTGATCCTCTCTAAAACAGGTTCGAATGGCATCATGAATAAAAAATAGTCTAGTAAACTATTATCTGAATTAGAGCCCTATACTTACCGTGTATTAGAGCGACATATGTGATAATCCACATCGAAAGGGACCTTATGGCGGCAGGCGCTTACGCTGCACCTATTCACTATTGTATTGGAACAGCGGCAATAAAGGCGTAAGTGCCGGCCGCCATAAGGTCCTTTTCAATATGTATTATCACATATTATTTAGGTAAGGTAAACGTCCCTGTGCTAGGAGCGCTAGTGGCCCCGCGGCGCCCGCGTACCGCATGTGGTATGCGAGGTTAAGCAATGTCGGGTCAGGTCAGTTTTTTGATGGGTGACCGGGTTATTAATAATAAATAAAATAAAATAAAATAATTCTTTATTTAGGCAATAATCCCATCACAATTACAATTACATAAACATAAGCATAAACATAAACATATTAACTGAGCGCTCCCTTGCTTTGGAAGGCACGTTAAGCCGTTGATCCCGGCTGCTGTTTATGATAGCAGTCGTTAAGCCAAATTGGAGGCCTTCGGGCGGCTTGAGAACTTCTAACAGTCAAGTTGCCCACTCACTTGACAAGCCTAATTCCGATAAGGTCTGGTTTCTCGGGTTGGAAGGTCAGATGGCAGTCGTGTAAAAGCTAGTGCCTACGCCAAATCTTGGGATTAGGTAGCGGACCCCGGGCATCCTTCAGAATGCAACTGTACCGGAATAAAGCTAGGAGATTTCAAGCTCACATGGTCATTTACATTAGAATTACGATTTGAACGGGATTATCGGGAACTCACAAATACATCATCATCATCATCATCATCATCATTTCAGCCGAAAGACGTCCGCTGCTGAACATAGGCCTCCCGCAAGGCTCGCCATTTAGACCGGTCCTGTGCCGTTCGTTTCCACCGGATTCCCGCGACCTTCACCAGGTCATCACTCCACCTTGTCGGAGGCCTACCGACAGCTCGTCTACCGGTGCGTGGACGCCACTCAAGCAGTTTCTGGCCCCATCGACCGTCAGTTCTGCGAGCAATGTGCCCTGCCCACTGCCACTTAAGTCTCGCAATTTTGAAGGCTATGTCGGTGACCCCAGTTCTGAACTGGGGTCACCGACATAGCCTTCACAAATACATATATTCATGATAAATATCCCGTTTCAAATCGTAATTCTAACGCTAGTAGGATGATGAAACGTTCCTGTGTTCGACACTGACCCAATACATGACACTTTCGTATGTCATGATGACAGAGGTGATTAATAGGTGCCATCTATTGGGCACTAGTGTCGAGCACTGAGACGTTTACCTTAAATATAGTGGAGTCAAGTTCATTAGACACGAGTCTGTGAGGAAAGTATACGAGTTGTGAAACTTGTCAATCGAATAGTTCGGCTAGTTTCGGCTTGCCTGTCGACGATGTACAGAAACTAGGTGTGGTATGCTCTGCTTGTAAACCTCTACCTATTGAATTGAATTGAATTGAAATCATTTAGTTCGTGTAACATTGACACATATAAATTATATACATAATGCAGCTAGATATTAAGTGCACACATAGTGCTACCAATTGATTACACTGGCGGAAGAATGCAGCCCCGCACAGTGTAACATGATAGCACAGCCAGGCTTGTCCGCTATCATTCTGAGAATGGTATTGGGACTGTCCCGCACCTATGCCTTACATTACATACCGAGCGACCTTGCTAACTGTACGCAGGGCTCGGAAACCGATTTTGTGTTCATAGAATTCATTTGTTTAAATGGGTCTAACGCGATATTTAGGTATTTACCTTTGTTACCGACGTTTCATTTCTTTTGTAGGGTATTCAAATGTTGTGTACCCATATCTCCGTTGACAACTTGCTGAGACGACAGTTTAACCCCGACCAAGACCGGTGCAACCCGTGTCGAAACGTCGGTAACAAAGGTAAATACATAAATATCGCGTTAGACCCGTTTAAACAAATCTTTAAGTATGAGTTTAAAACTTCATAGAATTAACCGATAGTGGTACGCTTTTCTGTCCAGCTGATCCTAAGCATCCTGCGCCAACACCACATTTCGAAGGCTTCAAAACAATGTCGATCTTCAGTTGAGATGTTCCAGTTTTGACATACATAAAGAGCTGTACTCAAGATGTACCCGTTCATTAGATATTTTGTCTGTCCATGATATTTTTAAAATTCTTCTATTAAACCATATAAACTGTTATTATCATCTTCAAATGTTAACCTGTAGGCTTAAAAATGTCCCATTATTTTAAAATTTAATTCCAAATTGGTAATTGACATAGACATACCATACATTGTTTACCAATATTGTTATGAATTAAAATTGTAGGTGTCGTCATTATAGAACTAGTGAAGAATTATGTACTAAAAAAGGAAAAAAATATTAGACGGTCGGCAACGCGCATGTGACACCCCAGGTGTTGCAAGCGTCCATAGACTACGGTGACCGTTTACCATCAGGCGGGCCGTACGCTTGTTTACCACCGACGTGGTATAAAGAAAATGTACTTACGTCAGTCATAAATATATGTACGTTTCCAAAGCGACAAAAATGTCTGTCCGCTTATTCGTCTGTTGTCAATAGCCATGTTCCCATATTTTGACACTTAGTCTGCATCGATATTTTTGATGATCACTGTACTAACCATCATGTTCAAAAAGCAACTCGAGGGACTACAGTACGGGGTTCTTCAAGAAAGGAGTGTATACATTTTTAAAGGGTCGGCATCGAGCATGTAACACCCCAAGAGTTGCAAGCGTTCATAGGCTACGGTGACCGCTTACCATCAGGCGGGCCGTACGCTTGTTTGCCACCGACAAAAAAAAAACGATTACCCTCCTGATATATATAAAAGCAATAATGTAAGCATTACGTAATCCCATAATTTTTAAAATTGAAATTAATCTTGTAATGTTTGCCAACACTTCAAAAGTATTTTAACGCATGTTTGACCATCAATCTTACTAGTGCAAATATGCTGTCCATTAGCTTGGCGTGGGGGTTCAAGGAAGCACGCACAATGAAGGTTTCCGTACCAACACCTACTAGTCCACATTTAAAATCACCATCCAATACATTGAATCTAAAAAAGTCGTATCTTCATAGGGAACTCACGGCACTTACTACCTTTCGTTTGGGCAAGTCAGTTTTTAAGCGAAAACTCAAAAACCGTAATACCTGTATTGTTCAAACCAAAAATCGTTGAAAGTATTTACTAATGCACACCACCTCATTTTTTTTCAGTATTTTAAACTTTACAGTTTGGATATTAGAGGGGGGGGGACACTTTCTATGACTTTGACTGCTAATATCTCTCCAACCGTTGACTTAAATGGACAAGTTTTTTAGAAATCTCCATATCATTTTTAAAGGCCTATCCATCGATACCCCACACGACTATGTGCGTTGATATTTTTTTTCATCCACCGGTTACATGTATTGTATGGAGTGCCCCCCTAATTTAATATTTTTTGTAATTTCACATCACTTTTATGTAGCGGTTCATAGAATATACCTTCCTACCAAATTTCATAATTGTAGTGCTTATAGTCTCCGAGTAAATCGGCTGTGACATACGGACGGACAGACGTGACGAATCTATAAGGGTTCCGTTTTGCCATTTTGGCTACGGAACCCTAAAAATGGCACACAAGTTTACGACGTGGCTGATAACCAGACACCCTAGATGGAGGCTTGTGACTCCCAGGCGCGGATACAGGGGGGGGGGGCAACAGGGGCAATTGCCCCCCCCTGAAACCTGTGTCAGGGGAGGGCAATTGCCTATGTCCTGACGTGGGAAATATGTTCTGACAATATAAACAGTTATCAAAAGTCAGTTTTATTTTCGGAAAGTTCGAAAGTGCCCCCCCCTGAACAAAATCCTGGATCCGCGCCTGGTGACTCCAGAAGAATCACAAACGCGATACCGACCAGAGAGACGTATTAAACCACATTAAGCCGTTGATCCTGGCTGCTGTCTATGCTAGCAGTTGTGAATCCCCCTTAGAATACTACCTCCATGCACATGTTATTGAACTCACCTGTAATATATACCTCTGCAGCCAAAATACAAAATTATTGCCCACCATCGATCATGCCTTTTCAGCAACGAGTTTATAATATGTTTACTTTACGAACACCAAAACAATTATAAACCCAAGCAGAACCGCAAAATTGATTACTTTTTAACAGCAATTTTTCATAAACTGTGTTTACTTGACGGTAGCCAGATGGGAAACACTATAAACATCATGCTTATGAGCAAATTTATTTTCGGCTCGAGTTATGTGTCTAGCAACATACTGAATATCTAGAAATTGACATAAAATATAGCTCTGGTATCCATGGGCGTACCCTTTTTTTGGAACCTGACTGTGGCTTTACAGGAAGGGCCCAATAAAGCGATAGGAGTGCGCGGTTGGAGAGTAGCCTGGAGAAAATCCAGAAACCTCCGACACGAATACGTGTGTGGTTTGTGTTGACATGACTGCCAACATTAATGTATAAAAAAAAGGTAAAAAATATGTTATCTGTGCTATGCGCTCTTCCGTTATCCGTGCCAGCGCACAGACGCACATTTGTATTATAAAAAATAAGAATAGTGAAAATTGGTGTGAAAGTACTGCGACAATATACCTACTCAGTTTACGACCAGTGCCTATTATTATAGAACTACAGTCCGCTAAAGAAACCCCCAAGAAGTGCACAAGGTCCTATCTCACCGTGAAAAAGCAGAAGAAACTACGTGAGTACCAGCAACATCACATCAATCTACACTACACTACATCGTGGACGCCGATCTGGTACACGCAATCCCAATTTCAATACCCGTGTATTCAGCAACAAATATCGAGCGACTACGCGAAAATAGAGGTCACCTTCATCATCACCGTCGCAACATTTTCGACGAGTAATTACAATTATATACCTTTTATATACCAACATTACACGTAGCGAGGATACGAAGTAACAATATACTTAGAAGAGCATTCATTCACACGACACGACGTGCAACTTTCGTCATTAGAAATTTCGAATACGTCAGCATCATAAACCGTTCACCTGCGATATCGAAGATATTGAAAATTACTCAAAATTGAAGAAAGAAGATAACATTGCTACTCAACATAACCTAGTTCTACAATAATATTAAATATTGCATCATTCATCGGACGGTTGAAGTTTGGCGCGAACGCGAGCATCAACCTGCCGTGGTGTACGAGATTGCTGCCGCCTGTACCGGACGAAGCGTCCAAGCCGCGTGCGAGGGAAAGGGACGACGTATAAGGAAAACGTGTGAGGGAACGAGTCGACACGCTGTCTCCCGGTAACTTCGCCGCCTGCGCTTCATCGCGTCGCGTCGAGCAAAGCGCAGAACTTAAAAACTCAACCGCCATTTGCAGCGTCGCTTCACGCAAATTTTTGTGTCCGCGTATTGAAATTGTTTTAGCCGTAATTTAGTGCGAATTGTAGTAGAATTTAATTGTAGTATAATTAAAATTTGTGTAATTGAGTTTCTGAGTGGAAAATATGGCTGAAAGTGGCGGTAAGATGGAGCTTGGAGAGCTTGTCGTCGGCAGGGGCTACGTCAAAGGTACTATCTCGAGACTTTATAACTCGGTAAACGTATCCAGCACTTTAGAAGTGCTAAAGGCCCAAAGATCTAGGCTTCTAGCTTCATTCGAAGCATATGAAAAGTATAATATCGCGATATTGTTTATAGATCCGAATGATGCCGAGCCGGTAGAAGAGTACGAGACTAAGTACTTAACTACTCTCGCTAAATTAAATCAGGCCATCGACGGCAATGAGCTTGCTTGCACAAAGCAGCAACAACCTCACAATGCTCCATCTGTCCACACAATACGTCTCCCTCCAATTGAAGTTCCGTGCTTTGGAGGTAAGTTCATGGACTTTGTTCCATTTATAAATCTGTTCAACTCCATGATAAATGAAAATAATGCACTGGATGATCTACAAAAATTATACTATCTTAGGTCACATTTAAGAGGGGAACCACTGGATCTCATTAAAAATCTGCCGCTCACTGGCGATAGTTATAAAGAAGCATTTAAATTAGTGAATGATAGATATAGCAATAAATTCAGAATTGTGAATGAGCATATAAGTGTATTGTTAGACTTAAAGCCTATAAATAGATCTACAGCAACAAACCTGAGAGAGTTTGTCTCAGCTGTTAGGCAGCAACTAGCAGCACTCTCTAGTCTGGACCCCTCTGTCAAACACTGGGATGCAATTATACTATGTGTACTCTCTCGTAAATTAGATTCATATACTGCACGAGCATACCACATGGAGCGGGATGCCAGCAAGGAGGCTTCGGTGGAGGATTTCATCACCTACATTGAGAAAAGGGCCCTCGCGCTGGAGAATGCTGAGCCGGAGAGGTTCACATCACAAGGATCATCAGCAAGCCAGTATCGCCAAGCGGCGACTAACAAGATGGTGGGTCATCTAGCCAGTGCATCACAGACTCCAGAATGTGCATACTGTAAGTATGAACACAAATTGTTTGCATGCACTAAATTTAAACTATTGCCGGCCAATGATAAATTGAATTTTGTAAAAGAAAAGAGCCTGTGCACAATCTGTTTGGGTGCGCACAAAGGGAAGTGCAGGTATCACTTCAGGTGCACACAGTGCAAGCAAGCGCACAATACGCTGCTGCACTCAGATAGTGTGACACCAGCCGCTACACACCCAACTGCGCTAGCTCCAGGTACTGTACCTGCTATAGATAAAAATCAGGCCGCTGCATCCCCTGCTGCACTAGCAGCAGGCAATAATAATAATAATGATGTGCTTCTTCCAACAGCAAAGGTTAAAGTTCTGACTCGGGACAATAGGGAGGTGCATCTGAAGGCGCTTCTGGACAGCGGGTCTCAATTAAGCTTCATATCGCAGCGAGCAGTGCAGATGTTAGGTTTAACCCCTGCCGTTGCCAACACAAACATAGTAGGCATAACTAATGCTAAAAGTCAGGTCAAGTACTGCTTGCCAATAGAGATACAATCGCTAGTATCTCAATACAAAGTGAATGCTAACTGTCATGTTGTTGAGGACATAACGTGTAGGTTGCCCCAAAATAGAATTGACTTGACAGACTTTAAAATTCCACCTGGCATCAGACTAGCAGACAGCGAGTTTTCCAGTCGCTGCAGCCAACGGAGCCAACAATACAGGCTTTGAGCAACGAGGAGCTGCTGCAGCCTGGCCGCCTACAGCATCACGATGCAACACTGCCTCATCGGGATGCAGCGCAACAGCAGCCTGAGCCTGCTCAGCGGCCAAGCATTATTAATACACAATTTGGTCATGTCATCGGAGGCAGCATACCACAACACAAGCTGTCAAAAGCCTGTAACAAGGTATCTTTAAAATGTGTCACTGCTCATGATTCTGCACTTTCAGAATCATTAACACGATTCTGGCAAACTGAGAGTGTCCCTCAAATTTTTAATGAAAAGTCTTCAGAGCAAGATCTCTGCGAGGAAATATTTAAAAAGACGGTTCAGTTGAAGGACAATCAGTTTCAAGTTGCATTGCCACTTAAGTTGCCTCTTGATCAAGTTAGGGATACATTAGGTGACTCCTTTCATTTCGCATTGAGAAGATTTCTTAATCTTGAAAAAAAATTTCTTCAGAATCCTGAATTTTTTGCAGAATATCAGAAATTCATTCATGAATACTTGTCTTTGAATCATGGCCATTATGTAGATATTGAACTATATGATTTAAATAAAGATGCTGTATATTTTCTTGCACATCATGCTGTGGAAAAACCAGGCAACCGAACAACTCGTCTCCGAACGGTCCTAGATTGTTCGATGAAAACTAGCAAGAAGATATCTTTGAATGATATCCTTTTGAATGGGCCCATGGTTCAAAGAGAATTATTTGATATAATTTTGCTATTCAGATTTGGTGACTATACATTCACCACTGATATCAAGCGAATGTTTAGAAACATACGTTTGTGTGAGGAGCATACATCGCTACAGAATATACTATGGAGGGACTCTCCCAATGAAGAGATTAAATGCATTAGACTGGATACTGTTAGTTTTGGGATGAAAAGTTCAAACTTCTTAGCAACGCGATGTCTCGATGAACTCGCTACAAGGTATGAGAGCGATCTGCCGTTAGCGTCGTTCATTATTAAAAATACTACATATGTAGACGATATACTTTACTCTGATAATGATTTAAAAAAAGTTATTGAGGCAAAATCACAGCTGCGCCAGTTATTAAGCTTGGGCAGCTTTGAAACGCATAAATGGTCCTCCAATAATAGCGAAGTGTTAGCTGATACGCCTTCAACTGAACAACACTTTGACGAGATCGAGCTGCAAAGCGATGATTGTAGTATAAAGGCATTAGGACTGCAAATAGTCATAAAAGAGGATAAATTTAAAATGTCTTGCCCTGAGCCTTTCAATCCACACAAACTTACTAAGAGGCACATTCTCAGTTATATTAGTAAGTTCTACGACCCCATGGGTCTGGTGAGTCCAATCATCGTCAAGGCAAAGGCTGTCATGCAAAAAATATGGGCAGCTGGCACAGGCTGGAATAATGTACCGCCTCAGGATGTACAGGGGGAGTGGATGGAGCTTGCCTCTAGCCTAGCGGTAATGGAACCAATCTATATAAATAGGAACATTCATGTTGAACCTACAGATACTGTCCAGCTCATTGGCTTCTCAGATGCATCGAGCTCCACGGCCTATGGCTGCTGCATTTACCTGCGTGTCACCGACTGTACAGGTACTGCCACCATGCACTTGCTCTGTTCCAAGTCAAGGATAAATCCTCTTAAGGATAAGAGTATGACAGTCCCACGACTTGAGCTGAATGCTGCACTTCTTCTGTCTAAGCTTATAGCACGGGTTTTCAGCACGCTTAAACTAAAGATTGCCGTTCGTAATGTCTATATGTTTGTTGACTCACAAATTGTGCTTGCATGGATACACACAGAGCTAACAAGACTGCAAGCTTATGTGGCCAACAGAGTGAAGGTAATAAAGGAGCACACAGCTGATTATCAATGGCTTTACGTCAATACGAAGGATAACCCCGCTGACCTTATCAGTCGAGGAGTCAGTCCGCAGGAGCTTGGAGCATGTAAGCTGTGGTTTCATGGGCCTGAGTTTTTGCATGACAGTGAGTATAAATTTAATAGCAATCCAAGTATGCCAGCTGAGTTGCCAGAGATGAAACCTGCAAGAATCCCAGTCAGCAACCATTCATCTATTGGCACTGATATGCAGGACAACATTTTCGAGAGATTGCGCAAGTATTCTAGCATTCACAAAATGACGAGGGTTCTAGCCTACATAACCAGGTTTTGTAATAACACTAGGGCAAATTTACCTAAGATTAATGCAGAATTCCTATCTAGCAGTGAGCTGTACAATTCTCTTATGGCCATAATCAAATATGAACAATGTAACATGTTTGCAGATGAGATGAATTCTCTACAGAAAGGTGGACCTGTTAAAGGTCAGCTTGTGTCATTGCATCCATTTATTGATAAAAACGGGCTATTGCGAGTGGGTGGCAGATTACATCATTCTAATATTCCTTATTCGCAAAAGCATCCGGTGATTCTCCCTAAGGGTTCGATCATAACTAAACTCATTATATCTAGTGAACATTTAAAACTGTTACATAAGGGCCCTACACTAGTGCTAGCTAATCTCAGCCAGAGATATTGGATTGTAAATGGCTTAAATGAAGTGAAAAAAATCACTCAAAAATGTATAACATGTTTCAGGCAAAAAGCTGATGCAGCCAAGCAGCTAATGGGTTCCTTGCCGGCCGAGAGGGTCACTGCGACTACTCGTGCCTACGTCAAAGTTGGAATGGACTTCGCCGGGCCTGTAAATGTCAAACTGTCGCGTATACGAAGATCTGTTGTAGGTAAAGGCTATATTTGCGTTTTTGTATGTATGGTTACCAAAGCGGTCCATCTCGAATTAGCCTCAGATCTCACGACTGATACATTTCTCGCTTGCTTAAAAAGATTCATATCAAGGAGAGGAATGCCCAGCGACATCTATTCTGACAATGCTAGTACATTCAAATCTGCAAGGAACCAATTAGATGAGCTATATAAGCTTATGTCTTCCCAGGCCCACCAGCAGTTAGTGCATAACTACACTGCGCCAAAAGGCATAAACTTCCATAATATACCATGCTACTCACCTAACTATGGTGGACTTTGGGAGGCTAGTGTGGCACTAACTAAATATCATTTGAAAAGAATCTTACAAAAGAATGTATTAACTTATGAGCAACTCAATACATTGCTGGTAGAAATAGAGGCAGTAATTAACTCTAGGCCACTTGTACCTATTTCGACAGATATTAATGATTATTCATACTTGACCCCTAGCCACTTTATTGTAGGAAATGCTTTAACAATGTACCCAGAAGTGGATATAGTCAATGTACCTCAAAATAAAGTAAAATTCTGGCAGCAATGTACACAATTAAAGCAGTCATTCTGGAAAATGTGGTACAAACAATATCTTAACACACTTCAAAATAGACCTAAGTGGCGTGTAGCTAATAAGAATATAGATGTTGGGAGTCTTGTCATATTAAGAGAAGATAATTGTCCACCGATGTCATGGCCTATGGCCAGAGTTATAAAAACTTACCCGGGGCATGATGGTTTAGTGAGAGCTGTTGAAGTTAAAACCTCTAATGGGAAAAGTCACACGCGCTCTATCACTAAAGTAAGCTTGCTTCCTATAGATGATTAATAGTAATGTAAGAATAAAATATGTAAGAAATAATGTACACTATGTATGTACTTAATGCATAATGTGTAACTGAACATATGTGCTACTAACATAAATGCTTCGCAGAGGCATATTCTATATGCTTAATTGGCTGTGAGCTAATTATAACGTTAAGCCCTTGTCATAAGGTTTATACTCTTATAATCGTAATACATAAGTCTTACTGTGCGTCCTTGTTTCATAATATTTGTAGCTAAATTGTGTTATGGTTTTTATCTTTATAAATTGCCGTAATGTTCACGATTGTATAACTAATATTTTTCTAGCTTATACTGGTTAGTACTATGTAATTGCCGCAGTTGCCAGTTTTGTTATGGGTGGCGCTACAATCGGATAAATTGAGTGATTTCATTGTATTTTTTGTCATTGTTTTGTTTATAATTTGCCTGCCCCCCAATATGTTGACATGACTGCCAACATTAATGTATAAAAAAAAGGTAAAAAATATGTTATCTGTGCTATGCGCTCTTCCGTTATCCGTGCCAGCGCACAGACGCACATTTGTATTATAAAAAATAAGAATAGTGAAAATTGGTGTGAAAGTACTGCGACAATATACCTACTCAGTTTACGACCAGTGCCTATTATTATAGAACTACAGTCCGCTAAAGAAACCCCCAAGAAGTGCACAGTTTGGAACAATGGAATACTCTAAGAGTTTGCGCTCCAGTGAGATTGGTTGAGCGGTTTCAACCGAATCTGACGTGTGAGTGGAATTGAGCTACTAGGAGTTTAGCTGCTGGTTTTCTAAATCTAGCCTAGCTGAGAAGAATTGCTCGCAGGACTGACGGTCGATGGGGCCAGAAACTGCTTGAGTGGCGTCCACGCACCGGAAGACGAGCTGTCGGTAGGCCTCCGACAAGGTGGAGTGATGACCTGGTGAAGGCCGCGGGAATCCGGTGGAAACAAACGGCACAGGACCGGTCTAAATGGCGAGCCTTGGGGGAGGCCTATGTTCAGCAGTGTACGTCTTTCGGCTGAAATGATGATGATGATGATGATGAGAAGAACTCTCAGTAGCTCGATTCCACTCACACCTCAGATTAGGTTGAAGCCGCTCAAGCAATCTCACTGGAGTGCAAACTCTTAGAGTATTCCAGTATTTAAACCGCCCCCGTGGTCCTATCGGAGGTTTCCCCTGGTTTTCCCCAGGCTACTCTCCAACCACACACTCCTATCGTTTTATTCGGCCCGCCTATAAATCCGCAGTCAGGATCAAAAAGAATCAAGCATTTTGCCTAAGCTGATACGGAGAATCCTTCGCTTTGCTAGTTCGGCCTGATTACGACAGTACTTAGCTAACCTTTGCAGACCTTTTTGCATTGTACAGCGAAAAGCAGCTGTTAATTCTATAGCTCTGAATCCAGTTCCATCCACTATTATATTTAAACGACAACACCCAAGTTAGATGTCAACCCTTGTCAACACTTTATCGCTGCTTTTATTAGCAGAGGGTCAGAAGTGAGAATCTAATCCAAGTTATTTCAAAGAAAACATTTTTATCCTTAATTTCTTATAAGGGAGACGTCCCAAAGTGCTCCAAATTGACTCAATAACAGACACTTAATATTATAGCACAGTAACAGAGAAGAATGCAATTGGGACCTTAAGATTCATATAATTCATAAATCATTTATTTGCGTGAATAGGGTCAGATTACAGTTGTTACATATACATAAACGTTCTCCTTATTCAACCGTCCACAAACAGCATGCAAATATTAAATGTAGTTCTTAACCTAACCTTAACCTTAGTTGTTTGAGTGGTACATATTATGTTTTTTAATGATAGTAAACTTATTATAGAGTTCTTTGAGCAAGATCGGGTGGGTATGCCTTTTGATTTTGACCGATTTCAATTTCATTTTTGTTAAAAGTTTTCATTGCCTATTGTACCTTCTTTCTCACAGTTGTCTACTACTCGTTCAGATAGTTCCGATGACTCCAACACGACGGGTATATTTTGTGTAGTTTAGGAATTACTATAACCAGCTTCTGTCTCCATCATCAATTCATCATGACTCATATGAGGTGATATGAGGTGGTACCATAATATTGCATTAACATAGAACTTACATACTTATGTGTTAAATAGCTCAATTAGGTGAGGATACGAGTAAGTGGTCTAAAATTCAGGCTAGATTTTCACTGAACACACAAAACACATACAAACATTGTACAATGGTTGGAAATCTACAATATCCATGCGGCCTCTAATCAGTGATCGCCGACTTATGACGGAGGGGGGAGGGATAGGAATGTACTCGACAGCCTTCCTAACGGATTCCTATGATGGGGAGGGTTGTCAAAATAACGTCGGGCAGTCTGCTTAAAGAAACCATACGTAGTGCTAATCCCCATGTCATAATGCAGACTGAGGTTCGACTGGTATCTCGGGGCACCAGTCGCCCTACGGAGAAAACTATTCTGAATGACATGAAGCGGCTTGAACGATGGCACGTGAACAAAAACTACACTTGCATGAGACATGATTGGACGAACACAAGTTTTGTATACATACATATTTCTAGGTAACATTTTAATAAACTTCTTAACCATCGCCCCAAGCCTTTCTAGCACCAACAACGCACAGTTGCGTTCCCTATTGATGTGACTACGGAAAGTCAGTTTTCTGTCGAGGGTCACTCCACGATATTTGACTTCGTTGGCACAGGCGATGGGCCGGTCAAACATCTGGAGCGGAGCCAATACTTTATCGTCGTTGATTGGTTTATACAACTAACTTTTCCTCACGGCTTCATCCGCAGTGAACTCGTTTGTCTCGTACTTCCACGCAAATTCCACTCCCATTTCATAAAAAACCCTTCGTCGAGTGACTTAGGAATCTAAGGTCTCAAAATATCTCATCATCATCATCATCCTAGTGTTATCCCGGTACAGTTGCATCCTGAAGGATGCCCGGGTCCGCTACCTAATCCCAATATTTGGCGTAAGCACTAGTTTCTACGGAAGCGACTGCCATCTGACCTTCCAACCCGAGGGGAAACCAGACCTTATTGGAATTGGGCTTGTCAAGTGACTGGGCAACTTGACTGTTAGAAGTTCTCAAGCTGCCCGAAGGCCACTAACTTGACTTAAAAATATCTCCATACCAGCTTTCGTCTCAATGAGGGCTATCGCGTATGAATTCGCCGCTAGAGGCGCTAGTGTAGAGTGGGGTCTCCGAGATGTCAAATGTCACTCTTTGTGGTTGCGCTACGCGGGTTAATATCTAATTGGAACAATATGGTGACTATTTTGCAGTACCTGAGCTTGATTATGGCAAATCTGAGTTAAGGGTCAACGACTGTCAGGGCTTTGAGACAGTTTTGTCTTTCGGAAACTTATTTCCTCCTTTTTTCCGAACAAAACGGGACCGCGCTACAATGCGGTATGTTCGATATTTTTACGGTACGGTTTTAAGGTATTGAATATGATTTAAATGTAAACTTCGTTCTCATGCCCATAATAATCAATAACAATTTTTGACAGCTGGACCTTACTTGACAGTGGCGCCAACTGGTGAGCACAAAAACGATAGCCCCCACTGGTTCACCGCCTTTAGCGTGAAGAGGCAACAGACATACAGAATTACTTTCTAATATTTTGGCCAGAGGATTAGCCTAGCAATCGAAAGAGGAAACGCTGCCAGCCTTCTGGGCACTATAGCTAGTGATGGGGACTTTGAGGGCATCTTCTTTTTATAGTTTAAGAAATAAGAAATATTTATTCGAGACAAAGACAACAATTAATACAGCAAAAATAGAATATAAAAATAAACAAAAAAGTTGTGTTATCTCGAAACGGTACCATCTCAGCATAATGCGGGCAATCGCCAGCGCTGGTCTTCCGATGGGACCGTCGAGTGATTTCACGGTGTGTAACTGTACGAACATAAAATAATAACAATAATAAATAAAGAACGATTAACATGAAGAAGAAGAAGACGGATTTTAAAAACAAAGTTTGACATTTTTTTTTTTAGTTTAGTTAGTTTAATTAGGTTAGTGATATATTATTTAACTTTATATTTTAATTGCGTTTTTTTTATGTTTGCTTCAAGTTTTAGTTTGTATTAGCTGTGTAATAAATGACAGAAATTATACATGACTCTTTGTGCGTTTTATATTTGGTTAGAGCTATGCATTTCTGTCTGTTAGATAGTCCTTTCTAATTTATAATATTAGTATAGATGTCAAATTAGGTACAGCTTTCTTATAGTTGGTCTTTGTTTTATAGTGTGTCTTATAGTTGGTATTCGTGTCTATAACAATCTTCCTAGCGAAATAAGAAGTCTAGAAGGAATTCGTTTTAAAAGGTCCTTGAAAAATTTTTTGACCGAAAATGTGTATTATAGTTTAAATGATTTTTATAATCATGTATCTATAGTGTAAACTTTGCATAAATTTATCTTAGGCTAAGAACTTAAAGATTGTATGCCCGAAAAGGGTAAGAACTGTTGATACACATAATATGTACCTGTACAACCTAACCTTTATACACAGTTTTTTACAATAAATTTTCTGTTTCTGTTTGAGCTATAATAAGATGGACGGTCATAAGTGTTCCATGTTTGCTATGGAACCCGAAAAATCCGTAGGACGTTCGCGGCTCGTCCACAACAAAGAATCGCAAATGGGATACGTCAATCAGTTAAAAAAAAAACTCTTCAAAGCTGACGAGTTGGAATAATAGGTGTATTCTAGATTTTTATGCCGGATTTACACGAAATTTTGATGGTTTTTGGTCGACAGTGACGCAAACAGTGATAAGTCACGTGCTTAAGTTCTTTGAAAGAATGACGCAGCGAATTCGGGGAATCGATTACGTGAAGTGTTTAGAAAACGGCAAGACTTTTAAAATGAACCTGCGAATAATTTTCAAAATCAAACATTTATTCTGCAAATAGGCCACAAGGGCACTTTTACATGTCAAAATATTAATTTACAGTTCAAGAAGGAATAATAATTTCGAGTTTACAATTATAACAAAATTAATGTCATACAGTGAAGAGAAACTTGCAAAGTTATCTATTACAAATATTACAACATCAGTAAAGTTAGAGATGTATAAGGTCTCAAAATTAAACAAGGAGTATAATGAAACCAATATAACATCCCAGAGATGTACATGGTCTCTGAGCGTCAAAAGAAAAATTAATTTAATATTGTTAGAGATGTATATGATCTCTAAGTCACTGATAATAAAAACGAATCCACAACAGGATGATGTCTCTCGTCAATCCCCTATAAAAGACACTAGTATTAACGTAGTCACTATGTCCTAGCAAGCATGAACAGACCGGACTCCACAAACAGCACCCGATCACGAGTATGACGCGTATCTCAGCCAGCTTCTGATTCTGCGATGAGAGCGAGGGACCTAAAGTCCCTTCTGCTATCAACACAGTGAATCCTCAAATTTTATAAAGGGTCGCGCGCGTACCTTTGGAGTTGCGGGCGTCTATAGGCTACGGTGTCCGCTTACCATCAGGTGGACCGTACTCTTGTTTGCCACCGGCGTTGTATAAAAAAAATACTTTATTAAAACATTGAAATTTTTTTTGGATATGGTTAGGTAGCTCGTTCAAAAATATTGTTGGTTTCGATTATTACCGCTTTGAAATGAGGTTTATTTGCAGAATATGGGTTACATTAGATGTTACAATGACAATAAATATACAATACAGATCTCCATCTTCCACTAGGTAAAGCATGCAAAATTTTAAATCTAAATTGGCATAGCGATTCAGCGAGGAAATGCTGGCAGCATCTTGGGGACCAATTTTTTTAATATATTTTAGTTTTAGTTTAGTTTAGTTTTGATTTTTATTCATATATTCTCATGTTATTTTATATACATTGTATATTGTTTTGAAAAAATGACACCTCGCCGAGTTTCTTACGCCGGTTCTTCTCGAGGCAGAGGTTAATTTTATGAACCGGTGGTAGTTTTTTGACATTCATAAGTGCATGTAACATGCCTAAATTGAAGAATAAATGATTTCATTTCATTTCCTTTCAGTTATAATTAGTCAGATAAAATATTAAAATTTCATAAAAAATTTAAGTTTGTTAATATATCAATTCACCTAATAAATTGACTATAATTTCGTTTATATTGCTATTCAAAAAAAATAAAGATATTCTAGCTCTACTAGTTACTTACTATTTGCCTTGACATTAAAAAAATCCCTTTATTTAGTATATATTCAGATCTCTCAGCCATTGATGCAATTTTTTTTAATTGTTGTAACGTTAATGCTTTAATGTATGTCGGTATTTTATTATAAATTTTTATAAACATAAAATAGGGGCTGCGATCTGTTTGTTTCAGGCGAGCTTTAGATACCGTTAATAGAATTGCTTGTCTAGATATCCTATTATTGTAAGATAATGTAAGATAAGATAAGAAAGACCTTCAAACTTTCAAGAAAAGAGCGTATTCCCTTCTGGAAGGCCGGCAACGCACTTGCGACTCTGGTGTTGCAGGTGTTTATGGGCGACGGTAATTGCTTACCATCAGGCGATCCGTCTGCTCGTTTGCCCCCTATAAATAAACTAAATAAAATAAACATACAACTGTTTTTTTTACTTCTTTACTTTGTTAAAGCATACACGTTAAACGGATATTGCTTGATCAGATAACAGTTTATAATCCAAACATCAAGCACCTTCGTGCAGCATATTCATAACTTGATAATATTAGTTTCGCGTGGTCTCAGCTTTTGTTGAAAAAAGTCGATAAAAAAGCGATAAACCGGACTATAATGGTTACCTTGCAAATTGTTGGATATGACTCCACTAAAAGGGTGGAAACACAATGACGCGGTGGAAATAAAAGAGGTCAACGTTAAGGGGATTCCTCGACTCTGACCACGGCCACAGGGCCTTTACCATTAGTTTACATGACCGTACTCGCTAGCGACTGCGTAAAAAGTACAGCGCCTCTGGCGGTTACGCAATAGAACTAAGAATCGGCATACTGAATCGTTTACACAGTCGCTAGCGAGTACGGTCTGCAATAATCTGTTCACAGAACGGCGCGCAAAGAACGGAATATTTTTCACTGCATGGCCTTAATCGCCATTGAGGGTGTTTATAACTTTGATATAATACTACGAGGGTTGATTATTAATTTTCTATAGTATTTTGCGATTACTTGGAACGCTGCCTTTTGTGGTCCGACATATATAGATTGTAGGTACATTTTCAGACTTTGTCGATTTAATTAGTTGGAAATTTACTATTTAAGGCAAGGCCCATTCACAGATCTGACGAAAATACTGAAGTTTGAGCTTCCAGTGTGATCCCAGGGCTCATTACAAAAGAATGCTATTGTTTATTTTTTCGCCGGGAAACGACGGCTGGAAGGCTGGACCAGGCGCGGATCCAGGATTTTGTTCAGGGGGGGGCACTTTCGAACTTTCCGAAAATAAAACTGACTTTTGATAACTGTTTTTATTGTCAGAACATATTTCCTACGTCAGGACATAGGCAATTGCCCTCCCCTGACACAGGCTTCAGGGGGGGGGACAATTGCCCATGTTGCCCCCCCCCCTGTATCCGCGCCTGGGCTGGACTATAGAGAGATACCGTTATTGAAGACCAGCAGTGGACGTTAGGGGTCGAAATTCACGAATTTTGGAGTATAAAATACAATAATGTTATTTAATGATTGAAATAGTTTGTATTTATATATTTAATATGGAGTGAAAATATAAAATATAAATATTTCTTTATACCTAACAGCCATGCGCGGGTTAAGTCTAAATCTAGATATTTTAAATTATTTTTCCTGTAATTTATAGAATACACAGCAACTTTTGAGCCCTATTACATTACGGTACTCCGAAATTCGTGATTTTCGACCCACCCTAGTGGACGTGTCTCGGCTGATATGGTGACGATGATGATGCATGTACTGGCTTTTGCCCGTGACTTCGCCTGCGTAGAACACGTTTATCGTGTTAGAATATTGCTATTCTTTTATTTCAGGTCTACATAGTGATCGCTCTTACATAGGTACACGCTTCCACCCCGTTAAAGGATTATTTCTAGTGACCGACCGAAACATGTTATTTTGCCGAAACCGAAACCGAAACCGAAGGTTCGGTTTCATTGTAGTTTCGGCCGAAACC
The DNA here is from genome assembly GCA_963556455.1 of Epiblema foenella. NCBI lineage: Eukaryota > Metazoa > Arthropoda > Insecta > Lepidoptera > Tortricidae > Epiblema > Epiblema foenella. The sequence continues at coordinate 2,358,492 of OY747118.1, forward strand.
GAAACCGAAACCGAACCTTTTATAAAAAAAAAAGTCCTTAAAAAGTCCAAAAAATGTTAGTAAGTTTTTTTCTAAAATAAAATCTCGCCGACCTATAATTACAGGTTTCTACTTTCAAAGATTTATCACAATGAAATTTCAGCACAGTTACAGAGGTTCTGTTTGAAAATTTAACTACCCTATAAATAAAGTGAAAAAAATACATTATTTGTAACACAAAGTTAGCGATTTTTTAATGGTGGTATAAAATAAGTCGGCCGGCGGAGTCAGGCGAGCGACGCCATATTGCCAGCCGTGCCGAGCGCGCCCGACGTTAGCCGAGCGCGACCCGAAGGTACGATGTTGTAAGTTTCGGCGCGGCCGAAAGGTTCGGCCGTTTTTGGCCGAAACCGAAACTCGGGCCGAAACTTGATTTTTTGGCCGAAACTGGCCGAAACCGAAACCGAAACCGAAATTTCGGTCGGACACTAATTATTTCCGAGATAAGAAGTAAGTCTTTTATAATGCGCACTTCTAAGGTTTGGAATTCTCTGCCGGCGTTTGTATTTCCGAGCTCATATAACCTAGACCTTTTTAAGGCACGAGTGAATAGGCACCTTCTGGTTGAGCTCTCTCGGGGGGTATTGTACGTAAATCCGATGACCTACGGGGCGGAAAGGTTCTCAAGTGACGACCACGTATACCGGAAGGCGCAGCGTGGGCAGACCTCCCACAAGGTAGACATGACCTGGTAAAGGTCGCGGGAGTCCGTTGTACGCGGTTGAAATATCACTTAATCTTAAGGCTATTGTGAACCTCGAGCGGGGCAAGAACAGGCATTTCGGAATACTCCGTTTCACTCGACGGGGTCTTGCGGCCGCATCGTGCGAGAGAGACCCACAGTCGGCCGTTTAGCGCCTAATTTCTCTTAGAATTAGTGCTTTGTCGGTGTTTACACCGTTACTACGCACTCACTTGGTTACCAATCAAAGATGCAAAAGGCTCTTTCTTAAGGAATTCGAATCGAACAACCGTTAGCTAGTTTCTATTAGGTACAGCGCCATCTAGTGGTCCACAAATACGATATCGTCCTAAACAGTCGGCAACGTTTTCATCGTTAAAACATTTATCAAATGAGAAAATACATTGGCCTTGATCGATTCCCTACATCCTTAACTAGGTTTATATACGTCTTGCTCTTATGGTATTTTTTGCCGATAAAACGGTGGAATAAAATCATAAAAAAATTTTTTTGTTAGGGTACGTCCCCTACATGTAAAGTGGGGGTCCATATTGGCTCACATAACATTACTTGTCATATTATTTTTCATAATAACGCTTTTTGATCATAGTAATCATTTGTCATAATTTTTTTGCCTACAAATTTGTTGTATATACATTTGTATTACCAACATCATTACTCATAATTATATTTAGGCAGATTTTTTAACAACATAATGTCATTTCCAACTATTCATCACAACTCATAATGATTTTTAAAATAAACTTAATAATTATAAACTTATATTGTATAAGTATTTGAAAGCATAACATATAAAGTATGGGTGTATTGGATTATATCGGCTGTCGATGTATGCGCTGAATTACAACATGTCAATTTGATTGTCAATAAATCATCTATTATGTCGATTATCCCCGCAACTTTTTTAATTTTCATGTACCTAGCTAATTAAGCGATTTCGGCCCGTCAAGGAGTCGACGGAGCCCCGCTTCGCGGGGCTCCTTTTTCCGCTCTGAGGAACAAAAGACACCTAACACTCCTCCTCGCTTCGCTCGTCGTCGTACCTATCTCGACTCTGGGACTGTATTTCTATTTTGATAGCAAGTTGAATGTGGTGTGGAAGATACCTGACAGTTTATAAATAAAACCAGGTAAAGTTTAAAATAAATATTATATAATTTTTTATTACTAATTTGTCATTGTTAAAAAATAAATATGATTTAAAATTTTATTATTTAAAATCGTTATATTTTAAAAATAAATGAAAATTAACATTAGTATTACAGATATTTATTATGATTGACATTATTAACATGAATGATTCAGTGTTACGATAGTTATGCGCAAAGACAAGTTATAAGTAATGATCATTATGATATAAAATTATATAACAAACATTTTCGGACTTCCAATAATCGAAGTAGCAATTTTATGTGAACTTTAGCGCACCCGTAAAGTGGTGGTGCAATTTTTTTTCTTCTAAACCCGATCTTGTGGGTTATCGTTGGATAGCTCTTTCAAAAATATTTTACAACGTTTCTAAAAGCACATTTTGATTCAAGAATCAGTTGGCGTGATATTAAGCTTTGAAGTGATAATTTCTGCTATGGTCAAGTGTCCCCCCCCCCCTGCCAGCTAAACGGTGGCTACTAGGCATGTGAAAAAAATCATGGTAGTAGTATATACGATGAATTTAAAAGGAAAACTATCACAGCTAAGTAGACATTACCGTAAAGGGCAAAAATATGTATACAACACAACATCTCATGGAAGTACATCATTAGTACTTTTATAAATCCGGGGTGAATCCAAACTCCGTTATTATCAATTCTCACTTTTATTTCACAAACACTTAATATTATTACAGAACCGTCTTCACGGTGCTACGCCTTATTCTCGAATGACTGGTCAACCGCCCAACTGAATCTCCGTTCCGTCAAAAACGCGCCAAATTCAACGGTAGCTCCGATTGGTTGGTCGTACCCAAACGTGATTGGCGGTTTTCGTATCGACCAATTACGTTCGGACGGCAGTGTTGCCACTATTAAAATAGTCTACGCCACTAAATTATTAAGACTACCTTACACGATGCTACAAAATAATTGAAATTAACTATAAACCATTAAGAATTATCACAGTACTTAAGATCAGTAAAAACCCTTCTACGGGTCCGTAATTCTGCATATGACCGGTGACGTGATTGACGGGCAACTACGGAACCCTGTGCGTGGCCCGACACGCACTTGGCCGGTTTTTTTACTAGAATCATTTGTGCCGTAAATAAGCCCTAGTCTACTTTGGCGCCAAATTCCAAGATTTGGAGTAGTAACTAGAAAGAAAGAAGAAAGAAATATAAAATTCTTGTTCTACAGCTTGGCCCGCTTGGCTACAATGCCTTCGTAACTTAACACAACCATTATACAATTTTCTACTAGTCGACACAAAGACAACTCCAGATTCTCAAATTGTCAGAAATGATTGTTATATTGTGCAACTGTTGAAACCACAGCGAATCCAGAGAAATGCTCCAGTTGATAGCACATTTTCCGTTGGCGAGTGTAATTTTAGAGATAGCAGGGTCATTCTACTTTTTCATGACCAATTTTCTATTACAAAAAAAATCTATGATATGTATTGAATTAGTGTACAAAAATAGGATTTCGAAATAGTACCTGAACCTAATAAAAGGAATTTATAGGTAAAAATACTTAAGTATTAACATATTGCTGTAAAAGGTGGGTAACACAGTGGTAAAAACCATTTTTTCATACAAATGGTGAGACATCCAAGGACCACTGAGTTGCTCTATTTATGGAAATTAGCTGTGGTTCGTTAATAACGAAAATTATGGGAAGTGATATCGCAATTAAACCTCTTTTTAGATAATAATACAAAAATATGAAGTGAGGGCCAACTATTCCAAAATCCGCATTTTAAAAAAAAGTGTCTGAAAATTATGTACATGAAAAAGTAGAATGGCCCAGCAACAGTTAAGAAGACCACATGCTTCAATGCTGAACAATAAAAATATGAGGATGTTTACAGAGCTAAAAGCATTCTCTTTGTTCGTTCATTGCTGGCGGGTGCCAGAAAATGTTCAATTAGACAATAAGAGCGCCAACGGTAATGTTTTGTATTAAAAAAAGAGATGTACTCAGAGTATGATTGAGAAACATCAAAATCAAAATCAAACATTAACCCCATTATTCATAAACGTCTATCAAACTTATATTAGTTAATTAGCCGCTAAAGTTCGTTTGTCCTTATCTGTCACTTTGACACATGTGCTTGTGAGACAGTGACAACAGACATTTTAGTTAGCAGAGGTTTGTTAAGTTTTATGAATATGAATATTCTGCAAATAGGCCACAAGGGCACTTTTACATGTCAAAATATTAATTTACAATTTAAGAAAGTCTGACTATAATAAGTAATACATTTTTCATGTCAAAATATGAATTTACAGTTCAAGAAGGAATAATAATTTCGACTTTACAATTATAACAAAATTAATGTCATACAGTGAAGATAAACTTGCAAAGTTATCTATTACAAATATTACAACATCAGTAAAGTTAGAGATATCTAATGTACCAAACTGCATATAGCAGTTTGTCGGCAGAAAACCAGTTACACTCCACCATTTAACATAACTTTATTATTTATTTATTTATTTAGGCAAAGTAACAAAATTCAGACATATATATACAATAGCTTAATGAGACAAGTGTTAAATTTACATTTCAATAATAACCAAGCACAACATTCTAATGATATGCTAATAACAAATTAAAAAGACATTTTTACAAAGATTACCTTAACTGTTAACAGATTTAGTTAGTTAATATATGTTTTTTTATTGTTCTAGTTCTTACAATTACAAGTATTAGTTACTTATGTAACTTAGGTGCCTGATAATAGACTTGTTAAAATGAGCGCGGTCTCGCCAACAAACTGTCTTGTCAGTTTGGCAAGTAAAATTGAAACTGGAAACTTTATGTACCTTTTTGAAAAAAAAATAAAAAAGAAAAATCTTCTGGTACGCTTGCCGTAATAGTTACCCTTGGCACAACCAACTTGTTATATATTGATGCGCTGTGTTGAGGGTCAGGGACCTGCACATGTCTCTAGTTGTCAACACAGCGAATCTTCAAGTCATAAGGGTCGGCACCGCTTTGGGATTCTTCTGGAGTCGCCAGCTTCTATAGGATGTTTGAACTTTTCGGTAAAATTAATAATAATAATAAATAATAAATAAATATTAGAGGACAATCTTACACAAATCGAACTAGCCCCACAGTAAGCTCAAGAAGGCTTGTGTTATGGGTACTAGACTATATATTTAATAGATATAAGTACTTAAATACATAGAAAACATCCAAGACTCAGAAACAAATATTTATGCTCATCACACAAATATTTGCCCTGACCGGGATTCGAACCCAGGACCGTCAGCTTCACAGGCAGGTGCACTACCCACTAGGCTAAATCGGTCGTATCGGCTAAAATTGAGACTGATATTCACGATAGTATGATCGTACGAGCAAATCAATACTCATCTCGACTTATTTATGAATAAACATACGTAGCCAGCTCCATCTACATTTCATAGAACGAGACAGACTGATGTTCAGGAAAATTACAAGAGTTGGTGCCGTCATAAAATGCAAATACTTCGTCAATAATAAACTTAACTATTAGTTTAGTCAACAAGGTTTTAGACCCTAGTTAATCCTCAGCCTAACCGTACTAGATCCAATGTAGCTGTGCCTTTACCATGAGTTTACATGACCGTACTCGCTAGCGACTGCGTAAATTTTTCTATGGGCAAAAGTACAGCTCTTCTGGCGGTTACGCAATAAAACTAAGAATCAGCATACTAAATCGTGTACGCAGTCGCTAGCGAATAATCGTTTTCTCGAACCTCAGTCTGCACCACGACATGAGGATTAGCACATTTTCTTTAAGCAGACTGCCAGACGTTATTTTGACAACGCTCCCCATCATAGGAATCCGTTAGTTAGGAAGGCTGTCGACTACGTTCCCATCCCTCCCCCCTCTGTCGTAACTCGGCGATCACTGATTAGGCCCGCACGGTCCGGAGTCCTAAGCACACACTCACGGACCCGGACGACGTAATCACTGCGTCCATCGAAAGATGGAACGCTGCGCTTACGACGTCCAACTCAGACAGGACGCGTAAACACTTAGGCATTCCCGTCGGCGGGGACGTTCACCGCGCGATCGTGACAACACTGACACATAATAGTCCCTATTCGTCCCGGTACCGCCGCACATCGGGTAGAATCAGTTCGACCCAGGTCGGGCCTAGCTGAGTTTCTTGCTGGACTCCTTTCAGCTAGGCTAGGTTTAGTGAACCAGCGACAAAACTCCCATAGCTCGATTCCACTCACATCTCAGATTAGGTCGAAACCGCTCAACCAATCTCACTGGAGCGCAAACTCTTAGAGTGTTCCAGTATTCCAAACCACACGCGTGGTCGTGTTGGAGGTTTTCCCCTGGATTTTCTCCAGGCTACTCTCCAACCGCGCACTCCTATCGCTTTATTGGGCCCGGCCTATAAATCCACAGTCAGGTTCAAAAAATAAAAAGAAAAGTACCATTATACTTTAGAAATAGATAAAAACATGTGAATTCAAATAATAAAAATGCTGTCAAAGAATATATTTACCTTTAGTCTAGTTCACATAATTATGGACTAGTAAAGAATATACAATATCTTTTTCTCAAAAGAAAATATATTTTAAATAATAAGTTGAAAATGCCTAAGGCCAAGGCAGTGAGCCTTCTGCAGGTACCTTTAGATATTATTAATTATTCCGTGGTGGTGTTTGCGAATGCCTTATTGACTGGGGTATCTATATCGTCCGTGGCAAATTGTGTGTATTTGAGAGAGGTTTTATTAGGGTATCAATTTCTTGATCTCGGCGCTAGCTTAGTAGTTGCTATAACATTTTATAGTCAACAGTATCGATGGCATGTAAATGGTGCTGCTGTATGATTAAATGTTACATGATTTATCAATTTTTATTCTATACTAGCTTTTGCCCTTGATTTTGCGTAGTACTTTGTAATAATAATTCACTACATAGTATAAAACAAAGTCGCTTTCTCTGTCCCTATGTTCCTATATCCCTATGTATGCTTAAATCTTTAAAACTACGCAACGGATTTTGATGCGGTTTTTTTAATAGATAGAGTGACTCAAGAGGAAGGTTTATATGTATAATACATATGCATCAGCATTGCACCCGTGCGAAGCCGGGGCGGGTCGCTAGTTTGTAATAAGAAATATTCGCATATTGATGTATTTCAATGAGGGCTATCGTTTTTGTGCTCACCAGTTGGCGCCACCGTCGAGTAAGGTCGAGCTGTCAAAAAATATTATTGGTTATTATGGGCATGAGAACGAAGTTTGCATTTAAATCATGTTTAAAACCTTAAAACCGTACCGTAGAAATATCCAACATTCCGCATTGTAGTGCAGTCCTGTTTTGTTCGGAAAAAAGGAGGAAATAAGTTTACGAAAGACAAAACTGTCTCAAAGCACTGACAGTCATTGACCCGTAACTCATATTTGCCATAATCAAGCTCAGTTATTGCAAAATACTCACCATATTGTCCCAATTAGATATTAACCCGCGTACCGCAACCACAAAGAGTGACATTTGACATTTCGGAGACCTCACGGTACACTAGCGCCTCTAGCGGCGAATTTATACGCGATAGCCCCCATTAAACCATCACAAGTTTGTTTCTGCAATTAAAGCAAGTGTTAAATCATAAGAGTTTGTTTAATTATTGTTAAACATATTACTGGAAACTGCGCTAATATTACTCTAATTGTAATTAAGACTTTTTTATTATTATTAATTTTTATCTTCTATGTTCTACTCTTTCTAAATTCGAATAATTACTTACTATGTACGCGTCATACACGTGAACGGGTGCTGTTTGTGGGGTCCGGTCTGTTCATGTTTGCAAGGACTAGTAACTTCGTACTAGTGTTCAGTGGAATTGACATGATGAGAGACTTCGCTCTGTTCTCATTTGATTTTATTTTTAGACTGACGCTCAGAGACCTTATACATCTCTGAGGATATTTATTTAAAAGATTTTATTATTTTCATGTTGACGTGTTATAGATATAGCTCAACATATTTTATTATGATTAGTGTACCTACTTTATTACCTTTTATCTTGACGCTTATAAATCTCTAACAAATCTCGATTGTTATTAGTTTCTTAGTCTTATTTTTGACATGTAACACTACATTTAATGAATGATACTTTGATTATTGTATTATTTTTATTTGATGTACCTAGATAGATATTGACTTGTAAAAGTGCCCTTGAGGCCTATTTGCAAAATAAATGTTTTGATTTTTTGTTTTTGTTATGAGTAATATGTCCTCTACCGATCCCAGGAGTCCCCGGGCTCATTACAAAATAATGCTGCTTATTTTTTTCGCCGGGAAACCACGGCTTAGATTTGATTTACTGCATGTTGCTTTTACTCAGAGCAAAAATGTATTAACTATTGTTGGAAACTGTTTTGGCATATGTACTACATTCTTACCTTATATGTATGTTATATAACGCTGTTTGTTTCCCATTACAATAAAATAAAAAATAAATCATTCTTCGCGACAGATTTTTATTGCTACTTTTTTATAACAGGCGCTTATCTATCATCGCTGTTTCATACAAACTTCCACCCCCTTAAGGGATGATTTCTAGGATAAGTAGCCTATGTCCTTCCCCGGGAGTCAAACTATCTCCGTACCAAATATCATCTAAATCGGTTGAGCGTTTTAAGCGTGAAGAGGTAACAAACAGGTATACATACAGCCAGACAAACTTTCGCATTTATAATATTAAGTATGTATTTCATACTTTCAGTCACAGCTGAGTAAGGCGCGACTTCTGAAGGACGGGGTAGCTAAAAATCGTTAATTTTTAAACGATTTAATTAATTAATCACCAAAGTTGAATGTAAAAGGGACGTAAGAGTTAACTTGGAGCTAAGTAAAAGTTTTCTCCAAGTAGGGGCAATATTTGAAATTAGGCGCACGGTCACTGAGCCTTTTTTTCATGTTGCTGGCGACTTAGAAACTGAAAACATTATGCCATTAAAATTAAAAGAGTAAAAACTAGGGCTCCCGATATCCGTGTTACACGCCGACCCGTTGCCCCGTGTTCTTAAGCCCGGCGGTACTAAGAACCCGAACTACACGAACCCGCCAAGATCCGTGTCCCGTGTCTAAGATTCGGAAACGGGCAACGTGTCTCAGCTACGTAGCCCGGGGCCCGGGACACGCCGACCCGTTTCCGAATCTCAGACACGGCCCCACCCGTCCGCGACGGTTTGAGCTTGCGCTCTAAAGTTTGAATGAAAAATATATAGCGGTAAACCGAGATGGACAAATGTAATCTACTAACGATTAAGATTAACCTACTTAATCGCGACTAACGATTATAAATAATGATTAGCAATAGTCTTAATTGTACGAGTTCCGATTAATTTCGTCATGATTAAATTAATTGTCGGTTAATCTCCAGCGACAACTTTTTTAGTCGACTAATTAATTAGATTAATTTCCTCTCGATTAATATTAGGAACAAATATAAGATTATTTTTTTGTAATTCTGATTTTCGTATAACCATGACAGGCAGCTAAAACGTAAGGAATGTATAACCACAGTGTACCTAAAATAACACTGTGGTAATAACTATACCCGGGGCTGGAGGCATATTATTATGGTCGTGCTTAGCGCTTGATAAATAACATGCCAATACATTCGTAAAGGGGACGTACGCTTCGTCGACTGACAAAGGCAACCGTAATATAAGTATTAGGTACCCACAGATATAGATTAACGGACTGTTATCTACATTTCAATCTCTGGTTCTGCGTAAACAACTAACCGACAAAGGGTAATTACCCAAGGCCATACCGAGGGGTGAGTGGTCAAACCAGATAAGTCGTCTAAAAGGTTTTATGAAAATAGAACTCTGCGTAATGGATGTTAAGTTCTTATTTCAAAAAACATTTATCTCCATTTATCGGGTTTGACCACTCACCTCTATTACATTTTATATGCGTAATTGCCTCTACTCAAAACGTATCTTGAAATAGCATTATGTGTAGGCTTAATCCTAAAAAAGAGTACCTAACGTTCAATGCATGTGAAGTAACTAATTTACTGCATTTACAAATAGAAACCAACTAGTAAGCAAGCGATAAGAAGGATAAAAAAGTGGTTTTCTCGGTTTTCCATACAACGTTATCTTTCTAAATTTCTTGTTCAAGCGATATCATGACGTTATTTGTTCCAAGATATCTAATAATTGGAAAGTTTGACGGGCTACATTTTCCTGACGTCCAGATCAAAACGATATAACGTTATGCGGAATATTAATTTAAGAAAATTCGAATCTTGAAAATACGAACATAATCATATCGCCTAATTTCATATACAAAATAACGTATGTACAAAATAACGGCTCTGTGTAATTCAGATTCAGATTCGTTTATTCACAATATACGATGACAATATAAATTACATGTCAATTTACAAGAATCTCTATTGTGATCGTCAATCAATATTAATATATTTAAAAATCGGTTAAACTATTGTTAATCATTACAAAATTCTTTGGAAATGCTTACGGCACAGGCAGACAGAGAGAGTAATTGTTGGAGATACTTGTAATCAAGAACCATTTCTTCATCAGTTGTTAATTTCAATTACTCTTAATGGGTACTTTTATCTGGATAATATTTGTTTTTAATATGAATTCTGTTCCAGAACGTGCATTTCGTTATTCTGGCATTCTTATAAAAAACCGATATCTAATAAATAAATTTTCATTAATATCGAAGTCCTTTTGATCTTGCCGCCATTTCAATGTTGTTTATCAAAGTTGTCCATCATTTAAAATTATATTTATTAGAAGGATAACGTTCTGACTAAACCATTATTCCCACATAATATTGCTCATTATTGCCATGTATAACAATATAATGGATACCGCTTTAAATGCGCCTCAACCTCAAGTAACATTTACGTAAAAAGTTCTTTAGAGAAATAGTCTAAATTTATAAACATTAAGGAATAATCTTATAAACATCGAACTAGTGTATTACATATATATAGTGTAAACTCTTTATAATGAAACACAAGGGACCGAGCAGTTTTTATCATTAAGTATAGAGAGTTACCGTTATAGGGAGTGAAGAAAGAACAACCTTTACTACAATTATTTTTAATATGTACGTACCACGTGTTCAAGGTAATTAACAATAACAAAAGCAAGACGGTTGTTTACGACCTCAGGTGCTTCGGGAGCTCAAAGACTTAGTCGGCATCTTTTGTAGCCTGATAAGATAACATACACAATAAACAATGAATAAATATTTGCACATTTCTTCTGAGTCTAAATATGAACACATTTCTTCGTAATATAGAATGGCTGTTGCGTTATAAAGAGTTTATAAATGTGTGATTTTTAAGGTAGAGTAACCAAATTGTACTCACTTATTAATTATTAACTTATTCTAGCCCACTTATGTTAATAATTAATGTAGAATAATTATTCAATAGTATTAGGTTAGTTTTTAGCGGTTATTTGCTAAAGTTGTTAGTTTTGACTGTTATTAGAAGTCGACTACAATTTGCCTAACTCACAACTACATGTAGTATATTATATCTATTTTATGACTCAAATCTTGAATAAGAATATTAGGTGTACAATTTTATGTTAAATACCATTTAAGTTAACCTAAATATGGTTTATTAAAAAAGAAATTAGGGAAAAGTATAGGCCCCTGAAGATGGAATATGAACAATTCAATTGAAATTTAATTAATTTTATTTAGGCATAAAATATCATTAACATCACCAATGCTTATATTGAAACAAGTTTAGTTGCTAAGCATAATTAATTCATAAAGTTAAGTCGAAACAAACACTCATATTTATGACGGGCGGTCGGGTCGTGTCGACGTGTAATTAAGATCCGTGTATACGGGTACACGTGTACACGGGTACCCGTGTACACGGATCTTAATTACACGGATCCTAATTACACGTGAAAATCGGGACAGAAAACCGTTGCCGTGTAACACGGAAACGTGTATTTGGAAACGGGTACACGATACACGGACACGACCGGGAGCCCTAGTAAAAACCAACATTGTATAATTGTTATTGCAACTTGTCAAACATTTCATATAAATTTTTACCAATTAGTATAGGAAATAGAGTTGAATTTCCAACATAATAATAAAAATAATATTGTCTCACGCAATAGCCCAGCCATTAATTCATCATTTTCACCCAATAACCCAGTTCATTTAGGCTCCATCAACCAGAAATAGTCCCTGTACACCCTGGCGGGTGCTGTCTCTGTGTGCGTCCCATGACACGGGCAGGGACAGCATCCGCTCGGTGAATCCCATTTTGCATTTCATTAAAGTGTCAAAAGGGCCTCTACGTGTTGGCTATGTGGTACTCGTTTGGTACTTCGGTGCCTCGGTACTTCGGCTCCGCGCACGCCTCCCAAAGGTCCGAGATAGGCACCATTGTCCCGTGAACGGGGAAAAAATATATAATGTATTCATAAAACATGTTGTACAATATTAAGCACTATAATAGGCTAGGAGTTTACAAATATAGTAAATAACACGTGCCTGAGCTAGGAAACCCTGTGTTTCAGGCAAAGAAGGACTTACAATTACTTAAAAATATTCACATGCAAAATGAAACATATTCCACGATGCGAAATTAATTTAAAACAATTAATAATTTCTCTGTGTCATCATATGACAACTTTTTAGGGCTTCACGTAGCTTAGATTTACATCTCATGTAGTTCAGTGAATATAAATCTAGCCGCGCATTAAGCCTGTTGTAAAGAAGAGGACCTAAAAGATGAAAAATCTGCAAGAGAACGCGTGCCTGTTATTAATATTTTTAGGGCAAACAATATCTTTTCGTCTTTTACTAGCATGGTCAGGGTTGTAAGGGATTCCGGCATGCTGTTTCAAAACTATGTTTAGTATAAATAATTGTCGGACTGTTAAAACCAAATTTTTAGAAAGTTTCTTTTTTTTTTTAACCTGACTGTGGCTTTATAGACCGGGCCCAATAAAGCGATAGGAGTGCGCGGTTGGAGAGTAGCCTGGGGAAAATCCAGGGGAAACCCTCCGACACGACCACGCGTGTGGTTTGGAACACTGGAATACTCTAAGAGTTTGCGCTCCAGTGAGACTGGTTGAGCGGTTTCAACCGAATCTGAGGTGTGAGTGGAATCGAGCTACTGGGAGTTTTGTCGCTGGTTCACTAAACCTAGCCTAGCTGAGAAGAGTCCAGCAAGAAACAGCTATATAGAAGGTTAGTGGGGAATTGAAAGGGCCGGACCTTAAGGATTGCTCTCTGCTCTTTCTAGGTTTAGTAATGTAGTTTTAGCTAAGCCGCCCCACGTAGAGATGCAGTAAGTTAATACAGATTGACACAACGCCAAGTAAACTTACGAATGTCTCCAAAGCGAACGTAATAAGCAAATACATATATAATAAAAACAACACAAATACACGATATACAATTTATTTACATGAAAGTTATTCTCAGAACATCAAGCTACAATCACTAACTGGCTAGTGACCGCGCGCCATCTTTCGACGGCGCATAACAATTACGTTCCGTTTTAAAATAATTTATACTTTACACAGCAAATATTTAGTGAAAAGAATTTATTTAATAAACTACTTTATACAATGACATATTACTTTCATAAATATAAACATATTAACCAACAAAAATAAATCTAATTACAACTAAATTAAAACCTAAATATAAAACTAAATTAAATCTAAAAATGGCCCCCGCGGCATGGTGCCGAAGATACTGGCAGCATTTCCTCTTTGAATAGCCAAACTTATTCGTTGGCCGAGGTAGCTGCCAGCTCTTCGGTCACCTGTGGCATCAATAAGCCTCTTCGATAGTCCCTTGAAGAGGCTTAGAGCGCCAGGACCCCACGGACCGAGTGTCTCGACGCCGAAAGGCGTGAACAAGTATTCGGCGCCGAGACCACTATATTTGCCGATTTTAGCATGTTCGGCCGCCTCTGCTGCGGCCGCCGCACTCGTGGAAGTTCGGTGGAGATGCGACGGGGCTAGTGTATCTACACATGTAGCATCCCACACTAGCACCCGTCCCATACTCCACGGAATCCGGTCCGGTCTCTTGCCATCGTTAAAATAAACTATTCGAACAACTAACAATATTTAACACTTAATCTCTTTGTCCTAATTAATTAAACAAAAGAATGTACGAAAATGGTCCTGCCGGAAGTTTCTATTGCTATTAACTATTGCTAAGATCATGTCATTGGCCGCACTTTTAATCCCCTTTTAATAATTTCGACCATAAATTAATAAGAAAGACTCGAAACGCATGATGTAAACGGAAATTAGAATAACTGTATTTTTCTAACATATACAAGTTATATTCCAACTGGATATGAATTAGATTATTATGGGAAATATTTACCAGTTCCTTTTAGACACATCACAACACCCATATAACGTAAATCCGCATTACACATCGAAACAGTGAATAAAATCAAGTAATGATACTAGAGCTTCATGGGTAGCTGTAATACGCATTTTATAGGAGCAATCAAATTGATGTATTTTTTTCCTATCACTGATGCGTAGAAATCATAAAAATAGTTACAAACTAACCCGCTTATTCATAAAACTTAACAAACCTCTGCTAACTAAAATGTTCTTTGTCCCATTCTCACAAACGTCAATGTCAAAGTGACAAATAAGGACAAACGAACTTTAGCGGCTTGTTAACTAATATAGGTTTGATAGACGTTTATGAATAAGGGGGTAAATCTTTTATTATTAAATCTAGTGCAGTGACTAAATCATTCGTTTCGATTGAGATGATATTTTCGTAAGTTGATGGAAATCGATTAAATGAATGAATCTATAACCGTAATAAATTAAGTGATATAAAAAAAACATATTCCAATAATTTGCAAACGAACGAAGTGTGATATTACCTTTATCGCGGAATTTGGAAATACAGTATCGATTTCTGAACTATACTAAATTGACGTGGGTAGAATAAAAATCATATTACAAAAGTTCTGACTCTAGATTCGTATGCAGTATTTTTTTTATACAAAGCCGGTGGCAAACAAGCGTACGGTCCACCTGATGGTAAGCGGCCACCGCAGCCTATAGACGCCCGCAACTCCAAAGGAGTCACGTGCGCGATGCCGACCCTTTATAAGATTTGAGGATGCACTGTGTTGACAGCAGAAGGAACACATTTAGGTCCCTCGCTCTCAACACAGTGCATCCTTGGGAGGGAGGAGGAGGAGTAGTGAAATATATGGGAATATTAAAACACAGGTTGTTATAATATATGGGAACATTAAAACAGATTGTTATGAAACCGATTTGAATAATTCACCATTCATTAATAATCGCTAATTAAGACAATCGATTCGTCTTACCCTCATCACTACAAACGTCAATTCATAACTGTCAAAAAGGAACAGGCAAATGTTTCCCACAATAAGGATCATTTACTATACTATGTACTAGACTAGGGGTGTTAATAAGACGAACATATAATTATTCCTACGTCACGCCTTTGAAATAATGCGAATAGTCGAAAAATTTAAGAGAGGTAGGGCACAGCAAAATGTCATCTTGCTCGAATTTAGAGCAGCCCAACTGGGGAAGTACCTCCGCCTTGCAGAAGACCACAGCCATAATAACATTATCTACTATACAAGTATGTAGTGTTGTGTTCCTGGAGGTGAGCAAGGTTGCCAGAGCTCCCGAGGATGCACTGTGTTGAGAGCGAGGGACCTAAATGTGTTCCTTCTGCTGTCAACACATTGCATCCTCAAATCTTATAAAGGGTCTGCAATGCGCACGTGATTCCTTTGGAGTTGCGGGCGTCTATAGGCTGCGGTGCTTGTTTGCCACCGGCGTTTTATAAAAAAAAACTTTTAGTTAAATAAAAAAAAAACATAATTTTTCGAAACTTTTAATTGTCATATATTTTTAATATTTTGAGCATATTTATTAATTTATTTTAGTCCACAAAAACTAATTAAAATTATAACAATTATAACCTTGTACAGTAGTACCCAACTGATAAGGCGCGTCGTGAATCTTCGTTCGCGCAGAAAAGAAAGTATCGCTCCGAAGATTAACGAAAGAATGCTTAAAACTTACAATTAACCTTAGATCACTACTATAAGGTTCATAAGACACTGTTCATAATGCGCGTGCACTCGATCAGAAGTATGGCGGCTGACTAACATGCCACGCGGCGCGCGCTAAAATGGCAGCAGCTGCGGACCAATAGCGGTACAGGAAAAAGAAGCGCGGTGCGTGGAGCGTGCCGATTGGTCAATAGCATTTACCGCGCTTTAAAAATTCATCTTCTGCGCAGGTACATCGGTAAGCCATATCAGTTGGGTACTACTGTAACTGATTAAAATTATTTTAACCATAAATAAGATATTTGCATGCCTACTTTATATATTGACACTATATGGACGCTATTTTTATATGTACATAATGTAACCAAATGAACTTTCATTTCAGTTCATTTCACCGCATTTTTTCCACACTGGAAGCTCAAACTTCAGTATTTTCGTCAGATCTCTAAATGGGCTTTCAAGCAAAAACTTCATGAAATCAAACACACTGAAAGCGGAATAGGTTATAAGGGTCCTTATAAGGTTAAAAAACGCTCATCTATTTAGACGATTTTCTAATTGAATTGACACGTGTCTTGACATTTTCTCAGTGTTACTATCTAGAACAGGACTATTGCAACCTAATGTCATAAATTTTAAATGTATTGTTTGGATTTTTCTTTAAGAAATATTGTTTCAAACATCACTCCAAATCGACCATTTTCAAGCTAAAAACTGTGTTTTTCCGCTTAAATTCTAATACACAATAAAATCAAAAAATGGCCATGTTACTATCTAGAACTCTAATAAAATTATCGTACTCGTATGACTTTAATGGTATTATCAATACTTTTGTCATAATTAGAAATCAAAATATTTAAAAACTTAAACCTTTGGTCAACCTTTGGAACGTAATGAATATAGACGGCGTTAGATCAATCACTCAAGTTTCTAGCGGTTTTGCGTTTCCATTTAGGATGTAAATTGTTTGTTTCAAACACGCCCACCAAGTGATGTGGGTGTTTAATTATTTATATGAGTTAATTAATCATGCATGTTCAGGATTTCAGGGCGAAACGAGCCTATTAAGAAACCTAGAACATTAGTGTATTCTATGTATGAATATATATTCATATTCTGTAGATGCAAATATTAAATGAACTGGCATAAAGTTAAAAGTAATAAATAATATAATAAATAAATAAATATTAGAGGACAATCTTACATAAATCGAACTAGCCCCACAGTAAGCTCAAGAAGGCTTGTGTTATGGGCACTAAGACGACGATATATTTAATAAATATAAATACTTAAATACATAGAAAACATCCAAGACTCAGAAACAAATATTCATGCTCATCACACAAATATTTGCCCTGACCGGGATTCGAACCCAGGACCGTCAGCTCAATAGATACTTAAATGCATAGAAACACAAATAAATATCCGGACCGGGATTTGAAACCAGGACCTCCAGCTTCGTAGGCAGTGTTGGGTAGACTGTTAAGGTTGAAGCTTTTTGTGTGTTGTGGGAGAGATGCAGCAACAGTAAAAGAGGTTAACTTCAGGGAAACAATGTATTGCGACCATTTAGGCTTGCACAAGAAGTAAATATGGCGACAAGTGCCACAGATAATAATACAGACAGGAAACACTGAATCTTAATACTACGTTTAATCTAGGATATCAGTCAGGATATAGTCTAGGATATCAGGGTATCATTACGGCAAAAGAACTCGAAGTTACTTAACACCACGCATTTTCAATACCATCTTTCCAGAACATGATTGTAGTAGTAGCAAACACGTCTTCAAAGCTAAATTGAAAAAATTGCTAATAGATACCCTCTAAATACATATTTTATTTTAGGTTTTAAGGTAGATAGGTACATTAATTTATTAAGAGCATGAGTGCATTCCTCGCCAATAAACGTTGTGTTTGGCGAACGGTTGTTAATGTAAAACTGTATCTAACTTTTTTGGTAAATAAAAAAAAAGTAGTACCAACTTAATGATTTAGGTATCTATTGTTGGAGTCGCCAACAGGCAGGGTACCAACTAGGCTAAAGTGGTCGTCAATTAGCACTAAGATTTTCCCCAAAATGTAGCCCGGCCTTGATTGAATTAGGCAGCGAGGTCTGTTTATTATATTCAGAGGCACGCTCTAGACTGGCGAGTACATACTCAACCTTGTTTAATTCAGTACGGTAACCTTAGGCTACTTTCGTATTAGTGTCACATGTAGGTATTACTTTACTGTTCGCCTAAATTTCAGAGTATTGTGAACCTGTCTTGCGGGGCGAGAAGTCATTTCGGAATATGCTTTCAGTGCCTTTACCATTCGTTTACATGACCGTACTCGCTAGCGATTGCATAAAAATTAGTATGGGCAAAAGTACAGCGCCTGTGGCGGTTACGCAATAGAACTAAGAATAAATAAATAAATATTAAATAAATATTAGAGGACAATCTTACACAAATCGAACTAGCCCCACAGTAAGCTCAAGAAGGCTTGTGTTATGGGTACTAGACGACGATATATTTAATAGATATAAATACTTAAATACATAGAAAACATCCAAGACTCAGAAACAAATATTCATGCTCATCACACAAATATTTGCCCTGACCGGGATTCGAACCCAGGACCGGCAGCTTCAATAAGAATATGCATACTAAATCGTTTACGCAGTCGCTAGCGAGTACGGTCATGCAAACTCATGGTAAAGGCACTGTTTCACCCGTCGGGGTCTTGCGCCCGCATCGTGCGTAGGGCATGCAATGCCGGACGATTCTTAATCCCGGAATTGAAATCCGGTATTGGACATCAATCCCGGAATTTCAGTATTTCGGGATCGCGGGATTTTCCACCTAAGAATACAAGTACCTAAGCGACAATTTACCGTCACATTGTAACTATCTGTGTTATCTTTAAGTAGAAAAATAATGTAGAATAATAATACTTATAAATACTCAACTCCCTTGTTGTTCTTTTTATAAATTTTATGAATACTTATCCGCTCATATGACCCTGGGTACAAAAATTACCCAGTTTGAAAATTCACTTGTCTGACCCGGCTGTCTGAGAAAAAAACCCTTGTCTGCCCCGACATTTTGGATAAATGGCGGTCGGGCGCAGTGTGTTTTTTATCCATGAAATAAACAATGAAGACATGGTTTTAGGTATAACTAATGTTTAGCCATTTTGTCAATAACATAATCAACTTTATCATGGTATTTAATTCTTTCAAAAATGTTGAGTGGTTTTTTGTAACGCTTAGTATAAACACATGGAACAGGAATTTTGTGGCTAATGTTCTATATTATTGAGGATTTCTTGCTAATAAGATCGATGAACTACGTAACGTATACGTTTTTGAAACCCTTATTAATTTTCCTAGTTGCTTAAAAGTATTTAAATTGCATCTTCGATAGAAAAAAAAAAAGTAATCGTTGCACAAAAGTGTTATATTTTGTGTGCCTAAGCGTTTCTGACACGCATAATTTAAACACTCAAATACAGATAAATATGACCGCATAGCCCTAAAATATACTTATTTTCTAAAAGGCAACTATTATAGAAATACTTTTATGGTAGATTAAGCCTATTTGATATTTAATTGAATACAACCAAAGAGGTCTAAACTGGACGTCTACTTGCTATCATGTTTTACATGCTAGGTTATTGTGTCTTAGGTAAGAATTTTATACTGATGGATCCTAATGTAGTTATCTCATTAATAAGATAATTTCATTAGATAGAGAATTCAATTAAAACAATTAGTAGTGTGACCCTGGATATTATTAAATTTGAGTTTTTTGGAGATGCTGTTTTAGCTGTGGACAAAAAATACCCAGGGTCAAATATTGATAAGGTCTGTGACACACCAGACTTTAACAAACAAACTCACTTAAAACGGAACAAACACATTTACATTTAATAGTATTAGTTACAATAAGGATTATAGAGATCGGCTAAAATACATGAATCAAAAAAGTATTACCACATCTGTAGATTTGGGGGCAACCAACAACATGTGTGGCTGTGCTGTTGGGTATGTAATATACCCGAAGTCAAGAAGTGAACGCTATATGTGTGTCACAAACCTTACTTGAAAAATGAATTTTGACCGTGGGTGGTATTAGTCCATCAACTAAGTTTCTTGTTGCCATCACATTTGTAACAAACAAATATTTTAGACGTGCAGATTTATGTAAGTATCACGTTAAATAATTTTAAAAGAATCATGTAAGAATACATACGATCATCTGATTCCACATAAAAAACATTCTATAACCACAAACAATAACAAAAACACTGACCTTACGACTGACTGCAGGAGTTTCTCAACTTTTTAAGCACAAATATATAATTTTCCGCCCACTTTTCACATCACTCTTCACATTAAACATTCACAAATTTAATTAAGAAGCTCTCACTATTATCGCTTTTAAATTAAAATCGCAATTGCCGCCGAAATGTATTAATTTACGCACCAGCAAGCGAACCAATTGAAACTTGCTTGAAACGCGAGCTACAGACTAAAAAATCTAGCGAACTATTGGCCGAATGGTGGTGACGTCTATGACTAAAAGTAGGACAATATTATATGGAAGAAGAAGCGAGATAGAGATTATGGATGGTTGTACAGGGAAGACGAGGAAAACTATAGTTTAACAAACTAGTGCTATGGGATAATAAAGTACACGCGGGCAAACAACTCCTTTTTGATTTTGGGTATGAAAAGTAACCGAGGGCAGACAAGTGTCGTTTTTTCAAAAACGCTGGTCATAGGAGCGGATAGTTAAGTTTTATATTTTTCTATTAAAATTTAATACAATATCTTAATAAAAATTAAATAAATAACAATTATATTAATTTTAATAATATAAATATAAATATTATATTTTTATTAATTTTTATAATCATATTAATTTTATTTTTATATTTGTATTGTTGTATTGTATTTTATCTTCAATACCGCCATTTCGATATTTCGGTATTGGTTTGTTTCAATCTCGGTATAGTAAAAGTCGGTCCAAGATCCCGGTATTTCGGGATCTCGGGATCCCAGCTTGCAAGCCCTAATCGTCTGATAGAGTCGACGGCGTCGGCCCGTTGGGGCCTAATTTCTCGCAGAATTAGTATTTCGGGCGGCAACATGTTCCACCCCAAACCTTCATCAAATGAGACAGTATCGGTCTTGATCGATTTGTTACATCCTCAACTAACCCCCTTATTCATAAACGCCTATCAAACCTATATTAGTTAACTAGCCGCTAAAGTTCGTTTGTCCTTATTTGTCACTTTGATATTGACGTTTGTGAGAATGGGACAAAGAACATTTTAGTTAGCAGAGGTTTGTTAAGTTTTATGAATAAGCGGGTTAGTTTATACGTTTTTCTTTTTTAGCATTTTTTTAACGTTATAGTTTAGTTTAGTTTATTTATCTCCATATGCAATTACATTATAAAACATGGTCGCTTTTCTTGCTAATCGTATATCGATCGTTATAACAATGAAATAATTAATAATTATATTATGAGGGTAGGTATATACTTAAATATATACCTACATTAAACAATAATCAGGGAATAATACAATTAAAAATGTCATATAAAGTATAAATAGAAAACAATTATAATTGAAATAGTAAGTATAGGGGGCAAACAAGCAGACGGATCGCCTGATGGTAAGCAATTACTGTCGCCCATAAACACCTGCAACACCAAGTGCGTTGCCGGCCTTTCAGAAGGGAATACGCTCTTTTCTTAAATTTTCTCGTTTATAAAATAATAGCAAAAAACCAGGAGGAAGTTCGAAATTTAGGCACCGAGCAGGATTCGAACCTGCCACCTCCCGGCACTCGCGGTCATTTTTCAGTCAGTCAGCTCAGTCATTTTTCAATTTTTCCTTTATTCTAAATGTATGTATTCCAGTCTCATAAAATTATTGGTTACGCTATTCAGCACTTGTAAAATGTAGATTACATTACACTTTTCTTTACCCAGCACGTTTTTTCTTGCATTTGAACTTCGCCCTTCTCATACATAATTAAAATCGCTTTGTGTATCTTTCGTACGACGGCAAAGAAATGGGACGACCCGTTTTAATTTGTGACCTGAATTCATTACTCGTCACGCGATTTTTGGACTGGAAAGTTTAATGCCATGACTATTTCGTTTTTGTCACGAATACTTTTTTTTATACCAAGCGTACGGCCCGCCTGATGGTAAGCGGTCACCGTAGCCTATGGACGCTTCATCATCATCATCATCATTTCAGCCGAAAGACGTCCACTGCTGAACATAGGCCTCCCCCAAGGCTCGCCATTTAGACCGGTCCTGTGCCGTTCGTTTCCACCGGATTCCCGCGACCTTCACCAGGTCATCACTCCACCTTGTCGGAGGCCTACCGACAGCTCGTCTTCCGGTGCGTGGACGCCACTCAAGCAGTTTCCGGCCCCATCGACCGTCAGTCCTGCGAGCAATGTGCCCTGCCCACTGCCACTTAAGTCTCGCAATTTTGAAGGCTATGTCGGTGACCCCAGTTCTGCTACGGATAGCACCCCATAGCAGGATCTGCTATGGACGCTTGCTTGTAATAAATTATTTTCTTTCTTTCTTTCATATAGTATGTTGTGTTGCGTTCCGTGGATCACGTACAGTGCTGTCTGAAAACCAGCGCTGCAGGTGTCTTGCACGTCGGTATAATGCTGAGACAGCAACCGATTCACTGCCGCGATGACACACTTTATAATTACATGTTTAATGTACCGAGTCTATTATTTTTGTATTTTTTTTTGTATTTGTAACGGTGTGTCTTTTGGTGCAGTGAATAAATGCTTTCTTTTTTTTCTTTCTTTCTTTCTTTATTTATTTTCTAATCGTGTTCGTGGCCCAGTGACGCCCGCGTACCGCATGCGGTATGCGAGGTCAAGCAACATCGGCCGTGGTGAACACTTGGATGGATGACCAGTAAGGCTTGTGGGGCAAAAATTATGAAATGTCCTTTATGAAAGAAACTGTTATGAAAAACAAAATTAGGAATTAAGATATTTTCTTAGTAATGACATTATTATGTACCTACTAGCAAATTACGAAATATGACCTTTGTGAAGAAAACTGTTATGAAAAACAAAATTATGACTTCAGACATGTTCATAGTAGTGAATTGATGAAAAAATAATTTAAGACAACTAACCGTTACGACTTCGGTTGTCAGTTCTATAAATTTATGAACAATAAAAATATGAGTAAGTATTTTATGAAGTGATCATTATAACAAATTGATAGTAAAACAGAAAATATGGACCTACTATTCCATTCATTCCTTCCATTATTTTCTTTATATTCCCTTTCCTTATATTCCTAAGCCAATTTCGCATACAAATTGCCACTAAATGAACTAACATTTACCTAAGAATTTATCTAGCGAAGATAATGTCCATAACGAAATATTTTTACACCAATACCCAACACAATCCAATGAAAAACATTAATATTCCACTTTATTTCAATGCAAAAAGGTTGAAATTACAACAGTAGTTAATTGAAATATGACCTTATTCCAACATTCAGAGAGCTATTAGTAGTTAATTAATTAGAATTAAACAAAGCCTATTTACATATTAATGGGGCGATAAAGAAAATTTAAGGGTATCCGATGAAATAATTGATTGTCATTAAAATTGGAACGTGAAATAGAATCCAAAATTAGTAGGGTGCAGTCAACTATAAAAGTGGTATACAACTTTGTATATTGAGGTTCAGAAGTGACTTGATAAAGATATAATTTGACTTGTAAGTAAGTAAGTAAGGCCTCATAGGCGGCCTATTTGCAGACTATTTTTTTTATTTTGATTTAGCAACATTGTATGTAAACTGTATGCTGGCAGTTGCTATGAGTTTCGTATATTACCCACTTTATTTTTAATGATATAGCTTGTTTATCTATTATAGGATTTATAGGTTACGAACTAATTTATAAATACCTTATGCTTTAGTGTAAAACTGCTCTTGATGCATGATATTTTTGTTACTTATATTTTTTTCTCATTAAGTGAAATGTAAATTTCTTTTGAGAACAAAGTTCTACAAACTGATTTAGACTTGCCTGCCTGTACGGTCGACGGCAAAGATATGTTTACATTTTTCGAATTATTACAATGGAATAAGGTACAAAAGTATAAAAATATATTTGATGTAGATGGTACGAAAGGAAATTGGAATAAGTAATTGGGTCATTCTACTTTTTCATGACCAGTTTTCTATTACCAAAAAAAATCTATGATATGTATTGAATTAGTGTACAAAATATAGAATTTTTATATAATACCTGAACCTAATAAAAGGAATTTATAGGTAAAAATACTTCAATATTAACATATTGCTCTGAAAGATGCGTAATACAGTGGTAAAAATCATTTTTGCATACAAATGGTGAGACATCCAAGGACCACTGAGTTACTCGATTTATGGATATTAGCTGTTTCGTTAATTACCAAAACTATCGGCAGTGATACTGCAATTAAACCTCTTTCTAAATAACAATACTAAAATATTAAGTGAGGGCCAAGTATTCCAAAATCTGAATTTAAAAAAGTGTCTGAAAATTATGTACATGAAAAAGACGAATGGACCAATTAATAAAATCATGAGATTAATTAACCTTGCGAAGTCCAACAAGTGAAGTTAGTTTACCTTTTTCTATGAATAATAAATTGAATTTTAAAATCGTTATTTCAATTAAATTAAATAGTAGTTCTACAGAATTCATCACCTGAATAAAACAGTTACAGTAGCCCGTAAAACGTTGTTCATTTAAAATAACAAAGAACATAGATACAGTAACCAGTAGAGAACAGTAAGCATAGCAACAGATTAAGGCACATCATCCACTACAATTACTGTAGAGTTTGTATGTATACATAAAGGTTTTAATGTAATCGCAGGCAGGCAGCTTCATCCTCGACCCAACCAAGGAGCTACCCGGCCTGAATGAGTTACGGAAGATCTGGGTCAGGCTCAACCGGATTAGGACAGGAATTGGCCGGTGCAACCACAACCTCGTCAAGTGGGGCTACAAAACCTCTGCTAGCTGCGACTGTGGAGCTCCGGACCAAACTATAGCCCACATCGTGGAAGAGTGCCCGAAGAGACGCTTCGCAGGAGGGATGGATGACCTTTGCGCTCTCACCGCGGATGCCAGGGATTGGCTTTCAAATCTTGATATAGATATTTAAATTAAGTTATTCTTTAGTACCTATCCTTTACTAAAAACAAAAAGAAGCCATACGATAATAATAATAATAAAGGTTTTAGAGGCCGGGTCATTCTACTTTCTCATGACCACTCTTCTATTACAAAAAAAAAATTATGATATATATTGAATTACTGTACAAAAAAAGGATTTTGAAATAGTACATGAACCTAATAAAAGGAATTTATAGGTATAAAATACTTAAATATTAACATAACTATAAACGGTGCGTAACACAGCGGTAAAAACCGTTTTTCCATACAAATGGTGAGATATAAAAACCACTGAGTTCTCAACACTCGATTTATGGACATTATCTGTAGTTCGGTAATTACCAAAACTATCGGTAGTGATACTGTAATTAAATCTCTTTCTAAATAACAAAATACAAAAATATGAACTGAGGGTTAAGTATTCCAAAATATGCATTAATAGTGTCCAAAAAAACTCACACACAAATGTTCTTCTGTTATTACTACCACATAGTCCAGAAGAACGCGTGATTTATCTTATATTCGGTTGGCGGTAAAAAAAAAACAAATTTTCTGTAATAACACTACAAAATCTGCGATCGTTGTATCAAGGCGCAAATTACACACGAATTTCGCGACAAAGAGGAAAACTATCGATTTTGGCTTTTAGGAACAAATTCAATGCACCACATCAAAAAAAAGCCGTACCATCAATGTAATAGACCATTTTTCTGACATTACGATGACAGTTCAAAGACAAGTTGCGTTCAGATACACGCAGAACATTTGGCTTATGGCTATTTACGGTATTTCCTGTTTAATATAAGATTTCAAGCTTACATGGTCATTTACATTAGAATTACGATTTGAAACGGGATATTTACCATGTACATTTGTATTTTTGAGTTCCCTATATTTCGACACTGTTGCAAGCGCCATTATCAAGGATTAACTGACGTGCTGCGAGTTTTAATTGTGGTCTACCCACACACCATAGCGATCTACCCTCTTCCTGGTTCGCTTTTTTCGCACAGTGTCACCGTCACTACCACCGTCCGCCTTGTCACTTGAAACTCGATTACGGTCACGACACACCACAGTCTCATATACATGTCCCGTATGTATCCCGTTTCAAATCGTAATTCTAATATTTCCTGTTTAATTCGAACAGTACGACGACTTTGAATTTGATTCAGTATATACTTATTCCATTAGATGTCTTACTTCAACACTAACATTATAGAATAGACCTGACACTCGACGACGACTGTCAACAACAACTTGAAGAAAGCCCAAATATCTAGCCCAGATGTCTCGACGACCCAGAATAGATACGCTTGGTGATAAAAACGAGATAAAATACGATAAGATAAGATAATTTATTTGCAAAGTGAGTACAGTAGGAATTGTCATTTATAAGAACTTATATTTAACTTAAAGAAGTATGCAAATATTTACTTAAAAGCTATGAGTTATATTATTACATTACTAATTAAATATAATACATGTCATTCATTATCAAAACATTAATACCATTATAAGCTACTACAATATTACAATATTAGTCATTATTCAAAGTTATTTATCTTTTATTGGATTCAAATAATCCTTAATTCTATAATAACACTTATATAAGCAAAATTTATATAATTTGTATTGAAATTCGGGCATGTCAGAGTTCTTTATTTCTACAGGTAAATTGTTAAATATTTTTATCGTCATACATAATATGTTTTATCCAAAGAGATCTTAGAAAGTAGAGGATAGCACAGATCAGTACCGTTTCGAGACTGATAATTTGTGGTTGACGACGAGGAGAACCGAGCCGAAATGAAATTGGAAAAGGCTAGGCAAAGAAGAAGAGACTAAAGTAATATAATAGAAAGAGTGTGATTATAATAGAAACTCAATTGCATTAGTGTTAACGCAGATTATCCAACGGAATGAAAGAATATTATTTCAGTGTCATCCTAAAAGTATTTTCTGTATCCATTATATCTACATTACTATTTACTAACGATTACCAGCTAATAGCATAGACTTGATATGTATCTTGCCATCGACAATTTTCGAACTATGTAAAAGGTTTTCTCCGTTTACGTAATTACACGTTATAAAAGCAAATAATGGTTTTTTAATACATGTCGGAGGTTTTCTCTGGTTTTTCCCCAGGTCACTGTCCAACCGCGCACTCCTATCGCTTTATTGAGCCCGGTCTATAAAGCGACAGTCGGGTTCCAAAAAAAGGTTTTGTTACTATCTAAAACTTTAATGAACGCATCGTACTTCGTTCGTTTCAATCAGATTATTGTCAGTACTCTTATCATAATTTGAGTTCAAGAAATTTAAAAAAATGTAGAGCCTCTTAACGTATATTCATGCAGGTTTTTTACGATAAGCCTTCTGAATAAACTCGTCACGTACTGATGTCATGTAACGGATTAATAATGTAACGTAATATATTTAGTCACGTTTTTGCGTCGGAAACAAGCTAATAATTAGGTATAGCCAGCCAGGAAAATGGTCTACCACTTTTGAATACACACTTACCAATTTTCGGTATTAGTGGACCAATTTAGTAGACCCATGTTTCAGGTGACAGTATAGTTACAGTTAGAAATACTTTAAGGCTACGTCCTGACTTGTCCGTGCTGAGTCTGTACAGAAACTATCAAATATCAGTGTCAACTGTCATAAGAGTCAATACAGATTTCATATTACATAGTACTTAGGTACTGGACAAATATAATAGTGACAGAAAATTGACAGACTTTCTCACATTTTTTGAGATAAGCTCTATAAACTAGCCTTGAACATATTATTCAACATCACAAACCATGTCTCAACTATAGAAGTTACGTTCCAATTTTAAGATTAGACTTAACACAAGAATTTAAATAAACCAAGTAGTTATATTTTCCGTGATAATGATAACTATTTGCCTCAGCATAATCTACTTTCAAAAACTACTCTCTACTGTTTTCAAACCGTTTACTATGGCATTCCTAATGGCATTCAATATTTAAAGTTCGTACAAACTTGAATACTTCCACCATTGTTTCAATTAGAATTTCCTTTCACAGATGGGCGGAGCGTAGAAGTTAACAGAGAAACTTTAAACTCGGATCATGGGAGAAAAATGAATAGGTAACAATTCTAAGATGGCGACGAGTTCACCACGGCTCGGCCATGTCATTATGATGATTGTTCTGAACTTATGCGTCAGTTCCGAGAGCTTTAAGAGCGAGAAAAGCAATGTAACTATTTTCAATGAATACTTAGATAGTTATCCTAGACTACATTTAGACGATCTTGAAAAAGAAATCTATAATAAGAAAATAGATGACAGAAAAGAAACAAGTCTATTTAATAATACAGAATACATAATCGATGCTGATAGTATAAGAGAGAAAATTTACGATATAGATAAAACAGTTGCTAATAGAAGCGATGTAGAATTCGCTAGAATCATGGCTGAAGACACGACGACCGAAGCTGATATCAATGCTACGTGCCCTGGAGACCCAGAATTCTGCAATATGACTGAAGAAGAGTATAAGAAAGTGGTGATGGACTATATATTCCCGAGCCCTTATGAGTGGGTGCTTATAACAACGCATGCCGTAGTATTCTTAATAGGGTTGATTGGTAATGCATTAGTGTGCGTCGCAGTATACAGGAATCACTCAATGAGAACTGTGACCAACTATTTTATTGTGAACTTGGCAGTGGCCGATTTCATGGTGATCCTGATATGTCTGCCACCGACGGTGCTATGGGACGTGACAGAGACGTGGTTCTTCGGGACAGCCATGTGTCGAATAGTGCTGTATTTGCAGGTAAGATTTATGATTCTTTTACTGATCTAGTGAAACGGAGGTCTCCGTTACAGCTTCAAAATATTCTTTCGCAAATCCTACCGGCTAATTTCCGGATGTTCGTCCGTCTGTTCTCCTCTACAAATCGCATTTTTCTACCGTTTCTAGTGAAATTTTGTGAACAGGTTCGATAATTACATAGAATTTATTTGTAGAGTCAGTTTTCGGAAATTATTCATAATGGCGGTTGAAAACGAAAAAATGCGATTACTCGCTATCCCCGAGTGTCTTACAAGCGATCCTTATTGATAAAGGGAACGTTGTACAACGTGTAACAATTTCGTTACAAAGTTGTTGGAAAGATGCGCACATAGATGATAGTATTTACCACAAGCCTTATTGAGCTTACTGTGGGGCTAGTTCGTTTTGTGTAAGATTGTCCTCTAATATTTTTTTTTTATTTATTTATTTTCCCATAATCCAAAATTCCATAAGAGTCAATATTGAATAAAACTTCACAAATTCTGATTATCGGATTTGCTCAAAAAAGCCATTCCAGAAGATTTTCCCCATTAGTGACCCACAGCCTTTTCCTCAAAGAGCCTTTATACCTTTTTAGCCTTTAACCTATGGAACCGGAAACGCAATTATATCCTGATTTTTTAATAAAAGAAATGATGGCCTCCATTTTGCCTCTTATGTTTGACCGTAACAGCTTCCTTAAGGTTTCTGGTTCTATTCAGAACGATTTAAAAGATTTCTTTGGCAGTCCATGGACATTCGTTTCGTCTGGGTATAATATAATATTATTGTTATTATTATAGTTTTATTTCCACAGTACATTACTTAGTCTTAAAATATTGTTATTCATTCTTGTGTGGTCCCTGATAGGGTAAAAGCCTCCTCCATCTTATGCCATGTTGGTTTGTCCTGAGCGATATCAATCCAATTGTTGCCGTTATCATTCGTTAGTAATTGGAAAAAGAACCAGGTCCTGAGGAACAAGAAAAAGTCAAAGGAATTATTTGTGGCAGAAGATTATACTAAAGATACTCTAGAAAAAAGAAAGGCTTTGCTACCGCAACTAGTGGAGGAAAGGAAAAAGGGAATATTGCCTATAATATAATAACAAACATTAAATACTAACATCATCTTCCTTATATGCTGAAGGATGCCCGGGCCTGCTTTCTTTAACACATCGTCCACGGGTCCCTGGGAGCCCAGGGATCATAACAAAAGGATGCTATTGTTTTTTTTCCGGAAGACGATGGCTTAAGCCGTCATGCGCTAAATATGTCACTAGAAAGAAAAGATTCTTATACTTCATTCCTTGACTGTGATATATCACTCATATAGTTCACTAGTTCAGTTTAGTTCAGTAGCTCAACAGATCCATCTACGATATAGATTGGGTAATTATATCAGTCGTTCATTCAATCATGGCGACTAAGTCACTCTCGGAGCGAATGAGTGGGTATACGATATAATTCATGAACTGGTCTCACTGAAGTGTTGCAGTATATGAATCCGAACTGAACTAGTGAATGAAAGAGTGACATGAGGTGAAATATTTCATTTGAATCATTCATTCGTGAACTACATGTCTACTTTTTATCCTGTTTGGTCTGTAGCTTGGTTTGGAAGGTCAGATTCTTTCAATTTCTATCAAGTTTCTTTCAATTATCAATTTCTTTAAATTTCTATCAAGTAGTGACAGAAAAGATAGCCTGTCATTTATCGCGCGGTAAACGAAACTAGTATGTCGCCTAATCTTGGGATTGGGGTGTCTAAGCGGACCCCGGCCATCTTAGGGCACAATAAGGAGTGTTAAAGCGTCCATAGGCTGCAGTGACCGCTTTATATAAAGCGCGCTTGTTTGCCACCGATGTGGTATAAAAAAAAACGGGTTTTTTTTTTATTACATTACTAACATTTCAACTAAACCACATTTTAAGTCAAAAATATTTTTAAGTCAAATAGTCTGTTTTGTACAAGACATTGTTAGGTAATTATGTAACTGTAGGTACAAACTAATCTCTCTGTTTTAACTTAACATAACTGTCCGAGTGAGAGAAGCGGTCGTGTGAGTCGTGTTTCAGTTTCAACTTGAACAAAAATATTTTTTTTAACCTGACTGTGGCTTTATAGGCCGGCCAATAAAGCGATAGGAGTCCGCGGTTGGAGAGTGGATTGGGAAAAACCCACGGGTAACCTCCGACACGATCACGCGGGCGGTTTAGAGTTCATGTAAACACTGGTTTAAATACTCTAAGAGTGCTCGTCTAAAAATTGCTTTTGTAAGTCCCTACTCGACCGATTTTCGCTAATTTTTGTGAGCATTTTCTTTGAATTTTTAGTCAATTCAGTTATGGTTTATTTTTAAAAATGGCGGAGCCCTTGCGGTTGCATAGGTAGAAAATGTTCGCGAGCTCATAGAACCACTAGTTTATAATTTGTTAAATTGGAAAACATAAGGCAAATACCATCGTGCCAATTTTAACTGTACCCCATGGTAATAAGGTATACATTTATAGGTCAATAAAGCAGTATATGAAACTTTACCACTATCAACTCACCGTCCTCAATCAAAGTCGCTTGACAATAAATTTCTGGTCAGAGCATTGTTATGAGCACTTTGCTATTATAAACCTTATTAGAAGGAGTAGCGGGCCACTATTGTTTGATAGGACTTAACTGATTAACTGGCTTAGTGGGTGATCCTCCTAAAGGTCGGACTAAGTGGTTTTTATCGGACATGAGAATTATCTCTTAATTGATCAATTTGTTCTTACAGTACGTACTTCACATAACGATGGTAGTAGATACTACGTGGCTGGCGAAGTGCTGTTAATACGGGCCTCAGTGACTTTCAACGCACTTGTCCCGAAGCTCTGGATGCTAAACCCTCCTAAGCCCTCCAACCTAAGCCCTCCTATCTATACAGGATGTCCAGTAAATAATGGACAAGCTTCTAACCACCGATAGAGCACCTGAGGCTGGTCCAGAAAGTCTTCTGGTGTTAGGTTTTTATTATGTGCTTTGAAAAATCAATCACGCCTGGTTGCTTGTTTGCATGCATATATGCGTGCTTACTTGCTTTCATGCATGCGTGCTTGCGTGCTTGTTTGATTTTTAGTACAGTAAATT
The DNA here is from genome assembly GCA_963556455.1 of Epiblema foenella. Taxonomy (NCBI): domain Eukaryota; kingdom Metazoa; phylum Arthropoda; class Insecta; order Lepidoptera; family Tortricidae; genus Epiblema; species Epiblema foenella. The sequence continues at coordinate 2,390,672 of OY747118.1, forward strand.
TTATCTGAACCTGAATTCATTATTATCTGTTTAGAATATGTCTCAAGTGGAAAAAAATACTTGTAATATAATATATAAAGCCTTCAAAGTTAGATCTTATGCTGAAAATAGCTGTCTTTTCAAAGTTTAATAGTCAATTATGATTTACAAATTACCCACGTAACAATTGGAATTAATTTTGTATCTTGTGCAAAACTGAAATAAAGGTGCAAATCTATTGTCATTGTTGTGTTTTTATCGGACTGGGAATTATTTCTTAATTGATCAATTTGTTCTTACCGTACTTCACATAACGATGGTAGTAGATACTACGTGGCTGGCGAAGTGCTGTTAATACGGCCCTCAGTGACTTTGAACGCACTCGTCTCGAAGCTCTGGATGCTAAACCCTCCTAAGCCCTCCAACCTAAGCCCTCCTATCTATACAGGGTGTCCAGTAAATAATAAACAAGCTTCTAACCACTGATAGAGCTCCTGCGGCTGGTCCAGAAAAAGGACTTTCAGGTTTAGTAAAAGTCCCTTGGGTTTCGAGATAATCGAACTTTTCCATTTTCTTAGTAATTGGTACCTTCTTTGACTTAAATGACCGTCGAGGCCATAAATGAAGAAATATTCTCGTTCTTTTTATTGCTAAATATTCTCTAATAGTGTTGCTAACAGACAGGTATTAGAGCTATAGGGTAGCCAAGTAACATAAAAATTTGCCTATGGACGCTTGCTACTCCAGAAGATTCTCATGCCAGTTGCTGCCTACCCTTATTGACTTGTGGATGGTTGTGCTGGCAGCTAGTAGAGACGAGGTCCTACATAAAGTTATCTCTGTTTTTCATTAACAACTTTTTTCGTTCACTCGTGTGAAGAAAATGGAAAAGTTCGATTATATCGAAAACCAAGGGACTTTTACTAAACCTGAAAGTCCTTTTTCTGGACCAGCCTCAGGTGCTCTATCGGTGGTTAGAAGCTTGTCCATTATTTACTGGACACCCTGTGTACTTATAACTCAAGTGGAGAGTTCCACTGTTTCCACTGTTTCCACTGTTTCCCATGTTGCCGGAGCTTCAAAACCAAGTTTGGCTTTGCAAGTCACTCTCGCGCACAAGCTCGTAATCAATAAGAAATTACCTAACATCCTATAGAATTAATTTGTCAAGATGTCGCCGTCGACGGAAGCGTCTGAGAGGACATCATCATCATATTTTTGTATTTTAAATTTAGAATAAAGGAAAAATTGAAAAATTTAGGCACCGAGCAGGATTCGAACCTGCGACCTCCCGGCACTCGCGGCCAGTCGCTCTAGCCAACTGAGCTATAGGTGCAATCGCTACCCAGTCCTAAATTCATCAACCGTTCCTTCTTATTAAGCAGTACCGCTGCTAACGTAAACTATATTTTTATGCAAACGCTTTAAGGGAGGCGTACAGCGACATCTACCAGAAGACTCATGCTTCATTTTTGTATTTTGTCAAGCGGAAATTACAATTTTCAATTAAAGCGAAAAATTTATTGCCACAGTGGAATTTCAACCCACGACCTCTGGAATCTGTTTATTGCTATACCAACTGAGATACCGTGGGTGGGTCATTCTACTTTTTCATGACCAGTTTTCTATTACAAAAATAATATATGATATGTATTGAATTAGTGTACAAAAATTGGATTCAGAAATAGTACCTGAACCTAGTAAAAGGAATTTATAGGTAAAAATACTTAAATATTAACATACCTATAAACGGTGCGTAACAGAGTGGTAAAAACCGTTTTTCCATACAAATGGTGAGACATAAAAACCACTAAGTTCTCAACACTCGATTTATGGATATTGGATGTGGTTCGGTAATTACCAAAACTATCAGGAATGATACTATAATTAAATTTCTTTCTAAATAACAAACTACAAAAATATGAACTGAGGGCTAAGTATTCCAAAATCTGCATTAATAGTGTCCAAAAAAACTCACACGCAAACGTTCTTCTGTTATTACTACCACATAGTTCAGAAGAACGCGTTATTTCTCTCATATTCGGTTGGCGGTGAAAATACACAATTTTTCTGTAATAACACTACAAAATGATCCGCGATCGTTGTATCAGGGCGCAAATTACACACGAATTTCGCGACAAAGAGGAAAACTATCGATTTGGGCTTTTAGGAACGAATTCAATGCACCACACCAAAAATGAACATAATATTGCTGTAAAAGGTGGGTAACACAGTGGTAAAAACCATTTTTTCATACAAATGGTAAAACATCCAAGGACAACTAAGTTACTCAATTTATGGGCATTAGCTGTGGTTCGTTAATTACCAAAACTATCGGACGTGATACTGCAATTATACCTCTTTCTAAATAACAATACAAAAATATGAAGTGAGGGAAAAGTATTCCACAATCTGTATTAAAAAAAAAAGTGTCGCAAAATTATAGTATTCCAAAATCTGCATTTAAAAAAAAGTGTCGCAAAATTATGTAGATGAAAAAGTAGAATGGCCGTGTATCCCTTGTGGTGACGAATCTTTCAATCATTACACTCTTCTAATTACCCCTTAGGGAGGCTCGTAGCGACATCTGCCGGGAAGTTATTACAACTTCTAAAACGGTACCAACGTCTCAAATTACATTGAGAATCGATATTAACAACCGGCCAACCTTGACGACCGGTTTAGCCTAGTGGGTAGTGCACCTGCTTGTGAAGCTGACGGTCCTGGGTTCGAATCCCGGTCAGGGCAAATATTTGTGTGATGAGCATGAATATTTGTTTCTGAGTCTTGGATGTTTTCTATGTATTTCTATGTATTTAAGTATTTATATCTATTAAATATATCGTCGTCTAGTACCCATAACACAAGCCTTCTTGAGCTTACTGTGAGGCTAGTTGGATTTGTGTAAGATTGTCCTCTAATATTTATTTATTTATTAATTAACAATGTGCTACCCTATTCTAATTTCAAATTTTGTCAATCGGATGCGTTGGCTAACGAAATTGCAATTTTCAATCAAAGTTAAAAATTTAAAAAAAAAACGTAATACAGTGTGTACGGCAGATCGTTTCCCAAAAGACGGGGGGGTAGTAGGTAGGATCACTTGCAATAAATTTTAAGCTAATTAACACTCTTGTTCCACAATGTTTTTTTTATCTCGGCATTGCCAAAAACTTTCAATTTAGCTGTTCGATCTTCTTCTTTAATGTGACAGCCCAAAAGTTATGTAATCTTTAATGTATACGTAAGATTTGTATAGCATACGTATTGCTTGCACAAATCAAGTACATACTAGAAAACAAACTTAATAATAGATATTTGTAGCAAGGCGAACTTATCCCTTGTACTTATCCTTGTATTTGTGTGATGAACACGAAATTTGGTTACTGAGTCTTGGATGTTTTCTATGTATTTAAGTATCTATTTAGGCAGAGTCCCACCGTCGGCGAGCGCGAGTACTCTCATAGTATTTCTACTCGTTTTCTCGCTCAAGCGAGTAGAATTACTATGAGATTACTCGCTACTCGCCGGCGGTGGGACCAGTGCCTTATATAAGTATGTATATCGTCACTTAGTACCCATAGTACAAGCTTTGCTTAACTTTAGAATTACGATTTGAAACGGGATATTTACCATGTATATTTTTATTTTTGAGTTCTCGATATTTCGGCACTGTTGCAAGAGCCATTATCAAGGATTAACTGACGTGCTGCGAGTTTTAGTTGTGGTCTACCCACACACCATAGCGATCTACCCTCTTCCTGGTTCGCTTTTTTCTTTTTTTTGTAATTCTAATGTAAATGACCATGTAAGCTTGAAATCTTATATTTTGCTTAACTTGGTAATTAGGTTGATTTGTTTAAGATTGTCCACCAATATTTATTTATTTCATACAGTTTTTTTTAAATCCGGTGGTACAGTCGGGGAATTTGGAAATCCCCGAAACGTAGCCAGTTCACCGACGCGAGCAGGTCTACTTCGGGCCCTGTGGGGGCCCTGTAGAACCGCCTGTGTAGCTCCTTACTCTTCCATACCGCCTTGCGTTCCTCAGTGCTCCATACTTTAAGTCTGCGCCAGTTCTCGTTTGCCATGGAAAGCGGGGTGAATTAATTATTATCACTCTTTATTTTCTTTAAGACTTAGGCTCATAAAACATAAAATCATTATAAAAACCTAACCTAGTGTGCCGCCGGCAGCGAGGCGGGGCCTAAGCTACCGGTAGTTAGGGCGACAGAGAGAGGAACCTCCTGACTATCCGCGCCGTGTCCAGGAGTACCGCCTTCTGTATCTGACCCTTGACCCAGCCATCTAGCGAGAGTCTCTTGAGGTGTTGGTCGAGACTCTTCGCTATTAGACCGTTCGCAGAGACGACTATCGGGACAATGATCGTTGAATCAACATCCCACATGGCGGTCACGGTGATGTCAACGAGCACTGCGATCGATCTGTCAGCACGATATCAGGTTTATTGGCTACAATAGTCCTGTCCGTGATGACAGATCGATCCCAATAGAGCGTGGCACGACCATTTTCGAGAACTGGCGCAGGTGTATACTTATGATTAATTATTATTATTATTATCGTTAAGGAACCCTAAAAAAGTAGATAAGCTGCCAGAGCGAAAGTAAAGCCACCAGAAGTCTCCTCAAAATATTTAATAACACGTGTAGCAAATGTTGACACAAACTCCTTTACATTTTGATAAAATGACAAATCCGCATACTTAATATTCGTCGCGTGCGAGTAAGAGCGGGGAATACACGAATAATCCATGTTGTTCTTGTAAATTTTCTCCGTGCCTTCGCGGCCATTATTAAAATCATGTGAGCATAAAGGCGTGGGACGTATCTTAATAAGGATTATTACCGGAGACGCTGTGTGTTTTGAATTAGGTATTTGACACATGTATTTTTTTTATACGGAAAAGGGGCTGGTGGCTAGGCGAACATACCGCCCCGTAAAGTCAGCAGATATGCACAAAAAAACTAAAAAAACTTAAACTCTATATTTTAAACCAGCTTCTAATAGTATAAAAACGTGGCTTCGTCCGAAATTGGAGGCGACAATCACCACTCAAAACCCACCCATTTTATTTCTATTGAATTGACATTTATAAATTGCACTATTTACTTGTTAGTTTGTTGTGAGACATTGTTTCTAGTTTTTAAGATCTGTCATTAATCGATATTTTTCTGGTATCACTTACAAATTGTATTACAGTGCTATATTAACGTCTGACATTATCTTTTAAATTGACTTTGTTATGATTGGTACCTTTACTTTGGTACAACTGTTAAATATTTTTTTTTATTTCAGCTTAGTGTTTCAATTTAATCTTTATGTGACATTTTCAATTGTATTATTCCCTGATTTTTGTTTAATATATACCTACCCTCATATTATAATTATTAATTATTTCATTGTTATAACGATCTATATACGATTAGCAAGATAAGCGAACATGTTTTATAATGTAATTGTATATGGAGATAAATAAACTAAACTAACACCCATCCAAGAACTGACCTCGGCCGACGTTGCTTAACGTCGCATACCGCACGCGTTACGCGGGCGCCTCTAGGCCATGAGCGCTAATTGTGGATGTAATCAACATAAATTAATGTTAACAGCCAGTGTAATTGCAGCAATTAGTTTTCCGTGTAATGGCGCCTCTTAAACCTTTGTGTTGACACGACTCTTTTAGTGTCGTAGTTTTGTGAGCTGCGGGTAAATTTGCTCCGGTCTTTAACGTTGCGTGGGCGTCGATAATTAAACGCGTTTGAAAGGGTTGTTTGAAATTAAGTGACGTAATAAAGAGCTACTGCATGTATAATATCACAGAATCTATCTATAGAAGGATTATCTTAATGCTACTACTGTCCTAATTTAAATTTATAAATCTATTGCTTATTCTTTAGTTTTGGATTTTGATTTTAGTAACACGACATTTATATTTATTTAATAGTTTTTTAAAAAAGGTACAGTTCACCAATCATATTGTTTATCTACGCACATATCATTAGTGCTCTAAAACGCGTTCAAAAACCGTAGGAAATGACCAGCATTACGACAACCAATTTTACTATGAGAACTTTCTTATCTGTGGTAGTAGGTAAAATTTGTACTGTAATGAATTGTTATTACAGTACAGATTTTTGTAAGGTTATGAGTTTAAATTTGGAACAGCTGTCAAAACTCAAGTGGGTCTATATTCTAGTGTCCATAGATATTAAAACAGTTATCGATACGAAACGTCAATTCAGTATGTTTTTTAATATAAACCACACATTTGATCTCGAGTGACATGAGAGTAGGGACTTCATTCGTTTGTCTATGATTTAAAAAAAATCTTGTTGACGGAGGTTGGAATTGCCGCCGCTGTTGTCATTGTTGGTTTTTTGCTTTTACGAAAGTAGAATTATGATATGAACGTATATAAAGTAGTGTATGCAACTATACATAATTAGGCCTTAAAACACTCGTGTGATCCTATTATGAAACTCGCTGACGCTCGTTTCGTAAAACCACACTCGTGTTTTAAGGCCTCTCATTATGTATCAGTTGCATAAACTACTATATTATCTATTCATTCGCTACGAGAGTGACATAGACCCCATGATTGTATGAATAACCGACATCATTATCCAATCTATATCGTAGATGGATCTGTTGAGCTACTGAACTACACTGAACAAGTGAATTATATGATTTTTTCGGTTGTAGACTATTATTAAACTAGCGACCCGCCCCGGCTTCGCACGGGTGCATTATTTAATGGATGTTATTATACATATAAACCTTCCTCTTCAATCATTCTATCTATTAAAAAAATCCGCATTAAAATCCGTTGCGTAGTTTTAAAGATTTAAGCATACATAGGGATATAGGGATATAGGGACAGAGAAAGCGACTTTGTTTTATACTATGTAGTGATATTTAACTGGCAATGTTTGTACGTTTGGGTATAATCTTCCAATTTTACCTTATCCTCCACCGATTGAGTTGAAATTTGGCGTAGCGTTGTAAGTTTGGTGGAAATGCAATATTATACTACCACCGATCTGATGTGATGGAGACAGAAACGCCGTAGCAACTCCTAAACTACACAAGAAAAAACCATCAAGTTTGAACTCTGGAACTTCTTTTTTTAACCTGATTGTGGCTTTATAGGCGGGCCCAATAAAGCGATAGGAGTGCAAGGTTGGAGGGTAGCCTGGGGAAAACCTCCGGCACGACATTGCGCATGTAAACGGTAACCTATCGATGTTTCGAAAATCTGTTTACCGAATTTCACTTGTCCGAAAACGGTTCACCGAATCTTTACAATCCAAATACTTTGTTTCTCAACTGTTTGAAATACCACGGATTCATTTTACCACAATGTCATTTGTCCGCAATTCAAAAGCCCGCTTTACAGTTTCCAATTTTTACATTTGACAACTTATACGTTAGCCTCATTTTCATAATTTCAATGATACGGAATGTCGATGTGACATTTTCCATAATTTCGTTATATAAGACTAAGCGGGAGCGAAGCTCCCGTCTTAATCTTCGAGATTATTTTTTTATAAAAACCCAGAATGACTTATTGGGACAAAATCGACTCTAATGCGGATAGGTTAGAAGATTGAGACGGGAGCTGAAGCGAAGCGAATCTCCCATCTTAATCTTCGAGGTTATTTTTCGTTTTCGGACTTTTAATATTCGGCATTAAAAAAATCGAATTTGCGATAGGTAACCCATGTAAACTCATGGTAAAGGCACTAGTGTATTGTCCTAATAACATGTTATTATTGCAGTCGGTGTCAGTCACGGTGTCTGTGCTGACGCTCACCTTCATCTCCGTGGACCGGTGGTACGCCATCTGCTTCCCACTCAAGTTCAAGTCCACAACCGGCCGCGCGAAAACCGCCATTCTCATCATATGGCTGATGTCTTTACTATTCAGTAAGTATTTTTTATAACCTCGTGGCGCCCACGCGCCTTTTGATAAACCAAAATAAGCATGGCGGCTCCAGCCCAGCACTTTTTTCAACTAACCTTCAATTACTGCCCACGCGCCTTTCCGAAGGCCATATTAATAAACTCTGTAAATCTAGTAATTGAGGCCCAGTGGTCTTTGTAAAGATCAAAAGGTAGACAAATAATTGAATTTAAAAACACATGCTAATATAATCATAATTATACCCTGAAAGTTTCACTTCAAACATACACAAATTCACAAATACAAATTTCAACTCAAAATTTTGGGCGGATATGACTGTAACTATTATGTCCTATAAGAAGGACAGTCGGGTCATAGTTAAAGAGGAGCCAAAAAATCTTTGGGCGCCACGAGGATAAAAACATATTATTAAAACCATCGACCGACGCAGGCGACGCATCGAAAACATGGCCCAATAAAGCGGTAGGAGTGCGCAGTTGGAGAGTAGCCTGGGGAAAATCCAGGGGAAAACTTCCGACACAACCACGCGTGAGATTTGGAACGCTGGAATACTCTAAGAGTTTGCGCCCCAGTGAGATTAGTTGAGCGGTTTCAACCGAATCTGAGGTGTGAGTGGAATCGAGCTACTGGGAGTTTTGTCGCTGGTTCACTAAACCTAGCCCAGCTAAGAAGAGTCCAGCAAGAAACTCAGCTAGGCCCGACCTCGGTCGGACTGGCTCTACCCGGTGTGCGGCGGTACCGGGACGAATAGGGACTATGGATGTCAGTGTTGTCGCGATCGCGTCGTGTCTGAGTTGGTTAAGCATAGCGATCCATCTTTTGATGGACGTTGTGATTACGTCATCCGGATCCGTGAGTGTGTGCCTCAGACGCCGGACCGTGCTTCTGGGGCGCTTATGAATGGCAACCTTCCTTAGACACTGAAGCGCAAGCTCCTTGACATGTGAATTCTGCTTATCCTAACCTATGGCGCCTAAACTTGGTCATTAACCGAAGCCCAAAAGTCTCGACTCAAGGTTTGCCAGCGAGCAATGGATCGCAGCATAGTTGGAGTCCGTAGAATTGACCGGATCAGGAATACGGAGCTGCGTTCTAAAACTGCTATCGTAGATGTGGGTGTTAAGACCGCAAAGCTGAAGTGAGCCTGGGCTGGGCATGTCTGTCGAATGCACCCGGAGCGTTGGGCCAAAGTAGCCACCGAATGGATACCACAAGATAGCTCCCGAGCCAAAGGAAACCCGAAATGGAGATGGCAGGACGACCATGATACATTTTGTACGGATTGGCGGGAGCTGGTATACGACCGAGACGAGTGGCGAAAAAGAGGGAAGGTCTAAGCTCAGCAGTGGGATGCTATATAGGCAACTAAAAATGTTTTTAAACCTGACTGTGGCTCTATAGACTGGGCCGAATAAAGTGATAGGAGTGCGCGGTTGGAGAGTGGCTATAAGGTCCCTTTTGATTTGGACTATCACATATTTTATAGTCCCTATTCGTCCCGGTACCGACGCATATCGGGTAAAGTCAGTCCGACCTAGGTCGGGCCTAGCTGAGTTTAAGGACTCTTCTCAGCTAGACTAGGTTTAGTGAATTCTGCTGTCAACACAGTGCATCCTCAAATCTTATAAAGGGTCGAGTTGGAGTTGCGGGCGTCTATAGGCTGCGGTGGACGCTTACCATCAGGTGGACCGTACGCTTGTTTGCCACCGGCGTTGTATAAAAAAAAAGTGAACTAGTGAAAAAACTTTCAATAGCTCGATTCCACGAAGCGATAGCTCGATTAAATTCAAGAGTGAATTATTGACACTGTTAGTTGGTAAATGTTATTATAGCTTAAATGACTTTTTTAATGATTATAGTTTATAAAATAATTTGACATAGCTTTAGCCAAGTATAGAGTATTATTTTTTTATTTATTTATTATGACATGTATTTAATTGATTTTATTGTACTGAATGTGACTGACATAATAAATAATAGCACCCTTAAACTATAATTTGTACGCCAAAAGGCAAAACATGAAGGACAATTTAATTTTGTAACAGCTAAATATATTATATACTCATGTTTAAGCAAATAAATTATCTTTATCTTTATCCACTCCAACCTCAGATTCAATTAAAGCCGCTCAATCAATCTCACTGGAGCGCAAACTCTTGGAGTGTAAACCGCCTGCGCGGTCTTGTCGGAGGTTCCCCTGGATTTTTCCCAGGTTATTCTACGACCGCGCACTTTAAATCCATAGACAAGTTAAAAACTCAAGACTCATAAATTATTTTCTTTCAGATGTACCAGAACTGGTAGTGTTGCAAGTGGTAAAAGCCCCTCTAAGATTTGACATGCAACTCTTCATGCAGTGTTCGGCCACGTGGTCAGCCGAATCCGAACTCAACTGGAGCATCATTAAGGCGATATTCCTTTACACGTAAGTAAAATTTTGAGCCAAGGGCGTTGTGCCTCAGTTATATGGCAAAACTTCGAGGTAATATGAACTGAACAAAGAAATAGTAATTAAAATAAGGATCTCATCATCATCCTAGCGTTATCCCGGTACAGTTGCATCCTAAAGGATGCCCGGGGTTCGCTACCTAATCCCAAGAGTTGGCGTAGGCACTAGTTTTTACGGAAGACTGCCATCAGACCTTCCAACCCGAGGGAAAACCAGAACTTATTGGAATTAGGCTTGTCAAGTGAGTGGGCAACTTGACTGTTAGAAGTTCTCGAGCCGCCCGAAGGCCTCTAACTTGGCTTAACGTCTGCTATCATAGACAGCAGCCGGGATCAAGGTGCCTTCTAAAGCAAGGGAGCGCTCAGTTAATAACCAATTAATAATCAAAGCGGTCACCCATCCGATAACTGACCTGGGCCGATGTTGCTTAACCTCGAATCCTCCAATTAAAATAAGGATCTGAAAAAAGAAAATTTGTGGTAAACATAAAGATCTACTGACCTATTAAGACCGCTCAGTTTCCTTAATTAAGCATTAATTAAGAAAACTGAGCGGAAAATGTAATTATTCTTACAAAAGTCATCAGTCTTACAAAAAACAGGTCTATTGAGGAATAGCCCCGTTTTTCGTAAGATGGATAACATAATTCATTTTAATTTCGTGTTTACTCAAATCCGCAATATCTACCAAATGATGTATATACCCTAAGGGAAACAAACAAACAATCCTAAAATTGAAACTTACCCTACTGTTTATCTTTAATATTGACGTGTAAGTAATACTATTCATATTACGACCTTGCTAAAAGGTTAGTGGACACCACTGGTGACCGAAGGGCTGGCAGCTTCCTTGCACAATGCATAAGCTTTGCTGTACAGCGAGGAAATGCTGCCAGCATCTTTGCAGCGTGACCACTTTTAGTAGTTTCCTACTTTTTTGGTAGTTTTGAGGGAAATTTTTAAAGCTTTTAGTAGGAGAAAATAAGTTAGTAGTTTCTAGTAGTTTATAGCAATCCACAATTGGCTACTTAACAATTTTTGAAAATCTGGTTTAATATGTTAAATATGTTGTAAATTAAACATTTCAGCTTTTAACAAAATATTTTTGCTTACTTATTATGAAATCCATAATTTTTAAATTTCATTTAAATTTTCGCGCTATAACGCGATCCAGTGCTGTGTGACGTCACACTGTTATAAATGAACTAACCTCTTCGCGTGACACTCCAAATAAAACGGTTTTGTCAGCAGCTGTTTCTAGCAACATGGCGTCATTTTGATCATTTTAGTCACAGATAAGAAAAACTTATTAAAACCATATTCATTAATTAAATGACTTTCATTGCAATGCAACTAGTTATTTCGGTTCTAGGAATTATGAACTACATTTAACAATACGTTTTACAGTCATTAAGTTAATGTACTGACAACCGACCGATTACACTCGATCATGTCCCACATATACGCGATCACCCTAGCTAGGCAGCTAGCATGATAGGATACCTATAATTGACACGTTTTATGGCCAAAATGTACTAAATTTACTAGCTATAGTCTACTAGGCTGGTTCCATACACTATTTTTATTTTTTGTACGGCAACAATTTTACCTGAAGGCGCATCCCTATAGGGTCGGTTACGCAGAGTGATATTATCACGCGATATATATCACAATACGTATTGATCGTGTATTCATGAATATTAAAGCAAAATGCATGAATATTTCAATAACACGATAATATTGACACCCCAGTATTGTGATAATAATAACCGTGTAACTGACCCCTATGGGATATCATAGCAATATTAGCAATACTGCAAGTTATAAGATTTGCAAGGTAGGGATATGATGACCTTGGTTGTCTCGCTCTATCTCGAGGCTTGTGGATGCCCAAAGCTGTCACTATGCACGATTGAGTGTTTTACTGACATTATCTCCCTCTCGCACTACTAACTCACTAGCAAAGGACGAATGCTTGTTCCGTACTACGATATACAATATTTATACACAAATAATTGCGATTTAAACACAGTCAAGCTTGATTTAGTTAGTCTAGTAGTTTCTAGTAGATTATGAAATTCATTTGGTATTTTTTAGTAGTTTTCTGACCCCTCTTTTAGTAGGAACGCCGATTATAAAGTGGTCACGCTGCATCTTTGGCACTATGCCGCGGGGGGACCCCTTATTTTAGTTATAAGTTTAGTTTGTAGGCGTTTTATTGTCCATCCGTATATTTGATTATGTAAATAAATTATTATTTTATTTTCAAAAGCATATATGTACTGTGTATAATATATACATACCTAATTTTTACTAGTCAGTAGTTTTTTTTAAACGGGATCGCTCTTGGCCAGCATCTAGCCAGGGGGCAAAGATGAGGCCGACGATGAAGCGAGCTCACCCAGAAGGTGCCTATTCACTCGTGCCTTAAAAAGGTCTAGGTTATATGAGCTCGGAAACACAAACGCCGGCAGAGAATTCCAAACCTTAGAAGTGCGCATTATAAAAGATGATGCAAAGCGCTTGGTTCGAATAAGAGGAATTTCGACCAAGTAAGGATGGTATCCAGCAGTGCTTCTGGATGTCCGATGAAAGAAGGGGGAAGGCGGTATGAGCTCATGGAGCTCCTGACCACACTCTCCGAAGTATAATTTGTAGAAGACGCACAGACATGCTACTTTGCGTCTATGTTCTAGGCTCTGTAACTAAAGTATGTATGTGTGTCTTATGTAGTTTAAGTATTATTATATAGTTTGTAGTATATATGCAGTCTATGGATGAAGCATACAAAGCGCGTCTATAACTGGTTGCAAGTCCAATACAACAATATCTTCAGGGTGCTGTTGAAGCTGCCTCGTCACAGCAGTGCGTCAGGAATATTTGCCAATAATCGCACAATGATGGCTTCCACGCCATCATACGCAAGAGGGTCGCCTCACTGCTGAGACGAGTGAGAGGAAGTGAGAATAGTATCCTGGAGATGTTGGAAGACGATGGATTAATCCGTCGTCTTCCGGCGAAAAAAATAAACAATATATTTTTTGTAATGAGCTCTGGGATCCCAGGGAGTGGTAGAGGACGGGTTAAGAGAGTAGTGTTCAATTTTTTCTTCCATAGTCTGCGGCGGGCCGCACGCTTGTTTTGAGAGAAAGAAAGAACAAACATTTATTCGTGGCACAGACACAGTACAAATTAACATAACACCAAAATACAGAAAATAGCCACGAAATGGCCCCAAATCAGCATAGTGCTGGTCTTCCTTTGGGACCACGAGAAGCCACGAAAGACAAAAACACTGAAGTCACAAACAACATAACATTTAAATAAATGTCATAATTTACAATTTAAATAGATAAACATGAACGCGACCTTAAACAATCTTCAAATATCTGTGATCTGTCACAAGTCGCAACTAGCGCCAGCGGACAACCACTAAAACAGTGACAGATTACGCGATTACGTGAAATGAAAATGTTTGCAACCGACGTGGTATATAATAATAATTCTGTGGCTGTAGCTCAAAGATTTTGTTCCAGGCTCCCATTGTTCCTGATGATGATCGCTTACTGCCAGATCGTGCGAGTGCTGTGGCGCTCGGACAACATCCCAGGACATACCGAGTCGCACAAACTGTGTGCTACGCCCACTGGCCCGAACAACTGTAAGTTAATTAATCTAAATCAAATTCTGCTTTGCCTTAAGGTTGACTGGCAGAGAATGCTTTTGGCATTATGTTCGCCTTTTGTAGTATAAGTTTTTCTTTTGTGCAGTAAAGATTAAATAGATAGATAGATAGATAAATCATTTATTTGTTTGCCACATTCACACTCAAGTTACAACAAATAAAAACAAAGAACGGAAAAAGAAATACACAAGGAAATCAAAACTTAAAACAACCCATATTAAAAAAAGAAGCAATTATAAAATAGGAATTATAAAAAGAAAATTACTAACACATCAAAGTTTAAATAACATATCAAACATAGTACCGAAAAATAGGTTGGTTGTGTTGTGTGCATTGCAGCAAAACAAAAATATATAAATAAATAAAACATTCATTCTTCAAATAGGTAGGCCTAAAAGTCACTTTTACAAGTCTCTATCAATTAAAAATAATACAGCACTCTAAATAAAATTAGTCAATCAAAATTAAATATATAGTTACTGAGATGTACCTATGAAGTCACTATGCGTCAAATAAAAGTAATAAGATACCTACACTATTATTATAAAGAGCCTGAAGTGTCCCACTGCTAGTCAAAGGCCTCCCTTTTGTCTACACGTCTCTTAGGGTCGGTCGAAAATCACGAATTTCGGAGTACCGTAATGTAATAGGGCTCAAAAGATGGTGTGTATTCTGTAGATTACAGAAAAAATAATTAAAAAATTCTAGATTTAGACTTTTACACAGCCGCCAAAGATTGATGTTAAGGCCTAGATTATATAAGTACTTAAATTATACTGACTAACTTATACTGAGACTTTTTTGTTATTTTCAAAATAGTCGACATTATAGCTTTTCGAAGTTTGATAACTTAAAATATTATGGCATAAATAAAACAAAATGCTATATTTATATAAATTTTTGCTACTATTTTTTTAAATACAAGCTTGAATGTAAGAACTAATCTAAATATTACAGGAAAGATTTGTTTTCTTCAAAAACGTACGGTATTTATATGTTTTTAATGGTACCCAATAGTACCAAATAGCCTTAAAATTGTGTTTTTCGAGTATTGTTTCTCGCCTCGTGTTGCTTTAATCAATATTTTTTTTGTTTCTATTGTCTGTGTTTAGACCACTGATGATCCGTTAACAGTTTAAGTCATAATTTTGCCGGTATAAGCACATCAAAATGCATTTTACATAAAAGGCCAATTCTCTAGTTTGGCTACATGATGACAAAATATGATACATGGATAAAATATAATAAAAAATAAATAATTTTGAAATACAATAGTGTTATTTAATGATTATAATAGTTTGCGTTTATATATTTAATATGGAGTGAAAATAAAAAATATTTTTTTTTTATACTTAACAGCCGTGCGGAGGTTAAAAGTCTTAATCTAGATTTTTTTTATTATTTTTCCTGTAATCTACAGAATACACAGCAACTTTTGAGCCCTATTAGATTACGATACTCCAAAATTCGTGAATTTCGACTTAAATAAATAAATAAAATAAATAAATATTTTTTGGACAATCTTACACAAATCAACCTAGTCCCAAACTAAGCAAAGCTTGTACCATGGGTACCAAGTGACGATATACATACTTATATAGATAAATAGATACTTAAATACATAGAAAACATCCAAGACTCAGGAACAAATATTCGTGTTCATCACACAAATACATGCCCTGACCGGGATTCGAACCCGGGACCTCCAGCTTCGAAGGCAGGGTCACTACCAACTAGGCTAAAGCGGTCGTTAGTCTCTGTCTTGGGCAGTCTCCCATTCCGACGAGGTCTGCCGCAACGCCGTGCTCGGTTTGGTGGCAATTTTAGCCCACAAGTCTTCCGGCATGCGGCAGACGTGCCCAGCCCAGTTTAAGTTTGAGTGCGGTATGAGCTACGTCAGGTATCTGGGCTTTGGAATATTAATACACTAATCATAATAAAATCCTGTGAGTTTTATTTTGTTACGGTCAAGTGCCTCAAAGGCACCTAACATTATCCTCTCGAGTCTCAAGTTCCTATATAGTGGGTTATTTAGTGTCGTATTTGTATGGAGCACCTTGCAGATTTTCAACAAAGGACGCCACTTGGCACAGTTGTACCTAATGGTCATCTGAGCAGATTTAGCCCTGTACCCACGAAATTCGTCCATGGTGGTGGGGGCTGGAGGGGGGTGAAAACCCCATCTACCGCGCTGCACTCTGAGCTCGATTTCTTCATAAGTTTAGTGAATAGGTCATGTTTGGTATCGTTTTCGTATAATTCAAGGATGAGGAATTCATTTCTGAAACGAAATTTTCACTCGTCCGTAGAAAAAAACAGAGTTCTGCACAAAACTTGAAAAAAAATTTTAAAGAAATTTTACAAACTCTTGCACTACAATTAAACCGCGAGGTAATGCACTATAAAAAAAATATGAGTTAATAGCCCATTTTATGTGAAATGTATAAGCATAAACTGTATTGACAGATTTAACCTGCAAATGTGTAAAAAAAATAATTCATGTAGCGGCGGAGCTGCGTACTGGCGAGAAGCTATTTTATTTCTGCATAAGTTAAGTAAATAGGACATGTTTGGTATCGTTTTCGTATAATTCAAGGATGAGAAATTCATTTCTGGGACAAATTTTTCACTCGTCCGTAAAAAAAAACAGTTCTGCACAAAACTTGAAAAAATATATACAGAATTCTACAAAATCTTTCCTTACAATTAAACCGCGAGGTAATACACTATAAATAAAATGAATTAATATGGAATGTACAGACATAAACTATACTGACAGATTTAACTTTTAAATGTGTTAAAAGTACAATACAATACAAATACTCTTTATTGTATACCTCACACAAATGAATCAGTAGGTAGAGGTAGAGAACAATATAGAAATGAATAATTAATGAAGAATTATTTCTATTTAGCGGTGGAACTGCGTACTGGGTATAGGGTTTTTCGTTTTACTGTTTGCTAATGACTTTGATTAGGTGTTTCTAAATCTAGAAGTAATATTTTATGATATTCTCAAGTTCTCAACATTAAAACAGATTGAGACTTAGTCCAATTGGTTTGCACAATTTTACTTGAAAACCATACTTTAGGTTACACTTTTTAAGGGATCTACTGGGGATAATTACTGAAAATAAGGGATATGTTACTGAAAATTAAAGCCAAACTACTTAAAGTAAAATATGTTTTAAAAATTGGGTCATTAAGAAGCTGGCAGCGTTTCTTCGCTGAATTGCTATGTTGATGCGTTGAGCGAAGAATCTGTCAGTATTATTATCCCTAGTAATCCACCAGCATTTTAGATAGGTCCTTGAATAGTTGACGGGCACTGAGATGGGCCAAGGGTCTCGACACCGAACGGTATAAAAGTGTAACCAGTGCCAAGGTCCATATATTTGTGCTTTTTAAGCTTTTCCGCCGTTTCGGCCTCCACGGCAGGGTGATTGCTAGTCCCGTGGAGGTGAGAAGGAGCCAGAGTGACTGTACAGTTTGCGTCTCATTCTCATAGGTACTAGCGCCATTGCCACCTTCCAGGGGATGAGGGACATGCCGTCCGGCCATTTGCCATCGATTCTAGCGATGCCAATTGGTTCAAGAAGAGATGCCACGTTGACTAGAGAGCGGCGGATGATGTCATTCAGAGCGGCCTATTTGGAAAAGTAACCAACGGTTCCTGTCAATATCTTGCCATGGCTATCACCCGTGATGTCCCTGTGGGTCAACCAAACTGCCGCTAGGATACACCGGTGTGTAATACAGATAAGGAGCCCGAGTCGTGAACAATTCGGTATTCGGAGGGATTCTGACTCAAATAAGGTGCCAGTGTTTGGCGATGAGTAGGCGTTAGGTCATTCCCCAGACTCCTTGGTGCCTGAGGCCAATAGCCTGGCTCGTTTTGCTCCTATACTGTGGCTAGAAGAAAATTAAAAGAACTAGAAATCTTTGACACATTGTCGTCGTAGCTCCTCTGGCAGAATGGATGGTACCTAAATCATTACCCGTGCAAGCAGACTATCAAGTGTTTGTGGTCTCCAAGCCAGTAATCTCATAGTTTGAGGGGAGACCCCGTAGGATTTTACCAATTAGATTAATTGAACTGTGGACAGGCACGCCTTTTCTGGGTGTAATTAATACAGTTTCATTCAGTTGTCGGTAACGGGAAGAAAAGCGCGTTTCATTCTTCCGATAAAGGCCAAAGCAGGAAATTTGAAGGAGTATTTGCCGATTTTGACAGATTTGTTATTATTGCTTTATATTACATGTGAAGTTGAGATGATCTTCGGCATTTAAAGTTATTTAATTATTTATTAAATGTCTAACTATTGTCTTTATTTTAGATCAACTTGTTGCACTGATATCAACATACGGTTTCCAGGTAAAATTGTGGGGATACCAATATAACCAAATATACAAAAAAATCGGAATTATGGTTATCTCAATCTGTTTTAATATTAAGAATATCATAAAATATTACTTCTTCATTTAGAAGCACCTAATCAGTTTCATTATATAACAATAAAATTAAGAATTCTGTAGAATCTTACCAGTAAGGAGCTCCACCGCTGAATATAAATTATTTTTTAACACATTTCAACGTTCAATCTGTCAATAAATGGGTTAATCAACTTTTTCTTGTTGTTATTCTGTCCGTCAGCGAGGAGACAACAGTAACCATGTTTCTTAGAAAAATGTTTATAATATGGACGTCCAAATGGATTTATGCTCATCGCTAAAACTTATGTTTGGTAGATAAAAATCCTATAAAATCGCAGTTTTAAAGAGTAACTCGGGAGACGTAACTATGGTAACAAGCAACAAAGAATAGTTGATCCATCCAAATATAGTTTATGTTTATACATTTTACATAAAATGGGCTATTAACTCATATTAGAATAGTGCATTACCTCATTTAGGTTTAGTTGTAGGGCAAGATTTTGTAGATTTTTTTGAATTTTTTTTTTCAGGTTTTGTGCAGAACTGTTTGTTTCTGCTAACGAGTGAAAATTAACCGCCTGTCTGTACATTCCATATTAATTCATTTTATTTATAGTGTATTACCTCGCGGTTTAATTGTAAGGCAAGATTTTGTAGACATTTTTTCAAGTTTTGTGCAGAACTGTTTTTTTTTACGGACGAGTGAAAAATTTGTCCCAGAAATGAATTCCTCGTCCTTGAGTTATACAAAAACGATACCAAACATGACCTATTTTCTAAACTCATGTAGAAATAAAATAGCTTCTCGCCAGTACGCAGCTCCGCCGCTACATGAATTATTATTTTTTTACACATTTGCAGGTTAAATCTGTCAATACAGTTTATGCTTATACATTTCACATAAAATGGGCTATTAATTCATATTTTTTTTATAGTGCATTACCTCGTGATTTAATTGTAGTGCAAGATTTTGTGAAATTTCTTTAAAAAAAATTTTCAAGTTTTGTGCAGAACTCTGTTTTTTTCTACGGACGAGTGAAAATTTTGTTTCAGAAATGAATTCCTCATCCTTGAATTATACGAAAACGATACCAAACATGACCTATTCTCTAAACTTATGAAGAAATCGAGCTCAGAGTGCAGCGCGGTAGATGGGGTTTTCACCCCCCTCCAGCCCCCACCACCATGGACGAATTTGGTGGGTACAGGGCTAAATCTGCTCAGATGACCATTAGGTACAACTGTGCCAAGTGGCGTCCTTTGTTGAAAATCTGCAAGGTTGATGACACTAAATAACCAGCTAATAATAATGTCAAGTCAAATTTGAAAGGAATAGAGCTTCATTTGTTTTGTATCGTTTGAATTTAGAGCAAATAGGCACGAGTGAATAATACATCCAGACGTACGGCTGGATACAATACTTACTTGGTCGAAATTCCTCTTATTCGAACCAAGCGCTTTGCATCATCTTTTATAATGCGCACTTCTAAGGTTTGGAATTCTCTGCCGGCGTTTGTGTTTCCGAGCTCATGTAACTTAGACCTTTTTAAGGCTCGAGTGAATAGGCACCTTCTGGGTGAGCTCGCTTCATCGTCGGCCTCATCTTTGCCCCCTGGCTAGATGCTGGCCAAGAGCGATCCCATTTTTAATAAAAATATGAAGATATTGAAATCTATAACCCGTTTCATTTGGTTCCATAACATGGTTTGGTTTGGTTTGGTTTGGTTTGGTTTTATTCCATTGCTAGTTTTCTTGTATGCGGCCTCAGGAGGATATAATTACCTAATAGGTATTTATAATGTAACTTTTGACCCCTCTCTCGGGTCTCTGGCTGTCAACACACCACCAACCCTCAAGTCAATACGATCGGCTACGTGTGATTCTTCTCACCATCTTATTCTATCATCACTCGGGGCAAACTCTTAGAGTATTCCAGTATTTACATTGGATTTGCCCCAGGCTACTCTCCAAACGCACACTCCTATCGCTTTATTGGGCGCGGCCTATCAGAGCCACATCATCATCCTCCTAGCGTTATCCCAGTACATTTGCATCCTGTAGGATGCCCGGGGTCCGCTACCTAATCCCAAGATTTGGCGTAGGCACTATAGTTTTTACGGAAGCGACTGCCATCTGACCTTCCAACCCGAGGGGAAACCAGACCTTATTGGAATTAGGCTTGTCAAGTGAATGGGCAACTTGACTGTTAGAAGTTCTCAAGCCACCCGAAGGCCTCTAACTTGGCTTAACGACTGCTATCATAGACAGCAGCCGGGATCAACGGCTTAACGTGCCTTCCAAAGCACGGGAGCTCTCAGTTAATAACCGCTCAATGCGGTCACCCATCACAGAACTGACCTGGGCCGACGTTGCTTAACCTCGCATACCGCACGCGGTACGCTGGCGCCACTGGGCCACGAGCGCTCCTCCCTATCAGAGCCACAGTCAGGAAAAAAATGCAACCATCTTTGTATAATGAAATATTGATCTTCAACAGGGCTAGCAGCAAAACGGCGAACAACGCCATCTATCCACGCGAACGCGTCAACGGAGGGTCAGCTGCGCTCGCGCCGGAAAGCCGCCAAGATGCTGGTAGTTGTCGTCGTCATGTTCGCCGTTTGCTACTTCCCGGTGCATCTGCTTTCTGTGCTAAGGTAAAAAAAACATGCATACGGTACGATTACCGACGGAAGTTCACAGTTCACTTTCTAGTCTTAAAATGTTAGTCAAACGCAAACTATTTTAGTTCATTTATGCTAAATACTAATTAAGGTATCTACTTGAATGTAAATTTTCAGGTTTTATTAAATTTTCCTTTCTCGTTTACAATGTCTAAGTCACAATTATTCTAAATTATGTAACCAAAATGGAGTTAAAATATGTTCCTGTTTCCGATGCTTCCAATGATTGACACAGGCTATTGTTATGATTTCCAGTTCCCACTTATCTCATTTATTTTAAAACGTACATGAGATGGATATTAAAACTGCGTCGAAGACCGGTTCAATTTAGTTTAGTTTCTTATTAGTCATAATATTCTGTTTTGTTTAACAACTTGTACGGAAAAATGAACCTCCAGGTCTTTGTGTTAATGTTTCTATGTACACCACGTGTACAACATTTATAATTACAATATGCGACTGTTTGTGTTCTAAATAAATTAAAAAAAAAAAGTTGACGTACACAGTTTCAGTAGTCTCTGAAGTTAAGAATAGTCATTTTCTGTGTGCACTATTGGGAACCTTAAGTCTTTTGGAGTGGTTCATATTATATTTTTTATTTATAGAGTAGACTTATTATAGAGTCCAAAACTGTTGGTGGTTTTTTAAACTTACAGTTACATATATGAATGTAACTGCCACATTTGACATCTGTCAGCTGTCAAGTTGATGATTTTTTTATGTTTCGCGGCAGACCAAGGCACCTATTAATCCCTGCAAACGTCTGGTATTTCAAAGATAAGATTATAAAAAATATTTCTTAAAAACGATACTTGGGCCATTTTACTTTTTCATGTACATAATTTTCGGACACTTTTTTTTTTAATGCAGATTTTGGAATACTTGGCCCTCACATTTTCACCTGAGGCGTGTTTGTAATTCAGAACGTTAAAATTCTGATACTAATTTGACCAAGCGAGCAAATCGTCTCCGTTTCCGCTTGGACAAAAATCTTTCGGTATGTCCAGTTTTTCTGCTCTACAAGTTGCATTTCTCAACCAATACTCGTGTTAACTCCCGGTAGCTCGATTCAACTCATACCTCAGATTCGGTTGAAACCGCTCAACCAATCTCACTGGAGCGCAAACTCTTAGAGTATTCCAGTGTTCCAAACCACACGCGTGGTCATGCCGGAGGTTTTCCCCTCGATTTTCCCCAGGCTACCCTCCAACCGCGCACTCCTATCGCTTTATTGGGCCCGGTCTATAAAGCCACAGTCAGGTTCATCAAAAAACCAATACTCGTGAGATTTTCTGAGCAGGTGTAATAACTAAATAGAATTTTGCGAAGAGGCTTAAAGACACTACCGGTGACCGAAGACCTGGCAGCTACCTCGCTCGAAAAATTAACCTTGCTATTCAGCTAGGAAATGCTGCCAGCGTCTCCGGGCACAATGCCGCAGAGGCCATTTTTAGATTCAGTTTAGCTTTCAATTGTTTTTTTATTTTATAGACGGCAAGGCCATTCCAGTGCAAATAACCCCCTCTAACACGCGTGAGTTTGCAATTAACCATCCCGCTCTCTACGGAAGCTCCGTAAATATTTAGTACATTTTTATTTATTGTTATAACACTGGATCACTTATAAAAAACCTATCCGGTTTTTTCCTTAGAACAATAAAAAAGATATCGTTGTTGTAAAAAAAACGTATCACTGTCGTTGATAATTACGAGATCTGCAGCATTAAAGTTTATTTTTAATACGATATTTAGGATTTTTTGACAGAGTTACCAAGGCATTTTTATTTTATAGTTTGGTTATTTCTGTTCTGTGTTTCTTTTTCAGTCTACTGTAATTTTTTTGAAGTATAATTCTACATTATTTCTTCACATTGTAACTTCAGAATTTTCGTCAGATCTGTGAATGGGCCGCCGTGCCGTAAGCATTTTAATAGACATTATTATTTGTTATAGTACTTTATTTTCGTTTGTTTGATAAAAAAATATATAATTGTAGTGCCATTTCAGTGTGTGGAAAAAATAAAAAAAATTGCAAGTAAGCTTCGATCCACGACTTTATTTTTCTAAGTACCAGCTTACATTTCGTGTATCTATTGTGTTGAATATAGTAAACATCGGCTTTGAACTCACTAACAAAGCTCCTCTAACGAACGTAATTAAAATACCACTAATGAGTAACTTCTTAACTCTTTTCAACACTAACGAGGTGCTTAGTGTTTTGTCTATTCACTTGAGAAAATAATGTTCTAAGTTTGAAATTCAACTTATTTTTACCACACTTGCTCATAAAAGGCATAGGTAAGTACCTACTGCTAACACTAGCTTCTGTTAGATCTAAGGGCGTAATGTCTTATGTCTTATTCGACGAAGCCTTTAGCCTAGTTGGTAGTGACACTGCCTACGAAGCTGGAGGTCCCGAGTTCGAATCCCGGTCAGGGCATTTATTGTGCGATGAGCACGATTATTTATTCCTGGGTCTTGGGTGTTTTCTATGTATTTAAGTATCTATTTATCTGGTACAAGTGTGTCGTCGTGTAAGCTTTGATTAGTTTGGGACTAGGTCGATTTGTGTAAAATTGTCCACAAATATTGAATAATTATTTATTTATATTTATTTATCTGTCAGTCATAAATCGTAAAACAGTTCAAGGTTTTAAGTCAAACTCTTGCAATTCATGAAGGTGAATGGAGTGGTTCTTATTACGCTGAATCTGAGATTCCTGAAATAAATATACACCGTGGGAGTTAATAACCCGAAATATTTATTTATTTATTTATTTAATCTTTATTGCACAAAAGTAAAATTTATCGTACAAAAGGAGGACTTAATGCCATAAGCATTCTCTATCAGTCAACCTTAGGGCAAAGCAGACAAATTGTGGGCGGTGCAACTCCAAATATAAAAACGAATATACTATGTGTCAATATAGTACGTACATATTAATACCAATACATACATAAATAACGAATAACAAATATACATACATATTATTATATTATATACAGACGAAACTATGTATAGAAACATTTGGAATATTCGGTTCTGGTAATATTGACGATAGTACGAGTAAATAATCCTTTCCTCACATCCTTTTATCACGACGAAAACATTTCGGTAGTTAAACCTTTTTGTAGAATAGATACCAAACTTCATTAAGTGAAACTGACTAACAACCATGCAGTTAGTGCGTCTGCATGTAAAACTGGTAGGTGACTACGTCACGTCTTGTTG
Source organism: Epiblema foenella (assembly GCA_963556455.1). Classification (NCBI taxonomy): domain Eukaryota; kingdom Metazoa; phylum Arthropoda; class Insecta; order Lepidoptera; family Tortricidae; genus Epiblema; species Epiblema foenella. The sequence goes on from OY747118.1 coordinate 2,415,075, forward strand.
GAATTGGGATTTTTTAACTTGTGATATCTCTTAGATTAGGGTTTTTTGGACTATATGTTATGGAACTTTATATACTGTAATTAGAATCTAAAATTGTTGATTTAAATCTTTCGGATTATTAACGCCCACAGTGTATAAATCTGAAAGAATTGTTTGTTTACACAGATTAGATTACATGGATAGGTAACGTATTTGAAAACATCTATACCAGTCCTCTCCCGACGAAAAAAAAATAGTATTCTATTGTTATGTGCCCGAAGATCTTTCTCATTAAACATGAAGTAATGAAACATTTCTTCACTTGTTTATTGGTTTCAAAATTAGGTACTTACATTTCTTTAGCTTAAGAGCGCTTTAATAAAATGTAACAGGCCCACTAGCGCCACTCGTAAATAAGTGTAATTATTTAAATTTAACGATATATAACTAAAAAAAGGGGCCGCTACGTACTGTAGTTTGTATTTAAGTAATTTTTGAATCCATCAAACTAGTTTTTACGTTGCTAGATTCGTCTCTCTATGAGCTCAAAATTGAAACGGCCGTTTTAACTTTGGACGCATAGATTGACGAATCCAGCAACGTAATAACTAGTTTGATGGATTCAAAAAGTACTTAAATACAAACTACTGTACGTAGCGGTCCGCTTTTTTAGTTATATATCGTTAAATTTAAATAATTACACTTATTGACGAGTGGCGCTAGTGGACCTGTTACATTTTAGTAAAGCGCTCTTAAAACAAGGTGTCAATTGAACTAATTTTGTGTACAGTTACGTTTCTCGTATTTGGCAATACGAGTAACGTAATCATACATAGTTGGAATGGACATACCTATAGAAAGTTTCGTAATATCATGACGACAATATTGAATTCACGATATTTGATCGAATGGCTATATTGGATATGTCCCGACTTTGATGCCTTTGTCTATCACAATCAAAGAGATATTAAAGGGGTGATATGCCTACACAAATATCGCTAATTTAGAAACGCCCTCGGTCGGCGATGTCACTGAAACACTTGAATGGCACCCCTGTGCTTATTGGGCCATTGAGATTGAGATTATATTTATTGATAAAATTATAAGTAATTTTACATAAATAAATAAATAAATATTAGAGGACAATCTTACACAAATCGAACTAGCCCCACAGTAAGCTCAAGAAGGCTTGTGTTATGGGTACTAGACGACGATATATTTAATAGATATAAATACTTAAATACATAGAAAACATCCAAGACTCAGAAACAAATATTTATGCTCATTGTTGCGAACGCAACTCTTATTTAATTTTATACATATATATTAACTAAGTATGCAGTAGCAAAACGCGCCCGTCGGGCACGGTTAGTATAAGAGCGGCTTTTTTAAAGCCACCAATAGCAACGCTTCACATAGGCTTTATCCCTACCATTGTAACATACGTTAACTCAAATTATCAAATCTTGCTCGTCATTACCTATTCTTTGTTCTCACATACAACCACTTCTGCACATACCTCTTTTGGCCAAACTAATTTTGTAAATCAGCACCTATTGAAATTATACAGTTAACTTTACATCGAAGTTTTATTTGAGTCGTCGAGTTCCATCACCACCGGCACCGGCGTCTACATACGGTCCTTCGATTACCTATAAATTCCTTTTATTAGGTTCAGGTACTATTTAGAAATCCTATTTTTGTACACTAATTCAATACATATCACTTTTTTTGTAGTAGAAAACTGGTCATGAAAGAGTAGAATGCCTCTTTTATGTACGACAAATCAAGGGGGGACTATTAAAAATTTCAGCGAAAGTTATATTTTAAACGGCTAAATTAAAGAGAGGTTTCATTGGTGTGTTGTGCAAAAAGTTAGTAAAACCTCGACTCGTTTCGCTATATAAGGGTCAGTCAACTTTTTCTTGTTGTTATTCTGTCCCGTCAGCGAGGAGACAACAATAACCTAGTTTGTTACAAAAATGTTTATAATATAGACTACAAGCATGCTCTAGAGACATTCGTCTCTAGTCTCGTCTAATAAATTAAATAAATATTAGAGGAAAATCTTACACAAATCGAACTAGCCCCACAGTAAGCTCAAGAAGGCTTGTGTTATGGGTACTAGACGACGATATATTTAATAAATAAATACTTAAATACATAGAAAACATCCAAGACTCAGAAACAAATATTCATGCTCATCACACAAATATTTGCCCTGACCGGGATTCGAACCCAGGACCGTCAGCTTCACAGGCAGGTGCACTACCCACTAGGCTAAACCGGTCGTCGTAGGAAATGGTATTAAAAAAAGATGTAAAACATTGGATCATGTTTGTCAACAGAGTGGCGTTCAATATCCAGCAGAGTGACGTCATCACGTGCATCGCGCTCATCTCCCACGTTATGTGTTACGCCAACTCAGCGGTCAACCCCCTCATATACAACTTCATGAGTGGTGAGTATTGATGAGTATTGATATTATCATAATTATTATCATCATTATTATTGTCATTATTATCATCATTATTATCATCATGATTTTTTTGTAGGCATATGCATTTCTTATATTGCGGTAGATTCTATTTGGTTCTTATTTTAATCGACGATTTGCAAAGTCAATAACAACTCAATATCACAAAAACAAGGATTTAGACACGCAGCAGTATGTCAGCCAAGTTCGTAAAGCATAAGGCCGATACCGGCCGTCGCGTGGGTTGAACACGAATAATTTCGAGCCCCTTTTAAAAGGCCTATTAAAATGTATCCTACTTATCTTCATATCTTTTATATAAAACTGGAACAAAATTAAAACCAAATCAAACCATTATATAAAAAACAAATTCAAAACGCACGAGTTTGCAATTAACCATCCCGCTCTCAGCTCGTAATTACGTAAATATTTAGTAAATTTTAATAGATTTTCGGAACACCAGATCACTTATAAAAAACTGTCCGATTATTTTGTTAGAACAATAAAAACATAGTCATTTTTTGATTTTATTGTGCGTAGTAGAATTTAAGTGGAAGAAGCAAGTTTGTTGCTTGAAACTGGTCGTTTTAGAGTCATGTTTGAAACGATATTTCTTAATGAAAAATCCAAAAAATACATTTATAGTTTATGAAATAAGGTAGCAATAGACCTGTTCTAGATAGTAACATTGAGAAAATGTCAAGATACGTGTCAATTCAAACAGAAAATGGCGTAAATAGATGAGCGTTTTCTAACTGATAAGGACCCTTAGATACAAGGGCTATTCAAATAAAAATCTGTTTAGATCTTCATCTGAAAAGGTCTGTTTGAAAGGACCGTAGTTTTGTGATAAAATGTCTTCTGACCCTGAATTAATTAAGTATAATTTATTAAAATGGAGCTTCTATTACGAGGAATTCAATTAAGGGTCTGTGATATCAAATAATGAAAGTGATTTTAGTTGTAATGAGACATATTTTTTTCTTTTTTGAACTTGGCTCTGGCTTTATAGGCCGGGCTCAATAAAGCGACGGGGGAACCTCCGACACGACCACGCGTGCGGTTTAACGGGCTCCAAGCGCTATTCGATTTTTGAGTTGATATAGTTCCGTCAAAACTATAGGTATATTTATAACACAAACGGTTCTCGATTCTTCAATCTTTTATCTACATTTGCGAGAGCCAAATTTTGAAAAAAACTGCCTATATATTTTTTAATGATTTATTCAATCACGGTCCATAAAAACTCTAATTTCGATATTAGTACGTTGTTTATGCACTTATATATATTAAATGTACATGTAACTGTTTCTGATTAACGTCTCTAACAACGCAAGAGAGGCTTTAATTTTTAACACATCTTCACAAAAGTTACGTCCAAAAAACTGGCTCAAAATTGCCAAACTTTGATGCCATAAATCTCGAAGACTGTGAGTATTGAAATGCTATATTTCAGTAAACCTCGGTGTTCTTAATATGATAAGTCCTAAAAAACACGAAAGAGAGAGAGAGAGGGGAGAGTTACGGATCGAAGGTCATTTGGAGGTAGGAGCCGGGATAGTCTAACCCCCCTATTTATAAAACTTAACAAACCTCTGCTAACTAAAATGTCTGTTGTCACTGTCTCACAAGCACATATGTCAAAGTGACAGATAAGGACAAACGAAGTTTAGCGGTTAGTTAACTAATATAGGTTTGATAGACGTTTATGAAAAAGGGGGTAAGAGTTTGCGCTTCAGTGAGATTGGTTGAGCGGTTTCAAAGACATCTTTATTTCAAACTAGCTTTTGCCCGCGACTTCGTTCGCGTGAACGTCTACTGACTATTCTTTCACCTTGGTAGATATATTCTGCAGGTTAGGTTAGGTTAGGTTAGGTTAGGTTAACTACTTAACTTTGAGTGACTCACTCAAAATGTACTGAAACGTTTTTACGTCTCAAAATTACAACCTTACAAAGTTTCTTATTCATATAAATATATTAGCAAGTGAAATGGGCCCCCTTTTTCATGAAAGGAGGCATGTGTCTTGAAGTAGGATGTAATAGGCGGATAATGAAACAAAACGGGTAATATGATTTTTCAATAGGTACTGGTCAAGGGTACTGGCCAGGAAATTCAGACGTTAAATACACATTTCATTCCAGCCCCGAGAACGCCGTCGACTCGATTCCATATAGCATATATACGTACAAATAATTTTTATGGTTTCTTATACTACGTAACGAAACACAATGTGTGCTAAGAAACTACGTCATCAAATCCATGTAGCATAGTGGTGTCATGGTTCGATGTTACGTACGTATACACATTCGTTCTTGTTCTATGAAGTTTCCCAATTCCCTACTTTCCGAGCCTTAGTACTGACATGCTCGATGTAGCGACTACAGGGGAAAACATATTATGATTGAATGGAACAAAAACTTCGATGTTTCTCGAATTGCAGCGTGTTAGGAGTCCTACATTATAACCCAAGATGTGTAATGACCTACAACAATATGACACGCTCTACTTGCAGTGAACACCTTGGGCACATGTCTCTACGCATTATCCCTCTGTATGAAACTTTATTTAATACTTCTAGTTTACTAAGATTTTTTTTTCATATGTACTTGTAGTTGACTAAGACAAACACGTTTACAAAAGTGTTAATTTTCTCCCTTAATCATAGGTATTTTTCTAGTGAAGAAACACTTTCCAAAACGTACAATCGAACCGGTGACATCCTGACATACGCAGCCAATCACTTTAACTAAGCTGTCTGCATGAAAAATCAGTAATCACACTCGGTTACCAAATCCTTCAACCAGTTCTTTCTTCTCTTCTTCAAAGCCTTGGGGATGCGTATTGCGTACTCAGAGTGACATCTACCAAAAAGACTCGCGCTTCCTTAACTTCAACTGTGTAATTTAAAGCAGTAGTAATATTTTTAACTACCTACGCGCATATTATCGTTTTACAACTAATCAGTCAGGTAATCCATGTTTTCATACCTGTACCATGTTTACTTACCTACATTGAATTAGTATTTTGGATAAGCTGACCTATAGTAACCAAAAAGATTTGTAACGGTTTCTATGGGTCTTTAGGATAGACACAAAATTACCCTGCCGGCGGGGATGTCCACCGCACGATCGCGATATCGCAGACACATATAGTCCCTATTCGTCCCGATACCGCTGCATACCGGGTAGAGTCAGTCCGACCTAGGTCGGGTCTGGCTGAGTTCCTAGCTGGTCTCTTCTCAGCTAGGCTTGGTTTAGTGAAACAGCGACAAAACTCCCAGTAGTTCCACCCACACCTTAGATTTGGTTGAGGCCGCTCAACCAATCTCACTGGAGCGCATACTCTTAGAGTATTCCAGTTGCAGCGTTTAAACCCCCCGTGTGGTCGCGTTGGAGGTTTCTCCTGGATTTTCCCCAGGCCACTCTCCAAACAAACGCGCACTCACTATCGTTCAAGAAAAAAAATCTGTTTTACATTTCTCAACCATCCATTATTTTTCAATAAAAAGAATAGAGTGGAGTGGAATTTCTGTAATTTTTATGTAGGCATATATCAAAGCGCTGGTCAGTCAATGCTGACAACAATCGTATACGTCCAATCTATTTAATCTCCAAATTTATAAACAGTAAAGTTATTTAGGCTCAATGGGTCAGCAAGTTTTGATATAAAACGCAAGCGCTTTAAAGGCTGTAAGTCAGTACCTAAATAACGCAAATCTAAAACATAATAGATTTGCGTTATTTAGGTACTTCTTACAATTATGCATGTAAATAATTAATAGAACTTCAGGTAAGTACTGAAATGCGGTAAACATTCACATTCACATGAGTCGCTTTGGTTTTGAGATAATTAAGCTCTAAGAGTCACAAATATCCGAAATCTTTCATAATAATAGCTCATCATAATCAATTGGTAGCGACATTACTCAGTTTATAACTACGATGGTAAAACTAAAAACTTTACATGAAAATATGTACTTTATCTTAGCAAACTATAACACTCAAATTATTGAATTGTGCAAGTAGTAAATAATCTATATTAACTTCGATTCGACTTGAACGAATGGCATCTGTGTAATGGCACGACTTTGACAACCAAACGTCAAATATCGTGAATTTACAACAGTCTACACTCGCCTCACGATACGTCCTTACTGTATCTTGACCCTACGATTCGTGACAACTATGTGCATATTTGGAGCTCAGACTTACACTGGTTCATCTGAGTCGAATTTTCGTAAGTCAGCGGGTATTGTAAATATTCTACATGATTCTGGATCTATGAAATTCAACTTCCACCCCTGAATTCATCCATTTGAGGGATAACGAAGGGATAAAAAGTATCCTATATGTTAATCCAGGCTATAAACTCGTTGTGTACCAAGTTTCATCATAATCCGGTCAGCCGTTTTTGCGTGATTGAGTAACAAATATCCAAACATCTAAACGTTCGAACTTTCACATTTATAATATTAGTGGGAATAGTAGGTATTTGCTGTTTTTGTAGGCCCTCAGATGACACCATTATCACACTCGACCACACGAACAACGAATATATATCAATTATAGGTAGACGAAGTTCAAGGCACTGGTTTGCAATGACTAACATAATTAAATCTCTCATTTCAAACAGTCACTAAGGGTTGAGAGATTTATGGTTATTTGACGGTAAGCACTTTTTTACCCTCCAGTTTTTCACATATTTTCTGTTTATTGTACAAATTTTGACTAAGATTCTTTTTATTTTGCTTCCAATTATATGCTTACCAATTTTCAAGCCTTTAAGTCACGAATTGAAGGACTTCTCATACAAAGTTCAACCCCACTTTTCACCCCCTTTCATCCCCAATCTGTATGATTTTTATAGCCTATAACCCGTCCGAAGATCAATTAAAAGTATTAGTGAAGGTTGTATTGAAATCTATTGGCTAGTTTTCGCGTGATGGTGAGACAAATAAACAGACAGACAAACAGACACAAATTTTAAAAACTGTTGAAATGTGTTCTGTTATCGATTCTAAGACCCCTCCATCGATTTTTTTGTTAATATCTTCTATGTACAGACTTTCGAACCTCTACAGCTTTATTATATGTATAGATATTTTCTCAGTAATTATCATTCTATTACGTAATTGGATTATTAGGGAAAATTAGACATTAATACTTTTTAAATAGGGTGATTACATCAACATCGAGAGCAAATGAGCGTATGAGCCGTCTGTGCCTTTACAATGAGTTTTCATGACGGTATTCGCTAGCGCCTGTGTAAGAATTTGTAAGGGCAAAAGTACAGCGCCTCTGGCGGTTACGAAATAGAACTAAGAATCGGCATACTAAATCGTTTCCACAGTCGCTAGCGAATACGGTCATGCAAACTCACGGTTCCACTCACACCTCAGATTCGGTTGAAACCGCTCAACTAATCTCACTGGAGTGCAAACTCTTAGAGTATTCCTGTGTTCCAAACCACACGCGTGGTCGTGCCGGAGGTTTTCCCCTGGATTTTCCCCAGGCTACTCTCCAACCGCGCACTCCTATCGCTTTATTGGGCCCGGCCTATAAAGCCACAGTCAGGTTCAAAAAAAAACTCACGGTAAAGGCACTTATAATATGTAACCGTAGCCTCTAGACACGGGTGTCACATGAGGTTTGCCAACCCTTTAAATCTCCTTTTATGCCCTTTTTATAATTAATATATATCCGTAGTTGGAAGGGGAAGACCTTGGTGGCATCACTCCTGACATCTGTCAAATCTGACGTGTTCTGCATCGCGCTATTGAAGTTTCTTAAATCAGCTGCATATATAACTTTCCAACAACTCTTATTGCCACTTCGGTCCCTAGCCCCATTTCTCTATTGTTGTTTCTATCTGTTGTATACACTGTGGGCGTTAATAACCCGAAATTAAAACCAACGATTTAAGAGCCTAATTAGAGTATACAAAGTTATACAATATATAATTCATCAATAAAAATCCATAATTTAAGAGATATTAAATATTTAAAATAAATCACATGATAAAAAATCTTAATTGTAACACACCCTAATTCGTGACGAAGCCACCTACCACATTTACATGCAGGCAATTGCATGATTGTTAGCCAAGTCAGGCATTCTTAGTAATCTTTCAAATTTCAAATAATTTATTGCCAAAAGAAATAAACAAAATGTGTACTGTACAAAGAAATCCCTTAGAACATAACCTATAAAATAGAAACATAAAATACATATTTATTTATTCATTTGTATTTAGTTGGGCAGTGGGTGCTCGTCTCAGCATATGCAGGGCTTTAGGCTTTGCGCTGATTTTCATACGAGTCCCTTTGATAGGGTTGGTTCTAACACTACGTCTAAGAAACAATAATTGAAATGCGAACTGAATCGTTTGTCCGACAACTTTTACATTCGAAGTTCATGTTTATGTCCTGTGTAATATACTTTTAGAGTGATTAGATGTGTCCAAGTGATTTATAGGTTTTTAAGTAGATACTTATATTGTTTATCAGCGTACCTACCTATATATAATGGTTGTGTGTGTGATGTTTTTTTAATGTTGTGTGGTGTGATGTGTTTTGTTAGGGTTTTAAATTTGCCCTTGTTGTTTGAGATAATGAGCTCGTAATATTTTTTTAATGTTTAAGTAGTGCATAGGTTGCTTTAGTGGCAGCGGTAGGTCGGTCCAGATTCCACGGCAAATTTAAAATCTTCTCTGAAGATTGCTGCGTTGTATTGCGGAATTACTAGTTTAAATTCCCTGTGGCTTCTCAGTGGCATTCTGTGTGTGGATCTGATAAACTTCAGATTCCCAAATCTCAAAATTTTATTTAACAACTAATGATTAAAAAGATTACAGGACTTCTACTCTACGTAATATCTCACAACTTTTTACGGTGAAAGAGTTTCGAAACTTGGCCTATTTTTTATATGGATTTTTTGTGCTTTTATTACAGTATCTAGTCCTTTAGGGTTATAATCTCTTTGTCGATTTTTGACAAAGTTGCGTTCCGCGCTCGTGTTCACAAACTTGGATTATTCATTGGGCTAACAACAAAAACAAGTCCGCAAAAAATCGGAACTTTCGGATTTGACGCAAGCTTTAATGTATAAAGTTACTGGATTAGTAGGGAGTAATGGCCAATTTAACACAAGTAGCCAGTTTGTAGGCGAGAGCTTTCTCCTTCGATGCGTCTTAATTATTGGAAGAGGCTTAGATGGTTAAAGTCATGAAAAGACAGTTGTAGTCGTTATGTTGACCCGCGTTTGATAAGTTCACATTCGGGTCATTGTCAGATTTAGGTTCGCGTCTTTTCGGTGGACATATCAAAAGTTAAGGGCCAAAAAGCTTAATTTTTGGATTGGTCTAGTAACCCGCACAAACGGTGTTTTCGTAACTATAAATCCATGTGATAAAAACATAACTTACATGTACATAAGCCGTTAACTATTGACCACCGGGTGGACAACTTTTGTTTTTACAACTGACAATGACCCATTCAATACTTGTAGGCTACAATTGGATTCCTCTAATCAAGAAATAAAACAGACAGAGAATTAGGAACAAGCTAGTGCTGGCATTTATGTAAATATAGAATATAATTATCGCCATAAAAATGCCAATATTTTTAAATCTAAAACATTTCTTACTGAACCTAAAATTAGTTATTCTGAGATATATTGAGCAACCATATCAGTTGTCCTATCCGGGTTATATATAAGGTGTTAATTTATTAGCAGATATTTTAACAGATGATACTTTACTTTAAAACGATTAACTTTAAATAGAAATTAAAAAATCTTTTCATATATTTTTATGTTTTCATTTACCGAACAAAAAATTAATTGCAATTTCGTCTAAGAATAATCACCATATGCATTTGACTGACAAGACGTTTAACACTATCTGTCATTTCACTCATAGTGCTCCAGTGATAGTGCGAGGATCCACATTCACATTGTATCGTTGTGCCTTGTAGCTGTCGCCGCATTGTAGTTTGCATCGTGATAACACGTTACCATGTTAAAATACTCATCGTTTGTGTAGCGGTAAGGCATTTCAAAATAAAATTTGCAAACGACACAATCAGGCGGAAAAAAACATGAAATTGACAATCAAGTACTTATTTGATTTATCGACGTGAAGTGGCCAATTACAGTTAAGTGGTACGTAAAAAAGGTACTAGAATCTGTTCAATGAGTTCTCATTTAATAATCACGTGAACAGGGTGTTTTTAAGTAGCAAATTTTTTTTCAGTTTTCTCTAAAAAAAACATGGTAAAAGCTATAATGTTTCATACTGAAATATATTCCAGGGACCGAGTACTACCAGCTGTAAAACTATATGCAGCTAATAAATTAACGCCTTATATAAATAAATAAATAAATAAATATTAGAGGACAATCTTACACAAATCGAAATAGCCCCACAGTAAGCTCAAGAAGGCTTGTGTTATGGGTACTAGACGACGATATATTTAATAGATATAAATACTTAAATACATAGAAAACATCCAAGACTCAGAAACAAATATTCATGCTCATCACACAAATATTTGCCCTGACCGGGATTCAAACCCAGGACCGTCAGCTTGACAGGCAGGTGCACTACCCACTAGGCTAAACCGGTCGTCAAAATAAATAAAATAAATAAATAAATAAATATAATCTATCTGTGTTAGTAAGAGACTTATTTTTGTACCTCTATTTATTCATTTATTTATCACATTGAAATTTTGTTGTCAGTTTTGTAGCACCGTTTAGCACAACTCAGGGGTAATATAACGGTGGGTACTCCCTAAGGACATGGTGCAACTTCGACCCCCTTGACAAGTGAGTGAGCAACTTGACTGTTAGAAGTTCTCAACCCGCCCGAAGGCCTCTAAGTTGCCTTAACGACTGCTACCATAGACAGCAGCCGGGATCAAAGGCTTAACGTGACGGGAGCGCTCAGTTAATAACCACTCAAAGCTGTCACCCATCCAAGAAATGACCCCGGCCCATGTCGCTTAACCTCACATACGCTCCAACAAATAACTTACATATCTGCTAAGCGTTATGAATAGATTGTCAAATTGCTGAATACACACTTTATTTAGATACGCAATGTAAATATTTGCGAGCAATTACAGTGAGAATTTTCGAGTACAAAGACGAAGATGAAAGTGTTGGATGATAGACGTAAAAGGCGTGTATGCGTGTAAAGTTGAGCCCCAGTTACAGAAGGTTAAAACCGTCATATAACGTTACATGACTGTTACATGATTCGCTGCTTGCATTGTTTAGCGTGTTTTCCAGTTCAGTGCTTAAAAGGCTTTATAAGTTTTAAAATGTTTTGATTTCAAATTATGACAAAAGTATTGATAATACCAATAAAGTGATTAAAGGATACGATGATTTTATTAAAGTTTTAGATAGTAACATAGCCATTTTTTGATTTTATTGTGTGTAGTAGAATTTAAGCGGAAAAATCAAGTTTTTAGCTTGAAAATGAGACGATTTGGAGTGATGTTTGAAACGATATTTCGTAATGAAAAGTCCAACATATACATTTGAAGTTTATCACATATGGTCGCAGTAGTCCTGTTCTAGATAGTAACATTGAGAAAATATCAAGATACGTGTCAATTCAAACAGAAAATGGCGTAAATATATGAGCGTTTTTTAGCTGATAAGGACCCTTAATCTAAAGTGACTGACTATTTCTCAATGTAGTTTGAAACATTGGTGCCGTTAAAGAAGCATGAATCTTCTAGGTAAATGTCGCTGTACGCTTCCCGAAGGCGCTGTAAGAGGGAACGGTTAAGGAATTTGGGGGGCGATTGTGATGCTCCGATAGCTTGAATCTTCTAGGTAGATGTCGCTGTACGCTTCCCGAAGGCGCTGTAAGAGGGAACGGTTAAAGAATTTGGGGGGCGATTGTGATGCTCCGATAGCTTGAATCTTCTAGGTAGATGTCGCTGTACGCTTCCCGAAGGCGCTGTAAGAGGGAACGGTTAAAGAATTTGGGGGGCGATTGTGATGCTCCGATAGCTTGAATCTTCTAGGTAGATGTCGCTGTACGCTTCCCGAAGGCGCTGTAAGAGGGAACGGTTAAAGAATTTGGGGGGCGATTGTGATGCTCCGATAGCTTGAATCTTCTAGGTAGATGTCGCTGTACGCTTCCCGAAGGCGCTGTAAGAGGGAACGGTTAAAGAATTTGGGGGGCGATTGTGATGCTCCGATAGCTTGAATCTTCTAGGTAGATGTCGCTGTACGCTTCCCGAAGGCGCTGTAAGAGGGAACGGTTAAAGAATTTGGGGGGCGATTGTGATGCTCCGATAGCTTGAATCTTCTAGGTAGATGTCGCTGTACGCTTCCCGAAGGCGCTGTAAGAGGGAACGGTTAAAGAATTTGGGGGGCGATTGTGATGCTCCGATAGCTTGAATCTTCTAGGTAGATGTCGCTGTACGCTTCCCGAAGGCGCTGTAAGAGGGAACGGTTAAAGAATTTGGGGGGCGATTGTGATGCTCCGATAGCTTGAATCTTCTAGGTAGATGTCGCTGTACGCTTCCCGAAGACGCTGTAAGAGGGAACGGTTAAAGAATTTGGGGGCGATTGTGATGCTCCGATAGCTTGAATCTTCTAGGTAGATGTCGCTGTACGCTTCCCGAAGGCGCTGTAAGAGGGAACGGTTAAAGAATTTGGGGGGCGATTGTGATGCTCCGATAGCTTGAATCTTCTAGGTAGATGTCGCTGTACGCTTCCCGAAGGCGCTGTAAGAGAGAACGGTTAAGGAATTTGGGGGGCGATTGTGATGCTCCGATAGCTCAAAGGCTAGAGCGATTGGCCTCGTATGCAGAAAGTCACAAGTTCTAATACTACTCGGAGCTCTAACGAAATCTGTGTCGGAGCCTAAATTTTTGTTTTATTTAAATATGTAATCTAAGGTGTTAGATAGATAAATATTATCAAATTTAACACTAGAAACACATACGTAATCAATCGTAGGAAATGAAATGAAATGAAATGAAATCATTTATTATTCAATTTAGGCATGTTACATGCACTTATGAATGTCAAAAAACTACCACCGGTAGGAACTGTAAACAATATCTTCTTTAACCATAATGAAATATAATTGTCACTTTATTTCTTGTATCAATGCGTACTTATTATTAGTATTCAGTTTTTTGCAGTATTGGAATTAGTTGTCGATAGTTCCTTCTCCAATATTCATCGACCACATACGTGTCAATATAACTTAAATCTTAGTGCTGGGATATAAGGTTAAATATAAATTCCATTTTCTTAATAAGTGACTTCTGGAAATCACCAAAACGTAACTATTTTTAATATATATATTGTTTTTTGTAAAGACTGATCTAGATTGGTGCAACCTGGAAAAACGTTAATGATAGTGAAACTAAATAATAATTGAATGCGCACGCACTTATACCTCGTTTTTTGTATGATTATAATTTTAAAGATAATTTTCGCACATATTTATTGGGTTACTAGGAATATCTGAGTATACTATTGCACTAATTTTATATCTTTCAGTAGTTCATCACGTTTCAAAGATAGCAACGTCTCCAAAATACCTTTATTGCGCAAAATAGTTGCATAATGGCAATTTAAAACACTACTATAAAGCAATATGAGCCAGTACCGGTTATGTCACAAGCTACTATAGCACTGGCATATAAAATAGCCTACAATGGTGATGTAAATCTTTACATCAATCGTTTATAACACATTTTGGCTTTGTAGGCTAATAGAGGAGAAAAGTATTGCCTAGCGCTTTTATACAACAAGCTGTCACCGCTAACTCTTTAATACGACGTTTATACAAGCGTTTTGGTATATAAGTTTAAGCTTTAGGCACACTTGTAATATGTATAACGAAATGATTAATGACATAGACATTTTTGCTCATAGTTTGTCCTCTTTCAAGAATAAAATTCGGCAATGTTTGTTTTCTAGATAATATGAAGTGAGGGAAAACATTGTTTTTAATTATCTCTTTTACTTTAGTTAAACTACTTTGCATGAATACACAACTAAATAGGTAATTATAACGGCACCTGTAACTTATTTAGTCAATAATTGTTACTTAGTAATATATGAAACTTTAGGCCTAATCTGCGTCCATTTTTGTATGAATTCTTTTGTAAATGGCTGTTTGTTAAATAAACTAAACAAAAAAAGTTTAAATTATGAGTATAGGACCATTTTGTTGGTTGGGGTGGCCATATCAACATCTTAACTACACAAGATTTTGGGCTCACTGAAATCGTCTCAACGGCTAGTCGATGACTGTGGTAAAATACAGCAGTTAAAGCTACCAAAAATATTTTTTTTGACAAACTATAGAGTACAAATTGCTCCCGCTTCAATAGGTTGTTCTTAAAGGTCCGTTAATCTTTATTTTATTAGTCTAAATCGGCAATTACACTTCGTCGTTCACCTAATGCGGTCGCCGAATTTATTTTAAACTAATTAGGCCAACAAACGCCGTCTTTACATTAGTCTGTCCACCTACTTATAAGCGTTGGCAGCTGTCGATCGCCGAATGTGGCCGACTAACGTGTTCTTTACACTTTTGCGGCGAACGACGAAGTGTAATTATCGCTTAAGTGGCTAGATTTCTCCCTCGTGCGCTTATTATTATAAAGGAGTTCAGTCTGTGTTTGGCTCTTTCATATAAAAGAGTTCAGTCTAAGATGTTTAGCTCATTCAAATTAAATAGACCAGTCTGTGTATGGCTCTTTCATATTAAAGAGTTCAGTCTGTGTTTGGCTCTTTCATATAAAATAGTGCAGTCTGTGTTTAGTTCTTTCAAACAAAAGAGTTCAGTCTGTATTTGGCTCTTTCATATAAAAGAGTTCAGCCTTCGTTTGGATCTTTCATATAAAAGAGCTCAGTCTGTGTATGACTCATTCATATAAAAGCGTCATTAAATCCTTCTGCTTGCAGGATTCCCTGGCTTTTCAGGTCAGTAATTTGCTTGTCACCCGTAGAATAGACTTATCACCTAATGTTACGTCTTTTAATCTCACTGGCATTAATTTCAATTTGAGATTCAGTTTTATAAAGATTTGTTAGACCTTATTATGTTGGTAAATTATGTCTCACAAAGCAGTGAGTTCTGACCCAGGTCGGGCCTAGCTCAGTTTCTTGCTGGACTCTGCTTAGCTAGGCTAGGTTTAGTGAAACAGCGGCAAAACTCCCAGTAGCTCGATTCCATTCATGCCTCAAATTCGGTCGAAGCCGCTCGACCAATCCCAGTGTTTAAATCGCTTGAGTGGTTGTATCGGAGGTTTTCCCCTAGATTTTTTCCCCGGCCACTCTCCAACCACGCACTCGTATCGATTTATTGGGCCCAGCCTAAAAGCCAGTCAGGTTCAAATAAAAAAAAATGTCATTTGGTCTAACGGATCTTTATACAACCTGACCCGAATCGTTAGTATGTAAGATTGACGTTGTTGTTGCGTAATTTTATGCTGTATTTTATATGTCATTTTAATATTTTAGTGATGATGTTATAAAGCTAAGCATAACATTATTAATTAACTCTGTTTTGAAATTAATAATTACATTAATATCATATCTGAAATTGGGTGGCTTTCAACCGTTAATTAACAATTTACTATTTAATACAAGCCTTGTAAATACAACTATGTTAATACAAGTTAACTGTAAAGCTTCTCAAACAATATCCATTGTTGATTTGTACGGAAAATCCATACTAATATTATAAATCCGAAAATGTGTCTGTCTGTCTGTCTTTTTATATACTGTTGTTTGGTATGGAGATAGTTTGAGTCCCGAAGAAGGACAAAGGATACTTTTTTCCCGGTAATTATACTTTAAGGGGGTAGAAATTTCTTTGAAGCGATGACTGGGTAAGCGCCTGATAGAATTGAAGAGCAATTAAATTATATCGTAATGAACGATTTCTACGCAGATGAAGTCACGGAGAAAAGGTAGTAAGAAATATACTAACAGACAGAAATGCATGGCCCAAACCAAATACCTAAATAGCGTAAAGAGTCTAATATTTTCATTGTATCTAGTTGACACATTTCTTGCAGGAAAGCATATCAAACGATTCGACATGTTTTGTTTTCTTGTGTAACTACACATTGTAAATACCTATTGTTATTTTTTCCTTATTTTCTTTCAATTCTCTTTTGTTGACTTGTAAAAGTGCCTTTGCAGAATAAAGTTAAAAAAAAAAAAAATAATAAAGATTCAAAAAAAAATGGTAATGCATTTTTGTACAAAGCGATATTCCGAAATAATCGGAAATAGAGAAATATACATGGTGTACTATTTATGAAGGATATGTGTGAAAATTGAAATTACTATATACTACACTAAGTTAAGGCACGGCCATTCCATTGGAAGTGACCCCCTCTAACTCAAGTGAGTTTGCAATTAACCATCCCGCTTTCTATAGCAGCTCTGCTCGTAATTTTGTAAATATTTAGTACTTTTAAATTGATTTTTGTAACACTGGATCACTTATGAAAAATCTATCCCGTTATTTTGTTAGAACAATAAAAAAGCTATCATTCTTGTAAAGAAAACATATCATACTCATACTGATACTCATTTTATTGATAAAATATAAAATTTTACATGTCAAACATTTTTTTCATCACTATCGTTGATGATTACGCAATCTGCAGCATGAAAGTTTTTTTTATGATGATATTCAGGATTTTTTGACAGTTACGAAGGCATGTTTCAAAATTTTGTTAGGTTATTTTGTTTCAATATTTCTTTGTTAGTCCACAGTAATTTTTATGCACTGTAATTCTACATTACTTCTTCACACTGGAAGCTCAAATTTTTATTTATTTTATTTAGTATTTAGTCAGATCTCTGAATAGGCCTTATCTTAACTTTTTTTAGGTAATATGGTGCACCTACACCTACTTACAAGTCATCATAGCCTTGTATCGCACTACAATGTAGTTACAGGTCACTTATGGTATGTAACGCACCGAGATTGAATTTTTCAAACCGGCCCTCGTGTTGAACGTGTTAAACTAATCTTTTAAGTTAAGTATGTTGGCTGCTACATACAAATACAATATCTAATATAATTACAATGAGAAAAGTTCTAGATAAGTGTTAAGTCACACAGATATATATTATTAACTGATAAGGACCCTTAAGTAAGTGGTATACTAAATAAGTGGCAGCTACTCCGGTTACCAGGCGCCACTGAAAATCAGCGCCACGACTTAATGTCTAATAGCTTATTTCGTGGCACCAAGCTGAGTGGCGACCATTTTAGCATATATTAGTTGTATTTTAATTTTCCTTTGTTTTATTATTATTTTAATATTGTATATGCTAAATAAACATGTTTTCTTTCTTTCTTTCTTTCTAAATATGGCATCCAAGAGAGCGTGCATTCCCTAAACCAAGTTTGTTACCGCTTTTGTGCAAACAAACCTTCTTTCCTCCGTATTGCACTCCATATGCATGAATATTATATTTTTTAACCGTTTATTTCTCAGGACCGTATCCCCTTTCGAGTGGTAAGGAGAAATCGTCAAGAACGGATTTTTGACCTTGTATTACTGAGAAACACAAGGGAATTGGGTTGGAAGGTCAGAGAGCAGTCGCTTCTGTAAAGACTATTACCTAAGCCAAATCTTAGGATTAGGTAGCTCTACTGGGATAAGGCTAGGAAGGTAGTACATACATAAAATCAAAATCAAAATCAAACATTTATTCTGCAAATAGGCCACAAGGGCACTTTTACATGTCAAAATATTAATTTACAATTTAAGAAAGTCTGACTATAATAAGTAATACATTTTTCATGTCAAAATATTAATCTACATTTCAAGAAGGAATAATAATTTCGAGTTTACAATTATAACAAAATTAATGGCATACAGTAAAGATAAACTCGCAAAGTTATCTATTACAAATATTACAACATCAGTAAAGTTAGAGATGTATAAGGTCTCAAGATTAAACAAGGAGTATAATGAAATTAATATAATATCCCAGAGATGTACATGGTCTCTGAGCGTCAAAATTAAAATTAATTTAATATTGTTAGAGATGTATATGGTCTCTAAGTCACTGATAATAAAAACGAATCCACTCACATATATACTCACGCCCGTATCTCATTGGAATAGCTAGAGACCAAAGAACGCCAAATACTACGGTAAGTATTTGGCGTTATCCCGGTACAGCTGCATAATTTCTTTTGCTTCGATGACATCCATACATCTCTTCACACATCATAATCATAATCAATCATCGTAAAAATTTCAAGTGCGGGCAAAAGTACAGCGCCTCTGGCGGTTACGCAATAGAACTAAGAATTGGCATACTAAATCGTTTACGCAGTCGCTAGCGAGTACGGTCTTGTAAACTCATGGTAAAGACACTGAATTTTATTTGAGATGTTAATTTTCGTTTAAGGCAGCGAGAAATTTTTATGACATTGAAAGGTATTTTGAGAAATTTCCTTTCAAATTCCATAATGCTATATATATAAATAGTACGGTCATACAAAGGCACAGTTTTACGACGGCGATGTCGGTATTCACAAACTGCTTTAAGCTCTTTTGAATGGATGTACGTAATCGGTAAGCAGCTTTGAGGGAAACGCTCTAATGATTTCGCGGCTCTTTTATCCTAATTTTGCGTTCCGTACCAAAATTGGTACCAACGGAATAATTTATTTGATATTGTATTAATCCTGTAAAGATTGTCATCACCCCTTCGGCGGCCATCGCAACCATGTTTCTCAACCAGTTGCAAAGGAATTTTCCTCCTTTGTTGGCAACTAGTTGTGAATAAGGAAAAATTTGTCTTAATATGCAACTAGTTGCGAATATGTAATCCACTTTACATCATGTCAACTAAGTTTCGCAACCAGTTGCTAAACATATTTTTATTTTCTGGCCACGCAGGCAAGAAGTTATATGATAGACTAGCGGCCGCCCGTGACTTCGTCCGTGTAAATTTTAGATGGTAACAAAGATACAAATGAGGTATATTTGTTTCTGTCAGTTGTTTGATGCTATTAATCTTTTGTGGAAAATTACTTAAAAGATAAAATAAATGTCCGCCACCTTGGATTTCACGCGTATGTGCACATATGTACCTGCCGCCGACGCCGTTTTGTCGCCTAAATAATGTTCTAGTTTTTAGTATATAATCGGCATGAGGACAAATAACAAAAACCCGGCCAGTGCGTGTCGGACCACGCACAATGAAGGGTTTCGTACCTGCTAGTCCACATTTAAAATCAATATCCAATACACTGAATCTTAAAAAGTCGTATCTTCATAGGCAACAAACTCACGCCTCTTACGACCTTTGGTTTGGGCAAGACAGTTTTTAAGCGAAAACTCAAAAACCGTAAAACCTATATTATTCAAACCAAAAATCGTTGAAAGTATTTACTAATGCACACCACCTAAATTTTTTTCAGAATATTCAACTTTATAGTTTGGAAATTAGAGGGAGGGACACACTTTCTATGACTTTGACAGCTAATATCTCACCAACGGTTGACTAAAAAAATGGACAAGTTTTTTAGAAACCTCCATATCATTTTTAAAGACCTATCCATGGATACCCCACACTACTATGTGCGTTGAAATTTTTTTTTCATCCACCGGTTACATGTATGAAGCCCCCCCCCCTCCCCCCTAATTTAATATTTTTTTGTAATTTCACGTTACTTTTATGTAGCGGTTAATAGAATACACCTTCCCACCCATAACATAACTGTAGAGCTTTTAGTCTCCAAGTAAATAAGTAAATCGGTTGTGGCATACGAACGGACGGACAGAAGAAACTATAAGGATTCCGTATTTGCCATTTTGGCTACGAAATCCTAATAATAATGACAGTTTTATTGATACCTAACGTAATGTACAGTCGCGAACCGGGATGGTTGAGCCACTTGCTATTGTACGTAATTTAGCAGTGTAATGAATGACAGATATGTTACTCGATGTAGACAAATTATGCGACAGATTGAGCAGTGCAGTCTTTGCTTTACGTAAGCTAAAGCCAGTTATATCAGACGATGCCTTGAAGCAGGTTTAGTTTTCATTTCATTTATTCAATTAAATACAATGTAAGTTAACAGCATAAAAAAAAATGGTAGGAGCGTGTCGAGCGTATAACCAGCGGGCGAATTTACGCTGCACTCTTTCCACCAACAGAGTACTTATCCTCGTAGGGATCCCACACAACAGCTCCGTATTCCAACCTACTGCGGACATAGGCACTGTACCCATTTTCATTCACTGATGTCGTATGGCACACTCATTTGGGGAAACTCAACGGATGCCAACAGAGTGCTGCCCATGCAGAAACGTGCTGTGCGTGCGATGATCGATCGGGGCAAAGCCGAGAACTTCGTGCAGAGACCACATTTTGAGATAAGGCATTTTAACGCACTACTCACTCTATGTCTTCGAAATTATTATGTTCGTGAGGAACAACCTTTCTGACTTTAACACAGTAAATGCAATTGGCAAGACATTCCGCCATATTGGGCGTTTGAGAACAGTTCCCCGTCGCATGACACTTGCAGGTAAGAACCCACGTGTCATTGGGTCCACCTATTACGAGCGACTGCCCGCTGATCTTAGACTTGAATCATCTGACGAAGCATTTCGACGCCGCTTGAAGCGCCTCTTATTGGAAAACCCATTATAATCGGTTAAAGAGTATATGGATCTTAGCTTACTAACATGTAAATAATTATAACTCAATTTGAATTCAACTGATTTGTATTTTTGTGTTTTGAAATTTGTAATGGACATTATTATTATTTATCTGCCTGACGATTCCGAATGGATGATGCATTTATTTTTCTGTTTACTTTTTATCGTGTTTTGTATTACTCTAGTTGACATTATGTTATTTTTATTTTTCCCGTTATGACGATCATGATAACAATTCTTGTAATTTTGACATGTTTGCAAATTTATAATGTAATTCCTTATCATTAAATAAATTATCTAATCTAATCTAATCTGTCGTGTCAGTCCCGATTTGCATTACACGACCAAATTGCGAATATTGTCAAGTGTCTCAACAATCGCTGTTCGCGATAGTACATAATCGAGTGACTTTTCGTAACTTTGTTAAGTTAGGCAGATCTAAAGGTCATTTTTTGCACGGGAACATGATAATTGATCATAATTATCGTACAAAAAACTACCTACGCATTTTCCCTCGGCTAATTGATAGTGGATAAGCTAGGATTTCGAATTAAGTAAATGGATTTCGAGATTCCAGAGTACCTATCCGAAATATCGTTTAATAGTTAGAGCCAACTTGGCACTTAATGACCTATTTAATGAAATCTTTAGAATTGTCCGTAATCCAGGGAATTGTTAACAAAGAAATTTAATCACATAAATCATCGTTATTTCTTAGCACGCAATCATTTAATTTAAGGCACATAGACGTTAATAGAATGAGATTACTTCAAAATTAGTTGCTGTATGGCAAAATGAAATGAAATGAAATCATTTATTCTTCAATTTTGGCATATTAAATGCACTTATGAATGTCAAGAAACTACCACCAGTCCATAAAATAAACCTCTGCGTCGAGAAGAACCGGAGGTGTCATTTTTTCAAAACAATGTAGTATTTAATACGATTATAATCTAAGTAGCTATAACTTCACTTCATTCATGCCATTTCGTTGGCGGCTCGTAACTTTTTTAACCGACAGAGATATATGCAATAACATGTCAAGTGCAATTTGAAAAAAAAAACTTAAAATTTTCATATTATATTTCTGTAAATATAATATGAAAATTTTAATGGTATCATTGTAATTCAACCTTTGGGACGTCCTATTGCCTAATTACCCCCTAAGTTTTTTTTTCAAATTGCAATTGACGTTGGGACGTCCTATTGCCTAATTAGTCAATACGTTTTTTTTTTTCAATTTGCTCTTGACATGTATATTTATTGCATATCTCTATTTTATATTAATAATAACGATAAACAATGCTGCCACTGGTTATCGTTATTATTAACATAAAAATCCATCCTCAACCTTATGTTTGCGTGTAACGTACGATGTGGAAAAAATAACACAGTTATTTCTGCCACCGGACAGATGATGGATGGTTCATATATCATTTATCACCTGAAACTGAAACTAACAATTATTATGCTTTCTGGTACTGACTAGGGTTTGCTCCCGGGAAATACCGGGATTTCCCGGAATCTTTAGACCAGCAAAGAACCGGGACTGCAAAATAGAAATCCCGGTACTTTCGGGATTTTCGGGAAATCCAGTTTTGCTCTATATTTTCTCAAATCTAGTTAAATTACACGAAACAGCCGTTAAGCATAGAGGAGAAAAGTGCAATTCAAAGAAAACTATGTATTCCTCACCATTGAAACCAGTTCTTAGTCAAAGTGTCAGATAAGGATAACCGAATTTCAGCGGCTATTTAACTAAAATAGGTTTAATGAACGTTTATGCATAAGGGGGTTTGTATATTTAGTAAGTAACTGTAGGTAGGCAAAGGCATTGACATTCCTACAGTTGTTTTCTTTTAAAAGTATGTTTAGAATCATAACTATTGCCTTTCCCGGTTTGTTTACCAATTATATGTAACATTAGTGCGGTCCCGAAAATACCGAAAATACCGGGAAATCCCGGTTCCATTTCTAGCTGGTACCGAAAATCCCGGTTCTTGAAAACAGTACCGGTTCTGCAATCCCTAGTACTGACATCATTTTCTATTGTTACAGGGAAATTCCGTCGAGAATTCCACCGGTCCTACTTCAAATGCTTCTGCTGCTTCCACGCCCCGCTCTCCCCAGACCGGAACGGTACGTCATTCGCCCCAATCGGTAGCTCCCGCGCCGGCACCACCCGCACAGTCGTCAGGCGGAACGACTCTTGCGCATCGTACCGTCTCACACACCTCTCTCCTTCCAACCACAACAGCATTAACAGGGAGTTTCCAAGGAACATCAATACGTCTTTCATAGAGCACGCAAATGGCAACAGAAGACCGAAAATCAGAGATGATTCGATCAGCGAATCCGCAACCAGGTTTACTTTGACCACAGACGCTTGCAGGGATTGACGATTGAACAAAGATCTTTTCCGCAACGCTGGCAACCGAGAAGGTATTGAGACGTACATAGCAAGGAGCACGAACAGCATCGATTGTAAACCGTATTATGATTGCTTTAAGGGTGATAAGAAATGCTACATCAGCGAAGAACGGCATAGCGATACTTACGCAGATTACCGCGAGTGTGATAATGAGTGGAAGGAACTGTTCAATGATAAGGATGAAGGCAAAAACGGGTTTACTTTTAAATTTAACCGTAGTTTAAATAGCTGTCAGATTAAGAATAAGAGGAAGATTAACACGGTATATTAAATATGTAAATTACTTGTTAATTATTTGGATTTTGTCACTGATAGCATAGTGAAATATAATAAACGGATCACTCACGTCTTTTTACAATATTTGCGAAATGCCATAGAAAAAGGACCCTATAGAAGGAGAACTAGTAAATGCTCAACAGGGATGGCTATGATAAGCTGGCTAAATTGAGATGTATCAGAAGACTGATACATCCATAAACACGATTCTGACATCTCATAATTAGTCGTGCTGTGTATACATTGGCGCGAAATTTAAATAAAGCCTATTCATCGGTGACACAAGCCGGTGACAAATAATAGAAGCGTTATACGTGATGAGGGACAGGAGATGACACAGTGTATCTCGGTCCCACTTATGTTATTGTCTATACTTACATCACGTTCGCACATCTTTGTATGTGTGTATTGCCGGCTCCAGTCTTATCCTAACTTCATCCGAAACACATACACATTGAATATATGTGACATTGAATAATAGTGACTTAAATGAGGGCGGATTCTCACCTCCCGTTCCACCGCCGCCACCAGCATTGAGCGGTCGAGCGAGGCGCGCGCGAGCACGCAGTGCTATTTGTGCGGCCGTAGCGGCTGGTTCTCATGATTAAGGGCCATACATTGGTCCGAAACAAGTCGAGCGATATCGGACCTTAAAAACGCGAATGACCCGTTTATTATATTTCAATATGTCTGAAAATCACTGGAGTTTTATATTTAAAACTGATATCATACTGTTATCTCATTTAGCAATCTATCTCGATATCAATATTACTTGGAGATCTGAGTTTAAGACCTGGCTACCTAATTATCAACCCTGCTCAACCCCGGACAAAACTTGGAGAATGTTACAGCTGGACCCTAAAAAGGGTCGGCAGTGTGTTTGTAATTTGTTCTAGTCTCAAGCGTCTATATGCCTCCTTACGAATCTTACAATCTATCTTACGCCGTTCCTCACTACCTCTAGAAAAGTTTAAATGGCAACGCGAACAGCGCCTCTGGTGGCTTTTGGTGGTAACTATTTCCCATACAAATTGGGACTAAACGCACGCCCGTTCGTTTGACGTTAGAAAAAAATATATACTAATTACAGGACGCTATATTGCTTTTTACCCTTAAGGGTCCTTATCAGTTAGCAATCCTGATCTATTTGAAGCAATTTTTGTGTGATTTTAACACGTTCCTACATATCTTGACCTTTTGCTACAATGGGCTTATCTAGAAATCATGCGAGGTTTTTAGGCCACTTTTAGACTCCCCCTCTCCCACTAAACCTCATGTCTAATTTTTTTATTTTTTTTTAACTATTTAAATGTTAAAGTAAATGATATTGTATTGTATTAGTTGATCTTGTGATTATTTTTGTAATGCGTTATGCAAAAATAGACTCACTTTTTTGACGTGCGAAATGAAGGTCAAAAATTATTTGACGCACAGCAAATTTTATTTCAAGGATTTGTAGGTACAATAAAAACACACATAAGGTCGCCATGTAAATCCCTCAACGTGATCGCGTAAGTCGTGAGGTTTTCGTAACCCCTATCTAGATCAGGAATATCGTTTCAAACTATTGTTAGTCCACAGACAAATTTCAAGCTAAAAACTGTTTTTTGCCGTTTAAACTACTACACAGAATAAAATTAAAAAACACCGTTACTATATGAAACTTTCACAGTAAGGATTATATCCTTGAACCAGTTTAGTGGAATTGTATATACTAATTTTTGTAATAATTTGGTCTCAACTGTTTAATATCTGTAAGACCTCTTGAAGTAAACAGGATTAAACAAGAATATGAAATCAAAATGATTTGTTCAAATACTAGAGAAGCAGTCGTAATTTGATTCATCGCTATCGCATTTGTTTCCCATTTCAATATGTTTCACGCCCTCGTTTACAAAAATAGACCTCGCTTCCGCTTGTCTCTTTTGATATTCAAATCGGAATGAAGGAAGTATTCAATTTGTTCGGAGACATTAACAAGCACGTACCACTGTCAGGAACTGTCACTTCGTATTTAAGATGTGTTGGTGTTATTTATTGTATTGAACAAAAATGTAACTCTTTGTTTTATTTTGAAGACAACGCATTATGAGTGAATTGTGACGGCAAACAAGCTTAGGTTTTGTCTGATGCAGGATACAATAGTATACTGCGTTAGGTATGGCAATCCGGTACATCGGTTAGTAGTGTGAGTGACACGGCCTACGACATCATCAGCTATCACCCTACCAACGGTATAAGGACGTAAGTGTGTGTCGTCGACAGGTTTTCGAAATAAATAAAAAATACTTATGAGATCTACAGCTCACAGAGTCACTAGTACTAAACTATTAAAACTCACATATCATATCTTATAACTGTCACTCCAGGACATTTGCGATGCGCAGTGCACTTCTCCTTAGGAAAAATTGCCGAAGAGTTTGAAAAATGTCCCCGGACTGTAAAATATATCTCAAAGGGGAATAGCTTTGGAAATAATCCTATCGATTCCTCAGAAAGTCGCGTGCCTTATACCGCTCGGTTTCAGTGGCTCTTTTCTTATAATACGTCCCACGCTACTTATGGTATGTAATTTGATCCTTGTAGCCGCGCACCTAATCGCACATTCGTAACCGGTTGCGTTTGGAGATTTTTTTTCTAATACGTAACCTATATAGCATCTAAGATAGCTTTGAATGTCCATTTCGTGGCAATTTTATTAAGTAGTTCAATATGTATTATCTTGTCTGGTTCTATGTCACGAATAAATTATTTTCATTTCATTTCATTTTCATTTCGAAGGGCAAATTGAATAGAAATAGACGACTCAAGCTGGGCTCCGTAGTACCTATATCTCGAATGCATTTATTAACCAAAAACTGGATCAACTACAGTATTATTTATAATTACCAGACCTGCTCACAGATTTTTAAGAAAATCGACGAGAAATGCGATCTGTTGAGAAGAACAGCAGGGTTTATGAAACAGATTTTGGCCAATTGAAGATGGTTCGCTCGCTCGATAATCAAAAGCTAGTGAAGCTTCTCAAGTCAATAAAAGATCGGCAATAGTAACTAGTTGACTACCGGGTTTGTGTAAAAAAAACTAATCCGTATATCTAAGTCTCTAACGTAAACTCTACTCAACAGTTCATTGGTTCGTAATTATCATATTAATTATATGTCTGTATTAAACCACCAAAGCCATTGATTCACAAGTTATTTGCGTAAGATAATTATGCCATGCCTTTTCGGTTATCTAATTGTCGCCGATACTGGCGCCCGCGGGGGTAACGACGCTCGCGGGGGACGGGCAGCAGATCTCGCTTCTACTCATACCGTATGCACGTCATATCCTCCTGCTCTCATTTAAATATTTTATTATACTTCATTATTATTTTATGTACTGTATTGTTTTCTATTGGTGTTAATTAAACGTGCTAAAGTGAACTACGAACTTTATTTTGGGCGATAGCTCATAAAAATTACGCTAATGTTTTAGTTAATAATGAAAGTTACCATTAAATGATAGTAGTAAAAGGTTTTTAAATCAATCTGGTTGAGGCTAGTTCGTAGAGCATAACAGAAAACACTTTATTATTAAGGTTGTCGCACACATAAAGGCTCGCCTCCAGACGGACGCCGCCTATCCTCTCCGGCTCGGTCGCTGGCTTCAACCCGATACAAGAACAGCATCACCATGAAGGAGCCGCGTTTGCCACGAGATTTCCAGTGGTCGACTGCTTTTTTACGTTTCAAGTAGGCCGTTTGAACGCGTGCCGTAAGCGCTTCGACCACGCGCACTCCTCTCGCCGAGTTGCAAGCGCGGGGTTCACCCTGCGACGGCGTGCTGTCCATCCACCGTCAGCTGGTCGCGAGCTGGGGCGATCCTGTTACGCTGTTATGCTGTGAGTGCATAAGTACGAACTTTCTAACAAAGAATTCTCTACGGCTCGAGTTGAGGTGGGGCCGATCCGATGCGGAGCGGGTACGTGTGCAACAACCTTTAGAAAGATTGTGTGTTTTTTTTTTTAATTTCAAGTATTCTGCAGGTACCTGACTTAATTTATAGATAACAGCCTATTCGAAAAAAATACTGATCATCTATTTATACAATATATTTATTTATGAATCACAGAATCTAGCTAGGCTGTGTTATATATTGATTCAAAACACCCACCTTGATGTATTTTACTATATCTAAGCTAATTGTAATTATAAAACATTGTATATATTAATCGTAGTAGGCGTTTTCACTTCAAAATATACAGCAATTTTATTTTTATTTTTATTTGGAAATCTTCGGTTTTTCTTACTGACATGTCAATTATAGAAAAAATATTCGTTATTTAATATGTTTTTTTTAGGTTTCCACTATTTGAAAGTCCATATACAGCGTATAAAAAGGTATAGAATGAAATAAAATAATAGGAACCCTTTTTATATTGCTCATGAATCAGAGTAACAAAAACCTAATATTTCCAATTTCCGAAACAAAAGGAAAAGGTACTCTTTGTGGTGAAAACGCCCTAATCTAAGATAAATGTTTAAATACTAGTCATATAAATGATGAAAAAACAGTTTTCTGTAGAGTTTTATGCACTCTCATTGCAAGGTTTTAAGCACGATTTTGTTAATGTAGTCTATTTATGAGTGCTAGCAAAAATAATATAATTGTTGCAACAATGCTGTGTACATAAATATGTATACAATTTTGGACCTTATTTCGTTGGAATAACGTGAAAAAATGTATGCATATTGGTGCCCTTGACTACGTCGGCCTCTTATGTAGCTCGATACTGGTACTTTGTATGACAGTTTAAAAATTACGTTCAAACGACAGGGTACAAAGGTGTTAAGAGAATGCCTCGATTCCGTCAGCTACGCCCCTCGTGAAAGAGACACGCTTATGTCTTTCGCGCACGACAAAACGGGATGCAACACTCTTCGGGAATGGCTTTTATAGACAAATCTCGATAAATATCTAACTGTGTGCAGTTTTATCAAATTTCCTCTTGACAGACTTTAAATTAGGTAAAATCCCATCATTTTAACTTAATTTTGTCGTTTGATAATGCATTTTTTAGTAGGCTTAATAAAAAAAGAATAATAAAGACTCGACTTTGGATTTTTTTCTATATAGAAAATTTTAAGGAATCATGTTTCGGTTATTGTTAGAAACATGGTCATATAGTCAAGAATCATGTATCTGAAAATCAGTCATTATAAAGAACGCGATGTTTCTCGTTGCATGGTTTTAAGCTGTATATGAGGCCGACCGTACTTCACTGTTGATTACTTTTGCTAAAAGAGTTTGAATGAGTAGATTTTTCCATTTTGTAAATATAAATAATTATAAAGATTTTCTACTTATTGTTAAGAATTAAGAAATTTTAACAAGCTTCAAGGAGTTTACGTTTAGTTTGTAAATTTTGTACCCAATTAAAATCTTTTGTAGAACAATGTGTATTGTAAAGCTGTTTTTTTTGTATTATTATGTTAAGATTTTGAATATGAAATATGTGTGAGACTAATGTTAAGAAATTATATTATTTATGTAATACTGTGTACAGAAACGGATAATTTAATGAAATAAATGAATTCAAAGTTCAGTGAATTTTTTATTGCCCTATTTTATGTCCATAGAGTATATAAATACTAGTGTATACTATGTAGGCTAATGTTGAAGATTTTCGACTTAATAATTATTATAATGAGATGTGAAAACAAACATATTTTCTATTTAAATATTTCCGCTTTTTTTAAAACCTCAAACCTAAATCATGGTCATCCTATCAAGTTTTATACGAACTGTATATGGATTGATATGATGTTATGCGGTGTAGGGTGACCAAATTGTCTACCTAAATAATGTTGTTTTGAGTGAATTTAAAAATTTGACGAAAGCGTGTATGATTCAGTATTTCAACACAATTTGTCATCACTATAATAATAATCTTATTTTATCTCGAGTATCACGCACTCGTAAGTACAATAGTTGTTAGTAAGCAATTCATTCGATTATACTCTTATTATTGCTAGATCGAAATTTTATTAAATTAAACACAATTAAAACACATTTTTTTGTCTATAGTGAATGATATAGTAACATAATGGGTAAACATAAAAATAACTTACATTTCTGACATCGTATGAACGTTTTTTTCTTTAACGCTAGTAATTAATTATATATAAAATAACAAAATAATTGAATCATAAAAACTATAACTATATTATGAAAGGTGTCCAAGATCGGAGCCCTGAGGAAGGGTGCCCATAAGGCTGGCAGCGTTCCCGCTTTGGATGGCTATAGAAACGAGCTCAGACATGAGACACTGAAGTATGCAATGACTGGATTTCATGTTTCACTGGATTGGCATTCAAAGCGTTTGGCAACTACCGTTAGCGGGGCGCATAATTTCTGTTCACATCTCCTGAAAAGAGAAATCTTACAGCAATAAGATTTTGTTTTAACGCTTTTCCAGACAGTACGATTTATCGACCACTTACGTGTCATTAAAATTTCAATCTGAGTTCTGCGATTAATGGTAAACATTACATTGCGTTTTATTAAATACTCGTCTTCAAATGATATTTTGATAATTGTACTATTTTTAATTGATATAAATAGATTTTTACTTGTAAAAGTGCCCTTGAGGCCTATTTGCAGAATGTTTTGATGTTGATTATTTTGAAAAATGAGTTACCAAAGTGTATCTGTTTTTAATATATATTTTGTTTTTTGTAAAGCCTTTTAGAAATGTGCGGCCTGTAAAAGGCTTAATTG
This sequence comes from Epiblema foenella, assembly GCA_963556455.1. Taxonomy (NCBI): domain Eukaryota; kingdom Metazoa; phylum Arthropoda; class Insecta; order Lepidoptera; family Tortricidae; genus Epiblema; species Epiblema foenella. The sequence goes on from OY747118.1 coordinate 2,445,705, forward strand.
GAGGAATAGTATTGGATGAAAATTATGTAACATGTACTTAACCAAATTTGCTTATAAGGTAAATGTTCAAATTTTTGACACCTTAGTTCCTAATAGATAACACCTTTTGTTCTAGGTACATACATTCACCATTAAATTTATTAAAAAATATTAAACACTAGGACAATCACATTATAATCAATCAAAATATGAATTGTGTATTGAACAATACTTACGAAAAGATAGAACAACAGTAATAATAAGAAAGTTACGAAAGTGGAACAAATACCGTTAAAACTGATAAAGCCTCACGAAACTTAGCGGGTACAGACCATTCACATAAATAAAACCTGCGCAGTATAACGAGTTACATTTTTTAAGTTTAAAACCCGTATTTTGAAAAAGTTCCAAAAACGGAAATAAATAAATAAATATACCTAATGATCGAACCTGCTCACAAAGTTTCACGAAAGTCGGTTGAGAAACGCGATCTGCAGAGAACTGCCGGGTTTACAGGACAGACATAATATACGAAAGCATTTTTACTAAGCTGAATCGGAGTCGGTTCGCTGGCGCTTCGCAGTAGCACGGACAACTAGGGGGTGATCGTAAGTACTGTATTTATATGTGTAATTTCCATTTTTTGGGAGGAACATGGCTTCATTATTGTTAGGTGTGGATGAAGGAAACGCTCAATAATAACTTTAACAACAGGTTTATTTTATAAAAACAGTTCAGAGCATGAAATACAATAGTTAGCTGTTGCGTCCAGCTTGGAATAAAGTGGGGGTCGCGTTGCCGCCACTCTTAGAAACAATAGTGATGGGGTCGACATTCAGTGATGTACCTAACAATTATTACAAGCTTTCAACTCGTAAGTAGCTACTACAACAATGGCTCCTGCCAAGGGTGTTAGCACGCCTGCTCCGAACTTTCTTTTGAACCTGACTATGGCTTTATAGGCGGGCTCAATAAAGTGATAGGAGTGAGTGGTTGGAGAGTAGCCTGGGGAAAATCCAGGAGAAAACCTCCGACACGACCACGCGTGTGGTTTGGAACACTGGAATACTCTAACAGTTTGCGCTCCAGTGAGATTGGTTGAGCGGGTTTCAACCGAATCTGAAGTGTGAGTGGAATCGAGCTCGAGCTCACGGACCCAAAGTGTCTTGAGATCCGACTCAATTTTTCTCCACTTAACCCAATCTTGCTCCACATCCCTCTATTTCACGATTTGGAGATCGCATATAAATAGAAACAGAAATACAAATAGCCGATATAAATACACTCTTCTTGTACATTAAGGAATTAGTTTTCGGAAGTATCAAATTATTGGTATTGAAATCGAACATTGTACTTCGGTGATCTCTGCAAAATATTCTGGATGATTTTCGGAATGTCTCACCGATGAACATTCTATAAATAATCCTTAAACATCATCAGCGGGGTAATCACGTAACTTTTGTACTACCGTTAGATAGATTTTAATGTCAAATTTTAATTGTCAGCTCATACATCTATACTTCAAAATTGACAGTAAAATCTGTCTACCGTTAGTACATAAAGTTACGTGATTCGCCTGCTGGTCTGATTCGACGGCATTTCAACTCGTAATGTTACCTATTTTTAAATATTGAAAAACGCAGTAATAATAATTGCTACAAAATTAAACAATCGCGAAGTTTCCATTAACGAAATGGATCCCACAGTTAATTTTCCAAGCATTGTAAAGGCTGGTCGTTCGATTCAGCTTGCACAGTCGGCCATATTGTCAGTAAGTTTGACGTAGCGTAGGCTGGTTATCTATCGCCAAAGTTTCACGGAGCGTTTCTCGAAGCGTGGGTTTTGTTGTAAGTGCTATGTTTTTTGGGTTCCGTACCATAAAGGTAAAAACTAAACCCTTGTGGCATGACTCCGGCTGTCTGTGTCTCACAACTTTTTACCTTAGTACTATTGATATGAAAATTATAATACTTATAAACAATGCTAATTCTCGTCATGCCCATTTTTGGACTTTAAAATTCGGATAAAGTTTGATTGATTCGGTGTAATTTTAGAGATATTATTGACTTTTATGTAATGTCATAACTATTTAAAAAAATCGTTTTCGATTGTGACATTGCCAGTAACATAACCAAGTTACAACATAGTATAAGAGAAGAAGAACATCGTGTGGCCCCTTCCACTCTCCGCGCCGCCGCCAGCTGCCGCAGCTTCGGACTGTGCTCGTCCATTTGCCCGCGGTCCGCGCTACGATACGCACACGCCAGTAGCTGAGCCCTTATTCGCGTAATAAACATCTCGTGAACTAGTTGGTTATTTCATTAAAAGAAGCAACTCTAACAATAGTAATTAACACAATATCAAAGCGATGGAAATCACTACAGAAATTTAACATGTCACCAAAAAAGAAAATAATTTGTTTTAGATAATCCATTCATACAAAGTGACATTACTTCATGTTTTAAAGACAACGATGCCATAAATAAACTACTTTTTTGCCAAATTGCATAACTGAATAACTGATAGCCATGGAACGCGCCATGCTTGGCATAAGGCTACAAGACTGAGTATAGCGTCCCAGTACATATATAAGAATATTGTTTATGTCATAAAGGACATAAAGAATCTAGATTCATTCCGTAAAAATTATCATGTCCATAATTTAAATACTAGGAAAAAAAATGACACTAAAAGGTTTCGCATACGTAAAGTATACAGTCTTTTGTAGGTCAATGTGTCCGTTTTTATAATAAGTTACTAGATGGAATTTTGAATAGAACGTTTCAAGCTCTTAAAAATTACTTTAATAATACATTGATCTCAATGACTTATTATAGGGTTGAGGACTATCTAAAAGACAGAAATGCATGGCCCAAACCTAATACCTGAATACCGTAAATATTTATGTATAATATTTTCATTGTATCTAGTAGACCCAGTTCTTGCAGGAAAAACTATTTAATTTAATGACTTGGGTAAGTATTTTCGACTATGGTAATACCATGTAATACGTATATATTATAGTTTCGACATGTTTTCTTGTGGAACTACACATTGTAAATACCTATTGCTATTTTATTCGTTTTTTATTAAAAAAAATTTTGTTGTTTGTACAACTCCGATTTACTTAAGTGTGTTAAGTGGTTTCATTGTAGTAAGCATATTTTTGAAGAACATGACTGACTGTGATTTTTTCGGCGTTTCTTCTCGGCAGTGAGGTCTTGAGAAACGTTAGTAGTTTTTGACTTGTAAAAGTGCCATTGCGGCCTACAAATTAAAATCAAAATCGAAACATTTATTCTGCAAATAGGCCTCAAGGGCACTTTTACAAGTCAAAATCTATCTAGGTACATCAAATGTCAAAAATAAGACTAAGAAACTAATAACGTATAGAGATGTATAAGGTCTCTAAGCGTCAATATAAAAGGTAATAAAGTAGGTACACTAATCATAATAAAATATTTTGAGCTATATGCAGAATAAAGTTCATTTATTACGGAACCCTCGACTTTTAATGCGCACTGGAGTTTATTATGAATTTTCTACGACAACGATTTGAACGTTTTTGTTCGCCGCGGGGGAGAAATTTGTTTTGGAACTTTTTATCGGAAATATGTTGTGGCTAGAAAATTGACGATATCTGTTTTGAATGATCGATTTTTAATTTCAACGGACATATAAAAACAAAAGTTGTCTGCTCGGTTATATATTTTCGTCTATATTTGTTACTGTTTGTTACACTAACTCAATATTTGTTTAGTAACTTCTATTATAAATGTATTACTAAATATTATTTATTTAATATAGTTTACTTTTTTTGCAACAGCGACGGTGACAAAAAAACGTACGGTCCACTAATGGTTAGCGGACACCGAAGCTTATAAACGCCCGAAGTTACGTGCCTTTTATAAAGTTTGAGAATTAAATTAAATTAAATTTACTATATTTTATTTGAGAAAATTAAATTATAAAACATTATTTAATTTATAATAATAACAGACTCATTAATTAGGCTTTAATTAGGTTCAGGTATCAAAAACTGGCCTATTTACCTTAAATTAAATATAAGTTAATCAAAATATACCGTAGCTCAGAAATAATACAAGCTTCACTTGGGCACAAGTGACGTAACCACAAAATTTTGATGGTGTCACTTTTATAAGCCTTTATTGTCTATAGATTAAATCAATCGGCGCGTCGTAACCGTAAACTATTCATAAAAATCGAGGCCATTATACAAATTTCAGTACTCGCTAAAAGTCATAATCATTAGGACAAGGGTTATTATGAACACTTCAAAGGCTATTAAGGCTATTCACCAGCAATATGAATGAATCAAGAAAGTATTAAGGATTTTCGAAAGGCTATCAGCGTTACAGTCTCCCCCGTCTGTTATTAAAGGCGGGGGCGGTGCTAACCAAGTCCAGATACAGACCTATTCCTCTTGCCTCTTAAATTAAACTCGGCTTGCCCACACGTCTGGGATGTAAATTCCTTATATAGAAGAAAGCGTTTAGAGGAAGTTTCAGGTTTGCGGCGTCCAAGTGCTGGAATGATCTTCCCCCACCTATCCAAGGAGCGTATAGCAAGTATACCTTTAAGCGTAAGCTTAAGGGTTATCTGTTGACGCTCCAAAAATCCTATTCCTAAACCAACCAGCACTTATCCCAACTGTGTCGCCTTTTTCATGTGTTTTTAATTAATTTTAATTGTTTTAAAACTGTTACCTGTTCTTTTTTTATTATTTTTTATTTCTGTCTGCATCCCCCCACTGTTGAGTAAATTCCTCCTCACGTTCACACCAGTTTGCCCTGTTTTGAGGCAGTTACATCCATATAAATATATTACCTATGATTTTGTTCATTATATGTATACCTTTCCTGTATAGTATGTTGTGTTGCGTTCCGTGGATCACGTACGGTGCTGTCTGAAAACCAGCGCTGCAGGTGTCTGACACCTCGGCACAATGCTGAGACAGCAACCGATTCACTGCCGCGAAGACGCACTTTATAATAATATGTCAATGTACTGAGTCTATTCTGTTTGTAATGTGTCTTTTCGTGCAGTGAATAAATGCTTTCTTTCTTTCTTTCTTTCTTTCTATATATGAAAGTATTATTTTAATTATCCAATGTTGACGTTACAGTCGCCCCCGTCTGTCATTAAAGGCGTAAGCACGTAGCTAGCACAGGTAGAACCCGCAAGTCGTAGGTACCTCAGCTTCTGAAAATCCGAATGTCCCGCAAATTCATATCTGGCAATATAGGCAATGTTCCCGGTAACGATTCCAGTGTAAGTCGAGAATTATTCTGTTTTTGACACAACACATGTGCCATAACACATCACTAGCAGTATTGTGAGACGTTGTTTGAAAAATAAATCACACCGTATAAAACTCATTATTTTTCTTTTTTTTTACATGTAAAATATTAGGTTTTATTTAAGGAACAATGAATATAAAAAACAAGAACATACTAAACTAAGGATAAAAACCTACTTACAAATAAAAAATGGGCTCTAATTCAGAGCCCAGCGGTAGGGTGCCCAGAAGGCTGGCGGCATTGCCACGCCGCACAGCAAGACCGATGCGCTGAGCAAGGTACGCGCCAGCCTTTTAATCACCCGTCGCGTCAACAAGGTGTTTCGCCAGCTCCTTATATGTGCTGTGAGCACCAGGTCCCCACGGCCCTAGTGTTTCCACCCCAAACGGCTCAAACATGTAGGCACTGTCAATGACTGCATATTTACGCCGCTTGAGGTGTTCAGCTGCATCGGCGGCAGCTCCAGCCCTGACCGAGGTTCCTGGGAGATGGGACGGTGCTGCGGTATCCACATAAGTGGCATCCCAGACTAGCGGCCGTCCCAACTTCCAGGGGACCAGAGTCATGCCATCTGGCCTCTTGCCGTCGTCTCGGGCCAGGCCGGTTGGCTCTAGCACCGCCGGAGCACCGGCACTTTTTTTCTTGAAAATACTCCACATATCCAATATATTGGATATGCGGAATATTTTCACGTCAAGTGCAACATTAGACGTGAACGTTTAAAGTCCATAATTTATTATTCAAGAGTTATCAAGTTCTTTTATAATCGTAAAATGTGAGCAATACCGAAGACACGAATTAATTTTTAATCTAGTACAAATGAGTATACGGAAAACTATAGCTTTACTTAAACAGAGGAAGCGGTATACGTTCTAGTATTTGACCGAAATTGAAAACTTTGAATATATTAAATCACTTAGTCATCTATTATTATAAAATAAACAGTAAAGATTATTAGAATAAGATTAACAAAAACTAAGGCTAGAAACTGAATAAAACTTGTTCCGAATCGGCACTAGGCGGCAAAGTAGAAGGCTATTGACGTCTTAGTTACTGCATACTTTATAATATCGATAAGTCGTAAATACAATATAAAACTACCAAAATTCAGGAACACAATTTTCCCCTCCGGAAATCATACCCGGGGCCAAACTACCACTAAACTTTGTAAGCGGAGACACTGCGCATTGAAACTGCAAATATAGTTTATAGTTATAGACATAGACATAGACATAGACATTATTTATTGGTAGTAACACATTACAAGTCGAAAACTAATAATAATCTGTCGCAATTCGTTAATATGAATATGAATATGAATTAACATCGTTCACACTTGAATTGCATATACAGGACTTTCTGTCTAATAAGCTGTAATTTTCTCAAACATAAATCTGAAAGAATGCGAGATTACGCTCGAGCGTTAATTCCTGAACTTTTTATACGGTTTTAATTGCTTTGGATAAGCTCCATTCGGATTTCCTACAGACAAATTATTTTTTTCCTAAATTAAGTAATTGTCTCTTTAGCTAAGTATAATACTAGTACCAGCGGGGTAATCACGTAACTTTTGTACTACCGTTAGGTAGATTGTAATGTCAAATTTTAATTGTCACCTCATACATTTATACTTCAAAACTGACAGTAAAATCTATCTACCGTTAGTACATAAAGTTACGTGATTCGCCTGCAGTTGTAATCAGTCATAACAAACAACTTGTCAATATTAATTAGAGCCTTCCTTCCCTAACAGATGGTCAAGGGAGGCGATGGCTGAGATACGCGTCATACTCGTGATCGGGTGCTGTTTGTGGAGTCCGGTCAGTTCATGCTTGCTATTTGTATGAAAATGTGACGTTTGAGTTAGTGTTGCCAAATTATTTCAATGCAGAGTTACCGTGGTCGAACTCTAAAGCCATGTTCAATTTCTTATCTCTTACAATACCATGAACGGTATTTTACCAGCTACGGCATAATATTTTACAGCTTTTTACCTATATCCAAACTGCAGGACGCAAATACTTTAAGCTATTTCAGTCCAAGATCTCGGCACTTAAGCTGCACGGAACCAAAATGAAAACCACGTTCCTTGTCCTCAAGTGCCACTTAAACTTTATTTGAGATTCTCCCCTGGACTGAGTGTAAGGTAAACATCCCAGTGTTCGAAACCTTAATGCCCTATAGATAACACTTTGACCGTCTTCTGTCACGACATAAGATTGAAAGTGCCATGCCATCTGACGACCAATTTACTCTAGTTGAGAACCCTGCCTAAGAAGCTGTGGAGATCCCGGGTTTGAATCCCGGTAAGGGCATTTATTTGTGTGATGAACATGATTTATTCCTGAGACCTGGGATAATTTTAAGTACATACTTAAATACATAAAAAACATCCAGCGATCCAGCATCCAGCGAAAATGTACATAGTTATGTAGATAAATATATATTTATCTACATAACTATGTATATTTTCGCATAGCTACCCATAGCATAAACTTAAATTAGTTTGGAAATAGGGCGATTTGTGATTGTCCGCAAATATATATACATTCTTTAATAGCCTATATAGTGTCCCACTGCTGGGGAAAGGCCTCTCTTTTTCGCCACTCGTCTCGGTCGTGTGCCAGCTCCCGCCAATCCGTACAAAATGTATCAAGGTCGCAAATATTTATTTCTATTTATGTATTGGGTCAGTGTCGAGTACTGGGACATTTACCTTACAGGACGACGAACTCTATCCTATACTATCAAATGAGCATTCGTATATCTATTTATAAATTTTTGAAAACAGCTCTAACGTTTTCGATGAAATGAAACTATACATGGGTTTTGGTGATAAAAAAAATATCGAACAAAGTTTAATCTACGGGAAATAATAATATCTTTATTGGACATGTAACATACTTTACATTTAGCACGTCCATCATACAATATATATCATAATTATTTGTAAAGTCTGTCCTTAAATCTATGTTATTCTATGTCCTTAAATCTCGTAATTTTTGGAAAAACACGAACGAACAAAGCTCAGTTACCCAGTTACTGTGAACCTATATCTATGCTATTTGTAGGTGATTTTAAGATGGCTTTGTCAAAATTAAGTGTGCATGCATATTATATAATATCAACACTCCTCTTTCCAAGACGGATGAATGAACTTAAGACTGGTTCAAAGCTAAACGATTTACACGCCAGGCTGAGAACCATATATAGATATAGACAAACCTTTCGTTAAAAAAATGGCACTCAAATTAGTTAGTTCATATGTTTGGGGGCACCTATGCAACAGATAAACACATGCATATATCACCGTAAAAATGTGAATTTCGATAGTAAATAACCTAACTTAGATAGTTTTAGTGTTCTGTACCTAAAGGGTAAAACGGGACCCTATTACTAAGACTTCGCTGTCCGTCCGTCTGTCTGTCCGTCTGTCACCAGGCTCTATCTCAAGAACCGTGATAGTTAGACAATCAAAATTTTCACAGATGATGTATTTCTGTTGCCGCTATAACAAATAATACTAAAAAAAGAATTTAATAAATTTTTGACGTTTTTATAGATAATGTTACGGAACCCTTCGTGGCCGATTCACTTGGCCGGTTTTAATTTTACTAGTGAGATTGTAAATTGACGGTTTGGATAGATAATATTTATAATACATTTAACGCTTTAGTATATAAACTATAGAAGTTCAAAATATTTTTTTTTTGGTAACACCTACATATACTAGTAGATAGATAGATAGATATATTTATTTCCTTTATAAAATTACATCATGGTTTACATTTTTAAAACAAGACAAATTCACAAAAGGATCGTCAATAGGTATAATAATAATGAAAGAGAAATAATTGAAATCAAATAATGTCAAAGGTAAAAAATAAATAGAAATGTTAAATTTGTATAGAATATCCTAGGCAATGTCATTAGTCAAATTTAAAATAATAGAAATAAAAACAATATAAACGCTCGATTCCAAATATCAAATACAATGTCAGAATAATAAATAATATGGTAATGTCAAGAATTAAACGAAAAAAATAAATAACAGAAATCAACAATTTTGTATTGGCTGTTCATTGTATTCCTTTATGGAATACAGTGATTTGAGCATTAAAAGTTCTTTTAGCCGGCGTTCAAATATAGTACACAAGTCGTTACACAAGTGTGTATAACACCTCTATCTAGCGTCGCGTTTTAAAAACAAAACAAAGCGAAATAAAAGTGTTATTTTATCCCATTCATGCTTGCTGTTCCATTTAACAGTAGCCTTCATGTTACTGTCTTGTTAGGGATTCTAAAATGGCTCCGTTTTCTGAGTGGCCGCATTACACTGTATTGCACTGAGCGGCTGATGAAAATTTTATGTTATAGTAAGAGGATTCTGTAGCAGATTTTTTAATACAAAAAGTGGCAACGTTTTCCTCCCCCAATCCTGAACCGATTTGCATGATTTTTGGAAATGTTGTATCATTAAACATTAAGTTTAAGTATTCTAATTTTTATTTGTGTTTGTTTTGTTTTTGTAATTTTTGTTTTTTTTTATTTGTTAGTCGGGGTGCGGGGCGGGGCAGGTAAATGACAAGCGAGCGATCTGCGCAACTACATTTATTCAACTGACTGATGCGGTCGCAGCCGCGATTCTTAATAACTAACATCCCTCCACCCTTAGCCTAAAAAAACTGTTTATAGTTAACAATATTACGATTCCTACGAGGGGCCGGTGGCTCCACCTCTGGGGATGAGGTAGGCGACAAGAACTGCTCAGCGGTATCTCCGGCTGTCTCTGATGCCGGCTCGCCGTGGTCATTGGCGGCCGGGCTGGAAATTGGTCTCGCAGTTCCTTCGGTAGATGTGTTGCCATACTGTTCTTGTATTTGCTGCGAAGAGGTTTCTTCTTGCATCATGCTGCTTGATGGATTCGGGTCCCGTGGCTGCACGATGGCATCATCGCATTGCTGGTCCAGCGGCAAAACAACTGCAGGCATTTCTACCATTGTAGGGTCCTCACAAGAGGAGTTTCGTTGAGCTACCAAATCATCCTGGACTACTTCCTCCCCTCTTAGTTTCAAAAGTTGATTGGCATGTCGCTTAACTACGTGGTTGTGATCTCTTAATTTTACTGTATACAGGCTTTGACCTAATTGGCTCGTTATAGTTCCAATCGCCCAATAAGTTTTTTGCGCACTGTACATTTTAACTAAAACTATTTCGTTCACATTAAAGTTCACGGCTCGTCTGCCACCGTAATATTTACACTGCGAAAACTGGTTATCTTTTACAACGCATTCCAGTGCTGCGTCAGCTGATGCTGGGCGATGCACAGTTAAGGAGTCAGGCCTACTTCTTAACTTGTGACCAAAAAGAATCTCTGCAGGTGACTTACCGGTAGTGCTATGTACCGAGTTTCTATACCGAAACAGAAACTCATGCAATTTGCAATTGAATGACTTGTAATTTACCCCAGATAGAATAAACGATTTTAACGCCCTTTTCACAATTTTCACATATGCCTCAACCTGCCCGTTACTGCTTGGGTTATACGGGGGAGAAGTTAAATGAGTGATACCATTTCTTACACAAAAATCTTCAAACTCCGTCGATACGAACGACGTCCCATTGTCTGTACAGATTGTGTGGAACAGGCCAAACCTTGACATTACCTCACATACTTTTTCTATTACCACTTTAGAACTGTATCCACTAGTAACATCGAAACATTCAGGCCATTTGGAATATGCATCAATAACAATCAAGTACATTTTATTGTTTATCGGGCCTAAAAAATCTAAATGTACTCGATAAAAAACCTGTGGTGGGTACCTCCAAGGCGTAAGAGGGGCGCGCGGAGGCGAAGGTCGCAAAGAATTACATATTCCACATGACGCTACAAAGTTATCTATGTCCGCAGACATGCCCGGCCACCAAAATCGGCTTCGAGCCTCTGCTTTCATTTTATTGGAACCTAAATGACCTATATGCAATTCATGCATAATTTTGTTGCGATAAGCGGTGGGAATTACGACTTTGTGGCCTCTAGTTAGGCATGAGTTTTCCACGGCTAACTCACTCCTGCAGGCCAAGAAGGGCTTTAGATCATCACTAACTCGACTAGGCCAGCCCTGCATCACATACTTGTTTACTAACGATAGTACGCTGTCTGCTAATGTCTGTTTACCTATTTCTTTAATAGTTATTAACTGTTCACTATCGTAAACAAAGTTAACGTAAGTAGCTCTGTCGACCGGCGCGTCAACGCAAACCGGTTCCTTATCAGTTACCGAGCGGCTGAGGTAGTCAGCTGCATTATGGGCACTTCTTACGTACTCAATAACAAAATTATATGACATTAGGTAAATGGAGTACCGTTGCAACCTATTGGCCGTGACCTCCGGTATTCCTTTATGAGGATTAAATATCGACAATAACGGCTTATGATCGGTCCTCAATACAAAAGGTACCGAACGGCCATACAAATACTGGTGATATTTGCGTACACCATATATTATTGCCGTCGCTTCCTTTTGTATTTGGCTGTAGCCTCTTTCGGCCGATGTGAGCGACCGAGACGCGTACGATATCGGTCTTTCGGTACCGTCGGCTTCGATTTGTGACAAAATCCCGGCAATTCCCCATGGTGACGCATCAGTAGTGAGAATTAATTTAGCATCCGGATTGAAATGAGCTAAAGTTTTATCGGAACTTAATTCCCGCTTAATAGTTAACACGGCCGCGTCATGCTCCTCATTCCATTGCCAAGGGACATTTTTTTTTAGTAGATTATGTAAGGGACTCAATATAGCCGACGCGTTTCTGACAAAGTTACGGTAATAGTTCACCATGCCAAGGAAAGATTTAAGTTCAGTAACATTTGATGGAGTTTTTGCATTTGTTATGGCTTTAATCTTTTCTTGGCACTTGTGAAGGCCGTGCCGGTCTATTTTAAACCCTAAGTAAGACACGGAGTCCTGGAACAACATGCATTTCTCTTTTTGTAACACTAGCCCCGACCTCTCTAATCTTTCGAACACTTTTTTAAGCCTCGTCATGTGCTCTGACTGATCTCGGCCGGTTACCAAGATGTCGTCTTGGAATATCAGCACTCCCTCCAGCCCTGATAATATCTTGTCTAAAGTCCGCTGGAAAATTGACGCTGAGCTAGCCAAGCCAAAGACGAGTCTCGTAAATTTAAATAGCCCTTTTATAGTGTTAATTGTTGTCAACATCTGTGATGAGTCACTCAATACCAGCTGATTGTATGCTTGCGACAAATCAAGTTTCGAGAACTGTTGACCGCCATGTAACCTAGCGAATAACTCTTCGATGCGTGGCAGTGGGTACTTGTCAATAACTAACTGCTTGTTTAAACTAACGGAGTAATCAGCGCATAGCCGTATGCTGCCATTATGTTTTAGAACTGGTACTACGGGGCTAGCGTAATCTGAGGATGCTACGGGTACTAGAATTCCTAGTGCGACTAACCTGTCTATCTCATTTTCGACTTTGGCCCTTAGGGCAAAGGGCACGGGCCGTGGTCTAAAAAAAACCGGTTTAGCATCCTCCTTTAAATATAAGTCAACTAAAACATCTTTACAGCAGCCTAAACCATTTGAAAAAAGTTTCGGGTACTCATATTCTGCTTTTTCTATATAGTTTACTATGTCGCATTTTTTTACTGATGCAATTTCCAGGTGAAACTGTGAAATGAAATTTCTTCCTAGCAAACAGGGACCATCGCCACGTACCACGTGTACAAGCAGTGTAGCCGTCTGTCCGTCGTACGTAAAGGGCAGGTTGAGGGTACCCACTGTCGGAATGTTACTACCATTATAACCTTGTAGAACTACATAGCTCGGAGCCAACGTAATATTATGAAAGTGCGAGTTATAAATTCTATCTGGGATAATTGTAACCGATGACCCTGTATCCACTTCAAAAGGTAATTTGTAAGCTCCCACCTGAATTGTCACCTGCATTGGTTCTCCGCGAGATGAGCGTATATTGAATATGACACGCTTACCATCATCGCCAGCATCAGTATCCACATCACAATCGATATAGTTCTGACGAAACACTTTCTTCCCGGGGCACACGCGACGAAGGTGGCCTTTTGTACCACATTTTCCGCACTTATACCGAGAAAACTTGCATGAAGCTGCCTCATGTCCTTGATAGCCGCAAGCTGCACACACGACCTGAGGGTGCTGCAATGTGTTATTATCGCTATTGCTGCCGCTGTGCTTCGCTCTTCGTGGAGTAGACGCCATTTTGTACACCGGCATTTCCGGACACGGCAATGTGTTTATTGCCGCGGATGATGCCTGCGCAGCGCCCTGCCGAGCACACTGAGTTCTCTCTGCTATCTCTACTGCTTTGGTGATGGTGAGCTCCTCCAATTCCATGGTGAATAGCTTCTCCCGTTCGGGGCCAGCTGCCATGCCGAGTACAAAGCGGTCCCGTAGCGTCTCGTCTAAAGTTGTGGCAGAGAAGCCGCAGTCGACAGCTAGTCCTCGAATACGTGCTGCCCACTCTGCCATGCTTTCAGAAGGTTTTTGAGTCGACGAATAGAACCTGTTGCGCTCCGCAAACCCGCATTTAGGTGTCTTAAGATGGCCATCCAGGAGTTTTACGAGTTCGTCATACTCTAAGGTTCCTGCCTTCTTGGGTAATGCTAAATCTCTTAGCAATTTGTACGAACTCTCGGTCAAACTACTTAGCAAAATAGCCCGACGCTTACATTTTGCCTTGTCGTCCGTATCTAGGATGTCGTTGGCCAAAAACCATTGTTCTAAGCGCTCCTTGAAAACTGTCCAATCTTGCACTTCATGGTTAAACATGGTTAACGATCCGATCGACACTTTAGCCATGACCACTTTTTCTTATATTATAAGCACGCGTTAAAGGTACGGCCCAGTCGCCACTGTTAGTCGGGGTGCGGGGCGGGGCAGGTAAATGACAAGCGAGCGATCTGCGCAACTACATTTATTCAACTGACTGATGCGGTCGCAGCCGCGATTCTTAATAACTAACAAATAAGTATAAAAACTAACTAACATATCATAACATAATATAATATACAATATAATAAAAGGCCTACACACTAAACTTAAAAATAAATAATCTAAAATAAGGGGTCCCCCCGCGGCATAGTGCCAAAGATGCTGGCAGCATTTCCTCGCTGTATAGCAATGCTTATGCGTTGAGTGAGGAAGCTGCCAGCCCTTTGGTCACCAGTAGTGTCCACTAACCTTTTAGTAAGTTCTTTGAAGAACTCTTGGGCCCTGGGACCCCACGGACCGAGGGTCTCTACACCGAACGAAAAAAGCGAAAAAAATAAATTGAATTTGCAATATGTTTTTTTTTCTAATTTTTTGGGGAAATTGCCTACGAGTCAAAATATGGACCATTGAAGATTCGTTTTTTTTTACTCGAAAACTTTCTCCTGCTTTTTACTATTATTGCTTATTACTTAAAAACATAATGTTTAAACCTAGTACATTAACACTTTCTAGCTACCCCCTCTGATGAGATGAGATGAGATGGCGTAGAAAGACAGACCCTACCTGGCGTAGGAAGAACACCCAAAAAGGACGGACTTATGATAACCTGACTAAATTGAGATGTATCAGAAGACTGATACATCCATTATCACAATTCTGACATCTCCTAATTAATCGTGCTGTATACACATTGGCGCCAAATTTAAATTAAGCCAATAGGTTGAATACATTGATGATGTTTCGATGACATAGGCCGGTGACAAACAATACGCGATGAGGGACAGGTGACACACTGTATCTCGTTCCTTTTTTTTTAACCTGACTGTGGCTTTATAGGCCGGGCCCAATAAAGCGATAGGAGTGCGCGGTTGGAGAGTAGCCTGGGGAAAATCCAGGGGAAAACCTCCGGCACGACCACGCGTGTGGTTTGGAACACTGGAATACTCTAAGAGTTTGCGCTCCAGTGAGATTGGTTGAGCGGTTTCAACCGAATCTGAGGTGTGAGTGGAGCTGAGAAGAGTCCAGCAAGAAACTCAGCTAGGCCCGACCTGGGTCGGACTGACTCTACCCGGTGTGCGGCGATAACGGGACGAATAGGGACAGCTCGTTTCCACCTATGTTATTGTCTATGCTTACATCTTTTTCGCACATCTCTGTATGTTTGTATTTGGCGGCTCCAGTCTTATCGTTACTTCATGTTAGTTGGAAACTATAGTGTTCGCAAAGCGAGGCCATAAAAAATGTAAGACAGACTTCATAATGACGTGCAGATATGCAAGGGATAGCGCTATCAACTCTGTCGTTAGTTTGGTTTGCGTACACTATAGTTGCACGTATTACATTGACATGGTGAACTTTTAGCGTGAACAGCGGGGTAATCACGTATTTTATTTACTACCGTTAGGCAGATTTTAATGTCAAATTTCAAGTGTCAGCGGGGTAATCACGTAACTTATTTACTACCGTTAGGCAGATTTTAATGTCAAATTTTAATTGTCACCTCATACATTTATACTTCAAAATTGACAGTAAAATCTATCTACCGTTAGTACATAAAGTTACGTGATTCGCCTGCAGCTCATACATTTATACTTCAAAATTGACATTAAAATATATCTACCGTTAGTAAATAAAGTTACGTGATTCGCCTGCAAATCAGTCAAGGAGTTGCCACCATCGATTTAAAATACCCTAGATACACTATCACCTACAAATTTAAGACGAAAAAGTGTCCGAGCCGGCCGAGCTGACATTGTGAGTGTGTGCGTGTTAGACACACGCTAAACGAGCATAAGTCAATTGGGATCAATTTATTTTTTTCCAATAGTCAGCCTTATATCACCAGCGTAACGTTTTATTTTAAATGAGAGCGTTTGGCGGTTACAGCATTACAAATTGCACGAATCAAGTCGGGACTGATTGTGTTGGCAGCATTGGACATACATTGGAACAGAGTCGGTATCGTGTACCGTGGAGTCGAAAATGATTTGTTTAAAATAGGTAGGTGGTAAACAAGTATACGACGTCAGGTGTTAACGTCGATTTATTATAAATAGTAATGATAAATCGATTTATTATGTTGTATGTTCTTTTTTAATTTTTATTATTTTAATGTGTGTTACTTTAGAACTCCGTAGTTTATGAACCGATTCGGAAAATTCTTTCTTTGTTTGGAATCATATGCTTGAAGCATGTTGGTCCCGTTGTTGCCGTAAACTAGTTATGATGATGGTATCCATGAGGAATTGAGGGAAATCCTCAAAAAATCAGGGGAAACATATAGCGATTTTAGTTTTTCGGTAACATACCGAGCATTTGCATTCAGAAAGTAGCATTTGGAGAACAGAAGCTGATGACGAAGACCATGGATGGGACCACCCAAAACACCTAGTGTTTGTGTGTGGCGCTAAGATATTTCGATCAAGATACTCAAGCGACTATGATAAAGCCACTTTAAATGGTTCTACTGTAATTTCATGTTATGTTACCATTAAATTAAAGCTGTTCTAAATTTAAAGCAGTTAATCGAATAAGTTATACTTGAAAGAAGAAATAGAATATTATTATCCGTAACACAATATTTTTAAAAACAAGGTTTAATTTACAAAAAATACACTGAATCAGAGTAACTTATATATATGATAGTGTCTCAAGCTTTGAAATCTTTATTTTACATTTTGAAATTACATATAGGTACCATACCCCTCAAAATTACCAGAACTTATCTTTCTACAAACAGCCATAAATCATTTAATACTTTTTATTCACTTTCTTTTAGATAAACGCTAATATTTTAATTTATAGTTTTTACGATCTTACATATCTACATACACACTCCATAGGTGTGTACTAATAACAAACAATACTTGAAAACTTTCATAAAAAAATTAGTCAGTCTGCGACTCCATTCCTTCGAAATTTTACTATAGTCCGATTCATAGGTCTCCCGTTTCATTTCGATATACGACTCACTCGTAGCTGGTCGTGTGTCTGATATTTTGATAAAATAATTGTTATAAGCGCGTTAAAGCTTAATATAACTACAAATCAATTAAATAATGAAACTTTAAATAAATACTCACCGAAAATACGAAATTCCATCCTTTTTTAACGTCGTTAACGTGTTGTTTATGCATTTTTTTACGGAGCACTCGGGCATGTTGACTCGCCGATGGCTAGCGCGCGACTATGAGCGCAAGAGTGCTTAAAAGGCATTTAAGCACTTGAGCGCGGACGCTTTTGACAGGCGGATGGTGCATCTAGGGTATTTTAAATCGATGGTTGCCACATATAACTACTAGGTAGGTTATTAGATAATTATAGTATGTATAATTTTTTCAGGAGATTTCATCTCCTACGTATTTGATTTTAATTTAAAATTTATTCCCCATCTTTCTGAGAAAAAGGACAGACGAACAACAAAGTTCCCAAGAGAGTTACACGTTCTTTAGTGCAGAATATCGTTCTAGGAATTCTATAAAGTAATTTTATAAGACATACCTTTTTCTTGTCCAGGTACGGAACTCTAAAAAGATTTTCTAATAAATATCATTTATCTAAGGTGTACGACGACGGAGACGTCATTTCAAAACTCAAGTGGGCAGGACATAAAAGAGCCATTCGCTCCATATATATTATTATTATGGGGTTGAGGACTATCTAACAGACAGAAATGCATGGCCCAAACCAAATACCTAAATAGCGTAAAGACTCTAATATTTTCATTGTATCTAGTTGACACATTTCTTGCAGGAAAGCATATCAAACGATTCGACATGTTTTGTTTTCTTGTGTTTGATTTGACACATTGTAAATACTTATTGTTATTTTTTCCTCGTTTTTCTTTCAATTCTCTTTTGTTGTTTACCACTTACATTTACTTAAGTAGGTTAAGTAGTATCATTGTAATAAGCATATTTTGAGAGAAAATGACTGACTGTCGAGTTTCTTTCGGCGTTTCTTCTCGGCAGTGGTCTCATGAGAAACGCTAGTAGTTTTTGACTTGTAAAGTTCATTTATTTCATATTGCCAGGCAGAGTGATGGCAGGTGGACAAAAATGCTAACAGATTGGTGACCACTTACAGACAAAAGAAGCGTCGCTCGTCCACCGGCACAATGGGATGACGACAATAGAAAAACAGCGTTTATTGCAGACTTGTCTTAACTAAAGTTGTCTGTACTAGTCGACTAAATTTGATACAATATGAGACTAAAATTGTCAGACCAAATAGTTCTTGAGACAAAGCCTTACAAAGTTTGCGAAGTTCGACAAAGTGATAAACTTTGAAAGGCTTTAATATCAGAAACTATTTGATTTGACACTTTTAGTCTCATATTGTAGAAAACACTTTTATTTAAGGAACAATGAATATAAATAACAAGAACATACTAAACTAAGGATAAAAACCTACTTATAAATAAAAAATGGGCTCTAATTCAGAGCCCAGCGGTAGGGTGCCCAGAAGGCTGGCGGCATTGCCACGCTGCACAGCAAGACCGATAAGTAGTAAATATAGGTAGTCTACTTTTTATGTTATAAGGGGCAAACGAGCAGACGGATCGCTTGATGGTAAGCAATTACCGTAGCCCATAAACACCTGCAACACCAGAGGAGTCGCAAGTGCGTTGCCGGCCTTTCAGAAGAGAATACGCTCTTTTCTTGAAGGTTTGAAAACTGAAAAGGTACTATCAGCAACTTAGTCCTTTTTTTTTTGAACCTGACTGTGGCTTTATAGGCCGGGCCCAATAAAGCGATAGGAGTGCGCGGTTGGAGAGTAGCCTGGGGAAAATCCAGGGGAAAACCTCCGGCACGACCACGCGTGTGGTTTGGAACACTGGAATACTCTAAGAGTTTGCGCTCCAGTGAGATTGGTTAAGCGGTTTCAACCGAATCTGAGGTGTGAGTGGAATCGAGCTACTGGGAGTTTTGTCGCTGGTTCACTAAACCTAGCCTAGCTGAGAAGAATCCAGCAAGAAACTCAGCTAGGCCCGACCTGGGTCGGACTGACTCTACCCGGTGTGCGGCGTTACCGGGACGAATAGGGACTATATGTGTCACTGTTGTCGCGATCGCGCGGTGGACGTCCCCGCCACAACTTAGTCCATCAAGGTTATTAGAGATGGGTAATCTCTGCTTCAGAGAGCGATTCGAATCACTAAATCCAGGTCCACTATCGGTACCGACTCCGCTTCTCGACTCTTCGACTCCTTAGAATCGCTCGATCCAATTCACTCCGGACACGCTGGTTTCACGGGTCATTGTCAGATTTAGGTTCGCGTCTTTTCGGTGGACATATCAAAAAATAAGGGATAAATAGGGAATAGGGGGGGGGGGGGGGGAAATAAGGGGGCGGTAATTTAGAAAATTATTAATAACAATGTCGAAATTACAAAATGTCAACTTGGGAATTAAGGGAATTACGTCTTATTTAATGTATGTATGTAAGCACTTTATTGTACACAATAACAGATTAAAACAATATAAATATCACATAAGATTAGAGTCCAAAGGCGAACTTATCGCTATGAGGGATCTCTTCCTAACCTTTGAGGGATTGAGTGAGGGTTTAATTATAACTATTTACTTGATATTATTGGGGTATTAGCTTTTTTTAGGGCGAAAGCTTAATTTTGGATTGGTCTAGTACCTAGCATAAACGCTGTTTCCGTAACTATAAATCCATGTAATAAAAACATAACTTACATGTACATAAGCCGTTAACTATTGACCACCGGGTGGACAACTTTTGTTTTCATAACTGACAATGACCCCACTACAGATCCAGTGATCTTAATGGTTCTTCGAATCTTTTGGTCGAAAAGTACGAAAGTTTACCTGTTTTACCTCCGGGTTCGCGATACCGGCGCAAAGCGATCATGAGTAGGCTCCGTACCGAGTCGGAATTAATAACTCCTCGGATCTGATAAGATTTGAAAAGAGTCGATAAGGAATCGGTAACGCTTTCGGACTCGAATGATTTAGAAAGAAAGAAAGAAAGAAAAACATTTATTCGTGACGATACAAACATAAAATATAGATAAATAAATGTAATTAAAAGAACATGGAATCATCACAAAAAGGTTTCGCCTCAGCGTAATGCCGACTCAGGGAGCTGGCGCTGATCTTCCGGCGAAACCTAGGTGGTTAATGACGGTGCGTGTAGCACGCTTCGCCTAAAAAAAATTAAATCTTCAAGTCCGGATTTACCCATCTCTAAAGTTTATAATCGGTATATCAATTTTAGGCAAAGTTGCGTTCGGCGCTAGAGGTCACAAACTTGTGTTAATCAAACTCCATCATTCAAAATCAAAATCAAAACATTTATTCTGCAAATAGGCCTCAAGGGCATTTTTACAAGTCAAAATCTATCTAGGTACTACAAATAAAAATAATACAATAATCAAAGTATCATTTATTAAATGTAGTGTTACATGTCAAAAATAAGATTTAAGAAACTAATAACAATCGAGATTTGTTAGAGATGTATAAGGTCTCTAAGCGTCAAGATAAAAGGTAATAAAGTAGGTACACTAATCATAATAAAATATTTTGCGCTATACCTATAAACATCAACATGAAAATAATAAAATCTAATAAATGAATATCCTTAGAGATGTATAAGGTCTCTGAGCGTCAGTCTAAAAATAAAATCAAATGAGAACAGAGCAAAATCTCTCATCATGTCAATTCCACTGAACACAAGTACGAAGTTACTAGTCCTTGCAAACATGAACAGACCATACAATACCTGTATTATGAATTATCTCAATAGTATTTTTGTACAAGCAGTATGCTTATCCTGCATTATGTTAATTTACAACGTTATGACAACAATTTTTACAATCGATAATTGCTTCAAGAAGCCTCTATATCTTTTTTAATTTCCCATCTGCCAAGGCGAACGCGGAAAAGGCGGCAAACGGATTAGTTACCTATATCGGCCACCGCTCCGCGGCGCCACTGTCTACTTATCCACGTCATCGGTATCGCCACTGCTGAACACTTAACAACTATGATATGATTTAAGGCTTCTGGCGATATCGACTGGCGAAGGCTAGAAACTCACTCGGTGTCATTGGCGTAAAGATGTACAACACACTTCCGAACGAGATTATTAACTCTGCAAGTGATGCAATATTCGCCTGCAAACTAAGAAAAACTGTTGACTGAACTGGCTTGTTACAACATAAAAGAGTTTACGTTGAGGCCATCTAATTATTGATAATTATAATATAAAAATGACATGTAAAAAAAAATAGATAAACAATACAATAAGCAAGTTAATATAAAAATAACATGTAAAATTACTTATAATAGACATGTAAAATTACCTATAATCGACATGTAAATGTTACTTATAATTAAAAAATAAAAAATAAAATAAAATGCTTTTATTTCAGACCTTATGATCCATAATAGGTTAGTAACAATAACAATATCGTATCTTAAAAGTACTGTGTTAATTAAAAATAATAATAATTAATTTATAATTGGCAATATTCATCAATAAATATCTCAATCTCAAAATCATAAAAAAGGCTGCATACAATCAGAACTACCGGATTTTGTGCAAAATACGCCCGTACTTTTACGCGACAAGTTTACTAAGACTTGTATAAACACTGCACAGGCTGAAATCAGCGCGCCTCAGGCTGCGCTTTGTGTTGCTATGAAATCTTTTGTCTGCAGCGTCACGTATTTGGAGCTGCTACTATTTTGTGCACGTTACGTTTTATAGCCACCCCAGTTTTCCTTTAAATAGCATAATGAACCTTCCTGTTAAACTAATGGCTCTGTGAACTGTATGCTCCGCTAGTATTTTATACCAGCAGGCGAATCACGTAACTTTACGTACTAACGATAGATAGATTTTATTGTCAAATTTGAATGATAAATGTATGAGCTGACAATTAAAATCTACCTAACGGTGTTAAAAAGTTATGCCACATGGCCCCATCATTTTGAAATATTCCCAAAATCTGACTGATTAAATAAGGCACTGGTCCCACCGCTGACGATGAGTGAGAAGCGATTAGAGCTATAAACTAGAAACGAGTTGGCGAGCGAGAAGCGGGTGTGTAGTATAGGTTTTTCGCCCGGCTATAAGCGAGTGTTCGAGTGCGACGGGCGATTACTAGCACCACTGAACTCAGATCCACGCTGTAAAATGACCGCGGCAAGCGAGCACCTCTGAGCGAGTTTTATCTTTGATAGCTTTTATCGCAGTAAAGAGAGTCATCGTCAATTGTTTTTGTTATGAATATTAAATGAAATAAATAAATGAAATAAATGAACTTTATTCTGCAAGTAGGCCGCAAAGGCACTTTTACAAGTCAAAAACTACTAGCGTTTCTCAAGAGACCACTGCCGAGAAGAAACGCCGAAAGAAACTCGACAGTCAGTCATTTTCTCCAAAATATGCTTATTACAATGATACTACTTAACCTACTTAAGTAAATGTAAATGGTACACAACAAAAGAGAATTGAAAGAAAAACGAGGAAAAAATAACAATAGGTATTTACAAAAAAAACATGTCGAATCGTTTGATATGCTTTCCTGCAAGAAATGAGATACAATGAAAATATTAGACTCTACGCTATTTAGGTATTTGGTATGGGCCATGCATTTCTGTCTGTTAGATAGTCCTCAACCCTATAATAAGCCTTTGACATCAAAGTTTTTTTTAGGTAATTTTTAAGAGCTGGAAAGGGTAAATTCAAAATTTCATCGGGTAACTTATTATAAAAACGAACACATTGACCTACAAAAGACTTGTAAACTTTACGGACACGAAACTTGTGAGTGGCAATTTTATTTTTATTCCGGGTATTAAAATTATGGATATCAGAATTTTTATAGAATGATTCTCGATTCTTAATGACATAAATAATATTCTCATAGATGTATTGGGATGCTACCGTTAAAATGTTAATTTCTTTAAAGAGATCTCTTAGAGTTTCACGTGAGCCCAGGTTATATATGGAGCGAATGGCTCTTTTTTGTAACACAAAAATTGTCTGTATGTCAGCTGCTTTACCCCAAACCAGAATACCATACGACATAACATTATGAAAATAGCTGTGATAAACTAAGCGAGCTGTTTCTACATTGGTCAGTTGTCTGATTTTTCTAATAGCATAAGCGGCTGAACTTAATTTACGTGCCATAATGGCTATATGGGGACTCCATTGTAGATTTTTGTCTAATGTTATACCTAAGAATATTGCTTTATCTACAATTTCTAAACACTCGTTATTTAAAAGAATATTAGTTTCAACCGGTCTAACATTAGGCAAAGAAAATCTGACACATTTAGTTTTCTTAGCATTAAGTAGGAGGTTGTTAACGGTAAACCAATCAAGTACTTTGACCAGTGTGCCATTAACGTTAGAACATTCTATTGTTTTTCGGTCAACCTTAAAGATTAATGATGTATCATCCGCGAATAATACTATGTCACAAAGATCACTTACTATAGACGGCAAGTCATTTATATAAACCAAAAATAAAAATGGACCTAGGATAGAGCCCTGAGGTACTCCTAACGTTACTACAGCTCCACTAGACTGGGTTCCATTTACAACAACTGTTTGAGTTCTATTGCTAAGATATGAGGACATAAGGCTTAACGCATTATCACACAGACCATAATGTTTAAGTTTCAAAATGAGCGTTCCATGATCCACGCAATCGAATGCTTTAGAAAGGTCACAAAAAATACCAATCGCATCACAAGAATTCTCCCAAATATTGTAAATATACTTAATAAGCACAGATGCAGCGTCAGTCGTGGAGCGCCCTTTTGTGAAACCGAACTGATTACTTGTAAGAAGTTTATTTCTATTGAAGTGCATTAGCATATCGTTTAACATTAATTTCTCAAAAACCTTACTTAACACAGGTAGTATAGATATAGGACGAAAGTTGGTTAGGTCGTTCAAATCACCCGATTTAAATAAAGGTACGACTTTACTAAATTTCATAAGATCCGGAAAAATACCCTCTGATATGCAGTTATTGTAAACCAAAGCTAAGTGGGGCGCAATGACATCTATGATATGATTAATAACTTTTACTGATGTTCCCCATAAATCCTCCGTTTTCTTTAAATTGAGCGATTTAAAAGTTTTAATAACTTTGATTGAATCTACTTGACTAAAATTAAACGTTACATTACATTTACTAGTGTTAGCACAAAGTAAAGCGTTAGCTTGGGTTTCAGATGACGGAAGACATTTCGTAGTACTACTTGCTATATTCGAAAAATAATTCTCGAATGCCAAGGCAACATCATTATTCGACATGACCTGTTGGTCTTCTTTGAGGATGTTGACTTGACAACAGGATATTGAATTTTATTGTAAACTTAGGCTATAATTTAGTGTAAGTTTTGCATGCCATATTGTGGCGGAACATACATCATGTAATTTCATTACCACTGACATGTTAATTGTATCAACTTTGTGTATGTTTTAGCAAAATAAATGATTGATTGATTGATTGATCGCGGCAGCGATCAACTATAAATATAAATGTTTCGTGTTGGTAAACACGGAATTCAAATCATTAGTTTCGTGAGCTAGAAAATAATCGTTAGCTAATTGCTTTCTCGCCCTTAGTGGGACTAGTATTAGGTACTCCATATAATTAACGAACTTGTTCGCAAAATTTCACGAGAATCAGTTGTGAAATGCAACCAGTAGAGGAGAGCAGCCGGATGGACAGACAATAATTTCCTTCGCTTCTTAATTGTGGGGCTATATCTCTGTGTTATAAGACATCAGATAATTTAGTAACATGTCGTTACATAATCATATAACCTTCTTTAAAAGTTGTAATTATTATGGTGAAAGAACACTGCGCTATTTAACTTCTCGAATTTTTAATAACATAAATTTTCTGTCTGAAAATGATATTATAAGTAAAGCAGTCTTTAAAAAGAGATTAAAAAATACATTATTAGAATTATACAGTAGCAAAAATATTTAAAGTTCCCAACGTCTTGTAACTTGCATGCCCTCTTAAATTCATTAGTAGTATCTAATAAAATAGAATAAGATAACTCACATTTGTAAACAACAATTACCTTATGTTAAAAAGTAAACTGAGCGCGACGCGCCAAACAAACTGTTCGCTACAGTTTGGCGCATTTTGTGAACTGTGTTATGTAAATGTTTTTACATGAATAAACGATTTCTATCTATCTATCTAATGTTGTAATTAGTTTTATTCGTATTTAAAACACTTCATGGATGGCCCTGGTCCCACCGCCGGCGAGCAGCGAGTCTCATAGTAATTCTACTAGTAATCTCGCTCAAGCGAGTAGAATTACTATGAGATTACTCGCTACTCGCCGGCGGTGGGACCAGTGCTTTAATTATTAAATTTCTGATTGGCACGTAAATTAAACTCAGTTCAACTTCATTCACTTTATTTAAGTCTCGCATCTGACGTCCGATAAATTTACAAGTACTTAAGATATTGCTTTAATTGCTTATTTAATTTAGACTATTTATTTTTAAGTTTTTAAGCCGTTTATTATTTTGTAGTATAGAATTTATATCCATCCATATTTCATATTGTTTAACTAAATAATAATACAATACAATGCAAATGGTTTATTCGTCGATCATAGGTGTACACAACTTGATATTGCATAAGGTGGTAAAATCGATATTGTTTCACTATGTCGTACCCGTAGGCATACGAAGATTTACTTGCAGTCAATCACTACATGCACTTAATTAAAGTTTATGTCGGTCTTAAAATATAGTTAGGTAAGAATGTCAAGTTACTAGTTCATAGAATTTTAATACATTATAATTTGAATAAAATAAGGGGTAAAGGTATGTCAATTATAATAAAAATCTAATAATTATTATTCCAAATTTTCCGACAGAAATTCATAACAGGAGTAGTAAGCCTTTTTGGTCAAATATTCTTTCAAATAAAAATATTGTCTGCGAAAAAATCTACCCAATATTAAAAAACCGGCCAAGTGCGTGTCGGACCACGCACAATGAAGGGTTCCGTACCAACACCTATTAGTCCACATTTAAAATCACTATCCAATACATTGAATGTGAAAAAGTCGTATCTTCATAGGGAACTCACGGCACTTACGACCTTTTGTTTGGGCAAGACAGTTTTTAAGCGAAAACTCAAAAACCGTAAAACCTATATTGTTCAAACAAAAAATCATTGAAAATATTTATTAATGCACACCACCTCAATTTTTTTCAGAATTTTATACTCTATAGTTTGGAAATTAGATGGGGGGGGGGGCACTTTCTATGATTTTGACAGCTAATATGTCACCAACGGTTGACTTAAATGGACAAGTTTATTAGAAACCTCCATATCATTTTTAAAGGACTATCTATCGATACCCCACACGAATATGTGCGTTGAAATTTTTTTTTCATCCACCGGTTACATGTATCGAGTGCCTCCCTAATTTAATATTTTTTTGTAATTTCACATCACTTTTATGTAGCGGTTCATAGAATACACCTTCCTACCAAATTTCATAATTGTAGTGCTTATAGTATCCGAGTAAATCGGCTGTGACATACGGACGGACGGACGGACGGTCAGACATGACGAATCTATAAGGGTTTCGTTTTTGCCATTTTGGCTACGGAACACTAAAAAGGTAGTAGCTAAATTGGTTGTCAAATATGTAAGTATACATATGCCAAACTGATCTTATATATATATATGTGTAAGTAAGGAAATACACGTAGAATTAAAAATTTTCACATACGAGTGTTACCTAACAGTAAACCAAGACAAATAAGTAATAGTATCTAGAAGCAAAAACATCATCATCATCATCATCATCAGCCTGTGTCAGTCCACTGCTGGACATAGGCCTCTCCCATGGCAGGCCACTGAGCTTGGTCTTCAGCTCTTCTCCTCCAATCCCTGCCCACTGCCTTACGAATATCATCGCCCCACCTAGTTACAGGCGTCCTACACTACGTTTGCCGACACGCGGTCTCCACTCAAGAACGTAGCACAAACATATTGTGGCATTTTCGATCATTTTATAACCTAAAAGAAGCCACGACTATAAACTACAGATAAAGAGGATTTCGAGTTGCTGATTTAATGAGCTGAAAATTTGGCACGTTTCTCTTGGGATGAAATATTACATGTGATTTGCTACGTCCACCTTTATGTTCAAATAGGTCACGTATATATAATGGGGCTAGTTTCCAGCCGGAGATTTGCTGTCGTGGAATTCATATGTTAGTATAAAAAATATGAGGGACCCTCGGGGATCCTATCCTTTTGAAACGTGAGTACAAAATGTCATGTTTAATCTTCCAGAAGTTAAATTTGCAACCTGCCCCGGCTTCGCACGGGTGCACTATTTAATGGATGTTATTATACATATAATTAAACGTTTCTCTTCAATCATTCTATCTATTAAAAAAAACCGCATCAAACTCCGTTGCATAGTTTTAAAGATTTAAGCATACATAGGGATATAGGGATATAGGGACAGAGAAAGCGACTTTGTTTTATACTATGTAGTGATATGCCAGCACATAAAATTGAACGAAGAACGGCTAGAGGTACACCCAGACTGACATACTTTAACCAAGTGATGGAGGAAATTGGTGCAGCGTCGTATCAGGTGATTAAAAGAATGGCAGAGAACTGGGAAGTCTTGCTGCTATTGATACTGAGTTGACTGATGATGATGATAATGGAAGCGTTATAAATTGATATTTCTTTTACACAAAGACAATGGCCACGATGGCTAACAATATTATGGCCTACGTGTTTTTTTTTAAATATATTTATCAAAAAAGTAGATAACAGTTACAACATTTTAATTACTCGCCAAACTGCCATAACAGTTTGTTGGTGAGATCGCACTCATTTTACTAATAACTTAAACACTAAATATGACAATGCCTAAACATTCAACTGTCATATTATTTTAAGTTTTTATAACAATAAACATTAGAATTACGATTTGAAACGGGATATTTACCATGTAAATACAAATATACATGGTAAATATCCCGTTTCAAATCGTAATTCTAATGTAAATGACCATGTAAGCTTGAAATCTTATAACAATAAACATTACAGACCTATAACAATTGAAACAGTTTTTGGTAATCATTACTGTACTGTGGCCAAAAATGTCTTTTTTAAACGACTTTTTAGTTCAATTATGCTGCACTCTTTGTCCTCTCTTAATAAATCAGTTTCGTTACATATTTTTGGTACCATAAATATATTAGTTCTTTTGCTTTTTTCAAGAAACACAAGCGCCTTCATCATATGAATCCGTTAGGAAGGCTGTCGACTACGTTAGCATCCTTCTCCCTCTGTCGTAATTCGGCGATCATTGATTAGGGGCCGCATGTTCTGGCGTCCTGGGCACACACTCACGGACCCGCAGGCGAATCACGTAACTTTATGTACTAACGGTAGATAGATTTTACTGTCAATTTTGAAGTATAAATGTATGAGCTGACAGTTGAAATTTGACATTAAAATCTATCTAACGGTAGTACAAAAGTTACGTGATTACCCCGAATCACAGAGGCTTTCGAAAAATGGAACGCTGCGCTTATGGCGTCCAACTTAGACACGACGCGTACACGTATAGGCATTCCTGCCGAAGCGACGTCCACCGCACGATCGCGACAACACTGACACATAGTCCATATTCGTCCCGGTACCGCCGCATACCGGGTAAAGTCAATCCGACCCAGGTCGGGCCTAGCTGAGTTTCTTGCTGGACTCTCCTCCAGCGACAACACTCCCAAAACCACCCGCGTGGTCGTGTGGGAGGTTTCCCTAGATTTTCCCCAGGCGACTCTCCTACCGCGCACTCCTACTGCTTTATTGCGCCCGGCATATAAAGCCACAGTCAGGTAAAAAACGAAAAAAGAAACGAGCACCTTTATGGGGACAGATATGCGTCCGCGCATCAGTCGCTTTCGTAACTTGTGACTAACTCAGGGATCGGATACCAGTATTTTCTCCATAGAAAAATACCGGTATTATTACGGTCACCGGTTCATTATTTCGTTTTTAATGGGACAATCTAATAATAGGTACGACGTTGTTACCTAAATACATGATTCAGCCCTACGTAAAGAGCAAAAAATAATCCAAAATATTGGGCTAATTCAGGGTTTTTTAAAAATACCGGTATCGGTCCCTGGACTAACTGCGTGAAGTATCCTGATATTGTCAACCGGGGTTACTTTCAAATTGAGGGGCGACTTTATAAATACAGTTTTTATACCGTGTTTCAGTTATTATTTGGTTAACATGGGTTCAGGTAAAAAACTTGGTCAATTTCCTACCTTTTTTTATTTACTTAACTGAATCAAGCTAGAAAAGCTTGGTGATGATTATACAGGATGTCTCACGGCTATGCCACATGGAGGGAAGGTACCTTGACTATGTCTTCTTTCAGTAAAATGCTCCATTTACAATATTCAAGGTACTTTCCCTCCATGTGGCATAGCCGTGGGACACCCTGTATAAGTGTTTTCAATAAATAATAATAAATAAATAAATAAATATTTGTGGACAATCTTACACAAATCAACCTGGTCCCAAACTAAGCAAAGCTTGTACTATGGGTACTAGGCGACGATATACATACTTATATAGATAAATATATACTTAAATACATAGAAAACATCCAAGACTCAGGAACAAATATTCATGTTCATCACACAAATACATGGCCTGACCGGGATTCGAACCCGGGACCTCCAGCTTCGAAGGCAGGGTCACTACCAACTAGGCTAAAGCGGGCGTCAAATCAATCAAAGTGGCCATCTTTTTTAAATTCACTCTAGTTTGCGGTACCAATAGGAGTCTAGAAACAGAGAACATTGGGACTCTAAGCTACTCGCAAGACACTCGGCTTTCTAGTGAGAAACTCCTGGAGGATAGTGATCCTCGAAAGCAGGGGTAGGTTGATCCAGACGATCCACGGGGGTAGTCCAAGAGTCATCTGATTTGAGAGATCTCGCTAGTTTATATGCGACAGGAGTTGGCAACATTTTGTAAAATGTTCCAAATGTATTTTTTTACGCAAGAGTCTTTTTTAAACAGTATAAAAAGGAAGTGATGTTGGGAATCGCAATTTAATACCAATTATTGCCTTAAGGCGCCGTAGGTTCAACGAAAAATATCATGTCAGGGGGTGAGGTAACCAGCCGCGCGGGGAGCGCCCCTCTCCCCGCGCTTACAGTGAGAATACACAGTAAACTCACTAAGCAGTACTGCAACGAAGTGGGAAATAAATTGACTAATGCAGGCTGGCGATTCTGCGTGTTAATGCAAAAATATAGTATTAGTGTCATACCTTTTATGGAATATTAAGTATGCCTCATGTCATTTTAATCACATGCATAAATACCCTGTCCGTCTAGGACTGAGAAAATACTATCAATCGCATTTGAATATTTTTAAACAACTTCAAGTTAGTAAAATAAAAGAAATATATTTACCCGATTACACTCATCGGGATATCAGTTTGAGAGTAAATAAAATATTGACACTATTGTTTCCCTATAAAAAGAGATTTCCCTATAGAGAAATATAGATAAATTACGCCAAAAATATCCCGAAGAATCAAGCTACATGTTGGTGATTATTAAGCCGTTTTCGAGTTCCTTTTACTGGCGAAAAAAGTAACTCAAAAGAATAAATAATTACGTAATTATAAGTCTTCAAAGTTTTAACCATGAAGTTTAAAATTCTGAAAAAAATTGAGGTGGTGTGCATTAATAAATACTTTCAACGATTTTTGGTTTGGACAAGACAGGTTTTACGATTTTTGAGTTTTCGCTGAAAAACTGTCTTGCCCAAACAAAAGGTCTTAAGTGCCGTGAGTTCCATGAAGATACGACCTTTTTAAATTCAATGTATTGGATAGTGGTTTTAAATGTGGACTAGTAGGTGTTGGTTTACTAGGCTAACCGAACCCTTCATTGTGCGTGATCCGACACGCACTAGGCCGGTATTTCTTTGAGATAATTTCAATGGAATTTTCACCATTTGAGATATATATTTTTTTTGGTTTCTTTTGGAGTAGTCAAATTTTGAGTCAATAACAAAAAACTGTAGGGTGGGGAGTAAATTGAACAGTCCAGCTTAAATTTTATGACGGCGGCAAACAAGCATACCTACGACCTGCCTGATGGTAAGCAGACACCGTAAACTACGGACCCTTGCGTAGTTTGGCTTATAGCTTTAATTGATACTAAAGCATGTATGTAAGTGTATGAGCATTACGAGGCATCAATTTAGATAAAGATAAAGATAAAGATAAATTTATTGTCAGAAACTGTGTAGGTACAATTAGGTCGAATGTCAAAGTATAGAAAGTCCAACAGTTTGCCCGTTTCGGGCGTACAATAATAAATTAACATTAAATACAATCTTAAACATTAAAACATCTAAAATATTCATTAAAATTATAAAAACATTTCATTGACAGCCACTCCTTGAGCTTCCTTTTAAACCTATTCCCATCCTGTGACTTAATATGTTCAGGCAAGTGATTAAATATTTTAATTCCGTAGACATATGCACTCTTGCTTAGTATAAAGCTAGAAGGTCTTACAGTACATACATCATATTTGTATTGTGACCGGATGTTTATTTTAGAGTCACTTTTTTTGATAAAAATATCATTTCGATCCTTAATAAATAAACAAATTTGAAATATATATATACATGTCAGAGTTAATATTTCATTATCCTTGAACACGTCTCTTAAGGATTCCATATTTCTAAGCTTAAATATAATTCGCAGACATTTTTTCTGAAGAAGGAATGTAGATTCTATGTTAACCGAATTACCCCAAAATATTAGGCCATACGTAAGGAGAGGGTAAACATTTCCATAGTACGCCTTCATTGCAACATCGATTGAAGTGACGTTAGTAAGTATAGATAGTGCATAACAGGTTTTGGACAATTTTTTATTTATTTTATCGATGTGAGACTTCCAGTTAAAGTTGCTATCTATTGTGACTCCTAAGAAATTTGTATTATTTACTTGTTCAATTTGTTTACTATCTATAACTACATTCAATTTTTGCCGTATCTGTTTGTAATTTGTAAATTGTATAAATTTAGTCTTGTCCAAATTCACACTTAAATTTAACGTTGACAACCAATTTATTACAATTCTCATGGTTTTTTGTAATTCGTTAGTAATATCGGAGCCTTTCTCTTCAGTCACAAAAATAGTGGCGTCATCGGCGAACATAACACACAAGTGGTTAACAACTTGAGGGAACTCATTCACATATATCAAGAACAATAATGGGCCCAAGACACTGCCTTGAGGTACCCCTTGAAGATTTATGTTAAATTTTGATTGAACTCTTTTTATTGTTTTTGTAGTCGTGTCATATGTGTCTATTATCGTAGCTTGAGTTCTATTAGTGAGGTAAGTCTGTAGTAATTTCAAGGCTACTCCGCGAATCCCGACACTTTCCAGTTGATTGAGCAGAATGTTGTGTGACACACAGTCAAATGCCTTTGACAAATCTATGAATAGTCCAATAGAAGTTTTGTTCTTATCCATGTTTGTCCAAATTTGATGTAAAATTTTGAATATAGCTAATGTCGTGTTTTTTCCCTTTTGAAAACCATACTGATTTACATTGAGTATTTTATATTTGTCAAAAAACGATATCATGCGATTTAAAATTACTTTTTCAAATATTTTTGAGAAATTTGGTAACAATGCAATGGGTCTATAATTATTAATGTCCTGTTTTGACCCTCTCTTATGTAAGGGCTTTATTAACGCCTGTTTTAAGTCGTCGGGAAAGATTCCATTTTCCAAAGTTAAATTAATAATATGCGTTAAAGGCCCTGCTATGTGCTCAATACTAGATTTTATTAACGACATTGGTATTTGATCGTGACCAGAGCTTTTCTTATTTTTTAATGCTTTAACGATTTTAAGCAGCTCTTCAGTGGTCACCGGTGTCAAATAAATGCTAGTTAAGATAGGTTGGGTAATCGATTTATATGGAGAGGCGTTTACTGTACGACTAGTATTTAACTTTATAAAGAAGTCATTCATGGCATTTGCAATGTCAAGAGTATTATCTATAATACTATTATCTATGTATATTAATTCTACTGTATCTTTTATCGCATTTGTTTGTGTTGTGTTTTGCTTTATTACTTGCCATGTAGCTTTAGACTTGTTAGTACTCTGATTAATGAAGTTTGTGTTTGTGTTGCGTTTTGATTGCTTTGTCACTAATTTCATGATTCGGCAGTATTTTTTGTACTCATTTTTAACTATTGCATTGCTTGATTTTAGAGATTGTAAATATAATTGTCTTTTCCGCTTACTAGCTATTACAATCCCTTTAGTCTTCCAGTTTGGCACCTTTCTATGTGTTACTTTAATTTTATTTATCGGTACGCAAAGGTCAAAAATAAGCTTGTAAGTATCAATAAAAAGTTTATAAGCTTGATTTGGATCTCTTAAGGAGTAGATATCTGAAAAGCTGATTTTTGAGATATATTTCAAGAAGATGTCCAAATACTTGTCAGGATTTCGGTTGTATATGTACCAATACTGCTCTCTGAAGCTCTTGTTGGTTGGAATTGAAATAGTTTGACATGTGTGATCGGACAGGCCGAGGTCCAATACTTCAGCCTGACAGTGCGCTGCATTTGTAAATATGTTGTCTATGCATGTCAAGGAATGTGCTGTTATTCTTGTCGGTACTGATATTTTTGGGTGAAGTTTGTACATACGGAAGGTGTTTAGGAATAGTTCACTTTTACTGTTTTTTTCAAGAATATTTACATTAAAATCACCCAAAATAAACATTTTTTTATAGCTGTTTCTTTGCCTTGTTACTAGTTTATTTAGTAGGAATTCTAAATTTACAAGAAAAATGTCCAGATTACTATTTGGTGTTCTATATACGCATATTATCAGGTAGTTAAGTCCACACACTATAGCACCACAACACTCGAAGTAGTTTTCTATCGATGTCTTAGCAATCCATCCCAGTTCACGGCATTCAACTGAGTGCTTTGCATATATTGCAACACCACCCCGTTTCTTCCGCTTGCGACAAAAGTGTGCAACATTTTTATATCCCTCAATCTGTAATATTTCAACTTCCTCCTCTTTTAAAAATGTTTATAAAATAAAAGTTGGCAAGAGAAGAGATCATTGTGTATTTTCTGGGCACGTTTTAATTAAACGATGTGGACGGACTATGCGGATTGTTTAGAAGATACTCCTCTTATCGGCATACCTCTCGCTTGCCGCGAGTTTACCAATTCAGGCAATAAATTATCCATGTAAAAATCTATCAGCTTCTTCTCCATCTTGGACCTCTAAAACTGATCATCTCGTTTAATGTAAAGAACTTCCAGGGGTTGTCTTTCACCTCCCCATATTGCAAAAATACACCTTTGCCTACCCGATATGTGTAACTGGCCTTGTGCTTGGTAGTACCAGCTGCTGTTAGTATTAACGTAGTCATCCCAGATTTCTTGTTATATTTTAAAATCTGGATTTTGTTTTCTTTTACGGCATCTACCGTACCGTATTTGGAGCCAGGACCGTCAGCTTTGTAAGCAGAGACACTTCGTTAAACTTGAAGTAAAATAAGTTTCTGTGAGAAAATTCATTTTTGGTACAAGCTTTTATTGCCGACTGTACTTTTTTTTCACAGTCATCATTACTCGTAGAGACGGTTTCAATGAGCCCAAACACGACGAGTTTATCTTGTGCAGTTTAGGAGTTGCTATGGCCACCTTCTGTCTCCATCATCAGATCAGCTCGGTACTACCATAATATTGCATTGTTAGTGAATTTACATAAGTATGCCAAATTTAGGCTCAATCGGATACCGGCAAGTGGTTGAAAAAGAATTGCAAATTTTTTACATACTAATAGTGCAAATTAAACAAATACTTGTAATATATAAATTTATCGATTCACACTAGTCTTACTTTTATACTATAATTGTACTTCTACTAGGCCTGGGTTGGGCGGTTGCGCAGTACACAACTCGCCTTCTAAAGAGTGAAAAGGTATAAGTACTACTGTATGTAAGAATTTCTACTGTGGGTACACGTATTTAGTACTTACCGTATTGCATTCGTTCTTCTAGCATTCGCTCTGCATGTAATTAAACGCTTAAGCCGACTACGCTTTATTTTATTCCTCTTGTTACCCATATTTATGCGAAAATTGTACTTAGTGGCGCGGAGTTGGAGCAGAGTTGAAATGGCACAGGTCCGACCTCGAACGCAGCTCGCTGAGCACTGAGCGGACGTCCGGGTCAGCCGCGCACGAGCGGCTTCGCGGAAAATAGTATATTTGAATTATTGTTTTTTATTCAAGAAAAAGTAATCGCTTAATGTCATGAAGTACAACATTACGAATTTATTGATATAATTTTCATGTAAATAGCTAATGTGCAAAAATAGTTACAAATTTTTAAAGGTTTGCTTTAGACGCAAGTTTGCGATTTTTTTCTATCGAGCGAAAGTTGGTTAATCATGTTTTGAATCGCTTTTGGCACTACAGGAAGGACTCAAAATTGTTGTGCATATTTTTTTGAAACCATAGCATCATTTACAAACGCGTTATGAATTTTCAAAATCTCTGTTACGTGAACTCACGGCGCCTTAAGCGCTTCATTCAGGTCTACACTTCCCCAGTTGGGTTTCTCTTAAGAGCGCTTTAATAAAATGTATCAGGTCCACTAGCGCCACTCGTAAATAATTGTAATTATTTAAATTTAACGATATATAACTAAAAAAGGGGGCCGCTACGTACTGTAGTTTGTATTTAAGTACTTTTTGAATCCACCAAACTAGTTATTACGTTGCTAGATTCGTCTCTCTATGAGCTCAAAATTAAAACGGCCGTTTTAACTATGGACGCATAGATTGACGAATCCAGCAACGTAATAGCTAGTTTGATGGATTCAAAAAGTACTTAAATACAAACTACAGTACGTAGCGGCCCCCTTTTTTAGTTATATATCGTTAAATTTAAATAATTACAATTATTTACGAGTGGCGCTAGTGGACCTGTTACATTTTATTAAAGCGCTCTTAAATTAAATAATTAAATATGAGAAGCATTCTACTTTTTCATGATCAGTTTTTTATTACAAAAAAATGATATGTATTGAATTAGTGTACAAAAATAGGATTTCGAAATAGTACCTGAACCTAATAAAAGGAATTTATAGGTGAAAATACTTAAATATGCTGTAAAAGGTGGGTAACACAGTGGTAAAAACCATTTTTTCATGCAAATTATGAGACATCCAAGGACCACTGAGTTATTCAGTTTATGGATATTAGCTGTGGTTCGCTAATTACCAAAACTATCGGAAATGATACTGCAATTAAACCTCTTTCTAAATAACAATACAAAAAGATTGAAGTGAACGCCAAGTATTCCAAAATCTGCATTTTAAAAAAAGTGTCTGAAAATTATGTACATGAAAAAGTAGAATGGCCCATGAGCGAGATGAAATTCCACTGTGCGCTACATCTCCACAACCAGTTTCCACTCAAATAGATAAACACGCAAGCCAACAAGTATTTAAACCAGAATTCCTAGCCAAATTACTTAAATAACACCCCATAAAATTTTGGAGTAGTTTTACGCAGCTATTAAGCGATAACCCACTAACCTACATTCCATGAAACTCCCATAATACCAAAACAACTATCAATCATTTGCCTATACAGACAAGATTCAATTTACAACAAACGATTTACATACATAGTTGTGCCACAGGGTAACGTTATGGGAACTTGAAGTTAATACGTTGACTATTAAGGTTGGCTTTTGGATGTTATATGAAGCAGTTAATTAAAAATCTGTTGAAGGGGTGAAATGTGATAAAAAATTGCCTGCCCTAATTGTCTGCAAAGGGTAACAGGAAATTAAAGTTGATTATGTTTTTGTATGAAGTTAGGTCGAATGGTGAGTTGACTACAGCCTTCAGCTTAATAAAACAAGACAAGTGGGAGTTAAACTCGCGTGTAGAGGGTTCCGTACCTATTGTAGTATGGGGTTTGGCCGCTTTGATGTTTAGCAGTAACAATAGTTTACTGCGACAGTGAAGTGTATATATAGTTAGGTCTGAGAATCAGAATAAGAATCAGAATATTTATTTTGTTAAACATAGGTAGAAAAAGATGGTACATAGACAGATACGGTTGAGCACTATGTGTTACCCGCAATGCAGGTGTACAAAAATTCAATTCGTGCGGTTATAATAAACATGTCATTCACTAATACAACTATCATTAATTTAATTAATACAACAATAAGCAAATCAAATAAAAATAACTACTACATATTAATACAAAGCTGTGTTAGTAGTATCATTAAAAAAATCATTTATGGTATAGTAACATTTGTCAACAAGGAATACCCACCATCCTGTACTAATAGTACACTATATTACTTTGATTACTATAGACTACATTAAAGCATTTCCTGTAAACTATAATTAGGTATATCCTTCCAAACCACACGCGTGGTCGTGCCGGAGGTTTTCCCCTGGATTTTCTCCAGGCTACTCTCCAACCGCGCACTCCTATCGCTTTATTGGGCCCGGCCTATAAAGCCACAGTCAGGTTCAAAAAAAAAATTTTAAAAAAGGTATATCCTGTTTTTTTTGTCAAAAATTTAGCCCTGTTGTTTGGGAGATAATGGTCAATTCCAAGTTCTTTTTTCCATCGCTGCCGTAAGAGTCAACTACGGGAACAGTATTGAAGTGTCTTATGGACTATGGTATAACAATCTATCACTAATATATTCTTTTGTAATTTAAGATTAATAGTTAAGTAAGTGATTATAGAATTATGTAAAAAAAATTCACTGAAATATTTTTTTTTTTTTTTTACTAAATATCACATTTATCACATTTAGTACCCTGGTGGGTAGCCAGGATATGAGAGGAGGAGAGGAGGAGAGGATTAGTACAGGATGGTTCCTGTACTAATAGTATACTATATTGCTTTGATTACTATTGACCACATTAAAGCATTTCCTGTAAACTATAATTAGGTTTTTTTTGTTTTTCTTTTTCAAAAATTTAACCCTGTTGTTTGGGAGATAATGGTCAATTCCAACTTCTTTTTTCGAGTCTTCTTTATAAGAGTCGACTACGGGAACCGTATTGAAGTCAACACGATGCCACATCTAGTAACCGTATCTCAACGTGCTTTAATTGTTATTATTTGAGTACCGGCACGTTCTATCTGTTGTTTGTTAAATTACCCTTTTTATTTATCTCGCTTGTTTCACATACCAGATTAGTATTAATTAGTCTTAACGTCTCATATAAGTGAATTGTAAATTCTTAATGGGAATAAATAATCTTAAACCTTAAGTGTCTTATGGACTATGGGATAACAACCTATCACTAAATATCACATTTTCTCTATCTTCCTACAATTCCGAAAAATGACATTGAAATTACATTTCTAGCTCTGTTTACCCTTTTTCAGAATACATTCGTTAGCTTTTATAAGGTAAACGTCCAAGTCGTCTCAAATGGTCTCCGTGGATATGTACGCTTTCTCAATCAGACGGTGAGACCCGCTTGTGGGAGGCCGCCTTAACCGATACGCTATCGCACCGAGGACCACTCTCACCAGGCGCGGATACAGGGGGGGGGGGGGGGGGGGGGGCAACAGGGGCAATTGCCCCCCCCTGAAGCCTGTGTCAGGGGAGGGCAATTGCCTATGTCCTGACGTAGGAAATATATTCTGACAATAAAAACAGTTATCAAAAGTCAGTTTTATTTTCGGAAAGTTCGAAAGTGCCCCCTGAACTAAATCCTTGATCCGCGCCTGACTCTCACACAAAACTATCTAGTACTTTTGATTGATTGTTGATAACTTCTTCATTTGATATTGATATTGATGTATTTGTTGATCTTGATAGTCGCTGCTGATATTGATGATACTCGTGTTGAAGTTACACGTCCATGATGGTGTCACAGCACTGGTCACGTTGCGTCGTCACGTGGCGTGTCCCAGATTTTAATTCCACTGTACACTGATCCAAATATTTTCGAGGGACCATTAATATGTACGGGGCAGTCTCGTACACTCTTGAGATAAATAAATAATAATAAATAAATAAATAAATAATAAATAAATATTAGAGGACAATCTTACACAAATCGAGCTAGCCCCACAGTAAGCTCAAGAAGGCTTGTGTTATGGGTAGATATAAATACTTAAATACATAGAAAACATCCATGACTCAGAAACAAATATTCATGCTCATCACACAAATATTTGCCCTGACCGGGATTCGAACCCAGGACCGTCAGCTTCACAGGCAGGTGCACTACCCACTAGGCTAAACCGGTCGTCAAAATAACAAATATGATAATTGATAACACTGCAGTTTTCCACCGAAATAATGATTTATTTATTAGGTAATAAAATGATACAATGTAGGCTTAATGCGAATACACTCCGCGGCGGTCGGACATGTAGGTACTAAAGAAATGAAATTAATGCTAAGTAAAGTACAGGTGAACACAATTAATATGGCGCGCGTCAAAGCTCTTAAGTAGTTGACTGAGAGACTATTATTGCTTAATCCACACGCCTTATTACTTGGGTCGTGCTATAAAAACGCTGACGCGCGGAATGCACACCTTTGTACAGACCGTACAGACACCTTAGTAACTAATAAATGACATCAATTAATCACCTCTGTCACCATGACATAAGAGGGTCATTGTTATTTGTTACAACAAAAGTTGTCCACCCTGTGGTTAATAGTTATCGGCTTATGTACATGTAAGTTATATTTTAATTACATGGATTTATAATTACGGAAACACCGTTTATGCGGGTTACTAGACCAATCCAAAATTAAGCTTTGTGGCACTTAACTTTTAATACTTCCACTGAAAAGACGCGAACCTAAATCTGACAATGACCCATGAATATAAGTGCCAGGTATTGTGTCAGTGTCCAGCACAAACACGTTTACTCTATGTAAATAAAATGAAACAATACTCTCGGTTTATTCTCTAAACTTTTCAAAAACCGCCAAACGGAAAAACAATACTATCGATACTGGCGGATGTGACTCTAATCTCTCATAGAGCCACGAACATTCAGACATGGCTCGAGATTTTAGTTTGGGTGGATCAACTATTCCTTGCGGTCTCCTGTGATGGCATTGTCGGAATGGAATATGAATCCTTTATAAAAAAAAAAATCATTTATATCAGACCAAACTGATCCATATTGTGGTTAGTTAACAATATTACAAACTATGTTAGAGGTACTATAAGAATAATAGAATAAAAATAAAATAAAATAGAACACAAAATGAATGGCAACAAGTTCTGGGTAAGTTAACCGTTGAGAGAGCGAAGATAGTGATAGTGGTAATTTAACAGTCTACTTCGCTCTCCCAATAGCCACCTCCACCCAGAACTTCGCGATCGGGCAGTCGAGTCTCGGCCAACACCCTGAGGAGAGCGTTGCTGCTGCCGCGCACTCGTCTCAGCATGGAGGCGACTCATTTCCGCCTGATGGCAAAAAAATCATCGAGTCGCGCTTCCGCGAACATGCCAGATGCACTGCAGTGCTTCGGCAGCCGCAACAGCATCCTCAAGATGTTATTATATAAAGAAAACATCCCTAAAGCTATGTGAAAAGTGGTCCAAACCATACTCACAAATAATAAGCTGGATCAAAGTCAAAATATCAATCATCAGAGCGGTCTCTATGAGAATTAGAGGAACGAGAAGAAGAATAGAAAGATTTGTATGCGAAGACGGCTGTGGAATACCCATCATAAATAAATAAATATTTTTTGGACAATCTTACACAAATCAACCTAGTCCCAAACTAAGCAAAGCTTGTACCATGGGTACCAAGTGACGATATACATACTTATATAGATAAATAGATACTTAAACACATAGAAAACAACCATGACTCACGAACAAATATTCGTGTTCATCACACAAATACATGCCCTGACCGGGATTCGAACCCGGGACCTCCAGATTCGAAGGCAGGGTCACTACCAACTAGGCTAAAGCAGTCGTCAGCGGTATCATAGAACACTAGATTCCTTTTCTTTTTATGATATATTATTTTATATATACTGTATTATTTAACGTAATAAAGTTCCTCACACTATCCCTTGTTGCTCGTTACCATGGTTACGTCTCCTGACTCACTCTTAAAAACTGCAAAAGAATTTTTTTTTGACGCAATACATTTTTGGCCTTTGTATGGACAGTTGGTTTGGACGACCTGACCCTTAGAAAAAAAAAATTGTGTCAAAAAAAATTCTTCTACTTTTTCCTAATCAGATACCGAATATGCCCCTAAACGGATTGTTATACTCTGTAGGTATAAGGAGTTACAAATGGTTAGTCAAAAATCGCATCTTGTTTTGCCAGTACTGGCGTACAAATATTATTTTACAATCATATTTGAATATTAATAAATAGAAATAATTTAGTATGCTGATTCTTAGTTCTATTGCGTAACCGCCAGGGGCGCTGTACTTTTGCTCATACAAATTTTTACGCAGTCGCTAGCGAGTACGGTCATGTAAACTCATGGTAAAGGCACAGATTGCAATTTGTGTAGAATTTGTTGTACAATTTGTACGAAAACTCAAAATTTCAGATTTTTACGCAGTTGCTAGCGAGTACGGTCATGTAAACTAATGGAAAAAGCCCCAAATTGCAATTTGTGTCGAATTTGTTGTACAATTTGTACGAAAACTCAAAATTTCAGATTTTTACGCAGTCGTTAGCGAGTACGGTCATGTAAACTCATGGTAAAGGCACAGATTGCAATTTGTGTCGAATTTGTACGAAAACTCAAAATTTCAGATTTTTACGCAGTCGCTAGCGAGTACGGTCATGTTTACATGGTAAAGGCACAGATTGCAATTTGTGTCGAATTTGTTGTACAATTTGTACGAAAACTCAAAATTTCAGATTTTTACGCAGTCGCTAGCGAGTACGGTCATGTTTACATGGTAAAGGCACAGATTGCAATTTGTATCGAATTTGTTGTACAATCGCTAGCGAGTACGGTCATGTAAACTCATGGTAAAGGCACAGATTGCAATTTAATAATAATAATAATAATAATAATGATTTATTCAGCAAAATAGTTCATACATGGGTTTGTTAGACAATTATCCATCAGACTCCAAACTAGGCTGAGCCTGTGTCTTGGTAGTCTGCGAGTGCGATTGACAAGATTCACAGTTTAAAAAGTAAAATTAACTTATATGTGCATATTGAAATACTAATATTATTAAATACCATGCTTGCTTTTGAGTGTGTGTGTGTGTGTGTGTGTAGGTGCGTGCGTGTGTCTTAAGAGTTCAGTTTGTTTCAGGTAATTTGATTATGCGGGAGATTGTTGAATTTGTTGTAAAATTTGTACGAAAACTCAAAATTTCAGATTTTTACGCAGTCGCTAGCGAGTACGGTCATGTAAACTCATCGTAAAGGCCCTATCTAACAGTTATTGAGTCTGCGCGCCCATTGTGGTAGCGCCGTTGTTCAAAAGTTTGCTTTGCCGCATTGTCTGTCGTGCCTATACCTGTGTCGTCTCGTTTACAAATGAAAAACTATACAAAGAGATGATCTATAGAATGCTCGTATTAACGGCGGAATGTTTAAGATATTTGTGTTCTTTTTTTATATACAACGCCGGTGTAAGTAGAACAGTGTCTTATAAAGGGTCGGCAACGCGCACGTGACTTCTTTGGAGTTGCGGGCGTCTATAGGCTGCGGTGGCCGGCTCCCATCAGGTGGACCGTACGCCTGTTTGCCACCGGCGTTGTATAAAAAAAAGTTGAAGTTCTGGGGTAACAAAGAAGTATGTGATATTCTTTATTCCCGCAGAACTTTTACAGAATACCATACATGAACCCTGGAAACATTAACACTCCTTTTTCCGGCAGTTATGTAAAAAATAATTCAATCCCTCAAAGGTTAGCTGGAAGAGATCCCTCATAGGGATAAGTTCGCCTTTGTACTCTAATCTTATGTGACATGTATATTGTTTTAACCTGTTATTGTGTACAATAAAGTGCTTACATACATACTTACATAATTAGCATAGCCGCTATTCATAATCTAAAATTAAAGGGTACCTTTACGTGACCAAGTTCTTAAAGGATCGTCTACAAAGAAAACTTGGATATTAGCTGTGGATCGTTAATTAAACCTCTTTTTAAATAACAATACAAAAATATGAAATGAGGGCCAAGTATTCCAAAATCTGCATTTAAAAAAATAGTGTCCGAAAATTATGTACATGAAAAAGTAGAATGGCCCAAATCATCAAACTAAGTTATTTTCAACGAACCGCTCTTGATGAGACGTCGGTTTTCATTTTCCAAAATAAATGATATTCTGTATTTGACGGGGCGCTTGAGTAAAGAAAATTTTGTAAGGTGCAGCGTAGTAATCTAGACTGTGGGAAATTACGACTATACTATCCTCAAACCAAACTGAGGACTGGGGCAATAAAAGTATAAGAATCTTGATATCTCTTTCGCACTCGCGCGTTCTTATGGAGCGCGCTCGTTATCGGCCGGGTCGCCTAGTGCAGGTAGTCATGACATCCGTGTTAAACGTGTCACACACTACGCAGATACGATAATATTTTATCTGCGTATAATAACTTAATGATCTGAAACTATCACACACTACGCAGATACGACAATACATGAGACGATACGTTCAGTCTAAATCCTTCAAACTGTCGATATATGTCGGTGCCCACAGATACTTCACGATAAAATATAAGTTATCTGCGCTGTGTGTGTTAGCTGTTAGCTCATTGAATTGTATAGGGAGCGATATTGACAGATATGCATTCGGATACAGATATCTTATCGTATCTGCTTAGTGTGTGACACGCTTTAAAGGAGTGTCGATATAATAAAGAAGGAAACAAAGTAATAAGATAAAATA
This sequence comes from Epiblema foenella, assembly GCA_963556455.1. Taxonomy (NCBI): domain Eukaryota; kingdom Metazoa; phylum Arthropoda; class Insecta; order Lepidoptera; family Tortricidae; genus Epiblema; species Epiblema foenella. Next base: position 2,490,034 of record OY747118.1, read on the forward strand.
TGTGTATAATATTATTAAATAAATACATTGTTAAGTATACACAGCTTTAAAATAAAAGTAATAATACAATAGTGATTAAATACAAATAAATAAGTACATACAATAATGAATAAATACATTGGTGTTTTGGCCCGCAGGTATCTAAAATACTAATAAAATCATGTTATCCTTTAATCACTTTAGTGATATTATCAAGAGTATTCCAGTGTTCCAAACCACACGCGTGGTCGTGCCGGAGGTTTTCCCCTGGATTTTCCCCAGGCTACTCTCCAACCGCGCACTCCTATCGCTTTATTGGGCCCGGCTTATAAAGCCACAGTCAGGTTAAAAAAAAAGGCAGTTTTTTATCAATCACGTTCTGCGATAAAGTCTCAAATAATCTCAATGAATATTAAAACCGTTATTTCACGCTAACATTATATTTTGTAGCCAAAAATAAGAAAATATGTCTTAATTACCCACGATGGAACGTGTTTGTTTGTGTGTGCACATCAATATCTTCAAAACGGCTTGACCGATTTAGAAGCGGTTTTCGGCAATAGATTTGTAGTATAGTCGGGACGAATTTTAGCTAGGTGTTATGATGATAACTCACCAGGGGGCCCGGAGTAAACATTTTTCACCGCACATCCGTCGTGGGGTTTTCAAAATTTTTTATTTTGTTTTTTATTTGTATATGTAATTTTAAATGATGAGGCATCGCTTATTTTCTAAATTACGTTTCGTTTTTATTCACCTCAAAGTTGTATAATAAAAAACTCAACAAGGCTAAGACTGTAAGAAAACGGTTTTGGTTTTAAAAAAGCAATTTGTCATAGTCACCAACTATCACTTACACTGATCTTTCGTGGGCATAATGCGAATACAATGTGTTTGTGTTTACGACTACCGCTTCTTTGTTTACTTAATTTGTAATCTTAAAAAACAAGATCATAGTATTTTTTTTATACAACGCCGGTGGCAAACAAGCGTACGGTCCACCTGATGGTAAGCGCCGCCGCAGCCTATAGGCGCCCGCAACTCCAAAGGAGTCACGTACGCGTTGCCGACCCTTTATTTATTTATTTAGAAATGCATGAGCTCATTCGTAACATTGTAATGACAAATAATGTATAAGTAATGGTACCATTTAATTTATAAATTTGTAAGCAATAACATAATCTTTAATATATAGGTACATATTTTTTAATTTATAATAGCAATTTAATGTATTGATAAATAGTGTAGTGTTAATTTAAAAAATATAGATCAATAATAACTTTAATCATTATTGTTAAAGTTAATTTTTGAATTTAGTATTTGCATGCTGCTATAGGCTAAACATGTGAAACTACTTATACTTATTACCTATGTCAACTTCAATTTACCATGTTTACGCAAATAAATCATTCATTCATTCAATACATACTTATATAGATAAATAGATACTTAAATACATAGAAACATCCAAGACTCAGGAACAAATATTCGTGTTCATCACACAAATAAATGCCCTGACCGGGATTCGAACCCGGGACCTCCAGCTTCGAAGGCAGGGTCACTACCAACTAGGCTAAAGCGGTCGTCTCGTAAAATGGAGGCAAAACTCTCGAGTTGTCTCGAGTTCGAGAAGTCTCGAGCAGAAATCCTAATTTAGACCCATGTCATATAATCTATTATTTGTTAAGTATTCTTGTATATAGTCGCCTACTACCCATAGTACAAGTATTGTTTAGTTGCGACCAGGTAAATTTGTGTATGATTGCCCATAAATATTTATTTACTAGCAGCGCCCTGCGGTGTTACCTGCAGATAAAAGGTAGCCTATGTCCTATTCTGATGTCTAAGCTACAATATTGGAGAGTTTCATAGAGATCCGTTCAGTAGTTTTAGAGATTAAGCGGAACGTATATCCATCCGCACAAACTTTCACGTTTATAATATTACTAGCGACCCGCCCCGGCTTCGCACGGGTGCACTATTTAATGGATGTTATTATACATATAAACCTTCCTCTTCAATCACTCTATCTATTAAAAAAAACCGCATCAAACTCCGTTGCGTAGTTTTAAAGATTTAAGCATACATAGGGATATAGGGACAGAGAAAGCGACTTTGTTTTATACTATGTAGTGATTAGGATAGGGTTATAGGATAACTCTCGACGCAAAATTTAAGAGTACTTAGTTTATCTATCCGCAGCAGCGTAGCTAACAGATAAATCGATTTAAGTGTAACATATACCCCTCGTTTGGAAGGTAGCATGTATACTACCTTATCTCTTCTGTTTACGCAAAAATGTTTGCCCGATAATCGAGCTGCTCCAAAAAGCTCCCTAATGGAACCTTAATGGCTGCCGGGAGTTTTATAACACAAATTTGCTCTAAAGGTTATCTTTCAGGAATAGTGTTACGCCTAAAATCTTAAGACGAATTTTGTTTACGGTTTTGAGTTGTCATCAGAGTCCCATTCATTTATTACTTTGACATTAGGAGAATTTGCTATAGAAAAATATATCCTGATTACTGCGTTAAAAAAATAATAATAAAAAAAGAGATTTATTTAGATTCAGATTCAGATTCTTTATTGGTAAAAATAAAAACATTTACAAGTCATGAACAGACACACAAGTATTTAAAAATATCTTAGTAAGTACGCATATGTTACAGTCAGTGATTTCTTTGCAGAAATTCGTTTACATTATAACATGCCAGTTCGGTGAGCATATTTTTTAATTTCTTTACAAAATTTGTATCGCTTGTATTCGCTTTAATTTTCTTTTTTTTGTCGCCAGAAAGAATTTACACAAAATAAAAGCAACAAATAAAAAGAAACAGAAATTAATAATAGAGGTAGGTACATTAGAATAAATTAAAAGTAATAGCGACAATAGGCTCGGGCTCAGCATATGCTGCGAGCCTGGACGGCTGTACAGCGCTGTTTTTCAGCCCGCACCTACTTCACAGCTCAAGAATATATGTGTAATAGCAAGTTATGGGAAACATTCGCTTCTGTTTTGTTTGTTTTTAATATGTTTTCATGTGAAAAGGGGTGGATCAACTACTCTTTGTTGCTCGTCCCTGAGTCACTCTTTAAAACTGTGATTTTATAGGGTTTAAATCTACCAAACATGAGTTTTAGCGATGAGTACCTATAAATCCATTTCGACGGGTCATCTCTTGACCGTGTTTGAAGTCCATATTACAAACATTTTTCTAAGAAACTCGGTTACTGTTGTCTCCTCGCTGACGGGACAGAATAACAACAAGAAAAGTTAATTGTCCCAAATATTTCAAATACAATGTATATTGTTTATTGCGTAAATGAACTGAACTGAATTTAGTTATTCACGCAAATTACAATATCAAATGCATGTCAAAATTCAAATCATGATCGGCAATAATACTGAGATAATGTATTGAACATATTCCCCCTATAAGGTTTGTCATAATATTACACAAAATTATAGTATACAAATGGGATTAAATAAAACAGTGTCAATACAAATAAATAGTAGTTACAGATGTTTATTATAAGAAAAGTTGAAAAACAGATAGGTACTTAAAAGAGTCAGGAGCAAAAAACAGGCAGCATTCTCGCCCTGAACTGCGATTGCGATTCTTAGCGCGAGAAAGCTGCCTGCGCGAGAGTCGCCTGTTGCCTCTTTTGTTCTTTGCTGAGCTCCTTGCGGAGCTCCAGCGCACCTTTACCCCAAGGACTTAGTGTCTCGAAGCCGAACGCAAAGAATTGATATTGGGCGCCGAGACAGTTTTTTTTTTGATCCTGACTGTGGCTTTATAGGCCGGGCCCAATAAAGCGATAGGAGTGCGCGGTTGGAGAGTAGCCAGGGGAAAACCTCCGGCACGACCACGCGTGTAGTTTGGAACACTGGAATACCCTAAGAGTTTGCGCTCCAGTGAGATTGGTTGAGCGGTTTAAACCGAATCTGAGGTGTGAGTGGAATCGAGCTACTGGGAGTTTTGTCGGAGTACTGGGACCGAGACAGCTGTATTTTGAGACTTTGAGGCGTACACATGTCAATACATTTTAAATCATCATCAACCTCCATACCTTGTTTTTTTTTAAGATTAGTAATTAGGTTAACAGGCAGTGGTCGTAAACACACACACACACATTTAATTCGCATTATTCGAAAGATCAGTTTAAGTGACAGTTAGTGACTATGACAAATTACTTTTTAAACCCCGAACTGACTTATTACAATCTCTGCCTCTTTGGGTTTTTTAATTATAACTTTTAGATGAATGAAACGAAACGTAATTTTAAAAAATATTGTCGTTATATTAATTAGATACATATATAATAATAATTATATATTTTTTTAACCTGACTGTGGCTTTATAGGCCGGGCCCAATAGAGCGATAGGAGTGCGCGGTTGGAGAGTAGCCTGAGGAAAATCCAGGGGAAAACCTCCGACACGACCACGCGTGTGGTTTGAAACACTGGAATACTCTAAGAGTTTGCGCTCCAGTGAGATTGGTTGAGCGGTTTTAACCAAATCAGTGCCTTTACCATGAGTTTACATGACCGTACTCGCTAGCGACTGCGTAAAAATTTGTGTGGGCAAAAGTACAACGCCTTTAGCGGTTACGCAATAGAACTAAGAATGGGTATACTAAATCGTTTACGCAGTCGCTAGCGAGTACGGTCATGCAAACTCATGGTAAAGGCACTGAGGTGTGAGTGGAATCGAGCTACTGGGACTTATATCGCTGGTTCACTAAACCTAGCCTAGCTGAGAAGAGTCCAGAAAGAAACTCAGCTAGGCCCGACCTGGGTCGGACGTCGCCATATTATTTAGAAATATATATAAGTGAACGTAAATTAAGACATATACAGTGGATCCGGATAAAGCGACAGTCAGGGGACCAGTGATATTACGTCGGACTAACAGGACGTCGCACAAACGGACTGATATACTTTAAAAATGTTTGTTTTTTTTTTGAACCTGACTGTGGCTTTATAGGCCGGGCCCAATAAAGCGATAGGAGTGCGCGGTTGGAGAGTAGCCTGGGGAAAATCCAGGGGAAAACCTCCGGCACGACCACGCGTGTGGTTTGGAACACTGGAATACTCTAAGAGTTTGCGCTCCAGTGAGATTGGTTGGTATGAAATCTAATGTGTGGTGATTTCAAAGTCGTTAAAAGCGGTAAAATGTTATATGCGGAGTCGTTATAAGCGGATTCTACTGTATTCTTGTTTTTGAATAACGTGTATAATTTAAGCATGAAATAACTTCTTTAATATTCATTGACATTTATTTGACACTTTTACCGGAACGTGGCTTATAAATTATGGAACCTCTGCGAATATTACCCTTCGTGAATAGTAATTCAGATTCAGATCTTTCATAGATGTAAATTACAATACAAATTTACATTCATGTCAAAAGTATAAGAATTCACATCATGATCGTCAATTAAGATTAAATAATAATAATACTATATAATATAACTCCCAATAAGGATCGATACAAAATTGTAGCATGCAAATGGAATGGAATATAATACAATAGCGATTAAGGGTGGGTTGCACCAAACCGTCTGCGTTTAGGACAGTATTTCTGAAAGTATTTTACTAAATCACTTACTGAGAAATCTTTATTGGCTTAAATCTAGGTAAGAAAGGATATGGAAAGATGCTGAACAAAACCGTAGCACAAAAAAAGGCAGACATAATACGCAAAATTCAATAGATATTCAGTACACAGGATTCAACTACGTGGAAATACAAATGCGAAAGAATCATAAATGTGGAGATACATATTTTCTTATTTTTCTACAGGGCAATAAACTATCAAAGAAACCCCGAATACTAGAAATTTCTGTGTGAACGAATAATCTGTTTAATTTTTTTGCCGCTACAATACGTTTGTTACTAGTTACGATTATAAATTTTTAAGAATTACGATTTGAAACGGGATATTTACCATGTATATTTGTATTTTTGAGTTCCCGATATTTCGGCACTGTTGCAAGCGCCATCATCAAGGATTAACTATACTTATTATACTCTTTGGATTAACTGTCGTGCTGCGAGTTTTAGTTGTGGTCTACCCACACACCATAGCGATCTACCCTCTTCCTGGTTCGCTTTTTCGCACAGTGTCACCGTCACTACCACCGTCCGTCTTGTCACTTGAAACTCGATCACGGTCACGACACACTACACTCACAGTATCTATACGCGAGTAGTGGTAAATATCCCGTTTCAAATCGTAATTCTAATGTAAATGTCCATGTAAGCTTGAAATCTTATATATATATTTTTTTACAGTACTGGTAAAAAGCATATACAGGTGTAACTAAACTAGTGAGGATCTGTTTAAGGGCATATTCGGTATCGTGTTCTAATTAGGAAAATGCAGGAAAAAAATTTTTTTTCGCGTCAAAAAAATTTTTTTTTCGCGTCAAAAAATTTTTTTTTTCGCGTCAAAATTTTTTTTTTACTAGAGGGCAGGTCATCCAAGTCAGCCAACTGTCCATACAAGGGCCAAAAATTAATTTGCGTCATAAAAAAATTTCTTCTACTTTTTCCTAATTAGAACATGATACCGAATATGACCTTAAATGGATCCTCACTAGGTTTGTTACATCCTGTATACATTATTAGTAAGTATAACCTATGAAACTAATGATAACCTTATGTAATAGTCCTTCGGAAAATCCTTTGTAGGAGCGTTTTTTTTTATTAAAAAATTGGGGTTTACTTGGCTAGATGCTTGCAAAGATGTGGCCGACGGTGTTTAGTTTAGTTAGTTTTGTTATATTTACCACAAAATATAATCCCATATAAGAAATAAAATCATTTTTTTGACCGAGTGAAACGAAGGTCTCTGCTTCAGCTTCGACAGAAATGCTTTCGTATCAAAAAGGAACCGGTAAATATGTCTCACTGTAGTATCGCCTACGTGTTTACGAGCAGAGCTCCAAAAGGCGGGTCACTGGCCTTGAATCTGTTGAATATCATGATAAAAAACCTTCAGTTTGTGTGAATGTATACCGTGCGTAAAAAAGGCCCACAATTTGTCAGTGGCGATGAAAGGCTAAAATATAGTATCATAAATCATTCGTGACATTTTGTTAAACAACGGAGAAAATAGGACCCTTCCTTGTCCCTCCTCCGACAGTCCCTTGGTTCTATGAAGACATGTTTGTATTTTTCACCCCCGACTCGCCTCAAAAGAGGGGTGTCAAAAGTTTAAGAGCGCTTTAATAAAATGTAACAGGTCCACTAGCGCCACTCGTAAATAAGTGTAATTATTTAAATTTAACGATATATAACTAAAAAAGGGGGCCGCTATGTACGGTAGTTTGTATTTAAGTATTTTTTGAATCCATCAAACTAGTTTTTACGTTGCCAGATTTGTCTCTCTATGAGCTCAAAATTAAAACGGCCGTTTTAACTTTGGACGCATAGATTGACGAATTCAAGAACGTAATAACTAGTTTGATGAATTCAAAAAGTATTTAAATACAAACCACAGTACGTAGCGGCCTCCTTTTTTAGTTATATATCGTTAAATTTAAATAATTACACTTATTTACGAGTGGCGCTAGTGGACCTGTTACATTTTATTAAAGCGCTCTTAACATGTGTAATATCTGCGCAAATATCGTTAGCCAAAGTCGCATCTTAACTCCGTTATTGAACTTAAGAGTTTTTCGACTTCAGTCCCAAGATACGCAAATACGTTAGTCCAATTTTGGAATTAAAAAGTTTGCTACTTTAGCCGAAGATATGTGTTTGATTAAACTTAACTCCTCAACGAATAAACCGATTTAAGTGCGGTTTTTAACTCGAAAGTGTTGCCATGTTTTCTGTCGGTTTTACTTTCTCAACTTTGTTGGCGACTTATTTAAGGCCGTGCAACGAGAAATATCACGTTTTTTGACACACTGTTCTGACGAGGAAAAAAGGATTGATTTTCAGATTTATATCGTTCTTGACTATACAGGGTGTCCCACGGCTATGCCACATGGAGGGAAAGTACCTAGAATATTGTAGATGGAGCGTTTTACTGAAAGAAGACATTATTTGAATTTAAAAAACAATTTATACTGCAGTCACTGATATTTAAATATTTTTATGGTTGAACCGGGAATCGAACCAGTCACACGAGACAATTTCACATTAAAAGTTAAAATTCATGGTCTTCCTTTTATTTCCGACACTATGTTATTTAGCAAACAATAATCCTTATGATGAAGCCTTTCGATCGGTATGATAAATCTACAGGGTAATTATTTTTCTAGTGTAACGGGTTCGATCCTCGGTTTAAACATAAAATTATTTAAATATCTGTGAATGCAGTTTAAATCGATTTTTAAATTCAAATAATGTCTTCTTTCAGTAAAATTCTCCATCTACAATATTCAAGGTACTTTCCCTCCATGTGGCATAGCCGTGGGACACCCTGTATAACTATGTTTCTGGTAATAGCCGAAACATGATTGCTTACAATTTTCTCCTTGGAAAAAAACAAAATTGAGGCTTTATTTTCCTTTTTCACTCAGCCTACTAAAACAATCCATTTTTAAACGACACAATTAAGTTAAAACGATAGTATTCTGCCTTATCTAAACTCTGTCAAGAGGAAATTTAATAAAACTGCACACTGTCAGATATTTATCGAGATTTGTCTAAAAAACCATTCCCGACGAGTATTGTATCCTGTTTTGTCGTGCTCGAAAGACATAAGCGTGTCTCTTTCTCAGGGGCGTGGCTGACCGAATCAAGGCATCCCCTTAACTTTTGTGCATTTATTTGGACATCTGCATCACTCGCGCCAGCTGCATTGTGGCAGAAATAAAACAAGCAATTATCTTTATTGCCGCGGTTTACAGACACGGACGGAATCCTTAATTAAAATCGGCGATAAAATACCGGTATTGTACAATGAATATTTATAGGTACAATTTCATTGATAGTATATATTTATTTTTAAGAGAGGTAGGGCACAGAAAAATGCCATCTTGCTCGAATTTGGAGCAGCCCAACTGGGGAAGTACCTTCGTCTTGCAGAAGACAGCCACAATAACATTATCTACTATACAAGTATGTAGTGTTGTGTTTCTGGAGGTGAGCAAGGTTGCCAGAGCTCCCGAGGATGCACTGTGTTGAGAGCGAGGGACCTAAATTTGTCCCTTATGCTGTCATCACAGTGAATTCTCAAATTTCATAAAGGGTCGGCAACGCGTACGTGACTCCGTTGGAGTTGCGAGCGTCTATAGACTGCGGTGGCCGCTTACCATCAGGTGGACCGTAAGCCTGTTTGCCACTGGCGTTGTATGAAAAAAAAAACACAATAAATAACGCCACTTAAACCTGCACAACGTCAATTTTGAGGAATTTATATACATTTATTTTTAAAAAGCTAGGATGAAATTCTTAAAAAATTTGCGTTCAATTTGTTTGTTTAATTCATTCTACATGTCACTGGTACTTCAATTGAGATGTTGACACCAAATAAGAGTGTGGCAAGAGCTATAAAGGGCGTTCCACGGCTATGCCACATGGAGGGAAAGTACCTTGAATATTGTAGATAGAACATTTTACTGAAAGAAGACATTATTTGAATTTAAAAAACAATTTTAACTGAATTCACAGATATTTAATTAATTTTGTATTAAAAATGTTAAAATTCATGGTCTTCCTTTTATTTCTGATACTATGTTATTTAGCAAAAAACAATCTAGAAAGAAAGAAAGAAAGAAAGAAAGAGTGAATGCATTAAATTGTTTTTAAAATTGAAATAATGTCTTCTTTCAGTAAAATGTTCCATCTACAATATTCATGGTACTTTCCCTCCATATGGCAAGCCGTGGGATACCCTGTATAGGGGAAACTGACCGGAACCACCACTAGAATTTCTAAGCACATGAGTATTATGAAAAAACCGTGATATCCGAGGTTCTGTAGTTACGGAGCATTCACTGGATTTGAGCTCAACTAACTAAACTCCATTTGACAAAGTAACTGTGCTAGTGAGGGAAAAGTTCTCTGTGTCACGCAAAGTACAGGAAACCATCGAAATTATTCGGCACCCGAATTTTAATCGGGATTGTGGATGGTCGGTACCGGCCAGCTGGAGAACTGTCTTGAATAAAAAAAAAAATCATGGCTCACCACTCATTTTATAGCATTAAAGAATTTTATGAAATACCCAATAATTAATAATAACAATACCTATTACTTATAATTGTACTTAATGATTTCAGTAATTTGTAGAATTGAATTAACACATAATAATTAATACTGTATAATTGAATTATAACGATGACATGTATTATTGATAATAGTTTTAATAAATGACTATGACCTTATCAATGTTGTGTGTAACCCGACCTTGAATAATAGTGACGAAAATAAGAGTGGATTTTCGCCCCCGCACCAACCGCCGCCACCAACATCAAGCAGCTGATCGAGCCGCGCGGGAGCGCGCACTGCTTAATGCGCGGCCATCGCGGCTGGTTCTCATGATTAAGGGCCACATATTGGTCCGAAACATATCAAGCGATACTCGACATTAAAGACGTGTAATGTATATATATTTTTCATATGTCTGAAATTCCCAGGAGTTTCATATTTAAAAATGACCAGTTTATAATTTATATTGTTATAAAATCCACAGCACGATTTACAGCGTTTTTAGAAAAGGTTACAATTTACTTTGTCGGTGGCCAATTACGGATTTACATTTGAAACGATAACAATGAATATACGGAAATACGTCTGACCGTAATGATGGTTTCATTACGGTCAGACGTATTCCGACTTGAAAACAAAAAATAATTTTAGTGAAATGACATCCAGGGAATAATAATGTTAAGCCATAACCGCCTACGTGCGCTCTCCCAGGCCTCCGAAAATTTAAAAATGTTATAAATTGGCATGACCTCAGAGTACCGACCTCTATGAGTTTGTACCTTTCCCCGAGGGCCCCTCAGTGCCGACCATGTCATTGACGTGATCGGAAGTGTGTTCCTTTGGATTTGGTGAGTATTAACTTCAGTCGGCGATCTCTGAGACCGCATGCAGGGGTTTGTATAGTATTTTTCGATGGTCTCCGAGACCGCATGTAGGTGTTTGAATAGTATTTTTCAACGGTCTCTGAGACCGCACGGAGGTGTTTGCATAGTATTTTTCGACGATCTCTGAGACTGCACGTAGGTGTTTGAATAGTATTTTTCGACGGTCTCAGAGACCGCACGTAGGTGCAATGTTTCAATAGTATTTTTCAACGGTCTCCGAGAACACACATAGGTGTTTGCATAGTATTTTTCGATGGTCTCTGAAACCGCACGTAGGTGCTTGAATAATATTTTTCGACGATCTCCGAGAACGCACGTAGGTGTTTCAATATTAGTTTTCGACAGTCTCCGAGACCGTATGTAGGTGTTTGAATAGTATTTTTCGACGGTCTCAGACCGCACGTAGGTGTTTGCAAAATATTTTTCGACGGTTTCTGAGACCGCACTTGTGTGATTTAGTAAAACATGATTCCTAAATCGAAATGTGCTTACAAGAAGTGTCGTCAGATGAAAATAATCTGGATAATAAATGCCAGTAATGGGTGTTGGGAGTTTTATTTTTAATAAATAAATAAATAAATATTAGAGGACAATCTTACACAAATCGAACTAGCCCCACAGTAAGCTCAAGAAGGCTTGTGTTATGGGTACTAGACGACGATATATTTAATACATATAAATACTTAAATGCATAGAAAACATCCAAGACTCAGAAACAAATATTCATGCTCATCACACAAATATTTGCCCTGACCGGAATTCGAACCCAGGACCGTCAGCTTCACAGGCAGGTGCACTACCCACTAGGCTAAACCGGTCGTCATTTTTGTTATTAAACTATTAATTGAATTACATTTAATTCAATTACGGTAAGGGACATTATATTTTTGGAAAAACTAAGCCGAATTACATTTCAATATACCCACAGTAATTGTAAAACAAGTAATCTTAAAACCCATAACATCAAAACTAAGCAATTTAAGTTGAATCAAACGCAATATTAAACAGTAAAGTGTTCTTCAGAAATCAATTTCAGTACTCAAGCATTCTATTTGGCTCAACACAAATAATAGCTCTTGTAGGCAAGTAAAATAACATTCGATGGAATTCCTAAATAAAAACCTAAGATAAAGAATAGCTACAAAACTAACCCTGTGTCTGAAGCAACAAAGTTGAATTTCCAACAAAAATATGAACTTCTGAAGACGGATAGACAAAAAGAATCTAGCAAACACTTTACAAAGTTTTTCTCACTTTAACTATAAAAGTTTCCTTTCTATTTCATTTTAGTAAAAGAATATGTTTGTTTTTCACTTCACTAAACATCAAACTGAGAGAGGGATAAAGCAAATGACAGGGCGCGAGTTACTTTCTCATTAGTTGAAAGAAATTCAAGCAGTTTTTCAGCATATCTCAAAGAAAACCTTCCAAGTTCTTCGCGTTAACTTACACTGGAGTAGTAGAAAATTGAGCCTTAATGTGTCACTAATTGCACGCCGTTTATTGTATTGTTTCGATACCCGAATTGGGATTATAAATCTATTTAATATTACCTCACAATGTAATTACCATGTTGGTGTCTTTGTTCAATGTGTCATACATAGCTTTTAGCTCATTTTCATAATATAAACTCACTACCTTATTGTCCGCGAATGTTGTGTCGATACAAACCCGACAGGGTTTAGCGACACTTATCTGTCAAACCTAATATAAGATTTTTCTTTTTAATGTAAATAAAAAAAAAAAGTACGAGTCGGAATAGCGCATTATCTATAAAAACGGCAAACAATCACGTTTGTTGTTTTTTGATTCTGTTTTTAATATTTGCTGTTATAACGGAAATATCATACATCATCTGTGAAAATTTCAACTGTCGAACTATCAGGGTTCATAAGATACAGCCTGGTGACAGACGGACAGCCCCGTCTGCCGCCGTCAGTCTTGGAACACCAGGCTGCAAGCAACTATACGTTCCAGTGTGTTTACCAAGAAAGGCCTTTTTTGAACGAATCTAGTTGCTAGAGTAAGGTCCGCTGGATGCTAGCATTGCAGGGTACTGGCGACTATTGACACGAGAATACTCATCTGATATATTTCTTAGTTAAGTTATTCTTAATTTTCACATGCCTGAAATGGCTGAATGTACTGGACGGGAATTGCAATGTTAATATATTATTATGTAACACCTGTTGTATACTGTATGTTCTTGTGAATAAAACATTCATTCATTCATTCAATATTCCTATATTTACATGCCAATGCTGCAGTTGGACACAATACAATAAATACAAATACTCTTTATTGCACACCTCAATAAAAATACAAAACAAGTCAGAAATATAACATAGCGAGATATAAGCAGAGGTAGACAACAGACGATCTTATGGCTAAAGAGTGATGTCTTCCAGATAACCTTTAGGTCAACCGCTAGGAGAGGACTAGACACATATTCAGTGGGTGCAAAAATAAAAACTAGGTATTGGGATATATAAGTGAAACTAAAAGAGAAAAATGAAAGTAAGACACATAATAAACACATATAAATAATATATAAATAAACATACATACACCACAATTTATGAGAAACCCAAAAATAAATTACAGACCAGTATCAATTTTTTTTTAATAAATAAATATTAGAGGACAATCTTACACAAATCGAACTAGCCCCACAGTAAGCTCAAGAAGGCTTGTGTTATGGGTACTAGACGACGATATATTTAATAGATATAAATACTTAAATACATAGAAAACATCCAAGACTCAGAAACAAATAATCATGCTCATCACACTAATATTTGCCCTGACCGGGATTCGAACCCAGGACCGTCAGCTTCACAGGCAGGTGCACTACCCATTAGGCTAAACCGGTCGTCAAAACCGGTCGGTATTGGAATATATAATTAAAACTAAAAGATAAAATGAAAGTAAGACACATAATAAACATACATAAATAATATATAAATAAATATACATACATATATACCACAAACTTATGGGAAACCAAAAATAAACTGCAGACCAGTATCAAATCAAAACAAAATAGTTATTACGGAAGAGACAAATAATATTCCCTTACACCTCACAGGCTTAGAAAAAAAAAGTGACTGGACGATGACATACAAACAGTATAGTGCCAGTCAAGCGCTGGCACGTGCCTACTGGCGCTAGCAACTGAAAATAGCTCTTTACGCTTGTTAACGTTAATAGTAAAAATATCTTACCTACTAATCGAGTTCATTAACATATAAACACTTTTGCACTCAATCCCTTTGTAATAAGTTCCAAAAATGTTTACATGTTAGTGAACTTGAATTACCCCAGCTGTGTTTCCTCCACCAATATAAACGCTAATGGACTGAGGCCCGCCATTCTCCTGTTATGTAATCACCCGAATTCCTCGATTTTTCCATTCACCAGTTCGGTAAATAATCTAGGGGCGTGGTAGAGCGTGACAAGACTCCAAAGATAAGGTTAAACATAAAAATAGTTTTGTGAAGCGATATTTTGTAATATATTTTTGTCAAGCTTACATGGTCATTTAAATTAGAATTACGATTTGAAACGGGATATTTACCATGTATATTTGTATTTTTGAGTTCCCGATATTGTATTGTGTGTTGGTGTGTGCGTAGACCACAACTAAAACTCGCAGCACGTCAGTTAATCCTTGATAATGGCGCTTGCAACAGTGCCGAAATATCGGGAACTCAAAAATACATATATACATGGTAAATATCCCGTTTCAAATCGTAATTCTAATATATTTTTGTGCTGAATGATTAATAAATAAACAAATAAGGAAAAATTAATAATTGTGATTTTAATTGCAGTACAAATTATGTTATTTTAAACGTTAAAATGACATTGTACTGAGATGACAATTAAATTATCTATTCTTCTAGATTGTCACTTCGGGTAAACTCTGAGGGGCTACTACGAACTTCGAAATCTGAACTTCGTATCGCACCGTCCTTTTCACTCTCGTGTTATGTGCTATATGAGTGAACGGGACATTACGAAGTTAGGAGTAGGCCCTCTGCTCTCGAACACCCAAGTGTCGATATCAAGAATCGCACTAGGAATGACGGAGCGCGTGCTATTCGGCGAACGCGAGCGAGCGGGATGGCATGTTTTGAATTGTCTAGTTATGTTACATCGGTTTTGTTAGACGAAGAGTTATATTCTATCAGCATCTCAGTTAACTGACCATTCGGGAACCTAGTTTTCCCTGTGGTAGTTCAGACGGTCTGTAGCAGTTGCTTTCATAAAAGTAGTACCTACGCCAAAACTTGGGATTTGATGTCAAAACGGGCCTCGGGATTGTTAGGGCACAGCCGAAAAAACTCTAAGAGGATAAAAGAATAAAGAAAGAAAGAAACGTTTATTCACAGACACAGAAGACACATATTACATAAAAAAACAACAAAAGAAAAACAAACCAAATAACATGCCACTGGCTCAACACTAATGCTGAGGTGTCAGACACCTCCAGCGCTGATTTTCAGCCAGTACCGTCGGTGACTCACGGATCGCCCTACAATAAATAATAGCAAAAAAAAATGAAATACGACTGGGATATAAAAATAATGTACCTACAAAAAATTCAAAAATATCAATAATTTAACAGGACTTGGCTGATTTTTTACAAGTGCATGTTAATGTTACTCTCTTTGCGCGAGAATGGGGCAATTGATTGATCTGTATAAACAGGAAATAATTGCAAGCAAATTATTTTACGAAGTTATGAAACACGTGCTGTAATCTACAACATAGAATAAATAATTGAAAGAATGAGCGAAGCAAGCGAGAACTTCGTTTCAGCGTCCAAAAGTGCTTTCATAAGTACGGCCGGTGTATTACCGGATATCCATCCGGCTGGCCCCTATACCACAAAACTTTACAAAATTGTACAATTTTCCTTAGAAAAGTTATCTTTGTCAAATTGTACGCTTGTAAAGTTTTGTGTTGTGTTTTATGTTAATTTATGTTTTTGGATTTTATATTATTTTGAAATTTAATTTGGATTTTATTAATACATTTTGAATTTTATTGATATATATGCTAATTTGTAGCTATTTGTTTGCCATGTGGCGAAACATAGTGACTCTATATCTAAGAATATAAGACCTACATACTTGTAACGCATACCTGTGTTTGACAAATAAGTAATTTGAATTTGAATTTGAGTTTGAATTTGTGGTATAGGCCCCTGGTGTCCTCTACCACACACATCACATTGCTTAGATTAGCCTAGATGTATGTGTTATTCTATCTCTCTTGCTTCATCCTAGCACTACCTGTTGTTATTTTTCTTTAAGTTTTCATCTCCTGCTACCCAAAGGTTGTCTGGAAGAGATCGCTCTATAGCGATAAGACCGCCTGTTGTTACCTATTAGTTTTTAAGGATAATCTTGTGACAATTTCTTTTTGTGGTGCAATAAAGAATATATTATTATTATCTTTATTTATTTTTTCGCTTAAGTCAGGTTTTATAATAATTATATAAAAGTAACATATAAAACAATATTTACAAAATATAAAATCATTATAAAAACCTAACCTAGAGTGCCGCCGGCAGCGAGGCGGGGCCTAAGCTGCCGGTGGTTAGGGCGACAGAGAGAGGAACCTCCTGACTATACGCGCCGTGTCCAGGAGTACCGCCTTCTGTATCTGACCCTTATTATTTTATTATTATTATTATTGTGGAGGTCAGGACCCGCAAAGGGTACAACCCATCACTGGAAGTAAGAAAGTACTTTCTTGCAATTAATTGGCATATTCATCTCACTGCTTTTGAACTACATCGCTGAGTTTTCCTTTCATATCCAGGGAATTGGCTATTTTCCGCACAATCGGTTGACGAGTCGTTAAGAAATCAATTACGAAGTAAATTGGAAACATGGTATTATATAAGCATTGAAATTACAACACAACTCTTTTTCATGAATCAAATTACATTATTAAATATGTTATAATTATTTACTTTGACCGAAGAGCTGGCGAGTTCCTCGCACAACGTATCAGCATTGCGATACAGCGAGGAAATGCCGCCAGCATTCTCGGTACAATGCCCCAAGGGCCTGTTTTAGATTTAAGATAGTTGTAATATTATTTAAGTTATTGTTATTGAACTATTATTATCAATAAACATTAATAAAAAACGTAAATTAAAAAATACGATTCGTTAATGTGTCTTTTGAAAGTTACCTACCACGATCAAATTTCCAGAAGAGTACATTTGATCATTAAAAAAAATTGTTATCTATTCTGACATAAATTCAGTTACGGAATATTAGGTCTTTTGGATTAACATCGCTTTGAGTTTTAGTCGCTTTGAGTTCTGACGGTCGATGGGGCCAGAAACTGCTTGAGTGGCGTCCACGCACCGGAAGACGAGCTGTCGGTAGGCCTCCGACAAGGTGGAGTGATGACCTGGTGAAGGTCGCGGGAATCCGGTGGAAACGAACGGCACAGGACTAGTCTAAATGGCGAGCCTTGGGGGAGGCCTATGTTCAGCAGTGGACGTCTTTCGGCTGAAATGATGATGATGATGATGATGATGAGTTTTAGTGCGAACCCAAGACTCGTTCTAGTATCCTTAAATTCCTTTGGCACATTATTACCTATATACGTATTTATGCCCCAATATGTGTAAATGTCCTGTTTTTTGAGACAATGCTCTGGCAGCTCTAGGTGGTGTTGTCTTCTGTCCCGGAAACGATTACTTGTCGAATTTTTCTTTGTTATATGTCAAATATTGTACTAACTTATAAAAATCTGATCTACCATTTTAGTCTAACGGATTGTAACTCACAGTTACTCATAAGACTAATTTTTTGACGACCGGTTTAGCCTAGTGGGTAGTGCACCTGCCTGTGAAGCTGACGGTCCTGGGTTCGAATCCCGGTCAGGGCAAATATTTGTGTGATGAGCATGAAAATACATAGATGTATTGAAGTATTTATATCTATTAAATATATCGTCGTCTAGTACCCATAACACAAGCCTTCTTGAGCTTACTGTGGGGCTAGTTCGATTTGTGTAAGATTGTCCTCTAATATTTATTTATTTATTATTATTATTCATCATCATCATCATCATTTCAGCCGAAAGACGTCCACTGCTGAACATAGGCCTCCCCCAATTTGGGGGGGGGGGGGGGGGATTTGCCATAGTCGCCACGCTTTGCAAGCGGGTTGGCGACCGCAGTTTGATGGTGGTAATGATCGAAGGATGCTGCTGCCCACCCTCCGATTTTCCCTTATTCGCCTCCTACGAAACCCACGGGAAGAGATGGGGTGGCGCAATTCTTACCCGGCAACCACACGGCATTATTATTATTAATTCAGTATTATTCTTCTCAAATTGAGATTGTCTGCTGAGTCATAGAGAACAGAGACAGCGTGTAGTAACACGAGTCAGGCAATCCTTGTCCTGCCAAAGTATTATAGCGATTTTCCCAAAAAATGCGGGGAAATACAAAAAAACAAGCAAAATTCTAAAACATGCAGTAATAAAAACACTTGCTGCACCGCCCACGCCAGAAATGTCGAAACTCGCCGGCAATTTCGTAAATTCACGACGCTGGGTGCACATGAGTTTCGCAGTCAATTACCTAGAAAGTAAGTTCTACTTTTCCGAGCATATTTGAGAAAAACCGTTTCACATAACGGTTTTAATATTGCGTCCCTCTAACTAGTTTAAGCGATACATTTACAGTAAGATTTTAAACCGCTGGCGTTGCAGGAAAATTTAGTAGAGTTTATCTTGTCGTAGAAATTTAGTAAAAATACAGGGTTCTGTATTAAAAACGGCGAAAACGGAACCCTTATAGTTTCGCCATGCCTGTCCGTTCGTATGTCACAACTGATTTACTCAAAGACTATAGACTACAATTATGAAATTTGGTAGGAAGGTGTATAAGTAATTTATATTTGTTTTTCTTTTGTACCTTAGTGTAACTTTATAGGCCCGGCCCAATAAAGCGATAGAAGTGCGTGGTTGGAGAGTGCCCTGGGGAAAATCCAGGGGAAACCTCCAATACAACCATGCGGGCGGTTTAAACACTGGAATACTCTATAAGTACAAGTAAGTATTTAGTGTAAGTAGTTTTACTTACATATTCCAATACCTAGTTTTTATTTTAGCACCACCCACTGAATTAGTGTGTTTAGTTCTCTCCGCTACCTAAGGTTGTCTGGAAGAGATCGCTTTTTAGTGTCTGTTGTCTGCCTCTGCTTATATGTCGCTATGTTATGTTTCTGACCTGCTTTGTATTTTTATTGAGGAGCCCAATAAAGAGCATTTGTATTGTATTGTATTGTAAGTAACAATTTGTGTCACAGCCGATTTACTCGAAGACTATAAGCATTACAGTTGTTATTGTTTCAAAACCGACGTTCAAATAATAAGTCTTCTACATTGAATATGCATAAGAGAATGAGTGAGTGTGTGTATACATCTACGTAGTGTGACCATCCTATTATTTTTACCTAAGGCGCTAAATACCCCCTCCCTAAAAGCCGTAAAAAAATTATTCGTATTGGAAAAAATCTTAAAGTAGGGGCATTCAGAGACCTGACGAAAATACTGAAGTTTGAGCTTCCAGTGTGAAGAAGCGATGTGGAATTACACAAAAATTGCTGAGGACTGAAAAATAAACAAAGAAACAAAATAACAGAAGAAAAATATAACAAATGCCTCGGTAACTCTGTCAAAAACTCTTAATATCATCGTAAACATAAACTTTCATGAGGCAGATTTCGTAATTATCAACGACAGTGATACATATATGTTTTTACAAAAAGGATAAGGATGGAAGGAGGATCGTTTTTATTGTTGTAACAAAATAACCGAAACGATTTTTCATAAGTGAAAAAATCCCAAAAATCTTCTTCTTCTTCTTCGACGACCGGTTTAGCCTAGTGGGTAGTGCACCTGCCTGTGAAGCTGACGGTCCTGGGTTCGAATCCCGGTCAGGGAAAATATTTGTGTGATGAGCATGAACATTTGTTTCTGAGTCTTGGATGTTTTCTATGTATTTAAGTATTTATATCTATTAAATATATCGTCGTCTAGTACCCATAACACAAGCCTTCTTGAGCTTACTGTCGGGGCTAGTTCGATTTGTGTAAGATTGTCCTCTAATATTTATTTAATATGTATTCTTTGTCCTGGCTTCAATCCCGTTTCATTTGCGGTCAGCCATCCTCGTACGTTTACGCCACAACATTCTGTTTTGTGTTGTCACTTCGTCCACTTCTAGAGCCTTAAGGTCTTTTTGGATTGTGCTCTTCCAGGTGGCAGCTGGTCGTCCACGGCCTCTCTTCCCCTCCTCTATTGCCATCACAGCCCTGGTCATATGGTCCTCGTTGCGCCTCATTACGCCCGTTGCGCCAGTTTCCCAAAAATCAATATTTACGAAATCACGCGCAGAGCTTCCGTATACAGCGGGCCGGTTAATTCCACTCACACGTGTTAGAAGGGGTCAATTTCAATGGATGTGGCCTTGCCTTATTCCCGTCAAGGCTTCATTTTTTCAGGGACACGGAACCCTGAAATGCAATTTCCCGCCTGCGAGCTTAATAAATTTACCGGCATTAGGTATAATGGGTTGTAGCTTCTTCAAATTGCACCGCAGATTGGTATTAGTATTAGTACTTCATTTTACGGGATTAGAAGTGGCTGGGCGCATTTAAACTTCACACTTTAATTAGGATTCGATATCAAAGAACTAATGTATTTATGATACCAAAAATATGTAACGAAACTGATTTTTTAAGAGAGGACAAGAAGTGCAGCATAACTGAATTAAAAAGTAGATTAAAAAAGACATTTCTGGCCAACCTACACTAATGCTTACCAAAAAACAAAAAAAAAGTTTAATTGTTATAGGTAACAATGTAATGTTTATTGTTATAAAAACTTAAAAAAAAATTACAGTTAAATGTTTAGGCATTGTCATATTCAGTGTTTAAGTTTAGTTCATAGTAAGTACCTAACATTAGTTAAATGAGCGCGATCTCGCCAACAAACTGCTATGGCGGTTTAGCGAGAAATTAAAAGGTTGTAACTGTTATGTACTTTTTTGATAAATAAATTAAAAAAAAAAATTTGGTATCTCAATCCTGGATTGCAATCTAGATTGAAAATGAACCCACACCACTTTACTCAACGTAATGACACCAGTGCAAGACACACCCGAGCACAATACAGGGACCTTTTATATCAGCCTCCTTGCCACACCTCTATTTATAAGAAAAATTGTTATAACATGTGCATAGTCTTGTGTAATAAACTACCAATTAATATTAAACTAGAAAATGAGATGTTATTTAAAAGTAAATTGACTAAATGGCTACAGGAAAATTGTTTCTACAATATTAATGAATATTTGATGCGCTGAAAGCTAAATCATAATATGATACAATAAATATTTGACATTGTAATACATTTGACTTCCATTAAATTAGAAATGTGACTGATAAAATTTGCACACCTGCATGCAGGTTGAATACGTATGAACTTTCTAAATATAAGATCTTTGTAACCGTGTTCAAGCAAATAAAGAATTTATATTTGTATTTGCGATCCGGGATTGTTGAGTTACTTGCCATTGTCCGTAATTTTGCCGTGTAATCCATGACCGATGTGTTATGATGACGTCTCAGTTCCGATTTGCATAACACGTCCAAATTCCGAAGATTGGCAACTGGCTCAAGAAGTGGTCTGTTCACGATGGTACAGAGGCTAAACACGTAACATTTTTAACATAACATATTTTTATTTTCTATGTAAAATTACCGAAATGATTCAATAACTAGTAACTACAACTGCTAACTGGGTCATCATCATCATCATCATTCAGCCGGAAGACATCCACTGCTGGATATAGGCCTCTCCCAAGGAGCGCCACAGCGACTCCCCGCTGCCTTGACCAAGTCATCAGTCCACCTAGTGGGAGGCCATCCAACGCTTCGTCTTCCCGTGCGAGGCCGCCACTCGAGAACCTTTCTTTCCCAACGGTTATCGGTTCTACGAGCAATGTGGCCCGCCCACTGCCACTTCGACTTGCAGATTCTCTGAGCTATGTCGGTAACCCTCGTTCTTATGGGTCATACTTAGTTGAAAAACAAAAGTCGTCCCTCCTGTGGTCAATAGTTAACGGCTTATGTATGTGCATGTTAGCTATGTTTTTATTACAGGGATTTATAGAAACGGAGACAATGTTTATGCGGGTTACTGGTCCAATCCAAAATTAAGCTTTGTAGCCCTTAACTTTTGGTATGTTTACAGAAAAGACGTGAACCTAAATCCGTGTATGACCGAACTACACATTTTGCAATGGTTTTTGATTTTTAATATGTTAATTATTTGATTTTTAATATATAATTAAAAATATAACGGCTCTCCACCGGTATACTTAATAAAAAATCTGTGCAACGACAAAAATCCAATCACACAGTGACATCCACGACTTTATGTTTGTTCAAAATATCAACGAAAATAGAGCAGAATCATTATTTCAAAAAAAATCGTTCAAATTCGGAGTCCGTCTGCCAATTTGTCAGCGAAATGTAAAAGCGAAATTGATGAATTCGTTATTAAAATGAAATAAAATGCAAATATTTTTGCGGTTGTCGTGTTCAGCGTTGTTGACAAAGATTTGAATGGTAGCCATTATAAATGTAAATAGTTTCTTGTAACTATTTTTCAGTACAAAAATAAAATTATGCGTATTGAATTTATGCACAAATAATGATTGTATTTCGAAATGGTAACCTAATAATAATAAATAAATAAATAATAAATATTAGAGGACAATCTTACACAAATCGAACTAGCCCCACAGTAAGCTCAAGGAGGCTTGTGTTATGGGTACTAGACGACGATATATTTAATAGATATAAATACTTAAATACATAGAAAACATCCAAGACTCAGAAACAAATATTCATGCTCATCACACAAATATTTTCCCTGACCGGGATTCGAACCCAGGACCGTCAGCTTCACAGGCAGGTGCACTACCCACTAGGCTAAACCGGTCGTCAAAATAATTAAAATAATAATAATAATAATATTAATTCATTGGTAATCATTTTTAGAAACTTACTCATATTTGTTAAAAATTGGCAATGCAAGTGTGCTAGTGTCCAATACCATTTTTTTATATAGAAGAAAAAAGGAAAAGAAAGAAAAAACATTTATTCCTGGCACATATACAGTACAAATAAACATAACACCACAATACAGAACATAGCCACGAAATTGACCCAAATCAGCATAGTACTAGCCATTGGCTAGCGCTGGTCTCCCTTTGGGACCACGAGAAGCCACAAAATACACATTCGGAAAATTCGATTAAAAATATATAAATCCGCTACCCAAAGGTTGTGTGGAAGAGATCGCTGTTTAGCGATAAGACCGCCTGTTGTCTACCTCTGTTTATATATCGCTGTTATGTTTCTGACTTGCTTTGTATTTTTATTGAGGTGTGCAATGAAGAGTATTTGTATTGTATTGTATAAATGTTAGTTCGACGATAACGATTTAATATAATAATTTTTTCTCATAAATGCCCGGAAAAGTGGACGTTACTCGCTATTTAGATATTGAAAGGTGAAGTGTATAGTTTAAAATCAAATAAAAAAAAGCGTTGTAGGCTTGCTACGTGTATATCCCTATGTATCCTTAAATCTTTAAAACTACGCAATGGATTTTGATGCGGTTTTTTTTAATAGATAGAGTGACTCAAGGGGAAGGTTTATATGTATAATACATGCATCAGCATTGCACCCGTGCGAAGCCGAGGCGGGTCGCTAGTTTATTACATAATATATTTTTGTACTAAATGATTAATAAATAATAATAACGAAACAACAATCTAAACCTTACCTTCCAAACTTAATCCTAAAAGCGTAAACAGACGCCTAACAACAGGAACGTGCAAAAATGTAATTTAGCTTTAAACTTGATTAACGGATAGCTCTTAAGTGAAGATTAGACAATATAGAATTATAATCGTAATTCATAATGATGTTAAACTTAAGGCGACCTGATGAAGCATTTTAAGAGTTTGGGGTAGCCGCAAGATTTGCGATTTTAGCGATTTTACTAGCAACGCTATTGACGTAAGGAAACATTCCAGTACCCGACATTTTATAGTATTTTATGCAATAGTTGTACAAGAAGGTTCAAAAAAGGCGAGTGGCGTGTGTAACAATTTGAGAAAAGATGCCATGAGCCTTTTTTGACCTACTTATACAACGATGCATACATTATTTTTTCTACGACTAGGGATTAAATAATAAAACACAAAATTAACCAGCAGTACGGCATAAGAAAGAGCGGTAAGTTACGAGTGCACTATTTAATGGATGTTATTATACATACAAACCTTCCTCTTCAATCACTCTATCTATTAAAAAAAACTGCATCAAAATCCGTTGCGTAGTTTTAAAGATTTGAGCATACATAGGGATATAGGGACAGAGAAAGCGACTTTATTTTATTTTCTTTATTGGGGAAAAAAACAGATACAAGCCGATGTAATAAATAGGACAAATCAGTATAAATGAAGTATGTACAGTCTGTATCCTAAGACAATTCCCACTAGGATTTCACACATATTAGTTAAGATGACATTGTAAAACAAGTAAGTAATCCTTAATTAAATCTTGACAATATAAGATATACACTATTAACACACAGTACAGGAAATTACGTCTCACAGGAGGAGAAATAAAAACCACTACCAAAGATAATTATAAATTATATGAGCTGATTAACTTTGCGCTTAAAAATGGCCCGCGTACTACTAAATATGTCAACCGAGACTAAGCTTTTGTTATAGTTGCAACACATTTTGCGTAATGGTGCGCGGTGGTACTTTGTTTCATACTATGTAGTGATAACTAAAAAATAAGTGGCTGGCCACTTAATTATTAAATAGTCTATCGAGCCTTACTTCTAGGTATTGTCGTTGGTTTGTAACCTAGGTAACGTTATTGTTGACTGTCAAGTTTTGTCAGTTTTGTTTGGATTCAAAATAAAGTTTCTAGGGTACGACCATCAAACATTAGTTTTACGAAGTGATTAGTAATATGGAGACTTCCGTAAGTGAATAGCGTTAATATAAGTGTATCAGTCATTTTGATTACTGGCCACTAACATATTCAAACCATTTTAAAAACAAAGTTTAGATCGAGGGTTTCAGCAGATGGATTCTATTACGTGACTGTATCGTGTCGCAAAACGTGAGACAAACATATGCAATGACAAGTCTATTTTAATGTTTATTTGGGCACAAACGGTACAATATTTCTTATAGTATATATCTGTTATGAGTAGTTCACGAATGAATGATTCAAATGATGTACGATTGACAATATTGAATCATGACCCACCATAAGATCATTTTGCTTATTCATCTAAATACTAGTCGGTTGAAATTCGCCTGAACATACATACAATAATGAACATAGATATTCGTTATTTGCAAATGTCCATAGAGATTTGTATGACATCCTGTTCAGTTATATAATGGAAATTTATGGTGTGCAGATCTTTTATAAATCTGGATATGTTCATGGAATTTCGTTGCCGACTGTGCGAATAAATTCCGCTACTATTATATTTCAACCCCATCTGATAAGCCTGTCTTCCGCAGCGAATTATCGAATGTCGTTCATAAGCTCACTTGATTTAGGCAACCCCAGTTTGAATTTGAACACCTTTATCATAAGAGAATAGAGTTCAAATCAATATTCAAAGCGAGAGGCGTATCTGAGCTAGGGACGGGGAGGATTTGTTAGTTGGATGTGAGTTCTGAATCGGTACCGAAAATACCTCTAACATACCGGCATTTACAGGTTTTCTTTGTTTTGGTTCAAGAAACGGGTAAAGGATGATTCACATTAGACCGTTCCGTGTCCGGGCCGTTCCGTTTCCGGGTCGGCCCCGTCTCCGAGCTTTTTTGAAAGAAAGAAAGAAAGAAAGAAAAAACATTTATTCGTGGCACAGACACAGTACAAATTAACATTACACCAAAATACAGAAAATAGCCACGAAATGGCCCCAAATCAGCATAGTGCTAGCCATTGGCTAGCGCTGGTCTTCCTTTGGGACCACGAGAAGCCACGAAAGACAAAAAACACTAAAGTCACAAACAACATAACAATTAAATAAATGTCATAATTTACAATTTAAACAGACAAGAACAGACAAATATGAACGTGACCTTAAACAAACTTTAAATATCTGTGGTCTGTCACAAGTCGCAACTAGCGCCAGCGGACAACCACTAAAACAGTGACAGATTACGCGATTTCGTGAAATGAGAATGGAGGCATTATTAGGTTGGCGTCATATGACAATATTAAAGTTACTGATTGATTTGATTTTGTGTGTCAATGTGCTAACCGTTCCGCGTCCGGGCCGGGCCGGGACTGTGCTGTTTCCGAGCCTCGAACGTAGGTAGATCGGCCGTCAAACGTTTGCATTGATAATAGAGCGACCGTTCCGTGTCCGGGCCGGCCCGTTTCCGAGCGTCACCGGGCCCGTCCGTGGCTGATGACGCTGCCCGATGAAGTCCGATCTCTGTTTATAACGCGCATCGGTTAGGAATTCCTTGCCGGCATCTGTATTTCCTAGTTCATATAAACTAGACCTTTTGAAAACACGAGTGAATATCACCTTCTAGGTGAGTTCGCTTCACCGTCGACCTCATCTAGATGTCGGCCCCCTAGCTAGAAGCTGGCCGAAAGCAATCCCATTTCTATAAAATAAAAATCAAACATTTATTCTGCAAATAGGCCACAAGGGCACTTTTACATGTCAAAGTATTAATTTACAATTTAAGAAAGTCTGACTATAACAATCCATTTTTCATGTCAAAATATTAATTTACAGTTCAAGAAAGAATAATAATTTCGAGTTTACAATTATAACAAAATTAATGGCATACAGTGAATATAAACTTGCAAAGTCATCTATTACAAATATTACAACATCAGTAAAGTTAGAGACGTATAAAGTCTCAAGATTAAACAAGGAGTATAATGAAATTAATATAATATCCCAGAGATGTACATGGTCTCTGAGCGTTAAAATTAAGATTAATTTAATATTGTTAGAGATGTATCTATGACACTGATAATAAAAACGAATCTACAACAGTGCCTTTACCATGAGTTTGCATGACCGTACTCGCTAGCGACTGCGTAAACGATTTAGTATGCCGATTGTTAGTTCGACTGCGTAACCGCCAGAGGCGCTGTACTTTTGCCCGTACAATTTTTTACACAGTCGCTAGAGAGTACGGTCATGTAAACTCATGGTAAAGGCACAGGATGATTAAATATAAATATTAGAGGACAATCTTTCACAAATCGAACTAGTCCCACAGTAAGCTCAAGAAGGCTTGTGTTATGGGTACTAGACGACGATTTATTTAATAGATATAAATACTTAAATACATAGAAAACATCCAAGACTCAGAAACAAATATTCATGCTCATCACACAAATATTTGCCCTGACCGGGATTCGAACCCAGGACCGTCAGCTTCACAGGCAGGTGCACTACCCACTAGGCTAAATCGGTCGTCCAATAAATCGGTCGTTTGATGTCTCTCGTCAATCCCCTATAAAAAGACACTAATATTAACTTATAATTATATATATAACTTTTCCTCGGTCATCCTCTTCCCATTACGTTAACCGGTAAATGTGTCGTCGTAGAAAGAGGATTACATATAAGGAGGATTAGCGAATCAGCTAGAAGGACGGACTTATGATAGCCATACTAAATTGAGATGTATCTAAAGACTGATATGGATGTAGCACAATCCTGACATCTCATAATAAGGGGTTGGTCTCAGATAGTCTAAAACGCAGAATGACTAGTTTGATTTTTGCCTACATGTCACTATGACTACCATGTAACATGTCTAGATTTTATACGGACCACAACGCAAAATGACTAGTTTGCATACTTCCGGCATAGTATAGCGACATAAACGCAAAATGTCCGGACAGTGTACTGCAAAACCATTTTACCTCTCGGTAGGTTAGGTTTCATTATAGGTTGTTCTGTAACCTACCAAGTATACAAATGTGATAATCCACATCGAAAGGGACCTTATGGCGGCAGGCGCTTACGTTACACCTATTCACTATTGTATTGGAACAGCGGCAATAATGGCGTAAGTGCCGGCCGCCATAAGGTCCCTTTCAATATGGATTATCACAAATATATAACACTTTTACCAGGGTGGTTTTGTACAGTCAACTTCATAAATATATGTAAGTACGTACCCAAAGGTTCATAAATGTAGTGCTGTATATATACATTGGCACCAAATTTAAACTAGTGGCTCTGTGAGCTGTAGACCTCGTGAGTGAGTTTTTTTACATTTCCAATATCTGACATTATAAAAATGATCAATTATGAATATCGAACCTGCTAACAAAATTTCACGGGAAGCGGTTGAGAAATGCGACCTGTAGAGGAGAACTAAACGAAATTCAGACGCAGAAACTTATTGATAAAAAAAATGTTTTTGAAAATTTCCAAAAATCGTGTCGCCAAAAAAAAACTATATAACTATCGAACCTGCTCACGAAATTTCACGAGAATGGGCTGAGAACTGCGACTTGTAGACGAGAACAAACGGAAATCCGGAATTTAGACATACGAAAGCATTTTTATCGAAGTTTCACTCGGTCGTTAAGCCAATAGGCTTGAATACATTGATGACATTTCGGTGACATGGGCCGGTGATAATTAAAAGGTGATGAGGGACAGGAGGTGACACATTGTATCTCGTTCCCACGTGTGTTGGTGTCTATGCTTGCATCTCTTTCGCACATTTTTTATGTGTGTATTGCCGGCTCCAGTCTTATCCTTGCTTCATGGTTGTGACTAATATCAACGTGTTCGATGCCTTGCTACAGCGAGCGACCTTCACTGAAGGAGCCTCTTCTTGGGCCGAAAGGTCAGGAGCTAGACTTACTGCGCCTTAGTAGGTTTAGACACAGTACTCTTTAAATTTCAGTACGAATTTTGGGGGACAAATGTTACTGGGGGGCTAATGTTACGGGGGGGCTAATTTTACTGGAGGATAAATGTTACTGGAGGACGAATTATACTGAGGGACGAATGTTACTGGGGGACTAATATTACTGGGGGAAGAATGTTACTGTAAGACAAATAACTCGCGTCCGCAGGAACGACCTACCGAGTTTTTATTGGATAGAAATACCACAAAAACCATTCACCCCCAATGTCTTGGTACAGTCGACGGCAAAAATATGTTTACATTTTTCGCTTTATTACAATGGAATAAGGTGCAAAAGTGTAAACATATTTTTGCCGTCGACTGTACATGGTTCGCAGGTTTTGTCAATGTAAAAAAAGGCATGTGAAGGAACTTATTTCTTACCACCACATATGGTATTGGGTATACTATTTTTTGTAACACGCTGTATAATAGAGTTTCTATTACATATAAATCGTCTAAAAACCGTATTTTTGTGATAAAAACTATTACAATCGCGTTAAAGTAAAATATGCAATGAAACGACGACCGCTTTAGCCTAGTTGGTAGTGAACCTACCTTCGAAGCTGGAGGTCCCGGGTTCGAATCCCGGTCAGGGCATTTATTTTTGTGATTAAAACAAATATTTGTACCTGAGTCTTGGATGTTTTCTACGTATTTAAGTATATATTTGTCTTTATAAGTATGCATATCGTCGCCTAGTACCCATAGTACAAGCTTTGCTTAGTTTGGGACTGGGTTGATTTCATGATCATTTATTTTGCAAAAACATACACAGATGGTACAGTAGTCATGTCAGTGGTATTACATTTTCATGAATGCATGTTCCGCCACAGCTGGCATGCAAAATTATTAAGGTTAAAGATTATTTGTGTATGATTGTCCACAAATATTCATTTATTTATTTAAATAAGAACATAATAGCATCGTACTGTCCCTAATCTGTGTGCTAATTGAGCTAGGCTTAGGTATAATTGTCGAGAGTGTAATTATGAAGTATTGTGCCTGAGTCCCGGTATAAAGTACGGGATTTATATATAGGGTATATTTTTTACAGACTAGTAAAGGCGAAAAAGTCGTTCTTGCGAAATTGTATAAAATTCTACAATAAAATTCAAAGAAACATTTTCTGAATTTACAGACCTTAGATTTAAATCTGTCGCGAAACAAACACTTATTTCAAAAGTATAAACGATTGAATCATGGACAGAGATGTTTGGCAGTGAAGGCGTCTTGCACAAGTCAGTCTAACACAAACATAATAAATTTGATCTGACATTTGGTCTAACGGATCTTTATAAAACCCAGCCTTATAGTTGGTTGTTAACTAAGGTTAAGTTAATAAAATCAATCAAGTGTAAATGAATCAACCTCTATATCGAACTGGGCTTTCAAACACGCATTATTACATTTACGTCCAAGACACACACACTAGCGGTCTATCGTAGGGTACTTGTCTCTATCGAAGTCCCCACCCCATCGACTAGCAGTTAATGACGACCGCAGTCCTTACCTGGATAGCTTTCATCAATTTTTGCCACATTCACAGAATTTAATTTCTAGAAGTGACCTCGCTTAGTACAGACATAATGTTATCTTTAGTATATCGTATTATACAAAATGGATGTAAATAACCCGAAAGTTTTAAACCAACTGTTTTAGAGCCTAATTGGAGTATAATAATATAAAGTTATGTAACGTATAGTTCAAAAACCCATAATTTAAGAGATATTTAAAACAAATCACAAGTTAAAAAAATCCCAATTCTAACACACCCTAAAGGCGTGACGTAGCCACCTACCACTTTATACGCAGACGCACTAATTGCATGGTTGTCAGCCAGTTTCACTTAATTAAGTTTGGTATCTATCCTATAAAAAGGTTTCACTACCGAAAGTTTTGTTCTGTTCTCAATCACGAGAGTGCAAACTATTTACCTTCACCGATAACTGATATAACAGATAACTGATAAGAAAATGGAAAAGTTCGATTATCTCGAAAACGAAGGGACTTTTACTAAACCTGAAAATCCTTTTTTCTGGACCAGCCTCAGGTACACTATCGGTGGTTAGAAGCTTGTCCATTATTTACTGGACACCTGTATATTTACGTACATACATGACGCTCGTATAATTTCGATTGGCTTTTAATAATTGAATCCATGGGCCAATCAACTTTTTCTTGTTGTTATTTTGTCCCGTTAGCGAGGAGACATCAGTATTCGAGTTTCATAGAAAAATGTTTATAATATGGACTTCAAGCATGCTCAAGAGATGATCCATGTCCAAATGGATTTATGCTCATCGCTAAAACTCATGTTTGATAGATTTAAACCATATAAAATCACAGTTTTAAAGAGTGACTCAGGAGACGTAACCATGGTAACGAGCAACAAAGAATAATTGATTCACCCCCATAACACTTCCAGTCCCCATATGTGCACGTTAGACCGTCGACGTCCTCTAATCAATGGGGCCTCATTTGTCCTCAACGCCAACAAAGGCCCGGGCCTTCGAACTTTAAGCCCCCAAACAATGGCCACATCTATACATTGTTTTCTCTTTGTTTTAAACCAGCTGACGCGATCACTTAAATCAGATTGAATGAGAAAGGTTTGCTACATCAGAAACACGTTTCTTATCGTATCAAATGAGTTCGCACTTAAGAGTCCTTATCAGTTAAAAATTAAAAATATCGCCGGTCCGAACTGGATACAAGTGGCTCAGGAGAGAGATAAGTGGAAATCCTTGGACGAGGCCTTCACCTGTGAAGATGGGGTTCTTGCATAAATAATAATAAGTTACGTTCAATAGCTACTAACACTAGGATAACTTTTTATAATATTCATACTAACCAAACAATGTAAAACAACTGCAAAAAATACAAGGCCTTTTTATTTATTTATTATTTATTTATCAGTTAAAAAACGCTTTACTATTTAGACGATTTTCTGATTGAATTGACGCGTATTTTGACATTTTCTCAGTGTTACTATCTAGAATAGGACTATTGCAACCTAATGTCATAAATTTTAAATGTATATTTTGGATTTTTCATTAAGAAATCAAACATCACTCTAAATCGACCATTTTCAAACTAAAAACTGTATTTTTCCGCTTAAAATCTAATACACACACTAAGATCCAAAAATGGCTATGTTACTATCTAAAACCTAACAAAATCATCATATCCTTTAATTACTTTATTGGTATTATCAATAGTACCGCCGCACACCGGGTAGAGTCAGTCCGACCCAGGTCGGGCCTAGCTGAGTTTCTTGATGGACTCTTCTCAGCTAGGCTGGGTTTAGTAAACCAGCGAAAAAACTCCCAGTAGTTCGATTCCACTCACACCTCAGATTGGTGAAACCGTTCAACCAATTTCACTGGAGAGCACACTCTTAGAGTATTCCAGTGTTCCAAACCACACGCGTGGTCATGTTGGAAGTGTCCCTTGGATTTTCCCCAGGCTACTCTCCAACCGCGCACTCCTATCGCTTTATTGGGCCCGGCTTATAAAGCCACAGTCAGGTTCAAAAAAAGAACGCTCCGCCTCCGCGCATGTTACTACTTGCGCAAATGTAATACTGACATTATTACCCTATGAAGTGAGGAAATCTGTGTGACATCAGAGCTCACAAGCAAAATATCAGGTCAGCCGGGAATTCCCCGTAGGCACGCGCAAAATCCATAAAAATCCGCAGCCGCTGCGACCAAAATTCGTTAATTTTGTAATCTTAAAGTAATCAAGGACGGACAGAGGGGCGAAAGGACCTTTTTTGCAAGCTGGTGTCAATTATGTAAATTTGGCCTCAATCAAGATACAGAATTATTCATCGTAGGTTCAGCCTTCTGGGGATTTTGGATGCAGGGGATTCGAAAACAGATTGCAGAGTACAACGAAACAGTGTTAACACTAGATGGCTCTGTGAGCTATTATAGACCTCCCTAGTTTTTTTTTTACGTTTTCAACCGCCATCTCATCTGAGTCAGTTTGAAAAGCAATGCAACAAATAAATTGGCATACAATTCAATATTAATATTTATAAATGCGAAAGTGTGTCTGTCTGTCTGGTACCTCTTCACGCTTAATCGGCTGAACCGTTTGAGATGAAATTTGGTATGGAGGTAGTTTGAGTCCTGGGGAACGACGTAATATACTTTTTATCTCTTAAGGGGGTAAATGAAGAAAGCGTGTACTATCTGGTTATCAGAGCTATTATTCGAATGCCAAATTAACTCACTTTTACCAACGGAAAATAAATTTTCACACATGCCCATTTCACATTTCCGCCGCAGATTTTGACCTCGATTCAGTGGCCGCATTAATCACCCAGATTTTTACGCCCTCCCATCTACTGTGTGGTAGATATAAAGATAACAGTATGGCCGCTATTACGTGTTGGCTGTTACTGGCTGGTATACTAATTTGTGTTAATCCATTATTTAAAAAAAAGTTTGTAATTTGTTACAACTTACTTATTAATCTTGGCTATGTCGAGGGGTGAGTGGTCAAACCCGATAAATCGAGATAATTGATTTTTGAAATAAGAACTCAACATCCATTACGCAGAGTTCTGTTTTCAACAAACCATTTAGATGACTTATCGGGTTTGACCACTCACCCCTCGATATTTACTAAACAAATGAGGGAAGCAATCGTCCGGCATTGATAAATTGAAGCCGTTCAAATCACACCTCAGATTCGGTAGAAACCGCTGAACCAATGTCACTGGGGCGCAAGCTCTTAAACCGCCCGCGTGGTCGTGTCGGAGCTTTCCTCTGGATTTTCCCCAAGCTATTCCCCAACCCGCATGCCCAGCGTGGCGATTATGGGCAAAACCTTCATGGCAAGTCACAATATACCACGGCCCCCAGTTTCCGGTCGCCCAGCTATTTCTGCTTCCTGCTAGCTATTTCCTACCAAATTTTATAATATTAGTGTTTATAGAATCCGAGTAAGTCGGCTGTAACATACGGACGGACGGACAGACATGACGTAACTATATTATATATAACGGTTCCGTTTTGCCATTTTGGCTACGGAAAACGGAACACACCCTAAAAATCACATAATAAGAGAACAACGGTTGGAACTCACTTCCAACCGTTGTTCTCTTATTAAGTGTAAATATGTCTCACGTTAGTGTAAATTTATGCACCCTAAAAATCGATTAAAAATCTATCTCTATTCAGTGAATACTTGACTCGTAATGAATTATTCAGATATAGAGTTTGAAATGCAATACTTCAGACACATTCGTATTCATTCGAACTCTTAGGATTGGTTGTCAGCAATATCCTTTTAAGGAAAAAAATGTAGCCTCACTTTGCGTTTTCTATCGCTTGTATCACGGGGATTGCTCGGAGGAATTGTTCGGTATGAACCCTGCCGCATCTTTTCGTCATCATCCTACGCGTCAGCATTTCCATCCTCACCACTTAAATGGTTGGCAGTGCAAAACTGTGCGTTTCGCAAGAAATTTCCCGCCTCGCACAACCAAGCTATGGAATGAACTGTCGCCTGCGGTATTTCCGGACCGATATGACCTTCGAACCTTCAAGAAAAGAGCGTATTCCCTTCTGAAAGGCCGGCAACGCACTTGCTCCTCTGGTGTTGCAGGTGTTTATGGGCGACGGTAATTGCTTACCACCAGGCGATCCGTCTGCTCGTTTGCCCCCTATAACATAAAAAAAGGAATGTGAGAATGAGCATTCATAGTATGAATACCGATTTGCTTTTTCGATCTAAAACTGACCTAAAACGCTTCCATAATTATGATGCTGGATCGTACGTTAGGCCTTCATGGTCCATTTTGTCCGCCATAATTATATGGATGCATAGGTACGAGCTCTTAAAAATTACCTAAAAAACATTGATGTCAAAGGCTTATTATAGGGTTGAGGATTATCTAACAGGCAGAAATGCATGGGCCAAACCAAATACCTAAATAGCGTAAAGAGACTAATATTTCCATTGTATCTAGTTGACACATTTCTTGCAGGAAAGCATATCAAACGATTCGGCATGTTTTGTTTTCTTGGGTAACTACACATTGTAAATACCTATTGTTATTTTTTCCTCGTTTTCCTTTCAATTCTCTTTTGTTGTTTACCACTTACATTTACTTAAGTAGGTTAAGTAGTATCATTGTAATAAGCATATTTTGGAGAAAATGACTGACTGTCGAGTTTCTTTCGGCGTTTCTTCTCGGCAGTGGTCTCATGAGAAACGCTAGTAGTTTTTGACTTTTAAAAGTGCCTTTGCGGCCTACTTGCAGAATAAAGTTCGTTTATTTCATTTATTTCAAATTCTACAAGCATTTTATTTAACTTGCAATTTATGTTCGAGACATTTTACAATTCCAAGCTGTTATTTAATTTGAAATGTTTGTACTCGTATTGTATGTTCCGAGAAAATCCTGCAACTGAACTTTAAAGCCTTTTTTTGATAGAAAACAGGTAATATTAGTAAAAATTCAGAAAGGCTTATATTTACTCATATCTAAATTGGTTCGAAAACGCCATTCCCGAAGATTGTTGCATCGTTTTCCTTCGTGCGCGGGAGATAATCGTGTCTCACGGATGGGCGCGGTTTATAAAATCGATGTCAAAATCAAAATCAAAACATTTATTCTGCAAATAGGCCTCAAGGGCACTTTTACAAGTCAAAATCTATCTAATACAATAATCAAAGTATCATTAATTAAATGTAGTGTTACATGTCAAAAATAAGACTAAGAAACTAATAACAATCGAGATTTGTTAGAGATGTATAAGGTCTCTAAGCGTAAAGATAAAAGATAATAAAGTAGGTACACTAATCATAATAAAATATTTTGGGCTTTATCTATAACACGTCAACATGGATATAATAAAATCTCCTTATTAACCGTATATAATATAATTCAGTTCACTGTTAATACACCAAACAGGAACAGTTTATGTTAAGCAAACGTGTTCTGTAGCACCGAGGCTTGAATCTGCTGTATTACCATATCAAAAGGGTTCCTCTCTATACGCGCATCTTATAGAAGCAATCCCTTGAAATGTAACCTTATTGAAGGCGCACTAAGTCTATATTTACTTGGCGGTCAGTATGAGCTTGTGTACGTTAATACTTGGATTGCATTTGCAACTGAAATTTGCATTATTATTTAATTACGAAGCCAGATCGTGAGGGAGTTAGGTTAGTTGGTTATGTACTATTTGTGGCCTGCCTTATGCTTTAGGAGTCCCAAGGTGCCTTAAAAGGAGGCATTCCCGCCGGCGGGGACGTCCACCGCGCGATCGCGACAACACAGACACATATAGTCGCTATTTGTCCCGGTACCGCCGCACACCGAGTAGAGTCAGTCCGACCCAGCTCGGACCTAGCTGAGTTTCTTGCTGGACTCTTCTTAGCTAGGCTTGGTTGAGTGCACCAGTAGCTCGATTCAATTTTACTGGAGCGCAAACTCTTAAGAGTATATCAGTGTTCCAAACCACACGCGTGGTCGTGTCGGAGGTTTCCCCTGGATTTTCCCCAGGCTACTCTCCAACCGCGCACTCCTATCGCTTTATTCGGTCCGGCCTTTAAAGCCACAGTCAGGTTCGAAAAACAAAGCATTTGCATCTGAAATTTGCATTATTATTTAATTACGAAGCCAGATCGTGAGGAGTTTAAGGTTAGTTGCTTAAAATGTACTGTTTGTGTTTAGACTTAGGAGTCCCAAGGTGCTTTATAAGGAACAAATAAGATAGACGAAGCTTGGTACAGGAAAACGACTTGTTGAAAATTTTTGATCAATCGATTTTCAACCATTTTTAATCACTTCATCATCATTCTCCTAACGTTATCCCAGTACAGTTTCATCCTGAAGGACGCCCGGAACCGCTACCTAATCCCATGATTTGGCGTAGGCACTAGTTTTTATGGAAGCGACTGCCATCTGACCTTCCAGGCCGAGGGGAAATCAGACCTTATTGGAATTAGGCTTGTCAAGTGAGGCAACTTGACTGTTAGAAGTTCTCAAGCCGCCAGAAGGCGTCTAACTTGGCTTAACGACTGCTATAATAGGCAGCAACCGGGATCAATTTGCGTCTCCGATTCAGCTTGGGCAAAAATGCTTTAGTATTTCTGTGCGTATGTGAATACGCTCTCCTAACTCTAATAACTAGTGACTGTGAGCTGCAGACCTCGGGGCTGTTGTTTAAAAAAAAAATTGAAAATTTCCAAAAAGTGACTCGACAAAAAATGTATATAATAACCAAATCTGTTCACAAATTTTCACGAGAATCGGTTGAGAAATGCAACCTCCAGAGGAGAACAAACCATTATTATTTAATTTCCAAAAACGGATCAACAAAAAAATCTATATTATCAATCACCACATAGTATAAAATAAAGTCGCTTTCTCTGTCCCTATGTCCCTATATCCCTATGTATGCTTAAATCTTTAAAACTACGCAACGGATTTTGATGCGGTTTTTTTTAATAGATAGAGTGACTTAAGGGGAAAGTTTATATGTATAATACATGCATCAGCATTGCACCCGTGACAAGCCGGGACGGGTTGCTAGTTGATTATATAATATTGACATGTAAAATTTAAAATTTTATAAATGATTGATTGATTGATTATGGAACCTGCTGACAGAATTTTAAGAGAATCGGTGAGAATTGTGACCTGTAGAGTAGAGCAAACCGAAATTCGCCACCAGAAACATATGAAATAAAAAAAATCCATAAAAATTATATAATTACCGAACTGATAGAAAACACAGGATTACTGTTACACATACTTTATTAGTTAATCCATAGTACCTAGTATATAGATATGCACATTTTACATAATATACACTCATCGATAGTAAATCTACCAAATACATATTATATATAGTGGCAAAAAACACACTACTTCGAAGTTACATAGTGAAGGGTATAATCATAATCTTTGGATGTTAAAGAATTATAATAAAGGTGAATTGTCTAAAAATACATGTTAATTATTCTGATTTCTTAGGTTGAACATGCCAGGGTGGAAGAAACACGAAAGTGTTAATTATACCCAATTTATAAAATAATGAGATTAAAACTGTTAGTTTCTCATCATAGTTACATATTCTATGGCATTTTGGGACAATTGAATGAAAGAAAACTCCATAATCATAAAGAAATTTAATAATTACCGCATTTTTAACAATTACAAAAAAGATCACTTATAATATTAAAAATCAACAAAATAATTTGTATATTCATGCTATATCACAAGATCAAATGGTATTTAGCGTGGTGTACCACAATGGTATAATAGAAATGGTGTTAAAGCAGTTTTTTTAACAATAAAGTTTAGTGACTCGGTCGAAACTTTTGTATGGAAACGTAACTAGGGTACCTTGTCACGACATTTATTAAACCTTAGTAACTTAATCTCGAAGATCACTATTTTAGTACCTATAATGCAAGAAATATCTGTAACAAAATGTTATTTAGGATAATTATAGCGGAAATCAATGTATCCTTATTTATAAAAAGGTGTCTAAGTCGTGTAAGACATAAACTTTAGCATTTTACTAAACTGGGTACCTTGTCACGCTAAGTCATTATCTTACATAAATGGAGTAAAACTAGAAACTCAATTGTGTACATAACTGCACCTAATTTATGATTTATCAGTCTTTCAATCAATATTATTATACTATTTATATACGTCAAACAACTAAAATCACAGCTCAATTTTTCATTGACAACATCAACAAATTATTATTAATACAGAAACACCTCGTGACGCGACCTTGGTGTGGTTTTAGTAGGAGAAATATACCTAATCGGTATTTTCCCTCAATCTATCCTCAGCATGGTCCTGTCACGACACACGATAGTGAAGGTTATAAAAAAACATTAAGTATTTTTTTTTTGGTTCAAAAAATCATTTTGCTATAGACCGATCCTATACCCTATCTTAGAAAGAGGTATTTGATGCGATGCGCGCGATGGAAATATTGAATTATTCAAAATTTAAAGGCTTTTAAGACATGGCGTGACAAGGTACCCTGACTACTAAACTTTATAGTCGGAGAAATATACTAAAAAAACATAATTTTACTGATATTCTTGTACACACGTGTTCCTTAGGATGTAAATAACTCAATTATAACACAACCCCATTTTGGCACTTTTTCACCAGCTTCCACAAAAACTCATGTAACTCGGTAACTACATGTCGTGACTAGGTACCTTTCCAGATGCACTGACACAAATGTGGCTAGATAGTCGGCGACTCGTAGGTACATACTCATACTCATACTCATTTATTTGCAATGGATCATATACATTACTCGTCAGAAACAATGATTGACAATGATAAAAATGTCAAGGTATGATCGACGACCTCGAACAGAAATTAATAATAGAGGTAGGTACATTAAAATAAATTAAAAGTAATAGCTGACCGGTTTAGCCTAGTGGGTAGTGCACCTGCCTGTGAAGCTGGCGGTCCTGGGTTCGAATCCCGGTCAGGGCAAATATTTGTGTGATGAGCATGAATATTTGTTTCTGAGTCTTGGATGTTTTCTATGTATTTAAGTATTTATATCTATTAAATATATCGTCGTATAGTACCCATAACACAAGCCTTCTTGAGCTTACTGTGGGGCTAGTTCGATTTGTGTAAGATTGTCCTCTAATATATATATATATATATTTATGATTGATTTACAAATTATGTCAAACTGTCACAGTAAAATTACATTTAAATAACAATAATGCGATTATACGGCTACGATGAATTAGGTACCATCAAGCGGCCGTACGCTTCGCCGTACACTTGTTTTTCACTAACGAGGTATTATACTAGCAAATAAACAAGGTTCACTCGAATCCCTTTTCGTAGCGATCGCCCCTGAGCTGTCAAATCATGCCCGCCGCAATTTGACAGTGGAAATAAAACTTTGGGATTAACCATGGGTTGGTCCTCGTTATGGTGAGCGCTACACGCGATCACAGGGAATAAAAAAACAGTAGGTTGGTATTATGATTTTTTTAAAATTATTAGTTAGGCAATCCAAATAAATAACAAATAATAATCATTTATTTCAGGCAACAAGGGTCCTTAGATAACACACATATGCAATGATTTACTCAAAATTAAAACATTACTTAGGCGACAAAATTGTAATTTATTCAGTTCAGTTAATTGTCATTTATTATTTAATATTTAACACTTAACCTAAACCACCGCTGTGACACTGACAGCAGTAACAATCTATGATTAAAATTATCGCCAGTCTAAGAAATTAGTTCCAATTAAATTCCGCAACATGACGAAGGGTTATATATTTCTGGTCGGCCTTTATAAGTTTTTTCTAAACAAAACACAAACGAACGCGTTTGCGTGTAGTCTCAATTTGTATGGGAAAAAATATCCATCTAAGGCCACCAGAGGAAATGCAATTA
Source organism: Epiblema foenella (assembly GCA_963556455.1). NCBI lineage: Eukaryota > Metazoa > Arthropoda > Insecta > Lepidoptera > Tortricidae > Epiblema > Epiblema foenella. The sequence continues at coordinate 2,530,568 of OY747118.1, forward strand.
TAACCAGTTATACCTTATTTAAATGAAATAAAATAAATAAATGAACTTTATTCCGCAAGTAGGCCGTAAAGGCACTTTTACAAGTCAAAAACTACTAGCGTTTCTCATGAGACCACTGCCGAGAAGAAACGCCGAAAGAAACTCGACAGTCAGTCATTTTCTCCAAAATATGCTTATTACAATGATACTACTTAACCTACTTAAGTAAATGTAAGTGCTCGCTTTATTGGGCCCGGCCAATAAAGCCACAGTCAGGTTCAAAAAAAAAATGTAAGTGGTAAACAACCAAAGAGAATTGAAAGAAAAACGAGGAAAAAATAACAATAGGTATTTACAATGTGTAGTTACCCAAGAAAACAAACATGTCGAATCGTTTGATATGCTTCCCTGGAAGAAATGTGTCAACTAGATACAATGAAAATATTAGACTCTTTACGCTATTTAGGTATTGGGTTTGGGCCATGCATTTCTGTCTGTTAGATAGTCCTCAATCTTATAATAAGCCTTTGACATCAATGTTTTTCTTAAGTATTTTTTAAGAGCTGGAAAGGGTAAATTCAAAATTTCATTGGGTAACTTAAACCGGTACCGGCTTTAAAACCGGTAGTAAGAATACCGGTAACGATCCCTGATTGTAACTAACAGCCGTACTGTGTCGGTATCCACTAAGATACCGACACAGTACGGTTGCTATAGTTACAATTAGGGATTGTTACCGGTATTTACGGTTACGGGTTACTATAAGAATACCGGTAACGATCCCTGATTGCAACTAACAGCAGTACTGTGTCGGTATCCACTAAGATACAGACACAGTACGGTTGCTAGTTACAATTATGGATTGTTACCGGTATTTACGGTTACGGGTTACTATAAGAATACCGGTAACGATCCCTGATTGTAACTAACAGCCGTATTGTGTCGGTATCCACTAAGATACCGACACAGTACGGTTGCTAGTTACAATTAGGGATTGTTACCGGTATTTACGGTTACCGGTGACTATAAGAATACCGGTAACGATCCCTGATTGTAAATAGCAGCCGTACTGTGTCGGTATCCACTAAGATACCTACATTGCGTGTGGTTGTTAAGGTAGGGTCCCGGGGCCGGGATGAGGAGACATTTTATTTCATGCATTTATCACTGGCAGGTGATATAAAACTTCGTATAAGAGTAAATGCTTCGTAAACTTTAGGAGTTAGGGTAACAAATTGTTCTATTTCCGTAGGCTTTGGATAAATAAGCCTTAGTTATGTGTGCAACTATCGTCATCTGGCTATTGAGAGCTAGTGTAGCGTGAGGTCTCCGAAATGTCAAATGTCACTCTTTGTGGTTGCGGTACGCGGGTTAATATCTAATTGGAACAATATGGTGAGTATTTTGCAATACCTGAGCTTGATTATGGCAAATATGAATAACGGGTCAATGACTTTCAGTGTTTTGAGACAGTTTTGTCTCTCGGAAACGGGTGCGCCAAAGTTCACATAAAATTGCTACTTCGATTATTGGAAGTCCGAAAATGTTTGGTATATAATTTTATATCATAATGATCATTACTTATAACTTGTCTTTGCGCATAACTATCGTAACGTAATAAATATCTGTAATACTAATGTTAATTTTCATTTATTTTTAAAATATAACGATTTTAAATAATAAAAATTTAAATCATATTTATTTTTTAACAACGACAAATTAGTAATAAAAAATTATATAATATTTATTTTAAACTTTACCCGGTTTTATTTATAAACTGTCAGGTATCTTCCACACCACATTCAACTTGCTATCAAAATAGAAATACAGTCCCAGAGTCGGGATAGGTACGACGACGAGCGAAGCGAGGAGGAGTGTTAGGTGTCTTTTGTTCCTCAGAGCGGAAAAAGGAGCCCCGCGAAGCGGGGCTCCGTCGACTCCTTGGCGGGCCGAAATCGCTTAATAAGCTAGGTACATGAAAAATAAAAAAGTTGCGGGGATAATCGACATAATAGATGATTTATTGACAATCAAATTTACATGTTGTAATTCAGCGCATACATTGACAGCCGATATACAATATAAGTTTATAATTATTAAGTTTATTTTAAAAATCATTATGAGTTGTGATGAATAGTTGGAAATGACATTATGTTGTTAAAAAATCTGCCTAAATATAATTATGAGTAATGATGTTGGTAATACAAATGTATATACAACAAATTTGTAGGCAAAAAAATTATGACAAATGATTACTATGATCAAAAAGCGTTATTATGAAAAATAATATGACAAGTAATGTTATGTGAGCCAATATGGACCCCTCGGAAACTTATTTCTTCCTTTTCTTCCGATCAAAACGAAACTGCACTGCAATGTGGGATGTTCGATATTTTTACGGTACGGTTTTAAGGTATTATATGATTTAAATGTAAACTTCGTTCTCATCCCCATAATAACCAATAATATTTTTTGACAGCCGGACCTTACTCGACAGTGGCGCCAACTGGTGAGCACAAAAACGATAGCCCTCATTAGGTGAACAAAGAATCGGTCGTAAACACACATATTGAATTCGCATTATCGAACGAAAATTCAAAATAAGTGACAGGTAGTGACTGCGACAAATTATTTTTTTTAAATCCGAATTACAATGTCTGCCTTTTTGGGTTTTTAGGCTCGGTTTTATAAAGATCCGTTAGACTTCATATTCATATTAATTTATTCATTGCTTTGTGTGTACAAATAAGGTCTTAAACATAATACATAGGTATCAAGACAACCCTGTGAGGGCATTGCAATTTAATACAGTAATTTATTACATTGACATTAAATATTGATTACACAACAAAAAAAAATCACAGTAAAAAATTAAAATTTGTAAAAAAATGTCGGTTTGTTATGTCAAAAAATGTACTGAATTACTGAAATTTGATCTGACATTTGGCGTAACGGATCTTTATAAAACCCGGCCTTATTGTACAACTTTTAGGTGAATATAATAACTACTTTGTTTTGATACTGGTCTGTAGTTTATTTTTGGGTTTCTCTTAAGTTTGTGGTATATATGTATGTTTATTTATATATTATTTATGTATGTTTATTATATGTTTTACTTTCATATTCCAATACCTAGTTTAGTTTTACTTATATTATATACAAAACAGTTTAAAAAAGTTGCCGCCATATTCTCATTGTATTTTATTAGATAACCTTAGTTTGGGTACTTATTTTCTCGCAATCGAAGTAAAAAGTAGAGTGTATAACTCTGGTCTAACAGCCATATTACCAACTATTCTCCATCTCGTGGTAATATATGGCTTAGAGCCTTGAAATACAATCTACTATTACGTGTTGCGATTTTTTTTAAAGTCAAGAAATCTTGATCCACGTAAAATTAAAGAATCGTACCAATAAACTTTAACAAATAGTTACGGTTTCCTTTACTGTTCGATTTTATTTGACGTATTGCAGAATTGCATCTATTTTACGGACGTAGGTTAATCGATTTTGAATCCATTACTACCGGTGCTACTTTATCGGCCATATTCGATTTTTATTTTTAGAGCGTTGGGAGCGCTCGTGGCCCAGCGGCGCCCGCATACCCGTTAAGCAACGTGGTCATAGGTCAGTTCTTGGATGGGTGACCGCTTTGAGTAGTTATAAACTGAGCGCTCCTGTTTTGGAAGGCACGTTAAGCCGTATATATATTTTTTTAATTATGACAAAAGTATTGATAGTATCAAGGACCATATACAATACATTATATATGGTCCTTGATAGTATCAATAAAGTGATTAAAGGCTACGATGACTTAGGCCCGCGCGAGCAGCCGGTGTGCGCCCCCGGCCTACCCATAGGACTTAAAAAAAATACTTTCCACCCTAGGGTCGGAAAAGCGACTTTCAAGCCAGCTATCTACTCATGAAAATCGAACTTTCCGAACAGGATAGATGAAGAGAATATAGTATAACTCATATTGTGAGTTCATCATCATCATCATCATCATCATTTCAGCCGAAAGACGTCCACTGCTGAACATAGGCCTCCCCCAAGGCTCGCCATTTAGACCGGTCCTGTGCCGTTCGTTTCCACCGGATTCCCACGATCATCACCAGGTCGTCGGTTTTGGTAGCCGGGTCTCTGCCGGGGATTCACTGTAGCACCCCCTGCCCCGCCGTTACCATGGCCGCTACCGGAGCCAGGAAAAAGGTAAAATCGGAGGGTGGGCAGCAGCATCCTTCGATCATTACCACCATCAAACTGCGGTCGCCATCCCGCTTGCCAAGCGTGGCGACTATGGCAAATCCCCCCCAAGGGAAAAATAAAAAACATGCCCAAAAAAATTAAACCTAGACCCCTAGTCCCCGGCGGCCCCGCTATTCCTGGCTCCGATTGTGAGTTCTACTGTAAGATAATGATCCAATTATTGATATTTTTCGCTTTTCGAGAAATGACACCTAATTATTATTGTTTCGCTTTTATTATTTTTCAGCAACATTATCAAGGAAGTTATAATAATAGAAACTTGTATCTAAGTCGTTTTTTTATTGTTAAAGGAATAAACGGAGCTTGTCGTATATATCGTCGTCTAGTACCCATAACACAAGCCTTCTTGAGCTTGCTGTGGGGCTAGTTCGATTTGTGTAAGATTGTCCTCTAATATTTATTTGTTATTATTTATTTATTTACTATTTATCGCCAGACGAACCAGTGTTAGGCACTCAAGAATAAAAACATTATTTGAATAAGAATTCGTAAGAATAAAATGACATTGATTTTATTCCCATCGAAATTGAAAAAAAAATTATTCAAATAAATTTGGTCGGGAATAATTCGTACGTGCGAAAATTGAATGAAGATAACTTATTTTTAGTCAAATAAATTTAATCACGAATTTTATTTTAAATAATATTGCAAGAATAAAAGTGTATGTAATAAAAGGTACCCGGGACAAATACGACATATTAATTGTAGTCTAATACTAGTACTCGGAGATCCGTAGAAGAACGAGGGTTACCGACATAGCTCAGAGAATCTGCAAGTTGAAGTGGCAGTGGGCGGGCCACATTGCTCGTAGAACCGATAACCGTTGGGGAAGAAAGGTTCTCGAGTGGCGGCCTCGCACGGGAAGACGAAGCGTTGGACGGCCTGCCACTAGGTGGACTGATGACTTGGTCAAGGCAGCGGGGATTCGCTGGATGCGGGTGGCTCGCGACCGTGTGCTGTGGCGCTCCTTGGGGGAGGCCTATATCCAGCAGTGGATGTCCTTCGGCTGAATGATGATGATGACTAGTACTTCCTTAACATTAATACAAAATTCTATGATATTGGACGGAACCCAGGACCCTCATCGCTTCGAATTTCCTATTACATGTAGTACGCAAAACTACCGTTACCGCCCGTGGTAAGTACAAAATTTTATGTCATCCCCTGTTGAGTGGGATTTTCCGTGCGCGGAGCGCGCTAATGACCACTTTATGGCCAGGTTTGACATAATATTTTTTTATGTCACACCTGACCATAAAGTGGTAATTACCGCACGCTCCGCGCGCGGTAAATCCCGCTTCCTGGCCAGAGGGTGACATAAAATTTTGTACTTACCTTGGGTGGTAATTAAGAAAGCCTCAGATCGCATAATTATCGCCCTTACCTTAGGCTCGGGCGTCAAATACCTGCGATCAGAGATATTCTTTGTTTTACCGCCCTTGGTAAGTAATGTACTATTACTGTTGTGTTATAACATATTGGTCCTTAGAAATTTACGATCGAGAATCACTGGTACGCCAAATTGCACTATGGTAATGGCAGTTTTACGAGCGCTACTTGAGCAATTTTATTGAAGGCGACTGTACTACGTGCTCAACGGTGTCGTTGACTGTACCGGCACAATGCCCCACCTGGAATAGAAAGCTTTTGTTAAAAAAGCGACGTTGAAAGCACCCGTTTACTTTGTTGTTAGTGAATAGGGAACTTTACAAGTTTGCACTTTGCAGTTTATCCCCTAGTATTACTAGCTAATTTATGAAAAAGACCTTCGTTTCACTCGGTCAACTATAAGTAGTTACCGAGTGAAACGAAGGTCTCTGCTTCAGCTTCGATAAAAATGCTTTTCGTATGTCCAGATTCCGGATTTCCGGATTTCCGTTTGTTCTCGTCTACAGGTCGCAATTCTACAGATTTTATTAAATTTACAGATTTTATTTGCCGAATAAGTTTTTGGAAATCAAAACAAATATGTATTTGTTACGGAGTAATTTTACACGTATGCTATCTATAATTTTGAGACTCTTAGCGCCATCTGTGATCAGCTGTTTGCAGTCAGGTACAGAGCCATCTGGAGAGTACGGACGGCAACGCTTGCGCATGTTCCGATCGTTCGTCTCTTGATTTTGTTTTCGATATCCAAATAAATAGTTTTCACTAGAAGTCCTTAAATAATAAACAAAGATATTAAAAAAAGGCATAGATTATTATAAACTTCTCAAACTAATTAATTGTCTCGAAATTTTGTTTGTTTACAAAAAGTTGGTGGTGCAGCATGCGAGAACGCATCCTTGCTCGTGTCACAGACAGCAGCGGAAGGAATAGACTGAATCAGTGCGTTGCCATCATGTGAAGAGATTGCACGTACTCACTGGTGTTCGCTTCGGCTTCGGCCATATTTTGTTAACTTAGCTTACAACTATGTAACAGTTTTAATCTAATAACATCTCGCAAAGAATTTGGGCGATGACACTATGGAATAGTGGGTGAGTGCGCGCGCATTATGTATGCATAGGCGGCGTTATGCATATTTGTTGGTTTTGTAAAACATTTCAGTGCGTGACACGTTTTATTTGTTACAGATGATTTAAAATTTGTACAAGAACTTAACCAAGGAATACACCTTAAGCTTAGTCTCGTATCTAGCCAGGTGAGTTTCATGTTTATCCCGTGATTGGTTCACTCTGTGCATTTAGAGATCGCGACGGGTTGCTTTCTTTTCAGGAGTGTTGTGTCGTGTTATGAATATATGTTAACATTGGACGGTGTTTACAGCGATTGGATGCTGGCCGCTGGGTCTCCCCCTGTCCCAGCTATCCATAGGCCGTCGATCGGACGCCGTGAGCGTCGAGGTGCAGCTTGGCGCATGCGCCGGCACCGAACGCGGAACCCGTCACGAGCTGGTGGCCCCTGCGGTCATCAGGGGAGAAACGTTTCGTGGTCTGCGCGTGCGTGAGCTCCGCCGCGAACGCCACGTTTGACAGGTGACATCGTTCCGCAATCAAAATCCTAACCTCAACGTAATTTAACGCACTCTGTGTTGCCGGATATACTTTGTAAAAGAGGTCTATAATTTGTAACACACCTCAAGTTCTCACACAGCCGCTTAGTCTTTATTTTAAACTTGAAAACTACAATATTCTACTTTAGAGAGTCAATTTCAAAACCTTGGTCAGGTTGAGTCCGCCCTGGACAGCCATTTGCCATGACATATAGATATAAGAATAAAGTAGTGTAAGCAGGCAAGGCCGTGTAACATTGTTTTACAGTGCTCTTACATATTCTAATATACATACCAGTTGGTTTTCAATTCAAGTTTTTGTTTCAATTATCTAACCGTTATATATTCAACCCAAGACTCTTGGCATTTGGAGTATAAATATAAATGCCTGGCGCCCTCTATCTTCTCTATTCCAATCGAGTATACTATTAGCGTAGATCCACGACCGCTGCCCAAACCTATCCACGTTCATCCCTGAAAATACTCTCAGCTGACTAGACCGAGGCATACCAACAAGTGTGGAAGGACGTTGTACCTAACCAAGTGACCATCACACTCAAGTAAGTGGGGCTGTCGCACAGTGAACTTCAATTCCACAGCTTACACGTTACATTTCTGGCGGCCCAACGTATGGCTTTTGGGAGAATATTTTGGGTTTGTGGATGTACGCTCTTACTTCATTGAATAATAAATAATAATCTGTTAAACAGACTTGAATTTTAAACGTTATTTGCTGTGTGAGGCTTGTGGTTGTGATTAAAACAAGACTACTATCTTACTCAGCATCATAGATTGATAAGTATCCTCCATTGTGTCAACATATTTTAGATTTATTGTTGTGTATTTGCGAGATGTGATTAAATATTTTTCACTCAAATGAGTAAAACTTTACTGCTTCTAATGTTCCAAGTGAACACAATCTGTGGATGGTTTTAGTAAATAAGCTAACCCACTATATAATTATTGAACTGTCAAATTCATACATAAGTTACTCTTGATATTACTTAAGAATAATTTTCTACTTCTATGTAAAATCACAAGTGTGATTAAATAACCTATCTTCTCCTAAATGAAAAAGATAAGTGTAATTAACACTAGGGACTATTTCCACTTATCTGTTTTATTTGTTTCACTGAGTGTTATACACTTATATACTTGTCAAACATGGCATTACAAATTGAAGTCGAAAATCTGACCAAGGACGAACTACTGTTTGAATTGCAAACAAGAGGCATAGATGTAGATCCTAGCAACACAGTAGATGAACTTAGACAACAATTTAAGTCTGCTAAAGGCACTCCCCTTGACAGTGCGAAAGCGAACACTTTCATCTCAGGCTTGTCCGTTGCCGACGAATTTCAGGTCTGCGAAGCGAAGCTGGATGCAGTGCTGCGGACTGACCACTCATCATCGTCCTGTCGGAGAAGGTGTCTATCGAAGTTGTCTCATGTCATACTCAGGTTAGAGAAATTGATTTTGACTAGTTCTGAACAGAGATTGAGAAAGATAGCGCTGGTGGCGAAGGCGTTTAACGCTACAGAAAATTTAAGATGTAATCCAAAGCCCGGCACATCTTCTCAAAGCTCTGCGACGAATACTGCTGACTCTGTTGCTTCTTTAGTCTGTCAAAAACATACATCTCAGGTGCTTAAATGGGGTCTTGTGTACGACGGTAGGGCTCCTGTCCATGACTTCGTCTTTAGATTACAAGAGCTCAAATACGCTTCGGAGGTTTCAGATGTAGAATTGTTGAGAAACGCGGTTTATCTTTTTTCTGGAGAAGCTCTAACGTGGTTTCGCATAAATAAGTCTCATTTTAGTACTTTTGAAGATCTTATCGAGTCACTTAAAAATGAATTTCAACCGGTAGAATACGAACGGTGTCTATTAAACCAGATTAGGGCTAGGTTGCAAGACAAGAATGAATCGATTAGATCATATGTTAATATCATGGAAGGTTTGTTTTTACGCCTGTCAGTACCTATCACTGATGCAGAGCAGCTCGATATCATCATGACTAACATGAATCCGTATTTCATCTCGCGTCTGGCCTTGACGGAAGTACAAACCGTGAGGGAACTTAAGAGTATTTGTGCGCGCTTAGAGGTGTCAAAGTTTAAATGCGAAAACCGTGGATTTTTAAACACCGGTAGAGAGTCTGTGGTACCTAACTTTTGTAGTGGGATCTCAAACCCAATTCCGTTATCATCTGATGCTAGGCCTCGCAACGTTGGCCAGGGACAAACTAGACCCACTGTGAACTGTGGAAAATGTGGTGGAAACCACCATCACTCTCGTTGTGACGCATATCCCACGACCATATGTTTTAGGTGCAAGAGACCCGGTATCCTCACTAGAGACTGCCCTTGTACAAAAAACTAGGTCACAGGTCAGAGACATTTTACACTAATGTTAACAATAATGCTTCTGAGACTACTCGAGTCTCTGACCAATCTACTCAAACAGAGGCATGTGCGTCTGACACTCTTCAGAAGAGTTCATACCGTCCTTTATTTAAAGAAAACTTGGGAGATCCTAGACCCTTCTTATCAGTAGGTATTTTAGGTTTGGAGTGTAACGCGTTAGCTGACAGTGGAGCAGCCGTGTCAATTATTAGTGAATCTGCACATTTGCTATTGCAGAGAGAAGGCTTGCAATTTCCTTTGCAGACATGTGCGAAAGACTTAGCTGTAGGTAACGGTGCGCGCCTAACGGTCTTGGGAAAAATAGAAGTACCCATTTCTTACAAAAATGATTTACACTATGTCACATTCTTTGTGTGCAAAGATATGAACACTCCTCTCATATTGGGCGTGGATTTTCTGGTCAAGTTTCATCTTTGTTCTGACATTTTGAAAAATAAAAATTTTTCTCCCTCTGATATAAACTTGCTGAAAGACTCTGATGTACACTTACACGATCTGGAGGATCTGAGTGATGTTCAAAAGGCTCAGTTAAATAGGGTTATATCCGACTTTAAGAATATCGCGGCTACTAAAGAAAGTTTAGGCTGTACCCCATTGGAGGAACACGTCATTGATACGGGCGATCATCCACCGGTAAAGCAGAAGTATTATCCAATTCCATTTCATCATCGAGAATACGTTCGAAAAGAAATCAATGACATGTTGCGAATGGGTATTATAGAGAAAAGTAATTCGGCTTGGAACAGTCCAATTTTATTAGTACCTAAAGCCAATGGTGAACTTAGGATGTGCTTGGACAGTCGAAAACTGAACAGCTTAACCAAAGTGGATACCTATCCCATGCCTAGGGTTCAAGAAATATTGGATTCCCTTAATAATGCCAAGTATATGAGTTCTTTAGATTTAAAGTCGGCTTTTTTTCAAATTATGCTATCTAAGGAGTCGAGAGAGAAAACCTGTTTCTCTTTGCCGGGGCTGGGTAGCTTTCAGTTCCGCAGACTTCCATTTGGCCTAGTAAATTCTAGTGCTCGAATGATGAGACTCATGGACAAGGTCTTTGGACCAGAGTTTGCTCACAATATTTTCTACTATGTCGATGACATAATATTAATTTCTGAAACGTTTGAGGAACACATGACCTTGTTGAGAAGAGCTTGTGAGAAATTGAAACAAGCGGGACTCACTATTAACTTGGATAAATCTGTTTTCTGCCGCTCTTCTTTGAAATTCCTAGGATATGTCGTAGATCGCAGAGGTCTACGTACAGATGGTGATAAAGTGAAAGCTATAGTAGATTTTCCTACGCCAGCCTCTCAAAGGGAACTCAGACGTTTTCTTGGAATGGTATCTTGGTACCGCCGTTTCATAAAGAGTTATTCCTCAGTTTGTGCTCCTTTGAATAAACTAACTAGAAAACTTCCAAAAGGAACCCCTTTTCAATTTACGACGGAGGCCCATGAAGCGTTTAAAATAGTTAAAGAATTGTTAGTGACAGCACCAATCCTATCTATCCCTAAGTTCGATAGACCTTTCATCATCTCGACTGATGCTTCTGATGTAGGTTTAGGATGTGCCTTATCGCAGCTAGATGACGAAGGACATGAACATGCCGTTGCTTATGCTAGCAGGACACTAACTCGTTCGGAAAGGAACCACTCTGTCTCTGAAAAGGAACTGAATGCTCTCGTATTTGCCTTAGAGAAGTTTAGAGGATACATAGAAGGCTCTCCGTTCCGAACGAAAGTTTACACGGACCACAGTAGTTTACAGTGGCTGGTCAGTTTAAAGTCACCAACCGGACGTTTGGCTAGGTAGGCTCTCAGACTATCTCAATTTAATTTCGACATTCAGTATAAGAAGGGATCAGAGAATAAGCTGGCAGACGCACTCTCTAGGGCTCCAGTGTCATCTGAGGCCATCGAATTTCTTTGTCCGGTGAATATTCTTAATGACACTTGGTATACCAACACTTATAACCGTGTCGAGAAATCTCCACAAAAATATCCTGATTACAAAATCTTAGGTGATAGCTTGTATAAGCGTATTCGAAATAAAAATCCGCTGTCTAGGGATACGGAGTGGAAACGAGTCGTTCCAAGTGATTTAAGGCAGGACATTCTTAAGCAGTGTCACGATTGACCGGATGCTGCACACTTAGGTATTTTCAAAACTTTAAAGCGGGTGGCGCAAACTTATTTCTGGCCCAAAATGCTGAGCGATATTAAGAAATACATAAAGAATTGTCAAATTTGTTTAGCTTACAAAAGCACTAACGAGGCACCTGCAGGTTTGATGGAGAACCCTAAAAAGGTTCAACGACCCTGGCAGGTGGTGTGTACAGATATCCTGGGGCCCCTTCCTAGGAGTTATAAGGGCTTCAAATTCATTTTGGTGGTCTGTGATTGTTTTACTAAATATACTTGCATATTTCCTATGAGAAATTCCTTAGCTAAAACTGTTGTGAATTTAATTGAAAATAACGTCATATTAAAGTACGGTGTTCCTCAGTGCATTATTATGGACAATGGTCCACAGTATGTGTCTAACCACATGCAGTCACTGAAGGAAAAATATAAAATACCTAAATTCTTTTACAATTGTAGATTCACACCGCAAAATAATCCCGCCGAGCGCACGCTCAAGGTGATATCTTCGGCTATTGCTTCTTACGTAGGTACAGATCATCGCACTTGGGATCAGCAAGTCAGTGCGATCGAATTTGCTATTAACACAGCTGTTCACGAGGTCACTGGTTTTAGTCCATATTTTCTAAATAGTGGACGAGAGGCCATTCTGTCTGGAGAATGGTATCCTTCGGGACCTCCGAGCGGTAAAGATTTGCAGTTCACAGACAGGGACCTATACTCCTCTATGTTACCACATTTGAAACCCATTTTTGAAAAGGTCAATGACCGCCTGCAGAAGTCATATCAGCGTAGCCGCGTGTATTATAATCGGGGTAGGAGAAACGTGGAGTATGACGTAGGACAAGTAGTCTGGAAAAGAGAATTTCCACTCTCAGACGCTAGTAAATTCTTCGCGCAAAAACTAGCACCCAAGTTCAAGAAGTGTGTAGTACTTAAGAAAATATCTCCTGTAACGTATGAACTCCGCGATTTTAATACCCGGAAGTCGCTAGGTATTTGGCATGTCAAAGACATCCTAAAATCTCAGTCAGGCACAAACGATTAGTACCTGAGACTAACTAGGTCAAATTCATTTAATCGTGACTATGTTTGTTCTGATGTAGGTGCGTATAGTGCATAAAACGCGCTCATAATGATCTGAGTCATAATCAGGGAAATAAAATATCCCAGCCTTGTAGGTAGACTCGTGATTTATCCATGACAAGAGTGCAAGATAAATAACTTTCTGTTTATATAATTGAAACCTTTAATTAGAGCGTTTCTTTTTATTGACCACCGATTGATAACTAAACCATGTAGGTAATGTAGGTAATAAAGAAACCATAATATGCACATTACGTTATGTATTGTGTTACACCTATAATGGAATTCTACCAATCTCTTGAGAAATCGTCATTCGTTGAGTAGGATATAGGGACGTAGTTTCTCCTAGGTTGTTGCTGTAGGGCAATGACTACACACTCACGGAAAATACCGGAATGTACAGTCGACCTAAATAGTAGGATACGCTTTTGACTGGCCAACATTTGCGTTAGGTAGATATAACATACAATAAAGTCAAATAAGTGAATGCTTAGCTTGATTAAGTATAATCATTAGAATAGGTAGGTACATACCGTAAGATAGATAGGTATCGTATAGGTACATGAAAAATAGTTAGGTCTTAGCTAGATTCGTAGTGAAGATTGTAGCATAGTAGTGGGGACGCCTGCGCATATAGGTAAACATTAAGATAGGATAACCGGTTCTAGAGTTAAGCTTAATGGAATGGCACCTATTGGCTTACAAGGTGTATACTTATAAGGTGGTAATCACATGTGGGTCAAGGGTCATTGACCTCTGTATGAGGATGTTTGTTAAGAGTTCATAGGCTAGTTCAATGGCATCGGGCTCTCTCGGATGGATGATATCTGTTGAAGTCTTGTTTTCCCCGCCTGGTCGAGGTAGTTGCTTCCTTTTGTTATCTTATCTTATCTTTTTTTTTTTTTTTTCTACTGTAGCGGTAATGTTACGGAGTAATTTTACACGTATGCTATCTATAATTTTGAGACTCTTAGCGCCATCTGTGATCAGCTGTTTGCAGTCAGGTACAGAGCCATCTGGAGAGTACGGACGGCAACGCTTGCGCATGTTCCGATCGTTCGTCTCTTGATTTTGTTTTCGATATCCAAATAAATAGTTTTCACTAGAAGTCCTTAAATAATAAACAAAGATATTAAAAAAAGGCATAGATTATTATAAACTTCTCAAACTAATTAATTGTCTCGAAATTTTGTTTGTTTACAAAAAGTTGGTGGTGCAGCATGCGAGAACGCATCCTTGCTCGTGTCACAGACAGCAGCGGAAGGAATAGACTGAATCAGTGCGTTGCCATCATGTGAAGAGATTGCACGTACTCACTGGTGTTCGCTTCGGCTTCGGCCATATTTTGTTAACTTAGCTTACAACTATGTAACAGTTTTAATCTAATAACATCTCGCAAAGAATTTGGGCGATGACACTATGGAATAGTGGGTGAGTGCGCGCGCATTATGTATGCATAGGCGGCGTTTATATTTGTTGGTTTTGTAAAACATTTCAGTGCGTGACACGTTTTATTTGTTACAGATGATTTAAAATTTGTACAAGAACTTAACCAAGGAATACACCTTAAGCTTAGTCTCGTATCTAGCCAGGTGAGTTTCATGTTTATCCCGTGATTGGTTCACTCTGTGCATTTAGAGATCGCGACGGGTTGCTTTCTTTTCAGGAGTGTTGTGTCGTGTTATGAATATATGTTAACATTGAACGGTGTTTACAGCGATTGGATGCTGGCCGCTGGGTCTCCCCCTGTCCCAGCTATCCATAGGCCGTCGATCGGACGCCGTGAGCGTCGAGGTGCAGCTTGGCGCATGCGCCGGCACCGAACGCGGAACCCGTCACGAGCTGGTGGCCCCTGCGGTCATCAGGGGAGAAACGTTTCGTGGTCTGCGGCTGCGTGAGCTCCGCCGCGAACGCCACGTTTGACAGGTGACATCGTTCCGCAATCAAAATCCTAACCTCAACGTAATTTAACGCACTCTGTGTTGCCGGATATACTTTGTAAAAGAGGTCTATAATTTGTAACACACCTCAAGTTCTCACACAGCCGCTTAGTCTTTATTTTAAACTTGAAAACTACAATATTCTACTTTAGAGAGTCAATTTCAAAACCTTGGTCAGGTTGAGTCCGCCCTGGACAGCCATTTGCCATGACATATAGATATAAGAATAAAGTAGTGTAAGCAGGCAAGGCCGTGTAACATTGTTTTACAGTGCTCTTACATATTCTAATATACATACCAGTTGGTTTTCAATTCAAGTTTTTGTTTCAATTATCTAACCGTTATATATTCAACCCAAGACTCTTGGCATTTGGAGTATAAATATAAATGTCTGGCGCCCTCTATCTTCTCTATTCCAATCGAGTATACTATTAGCGTAGATCCACGACCGCTGCCCAAACCTATCCACGTTCATCCCTGAAAATACTCTCAGCTGACTAGACCGAGGCATACCAACAAGTGTGGAAGGACGTTGTACCTAACCAAGTGACCATCACACTCAAGTAAGTGGGGCTGTCGCACAGTGAACTTCAATTCCACAGCTTACACGTTACATATTTGCTCAACGGTTTGTTTCCCTCTACAAATTTTGTGAGCAGGTCCGGTAATTATATAGAATATTTTTGTCGGATCAGTTTTTGAAAATTTTAAAAAATATATATTTCAAAGATTATGTAATTTTCTGCGTCCGAATTTCAGTTTGTTATCCTCTACAGGTCGCATTTCTCAACCGCTTCTCGTGAAATTTTGTTAGCAGGTTCGATATTCATCTTTTTTATAATGTCAGATTTTGGAAATGATAAAAAAACTTGATGTAAAAGACCGAGATTTAGACATTAAGTCCGCCTTTTGTACGATAAGGTTTCTGTTGTGCAATAAAGATTAAATTAATTAATTAAGAATCGCAGGAACCGAAAACAGTATAAATTCCCATTATTTAAATTTTAATATCAAGCCCTACAAAATGCCTTCAGTGTGACATCTGGTGGGTTCTATCTACTTTACCAAATCTGTCCCTTCTTAGGGTTCCGTAGCCAAAATGGCAAAAACGGAACCCTTATAGATTCGTCATGTCTGTCCGTCCGTATGACAGCCGATTTACTCGGAGACTATAAGCACTACAATTATGAAATTTGGTAGGAAGGTGTATTCTATGAACCGGCGATATAAAAGTGATGTGAAATTACAAAAAATATTAAATTAGAGGGAGCATATACATGTAACCGGTGGATGAAAAAAAAAATTTAACGCACATAGTCATGTGGGATATCGATGGATAGGCCTTTAAAAATGATATAGAGGTTTCTTAAAAACTTGTCCATTTAAGTCAACCGTTGGTATTAGCTGTCAAAGTCATAGAAAGTGTCTTTCTCCCTCTAATTTCCAAACTATAAAGTTTAAAATTCTGAAAAAAATTGAGGTGGTGTGCATTAGTAAATACTTTCAACGATTTTTGGTTTGAAAAATATAGGTTTTACTGTCTTGCTCAAACAAAAGGTCGTAAGTGCCATGAGTTCCCTATGAAGACACGACTTTTTTAGATTCAATGTATTGGATAGTGATTTCAAATGTGGACTAAGTAGGTGTTGGTACGGAACCATTGTGCATGGTCCGACACGCACTTGGCCGGTTTTTATTATTAAAATAACCCAATC
The DNA here is from genome assembly GCA_963556455.1 of Epiblema foenella. Classification (NCBI taxonomy): domain Eukaryota; kingdom Metazoa; phylum Arthropoda; class Insecta; order Lepidoptera; family Tortricidae; genus Epiblema; species Epiblema foenella. Next base: position 2,547,125 of record OY747118.1, read on the forward strand.
AGCTGTGTAGGTCGGCACACAGTTTGTAATCAGAACTCCTTAATTAAAAGATAACCGTATTTATCAATTCGATCGCGTCAGCGATGTAATCAATTTCGGAATATACTCACCCAATAGGGTAGATTGACTCGTGTTACAGTTTACAAAATAGTGTGGCTATATGGATAGAAAACCATTAAATTAACACGATAAATAGTCATCATCATCATCATCATCATCATTTCAGCCGAAAGACGTCCACTGCTGAACATAGGCCTCCCCCAAGCCTCGCCATTTAGACCGGTCCTGTGCCGTTCGTTTCCACCGGATTCCCGCGACCTTCACCAGGTCATCACTCCACCTTGTCGGAGGCCTACCGACAGCTCGTCTTCCGGTGCGTGGACGCCACTCAAGCAGTTTCTGGCCCCATCGACCGTCAGTCCTGCGAGCAATGTGCCCTGCCCACTGCCACTTAAGTCTCGCAATTTTGAAGGCTATGTCGGTGACCCCAGTTCTGCTACGGATAGCTTCATTCCTAATTCCATCACGCAGAGAAACCCCGAGCATAGCTCTTTCCATTGCTCTTTTGGTGACCTTGAGCTTTCTTATGAGGCCCATCGTTAGCGCCCATGTCTCGGATCCATATGTCATCACTGGCAACACACACTGGTCAAAGATGAATAGTAAATTAGACAATTTATTTAAAATCATTAAAACACTTTTTTTTTTCTTTTTTAATCTTTTATTCCATCTGCCATCAGCCTTAAGTCATAATCAGATATGTCTGGAGAAGAAAAGAAAATAACATTTGGGAAGCACATCCATTGATGTGACTTCCTTAATTTTGTATTAAATCGATGCAAGACGATTAGTTTTCGGACGATTTGGACTTTGAAGTGTCGTTTAAGTTCGAAGCTAGTATTTAGAATGAAGGAAAAATTGAAAAATTTAGGCACCGAGCAGGATTCGAACCTACGACCTCCCGGCACTCGCGGCCAGTCGCTCTAGCCAACTGAGCTATGAAGCATGAGTCTTCTGGTAGATGTCGCTGTACGCCTCCCTTAAGGCGTTTGTATAAAAAGGATCGAAGCTAGTATTTTAGTATGGCGTGCTAATCTGTGCTTGTAATTTTCACAACATCTTTGTATCTCCTCCTTGATTGTAGACATTTCCAGGTACTCATGAACTTCTGTGTTTTTTATGAAGTATGGAACGTTACTTATTGCTTTTAAGGCATTATTCTGGAACCTTTGCAGGATTTCAATATTGGACTGATAGGATGAGCCCTATAATTGTATGCCGTAAGTCCATATTGGTTTGATGGTACATTTGTAGATCAGTACTTTGTTTTCCAGAAAACATATGAGATTATAAAGATTGGCAGTTAACGTAATGGGAAAATAAGAGGATGACCGAGGAAAAGTTATATATACGACGACCGCTTTAGCCTAGTTGGTAGTGACCCTGCCTTCGAAGCTGGAGGTCCCGGGTTCGAATCCCGGTCAGGGCATTTATTTGTGTGATGAACACGAATATTTGTTCCTGAGTCTTGGATGTTTTCTATGTATTTAAGTATCTATTTATCTATATAAGTATGTATATCGTCACTTGGTACCCATAGTACAAGCTTTGCTTAGTTTGGGACTAGGTTGATTTGTGTAAGATTGTCCAAAAATATTTATTTATTATGAGTTAATACTAGTGTCTTTTTATAGGGGATTGACGAGAGACATCATCCTGTTGTGGATTCATTTTTATTATCAGTGACTTAGAGACCATATACATCTCTAACAATATTAAATTAATCTTAATTTTGACGCTCAGAGACCACGTACATCTTTGGGATATTATATTAATTTCATTATATTCCTTGTTTAGTCTTGAGACATTATACATCTCTAACTTTACTAATATTGTAATAGATAACTTTGCAAGTTTATCTTCACTGTATAACATTAATTTTTTTTATAATTTTAAACTGGAAATTATTATTCTTTCTTGAACTGTAAAATATTATTTTGACATAAAAATTTATTAGTATAGTCAGACTTTCTTAAATGTAAATTAATATTTTGACATGTAAAAGTGCCTTTGTGGCCTATTTGCAGAATAAATTTATGATTTTGATTTTGGCATAAATTAACACAGTACTTTTAAGATACGATATTGTTATTATTACTAACCCATTATGGATCATAAGGTCTGAAATAAAAGCATTTTATTTTTTTATAAATGTTGTTTTTAGGGTTCCGTAGCGAATACGGCAAGGAGCATTCCTTCGAAGTAATTTTTTTTAATTTGTCTATTGAAAATATAGATAAAGGATTGTGAAACGGATAACCGCTTGTGTCGTAAATATATCTACAGGTATGACGGAGCTATATCTAATCAAAACTGATCAAAATCGATGAATAACGCGTGGAGGCCCTTAATGAGAAAACCAGAGAGAGGGTCCTCTCTCAAAACCATACCTCCCTAAATCTACCGGTATATTGATTATTAATATACATGACTCATGGACTGACAAACAATGAAAACTATAAACGATAATACTGGGAAAACCAAATTAATATCATTGATAAAACATAATTAAATTTGCGACACAGCCCTAGCTTGTGATGTGATATCACTGTTGATCAAATTAGGGGGCGTCCATAAATTACATGAGATGTCTAAGGGGGGGAGGGGGTCGAGTCAAATCTCATCTAATCTTACGATGGAGAGAGGGGGGGTTCTCGGCAAATATCACGCAATTTTTTTCTGATTGAAACAAAAAAAAAAACTATTTTGGTTCATTTAATCCAGATTGTACACGCTTATAAGATTTAATCTTAAGCGTAATCGTAATACGATTAAGATTATTCACTAATTCGTTCGAAAGATAATAATTTCATTCATACTTCGACGTTAACTCTCAGTAATATTGATTACTACTAGTGGTAAATAAAAGAACGAAGCATTTTTTTTTTCTTTTTACAATAACAATCAAACGCGTTTACGTAAGAAACCCACATTTTAAAAAATCTCACGTGAGATTGGGGGATGGGGGAGGGGGTTGAATAAAATCTCACGACATCTCACCAGGGGGGGAGGGAGGGACAGAAAATTAAAAAAAAAACACCTCACGTAATTTATGGACGCCCCCTTACCGGCCGTGACGAAATTAATCACGCGGAATTAAGCTTTTCGGGTGTATCGCTAAAAGTAATTAATACTCTCTTGTTAATGTTCAAGGATAATGTAAAATAAATCAAATGAAATCATCCTTACTTTTTAGAGTTCCGTGGGTCATTCTATAAAAAAATCTATGATATGTATTGAATTAGTGTACAAAAACAGGATTTCGAAATATGTTTGAATCTAATAAACAGAAATTATAGGTAAAAATACTTAAATATTAACATATTGCCGTAAAAGATGGCGGCCGGATGGATTGCCGGTTCCGTAGTTGTCCACCCGTTTACATTATGCGGACTTAAAAGATGGAAAACTTATATTTACTCTATTTTTAACACAGCTAATAATTATGTAAGTAATCAGTGGAAATTGTACGAAAATATGTTTTTCTAACTACACATCTTAAGTTCGGTTAGTATATTTTATGAATATAGTTATAATTACTCATTAACTAGAAACGTGTACTTAGTTTTGATATTTTTCCATTTAAATTTATTATAGTTACTATCACCATTTTTTTTTTCACATGCCCAGAAGCCACCGTTTAGCTGGCAGTGCACTTGATCATAACTGTCACTTTCAAGCTTATCCGTACCATTTTATCACTTCAATATTATGACGCAAAAGGATTTAAAATGGTTCTAGAAATCCCCCAATATTTTTCAACGAGCTATCCAATGATATCCTACACGATGGGATTTGGAAGAAAGTTTCGCATCCCCATTTTAAGCTCTCTTAGACGTAAAATATAAAACCTAAAAATTCTTTTTTTAATTTTTGTTCTAAATTTCAACATTAAATTTTTATTTTGTCGGCGTAATTGATCTGGGGCGCTACCGCAAACAGCAAACGAAGTATTCCCTCTCTGTCGCACTTGCAAGTTTGCATATAAGTGAGACAGAGAGGGAAAACTTCGTTTGTGGTTCGCGGTAGCCCCCTTTATGTCGATCGAGGAATTAAGCCGCGGACGGACGGACACGGCGAAACTATAAGGGTTCCTTGTTTACTACCGAACCCTAAAGAAGAAATTAAATAAAAGACTGGTTTCTATCGGCTGACGCTTTCGGTAATAACTGTTTTCGTAGCCTAAAATTGTTATTTGTGTAAGTAAATGTAAGTTTGTGTTTGATGACCGATTTAGTCTAGTGGGTAGTGCACCTGCCTGTGAAGCTGACGGTCCTGGGTTCGAATCCCGGTCAGGGCAAATATTTGTGTGATGAGCATGAATATTTGTTTCTGAGTCTTGGATGTTTTCTATGTATTTAAGTATCTATTTATCTATATAAGTATGTATATCGTCACTTGGTACCCATAGTACAAGCTTTGCTTAGTTTGGGACTAGGTTGATTTGTGTAAGATTGTCCAAAGATATTTATTATTATTTTTTTAGTGATTTTTGATCCTAGTTACTACAGTTAAAATTATTAAGAGTCTTTATCAGTTAAAAACGTTTTTCTGATTGATTTGACACGTATCTTGACATTTTCTCAATGTTACTATCTAGAACAGGACTATTGCGACCTAATGTCATAATTTTTAAATGTAATTTTAGTATTTTTCATTGAGGAATATCGTTTCAAACATCACACCAAATCGACCATTTTCAAGCTGGAAATTGTGTTTTTCCGCTTAAATTGTAACACACACAATAAAATTAAAAAAGGGCTATGTTATCTAAAGACTTAACAAAATCATCGTATCCTTTAATCACTTTATGGGTGTTATCAATACTTTTGTCATAATTTGACATCAAAATATTTAAAAACTTTTTTTTATTATAAATAGGTTTGCGCTTGACCACAAATCACCTGATGGTAAGAAATATTGTGGTCTAGGATGGAACGCGCTTTAGTAAAAACCGATTCACTCTCGCTTTGAAGACCAAAAGGTTGTTCACGGGGAACAAGGATTCCGGCAAGGAGTTCCACAGCTTGGCGGTTCTCACAATAAAGGTGGAAGCAAAACGCTTCGTGCGAGTTTTCGGAACAGCCACCGTGAAACGGCGCCTTACCATATTCTTACTCGTCCGATGGTAGTGTAATAGAGTGTAGTCTGTATACCGCACCTTAAAAGAATAGCTATTGAATGACAACTGTGTGAACGCACCACCTGTCAAAATTCAAATTGGACAATAGTTTTGGACCTTGCCTTTTTGCTATGCTGGCGGAATTTGATTCGCATACATTATGTTATTGTTTAGCTTAATAGATGTTTTTTTTTTGTTTCTTTTATGTTGTTATTGCGTCTGTGTCGTCATTCAATAGTTTTAAGGCAGGACCCCACTGAAAACCAGCGTCGCGGCTTGCCGTGGCATTATGCTGAGTGGGGCCCTTTTTAGCGTCGTTTGTCTGTTTTTATTTCATTGTTAAATATTGTAATGTGTTGTTTAGACGTTAATAAATGTATTTTCTTTCTTTCTTCTTTCTTTCTGTCACTTTGTCTATGTACGGTGGCAACATTGCCTAGCCCTCCCACTGAACCTGGTTATTCCAAGTGTAACACATCTCGATATTCACTATGTCTTAATATTTTAAAAACATAAATAAACACCTCGAAGACTTTACAAATTAGTTTTATTCAAGAAATACTACAGGGGGGCTGTCACAACTACCGCTGCGACGCGACGCGAGTAGAGAAAAATATACCCTCCTCTTTCTAACCCGCATAGTTCGAACGAGACAGGAATCGCTGAGTCACGCGAGATACGATTTGTCAGCAAGTTGTGCTAGCCCCACAGGTAGAAAGGGGCGGGAGGAATTATGTTGTGTAATTCCTCAGCGCACTCCCCAAAATGCAACCGATAAAAAACCGAAAGACTTATAAGGCCTCTTAATTATCTCCGGCACAGTTTACACTATGTTTATGTTATCTAGTTACCATCTATTTCCCTATAAACGCCTATTCCTATGTGGGGTCACGCTTCCCATTCACATGTTTGCTGGCATCATTCCAATTGTCAATAATATCGCAATTTCTACCGTTTATATGCCAATCATTTTATAGCAATTGGGGACTCGTGTCACAATTTATAACATAGTGTGGCTATATGGATAGAAAACTATCAAAATGATCACAATAAATAGTAAATTAGACAAATTATCAGAATCAGAATCAGAATCAGAAATTATTTATTGCCACGAATTAAAGTTACAAAATAAGCCAACAAAAATACAGCAAAAAGAAACTGCAAATTAAGATATAAGATAAAATACAATTAAAAAAAAATTGAGGCAATGGGTCTTGGTCTCAGCATGTGCTGGGCAAAAAAAAATGTCCAGCGCTGGTTTTCAGACCGATTATAAGATTTCAAGCTCACATGGTCATTTACATTAGAATTACGATTAGAAACGGGATATTTACAAATCATTGGATTGAGTTGCACAACCCTCAGATCCTCTCGACAGAACGCCATTACATACCTAGGTTGGTTAAGGAAGCCATTGAAATCCAAAGGCATAAGAATTTCAACCGGGAAGATGGGTTTCAACTGTCAAGTGTCTGGCGTCCAGTGATCCGAAAGTTCACGAATTGAAAAGAGACTGTTTCCGGAAAGAACTCGCGTACTGATACTGTGAGTGTGGTGTCGTGACCGTAATCGAGTTTCAAGTGACAAGGCGGACGGTGGTAGTGACAGTGACACAGTGCGAAAAAAGCGAACCAGGAAGAGGGTAGATCGCTATGGTGTGTGGGTAGACCACAACTAAAACTCGCAGCACGTCAGTTAATCCTTGATAATGGCGCTTGTAACTCACAAATACAAATATACGTGGTAAATATCCCGTTTCTAATCGTAATTCAAATTAGACAAATTAATTAAAATCACTGTTTTAGATTTAAGTTGCTTTGGATGTCATGCTGGTCCATAAGCTACTGATTTTGTGCAAACTTTACTGTATCATTTATCGCTTGATGTCAGTAAACTGTATCATTTAAAAACAAATTAATTAAAACTAAAAAATTCTTATCAATTTTTTTTTTATCAGGCAGAGTTACCGCGCTGGATTGCAATTCTTTGAGCGAGAAATCTGCCGGCGCGAGGTTCGCTCGTTGCCTCCCTAACTCTTATCCCCACTCACTCCTATCGTCAACTGCGCACTCCTATCGCTCAACCGCGCACTCCTATCGCTCAACCGCGCACTCCTATCGCTCAAGCGCGCAGTCCTATCGCTCAACCGCACACTCCTATCGCTCAACCGCGCACTCCTATCTCTCCAACCGCGCACAACTATCGCTTTATTGGGCCCGCCCTATAAAGCCACAGTTAGGTTAAAAAAAGCCTCCCTCAGCCGTTCCTTTATCGTCTTGAGAATTCTTTGTGTCAACAACCAGTGGTATACAGGCCTTACTTACAACACAATTTATCGGAGCCCTGCCGACCCCACTAATTAATGATACCCGAAGAGAAACGTTAAAATCAAAAAAATCTAAGTCAAACAATTATTCTGCAAATAGGCCACAAGGGCACTTTTACATGTCAAAATATTAATTTACAGTTTAAGAAAGTCTGACTATAATAAGTAATAAATTTTTCATGTCAAAATATTAATTTACAGTTCAAGAAGGAATAATAATTTCGAGTTTACAATTATAACAAAATTAATATCATACAGTGAAGATAAACTTGCAGTTATCTATTACAAATATTACAACATCAGTAAAGTTAGAGATGTATAAGGTCTCAAGATTAAACAAGGAGTATAATGAAATTAATATAACATCCCAGAGATGTACATGGTCTCTGAGCGTCAAAAGAAAAATTAATTAATATTGTGAGAGATGTATATGGTCTCTAAGTCACTGATAATAAAAACGAATCCACAACAGGATGATGTCTCTCATCAATCCCGTATAAAAAGACACTAGTATTAACGTAGTCACTATGTCCTAGCAAGCATAAACAGACCGGACTCCACAAACAGCACCCGATCACGAGTATGACGCGTATCTCAGCCGTCCATTAAATGCCCAAAAAGCACCCCAGAACCTAAAGGTTGTCTAGAAGAGGTCGCTCTTTAGCGATAAGACCGCCTGTTGTTTACCTCAATACTTTAAGCCTAATGTACTATGTTTTTAATAAAATCTCCCAATACTGTTTTACCAACGTAGAAAAAACAATGCGTATATAAATTATAATGATTGCCACAAACAAGTGTCCAGGCCCCTATTTCACCAAATTGACATATGTATGTATTTGACATATGTAGGTTGACAAATTGAAATTTTTTATGTGAAAACTGTTTCACCAACTACAATTGTAATGTTTTTTGACAATTGTGGCGCCTGTCAGCTTTGGTGAAATAGGGGCCTGGACCCTATTTTACCAAGTTGACATATGTATGTATTTGACATATCGTTGCTTTTCAAAAACAACGCTGTATCTTAAAAAATGTGTTTTTTCAGGAGAGAGGTTTGAAAGTGGAACAGAAATGATTTTATAATATTTTTTATTTAAAGTAACATAAACGAAATCCTCTTTTTGTAATACCTTCATAGTTTATTAGAGTATATGACAAACCAAAGAAAACTAAGATTACATAAAAATATAATATTAAAAACCCCAAAATTAATAACATACTTAGAGTTGTGACTTCATATTTAGAGGTTGTTCAAACGTTTTTATGTGCAATAATGTCACAATACGTAATACTGAAACATTATGGTTTATTATTATGATGAATAACGGCTTATTCGTCTTTAAGACATATTTTTGTATATCATGTATCAGCAATAACGGAGTATTACGTTTTATATACCATAAGAATTTTTAAAACTTTGCATAATAATGGCATAACAGGACATGCGTCATAAAAAATAATACAATTATATCGCTAATATTGAGGTATTGTTGATTAGTTCGATATCTTTTTGGTATTTTCACTAAATTATTTTCTTATAGAAACATTAATACAAATATTTTTACTGTTATAATATCAAAATAATGCAATTTATATCAAATTTATATGCAATTTACTTTCAAGCTGAATGAAAGCATGCGATGACATCCTTTAGTAGCAGAAAGTATGCGATGATATATATTTTAACATCTGTAAACATGGGAAAACATTCTTTGACACCTGAAAACATGGGATAGTATACAATAACAGTTGAAATAATGTAATGTCATAACTGAATGAACGCAAGAGACGACATACTTTAGCGGTAGAAAACATGCGATGGTATCCTGTAGCAGCTGAAACTAAGTGATGACCTAATGACACCTTATAGCAGCTCAATTAAAGTGTTTAATTGTTTATAATATATCATTATAATATAGCCATGTTAAAATATTCTTATCATAGAAAAAGTATTGTACGTGTCGCATGTCTACACCGTGAAAAGTCACCGTATGTTGAGAAGCTATTGCACCACGGCTTATAGTCAAAGTGTGCCTGATGACTTAGATACAAGGATATATCTTACAAAAACCTCTTTAATTAGGAAGGTCTTCTATCACTTAATGGTGCACTTTAACAAGGAAACCAGCGGATAGATAAGAAACGTTTTTATAGTGTACGACGACGATTACTGGGAATCGTAGGAACACACAGTGATCCCCGAGAAGACTTAACTACTCTGAAAATACAATGCTCATCCACCGACGAATTTTCCTACCACTCCACGTTTCCAATACTGGCTAAAGGCTGCACAGCCGGTCGATTATGGCCGACTGGCTGCGGCTGGTCGGTCTTCCTTACCCCTCACAGAGCGTGTCGCTCCTCAGTAATTTGTGCCCCCTGGTATATCCGGCTCGTCCAGGCCAGACTTGCTTCCTGGCTGGGTACTTATGTTCTTGTTGTTCATGACAACCTTTAGCAGCTAAATGAAAGCTTGAGATGACATACTTTAGCGGTTGAAAACCTGCGATGGTATCCTATAGCAGCTCAAATTAAGTGATGACCTGATGACACTTTATAGCAGCTGAATGAAAGCATGCGACTAGCAGCTGAAAACATGAGATGGTATCCTATAGCAGCTGAAACTAAGTGATGACATCATTTAGCAGCTAAATGAAAGCTTGTGATGGCATAACTTGGCAGCTAAAAGTATGCGATAGCATACTCTGACTCACAATGCGTATGTCGACAAGCTTCTAGCATCACATAGACAAATCTAAATTTTGGAAATTAATTTGCTCTGCTACAGTGACTGGTTATTTGTAAGTCCGTTTTAAAGTAATGAAATTTCCTTTAAAACGGAATAATTCTTCAACAACGGGTAATGGTTTAATGACAACTTTTTCGTCATGGTCGGTTTCGTTGCTGGGAGCTAAGGCGTTTTTAGTACATGTTTTAGTATCGGTCTTTTAGCAATATTAGGATTTATCTGAAGATATTGAAACACGTGTCCATAACCCATAACACAATGAATAAATTATATAAATAAATATCTGTGGACAAATTTACAAAGCTCGACCTAGTCTCAAACTAAGCAAAGCTTGACGATGTAGATAATTACATAGATAAAAAGATACTTAACTCCATGGAAAAAACCAAGACTTAGGAACGAATATTCGACCTCATCTACCTTCGTAGGCAAGATCACCGCCAAGTAAGCTGCTTCGTAGGCAGCGTCCACCAACTAGGCTCAAGTGCTGGTCATCAATGCCGCTTGCGCGTGCAGTGTACACCCCGCATACAACTAATGAGATGTACAACGACTAATGAAAGTCAGTAGTCGATAGCACAATCGTTTTACCGCTTGCGGTATAACGGCCGGTGAAATCAGGCTGGTCGTTAGCGAGCTGGGGTGCGAAAGATTTCCAAAACGCATGCCATAGCGCCCGCATGCGGGGAGTCGGGCCCTATCAACCAATGAAAATGCCTCTTTAGACGGTGTTTGCCTGGCGCATAGAACAAGAATAAGAGTAAGAAGGAGAAGAGAGGGGCCAGTTTTACAAGCTACTGTTTCAATAGTTTCAATAAGCTTCCTATAACGCTACACTGCAAGTTAAATAACACAATAAGTTATATAACTTGCAGTGTAGTGTTACAGGAACCTTATTAAAACTATTGAAACAGCTCACTATTAACATTTTTTCAATAAAATTATTACTTAATTCATATTACAACAGATAACTTAATGTAATTTTTTAAATAACACTGTCCGAATTAGTTTACTACAACAATAATTAATTTACTCTTATCAAGTACATAGGCTTATTTTGCTAACAAGACCTTGTTCGTATCTACGCTTTTCGTGAACACAGGTGCATTTGTTGTTATGACAAAATACTTGCACATACTTTCTCTTGAATAATGTCCCCACCATAAATGTAACACTATTACACAAATATTTGATTGTACTCTGATGAACTATTTCACAATACTACACTTTTGCACAAATAATAAATGCGTGTGTGCGTATTTATTTCGCTATGTGCCAGTAGTCAGCAAAGTGTCTTGGTTTCGGCGTCAAAAATTACGGCTTAATTGGCCCGCGGACGGTCTTGCCCAAAAATTGGCGTCGCCATCCGACCAATGGCATAACGGCACAATGCTGTCATCTGCCCATTTTTTGACGTAACCCGATGGGAGTTTTATTCACGATAAACTTCTGCGTGTTTCGCGTTTAGTCCTTTAGTTAGTTGCAAAACGTAGTATTTCGGAATAGTGCGTTATTCTAGAAAAGCAACGATATGTAGGTTGACAAATCGAAAATTTTTATGTGAAAACTGTTTCACCAACTACAATTGTAATGTTTTTTGACAATTGTGGCGCCTGTCAGCTTTGGTGAAATAGGGGCCTGGACCCTGTTTTACCAAGTTGACATATGTTGGTTGACAAATCGAAAATTTTTATGTGAAAACTGTTTCACCAACTACAATCGTAATGTTTTTTGACAATTGTGGCGCCTGTCAGCTTTGGTGAAATAGGGGCCTGGACCCTATTTCACCAAGTTGACATATGTATGTATTTGACATATGTAGGTTGACAAATCGAAAATTTTTATGTGAAATCTGTTTCACCAACTACAATTGTAATGTTTTTTGACAATTGTGGCGCCTGTCAGTTTTGGTGAAATACGGGCCTGATAGTTCTGTTGTTAACTTGTGTCTGTCACTTTATTAATTTGTGTTTGTTTAATTAATATCAATCATACCGCATTTTAGCGCAGTCCCGTTTTATTCGTTGATAAAGGACATAAGTTTCCGAAAGACAAAACTCTCAAAGCACTGACAGTCATTGACCCCCGTAACTTATATTTTTCATAATCAAGCTCAGGTATTACAAAATAGTCACCAATATCACCATATTGTTCCAATTAGATATTCACCCGCGTCGCGCAACCACAAAGAGTGACATTTGACATTTCGGAGACCTCACGCTACAGCTACGCTAGCGCTTCTATACAGGCGTCCCACGGCTATGCCACATGGAGGGAAAGTACCTTGAATATTGTAGACGGGACATATTACTGAAGGAAGACATTATTTGAATTTAAAAAACAATTTAAACTGCATTCACAGATATTTAAATATTTTTATGGTTGAACCGGGAATAGAACCCGTTACACGAGAAAAATGATTACCCTGTAGCTTTATCATTCCGATCTAAAGGGTCATAAGGATTATTTTTTGCTAAATAACATAGTGTCAGAAATAAAAGGAAGACCATGCATATTAACAGTTTTGATACAAAATTAATCAATTTATCACGTGTAACTGGTTCGATTCCCGGTTCAACCATAAAATTATTTAAATATCTGTGAATGCAGTTTAAATTGTTTTTTGAATTCAAATAATGTCTTCCTTCATTAAAATGTTCCATCTACAATATTCAAGGTACTTTCCCTCCATGTGGCATAGCCGTGGGAGGCCCTGTATAGCGAGCGGCTAATTAATAAGCGGTAGCCCTCACTGTAATTAGCAAAATTACAGGAAAAAAAACGCTTGACAAGTAAATATCTACAAATAAATAAGTCAGTAAGTATTGAAAGACAAAGGTGTTCTTTCCGCCCGAAGTACAACAAGCATCGACAGAGACAAATTGTGTGAACACAACAAAATGAGTACAATTCGTAACATACGGTAGCCAAGAGCGGCGAACATATGAAATTAGATAAAATCTTACCCCCTTATTCATAAAAGCCTATCTATATTAGTTAACTAGCTGCTAAAGTTCGTTTGTTCTTATTTGTCACTTTGACATGTATCTTTGTGAGAATTTCTTGCCTTCCACAACCAAACTATGGAATAAACTGTCGCCTGCGGTATTTCCGGACCGATATGACCTTCAAACCTACAAGAAAAGAGTGTATTCCCTTCTGAAAGGCCGGCAACACACTTGCGACTCCTCTGATGTTGCAGGTGTCTATGGGCGACGGTAATTGCTTACCATTAGGCGATCCGTGCTCGTTTTCCCCCTATAACATAAAAAAGGGACAAAGAACATTTTAGTTAGCAGAGATTTGTTAATTTTTAGGAATAAGGGGGGTTACAGTATAAATATTTCTATAGAGATCCTATGAGTGTCACCAACACGGACGGAAAAGGTTTTATATGCACATAAATTGAGAATTTGTTTAAAATGGCTGACGGTTTACCATAAATTACCTCTTTAACTTGGGCGGGTAATCGTTTTTCTGACGTAACTGGGCACAACTGTCTTATCAAATAGGTTGTGCTCGATAAAAAAGTGAAACTATGACAGGGACAACAAATGGTAAGTACTCTCTGTCACTCCTATACAGAGTTGCATATGACCGTCTCGCTCGGTAGTGGTATAATTATTTGCGTGTAGTGTCTGGTAAGTCTGTGGATAAAAGCTATAGAAATAAAAAAATAAATGTCACTCACATTTATTTTTTAATTTCCAAAAACGGAATCGCATCAAACCTCGCAAAATTTCACGAGAACCGGTTGGGAAATGCGACCTGTAGAGGTGAACCTTACGAAAGCATTTTTGCGCAAACGCAAATGGGGTTTTTTCCAGCTCGGTCAAAAATAAACGTATTAATCCTCCAGACTTCGAATGTACAGTCGCTCACAAATATCTGGCCACGATTTTGTTGCCATAGCGTTAGAACGCATGTTTAGCTAAGAAATATTTTGAGCACCTTGAAGAGTATAGATTAATTTAATAAAAATAAAAAAGATATCCGTTTATCTTCAAAGAAATTGTTTACAATTTACACAATATCGTCAAAAGGTAGTTTAATTATTATTCCTTACAGGGATAAGTCCGCCTTTGTACATGTATAACCTGTTTTGTCCGTACTTTTTACCTTCGTCTTATATAATAAAATAAAAATAAAAATAGCCTTTATTGTTGAAATTTTGTTTTCTTACATCATTGTTTTACTTTTATTATAGTTTACACTTTTATTTCTTTTATCTAATCTAATGTTCTAGTTCTCCATCGACAACCTCAACTTGTCCCTTGACAAAGGCCTCTTCCAGAGCTTTCCATTTGTCACGATCCCTTGCCTTTTGCAGCCAAATACCTCCTCCAGTTGTTTTAAGGTCGTCTGACCATCTTAGATTAGGTCTACCTCTTTTCCTTTTATTTCCTCTTGGATACCACTCAACTATATCTTTTGTCCATTTATCCAGATTTTCTCTAATCATGTGGCCTGTCCAGCGCCACTTTTGTTGCTTTACTATTTTTGTCTTATATACAATCTGTTATTTACATACATCACATATATGGTTACGTTACTCATTCGATCCGTCTGTGTGTCTCCCCGTATTAAAACGGGAGCTACTAAACCTCCGCTCGCTTTTATGATGCGGTGTCTTAAACTCTGAACCTTGGGACTGTATTAGTTTTTCCCGACGAACAAACAAAGATATTCCCGAAGAATCACTGTCTTCGTCACACGTGCACGAACAGAGGTTTTTATTAAAGTCTGAGTGTGTTTTAATTAAAGAAAGGGAAGAATGTGTTATAGCTCAAAATATTTTATTATGATTCGTGTACTTACTTTATTATCTTTTATCTTGACGCTTAGAGACCTTATACATCTCTAACAAATTTCGATTGTTATTAGTTTCTTAGTCTTATTTTTGACATGTAACACTACATTTAATTAATGATACTTTGATTATTGTACTATTTTTATTTGATGTACCTAGATAGATTTTGACTTGTAAAAGTGCCCTTGAGGCCTATTTGCAGAATAAATGTTTTGATTTTGATTTTTTGATTTTGAATGAAAATACTGTACTCTGAGATGGAACTGATTTATTTTTTCTCAAACATGCAATGAAATACTACTACTAACACAGCTTTATATTAATATGCAGTAGTTATTTTTCTTTCATTTGCTTATTGTTGTATTAAATTAATGATAGTTGTATTAGTGAATGACATGTTTATTATAACCGCATGAAATGAATTTTTGTACACCTGCATTGCGGGTAAAACATAGTACTCAACCGTATCTGTCTATGTACCATCTTTTTCTAACTATGTTTAACAAAATAAATATTCTGATTCTGATTCTGAAATATTGACGTTATGTTCATTATAACAGGCTGCGAAGTATCACGTTTCGGGTGCGGCGCAACGAGCGGATAATGAAATTTCATACAATATTGCCGGCCTAGGCCGGCAACGTGTTTTTTTTAAGTCGACGCAACTTGTGTACTACCGTTAGGTAGATTTTAATGTCAAATTCTAATTGTCAGCAAGCGAATCATGTAACTTCATGTTCTAACGGTAGATAGATTTTACTGTCAATTTTGGAAGCTGACAATTAAAGTTTGAAATTAAAATCTACCTAACGATAGTAAAAAGGTTACGTGATTACCCCGCAGCTCATACATTTATACTTCAAAATTGACAGTAAAATCTATCTACCGTTTGTACGTAAAATTAGGTGATTCGCCTGCTGAATCAGGCTTGCCGCCCCGGAAACAAAAGACGACGCTGGCCGCCGGATTCTGCAGCGCGTGTTTTTATTACTGAATTCTTAGAATTCCTATCCGAGCGCACATGCACGCATATAACTGGTACGAACTTTTCTAACATTTAATTTTTTTTTTGTAAATATCCATGTAAATTTTTAGCTCCTTGTTATCCTACTAAGTATTCTTTTCACCTGATACTTTCTTTTAAATTTCACATGTAAATTTGTATTCCTTACGTTATAACCTGTCTACCTACAATATGCCCTATATTGTATCGTAAATTGTTAATCTTCCTCATAGACGTCCAAGATACAGGCTCAGCGGAGTTTGGAGATGCCATAATTTTAAATATAAAAAGTATAACATTTAAATAAATGTAGTACTCAACCAAAATGCAAGTCGTTTTGAAAGCCACAGTTCTTCTCTATCGTTTTTGTGCTCACCAGTTGGCTCCACTGTCGAGTAAGGTATAGCTGTCAAAAATTGTTATAAATAAAAATAAAATAAATATTTGCGGACAATCTTACACAAATCAACTTAGTCCCAAACTACGCAAAGCTTGTACTATGGGTACTAAGTGACGATATACATACTTATATAGATAAATATATATACTTATATACATAGAAAACATCCAAGACTCAGGAACAAATATTCGTGTTCGTCACACAAATAAATGCCCTGACCGGGATTCGAACCCGGGACCTCTAGCTTCGAAGGCAGGGACACTACCAACTAGGCTAAAGCGGTCGTCGTTATTGGTTGTTATAGGCATGAGAACGAAGGTTACATTTAAATCGTATTTAATACCTTAAAACCGTACCGTAAAAACATCGAACATCCCGCATTGTAGCGCAATCCCATTTTGTTCGGAAAAACAGGAGGACATGTTTCCGAAAGACAAAACTGTTTCAAAGCATTGACAGTCATTGACCCGTAATTCATATTTGCCATAATCAAGCTCAGGTATTACAAAATAGTCACCATATTGTCCCAATAAGATACTAACCCGCGTAGCGCAACCACAAAGAGTGACATTTTACATTTCGGAGATTTCACGCTACAGTAGCGCCTCTAGCGGCGAATTCATACGTAGCCCTCACTTGTTCCCATTAAGAGCGCTTTAATAAAATGTAACAGGTCCACTAGCGCCACTCGTAAATAATTGTAATTATTTAAATTTAATGATATAAAACTAAAAAAGGGGGCCGCTACGTACTGTAGTTTGTATTTAAGTACTTTTTGAATCCATCAAACTAGTTACGTTGCTGGATTCGTCAATCTATGCGTCCAAAGTTAAAACGGCCGTTTTAATTTTGAGCTCATAGAGAGACGAATCTAGCAACGTACAAACTAGTTTGATGGTTTCAAAAAGTAATTAAATACAAACTACTGTACGTAGCGGCCCCCTTTTTTAGATATCTATCGTTAAATTTAAACAATCACAATTATTTACGAGTGGCGCTAGTGGACCTGTTACATTTTATTAAAGCGCTCTTAATAAACGATTCGTATTTGTATATGCGAAAGTATCTCTCTGTTCTTCATGCTTAAACCGCTGAACGGATATATTTTTAGATACATTTCTTCTATCCTCGTTTTTGAAGCAATGGATAAATAGGACGCGCGCTGAATCGATTGATTGATTTAGGTTATTCTGGAATGTTCCGTGTCGATTCGCTCAAGTGATAAGGATACGTAAATAAATTAGGTTCTACTCGTACCTTACGTTTATATAAACTCGTATTGAAAACTTGTAACCATCAATTTGAGTTGATCAGAAATCAGACATTATTTATTGCCACAAATTAAAAGTTACAAAATGAAGCCAACAAATATACAGCAAAAAGAAACTACAAGCTAAGATATAAAATAAAATACAATGTGATGTAAAATAAAATCATCTCTCTCAAAATATTCAATCATGCCAAATGACCTGAAATCCTTGGATTGTCAAGGTTTCAAGAATAAAATAAAATAATTTAATTAGTGTCTACAAAAAATGTTCTATTCGATTAATGAACACTTTGTAACCACCAATGTCTAAGTAATTTTTAGTCTATCTTGTTGTTATTGTGTTAGCTTGATATTTTAATTATAGTATCTACGTTTTTTTTATTGGATGTTGACATAACATCACGACGGGTGACGGGGGGGGGGGGGGGGGATGCCTCTGGTGTTGCAAGCGTCTATAGGCGAAGTAACCACTTACCATCAGATGGGCTGTCAGCTCGTTTGCCACCGACGTGGTATAAAAAAACATCGTTATTTAAATATTGAAATCTACCTACAATCGCTCTAGCCAACTGAGCTATAGGTCATTCCTTCATTTATACAAACGCCTTAAGGGAGGCGTACAGCGACATCTACCAGAAGACTCAGGCTTCATTAACGGCGCTAACGTCTCAAATCATGTTGAAAATCGTCAGTTACGATGCGCCATCCCATACTAAATTAATTTTGTATTAAGAGGTCTTATAAGTTTTTAAATGTTTTGATGTCAATTTATGACAAAAGTATTGATAACACCCTTAAAGTGATTAAAGGATACGATGATTTGACTAAAGCTTTAGATAGTAACATAGCCAGTTTTTAATTTTATTGTGTGTATTAGAATTTAAGCGGAAAAACACAATTTTCAGCTTGAAAATGGTCGATTTGGAGTGATGTTTGAAACGATATTCCTCAATGAAAAATGCAAAAATTACATTTAAAAATCATGACATTAGGTCGCAATAGTCCTGTCCTAGATAGTAACACTGAGAAAATCTCAAATTACGTGTCAATCCAATCAAAAAATCGTCAAATAGATGAGCGTTTTTTAACTGATAAGGACTCTTCAAAATTAATGTCTGTATGTTTGTTATTTAGTTGGTTAGTCGTAATATTCAGCTTAAGTGGTTAGATGTGACCTATAAGGACTAGGCTGAAAATCATTGCAGCAGCCTCCAGGCTGTAGTGTTGATTTTCAGACTAATAATTCATTTCTTACTTCGCGTACTGCGGTATGCGAGGTTAAGCAACGTGGGCATAGGTCAGTTCCTAGATGGGTGACCGATTTGAATGGTTATAAACTGAGCGCTCCCGTACTTTGGAAGCTATTACGTTAAGCCGTTGATCCCGACTGTTAAACCGAGCCTCAGGCCGGGTTTTATAAAGATCTGTTAGGCCTTATGTCGGTTTGTTATGTCAAAAAATGTACTGAGTTACTGAAATTTGATCTGACATTTGGTCTAACGGAACTTTATAAAACCGAGCCTTAGGAGACATAGGTTACGTTTGTAATAGTTTTCCCAGTTTCTAGTATTAAGTTTATTTTTAAGCTATATTTCAAGTTTATTTTATAATATCTATTAAATAATAATTTGGATTCAAAAGTTAAATTGAACTGAACATAATTTTACACTTTGAGTCTTATCGTGGCTAAAATAAAGCAGGTTTTCGCATTATTTAGAATAGAATAGAATAGAGTTTATTTGCATAAAATAAGTAGGTATATTTTTGTCCTTAGGTGGTATGTGACAATAGGTAGCTTATCCTGCTATTTGTATTATATACTAGCATGCAAATATTTTTGAAAATGTTATTAATGAATATTTTGAGCCAGAAAATCCTTCACACTATAGTAATTATTTTCAGTTAAAAGCTTGATTAATGCATATTTGAATTTATGTAAAGGTAGCTCTTGTATACATTTCGGTAACTTATTGTAAATTTTCATGCACATGCATTTCAAAGCAGTGATTTGAATATTTAGATAGTACTAAGTAGGCGATTGTAATATTTGTATGGAAGTATGGATATGGTACCTTCCGAACTTCATGTTACATATTAGTAATTCAAACTCCGTATATAATTGGGACGTCGGTTCGGCGGAATCGAACCCGGGACCGTGACGTAGGGACCAAGGCGTGCGCGTGCACGCAAATAACATGTCAATAATTATACTGACGATGAGAGACCTTATACATCTCTGAGGATATTTGTTTATTAGATTTTATTATTTTCATGAGATATATCTCACAATATTTTATTATGATTAGTGTACCCTGTACCCTCATTATATTTTATCTTAACGATTAGCGACTTTATACATCTCTAACAAATCTAGATTGTTATTAGTTTCTTAGTCTTATCTTTGATATGTAACACTACATTTATTATTGTATTATTTTATATTGATACAGAGAAATTTTGATGTATAAAATGTAAAAGAGCTCTTGAGGCATATTTGCAGAATAAATGTTTTGATTTTGCTAGATGACAAAAAAAATTGTCATGCTATTCGAGCCAATTTTATGAGACGAATAAATGTTTGTATGTAACTAAAATAGGGATGATGTGTATATGTGTGAGGTGTGCAATAAGGAGTATTTGTATTGTATTGTATTGTATGTTACAATTTATATGAATTATAAAATAGTATGGCTATATGAATAGAAAACCATCCAATTATATCAATAGCGACACGCCCCGGCTTCGCACGGGTACAATTCTGATGCATGTAATAATACATATACACCTTCCTCTTCAATCAGTCTATCTATTAAAAAAAACCGCATCAAAATCCGTTGCGTAGTTTTAAAGATTTAATCATACATAGGGATATAGGGATATAGGGACAGAGAAAGCGACTTTGTTTTATACTATGTAGTGATACCCACCTACCTAAAACCCTACATACTGAACCGTAATTTCCCTTGACTACAATTTTCCCACGCAGAGCAGCAAACATCAGATTTTGCTTCCAAGATAAATCTTTAGAAACAAAAATAAATCCCGCATTTTCTACACGTGAGGCCAAAGTGACAATTTAACACACGACGTTTGCCGTACACAAACAACCGCCCTTAATCTTCCAGCGCGGGACGGGATGAGCTTGTTAGGCAAATATTATATTACACTCGGTGGCGGTTGGTAATAATTACGTTTCTTTTAATATATCACTACTTGCTCGCAGGACTGACGGTCGATGGGGCCAGAAACTGCTTGAGTGGCGTCCACGCACCGGAAGACGAGCTGTCGGTAGGCCTCCGACGAGGTGGAGTGATGACCTGGTGAAGGTCGCGGGAATCCGGTGGAAACGAACGGCACAGGACCGGTCTAAATGGCGAGCCTTGGGGGAGGCCTATGTTCAGCAGTGGACGTCTTTCGGCTGAAATGATGATGATGAATATGTCACTACTATACGTTTGTGGAGTCCGGTCTGTTCATGCTTGCTAGGACATAGTGACTACGTTAATACTAGTGTCTTTTTATAGGGGATTGACGAGAGACATCATCCTGTCGTGGATTCGTTTTTATTATCAGTGACTTAGAGACCATAAATCTCTAACAATATTAAATTAATTGTAATTTTGACGCTCAGAGACCATGTACATCTCTGGGATATTATATTAATTTCATTATACTCCTTGTTTAATCTTGAGATCTTATACATCTCTAACTTTACTGATGTTGTAATATTTGTAATAGATAACTTTGCAAGTTTGTCTTCACTGTATGACATTAATTTTGTTATAATTGTAAACTCGAAATTATTATTCCTTCTTGAACTGTAAATTAATATTTTGACATGAAAAATGTATTACTTATTATAGTCAGACTTTCTTAAATTTTAAATTAATATTTTGACATGTAAAAGTGCCCTTGTGGCCTATTTGCAGAATAAAGGTTTGTTTTTGATTTTGATTCTTACGGTTTCAGAGGAATTTCCTCCCACGGACGCTCCGGTTGTGGAATGAGCTCCCTGCCGAGGTTTTCCCGAGGGACTACAGTATGGGGTTCTTTAAGAAGGGTGTATACATTTTTAAAGAGTCGGCAACGCGCATGGGACACCCCAGGAGTTGCGAGCGTCCATAGGCTACAGTGACCGCTTACCATCAGGCGGGCCGTACGCTTGTTTGCCACCGACGTGGTAAAAAATATACATATATATATATATATACATATTTAACGGTAGTACGAGGACGAGGAGTGACGTCACGCCTGCGTGTCATTCAGTATTGAGCGTTTTCAGTGCTAGTTAGCTATGCTGTACTTTGCCTCTCACTGATGTCTTTTCTGTTGCTCTAATTGTATTCGGTCCCATACAAACATTTGATGGTCTCTAAAAACTGGATCGAATGGCATGATACTGTTAATTTATACATAGTATATTGTTTTGAAAAAATGACACCTCGCCGTTTCTTACGCCGGTTCTTCTCGAGGCAGAGGTTTATTTTATGAAGCGGTAGTAGTTTTTTGACATTCATAAGTGCATGTAATATGCATACATTGAAGAATAAATGATTTCATTTCATTCCATGATTTGTTTTTTGTCGTCATGCCTATTGTATTTTGTGATGAATAAAACTAAACTAAACTAAATGAAATGAAATGAAAATAATTTATTCTTGACATAGATACTAAAAGATAATACATTTTTAACTATTAACTAATAAAATTGCCACGAAATGGTCCCGCCTCAGCATAATGCTGACTCACAAGCCAGCGCTGGTCTTCCGGCGAGACTATTTTTTGTGGATCACGTTGCTCCGCTGTCCGACGCGGCCTTAACCTATTCTGAACGCACTACTAAATATAGATAACTGAAGACAATGCTGAAAATAGCAAGGGTTTTATCAGCAGATGTTTTTTTCCGTTCATTTATCTTCGTTAATATTTTATCAGGTACGCACGTTAGGAGGAATAGTAATACAATAGGATACAATGTGTGTAGTTAAATATTTATGTACTCATTTGGTTTTAGGGTTCAGTTGTAATCTAGTCTAACCTTAACTGCTAGCAATTTGTTTCTGTTTGCGGGCGATTCTCTGAGCGTTTGAAACGCTCGTTTATAAAGTCATTGTCGACTCGAGATTATCTACTCAAAGTTAGTATAAACCGGCGAAAACATTGATCAAATAAGACTCGAACCCGACATTGGTTTACGCTTTTAACAAAAGTTTACTCAGATCATAGTCTCCTTTAACAATATTTAATAGATAACTTTGCAAGTTTATCTTCACTGTATCACATTAATTTTGTTATAATTGTAAACTCGAAATTATTATTCCTTCTTGAACTGTAAATTAATATTTTGACATGAAAGATGTATTACTTATTATAGTCAGACTTTCTTAAATTGTAAATTAATATTTTGACATGTAAAAGTGCCCTTGTGGCCTATTTGCAGAATAAATGTTTGTATTTGTATATTTGTATTTGTAATGAAATGACAATGGCGTAAAATAACCGCCGTAAAAACGCTGAATATTCGCCTTTGTGAACTAGCTTTTGCCCACGACTTCGTCCGTGTAAATTTTTAACCCTTCAAGGGACAAGTTTCGAGATAAAAAGTATTCTATATGTTTTGGAATACAGTAGAATCCGCTTATAACGACTTCGCTTATAACATTTGATCGCTTTTAACGACTTCGAAATCACCACACATTAAATTTCATATCAAACATTTTCAAAGTAAATCAGTCCGTTTTGTGCGGCGTTCTGTTAGTGCGACGTAATATCACCGGTCCCTTGACTGTCGCTTTATCCGGATTCCACTGTAATCCGTTTAGCCGATTTTGCATGATTGAGTAACAAATATCTAAACATCTAAACATCCATGTATCATCATCATCGTATTAGCCGAAAGACGTCCACTGCTGGAAATAGGCTTGGGGGAGCCAAAGAGTGCCATAATGACCGGTCCTGCGCCACCCGCGTCCAGCGGACTCCCGCGACCTTCCATTTAAACATCCATCTATACTCCATTTTTAAGGGTTCCGTAGCCAAAATGGCAAAAACGGAAGTTTCGTCATGTCTGTCCGTCCGTCAGTCCGTATGTCACAGCCGATTTACTCGGAGATTATAAGCACTACAATTGTGAAATTTGGTAGAAAGGTGTATTCTCTGAACCGCTACATAAAACTGATGTGAAATTATTGAAAAATGTGAAAGTTAGTGACATACGGACGGACGGACGGACAGATATGAAGAATCTATAAGGGTTCCGTTTTTGCCATTTTGGCTACGGAGCCCTAATAAAGGTTCCGTTTTTGCCATTTTGGCTACGGAACCCTAAAAATATGTTAAAAAATGACCGTTAAAATTCTAGTTTTAAAAAGGTATAAACTTCTTATCTCTCTTTTTTCCAAACTAGGGTTTTTCCCAATTGTATTAAATTTATGGAAGTCTTTCATCTTTTATTACTTGTTTAATCTTATTGTGTTTCTATTTGCAGAACAACAGAATTGATTATCTCCGTACTCACGGAGTCCAACTCAGACACGACGCGTACACTTAGGCATTTCGGCGGGGGTGTCCACCGCGCGATCGCGACAACACAGACACATAGTCTTCGTCCCGGTACCGCCGCATATCGGGTCGACCCAGGTCGGGCCTAGCTAAGTTTCTTGCTGGACTGTTCTCAGCTAACAACCTAACTCTCAGCAAACTCCCATTAACTCGATCCCACTCACACCTCAGATTTGGTTGAAGCCGCTCAACCAATCTCACTGGAGCGCAAACTGTTTTTTTTTTAATTTATTTAGGCAACAAACAGTCTCATTTTAGTACTTCAAAGTAAAAATATTTTAGTAATAGACCTCGAGTGCCATAACTTAACATTAACTATATGACAATTTAGGAGCGATATTAAGCGAACAACGGGTAAAAAGCCTTATTTCTTTATTTATTTATTTATATTAGGAGAACCAACAGCAGTACAAACAATGTAACAACATGCATATTAACAGCAGAGCCAATTACAGGATCTCACAGATAGCGCTCTTATTTCCTTACATATACGTGGCCAATGCATAGTAACTATCAGATAGAAACAAAATCGAAATTATATAGGATATAGCATTGGAATCCCATAGGACTTTTATTTTTAATTATTATTATTGTTTTTATTATTATTTATTTATGTGATTGTGGTTAACATACGTGAATTCCAAAACTATATAGGATAAAAGTGGGAAGCAAAGAGAACCGAAACACTGCTCCTAAAGTGAGAGTAGCACGACATAATAGAGGATGGAGAAGTAGGTACTGTTTAGAAGCAAGTACGTGTTTCTGTTGCCTCAACATAAACATTTACATTTTTAGTTTTTAATGAGATGAGTGTTTTACACATTTTAGTAACTACATTAATTAAATTCGTAGGTATATGTTTTATGTTTCACTATTTATAATTAAAATTCTTAGAGTATTCCAGTGTTTAAACCGCCCGCGTGGTGGTGTCGGAGGTTTCCCCTGGATTTTCCCCAGGCCACTCTCCAACCGCGCATTCCTATCGCTTTATTGGCCTCGGCCTACACAGTCGGTTAAAAAAAAGATATTTTCGTAATTTCAGAGTAATTTTGAAACTTTATCGTTATTTTCTAAACACTTTATGTCAACTAATAATTACCTTCCGAGAGTCAAACAACTTGAAGCCACATCAAAGGAATCAGGAGCAATTTGTTACTGAAGAAAGACCAAGAGTTACTATTCAAAACTCTTATAATTTTCTCACTTTTAATTTGACTACATACTTAAAACTCAAGCCATAAGATTGCATTCAGAATGCACGATTTAGAGAGTTCAGAGTTCATAACATTTACGGGGTTTGAATCAAGTTTTATTGGCTTTAATTACGTTAGAATGAGGTCGTTCTGCGGATTAGAAGGAGACAGAGCACTTAAAACGAAAATCCTGTTAGAGCATTTTAGGTCCGATGAGTTTGAGAAAGAAACCTAATCTGCTACGATGTCCGACGCTAATTTTCAACAATAGCAGATTATATGACAAGAGTTTAAAATAAGCCATATTACCACGAGATGATTATTTTCCCCGAACCAAGTAAGTGAGAATTGTTCTAATGGTAATATGGCTTTTAGACCAGAATTATACACTTTTCAGGGTTCGAAAGGATAATTATCAATGATAATTGTCTTGACAATTATCAAGATAATTATCGTGATTTTTATGCATCGATAATTATCGATGTGATAATAATCTAAAATTGTAAATTCGGCATGAGTCTTAAAAAAACACATGCGTGAATTCGTACGTCAATATTTGCGCTCTGTATCTATAAATGCCGTTCTGTATCTATATCTGTAAATGCCGTTTAAATTGTTTTTAAAATTAAAATAATAATGTCTTCTTTCAGTAAAATGTTCCATCTCCAATATTCAAGGTACTTTCCCTCCAAGTGGCATAGCCGTGGGACAGCCTGTATAAATAAATAATCCATTTTATAAATACACACGTTTTTAAATTAATATAAGTACCTACATAAATAAATATATATACTATTAAACCAAATCACAAGTCGTTGGGGAGCCACAATTTCTTCAAATTACTCTTGAGTGAGTGAATAGGTTCAGGAGTACTCAGGTTTTCATCTATCTGATGTCCCTAAAGCGTAAAATCACGTTCCCCTAAATATTGTATATTGGTACGAGGCAGGCAACCGCAACAAATTGTACAAAGTCATTGTCGTTTTTCTTTCGTCCCACGGTCCCAGAATTATTCGTTCAGCGAGATTTCAATCTGCCCACGTGAAATCACGATAAAAAGTGTACTGGCTGTTAATGTCTGAATTGGTTGGATGAAAAAAAATGATTGCGGCAATATCGTATCTCAAAGGAAATGTATTCGTATATACAGGATGTTACAGAAATGGTATATGAAGCGCTTAATAGTACGCCCGACGAAGAAAAAATGGGCGGAAATAATTCGTGTATAAGCGAATTTTGTCATAGTTGTAGGTAAAGATGTCCTAAACAACATACTAAAAGTACTGGCGGGTGGGAGGGGAGCTAACGGGTAGAGGGGGGTGTAAAAGTCCCTTTTTCGGTTTTTTGTAAAAATCTCGTAAACGGTGGCCCTAAATGGCATAAAAAATGTAAGACATAACTAATTTACATAAAATTCTCTACAAAAAAGATTCTATACACATTTTCGCTAGGATCAATATTTAATGAGATTTAAAAGGGGGAAATATTATTTTAAGTGGATTCTCATTTCTTTGTGGAAAACATATTTTTAAAAACAAATAAATGGTGTTTATCTACTCAACGAGTTCTAAACAACGACATCCCACTTGATGGGGTAGGTCAATTTTTTTTTCGCGCCCCCCTTTAGCTGTATGGAAGCCCCTCTTAGAAACATGTAAAAATATGTTTTGTCATTTTTTACAGGTTTGGGTCAAGAAGATGCTTAAACTGTCAAACTTGTGTGACAGACGACAGACAGACATATGGTCGCGTGAGTGACGCAATAGGGCTCCGTTTGGATCCTTCGGGTACGGAAGCCCAAAAATGACTATTTACTGTCAAAATCATGTCATAATCATTAGGCGCGTCCACCACAGGCGAGGCATTGCACTCCTGAAATCTATACGATAAAGTGAGAAAAGCAAGTTCATTCAGCTGCCTATCTCACTTTCTTAGAGATGTGGAGGGAAGTAAATGAACAATAAAAAAAAACTTATATTAATTTAAATATGGCTTACATATAGTCCTGAAAAAAATCTAATTATATCCTCTAGCCTCCCACCATTTGAATCGAAATAAATATTGTATAAATTACATTGAAACTTTGTATAAATTACATTGAAACTGTGTATAAATTACATTGAAACTGTGTATAAATTACATTGAAAGAAGCTACCTTTTCATAGATCTTTGGATCATCATCATCGTTGTCGCCTACAATATCTTCTATAAACTTACCTTTTTAATTAACACTGACCAGTACTTAATAAGTATGTTGTTATGGACATATTTACCTACAACTATGCCAAAATTCGCTTATACACGAATAATTTCCGCCAATTGGCAATTCTCGTCTTCGTTGGGAGTATTACATAAACGTCTTCGTTGGGAGTACTATAAGGCAATAATCGGTATTGAATTGCGATTCAGAAAATCACTACCCTATCATTTAACTAACATCAATTTTATTTTTTATTTTCTGGTGCATGTCGCAGTTACAAACTTTTGTCGCCTCACCAACTTGAAGGTTCTTGCATGAAGACATATATTTTCCCCGTAACACACGGAACAGCTTAAAAGCAAATAAAAGCTTAATCTGTAAAGTCAAACACAACTAACTTCGGTGGAGCATGTTTGCGACTAAGCTTGTAAAATTTCTTCCAACTTCGTCCTGCAATGCTCTCACAGAACACTATACCACAGAGGTATCATTTTGATGCAAGATTATAAACACGGTAAAACTTCCGCGGTGCGCTGGCGCACTGGCCGGTGAGAAAAATACACATTTATCACGGCCGTGTTTTGTTTTGGGGCATAGAAAATTTCCCTTGGAGCGTGCTGTTTCTTGAAAACTATTTTAATAATTATTTACATATACTTTTAAACACAATGTATATAAACTAATTATAACAAACAAAAGGTATCCACCACAGGTTTCGTCAATTTATGCTACAAAGAATCATCCACAACACGTTTCGTCATCTATGCTACATACTCCATTAACAATGACTTGTCCGATAAGTACCCGGCTCAAACGTCCCAAATATACTCGCCGCGTTCCCGCGCTGGATTGCTAAAGAGATACGTTGAACCAGGTACGCACCGGATCTAGGATCGCAACCCCTATACTTATTTAAATTAACTTGAAGTATAGTCAGGTTCAAAAAAAGGTCTAGCCAAGCGTTATCGTGTTGTGTCACTCCCTTACCCAATGACTTTCTCCAAAGGTCTCGGTCTCTAAGGAGAGTTTTACTTGGCAAACGAGAGGGCTTGATACTTGGATTGTCACATGGAGAGGTCTGATTGTATTTCACGGAGTTTACATTAAATGAGCATGAAAAGTGGAATATAAATATACTTAAATCTAAGTGAATGTCCCCCTGGATACCTAATATTATTATTTTTTGTGTTGAGCTGTGAAGAAGTGGGTGCGGGCTGAAAAACAGCGCTGCACAGCCGGCCAGGCTCGCAGCACACGCTGAGCCCGAGCCTATGGTCGCACCATTGTTGATATTCTAAATTGTAACTTCCAAATTTAACCATGTTTTTTTTCTGTATTGCTGACTGTGTGTTTATTTTTTTTGCGACAATAAATACTTTTTTATTTATTTATTTATTTAAATAACCGTAACCAGTTATAACCGGTTTTCGGTTATTTTTTCGCCATAACAGAAACCATAACCGGTTAAGAAATATGATCGGTTATTGCATTCTCTAATGGCCAAGTGCGTGGTAGGGATTTATACCTTTGAATTTCTTTGCAGATGTATGCAGATTACTTAAATGTTTTCCTTTTCACTAAAAGCTAACGGTAATAGTACATTACTTACCAAGGGCAGTAAAACAAAGAATGTCTCAGATCGCCGGTATTTGACGCCCGAGCTGAAGGCAAGGGCGATAATTATGCGATCTGAGGCTTTCTTAATTACCGCCCGAGGTAAGTACAAAATTTTATGTCACCCCCTGGCCAGGAAGTGGGATTTTCCGCGCGCGGAGCGTGCGGTAATTGCCACTTTATGGCCAGGTGTGACATAAATAAATATCAAATGATATTGGTACGAGTCGAGATTCGAACCCACGTCGGCCGAATGACAGCCGCATGCTTGAACTAAATTGGGCTACCGTAACTTCAAAAGCTAGTTGAGTCCAAAAAAAGATTCTGACGAATTGAGAAAATCCTCTTTTTTTGAAGTCGTTTAAAAAATAAAAATGATACATCTGTACATATGTCGTTATGCTGTTAACTATCGAAAGCACTTATAACGAAGTTAAAGTACGAATGAAACAGTACCGTGAAATGGGGTTACTTTGGTCAATTTTAACATTAAAAAGAAAATATCTTCCCGAAAGTGACTTTAAAAAATAACGAAAAATTTGAAAATTTAAATTTTTCATCAATAACAAATGTTGTGTTTAAAATGCATCCCGTGAAAAAAATAATTGGTGATCAACTTTATACTAATATTGGATAACTTTGATGCCCCTCCTTTTTTAACGGAATTCGATAGTAACTCCAATAAAGAACATAACTCCAAAACATCAAAAAATATCCGTGAGCAGGTTTAGGATTTAAAAAGGTTTATGTCTCTTTGAGGTTACTTTGACAAAAAAAAATAGGAGTATTGCATCTGTAAATTTTATCGGTATAACCTATCAATTAATACAAACAGTATGTAATTCACAGTCACATGAGCTTTGTCTATCCAATAGCATTTTAGCTTAAATACCTACGCAAATAGGGGGAAATCCACACTCTGCGTTTTTTCTGTTTTTTAATGCGTTCTAAGCATTCTCTAAAACAATGACAACAAAAACAGTCAAAAGCCTGCTAAAAAACTATACACATTATCTAAATACCCTTTTTTCCACTGGGTGTATCAGTGGTCAAAGTAGACCCTCATAGCTGATCAGTCACACCCCATACTACACATATTGAAAAAAAAAGTATATGGCTGCCAAGGTTGTGTTGTGTAACAACGATCAATGTTATCGGCCGATACATGCCTGATTAAGTGATTTAGAAAATGACATAAAATTAATTTAATTGTTTCCCCGGCGCTTTTATTACTGAATACTTGAATTTCATTTCGAGTTTTTTCATAATTTTCAAATTTCACTGTACAGCATTTTTAGGGTTCCGTAGCCAAAATGGCAAAAACGGAACCCTTATAGATTCGTCATGTCTGTCCGTCCGTCCGACCGTCCGTATGTCACAGCCGATTTACTCGGAGACTAATAAGCACTACAATTATGAAATTCGGCAGGAAGGTGTATTATATGAACCGCTATAGAAGTGATGTGAAATTACAAAAAAATATTAAATTAGGGGGGGGGCACTCCATACTCGTAACCGGTGGATGAAAAACAATTTTCAACGCACACAGTCGTGTGGGCTATCGATGGATAGGTCTTTAAAAATGATATGGAGGTTTCTAAAAAACTTGTCCATTTAAGTCAACCGTTGGTGAGATATTAGCTGTCAAATTCATAGAAAGTGTCCCCCCCCCCCCCCCTCTAATTTAAAAAATATAAAGTTTAAAATTCTGAAAAAAATTGAGGTGGTGTGCATTAGTAAATACTTTCAACGATTTTTGGTTTGAATAATATAGGTTTTACGGTTTTTTAAGTTTTCGGTTAAAAACTGTCTTGCCCAAACAAAAGGTCTTAAGTGCTGTGAGTTCCCTATGAAGATAGGACTTTTTTAGATGCAATGTATTGGATAGTGATTTTAAATGTGGACTCGTAGGTGTTGGTACGGAACCCTTCATTGTGCGTGGTCCGACATGCACTTGGCCGGTTTTTGTGACAAGCACTATACAAGCCTCGGCGCGAACAGGGATTGTCGGCCTCGGTTTTCTACATCTATAATTACTCGGCCGGCAATCCCCTATTTTGTGGCCTCTGAAGTAATGTACTAATATTCGGATGATATGGATGACATCGGATGAATTTAATTCACTTTGTATAAATGAAATGATTATCATACCCACAGTGCGTTCATTAACTTCTATTTAATTTTATTGACGCATTTCTCAATAAAAACCATAAAATGTATGTATTTTAAATATTAAAGTTGTACCTGAGAAGTTATACACTGTATTAAAATTACGCAAAATGAGTACTTACATATATATATTTTTTTCAACCAATGTGCTCCGAGAGTGACGTTCAATGTCAATCGTTAAATAAACAAAACAAAGGATATATTCAGCAAGCGTATAATAAGCATGAAGTGAAGTTTTTATCAAAGTGACCCCACAAATCGAAGTAACCCTATTTCACGCTAGGTAGGTAAGCTTTAGATGACATCAAATCGCTGCAACAGTGACGTTCAATGTCAATCGTTAAATAAATAAAACAAAGGATGAGTTCAGAAAGCACACAACACACATGAAGTGAAGTTTTATCAAAGTGACCCCACGAATCGTAGTAAGTAACCCCATTTCACGCTAGGTAGGTAAGCTTTAGATGACATCAAGTCGCTTACTGCGCGATTATGCGTTGCATTGCAGTGTATTAAATATTCCACAAATGACATTTAAGTCCAGGTCTCTATGTTCAAGTTATACAGCGCAAAAATATCAAGCTGCAATTGCACCCTTGCATATATAATACTGGTTTTTCGAGGAAGGATTACACGGTAAGAAAACCGGCCTGATCCCCACAAGGTCTTTGGTTCGGAAGGTCACAAATCAGTCTTTTATAAATTTAGTGGCTTTTTAATACCATGTCGATATCGTCAGTGGCAAGAAAGCCCATCAGGTAAGTAGTCACCATCGCCTATGGACACTGAATCCTGGAATAAGGAGCCAAAGCGACTGCCGGACTCCTATTTTCTTTTTTTTTTGAAGGAACGGTTGATGAATTTAGAACTGGGTAGCGATTGCACCTATAGCTCAGTTGGCTAGAGCGATTGGCCGCGAGTGCCGGGAGGTCGAAGGTTCGAATCCTACACGGTGCCTAAATTTTTCAATTTTTCCTTCATTCTAAATTTGTCGGACTCCTTTTGGACACATCCTAGTAAACGCTAGAAGGATCATTTTAGTGCTAACTCGGGGCACGTTCTAGGGATTTGATGGGTGAATTGCAAAAAAATTGTACAGGCCAAAATAAAAATGTACTCCTAATTAAAAAATCTATAAAAAATAAGTATTAGAGTAGAATATTTTTCATTATTGGTTTCACGTTGTCCAACTTATAGTTTTTTGTTATTTTTTTATGTACATTTTTTTATAAATGTATCCATTTTATACCATAAAGTTTTATGGTTCAAAATGGATACATTTATAAAAAAATCTCTTTTTCGAAAAAAAGTGTATATTTGTGCTCCCATTCATATATCCTTTGTGTAACAGAGGGTAATCAAAAAATCATAACTTTGATTAAAACAGCTCTGGCCAAGATTATTGATGGTCCTATTAAGTACTAATTGAAATAATAATATTTTTTTATAATAACATTCTGTGGACAATCATACACAAATTGACCTAGTCCCAAATTAAGCTAAGCTTGTACTATGGGTACTAAGTGACGATATACATACTTATAGATAAATAGATACTTAAATACCTAGAAAACATCCAAGTTTTAGGAACAAATATTCATCACAAAAATACATGCCCTGACCGGGATTCGAACTCGGGACCTCCAGCTAGCGTAGGCAGGGTCACTACCAACTAGGCTAAGGTGGTCGTTGGTAATATCTAGATAATGGTTTGTCAGGTTTCTAGAACGAACATTCTATATCAAAATCTTTTTTCAAAGTTCGGGGAAAGATTTCGTTCCTTTATATCATGTCAACTGTGTAACGCTATGCATATTTTGCGTTTTAACGCAGATATACGTAGAAAAATATTAATTGTGTACTGTGAACAATATTTTAAAATAAACAAACAGATACACGATTTAATTTGTTTTTATTTTAAGAAGACGATAAAATTAATGATATTTATTGTGTTTCTCAAAATGGCCATCTTCCAAGAAACGGCTATTCCCTACAACGTATTCTATTTTTCTCCTATGATAGCACTTTCCTAAAATGTTCGCTTCCTATTATGTCCACCTCCAAAATAGCTTGCATTCTAAAATGTCCGATTGTCTAATTCTCAAAATGTAGGTATGTTACCTATAATGTCCATAATTTTTGTTATACCAATCGGTTTCCAACAATGCCGCTTCTCATAAATGATCACTCACTTACGATACACTAATTTATTTAAAATAAACATGAATCCTGGACGGAATCATGTAATATCGAATTAAGCGCTATGGAAGTCCGTAGCGTTTAATTCGTTATTGTATAATAGAGATGGGTAAATCCGCACTTGAAGATTTAAATTATTGCAATCCGTAAGCGGTTCCGATTTCTTATCGACTCTTTTCAATTCTTATCTAAATCCGAGGACTTATTGACTATGACTGACCAGTGATCTCTCCTTCTCCATCATTAAGTTAAGCTGGCTAGTCTAGTTAAGATGTATTATTAGTTAAGATTACCTTTGTATCTCTCTTAGGGTGCCCTGAATACCAGCGCCTTAGCATATATTGCTATTGACATATGCTGAGTGGTATCCTTTGTGGTGTTCATAACTCATACTTAATTTAGTTTTTATTGCATCTTATTTCATGTACTTTATTCTTGTGTAATAATTTAACACCAAATAAACATTTATTTATTTCTTTCTTTAATTCAGTACGGAGTCAAGTAAATGAACGGTTTGCACCGGTATCCCATACCGTAAGTGAAACTGGTGGAATTTTGTATATTTCGATCAAATTCAGAGTTAAAAGAATCAATACAAATCCGATTCGAAGAATCATTAAGATCACAGGATTTGTATTGAAACCAGCGATTCCGGAGTGAATCGGTTCGAGGGATTCAAAGGAGTCTAAGAGTCGATAAGCGGAGTCGGTACTGATAGCGGAGCCGGATTTAGTGATTGGAATCGCTCTCCGGAGTCGAGATTACCCAATATTGATTGCATAAGGTACTCCCAATCTCGATTGCATAAGGTACTCCCATTATCAATTAGATTGAATCATTAAAAAGATGATTCCAAGAATCATTAAGATTACTGGATTTATATTGAAACCAGCGATTCCGGAGTGAATCGGTTTGAGGGATTCCAAGGAGTCTAATAGTCGATAAGCGGAGTCGGTACTGATAGCGGAGCCGGATTTAGTGATTGGAATCGCTCCCCGGAGTCGAGATTACCCATTATTGATTGCATAAGGCACTCCCAATCTCGATTGCATAAGGTACTCCCATTATCAATTAGATTGAATCATTATCGTCATATTCATCGTAGTCAAAATCAAAGAACATCCGCTGCTGCCACTTGGCGCCCCGAAGTGTCGCGTGGATCCAAGAGCTTATGTTGGCCGCCGAAACCAGGGTCACGAAGCTGGGGCCCGGGAGCAGGTCGCAGTCATCAGGGACCCACGAGGATACCACGCCCCATAGGATACCGTTGAGTACCACTGGGGCTCCAACATCCATCTGAATAAATCATAAGTTTTTGTTACTTTTAACCCCCGACGTGCAACGCAAAATAAGATTTCTGAGTATATACAGGGCGTCCCACGGCTATGCCACATGGAGGGAAAGTACCTTGAATATTGTAGTTGGAACACTTTACTGAAAGAAGACATTATTTGAATTTAAAAAACAATTGAAACTACATTCACAGGTATTTAAATAATTTTATGGTTGAACCGGGAATCGCCCTGAATATATCGTAACTTCCTAACGGAAGAACCGATATGAGTGTGGTTTAATTAAATTGTGAATGTAAGCAATGTGTATTCCTAGTTGGATAATGTACAGGGTTACATACATATGCAGGAAAAGCAACATCTACAAATTACATATACATATATATAGGTACAATAGATAGGAAACACAGGAAGAAGCGATAGTAGATAGATCTGAGAGATCTCTCAGGGACCGAAGTCCAGTGAGGGTCGGTTGAAAGTTATATTTATGAAACTGACTTAAGAAACTTCGATAGCGCGATGCAGAATATGTCAGATTTGACAGTTGTCAGGAGTGACGCCACAAAATCTTGATGGCGGAGATTCACTGTAGCCCAATAGTAAGCATGCAATTAATGTTTTAACAAAAATAAATACAGAAAGAAAACACGACAACGTAAAAGATAAAACAAAACACAGCACTAAAAGTACTAAACTAGACAAAAAAAGTTCTGCAAGTAGGCCGCAATGGCACTTTTACAATTCAAAAACTACTAGCCTATGTACACCCTTTCTGTGACTATCCAAAGGTCTCCAAGATTCTCATGGCATTTGCTCACTGGACAGCAATGGAGACCTATTGGACCAGCTATGACAGACCCAATCTTTTTATTGCGAATAGGTTTGCTCTTGACCTGAATCTAATCCAAAGTAAAGGCGAGGCAGAAGATGCCTATTCACTCTAGCTTTAAGGCAAAGCCCATTCACGGAACTGACGAAAATACTGAAGTTTGAGCTTAGAGTGTGAAGCAAGATTGTAGAATTACACTACACAAAAATTACTGTGAACTGAAAAAGAAACAAAGAGATATGATTTTTTTTTAAAGCTTTTTTATTTTTCAACAAAATATCCGGATAGATTTTTGATATTAACCAATGTTCCAAAAATAAATTAAAATGTATTAGTACATTTTAATTTATTTAGAGCTTCCGTAGAGAGTGGGATTGTTAATTGTAAACTCACGCGTATTAGAGGAGGTCATTTGCAATGGAATGGCCTTGCCTTCATCATCCTCAACCTGCAGTCCACTGTTGGACAGAGGCCTTCCCTAATTCACGCCACCACACCCGATCCTCAGCTGTCCGCGTCCAACCGCTTCCCGCCACTCTCTTCAGGTCGTCGGTCCATCTAGCGGGGGATCGTCCCACAGGCCGAGTCGTTCTTGGTATCCACTCCAGAACTCACTGCTGCACAACTGCCCCATCGGCCATCGGCTATGCGACAAATATTCCCCGCCAACTGCCACTACTTCCTTCTTATCCTCAGCCCTATGTCGGTGACCCTAGTTCTCCTTGGCCTTATGGCCTTGACTTAAGGCAGGATTTGAGAATAATCTTTGTAAATATTAAACTTACCGAGCACGGGTCCGCCCCCTCACCCTGGTCCAGACACATGATGTTCGTCTTAGAGAACCCCAACTCCTCCAGCACTTCAGCACATTGCTGGGGTTTTGTCGGGTGCAGATGTGCTACTTGCAACAGACGCCGACGCTGTATGCTCTCCATTGACGCAACTTTCCTAATCTCTGCTGAGCTGATCTTCTGAAATGTAATATTTAAGTCTTAGGGTCGGTTCCACCGCCATACGATCACAGGCCGGTCATCAAATATGGCGCCGGCAGCTGTCATCCCATATAAACTTGTAAAACTTTCCATACAATCAGATTTTAGCGGACACCGCTTACGATTACAGACGGTTTGGTGCAACCCATCCTTAGGGTCGGTTGCACCGACATACGATCACAGGCCGATCATCGTCAAATATGGCGCCGGCAGCTGTCATCCCATATAAACTTGTCAAACTTTCCATACAATCAGATTTTAGCGAATACCGCTTACGATTACAGATGGTTTGGTCCCTCCCACCTTTAGGGTCGGTTGCACCGACATACGATCACAGGCCGGTCACCGTCAAATATGGCGCCGGCAGCTGTCATCCCATATAAACTTGTCAAACTTTCCATACAATCAGATTTTAACGAACACCGCTTACGATTACAGACGGTTTGGTGCAACCCAACCTTAGTGGCTCTGCGTAGGACCGGTCAACCGGTGATCGGCGGTCATTCTGGTACGGCTCGGGGGGCCAGCAGTGGTGGCTTTCGGTTGATGATGATAATGAGTGGATCTGTGAGCCTCGCGAATTTTTTTTTATTTACATTAAAAAGAAAAATCTTATATTAGGTTTGACAGATAAGTGTCGTTAAATCCTGTCGGGTTTGTATCGACACAACATTCGCGGACAATAAGGTAGTGAGTTTATATTATGAAAATGAGCTAAAAGCTATGTATGACACATTGAACAAAGACACCAACATGGTAATTATATTGTGAGGTAATATTAAATAGATTTATAATCCCAATTCGGGTACCAAAACAATACAATAAACGGCGTGCAATTAGTGACACATTAAGGCTCAAGTTTCTACTACTCCAGTG
This sequence comes from Epiblema foenella, assembly GCA_963556455.1. Taxonomy (NCBI): domain Eukaryota; kingdom Metazoa; phylum Arthropoda; class Insecta; order Lepidoptera; family Tortricidae; genus Epiblema; species Epiblema foenella. The sequence goes on from OY747118.1 coordinate 2,584,793, forward strand.
TAAGTTAACGCGAAGAACATTACAACCATACTTAATCGGAGGTCTCTTTACACCGGTCAACTCACGTGAGTTGTCGTTACGCGTTGTGATAATCAATGATTTTATCCATTTCCAAAACCATAATGAACAAAAAACGGTAAAAGCTACGTATGTTGTCGTTTTTCAGTACTTGTAGTTATAGCGGCAGCAAAAATACGCCATCTGTGTTTCAAGCTGCTGTTTGTTGCTCTTTCACTTACCTGTACTGGCCAAGCAGTAACAATAAAATGCGTTGCCATAATTTCTTTCGGTTTCCTCTGTAACCTTATAGGGTTCAAACTGGGAGTCAGCCTCACTTCCCGCGCGAGCCGAACGAGTGCCACGTCATATTCAGGCTTCTGGTCATCGAAATAAGGATGGAATTCGATTAATTTCACCGGGATAATTTTACCCCCCTTCTTGTTATTGATGCTGCCAAGCCTTATGTGGATCAGTCTTAGGGAATCTCTAAATCTGAAAAAAATTAGTTCCTTATTTAGTTGTAAGCGATAATTTTGTACTTAATTATAGATTAATTTTAAATATTTATTTCATAATATAAGGCTACAGAGAACAAATACAATAAGGGTCAGTTTTTATAAAGATCCGTTAGACCTTATGTCGGTTTGTTATGTCAAAAAATGTAGGGTCGGTAGGTGGGTTTACTTACGGCCTGTTAATTTGATGCGCCAGTTTGCGGCCTCTTGGATGAGTTGATCAACTAAAAGGATATTTTCTTGCTTTTTTAATACATTCCCATTCAATAGCTACTAATTAAAACGCATGCGCCTCACTATGTCTTTAGTTCATGTAAAAATGTAAATATCTTTAATTGAAAAAACTGCGTTCGTCAGGAGGCCGCAAACTGACGCAGGCCGCGTAACTTATTTCAATAAACAAATATTCAAAAGTGTCGGTTTTAACATGGTACTTAATTTGATCAAATGTTTTTATTTAACTTGTGTGGTTCAACGAGACCAACACTGTATACCTTAAACCTACGTCTCACTGTACAATTTTCAATGAGAGCCAAACCCGTGTATGTCATAATTTAGTTATCATCACTAATTCCATTTCAATATAAACGTTAAGGCTGTAAATACCTCACGCGAGCCAAAAGGTACTTAACCACATCAAAGGGCGTGGAAGGGACGCTAAGTTCGGGTACACCACATTTGATCAGTGACTTAGAGACCATATACATCTCTAACAATATTAAATTAATTTTAATTTTGACGCTCAGAGACCATGTACATCTCTGGGATAATATATTAATTTCACTCCTTGTTTAATCTTGAGACCTTGATACATCTCTAACTTAATATTTGTAATAGATAACTTTGCAAGTTTATCTTCACTGTATGACATTAATTTTGTTATAATTGTTAAACTCGAAATTATTATTCCTTCTTGAACTGTAAATTAATATTTTGACATGAAAAATGTATTACTTATTATAGTCAGACTTTCTTAAATTGAAAATTAATATTTTGACATGTAAAAGTGCCCTTGTGGCCTATTTGCAGAATAAATGTTTGTATTTGTATTTGTATTTGATGGTAATACCGATTTTCAAAGTAATTTACAGTGCAACGCTTGATTTTAACTAAAAGTGCTCGTGCTTTGGAAGGCACGTTAATGAGCTCCTAGCACCCAATGACCTTCGATCTGTAACTATCCATTTTCTCGTGTTTGTTATTTAAAAAAATCAAACATTTATAGGCCACAAGGGCACTTTTACATGACTGACTATATTAATACATTTTTCATGTCAAAATATTAATTTACAGTTCAAGAAAGAAATAGTAATTTAGAGTTTACCATTATAACAAAATTAAATAAATAAATAAATAATAAATAAATATAAGAGGACAATCTTACACAAATCGAACTAGCCCCACACTCCACAGTAAGCTCAAGAAGGCTTGTGTTATGGGTACTAGACGACGATATATTTAATAGATATAAATACTTAAATACATAGAAAACATCCAAGACTCAGAAAAAATATTCATGCTCATCACACAAATATTTGCCATGACCGGGATTCGAACCCAGGACCGTCAGCTTCGCAGGCAGGTGCACTACCCACTAGGCTAAACCGGTCGTCACCGGTTTTCTCGTGTTTGTTATTAAAAAAATCAAACATTTATTCTGCAAATAGGTCAAGGGCACTTTTACATGTCACAATATTAATTTACAATTTAAGAAAGTCTGACTATAATAAGTAATACATTTTTCATGTCAAAATGTTTATTTACAGTTCAAGAAAGAATAATAATTTCGAGTTTACAATTATAACAAAATTAATGTCGTACAGTGAAAATAAACTTGCAAAGTTATCTGTTACAAATATTACAACATCAGTAAAGTTAGAGATGTATAAGGTCTCAAGATTAAACAAGGAGTATAATGAAATTAATATAATATCTCAGAGATGTACATGGTCTATGAGCGTTAAAATTAAGATAAATTTAATATTGTTAGAGATATCTCTAAGTCACTGATAATAAAAACGAATCCACAACAGGATTAATGAATATAGTTTATCGTATCAAGAAAAACGAGGTTCACAGAAATAGTATACTATATTTACTTCAAAACTCACTGTCTCCGAGAGATTAGATTTTATTATTTTCATGTTGACGCTTAGAGATATATCTCACAATATATTATTATGATTAGTTTACCTACCTTATTACCTTTTATCTTGACGCTTAGAGACCTTATTGTAGCCTTATTGTAGTTGTTGTGTTTGTCTTCCTAGCGAAATAAGAAGTCTTGAAGGAATTCGTTTTAAAAGATCCTTGAAAAATTTTTTGACCGAAAATGTGTATTATAGTTTAAATGAATTTTATAATCATGTATCTATAGTGTAAACTTTGCATAAATTTATCTTAGGCTAAGAACTTAAAGATTATATGCCCGAAAAGGGTAAGAACTGTTGATACGCATAATATGTACCTGTACAACCTAACCTTTATACACAGTTTTTTTACAATAAATTTTCTGTTTCTGTTTCTGTTTCTGTATTGTATAAATAAATAAACTCACACAAACACGGAGTCTGCTACCGTCAGCACCCAAGCGTCACTTATAAGCGCTCCTGCGCATAGATATCTTGTTTTGTTCAAAATGGCTACCACATATGGAAACACGTTGCTACTCGACACTATAGTGTGGTCACTCAAATCGTATGTCGTCGCATTAAACGTTTTTAGTGAACTTTCCCCCAAACCACATAACAATACTTTTAAAACGAAAACTTTAATAAACATAATTCGAATTTTAAATTCTGATTTTTTATCAGCAGTTGTGAATCCCAATTTGATGATGTGAAAAATCTGTTAAAGAAATCGATTTTGTAGCCGTCTGTTCTAAGGTTTAATAAATTTCGATGTTTGCACTGAAATCGACGTTAGTTTGAAAGCAAAGCGAATAGTCACAAATCGGTTTATGGGCAATTTGGTAAACATCGTTAGCGTTCTAAATATTTACGTTTGATTTTGAAACAATGCTTTCAGGTGCCATTGCAGGCTTTTTTTTTACTACGACGGAGTAAACTTGCATACCACCCTCTGATAGTACACCGTAGCCTTTTTTTTTCCGACGGGGGAAAATCCGTTATGGATACCTCCGCACCGTGGGGACGGCGCGGTGGTTATGTCGGACTTGCACCGACTAAAAACCCCCGCATGTCCTCCTCAACCCATTTCGGGCGGCTCTGGGATCTCCTACAGAACGCACCAGTGCCGCCCTAGAGCCCACTTATGTGGGTCCCTCTATGTTTCTATGACGATCGTAGCCCCCAACTACGACCGTCTACGACCCCGAGGACCCCCTTTTAGTCGCCTTCTACGACAGGCAGAGGATACCGTAGCCATATTCTATGCCCGGGCTACAGGGCACAGTACACCGTAGCCTATGGATGCTTGTGACTCCAAAACAATATCAAACGCTTGCTTGTGAAGCCGTTGTTTGACATCTAAAAAGGAATGTTACACTCAAAATAGTCCCTCTGTCGTAACTCGTCGATCACTGATCCGAGGCCGCACGGTCCGGCGGCCTAGGCACACTCTCACGGACCCGGACGACGTAATCACATGGTCCATCGAAAGATGGAACGCTGCGCTTATGGCGTCCAACTCAGACACGACGCGTACACTTAGGCATTTCCGCCAGCGGAGACGTCCACCGCGCGATCACGACAACACTAACACTAAGATGTGAGCGGAATCGAGCTACTGGGAGTTTCGTAAACCTAACCTAGCTGAGAAGAGTCCAGCAAGAAATTCAGCTAGGCCCGACCTGGGTCGGACTGACTCTACCCGGTGTGCAGCGGTACCGGGACGAATAGGGACTATTATGTGTCAGTGTTGTCGCAATCGCGCGGTGGACGTCCCCGCCGGCACCCACACCGCACCCACTACGTGCTATTGCAAAAATAAGGGAAACTACACCGGTTTTATGGGAAGGAACTTGAGGGACTGGTTGCTGGGATATTGATGAGACAACGGGACGCCTGCCATATGAAGTGTCTCATCTCGGTAATCAGGGCAGACGGTGACTCGCCGCTCACTAGGTGGGCCACCCTATTAGAAGCAGGGATGTAACAGAGCTTCGGTTCCGGTTCCGTTAAGTCGTAACTTCCGATTGGTTGTAAACATCCGCTTCGGTTCCGGTTCTGTTATTTTTAAAACAGATGTTATATCGGATGTCAAAGCAGCGCAGCGGGGGGAAATGAGCAGCGTACATAAAAAACAAACAGGTTTATAATTTTTATTTAGAATAGACTTAGCTTAGACCTGCCCTGCCCTTAACATCTTATCCAATCTTACGTCATAAATATAGGTCAAAAATGAGTATCAACTACTGGCTGTTAAGCTCATCTTACTTTTCTCAAGCTAAAATTAAAAAGTTTGATTTGAAAATACTTTTGAAACTTATTACCAGCAAAACAAATCCAATCTCCGCGGAGAATTTTCTTTTATAAACCAAAGGTGCATTTGAAAACATTGCACTGAAGTCAGCGTTTACTTAGCGCTGCTTAACTAACAGTACGTTAAAATTCGTTTTTTAGACACAGTCCGTTAACCCCAAGTACCGTCTGCGATGCACGATAAAGATAAATCTGCAGTGTTCCGAGGATAATTCGAATACGCTCAGAATATTGAATATGGATGCAGGAACAGTAGAGTAACATGTAGGCAGTATTATTTTGAACCTTGTATTACAAGTACTACGGTATTTTACTGATTGTCAAATCAGCAATGTTGCCACGCTCTATTGAAATCGAATTGTCATCACGGACATTAGTTCGTCTGAGGACTTCGGTATTCCTGATGTAATCAGACCAGTGGATCCCCAGAATGTCACGGAGGCATCTGAGATGGAAACTATCTTATGATCTAATATGCTTGCGATAGATGCACCACGTCTTGGATGCATAGAGAAGATTTGGCAGGATGACTGCCATGTATACAGCTACCTTGGTAGGGAGCTTAATGTCGTGTGATCGGAACACCTTGGAACGAAGTTTACCGAAGGCTGCCGCAGCGGCTCCTATTCTGCAGTTGATTTCATTGTCAAGGTGGCACTTGGCTGTTATTGTGCTGCCTGTTTAAGTGAGAGAAAAATTTATTTATTAATCAAAAGCAAATGTCTCTACTGATGTTTCTCTGTACTGTGATCTCTCTTTAGGGGACTATGCAAATAAAGAAAATGGTGTTTATTTTTAGATTCTCAAACGAAAACATCTGAGTAGGAAAGATTCCTAGTGATTTCTACTGCGCACGTAGAACGGAGCCACCGTCACCAAATCAGATATTCCCCCCCCCCCCCCCCAAATCTCGGGATTAGATAGTGGACCCCGGGTATACAACTATATTTAGGATACAGCTGTACTAAAAAAAAACAATGTTTTTCCTCGCTCTAGTGAGGTGAAAACATTTGCGTTATACACGTCTGCAAAGTTACTTTACGTCTCGTGTGTTGCTACACTCGCTACGCTCAGGAATCTATTTTTGAACCACTCAGAATTCTATTCTATTAAACCATAGAATCCATTCGTTAGCTCGTAGTTCAACCCTAGAATCCATTCGCTATCTCGTATTTCAATTCCACACTCGCGGTTAAAATACAACTTTGCACCCTTGTATAACAAATAACTATTATTGCATACCTCAATTAAGACACAGTACACTACAAAATCACAACGAGTAGAAGCATATAACACAAGGTCTTATCGCTAAAGAGCGATTTCTTCCAGACAACCTTAGGGTAGCGGAAATGAAATCTAATCATCATCTAATGATCATCAGAGTTAATACATATGAAATCTATTATTAATGCCAACAATAATACTTAATTAAGAATAATGTACATACATAAATATTATATACAAATATAGCCTTCTTGAGCTTACTGTGGGGCTAGTTCGATTTGTGTAAGATTGTCCTCTAATATTTATTTATTTATTTATTTATATATATACATAACGGGTCTATGTTGAAACGCATAATTTGGCTGTCCTATTTTTACTTCTCATAACATTTATTAGTTAAACAACATTTGGCATAAACATTAATCCCAATAAATTGTTTGGCATAATATGTATACGCATAACCTGGTCTAACCTACAAGGTATTTGTCCTATTTGTCATGTGTAATAATGTTCAGATGTCGAATCGATTCACACACAAAATTCCATATTAGACTAAAATCTTATATCCTAATAAGTGACCTACTAACATACATGTTGTCTAATATTCACTTCGCATAAAAATTGTTCATATAACAACGTTCGGCATAAATATCAATCCCACTTTTTTTTTATTTATCCGAAAGGTCACTTCGAATATTAACGGTTGGTTGTTTTTTGCCTTGTGGAGGGGCTGAGCATGGCAGGTAAGAAGCACCTAACCTAACCTAATGCATTTTATTACTCATTCCTGAAGCCTTTCTGGGCTTTTATAAAAAATATAACCTCGAATATTAAGACGGGTTAATTCGACATTATGTATGTCGGCAGCTAAAACGTGATATTTATTGGTAAAAAGTGTACAAACCTTATCCACAACCAGGCTTCGTCAATTTCACGGACAACAAGCATCAGCAACAGGCCTCGTCAAACAATGCATGCATTGCACATACTATAAATCCACAACAGGTTTCGTCAGCCTTATACTAAATTAAATTTAATTAAATCACACCTCACTCTGATACTCACCCGGACCAAACGCGCCAAAGATACTAGCGGCATTACCCCGCTGAATGGCTAGCGAAATTTGTTGGACCAGGTAAGAACCAGAGCGAGGGTCGCAGCCCCTATCCCTCAAGCGCCGCCCTATGTCCCTAATAAAATTCTTAGCCTCGGCACACCAAGGTCCAGCCGTCTCTATTACAGCAACCGGGACAAAGTCATACACCGGCTCAAGGTTCCCGTATATATGTTATGCCACATGAAATTAGAATCATTGACTAGGTGAAGTGAGCGACTCGTTTATTATATCACTACATAGTATAAAACAAAGTCGCTTCCTCTGTCCCTATATCCCTATGTATGCTTAAATCTTTAAAACTACGCAACGGATTTTGATGCGGTTTTTTTTAATAGATAGATTAATTGAAGAGGAAGGATTATATGTATAATAACATCCATTAAATAGTGCACCCGTGCGAAGCCGGGGCGGGTCGCTAGTTAATTATATTTGGACGCTCAGGGACCATGTACATCACTGGGATATTATTTTAATTTCATTACACTCTTTGTTTAATCGGGCTGAGACCATATACAAATACATCTCTAACTTTAGTGATGTTGTAATATTTGTAATAGATAACTTTGCAAGTTGACATTAATTAATGTTATATTTGTAAACTCGAAATTATTATTCTTTCTTGAACTGTAAATTAATATTTTGACATAAAAAATGTTCTCTTATAGTCAGACTTACTAATTTATATTTAGACATGTAACCACTACCTAGTATAAAACAGTCGCTTTCTCTGTCCCTATATCCCTATATCCCTATGTATACTTAAATCTTTAAAACTACGCAACGGATTTTGATGCGGTTTTTTTTAATAGATAGTGATTGAAGAGGAAGGTTTATATTAAATAAATAAATTAAATAAATATTAGCGGACAATCTTACACAAATCGAACTAGCCCCACAGTAAGCTCAGGAAGGCTTGTGTTATGGGTACTTAGACGACGATATATTTAATATTTAATAGATATAAATACTTAAATACATAGAAAACATCCAAGACTCAGAAACAAATATTCATGCTTATCACACAAATATTTGCCCTGACCGGGATTCGAACCCAGGACCGTCAGCTTCACAGGCAGGTGCACTACCCACTAGGCTAAACCGGTCATCAAATGTCATGTCGTCAAATTATATGTATAATAACATCCATTAAATAGTGCACCCGTGCGAAGCCGGGGCGGGTCGCTAGTTTCAATATATGTCTGAAACTCACGAGAGTTTTAAGTTCATATTCTGTATAGAAAAATTAGGTCAATTTTTTTCTCGCAAAAAGATATGACATAAAATGTGCTTTATATTAAAAGAATGGTTATTATTTGCCTTCTGTCCTCAATTTAGGATTGATGACCAATTTAAATTCAACGAACGTCCCTTTTAATGCCTCCTGAGGCCATAGAATTATTTCCTTCCTTTTCGCAGATAATTTACGAGCCTCGAATATCACTCGACCCAAGGGCCTATCGAGATGTTTCTGAGTAGGTATATTAATTATCTATTTAATGTGGATTAATTTAATTTTATGTAATATTCCCTATCCTTATAGGGAGTCCTCAACTTCCTCAAGCACTTGTTTTGTATAAAAGAAAGCGCTTACATACATACATACATTATGTTACTGATTATAATTTTAATCTATATATATAAAAGAAGAAATCCTCACTGACTGACTCAACGCACAACCTCACTGGAGCGCAAACTCTTAGAGTATTCCAGTGTTCCAAACCACTCGCGTGGTCGTGTCGGAGGTTTTCCCCAGGCTACTCTCCAATCGCGTACTCCTATCACTTTATTTGGCCCGGCCTATAAAACCACAGTCAGGTAAAAAAAATACGGTCCCTTGAAGCCGTGAACAAATCAAACTTCTAAGTTAACGTAAAAAAAACGGCCGTTAATGCGCAATAAAGGGATATTTCGACACTCTCAAGGGAATCAAAATTTATACTGTCAATTGAACAATATTTACTTTCCATTGACTTTGAACAGTGAAAGTTGGAAAGTAATATCGTCTAATACTACAAGTACAACGAAAAATCTGGAAAATATATATTTGAAATGAAATCATAATAAATATAGTTTTTATTTAAAGTACGTAATCATCAAGGTTAAGCATCGGTATGCGTATATAACCTACAAATTTGTACGGAACCTTCGGCGGGCGAGTCCGACTCACACTTGGCTGGTTTATTTTCTGCTCTTCGTCTTTAATCTTTTAATTTTATAAGAACTTCATTAGACCATTACACGGTGGCACAACGCAAGCGCCTGTTTTAGATTTAAGTCACTTGTAATATTATTTAAGTTATTGTTATTTAGCAATTATTTCCGCCTGTAAATTAGTTATTAAAGTAATTAAAATAATTGACAATATTAAACAATTTGTTATGCAACTGTGGGCAGTATCGAGAAATCATTCAAAATTAGAATGCAGTATTTTTATGATGGAAACGAGTCTTCATTAACCTAAAAATTCGTTGCAGGAAACTCATTTTATGAATGTGTCAATATTGGTTTCTCTACTGTAGATATTTGATATACACAGAGACTACTTAACTTTATACACTGGCAGAAAAACAGTTTTTTTTTAATCTGTCCGTGGCTTTATAGGCCGGGCCCAATAAACCGGTAGGAGTGCGCGGTTGAAAGTAGAGTAGCCTGGTGAAATCTCCGACACGACCACGCGTGTAGTTTGGAGAAAAACTGACCGTAACTAAAGCTTAGGAGCGTTTGACCCGATCCTTCCAGTACATTACCAAATATTCATAAATACAATGACAAAATATAAATATATTTTTAATGGTTCTAATAACTCCTAGTTTAAAAGATGATTTCGGATGTTTAAAACTATTTGTACTAAAAAAAACAATATTATAGGTTCTAACAATGCGTGCGAGCACGTTATTTTTAGCATAGTTAGTTTCATATCGTGGGACATAAAACATTGGTGTGTGGCTAGTGCGACGCTAAGGGTCGATTGTAGCAACATACGATTACAGGCCGGTCATCGTCAAATATGGCGCCGGCAGCTGTCATCCCATAGAAACTTGTCAAACTTCCCATACAATCAGATTTTATCGAACACCGCTTACGATTACAGACGGTTTGGTGCAACCCACCCTAAGTGATACAATGCAATTAATGTTTGAACTTTTGTAACTGTCCTTTAAAGAACACTGGTGAATATAGACGTTTCTTTAATTATTTTTTTTGCCCATTCGATTTAACAGTGTGTTATAAACACTTATCACCACATCTTGGGCGTCCTTGCTTAAAAAAACATTTCTTACGTTGCTGGAAACTAACATCACCACTGGACGGGTTACTTGTGGCTGTTTTCCAAGGTGGAAACATAATTATTTACAGTATAAGTGTAATCACAAATGTAGTCAAATGACAACTAACATGAAATATTGTTTGCATTAATAAAGATTACTAGGTTAAACGATCAATATAATTATGTGATAATCCACATCGAAAGGGACCTTATGGCGGCAGGCGCTTACGTTACACCTATTCACTATTGTATTGGAACAGCGGCAATAAAAGCATAAGTGCCGGCCGCCATAAGGTCCCTTTCGATATATATTTTAAACTGAAAACTCTTACGTGATTTCATAAATTTCAACTTACTTATATCATAGCATACAACCTACTTTAAATTAATTATATTGTTATTGTAATTAATTTAATTTTATAACCCTTATTTAGTGTGAAACCAACTCACTGACTACGGGTGGGCTTAAAACCAGCTTAGCGCTGTGCTCACACAGTATTTTTAATACCAATACTCACTATAGATTGAACAATGTAAAATTTTGAGAAATAAACGTTTTTGTATTTGTATTTTGTATTTTTGCAATATCATTAGGTGGGTGTGATTCTCATTCCAAAATTTAACATTTTCTTATTTGTCCTTACCGGGCCAGGATTGTAAACGGCTCGTGAGTGGTTATTTCTAACCTCAACTATTTTAACAGTTAGGGATCCAGGTATAGAGTAAACTGGAGTCAACAATAAGTTTAAATTGCACTCTGATTTCCTTAACTTTCACTTAACGTTCGGACCGGTAAGGACATCAATTAACTTTAACGATGAGAATCACCAGGTTGCATGTAAAATACTACGCTGCAAAAGGGTCCGGCCAGGTATCTTTTGTTATCACTAATCCTATTGTTAACGTCTAATGACCATCTCAAGTGCATCGGGCCAATGGTATGGCGGGGAAGTCCACCACGCGATCGCGGCAACAGTGACACATATAGTCCCTATTCGTCCCGGTACCGCCGCACACCGGGTAGAGTCAGTCCAACCCAGGTCGGGCCTAGCTGAGTTTCTTGCTGGACTCTTCTCAGCTAGGCTAGGTTTAGTGAACCAGCGACAGTCCCAGTAGCTCGATCCCACTCACACCTCAGATTCGGTTGAAACCGCTCAACCAATCTCACTGGAGCGCAAACTCTTAGAGTATTCCAGTGTTCCAAACCACACGCGTGGTCGTGCCGGAGGTTTTCCCCTGGATTTTCCCCAGGCTACTCTCCAACCGTGCGCTCCTATCGTTTATTGGGCCCGGCCTATAAAGCCACAGTCAGGTTAAAAAAAAAGTGCCATGGTATTTGAAATAGAGTATAAACACGCCGCTGTAAATTCCATGAAATCTGTGGTTCATTTGTCATTATATTTGGTTACGTAGGATCTGTTGAAACGGTCCTTCGCCTTACTCAACTGCCAAAATACAAATGCGTGAAGCTCATCAAGTCATCAGATTACGAAACCCTTGTTGTTAGATGTACAGACGAGCATAAATATATATACATTTCTGGACCTTATTTCCATGGAATAAGATGAAAAAGGATAAGGTAAGCTACACTTTGGGTCCTTGACTGTAATAAATGTATCCTTGCCTAAGTTATGAAACGAGCTATTTAATCACAGTCATCAGCCTGGAAGAGTTATGGTTATAATTAAGTTTATTTGAGTTGGCGAGTTGTCTCAAAGTATTCCTTTACGTATATTAAATTTATTTAGCACGCAAGATTCAAAATGCAATAACAGTTTTATAAAATATCGGCCAGTACAACACAACGTATCAGAATTGCGATACAGCGAGGTAATGCCGCCAGCGTCCTCGGTACAATGCGCCAAGGGTCTGTTTTAGATTTAATTTAGTTTATAATATTATTAAATTTTTTTATTTATTTATATTCCGCATCAGGCTAAGTTTTTACAATCCTAATAATATTATAAACGTGAAAGTTTGTGCGGATGGATGTACGTTCCGCTTAATCTCAAAAACTACTGAAGGGATCTCTATGAATCTTTCCAGTATTGTAGCTTAGACATCAGAATAGGACATAGACTACCTTTTATCCACGAGTAACACCGCAGGGCGCTGCTACTAACTTTATAAAAAGTAAAGTATAAAAATACACTAACAAACATAAAAATATTATAAAATTCTAACCTAGGGTGCCTCCGGCAGCGAGGCCGGGCCTAAGAGTGTCGGGCGATGGAGAGTGGAACCTCCTGACTATCCGCGCCGTGTCCAGGAGTACCACCGCGCTGTATCTGACCCTTGACCCAGCCATCTAGCCAGAGTCTCATGAGGTGTTGGTCGAGACTCTTCGCTATTAGTTATTTAAATTATTGTTATGTAACTATTATTACACATTGTAAATCAATAATTATTTATTTACAACGTAGTATTTATATAAAACAATATGACATTGTATAAATAATGTAGCATTAAGGATTAATTTAATGTCTCTAAAATACCTTTGGTGGCTTATAAATGAATCTTATAACCTTCAGGGATATCACTAAACTGAAATACAAGAGCAACTTCAGGCAACTTCAGTAAACAAATCACTAAATAGAAATCAGCGCCATCTATACTGCATTTTCCATACTACGACACACTTTTCATTCCAAGCGGCATAGAAGATTACGTTTGTTTCTAGTTTGAAAGTATTAAAATAGATGGCGTTATTTTTTCAGGACAATGTTTGGTAAATGGAGACTCATGAACTGTCGCTTCAAGCAACTCTGGTTATTTTTAGTAGATGGCGCTACCTGCATGTTTTTAAATTTTATTGAATTCTGAATTGAATAGTTCTGTGTTCTGTACTGAATCCAATAACAGGGTGATTTTGAAAGTTTTTAAACGAGCATTGGGATCTTAAAAAAATGTCAGTTGATATATATATATATATATATATACATATAGAGGGTATAACAAAAAGTGAAAGCCGTTCAAGGACATATTCGGAATCGTGTTCTGATTAGGAAAAGTAGAAGAAATTTTTTTTTTTACGCGAAAAATAAAAAAAATTCTATGGGGCAGGTCGTCCAAGTCAGCCAATTGTCCATACAAAGACCAAAAATTTATTGAGTAAAAAAAAAATGTCTTCCGCTTTTTCCTAATCAGAACACAATACCGAATATGCCCTTAAACGGGTCCTCACTAGTTTTGTTACACACGCAACCAACGCGCGTCTAAAAGTTACAAACTTACCCTTATGGGCTCTTCATGGCTCTACGCAGCTAGTCTGTATAGTCAGCAACATAAATATAAATAGACGAACCGTTAAAAAGTATTTCGCACAAGTGTTAATAACCCAGTCAACGAAGTAAAACCATAAAAAAAATTAGTAACTTTGAGGAAATTTCGTACGAATGTCCATTGAACATTGAAGTTCTCATTTTCGTCTCCTAAAACCCCAGGCCAGGACCTGTTAGAACCGCATCTATCTTGGAAAATGTACTCCATCCGTAAGGTATTCGCATTTTGTGCGAAATCTACGTAATCTATTAAAATACGGTCAAGGGCAACATTGAAGTTTGATAAATTCTGCACTAACCTATAGTACATACTACGACGACATGCGAGATTTTTCCTTCATGTTCTTCGTCTACTGGGATAATGCGTTGCACGATAAACATTCAGGTTCAGATATTTATTCATATTTCTTCGATATTTTAAAAAGTTAAAGAATATACCAAAGGTTAGAAGTAGGGTTAAAATCAAGAGTTTAAGTTTCTTTTTAGTTTTTTGTACATATTCTGCTGCCTCTACGGGGCGGTATGTTCGCTTGGAGACAAGCCCCTTTTTTCCTTAAAAAAAAAGCCCGACCAAAAATATAATATATGAGCATTATTCTGACGTTTTTTTTTTCATTACCTACTTTATTATATACATTATTAATAGTCCTCCGGTATTGACTTGGTGAACTGTTTTGGTCATTTTTTTGTTATTTCTCATATTTTTTGTTATTTCAACACTACTAATATTGAAATAAACCGCAACTGTGACACAGTGACACTGATGAGTCTGACGACCTATCATTATAATTATTGTCAGTGTAAGAAATTAGTTTCAGTAAAATTCCGCAACATAGCGCACGATAATATATGGCTTTACATATAAATAAATATATACCAACATAATGTAATTAGTCGAAACCTAAAAAATGTAATTAATATAAAAAAAATACCTACTTTGAGACTGAATCTGCCACGGCGAGAAGTAGAATCGATTTCACATCATCAAAGACAGGGTATACTTGTAATAAAACAAATCATGGATGATAATCATCTATATTTTTTTAAACTTTCATTGTTACATCTAAATCTACATTTTTACATTCGTAATAAAATAATATTAGACTAGATAATAACACATTTCTAGGCATATTTTTGGCTATTTCGCTAAATACAGATAAATGGGGCATTCTACTTTTTCATGAACATAATTTTCAGATACTTTTTTTTACCCACGACGGAACGGAGAAGTTATATGCGTTTAGGATGAGAGGTTGTTTGTTTGTTTGTTTGTTTGTTTGTTTGTTTGTTTGTTTGTGTGTGCACATCAATATCTTCGAAACGGCTTGACCGATTTAGAAACGGTTTTCTGCAATAGGTTTGTAGTTTAGTCGGGCAGAAATTCAGCTAGGAGTTATTTCAATTCAGATTTTGGAATACTTGGCCCTCATTTCATATTTTTGTATTGTTATTTAGAAGAGGTTTAATTGCAGTATCACTGGTTGGTTTTGGTAATTAACGAACCACAGCTAATATCCATAAATCGAGTAACTCAGTGGTCCTTGTATAGTCATAGTCATAGTCATAGTCATTTATTAATAATATTATCAATATTACATGTCATTGTTATAGTTCAATTATACAATATTAATTGTTATGTGTTAATTCAATTCTACAAATTACTGAAATCATAATCATAAGTAATAGGTATTATTATTATTAATTATTGGGTAGGTCATAAAATTCTTTGATGCTATAAAATGAGTGAGTGAGAAGCCACGATTTTAATTTTTTTAAGCATGTGGAGACACTACCCGCATTTTTCACTTCTGCGGGAAGTTTGTTATATACTTTAGGCCCCACATGATGCATGGTTTTGGTTGACTTGGTCAGTCGACAGGTGTGTGTGAGGAGCTGGTATGTTGACCCTTTCCTTGTGCGAGTTATTTTCTTCTGAGCGAAGGTGTCAATGTTCTCAATGACAAATTTAGCGACATCATAAATGTACTGCGAGGGCAGGGTGAGGATTTTATTATATCTGAAGAGATTTTGAGTAGGAGTGCGTGCTGGGACAAACGAGATAATACGCACGGCGCGCTTTTGGAGAATGAAAACACGTTGCCACTCTGCGGCTGTCCCCCACAAATCAAGCCCGTAACTCATCACCGAATGAAATAGTGAGTAATAACAAGATATTAATTGTCTCCGAGGTAGAACGTGAGCCAATCTGCCCAGCGCAAAGCACGCGCCAGACAGGCGACCGCATAAGCTGCTAATATGTGCATCCCATTTGAGACCGGAATCTAATGAAATGCCTAAAAATTTCGTGTGTTTGAGTTGTGGCAACAGAGTACCCAGTATACTGATATTGAGTGGATCTGAAGGTCGTCCGCCAAGGTTTATGTGCAGAATCTGGGTTTTTGCTAGGTTCAACACAAGGCCATTTGCGCGGAACCAGTTCAGCAGTTTAAAGATATCAGATTTCAATGATGCTTCCAACTGCTGAGCTGTATCTGCTGTAATTATGTCGCACGCGTCATCTGCAAAAATATACATATCCCCGTCTACTGCTTTGGGCAGGTCATTGACCTGGATAAGGAAGCACAGATTAGCGAGCGAAGATCCTTGCGGCACTCCAATATCTACGCCTCCAAAGCTGGACTGCACCATGCCGTTGCTCAGTGTCACAGCCTGTTTACGATCCGCCAAGAATTCGAGCAGTAATTTTAACGCAGGTCCGCGTATTCCCGTATGTTCGAGTTTGTGTGCTAGAACGTTGTGGTCACACAAGTCGAAAGCCCGCGTCATGTCACACAACAATATGGCAACTTGAGCAGCTCGTTCTTTGGCTCTCATGATATTATGAACAACTTCGCGAACGACGCTAGTGCAGGATCTGCGCTTTCTATAAGCATATTGTTTGGAGCTTAAAAGGGAAGAGTAGGGGAGGGTATATCTCACCATTTGTATGAAAAAATGGTTTTTACCACTGTGTTACCCACCTTTTACAGCAATATGTTAATATTGAAGTATTTTTACCTATAAATTCCTTTTATTAGGTTCAGGTACTATTTCGAAATTCTAATTTTGTGCACTAATTCAATACATATCATAGTTTTTTTTTGGTAATAGAAAACTGGTCATGAAAAAATAGAATGACCCAAATATCTAACTGCATTTTTAGTGGAATACCGAAGTATCAATATTCTTCGGTATTCCGCTTTGTTTTAGATATTTAATATGAAATCCAATTAAAGATAAGATAATAATAATATTGGAATAAGTAAGTCAAAAAATATACACAATAAATCATTAGTACTTAAACATCAGTCGCCAGTTATAACGATGTTGACACCAATTAAGCCCACCTCAGATTCGGTTGAAACCGCTCAACCAATCTCACTGGAGCGCAAACTCTTAGAGTATTCCAGTGTTTCAAACCACACGCGTGGTCGTGTCGGGGTTTTCTCCTGGATTTTCCCCAGGCTACTCTACAACCGCGCACTCCTATCGCTTTATTGGGCCCGGCTTATAAAGCCACAGTCAAGTTAAAAAAAATAATTAAGAAAGTCAATAATTAGTTAATTAGTTCGAATTTTCTCGAAAAAGGATCTGATTATTAATCAAATGGCGGATAAAAGTAACTCTAAAGAATAAATAACTTCATGTTAAGAGGGCCCCCTATATTTATTCTGCCCCTTTTCCACAAACCGCATTTTCGCATCGGAACGATCTTTATTTACTATGGCGCTCGTGGTCAATGACGTGATACCGTCTCTCTCTCTAACCAGCGACATTAAAACGGTTGTAGCTTCGTTATTTTCTGAGATATTTGAATAGGATTTTCACCATTAACCATATTTTTGCCCGTGTGGTTGCCGGGTAAGAATTGCACCACCCCATCTCTTCCCGTGGGTTTCGTAGGAGGCGGATAAGGGAAAATCGGAGGGTGGGCAGCAGCATCCTTCGATCATTACCACCATCAAACTGCGGTCGCCAACCCGCTTGCCAAGCGTGGCGACTATGGCAAATCCCCCCCAAGGGAAAAATAAATTGGGGGAGGCCTATGTTCAGCAGTGGACGTCTTTCGGCTGAAATGATGATGATGATGATGATGAACCATATTTTTTATCTTGTTTCTTTTGGAGCAGTTAAATTTTGAGTCAACATTCCTATTTAAAAAAAAGCGCTCGTGGCCCAGCGGCGCCCGCTTACCGCGTGCGGTATGCGAGGTTAAGCAACGTGGGCATAGATCAGTTATTGGATTAGTGACCGCTTTGAGTAGTTATAAACTGAGCGCTCCCGTACTTTGGAAGGCACGTTAAATAAATAAAATAAATAAAAATCTTTTATTTCAGACACATTGATCCATATCTTGTTAGTAGCAAGAAATAACTTAAAAACTAATGTTATTATTATAGGAAACATAACAAAGAGAAACTTGTGGTCCTAGCCTACTTGACATGTCAGTGTAGTCCTGACCCTCTCAATCCAATGCCACAATATGTGACACTGGAATCTACCAGCAATGACTTTCAGAATGCTGTTTTGACTTTCCCTTAAGCCTTTAAGCCGTTGATCCCGGCTGCTGTCTATTATAACAGTCGTTAAGCCAAGTTAGAAGCCTTCGGGCGGCTTGCAGTCAAGTTGCCCACTCACTTGACCAGCCTAATTCCAATAAGGTCTGGTTCTCTCAGGTTGGAAGGTCAGATGGCAGTCGCTTCCGTAAAAACTAGTGCCTACGCCAAATCTTGGGATTAGGTAGCGGACCCCGGGCATCCTTCAGGATGCAACTGTACCGGGATAACGCTAGGAGGATGATGATTCCTGTCATAAAAAAGTTTTCAAAAAAAACAGACACGCTATATTCGGCCCTTTAGGTTATAAAGTCGTGTTCGTCGTTTTTAAATACTTGGTTTGAATATTTAAGATGCTTTAGAAACATTAGAATGTTTTGAAATCAAATTATTACAAAAAGTTTTAATGTACCAATATACTGGTTAAAGGGCGGTGCTTTAAAGTGTTAGATAGTGACGGAGCCATTTTTTGCTATTATTGTGTATTGTGTAGATGAAAGCGGAAAAAAACTAGTTTTTTAGATTTATTGGCGATCTTTAGTGATGTTCGTAATGTTATTTCTTAATGAAACGTCCAAATATTACATGTATTTATGACATAATCCTGTTGTAGATAATTACCTACTAAGAGAAAATGACAATGG
Source organism: Epiblema foenella (assembly GCA_963556455.1). Lineage (NCBI taxonomy): Eukaryota > Metazoa > Arthropoda > Insecta > Lepidoptera > Tortricidae > Epiblema > Epiblema foenella. The sequence goes on from OY747118.1 coordinate 2,603,840, forward strand.
GTGATTCTCATCGTTAAAGTTAATTGATGTCCTTACCGGTCCGAACGTTAAGTGAAAGTTAAGGAAATCAGAGTGCAATTTAAACTTATTGTTAACTCCAGTTTACTCTATACCTGGATCCCTAACTATTAAAATAGTTAAAGTCAAAAATAATCACTCACGAGTTGGTAACAATCCTGGCCCGGTAAGGACAAATTAAGAAAATGGTAAATTTTGAAATGAGAATCACCCCAATATGAGTGTCAATTTGAACAGAAAATAGCCGTTCGCTTTATTGGGCCCGGCCTATAAAGCCACAATCAGGTTCAAAAAAAGAAAATAGCCATAATATACTGACTTGTGACTCTAGTGTTTTTTTGTCTTTCGTGGCTTCTCGTGGTCTCAAAGAAAGACCAGCGCTAGACAATGGCTAGCACTATGCTGATTTGGGGCCATTTCGTGGCTATTTTCTGTATTTTGGTGTTATGTTAATTTGTACTGTGTCTGTGCCACGAATAAATGTTCTTTCTTTCTTTCTTATATCACTATTTGTAACCGATAAGCTTTAATAGTAAACACAATTCAATGCTTAATCAACAACAGATAATACTATTATTGGGGATTTAATCACGTACAATACTAATTTAGTAATCAGTGTTTCCTTTACGTCCCGGGTTCCAATAATAATGTGTGAAAATCGTGTGTTTAAATCAATACACAGACAACACTTACACAAATTTGTTAAAAGACTTTTTATATGACTTTAATATATACAGGGCGTCCCACGGCTATGCCACGTGGAGGGAAAGTACCTTAAATATTGTAGATGGAACATTTAACTGAAAGAAGACATTATTTGAATTGAAAAAACAATTTAAACTGAATTCACAGATATTTAAATATTTTTTTGGTTGAACCGGGAATCGAACCCTTTACACGTGATCAACTGATTAATTTTGTGTTAAAAATGTTAAAATTCATGGTCTTCCTTTTATTTCTGATACTATGTTATTTAGCAAAAAATAATCCATATAATGAAGCCTTTCGATTGGTATGATAAAGCTACAGGGTAATTATTTTTCTTGTGTAACGGGTTCGATTCCCGGTTCACGGTTTAATTATTATTTAAATATCTGTGAATGCAGTTTAAATTGTTTTTAAAATTAAAATAATGTCTTCTTTCAGTAAAATGTTCCATCTACAATATTCAAGGTACTTTCCCTCCATGTGGCATAGCCGTGGCACACCCTGTGTAAGACCTTAATTACAAATAAAACGTCCTGGATTAATGAATTATTCATGCAAATCACACATTTGTGTGATTTGTAACCCTCGAACACTCAACGTCCCTTTACAGCGGTCAGCCCAACCGGCAGCTTCGTAAGCAACGGCACTATTAACTAAGTTTAAATGGTCTTTAAGTTATTTATTAATTAAAAGAGGCCAAAAAGGGTCGATTGGTGACGTTAGATTCACATCCATATAATAGAATATTACATTCATGACAAAATTGTATGGACACAATAGGTAACTTGCTCTGCTGCACCTAATTGCGAGGAATAGTATTTTAAAACTGACATTATTTAATTTTTATATTATTATTTGACATTAGGAGACCTATTACATCTCCATAATATTGGTATCTTATTGTTTGATTAATTTTAGTTTTTTTCTCATTATTTTTGTCATATTTAACATTTTTAGATAACAGGAGACCTTTTACATCTCTAGTAAAATGGAATCAGTTTTTAAATATTTGTATATTGTGTATGTACTATTGTATGACAATCAAAAGCGCCCGAGGGGCCCACTTGGAGAATAAATTATTTCATTTCATTTCCACAAATTACTTCGTAACCTTGAGAGCGTTTAAGACTGGAGATGGTATTGATATACTTACCCATAGGAGACAAATCTGCCACGTTATTAAAACTACTTCATTGATATACGCCAGTCTCGAAATCGTTGCCGGCGTGTGAAGAGCTCCTTCAAAATGCCTTTGTGTGCTGTTTTCGGGTGCGAATGATTCTCATCGTTAAAGTTAATTGATGTCCTTACCGGACCGAACGTTAAGTGAAAGTTAAGGAAATCAGAGTGTAATTTAAACTTATTGTTGATCCCAGTTTACTCTGTTAAAATAGTTAAAGTCAGAAATGATCACTCACGAGTCGTTAACAATCCGGGCCCGGTAAGGACAAATTAAGAAAATGTTAAATTTTGGAATGAGAATCACCCAAAAAATTTATCAAATTTACGGAAGATGAATTATTAATTTACTTGCACGTATGTTTTCGCTTTAATTATAATTTTCTGCACAATTAAAGGTTTAATTAAAATCGTAAATCGAGCATCGATTACAAAGTCGATTTAAAAACATTCGTACTTGACCATCACGCTTGGCCGCTATTTTGACATTTCACGACACCGCATTTCCGACCGTAAGGACTACTATCTATCAGAATTTATATGTAATGTGATCCTTACTGAAATTAGTTGTAACAAAACGTTGGTTCTCGTCATGTGAACCATGCTTAATTTGTACTGAACGTTTACTCAGCCGTGTCTACTCCGCTTTATTTAGCTCAGTGTTGTATTGCTGGCCGCATGTAACTGGTCAGGCATGCGAAAATCTATCAGATATTATGTCTGTCAATGATATTCTTTGAAAAATGATGATTAATTGGTGATTTACTTTATACTTATGATAAATGTATGGATATGGAATAAATGTATAAAAGTCACAGATCGGAATTATTTATTGACGAGGATTGGAACGGACAACGGTTTTATTAGTAAATTTAGCCATGACCAGACCTAGTCTAAACGCTTGTAAGGTCGAAGTTTATTGCTCATAGTGTTTACAGTGTGCGTGTGTGTATTGTTTTAGTGTAGTACGTAGTAATAGGAGATGTTTTGCAAGTGTGCGTAATTTTTATATATGTGTTACCTCCCCCACAAATATTTTGTCCGGAAAGATACGCTGAAGGCGTCTCATATCTTAAATGCTCTAAGTTCGTATCGTACGACTTCGTACGCTTGTCGCCGACATGCTCTTGGATAATCTACTTTAACAGTAAAGTTTAAAGTATATATTACAGGCATATTATGATTTTTAGACTGTATGCAATGTAAACTCTGTTATATTAGTGTTAAACTAGAATCTCGAACAGAATAAGAGCCTATGTTAGTGACATGTTGAAAGTGTACCTGTATTCTACTTTTTCATGACCAGTTTTCTATTACAAAACAAAATCTATTATATGTAATGAATTAGTGTACAAAAATAGGATTTGGAAATAGTACCTGAACCTAATAAAAGGAATTTATAGGTAAAAATACTTAAATATTAAGATATTGCTGTAAAAGGTGGGTAACACAGTGGTAAAAACCATTTTTTCATACAAATGGTGAGACATCCAAGGACCACTGAGTTACTCGATTAATGGATATTAGCTGTGGTTCGTTAATTACCAACCAAACCTATCGGAAGTGATACTGCAATTGTAACTCTTTCTAAATAACAATAAAATTTGAAGCGAGGGCCAAGTATTCCAAAATTTGCAATTAAAAAAAGTCTGAAAATTATGTACATAGAATGGCCCAAACGATGTATCAAGGAGATACGGGCATGATGATTTTTCGGACGAATTTCGTAAATATCTAACTTTGAAAAGTTTAATTAACGGTTCTTTCGTATATGGTGGTGAGTCATGAGGTGAGCGGTCATATTGAAATGAAATAAAAATGCAAAATGTATGTCATAAATTGACCCCGAGTTAAATTGAGCCATGTAAAGTGCCTCAACAGCAGTGTATTATTAAGGATGGAGACCTAAAAGTTGGAATAAACATCAGCACTTAAATATTCTGGGTAAGGCCGCGAATTTTGACCAATTTGGGTGTTTCAAATTTCCCTCCCTGATTAAAAAAACTGGTAACATTTGGAGGGTTAAGCACCTTTTTATTACATTACGCGATAAATGTTTTTAAGGGTGCAAATGAGATAATTCAATTATACCTTTCTAAAAAAAATATAAAAATATATTTGTATCGAATACGTTACGAAATTTGTAAAAAAAAATCAACCACGTGTTAATATTATATGATGTAACTATAGTCCTATCGTTTGCGGTATTATGATAGTCATATAATTTTATTATTTTATCTTTCTTCTATTGACCAAAAATTCAAAGTTTTCGTTACGAATACTTTCGGGACGCTTGGTAACGCTAATTTGAATAAAATTTAGGTAGAAATGTGTTCCTGTACACTAGCAACTCGTATTCTAGTAGGGCAACACCGGTGAAAAAAGCAAACGGCGTCAGTTTTTGAAAAAAGGTGACCAAAGGTGACGCTGCCAAAGTTTACAAAATTTTCGTGTGAAGTGCTGTGTGTGGTTTTAAAGATAAGTTGTGATTAATTTTAACTGGCTGTTTTTTCATACGACAGTGTAAATTTTTAATGCAAGAAACATACATTATTTCATTATAAATGTCGTTATTTCACCATGATATCCAAGTTTTTTTCGAAAATACGTTACACTTTCGTTATGATTACGTTAAAATTTTACTGATTGCAACTTATTTTTTGTGTCACGTAACGAAAAAATGTGGTAAAGGGAAGTGCACACAGATAAATATACTAACTTAAGCAGAGATAAAACACAATAAGTTACCTATGTGGGTATTTATAAGATACATAAATTTCAAATTGTAGGTATGCACTGGGATCGGTATAACGAATAAAAATATAATGTGGATAAAGTTTTCCAATGAGTGTAAAGGGCTGAAACGTGTTGTAGTTTTGTGTGATTTCACCTAACTCATTTCTGCTTTTGAAATGTACCCGTAACTTTCTAATTACACACAAATACTATCAATTCCTCTGAAATACATTTTATCTCACGAGCGCGGGTTAGCCAATGGTTGTAGTTGTTAAACATACGAACACATACAGTTACGAGCAAAAATAACAGGTACACTTTCTATGGTAATTCAATAGAAAGTTTACCCGTTAATTTTGCCCGTGAGTGTAGACAATGTGAACTCATATATCCTATGCTCAAACACAAATTGTATTTCTCAACACACAACCGCGTTCGAGTTCGTATACCAGAGGGGCTACATGTAGGACATATATTACCGTCCCTCTCGCAATTACATACTTGACAGAAAGGAACGAATACAATGCTATGCCGGTTGTTTGCCTCAACTCATTGTCTTTTTTTAATGAATGACTGAACAGTGCCCTTACCATGAGTTTGCATGACCGTACTCGCTAGCGACGGCGTAAACGATTTAGTATGCCGATTCTTAGTACTATTGCGTAAATGGCACTCTCAGTTAAAAACCACGGGTAATTGGACCAACCTATTACGAGCGCCTACCCGCCAAATTAAGAACTGAACCATCTGACGAGACATTCAAACGTCAACTGAGAAACTTTTTATTAGAAAACCCCGTTATATTCCATTAGCGAATACATGGAAATAAAATATAGTTTACATTGTTTAATTTAATTTAATATTCTTGTTTTAATATATACTTTGACGATCATTACGAGATATTGATATTTAATTCGTTGTTATCCGTGTCGATAGAGTACCTATTAATATATTCATGACGATCCTCTCAGGTGAATTTTATCACACTCATTGTTTTATTTAACTGCTATTTTATTCATTGATTTTTAATTCACAATAGAGATTCTTGAATAGACATGTAATTTATATTGTAATCTTATATTGTGAATAAATGAATTTGAATCTGTAACCGCCAGGGGCGCTGTACTTTTGCCCATACAATTTTTACGCAGTCGCTAGCGAGTACGGTCATGTAAACTCATGGTAAAGGCACAGGGATTAGTCTTAGTCTCGCCTAATGGAAAGCGATGACAAGGCAATGTAGCTCGCTGGTTCAGTAATAGCCTATTTACTCTTGCCTTGAAGAGGCTTGGATTATAATTAACCCGCAATACAGAAGACGGGACAAAACTCCCAGTAGCTCGATTCCACCCACACCTCATTTTCGGTAATTTAATACATATCATATATTTTTTTTTTATAGAAAACTGGTCATGAAAAAATAGAATGATCCTCTTAGGCCAGGTTTTATAAAGATCCATTAGACAAAATGTCAGATCAAATTTCAATAACTCAGTACATTTTTTGATATAACAAACCGACATAAGTTCTAACGGATCTGTATAAAACCGAGCCTAAATCCTTTTTCGCTGTTTATTATTCTTATACAGAATCGCAATCTCTACAAACTTGTACATTAAAATGGCTGTATATACAAGTACACAGCCATTTTAAATGTACAAGTAAAATGGCCATATAAAATTAGGGCACAAGCCCTAATTTTATACGGCCATGTTACTATTTAAAGCTTTGGGACTGGACATTTAATGGAATTTACATGTAACATTTCAGTCGCCTGGTGCGAGCCTGTTGTTTTTTTAACTGACTTTAAACCAGAGGTGGGCAAAGTACGGCCGCGGGCCAAATCCTGCCCACGAAGGGGTTTAATCCGGCCCACCCCACCCTTCGAAAGTAGAAAACTAACCCCCTTATTCATAAAACTTAACAGACCTCTGCTAACTAAAATGTCTGTTGTCACTGTCTCACAAGCATGTGTCAAAGTGACAGATAAGGACAAACGAACTTTAGCGGCTAGTTAACTAATATAGGTTTGATTGACGTTTATGAATACGGGGGTAGGACTATGTATCGTTGCGCGGCCCGCGGGCTGGGATTATGTATTTTTTTTTCTAGTTTAGACCCGCCTAAAAGTTTGCTCACCCCTGCCTTAATCTATATACATTACCTTCCAATATGTAGCCAGTAATGTTAACTTTTCCGGCCACATTGAGAAAAAGGTTGAATACGTTACCAAGTTTTTTCTATTATAAACAGTGTTGCCAGATGGTTACATTTCTTACATTTTTCTTAACTTTTGACCGGCTCACGTAACATGTAAGTAACTTCTGTTGTAAATGAAATTTTCGTAACTTTTGAGAATAATGAAACTGTATTTATAAAGAAAGGTCAATTGTATCTAACCGGACCCAGCGGTACAATTCATAGACTTACAGAAAAGATACAGAAAAGGTGACAAAAGAACCTACATGGTACGACTCTGTCTGTCCGTCTCTGTATGACATTTGAGATACCACTTTCAACCTGACGTTATTCTGTCGCCGAACTCGCCGAATTGTAGCTGTACGTGGCTATTCATTTCTTAGAATCGAACGTTTTGACAAGTAATTATGAGAAATATAAAAAATGTAACTTTTGCATCAAAAATGTAACTTTTCAAGAAAAGAAACGTAGTTTTTGTCCCAAGGGCCCTGGCAACACTGATTATAAATAATGGTTTATAAGGATGTATAACGGCGGCGCGCTCGTGGTTGGTATGCGAGGTTAAGCAACGTCGGCCCAGGTCAGTTATTGGATGGGTGACCGCTTTGAGTGGTTAACTGAGCGGTCCCGTGCTTTGGAAGCCACGTTAAGCCGTTGATCCCGGCTGCTGTCTATGATAGCAGTCGTTAAGCCAAGTTAGAGGCCTTCGGGCGGCTCGAGAACTTTTAACAGTCAAGTTGCCCACTCACTTGACAAGCCTAATTCCAACGTCACATTTTCATACAAATATGCAGGGCTCAGAAACCGGTTAATTTTTCAAACCGTTATCATGTACTTGCCTTAAAACCTTTTTATTTCGGTTTAGATACAAGTACCGGTTTATCTAAACCGGTTTACGGAAGAGCTTTATATAAAGGTTTTGTTCGGATTAACCGGTTTAGACGATATAAACCGGTTAATGTGGGCGCACGATTATGATTGGAATCATTTAAGTTCTTTAAAAAACTATTTTACTGCTTAAACAATAAGGTTCCAATAATATGTTCATAGAAATTAGGTCAACGAAAAGAACTTCAACCATACCTACCTATCGTAATACCTACAGACATGAGCCCCACTAGTACGCCCGCCGGGCCTCTCGTCGAATAAACCGGTTAATATAAAGTTCTTAAAACGTTCGCGTTCCCACGAAAAGTTAGAAGCTAAACCGAAATAAACCGGTATATTAAAAACCGGTTCCGAGCCTTGCAAATATGACGTATAATGCACAGTGTTGCCAAATTATTCCTTGCAGAGTTAGCGTGGTCGGACTTTATTGCAGTCATAGATTGCTAGCCCATCGCCCACAGCACACTACAACCTGATTCGCATGTAAACACAAACATAACAAAAACAGTTTTCTTATAAATATATTTATTAACAATTATCTTAATTAATCATTATCGAACAGTTCCACTGTATCTTATATATACTCATTTACTTAATCAATTTAATTCTCCAACTAATGTACTATTAATCCAAAAATGAAACCCGCAACATGCTTCGTCAAATTAACTTAACATAAAGGACCGCCCCGGATCGTAGATGGCTCCAAAGTTCCCATAACCCCGGCGGCGTTGCCACGCTGAATGGCCAAAGAGATCTGTTGAGCCAAGAACGATCCGGACCGAGGATCGCAACCCCTCTCCCTCAGCCGTCATTTAATTCTTATGTCTATAAAACTCTCGTAAATTTCAGACATTGAAATATAATCAGATCGGACATATTTGCGTCATTGCTCGCAATAATATGGACATTACACCAAAATTAATCAATTAATTCATTTCTTACTTGACATATAATTTCATTCCTAGTCAATAAATGCAAATGTTTGTTAATCACTACATAGTATAAAACAAAGTCGCTTTCTCTGTCCCTATATCCCTATGTATGCTTAAATCTTTAAAACTACGCAACGGATTTTGATGCGGTTTTTTTAATACATAGAGTGATTGAAGAGGAAGGCTTATATGTATAATAATATCCATTAAATAGTGCACTCGTGCGAAGCCGAGGCGGGTCGCTAGTGTATATATATTTGTCAAGAAAATAATCAGCATTTTTTCCAAATTTTCTGAAGTCTATTTCTTTTTACATCAAAAATATACTTAAAAAAACTCCGCTCGCAATCCACTAGAAAACTTCTTCGTCAGAAATAATAATCAAGCAGGATATTTACCATGTAGTGGTTGATGGATCTTATTTCTAGTTTAAATAATCGTGTCAGTTTAATCGTAACTTCTTTATTATATAAAAATATTTACGAAAACGATAACCACCTTAAATAACATTTTGCTAATAATTATAAGCACGTACAAACTGTTATCTCCGGAAATTAAAATTTTCATGAAATAATTAATTGATTAACATTTTGATTAATTTTGAAGTCATGTCCACATTATTGCAAGGAATGACGCAAATTTGTCTGATCTCTGATTATAATAAAAGGGTCACTCACTCAGCATCGTTAGACGTCGTTCGACATTAGGGTGGCTCGAAAATCACGAATTTCGGCTTTATTTATGCCACAATATTTTAAGTTATCAAACTTCAAAAAGCTATATTGTCGACTATTTTGAAAATATCAAAAAAGTCTCAGTGTAATTTAGCTTTATTATAGTTTAATTTACTTTATTAAGTGATAATTTATTAACGTAATTGTCACGTAATTTATTTAAGTACTTATATAATCTAGGCCTTTACATCGATCTTTGGCGGCTATGCGGGGGTTAAAAGTTAAATCTAGATTTTTTTATTTTTTTTCCTGTAATCTACAGAATACACAGCAACTTTTGAGCCCTATTACATTACGATACTCCAAAATTCGTGAATTTCGACCCATCCTATTCGACATGGTTCGGATCATGAGAACCAGAAGCGACGACGAGACGAGAGCTAGACGCGCGGCCGTCGCAGCTGGTTCTCATGAGTAATGGCCACGTATCGCTCCAAAACATGTCGAGCGATACTCACCCTTAAAGACGTGAGTGACCCGTTTATTATAATAATTCTAGTCGCTTTTAAGGTATTCATTTTTTTCAACATTCACCGTCTAAATAAATTAATTAAATATTTTCGGCATCTTACACAATACGAGATAGATCCAAAGTATCTATACACCAAATAAAAGTTTTTTTTATTCTTTCTTTATATAAGCGAAGCTTACACTATGGCTACTAGGCAACGGATATATAAATATATATACATACGATTCATTACATAAATAAATGCCCTAACCGAGATTCGAACCGGGGACCTCCAGCTTCGTAGGCAGTCACTATCAACTAGACTAAAGCGGTTGTTATGATGTAGTACAAATGAAATAGAATCTTAAAGGCATCTTAAGATGGTCTTTAAAATAACATAAACTGTCAAAAAGTGCATCCCTAGGTACGTACGATTTCCGCTACAAGGCGGAAAACGCACCTACAGGCATGACGCATATGTGCGTCATGGGCAATTAATGGGTTAAGATCATGAACATATTATATGCATATAATAATAAATAATAAATATTAGAGGACAATCTTACACAAATCGGACTAGCCCCACAGTAAGCTCAAGAAGGCTTGTATTATGGGTACTAGACGACGATATATTTAATAGATATAAATACTTAAATACATAGAAAACATCCAAGACTCAGAAACAAATATTCATGCTCATCACACAAATATTTGCCCTGACCGGGATTCGAACCCAGGACCGTCAGCTTCACAGGCAGGTGCACTACCCACTAGGCTAAACCGCATAGGCATATACTTTGTCTCGCTGACAGGTCTTGTGAGGGACTGCTACTACCGAAAAACAATGCGTTAAATTGTAAGCAATATTTTACGGTTAAAAACTTCCGACAGAAAACTTAGGTTAGGGTCTTAATAGCGGAAAGAGAAACACCGCCTCAGCGGAGCTTCGTCGACTTGCTGAAGGAAAGTACATAACAAATTTTCGGTTCACAATCTGACAGTTTACAATCTTGCTAGTTATATTATAATTTATCGGTTTTACAAATTTATGGTGACATATATATTACCTCAAACGTTAGCTGGAAGAGATCCCTCATAGGGATAAGTTCGCCTTTGTACTCTAATCTTATGTGACATGTATATTGTTTTAACCTGTTATTGTGTACAATAAAGTGCTTACATACATACATACATACATACTTTACATACATATTACTTAATCCCTATCCGCCACGTCATTAATATCTGCACGAGAGTGCCCCCGACAAGTCCAGCAAAACAAAGAGGGACGGCTGTACTATCCTTTTGTCGAAGCGATTCAGGCGGTTTTCAACATCCTGTAATATTGTGCTGGCTGAAGCTAGACCCCTAATTTTTCAGTAACATATAGGGCATAATATGACTTAGATATATTCTTAATAATATTCAATTTAAACTAGTAGTTTAAGAACTATTGGCAATCAAAGTTTCTTCGTTTTGTTACTGACATACTGACCGATCATCATAATTCTAAGGTATGTACTTCTAATAGACGCACACAAGCTTCAAATTTTAAACATAATTTGATTTTAGCCTATGAAGTCATAAAAAACCTAAAATATTACAATTTCTGTTACGTTTCAGAAATATAAAAACTTCATAAATAATTTTGTAATCCTATACAAATACATGCGATACAAAGTTATAATTTGACTACAAAACACATTTACCTACAAAAAGAAATGAGATCCCATAAAAAACATTCCATGTAAAAAAAGATCAAGACTCGGAACTCTTTCACCTTAAAAAAATTAAGATATTACATAGATTCAAGTCAGACATTTTTATTAATCTTTATTTGCTTACTAAATAAATTTTTGTGATTTGGCATCACACAAGCACATAGTTTTAGGTATGCGAAAATTAATTAATGAGGTAACTTGGCCTGTTTTTACAAGGAATGTTTTTATCGGTTAATTTTGCATAAAAGTAACGTCGAAGTTATTTTGCTCAAAGTGGTCGTGCCGGAGGGTTCCCTGGATTTTCTCCATGTCACTCTCCAGCCGCGCACTCCTATCGCTTTATTGGGCCCGCCCCATAAAGCCATAGTCAAGTTCCAAAATAGAAAAAGCGTACTTATGTAGAAGAAATTGCGTAGCACTATGAAAGCATGGTATCTAAAACATTAATCCATTCGAGGGCCACGAACGCTACTTATGCTACGCTACGACGCGTAGCAGCATTTTTCCGCCTTGTAGCGGAAATCGCAAGTAAAGGCATGACGCATATGTGCATCATGGGTTTAAAATCACGAACATCTACGCATATCCATTCTTCTCGCTGACAGGTTTTGTGAGGGACTGCATCTCTACGATGGACCTCTTGGATTTGGAGGTGAAGGTCACCGTCGTCGAGTTCTCGTGAAGGTAGCTGGAGTGACAGCAGAACGCTCGGCGGAACTCGTGGCGGAACTTTTCTGGAACAAGGAAATTGATAACGTTAACCCTGGCGATAAATAAAAATTCCGCTAAACTGCAATGCAATTTGTTGGTGAATCTCTCTTTGGTCTATACATCCATACTTTCATCATCACCATCATCGTATCAGCCGAAATACGTCCACTGCTGGACATAGGCCTCCCCCAAAGAGTGTCATAACGACCGGTCCTGCGCCACCCGCATCCAGCGGACTTCCGCGACCTCATCATACTAATATTATACCACATGCTAATATTATTACAATACATAAATGTGATAATCCACATCGAAAGGGACCTTATGGCGGCAGGCGCTTACGTTACACCTATTTAATTCACTATTGTATTGGGAACAGCGGCAATAAAAGCGTAAGTGCCGGCCGCCACAAGGTTCCTTTCAATATGGATTATCACAAATACTAATATTATAAATGTGTGTCTGTCTGTCCGTCTGTTTGTTACCTCTTCACGATTAAACCGCGTAACCGATTTAGATGAAATTTTGTATACAGATAGTTTCAGTACCGGGGAAGGATATTGGATACTTTTTATCACGGAATTCATCTCTTAAGGGGGTGGAAATTTGTATGACAGGAAAACTAGGTAAGCGCCTGAGTAAAATAATAGCGATGAAATTTTAACGCGATGAAAGAAATACTTTAAGAAAATAAAAAGGTAAACTTGTAACCAGGATTACTTAGATTCACATGAACATAACACAAATTATCGATATAAAGCTTAATATGTAGCAAGCTGCGCTATGACACCACAAAACTATGGTGAATGCGCAAAAAAAAAATTGCATTCGTCATTTTAATTTCCCATGCATTTTTTTCCCGAGCTGAAACGGAAAAATCTTCAAGATACGAAGTAACACACGTCTGATTTGTAGGTACATTGTTCGAAAGATAACAAGCGAGTTTTTGGTAGAGTTCTGTAATCTTGAAACAATTTTGTGGTCTTAAATGGCGCCCACAAACCATCAATTTTATTTGGGCGAAATCCACGCGAAGCGAAGCCGCGCGACGCGATGCGATGCGGTACGACGCGGCGGCCTTGTCCTACGTGCGCGCGAATCGCCCCGCCCCCAATTCGGACGGCCGCGCCGCCGCGTCTCATTCGCGCGAAAATATCAAAATTGATCGCGTTCGCTTCGCGCCGTGCCGCTCGCACGCCGCGTAGAGATGGGTAATCTCGACTCCGGCGAGTGATTCAAATCACTAAATCCGGCTTCGCTATCGGTACCGAATCCGCTTATCGACTCTTCGACTCCTTTGAATCCCTAAAAACAATTCACTCCGGACTCGCTAGTTTCAATACAGTGAATCTTTTGATTATTTCAACTCCGGATTTGATCGGAATATACGTTAGTCCACCAGTTTTATCTCCGGTCCGCGATACCGGTGCAAACCGGTCATTTCGGCTCCGTACCGAGTCGGAGTTAATAACTCCTCAGATTTGAAAGGAATCGGCACCGCCTACGGATTCATATCATTTAAATCTTCAAATCTGGATTTATTATTTTTTTTTATTAAAAATGGGATCGCTTTTGGCCAGCATCTAGCCAGGGGGCAAAGATGAGGCCGACGATGAAGCGAGCTCACCCAAATCTAACGCCGCGCCTGTGTTGGTCACGTAGGATACTTAAATACAGCGTCGACTGATTGTTCCTTTCGCGCCGCGCCGCTTCGCTTCGCGTTCGCGAGGATTTCGCCCACGTAGAACACCGCGTAACGTAACTACGGACATACATTCATTTCACTACCGTAACCGGTTACTTTCAAATTCGGGGGTGACTTTTAAAATCAAGTTTTTAAGCCGTATTTCTAGTTTTTATTTGGTTAACCTGGGTCGGTGTTTTGGTATATTTCCTAACTATTTACTGAACTGTATCAAGTTAGAAATACTTTATTTTTATTTACTAATAAAAAGAATACAGTTTAAAAATTACAATGGAGCAGCGACTAAAGCCGTACAGGTTTAACTGCCGCTGCAATTCACTTAATTCGCTTTAGTGACGATTATATTAGTGTTCTTAGGCCGGGTTTTATAAAGATCCGTTAGACCAAATGTCAGATCACAGTAACTCAGTACATTTTTTGACATAACAAACCGACAAGGTCTAACGGATCTTTATAAAACCGAGCCTTGATGTATCAAAGTGGCCCCGCTTTTTCCTAAAGTCACCCCACCCCAGCTTACGGTACTGACGCCTACATTTATTTTATTACGTCTGAATCTAATCTGAAGAGATATCTTTTGACGTAACCATTCCTCAAAAATCTTTCTACGTCCAATGATGCCATGATGCCTATCATTTAATCACATTGAAACAAATTACATTAGCAAAAAAGAAAATGTTAAAATGTTGATACTTGTTTGTTGACGATGCTGTTCCGGATTATATTTGTGTGTTTATTCGACGATTTTGTAGTAAGCCTTTAATTAAATTCGGAGGCAACCCAACTTACCGCTCATCATCATCATCATCATTATCATTTCAGCCGAAAGACGTCCACTGCTGAACATAGGCCTCCCCCAAGGCTCGCCATTTAGACCGGTCCTGTGCCGTTCGTTTCCACCGGATTCCCGCGACCTTCACCAGGTCATCACTCCACCTTGTCGGAGGCCTACCGACAGCTCGTCTTCCGGTGCGTGGACGCCACTCAAGCAGTTTCTGGCCCCATCGACCGTCAGTCCTGCGAGCAATGTGCCCTGCCCACTGCCACTTAAGTCTCGCAATTTTAAAGGCTATGTCGGTGACCCCAGTTCTGCTACGGATAGCTTCATTCCTAATTCTATCACGCAGAGAAACCCCGAGCATAGCTCTTTCCATTGCTCTTTGGGTGACTTACCGCTCATAAAATTGTAAATGACGGGGTTGATCGCTGAATTGATATAGCACAACAAATGTGACACCAGTGCCATCGCCGAAATTATGTCGGAGTTCCCGACTGAATCCAGTACTCCCGTGTATCTGAAAGAAAAATAAACAATTAAAAAACTCACCGAGGGTTCCGTATAAAATAAAATAAATAAATAAATATTAGAGGACAATCTTACACAAATCGAACTAGCCCCACAGTAAGCTCAAGAAGGCTTGTACTAGACGACGATATATTTAATAGATATAAATACTTAAATACATAGAAAACATCCAAGACTCAGAAACAAATATTCATGCTAATCACACAAATATTTGCCCTGACCGGGATTCGAACCCAGGACCATCAGCTTCACAGGCAGGTGCACTACCCACTAGGCTAAACCGGTCGTCGGTCGTCCGTATACAGATGTGTACCGGTTCCAACCCTATTAAATCAGGAAAATCTCAACAACCTGATGTGAAAATGGGTACAGTGCCATTTATCAGCGACTTTTGTTACAAATTTGAGCGACTGAATAACTTTGTATGTATGGTAGTTTTTCAAGGATAATTCTTTAACACGTAAACCGATTTCAATTTTTTTCTTTATTTGAAAGAAGGTACTTTCAGCATAATCTCGTAGGAATTTATAAAACAAAAATACATGCAAAGGTGATTAAATTACAAACTTAGTATTTGACGATAAAAAAAAGGAAAACTAGATGGATCTACAGTTATATTTTTCCTGTAAATATATACATTAATATCAATGTTATGTAATAATTTTATATTTTTTCCTTGGTAAACTTCGGACATAAGGGAAGGGAACGGTATTTTTTTTACATTTTTCCTCATAAAACAAAAATGACTCAACTTAAAAAATAAAACAAAATTGTTTTAGAATGTGCAATTCAAGCCCTTTCATATGACACCCCACTCGATATATTATTAACTAGACTTTCAAATTTTGAACCACCTGTTATCTGTCATTTTTCACAGAAATTAAAAAAAAATATTTAAACAAGTCATGTTTATGTATGTATACCTACATACATAAACATGACTTGTTAGCCTTCTTCAAATTTCAAATCGATAGCATAAGTAGTTCTTGAGATATTTAGCGATGTGACAGACAGACAGACAGACAGACAGACAAAGTGAAACCATAAGGGCTCCTTTTTTACCATTTTGGTACGGAACCCTAAAAACGAGAAAGACTTCCTGACTTGTCAGTGTGCTGCCTACCCCTTTTGAGGATACAGGCTTGAGTTTCTTCATTTATCTTTATTTGTTGCAGCCATGGTATGTACAAGGTGTTCTTATAAGCTAGGCAGTACACACAGACATGGACCCTAGTAGGGTGTGGCAACATATTTACGAGCTAAAAACTAATCTAAATATTACACTAGTGTAGCCCTCGTAAGTGAGTTTTTTATCATTTCCAAAATCTGACATTATAAAATATTGACGTGCACACACAAACAAACAAACAATCAAACAACCTCTCACCCTAAACGCATATACCTTCTCCGTTCCGTCGTGGGTAAAAAGATCAATTATGAATATCGAACCTGCTAACAAAATTTCACAAGAAGCGGTTGAGAAATGCGATCTGTGGATGAGAACAAACCGAAATTCGGACGCAGAAACTTACAAAATATTTGAAATAACAATTGTTTCTGAAAATTTCAAAAAAACTGACTTGACAAAAAAAGTGTATATAATTACCGGACCTGCTCACAAAATTTCACGAGAATCGGTTGAGAAATGCGACCTGTAGAGGAGAACAAACCGAAATTCGCTCGCAGAAACTTACAAAATCATTGATAAAAAAAAATTTTTTGGAAATTTCCAAAAACCGTCTCGACAAAAAAATTCTATGTAACTATCGAACCTGCTCACGAAATTTCACGAGAATCTGTTGATAATTGCGACCTGTAGACGAGAACAAATGGAAATGCGGACATAAGAAAGCATTTTTGTCGAAGCTGAAGCAGAGACCTTCGTTTTACTCGGTTAATTATATGTACTTATACAGTTCTGTGCGAAATAATTGCAGTCAATTACAAAATGAAAATTTAGAGATAAACACAATTTTAATGGCTTTATTTATAATTGGTTATAATACTCATTTAAACTATAAGGACATAGTACAATAAGGTATTTTTAAATACATTTAAAAACTTTAGTTTATGTATATTTATGTATATTTATATATTATTTAAGTATGTGTATTTATATTGAATAGTTGTGTTGGAATCTTTTTTTTCTTTTTTTCTCATTGCAATAGTTTATGCACCAGCTACTTTTCAGCTTTATATTTCATTTCTCCACTACCCAAAGGCTGTCTGGAAGAGATCTCTCTTAAGCAATAAGACCGCCTGTTGTTCTGCCTCTGTCTCCCTGTATCTATGTTTTTTGTTTTTTATGTGAGATGTGCATAAATTTGTATTTGTATTGTATTGTATCATTGTATGTATGTATGTAGTTGTTGGTGCGGAGGCGATACGATATTAGAACGCTATCGGCTGTCAGTCGAGTTCGATTTTTTATTACTCGCCTCGCCTACATTGTAGTTTTAAATACAAGACGGAAGACCGAGACGTGCGTTTATAGATCAAGCAAAAGAGAAGGTCAATGTAATGTCGTATCAGGAGCTCAAAGCCTTGGCGGAGAACCGAACAGAATGGCGATTACTCCACCGACAAGAGCTAAATATATGATGATAATAATAATCTTTATTGCAACTTCAACATTACAGTGTTATGTTCAAGCCCTGGCTCTCAAAATAGGTTTCCCTGTGTCTCAAGAGCCAGTTCCTTCCCAAATACAGGCATTAGTACAGTTACAACATTAGACTATTGTTTCTTCAACCTAAGCAATCTAATAAGCATGCAATTATGTGAATGTGTGTGTGTGAATATGTGTGTGTGTGTGTGTGTGTGTGTGTGTGTGTGTGTGTGTGTGTGTGTGTGTGTGTGTGTGTCTTAGTGTGTGTGTGTGTGTGTGTGTGTGTGTGTGTGTGTGTGTTTGTGTGTGTGTGTGTGTGTGTGTATGTGTGTGTGTGCGTGTGTGTGTGCGTATGTGCGCGCATGTGTCGTGCGAATGTGCGTGCGTGTACATGTGCCAACAAGTTTCTGCGACTTTAAGATAGGATATGTAATAGCTGAAGGAGTGGATATTTATTGAGTGAAAGTGAAGAAATGATGAGGGAGTGGATATTTATTTGAGGCGTTTGTGGGGTCGAAACGCTGGAACCATGGTGGGTACCAAGTGCGCGTCGACTGTACAAAGATTTGTCGGCGCGCCTAATAAAGACCAGTGGTGACCAGAGGGCTGGCCAATATTTCGGACAAAGAATAAGTATTGCCATTCAGCGTGGCAATGCAGCCAGACTTCTGGGCACCCTGCCCGCTGACGGCGACTTGGGACAAATCTTTATCTTTAAGTTTTACTGTTGCCTAGGTTAAGTTTTTATTATAGAAATTAATCTTGAATAGAAATAAATGTATTTCTCATAAGAATATTGACAATTCATTTACATGAGAATAAATAGTAGATTGTATGACAAGGGTCTAAAATGAGCCATATTACCACGAGATAGTTATTAGTTAGTTTGTCCCTAACGAAATGAGGGAAAATTGTTCGAGGGGTTATATGGTTTTTAGACATAGTATTACACTCTATTTTTCGGTATACTGCCTTTTCGGCGAAAAACGTTTCGCCAAATTTCACTTCGCAACCAACTTTTCGCAGAAGTTTCATTTGGCAAACCAACCGTTGGCATAACTTTACTTCGCACTTTTCTTATTTGGCAATATTTTTATAATGCCAAATTTCACTTCAACAAACTTTTATGTGGCAAAAAATTATGAAGCAAATGATTTGCTTGGTATAATGACTTTTCGGCGAAATAGGTTTCGCCAAATTTCACTTCGCACCCAACTTTTTTGCAGAAGTTTCATTTGGCAAATCAACTGTTGGCATTACTTTACTTCGCACTATTCTTATTAGCGTGTTTCATAAGAATAACTTTTCTTTAAAATCAAAAATACCTCAGTACATCGGATTACCTACCTATTGTGCTTTGAACAGGGACTTAGTGGCAAAACCGACTCGGATCGCGGATAGGTTAGAAGACGGAAGCGGGAGCAAGCTCCCGCTTCCGTCTTCGAGGTTATTTTTTTTATAAAAGAGCGGAAAAACTTGTTATTAACACAAATGACAATTGGGCAATTTACTACTAAGATAAACATAGGCTCAAATCACTAAAATCTAAATACCTAATGATTAAGCTTTCGATATTTTGAATATAAGTGCAAATGCATCACCCTACCCACTTAAATAAAATACAATCATACTGCAACTTGAAACATCTATTCTATCGAACTAGGTACCTATTGTTTATCAAATAATTACTTAGTTGGGAAATGATATCAGTGCTAAAAGTATGTATGTTGCTAAAAGTATGGTATGCCAATCAATACATTTGACGAATACATAAATGACATCTTAAACAAATCCCAGGTAATATTTTGCCTAACAATAATTTATCAAATCATTAGTTGGGAAATGATATCGTTGCTAAACGTTGAGTTGGGAAATAAAACTTCGCCCAAATCAAAATATGGGATACAAAGTTTGCGAGTTAAAAATTTGCTAAATAATTTTCGCCGAAACATTAGTGAACCCTATTTTTCACTTCGATGGCGAGAAAATAAATAAACAAAGGTTAACCACCCAAACTAACAATAAATTCTAAGGCGAACACATATAATTTGGCAGCATGCTTTTTCTAAACTGCTTTGACACACAAAACATAGACACCGCGGTTCGCGCGCAACATTCACGCGCGAAAAAAGCTATATGATCTTCCATTGAGCGCTTCAAAGGATTTAAAATTTGAAGGATCAAAGGAACGAGTTAATCACTTTTTTAATTGTTGTGAAATAGGGACTAAGTACAAACTTAATCTTTAGACTCTTCAGAGAAATTAATTCTGTTTCCTGATTGGTAGATTTTAGTAAAGCCGTATTCTGGTTGGTTAATACCCAAAACCAAATATATTTTTTAAGAGTTAAGTTAGTGTTCTGCGATTGGTGGATTTAATAGGTGAAGTATTTTGATTGGTCTAATTCAAATGCTTTGTAAATCATAAACATGTATTCATATTTTCCCTAGGGGTTATATGTACTACTTTAGCCCCGCTTGACAAGTCTAATATGACACACTTTTCGAGCATGAAAAGTGAAAAAGTAGTTTACCTAACCTTAAGTAATGTAACCTTTTGACGAATCAAATTATTTTTCATCTCACCCGCTCTGAAAGGCTTACTTTATCGTTTCAAATCTGCGTGCAAAAGTCCATTTTATCCACCAGCGGATAAAGTGATTTTGAAATTCGAACATGACGTAGTACCGCGCTACCCAATTTTTTTATGGATGCGTTCAGAATCATGGTTCGGCCATGCGGTCTTAAGGCGGTTTCTACACTGATGCGGTTTCCGCACGACGGTGCGGTATGCGAGGGAGACAGCGCTATACATGTATATACGACGCGATATAGCGACGGCCCGCTCGCACAAGGAATGTCATCCGATGAAACATTTTATTTTAGATACTAACATTAATTGAAAATCATTCAATTTTAATTTTATATCATTATTTTACCTACTTTATTAATTTATGGAAAAATAAGGAATATATTCAAACAATATTCGTACTGTAATTTGCTTTAATAATACTTGAATTGTTTTCTTGTACCTACGTTTCCTCGCTAGGGTGAGGTGAAAAGTTGTGTGTTTCGCTCGGCAGCAAAGTTATTTGGCTTCTCGTGTCTTGAAACCCTCGCTGCGCTCAGGATTCTATTCCTGAACCACTCGCTACGCTCGTGGTTCAATTCTAGAGTCCTTCGCTAGCTCGGCTTTCAATTCGAGCACTCGAGCCAAACAACAACTTTGCAGCCTTGCATAACAAATAACTATTAAATTAAATTGTTTTTTATTCGTGTTAATTTAACGTGGAAGTTGCCACGATTAAATCAATCATTTGATACAGAGAACAAATATAAAGGAAAAGGCTGTAAGCCTTTGAAGAAAATACAGAGGGGTCTCTAGTAGTAGCGGCTTAGAAAGGCAAAGATTTGCTGGGATGGCGTAATGGCCTGGGTAGCCTAGTGGTAAGAGTGCTAGTCCGGCAAACCATAGGTGCGTTTTCGATTCCCATCTTAGGCGTGCGAGATCATAATCCATTCTTTTTTGGTATTTCTTCATTCAGTAAAAATAGTAAGTTTACTGGTTTATAAGAATGATTTGGTGAGAGTATGTACGTATGCGTACATCATCATTATCATCATCATTTCAACCGAAAGACGTCCACTGCTGGACATAGGCCTCCCCCAAGGCTCGCCATTTAGACCGGTCCTGTGCCGTTCGTTTCCACCGGATTCCCGCGACCTTCACCAGGTCATCACTCCACCTTGTCGGAGGCCTACCGACAGCTCGTCTTCCGGTGCGCGGACGCCACTCAAGCAGTTTCTGGCCCCATCGACCGTCAGTCCTGCGAGCCCTGCCCACTGCCACTTAAGTCTCGCAATTTTGAAGGCTATGTCGGTGACCCCAGTTCTGCTACGGATAGCTTCATTCCTAATTCTATCACGCAGAGAAACCCGTATGCGTACATTCACACTAAAAAGCAAATACATGCTACATATCGACTGTGATTACGTCAATTTAACGGAAATTTATGGCATCACTGATCGGACACTATGTTTACAATATAAACTATTCAGAGATCAAGAGAAATCGCGGGCAATGTTGTGTTATGATAATCGATACACGGATGTACAAACGTGTCTGTTTGCCGGTAAACTTAGCGACGGAGTGACAAAGTTCTAAATAGTAGATACTATTTTGGAGGACAGTATTAGTCAAACCAATATTTTATTTATTTATTTATTTACAAACAGTAATAATAGTTAAATAACAATAACTCTTTAAAACTAACTTAAATCTAAACAAGCTTATTATTAATTATACGGGGTCTGATTTGCCACCTAACCGCAAAATTTGTCGTAGGAACTAATTTCACAAAATAAATAAATAAAATAAATAAATATTCTTGGACAATCTTACACAAATCAACCTAGTCCCAAACTAAGCAAAGCTTGTACTATGGGTACCAACTGACGATATACATACTTATATAGATAAATAGATACTTAAATAATAGAAAACATCCAAGACTCAAGAATAATTCGTGTTCATCACACAAATACATGCCCTGACCGGGATTCGAACCCGGGACCTCTAGCTTCGTAGGCAGGGTCACTATCAACTACGCTAAGGCTTTCGTCTAAAATTCATATTCAAATATCTTATAAAATAACGAAGCTACAACCGTACAACCTACCGGCGAAAAAAATAAACAATAGCATTTTATAATGAGCCCGGGGATCCCCGGGACCGGTAGACGACGGGTTTAGAATAAAACCGGCCAAGTGCGTGTTGGACCACGCACAATGAAGGGTTCCGTACCAACACCTACTAGTCCACATTTAAAATCACTAACCAATACATTGAATCTAAAAAGTCGTATCTTCATAGGGAACTCACGGCACTTACGACCTTTTGTTTGGGCAAAACAGTTTTTAAGCGAAAACTCAAAAACCGTAAAACCTATATTGTTCAAACCAATAATCATTGAAAGTATTTACTAATGCACACCACCTCAATTTTTTTCAGAATTTTAAACTTTATAGTTTGGAAATTAGAGGGGGGGGGACACTCTCTATGACTTTGACAGATAATATCTCACCAACGGTTGACTTAAATGGACAATGCAAGGCCCATTCACAGATCTGACGAAAATAATGAAGTTTGAGCTTCCAGTGTGAAGAAACAATGTAGAATTACACTACACAAAAATTACAGTAGACTGAAAAAGAAACAAAGAAAAGAAATAACCGAACAAAATATTGAAAAATGCATTGGTAACTGTCAAAAAATCCTAAATATCATAGTAAAAATAAACTTTAATGCTGCAGATCTCGTAATTATCAATGACAGTGATACTTTATTTTACAAAAACGATAACTTTTTTATTGTTCTAAGGAAATAACCGGATAGATTTTTCATAATTGATTCAGTGTTCCAACAATCAATAAAAATGTACTAAATATTTACGAAATTACGCGCAGAGCTTCCGTAGAGAGCGGGATGGTTAATTGCAAACTCACGCGTGTTAGAGGGGGTCATTTGCACTGGAATGGCCTTGCCTTAATGTTGCTTGTTAGAGAGAGAAAGCGCGTCAGATCAGTGTCGTTAGAATATTTTTTATTTGCAACTAATGTGTATAAAGATCCTGGATGGCTGTAGCAACATATTTTTGCTATAGGCATACATCAATATTAATAACTTAGTTAATCTTAATTTAGTTATGTTTTATCACAATTATCCTAATAATATTATAAACGTGAAAGTTTGTGCGGATGGATGTACGTTCCGCTTAATCTCAAAAACTACTGAAAGGATCTCTATGAAACTTTCCAGTATTGTAGCTTAGACATCAGAATAGGACATAGGCTACCTTTTATCGCGCTGCTAGTAAAGAATACATTGTAGAACAAAAAATTAATTAATTACAATAAAAAATTATGAAACATCATTTTTTATCTTCATCTTTTGTCGGCTACAGAGTTAATAGCAGTTTTGGATTAACTTTTTTTTTTAGTGTTTTATAAATGTCGGATCGGTTTCTGCGGATTTTATATTCTTAGAAATTTTGTTGTATATTTTTATCTCGAGCACCATAGTAACGTTGCAATACAACGGTACATTTTGCGGAAAAGTAACAAAAAAACTTTGAGGACTCATAATTATTTATTCTTTTGAGTTACTTTTTTCGCCATTTTATTAAGAGTTTTATCTTTTGTCGAGAAAGAGCGAACTTATTGATTTAGTTATTTGTTGTCAACATCCCTGTAGGAGCTTCTATTGATTTCGGTGGCATTTTACCTAACAGTAGGAGCTAACCGGATTCAACTCAAACATTTATTCTGCGACTTGACGACCGCTTTAGCCTAGTTGGTAGTGACCCTGCCTTCGAAGCTGGAGGTCCCTGGTTCGAATCCCGGTCAGGGCACGTATTTGTGTGATGAACACGAATATTTGTTCTTGAGTCTGGATGTTTTCTATGTATTTAAGTATCTATTTATCTATATAAGTATGTATATCGTCACTTGGTACCCATAGTACAAGCTTTGCTTAGTATGGGACTAGGTTGATTTGTGTAAGATTGTCCAAAAATATTTATTTATTTATTTAAATAGGCCACAAGGGCACTTTTTGGCTTCTCGTGTCTTGAAACCCTCGCTGCGCTCAGGATTCTATTCCTGAACCACTCGCTACGCTCGTGGTTCAATTCTAGAGTCCTTCGCTAGCTCGGCTTTCAATTCGAGCACTCGAGCCAAACAACAACTTTGCAGCCTTGCATAACAAATAACTATTAAATTAAATTGTTTTTTATTCGTGTTAATTTAACGTGGAAGTTGCCACGATTAAATCAATCATTTGATACAGAGAACAAATATAAAGGAAAAGGCTGTAAGCCTTTGAAGAAAATACAGAGGGGTCTCTAGTAGTAGCGGCTTAGAAAGGCAAAGATTTGCTGGGATGGCGTAATGGCCTGGGTAGCCTAGTGGTAAGAGTGCTAGTCCGGCAAACCATAGGTGCGTTTTCGATTCCCATCTTAGGCGTGCGAGATCATAATCCATTCTTTTTTGGTATTTCTTCATTCAGTAAAAATAGTAAGTTTACTGGTTTATAAGAATGATTTGGTGAGAGTATGTACGTATGCGTACATCATCATTATCATCATCATTTCAACCGAAAGACGTCCACTGCTGGACATAGGCCTCCCCCAAGGCTCGCCATTTAGACCGGTCCTGTGCCGTTCGTTTCCACCGGATTCCCGCGACCTTCACCAGGTCATCACTCCACCTTGTCGGAGGCCTACCGACAGCTCGTCTTCCGGTGCGCGGACGCCACTCAAGCAGTTTCTGGCCCCATCGACCGTCAGTCCTGCGAGCCCTGCCCACTGCCACTTAAGTCTCGCAATTTTGAAGGCTATGTCGGTGACCCCAGTTCTGCTACGGATAGCTTCATTCCTAATTCTATCACGCAGAGAAACCCGTATGCGTACATTCACACTAAAAAGCAAATACATGCTACATATCGACTGTGATTACGTCAATTTAACGGAAATTTATGGCATCACTGATCGGACACTATGTTTACAATATAAACTATTCAGAGATCAAGAGAAATCGCGGGCAATGTTGTGTTATGATAATCGATACACGGATGTACAAACGTGTCTGTTTGCCGGTAAACTTAGCGACGGAGTGACAAAGTTCTAAATAGTAGATACTATTTTGGAGGACAGTATTAGTCAAACCAATATTTTATTTATTTATTTATTTACAAACAGTAATAATAGTTAAATAACAATAACTCTTTAAAACTAACTTAAATCTAAACAAGCTTTTGGGGTATTGGACCGAGAGAGGTAGGGCACAGCAAAATGTCATCTTACTCGAATTTGGAGCAGCCCAACTGGGGAAGTACCTCCGCCTTGCAGAAGACCACAGCCATAATAACATTATTTACTATACAAGTATGTAGTGTTGTGTTCCTGGAGGTGAGCAAGGTTGCCAGAGCTCCCGAGGATACACTGTATTGAGAGCGAGGGACCTAAATATGTTCCTTCTGCTGTCAACACAGTGCATCCTCAAATCTTATAAAGGATCGGCAACTCGTACGTGACTCCTTTGGAGTTGCGGGCGTCTACAGGCTGCGGTGGCCGCTTACCATCAGGTAGACCGTACGCTTGTTTGCCACCAGCGTTGTATAAAAAAAGAGGATGCTGGCGGCATTTCCTCGCTGTATTGCAATGCTGATACGTTGTGCGAGGAAGTCGCCGACTCTTCGGTCACCAGTTACGTCCACCAAACGTAATTAACTTATATCTCACCAACGGTTGACTTAAATGGACAATGCAAGGCCCATTCACAGATCTGACGAAAATAATGAAGTTTGAGCTTCCAGTGTGAAGAAACAATGTAGAATTACACTACACAAAAATTACAGTAGACTGAAAAAGAAACAAAGAAAAGAAATAACCGAACAAAATATTGAAAAATGCATTGGTAACTGTCAAAAAATCCTAAATATCATAGTAAAAATAAACTTTAATGCTGCAGATCTCGTAATTATCAATGACAGTGATACTTTATTTTACAAAAACGATAACTTTTTTATTGTTCTAAGGAAATAACCGGATAGATTTTTCATAATTGATTCAGTGTTCCAACAATCAATAAAAATGTACTAAATATTTACGAAATTACGCGCAGAGCTTCCGTAGAGAGCGGGATGGTTAATTGCAAACTCACGCGTGTTAGAGGGGGTCATTTGCACTGGAATGGCCTTGCCTTAATGTTGCTTGTTAGAGAGAGAAAGCGCGTCAGATCAGTGTCGTTAGAATATTTTTTATTTGCAACTAATGTGTATAAAGATCCTGGATGGCTGTAGCAACATATTTTTGCTATAGGCATACATCAATATTAATAACTTAGTTAATCTTAATTTAGTTATGTTTTATCACAATTATCCTAATAATATTATAAACGTGAAAGTTTGTGCGGATGGATGTACGTTCCGCTTAATCTCAAAAACTACTGAAAGGATCTCTATGAAACTTTCCAGTATTGTAGCTTAGACATCAGAATAGGACATAGGCTACCTTTTATCGCGCTGCTAGTAAAGAATACATTGTAGAACAAAAAATTAATTAATTACAATAAAAAATTATGAAACATCATTTTTTATCTTCATCTTTTGTCGGCTACAGAGTTAATAGCAGTTTTGGATTAACTTTTTTTTTTAGTGTTTTATAAATGTCGGATCGGTTTCTGCGGATTTTATATTCTTAGAAATTTTGTTGTATATTTTTATCTCGAGCACCATAGTAACGTTGCAATACAACGGTACATTTTGCGGAAAAGTAACAAAAAAACTTTGAGGACTCATAATTATTTATTCTTTTGAGTTACTTTTTTCGCCATTTTATTAAGAGTTTTATCTTTTGTCGAGAAAGAGCGAACTTATTGATTTAGTTATTTGTTGTCAACATCCCTGTAGGAGCTTCTATTGATTTCGGTGGCATTTTACCTAACAGTAGGAGCTAACCGGATTCAACTCAAACATTTATTCTGCGACTTGACGACCGCTTTAGCCTAGTTGGTAGTGACCCTGCCTTCGAAGCTGGAGGTCCCTGGTTCGAATCCCGGTCAGGGCACGTATTTGTGTGATGAACACGAATATTTGTTCTTGAGTCTGGATGTTTTCTATGTATTTAAGTATCTATTTATCTATATAAGTATGTATATCGTCACTTGGTACCCATAGTACAAGCTTTGCTTAGTATGGGACTAGGTTGATTTGTGTAAGATTGTCCAAAAATATTTATTTATTTATTTAAATAGGCCACAAGGGCACTTTTACATGTCAAAATATTAATTTACAATTCAAGACAAGAACAATAATTTCGAGATTACAAATATAACAAAATTAATGTCATACCGATAGTGAAAATCAACTTGCAAAGTTATCTATTACGAATATTACAACATCAGTAAAGTTAGAGATGTATAAGGTCTCAGTCTGATTAAACAAAGAGTATAATGAATTCATATAATATCCTAGAGATGTACATGGTCTCTGAGCGTAACGCGAAAATTTTTTTGGTCTACTCCATCGATTGGGGTATCGATTTTTAGTGCTCATTGAGTAGGAAAATACTGTGCTTTTGTTAAAAAAATATTGAAAAACAAAGGGATGAAAAGCTACCAAAGTCAGCTTTTTTTTAAATTTTTTCGAAGACTTTTTAACTTCCCGTTGACCTATAAACATGAAATTTGGTAATAATGTTTATTATTACGTATGTTTTACCAAAAAGTACTAATATATAATCTGTTTTTTCATTGAAATTGAATTTTGCAGTTGGTTCGGAACCCTGAATGTACGGAGTTCAGCACGCACTTGGCCGGTTTTTTTTAATCCAGTGTCCAGAAAATATTGACATATCACTCGAACTAATATCAAGCAATGAGTAATACTAATAAGGTTTATCTAACGCTAAGCATCATGTATATGTCAACACAATCATATGTATCGGAATTAATCGTAGTGTTGGCATAGTCATGTCAACGATATTTGTCGATAGATTAATGTTCCTGTGCCAAAAATTTCACTCAATACGTTTTGTGATTTACAATGTTACTGAATTAGTGAAGTATCTTGGGTCGGTTTCCTGGTTTTATGTCTGGAAAACAAGAATATAAACCATTTTTTCTATTATGACAAAAACCACCTTAATTAATTGAAACCAAATAGAGGCATATCACTGTTAATGACAAAATTGAAATTTTATTTCCAATTAAAAATATATTTAGAAATAAAATAATTAAAAATTAAGTTGCTAACTTTATTTTTAATGGTTAAATTCCATTATTTTCTAATTTATATAGTTTAATTAAAACATTACATTTTCCTTGTAAAAATAAAAATAACTTTTTTATAAATATTATTTAAAGATTAAACATCTCCTTAATATCTTCAATATTATGCTCTAATTATAAGCTATTTAAATAAAATAAATAATATAATAATCATTCATAAAACAAATCTATAATTTCGACTGGTACGGCAATTGCCGATTTTATAGTAATACTCAGCAGGGCTCGGAAACCGGTTAATTTTTCATACCGTTATCATGTACTTGCCGCAAAACCTTTTTATTTCGGTTTAGACACAAATACCGGTTTATTTAAACCGATTTACGGAGCTTTATATAAAGGTTTTGTTCGGATTAACCGGTTTAGACAATATTAAACCGGTTAACGCGGGCCCACGATTATGATTGAAATCATTCGAGTTGTATCAACTTAATTTCTTTTAAAAGTTGTTTTACAGTGTAAACAATAAGGTTCATAATCCAATAATATGTTCATAGAAATTCGGTCAACAAAAAGAATTTCAACTATTACCTTTCGTTATACCTACAGACGGGAGCCCCACTAGTACGCCCGCCGAGCCTCTCGTCGAATAAACCGGTTTATATAAAATTCTTTAAACGTTCGCGTTCCCACGAAAAGTTAGAAGCTAAACCTAAATAAACCGGTTTTTACCGGTATATTAAAAACCGGTTCTGAGCTTTGATACTCAGCCTTCAGTTGCTTACTTTCATGCCTCGACAATAATGTAGTTACTGTAAAAATATCTGACACTACTGCATTTGGTTGTGTTAGATATTTATGAGCGCTTTATTGTAGCAGATATTAATGACCATATACATCTTTTAATTTTGACGTTCAGAGACCATGTACATCTCTGGGATACTATATTAATTTCATTATACTCCTTGTTTAATCTTGAGACCTTATACATCTCTAACTTTACTGATGTTGTAATATTTGTAATAGATAACTTTGCAAGTTTATTTTCACTGTATGACATTAATTTTGTTATAATTGTAAACTCGAAATTATTATTCCTTCTTGAACTGTAAATTAATATTTTGATATTAAGAATGTATTACTCATTATAGTCAGATTTACTTAAATTGTAAATTAATATTTTGACATGTAAAAGTGGCCTTGTGGCCTATTTGCAGATTAAATGTTTGATTTTGATTTTGAATGCCGATGATTGTACATTGTAAAGCCTAACCATAAATATATAACCATTGTCAAGAGGCCGCTATTATTGTCATTAATATGGCAACAAGACAGTAATGTAGTCAAAAATAGTGCCATTTTGACTTATTTACCCCTCAGTTTTGATTTTAATTTCGAAATGTTTTTTTAGCCAAAAATAAATGATTAAAAATGCCCTAACCGATTAATTGTCAAGAACGGAATATTATTGACCGAGTGAAACGAATGTCTCTGCTTCAGCTTCGACAAAAATGCTTTTGTATGTCCGGATTTCCGTTTGTTCTCGTCTACAGGTCGCAAATCTCAACCGATCGTGAAATTTCGTGAGCAGGTTCGATAGTTATATAGATTTTTTTTGTAGAGACGGTTTTTCATCATTATCATATCAGCCGAAAGACGTCCACTGCTGAACATAGGCCTCCCCCAATTTGGGGGGGATTTGCCATAGTCGCCACGCTTGGCAAGCGGGTTGGCGACCGCAGTTTGATGGTGGTAATGATCGAAGGATGCTGCTGCCCACCCTCCGATTTTCCCTTATTCGCCTCCTACGAAACCCACGGGAAGAGATGGGGTGGCGCAATTCTTACCCGGCAACCACACGGGGTTTTTGGAAATTTCCAAATACAATTTTTTTATGATTTTCTAAGTTTCTGCGAGCGAATTTCGGTTTGTTTTCCTCTACAGTTGGTGGTTGGATAAATATACAGACTTTTTGTCGAATAAGTTTTTGGAATTAAAAAAAAATGATTTGTTCAACGGTTTGTTCTCCTCTACAGGTCGCATTTCGCAAACGATTCTCGTGAAATTTTGTTAGCAGTTTCGATATTCATAATTGATCTTTTTTATAATGTGAGATATTGGAAATGATAAAAAAATTCACTCACGAGGTCTACAGCTTACAGAACCACTAGTTTAAAATGTAATTAATGGCCTGTAATTGAAATTATTTTAACTCTTTGATAAACGTGGTTTATTTTAAGCTTTAGTGTGGGCGATCCTTCAACGATCTTTTGTTTCATGCAAAATTCCCCAATTTCTCGAATCGCTTATTTGTATTGCTTTTATGACTAGCCCAGAATGTTGCGAAGGCCGCTCTTAAACGATTTAAGAATGGAGAAGTTTTTATTCGAGAGTTATTCCATCAAAATGTTATTAATAACAACGGATGACAAGTTCTAATTTAAAAGTAAAGTAGACTTGAAGAAAATGTATTTATTTAAAGAACATGGCTTTGTAGAATTAAGTACACGAGAATGAGGTGGATTAGATTATTTTTCTTTTGTTTTGCTGCATTGGGGTGTATTTATGTTCATCGCTTTCGATTCGATCGGAATTCCATTTTTTTCCACCGAACTTATGTGCCATAATAAAGAAATTAGATGAAAGAAATGAAGCAAATCGAGAAAACATATGTAGTGTGCGTGTGTGTGTATATGTGTGAGAGAAAGAGAGAGCTCATGCGTGCGTGTGTGTGTGTGTGTGTGTGTGCGTGCCTGTGTATCTGTGCGGCTGTACGTGCGTGCGCCGTGTTAGTCTCTGTGTGTATGTGCGTGCGCGTGTCTGTGCGCGTGTGCGTGTGTGTGTGTGCGTGTGTGTGCGCGTGCGTTACCTCAGCAGGGCCAGCACGTGGACAGGCAAGTAGCAGACGGCGAACATGACGACTACGACAACGAGCATCTTCGCTATGTTGCGGCGCGAGCGCTGCTGCGCTGTAACACAAAATTTCACTTAGGGGACAATTTTACACAAGTTAATTAAATTTAAAAAAATACAAAAAATATAGCTAACATTGTTCAGACTTTTGGCTTAAACCGCCCTCAAATCGATTTATCCGTTAGGGAGCTACGATGCCCTCAAAAACTCAAACTCAAAATATTCTTTATTCAAATAGGCCTAGCAACAAGCACTTTTGAATCGTCAGTTATATATTACATAAATTGAATCTAATTATTCAGAGTAATTTATTGATGCATATGAAATAAAAAAGACAAAAAAAAATTCAAATTTAAACTGTTTATTTCAAAAGAAAGTTAATTACATTTTATGCTAATTACTTAGCTAAATCTTTACATTTTAAGATTGTGATCTAAGCTTATATTTTATTTAATATATGGTCTTCTTTCGTTTAGATTGAGCTATACAATATTGTTCTTTTTATGATATTTTTAGTTTGCTTTGGATTGCCTTCTATTTTATTGATAACATGTATGGGGAAACCATTCAGTGTATGAGGTAGGTAGTACGTCCATACTCTCCTGCCATATACATTACTAGTATTATTAGGTAAAATGTATGTTTTTTTGTTAGTCAAATATCGCAGACCGGTTGGCCTCTCATACCTATTTAGTTTTCCCATTCTGTCCTTATATTCTCATGAATTACTGTAATGTATGTCACGTCTTTTTTTTAAATTGTCATACATATAAACACAGATAAGATACACATGTTAAACTTATATCACCCAGATTTTGTGTTGCGCGTCGGGGGTTAACAAATCGACCTAGCCCCGTAGTAATTTTTCATAAACGCTTGTGTTATTGGTGCTAGACCCTTTTTCACCTTTTAACCTTGTTAACCTCACACGATTCTAATTACTTTTTATATAATAGATATTTTTTAAGAAAGCCCTAGTACTACACGTGCCGCGTGTGAATGAATACAAGTTATACGATAGACAAAGATGCTCAGAGTACACATTTTTTATTCCAAAACGGTTTTGTTAGGAAGTGAAGCTTCGGTACTTGTATATTACTTATTTTGTGTCACATTAATATCACAGAATAAGTCAATGCACTAAGCGCGACTTAAAGGTTAAGATTTACGAGTATACAGGGCGTCCCACGGCTATGCCACATGGAGGGAAAGTACCTTAAATATTGTAGATGGAACATTTTACTGAAAGATGACATTATTTTAATTTTAAAAACAATTTAAACTACATTCACAGATATTTAAATAATAATTAAACCGTGAACCGGGAATCGAACCCGTTACACAAGAAAAATAATTACCCTGTAGCTTTATCATACCGATCGAAAGGCTTCATCATAAGGATTATTTTTTGCTAAATAACATAGTGTCAGAAAAAAAGGAAGACCATGAGTTTTAACATTTTTAATACAAAATTTATCAATTTATCACGTGTAACAGGTTCGATTCCCGGTTCAACCATAAAATTATTTAAATATCTGTGAATGCAGTTTAAATTGTTTTTTAAATTCAAATAATGTCGTCTTTCAGTAAAATGTTCCATCTACAATATTCAAGGTACTTTCCCTCCATGTGGCATAGCCGTGGGACGCCCTGTATAAAGGTCGATAACTTAGGGTCCATTGTCATCTACGGCGCAGTCAACTTAACTACAATCTAATTCCGAATTGTTTGATAGGATCAAACATCTAAGTAAAACAAGTGATATTGATGAGATTAAACTGAAAGTTCTCTTTGAACAGAATCCATTTATATACAAAGACTTACTGTTACCAGTTTATGCGCTTATTACTTAAGAGGCCTTATAAGTGTTAAAATACATATACACCTCCTCCTCCTTTTTTTTTTTTAGTAGGTGGTTGTAACCACCCCACAATGTTTAGCTTTAGTCTATTTGCATGTTGTGTTTGCCTGTAATTGGATAAACACTCTGCTCTGTTTTTTTGTGTACACAATTTACTTTGTAAGTCATATGGTGTTATATATGTTGGCAAACCTTAAATAAATAAATAACAATAAAAATGACTTGTATTCAAATTATAAGAAAAGTATTGATAACAACATTAAAGTGACTAAAAGATACGATAATTTTATTAAAAGCGCTTTAATAAAATGTAACAGGTCCGCTAGCGCCACTCGTAAATAATTGTAATTATTTAATTTTAACGGTATATAACTAAAAAAGGGGGCCGGTACGAACTGTAGTTTGTATTTAAGTACTTTTTGAATCCATCAAACTAGTTTTTACGTTGCTAGATTCGTCTCTCTATGAGCTCAAAAATAAAACGGCCGTTTTAACTTTGGACGCATAGATTGACAAATCCAACAACGTAATAACTAGTTTGATGGATTCAAAAAGTACTTAAATACAAACTACAGTACGTAGCGGCCCCCTTTTTAGTTATATATCGTTAAATTTTAATAATTACAATTATTTACGAATGGCGCTAGCGGACCTGTTACATTTTATTAAAGCGCCCTTAAAGTTTTAGATAGTAACATGGCCATTTTTTATTTTATTGTGTATATTAGTATTTAAACGGAAAAACACAGTTTTTAGCTGAAAAATGGTCGATTTGGAGTTATTATTATTATTAAGAGCCTCAAGTGTCCCACTGCTGGGCAAAAGCCTCCCTCTTTTTTTGCCACGCGTCCCTGTCTTGTGCATTCTCCCACCACTTCTGATCCGAGACGTCAAGTTCGTCTCTCCATCTCCGACTCTTCGATCCTTTAGGAATAGAAAGTTGAATTCCTAAAATGTTGAAATCCCAAAATGTTGCATTCCCAGAAAGCTGAATATCAAAATGTTGAATTTGCATAAGGTTGAATTCTTTAAATGTTGAGATTGCAAAAAGTTGAATTTGCAGGATATTGAGTACTTTAAATGTTGAAATTGCAAAATGTTGAATTTAATCGATTTGGAGTGATGTTTGAAATTATATTTCTTAAAGAAAAATCCAAAAACATTTGAAATTTATGGCATTAGGTCGCAATAGTCCTTTTCTAGATATTAACACTGAGAAAACGTCAAGATACGTGTCAATTTAATCAGAAATGAGCGTGTTTTAACTGTTAAGGACCCTTAAAAAGTTTTGCAAATTTAAAAAGTTTTAGCTTCAAAGGCGTCTAATTGGATGATCCGGACACTTGCACTTAAAGACCTTTATTATTTACTGAGACTGTCTTTGTTTCAGCTTGGGCAAAAAGTGCTTTAATATGTTTGTCCAGATCAGGGACTCGGTAAATCTACCTTTATTTAACGGTATGACGTCATAACGTTTCGTTAGGTTTCGATACCGCAAAAGATTTTTCACTTCTCATGCTCGAAAAGTGTGTCATATTAGACTTGTCAAGCGGGGCTAAAGTAATACATTTAACCCCTAGGGAAAATATGAATACATATTTATGATTTACAACATTAGAATTTGACCAATCAAAATACTTCACTTATTAAATCCACCAATCACAGAACACTTATTTAACTCTTAAAAAAATATTTTGTATTGGGTATTAAGTTTGTAGTAGTCCCTATTTCACAATAATTAAAAAAGTGGTTAAATCGTTCGAGCAACGCTTTGAAGCGCTCAATGGAAGGTCAGTTAGCTTTTTTCGCGCGTGAATGTTGCGCGCGAACCGCAGTGTCTATGTTTTGTGTGTCAAAGGAGCATAGAAAAAAAATCATGCTGCAAAAGTATATATCTTCGCCGTGGAATTTATTGTTCATTTTGGGTGGGTTAACCTTTGTTTATTTATTTTCTCGCAAACGAAGTGAAAAGTAGAGTGTATAACTCTGGTCTAAAAGCCATATTACCCCTCGAACTATTTTCCCTCACTTCGCCAAAACAACTATCTCGTGGTAATACGGCTCATTTTATACCCTTGTAATACAATCTACTATTTTTCGGCAGTGGAATATAATAATAATGATAATACCCGCGAGAGCAGCTCGAGCAGCAGGAGCGCTCGTGGCCCAGCGGCGCCCGCGTACAGCGTGCGGTATGCGAGGTTAAGCAACGTCGGCCCAGGTCAGTTATTGAATGGGTGACCACTTTGAGTGGTTATTAACTGAGCGCTCCCGTGCTTTGGGAGGCACGTTAAGCCATTGATCCCGGCTGCTGTCTATGATAGCAGTCGTTAAGCCAAATTAGAGGCCTTTGGGCGGCTTGAGAACTTCTAACAGTCAAGTTCTCCACTCCACTCACTTGACAAGCTTAATTCCAATAAGGTCTGGTTTACCGCAGCCTATAGACGCCCGCAACTCCAAAGGAGTCCTACTTAGATTAGTTTAGTATTAGTTAATTTTAACTTATCGTTTTTTAAATTTTTGTTACAATTAATTTAAGATGTATTCCGAAATAAATTGTCAGTTTCTACAGACATAGTATAATAGTCATAAATGAAATCTCTTACAAAGTAAATAGGTATACCGAATTCCTAAATACTCGTGCGCCCTCAACTAAAATTCCTATGCCGAAATAAATCTTCTACATTTTTAAGCCTCGATTATCAATCATGCTCTCGTTTCAAGCCCAGTGATTTATTGTTGTTAGAAGTGTAAGTAAAATATTTGCGGCCGAAAACTTTGAAGACGATTTCGTAACCGAAATAAATAAATTACCTACTAATAATGACGCGCTCGCTCCCACTCATTCGTATCCAGATGTTTGGAATGGGACGCAATGATCGATTTAGAATGATGTATTTGCGTTTCAAATTGCCTCTTACAATCCAGTAACTTTATACATTAGAGCTTGCGTCAAATAAAGTACAATACAATACAATACAAATACTCTTTATTGCACACCTCAATCAAAGGATACAGTACAGTACAAAAAAACAATGAGTAGAGGCAAACTTATCGCTAAAGAGCGATTTCTTCCAGACAATGAAAATTGAAATGTTATTGTTGTGTTGTCAATTTTCTTGAATAGTTATTTTTATTTAATTTATGTTTGTTTTTCTTTTGTTTTAATTGTTTTATTGTGTGTTATTATTCTATTCAATGTATTGACGACCACAATAGGGATTCTTTTAAATTGACTTAAATGTAATTTATAATGAAGTCTTGTATTGTGTAATAAATTAAATCTAAATCTAAATCAACCTTAGGGTAGCGAAAATGAAATCTAATCATAACGATTCATAGCAGATGGGGCAGAGTTAATACATAATGAAAATATATATTTATAAATAAAATAAAATAAATAAAATAAATAAATAAATATTAGTGGACAATCTTACACAAATCGAACTAGCCCCACAGTAAGCTCAAGAAGGCTTGTGTTATGGGTACTAGACGACGATATATTTAATAGATATAAATACTTAAATACATAGAAAACATCCAAGACTCAGGAACAAATATTCATGCTCATCATACAAATATTTGCCCTGACCGGGATTCGAACCCAGGACCGTCAGCTTCACAGGCAGGTGCACTACCCACTAGGCTAAACCGGTCGTCGTTAGATATGTTATATAACCTACTAACATCGACATGTAATTATTATTTATTTTTATTTTAGGTATTTATATACATATTTTTTGAATTTAACATTTCAATTTTGATTGTGATTTTGTTTTTGTGAATTTATTTTTATTTTTATGTCAATTAATCTAATTTGTATGATCCTAGTTGGTCGAAATAAATGATTATTATTATTATAGCAGGTGGGGCAGAGTTAATACATATGAAACCTATTAATAATATATATTTATAGTAGTTCTGATTTTTTGCAGTCTTGTTTGATGTTGGCCCAATGAATAAGCCAAGTTTGTTACCTCCCGCCAACCGCAACCTTGTCAAAAATCGAAAAACCGATAATAACCCTAAAGGACTAGTATTGAATGGTACCTGCCCCCTGTCGTAACTCGGCGATCACTGATTACGTACGTACAAAATCTTTTTTGCCCAAGTTGAAACGGAGACGTTCGATCGCTTCGCTCACTATGTCAAAACAAGTAGGCAAAAATAATAATGAATACGGGCAGAGGGTATGGAATTGTATTCTCCCTTCAATACTAAATAGATTTTCTAGTGACCTAATACTTAAAATTGAGGGTAAAACCTGTAGTCAAACAAGAACCATTGTCAAACAGCATATGCTGCGAAACAAAAATCAACTATAGAAGATATATGTAACAGTTTAACTTAATGATTATGTAAGAAGGCTCCTTAACTCAAAAAATCTTTTATAATTAAGATTAGTAGTCAAGTATAGGAAAAAATGTAACTTTATTATGAATTCAATGAAAACAGTTTAATTTTTTTTTTTTTAATTATGGTAGATTTTCGAATGTAACAAATAAGAACGAATTATAATTGATCATTACATCCAAAAATCAATATTAAAGACAGCACGTGGACGTCACGTAAAAACATTTTAACTAGGGTCATTTTAACTGTACCTTTTTTCCACTTTTCTCAGTAATTGGCTGACTATATATTTGTATATGTTTATGTACGTATATTTTTATACTATATTTATGTATGTTTAATATTCTTGTAATTATTAGTAGGCTTCATATGTATTAACTCTGCCCCACCTGCTATGAATCGTTCTGATTAGATTTCATTTCCGCTACCCTAAGGTTGTCTGGAAGAAATCGCTCTTTAGCGATAAGACCGCCTGTTGTTTGCCTCTTCTCATTGTGTTTTTGTACTGTACTGTATCCTTTGATTGAGGTGTGCAATAAAGAGTATTTGTATTGTATTGTAATTGGATAATTCCCTATGAAGACATTACTGGGAATGGGTATGCAATAAATACATTGGCTTTGTTGAGGTTTCCACCTATTTATTTATATTTTTTTTTATATAACGCCGGTGGCAAA
Source organism: Epiblema foenella (assembly GCA_963556455.1). NCBI lineage: Eukaryota > Metazoa > Arthropoda > Insecta > Lepidoptera > Tortricidae > Epiblema > Epiblema foenella. Next base: position 2,642,325 of record OY747118.1, read on the forward strand.
CAAGCTTACGGTCCACCTGATGGTAAGCGGCCACCGCAGCCTATAGACGCCCGGAACTCCAAATGAGTAACGTATGCCAACCCTTATAAAATTTGAGGATGCACTGTGTTGACAACAGAAGGGACAAATTTAGGTCCCTCGCTCTCAACACAATGCATCCTCGGGAGCTCTGGCAACCTTGCTGACCTCCAGGAACACACTATTGTCTATTTTTGTTCTTTGTCAGTTTTGTAATTTGTTCTAGTTGTCAATATATTAGGATTACGATTTGAAATGGGATATTTACCATGTACATTTGTATTTTTGAGTTCCTGATATTTCAGCACTGTTGCAAGCGCCATTATCAAGGATTAACTGACGTGCTGCGAGTTTTAGTTGTGGTCTACCCACACACCATAGCGATCTACTCCAGTGTTGCCAGGGCCCTTGGAACATAAATTACGATTCGTTTCTTGAAAAGTTAAATTTTTGATTCAAAAGTTACATTTCTTATAATTTTCGTAATTACTTATCTAAACGGTCGATTTTAAGAATTGAGTAGCCACATCAGCTAGAATTCGGCGAGTTCGGTGACAAAATTAAACCGGGCTGACGGGCGGTGTCTCATATATCAGACATAGTTGCGACGGACGGATAGGCAGAGTCGCACAATGTGGGTTCTTTTGTCACCTTTTCTCTATGGACGCCTGTAAATTGTCTGGCTTGGTCCCGGTTATATACAATTGACCTTTCTTTTTAAATAGAGTTTCATTATTCTCAAAAGTTACGAAAATTTCCTTTACTATAGAAGTTACTTACATGTTACGCGATCCGGTCAAAAGTTACGAAAAATGTAAGAAATGTAACCATCTGGCAACACTGATCTACTCTCTTCCTGGTTTTTTTTTTTCATATCGGGAACTCACAAGTACAACATGGTAAATATCCCGTTTCAAATTGTAATTCTAATGTAAATGACCGTGTAAGCTTGAAATCTTATATTGTCAATATATTTCTCACCACGTAACAGCTGCTTTGACTGGGCCTGCTCTCCAGTTATCGAATCCTTTACAGGCTTATACATACGCCTACATAATGTGTCTAATCGCGAGACCCATCTGTCCTACCGTTAGGCGCTGTTTAGCATACATATTGGATACCTTATACGCCATCACACTCACTGTTCGTCCCATTATCCGAGGTATAAATATTAGTGTACATAGGACGCATCGAACACCTAAACTAAAGTCCACATATACAATTACAATTATACCGAAACGATGTGAAACCAGGTCGATGTCAGCGGGCAAGTTTGTTGTGCCGAGGGTCACTAATTACTACGGCGATAGGTGTCTTCAGAAACGCCTTCCCTACATACTCAACAGCCTGCCCTCTGACATCAGGCAGGAAGCCAATAAAGCTAAACTTAGTAAAAAGCTACATAGTTACCTTATTAAACTCGTAAAATAAACTATTGTACCTAGATGTAGAATCATAATATATAAAGTTGTTACTCAGCCTTGTTACTCATAAAATAATTTACTGTTAGAAGAGAGATGAGACTGATCGATCCCACAGTCAAACTGTGCAAACGGTTTTGTGGGTCTATGTACTTGTTTGTGTTGTATTATTATTTCTTAATAAATAAATAAATAATAATAATAATAATAAAATAATAATAATAATAATAATAATAATAATAATAATAATATGACTGAATGGTAACTTTCATTATTTTATTAGGATAAGTATTCAACTATCATTGACATTAATTTATGTTGTAATTAATTAATTAATACTGTATTTTGTTGCTTAACTGGTGTAAGTACCTATGTAATGAATTAATTGCATGCCTAGCTTCATAATTAAGTAAATCTAATATTTTGCATGCCGACATTGTTGGCGAGATATTATGGGACGTTATTATTGTGAACGTATTCTACCATCTAATGTAACCATATCTCTAGCGAAATAAACAATTTCATTTCATTTCATTTCATTTCACAATTAGTCAAAGTATACTGATAGATAAGATGTTGCCAGGAGTAGAGAAAAATAAAGAGTGAAATCATGTCGATAAAAACATATCGATAAGCATAACTTTGTACTACCAAAATTATTCCAATGTTGTAATCTATGAGATATGCATAAAGGCGCTTTAAACCGGACAAAAGTGGTATTAAAATATGAAGTTTAGTCCTTTAAATAGGAATAAATCATAAGATTTACAAATCATTTTAATTTGACAAATTCAGAGCATGTTAGATTAAGAAATATAAATAAATAAATATTTGGCGACAATTTTACACAAATCGACCAAGTCCCAAATTAAGCAAAGCTTGTATTATGGATACTAGGCGACGATAAACATACTTATTATAGGTAAGTAAATGAATAAATTCATAGAAAATATTCAAGACTCAAGAACAAATATTCGTGTTAATCACACAAATAAGTGTCCTGACCGGGATTCGAACCCGGGACCTCCAGCTTCGTAGGCAGAGCGATTTTTGATGTTTTCAAATTCAAATTCAAATTCAAATGGTTTATTGCTTTTCATGTGTACATTGTGATCGTAATAAAAAACATATATAGTATCAACATGAACCCTGTGAGGGTATAGCAACGCAACTAAGACTAGGTTGGTACATACTAAAAACTTAGGCATAATTTTTTATACAAAATAAAGTATTTATATATATGTTTATCTGAGTCTTACTTACTTATTCATTTAAGAACTCTTTGACGGAATAGTATGCTTTATTGACCAAGTGCCGTTTTAATTGTGTTTTAAATCTATGTTTGTTAGTTTCGTCTTGTAGTGTCTTCGGGATTTTATTAAATATGTTAACTGACATAGCAAATGGACCGGAGTGTATCATTTGCATTTTTGAATTAGGTCGGGCTAGTCTACTATTGGGACGTAGATGTGACGGACGATTGTACTGTGGGAAAAGGGAAATGTTGTTTTTAACAAATATGCTTGCTTCCAAGATATACATTGATGGTAGAGTTAGGATATTGTGCTTGATGAAGTGTTTTTTGCAGCTTGTCATATGATCAATGTTCGTAATAATTCTGATGCATCGCTTCTGGAGTATGAATAATTTCGTTGAATCAGAACTATTTCCCCACAATACTATGCCGTACTGTAGCCAAGCATTTGCGTAAGCATAGTAGGCACAAATGGCTGTTTTAACATCGGTGCTCTTTTTTAGCTCGTATAGGGCATATGTGAATCGGCTCAGCTTTATAGATATTGCATTTACGTGTTCTTTCCAATTTATTGTTGTATCAATGTGTATGCCCAATAGCGGGAAGGATTTTACGCATTCTAATTTTGTATTTTGAAATTGATAATCTACATGTAGGTTACGTTTCTGATAGGGCTTAAATTGCATAAGTTTTGTTTTTGTAAAATTAATTTCCAGATTGTGATCATCTAACCATTTAACAATATTTAAAAGCGTTGAGTCTAGAATATCGTTCAATTTTAGCTCGTTTTGACAAGGTATAATTAGTGATAAGTCATCGGCAAAGAGGATGCAAGAATGTTCAATAGTTTTGGGCAAATCATTTATATATATTAAAAATAAAATACAGCCAAGGACACTTCCTTGTGGTATTGATCGAGTAACTTTAACTGTTTCAGACTTAAATTTTTGTATAGTACCGGATATATGGTTATGATACTGTACTTCCACGCATTGGGTACGACCTGTGAGATAAGATAGGAACCAATTATACGGAGGACCTCTAATTCCTATACCGAACAACTTTTGAAGTAGAATATCATACAAAACCCGATCGTAAGCTTTGCTCATATCTAATAAAGCACTAATGGCATATTTTTTGCTATCAATAATATTTAATATCTCTGTAATATACTTAAAGACTGCTAAAGTGGTTGATCGGCCTTTCCTAAAACCATGTTCTCAGCAAGCACCGAGGAGTGCCCGATAAATTACACTTGTAGGTTTGAAAATGGAACATTTACTTTATGATACAAGTGAGGTACCTTGATTATTACACTTGAGACAGTATTGCTTGATAACGAACCCGGCAGGCGAATCACGTAACTTTATGTACTAACGGTAGATAGATTTCACTGTCAATTTTGAAGTATAAATGTATGAGTTGACAATTAAAATTTGACATTAAAATCTACCTAACGGTAGTACAAAAGTTACGTGATTACCCCGCGGGAGTGCAATGACCAGTCCTCTTGAGTTTCATAAGACGTTTTTCAACAATGTTTAAGAAAAGGGTGATGGAAATATTATTGCAAAAATGTTACTATAGTATTAATGACTTTTTAAATGATGATAATTTGTAAGTATTTTTAATGTATTTATTTAATTTAATTTGATTTATTAATAATTACTATTCTATTATTGTTAATATTGTTAATTTGAACTTGTACGCCGAAAGGCAAAACATGACGGACATTATTATAAACCTGTGACCATTATGTAAAATTACTCATGTTTGACAAATAAATATCTCTTATCTTATCTCTTATCTCTTAACACATTTGTGAAGAAATTCAGTTCTATATATTTTACGTTGTGAATTAATGTGAAGGAGTCGGGATGAGTACACGATCTGTATACGGATCCCTTGGTGCGCCATTGGGACTCACACTTGATAGGTATTTTTTACGCAAAAGGCTTAAAAATATATAAGACAATTTCTGTCTTATTATCAGGAATTGTAATTATCAAATAAACAATGGCGTTGCTCTGAAAACAAAGGTTTTATTATAGTAACATACACAGGATGATAATTACAATGTTTAACTTAAATGACACTATCCTACCTGAAAACAAAGAAACGACATTTAAAGTATATTATCTCATTAATCAATCCCTTTTTATAATTATTTTCTAAACCAACAATGTGCTCAATAATAGCGAGTTCTATCATCTGTCAACGTACATATGCACTGCTTTAGCAACCGTGTTGGCCGCCATTACTCTCAGCGCCATCTATGATGTCACATTATCTAGGGTCACTGTTCACCGACCGTAGAGCGCCGTACCAAATAATCAAATTAAAGAAAGTATAGTTTCTTTATAAATATATACACATTTAATTAATTTCGTTACAAGATCTATTCTTGGCCGGAGACCCATTGTTAAAAATAATATAAAAAAAACTAGACCGGAAAGAAAATTAAAGACTCTCAGACTCTTCATTCTTTAATACGAATCACTCTATTGACACACCTAATGGCCATTCCAATTCCAATTGAGGCCTTTTTCAAACATCAGATGAAAGGAATTTCTTTGGATAGCTTTTACAGGCAGGTAAAAAATCTCGTTAGTCATATTCCCTCGGGAGATAAAATGTAATAAATATGCTTCAGAGATCCGTTAGCAACCTCCTTTGTTATTTAATAAGAGTAAGCAACCCCTATTTTTTTATTTTTTTTTCATATTCTTTCACCTACTAAACCTGCACGGAGATAAAATGTAATAAATATGCTTCAGAGATCCGTTAGCAACCTCCTTTGTTGTTTGATAATAGTAGGCAACCCCTATTTTTTAAAGTTTTTGCCATATTCTTTCACCTACTAAACCTAAATTCAAAATGTTAAATCAAATGTTCTATGGACTAGCTGACTTATTTAAAATTAAATCACTACATAGTATAAAACAAAGTCGCTTTCTCTGTCCCTAATCTCTATATCCCTATGTATGCTTAAATCTTTCAAACTACGCAACGGATTTTGATGTGGTTTTTTTTAATAGATAGACTGATTGAAGAGGAAGGTTTATATTTATTTATTTATACACAAATTAAATATAAAACTGAATTAACACTATTAATTTTACTATTACATATAGGTCCAGACAAGCATCTAAAGACTAGTGTGCAGTAACAGCCCAGGAAGACCGAGGCCTGTGTTAGGGCTAGTTACATATTTGTTGCGCGACTTAATTTTGTGAGAGCGATCGGGTTCATTATAATTGTGTAGATATGACCAATGTAAAATTAAAATTATTAAAAACAAAAATATATATATACCTATAGGATATCAATTTGTTCATTGTATAGTTAAATATATTAGATATATAATCAGGTAGTGAAATATATATTATTGAGGTATTTAGGTAAGCAAATTAATAAATAGTTTAAGTGATATGCATATGGTGGGTTATACATATTTAAGCTACTGGTTGTCAAATTTTTTTATTTAAGGGCCACAAAGCTTAATTTTGGATCGGGTTTCAATAGATATATTAAAATAGAATATACAACAAAAAACGAGCAAAAAAACAAACAACACAATAATATAAAGCATTATAAATAAAAAATTTGCCCTAAGTCTTCGGTGCTCGGTAAGGTTCCCAGAAGGCTGGCCGCATTTCCACGCTGGATAGCTATGCTAATCCGCTGGGCGAAATAGTGGCCAGCCCTCTGGTCACCGGAAGCCTCTATAAGGCGCCTTGAAATGTCCTTATAGAGACGCCGAGCACTTGGACCCCATGGCCCCAGGGTCTCAACCCCAAACGCCGCAAACATATAACTACTGCCGAGAGTGGCATAGCTACTGGTTTAAATGGAATATGGCTTAGCGGTATTTGTTCAAATTATGGAAATATGTTGCGGTAGAAAGTATTAAATTCCGTGAAAGAGAAACTCAGATGGAATTTTTTTATTTGATTATTAACATATAGGGGTTTCAGACTTCGCGATACATTTGTTTTGCCTAACACTTCCAGCAAATCTTGCAATTCACTGTATAATAACATCCATTAAATAGTGCACTCGTGCGAAGCCGGGGTGGGTCGCTAGTAATATATAAAAGTAAATTTAAGTGCTCATTTGCATGCTAGTATGTAGCTAAATATATGATAGTACTGGAAAATCTAACACACTACCTCATTGTACCATATTTTACTGCAAAGATTTATTATAATTATTATTATAAAACTGCATTTGCAAAAGTTTTAAACATGTTTTCTCCCTTGCGTTTATAATTGGATGCTGTTACGTTTCCTATTAGGTTGACACATTATTGCATAACAGCATTCAATTCTGTGACATAATACTTTGCCTAATATTGCCTTTAATATGAGTACATTAGTTCTTTTTTAAAAGATTCTGTCCAGGTTTTGCTATTGCAACATCTGTGCGATTTATCAATCTTGATTTTATCTGTCACGTAATGTATATACAGTAGAATCCGCTTATAACGACTCCGCATATAACATTTGACCGCTTTTAACGACTTCGAAATCACCACACATTAGATTTGATATCAAACATTTTCAAAGTAAATCAGTCCGTTTTGTGCGATGTCCTGTTAGTGCGACGTAATATCACCGGTCCCTTGACTGTCGCTTTATCCGGATTCCACTGTGTGTAAAGTAAATAGGTATTTTACTGTACACAAAACACAGGCAAATACAGACTTTAGTCCGTCATTGTCCGTTCTGATTGCTTTTGTTGTAACCTTTGTTATTATCGAATAATTGATGGGAATATATATTGCCTGCCGGATCTTGCTCTATTATATTATGTCTTATGACAATATACAGACAAAGGGCTGTACATTGTAGTAGAGATGTTAATCAACACTCAAGAACAGAGATGGGTAAAGTACGGCCCGCGGGCCAAATCTGGCCTGTGAAGGGGTAAAATCCGGCCCCTTTGACAATAGGAAAATATTTCAAAAAATTATTACGATTAACAGAAAAATGTAGAACAAATGGACGTGGAGCAAAGTTAGATTGGTGACTATCATTATTAGAGATTTTTGGCCATCTATTACAATTGGGTATTTGACACATGTTACGAAATGTTACACAGCTAGTTACGAAATGGGAAATGTGCTTTCCCATCTTGTAGCCAGTTACCAAATGTGGCTACGAGATGCGAAAGTCATTCTCATTTGGTAGCTGGGTCATTCTACTTTTCACATCATGCCCCACAGGAGATACAACAGATCGTGACCCAAATAATCTGGAAATTCCTGGAAGCAACGGGTATAAACAAAGAACTTTAAGGGCTGCCACAATAGATCGATACTGGTCGAGGCAGCAAAGAAAGCCCACAACAAACAATAAAATAAATATTTTTTCACTTCTCATGCTCGAAAAGTGTGTCATATTAGACTTATCAAGCGGGGCTCTCTGGAAACATAATTAATTTTTCTAAAGAGTCTAAAGATTAAGTTTGTAGTAGTCCCAATTTCACAATAATTAAAAAAGTGGTTAAATCGTTCGAGCAACACTTTGAAGCGCTCAATGGAAGGTCAGTTAGCTTTTTTCGCGCGTGAATGTGTCTATGTTTTATGTGTCAAAGGAGTATAGAAAAAAAATCATGCTGCAAAAGTATATATCTTCGCCGTGGAATTTATTGTTAATTTTGGGTGGGTTAACCTTTGTTTATTTATTTTCTCGCAATCGAAGTGAAAAGTAGAGTGTATAACTCTGGTCTAAAAGCCATTTTAGACCCTTGACATACAATCTACTATTTTTTACTCAAACAGCCAATTCCTACATTTTGCAGCCCCCATAAGAAAGAACCCAACCCTAATCAAGAGTACACAAACAGTTCTATTTAATCTATAATCTATTGTTACGAAAGTTACCTACCAGATAAATTGGTCTGTAAATATTGGCTCAGACAACATAAATTAGACGACATTCGAGTCGACCGATTAGGTATTATTCCAATAATCAAATAAAAACCGTCCAAGTGCGACTCGGACTCACGCACGAAGATATAGATTGTACGGAACCCACCATCTATATATATAAAAGAAGAAGTCCTGACTGACTCATCACCGCACACACAGTCGAAACTACTAACTAGAAAGTTTATTTTTACACAGTCGGTTACATTTATAACGTAGGCTAGGGATAAGAAAGCATTTTCCGAAATTCATCCCCTAAGGGGGTAAAACAAGGGATGAAAGTTTGTATGCGAAACGTAAGTTTTGTGGACTTAGAAACTTGAAATTTTGTTTAAATATCACAAAACTGAATTCAGCGATTTTAAAAGTCGATATGGGTGTCATTTTTGTGGTTCCTTGGGGTGCCGATTACGAAAATAACATCCATTTTGAAATCCAAGGTGGCGGACATTTATTTTTTCTTTTGAGTAATTTTTCACAAAAGATGAATAGACAACTGATAGAAACAAATAAACTTCATTTGTACTTATCTTTGTTAAAATCTAAAATCTACGTGGACGAAGTCGCGGGAGGCCGCTAGTTATCTATAAAAATGGGAAAAAAATTCGCGTTTGTTATGTAGGAACCCCCTTAAATATTTATTTTATTCTGTTTTTTAGTATTTATTATTATAATGGCAATAGAAATATATCATCTGTGAAAATTTCAACTGTCTAACTATCACGATTCATGAGATAAAGTCTGGTGACAGACGGACGAATAGACAGACGGACAGCGGAGTCTTAGTAATAGGGTCCCGATTGACCCTTTGGGTACGGAATCCTATAAATGGGTACATTTTATCCTAATATCCTAATCCTAATTGACCGAATGAAACGAACGTCTCTGTTTCAGCTTCGACAAATATGTTTTCGTACAGGTTCCGGATTTCCGTTTGTTCTCGTCTACAGGTCGCAATTCTCAACCGATTCTCGTGAAATTTCGTGAGCAGGTTCGACAGTTATATAGATTTTTTTTGTCAAGTCAGTTTTTGGAAATTTTCAAAAACAATTTTTATTTCAACGTTTTGTAAGTTTCTGCGTCCGAATTTCGGTTTGTTGTCCTCTACAGGTCGCATTTCTCAACCGCTTCTCGTGAAATTTTGTTAGCAGGTTCGATATTCATAATTGTTCTTTATTATAATGTCAGATTTTTGAAATGATAAAAAAACTCACTTACGAGGTCTACAGCTCACAGAGCCACTAGTAAACGCGCGCGCGCGCTATTATAAACGTGAAATTTTTGCCGATTATGGATAGATGGATGGATGTACCTACGTTTCTCTTAATCTCAAAAACGGCTAGACGGATTTAGCCAAATTTGGAACGAAGGTAGCTTATTCCCTAGACAACACAAAGGCTATCTTTTATTCGCGAGTAATACCTCAAGGCGCTCCTAATAATATTATCTATAAAATTTAAAGTTTGTGCTGATGGATGGATGTATGGTGTCTTTGAGTAATTCCGAATGTTGGGTACTTCCGAAAATAGCAAATTTCAGTATACCTAGCCTATTTAATGGCATCTCATCATCACCATCCAAAAGAAATGCTAAAGATTTTGTTTTTGTTTGCACTAGCAACAATATCGCTTAGTTACACCGGAATTGGTTATTTTCGGAATTACTCGATACTCGGAATTACCCGATGACACCTTACGTTCCACTTAATCTCAAAAACTACTCCACTGATTTTTATGAATCTTTCCAGTATTTTAGTTTAGACATCAAAATAATACCTAGGCTATAAATTACTCCAAAATTCGTCCCGTTAGGAGGTAAAAAGGGGGTAATAATCTCGAATGGAAAATGATCTTAGAGGCAAAAATGTGAAACTTCCTTAGTAGAGTAAGTATTAAAATGGAGGAAAACAGTTTTTAGCGTTTTTCAAATGGGGTGAAAAGGGAGTTGAAAGTTTATTTGTGGAGCAAATATTTTTTAAATAAGTAACTTGAAACTTTGTTTATAGATCTAGGTATAGCATTATAAGAAAACCAATTTCAGCGTTTTTAAAAATTCACCCTCTGAAGTGGTGAAAAGGGGGTTGAAAGTATCAATATGCCTCACATTTTTCGGATTTAGAAAAATGTCAGGCATATTGAAGCTTACAACAATATATTTATATGAATAATTAATTTCAAATCATGTGATAACTGACTATTCAAAAGGGCTTGTTGATAGGCCTATTTGAATAAAGAATATTATGACTTTGACTTTGATGATAAAAGGAAAGTTTCTTACCTTCGTGAGTCAGTTGTACGGAGTCCGCTTGGCCTGGGATCATCCCGGACTTCCATAACTTCAAGCTAATAAGCAAGTATGCGCCCGCGATCACTAGCAATGGAACCCTGAAACAAAACATGAAATAAAACATACACCTTAGAACCAAGATGGTTGCGTACGGTACGGTTTCAGTGGAATTCTCTCTCGGACGCTCTGGATATGCGATTCACTAAGCACCGTCCTCACTTCTCAACACACAGTTCACCCGTCTTTATGTGGAAACTGTCAAATGTAATTTGTCATTTTTTGACAATTTTTTTTTTTAATTTATTTACCAAAAAATCTAGATACAGTTTTACATTAACAAACGTTCGCCAAACACAACGTTTATTGGCGAGTAATGCACTCATGCTCTTAACAAATTAATGTACCTATCTACCTTAAAACCTAAAATAAAATATGTATTTAGAGGGTATCTATTAGCATTTTTTTCAATTTAGCTTTATAGACGTGTTTGCTACTACAATCATGTTCTGGAAAGATGGTATTGAAAATGCGTGGTGTTAAGTAACTTCGAGTTCTTTTGCCGTAATAGTTGTATACACAACCTATTCAATCTGTCTCTTGCTCTTAACCAACTAAGCTACCGTGGGTATCCTTTGTAGTGACGACTCTTTCACTAGCTCGTAGCTCTCTAGCTGTCAAAAAAACAACGCGCTTGCGATTCTTCTGTGGCTGCAGGCATCTATAGCTTCCTTTATACATTTTTATTATATCCAAATCTTAAGCTTGTTTGCCACCGTCATTTTAATCGCTTCGCTTGTTAGCGATAATACCGCGTATTATCTACCATTGTTTGTGTGCTTTATTTGGTGAGCATTAAACACTTGTATTTTATCATACAACACAACTTTTCTTTATCAATAATTGTCGTCGTTCAATTTTTTATCATCATCATCATCATCATTTCAGCCGAAAGACGTCCACTGCTGAACATAGGCCTCCCCCAATTATGGGGGGGATTTGCCATAGTCGCCACGCTTGGCAAGCGGGTTGGCGACCGCAGTTTGATGGTGGTAATGATCGAAGGATGCTGCTGCCCACCCTCCGATTTTCCCTTATTCGCCTCCTACGAAACCCACGGGAAGAGATGGGGCAATTTTTTATACTAGATTTAAATCATGAAACCACGCAATCCTTGTGAGTGAGTCTGACACGAACTTGGCTGCTTTTTTCCGGTTCGTATTAATAGTACAAATATTTACATTGTGTAATGAGTGCAAACGATATGCGACGTGCGTGTTTATACGTGAACACAGTAACTATGTGTAAGAGAAACATTCTACAAGATTTGTAGTTTCAGTGTTGATGTATTGATAACATCTATATATCTATACAAAATATACAGTATATAATAAAGCTGTAGAGGGTTGAAAATCTGTACATATTGATATTAGTAAAAGAGATTGATTGGGGGGTCTTAGAATCAATAACAGAACACATTTATGTATTAATAATTATATACAATACACATTTTATTATAATATAATACCAATTAGCACGTAAGGTTTATTTTAAGTAATAATGTAATGTACTATCCAATGTTGACATACGAAATAAATCTCTATTGTTTTTGTACGGCCTTGACTAATGTAATTAATGTCTATCAGATTTATGTATGAATAATTATATACCTACAATACGCATGTTATTAAAATAGAATACCAATTAGCACGTAAGGTTTAGCTGTTAGTGCTGATAATGGTTTACAATAAATAAAATAAATAAAAACATTTTAACAGTTTTTAGGATTTGTGTCTGTTTGTATGTCTATTTATTTGTCTAAGCATCACGTGAAAACTAGCTAATAAATTTTTGTACAACCTTCACTAATAAGTTTATTGGATCTTCGGCCAGGTTATAGGTTATAAAAATCGTACTGATTGGGGATGAAAGGGGTTGAAAAGAGGGGTAAAACTTTGTATGACAAGTCCTTCATTGGTAAGATTCAAATATTGGGCAATGATTAGATAATATGCAAAAAATGGAGGGTAAAAAAGTATTTAGGAGGCTAGCGACAAATAACCACAAATCTCTCAACCCATTGTGACTGTTTGAAATGAGAGATTTGATTATGTTAGTCAGTCGCTGTCAACATTGACAATCCAATGCCTTGAAATCCGTCTACCTATAATTGATATGTCATCAGGGGTCATCTGGAAGGTTTTAGAGTGGTCGAATTTGCTAACGATGTTATTTGAGGGCCTAAAAAAATGGACGTAGGTGTTGAAGACACCATGAAATTTCCGTATATCAAAGCCAACCACGGTGGAAATTAGCACCATGTAAGGTTTTTTAAGCCGACTGTCAGATGTTATTTTGACAACGCTCCCGAACTTAGGAATTCGTATGATGGGTCATACTTAGTTGAAAAAACAAAAGTCGTCCCTCCTGTGGTCAATAGTTAACGGCTTATGTGTATGTTAGCTATGTTTTAATACAGGGATTTATAGAAACGGAGACACTGTTTATGCGGGTTACTGGTCCAATCCAATATTAAGCTTTGTAGCCCTTAACTTTTGGTATGTCCACAGAAAAGACGGGAGCCTAAATCCGCGTATGACCCTGATCGAAGATGAAGGCTGTCGACTACGTTCCCATCCCTCGCCCCTTTGTTGTAACTCAATTATCACCCGCGGCATCCACTAACATCACCCACGTGATCGTATTGAACGAATATGTCTTCTGAGAACATCCAGGTGATCTTGTATACTTAAGTGCAACTATAACAGATACGAAACTGGGTCCTGTGACACAGGGTTTCCTAGCTCAGGACGCAGGGTCGTGATACATCTGGGTGGATCAACTATTCTTTGTTGCTCGTTACCATGGTTACGTCTCCTGAGTCATTCTTTAAAACTGTGATTTTATAGGGTTTAAATCTAACAAACGTGAGTTTTAGCGATGGGCATAAATCTATTTTGACATGGGTCCTCTCTTGACCTTGCTTGAAGTCCATATTATAAACATTTTCCTAAGAAACTCGGTGACGGTTGTCTCCTCGCTGACGGGACAGAATAACAACAATAAAAAGTTGATTGACCCATCTAATATAATACTCGCAAGCGAATAATAAACTTTTTCATTTTTTTTTTATTGGACGCTATATTTCACGATCCTCTGGGTGATTTTAGTGGGCAGAATTATATCCACTAGGATACCCCTGAAATTAGTCTGCAAGTGATTCTAGTGGACGAACTTATCCAGTAAAATCATCCATGGGATCGTGCAGGATATTAACGTCACCGTCACGTATCACCAAGGTGTCACCAAGGTGATCTCAGAAGACATATTTTGATGACTTGGTTCGCGTCTGTAAGGACCTTGATGTTTATGTTTCCAATATCTCTCAATTCAAAAAAATCTGTATTCTTAGCTACAAGCCTTTTGCTATTCACTTTCTCTGTAATTCAAACTACTTTTTTATTTTCTCTCTAAATTATAACTCATAGCCATGATGTGTACATATATTTTTGGACTGTAATCTAGTCATGTGTGTCTTCTTATATATATTATTTCACTATACGTTTTGATTACTGTCTGTTTTATGTACCTTTCGAAATAAAATAAAAAAATAAAAAATATTCGTCCAATACCTGGGTGATCAGGTCATGTGATCTTAGTGAATGCCGCGTGATCACCGATTAGGGGCCGTACGGTCTGGTAGCTTAGGCACGTACCACAGACCCTGAGGGCCTACTCCGAACTTCGAAATCCGAACATCGTAACGTGCCGCCCCTGTCACTCATATGGTATATAACACGAGAGTGAAAGGGACGGCGCGATACGAAGTTCGGTGAGAGTCAGGATGGCGGGTGTACCTAAACAAATATGTAAATAAAGTGTACCAAAAATTTGTACTATTTTGTACCACTAGAAAAAAATTGTACCCTTCCGTATTTAAAGTTATTACAAAGTGAAGGTACACCCGCCATCCTGACAGTCAGGATGGCGGGTGTATCTGGGAAAATTATGATCCTACTAACTATCAATCAATGTTAATGTCTCAATTTTTTGTACCAAATTTGTACTCAAATATACAGTAAAAACTTCAGCCATCTAATTCGTAGTTTGCAAGTTTTACACATTTTATGATTTTCTACTGCTGGATAATACGGTTATTCTAAGTAATACATGTATGTTAGGATGGCGGGTGTACCTTCACTTTGTAATAACTTTAAATACGGAAGGGTACAATTTTTTTCTAAAGTGGTACAAAATAGTACAAATTCAGTACAAATTTTTGGTACACTTTATTTACATATTTATTTAGGGTACACCCGCCATCCTGACTCTCACGAAATTCGGATTTCGAATTTCGTAGCAGCCCCGCTGATCAGGTAATCACGGCGTCAAACTCGGACACGACGCGTAGGAACACTTAATGCCTATTTAAATGCCGATTTGGGGCTAGAAATCGCATGCAATAAAAGTCAGGCGAGTATCGTATAAAAATGTTTACACTTCACGCGAGAAATAAAAACTCGATACCCACTCGTATCGCCAGGCGAAATAGTTTACACGAGAAGCATTCGGGAGATATTTGCTTACGATTTCTCGACTATTATACAATATATTCTGTCTATCTATTCAACCCGTATCTTGCCATTGCTGAATATATGCCCGGAGAGGCATGAAACCGCTCAACCAATCTCACTGGAGCACAAACTCTTACAGTATTCCAGTATTCCAAACGTGGTCGTGTCGGAGGTTTTCCCTTGGATTTTCCCCAGCCTACTCTCCAACTGCGCACTCCTATCGCTTTATTGGGCCCGGCCTATAAAGCCGCAGTCAGGTTAAAAAAAACAATGCAGACTATAATATTAGTAGGTTCATCCATTTGGTAGCTATGATGACAAAGACCGACACACAGAGATCCGAAATCCGGCGGTCCGAAATGTCTTAAAATAGATTTACTCTTACTACACTCGGACCTCTCATCTAAAGAATTTATTGAAACAATAAAAAACAAAAAACATATAAACAAATATTTATAATGAATTAAAAACTAAAACCAGCTTGCCCAGCCCAAGTCACAAAAAAAGATCCCGTCCAACAGTTCCGCCTGTGGCATGGTGCCCACTTTTTTTTTTAAACCTGACTGTGGCTTTATAGGCCGGGCCCAAAAAAACGATAGGAGTGCGCGGTTGGAGAGTAGCCTGGGGTAAATCCAGGGGAAAACCTCCGGCATGACCACGCTTATGGTTTGGAACACTGGAATACTCTAAGACTTTGCGCTCCAGTGAGATTAGTTGAGCGGTTTCAACCGAATCTGAGGTGTGAGTGGAATCGAGCTACTGGGAGTTTTGTCGCTGGTTGACTAAACCTAGCCTAGCTGAGAAGAGTCCAGCAAGAAACTCAGCTAGGCCCGACCTGGGTCGGACTGACTCTACCCGGTGTGCGGCGGTACCGGGACGAATAGAGACTATATGTGTCACTGATGTCGCGATCGCGCGGTGGTAATGGTGCCCACGCTGGCGGCGTTACCTCTCTGTCTTGCCAAAGAAATACGTTGAGAGAGGCAAGCGCCATCCCTATGGTCCTCATCTACATATCTTATATCATATCGTGGGCGTATTTTAACAGGAAAGATCCATTATTCTCCACACAATAGAGCACAAGAGAGCTATTATTATGTACTAGCTTTTGCCCGCGACTCCGTCCTCGTAGAACTACAACGCGTTAAATGAAATAAATGAACTTTATTCTGCAAGTAGGCCGCAAAGGCACTTTTACAAGTCCAAAACTACTAGCGTTTCTCATGAGACCACTGCCGAGAAGAAACGCCGAAAGAAACTCGACAGTCAGTCATTTTCTCCAAAATATGCTTATTACAATGATACTACTTAACCTACTTAAGTAAATGTAAGTGGTAAAAAACAAAAGAGAATTGAAAGAAAACAAGGAAAAAATAACAATAGGTATTTACAATGTGTAGTTGCACAAGAAAACAAAACATGTCGAATCGTTTGATATGCTTTCCTGCAAGAACTGTGTCAACCAGATACAATGAAAATATTACTCTTTACGCTATTTTAGTTAGAATTTTATTGCTATTCTTTTAAATCCGGCGCTTACCAAGTCGTCTAATTGTATATATAGCACCTACCGAACAATCGATACTATTTTGTAGCAACACTAGCAGCCGAACTTCGAAATCTGAATTTCGTAATCCGAATTTCGTATCGTGTCGTCCCTTTCACTCATATAGTGGATAACACGAGAGTGAACGGGACGATACGAAGTTCGGATTTCGAAGTTCGGAGTACAGGCTCTGTTCCTCACAGCCACGTGCTAAAATGAATCAATGAGATATGTAGATGTAAAAAAATCTCATTAGATAGTCTCAGTGGATCAGCTACTGAGTGGTTCTAATGAGATGGATTGAAAAATTCTAAAGCCTATAGTCACTAGGCCAATAGTAAGACATTATATGAATAGGCTTGAATTACAGATTCTTACAGATTTCATAGTACATTACTTACCAAGGGCGGTAAAACAAAGAATGTCTCAGGTCGCAGGTATTTGACGCCCGAGCCGAAGGCAAGGGCGATAATTATGCGATCTGAGGCTTTCCTAATTACCGCCCGAGGTAAGTACAAAATTTTATGTCACCCTCTGGCCAGTAAGTGGGATTTTCCGCGCGCGGAGCGTGCGGTAATTGCCACTTTATGGCCAGGTGTGACATAAAATTCTTTATATATTTCTTTTAGACGTTAATTTTAATAATATGAAGGGAAATGTTATGTTTTCTTGGAATATTAGTTTATATAAAGTTGCCGAGCGAATTTCGGTCAATTCTTATGAACTACGGATATGATACTAAGGGTGGGTTGCACCAAACAGTCTGTAATCGTAAGCGGTGTTCATTAAAATCCGATTGTATGAAAAGTTTGACAAGTTTCTATGGGATGACAGCTGCCGGCGCCATATTTGACGATGACCGGCCTGTGATCGTATGTTGGTGCAACCGACCCTAAGACAGCAAAGTAGTAGTAATTTTAGAATAGAATAGAATAAAGTTTATTGTTGAACTGTGAACAAATATCTTAGAAGACATTACATTTAGACTCAACAATTTATCCGTCACGGACGTACAATATAAAAGACAAAATGATTCGACGACCGCTTTAGCCTAGTGGGTAGTGACCCTGCCTTCGAAGCTGGAGGTCCCGGGTTCGAATCCCGGTCAGGTTATTTGTGTGATGAACCCGAATATTTGTTCCTGAGTCTTGGATGTTTTCTATGTATTTAAGTATATATTTATCTATATAAGTATGTATATCGTCGCCTAGCACCCATAGTACAAGCTTTGCTTAGTTTGGGACTAGGTTGATTTGTGTAAGATTGTCTAAAAAATATTTATTATTATTATTCTCTTTATTTATTTTCCTTCTTAGGTCAGGCTTTTACAATATCTTTATAAAAAGTAAAATATAAAAATACACTTACAAAACATAAAAATATTATAAAATCCTAACCTAGGGTGCCGCCGGCAGCGAGGCGGGGCCTAAGTTACCGGTGGTTGAGGCGACAGAGAGAGGAACCTCCTGACTATCCGCGCCGTGTCCAGGAGTACCGCCTTCTGTATCTGACCCTTGACCCAGCCATCTAGCGAGAGTCTCTTGAGGTGTTGGTCGAGACTCTTCGCTATTAGACCGTTCGCAGAGTTATTATTATTATTATTATACTACTTTTTCATGTACATAATTTTAAGACACTTTTTTTTAATGTAGATTTTGGAATACTTTCCCCTCACTTCATATTTTTGTATCACTTCCGATAGTTTTAGTAATTAACGAACCACAGCTAATACTAATAGCTCACTACCAACTAGCTAAAGCGGTCGTCAAAAATGCCCAAAAAAATGCCCAATGGCCCAATTATATGTATACTGAGTGCGCAGTTTTACGTACGTGTACATAAAGACGAATTTTACAATGTGCCAGATCAGTTCCTCTTCATCGGACCACGTCGGCGCACACTGTACCAGATGAGGTACCTTAAAACGCAGAGGCTCCTGCACTGTCGTCAGGTAGATCAGGTCCGGGTAGTCTGGGGGACAAATGAAGTAAATATTAAATTGCGATATCCGGGTACCTTACGGACGGGTAAAGTCTTTGACTAGTGTATGTTGCCAGTGGTGACATATGGATCCGAGACATGGGCGCTAACGATGGGCCTCATAAGAAAGCTCAAGGTCACCCAAAGAGCAATGGAAAGATCTATGCTCGGGGTTTCTCTGCGTGATAAGATTAGGAATGAAGCTATCCGTAGCAGAACTGGGGTCACCGACATAGCCTTCAAAATTGCGAGACTTAAGTGGCAGTGGGCAGGGCACATTGCTCGCAGGACTGACGGTCGATGGGGCCAGAAACTGCTTGAGTGGCGTCCACGCACCGGAAGACGAGCTGTCGGTAGGCCTCCGACAAGGTGGAGTGATGACCTGGTGAAGGTCGCGGGAATCCGGTGGAAACGAACGGCACAGGACCGGTCTAAATGGCGAGCCTTGGGGGAGGCCTATGTTCAGGTTCCACTTTTGTTACAAATTTGAGCGACTGAATAACTTAGTATGTATGGTGGTTTTTCAAGGATAATTCTTTATCACCTAAACCGTATTCAATTTTTTCTTCATTTTAAATAAGGTACTTTCAGCATAATCTCGTAGGAATTTATAAAACAAAAATACATGCAAATTACAAATGATATACGTAACGATCATAAAATGGATTCGATAGGATTTGAATGGTTAAAAGTCCCATATTAAAAGGTATTGCTAAGCCAGGCGTATTATATTGTCAACGATTTCTTAAATGACAAAAATGCTTTCAAGCCAGTGGTAGTTTAATCCTGTTAGTTTTAATATGTCTATGTTTATCTTAGGATATATCCTTGTATAGTAGTTCCGTTACGTTTTATGTAACACGATGCTATTGCTCGCCTCACAGTCGCCTTAATTTTGTTATTATCAATGTCCGCCAGCTTGAATATGTCATGCTCGCTTTAAGGGCTTTACCCACGGTGGCGTCGTTGATCGGGTCGCCACCTTCCCTAACAGATGGTCGAGGGAGGCGATGGCTGAGATACGCGTCATACTCGTGATCGGGTGCTGTTTGTGGAGTCCGGTCTGATCATGCTTGCTAGGACATAGTGACTAAGTTAAAATACTAGTGTCTTTTTATAGGGGATTGACGAGAGACATCATCCTGTTCTGGATTCGTTTTTATTATCAGTGACTTAGAGACCATATACATCTCTAACAATATTAAATTAATCTTAATTTTGACGCTCAGAGACCATGTACATCTCTGGGATATTATATTAATTTCATTATACTCCTTGTTTAATCTTGAGACCTTATACATCTCTAACTTTACTGATGTTGTAATATGTGTAATAGATAACTTTGCAAGTTTATTTTCACTGTATGACATTAATTTTGTTATAATTGTGAATTCGAAATGATTATTCTTTCTTGAACTGTAAATTAATATTATGACATGAAAAATGTATTACTTATTATAGTCAGACTTTCTTAAATTGTGGCCTATTTGCAGAATAAATGTTTGATTTTGATTTTGATTTAGTAAATGTTTTAGCATATTTGGCATTACTTTAAATTTCCTTGTATTTTAAATTAAAAACAGTGTTCAATTCAATGCAACCATATTCTGGTATATGAAAAAGGGCAGGTCAATGAAAAAAAAATAAAAACGTAAGAAATGTACGTACAAATTTTCATACAATTCCCATTAAAATATATTTATTACTACGAAAGTGGTTAGTTTTGTAAAACAATTATTTATTATTATTGTTTGTTGTGGGCCTTCATTGCCGCCTCGACCAGTATTGATCTATTGTGGCAGCCCTTAAAGTTCTTTGCTTATACCCGTTGCTTCCAGGAATTTCCAGATTCTTTGGGTCGCAATCTGTTGTATCTCCTCTGGGGGCATGATGTGCCTCCCTAGGTAGATACTTCTTTTGCGCATAAGTGGTCCACAGGAGCAGAGGATATGGATGGCAGTTTCCTCCGACTCTTGGCAGAACCTGCATGCTGCACTTTGTTTTATGCCCATTTGTGTTAGATGTTTGTTAAGTTTGCAGTGACCAGTGAGTATTCTTGTCACTGCGCTGGTTTTGTGTCTTTTAAGTTGTAATAGCGCTTTAGACAACTTGGCATTGTAGCCTTTTATTAAAGCTTTTGATTGTTTTAGTCCTTTAATGAACTCCACAATTCTATAGCTTTCGATTTATTGCTTAGCAGAGAGCTTTATCAAACAATACGTACAATAAGCAGGCCAAATCATGCATAATAAGATTACAAAACCGATTAAGAGGCCTTATAAGTTTAAAAATGTTTTGATTTCAAATTATGACAAAAGTATTGATAATACCAATAAAGTTATTAAAGGCTACGATGAGTTTATTAAAGTTTTAGATAGTGACATAGCCATTTTTTTATTTTATTGTGTGTAGTAGAATTTAACCGGAAAAAACAAGTTTTTAGCTTGAAAATGGTTAATTTGGAGTGATGTTTGAAACAATATTTCTTAATGAGAAATCCAAAATATACATTTAAAGTGGCAACGCCGCCGGGGTTATGGGAACTTTCGAGCCATCTACGATCCGGGGCGGTCCTTTGTGTTAAGTTAATTTGACGAAGCATGTTGCGGATTTCATTTTTGGATTAATAGTACATTAGTTGGTTAATTTATGGAATAAATGATTCGTCTTAATTATTTAAGAGGGAAGTTCCTGACAATAGACAACTATCCAGAAAAGTATATCAGGAAGTAACCCAATTCAATAAGATCTTGACTAATCAAATAAGCTCCGTTTTAAAATGATATTTACGAGAAGCGCGGGAAGAGAAATAAACTGTGAGAACCTTTAAAGTTTACGACATAAGGTCGCAATAGTTCTGTTCTAGATAGTAACATTGAGGAAATATCAAGATAGGTGTCAATTCAAACAGAAAATGGCGTAAATAGATCAGCGTTTTTTAACTGATAAGGACCCTTAACAATTATCATTAGTCAACCAGAATTAAAGCGTCAACGGAAGAAATGCGTCATTTGACCCTTTCACCGCCATCGTCTGTTATAATTGTCAAGAAAATTTAATTTACATTGCCACTTTGATATCAGACAAAGTGACAATGTAAATGACATCTTGATTTATGACAGAGTTGAAAATTGGATACTTTTTTCAAGTTTGTCAATTAAAGCGTTGATTCATTTTAACTCAAATAGTACTTTTCAACCACTTCAGTCGTCTATTTTAAAATCCGTGACCCAAACTTTTATAATAGAGATAGAGAAGTAATTAAATATTTTTTCAACTTTAACAGTGTATTTTAGGGTGTAGAAATGGAAATAGGGTTTTGATTTTGAAATTTTAGCTATAAGTGTAATTTAGTAATAAAACTTAAATACAACAAATAAATATAGAAACAAAACAGGAAACAGAAAAATATAAAAAACACTTAAACCGATTATTATTAATGAAGTTTTAATTGAATGAAATCATTTATTCTTCAATTTAAGCATATTACATGCACCTATGAATGTCCAAAAACTACCACCGGTTCATAAAATACACCTCTGCCTCGAAAAAGTGTCATTTTTTCAAAACAATATACATATCTAGTTAGTAGTAGTAGTTTATTTATTTAGTTCTGGTTTTAGCTATAAGTTTCCTTATTGAAAAGTTTTAGTACACTGTAAGTTTGTCTATCTCATTCTCCCACTCTACACTCAATCCCTCAAAGGTTAGCTGGAAGAGATCCCTTATAGGGATAAGTTCGCCTTTGTACTCTAATCTTATGTGACATGTATATTGTTTTAACCTGTTATTGTGTACAATAAAGTGCTTACATACATACATACAGTGTATAAAAAATACCATAAGATCATTGTTGGAGAAAACACGACGCAAACGGAAATTCATGGATAGATTCGCGTGTCTGTCGTCAAAATCAACTTATCCACGAATTTTATTGCTTTTGCCGAGCTTTGCCCTAACGATCGACAAAATGAAATCTGGCGTTCCGGACCGATCTTAAGCCCATTTTGCTTTGTCATCTTAACACAAGTAGAACGAAATTCGCCTGGATTGGTTTATTGGTAATGAAAATTTATTACCAATAAAACGTTTTGTTTACCACTTCATCATCATCATCATCTCAGCCGAAAGACGTCCACTGCTGAACATAGGCCTCCCCCAAGGCTCGCCATTTAGACCGGTCCTGTGCCGTTCGTTTCCACCGGATTCCCGCGACCTTCACCAGGTCATCACTCCACCTTGTCGGAGGCCTACCGACAGCTCGTCTTCCGGTGCGTGGACGCCACTCAAGCAATTTCTGGCCCCATCGACCGTCAGTCCTGCGAGCAATGTGCCCTTCCCACTGCACTCTTTACCACTTAGATTTACTTAAGTAGGTTAAGTAGTATCATTGTAATAAGCATATTTTTGGAGAAAGACTACTGTCGAGTTTCTTTCGGCGTTTCTTCTCGGCAGTGGTCTCTTGAGAAACGCTAGTAGTTTGTGACTTGTAAAAGTGCCATTGCGGCCTACTTGCAGAATAAAAATTTTTTTTTGAACCTGACTGTGGCTTTATAGGCCGGGCCCAATAAAGCGATAGGAGTGCGCGGTTGGAGAGTGGCCTGGGGGAAATCCAGGGGAAAACCTCCGGCACGACTACGCGTGTAGTTTGGAACACTGGAATACTCTATAGTTTGCGCTCCAGTGAGATTGGTTGAGCGGTTTCAACCGAATCTGAGGTGTGAGTGGAATCGAGCTACTGGGAGTTTTGTCGCTGGTTCACTAAACCTAGCTTAGCTGAGAAGAGTCCAGCAAGAAACTCAGCTAGGCCCGATTTGGGTCGGACTGACTCTACCCGGTGTGCGGCGGTACCGGGACGAGAATAAAGTTCATTCATTTCATTTGACATTTTCATCTAACTTTGTGAAGTTTTATTAATTTCCTACCTTAATATTTCCTTTTGCGAGATTATAGACGACGTAAAATATCATAATTATAACTTGACTGTTTCGTTTAAGAGTCCTTATCAGTTAAACAACGCTCATTTATGTAGGCCATTTTCTGTTTGAATTGACACGTATCTTGACATTTTCTCGATTTTACTATCTAGAACAGAACGATTGCGACCTTATGACATAAATATTAATGTATTTTTAGGATCATTAAGAAATATCGTTTCAAAGTTTTCAAACATCACTCCAACTCGACCATTTTCAAGCTAAAAACTAGTTTTTCACGCTTAAATTCTACTACACATAATAAAATCAGAAACCGGCTATGTCACTATCTAAAATTTTAATAAAATTATCGTAGCATTTAATTACTTTATTGGTATTATCAATACTTTTGTTATAATTTGAAATCAAAACATTTTAAAACTTATAAGGCCTCTAACAATGTGTTGTTTAAGTAGGCTGAATTAAAAAAGGAAACGTAAGATTCAACTTCGGTTTTTTTTCTAATAGAGATAATTTTAAGCAATCATGTTTAAGCTCATAAGTCCTATATATATAAAACTAAATCCTTATTGTTTCCACGACTGCTCAGAATGGCGTTTCGAAGAACACGATAATTATGTTTGCTTGCGCGCCCTTAAGAGCGCTTTAATAAAATGCAACAGGTCCACTAGCGCCACTCGATAATTGTAATTATATAAATTTAATGATATATAACTAAAAAAGGGGGCCGCTACGTACTGTAGTTTGTATTTAAGTACTTTTTGAATCTATCAAACTATTTTTTACGTTGCTAGATTGATCTCTCTATGAGCTCAAAATTAAAACGGCCGTTTTAACTTTGGACGCATAGATTGACGAATCCAGCAACGTAATAACTAGTTTGATGGATTCAAATAGTTCTTAAATACAAACTACAGTACGTAGCGGCCCCCTTTTTTAGTTATATATTATTAAATTTAAATAATTACAATTATTTACGAGTGGCGCTAGTGGACCTGTTACATTTTATTAAAGCGCTCTTAAAGAGACACCAGGTGGACATACTCAAGCAATTAATTGTAAACTCAATCCCAATCACGCTCCAAATTGGAAGTCGTTCTTTTATTTGTACTTGGGAAATTCAGTTTGTATTTGATTTATATATGGAGCAAGTCTGCAAAGTTTTTTTTTATTTACATCGTACCTTAATGTTTTTTCTTTATCTTACCTTAACCTATACACCTTTGTGTTTCAATATGTAGCAAGTAATGTTTACTTGAACATAAAAAAATACCACATACATAAAATTATTTTAGAAAACCCAGAGTATTTTCAAACTAGCTATCCAACAACACCCCACACAATGGGGTTGGTAAACTATAAAAAGAACCAAAAATAGGCAAGAAATTATGCTATCATAATTTTGTATATATATTAGGGATTAGCATAAGCAATAAAAGCATTGTTAGATAAGAGAATAACATAAGGAATATTGTAACGAAATTACCATGTAAAAATGTAAACGGAACACGAAATAAAATATCCTCCTGAAACTCACCATACAAATAAAAATACAATCGAATTTGAACCTAACAGTTCCGATTACAAATTTGAATTTTATTTTATGTCAAATCAATCAAACCAAAACAAATGCAACTCTATCACTTCAAAATTTAACTTATTTTCCGTTGACCATATTTTTTCCTTTATACATATAGGACGCGGGGTCTTAGGAGGATATTATGTCCTGACTTTATTACCCACGCGAAATTGGAAAAGATATGAAATTAAAGTATTACTTAAAATATATATAGATAGATAGTTGGGAGTCCCGCCCGTGAAAATAGAGTGAAAAATGACGAGTGGGATAAATATACGAATGAAAGTGAGAGAGATAAAGGCGCGAGAACTGGTTTGAATGTCGAAAAGGGACTACAGACTCCAATAACGTTGAAGGATACATTGAAAAAAAGGGGTTTGCAAGGAAAAAACTGCATCCACACGTTACGCACATACCTGGGTCATTCTACTTTTTCATGACCAGTTTTCTATTACAAAAAAAATCTATGATATGTATTAAATTAATGTACAAAAATAGGATTCGAAATAGTACCTGAATCTAATAAAATTAATGTGTAGGTAAATACTTAAATATTAACATATTGCTGTAAAAGGTGGGTAACACAGTGGTAAAAACCATTTTTTCATACAAATGATGGGACATCCAAGGACCACTGAGTTACTCGATTTATGGATATTGGCTGTGGTTGGTTAATTACCAAAACTATCGGAAGTGATACAGTAATTAAACCTCTTTCTAAATAACAGTATAAAATATGAAGTGTGGGCCAAGAATTCCAAAATCTGCGTTTTTAAAAAAAAGTGTCTGAATATTATGTACATGAAAAAGTAGAATGGCCCACATTCCCTTATATTAAAATAAACGCCCTAGGTAGGTAAATAAGGTCGTAAAAATCGTCGTCGTCGCAATCCGTTGAAAAGTTTTGCATTATTGACTAGCTCCAATTTCAAAGTTTAAAATCATTACATTCCCAGCGGTAGAACTCCAGTAGGTATGGATTTAAAAGTAAAAACTTCATAAATTTATGTTAGTCCATGACGAGAAACTTCACGAACTATTTTCGAAGGAAAAGCGATTACTTCCTTACCAATATCGAAGAAAACATTTTGGGATTTGTTTACTTACTTTTAGCTTTTAGACGACCGGTTTAGCCTAGTGGGTAGTGCACCTGCCTGTTAACCTGACGGTCCTGGGTTCGAATCCCGGTCAGGGCAAATATTTGTGTGATGAGCATGAATATTTGTTTCTGAGTCTTGGATGTTTTCTATGTATTTAAGTACTTATATCTATTAAATATATCGTCGTCTAGTACCCATAACACAAGCCTTCTTGAGCTTACTGTGGGGCTAGTTCGATTTGTGTAAGATTGTCCTGTAATATTTATTTATTTGTTTATTTTATTTATTAGTTTCTGTTTTGCGATTGACACTTACTTTCCCACAATGTGGGTATATTGTTAATAGACATAAATTGAATTGAATTGATTACCTTTGAAAATGCTCCGTACAAATAAGCAAGCGGCACTCTCAATCGAAACGTAAGATCCAGTATACATAATACACTGACGGAAAACCTTTCCGTTTTTGGGCGCAACCGTAACTGTTTTTCGAAGCAGCCGCACGGAAAAAGAAATAAGGCTTGTAATAGCCAATAATGTTTATTTTCGGAGAGGATCAAAGTCTAGGGAAAAGGGATTCTTTAGTAAGGTGCCGAATGAAAGCTTCTTTTTTGAATGAAAGAAAAACTGCCATTTATTAAGTACCTTCCACAGAATAATTAGCAGCACTTACATTACAGAATGAGGTAACGTGTGGTATGCCATTAAATAAATAAATAAATAAAATTGTTATTTATTTATTTTACATTACAGAATGATTTTGTAAATTCATAGATGTAACTGCAACATTTGACATCTGTCAGCTGTCAAGTTGATGTTTTTTTTCGCGGCAGACCAAGGTATCCCTCCAAACGCGTGGTATGTCATTGCTCGAGTGTAAAACCTACATACTGTAATCGCCTACTTAGTATTAATTACCTATTAATGTTATTGTTGTGAGCGATGCGGTGTGATACATTCGCGTCACGCATAAACCTTAAGCAGGTTTCTGTGCGCGACTACTAAATATGTTTTGTGATTTTTTCTCTTTTAATATGAATAAATAAAAAAAAAGTTAAGATTCAAAAAATATTTCTCAAAAACGATACTTCGGGTCATTCTACATTTTCATGGCCAGTTTTCTATTACTAAAAAAAATCTATGATATGTATTTAATTAGTTAACAAAAATAGGATTTCGACATAGTACCTGAACCTAATTAAAGGAATGTATAGGTAAAAATACTTAAATATTAACTTATTGCTGTAAAAGGCGGGTAACACAGAAAAACCATTTTTTCATACAAATGGTGAGACTTCCAAGGACCACTGAGTTACTCGATTTACGAATATTAGCTGTGGTTCGTTAATTACCACTATCGGAAGTGATACTGCAATTAAATCTCTTTCTATATAACAATACAAAAATATGAAGTGAGGGCCAAGTATTCCAAAATCTGCATTAAAAAAAGGGACTGAAAATTATTCAGTAAAATGGCCCACTTCATAAAAAAACAGCCAACAGTTTTGAGGACTATAATAAAAATAAGTCTACTATTATTGCAGTCTTAAAGATTAGATAAGAGGCATACAATGTAATTTATATGTATATTTAAATATATGCTTTTTATATCCAACGCTATAAAACGAAATAAACAATTGAAGCATAGTTAAAGACCCAATGGAGAGGAAAATAGCCTTATTTAACGCTATTCTTGCGTGCACGTGTAACTCATTAGAAGTTACCTTAATTAAATTTTCTCAAAGACGCCCGGAAAGGGTCGTATTTGGTTTGAAAAACAAACACGGGAAGTGCCTAGTTTTTATCAGCCTAAATTTAAAAACTTAAAATTCGCCCCTGTCTAGGCGTTACCAAAACCCATTTTTTTCCGCTGCGTGTTTTTTTTTAATTATCTGAGAGTTTCACAGTATTTCAGTCAGACTTGAGAAATTTTACGTTCAGCCAAGCAACCCGCTCGTTTATCATCACAGTGCGTATGTGTGTCATTTTTTAATTTTACTTTTTAAAATGTCTCGTTCAGCCAAGCAACCCGCTCGTTTATCATCACAGTGCGTATGTGTGTAATTTTTTAATTTTACTTTTTAAAATGTCTATGGTTACAAAAATACAATTTATAAGTAATAAGTTGGCGCCAATTACAGTTTATTAGTGCGTAGATTTGTTGTAATTTTGCGTTTTAATTTCGAAAATGAGTTCGAGTGATGAGAGTAGCTTAGATATTGATTGCACTCCGCCTAATCTGAAGGCGGAAGCGAACGCAGCAATACAAAACTTACTGCCCGCTAAGTCAAGAGAAAAATATAATCGAGTTTACGAGCAATTTATTCAATGGAAGACAAACAAAAATGCAAACATATTCTTGTCGTATTTTAGCGAGCGGTCAAAAACAAAGAAGCCGTCTACATTGTGGGCTATGTATTCGATGCTCAAATGCACACATTAAAATATTTTCATTTTTAATTAATTAATTTGCACTATTTCCTCACAATGTTTGAGAAAAGCACTATATATACCTCTTCGGAAACCGGGATTCCCGGGATTTCCGGAATCCCTTACTTTCCGTGCCTCGGCAATAATGTAATATTAAATACAAATTCAGACGAGTCATTGTTTCGCTCAGACTAATTACTTACATTACGTTGGCCCTTAATTAATTGACAGCAAAACTTCACACTCAATAACTTGATTAGGTTCCCGCTTTCGAAACTCCAAAACGTGAGACTACTTAGTGAGTGATGTAAACGAATCTGAGGCTCGGTTTTATAAAGATCCGTCAGGCCCTTCTGAAAGGCCGGCAACGCACTTGCGACTCCTCTGGTGTTGCAGGTGTTTATGGGCGACGGTAATGGGGGCTATCGTTTTTGTGCTCACCAGTTGGCGCCACTGTCGAGTAAGGTCCAGCTGTCAATTTTTTTTATTGGTTATTATGGGCATGAGAACGAAGTTTACGTTTAAATCATATTTAATACCTTAAAACCGTGCTGTAAAAATATCCAACATCCCGCATTGTAGCTTAGTCCCGTTTTGTTAGGAAATAAAGGAGGAAATAAGTTTCCGAAAGACAAAACTGTCTCAAAGTACTGACAGTCACTGACCCGTAACTCATATTTGCCATAATGAAGCTCAGGTATTGAAAAACAGGCACCATATATTTCCAATTAGATATTAATCCGCGTACCGCAACCATAAAGAGTGACATTTGACATTTCGGGGACCCCACGCTACACTAGCGCCTATAGCGGCGAATTCATACGCGATAGCCCCCATTGCTTACCATCAAAAAAAAAACTGAGTTACTGAAATTTGATCTGACATTTGGTCTAACTGAGACTGGAGACGCCATTGATATACAATACAATACAATACAAATACTCTTTATTGCACACCTTAATCAAAGGATACAGTACAGTACAAAAAACACAATGAGAAGAGGCAAACAACAGATATACTTACCCCTCTGCCAAGGTATAATACTGTTTGCTCTATTCTCCTTTTATAACTCATCCTACTCAAAAATTACATTACTGAACAACACAATCAAGTTAAAATCATGGTATCACCTGATCGAAAGTCCATAGAACTTACACAGAGTTTGGACATAGCAGATCGTTTTTGACGTTATATATGCCGAGTGCCAAAACGTGGCCATCTCTTTCTATCGCACGCACTTCTACTCGCTACAGTAGCTATATCACTTTCTATCGCATGAACGCACCCGACGGGTGCCGGCCACATGTATGTAGCCGCGCGATTACGCAATCACGGAGTGGGCCGCCCAGCGCCCCTGTGCCTTTACCATGAGTTTGCATGACCGTACTCGCTAGCTGCGTAAACTTAGTTCTATTGTGTAACCGCCAGAGGCGCTACTAGCGACTAATTGCTAACGACTACGGTCATGTAAACTCATGGTAAAGTCACAGGGGCGGCCCACTCCGTGATTGCGTCGCGCGACTACAAATACATGTAGCCGGCACCCGTCGGGTGCCCGTTAATGCGATAGAAAGTGATATAGCGACTGTAGCGAGTAGAAGTGCGTGCGATAGAAAGAGATGGCCACGTTTAGGCACGTTTGGCATACCTAAACGGGGGCGCTACCGCGAACAGCAAACGAAGTTTTCCCTCTCTGTCCCACTTATGTACGAACGTGCAAGTGCGACAGAGAGCGAAAACTTCGTTTGCTGTTCGCGGTAGCGCCCCGGGGCATTTGTTAATGGTGGGCCTTGTGTACGTAATACTTTTACTTACTATGTGGTTATATAGATATTTTGCTATTGACGATCCTATAAAATGGCACGTCAATTCCCACCGGCGGGGACGTCCACCGCGCGATCGCGACAACACTGACACATATACAATAGAATCCGCTTACAACGGCTTCGCTTATAACATTTGACCGCTTTTAATGACTTCGAAATCATCACAAATTAGAATTTAGAACAAATTTCATACCAAACATTTTCAAAGTAAATCAGTCCGTTTTGTGCGACGTCCTGTTAGTGCGACGTAATATCACCGGTCCCTTGACTGTCGCTTTATCCGGATTCCACTGTAGTCCCTATTCGTCCCGGTACCGCCGCACAATAGATAGAGTCAGTCCGACCCAGGTCGGGACTAGCTCAGTTTCTTGCTGGACTCTTCTCAGCTAGACTAGATTTAGTGAACCAGCGACAAAACTCCCAGTAGCTCGATTCCACTCACACCTCAGATTCGGTTGAAACCGCTCAACCAATCTCACTGGAACGCAAACTCTTAGAGTATTCCAGTGTTCAAAACTACCCGCGTGGTCGTGTTGGAGGTTTTCCTTGCATTTTCTCCAGGCTACTCTCCAACCGCGCACTCCTATCGCTTTATTGGGCCCAGCCTATAAAGCCACAGGTTAAAATAAAAAGGCAAGTCAACTTACTGAAGGCAAGCGATATGAGCCAGATGATGAGGATGGCGATCTTGACTTGTCGCGACTTGGTTAACTGGACATGGAAGTTGAAGGGCTCCGCAGTAGCTTTGTAGCGCCCCAGAGCGATGTATGTCAGCGTTAGCACTGACACCGTCACGGACACCGACTGACAACAAAAGGAATTAAGTTAAACAAAAGTTAAAGAAACTCGACACAACAAGACTAGAGTTTGGCTAATGAAAGCTTAGACTGAGATTTATTTATAATTTTTTAACTGGCAACTAAATATATACGTCAAATGTGTTTGCCGTGTCAATGGAGACCAACATTGCAAATCGTAAGGTACATTATTTCGCTTGAATTGCTACTTCTATAACGGACTCGGAATATTTAAATATTGAACATAAATCTTCTTTTTGGTAATGTTATCGCATAGTATGTACTGAACTATGCAGTGAGAACATTGTTGCCCAAGTGTCATTATTGTTTTATCACAAGGGTGTAACAAAAGTAGTGAGGATCCGTTTAAGGGCATATTCGGTATCGTGTTCTGATTAGGAAAAAGCGCCACAGCGCCAGACGGCAACCCAGTACATCGGTTAGTAGTGTGTGTAACACGACCTTGGACATTAGCCTATCGACGGTATGCGGACGTAAGTGTGTGTGTCGTTGTGGAGAACGTGGACTGTAAATTGAAAAGACCTTGGGTTCAATTTCACATGGCCGCCAACGATGTAAACGTGTAAATGTAGAAGTTGTAGAAGAAGTGCCGTGAACCGTTCGTAGAACTTCCCGGAGACTGCCTGTTGCCGGCAGTCTGGGGGTAACCGATGTCGGGCCCTTGGCCCATGATCGGGGTCGATCACCGCGGGTCGTTAAGACGGCCCGGTCGTGGGGTGAGTGGTGGTTGTACGGTGGGCGTGGGCGAGCGCGGCTATGCTCGAGGTCCTGCTAGCCGTTGGGCTGCGGTCAACTCGGCGGCACGGCGCTCGTTCGCTCCTTGTTAGTGTGGCGCCGGTGGGGGGGCGAGTAGCTCTCTGGCGTAGGGCCTGCCTTCTGGGGGGCGAGCATGTAGTGGCGCGATGTTTTGGAGGTGGGCATGGTCCGACGCATCAGCTCTCGCAAACAGAGCCCGTGCGAGGCGAGTGATGAACTCGTCCAGCGTCTCCATCTGGAGATCGCGGTGCAGTGCGGCGTTGGCTCTATGGCTTATACGCCCGAGCGAGCGGCCCGCAACAGAGGCTAGTTGAGACGCGGTGCATATTCCGGGGCTCAACTACTCTCGGTGTGGGTGAACAGTATTGTGTATTTTTGTGTATCGTTAACGCCATCCCTTTATTGAGTAATTAACATAGCGATACAATAATAATAATACAAAGAAAAATTAAATAAAAATTTCCGACTTGGTAAAATGTGATTACTACTTATCCTAATACATTTAAACTTAATCTAGGCTATCTGCGATAGTCGTCGACAGTGAAAAGGGCCGTGCCACGATCCGGATTGTCAGACCTTTTCTTGGACCATGGTATCGATATTATTTAACGCCTTACTAGACTTAATGATCCTTCGCTGAAATTTATCGGGTACTTCTAGGTGCTTGCCGATACATCGACAATCGAAATCAGTAGTGTTTCTCTCTTCTAATTTAAATCCGCATTACACATCGAAGCAATTAATGAAATCAAGCATTGATATTAGAGCTTCATGACTAATTAGAAAAAAAAAATTGTGGACAATCTTACACAAATCGACCTAGTCCCAAACTAAGCAAAGCTTGTACTATGGGTACTAGGCGACGATATATATACTTATATAGATAAATATATACTTAAATACATAGAAAACATCCAAGACTCAGAAACAAATATTCGTGTTCATCACACAATTAAATGCTCTGACCGGGATTCGAACCCGGGACCTCCAGCTTCAGAAAGTTGTAATACGCGTTTTAGATCCTCCTCCTCCGGTTGTGAAATGAGCTGATGAGGTTTTCCCGATGGACCACAGTATGGGGTTCTTCAAGAAAGGAGTGTATACATTTTTAAAGGGTCGGCAACGCGCACGCGACACCCCAGGAGTTGCAAGCGTCAATAGGCTACGGTGACCGCTTATCATCAGGCGGGTAGTACGCTTGTTTGCCACCGACGTGGCATAAAAAAATGAATGTATGTTTTTTCCTATCACTGATGCGAAGTAATTTATGATAATAATTCATCATGAAAACAGCCACGTACTTTTCAAATCTATATTGTAGTGACTAGATATTTCCATAATTTGATGGATATCGATCAAATGAATTAATTTATAACCAAATTGAATTACGTGTTAAAAAAATAAATATTTCAATAAATTTCCTTAATTCCAATATCAAACCTTCATCGCGGAATTTGGAAATACAGTGCCTTTACCATGAGTTTACATGACCGTATTCGCTAGCGACTGCGTAAAAAATTGTATGGGCAAAAGTACAGCGCCTCTGGTGGTTACGCAATAGAACTAAGAATCGGCATACTAAATCAGTTTACACCTGTAAGTAGTCGCTAGCGAGTGCGGTCATGCAAACTCATGGTAAAGGCACAGTACCGATTTCTGAACGATACAAAATTGACGTAAAATATAAATCGTGTGACACAAGATCGTACTCTAGACTCGTATCTAATAATGAAATATATGGGAAGATTAAAAGGCAATAAAATCGATTTAAATAATCATTTACCATTCATTAATAATCGCTAATTGATCGAGTGAAACGAAGGTCTCTGCTTCAGCTTCAACAGAAATGCTTTCGTATGTCCGGATTCCGGATTTCCGTTTGTTCTCGTCTACAGATCGCAATTTTCAACCAATTCTCGTGAAATGTTTTAATCGAGACGGTTTTTGGAAATTGCCAAAAACAATTTTTTATCAATGATTTTGTAAGTTTCTGCGGGCGAATAACGGGCTGTTCTCCTCTACAGGTCGCATTTCTCAACCGATTCTCGTGAAATTCATTTTGTGAGCAGGTTGGATAAATATACAGTTTTTTTTTTGTGAATAATTTTTTGGAAATCAAAAAATATATATATTTGTTCAACGATTTGTTCTCCTCTACAGGTCGCATTTCGCAAACGATTCTCTTGAAATTTTGTGAGCAGATTGGATAAATATACATATTTGTTTTGTCGAATGAGTTTTTGGAAATTAAAAAAAAATATATTTGTTCTACGGTTTGTTCTCCTCTACAGGTCGCATTTCGCAAACGATTCTCTTGAAATTTTGTGAGCAGGTCCGGTAATTATATAGAATTTTTATGTCGTCAAAAACAATTTTTTTTCAAAGATTTTGTGAGTTTCTACTTCCGAATTTCGGTTTGTTGTCCTCTACAGGTCTCATTTTTAAACCGCTTCTCTTGAAATGTTGTTAGCAGGTTCGATATTCTTCATAATTGATGTTTTTTATAATGTCAGATTTTGGAAATGATAAAAAAAATATAAGATTTCAAGCTCACATGGTCATTTACATTAGAATTACGATTTGAAACGGGATATTTACCATGTATATTTGTATTTTGTGAGTTCCCGATATTTCGGCACTGTTGCAAGCGCCATTATCAAGGATTAACTGACGTGCTGCGAGTTTTAGTTGTGGTCTACCCACACACCATAGCGATCTACCCTCTTCCTGGTTCGCTTTTTTCGCAGTGTCACCGTCACTACCACCGTCCGCCTTATCACTTGAAACTCGATTACGGTCACGACACACCACACTCACAGTATCAATACGCGAGTTCTTTCC
Organism: Epiblema foenella; assembly: GCA_963556455.1. Taxonomy (NCBI): domain Eukaryota; kingdom Metazoa; phylum Arthropoda; class Insecta; order Lepidoptera; family Tortricidae; genus Epiblema; species Epiblema foenella. The sequence continues at coordinate 2,677,620 of OY747118.1, forward strand.
GGAAACAGTCTAAAATAGTAGTCTTTAATGATAAAAAAACTCACGAGGTCTACAGCTCACAGAGCCACTAGTTATAACAATCGATTTATGTTCAAAGACCGAGGCTTCTAGTTTGGCTAGTGCTTGTGAGCGCCATTTTAGCCTTGTCAACTAGTCTTACCCTCATCAATACAAACGCCAATTCCATGGTCTAAGAAAACAATGTCCGACAATCCGTATCGTGACACCACATGTGTCAATGTCGACGGCACACACACACTTACACACACTTACGTCGGCATACGATCGATAGACTGATGCCGGCTGATTACATAATGTGTACTATATACTAACCACGGACCAATACCTAAGACGGACTGAGTTTCATTTAACAGCCAATCAAAATTGAACCATATTCCCGAGTAATACAGTTCTAATATAGGAGACAAGAAAAACGGTCCGAGCGAGAGCAACCACTCGGAGCATGGTGTCCCACTCGCACAAGTTGCCAATGTACTGAAAATAATTACTTGCTTACACTAGCACTACATGTTTATAAGGAATAAGTTACATTTGACCTCATTTATAATTGTATAAGATATCAAGATTATGTCCTGACTAAAACTTGGTACGTATTGCATTAAATATAGTAGTATTTTTTTAATATTGAATGGTATCCCTAACATTCATAAGGTGTCAAGTTTCAAATTTAAAAATGTGCGGCTGATATAGTTAAAAATGGTAAAATCATATTGCATAAAGGGTTATAATTGGACGTAGTTAAAGGAAAAAGATCCAATCCACAAAAAGTTGAGCAAAAGTTATGGTGATTTAAAGTTTGAACCGTGATTCCTCAAAACTGATACTTTTTTAGACTATATGTTTGGATGAAAATTTAGTTGAGTCGTGTATTATACATTCTTACACACATAACTCAGTTAAATGATATATGTTTCAAAATATTTGACCTAAAGTGGGGTTGGATCCTTTTTGCGAAAATACACTTTTCATAGACCCATCCTTTTATTTATTTATCTCAAAAATATAACTTACAGTAGGCATATGATCTTACCTCGCCAAACTGTATATGCAGTTTGTTGGCGAGTGTTGCGCTCTCTCACAGGTTTGGAACTTACACCTACTTCTTTCCTATAAACTAAATCATGCAATGCTAATGACAGACTAACAAATCTAACAATAACAATAACTACCTAAGATACGTAGTGTGTGCACCAACGACGCTACGCCGTACCGGTCAGCCTCTTGTTCAATTAAGTAATAAGAATTCACGTAATAAAATTGGCATAATTATTGTGGAATATCATTATATAGGCAAGGAACAATCGGTTTTATTTACGATAAAACGACCAGTGTCAAACTAAGCAAAGGTTGGTCACTCTACTTAGAACGAGATGCATCGCACTGATTTGACTTCTCTGTCGGTCACACTTTCTCGGCGCAGTACTCAATCCGTCTTAGGTATAGATGTAGAGGGATTGATAGAATTTAAAAAAAGTGTATTTGCATTTCTAGTTAAAAAAGCTTACTATTCACTAAGGGAATACTTGACAGATGAAGAATTGTAACTGTTTAAGCATGCTCCATCTTGACTCAAAATATTTGTATGCCTTATGGCAAAATATAGAGAGACAGTAATATTAATAATTCTAAGACCTCTATACCTATGTTTACAAATAAATGTTTTTGACTTTTTTTGACTTTTTTGTCCTCTTCAATAAAACAACTTCTTCCAATAAGATGCCCTTTTATTTTAACCCACAACCAAGTTTCACAATTTTATTAAACTAATTTATTGTAAGCGATTCTCTTAAAAACAGTTGTAGCCAATCCATCCTCCCAGTCAATCCCATTCCCTCATTCGTTCTCACTCTTCCATTCCTACATAGATCCGTGATACTAACCGATGGACCGAATTGTCATACCTGACGCAGTATTGTATCATTGGCAATTCATAATTGTTAAAAAGGAACTGGTAAATGTTCGATAGTAAGGTTGATTGAAGTAAGATTGTACACATATTGTTATAGGTGTTTATGAATATGACATAAGATTGAGGGTCGGTTGCAGCAACATACGATCACAGGCCGGTCATCGTCAAATATAGTGCCGGCAGCTGTCATCCCAAAGAAACTTGTCAAACTTTCCATACAATCAGATTTTGACAAACACATGCGATTACAGACGGTTTGGTGCAACCCACCCTGAAAGTTCCAAGTATTAGGTCAGTTGAGCATGGGGACGTTTATCCAATTTGTTACTTGTTCAAAAAACAGTCAGCTGCAAAGAAACCTGACACCCTGAATACAAACTTCTATGCAGAGGTGGTCACGTTTCTTGCCCGTACATGCCTCAAGTACCTCTTACCTGGAAATACACCTGCGTCTTTTACCCCTGAATACAAAATTCTATGCAGGGGTGGTACCGTTTCTTGCCCATACATGCCTCAAGTACCTCTTACCTGGAAATACACCAGCGTCTTGCACCCCTGAATACAAACTTCTATGCAGGGGTGGTCATATAAGATTTCAAGCTTACATGGTCATTTACATTAGAATTACGATTTGAAACGGGATATTTACCATGTATATTTGTATTTTTGAGTTCCCGATATTTCGGCACTGTTACAAGCGCCATTATCAAGGATTAACTCAAGGATTGGGAGGATTGAGTTAATCCTTGATATTGGCGCTTGCAACAGTGCCGAAATATCGGGAACTCAAAAATACAAATATACATGATAAATATCCCGTTTCAAATCGTAATTCTAAGGGGTGGTCATGTTTCTTGCCCATACATGCCTCTTACCTGGAAATACACCAGGGTCTTGCACAAAATCTCTCCCAGGAACCACGTCTCCGTCACGTCCCAAACAACGCTCGGCGGTAAGCACAGCAGAATCACCAGAAAATCCGCGACAGCCAGGTTCAACAGACAACAGTAAGTCACTGACGATCTCATTGATGGATTCCTGAATACGGCTATGCACACTAGAGCGTTTCCCACTAGACCTATCACAAACACCAATGAATGTGTAGCAATCAATGCCCATTCGTGTGGAGACGGGAATATATAGTTGTCTAACATTTCTATATATGCTTCTCTCGTTAAGTTGCAGTGAACTGGAGCTCCTACGCAGGTATTATTATTATTATCCTCATTGGCATTAACAATACTTTTATTGTTTGCATTTGTTACATGGGGTATATCGATATTTTTTATGTCATTGGTAATAGTGGTGGTATCCACTGTTTTAGAATTAATAGAATGTGGAATGAAAATTAAAGTCATGACTAGACTGTTGAATATTCGAAATATGAACATGGTGAGATCTTTTTTTTGGTTCGATATTTGTGGCTGGTTTCAGTGTTTACCTGTAACAATAAAAGGGCGAAATTAATATCACAGAATTTATAAGCGAGTGAAGTGAATGATTTCAGTTTGGGCAAAAATGCTTTCGTATGTCTATATTTCCAGATATACATCCGACTCTTTTCCTCTACAGGTCACATTTTTCAACCGATTCTCGTGAAATTTTGTGGACAGATTCGATAATTAATTTTTTTTTGGTCGAGTAAATTTTTGGAAATTTATTAAAAATAGAGAAGCCATGGGGGCTCAAAACGTAATAACTGTAATAATATGCTAACATTTTTTAAACCAGACGACGGATTAAAAAATGCTGCCCGGCGAAAAAAATTAAACAATAGCATTTTTTTGTTATGATCCCAGGAATCCCAGGGACCGGTAGACGACTGACTGACGGTGACTGTTCATTAGTAGATGACATACTTCGGTTTTCTATTGAACAAAACACCGAATCACGCTATCTCGCTCTACCGCGTAGCACTCGCTCTTGATATTACACGTGCGCACTTTGAGCAACGAAATTTAATTTCTTTTATAAATTCACCAGTACAATGGATCAAACGGACCACAAAGTGGCATCCAAATCGAAACCAGCATTTTACACACGAATAATCATCATTAGAATTCTTCAGAAGTCGGTGAATATTAGAAAATATTTAATACTAGCTTTTGCCCGCGACTTCGTTCGCGTGAACTTCTACTGACTATTCCGTCCCCTTGGTAGATAAATGCCGGTTAGTTTATAAACTACTTAACTTTGAGTGACTCACTCAAAATTTACTCCAACGTTTTTACGTCTCAAAGTTACAACCTTACAAAATTTCTAATTTATATAAATATATTACCAAGTGAAATGGGACCTCTTGTCCATGAAAGGCAACACGTGTCTTGAAGTAGGATGTAATAGACGGATAATGAGACAAATGGGTATGATTCATCAATACCTTATATATATATGTATGTATGTATGTTGGTAATAGGCACTGGCTAAGTAAGTCAGACGTTAAATTCACATTTCAATCGACTCGATCCCATATAGCATTTATGCGTATGAATTATTTTTTAAGATCTCTTATACTATGTAACAAAACACTAATATCTGCAAAGAAACTACCTTATCACATCCATGTAGCATAGTCGTGTCATGGTTCGATGTTGCGTACGTCTACACATCGTTCTTGTTCGATGACGTTACCAAATTCCTTACTTTCCGAGCCTTAGTACTGACATGCTCGATGTAGCGAGTACAGGGGAAGAAATATTATGCTTGAATCGAACAAAAACTTTTATGTTTCTCGAAATACAAAGTGTTAGCAGTCCTACATTATAACCCAAGATTTTTAATGTCCTACAACAATATGACACGCTCTACTTGCAGTGAAAACCTCTACTCATTATCCCTCTGTATGACAATTAATTGAATACTTGTAGTTTACTAAGACAAACATGTTTACAAAAATTTCAAGCACCCTCTCAAAATATCTGTAAGAAATTCTCCCTTTATCGTAGGTATTTTTGTAGTGAAAGTTCTACCTCCAAAACGTACAATCGAACCTGTGACATACTGACCTGACATACTCGTACGAAGCCAATCGCTTTAACTGAGCTGTCTATAAAATTAGTAATCACACTCGGTTGCCTTGGTAAGGACTTGTCCTTCAACCAGTTCTCTCTTACTAAGCCTGGGGAGGCGTACGCAGAGTATAGTGAGAGTACTAGCAAAAAGACCCGCACTTCCTTCACTTCAATTTATAATTTTGTTTGCAGATGTTACTGCTTAAAACATTATATTTTTAAGTATCTACACGCACATTATTGTTTTACAAATATATTTAAACCAAAATTTTAAGCCCGAAGATCCCGATATCTACAATTTCAAGTTAGTTGACTTTAATTTTCTTTTCTAAGAACATTAAAATATGAAATCCCTCCATATCTCCTAATTCCAAAAAAATCGAAGCAAAGCCTGATAAAACCGGCGGACAGCTCTGCTGAAGACCGAATGTAAGTGGACGCTGGAGGACCATAGGACAAAACCTCTTCATATACCTACTCCCTAAGCGTGTCCTCATATTGAAAGGTGTGGACCAAAACATTCGAAACCGTTTCTTTTTGAATTTTGATTTACGAGGGCCAACTATTTTAATAACAATAGTACATTACTTACAACGGGCGGAAAACAAAGAATGTCTCAGATCGCAGGTATTTGACGCCCGAGCCGAAGGCAAGGGCAATAATTATGCGATCTGAGGCTTTCTTAATTACCGCCCGAGGTAAGTACAAAATTTTATGTCACCCCCTGGCCAGGAAGTGGGATTTTCCGCGCGCAGAGCGTGCGGTAATTGCCACTTTAGGGCCAGGTGTGACATAAACAACATTTTTCCCTTATCTCCGAAGTTCATTAACCGAATATTTTGAAAATATCATATTATAATACTCCATATCTCCATATACTTTTTTTTTTAATCAAAAAGCCTCTGCAATCTAATGCGAGTCTCGCCCTTGGCCGGTTTAAGTCATCATCATCATCCTAGCGTTATCCCGGTAGAGTTGCATCCTAAAGGATGCCCGGGGTCCACTACCTAATCCCAAGAGTTGACGTAGGCACTAGTTTTTACTGAAGCGACTGCCATCTGACCTTCCAACTCGAGGGAAAACCAGACCTTATTGGAATTAGGCTTGTCAAGTGAGTGGGCAACTTGACTGTTAGAAGTTCTCGAGCCACCCGAAGGTCTCTAACTTGGCTCAACGACTGCTATCATAGACATCCGCCGGGATCAACGGCTCAACGTGCCTTCCAAAGCACGGGGGCGCTCAGTTAATAACCACTCAAAGCGGTCACCCATCCAATAACTGACCTAGGCCGACGTTGCTTAACCTAGCATACCGCACGCGGTACGCGGGCGCCGCTGGGCCCCGAGCGCTCACATGGCCGGGTTAAATGAGAGAATAAATCGCACAATCTTACATAAATATACACCTAAACCACCCCAAACTACACTAACAACACAACACTTGCAACACTTGTACAGTCGAGGGCATAAATATATATGCATTTTAGGACCTTATTTTAATGGAATAAAAATTATATAAAAGATGTCATTATGACTAGACGTACATACAGATTCCCTGTACCTACCTACCATCCAAACGGCTCATGCTCAACGATCTGGGTATTACATTCACCCATTTACATATAACGCTGTTTGCAAATTCTGTGACCTAAAAACTTGCACTTCAATAAAAGTCAAATCAATATTAAAAAAATGGTTTGCAACTCTATCTTACAATGATACAGAAGACATAATACGCACTTACTCTTGGTCTGTGGTCAGTTAAATCTTTATCAGCTAAGCTACTCGCACTCATTCACGTCACACACGCACACACCACACCCCTACTCACATACATACTCACACATCTTCACACATATTACACACAAACACTTTTACTTAGTTTATTAATTTTCATGTTTTATACTCGTAACTGCTACAAATGGTGCATTCCAAGATACAGGCTCGCCTAGTTTGGACTGCACCAGAAATCCCGTGTAACCTGTTGTATCATTTGTGTTTGAATCAATAAATTTAGTCTTTACATATTGGTGCCCTTGACTGTACTAAGCGAAGGGTTGAGGCTTATCAATCAATAACGGATATTACAAGGATATTAGCTACGACATCAAATGTCACGTCAAACGCTTCCGTAGTTTTTCCTTAAACATTCGGTTTTTAGGGTTCCGAATCCAAAAGGACGATAACAGAACCCTTATACTTTCGCCATGTCTGTCTGTCCGTTCGTATCTCACAGCCGAGTTATTAGAAGAATATAATCACTACAAATATGAAATTTGGTAAGAAGGTGTATTTTTTTTTTAACCTGACTGTGGCTTTATAGGCCGAGCCCAATAAAGCGATAGGAGTGCGCGGTTGGAGAGTAGCCTGGGGACAATCCAGGGGAATACCTTCGACACGACCACGCGTGTGGTTTGGAAAACTGGAATACTCTATTCCAGTAGGTGTATTCTATGAACCGCTACATAAAAGAGATGTAAAATCATAAATAAAATAAAAGTAATGTGAAATCGTAAACAAAATCTTAAATTAGAGGGGGCACTCCATACATATAACCGTGGTGTGAAAAAAAATTCAACGCACATTAGTCGTGTAGGGTATCCATAGATAGGCCTTTAAAACTGATATGGAGGTTTCTATAAAACTTATCCATTTAAGTCAACCATTGATGAGATATTAGCTGTCAATGTCATAAATCATATAAATTGTGTCTTCATCCTCTCTAATTTCCAAACTATGAAGTTTAAAATTTGGAAAAAAATTGAGGTGAGAGTAAGATGGGCTTTGCGATTTTTGAGTTTTTGCTGAAAAACTGTCTTACCCAAACGTAAGTGCCGTGAGTTCCCAATACGACATTTTTAGATTCAATGTATTGGATTAGTGGTTTTAAATGTGGACTAGTAGCTGTTGGTACGGAACCCTTTATCGTGCGTGATCCGACACGCACTTAGCACGCAGGTATGTGAGACATTTTTGTCCCTGAGAACTTCTCAACGCCTTAACCCATTTAGATGTGTAAGGAATCGTTGGAATCCTTAGGTCATCACGAGTAACATAGGATACGAGACGTAGCAAAAAACAATATGGCGGACTATATAGTCCATTTTGTGTGTTCTAAAGAAAAAAAAATCGATCTTATCAAGTCAAAATGAAGTATATGTTAAGCCGATTTCGAAAATAAAATAATAATAAAAAAATTAAAACACGACTGCACTGGATAAAGGACTGCGAACAAGATGGAGTTCCTTAAGTTCCTTATTCTGAAACTAGTTTTTTTAATTACCTGATATATAATATTCATCATCATCATCATCATCATCATCAGCCTGTGCCAGTCCACTGCTGGACATAGGCCTCTCCCATGGCACGCCACTGAGCTCGGTCTTCAGCTCTTCTCCTCCAATCCCTGCCCAACCAGCAAAAACCAGGCTTATAAAAGTCTCAAGACTAAATTTTTTTGCTCTTATATTGATTCTATATCATCGTCTAAGCCCGGATTTGGGCACCAATTATAAGAGTAAATATGCTAATAACGTTCTAATATCAGTCTTATTGAATGCTGTTCGTATTTAAAGTAATGTTGCCCAAAACTAATTTAAGATGACTTAGGCTAATATCGCTTTTACGTAAGTATCTTATAAGCCTACATAGGATTATATAGGTCCAAAGTTAGAATCCTGTAAGTCTAAACTAGCTTATTTCGATTTTGTTTAAATTCACACGGCATTTGAATATTCTGGAGTCGTTAGTGTGACAGCTAGTGCATCATGTGAAAAAAAAGTAACAAACTTGAAGTTCAAACTGTGTTTAGTAATTATTGATATTGAAATATATTAACGTAGAGTTTGTTATCATTGGGTGTTTTTATGTTTTACGGTAAGTAATCGCCTGGGAATAAAACATTTACTGTTAAGTAGACCCTGTTTCTCGCTTCAAACTTGATGCGCCTTATCATTCCTGGTATTTCGTGTTCTCTTTTAGTTATTTTATTTCTTTATTTGTATTGGGAGTGTCGCCATTGCTACAGCTGCATTTTCCCAGCGCACTATTAGACTACTGTAAGAGCGTTTACACTAATATTAGCATTCTGAGTACGAATGGTACGGCCATGTTGAATTAATTTGGGTTCCGTGCATTCAAGTGTCATTTGGGTACCTTCATAAAACCTTCTTCAGAAGTAGTGTTCCAAAAGAATCGAGCCGTTAACTCCAAACTTTAAAGTTCCGAGGTTCTTTTTAGGGCTAGATTGATGTAATTAGGTTTCGAAGAGCTAGTGATTTTAATAAGGTTTAAGTCTTAAAAAAGGCTACAGACTTTTTAAGGCTATAGCCTTTTTAAAGACCTAAGCCTTATTTAAATTCTAAAGTTTGGTAAGTGCAGTGTTTGTTACTTTATGCTGATAATGAAATCATATACTTACCACGAATGTCGGGAATAATAAAATGTATGTTCCTACATATTTGAATTAAATTAAAATAGTTTAATTTCATTTGGTATCAAGTCTTCAATTTCATACACCAAGAAAGGCGTTGAGTCTATTTATTAATAGTAAACTTAATAATATAATTACTTATTTAGTATAAATCGCCATTGTGTTTATCGTAATCTGATAAATGATGATTTCTCTCAATATCGATCTCTTGTATATAAGTAGAACCTGCAGAACCCTCACTAATATTAAAATCACAGTCTCACTTTAGCCAACTAAATCTTGCTCTTACAATTGTGTTCCCAAAATATATTTAAGATCAAAGCATTTTATATTGATCTTGTATTTTGTATTGTAAGTGTGTTGCTCCAATGTCACACTAATATTTTACTAGACAAGTGCTATTGATCTCACTATAGCTTTACTTAAGATCAGAAAAGTACGTACTAACAGTGCTCTTGTGCTATACTGATATTAGCCTGACATTCTTAAAACAATGTCTAGTAAATATATTATAAAATTAAATGAGCTTCGAGAATCGGGCTATAAGAACTGGTTTTCTCAAGTGTGCGAGTCTTCGTAAATGTTATTATATTATATATAAGAACAAGAGGCTTACTTATAATAGCATTATGAAATGCTCTTAAATAGATATATGAGACTAGGTAATAAGACTAAGCGTTCTTGAGTCCGTACTATCTTGTCTAAGACTAATATAAGAGCAAGAGGCTTATAATAGCATTATACAATGCTCTTATATACATATATGAGACCAGGTAATAAGACTAAGTGTTCTTGAATCCGTACTATCTTGTCTAAGACTAATATAAGAGGAAGAGTCTTATAATAGTATTATACATTGCTCTTATATACATATATGAGACTAGGTAATAAGACTGAGCGTTCTTGAGTCCGTACTATCTTGACTAAGACTAATATAAGAGCAAGAGGCTAATAATAGCATTATACAATGCTCTTATATACATATATGAGACTTGGTAATAAGACTGAGCGTTCTTGAGTCCGTACTATCTTGTCTCAGACTAATATAAGAGCAAGAGGCTAATAATAGCATTATACAATGCTCTTATATACATATATGAGACTAGGTAATAAGACTGAGCGTTCTTGAGTCCGTACTAGCTTGTCTAAGACTAATATAAGAGCAAGGGGCTTATAATAGCATTATAAAATGCTCTTATATACATATATGAGACTAGGTAATAAGACAGAGCGTTCTTAAAACCGTACTAGCTTGTCTAAGACTAATATATGAGCGATGACATTTTCTCAAACAAATATTAGAGCGCTATAAGCCTGCCACTCTTATAAAGAGCGCATTCTGGGACTATTTTGCTGGTTGGGTGCCCACTGCCTTTCGAATATCATCGCCCCACCTAGTTACAGGGCGTCCTACACTACGTTTGCCGACACGCGTCTCCACTCAAGAACCAGAACCATATAATATTAATTATGGAAAATAAATGAATAAAATATAAACGAAATACAAAAATCCTAGACACCGTCCCCAAAGTTACTCATTGGCGGAAAAGATCCCAAGATGCTGGCGGCGTTTCCTCGCTGCACAGCAATGCTAAGTCTTTTCCCGAAAAACTCACCAGCTCTGGGATCACAGGAAGTTCGTATCAGTTTCTTCCTCAACACATTCAATAGTTCATGAGCTTCTTTCGCCCAAAGACCCAGAGTTTCTACGGCAAAAGGGACGAAAATATTGTTATCGTCAAGACATTCCTATTATTTTATTTCCCATTTTTTGACTGAGTGAAACGAAGGTCTCTGCTTCAGCTTCGACAAAAATGCTTTCGCATGTCCAGATTCTGGATTTCCGTTTGTTCTCGTCTACAGGTCGCAATTCTCAACCGATTCCCGTGAAATTTCGTGAGCAGGTTCGATAGTTATATAGAATTTTTTTGTCGCGACGGTTTCAGAAAATTTCCAAAAACAATTTTTTTATCAATGATTTTGTAAGTTTCTGCGGGCGAACTTCGGTTTGTTCTCCTCTACAGGTCGCATTTTTCAACCGCTTCGCGTGAAATTTTATTAGCAGGTTCGATATTCATAATTGATTTTTTTTATGATGGTCGAGGGAGGCGATGGCTGAGATACGCGTCATACTCGTGATCGGGTGCTGTTTGTGGAGACCGGTCTGTTCATGCTTGCTAGGACATAGTGACTACGTTAATACTAGTGTCTTTTATAGGGGATTGACGAGAGACATCATCCTGTTGTGGATTCGTTTTTATTATCAGTGACTTGGAGACCATATACATCTCTAACAATATTAAATTAATTTTAATTTTGACGCTCAGAGACCATATACATCTCTGGGATATTATATTAATTTCATTATACTCCTTGTTTAATCTTGAGAACTTATACATCTCTAACTTTACTGATGTTGTAATATTTGTAATAGATAACTTTGCAAGTTTATCTTCACTATGACATTAATTTTGTTATAATTGTAAACTCGAAATTATTATTCCTTCTTGAACTGTAAATTAATATTTTGACATGAAAAAGTGCCCTTGTGGCCTATTTGCAGAATAAATGTTTGATTTTTTTTTATAATGTCAGATTTTAGAGATGATAAAAAAACTCACTCACGAGGTCTACAGCTCAAAGAGCCACTAGTTTTAACATCTGTAACTCATCGCGCCAGCGGACGACCGACATTCTTTTACCAATAAGTAGCCATCAGTCTGTTAGCATTTTGGTCTTAAAGAAACAATAAACCCGACGGGTAAAAACCAGCCAAGGTTAAATGGAGATGTAAAAATAAATCAATATAAATGTGTTTACGCTTATGGCACAAATATTTATCTTCCAATCTCATGATTCAGAACTTTTAAATGCAATCATCAGTAGATAGCCAAAACAGTTTTTTTATTACTACCTACTCGTTTGTGCTCAGAATTTAAATTGTGCACTAAGGGCAGCAAGAAGGTGATTACGATATGCGAGTCTATTAGGTATAGTTTTTGTTTTTCAATACGGTCGATCAACTTAAAGAGAACAATGCTATTGTTCGGGTAACCGAAAAAAATACTTGAATATTTAATTGATTATCGACTCTGAAATGAAATGAAATGAAATCATTTATTCTTCAATTTAGGCATGTTAATGCACTTATGAATGTCAAAAAACTACCTTTATTTTAATATCTCATCCTAGGCATAGGAACGATACTATTTACTAATTGTTCGTGCCATTTGTATAGAATTATTGAAATAAAATGAAATGAAATGAAATCTTTTATTCCTCAATTTAGGCATGTTACATGCACTTATGAATGTCAAAAAACTACCACCGATTCATAAAATAAACCTCTGGCTCGAGAAGAACCGGCGTAAGAAACTCGGCGAGGTGTCATTTTTTCAAAACAATATACAATGTATATAAAATAACAGTATCATAATATTACAGAATTCAAATGCTACAATATAAACATACATACATATTTTTTAATATTAAGGACAAAATATTTGTTGTGTTAGATTACTTGTGCGGGACGCTATCACTGCCAAACATCCCTATCCATGATATAATCATTTATCTTATAATATGCTTTTGAAATAAGTGTCTGTGTCTCTATCTCAAATAAAAGGAAGATCATGAATTTTAATATTTGATGTGAAATTTTCTCGTGTAACGGGTTCGATTCCCGGTTCAACCATAATATTATTTAAATATCTGTGAATGTAGTTTAAATTGTTTTTTAAATTCAAGTAATATCTTCTTTCAGTAAAATGTTCCACCTTCAATATTTAAGATACTTTCCCTCCATGTGGTATAACCGTGGGACGCCCTGTATAGTGTCCCACTGCTGGGGAAAGGCCTCCCCTCTTTTTCGCCACTCGTCTCGGTCGTGTGCCAGCTGCCGCCAATCCATACAAAATGTATCAAGGTCGTCCCGCCATCTCCTTTTCGGTCTGCCTCTGCCTCGGGAGCCATCTTGTGGGACACATTCCTATTAAGGGTCCTTATTAGCTAAAAAACGCTCATCTATTTACGCCATTTTCGGTTTGAATTGACACGTATCTTGATATTTTTTCAATGTTACTATCTAGAACAGGACTATTGCGACCTTATGTCATAAACTTTAAATGTATTTTTTTGATTTTTGATTAAGAATTATCGTTTCAAACATTACTCCAAATCGACCAATTCTAAGCTAAAAACTTGTTTTTTCCGCTTAAATTATACTACACATAATATAGTCAAACAATGGCAATGTTACTATCTAAAACTTTAATAAAATCATCATATCATTTAATCACTATATTGATATTATCAACACTTTTGTCATAATTTGAAATCAAAACATTTTGATACTTATAAGGCCTCTAAAATAAATTAAAACCTTTGGCAAAGTTTTACAATGCTCCATTGAGCATTTTACATCACATTTGCGAGGAAATAAATAAAAATACCTAGTGATATTTTTTTATGTTTTCCTCCCTTCTACAATTTTATGAATTTCCAAAAACTGAATCACCAAAAACATACCTATAATTATCAAACCAGGCCCCGCATTATGGTCGTAGTTACCGCTTGATAAACGACAATAAGGCCGGGTTTTATAAAGATCCGTTAGACCAAATGTCAGATCCAATTTCAGTAACTCAGTACATTTTTTGACATAACAAACCGATATAAGATCTAACGGATCTTTATAAAACCGAGCCTAAGTATCAGTCACTTTCTATCGAGTGGTATCAAACAGTGACAAATGCTTTATATTGTCGTGTATCACACGATAAACGTGACCATAATATACGCCAACTCACGATATTTCACGGGAATCAATTTAGAAATGCGACCCGTAGAGAATAGCCGGTAATATTATATAAGAAAATATTTTTGCCCAAGCTGAAAAGGAACCTTCGCTCCCGCTTCAGATATTATTTCTTTTCAAGCACCACTGATTCTAATAAATTCGTTTTTAGTCATTCGCAGACAGTAAATGCGAATACACCGTAAATTACTTTAAGGCAAGACCCATTTAGAGATCTGACGAAAATACTAAAGTTTGAGCTTCGAGTGTGAAGAAGTAATATAGAATTACATTACTATATACTACAAACTTTAGGGTCCTTATCAGTTAAAAAACGCTCATATATTTACGCCATTTTATGTTTGAATCGTCACGTATCTTGACATTTTCTCAATGCTATATACTATCTAGGACAAGACTATTGCAACTTTATGCCACAAAATTTAAATGATTTTTTTGGATTTTTCATTAAGAAATATCGTTTCAATCATCACTCCAAATCTACCATTTTCAAGCTAAAAACTTGTTTTTTCCGCTTAAATTCCACACAATAAAACCAAAAAATGGCTATGTTACTACCTAAAACTTTAATAGAGTTATAGTAGCCTTTAATAACTTTATTGGTATTATCAATACTTTTGTCATAATTGAAAATCAAAACATTTTAAAAGGCCTCTTAAGAGAAACCCAATAATAAACTACACTAATAACTACTTAACTAATTCTATTAATTATTTAGTGGGATACAAAATTAATTTATGAGAATTACACAATTTTATTAAATAAAGTAAGGAATTGAAACAATTAGTAACAAATTATAGCCCAAATAATTAAATTGTAGCTTTTAATAATACATTATGTTCATATTTATTAATACTTGTTTCATTTTGTCAGTGACGTATCGTTCAGGAATTCATCAATCTGTATAATAATACTTGAATTAATAATTAATTAATAAAAAAGTTTTTGTTTGATTACTTTATCTTTCAAATTCAAATTCAAATCCAAATGGTTTATTGCTTTCATGTGTACATTGTGATCGTAATAAAAAACATATATAGTATCAACATGAACCCTGTGAGGGTATAGCAACGCAACTAAGACTAGGTTGGTACATGCTAAAAACTTAGGCATAATTTTTTATACAAAATAAAATATTTATATATATGTTTATCTGAGTCTTACTTACTTATTCATTTAATAACTCTTTGACGGAGAGTATGCTTTATTGACCAAGTGCCGTTTTAATTGTGTTTTAAATCTATGTTTGTTAGTTTCGTCCTGTAATGTCTTCGGGATCTTTAGTTTCATCAAGGACCATCCTTGGTTTCAATTTTTCATTTCTTCCGTTATTTTCTGGGCTATTAATATGCATCAATAATACAGACCATTTCTGAACATTACTGATATATCAGTGGCAATCTAAAATTATCGGACATAGGTCCATCAGATACGTTCTCGGAGTTCCGGGCGAGAATTTGATACCATTCCCTAAAAGCTTTTCAATCCTGCGATTAGGTTAGGTTATCTTTATTTTTATTTATTTACCAAAAAAGTTAGATACAGTTTTACATTAACATCCGTTCGCCAAACACAACATTTATTGGCGAGTAATGCACTCATGCTCTTAACAAATTAATGTACCTATCCACCTTAAAACCTAAAATAAAATATGTATTTAGAAGGTATCTATTAGCAATTTTTTCAATTTAGTTTTGAAGACATGTTTGCTACTATAATCATGTTCTGGAAAATTAAAATCCTAAATTTAATGATCGAAAAATAGCACAATTTTCACCGTCGGTTTGAGATAAATAATAGATTGTTAACCAAGGGTAGAAAGTCACCCATTTCACCTGAGATATTTTCGTAGTAGTCCATTTTGTTCTACGATTTTGTTATTCACATCATAGGTCGCCAATAGTTCAAGGGTGAACATATATAGTCCCTATTCGTCCCGGTACCGCCGCACACCGGGTAGAGTCAGTCCGACCCAGGTCGGGCCTAGCTGAGTTTCTTGCTGGACTCTTCTCAGCTAGGCTAGGTTTAGTGAACCAGCGACAAAACTCCCAGTAGCTCGATTCCACTCACACCTCAGACTCGGTTGAAACCGCTCAACTCTCACTGGAGCGCAAACTCTTAGAGTATTCCAGTGTTCCAAACCACACGCATGGTCGTGCCGGAGGTTTTCCCCTGGATTTTCCCCAGGCTGCTCTCCAACCGCGCACTCCTATCGCTTTATTGGTGCGGCCTATAAAGCCACAGTCAGGTTCAAAAAAAAATCAAGCGTGAAATAGGTGCTTTCACCCGAGTTAAACACTCTACTTTTTATTTCGACTATGAATAAATAAATATCTTTGGACAATCTTACACAAATCAATCTAGTCCCAAACTAAGCAAAGCTTGTACTATGGGTACCAAGTGACGATATACATACTTATATAGATAAATAGATACTTAAATACATAGAAAACATCCAAGACTCAAGAACAAATATTCGTGTTCATCACACAAATATATGCCCTGACCGGGATTCGAACCCGGGACCTCCAGCTTCGAAGGCAGGGTCACTACCAACTAGGCTAAAGCGGTCGTCGAGAGAAAAATAATAAATGAGAAATAAAAGTGGATTCAGTAATAAATAAAAAAAACATGCGCTGCAGCAACCAGCAGCCGGCGCCGCCGCGCCCCGCGGCCCGTGATAGCGACCGGCGCGCGTCCTCAGCCTAAAGAACTTAAAAAAAATTACTTTCCACCTTAGAGTCAGAAAAGCGACTATCAACCCGGCTATCTACTTATAAAATTATACTTTCCGACCAGGAGAGATGAAATAAATATTTATGGACAATCTTACATAAATCGACCTAGTCTAAAACAAAGTGAACCTTGTACCTACTATGGGTAATAAGCGATGATATTCTTGTATACATAAATCGATACTTTAGATGGGTGACTGTCATCGCTAAAGTTAATTGAGTCATCACACAAATGCCCCGACCGGGATTCGAACACAGTAGCTCCAGCTTCGTAGGCAGGCTCACTACCAACTTGGCTAAAGGTACTTCCCTCCCCAGACATAAATTATTGGAAATGAATCAATAACAAATACCGCTTGCGGGGTATTTATGCCTGACCGAATCATAATTATAGCTCTCACAAAAAACAGCGTAAATCTAAATTGTTTACACTCCATGCCGCAGTAAATTCGGCCCTATTGCGTAAACAACGTTTAAAAACACAACGAAACTTCATTTCTAACTGAAGCAACTATCAACAAGGTTTAAATTGTTTTGGTACTAAATCCTTTTAGGTTGCGAACACAACAGAATGTTTCTAATACAATTAAGGGGTGCCTCGATTCGGTCAGCCTTGCCCCCCGTGAAAGAGACACGCTTATGTCTTTTGCGCACGACGAAACGGGATGCAACACTCTTCGGGAATGCCTTTTTTAAACAAATGTCGTTAAATGTCTGTCTCTGTGCAGTTTTATTAAATATCCTCTTGACAGACTTTAGAAGATGTAAAATACCATCATTTTAACTTAATAATGCCGTTTAATAATGCGTTGTTTTAGTAGGATGAGTAAAAAAAAGGAAAATAAAGACTATCTATCGAGAAAATTTTAAGTAATCATGTTTCGGTATTGTCAGAAACACAGTCATATAGTCAAGAATCATATATCTGAAAATCAATCCTTATTGGTTCCTCGTCTGGGTAGAACAGCGTTTCAAAGAACGCGACATTTCTCGATGCACGGTCTTAATCTTTATTTCCATCGTTAAAGTGATCGTAAAATAAACACATTTCGGAATAATGTTTGGATTTTGAAGAGCAAGGGGCTGGTGTGAGCTGAAAGGGGATTCTAATGATCCCATTAGCATAATAAACAAAATATCATCAATCATAATCAGTTCAACAACAATTGATTCAGGCACAATAACGCACAATCGTTATCTTAAGAGGTCTTATACGTTTTTCAATGTTTTGATTTCAAATTATAACAAAAGCATTTGTTATACCAATAAAGTGGTTAATGGATATGATGGATTTTTTAAAGTTTTAGATAGTGACAAAGCCATTTTGATTTTATTGTGTGTATTAGAATTAAGCGGAAAAACACAGTTAGCTTGAAAATGGTCGATTTGGAGTGATGTTTGAAACGATATTTCTTAATGAGAAATCCAAAAAACGGCCAAGTGCGTGTCGGACCACGCACAATGAAGGGTTCCGTACCAACACCTACTAGTCCACATTTAACATCACTATCCAATACATTGAATCTATAAAAGTATCTAACGAGTTGTTAACAGTTTTTTTGTGTCACTGGTATACACACGTCTACCAACAAACAAAACGAACAATGCATAACAATTTTTTTTTTATCGTATGGCACTTAATTTCGAACCTTGAGCTTTTGTTGCCAGTTTTTTTTGCACCATTTAGCACCACCCTGGACGTGGTGCAACTTCGACCCCCCTTTATCAAGTGAGTGGGCAACTTGACTGTTAGAAGTTCTCAAGCCCGTAGGCCTCCAACTTGGCTTAACGACTGCCATAGACAGCATCCGGGATCAACGGCTTAACGTGCCTTCCAAAGCACGGGAGCGCTCAGTTAGTAACCAGTCAAAGCGGTCACCCATCCAAGAACTGACCGCGGCCCATGTTCCTTAACCTCGCATAACGTACGCTCCAATCCATAATGATAACGTTAGAAAGAAAGAAAGAAAGAAAGAAAGAAATATTTATTTGGTACAAGTTGTTTGCACATTCTAGGATATAGTATATAGTGTAGCGTTAATAACGCTACTGTGTATTTTTTAATTTTAATTTTGATTCCTGCATAGGCTTCCACGCCATCTATACGTCAATAGGCGAACTTTTAGGCTGTGGTTAGAGCGTTTGATTTCCTGCCGTTAGTCGTCGTTCCGAACTGCTTCGTAGTTTTGCTCAGCGCAAGCAGATGGCGCTTTTCTTAATTTTACAAACGATACCAAAACGTGTTTTACCTTCGTCGTTATATTTCAGGGGTTCGAAACTGTCTGGTTCAAAAAAAGCTAGTCAGATTTGAAATTAGATTTCGCGCTTCGTAATTTGAAACTATTCGTTTGACGGATGTGCAAACAAAATTTGGTTCATTCTGCCATTGAGACTCTCCGAGTGAGGACATATTTATCCATCTTCCATTTTTTTCCCTGAAGTGGCAAGAGATTTTATCTGTGTTATTCAATAATAGTGCCGGAAGTGGTTCGAGGGTTTTTAGCATCAGCGGACACTAGTGTCGAAGTGGTCCGGGAGGATTTTATCCTTCTCTTTCCAAAGAGTCAAGCGTTTCCTAAGCGTTTGGGTAAGTGTTTCGTGATATTCGTTTAAATGTGCTTGGTGATCATGTTGTGCCGTGGCATAGGTCTCACCTAGTGTATTGTTTTAGCTCTTCCGTCGGGACGGAAGCCTGACTAACCGGCTGACCTAGACGCGGGTTGCCTGACCGCCATTCGTGAGGCCTAAGCTTTCGTGTTGCCTGAAGCTTTGAATTCTGTGGACTCGTGCACGTCGTGGTCGGAGACGTGCGTAATTCGACGGCAGCCGTCAACCCGAAGCTGCCCCGGACCTTCTGCGGAGTTAAGTGGTGGCGGCATACGGCGACGTAGATAGAAGTAAACCGGGTCGACTCATATTGATGTTGCAAACAAGACGCGGGGTTTTCGTGTAGTTCTAGAAATTGTATGTCGATAAATCCAGTGCCCTTCTTTTATGTACTTTAAACTCTCTACCCAGGGAAACTTGTCGTTGGAAAGCGGTAATTTAACTTATTTTTTTTAACGTGTCTTTCAATTCTCTAAATTCAGAAAGGTATATTCTATCTACCGACGTCATTTTTATTTTCGGAAAACCTATTAGGCCGTATCATACCACCCTATCCATCCCATTCCATCTTCATTCCCGCAACCGTGATTTATTCCGGTATACCCAGAATCAAAAACTTCAATTAACAATTATTTTACCCAACGTTTACAGTTTTCCCAACGATCAATATTTCAATAACTCCCAAAGGGGCATTCATTTCGTATGTGTTAAGATTTTTTATAAATCAGTTTCGGCTGTACTGTTACAAATAAATTTTACGTGATCTTGGAGTGTGTTTTATGTGCTTTATTTTTTAATTACACTACAATTTGGCGCCCGACATAAGGTAAGAACCCTGGTTCGTTTACTTTTTATGTGAAATTTCAACATTGAATTTTTTTTCTTTCAAACTTGGTGAGAGGAAGGTGACCGATTCTCGGTCGCGTTTAATTAACTATTTATTGTGTTTCAGTGTATCCTTGATCGAAGCTCATCCCTTACGTCACCTGGAACGAGTGGAAAACGTAATTCTTCTTAACCCTGTGTACGCCATTGACAGCTTCGCTGCATTGATTTTTTATTGCTTTGTGTTGTGATAATAATTGATTTACGACAAGTTTTGCCTTTAACCTATTGCGTTGTTCTTCTGACCCCAACCTTATACCCTGTGTCACTTATTTAGTAGACTAGTTGACCCTTAGTTATTTCCCGTAGAGTCTAGGGAAAACCAAGGTAAGTGAGCTTTAGCGTGCTTTATTCCTTAGCTAATCTTTTCAGTGCAGGAATAATAGTCAGTTTGGCATTCGACGTTTGTGGGCAGGTGACGACGGTTATACTTGTTTTTTTCGGTACAAGCGTCATCAAGTCGTAACTCGTAATTCTTAACTAGTCGTTATTTAGTTTACGTGACGTAATCGACCTTCGTGTAAATTTTGAATAGGCCGAGCCATATATAGCACTTTTTCGTATCACCTTATAAGAATCAACTTGGCTCAGTGGGAAAGCGTTGGTCAGGCAAACATTTGTTCGTGGTTCGATTCCCGGCAGGAAACATCTTTTTGTTTTTTATTTTAGGATTTTCTGCATTTTTAGTTACGAATTAGTAATTTCAAACTAATTTTAGTAAATACTTTTTTTTTCACAAAAAAAAATAGTTTGTTTATTTTTGGGCTTGTATACCTAATCCAGTTTAGTCTCGTTGGTACTCAGGGAGGTCCGAGCTGGGCTAAGAGTTCCCTTGTCCTCTTTCTATTACTGGTACAGTTCGCATAATAGTTATTTTCAGTGCTGGTCCGTGTCCTCCCACGATTTCGCGATTGTATTTCAATCTCTGTCAAATACACCTAGTGACTCATGTGACCCTTAATTCACTTTTAATCACTTTCAATTGATCCCAATTCATCCTCGTATTGACCTTCGTCAACTTCTTGAAACTGTTGTTGTAATATTCGCAATTTTCTGGTTTTTTGTTTGGATTTTCGTTACCTTGGGGAGTCTTGAGGAGTCTTGAGGAGTCTTGAGGGATCTTTGAATTTCTTTGAGTTTCTTTGAGTTTCTTTGAGTTTCTTTGAGTTTCTTTGAGTTTCTTTGAGTTTCTTTGAGTTTCTTTGAGTTTCTTTGAGTTTCTTTGAGTTTCTTTGAGTTTCTTTGAGTTTCTTTGAGTTTCTTTGAGTTTCTGTGAGACATAGTGAGACTTAGTGAGACTTAGAGAGACTTAGTGAGACTTAGTGAGACTTAGTGAGACTTAGTGAGACTTAGTGAGACTTAGTGAGACTTAGTGAGACTTAGTGAGACTTAGTGAGACTTAGTGAGACTTAGTGAGACTTAGTGAGACTTAGTGAGACTTAGTGAGACTTAGTGAGACTTAGTGAGACTTAGTGAGACTTAGTGAGACTTAGTGAGACTTAGTGAGACTTAGTGAGACTTAGTGAGACTTAGTGAGACTTAGTGAGACTTAGTGAGACTTAGTGAAATTTTGTGAGACTTTGTGAAATTTTGTGAGACTTAGTGAAATTTTGTGAGACTGAGATCCTGATAATTTCTGCGAGTTTCTTAATTTCGTCAAGCTTCGTGTGTCAGTTCTAATCAATTCAGTCGTTTTTTTTTATTTTTTCTGTTAGACTTCCGGTTTTTTTCGTTAGTTGCCTTCGTTATTTTGGTTCCTCAGTACACCATGTCGAGTTTCAGCGACGACGATCCCCTTCGTGAAACACCTCGCATCCCAATGGAGTTGAATGAGCATCCACCCCGTGTGTTAGATCCGCTTGTTGGTGAGGAGGAGGAGTTCTTCGATACCGATCCGCGGTACCGGGGCTCATACGCACGAGAGTACACCGTAATGGCACCCCCTAAGGGCGAGTCACTCACCAAATGGAACCTGAGTTACAATGGCGAGACGTGTGTTCGTGAATTCTTTTCTCGTATTATGGAAGAGGGCATTGCGCGTAACGTTCCTCCATCTTACGTCGTCAGACGTTTCCATGAATTGTTGTCCGGAAGCGCTTTAAAATATTTCAGGGCTATTAGGTATCCGAAACTTACCTTTATTGAGCTTAAAGCCGCTTTTTTCAAGACTTTCGATGTTACCGATTATGATTTCAAGGTTGAGAGTCAGCTGCGCGCTTTATCTCAGAAGGCTAACCAATCAGTGGTCGATTTCGTCATCCTGGCACGCGATCTTAATGCTAAGCTGCGCTCTCCGGTGTCTGAAGATAGTCTTTTCAATATTATCAAATACGGCATGAACCCTAGATATCACCCTTGCCTTGCTACCAATGTAATTAAGGATATTGATGGTCTCTTGGATGTCGCCAAGAACTTTGAAAATTTCCAAGGAACGCGTCCGTCACGCCTGACGATTGCTCCCATTAATGTCCCAGACAAGGATGACTCTAACACGGTCCTCTGCTTGAAGTGCAATGCAAGAGGTCACAACTATCGCGATTGCCCTAACGTTACCGGCGCGATATGTTTCAACTGTAGGCGCGAAGGTGTCATCACGCGATTCTGTCCGAATTGCAATCCGGGCTCTTCAAAAAACTGATTGGGAGCGCACTAAGAGGTCCTACGGTTTCACCGGTAGTTCTGAATAAGTCCCCGGATAATAGGTTATTTATCGAGGTTAATATCACTGGTGTTTCCGTTAATGCGCTTTTGGACTCTGGTGCGCAAGCTTCTCTTATAGATATTTCATTGCTTTCTGAGTTAGGTTTTTCTTATTGTAAGAAGATTCGTCCGTCAGTTGTTTCGGCAGATAATTCTCCTATTGACATATTGGGTGGATCGGATGTTCCTATCTCTTTTAACGGCATCTGCGCTACTCATTCCTGTTTGGTAGGTAGTAATTTGCCTACTCGCTTTATTTTAGGTATCGGTTTTTGGAATGAGTTCGGGCTAACCGACATTTTGAAGCATGCGTTTATGCGGGATCAACCCGGGAAACTCCTTATGCCGGATCCTGTCCAGTCTGATGAACTGTCTTTGAATGTAGCTGAAGTGCGGTATATTCACCCGCGTACGGAGTTTACTCCCACTCAAGAATCTAAACTTCGAGCCGTTATAACGGAATTCGAAGAAATTTCTTCAGATAAGGCCGGTTTGGGTTGTACCTCTTGGTTGTCGCATAAGATTGAAACCGTTGGCTCTCCTATCAGACAGCGCTATTATCCGCTCTCTCCGGCTAAGTTGAAGGTCCTTAACGAAGAGATCGACAAAATGCTCGAGATGGGTGTTATTCGTCCGTCTCGATCCCCTTGGGCTTCTCCAGTGGTTATGGTTACAAAGAAGGACGGTAGTGTCAGATTCTGCGTCGACAGCAGGAAATTAAATAGCGTTACTGTTCGGGATTCCTACCCGCTCCCTCGTATTCAGGACATACTAGACAATCTGAGAGGTGCAAAATATTTGACCTCCTTGGATTTTAGGAGCGCATTTTGGCAGATTCCATTGGCGGACAAGGCTAGTTGCGAGAAAACCGCCTTCATAGCTCCGCAGAGGGGATTATTTGAATTTGTTCGGCTCCCGTTTGGCTTAACCAACGCTGCGTCTGAAATGCAGAGGCTTACAGACATGATTGTCAACTACGAACATACCCCAGAGTCCGATGACTTCATTTTTGGATACGTAGACGATTTGATTTTAGTTTCGCGAGATTTTGACAGCCATCTTCGTCTTATTCGTAAGGTGCGTGATAGATTGAAGGAAGCAGGTCTCACCGTTAACCTGAAGAAATGTGAATTCTGCAAATCTGAGCTGAAATATTTAGGATATATTGTCAACGAACGAGGTTTACAGACTGATCCGAAGAAACTCGAGTCTATTAACGGCTACCCAACGCCTTCTAACGCAAAGGCCCTACGCGCCTTCATCGGAATGTGTTCGTATTATCGGCGGTTCGTTAACAATTTTTCGTCCATTATTGCTCCACTTACAGCGTTATTAGGTAAAAGGAAAGGTCGAGATGCGATCAGCTGGAACGATGATGCAGCCGCTTCTTTCGTCAGATTGAAAGAGGCCTTGATGAGTGCTCCGTTGATGGAATGCCCTGATTTTACGAAGCCTTTTATTCTTCAATGTGATGCTAGTAAAGTCGGGCTTGGATCAGTCTTAGCTCAGGAGTTCGACGGTGTGGAACACCCTATCGCGTTCTATTCCCGTCTGTTCACTAAAGCCGAACGCAGTTATGGAATTACTCGCAGTCCTCGATTCTATCAAACACTTTCGTGGTTACCTTGACGGGATGAGATTTAAGATCATCACTGACCATATCGCCCTTAAGTGGTTGACTACTCTCGATAATCCTTCAGGTCGTTTGGCTCGATGGGCGACATTGATCTCACAATATAATTACGAAATTGAACATCGTAAAGGCGTCCTAAATGTTGTTCCAGATGCTCTATCCCGCGCTCAAGTTGGTTTGATTTCTTTCAAGCGAGGCGCACACCCTAGTGGAGATGCTTGGTACGAGAGGGTGTTTCATGGCGTGATGGAGACACCTCAGATGTTCACAGCTTACGCTTTGCGTGATGGGATTTTAATGCGTAGAATGGCGGTTGAGAATCCATTGGCACCAAACCCTTGGCGTATTATCCTCCCTGCCTCAAAAAGACGGGAAGCCATTACTGAAATTCACGAAGGTTTTCCTAACGTTCATCCTGGTGTGATGAAGACTTATCTGAAAGCTAAAGACTTATACTATTGGCCATACATGTACCGGGATATCGCTACACTCCTGGCCGAATGTCCGGTTTGTAAAGCTTATAAAATTTCGAATTCACAGCCACGTGGCCAACGTCTCTATCCTCGTCCGGTAGCTGCTCCAATGGATCTTCTTTCTATCGATCTGATAGGACCCTTACCATTGGCTCGGAATGGTTTTCGTTATATTCTGACTATGGTCGACGTTTTTACGAAATTCGTGTGGTTAGTGGCGTTAAAGAGGGTTAGTGCTGCTACTATTACTGCCGCTTTAGAGACGGAAGTCTTTATGCGTTACGGGACACCGAGTAACATCTTGTGCGATAACGCTACGGTTTTTCATAGCGCGCCTTTTATTGGTTTTTTAGAAACCTTTGGTATTCCAAGGCCTTGCTATTCTCCGTACTACTCCCCTCAAGCTAATGTTGTCGAGAGATATAATCAAGTAGTCGTAACGGCGCTGAGCATCCTGGTAACTGACGAACAGCGTAGTTGGCCGGACCATCTCCCCAGGGTCGCATTGTACCTCAATTCGTGTATTAACTTGGCGACGTCTTTCTCCCCAAACTTTTTGATGTACGGCCGTGAAGTTATGGTTCATCCGGAGCGCGTCGAAGGTCAGGCTGAGTACCAAGAGATGGGACTCAGTCGGGCAGAACGTGCGGCGAATCTCCGTACTTTACAGGATGTGTATGCTAAAGTTACTGACGCTCTAGTATTGGCTTTCCAGCGCAATGCAAGACAGTTTAACAAAAATCGTAAATCAGTCCGGTTTGCTGTCGGGCAGATCGTCTGGCGTAAGAATTTTCAGCGCGGGTCGACCGACGTGTTAAGAGGGGGGAAATTTGCGCCGCGTTTCATCGAGAGTCGTGTAGTCAGACGTGTCTCACCCCAGGTTTATGAACTTGCCGACGTCGATCCTCCACATCTTGGTACGTATCACGTGAAAGATATATTAAAATAATCTGTTTAACTGTTTAACCTCTAAATCCTGAAAGACAAGTTTACACGTCGTCGTTAGTTATGTTTCGGTTTGCGTATTAGGCTCCTTATTTATTCTCTAAGTTTTTTGTTTTGAATTGTTGGTGGCATGTAAATGGTCAGATTGTGGACTAACTGATGGGACACAGTCGGGCTAAGCGCCCTGTGTAATTCCATTCCATTCCAAAGAAAAGAATTATTAGTCAATGACTGAATGTTGTGGTTTATTATTTATTAGTTCAGGTGTTAGTTATATTTGCATAATGACCGCTGGTGTATTTCCTGATGTTTGCCCGGATAGGTTCAAGTGTTCGTTTATGGAGTGTTCAATTCTCGTCGATATTTTGTGGGTTAAAATTGAGGTGTTCACATATTTTTTGTGTCAGTATTGCTACGGTGATTATAGTTTTGTGACGGATGTAGTCTCCTTCAATATATTATTTGGGTAGTATCCTTTTCTGTCGTTGTTTTCATTTGGTAGGGAGATGTCTGTAGCGTTAATAACGCTACTGTGTATTTTTTAATTTTAATTTTGATTTCTGCATAGGCTTCCACGCCATCTATACGTCAATAGGCGAACTTTTAGGCTGTGGTTAGAGCGTTTGATTTCCTGCCGTTAGTCGTCGTTCCG
Organism: Epiblema foenella; assembly: GCA_963556455.1. Lineage (NCBI taxonomy): Eukaryota > Metazoa > Arthropoda > Insecta > Lepidoptera > Tortricidae > Epiblema > Epiblema foenella. The sequence goes on from OY747118.1 coordinate 2,704,438, forward strand.
AACTGCTTCGTAGTTTTGCTCAGCGCAAGCAGATGGCGCTTTTCTTAATTTTACAAACGATACCAAAACGTGTTTTACCTTCGTCGTTATATTTCAGGGGTTCGAAACTGTCTGGTTCAAAAAAAGCTAGTCAGATTTGAAATTAGATTTCGCGCTTCGTAATTTGAAACTATTCGTTTGACGGATGTGCAAACAAAATTTGGTTCATTCTGCCATTGAGACTCTCCGAGTGAGGACATATTTATCCATCTTCCATTTTTTTCCCTGAAGTGGCAAGAGATTTTATCTGTGTTATTCAATAATAGTGCCGGAAGTGGTTCGAGGGTTTTTAGCATCAGCGGACACTAGTGTCGAAGTGGTCCGGGAGGATTTTATCCTTCCCTTTCCAAAGAGTCAAGCGTTTCCTAAGCGTTTGGGTAAGTGTTTCGTGATATTCGTTTAAATGTGCTTGGTGATCATGTTGTGCCGTGGCATAGGTCTCACCTAGTGTATTGTTTTAGCTCTTCCGTCGGGACGGAAGCCTGACTAACCGGCTGACCTAGACGCGGGTTGCCTGACCGCCATTCGTGAGGCCTAAGCTTTCGTGTTGCCTGAAGCTTTGAATTCTGTGGACTCGTGCACGTCGTGGTCGGAGACGTGCGTAATTCGACGGCAGCCGTCAACCCGAAGCTGCCCCGGACCTTCTGCGGAGTTAAGTGGTGGCGGCATACGGCGACGTAGATAGAAGTAAACCGGGTCGACTCATATTGATGTTGCAAACAAGACGCGGGGTTTTCGTGTAGTTCTAGAAATTGTATGTCGATAAATCCAGTGCCCTTCTTTTATGTACTTTAAACTCTCTACCCAGGGAAACTTGTCGTTGGAAAGCGGTAATTTAACTTATTTTTTTTAACGTGTCTTTCAATTCTCTAAATTCAGAAAGGTATATTCTATCTACCGACGTCATTTTTATTTTCGGAAAACCTATTAGGCCGTATCATACCACCCTATCCATCCCATTCCATCTTCATTCCCGCAACCGTGATTTATTCCGGTATACCCAGAATCAAAAACTTCAATTAACAATTATTTTACCCAACGTTTACAGTTTTCCCAACGATCAATATTTCAATAACTCCCAAAGGGGCATTCATTTCGTATGTGTTAAGATTTTTTATAAATCAGTTTCGGCTGTACTGTTACAAATAAATTTTACGTGATCTTGGAGTGTGTTTTATGTGCTTTATTTTTTAATTACACTACAATAGGTACCTATTTAGTACCAAAATGGGTGCCGCTCAGCAGTGTCATGAAAATCATGACGCTGATTTTCAGGGCAACCAGGAAATAACATGAAATACAATTAAAAGCGAACAATTTCTTAATTTTCATACATTTCGTATTTTAGGATAAAATAAAACCGACTCCAAAAAACACTAAAAAGTAAAAAATAAATACTTTTATTTTTAAAATTACTTCTAAAATGAGACTTTACGCTTCTTATTGAACAATGCAGACGTACCTATTGTAATTTTTGTAGTCGGTGCCATTTCGTCAACAACTTTAGACAATTTCTTTGGATGTCTCGCACACATAAAAATATTCAAATCGGTTCATAAACGACGGAGTTCTCAGTTAACACACTTTAAAATAAAGAACATGCAACCGAATTGAGAACCTCCTCCTTTTTTTGAAGTCGGTTAAAAAGGGTTTTAATGTAACATGTATTGTGTGTTAAGGCCGTCACACACATACGTATATGACGCACAAATAAGTAATAACCCATCTTTCGGCATTTTGACTGACATGTGTTCTTCTTAGTAATTTTTGTATAGTACAAAAGTCACCTAAAGTACAAAGGTGAATAAATAGCTCCCGATTTTCTTGATTTTCTTTGAATGATAGCTTCCCATTTTTTATACATAATCAATCTGTCTGGGAAAGGTCTTTTTTGACGACCGCTTTAGCCTAGTTGGTAGTGACCCTGCCTTCGAAGCTGGAGGTCCCGGGTTCGAATCCCGGTCAGGGCATGTATTTGTGTGGTGAACACGAATATTTGTTCCTGAGTCATGGATGTTTTCTATGTATTTAAGTATCTATTTATCTATATAAGTATGTATATCGTCACTTGGTATCCATAGTACAAGCTTTGCTTGGTTTGGGACTAGGTTGATTTGAGTAAAGATTGTCCAAAAATATTAATATTTATTAATTTAAAAATATTTTAATATCTCATCCTAGGCATAGGAACGATACTATTTAGTAATTTTTCGTGCCATTTGTATAGAATTATTAGTTTATTTATTAGGTTTATGTAAAACGCTACTTAACTGACTCGGCGGGGTGGCAATGCTCTACTTTACCGAGATCTTACTGAAACCATCCAGATATCCTCACCTGTCAGACATTTGCGCAATGGTAATATACTGCAAGGAAGCTGAGCGGTAAGGATGCAGTACTGCATTCGTACCGTACCGTCCCTCTTCCACGTATCGCGCTTTAATCAAGTATTTCATACTTAGGGACGCAGTAAAACCGACAGCTTATTGATATAGCATCGACAAATGTATATTACTTTATATATTTATATATATTGTCGTCTCCTTTTCTATTGTTCTCGCTAATTGACCGAGCAAGATAAGCGAGCGAAGCGTCTAAGTTTCAGTTTGGGCAAGAATGCTTTCATATGTCCGGCGTTACTTCTCGGTCGCATTTGTCAACCGACTCTCGTTGTAAGCAAATAGTTAGATTTTTTTCCAAAATGGCTAAGCCATGGGTCGAATACGCAAAAAATATTTTGTTTTTTTTTTTTCTAAAATTCCTACTTGTGCGTTCCGTTGATCTTGAACTGTGCCGTCACTCAACGGACTTTGCGGAAGACCAGCACTGGCTAAAACGCCAGCCGTCATACGCCAGTCACACGACACGGCCTACACAATTTTTTTTCCTCTGTTCTTAGGCTGGGTTGCACCAAACCGTCTGTAATCGTAAGCGGTGTTCGTTAAAATCAGATTGTATGTAAAGTTTGACAAGTTTCTATGGGATGACAGCTGCCGGCGCCATATTTGACGATCACCGGCCTGTGATCGTATGTTGGTGCAACCGACCCTCATAGTCAGACTTTCTTAAATTGAAAATTAATACTTTGACTTGTAAAAGTGCCCATGTGGCCTATTTGCAGAATGTTTAATTCTGATTTGTATTTAGACCATGCGTGTAACTTATGTCAAATTGACTTACTTTACTAACTGTTATGTTGTGATTCATTCATTACTAAGAATACCCGCATGATAAAAAAATAAAAAATATGTATGTATTTTTAAGTAAGGTGAAATAAATAGGTAAAATAATGTTACTAACATATTTAGATGGCTGAGTAAAAAATAAAGAGTGTTTCTTTCGCCAACAAACTGTGATGCAGTTTGGCGAAGTTATAGTGTAAACGAATGTAAACTTTTTTTGTAAAAAATAAATTAAAAATTAATTTAAAAAAATATAGCTTATTCTAAATCTAAGGCTTGTAATAAACAGATTATCCCCAAGCGCGGTAATTTATTCATTCCGAACGTAAGCTCGTTAAGTCATCAACGTGTACCGTCGTCAAATATCGTCGTAAACATGGTAATAGAATCAGCACTTCTACCTAAGGGGAAATACAGGGTTCCACCCAAAGATAGTTACCGATATTAAATAAGGTATAACCGGTTATAATTTCATTTCGCTATTTATATCGCTAAAGCTCTGATTAGCGGTATAATCAAAACCGGTATTCAAACATATTAGGTTTCGGCAATTGACAACAATACCTCTATTTGACATACCCATAAAAACCATTACCGGTAATAGCTGTCAGTGTCAACATACTCGATTATTTGTTTCTACAAACTGGCGTAATGTAAAAAGTAGATATTTACACCTACTTGTTGCGTTTTATTAGTAATGTTTAATTGACATCTTACCTTTCAAGTGCCCTTGCACTAAGATGACAAATAATCGAGTATATTGACACTGACAGCTATTACCGGTAATGGTTTTTATGGTAAAGTGTCAAATAGAGGTATGGTTGTTATTTGGCCTGTATTCGATACCGCTATTCATTAATAGCGGTATTGAATACAGGGGGGCTAGCACTACTACCGCTGCGACGCGACGCGAGTAGAGAAAAATCTACCCTCCTCTTTCTAACCCGTACAGTTCGAGCGAGACAGGAATCGCTGAGTCGCGCGAGATACGATTTGTCAGCAAGTTGTGCTAGCCCCACAGGTATTTAATATCGTAAATAGTCTATACATAAAAGCGGAATGACAACAATACCTCTAATTAGAATATAGGTATTCTTTTATTAGCGGTAATAGTTTGTCAATTTCTATACCGGTATTAAATAAAACCGGTTTTACAATCCCTGTTCCACCATTTAATTGCTTTTAAATGAAGCAATGGAGGACGGAAAATCGAAAATGAAGTGAAGGCACTTAGATACTCAGATTCAGTTATTGGAACTGCAATCATATTAATAACTAACGGATAGTCCAGAGGATAATAAAGAGGAACATATTGCAAGAATTCCCGTATACAGTAACCAGTTTTTATAGCATTAAATAAAAAAAAATTGTAGTAGTTTTTTGACATTCATAGGTGTTAATATGCCTAAATTGAAGAATAAATAATTTCATTTCATTTTAACATCGAAATTATTTATTCTTCACATTAAATAAAAAAAAATTGTAGTAGTTTTTTGACATTCATAGGTGCATGTAATATGGCTAAATTGAAGAATAAATGATTTCATTTCATTTCAAAATTGTTTATTCTTCACATTGTTTGCATTCCATCGTTAGGAATGAAAGATGGGAATAAATAAAAAAGTATTAATTGTCACAAAAAAAACACGCAATCAGCAATACAGAAAAAAAAATGGTTAATTTTCGAAGTTACAAATTAAGTTATCAACAATGGTGTGACAATAGGCTCGGGCTCAGCGGGAATGAGTTTTTTATGGAATTTTTTATATGGCAACACAACCTAAAGTACCAATTTTCATTGTTCTACCGTCCCTGGGACCCCAGGGATAACAAAAGAATGCTATTGTTTATTTTTTCGCCGGGAGACGACGGTTTGCTACTACTACTTCACATACCACTACTACTCCTACTATTACTATTTTCTAGAAGATAAACGATTACATCATGGATAGGGATGTTTGGTAGTAATAGCGTCCCGCACAAGTAATCTAACACGGAAATATAACGTCCTAAATACTAAAAATGTATATATATATGTTTAATATTATATAGCATTTTAATTCTGTAGTATTATGATACTGTTACTTTATATAATTGTACATTGTTTTGAAAAAATGACACCTCGCCGAGTTTCTTACGCCGGTTCTTCGAGGCAGAGGTTTATTTTATGGACCGGTGGTCAAATATCAAATATCAAACTTTTATTGCATATCACATTTATACATGAGCAGGTGGAATTACAATATAAGTATAGACACATGTGACGCCCTGCAAGGGCACAGCAATTTGAGGGGGCTACTATTTGAACATAATGTTTACTTACACATATAAATTTTATATCACATTAATACAACTCATGAAAGATGGCGATAAGTAGATTTTCAAAGCCTTATACATATATCAACTTATTTGAATTATTTATTAATTTATTATATTATAGGCATTGGTATTATCTTCGAAATACTCGCATAAGTTGTAAAAACATTTATTAATGAGGTATGCTTTTAGATGTTTGATAAATAGCGTTGTTTTCTGTATATTTTTAATTGTAGTGGATGAGTTGTGGTAGTTTTGACACATTCATAAGTGCATGTAATATGCCTAAATTGAATTACGATTTGAAACAGGATATTTACCATGTATATTTGTATTTTTGAGTTCCCGATATTTCGGCACTGTTGCAAGCGCCATTATCAAGGATTAACTGACGTGCTGCGAGTTTTAATTGTGGTCTACCCACACACCGTAGCGATCTACCCTCTTCCTGGTTCGCTTTTTTCGCACAGTGTCACCGTCACTACCACTGTCCGCCTTGTCACTTGAAACTCGATTACGGTCACGACACACCACACTTCAAATTGTAATTCTAATGTATATGACCATGTAAGCTTGAAATCTTATACCAGTTACAATCGTTTAGCTGGAAAAAGGGTTTAAATGGTAGGAAATGTACCAGACTCGGTAGAAGGAATCGTGTTCAACGGAATGTAAACAATAACAAACAACGCTGGTGTGAACTCAGTGATGTGTAGAGTAATGTGATTGCCCAATCGTAAATGTTTCAACGTAAACAAACGCAGTCCATGCGATCCGATCACTAATACTGATTATGAAACGGAATCGAATATTATTTCACACAGCTAATCGATATTTTTTACTTTCAAGTCCGTTAAGCGGCAATTACACTGCGTCGTTCACCTAATGCGGTCGCCGAATTCATTTTAAACTACTTAGGCCAACAAACGTCGTCTTCACATTAGACTGACCGCCTACCTATAAGCGTTGGCAGCTGTCAATCGCCGAATGCGGCCGACTAACGTGTTCTTTACACTTTTGCGGTCGCCGCATGCAGCATGCGACGAACGACGAAGTGTAATGAGGGCTATCGTTTTTGTGCTCACCAGTTGGCGCCACTGTCGAATAAGGTCCAGCTGTCAAAAATTGTTTTTGATTATTATGGACATGGGAACGAAGTTTACATTTAAATCATATTCAATACCTTAAAACCGTACCGTAACAATATCTAACATACCGAATTGTAGCGCGGTCCCGTTTTGTTCGGAAAAAAGGAGGAAATAAGTTTCCGAAAGACAAAACTGTCTCAAAGCCCTAACTCATATTTGCCATAATCAAGCTCAAGTATTGCAAAATAGTCACCATATTGTTCCAATTAGATATAAATCCGCGTAGCGCAACCACATAGAGTGACATTTGACATTTCGGAGACCCCACGCTACACTAGCGCCTCTAGCGGCGAATTCATACGCGATAACCCTCGTTACACTACGTCGTTCACCTAATGCGGTCGCCGAATTCATTTTAAACCACTTAGGCCAACGAACGTCGTCTTTACATTAGACTGACCGCCTACCTATAAGCGTTGGCAGCTGTCGATCGCCGAATGTGGCCGACTAACGTGTTCTTTACACTTTTGCGGTCGCCGCATGCTGCATGCGGCGAACGACGAAGTGTAATTGCCGCTTTACTTTCATAAATTATTACAAACAAAATTAAAAACCTGAGAAAATATACAATACAAATGCTAACTAAACTAAACCTACCTTAAACTACGGTGTCTAACCTATAAATACAAATATCACCAAAATCACTGAAAAATTATCGAATATGAAGTGAATATGAAATTGGGAATATGAAGCATCTTAAGCAAATCGATTTGTTCATAATAACATTTTCGGGAATATTCTAGGGAGCAGTTATCCAAATTAAACTAATGGCTCTATTTTCTGGTTCGCGACCATTTTATACTTTTTAACCACCGTTTAGAAAAAAAATAAAAAATGCAGTATAGGGTTCTTCAAGAAAGGAGTGTATACATTTTTAAAGGGTCGGCCACGCGCATGTGACACCCCAGAAGTTGCAAGCGTTCGTAGGCTACGGTGACCGCTTACCATCAGCGTACGGTCCACCTGATAGTAAGCGGCCACCGCAGCCTATAGACGCCCGCAACTCCAAAGGAGTCACGTGCGCGTTGCCGAACCTTTATGAAATTTGAGATTTCACTGTATTGACAGCAGAAGGAACAAATTTAGATCCCTCGCTCTCAACACAGTGCATCCTCGGGAGCTCTGGCAACCTTGCTCACCTCCAGGAACACAACACTACATACTTGTATAGTAGATAATGTTATTATGGCTATGGTCTTCTGCAAGCCGGAGGTACTTACTCCAGTTGGGCTGCTCTAAATTCGAGCAAGATGACATTTTGCTGTGCCCTACCTCTCTCAGTTGCAAATATCATGCGCGCATTTTCCTCAATGTCCACGACGTTTTTGGAGATACCTATCTTTAAAAGACATCTCGAATTGTCCGAAAATATATCTCCTGGACGGTAGCCAATGGGAATCCCGTGCGTATTTATGTAAAGTGTGGACATAAATCATATATAATTGATTCGTCCATCAGCTCCTAATTTGCTACAAGTACTCTCGTATTTCCGGCACTGGCGCGTGTATTAGCTAGTTTACACTGTCGCTAATGGACGTAGGTATAAAGTCGATATCAAAGTATACACCCACAGTATGGTTTATTTCATTTGTTAGATCATTTTCAATCTATTCAGAGTTAGTATTGCCTTCCTGTCTATTGTTTTAGCTTCTGCAATACAAACTCGGATTTATTTATTCTCTTGGTAACATATTCTACTTAGTTTCCAAGATACCGACAAGTGGCTGAATAAAGGATTGCAAATATACTCACGAGCAAAAATAATGGGTACACTTTGTATTGAATTTCCATAGATAGTGTAACCGTTGTATACTTAATACGTACGAAAAGTGAAAGTTAAATAAAAGCTTGTAAAAAGGGATCTTTACGAAATTCACTTCGCTACTATTTCGCTTCAACAAAGTACAGTAGAATCTGTTTATAACGACTCCGCATATAACATTTTACGACTTCAAAATCACCACACATTAGATTTCATACCAAACATTTTCAAAGTAAATCAGTCCGTTTTGTGCGACGTTCTGTTAGTGCGACGTAATATCACCGGTCCCTTGACTGTCGCTTTATCCGGATTCCACTGTAAATGCATTAAAGTCAAAGTCAAAAGTTTATTTGTTAAACATAGGTTACAATGTAGATGTTGTATACATTAAAAAAACTGGTATCACTATGTTTTGCCTTCTGGCGTACAAAAACTATTTCACAAACTACAGTTGAATATTAAATAAAATAACAATCATTTTTTGACGACCGGTTTAGCCTAGTGGGTAGTGCACCTGCCTGTGGAGCTGACGGTCCTGGGTTCGAATCCCGGTCAGGGCAAATATTTGTGTGATGAGCATGAATATTTGTTTCTGAGTCTTGGATGTTTTCTATGTATTTAAGTATTTATATCTATTAAATATATCGTCGTCTAGTACCCATAACACAAGCCTTCTTGAGCTTACTGTGGGGCTAGTTCGATTTGTGTCAGATTGTCCTTTGTCCTTTAATATATATATATATATATATTTTTTATTTATTTTGGTACGGAACCCTAAAAATACATTTCAGAATCAGAATCAGAATCAGAAATTATTTATTGCCACGAATTAAAGTTACAAAATAAGCCAACAAATTACAGCAACAAGAAACTACAAATTAAGATATAAGATAAAATACAATAAAAAAAAAAATTGAGGCAATGTGTCTTGGTCTCAGCATGTACTGGGCAAAAAAAAAAATGGCCAGCGCTGGTTTTCAGACCGAGCCCTAGCGTTTGTCGGTCGCAGAGACTAGAGAAGAAAACAGAAAAAACAAAAAAAAACAACAACAAAAACAACAAACAAACAAATTTATAGTGTGGGAGACGACATTTAGATCTTACGCACGGTCGTAAACGGCCCGTAATTAAACCACTGGCTCTGATGAGGCAATTAACTTTTATTTTTGGAAAATGGAGTGTGATCATTTCCGAATCCGACTTGTTGACACACGCGCCGACGGCCGGGAAAAAAAACACAAAAATCACGTCTGAACCAAGTAAATTGAAATAAAATATAAGCATTTAGTCTTAGATTGACATTATACATAAAATAACATTCCTCTTATTCGAACCAAGCGCTTTGCATCATCTTTTATAATGCGCACTTCTAAGGTTTGGAATTCTCTGCCGGCGTTTGTGTTTCCGAGCTCATATAACCTAGACCTTTTTAAGGCACGAGTGAATAGGCACCTTCTGGGTGAGCTCGCTTCATCGTCGGCCTCATCTTTGCCCCCTGGCTAGATGCTGGCCAAGAGCGATCCCACTTTTAATAAAAAAAAAAAACAGTAATATATATTATATAATTCATCATCATCATCATCATCATCATTTCAGCCGAAAGACGTCCACTGCTGAACATAGGCCTCCCCCAAGGCTCGCCATTTAGACCGGTCCTGTGCCGTTCGTTTCCACCGGATTCCCGCGACCTTCACCAGGTCATCACTCCACCTTGTCGGAGGCCTACCGACAGCTCGTCTTCCGGTTATATAATTAATTGTGAAGTAAATAGTTGATTCACCTAACTTATTTGACATATACCATAATTGTAAATGTAATAATCGAGTTTTTTAAATCTAGATTTAATATTATGACTATTGTGTGCCCTTACAGGGTGTCATGAAATGACTTAAATTAGAAATGTAACATCTTATTGTGTATGCATGACATTACAATGAATAAATAAATAAACCAGTGCCCTTACCATGAGTTTGCATGACCGTACTCGCTAGCGACTGCGTAAACCATTGAGTACGAGTATGCCGATTCTTAGTTCTATTGCGTAACCGCCAGAGGCTGTACTTTTGCCCATACAATTTTTTACGCAGTCGCTAGAGATTACGGTCATGCAAACTGTGCCCTGTGATGTCTCTCGTCAATCCCCTATAAGAAGACACTAGTATTAACGTAGTCACTATGTAGTCACTATACAAAAACACAATATCTTTATTTTGCTTAAAAATGTGGTACAAAAGCTGGTATATATTTAGGATAGAGACACACATTTCACCAGAAACTGGCATGCAAAAGTCAACACAGCGAATTAAAACTAAGAACAAAATATATATATACATACAATGAGACACTAGTGCAGTGAATATTAAGTTAAACACAAATTATTCGCAAATTTTAACACCTCTTATCAGCAATAATCTCCATAATGTCTAAGTAAAGGCTATTAACATATTAGCCTAATTCTGAATAATATTCCCTTTAGATCTTTAATACCTCTTTAAGCTTAGTGAAAGTTGTATGAAGGTTATATGTGATAATCCACATCGAAAGGGACCTTATGGCGGCAGGCGCTTACGTTATACCTATTCACTATTGTATTGGAATAGCGGCAATAAAGGCGTAAGTGCCGACCGCCATAAGGTCCCTTTCAATATGGATTATCACATATCATACCACAGTATTACTAAGCTATTACCCAGATTTTACATCGCTGTTATACAGGCTAAAGCATTTAAAAATGTGCCCAAATTACTTGAACAGCTGAATAGACATTTACTCACCGCCTCATTCATAAAACTTAACAAACCTCTGCTAACTAAAATGTTCTTTATCCCTTTCTCACAAAGGTTTGACGACCGGTTTAGCTTAGTGGGTAGTGCACCTGCCTGTGAAGCTGACGGTCCTGGGTTCGAATCCCGGTCAGGGCAAATATTTGTGTGATGAGCATGAATATTTGTTTCTGAGTCTTGGATGTTTTCTATGTATTTAAGTATTTATATCTATTAAACATATCGTCGTCTAGTACCCATAACACAAGCCTTCTTGAGCTTACTGTGGGGCTAGTTCGATTTGTGTAAGATTGTCCTTTAATATATATTTTTTTTATTTTTATTTTTTTTTATTTAAATGTCAAAGTGACAAATAAGGATAAACGAACTTTATCGGCTAGTCAACTAATATAGGTTTGATAGACGTTTATGAATAACGAGGTCAAACTTTATTCAACATGTCTGTGTTACTTGGGAGCTGTAAGTGCAAGGCATTCTATACAGGGATTGGATACCGGTATTTTCTCCATAGAAAAATACCGGTATTATTACGGTCACCGGTTCATAGCTGCTGGATATAGGCCTCCCCCAAGGAGCGCCACAGCACACGGTCGCGAGCCACCCGCATCCAGCGACTCCCCGCTGCCTTGACCAAGTCATCAGTCCACCTAGTGGGAGGCCGTCCAACGCTCCGTCTTCCCGTGCGAGGCCGCCACTCGAGAACCTTTCTTCCCCAACGGTTATCGGTTCTACGAGCAATGTGGCCCGCCCACTGCCAACTTGCAGATTCTCTGAGCTATGTTGGTAACCCTCGTTCTTCTGCGGATCTCCGAGTTTCGGATCATGTCCCGCAGAGAAACTCCGAGCATAGCTCTCTCCATCGCACGCTGAGCAACTCTGAGCTTATTTAAGAGGCCCACATTCAGCGGCCACGTTTCAGTACCATAAAAGTTAAGAGCCAAAAAGCTTAATTTTGGATCGGTCTAGTAACCCGCACAAACGGTGTTTCCGTAACTATAAATCATACTACATAAGCCGTTAACTATTGACCACCAGCGGGGTAATCACGTAACTTTATGTACTACCGTTAGATAGATTTTAATGTCAATTTTGAAGTATAAATTGCTGAGCTAATGTCATGTTTTTTGTACCCGACGCTAGTACATAATTGAATGAACGATTGAATGGAAATCCCATACTAAAGTGAGAAATTGATCAAATGATTGGAAACACGTAACTTTTTGATGGTTAAATTGTACGGTATAAATATGTCAATTACTGCGTGACAAAGTCATCGTCAGTCATCGTGCCTGTCATGTCATAACAATGAATTAAACAAAGATTTTGGTCATGATTTGAGTTTATTAATTAGTGAAAATGCCCCAAATTTCCTTGAAATGTCTTTAAAACACACGATCGAGTTTAAAATTCCCTAAGCACTTTAAATAAAACGACAAGTAAGTAACAACAAATGTCATGGTCATGTGGTATTTATTTGCTCACATTCGTATTTACTAATATATTTGGTATTATTATGTGCTTCTTTTCAGGATGTACGTAAACCAGATTCCCCATCTCTTGGTGATGATGCGATACTGCAAGATGCAGAGTGGGAGAGATAAAACGAGGGAAACTATGAAGTACCATGAACCAAGCAATAGCGTGCCATATTATTCATCGCTGAAATATAGAAGTGTTAATTTATAAGTATGTACTTTTTCATATACGTGCCCCGCGTGTCGATGTATGCTTGTCGATTTATGAAAAGTAATAGGACGACATAAATTACCGACCCGTAGCTACCTAGTCTCCGAATCCTTTAAACATGAGTTTATTAAGTCCACTTGGGATGCTATTTCTTTCTTCCTTTGTAACCAGCATGTAATGTGAACCTTCGGTATGTACATAAGATATATTATATCCCGCGCCTCTACTTGCTTTCCCTAGCAAATAGAGTAATACTCCGGCGGATCCGCGCGGGTAGGCAGGTAAAGTAAGACAAGAGTTATACACAAATGTCAAATGTTTTAGATGATACAACGAGATTGCGAAGCCGTCGGTGTTGCTGGTGAATTTTTAATTCCGCGCGGGTTTACTGCCAAGAAAAAATCCTACTCGCATGAAGAGAGAAGAAAGTTGTATAAAGAAATGATGTTATTTCTTAATATATTTTTGTATTTTTTCGTTGTTGTTTACATTATTTAAATACGTAAATAATACGTTTCGTCATTCATTAGGTGTAAGCAGGTACATATGAATACACTATATTGAAACGGTGTGTATGCTATTGCATCGACTTATGTTCATTAAATTAAATTCTTCTTTAACTATGCAAATAGAAAGAAGAAGGAGTTTCATTAATACTCTTACTCTTTTTTATTCAAACGGTACGAGTAGCGACGCGTGGGCAAATCTATAAACCTTGTGGGGTGTAGATAGATTACTATCAAGGCACATATCGCACCCAAAGCAGTCTACTCGTATAACGCTAGCGCAGAGCAATAAATTTGGCAAGAACAAGAAGCCAAGGGACTTCATCAGTACCGATTGCGTAGTTGAGCTCAAAATACATTAATCTCGAGTAATGTTGTAGATGCAATAATGTAATCCATATGTGAAAAGATTAATATCACGTTATTGGTCATGATTATAATTATATATGATATTTATTGTAAAATACAAGTGCTGCCCAACGTGTGCATGGATAGATTATAAAGACTGACTTTCTCTCAATCACCTCTCAATAAAATAGCTAGTAATGTATATACAATAACTTATTCTACTTGACGCTAGATGTCTAAGTTGAACCCATTTCGTTTCATACAATAGCAACGGTAAAATCCGGTAGTCTTCTTCTAGCATTAAGAGGCTGGATAGCTACTTTAACTTTTAAAAATAATAATTTGACACGTCGTGTCAGTCAACATTTTAGAAAAATGAATACAACAAAATAAATACATTTTACAATTATTATGTAATATTTAGTCCAGAGCAATATTAAACACTTATTTGGTGAATGTCACGTATAAAAAACATTTTTTCATAATGGCTCGTATCGAATAGTTGGCTATGGTAGTTCACTTAAGTAACGACTTTATCTGCTACAACGCGCCAAGGGTAAGTAATTTTATTACATATCACTAATAAATAGTGTGCATGTTACAACATAACACCATGGCATAACTCATTATCATTAGCTGAATAGACGTCCATTGCTGGTCATAGGCCTTTCCCGGAAAATGCCTTGCTGATCGGTCGCGTGTCGTCCCAGGTCTTTTGACTCTAAGGTCATCAGGCCACCTCGTAAGGAGCCTTCACTCACTGCGTCATCCGATACGCATTCGTCACTCGAGAAGTCGCTGGCGTGGGTTAAGCAGACACCATAGCCTATGGACGCTATCGACTCCTAAACAATCACAAGCACGTTGCCGCACATTATTGAGTTTAGGATTCAGGGACAGGGATATGTAAATGCGTATTTTGGTATTATAAATTGCGGACTTTTGAGACTATGGAGCGTGGGTGATACTGATAATTGTACTGAGTCAAATAGGGAATGTCCTTAATATAAAATGTAGTATTCTTAGTTTCTACTGCTACTATAATATACATAATCTATAGCTAGGCTCATGGTATTTCAGATGTTATTTCAAGATGTTCATACTATGCTCTAACTTCTTCTTTCAGTGCAGCAATTGTGAATTGCGTATTTTTAGGCAACGTGTTAAAGATGACTATTTCTTTGATCAACACATGGTTATGATGATAATTGGATATTGAAAATCTATAACCGCCAGCCTGCTGCCTGGTCCACAAGATCTCCTTACCTCAAGGCAAGTAAGTTTTTTTATTGAGTAATCTCTAAAATACAGTTTAAAGCAACCAGAATAGGGATATTGTAATTTTAAAGGAGGTTACCTCATCAAAAGTACTCGTAATTTCCAGTGGAGCTATATCTCCTTCTTCGTCGTTACACTTTTGACAGAATGGTTGTGGCCGTCTAACGTCTAAACACCTGGCACTTTCGTACAATGGGCAGTTTATTGCGGCCTTAATTTGATCAGCCCACCTCATGGGGCACCCGTCACGTGGTCTCGTGCCCACGACTATGCCCTGTAATGTGTCACATGCCGTTCGATCGACAGATGTCCACATCGTGAAGTGGAGCTACATAAGTGCCAAATTATTTCTTGCTTATTGAGTGGGGAGTTACGTCGTGGAATGAACAATACTTAATAAAGCGTATGTACCTATCTAGTTCTGATAGGAAACTGTTTTTAGAGCCTGTGGACGCTTTTCGTTTCAGGTATATTTCATGTGCTGCCAATAAGTCACAAAAACCGGTTCACTGCTTTCTTGAAGGACCAAATACACGCAACTTTTAGAGTTCCGTATTAAACAAGGAACTCTTATACAAAGTGCGAAAAGAGTCCGTTTTGTGACGCATTTCTCATACAGTTTTATATGGCACGTCACAAAACTGACACAAAATATTATATGGTAAATCGAGGACATTTTTAAAATGGAACCCTTATAGTTTCGTCATGTCTGTCCGTCCGTTCGTCCGTTAGTCCGTTCGTCCGTCCGTCCGTCCGTCCGTCCGTGCGTCCGTCCATCCGTCCGTCCATCCGTCCGTCCGTCCGTCCGTATGTCACAGTCGATTTACTCGGAAATTATAAGCACTATAATTATGAAATTTGGTAAGAAAGTGTATTCTATGAACCGCTATATAAAAGTAATGTGATACTAGAAAAATATATTAAACGAGAGTCCCGTAGCGGCGTCCCGACGCCGCTAAAATACGAAAATTCTCATAGTTATTCAGAAAAGGAACAACTAAAGGTACAAATACATTTCTTTAATTTTGTGCCTCTCTTAGGAACACCAAAAACATGTAAAAAGGGTTCTTAAAAATCGACAGTTCCTTTTCATTGTCACATTATGCCGGACCAAAACCATGCCTAATAGTAGACTGCTAGGTAAGTTAGTTTTCCGCACAACGTGGATGCGGCACATCATCATCATCATCATCGGTCGTTCCGTCAATGCTGAGGACATAATGTCCAATTCTTGCTGACCAGACTCCTCCATAGGCTCCTGTCACCCACCTTATGGATGGCCTCGTGCAGATATAGTTACAGGACACCACCAGTGATTTGGGTATTCCGTCTAGCGGGTAGTCTGCCTCGGGACCTCTGGCCCTCAACTTTTTCCGTCATAATATTTATCTACTGGCTATCCGAAGAACGTCGTGAGAGGTGTTCGAAATATATATGAGGATGCGGTCCTGACATACTGTCGATAGTCGACAGCTTAACGTAGCTGGATGGACTGGTTTGTTCGCCTTGCAGTCCATGGTATTAGAGATTTTCTCTCAAAATATTGAATATGCGAAGAGTTTGTATAATTATAATTTTTGTTGAAATAAAAAGGTCATGAGGTTTGTATGCATGTATTGTAGATACCCCTTACATGGTTTTTGGGCGAGCGTAGTCTCCTGACACAAGTACATTTATTACTTAAAAGGAGATTCTTCTCCTTGCTTTTGTTAAACTTTATTTTAACCAATAGGTACGAAAGTAAGTATGTATTGAATCGCACAAACGTGTTGCCCAACCAATATCCTCATAATTATGAGGATTCAGAGTGCTGACATTGTACGACCACGGTAAAGTAAATATAAAAGCGCCTTTTCTGCGCGGTATCGTTCATATCATACTTGGTATGTCTACTAACTATTGTAACTATTTTTCAGCTAAAATATGGCGTCCGTCGCTCTCAATACAGCTCCACCTCTGAAGCTCTGGCATTCTTGGTTGCCAGGAACACAACGCCTCATGTGTTAGTAATTATGTGTTATGGCTATATTATATACTATTATTATGGCTTCTCCAAGGAGTAGCATATTTCTCCAGTATTATGCTGCTCAAAATGTTTAACAAATCGGGGGTCATTATCCTCACAGCATCTTTCCGGTTGTGCCCTAAGGATCCTGGGGTCCACTTTGACACCTAATCCCCAGAGTTGGCTTAGGAACTAGTTTTACTAAAGAGAATTCCATCTGACCTTACAAACCAGAGGGAAAACTAGACTCTGTTGGGATTTGATCGGTTTCCTCACTATGTTTTCCTTCACTGAAGCGCCATTGTTACATATTAAACGAAATGTCATATAGTTTAAGATTGAAAGTGAAGTGTCTCACCGCTCGGCTACACTAGCTCGGGTGATGAACTGATTTGTGTTTTATCATATGGTTCCAAAAGATTTTAACAAAATTTGACTATATATATTTTAATATTAAAGTTTAAATGTTTAACAAAAATAAAAATAAAATCATATGTTTGAGTGTTACAGACAAGTAATTCTATAATATGTGTATTAGGTACAGATCTAAACTTATAATATTACAGGATATGACTAACATAATAATTTTTTTAGCTCTGAAATACGATAGAAGTTTGCAAGAGAACAACGTCAGCTAAAGGTTAAGCTATAATATATTGATATTGATTATATGTATATTATTCAGAAGCCTGCAGAATGAGAGTAAATTGTGCCTTGAGCTTAGAAAGAAAATAGTACTCAATCATCAAGTGTTTTGAAGCTTATGGCCTGCCTATGTCTGACTGCAAGAAGACATCTTTAACAGGATTTGTCGCATCTCTCTCTCTCTCTCTTGCAGCATATTTGCATCCACTTCTGGACATATGCCTTGATGTCGTCCGACCATCTGGCTTGAGGCCTTCCCACACTACACTAGAACTTACCGCTCGAGGTCGTCATGTAGTAGTATTCTTATAATTCAGTGACAAGAAAATACATACAAGAATACGTAACAACAATCATCATCATCATCATCCTAGCGTCATTCCGGTACAGTTGCATCCTAAAGGATGCCCGGGGTCCGCTACCTAATCCTAAGAGTTGGCGTAGACACTAGTTTCTATACATAGTGTAATACATAACAACAATATATGAAATAATATTAAAACTATCTTCAGTATAAAACAGGCCCTTGAGGGAGGCGTACCGAGGATGCTTGCGGTATTTCCTCGCTATATCGCAATGCTGATATGTTGTGCGAGGAAGT
This sequence comes from Epiblema foenella, assembly GCA_963556455.1. NCBI lineage: Eukaryota > Metazoa > Arthropoda > Insecta > Lepidoptera > Tortricidae > Epiblema > Epiblema foenella. Next base: position 2,722,737 of record OY747118.1, read on the forward strand.
CGCCAGGTCTTCGGTCACCAGTTACGTGAACCAGATGCCTCGCAATTTCAGTAAATAACTACTAACTCTATTCTATTGAGTAGCTCTTCGTACCTTATACTTATGTCAGTTTACATATTACTGTTATAATAATTTCGGATTGTAAAATGATGTATATGAATAGGTACAATTCAGTTTACAAAGCAACTTCTACAGATCATGTTTTTTTTTCAGGAATGCTTGAAAACTGCAAGCAGAAGGTTTACTACTACAAATTATGACTTGCTACGGTCTTCCTCGCAACGTTCAAATCATCGCGGCAGACCCAGAACGTAACGATACTTAATACATTCAAGAGCAATAGTAATGGGTATATACTTTCTCCATAGAAAAATCGATACAAAGTGTACCCGTTATTTTTGGTACTTGCTTATTTAGGTAGTAATAAATGCTATTTATGTGTTGGTTTATTATTATAGAAACATCCCTAATAAAAAAGGATTTAAATACTTTTAAAGGTATGAAGGATCCGACGTATTTCTTACCGAAAATAGTCGTTCTTTACCCTTATTCCATATGTCTCTACCGACACATCCCGTCTGTTAGAGAAATGTGGACATTTTACTTTCTTCTCTACCGATAGGGATATTATTTGGCTATTACCCGTGGTCCCACCAACCATTCCTTAACCGTGGTACCATCAGATTGTAACAACAATGGTACTACGGCTAATATTATTTTTTGTTACCCGTGGTACTGGATAGTAGACAATTTGGTAATTAATTAACAGTCATGTAGATAATGGTTACATATAATTTAAAGATCTTATTTTAATAACTGCATATATTATTATTTAGCCAAGTCGAGCAATACAAAATCACGGCTATTACCATCCATTTCTCGAAGCCATTCAGGCCATTTTCAGCCTCTTGTAATTTTGTGCTGGCTAAAGCTCCATTCATAATTTATTTCATTTTCTATTATAAGATTCAATTGAACTTGTTGTTTTTGAACGATTGCAGGTCATAGTTCATTAGTTTTGTCACTGACTGGCTGATCATTGACCATTATAATTGCAACGCAATGGTACTAGTAAACATTTATTTTACCGTATTACCATCAATTATAGCAGATACCACGGCAATAAAATACTTCGGTTGTACCATTAATGCTACCATAGCAAAAAAAGAACCATAGAACCATCAATGGTACTATCTGATGGTGCCACGGTTAAGGAAGGCCTTCTGGTGGGTCCACGGGTAATTTGTTTTATCCGTTGTCCTACCGTCGTTCTTGACCCGTCGTCCTACAGTTCGAAACAGTGTTCGCAGGTGGGTCTACATGTCCCCCTGGTGGGTAATTGTTTTTGACCCGTTGTCGTCCCATTATAAACAGTATTCACCAGTGGGTCTGCGGGCAATTTATTTTTACCACGGTCCCACTGCATTAAGCGGTAAACATTAATTAAAAACTAGCTATTTTGTTTGGTAGAACTGCGAACAAGTAATATTTCTGACCTAACCAATTGTAACGAATGTTCGGTTCTGGCGCTTCGCCGGCTCTGTAGGCTCATAGTTCTGTTTAAACACTCCTCGCTTCGCTGCATTAGAGTCGAATACGTAGTGCAAGTGGGACTATGGTAAAAATAAATTGCCCGTAGGCCCACTGAAGAACACTGTTTAGAGCGGTAGGACAACGGGTCAAAAAAAATACCCGTGGATCCCAAGGGGGACATGTTGGTGGTAATAGGCTTGTTTGCCAGTGTGCCAACGAGCGCAGCTAGAAAAAGTGTTGGTACAACTGCGACATTACAAGCAAAGCGACCGTGCCGCGGCAGCGGCCGGCGAAGCACCTGAACCGAACAGTCTTTTCTAACGACCATTTTATTTGCAACTTGTCGGGTCGCACAGTTTTACGAACACTCCTCCTAGCTTCGCTCGTCGTCGTGCCTACACCTCTTTTTAAGGATGGTCGTCAAACGTACTACTTTTATAACGACCACCCTTAACAGATGTAGGTGGACGTCAGTAGTTTCATTTGCAGCGACCCTCCGGGGGAGATGTTAGAAATCACAGGTAAGGATAGGATGGAACTTATTGCATACTGGTATCCCAGATATCTTGGCTCCCACTCCCAAGCCACGCCACAGCTCAATAGCACCCAGGAATATATTCATTCCCTTACTTTCATATAAAGATATCGGTAGTAGGAGTAGTCGAAGCTATTGTATATCTGGCATGCAGCCACCTCTGCCTACCCTGGTGGGCGGTATGGGAGCCAGAAGGAAAACAAATTCCTGGTTCCCAAACAGCAGCAGTATGGGAGCCAAGAGGGAAAATCGGCGGTATGGGAACCAGAAGGAATAACGTTATCCCTGGATCCCGTTGGGCAGTGGCTTGGGAGAGACGAGGAAAAGTACCACCGCTGGATCCCACAGGGCAGTTGCATGGAAGCATGACGGAAAAATATTTAGTTATCAATGGATGTTATGGCAGCCAAACGGCATCAAAATACATCTAATGATACCATGGGAGCATAGCGACAAAAACATTACGTTGCAATTCCATGGAATCATAGGCTTGGGCACCAAGTGGAAGGAGGGAAATCTAACGGTAAGCTACCAGGGTAAATGTAGTGGTAGAGATATATGGAATACGGGTAATGCTAGGCCTCTGCTCCAATATACTAAACTGTCTGTTTAACCAGTTGAACATATTGGACAACTTTCCTCTATTGTTTTGAAATGTATCGTAAGAATAGTTCATTTTATTTAACGTCATAATACTGTAATTGAACTTATTGCATTTTTAAGTAACAAGTTGCTCGACTACTTTTTAAAAATTGAAGGAAAGTTATACAATATGTTCAACTGGTTAAACAGACAGTCAAACATATTGGAGAAGAGGATGCTAGGTGTCTATGGTCAGACTGATAGAACCAAGGACAAAGAAAATTACCTGTGGTACAATTATTAGGACTAACGGTGTAGGGCCACGGGCAAAGAATGATTTTTAGTTTATCATTATGGACCATTACGAAGTAAAGTCATGAAGCAATAATTAGGCAAGCCTACAGTGTGACCTTCAATTTGTCAGAAGTTTGTCAAATCCTTAGGCCCGGCACCCATTATTGGCACGGCATTGGCACGCCAAGGGATTCCTCCTCGGGCACGCCAAGATGTGGTTAGGATTGCCGGGGTTGCCGAGACGTCCTTAGGCATGACGAGGCATCCTTAGGCATGCGCATCCATCCTTAAGCATGCCCAGGCCTCATTAGGCATGCCGAGCATTCCTCGGCATTCCCAAGCACACCTTTGGCATGCATTGTCTATCCCGCTAGTCTAATGTGTGAGGCTGAGGAGCCCTTTGCCGTGCCGTGCCGATAGTGGACGCCTTTGCCTTCATGTACCTACTTAGTGTACACTGATGTCGGATCCGATTGAATTATAGAGAACATTCTGTCTATTGTGGATATTCACGGAACGTCCAGAGCTATTATGTATTAAATTTGGGAAATATAAATGCTCGTTTCATTTCTGTTTGGGGACGTAGGTAGATTAACCCTCTTGATATGACAAAAACGCCTATAGGTGTTACCTGCTTACCTGGTGGTGTGGTGTGGTGTGGGGTCACGTACGTTGTCAAAGTGACCTTCGTGCTTTACACTCAAGTTCATATACAATCTCTTATGGAAAATGAGTTTGTTTGTAGGGATCACTGCCGTACATGACCCATGGCGATTAAACGGTTAACTAAAATAGGCAGGTTATGCCTACAATTCTTAAAATTTGAACCTTTTTGGACTGATTTGAAAGACTATACCGATATAAGATTATTGCAATAATGTATGTATGTAAATACTTTATTGTACACAAGACAAGTAAAATTAATTATACAGAAAAAAAACCGATCAATAATAATATTGTTATGATAATGCAATTTCACCACACTTTTCATTTTATAATTCGGTGCGGGTCTAGGCTTCGGTGTATAGCCAACATTATTTTACTGCCTGATAGTTCTCCTACTGCATACTAGATGTCAATATTATGGAATGCAAGTGAATTAACTGTCAACAAGTTCTCCTATTCGATACTAGATGGCATTTAGTTCTTTAAAATAAATATTATTAAATGATACAATATAAATTGATATATTTATTTGTACCGATATTATTTAAAGACTTATTAAAAGAAAATAATTTATATATTACAAAGGTTTTACATCGTCACATTTACATTTTTCTTTCTGTCATACTCTCTCTGTAGTAATGCGTTTTGTGTTTATCGGTTGCATGTTTAGTATTTGTGATTTAAATATAATAACTCGTGTTCATTTATCAAGATCACATTTTTCCTTAATTTTAGATAAAGTGCTTTGAATTGGGTTATTATGATAGTAAATTTGTGCAAAACATTGGAAGGAACAACCATTCGTTCATTGGATCACCTTTGCAATAACAGAACGTCGAATCTCATTCACCCTGTGAACGGTACGGTACGAAACGGTGTTTCTAACGTTAGTACATAAAGTTACCTGGTGCGAATTTTTGACAGGCGTTCGAACGGTCGAAAATTGACAGTAAAATCTATCTACCGTTAGTACATAAAGTTACGTGATTAGCCTGCGGGTGGACAACATTTGTTTTTACAACTGACAATGACCCAAACACTAATTTCTAACCGAAATAAATATTTTTCGTTTTTCATTTAAATGAAATGGAGGATGGGATTCAATCACTAGCCCGTACCAATGACCTTTTCAAATTCAATGAGCTTATGTACAACCGGGACGCTAAGAGTATGAATTTCTTTTGAATTTCCATACAAAGGACAGGTACTTATTTTTCTGCTCTAGAGTGTGCGCTTTTCCCAAACTGGCTGTGGCGAAACAATCTAATCCCAAAATGAATTATTTATAATATTACCCTAAATCCCCCTGTCCCTAAATCCTATTTAACCGCTTTTTCGAGATTCAACATTTTTCTCCATAAATTTAAATTAAATCGCAGTAGAAAAAATGTGTCAGAACGCAAATCCTGAGCCCTTTTATATTGACAGCTCATTTTTTAACGATTTAAAATTTGGAAGGAATTTTGGAGGATTTTTCCCTTCCACTAGACAAGTATTACCTTGTTTTTCAACTACTATACTTTGTTTTTTTATCATTCGTACTACTTTGATTTGCAATATATCATGAATATGTCATGCTTGCCTTTTCTTTGCTTACGGTGGCGTCGTTGATCGGGTCGCAACCTTAACATATGGTCGAGGGAGGCGATGGCTGAGATACGCGTCATACTCGTGAACGAGTGCTGTTTGTGGGGTCCGGTCTGTTCATGTTTGCAAGGACTAGTAACTTCGTACTAGTGAATTGACATGATGAGAGACTTCGCTCCGTTCTCATTTGATTTTATTTATAGACTGACGCTCAGAGACCTTATACAATCTCTGAGGATATTTATTTATTAGATTTTATTATTTTCATGTTGACGCTTATTAAGATATAGCTCAAAATATTTTATTATGATTAGTGTACCTACTTTATTACCTTTTATCTTGACGCTTAGAGACCTAATACATCTCTAACAAATCTCGATTGTTATTAGTTTCTTAGTCTTATTTTTGACATGTCACTACATTTAATTAATGATACTTTGATTATTGTATTATTTTTATTTGATGTACTTAGATAGATTTTGACTTGTAAAAGTGCCCTTGAGGCCTATTTGCAGAATAAATGTTTTGATTTTTGATTGTGATTTGATTAGAAAGAGTGAAAGAGAACGACTTATGAGGTTTTTTATCAGGCACGTTCTGCGGTAAAAATCTCAAATAATCTAAATGGATATTAAAACCGTTATTTCATGCTTAAACGTTATTTATTTATTTATTGGAGAAACAACAGAAGTAGGCGCTTAATAGTATAATGTAAGTGAGTATGTAGAACATTTGGTGTGTACCTACTTCCTTAAATGTTTTCACTAAGAGATACATGGTTAATGCAATATAAGCAGGTAAGCAAACAATAAATAGATATAAAACATGAAACATGACGCACTTTATAGACTAAGGTAGGTACTAAAAATACAGGGAATATAAGGATATCTTGGTATTCAAAATACTTATTATACATGTATGTCTATCTTAATAACTATACCTATACAAATATTTCACCAGAACTTTGGAAGAGGCCTTATAAGTTTTAAAATGTTTTAATTTCAAATTATGACACTACTACTACATTATGTACTGTGTTTTTTTTGTTGAGGTTATGCAATAAAGAGTATTTGTATTGTATTGTATGACAAAAATATTGATAATACCAATAAAGTGATTAAAGACTACGACGATTTTATTAAAGTTTTAGATAGCAACACAGCCATTCTTTTTATTTTATTGTGTGTAGTAGAATTTAAGCAGAAAAAACTAGTTTTTATCTTGAAAATGGTCGATTTGGAGTGATGTTTGTAACGATATTTCTTAATGAAAAATCCAAAAAATACATTAAATGTTTATGTCGTAAGGTCGCGATAGTCCTGTTCTAGATAGTAACATCGAGAAAATGTCAAGATACGTGTCAATTCAAACAGAAACTGTCCTAAATAGATGAGCGTTTTTTAACTGATAAGGACTTTTAGATATTAAACGGTGATAGACAGATACAAAAAAATACAAAAAATACACAAATAGTTTATTTATACACAGTGCTATTAACATTACCAAACGATCAAAATATAGAAAAAAAAGAAAATGTTACAGACACTGCATGATAAAGTAAATTAAAACACTTTTCTGTGACCCCTACACTAGGCTAGGCCTGTACTGTAGGCTGACACAAGATCCGATTGCCATTTAACTGAATATCTTTCGCTAAAGACAAAAACATTGATGGACGGAGAGAATCGCACAATAAGGTTTCCTTTTGAATCTTTTTGGAACGGAACCCTAAAATCCGAAGGAAAGAATAATCTTTTCAGCGAGTCTTAAAGCGGAGCTACACACTAACAATTGTACTATCAAGACTATTTTAAGACCGCCTCTGGCTACTTCAATCACGGAACTTTTGACATATAAATGGCTTCGTTGTGTTTGTGTTTCTATACATTCTTGTGTTTTTAGAGTTCCGTTTTACCCTAAACTTTGTAACATTTCATCTATAGATAGTTTAAATTTTAGTTGATAATATAAACGTATTTAAATTAGTGTTGGTTTTGGGATATGTTCCAAATTTGAAACTCGTAACTTTACCATAATATGATATCGTTAGAACTAGTGTTCAGAGTTTCGGTGGGAAATTTCACAGAGGTAAATGGAGTCGCCTAACATTTTTTTTTATTAAACGAATAACGATTAAATGATTATTTTTGTATAATACTCCTTATAAATGATATTGCGAGCATTACCTACTTATACCACGATTACACAGGACTACTAATAACACAAGTATAAAAACAAACATTGTTAAATATATTTATTTATTTTTACTTATTACATACGTACAAACATGTCACCTAAACAGTTGGGATAGTATCATGTCCAACCTGCCCCCAAACCTACACCAAACCCCCTGACCTGCCGCCAAATATACAATTCCGTATCACAAACATCATACTCCCTATGTCCACATCTGGAGCATACTTCGGTAAAAACCAAAATTTCTTCATCTAGGTCTATATCTTTTGATGGTAAGAAATAGTTTTAAATAGTTGAAATTTACGAGTACCTACCTAATGTATGTATGTAAGCACTTTATTGTACATAATAACAGGTTAAAACAATATACATGTCACATAAGATTAGAGTACAAAGGCGAACTTATCCCTATGAGGGATCTCTTCCAGCTAATGTCAGTACTTCAGGTAAATGAATAATTTATTTATCCAAATCTTAAAAAGTTAATCATAAAAACGACTCCATTACCCACTGTGTGAAATTGCCACCGATACTCCGCACACTAGTTAGAACATTATTACCGCTTTCACGTACTGCCACAGATAAGAAAATAGTCATAATAAAATTGATGCAATGCTGTTCATTCATTGCCTCCGATTTCTGAATTCGTTTCGGAAACTATGAATTTATGATACAATTGACATATTTTGTGCGATTGAAGGAAAGAGAGGAAGAGGAAGACCAAGAAGAAACTACTTCGAGCAAATAAAAGAGAAGGTTAAGATCCTGTCATTTTTTTTTAGAACCTGACTGTGGCTTTATAGTCCGGGCCCAATAAAGCGATAGGAGTGCGCGGTTGGAGAGTAGCCTGGGGAAAATCCAGGGGAAAACCTCCAGCACGACCACGCGTGCGGTTTGGAACACTGGAATACTCTAAGAGTTTGCGCTCCAGTGAGATTGGTTGAGCGGTTTCAAACGAATCTGAGGTGTGAGTGGAATCGAGCTACTGGGAGTTTTGTCGCTGGTTCACTAAACCTAACCTAGCTGAGAAGAGTCCAGCAAGAACCTCAGCTAGGCCCGACCTGGGTCGGACTGATTCTACCCGGTGTGTGGCGGTACCGGGACGAATAGGGACTATAGATCCTGTCATATCAGAGAATAAAGGAGATAGCAGAGGACAGTAGCGGCTGGTGATTGCTCCACCGACAAGAGTAATAAACTCTTAAATAGAAAAAGAGAAAAGAGGTTTTGTGTAGATAAGAGTATTTGTATTGTAAAATTTAATAGCGTATCTAGGTATTTTAGTTCAGATAAATGCAGAAGCGGTTTAATTTTGCATGATATAAGATTTAAAATTTCAGTAACTGTTTTAATACTAGTGGCTCTGTGAGCTGTAGACTCGTGTTATTTGGATATTTTCCAAATACAGACTTGACAAAAAAGTCTATTATAATTATTGAATTGGTTTCACAATATTTCACGAGAATCGGTTGAGAAATACGACCAGTAGAGGAGAAAAAACCGAAATACGCCCGTTGAAGCTTACAAAATCATTGAAAAAAAAATGTTTTTGAAGATTTCCAAAAAGTGTCTTAATAAAAAAAATTATATAATTATCGAACCTGCAAGGTGAATCACGTAACTTTATGTACTAACGGTAGATAGATTTTACTGTCAATTTTGAAGTATAAATGTATGAGCTGACAATTAAAATTTGACATTAAAATCTACCTAACGGTAGTACAAAAGTTACGTGATTACCCCGCTGGTCACGTCACAACTTTCACGAGAAGCGGTTGAGAAATGCGACCCCTAGAAGAGAACAACCGGAAATCTGGAAATCCAGACTTCGGACATACGAAGCATTTTTGTCGAAGCTGGAGCTGAGACCATCGTTTCACTCTGTCAATAATATCGGCCAAATCCTCATCAACTATGGCATGTTTATCGGAAACTAACTTGGGGACCGGTGATAAAAAACGTAAAATCTCAGTATAAATCTTGGGAACTACGCTTGGATATTGTGTGTTGTGTGCTGTGCCTTAGACAATCACAAACATAGTGGTCGTCTAGAAAATATTTTTTCAGGACTACCCTTCACATTTGTATAATCTTTTGTGTGGTAGTCAAAAGTTGTGTACCCATATCTCCGTTGACAACTTGTTGAGACGACAATTCTGCCGTGAACATGACCGATGCTATACCCGTGTCGAAACGTCGGTAAAAAATGTAAATACATAAATATCTCTATAGACCTTTTTTTTAAACTGACTGTAGCTTTATAGGCCGAACCCAGTAAAGCGATAGGAGTGCGCGGTTGGAGAGTAGCCTGGGGAAAATGTAGGGGAAAACCTCCGACACGACCACGCGGGCGGTTTGGAACACTGAAATTCTGGAATACTCTAAGAGTTTGCGCTCCAGTGAGATTGGTTGAGCGGTTTCAACCGAATCTGAGGTGTGAGTGGAATCGAGCTACTGGGAGTTTTATCGCTGATTCACCAAACCTAGCCTAGCTGAGAGGAGTCCAGCAAGAAACTCAGCTAGGCCCGACCTGGCTCGGACTGACATCTCATTAGACCCGTTTAAACAAATACTTAAAACCCGGCCTGGGTTTTATAAAGATCCGTAAGACCAAATGTCAGATCAAATTTCAGCAACTCGGTAATTTTTTGACATAACAAACCGACATAAGGTCTAACGGATCTCTATAAAACCGAGCCTTAGTATGAATCATCATCATCATCATTTCAGCCGAAAGACGTCCACTGCTGAACATAGGCCTCCCCCAATTTATTTTTCCCTTGGGGGGGATTTGCCATAGTCGCCACGCTTGGCAAGCGGGTTGGCGACCGCAGTTTGATAGTGGTAATGATCGAAGGATGCTGCTGCCCACCCTCCGATTTTCCCTTATTCGCCTCCTACGAAACCCACGGGAAGAGATGGGGTGGCGCAATTCTTACCCGGCAACCACACGGATATAGTATGAATACAGGACCCTTTTATTTAGTTGTCAATACGGAACCCTTCATTTGCAGATTGCTCGCTCTTGATCACAATTTGTCTTTTTTCGCTGATATAAATATTTAAGTGACTCACTCGATTAACATTCAAGAATACATTCGTTACCAATACCCACGTAATCTCTTGTTTACGCTACTGAGATTTAGTAAGAGTCTGATCTTAAAACAAATCTACTTTTAATAGTTTACGAATTAAGGGTTCTTATGAGTTAAAAAACACTCACTTATATACGCCATTTTCTATTTGAATTGACACGTATCTTGACATTTTCTCAATGTTACTATCTAGAACAGGACTATAGCGACCTAATGTCATGTGTAACTTTAAAGGGATTTTTTGTATTTTTCATTAAGAAAGTTCGTTTCAAACATCACTCCAAATCGACCATTTTCGAGCTAAAAACTAGTTTTTTTCTGCTAAAATTCTACTACACACAATAAAATCAAAAAATGGCTATGTTAGTGTCTAAAACTTTAATAAAATCATATTAGCCTTTAATAACTTTATTTATTTATTTTTATTTTATTTATTAAGAGACAAACAGTCTCATATGTTTACAATTGACACAGTAAAGGGTATTAAGTTGTAGACTTACAGTTTCCTTAATTCGAATATGTAAACCTAAACAATAAAAACAATAAAATTTAAGAGCTTTTGATATACATCGTTAGTAGTATAAATAAATAAATAGTGCCAAAAACTATATTTTCTATAACTATATAACTATTATTGGTGTTTATAAATACTTTTCATAATAAAATCGAAACATTTTAAAACTTATAAGGCCTCTTAAATACTGGTTTATATGGCCACCTGTGTAAGTCCGTAGCTGTCAGCGCCACGGATCTTGAAGTGGATAAAGGATGGGCAACGCGCTTGAATTCTACTGGAATTGCAGGCGGTCCTATACTGCGCTATCCGCTTACCATCAAACAGGCCGTTAGCTTTTTTGCCACCATTTAATATAAAACCGCTCACTTGCTTTTAGCAACTTTCGTTGTCAGACGTCATTATAAGCCGTCGTCTTCCGGCGAAAAAATAAACAATAGCATTCTTTTGTAATGGTTAACTCAAAATTCAAGGTTAACCTTGCTCACCTCCAGGAACACAACACTACATACTTGTATAGTAGATAATGTTATTATGGCTGTGGTCTTCTGCAAGGCGGAGGTACTTCCCCAGTTGGGCTGCTCCAAATTCGAGCAGATGACATTTTACTGTGCCCTACCTCTCTTCATGTTATGTAATTATTTATTCTTTTTAGTTACTTTTTTCGCCTTTTTTTATTAAAAATTTGATCCTATTTCGAGAAAATTCGAACTTGTCTATTTTTTTATTTGGTGTTAACATCCCCTGTCCGTAGAAGTTTCAATAATTGTACAGAAATTACCATAGCGCGTCAAAAACTCTTAATAGAATTACCTTCGTCAATTTTCGCGCGAATAAGGTGTCAGTTACACGTGCGCAACGTGGGATATTTTAGGCTGTTATTCATTTTTCAACCTTCTTACTTGCTAGTAAAGTCGCTTTTACAACGGATTAATACGACTTGGTTAATTGAAATGGTTTTTAGAAAACAATACAAGCACTCATACGTTACATTCAATCATCAGTTGTGGGTGGGATAACCTTTAATCAAACAATGGGGATGTTCGAATGCATTAAGGAAATAAGGTAAACAATAAGTAAGAATAAAGGAGGGGGGGAGTTTGTCAACGTGTTTCTCCTGAAATATTAAAGCACATATATGAAAGCTATTCATTCCAAGTTTCTTAACTGCCAGATGGGGCCGTAGGTATTTCACATATTTTCGAGTTAAACAGCCGAGGCCTTATAAGTTTTAAAATGTTTTGATTTCAAATTACGACAAAAGTATTGATATACCAATAAAATCATTAAAGGATACTATGATTTTATGAAAGTTTTAGATAGTAACACAGCCATTTTTTGATTTTATTGTGTGTAATAGAATTTAAGCGAAAAAAGACAAGTTTTTTAGATTGAAAATGGTCGATTTGACCATTTTCAATTTGATTTGTTGATTTGTTTGATTTGGTGGTTGATGTTTGAAAGAAATTTTTCACTGAAAAATAGATTTAAAATTTATGACATAAGGTCGCAAAAGTTCTGTTCTAGATAGTAACATTGAGAAAATGTCAAGATGCGTGTTATTACAAACAGAAAATGACGTAAATAGATGAGCGATTAACTGATAAGGACCCTTAAAAAAGACTGTGCAACCTCTTTAATATATGTGAAGTGTTTTTTTTAATCTGACTGTGGCTTTATAGGCCGGGCCCAATGAAGCGATAGGGGTACGCGGGAAAAATCCAAGGGAAACCTCCGACACGACCACGCGGGTGATTTTGAATACTGGAATACTCTAAGTTTGCGCTTCAGTGAGATTGCTTGAGCGGTTTCAACCGAATCTGAGGTATGAGTGGAATCGAACTACTCACTGGAATACTCTAAGTTTGCGCTTCAGTGAGATTGTTTGAGCGGTTTCAACCGAATCTGAGATGTGAGTGGAATCGAACTACTAGGAATTTTGTCGCTGGTTCACTAAACCTGTCCGAGAGGAGTCCAGGAAGAAACTCAGCTTGGCCCGATTTGGGTCGGACTGTGACGTCTCCGACGAGATGGAGCGTGTTCTTACTAATAATGAGAACACCTTACTGTGCGGAACGAACGTGTCTTAATCGGGATATAAATCCATTATAGTGTCGTAAAAAAATAAAACACGCTTAATATCCTGGATTATGAGCCCAAAAGCGAAGTACGAGCAAATGTGTTACGTTAACTTTTTTTGCCTAAGAATCCGTTCATCAATAAATTACCGTAATAACGCGGTTAATTTAAGAATTCTCCGTGTTGGTTTTTTGTTTTGTTTTGGAACCTGACTGTGGCTTTATAGGCCGGGCCCAATAAAGCGATAGGAGTGCGCGGTTGGAGAGTAGCCTGGGGAAAATCCAGGGGAAAACCTCCGGCACGACCACGTGTGTGGTTTGGAACACTTGAATACTCTAAGAGTTTGCGCTCCAGTGAGATTGGTTGAGCGGTTTCAACCGAATCTGAGGTGTGAGTGGAATCGAACTACTAGGAGTTTTGTCGCTGGTTCACTAAACCTAGCCTAGCTGAAAAGAGTCCAGCAAGAAACTCAGCTAGGCCCGACTTGGGTCGGACTCCGTGTTAACTTACACCTTACTGTCAGGTACAAAATCTTAATCGGTATATAAATCAATTATAGCACAGTGTTGTAATAAAATAAAACCCGCGTATTTAATATCCTGCATTATAAGCCTAAAAGCCACGTATAATAATAGCCACGTCATGAGGAAAATTGTTAAAAATATTTTTGGTAAATTAAATACATATCAATTGGAATTCTCGCTCAACGAAGCACACAAGCCCTTTTCACCCGTCAATCTGTTCTCGTCACGTGAAATTAGTTGATTATGCGTAGGTGGGTATAGGAAACTCAGACCAATACAAGTATGAAAATGTTATTGAATTCTTTGTGATATTTTCTGGCATTTTGCCATCAATTTCCCAGAAAACACAGTGATTATTGGGAAGTCCAACAGCTGTCGATCGACTACAGTAATAGTATACCATGTGGACGTCAATCTTTACGAAAATATGGGTCATTGTCAGATTTAGGTTCGCGTCTTTTCGGTGGACATATCAAAAGTTAAGGTCAACAAAGCTTAATTTTGAATTGGTCTAGTAACCCGCACAAACGGTGTTTCCATAACTATAAATCCATGTAATAAAAACATAACTATATGTACGTAAGCCGTTAACTATTGACCACCGGGTGGAAAACTTTTATTTTTACAACTGACAATGACCCATATACATTTGTACGATCTCAGTAATTCTTTATTCTATTTTTCTTGGTAATTAAAATTATGGTAATACTGTTATGAATTGAATCAGAAGATTAATATTAAGATCTATTTGCGGTGGAAACGCTAGGTCCGTGGGGCCCAGGCGCTCACAAACCCTTTAAGAACATAAAAAAAATTAACCATCACCACTGGTGACCGGAGGACTGTGTCTTTACCATGAGTTAACTTGACCGTACTCGCTAGCGACTGTGTAAAAAATTGTATGGGCAAAAGTACAGCGCCTCTGGTGGTTACGCAATAAAACAAAAACGTTTACGCAGTCGCTAGCGAGTACGGTCATGCAAACTCATGGTAAAAGTACTGGCTCGTTCCTCGGCCAATGTATAGGCATTGCGGTGGAACGAGGTAACGCAGCCAGCCTTCTGGGGGACCATTCCCCGCAGCGGCGATTTGGGAGACATAGGTAACTTTTGTAATAGTTTTCCCAGTTGTACATAGTATTATGTTATGAGATCTATTAATATTAAGGTTAGTGAGCTACAATTTTTTTTTTATACAAACGCCTTAAGGGAGGCGTACAGCGAGATCTACCAAAGATGCTTCATTAACGGTACTAACGTCTCAAATCATATTGAGAATCATTAGTTACGATGCGCCACCCCATACCCAAATTTAGAATGAAGGAAAAATTTAGGCACCGAGCAGGATTCGAACCTGCGACCTCCCGGCACTCGCGGCCAGTCGCTCTAACCAACCAAGCTATAGGTGCAATCGCTACCCAGTTCCTCAACCGTTCCTTCGTATTAAGCAGTTACAAATAATCGAAATTCCTCTTATTCGAACCAAGCGCTTTGCATCATTTTTTTATAATGCGCACTTCTAAGGTTTGGAATTCTCTGCCGGCGTTTGTGTTTCCAAGCTCATATAACCTAGACCTTTTTAAGGCACGAGTGAATAGGCACCTTCTGGGTGAGCTCGCTTCACCGTCGGCCTCGTCTTTGCCCCCTGGCTAGTTGTTGGCCAAGAGCGATCCCATTTTTTAATTAAAAAAAAAAATCACGTGCAACGATAAAATGTATTTGAATTAATGTGTTTGAGATATAATACGCATAACTTACACTAAGTTATGCGTATTTAAGGGTCGGCTCGGAAGCGGGGACCACCGCAAACCAAGCTCAAATGTGCAAAGCCGCAAATAGTACGTTTCTCACAAATGAATACGAGTTCGCGGCACTTGCGGTGGAGACCTTCGGCCCTTGGTCGTCCGACACAAAGAAATTCATTAAAAGAGGTGTCTGGACGTTTAATATCGATGGCGATCACAGGGCTGGCCTTCTTTGCACGATAGGCGTCTCAGGCAACCGCAGGGCTGGCCTTTGCACAGCATAAAAGTCTTGCGGTGCAAAGAGGGAATGCCGCCAGCGTCCTAGGCACCATGCCACAAGCGGGTGAAAAGGTGGGGTATTTTATAAGTAGTACATGATACACACACACACACACACACACACACACACACACACACACACACACACACACACACACACACACACACACACACACACACACACACACACACACACACACACAGACACAGGGACTACAGTATGGGGTTCTTCAAGAAAGAAGTATATAAATTTTTAAAGGGTCGGCAACGCGCATGTGACACCCCAGGAGTTGCAAGCCTCCATAGTCTACTTAGCGGGTATCTTCCGTAAATAGCTATTTTATGTTTTGTCTCATACAAGATTTACTACTGTCATTTTATCACTCGTTAGGCGATATTACTGTTTTTTGTCATAAGTTGATGGTTTTCTATACATATAGTGACATCTTATTATTATTCACTCCGAATACAAGTTTGTTTTTTTTTCAAGTTTGTTTTTACTATGATATTTAGAATTTTTTAACAGAGTTACCAAGGCATTCAATTTTTTTTTTGTTTTTTCCAAAAGTGTTTATTTAGTTATTACTTAGAAGATGAAGTTTTAGAGATATGCATAAAGACAACTAAAAAAAATTGACTTATAATATAATATCTTCAAAGTATACAGTACATTTATTGAATCGTAAGAAACTAAAATAACATATGTTGAATATGAATAAGTAACCCAATTAAAATAAATACAATAGATAATCAGTCACACAAGGTCACCCAGGTCGGATCCAGAATGGCTGCGTTTCCCCTTTGGATGGCTATGCCTATCCGCTGGACAAGAAACGAGCCAGCCCTATGGTCCCCGGATGTTCTGGGGGCTACCGCGAACCACAAACGAAGTTTTCCCTCTCTGTCTCACTTATGTGCAAACTTACGATACGCGTCATGCTCGTGATCGGGTGCTGTTTGTGGGGTCCGGTCTGTTCATGCTTGCTAGGATATAGTGACTACGTTAATACTAGTGTCTTTTATAGGGGATTGACGAGAGACATCATCCTGTTGTGGATTCGTTTTTATTATCAGTGACTTAGAGACCATATACATCTCTAACAATATTAAATTAATTTTAATTTTGACGCTCAGAGACCATGTACATCTCTGGGATAATATATTAATTTCACTCCTTGTTTAATCTTGAGACCTTATACATCTCTAACTTAATATTTGTAATAGATAACTTTGCAAGTTTATCTTCACTGTATGACATTAATTTTGTTATAATTGTTAAATTCGAAATTATTATTCCTTCTTGAACTGTAAATTAATATTTTGACATGAAAAATGTATTACTTATTATAGTCAGACTTTCTTAAATTGTAAATTAATATTTTGACATGTAAAATTGTGGCCTATTTGCAGAATGAATGTTTGTATTTGTATTTGTATATACTTAATACCCTGCGTATTCTCTATTATCATTACGTATAGATGTGTACATTTCAATAACATACTCACGTTTACACAAGATGTTCTTTATTTATAATATTCCGTTTTTCTTGCGAATAAAATGTCTGAGATATAAAGGTATAATATCCACTTGAACCTTATCGACTTATTGTGTTACCGTGAAATCGAGTTATTTTTACGGAGGGATTACTGGGGGGATCTTAAAGGGCCACAAATTGAAAAATTCCGATGGTTAAGCAACTTGCCGCGCAATTTCACTAAGGCCGGGATTGCTTGTTCGCAGAATATTGGTTAAGAGGCCTTACAAGTTTTAAAATGTTTTGATTTCAAATTACGACAAAAGTATTAATAATTACTAATAAAGTGAGTTTTAAGAGACGATCGATTGGACGACCGGTTTAGCCTAGTGGGTAGCACTTGCCTGTGAAGCTGACGGTCCTGGGTTCGAATCCCGGTCAGGGCAAATATTTGTGTGATGAGCATGAATATTTGTTTCTGAGTCTTGGATGTTCTCTATGTATTTAAGTATTTATATCTTAAACCTTAATTTATATTTACACTTAAATAAAGATTAATAGTAATCCATCAATTATTCTAAATACGTTTCGTTTCATTAATCTAAAAGTTGTACAATAAAAAACCCAAAGCGACAGAGATTATAATAAGCCGGTTCGGGGTTTAAAAAAGTAATTTGTTATAGTACCTAACTGTCACAGGCCGGGTTTTATAAAGATCCGTTAGACCAAATGTCAGATCAAATTTCAGTAACTCAGTACATTTTTGACATAACAAACCGACATAAGGTTAGACCTTTATAAAACCGAGCCTTATTCTGATGTTTCGTACGAATGATGCGATGAAAATTCTAGGTTTACCTAATTGCTAATCTTAAAAAACCGGTCAAGTGCGTGTCGGACCACGCACAATGAAGGATTCCGTACCTACCACACCTACCTACCTACTAGTCCACATTTAAAATCACTATCCAATACATTGAATCTAAAAAAGTCGTATCTTTATAGGGAACTCATGGCACTTACGACCTTTTGTTTGGGCAAGACAGTTTTTAAGCGAAAACTCAAAAACCGTAAAACCTATATTGTTCAAACCAAAAATCGTTGAAAGTATTTACTAACGCACACCATCACAATATTTTTTTTGTATAAGTGATGTGTAATTATCACTTTTATGTAGCGGTTCATAGAATACACCTTCCTACCAAATTTCATAATTGTAGTGCTTATAGTCTCCGAGTAAATCGGCCGTGTCATACGGACGGACGGACATGACGAATCTATAAGGGTTCCGTTTTTGCTATTTTGGCTACGGAACCCTAAAAAAGACGAGGTTATGAATTACAACGCGTATAATTCAACGAAGGTTGGTTGCAAATATAATCATAGTTTACAGTACTAAGGTTAATCAATTCCATGTATGCATAAAAGTCATTCGTTCTGTTCCACTCTGTTGATTCTTTACTGCGCACGCGGGTCTTTCTTCAGATTAGCATTATTCATCTCATTCCCTTGGCGTTTTATATTTAACAGATTTACTACAAAGTAACAAAAAATAGGGTGCCGTTCAGTTGACATAAAAACAAAACGCATATTTTCAAGTACCATATCTCCGATTTTCATAACAAACGATTGTCATAATAACAAAATGCATATTTACATTGGATATAATATTTAAATACCATAACACTCACTTATCACAACCACCTTTTCTATAACGTTTAATATGAAATGATATTGAATAATAAGCATATTTATTGAATATCATTCTTTAGATCAATTTGGTACAGAAATATAAACTTTGAATTTTAACTATCAGGGGAGTGAGAAATTGCAAGGTAATGATAAAAAGCGACAAAGGAATGATCAAAAGAGACAAGGGAATGATAAATATGCTTTAGTGCGTAAAAGTTAAAAAATAAGCTGTGCTCTGGTATTATCATACGTTAATCCATATAAACTTAAAACAAGGAAAATCTCAAATAAAATATCATCGCCCTGTTTAGTATACCAAGGGAATGAGGACCAGAGGACTGAGAGACAGTAGGTTCTTTATTTATGCGATGAGCACGAATATATGTTCCTGAGTATTGGATGGTTTCTATGTATTTAAGTATACAAGGATGTATATTATGGTCCCTTAGTACCCATCGAGCGCCGTGTCAACGCCTGGAAGAGCTACTGGTCTATATGAAAGATCTGATGAAGGGCTACCTTCCATTCTCACTCAAGCGCAAATTTATCGACATGTGTCCTAACCTATGGTGCCCAAACATGGTCACTCACGGAGAGTCAAAAGTCCAAATTGAAGGTTTGTCAACGTTCTATGGAGCGTAGCATATTAGGTGTTAAGAGGATGTCGCATCTGGAACACCACGCTGTGCTCCAAAACACGCATAGCTGATGTAGGCGAAAAGACTGCTAGGCTCAAATGGGACTGGGCCGGTCACGTCTGTCGCATGCACCCGGACAGGTGGGCTAATATAGCTACCAAGTGGATGCCACAAGAGCGACGCACACGAGGCAGGCCTAAACGGAGATGGCGGGATGACTTAGACGCCTCTCGCCAACTGGCAGGAGGATGCAATGATGCGGGAGTCATGGCATTCATGGGGAGAGGCCTTGGCCCAGCAGTGGGACACCCATATAGTAAAAATTTTGCTTTTGGAAATAAGTCGGTTTGTGTAAGGTTGTCAATATTATTATTCTATTTATTTATTTTTTTCTTAGGCTAGGTTTTTACAATATCTTTAATAAAAGTAAAATATAAAAATACACTTACAAAACATACAAATATTATAAAATCCTAACTTAGGGTGCCGCAGGCAGCGAGGCGGGGCCTAAGCTACCGGTGCTTGAGGCGACAGAGGAACCTCCTGACTATCCGCGCCGTGTCCAGGAGTACCGCCGCGCTGTATTAGCTGAGCTTCTTGCTGGACTCTTCTCAGCTAGGCTAGGTTTAGTGAACCAGCGACAAAACTCCCAGTAGCTCGATTCCACTCACACCTCAGATTCGGTTGAAACTCAACCAATCTCACTGGAGCGCAAACTCTTAGAGTATTCCAGTGATCCAAACCACACGCGTGGTCATGCCGGAGGTTTTCCCGTGGATTTTCCCCAGGCTACTCTCCAACCGCGCACTCCTATCGCTTTATTGGGCCCGGCCTATAAAGCCACAGTCAGGTTCAAAAAAAAAAGCGCTGTATCTGACCCTTGAGCCAGCCATATAGCGAGAGACTCCTGAGGTGTTAGTCGAGACTCTTCGCTATAAGACCGTTCGCAGAATCAATATTATTATATTGTTATTATGGATACCACGCCTAATTCGGAAGTGGCCTAAATAATGCGTAATCCCGCTACTCGACAGCCATTCACGTTCGCCTTATTATTGGTAAATTCCTTTGTAAACGAAATTACATGATAATTATTTCCCTTGACACAATTTCTCTTGCACATCATCATTCATTTAAGAGGATTTTGTCCGTGAAGCAATTCCTTTTATGTCACACCTGGCCATAAAGTGGCAATTACAGCACGCTCCGCACGCGGTAAATCCCACTTCCTGGCCAGGGGGTGACATAAAATTTTGTACTTCCCTCGGACGGTAATTAAGAAAGCCTCAGATCGCATAATTATCGCCCTTGCCTTCGGTTCGGGCGTCAAATACCTGCGATCTGAGACATTCTTTGTTTTACCGCCCTTGGTAAGTAATGTACTATTAGGCCTCCGTAGCCAAAATGGCGAAAACGGATCCCTTATAGTTCCGTCATGTCAGTCCGTCCGTATGTCAAAGCCGATTTATTCGGAGACTATAGACACTACAATTATGAAATTTGGTAAAAAAAATTCAACGCACATTGTCGTGTGGGGTCCATCCATGGATAAAATCATATTAAAAATTCAATTATATTGTTAAACCCTTCTTTGTAGATTTTCTCAATATTAAGAGCCCTTATCAGTTCAAACGCTCATCTGTTTAAGCCATTTTCTGTTTGAATTGACACGTAGCTTGACATTTTCTCAGTGTTACTATCTAGAACAGGACTGTTGCGACCTAATGTCATAAATTTGAAATGTATTTTTTGAAATTTTCATTTAAAAATAACGTTTCTAACTTCACTCCAAAGTACCATTTTCAAGCTAAAAACGGTTTTTCCGCTTAAATTCTACTACACAGAATAAAATCGAAAAATTGCTATGTCACTATCTAAAACTTTAATAAAGTCATCGTATCCTTTAATTACTTTATTGGTATTATTAATACTTTTGTCATAATTTGAAATCAAAACATTTTAAAACTTATAAGGCATTAAAATAATCTTTAAACAGCAATAAGTATTGATTCTTTAGCATATATTATTCAAGAACATACTTACTACATACAAGTTCATACTCGTGAACGGGTGCTGTTTGTGGGGTCCGGTCTGTTCATGTTTGCAAGGACTAGTAACTTCGTACTAGTGTTCAGTGGAATTGACATGATGAGAGACTTCGGTCTGTTCTCATATGATTTTATTTTTAGACTGACGCTCAGAGACCTTATACATCTCTGAGGATATTTATTTATTAGATTTTATTATTTTCATGTTGACGTGTTATAGAGATAGCTCAAAATATTTTATCATGATTAGTGTACCTACTTTATTACCTTTTATCTTGGCTCTTAGAGACCTTATCTCTAACAAATCTCGATTGTTATTAGTTTCTTAGTCTTATTTTTGACATGTAACACTACATTTAATTAATGATACTTTGATTATTGTATTATTTTTATTTGATGTACCTAGATAGATTTTGACTTGTAAAAGTGCCCTTGAGGACTATTTGCAGAATAAATGTTTTGATTTTGATTTTGAGAACAAAGATAATAAATATTTATCGAAGTTATACAGCAAAAAATTGACAAAGTGCGGTCAACTCCGGCCCGTAATAGTCCCTTGGTAAGTTAGAAAACTATGATTGATTAAACCGTCAGTAACGGTCCGTTACTGCGCACTCACTTGGTAACCAATCAAATATGACGACTTTTTCTGGCCATGTAGCTTCTAACTTATCGTGGGAACGCGAACGTTTTAAGAACTATATTAACCGGTTATGCGACGAGAGGCCCGGCGGGCGTACTAGTGGGGCTCACGTCTGTAGGTATTACGATAGGTAGGTATAGTTGTAATTTTTCGTTGACCGAATTTCTATGAACATGTTATTGGATTATGAACATTATTATTTAAACAGTAAAATAGCTTTTTAAGGAAATTAAGTTGATGCAACTGGGCCAACTCAAATGATTTCAATCATAATCGTGCGCCCGGAAATAAAAGGTGTTCCGGCAAGTGGGTCATTCTACTTTTCATGTACATAATTTTTAAATGCAGATTTTGGAATACTTGGCCCTCACTTCATATTTTTATATTGTTATTTAGAAAGAGGTTTAATTGCAGTATCACTTCCGAAAGTTTTGGTAATTAACGAACCACAGCTAATATCTATAAATCGAGTAACTCAGTGGTCCTTGGATGTCTCACCATTTGTATAAAAAAACGGTTTTTACCAGTGTGTTACCCACCTTTTACAACAATATGTTAATATTTAAGTATTTTTATCTACAAAATTCTCTTATTAAGTTCAGGTACTATTCCAAAATCCTGTTTTTGTACACTAATTCAATACATTTCATAGATTTTTTTTGTAATAGAAAACTGGTCATAAAAAAGTAGAATGACCCAAGTACATGATAACGGTTTGAAAAATTAACCGGTTTCCGAGCCCTGGGTAAAACACCATCATTTTAACGTAATTGTGGGGTTTAATAATGCGTTGTTTTAGTAGGCTCAATAAATAAAGGAAAATAAAGACTCAAAATTGATTTTTATTTCTATTGAGAAAATTTTACCCTTTATTCATAAAACTTAACAAACCTCTTCTGACTAAAATGTCTGTTGTCACTGTCTCACAAGCACATGTGTCAATGTGACAGATAAGGACAAACAAACTTTAGCGGCTAGTTAACTAATATAGGTTTGATAGAATCAGGCTGTTCTCCTCTCATTCTCAATCGATTATTGAATAATGCGTTGTTTTAGTAGGCTCAATAAATAAAGGAAAATAAAGACTCAAATTTGATTTTTATTTCTACTGAGAAAATTTTTTGCAGTCATGTTTCGGCTATTATCAAAAACACAGTCATGTAGTATAGAATCATATATCTAAAAATCTACCCTTATTGTTTCCTCGTCTTGGCAAAACAGCGATTCAAAGAACGCAATATTTCTCGTTGCACGACCTTAAGACAGATGTGTGGTGTGTGTATTACTGATTGTGTTTTTTGCGACAATAAATACTTTTTTTTATGCAAAAAATCTCTATGAAAGTGCCGTAGGCTTTCTACGATCATAAAATTCTTGTTACAGCCGGTTTTTTTGTTTATCTAATTGAATGAATCACTACATGGTATAAAACAAAGTCGCTTTCTCTGTCCCTATATCCCTATGTATGCATAAATCTTTAAAACTACGCAACGGATTTTGATGCGTTTTTTTTAATAGATAGAGTGATTGAAGAGGAAGGTTTATGTGTATAATAACATCCATTAAATAGTGCACCCGTACGAAGCCGGGGCGGGTCGCTAGTAGTTAAATAAAGGCCTAATTAATCATACTTATTAGATATTAGCTAAGAATTTCGGGCAGGTAATTAGTCATAGTATAGCTAAGAGCTAAAAAGAGCTAGTGATCTTCCTTCAATTTAGGGATTAGCATTTTGTATTACCAGATCCATTTATTTTTAATTTACATTGAGGAAGGAAACTCCTGACGGTTTTATCGAATTTATCACTCGCCATGAAATGAAATATATTTATTTGCTTAACATTATGTACATATGAAGATGGTGAGGTAATTCCATTTCCGGTGGATTTTAATAAGTTTATTAGTAATGCAAAAATAGTTTTTTAATATTATTTATTACGGAATTGTGAAATATGGAAGTTGGAATTTCTAACGCATATTAGCCCTTTGCCGCATGACGTATAAATTCGTTTATTTTTTGAATCTTGATACGATGTGATAAGGTTTTTTTATACAACGCCGGTGGCAAACAAGCGTACGGTCCACCTGATGGTAAGCGGCCACCGCAGCCTATAGACGCCCGCAACTCCAAAAGAGTCACGTGCGCGATGCCGACCCTTCAGAAGATTTGAGGATGCACTGTGTTGACAGCAGAAGGAACACATTTAGGTCCCTCGCTCTCAACACAGTACATCCTCGGGAGTTCTGGTAAAATCTAAAAAAAAAATCTGCTGGGTCTAAAATCATATAAGGGTCCTTATCAGTTAAAAAACGCTCATCTATTTACGCCATTTTCTGTTTGAATTGACACGTATCTTGAAATTTTCTCTTTCTAGAACAGGACTATTACGACCTTATGTCATAGATTTGAAATGTATTTTTTGGATTTTTCATTAAGAAATATCGTTTCAAACATCACTCCAAATCGACCATTTTTAAACTAAAAGTTTGTTTTTGCCGATTAAATTCTACTACACACAATAAAACCAAAAAATGTCTATGTTACTATCTATAAACTTGTTAAAGTTATCGTAGCATTTAATAACTTTATTGGTATTATCAATATTTTTGTCATAATTTGAAATCAAAACATTTTAAAACTTATAAGGCCTCTTAAACAGTAACAGCATAGGACAATCAACTATTTCATCATTTTTAGCTTCAAACATCGCTCAACGCTCAGAGTAAGGTTTCATAATGGGGGCTATCGTTTTTGTGCTCACCAGTTGGCGCCACTGTCGACTAAGGTCCAGCTGTCAAAAATTGTTATTGGTTATTATGGACATGAGAACGAAGTTTACATTTAAATCATATTCAATACCTTAAAACCGTACCGGAAAAATATCGAACATACCGCATTGTAGCGTGGTCCCGTTTTGTTCGGAAAAAAGGACGAAATAGTTTTCCGAAAGACAAATCTGTCTCAAAGCCCTGACAGTCATTGACCCTTCATTCATATTTGCCATAATCAAGCTCAGGTATTGCAAAATAGTGACCATATTGTTCCAATTAGATATTAACCCGCGTAGCGCAACCAAAAAGAATGACATTTGACGTTTCGGAGGACCCCACGCTACACTAGCGCCTCTAGCGGCGAATTCATACGCGATAACCCCCATTGCCGACCGTTACTTTATGCTGGTTAGAAAACCGTTTTAGGGTTCCGTAGCAGAAATAGCAAAAACGGAACCCTCACAGTTCCGTCATGTCTCTGCTCACATTTCAATCAATCAATCATTTATTTCTAAGAATATGGTGCAATATTATAGGTTAGTAAATGGGTTATTTCAGCATATTCTGCCAACATCGGCGTAGAAATATTGGAGAGAATGGTACCTATAGTTAGTAATTAGTAATTGGTTACCTACATGTCAAATAAAAATAATAATAACAGTATGATCACAATTAATTAATGTACTCACTTATTAATAAAGAAAATTAAGGGTGATTTCTTATTTACCCCAGCTAAGTGGGGCTCCGTTGACTGGCGGGTCCATATTGCGTTACATGCTTGTTTCACGTTACAGGTTATATTGTGTCGGAAATCGCGCTAGATTTTTTGGGCTTTTAGACCAACAATCCCGCCGGCGGGGATGTCCACCGCGCGATCGCGACAACAGTGATACATATAGTCCCTATTCGTCCCGGTACCGCCGCACACCGGATAGAGTCAGTCCGACCCAGGTCGGGCCTAGCTGAGTTTCTTGCTGGACTCTTCTCAGCTAGGCTAGGTTTAGTGAACCAGCGACAAAACTCCCAGTAGGTCGATTCCACTCACACCTCAGATTCGGTTGAAACCGCTCAACCAATCTCACTGGAGCGCAAACTCAGAGTATTCCAGTGTTCCAAACCACACGCGTGGTCGTGCCGGAGGTTTTCCCTTGGATTTTCCCCAGGCTTCTCCAACCGCGCACTCCTATCGCTTTATTGGGCCCGGCCTATAAAGCCACAGTCAGGTTAAAAAAAAAATCACGTTACGGGTTATATTGTGTTGGAAATCGCGCTAGATTTTTTGGGCTTTTAGACCAACAATCTTTGTGAATTATGGTGAGGTTCTATGCGACTAATACCGAGACAAAACAATGGTAAACCGGTAATATCAATTTATCAACTGGGGACCAGAGGGCTGGCAGGAGCGCTCGTGGCCCAGCGGCGCCCGCGTATTCCGTGCGTTATGCGAGGTTAAGCAACGTCGGGCCAGGTCAGTTCTTGGATGGGTGACCGCTTTGAGTGGTTATTATCTGAGCGCTCCCGTGCTTTGGAAGGCACGTTAAGCCGTTGATCCCGGCTGCTGTCTATGATAGCAGTCGTTAAGCCGAGTTAGAGGCCTCCGGGCGGCTTGAGAACTTCTAACAGTCAAGTTGCCCACTCACTTGACAAGGTGGGTCGAAGTTGCACCACGTCCGTAGGGAGTACCCACCGCTACCCTACACGTGACCCCTGGGTGGTGCTAAAAGTGCAACAAAACTGGCAACCGTACTGTCTTCTCGAAGATCTCACGGTTCGAAATAATTGCCATACGATAAATAAAATAAATGGTGAGGTTCTAGGCGACCAATACCGAGACAAAACAATGGTAAACCGGTAAAATCAATTTATCAACTGGGGACCGGAGGGCTGGCGCCTATCTCGCCCAACGGATTGCGATCGAAATCCAGCGAGGCAACGCCTCCAGCCTTCTGGGCACCTTGCCCCGCGGCACCTACCTTGGGCCAGTTTTTTATTTGTGAATATTTGGATTTATTTTAGTTTATAGTTAGGTTAATTTTGTTATGCTCCTATTTGTTTTTTAAAGGATGTAAATATTTTTAAATAATATAATATAGTATACCTTCCTATTTATCAGACGAATAGTAGCTAATATTGAATTAATTTATTTGTTTATTGATAATATGAATATGATATCAGTATTTAGTTATTCTGAGACTTATATATTGTATTTTTATTTTTCAATATCGTCTCCTAACGTCTTCCATATTTTTATTGACCGAGTGAGCCAAGTGATCAATGGACTCCGTTCCAACTTGGGAATAAAATATTTACCCTTTATTTATTTATTTATTTATTTATTTGGAGAACGAACAGAGATAAATGTACATAAAACAAGTTAAAAAACCTAGATTACATATAAACATACATTTAGCTCCTCAAGTGTATTCATATAAGCATATAACTTAACGAACCTCTCCTAACTAAAATGTCTGTTGTCCCTTCCTCACAAGCATGTGTCAATGTGACAGATAAAGACAAACGAACTTTAGCGGCTAGTTAACTAATATAGGTTTGATAGAATCCGGCTGTTCTCCTCTCATTCTCAATCGATTCTCGTGAATTTTTTTGAGCAGTTTCGAAAAATATATCGATATTTTTTTAGTCAGTTTTTGGAAAATTTTGAATGGTGGAGCCATTGGGGTTGAAAAAAAATGCTAACGAGGTCTGAGAGCCACTGGTTTACTTGTTTATTGACACCCATTAATTTAGGAACTATATTTAATTTTAAAATGTTATAGTTAAAATTTCATTGTTTATTTGGTTAATATACAGGATGTCCCACGGCTATGCCACATGGAGGGAAAGTGCCTTGAATATTGTAGATGGAACATTTTACTGAAAGAAGACATTTTAATTTTAAAAACAATTTAAACTGCATTCACAGATATTTAAATAATAATTAAACCGTGAACCGGGAATCGAACCCGTTACAAAAGAAAAATAATTACCCTGTAGCTTTATTATACCAATCGAAAGGCTTCATCATATGGATTATTTTTTGCTAAATAAAATAGTATCAGAAATAAAAGGAAGACCATGAATTTTAACGTTTTTAATACAAAATTAATCAATTTATCACGTGTAACGGGTTCGATTCCCGGTTCAACCATAAAAATATTTAAATATCTGTGAATGCAGTTTACAATGTTTTTTTAAATTTAAATAATGTCGCTTCATTCAGTAAAATGCTCCATCTACAATATTTAAGGTACTTTCCCTCCATGTGGCATAGCCGTGGGACGCCTTGTATAGTGATTGTTTTATTGTAGTTTAGTGACAATCCCTGTTTACATTTCATTCTGTGTATTGCCATTTTGAGTGTAATAGAGGTTGCCAAATCATAAATTTAAGAAAGTTGTAAAATTGATATTAATAGAAAAATCTAATTATAAAGATGTTTGTGTGGGATGCTACCTATATAGACGCACTGGCATCGTCCCACCTCCATTAAACTACAGTAAAAGCGGGTGCAGCGGCGGAAAATGACGAAATATAAATAAATAATAAATAAATATTAGAGGACAATCTTACACAAATCGAACTAGCCCCACAGTAAGCTCAAGAAGGCTTGTGTTATGGGTACTAGACGACGATATATGTAATAGATATAAATACTTAAATACATAGAAAACATCCAAGACTCAGAAACAAATATTCATGCTCATCACACAAATATTTGCCCTGACCGGGATTCGAACCCAGGACCGTCAGCTTCACAGGCAGGTGCACTACCCTACCTAGGTGCATATAAAAGCGTAATAAATATAGGGGCCTCGGCAGAGAGTACAATTTTGTACCTTTTGGTGTCGGAACTCTTGGACCATGGGGTCCCAGCGCGCACAAGTTATTTACTGAAATCGCGAAGCGTTTGGTTGACGTAACTGGTGACCGAAGAGCTGGCGACTTCCTCGCACAACGCTGATAGCATTGCGATCAGTGTTGCCAGATGGTTACATTTTTTACATTTTTCGTAACTTTTGACCAGCTCGAGTAACATGTAAGTAACTTCTGTTGTAAGGGAAATTTTCGTAACTTTTAAGAACAATGACACTCTATTTAAAAGAAAGGTCTTTTGTATCTAACCGGGACCAAGCGGGACAATTTATAAGCTTCCATACAGGAAAGGTGACAAAAGAAACCACATGATACGTCTCTGTCTGTTCGTCTGTTGTACGAGTAGGTAACTATGTATGACATTTGAGATATCCCCCATCAGCCCGGCGTAATTCTGTCGCCGAGCTCGCCGAATTCTAGCTGCATGTGGCTACTAATTTCTTAAAATCGGCAGTTTTGATCAGTAATTATGAGAAATAGAAAAAATTTAACTTTTGCATCAAAAATGTAACTTTTCAAGAAACGAAACGTAATTTACGTCACAAGGGCCCTGGCAACACTGATTGCGATACAGCTAGGAAATGACGTCAGTATCCTCGGTACAATGCCCCAAGGGCCTGATTTAGATTTAATCTAGTTGTAATATTATTTAAGTTATTTCTTTTTAACTATAATTATATATAATGCTTGTGATACGTGAAATAGACCTTATTTAACCTATTATAAAGTGGAGGATTACTTAAAAGAAAAAGATGTGTAAAGGATTAATTGTATTTTTTAATGATAAGTTAATTAATTAACCATTATAAAAACGTGCAATAATTGAAAAACAGAAGTGTATCAATGTACCTATAAAATCGAAATTTAATAGCTTTTAGTGTTGCCGATCGAATGTGAATTTATCTTCAAAATTACATAGTTAAATAAATTTGATGAATTTTAATTAGTTACATCTAGGAATCACAAATTCCGAAATAAACTTGTTTAATCTAGTGAATATGTAATAAAAGAGTTCCTAATTTAACAACAAAAAAATATTTTTGGTTCTCCAAAGGTTACGTATTATACACATGATCCTACTATATAAAGTAGTTTGGATGTTTCGTACTCAATAATGCTAAATGGCTGAAATTAAAGAGATGAACTTTGCTATATAAATAGTTTTTAGGCTAGATAAAAAGATATTAAAAATAAATAACCCAAAAATCATCGATCTAATGTCAAAGTTCAAATTGATTTGGCATACGAAAATATACGCACAATACCGCAAGAAAAAGCTAATGTAGGCTATTTCTTGACGCTATAAATATTTCCACGTATATATTTATATTAGAAAATAACATATTATGCATTAATTATTATTGTTATGTTATTTTATAATTATACACACACGACGAAAACTATTCAATAGATACAAATACATATTAAGAAAGGAATTATTTTACGTAACAAAGATTAACTATAAATAACTAAACACTAAAAAATACTATCAAAATTATGCCCCATAAATATTGTTTAAAAATAAACTTGTGGCCAGTGAAAAACAAATCGCAAACACTATATTTTCGTTGATTACAGAAATACGGAACACTAATATTAACCATGACTAAAATTAAAAATAAATAAAATGTGTAGTTACTCACCAATTTAAACACAAAGCATTTTTAATTTAACAGTTCACACTAAACTTTCCCGTGTTGTCAACAAGTGAGCACGAGTTACGCGCCTGCCGGTCCACAGTCAACTAACTGCGCTAGAGAGTAGCTTACACTGAGTTAGTTACTGTAGTCTCTAGTCTAGACGCTGCTATCATCCATGCTTTGGACAAAACCAAACCATGAGTTAACCCTTTACTGCATGGCGTATAAAAATATTCATTTAAATTTGAAACTTGATACAATGCAATAAGGTCTACAACGATAACTATATATGGCTTCGTATGCGGTAGCGGGTTAAAATACAAAAAGTTTACTAAACCTGGATTCGATTATGAATTTTTATACGTCACTACATAGTATAAAAAGTCGCTTTCTCTGTCCCTATGTTCCTATATCCCTATGTATGCTTAAATCTTTAAAACTACGCAACGGATTTTGATGCGATTTTTTTTAATAGATAGAGTGACTCAAGGGGAAGGCTTATATGTATAATACATAATACATGCATCAGCATTGCACCCGTGCGAAGCCGGGGCGGGTCCGCTAGTAATAAATATATTCCTTTTTGCTTTTCCAGCAAAACTATGCCTTAGGATGAGCGGGGAACGGTTGTTATTAGTATCTCGTTTTGAATCTTATTTAACTTGCAATGTTTGTATGTATGTATTGTGTGTTCGTCAAATCTTGCAACTGAATTTTAATAATGACTTGGTGGCTGGTGATGTTCATGTTCATGTTGACATATTTGATCCACGCATTATTAAATTTAAGAGAGACTTAGCGGCTATCCTTTTTGCTCACCCTAAAAAGTAAACGCTTTACCCTGATTTCCTTGTTTGTTTATTTAATTTCGTTTCAGTTTTATCGTTTATCATTCAGTTACCTACTACCTACGAATGTATACTTATCTCCTTTAATTAAACTTTTGCTACTAGTAATGTTCATGTTGATGCATCATTGGCTCGACTTGGCTGAAATAGAGTAGCGTAACTGTGGTATTGAATGCTGAACTTGATTAGATTTAACCATGTAATTAACCCTGCTCTGTGTTGGTCGACTTGACACTAGTGCTGTATGTGTACTTGGTCAATTATGCGCTTACTTATTGATCATGCTGTGTGCACTTGCTTTGGATGTCATGCTGGTCTATAAACTACTGACTTTGTGTAAACTTAACTGTATCATTTATTGTGTGATGTCTGTAAAGTGTACCTTTTTTAAATAAATAAAAAATAAATTTTAAAGCAATATCTGACTGAAATTTGCCATGTACTTATGTAAGTTCAGTCACAATACACTATTATGATATCACCGAGCTAATCTGATGATGGAGACAGAATGTGGCTATAGCAACTCTAACTAGGTACAGTCAACCGGAGTTACTTTCAAATTGAGGGGCGATTTTAAAAATCCAGTTTTTATACCGTATGTTAGTTTTAATTTGATTAGCATGCGGTCAGTGAAATATTTTGGTACCTAACCGTTTACTAAACTGAATATGACTAGAAATACTTATTGATTTATTTATTTCTTTATTCAAACTTTATTGCACAATAACAAAATAAGTATAAAGGGCGGACTTAATGCCATGAGGCATTCTGTACCAGTCGACCATAGGACCAAACAGAAACTAGCAAATGTGGGTGCAATAAGAAAATAATTCATAAAAGTTAAACGATGATTATATAAGTGTTCTAAATCTATCAAAGTGGCCCCGTTTTTTCCCAAAGCCACCCCAGTTTACGGTACACAAGGCAAATATCCTAGTGTGTGGGCTGATTGGTACCGTCTCAAAGAGTATTTGATGACTGCGGAAAAGGGGTACCATAGGCAATAAAAGGGTTATTCTACTTTTTCATGACCACTTTTCTATTACAAAAAACATCTATGATGTGTATTGAATTAGTGTACAAAAATAGGATTTCGAAATAGTATCTGAACCTAATAAAAGCTAATAAAAGGAATTTATGGGTAAAAAAATACTTAAGTATTAACATATTGCTGTAAAAGGTAGTAGCACAGTGGTGAAAAACCAGTTTTTCATACAAATGGTGAGACATCCAAGGATCACTGAGTTACTCGATTTATGGATATTAACTGTGTTTCGTTAATTACCAAAACTATCGAAAGTGATACTGCAATTGAACCTCTTTATAAATAACAATACCTCTTTCTAAATATAATATGAAGTGAGGGCCAAGTATTCCAAAATCTGCATTAAAAAAAGTGTCTGAATATTATGTACATAAAAAATTAGAATGGTATAGGCAGTTTCACGAATATTGAGGTCACACATGTAGCTACAGGAAGTACTGAATGCACAAAAAGTGTCCATCGAAAGATGGAACGTTGCGCTTACGGCGTCCAACTCAGATACGACGTACACTTAATCATTGCCGCCGGCGGGGACGTACACAGCGCGATCGCGATAACACTGACACATAGTCCCTATTCGTCCCGGTACCGCCGCACACCGGGTAGAGTCAGTCCGACCCAGGTCAGGCCTAGCTGAGTTTCTTGCTGGACTCTTCTCAGCTAAGCTAGGTTTAGTGAACCAGCGATAGAACTCCCAGTAGCTTGATTCCACTCACACCTCAGATTCGGTTGTAATCGCTCAACCAATCTCACTGGAGCGAAAATTCTTAGGGTATTCCAGTGTTCCAAACCACATGTGTGGTCGTGTTGGAGGTTTCCGCTAGATTTTCCCCAGGTTACTCTCCAACCGCGCGCTCCTATCGCTTTATTTGGCTCGACCTATAAAGCCACAATCAGGTTCAAAAAAAGCACAAAAATTGAATGAATGAATTGAATTAGTGAATGTAAATAAAAACACTTAACTAAATACGTATTTTTAATAAGTATGAAGACAGTAAAAAATAAACATCTCGCATTTATTTATTCATATAGCTCATTTATTTAAATAAAACTAATTGTATAAGTATCTATAAATACATAAATAAAATAGAGCCAAATACTTAATTTTCTGGTTTATTTGAGTTTGTTGTATTTTTGTATTAGTTTTAAATAATAATTAACAAAATAGTTTAGTGAATTTTGTTACATCTTGCAATTCGTTGTTGAACTTTCTATCGGCACGTAAAAAGAATAGTAATTTCAAAATCCCGCTGCCATTATACATGTTGTTGTGTGTGTGACCTCAACTACCTGTACCAAAAATGAATTTGACTGAAACGTGTTATTAAAAGAGACAAGACAATATACGACAAATACAAAAAAAACCCGAATCCAACTTAATATGAATCTTTTTATTGCGTGGCCAGGAATACGCTCATGAAATTATTTGGATTCCTCCCTAGAGTCTTTTTTTTTATTTAATAATCATCATCCTCCTAGCGTTATCCCGGTACAGTTGCATCCTGAAGGATGCCCGGGGTCCGCTACCTAATCCCAAGACTTGGCGTAGGCACTCGTTTTTACGGAAGCGACTGCCATCTGACCTTCCAACCCGAGGGGAAACCAGACCTTATTGGAATTAGGCTTGTCAAGTGAGTGGGCAACTTGACTGTTAGAAGTTCTCAAGCCGCCCGAAGGCCTCTAACTTGGCTTAACGACTGCTATCATAGACAGCAGCCGGGATCAACGGCTTAACGTGCCTTCCAAAGCACGGGAGCGCTCAGTTAATAACCACTCAAAGCGGTCACCCATCCAATAACTGACCTGGGCCGACGTTGCTTAACCTCGCATACCGCACTTGGTACGCGGGTGCCGCTGAGCCACGAGCGCTCCCAATAAAATACAATTAAATTACATTTCAATATTGTACTCGGCACACTGTAACGTTTAATGGCGAATGACGCGCTCAGTTTCAAACACATACGTAACTTATTCTATTTCATCTCTCTAATATATTATACTATCCGATCTAATCTGAACAGCTGCATAGATGTGTAAGTAAATAGGTAGGTATTTTCCCCTCGACAGGGACCGCCGGCAGTGTGTTCTGAGATGTCAGATAAAGAAAATCACAAAGAAGTAAAGGAAAAGGAAATCCCATATCTTTACAGATACGCGTCATACTCGTGATCGGGTGCTGTTTGTGGAGTCCGGTCTGTTCATGCTTGCTAGGACATAGTGACTACGTTAATACTAGTGTCTTTTATAGGGGATTGACGAGAGACATCATCCTGTTGTGGATTCGTTTTTATTATCAGTGACTTAGAGACCATATACATCTCTAACAATATTAAATTAATTTTAATTTTGACGCTCAGAGACCATGTACATCTCTGGGATAATATATTAATTTCACTCCTTGTTTAATCTTGAGACCTTATACATCTCTAACTTAATATTTGTAATAGATAACTTTGCAAGTTTATCTTCACTGTATGACATTATTATTCCTTCTTGAACTGTAAATTAATATTTTGACATGAAAAATGTATTACTTATTATTGTCAGACTTTCTTAAATTATAAATTAATATTTTGACATGTAAAAGTGGCCTTGTGGCCTATTTGCAGAAAAAAAAAATTAAAAAATTAATGAAAAGAAATTTAATTTAAAGTATGTAAGTGTGTGACATCTCAAACTTCTAAGGCATATTGATGCCATGCCACGACCCTGACAGCCCTTGATCTTAGCTTCACCGGAAATTTTCCTATTAGACATTTACCGAGTAATTTCCGCCAACGGCAATCAACTTTATTAAGGCGGGTTGATCAAATGATATTTTGACTCTGGGTCATTCTACTTTTTCATGAGTTTTCTATTACAAAAAAATTATGATATGTATTGAATTAGCGTACAAAAATAGTATTTCGAAATAGTTCCTGAACCTAATAAAAGGATTTTGTACTTAAAAAAACATATTGTTGTAAAAGGTGGGTAACACAGTGGTAAAAACCATTTTTTCATACAAATGGTGAGACATCCAAGGACCACTGAGTTACTTAATTTATGGATATTAGCTGTTTCGTTAATTCTATTACAGTGTACAAAAATAGGATTTCGAAATAGTAACTGAACCTAGTAAAATGATTTTGTAGATAATAATACTTAAATATTGACATTAAAAGGTAGGTAACACAGTGGTAAAAACCATTTTTTCGTTAGTCATCCAATGACCACTGAGTTACTTGATTTATGGATATTAGCTGTGTTTTGTTAAACCAAAACTATCGGAATTGATACTGCAATTCAACCTTTCTAAATAATAATGCAAAAGTATGAAGGGAGAGCCAAGTATTCCAAAAAATGTCTGAAAATTATGTACATGAAAAAGTAGAATGGCCCCTCCAATGCTCTAAAATAAGCTGGTGAAAAAATCTGAAAAAACATATTATCCGGCAATCTTTCATTTATAATCTGAACCTTTGTTTTTTTTGTAACACAGTAAATACCATCAATAATCATCCTCCTAGCCTACTCCCGACAGGATTTCCGGATGCACGGGGTCCGCTATTAATCCCAAAATCAAAAAATCTAAATCAAACATTTATTCTGCAAATAAACCACAAAGCACTTTTACATGTCAAAATATTAATTTACAATTTAAGAAAGTCTGACTATAAGAATACATTTTTCATGTCAGAATATTAATCTACAGTTCGAGATTACAAATATAACATAATTAATGTCATACCGACAGTGAAAATAAACTTACAAAGTTATCTATTACGAATATTACAACATCAGTAAAGTTAGAGATGTATAAGTTCTCAGTCTGATTAAACAAAGACTGTAATGAATTCATATAATATCCCAGAGATGTACATGGTCTCTGAGCGTCCAAACACAATTAATAGTTACTATTGTAACGTCCTTAGAGATGTACATAGTCTCAGAGCGTCAAAATTAAGACTAATATAATATTGTTAGAGATGTACATGGTCTCTAAGAGTCATTGATAATAAAAACGAACCCAGAACAGGATGATGTCTCTCGTAAATCCCCTATAAAAATACACTAGTAGTAACGTAGTTACTATGTCCTTGCAAGCATGAACAGACCGGACTCCACTTCAAGATACACACACTTATAAATAAATAAATAATAAATTTAGTTAGTTAGTTAGTGGCGAGTTTGCATGACCGTGCTCGCTAGCGACTGCGTATTTGATTTAGTATGCCGATTCATAGTTCCTTTGCGTAACCGCCAAAGGCGCCGTACTTTTGCCCATACAAATTTTTACGCAGTCGCTAGCAAGTACAGTCATGTAAACTCATGGTAAAGGCACAATCTGTCGTGCGTGAGCGAGGAGCATGGCATATTAAGCTCCCATTAGCAAGTAATGCCTATCGTTTTAGGAGCCTCGGCCTATGAACTATAAAGCCAAGGTCAGGTTCCGTTCCAAAAAAAATAGATTTGCAATTTATAAACTACACAATTTTAGAGGTTATTATTATTTTTTTTGCAGGTGTTTATTGCTTTACAAGTCTAGCAATTTATAAACTAAACAATTTTAGACGTTATTTTTCTTTTTTTGCAGACAATGTTTATTACTTTACAAGTCGCCGACGAGGCGTGACCTTGATTGTTATTTAATTTCCGAAGTAAAGGGGAGGCGAATAATGCCGACAGCTGCCTGTGGCATATTTTTTTGAAACTGTTATTTTTATCACTGAGCCTGAAAAAAATAGCAATGCTTGTACATAAACAAACTTTTCTTGCTACATTAAATAAATAAATATTAGAGGACAATCTTACACAAATCGAACTAGCCCCACGGTAAGCTCAAGAAGGCTTGTGTTATGGGTACTAGACGACGATATATGTAATAGATATAAATACTTAAATACATAGAAAACATCCAATCTCAGAAACAAATATTCATCACACAAATATTTGCCCTGACCGGGATTCGAACCCAGGACCTTCAGCTTCACAGGCATCTACCCACTAGGCTAAACCGGTCGTCAAACATCACATCGTCATCATCAGGTCAACATTACCGGCAACATTGCCACCGACGCAGAAACTGTACAGTACTAGATCATAAATATATGTAGGTACGTTATAGTCGTTGTGAAATAGTTTCGACCGATCCACTTAACACATACACATACAAACATAGCCTACAAAATTGCGAGACTTGAGTGGCAGTGGGCAGGGCACATTGCTCGCAGGACTGACGGTCGATGGGGCCAGAAACTGCTTGAGTGGCGTCCACGCACCGGAAGACGAGCTGTCGGAAGGCCTCCGACAAGGTGGAGTGATGACCTGGTGAAGGTCGCGGGAATCCGGTGGAAACGAACGGCACAGGACCGGTCTAAATGGCAAGCCTTGGGGGAGGCCTATGTTCAGCAGTGGACGTCTTTCGGCTGAATTAATGATGATGATGATGATGATCCACTTAAAGAAAACAATGCCTTTATTTGGGTAACCGCAAAATACGATAATGACCACGTTTTAGAAAAAAGTTACCTTAAACGTTCAATAGATTTTCTACTCTATCTCCAATTACTAGTGCTCAAATAGAAAAATGGCGGTCGAGATGCTATTCTTCTTATATATATGTTCAGGTAAAGGCCAGAGTAACGTACTCTTAAATGGAAGAAGAAGAAAGGCCAGAGGTGAAAAAGTCGTTCTTGGGAAATTGTATAAAATTCTACAATAAAATTCCAAGACACATTAGGTACTGAACTTACGGATTCTAAATTTAAATCTGTCGTGAAACAGACACTTATTTCAAAAGCATATTATAAGATAAACGATTACATCATGGATAGGGATGTTTGGCAGTGATAGCGTCCCGCACAAGTAATCTAACACACAAATATTTTGTTCTTAATATTAAAAAATATGTATATATGTTTATACTGTAGCATTTGAATTTTGTACTATTTTTACTGTTATTTTATTTACATTGTATATTGATTTAAAAAAATTACACCTCGCCGAGTTTCTTACGCCGGTTCTTCTCGAGGCAGCGGTTTATTTTATGAACCGGTGGTAGTTTTTTGACATTCATAAGTGCATGTAACATGCCTAAATTGAAGAATAAATGATTTCATTTCATTTCATTTCATTTCATTTCATTTCATAGCTGTATTCAAATAAAACAAAAAAAAACAGTGGCTTTTTTTTAAAATAAGTGCGACATGTAAAAAGCGTCATCAAATCAACAAGTATTTATTGAATAATTTACCTATTCTATAAATCAACAGTTCATAAATGTAGACCACGGCTGGACCCACTTAGAAATAAATAATAATTCTTCTGTAAATACGTATTCTTTATTTATTTACACAACGTGTTATTTTATACTAAAGGTTCAAAAATATTTGAACAACCTTTTGCCCTCAACAATAAAGACGTGTTCAGATAACTCGATTTCAGAACATCTATGAGATTTGATCAAATCACAAATGCACAAAAAGCGTAAAATAGGATTTTAACACTAAGCTTTTCTAGTTTTTTATACTCGTACAGTTTCGTGAGTTATTAAATAAAAAAACCGATCAAGTGCGAGTCGGACTCGCGCACCGAGGGTTCCGTATATAGATGTGTACCGGTTCCAACCCTATTAAATCAGGAAAATCTCAACAACATGGTGTGGAAATTGGACCCCATGTGTGCAGCCCATCTATCGGCGACGTTTGTTAAAAATTTTTCAAGGATAATTGTTTAAGACGTAAACCGATTTCAATTTTTTTTATTTATTTGAAAGAAGGTACTTTCACCATAATCTCGTAGGAATTTATAAAACAAAAATACATGCAAAGGTGATTAAATTACAAACTTAGTATAGAAATGTTTTTTGACGAAAAAAAAAAAGGAAAACTAGATAGAGCTACAGTTATATTTTTCCTGTAAAATATACATTGATATCAATGTTATGTAATAATTTTATATTTTTCCTTGGTAAACTTCGGAGACAAGGGGGGGAACGGTATTTTTTTACATTTTCCTTCATAATACAAAAACGATTCAACGTAAGAAGAAATAAAAAATTGTTTCAGAATGTGCAATTCAAGCCCTTTCATATGACACCCCACTCGACATATTAACTAAACTTTCAAATTTTGCACCACTTGTTATCTGTCATTTTTCACAGTAAATAAAAAAAAATATTTAAAAAAGTCATGTTCTATGTATGTAGGTAAGCCTTCTTTATAACTATTCCAAATTTCAAATCGATAGCACAAGTAGTTCTTGAGATATTTAGCGATATGACAGACAGACAGACAAAGTGAAACCATAAGTTTGTCTATCTCATTCTCCCACTCTACACTCAATCCCTCAAAGGTTAGCTGGAAGAGATCCCTCATAGGGATAAGTTCGCCTTTGTACTCTAATCTTATGTGACATGTATATTGTTTTAACCTGTTATTGTGTACAATGAAGTGCTTACATACATACATACATAAGGGTTCCTTTTTTACCATTTTGGTACGGAACCCTAAAAACAGTATCACATCTGCTTGTTACCGCCGATACCCTTTAACCTTTTGAAAGGGCTCCTAGCTCCCAATGACCTTCGATCTATAACTCTCCGTTTCTCCTGTTTTTTATGGCTTATCGTATTAAAAACAACGAGGTTTATCGACACCATATTTACTTCAAAACTCACTGCCTTCGCGATATATGGCATTATACTTTGGCAATTTTAGGCCAAAAACCAGTTTTTGTGGACGTACATTTTGTGTAGATGAGTTAAAAATAAAAATCTCTCTTGCTTAATAGTCGAAATTAGAGCTTTTTTGGACCACGTTTGAATAAATCATAAAAAAATAACTAGTCCATTTTTTCAACACTTGGCTCTTGCAAATGTAGACACAGGGTGGCACGCTCGAGAGAGAGAGAAAGGAGGGAGTCGGGATTGCTGCGGGGCGGCGTCAGGATCTTCAGAGTTGCGCTTACGTGCATTGTCGGAGGTCACCAATGTGGATAAGTAATGTACAAGGTTGAATATATACAGGAAACGGAGTATCTACAAATTACATACTTATATACAATAGATAGGAAACACAGGAAGAGACGACAATAGAGAGATCTCTCAGGGACTGAAGTCCAATGAGAGTTGGTTGGAAGTTATATTTATGCAACTGATTTTAGAAACTTCGATAGCGCGATGCAGGACATGTCAGATTTGACAGTTTACAGTAGTGACGCCACATCAGTCCCCCTTTGAGGCGAAGGAGTCAGCGACGACGTAGGAAGACTGCTCAGAGTCAGCGTGGCGAGCGAGTGCTCAGAGCCAGGGTGACGAGCGGGTGACGAGAGGAGTCGAATCGGTGGGAGTTGAGGTACCAGGCATGTGTAACAGACACGCTAGGTGGCACGCTCAGAGAGAGAGAGAGAGGAAGAGTGAGAGGGAGAGAGAGGAGGGAGTCGGGCTTGCAGCGGGGCGGCGTCAGGATCTTCAGAGTTGTGCTTAGGTCCATTGTCGGAGGTCACCAATGTGGATAAGTATATAGGATGTGCTCCTATAAAGAATAATGTACAATGTTGGATATATACAGGAAAGGGTATCTACATATTATTATTATTATTATTATTTATTTATGAAGCTGACAACAAAAATTATAAAAAAACAAAAGCCCCGCGAAACTGTTATTACAGTTTGTCTGCAGGAAGACTTTACAAACTCAAAAACAATAATATCACAACTTAAATAGTAGTTTATGCAACTGATACATAATGAGAGGTGTCAAAGCACGAGTGTGGTTTTATGAAACGAGTGTCAGCGAGTTTCATAATAGGATCACACGAGTATTTTAAGGCCTAATTATGTACAGTTGTATACACTACTTTATCTACATCCATACATTAAATCCTCTTTCATGTGTTGAGGCACCATTGCGTTGAAAGTGCAGGAGTTCGAGTTCGTGCGCTCGTTGAAGTCTTTTTGAGCACGAGCCTGTATCGTAATGGGCGGAGATGGCCATAACGATACCGTTTTTGATGCTGTTATGGCCATCTCCGCCCCGGACCGGCGCGATATTGTAAAGTTGGTCCTTACCTACACTTTTTGAGCACATAAAAGAGGATTTACTGTATGGGTGTAGATAAAATCAATTAACATCTTCACTTAAAAGTTTTTTTAACTTTCTCTTAAAAATACGCATTATCTACATATATAAATAGGAGACACAGGAAGAAACGACAATAGAGAGATCTCTCAGGGACCGAAGTCCGATGAGAGTTGGTTGGAAATTATATATATGCAACTGACTTAAGAAACTTCGATAGCGCGATGCAGAACATGTCAGATTTGACAGTTGACAGGACTGACGACACAGGGTTGAAGAATCGATAATCGTATGCGCTATAATAGTATTTTATGCAATAGTTGTATAAGAGGGCTCAAAAAAGGTGAGTGGCGTGTGTGCGCCATGAGCCTTTTTTGACCTACTTATACAACGTTGCATACATTACTTTTTCTACGACTAGGGATTAAATAATAAAACACAAAATTAAACAGCAATACAGCATAAGAAAGAGAGGTAAGTTAGATAGTGACAAATGACAGTCCACGGAACG
Source organism: Epiblema foenella (assembly GCA_963556455.1). NCBI lineage: Eukaryota > Metazoa > Arthropoda > Insecta > Lepidoptera > Tortricidae > Epiblema > Epiblema foenella. Next base: position 2,764,612 of record OY747118.1, read on the forward strand.
TAATCTTAGACACGGTAATTTTTTAACAGGCACTTACTGACTTGCGTTTTTCCTTATGTTGGCAGTAATTATTTTAGTTTTGTTATTGTTTCAAACCATATGAATTCAGTTGTTTGTTAAGTTGGCAGTTTTGATTTTCGTCGCAAATTTAGTGTTATTTTATTTTTATTTGTTTGGTTCACAGGGCACCTCTGTTAGCTGTTGCATTATATCACATAATAACCCTAGTCTTTATGAAGAATAGACTAGATATACTTTTTTGAAATTGCATAAGACATGCTTTTATATTCGTTTGCGGGACCATTATAATTGACGGATAAAAGTACCGGAGTAGAAAAATATATTTTTAGGTTTGACGGAATGTCAAATCAAAACTCGTCAAAATATATGAATAACGTGTGGAGCACCTTCAACATTTAATTTCCTTTTAGGAGCTCAAGCTCATGCCATTCAAATAAATGTTTCTTTGAACCACATCAAAGGACAGTTTCATTATTTGAGAAAATGTTGACATGGCCAAAAATACCTCCAAATGATACCAGCGGGGCAATCACGTAACTTTTTTACTACCGTTAGGTAGATTTTAATGTCAAATTTTAATTGTCACCTCATACATTTATACTTCAAAATTGACAGTAAAATCTATCTATCGTTAGTACAGTCGCCATCAGATATATCGAAGCGAACAAGGTGTTCATAAATATCTGAACACGCCTCTATTACCAAGGCGTTAGAGTGCACGTTCAGATATTTTTGATCACCCTGAAGAGTGCAGATATATTTGATGGCGACTGTATATAAAGTTACGTGATTCGCCTGCCGGATTTAGACTGATTTTATTTTACATTTAATGGAAATAATTGTACGGAACAGTAATATCCCTGTTTGGCTTGAAAGTTGACTGATACAGAAAGCCTTATGGCATTAAGCCTGCCTTTTGTATATGTAATTTGTCCCTGTGCAATAAAGTTTAAATAAGGGATTGACAAGAGACATCATCCTGTTGTGGATTCGTTTTTATTATCAGTCTTAGAGACTATATACATCTCTAACAATATTAAATTAATCTTAATTTTGACGCTCAGAGACCACGTACATCTCTGGGATATTATATTAAATTCATTATAATCCTTGTTAAATCTTGAGAACTTATACATCTCTAACTTTACTGATGTTGTAATATTTGTAATAGATAACTTTGCAAGTTTATCTTCACTGTATGACATAAATTTTGTTGTAATTGTAAACTCTAAATTATTATTCTTAAATTGTAAATTAATATTTTGACATGTAAAAGTGCCCTTGTGGCCTATTTGCAGAATAAATGTTTGATTTTGATTTTATAAATAATACCACCGGAGGATATACTATAGAAAATACCATAATTATTTTTTTAGAATACCGTTCCTTCGTATTAAGCAGTAGTAGGTTCATGAATTTAGGACTGGGTAGCGATTGCACCTATAGCTCAGTTGGCTAGAGCGACTGGCCGCGAGTGCCGGGAGGTCGCAGGTTCGAATCCTGCTCGGTGCCTGAATTTTTCAATTTTTCCTTTATTCTGGCGCATCGCAACTGACGATTCTCAATATAATTTGAGACGTTAGTACTGTACGCCTCCCTTAAGGCGTTTGTATAAAAATATATTTTTTTAAATGATAAGGCTCTTACATCGCCGTCTAAAATGGCTATTTCCAATATTTAATGTAAGTACCCTTCAGCCTGTATAATCATAATGACCTGCCACTCAATCATTCTTTCGTTGCCGGTTTGATAACTAAAATTTCAAGAAAAACATCTAACAATATCACAGTTCGCCGTCCTGTTCGATTTTTAGTACTTACATGCATCCAACGAAGTAAAATTGGCGGAAATAATTGGGAAATTTAAGTTTTTAGACATCCGTACCAAAATAGTAAAAAAGGAACCCTTATGGTTTCACTTTGTCTGTCTGTCTGTCACATCGCTAAATATCTCATGAACTACTAAAGCTTTAATAAAAGGCTACAATGCCAAGTTGTCTAAAGAGCTATTACAACTCAAAAGACACAAAACCAGCGCAGTGACAAGAATACTCACTGGTCACTGCAAACTTAACAAACATCTATCCCAAATGGGTATAAAACAAAATGCAGCATGCAGGTTCTGCCAAGAGTCGGAGGAAACTGCCATCCATATCCTCTGCTCCTGTGGACCACTTATGCGCAAAAGAAGTATCTATCTAGGGAGGCACATTATGCCCACAGAGGAGATACAACAGATTGCGACCCAAAGAATCTGGAAATTCCTGGAGGCAACGGGTATAAGCAAAGAACTTTAAGGGCTGCCACAATAGATCAATACTGGTCGAGGCGGCAAAGAAGGCCCACAACTAACAATAATAATAAATCGATTTGAAATTTGGAATAGTTATAAAGAAGGCTTACCTACATATATAGAACGTGATTTTTTTAATTATATGTGAAAAATGCCAGATAATAAGTGGTTCAAAATTTGAAAGTCTAGTTAATGAGTGTCGAGTGGGGTATCAAATGAAAGGGCTTCGGTTGCACATTCTGAAACAATATATTTTTTTACGTTTAGTTATTTTTGTTTTATGAGGGAAAATGTAAAAACAATACCGTCCCCCCTTATCTCCGAAGTTTACCAAGGGAAAAATATAAAATTATTACATAACATTGATATCAATAATGTATATTTTACAGGAAAAATATAACTGTAGTTCTATCTAGTTTTTCTTTTTTATCATCAAATAACATTTCTATACTAATTTTGTAATTTAATCACCTTTGCATGTACTATTGTTTTATAAACTCCTACGAGATTATGCTGAAAGTATCTTATTTCAAATAAAGAAAAAAAAATGAAAACGGTTTACGTGATAAAGAATTATCCTTGAAAAACCACCATACATGCTAAGTTATTGCCGATCAAATTTGTAACGAAAGTCGCCTATAGATGGCGCTGTACCCATGGCGTCCAATTTCAATAGGGTTGGAACTGGTACACATCTGTATACGGAACCCTCGGTGCGCGAGTCCGACTCGCACTTGACCGGTTTTTTTTGGAGTGGTCCTAATTATATTTATTATTGATAGTAAACTTATTCATCATCATCATCATCATTTCAGCCGAAAGACGTCCACTGCTGAACATAGGCCTCCCCCAAGGCTCGCCATTTAGACCGGTCCTGTGCCGTAAACTTATTATAGAGTTTAAAACTGTTGCCGGTTTTTTTTATTAAGTATCTTTTTAAGAAATAGGTATATCTTATAATCTTATTTTTGACATACCACACGTTTGGAGGGATTAATAGAATCGTGCCTTGGTCTGCCGCGAAACAAAATCAAAAACATCGACTTGACAGCTGACAGTTGTCAAATATGTCAGATACATGTATGAATGTACAACATCATAGATGTAACTGCCACATCTGACATCTATCAGCTGTCAAAGGTCCATTTTTAGTGGTAGGCGGCCCCATGCAAAAAAAAAATTATACGAAAGTAATCTACATAAAATTCTCTACAAAAAAGATTCTGCACACTTTTTCGCTGGGATGAACAATTAACGAGATCTTAAAGACGGAAAATTAAGACCGATGCCGCTAATCAAATCAGGAAATCACCTAAATTAGACAGGCGAGATTCGCTTAAGTCTCGCTTTGCGCGATAATAGGCATTTTAAATTCAAGGTTAAAAGGTTGAAGTTACTAAATAAAATAAACTAGTGACTCTGTGAGCTGTAGACATCGTTAGTGAGATTATTTATCATTTCCAAAATCTGACATTATATAAAAGATCAATTATGAATATCGAACCTGCTAACAAAGTTTAACGAGAAGCGGTTGAAAAATGCGATCTGTAGAGGAGAACAAACCGAAATTCTGACGCAGAAACTTACAGATCTTTGAAATCAAAATTGTTTTTGAAAATTTCCAAAAACTGACTACAAAACAATTTCACGAGAATCGTTTGCGAAACGCGACCTGTAGAGGAGAACAAACCGTTGAACAAATATATAATCTTTAATTTCCAAAAATTTTTTAACAAAAAAATCTGTAAATTTATCCAACCTGCTCACAAAATTTCACGAGAATTGGTTTGAGAAATGCGATCTGTAGAGGAGAACAAACCGAAATTCGCTCGCAGAAACTTACAAAATCATTGATAAAAAATTTTTTTTGGAAATTTCCAAAACCGTCTCGACAAAAAAAATCTATGTAACTATCGAACCTGCTCACGAAACTTAACGAGAATCGGTTGAGAATTGCGACCTGTAGGCGAGAACAAACGGAAATCTGGAAATCCGGACATACGAAAGCATTTTTGTCAAAGCTGAAGCAGAAACCTTCGTTTCACTCGGTCAATAAACATTCTAATAAATATACCGAACACAATAGAGATTTGTGGTGAAGCAAAGCCGAATATGAGTATAGTGCGTGCCATACACGACGACTCTTTCCTCCACAGCGAATCTCATACTAACCTTATGTGCGCAGTTGGTTATTTGTCTACAATTTTTTACAGTGTCATTCGAACCGGTTTTTAGAAACGATCAAATGTTTGTATGAGACCAACTACAATTAGTAGTCATGTATAATATTTTCATTGTAGGTATCTATTGACACAGTTCTTGCAGGAAAGCATATCAAACGATTCGACATGTTTTGTTTTCTTGTCTAACTACACATTGTAAATACCTATTGTTATTTTTTCTTTCAATTCTCGTTTGTTGTTTACCACTTACATTTACTTAAATAGGTTAAGTAGTATCATTGTGATAAGCATATTTTGGAGAAAATGACTGACTGTAGAGTTTCTTTCGGCGTTTCTTCTCGGCAGTGGTCTCATGAGAAATGCTAGTAATTTTTGACTTGTAAAAGTGCCTTTGCGGCCTACTTGCAGAATAAAGTTCATTTATTTCATTTATTAGAGCAAGACAAAAGACGAAAACGAGAGGTAAAGTACAGCATATGACGAGCACTGAAAACGCTCTATACTGATAGGCAGTGAAATGTGACGTCACGATGTAATGGCGTTGTAATCCCGTTGTATGGAAAAACGAGTAATTTGCCATTTTAGTCGTGAAATATTATGTTTATTGACATAGTTGCCATACAATTTCTTTTTTATTGAACTACACACTCGCTTCTCGCTGGTCGCCAACTCGAGCCGCCGGCCAGTAATTACTACGGTCAAAAAAAAACAAAAATTTATTCTGCAAATAGGCCACAAGGGCACTTTTACATGTCAAAATATTAATTTACAATTTAAGAAAGTCTGACTATAAGTAATACATTTTTCATGTCAAAATATTAATTTACAGTTCAAGAAGGAATAATAATTTCAAGTTTACAATTATAACAAAATTAATGTCATACAGTGAAGATAAACTTGCAAAGTTATCTATTACAAATATTACAACATCAGTAAAGGTAGAGATGTATAAGGTCTCAAGATAAAACAAGGAGTATAATGAAATTAATATAATATCCTAAAGAAACAGACAGTACCTGATACCCAGAATTTTTAATAACATACCCCCAGAATATGATTGCTTATCAAAACATATGTATAATTTTTTTTTATGAAAAGTAATCTGACTGGTGAATAACTGTTAGTAGTTAGTTAGGTAGTGAATGTTAGATTAAGTTTCTTTTATAATATCAAACATATTATATTTAAAGGCACGTCAGAAGTAGCTCCGCCTTCCGATCCGGCCATTCTTGGCTCCAAAAGCGTGGGTGGGTGAGGAGAGGAAACCACGGTATGTGTCGAATCACAGTTTTAATTAAGTCTCAATCACAAAATATTAACATTAAATTGATGAATAATCATTACGATACGAAACTCGGACGACGATCTACAGAATACTTGATACTACAATCAGATTCAACCGGATTTTACCCATTCTGAGCAACCATCATGGCCCTGACGTTCTGATCTTTCTAACTGTCAGACGCCATGACAGCTACCCTCGGTCCAGTCCGAATCGCGCCAGTGTTCTGTATTCCGTCGGAGCGTGCAAGTCGCATCTGCCATACACAGTCCGTGTATTTTTTACGCTCCTTAATTTGTACGTCTATACCAGCCTTAATTTAACTTTTTAATCAACGCGCCGTCATATTCATAACCCAGTATCCGCAAACACAAATTTCAATCGCCAGATAAAGGAAAAATAAATTTAATGGACGTTTATGAATAAGGATGTAATATGTATGGATTTGTTAGCTGTTAGGCCAATACGCGTATCTACTGTTGGCACAGATATAGGTCATAGTAGGAGTTAAGGAACGAGTGTGTTTTTGTATGTATGTAAATACTTTATTGTATTTAGTGTAAATTTATGGATTCAAAGGAGTCGGAGCCGAAAAGCGGAGTCGGAACCGTTGGCGGAGCCGGATTTAGTGATTCAAATCGCTCCCCAGAGTTGAGATTACACATCTCTAATCGTCGGCGGTAGGACGTGCGCAAGACGGAAAGAATAACATACACCTATGTAAATATTATCGTGCCCGCATGGCTAATATAGAGCCTCGTTGCCCCGGGGTCCGACCGTCTCCATAGCCGCCAGCAGGGTAACCAAGTATTCAATCTTCATCATAAATTTAAGAGTAAGACTCTTGTCGGTGTAGCTCTCTCCACCTGACTCTATCCAGGGCCGCCTCCTTGATCTCCTTATACGACACGACTGCTAGCTTTCCTTTTATTTGTTGCATGTAGCTTAACCTCGACCTTCCCCTTCCTCGCTTTCCTTCAATTTTGCCTTCTATGATGTTCTTTATACGAGGGGCGGCTGATAAGTCCTAAGCCTATGGTATTTCGAGGTCGTATATGCGTTTATGGTACTGGCAACTAGAGAGGCCATCTAAAAACAAATTATTATAAACAAAATCATGTCATATTTGTTTGAATCCTTCTTGAGATATTCAATGGCAAAGTTCGCCATGTCTAAATTATCAACAAATATAACGAAAATTGAGCACTGTGCTGTAATTAAGTTCCTTACAAAAAGTGCAAAATCACCGCAATGTATTTTTGAAGAAATGGCTAGTATTTATGGTACTTCTGGACCTTCTTATGCTACTATCAAAAAGTGGAGTCGCTTATTTAAACTGGGTAGGGAGTCCATTGAAGACGATCCCCGTTCAGGGAGGCCAATATCGGTGGTGACTGAAGAAAATGTAAGAAAAGTCAGAAAATTGGTATTAGAAGACCGGAGAGTTAAGGTTTGGCAAATAGCTGATACTGTAGGCATTAGTAAAGAACTGGTTGGGGAGATTTTACATGAACATTTGAACTTGACTAAGGTCAGTGCTCGCTGGGTACCGAAAATGCTTACAGCGTTCGATAAAGAACGTCGTGTTGAAACTTCCCAGGCGTTTTTAGATCTGTGCGGAGATGGTATAGATGAAGTTTGCTCCCGAATAGTAACTGCTGATGAAACATGGATCAGGCAGTATGATCCGAAGTGTAAATCTGAATCCATGCAGTGGATTGATAAGGGTGAAAGACCACCGAAGGAGTTTAAAGTGCAAAAATCGACATCTAAGTTAATGGCCACTGTGTTTTGGGACTGTGATGGCATTCTCTTAAAAGATTATTTGGCCAAAGGTTCTACAATAAATGCACTTTATTATGCCAATCTATTGAGACAGGTGCGAGAAGCGGTAGTTGAGAAAAGGAGAGGCAAATTAAGGACAGGCATTTTGTTTTTGCAAGACAATGCATCCGTTCACACCGCCCGGGTTGCGAGGCAGGCGCTGAAAGAAATCGCCTTCGATGAAATCGACCACCCACCCTACAGTCCAGACCTAGCCCCTAGCGATTATTTTCTGTTCAGTAATTTAAAGAGACAGTTACGGGGAAAGCGATTTGGCAGTGATGAAGAGATGAAGGCGGCTGTACAGGAGCATTTTGACGGCCAATCTAAAGAATATTTTTTTAACGGCCTAAAAGCATTGTATAAAAAATTTAAAAAATGCATTGAATTAGAGGGAGATTATATTGAAAAATAAACATTAGTTATTTTTTATATATTTTTTTTTTCTACCATAGGCTTAGAACTTATCAGCCGCCCCTCGTAAAATCGTCGTGTCGTATAAGATGACCAATCATTCTATCTTACGGTATATAATTATACAGGGCGTCCCACGGCTATGCCACATGGAGGGAAAGTACCTTGAATATTGTAGATAGAACATTTTACTGAAAGAAGACACTATTTGAATTTTAAAAACAAATTAAACTGCGTTCACAGATATTTAAATAATTTCATGGTTCAACCGGGACTCGAACCCATTACTCGAGAAAAATAATTACCCTGTAGCTTTATCATACCGATCGAAAGGCTTTATCATAAGGATTATTTTTTGCTAAACAAAATAGTGTCAGAAATAAAAGGAAGACCATGACTTTTAACATTTTTAATACAAATGTTAATCAATTTAGCCCAGTTAGTAGTGACCCTGACTACGAAGCTGGGTTCGAATCCCGGTCAGGGCATTTATTTGTGTGATGAGCACGAATATTTGTTCCTGAGTCTTGGATGTTTTCTATGTATTTAAGTATCTATTTATCTATATAAGTATGTATATCGTCACCTAGTACCCATAGTACAAGCTTTGCTTAGTTTGCGACTAGGTCGATTTGTGTAAGATTGTCCTCAAAATATGTACATTTAGGTATTATTATTATTTCCACCCCGGCCACGTCTGTCGCGTGCATCCAGATAGGTGGGCTAATGTAGCCACCAAGTGGGTGCCACATGATGGACGACGCAGACGGGGCAGGCCCAGACGGAGATGGCGGGATGATCTGGATGCATTTGCCAAGAATTGGGAGGAAGAAGCGCTCAATAGGGAGACCTGGAAAAAAAGGGGAGAGGCCTTTGCCCAGCAGTGGGACAGTCAATAGGCTATAAAGTAAGTAAGTATTATTATTTATACATCGTCACGAAAACTTCTCGCCTCACCAAAATGCCGACTCAGAAAGCCGACGCCGATTTTAAGGCGAGACCTAGCTGAAGCAATACGTAACTTAGTTTAAGCATACCTTCAAAAACCATTAGTGAATCTAACACGGTTAGGACATTCCCTAGTGCCAACTTTATTGAATAGAAATAGTGCTGAAGTCTGTCAATTAGAATAGAATAGAATAGAGTTTATTTGCATAGAATAAGTAGGTACATTTTTGGCCTTAGGTGGTAGGTTATTATTGTATTATTTCTAAAATCAAAATCAAAATCAAAACATTTATTCTGCAAATAGGCCTCAAGGGCACTTTTACAAGTCAAAATCTATCTAGGTACATCAAATAAAAATAATACAATAATCAAAGTATCATTAATTAAATGTAGTGTTACATGTCAAAAATAAGACTAAGAAACTAATAACAATCGAGATTTGTTAGAGATGTATAAGGTCTCTAAGCGTCAAGATAAAAGGTAATAAAGTAGGTACACTAATCATAATAAAATGTTTTGAGCTATATCTATAACACGTCAACATGAAAATAATAAAATCTAATTGATATACTTAGATAGATTTTGACTTGTAAAAGTGCCCTTGAGGCCTATTTGCAGAATAAATGTTTTGATTTTGATTTTGGTGGTATGTGACAATAGGTAGCTTATCCTGCTATTTGTGTATACACTAGCATGAAAATCATCATCATTCGCTTGCCCTTTTCCCATTTATTTGTGGTCGGCGCAGCATGTTTTTTTCTTCCATACATCTCTGTCATTCGTCATCTCTTCATTCACATCCTTCTTATTCATATCATTTCTCACACAATCCATCCACCTTTTTTTTGGCCTACCTCGTTTCTTGCATCCATCCACATTCATATCTAATACTCTTCTTGTTACATGGCTTTCATCCCTAATATATAGTTCATTCCACTTTCGTTTTGCTCGCAGACTAACCAGACTCGACGTTGCAAAACCGGCCAAGTGCGTGTCGGACTACGCACAATGAAGGGTTCCGTACCAACACCTACTAGTCCACATTTAAATTCACTATCCAATACATTTACTCTAAAAAAGTCGTATCTTCATAGGGAACTCACGGCACTTACGACCTTTTGTTTGGGTAAGACAGTTTTTAAGCGAAAACTCAAAAACCGTAAAAACTATATTGTTCAAACCAAAAATCGTTGAAATTATTTACTAATGCACACCACCTCAATTTTTTTCAGAATTTTAAACTTTATAGTTTGGAAATTAGAGGGGGGGGGGACACTTTCTATGACTTTGACAGCTAATATCTCACCAACGGTTGACTTAAATGGACAAGTTTTTTTAGAAACCTCCATATGTGCGTTGAAATTTTTATTTTCATCCACCGGTTACATGTATGGAGTGTCCCCCTAATTTAATATTTTTTTATAAATTCACATCACTTTTTTGTAGCGGTTCATTAGAATACACCTTCCTACCAAATTTCATAATTGTAGTGCTTATAGTCTCCGAGTAAATCGGCTGTGACATACGGACGGACGGCCGGACGGACCGACGGACAGACATGACGAATCTATAAGGGTTCCGTTTTTGCCATTTTGGTTACGGAACCCTAAAAATGTAATCCTCTTGAGCAGGGTTCTAACCTGTGGCATCCACAATCGATCAATCATGCATCAAATTGTTTTAGTATATGATGGCGCGATGATTAACGATATCTCAATGGAATTTGATACTTTATTGCTGAGGAAGCCTGAGTCTTCTAGGTACAGGTCGATGCACGCCTCCGTAGGGCACTAGTCCTGCCGCCGGCGATTACTATGAGATTAGTAATTCTACTCGCTTGAGCGAGAAAACGAGTAGAATTACTATGAGAGTACTCGGTGCTCGCCGGTGGAAGCCTGAGTCTTCTAGGTAGAGGTCGCTGCACGCCTCCGTAAGGCACTAGTCCTACCGCCGGCGATTACTATGAGATTAGTAATTCTACTCGCTTGAGCGAGAAAACTAGTAGAATCACTATGAGAGTACTCGCTGCTCGCCGGTGGAAGCCTGAGTCTTCTAGGTAGAGGTCGCTGCACGCCTCCGTAAGGCACTAGTCCCACCGCCGGCGATTACTATGAGATTAGTAATTCTACTCGCTTGAGTGAGAAAACTAGTAGAATCACTATGAGAGTACTCGCTGCTTGCCGGTGGAAGCCTGAGTCTTCTAGGTAGAGGTTGCTGCACACCTCCGTAAGGCACTAGTTCTACCGCCGGCGAGTAGCGAGTAATCTCATAGTAATTCTACACGCTTGAGCGAGAAAACAAGTAGTAATTCTATGACAGTACTCGCTGCTCGCCTGTGGAAGCCTGAGTCTTCTAGGTAGAGTTCGCTGCAAGCCTCCGTAAGGCACTAGTCCTACCGCCGGCGATTACTATGAGATTAGTAATTCTACTCGCTTGAGCGAGAAAACGAGTAGAATTACTATGAGAGTACTCGCTGCTCGCCGGTGGAAGCCTGAGTCTTCTAGGTAGAGGTCGCTGCACGCCTCCGTAAGGCACTAGTCCTACCGCCGGAGTAGCGATTACTATGAGATTAGTAATTCTACTCGCTTGAGCGAGAAAACGAGTAGAATTACTATGAGTGTACTCGCTGCTCGCCGGTGGTGGGATTAGTGCCTAAAGGTGCGTGGGTCCACATTTGTATCATTCAGGCGATCATGATATTTTCTATCAGATTGAAGCCGCGTATCTCAAAGAAGTATACCGTATCACTGCACCGTCGCGTGAAAAAATACCACCATACTCGACGACCGGTTTAGCCTAGTGGGTAGTGCACCTGCCTGTGAAGCTGACGGTCCTGGGTTCGAATCCCGGTCAGGGCAAATATTTGTGTGATGAGCATGAATGTTTGTTTCTGAGTCTTCGATGTTTTCTATGTATTTAAGTATTTATATCTATTAAATATATCGTCGTCTAGTACCCATAACACAAGCCTTCTTGAGCTTACTGTGGGGCTAGTTCGATTTGTGTAGGATTGTCCTCTAATATTTATTTTATTTATTTATATTAGCCGTAGCATAGTATCGTATCATAACGCCGTATCAATTTATAGCTGCTGGTTTGGATTCTAGCCATAAAGTAGCAGCGCCGAATCACAACATCCTCTCTGAAAATCAGAAGCGCTCGTTTTTTTTCTCCAATTTTCTATCCGTTCGTGCAGTCACCCCTAGTATGCGAACCGGCAAATTAACATATTTATAGTATCAGATACGTGGGGTGTATACATTATCAATATCAATATGACGTCAAAAGTCTGCATTGTAAGAGAACAAAGCTTATGATCTCTTCATATGCGTAGTTACTTTGAAACATTATTTATTGTTAAAATACATAACAAAAATATAGAATACATACGACGGCAATGAGGGACAAAAACAAAAGCTGTGGGGCGGAGGGGGAGGTTGGTTAGAAAATCTTGCTTAGTGTAGGATTCCTGCTCCGTCTTCGCAATCGAAGGCCTTGATGTGTCTTCTGATGCCTCTCACCCTCATGGAGACAGCTCGTATGACTGATATTTGTACTTTAACTTTTAGCCAGAAAATTATTTGTGAGTATGGTTTTTCCCATTTGGATGATAATTTGGATGCTGTTTTTTTTTTTTTCAAAAAATTCATATATTCAGTTCCTAAAGCTCCATCACACACGTACATGCGTAGTTACTGTCATCCATTTGTTCAACTGTATAAGTCATTTACGTTTCAGTAAAGATGTTACAAAATAATAATAGTCAGGCAATGACACGGAAACTTATTTCCTTCTTTTTTCCGAACAAAACGGGACTGCGCTACAATGCGGGATGTTCGATATTTTTGCGGTACGGTTTTAAGGTATTAAATATGATTTACATGTAAACTTCGTTCTCACGCCCATAATAACCAATAATATTTTTTGACAGCTGGAGCTTACTCGACAGTGGCGCCAACTGGTGAGCACAAAAACGATAGCTCTCATTGCATCACCGCCGTACATGCAATAGTCCAGTAACTTTATACAGGGCGTCCCACGGCTATGAAAGAAAGGGGAAAGTACTTTGAATATTGTAGATGGAACATTTTAATGAAAGAAGACATTATTTGAATTTAAAAAACAATTTAAACTGCATTCACATATATTTCAATAATTTTATGGTTGAATCGGGAATCGAACCCGTTTCAACCATAAAATTATTTTGGGATTTGACGCAAAGTACCCAATACTTTCAGGCGACAAGGTTACTGTAGTACAAATACGAGTATACCTCCCAGGGATCATAACAAAAGAATATGCTTTTGTATTTTTTTTTCGCTGAGAGACGACGGCTTAAAGCGACAAGGTTATCTTTTCCGAGTGAGGGCCCTTGCGGATGCACTTCGACCCTCCTTCATGCCCACTCCAAGCTGCTCTCCAACATTCCCACAAATCGTTTTTTTTTTTTTTGAACCTGACTGTGGCTTTATAGGCCGGGCCCAATAAAGCGATAGGAGTGCGCGGTTGGAGAGTAGCCTGGGGAAAATCCAGGGGAAAACCTCCGGCACGACCACGCGTGTGGTTTGGAACACTGGAATACTCTAAGAGTTTGCGCTCCAGTGAGATTGGTTGAGCGGTTTCAACCGAATCTGAGGTGTGAGTGGAATCGAGCTAATGGGAGTTTTGTCGCTGGTTCACTAAACCTAGCCTAGCTGAGAAGAGTCCAGCAAGAAACTCAGTTAGGCCCGACCTGGGTCGGACTGACTCTACCCGGTGTGCGGCGGTACCGGGACGAATAGGGACTATATGTGTCACTGTTGTCGCGATCGGGCGGTGGACGTCCCCGCCGGCGGGAATGCCTAAGTGTAGCCCACAAATCGGATGATGGAGCTCAGCAGGAGTAGTCTGAATTCCTTTGGTTCAGGGTACCCATTGCCATGTCATTCATTATCCGTCTGGTAAGGGCATGACATTCACACATAAGCGACAAGGTTACTAATATACTATACGAGTATGTACAGTCGCCATCAGATATATCGGAGCGAACAAGGTGCTCACAAATATCTGAACACGACTATTGTCAAGGCGTTAAAGTGCATGTTCAGATATTTTAGAGCACCCTGAAGAGTACAGATATATTTGATGGCGACTGTACGAGTAGTACTGGGATGATGACTGATAATCAAAACAGCAACTGTTTATAAAACGTCAATAAGTCTCATAGTGTGAATTTCGTAGGGAAATATTGTATTTCTCAACCCTACCTCTCTCAAGTTTATAAATAAATATATAAAATAAATAAATATTATCAATCTTACACAAATCGAACTAACCCCACAGTAAGCTCAAGAAGGCTTGTGTTATGGATGTCTAGACGACGATATATTTAATAGATATAAATACTTAAATACACAGAAAACATCCAAGACTCAGGAACAAATATTCATGCTCATCACACAAATATTTGCCCTGACCGGGATTCGAACCCAGGACCGTCAGCTTCACAGGCAGGTGCACTACCCACTAGGCTAAACCGGTCGTCGGTCAGTTTCTATTATTTTTCTACGAAATTCTGACAAGGGTGTGTTGCACGTGAATTTTAACCCAGAGTAAAACATTTTTCATATAGGTACGCTATATGAAATATAGTAAGTATATATAAAACGTCCTTAAACTATTTAGATACATGTTGGAATCAACGGGTAATTGGACCAACCTACTACGAGCGCCTACCCGCCAAATTAAGAACTGAACCATCTGACGAAACATTCAAACGTCAACTGAGAAACTTTTTATTAGAAACCCCGTTATATTATATTAGCGAATACATGGAAATAAAATATAGTTGACATTGTTTCATTTAATTTAATATTATTGATTTAATTTAATTTCTGTTTTAATATTTACTTTGACGATCATTACGAAATATTGATATTTAATTTCCTTGTTATCCGTGTTTAGAGTACCAAAAATATTAATATTCATGACGATCCTCTCAGGTGAATTTTATCATACTCATTGTATTATTTAACTGCTATTTTATTCATTGATTTTTAATTTATTTTGTTTTATTTAATGTTATTGACCATCACAATAGAGATTCCCGTAAATTGACATTGTAATTTATATTGTAATCTTATATTGTGAATAAATGAATCTGAATCAACCAACTTGAATTACAGACCATATGTCTTAGAACAGTATGGTACAGATTTTAATAAAAGTCAACACAACACTAGACATAATTTTTATTATTATCAAACATAATCCTTAAACTAGAAAGAGTACATTGTTACAAGTGAACTACGTTGATCATTACACTAGAGGTGGTATAACTCGCACGAGCCGTAGCGCGATATGGAAACCGAGAGTGTAATGGTCAGCCTCACGAGCTCCATACGACGTTTTTCAACACATCTGTGAGAAAAATCAATTTAGTCATTGTTTATTTAGGTTAATTTTGGAGGAGAGTAAACCGCATAAAAGGTGTTTCCGTAACTATAAATCCATGTAATAAAAACATAACTAAGAACATAAGCCGTTAACTATTAACCACCGTGTGGACAACTTTTGTTTTTACAACTGACAATAACCTAATTCTAAAGGATTAAAATGTTACATGCTTGCATGCGGACGCTCCGGTTGTGGAATGAGCTCCCTGCCGAGGTTTTTCCGAGGGACTACAGTATGGGGTTCTTAAAGAAAGGAGTGCATACATTTTTAAAGGGTCGGCAACGCGCATGTGACACCCCTGGAGTTACAGGCGTCCATAGGTTACGATGACCGCTTACCATCAGGCGGGCCGTACGCTTGTTTGCCACCGACGTGGTATAAAAAAAATGCTTTAAGTAAATAACGTTATGTATTTGTTGACGGCAGCAAGTTACTTATATACACATAATATTTATTTTACTACCGACAAGATTTTTTCCAGAAACGTCACACTCATCAACATGCATACAAAATATTTGCGATTTAACACTCGCTGTCAAGCTTTTCGTAGCACTAAACAATTTCCTCTACATACGGGGAAACGCATGGTATCGGCTACGGGTCTACAAGCAGAGCACTCGCTAGGCGTGTTAATGGCGCGCGTTAATTTTTTTCGCCACTGCGCTAATACGAACACAGGTGCAAAGCGGGGCTTTAACGAGAACTTCAAACAGCGATTGACATAAGGAAATTGTCCCAGTGCTCGACACTTTAGTGCCCAATAGATGACACCTATTAATCACCTCTGTGATCATGACATAAAATTGTAAGTGCCATGTATTGGGTCAGTGTCGAGCACGTACGTTTAAAATTTAAAAACCTGCGGGGTAATCACGTAACTTTTGTACTACCGTTAGATAGATTTTAATGTCAAATTTTAATTGTCACCTCATACATTTATACTTCAAAATTGACAGTAAAATCTATCTACCGTTAGTACATAAAGTTACGTGATTCGCCTGCTGGTCTAAAACCCATATTACCATTCGAACTATGTCATTTAAAGTTTAAATGCTCAAACCTTATTCAGCAACAGCATGCTGTGTTACTTGGGCCAGGCATACACATGCCGAGACAACTTCGAGAAGCGTGCCACCAATATTAACATGCTTCGGTACGACTAGAATATTGGCATGGTCAAACCATTTTAAATAACCTTATTCATTTGTAAAACGATAATGAAATAAGTGAATAAAAGACTGATGAAAGAGACAGGCAATGAGCTGTCGACGGGAAGGATACGCCATATCTGGAACTGGAAAGGACGCAGCTTAAAGTACGTAATCCCTCTTGATATGGCTGTACTAACGGTCGGATCTGAAAAGAATAATATAACTAACGTTTTCGCAGTATCCAAACAAACAGACTGTACAAGGATGTACCTAGGGGTCCCGAATATTAAAAGCCGTTCGTACTATAAACCATATAATACTAATAAAATCTCCCAAACAATTCTCACAAACAAAATATAAAATTACACACTTAATATTCTAAGGCGAACAGTCGTTAGCTAGTTTGCACAGGGAACAGCGCCATCTCTCGGTGCATTGTGAAACTAACGATCCCGATATGGGTTTTAGAGACGTTAAAGTTACGAGTTTAACATGCCGCCCACCAAGGACAGAATGTCCTTTCTGGCCGCCCACTATTGCAGCGTTAACATCTCTTCACATAATGGGCAGCAAGTTTACTGCTAGACGCAGCTAGCTTTTAAATCTATAATATGATACTTATTTATCTAACAGTCTTATTATTGTATTGCACACTTATTCACTAACAGGTAGTACACAAATTTTTGAGGTTGGGCGTTTTATGACGGAATTTTTACACTTCACAGACACCACTCTTGTTAATTTGTCTGAGCCAGGATATTTGGCAAGGATTTTACCAAAAAGCCACTTACTAGGAGGTAAGTCGTCCTCTTTTATCAAAACGATGTTCCCGACTTCAGGTTCAGGTGTCTTGAAGGCCCATTTGTAACGGTGCATGAGATGAGTTAAATATTCATTCGACCATCGTCTCCAGAAATTCTGTAACATCTCTTGAGTGATCTGCCATCTTTTTAAAGTACTTATGTTACAGTTTTCATAAGTTGCCTCAGGGACCGTTACAAGTGGTTCTCCCACTAAAAAATGACCTGGGGTTAGAGGCACGGCTTCTGTTGGATCATTGCTCAGCACGGACAAGGGACGCGAGTTTAAACACGCCTCTATTTGGCTAAGCAAAGTGCTCATTTCTTCAAACGTCAAAGTGGATTCACCAATGACACGTTTGACGTGGTACTTAACCGATTTTATACCCGCTTCCCATAACCCTCCGAAATTAGGTGCGCGGGGAGGGATAAAATGCCAATTAGTGCCCTGGACCGCTAGACACTCAGCCACTTCTTTGGTCATTGTTGACTTCTCCGCATCAAATAATTCTTTAAGTTCCTTTGACGCACCTATAAAATTCGTTCCGTTGTCACTGTACAGGTTAGCACAGTGACCGCGTCTCGCAACAAAGCGTTTAAACGCTTCTAAAAAACCTCTGGAGGTAAGATCGCTTACAACTTCAATATGTACGGCCTTTGTGACCATACATACGAACAAACTCACATAACCTTTGTAAGCTTTATGACCTCGGCCTTTGGAGGTTCTCAACATAATGGGACCCGCATAGTCTACACCGCTATTTAAAAACGCTCTTGCGGGTGTAACTCTAACGGCGGGCAGAGTGCCCATCAGCTGATTCTGTAACTTAGCCTTGTATCGCACACAAACCACACATTTATGCACATGACCTTTCACCAGATTCTTGACTCCAATTATCCAATATGCTGACCGGATGAAATTCAGCATTAACCTTGCGTCACCGTGCAACGTTTTCCGGTGAGCGTCGTCTACTATCAAATCCGAAAAGTGTGATCTGTGTGACAATATTATGGGCTCCTTAAAGCTTCTGGGTTCCTGCGAATGAGTGATTCTTCCGTTTACTCTGAGTAATCCCTTCTCATCGATGAAAGGAGTTAAGCACAGCAACTTCGATGATTTGGAGGTGACCTGTCCGTAAGTACGTATTTCTTTTATTTCCGCTTGGAATTCCGTAGCTTGACTTAATTTAATACAAGTCAGTAACGCTTCGTCGAGTTCCCATTTGGTTAACACCTTAACGTCTTGACCTTGTTTGACTATCTCCTTTTTCGTAACAAATCTTCTGCAAAGTGCTACTACTCTGATCAACCTTTGCAGCGAAGAGTATCTGTCCAATATAGATACTTCTATCTCACTCGTAGCCAGGTGAACCTTTACCGATTGCTCTTCATTTGTGTTGTTGTCCTTTAACCTTGTATATGCTATGTTTTTATTCCACAGGAACTTCGGACCGAACTTCCACAGCTCTAACTCCGCGAGATCTGACGGCTGTACTCCTCGCGACGCGCAATCAGCCGGATTGTCCTTCGTCGAAACATGACACCACTGTGAGGATTCCAATTTGGAATGGATCTCGGAAACACGGTTTGCCACGAAGGTTTTCCAATGGCTTAGATGCTTATTTAACCACGCTAATACGACCGACGAATCAGTCCAAGCTCTTATGTCGTTCCTAGGAATATTCAAAACTCCAGCTACCTCAACCAAGAGTTTAGTGAGCAGGGCAGCACCACAAAGTTCCAAGCGTGGGATGCTGACTTGCCGAACAGGTGACACTCTCGTTTTGGCGCTAACTAGGACGACACGTACTTCTGAGTTCACATTGATCACGCGCAAATAAACAACGGCCGAGTAGGCAACATTAGATGCGTCAGAAAAGCCGTGCAATTCAGTGACGACATCATCTGTCCTTGTGAACATCCACCGTGGAATGCTGAAGTCGGTGAGTTGGGCTAATTCATTGCGGTAAGTGTACCAATCTTCTAAGATGCTTGTCGGTGGCTCTTCGTCCCAGCCTGTCCCCGCTATCCACAACCGCTGTATAAATATCTTGGCTTTTATCACGCACGGAGCTATCCAGCCCAGGGGGTCGAATAACCGTGCAACATCGGATATAATCTTTCTTTTTGTTACAGGTGCAGACAACGGAGGCAGCTTCACTGAGTAATGAAATTCGTCGCGACTTCTATTCCAGGTGAGTCCTAAAATTTTTACTATATTGTCCTGTTTAAATTCTAAAGCCTTGTCTTGCTTATTGTGTTCTCCATTTCCTGATTGATCTATTATCTGTAGTAGTTCGTCTTTGTTGCTTGACCACTTTTGTAAAATGAATCCACCTTTCTTTAATAGTGCATTCATCTCTTGGTATAATCTTGTACCTTCTTCTATGGTTTGACATCCTGTCATCAGATCGTCCATATAAAACTCCCTGGCGACCTTCTCGGATGCGATTGGGTACTCTTTTTTATGATCTATGGCGACTTGATTTAGGCTTTTGACCGCTAAGTATGGTGCTGAGGCTGTGCCGAATGTGACAGTGAGCAGTTTGTAGTCCTGTATCTCATTTTCAGGATGATCTCTCCACACAATGCGTTGAAAATCGCAATCTTCTTCTGCCACGTTCACCATTCGGTACATTTTAACGATGTCGGCTATCAAGCATACTGGATGTTTCCTCCAACTCATGATCAAATGTCGCAGATCTGGCTGTAACGTAGGCCCAACTATCAAATTGTCATTCAACGACACGCCAATTTGGTACTTGCAGGATGCATCGAAGACCACTCTCACCTTTGTGGTGGTTTTATCCTCCCTGACTACTGCATGATGCGGGAGGTAGACTGATCTTTCTTTCACAATCTCTTCTTCCGGTACACGCATCATGTGACCTAATTGCAAATATTCTTTTATGACCTCCGTATATCTCTCTTTTAGTACCTTATCTTTTGTGAACTTTCTTTCCAGTGATTTTAACCTTTTTATTGCTATCTCACGAGAGTTTCCATTTTTGTAGGTCAACTCCTCATCACGGAACGGCAACTTCACCACGTATCTACCATTCTCGTCTCTTCGCGTCGTGGCTGAGAAGATGTCTTCACACCTCTGTTCTTCCTTTGTTAGCATCAGTGTACTCAATAAAGGTTCATTTTCCAACTCCCAAAACCTTTTTATTATTTCATTATCCTCCACCTGTGCATGGAAAACGGATATTTGATGCTCTGTCCTTGCGACGCCCATTGGCCCAGACAGTATCCAGCCAAGGGCAGTGCACTGCGCTACCAGGGACCCGGCTGGCCCTTTCATTACACCGTCCTTTAAAATCTGGCTATAAACTTCTGCACCCAGTAAAAGATCTATTTTATTGGGTGAGTCAAAGTTTTTATCAGCCAAACACAAATCTTTTACTTCTATCCAATCCGGAACCGACAACTGTCTCTCGGGGAGCAAGGATGTTATTTTCGTTAAAACATAACATTTCAGCTCCATTTTAAAGTTGGGATCCGTTAATGACTGGAGTTTAAGCGTCACTGCTGCCTTTGACCTCATTGACTTCTGATCCCCACCTACTCCTGAAATTGTAAGGTTGGCAGTTGTTTTCTGCAATCCTAACCCTTGGACTGTGGCCTCTGTTACGAAGGAGGCCTGTGAGCCCTGATCCAACAAAGCTCTGATTGGCCGGTACTGACCTGTTTTCGACTCAACATTCACGATTGCCGTGGGTAACAAAACCTGATTTCTTACCTGACCTTTCGAAAAACAAGTCAATACCGGTGTGGTCTCGTTTGAAGACTGACTGGGCCCTCCATTTGAGTGTCCGTCAGCTGCTCTCTCACCTGAACCCTCTCCAACTGGTTGAACTGAATTACCTAAATGACCCGTAGGAACACCCTTTGGATGAAGCAAGGAATGGTGTTTTTTCTGACATAACCTGCAACTGGTGGCTTTTTGGCAAAACCTAACACCGTGATTGCTACCTAAACAATTATAGCAAATTCTATTCTTGGTGACGAACTCGTGCTTTTTTTCATAATCTTGGTTAGCAAATTTCCTACAAAAACATAATTTGTGGTCCTCGCCACAAAATTCACAACTCAATTTAACTGTATTCGTCGCATGCAACACCTTTGTGTGACCTTTATTACTGGCAGCTTTTGAACTGAATGTTGTTGCTTTGTATACATTTTTCGGTTCAATGGATTCCAAAGCCCGATACCTATTGGTTAGAAACGTTTGGAATTCCTTGAACGTGGGTAAAGCATCCGATGACACATTACTCGCAACATTCAGCTCCCACTGCTTTCTGGACTCCGCATCTAACTTAAGGGAAAGCAAGTGAATCACAATTAGGTCCCAGGACGAAACATCTATACCAATATTTTGCAATGCGTTCAAACAATCGGAGGACGTATCCATCAAATCTTTTAAGCAACTCGCCGACTCAGTAGTAATGTTCCGCTGACTGAGAAGACGCTTCAAAATACAATTTGAAATATATTTTTTATTGCTATAGCGTTCCTCCAATTGTTTCCAACACTGAACATAATTTGCGTCCGACACAGGTGTGTGACGTATCAATTGCTCAGCTTCCCCGGTCAAATAACCCTTAAGATATTGCAACTTTTGCACATTATCTAAGTCCGTATTATTGTGTATCATTGACACAAACAAATCCCGAAAAGTGGGCCATTCCGTATACTTTCCTGAAAAAGTAGGAATGCTTATCTTGGGTAATTTGACCAAAGTTGACCTTTTGTTTACATTTTCATTCACACTCGTATTTGGTTTACTTACATTAGACTGGGCTTCAAACTCAACTAAAATTCGCTTCAACTCACACTTGTATGTCATATACTGCTCTTCTGTTAATTCATAAACATCATCGGTTGTATATTTCAAAGGCTTAAGTAACGAAGCATCAGCTGTTTGCAGAAGCTCTTTATGACCCTGCCTGAAATCATTCCACAGCTGTTCCAATGCCTCGAGTCTACTTTGAACATAATATTCCGTGATACGCTCCTTAGGCGATTTTCTAAAAGTACTTCTTGCCTTTGCTATGCGACTTGACAAATCACTTTGAAAATTTAATAAAGATTCCATAATGACAATAAACTAAACAACTCTATAAATTTTACAAGTGTTTTTTACTTATAAGTCACAATATAACTTGCAACAACTATCTCAAAACAACTAAACTAACTTTTAAAAACACAAGTGTAAATTTGACACTTAGAAAATTTTGAAGTAAACTTTGTGAAAAAATTACAAGTGTTTGAATTTTTGGGACTTAGGAAAATCCGGCATGGATTCCCCGTACCTCCGTTTTTTCACTAATTATTCTAAGTCCTAAATCTAATGAAGTTAAATATTACAAGTTGAAGTTTTAGTCCAATATTGCACCAAGTCCAGCACTCCTTGACTATAAGGTTGAAAATGTCTAACTATCTTGATGAACTTCCACTGACTTTAAAGTTTTAAACTTCCTTGAAATACGGTTGCATTTCGCATACCAAATAATATAAATGTACTCACGGTTTCACAACACCTCACTCACACCAACTTTCCACCTTGATCTGCTGTGATGCGCTGCTAGCGCCCTCTCCGCTGTCCTCTTGGCAACACACCTTCCTGTGTCTCAGCTTGGCTCCGATAGATGGCGCCACCGTCGCTGCTGCCAGCCAAATCGAATCCCTCTAGACAGCAATCCACTGCCACTATGGGATCGATGCGAAGAGTAGCTCTGTTCTGCTCGCACGCACTGAACTATAAAACACCGCTTCCGATTCGATGGACCATGTACAAGGATGTACCTAGGGGTCCCGAATATTAAAAGCCGTTCGTACTATAAACCATATAATACTAATAAAATCTCCCAAACAATTCTCACAAACAAAATATAAAATTACACACTTAATATTCTAAGGCGAACAGTCGTTAGCTAGTTTGCACAGGGAACAGCGCCATCTCTCGGTGCATTGTGAAACTAACGATCCCGATATGGGTTTTAGAGACGTTAAAGTTACGAGTTTAACATGCCGCCCACCAAGGACAGAATGTCCTTTCTGGCCGCCCACTATTGCAGCGTTAACATCTCTTCACATAATGGGCAGCAAGTTTACTGCTAGACGCAGCTAGCTTTTAAATCTATAATATGATACTTATTTATCTAACAGTCTTATTATTGTATTGCACACTTATTCACTAACAGGTAGTACACAAATTTTTGAGGTTGGGCGTTTTATGACGGAATTTTTACACTTCACAGACACAGACAAATTCATTATTTTCCTCAAACATCCAATGAAATATAGACGTTATGTTCAAAGTCAAAGTCAAAGTCAAAGTAATTTATTTTTCCAAGTAGGCAGTATAAACAGCACTTTCGAAAAGTCATACACCATAAAGATAACAATAACAAAAATATCAAGTCATACACCATAAAGTTAACAATAACAAAAATATCAAATAATTGCACAAAACAAACAATGTCAAATTCATACGAAAATAAAGTAAACTTGTATTATAATAAAATCATGTCAGTAGAAATATAAAATTTATAACAACACACATTGAAACAATAAAATTCATAAAGCTATAATATATCGAATAATATATCGATTGATTATAAAATGTCAATTATTAAGATAAATTGCCACAGGAATTGGAGCAATTCAATCCCATGCATTGTTATCAGTAAGATAATCCTTGGTGCTGTAGTCAGCTTTACAAATTAGCTTATTTTTAATGCATGTTTTAAATTTGTTCGTTATGGCAGGCTGCAAAGTAACACATTTCGGGTGCGGCGCAACGAGCGGCCTGTAATGAAATTTCGTACAAAATTGAAGTTGTTTGTATTAACAGAGAGAAAAACAAAAGACTACGCTGGCCGCCGGCTGGCGCAGCGCGTATTTTTATTACTGAATCCTTACAATGACATTTCGAGTTTTCTTATAATTTTCAAATTTCATTGCACTTTTTGAGAAAAGCACTATATAAGCCTCCCTACCTTTTGTTTGCCAACGGCATTGTGTAAAAGAAATTGACAAACAAAAAAGAACCTTATCCTCATCATAATCATAGTATGTATTGAATATGTAGTAGTATATCTAATCCTGTATGTAAGTATCTTGTATACCTGTATATATATATATATATATATATTATGTTTATATGTTTTATTAGATATTTTGATATACTTTTACATACTCTTTTTCTTTTTTTCTTTTCTTTGCACCTTTTATAAAATATCTGTTTAGCCCAATGGTTGGCTGGTAGAGAATGCCATTTGGCATTAAGCCCGCCATTTGTACAATTTGTGTATTTTGTGCAATAAAGTTTAAATAAATAAATAAACCTTATAACTTACCCGTGCTTGTAGCATGATGAAATATGAACATTGATTCCATTTCATTAACTTGTTTGTATGCTAGCTCCACCAGCATTGGTGGAATACAAATAACTATAGAGGTTTTCAGTACTTCAGCTGCAAGATTATAGTATTTACTTGCAGTATCCTAAAATAAAACAATATTGTATGAGCGTTTGGAAAAGTGTCAATTACACCATAGACATCATCATAAATTTAAGGAGTTCCAAACCACACGCGTGGTCGTGCCGGAGGTTTTCCCCTGGATTTTCCTCAGGCTACTCTCCAACCGCGCACTCCTATCGCTTTATTGGGCCCGGCCTATAAAGCCACAGTCAGGATCAAAAAAAAAAAAAAATAAGCGTTAGACTCTTGTCGGTGTAGCTCTCTCCATCTGACTCTATCCAGGGCCGCCTCCTTGATCTCCTTATACGACACGACTGCTAGCTTTCCTTTTATTTGTTGCATGTAGCTTAACCTCGGCCTTTCCCTTCCTCGCTTTCCTTCAATTTTGCCTTCTATGATGTTCTTTATAAAATCATCGTGTCGTATAAGATGACCAATCATTTTCCCTCTTCTATTTTCTATATTAAGCCATTTTAACCATAGACAGACATTATTTATTGGTAATAACACATTACAAGTCCAAAAAAAAATAAGTCTGCAATTCGTTAATGCTAAATAAAATTAACAACACATACATGATATCACACACATGTATGTATTGTACAAAACTGTACAATACATGCACGTGTGTGATATCAAATGAAATCTTAATATATTTTTTAATAGTTTCGGAATGTGTAACTCAAGCCCTTTCATATCGGTTTAAAGACATTTATTCCCATAAGAACACAATAGTTCTCTTATATGAGATTACAAAATAGTAGTATAATGTAACATAGCCCGACACATCTTAACAAATTCACATTCCTTAATATCTTGAGGTAGATTATTGGACATCTGTGCACCTTTCGACAGTATGGTTTTTTTCCATACCCAGTTCTATGCCTAAAATAATTTAATTTTATTGGCGTTTCTTAATTTGTGTTTAAATTTTCTTTTAACAAATACTAATTCTGAATGTATTTTCTGTGATAGTATTTTATTTACAAGTATGCAAGTTGAATATGTGTAAAGTTGTTTGAGATTAAATAGTTTGGTTTTTTCGTATAGTAATTTAGTATTTGTTAGTGGATGGTATTTGAACAATGATTTGATTAATTTATTCTGTAAAGTTTTAAGATGGGTTTTAACTGCACAGCCCCACGACTTAATGAGGTATTCTAAATGAGGTTTGACTAAAGAGTTATATATAATTAGTCGCGCTTTGTGAGGTATACAACTAGCGCAAATTTGATACCCCATTTGACATATTCACTAGACTTTCAAATTTTGAACCACACTGGGTCCCTCCCATCTCAGCAACACCACGGTTAGAGGCCGCGGAGGCATTGAAGAGGCGCAAATATAGGAGTCCCGACACCAATTACAACTTTGTTCCTTTTGGTGTCGAGACCCTTGGTCCGTGGGGCCCATCAGCAAATAAATTGTACCGCTTTTTGGCAAAACGATTGGTCGATGTAACCGGGGGCAGGAGAGCTGGCAGCTTCCTCGCTCAACGCATAAACATTGCGATTCAGCGAGGAAATGCTGCTGGCATCCTTGGTACCATGCCACAGGGGTTTATTTTAGATAGATAGACAGTTAGAAATCGTTTATTCATGTAAAAACAATTACATAAGTTCACAAAATGCGCCAAACTGTAGCGAACAGTTTGTTGACGCGTCGCGCTCAGTTTACTTTTTAACAAAAGGTAATTGTTGTTTACAAATGTGAGTTATCTTATTCTATTTTATTAGGTACTAATGAATTTACGAGGGCATGCAAGTTACAAGACGTTGGGAACTTTAAATATTTTTGCTACTGTATAATTCTAATAATGTATTTTTTAATCTCTTTTTAAAGACTGCTTTACTTATAATATCATTTTCAGAATTTATATTAGGTATTAAAAATTCGAGGAGTTAAATAGTGCAGTGTTCTTTTAGAATTCGACTTTTAGTTTTTGTTTTATATAGTTATTTATTAAGTTAGTTTTAAGTTAGTTATTTATTTTATTCTAACATTTTTTTATAACTTTCTGTTCATATATTATATTAAAAAAAAAAAAAAAGGCAAAATAATGAATTAAATTATATACATACGACTTCATCCCATGCCTTTAGCCACTCATTAAGAAGTATACCGTTAACAACGAAACGTATCGCCAGAGATATGAGATACTGAAATCAAAATAAAGCATTTAGTGAAATCTCCCATTAACATTTAGGGAAGAAGCTTAAGGGTCCTTATCAGTTAAAAACGCTCATCTATTTACGTCATTTTCTGTTTGAATTAACACGTATCTTGACATTTTCTCAATGTTACTATCGAGAACAGGACTATTGCTACCTTATGTCAGAAACATTAAACGTAATTTTTGGATTATTCATTAACAAATATTGTTTCAAACATCACTCCTAATCGACCATTTTCAAGGTAAAAACTTGTTTTTTCCGCTTAAATTCTACTACATACAGTAAAATCAAAAAAAGGTTATGTTACTATCTAAAAGAATCATAGCATCCTTTAATAACTTTATTGGTATTATTAATACTTTTGTCATAATTTGAAATCAAAACATTTTTAAACTTATAAGACCTCTTAAAAGGTTTTTTTAAAGGATATTACGTTCGTTGGCGGGAAATCTTAATTTGGCTACATTTGTTAGATACGCGGCATTAACCAATGCCAGTTACGCGGATTTGCCCTATGGGTGTTGTGTAGATACGCAGTATCCGGACGACGTAATCACAGGGTCCATCGAAAGATGGAACGCTGCGCTTACGGCGTCCAACTCTGACACGACGCGTACACTTAGGCATTCCCGCCGGCGGGGACGTCCACCGCGCGATTGCGACAACAGTGACACATATAGTCCCTATTCGTCCCGGTACCGCCGCACACCGGGTAGAGTCAGTCCGACCCAGGTCGGGCCTAGCTGAGTTTCTTACTGGACTCTTCTCAGCTAGGCTAGGTTTAGTGAACCAGCGACAAAACTCCCAGTAGCTCGATTCCACTCACACCTCAGATTCGGTTGAAACCGCTCAACCAACCTCGCTGGAGCGCAAACTCTTAGAGTATTCCAGTGTTCCAAACCACACGCGTGGTCGTGCCGGAGGTTTTCCCCTGGATTTTCCCCAGGCTACTCTCCAACCGCGCACTCTTATCGCTTTATTGGGCCCGGCCTATAAAGCCACAGTCAGGTTCAAAAAAAAAACGCAGTATTTACCAGTGCTAGTTACACGATATTGAACTATCCCCGACGAAATCTCGAAATCGAAAAAAAACTGCTGTTTTATATCTTTGAGGTTCAGTTTATCCGAAAGGATGCAATGAAACCTTTGATGCTAATTCCACATGAACAAAGTTAACCAAATTTGCTTATCAAGTCATGTTTTGAGTGAAAATTATTTGAATAATCTAATAACAAAATGTTATGTAAAAATATATTACCGTTATTTTTATTTTATCCCAAAACTTCACACTATCTAGTAGTTGTCTATATAATAGTAAACCTTCTTTTATTTTAGATGCTTTATTTTCATACACTATAGGATCATATCGCAGAATACTGTTGAAATAATTTCGGAAAAATAACAGTCTCTCATAAAAATCATCCAATACAATTATACGAGTTAGCTGAGTGAAATCGATGCTCGTATGAATGAACATGGATAGAAACATCTTCAATGACAAGCCATAAAAGAGAATATTACTGATTTGAAGAAAGGTTCTAAACAGAACAATAAAGGAAATCACGAAATATAGTCTGCAACTTAGTGAACTCAAATGACTGACCCCAAATGCTTGATCTATACGTTTAACTGCAGCACAGTATTTCAGAAAGGAATTGTCATCAACTATAAGACTCATCCAAATACCAATGGCATATTCAGAAATTGGCGCATATCTGGCATTTCCTGCCTGAAATTGTAGTAATGGAACGATTAATGAAACGAGAACGCAATAAAATTTAGATATGTTTATCAACCGTTTTCGAGAGCCAAAGCTAATATGGTGGCCAAAAATAAGACGTATGAATAAGATGACATTCAGAGGCGAAGCACCATTAAAGAAATTAAGAAACACTTCCATTATTGAACGAGCGAGCGGAGCGATTGATGTTCTTCAATTCTACTGGAACAATCCGGCGTTTTATACACGTTTGTATATATGTACCTATGTTGGATGATAACCCAGTATCGTTGGTCGGAAGAAGAAATTTGATAGACGTAATGCGACAAAAAATATAAGCCAATCGATGAAAAGTTTAGCGATAAAAGGCAAATTTCGAAAACTAAATCAGTGTAGATCACGCTGCGTTTACTTGTGAGCAAATACTATGCTAAAAAAATTAGAATTTACACAAAAATATTTGGTAACGAACGTTGAACACTACTGAAAATCTTCCGTTCACTTTGAATGGTGCACTGGGACTGACCATTGATTGCACTTGTCACTGTTATTAAAACACAAAAATAGTGACCGATTATTGATCCACAGTCAACTGTTACGGCTCTACTTATATCTCCCAAGGATACGCTCTGTGTTGAGAATGAACCTGCAATAGAAGCAGTCATGTTTCCGCTATAATAACAGAAAAAATACATTCAAAATCATATACTTATCTGAAAATATTTGTAGCCACTATAGGTGATAATCCATATCGAAAGGGACCTTATGGCGGCAGGCACTTACGTTGCAGCTATTCACTATTGTATTGGAACAGCGGCAATAAAGGCGTAAGTGCCGGCCGCCATAAGGTCCCTTTCAATATGGATTATCACAATTAGTATTTTCGTAAGGGTACATTTAGGAGCGCTAAGAGTTAAAAAATGCTCGTCTATTTAGGCCATTTTCTGTTTTAATTTACACGTATGTTGATATTTTCTCAGTGTTACTATCTAGAACAGGACTATTGCGAACTAATGTCATAAATTTTAAATGTATTTTTTGGATTTTTCGTTAAGAAATATCGTTTCAAACATCACTCCAAAACGACCATTTTCAAACTAAAAACAGTTTTATTCCGTTTAAATTCTACTACGTACAATAAAATTAAGATATGGCTATGTCACTATCTAAATTTTTTATAAAGTTATCGTATCCTGTAATTACTTTATTGGTATTATCAATACTTCTGTCATAATTTGAAATCAAAACGTTTTAAAACTTATAAGGCCTCTTAAAGGTTGAATTAAATGGACATACACAAAATGTAGCTTTTGAAATTAGATTTAAACCCTACAAAACTTTGACGATAATGAAAAAACATTTTTTTTTTATTAATGGTAAAAAAATTCAGTTCATTTTCTAGTCTTAAAATGTTAGTTAAACGCAAACTA
The DNA here is from genome assembly GCA_963556455.1 of Epiblema foenella. Taxonomy (NCBI): domain Eukaryota; kingdom Metazoa; phylum Arthropoda; class Insecta; order Lepidoptera; family Tortricidae; genus Epiblema; species Epiblema foenella. The sequence goes on from OY747118.1 coordinate 2,794,776, forward strand.
TTTTAGTTCATTTATGCTAAATAATAATTAAGGTATCTACTTGAATGTAAATTTTCAGGTTTTATTAAATTTTCTTTTCTCGTTTACAATGTCTAAGTCACAATTATTCTAAATTATGTAACCAGAATGGAGTTAAAATATGTTCCTGTTTTCGATGCTTCCAATGATTGACACAGGCTATTGTTATGATTTCCAGTTCCCACTTATCTCAATTTAGTTTAGTTTTTTATTAGTCATAATATTATGTTTTGTTTAATAACTTGTACGGAAAAATGAACCTCCAGGTCTTTCTGTTAATGTTTCTATGTACACTACGTGTACAACATTTATAATTTGATTATGCGACTGTTTGTGTTCTAAATAAATTAAAAAAAAAACATGGCCCCAGACCATGGCCAGACGGCACTGTCCCCAGAAGGATGGCAGCATCGGGTTGTATAGCAATGCTGATCCTCTGGGCGAGGTAGAAGCCAGCCTTCTGGTCACGAGACTCCTCGACCAAGTGCTTGCACAATCCACTGAAGATTCGGTGTGCGCCCGGTCCCCTCGTCTCTACGCGGAACGGCTCAATTATGAATCCACAGACGATGGCTCCAATGGCTCCATACTTGTGACGTGTGAGACCCTCGGCTTATTCAGCAGTGGAACCAAGGGCGGATCCACCGTTATGGGCACAATGGGCATGCCCACAGCAACCCTAATGGACTTGTGACGCACTTTCAGGGTCTATTGAGATCTGATGATAATAAACGATATGCCTTAATAAAATTAAAAAAACCTGCCAAGTGCGTGTTGGATTACGCACAATGAAGAGTTCCGTACAGATACAAACTTACTTTTTGAACCTGGCTGCGACTTTTTAGGCCGGGCCCAATAAAGCGATAGGCGGTTGGAGAGTAGCGTAAGGAAAATCGAAACCGCTGACCACTCGGGTGATACTAAAGTGAGCCCGCTGCGTGCAAACCGCGCCAGCTTGCGTCGGCCCTAAAATCTAACGGATCTTTTTAAAACCAAGCCTAAGGATTTACGCTCCAGTGAGATTAGTTGAGCGGTTTCGCGCAGCGGCAAATCAATTCGTTCATGACTCATGATTGTCATGAGCGAGTACTCCGACTCGCACTTGCCCGATTTTCGGGTGGCTGGATCCGCGCCTGAGTGGAACCAGCCCCACACAAAGTCCACGGAAGAAAATTTATTTTTCTGAAAATAAAATCTTGTTTCCTTGTCGGATCAGAACGGCATTACAAATAATGCAAAATAAGAAAGTTTAAAGCCCACCGTGCCGAGCTCGAAATGGGTTTCTGAGGGCCTACCGCGAACCGTAAACGAAGTTTTCTCTCTCTGTCGCATTTATGTGCAAACTTGCAAGTGCGACAGAAAGGGAAAACTTCGTTTGATGTTCGTAGTAGCGCCCCTGGGCCTGTGCTTCGAACTTCGAAACTCGAACTTCGTATTGTGCCATCACTTCCACTCTCGTATAATCACTATATGAGTGAAAGGGACGGCATCATCCTCTGGCATTGCCACGTCTGGGCGTTGGTTGGCAAACGGTAACACCTGTTTTCTTAGGAAAAGTTATAAATAGGCAGCACAGTGCAAGAGAAAATAACCATGATTTGCTTTATTTTTTCAAATTTCGTGCGTGATTTCCCGCTTTGAGTGGTCACTAACTTGGAAGTCACATTAAACCAAGTTAGAGGCCTTCTGGTGGCTTGAGAATTTCTAACAGTCAAAGGTTGTCTGGAAGAAATCGCTCTTTAGCGATAAGACCGCCTGTTGTATGCCTCTTCTCATTGTGTTTTTGTACTGTACTGTATCCTTTGATTGAGGTGTGCAATAAAGAGTATTTGTATTGTATTGTTGTTGCCCACTCGACAACCCTAATCCCAGTAAGATCTGGTTTCTCCCTTGCGTGAAGGTCAGATGGCAGTCGCTTCCGCAAAAACTAGTGCATAAGCCAAATCTCGGGATTAGATAGGGGATCCTGGGCCGTCCTTCAGGATGCAACTGTACTGAGATAACGCTAGGATGATATATATATATGTATATATGTCGTGTTTGATTTGGTACCGTTACTGAGGATACATCGATCTACATCTGTACTACTTAATCTATTATCTATTTATAATCATCATCATTATTTATTTATTTATTTATTTATTTATATAAGGAGAACCAACAACAGTACAAACAATGTAACAACATGCGTATTAACATGCAGCAGAGCGAATTACAGGATCTCACAGATAGCGCTAGAGTGTATATACTGAACTAAAGTGCGCACTCGTACACAATTACAAACGTTATTGGAACAAGAATGTTAAAATAGAAAATATACGGGCGAAAGTTTTACGTGACAACGACTTTTTATGTCTGTCTCTCTCGCTCTTAGGCGGGCTAACCATGCCTCTCACTCGCTCTCATTGTGAGCGCATAACGTGAGCGGAGCGTAACGCAGTTTCTTGAAGTGTCACCCGGCAAACCAATTTATAAGACGTTGTCACGTCAAAAAAAAAAACAAACAATCCAAGCCCACTCTAAACTAATGTTTAACTTGAATAAATTAAATTGTAAATGACGAATATTAAATGAATACATGGCGTATGCTACAAAGCACTCAGCGAAAATACGCCGCCTCCATGCCTCGCCTCACAGAAGGAATCTTGCAATTAAATATATCTATATCTAACTCCTTGGTTATCTGATTTAGACTATGACTAGCGCGTCTCAAAAAGCTATTATATACTATTATAAGTAGTTTAAGTATCAGCGACATGTAGAAATGACGCGACAACAATAAAGATTATAAGAAACGAAACCAAAGCTTGTAACATGATATATAAATAAATTATCAGCATGTATACGTCCCACTGTTGAGCAAAGAACTCCTCATAGATAAGAGGGAACGGGCAGCAGTCTATTTTTAGTATACTACTCAAAACAAAATAGGGGCCACATAAATATTTCTGTTTTACCATTAAGGCGTGTATAACCGCGAACTACCTTGCGCGTTGGGGCGTGGCGTAGCCTTTCCCGCCGCACTACCCGCGCCCCCGCTATAACAGATCCGTCAGCCGACTCCAAAAAAGGATTAGGGTTTTTGTATGTGTGTATGTATTTTTTATATTATTATTTTCTAAATACATAGGAATGTTTGAAGTAATTAAATATATAGAATAGTTAAGTAGGTACATTGTCTCAGAATCGAACTCTTATATTTTAACGTCGCGAGCAAAGCGACACAGCCTTCCCGTGCGAGAGCCGGTGACAGACTGCCGCCCCGCCCATCGCCCGCGCGCGTATCCGCCCCAACTTTTATGACGGTGTGGTAGTTATTCCAAGTTTTTGACAAAAGTAATGATTATTTTACAATATCCGCAGCTCAGATTATGATAAACTGAATTAAGTTTTATTTTCTGAATATCCCGTGTAAAAAACATGTCTAGATAGTGAGCAGTAGCGATTTAAAAGGTTTAAAAATGCCTTATTTGATTTTTTTTTAGGACAATCTAGGCGTGTTGCTATTTTCGCAGCTCAGATTGAAGAGGACATATCAATTCTTCAAGTATATTTTTTCGAGACCTATATTTCGGGCCAGTTTTGAGCTTTAGGCCTTTGAACGCGACCAAAATGTGGTATTTCACTCTATTACGCGCCTTAATTATTGGGCATACATACTAATTGACAAGTGGCTAATTAATGATGGGATATTCTGCAGTATCCAACCTCTTTCATCTAATAGCTGGCCTTTATCTATACATATAATGATATAAAAGAATTTATGTATTTTTTTAATGTCTTTGTTGACGATGTATGTTGCTAATTATTAACTTGTACGGATTTTTGGACGAAGTGTGTTGCGGATACGTAATGTACATAATTTTCGACGAAACCTGCGTTGTGGATTTGGCTCTGTGATTTTTGGTTGAATGAAAAAAAATTTAACACACAGCCAAAACTGATAATGCTAGAGAGTTGATTTTTACACAGCTTACATTTATAACGTAGGCTAAAAACAAGGAAGATTTTTTTGAAATTCATCCCCTAAAGGAGGTAAAATAAGGGATAATAGTTTGTATGAAAATACTTATATATTGAAGAAAAGTAAATTTTTACTTTTCTTAAAACGCGATATAGGTTGTCATCTTTGAGGTTCCTCGGATTGCCGATTACGAAAATTACATGCATTTTCAAATCCAAGATGGCGGACATTTATTTTTCTTAATAATCGATTGGGGTGTCATCTTCGAGGTTCCTCGGGGTGCCGATTATGAAAATGATATCCATTTTTAAATCCAATATGCCGGACCTTTATTTCTTCTTTTGAGTAATTTTTCACAGAATATTAACAGCATCAGACAACGGACAGAAAAAAATTACCTCATTTATATCTTTGCTACCATCTAAAATCTACGCGGACGAAGTCGCGGGCGGCCGCTAGTTGCTTATAGTTTCTATGTTTGCTTTGTATAGCTATATTTACTTAAAATAAAATAAAAAACTGTTTATAGCGACACTTAAAAAAGACAGATAGGTGTAAATTTAAATTACTTACTTAAAAACTTATCGTAAACTAAACAGTACCATTAACCTTAAGTATCGCAATGGGTACCAATGAAATGAAATGAAATGAAATCATTTATTCTTCAATTTAGGCATGTTACATGCACTTATGAATGTCAAAAAACTACCACCGGTTCATAAAATAAACCTCTGCCTCGAGAAGAACCGGCGTAAGAAACTCGGCGAGGTGTCATTTTTTCAAAACAAGATACTATGTATATAAAATAACAGTAAAAATAGTACAAAATTCAAATGCTACCTACTACAGTATAAATATACATACATATTTGTTTTTTTTTTCTTTTGTTATCTTTCAATTCTTTAAATTTGTTAATATTAAGGACAAAATATTTCTGTGTTAGATTACTACTAATCTCAGCCTTTGCCAGACAGTTTCTGTCTATCCAGCGCTGATTTTCAGATTGGTCCCTATATTTGCAGGTCGGTCAATGTTTGTGGCCTGTCAATGATGCCGCGGCGCTGAACCATTTATTTCTGTTTATATGTGCGTATGCGATGATAATAATAATTATCAGAATCAGAATCAGAATCAGAAATTACTTATTGCCACGAATTAAAGTTACAAAATAAGCCAACAAAAATACAGCAAAAAGAAACTACAAATTAAGATATAAGATAAAATACAATAAAAAAAAAATTGAGGCAATGGGTCTTGGTCTCAGCATGTGCTGGGCAAAAAAAAAAATGTCCAGCGCTGGTTTTCAGACCGAGCCCTAGCGTTTATTATGATTTTATATGTGTACTTACGTGCGTTAGTTGTGTAAATATAATTACAGATAGATGAATAAATAAATTACAGTTGGAGTGACAATTATAATATTTTACTTAAATAGTTTAAGTTTACCAGCGCCTTAGCATATGCTGTTATGCTCATAAACGTATTTTTCCAAATAAATTTAAGACTAATACTGTTGAATATAATTTTCACGAAACAATCAAAATAGTGGCCTCTATTTTCTTTTGAGTAGTATATTACGATGGAATTGCGTTTAATTCCAGCTTCCCGCGCCATACAATTGCCCGATAACACGTTGATAATTAAGTGGGCGTTATTTGACAGCAAGATTAATCGATTTCAATTGTCAATGACGTCAGAGCCTCTTCAAACGGACGAAAACAGCGACACCCGTAAACGAATTTGGGTCATAAATACACAGATTGATGATCGCGTTTTTCTTGTGAACATAAATGATGGGATATATGTTTACACTAGTGGCTTTGTGAGCTAAAACTCGCTTTTTTAATAAAATAACAATACAATACAATACAAATACTCTTTATTGCACACCTCAATCAAAGGATACAGTACAGTACAAAAACACAATGAGAAGAGGCAAACAACAGGCGGTCTTATCGCTAAAGAGCGATTTCCAACAACACCTTTAGGGTAGCGGAAATCTAATCAGAACGATTCATAGCAGGTGGCGCAGAGTTAATACATATGAAGCCTACTAATAATTACAACAATAACATTTAAATAACATTTAATAACAAATAAAATAAAAATAAAATTCGTTTATTATCAGACATCAGTGGTCCATACTTCCATAGTTTGTTAGTAAACAAAAAGACTTAATCTATGTTAGAGATAATAAGTGATTGAGAGATAATAATAATAATAATAATAATAAAGAGCTCCTCCTCATAGACATGACCATTTGCCAACGAGTCCGGCGGAACAAAAGGACCCTGTCGGCCGCCTGGATTGACTATAAGAAGGCCTATGATAATAATATACTTTATTGTGCACTATACAAAATGGAAATGTAATAATAATGTTATTATTATTATTGTTGTTTATTGTTGTTGTTGTTGTGTTATTGTTGTGTGTTGTTGTGTGTTGTTGTGTGTTGTTGATGTGATAATAATGGTTTCTTTAATTATTTTTTTTGAGAAATTCGAAATCGACCAGTTAAACAAATCTTTATACCTAATTACCGAACCGCTTACAAAGTTTCGCTAGAATCGATCAATCAATCTCGTCTACAGACGAGAACATACCATCAAAAAAAATTGAAAATTTCGAAAACTGACTCGACAAAAAAATCTATATAATTATCGAACCTGCTGCCTGAAAGAGACGCAAGCATAGATACCAACACATGTGGCAACGAGATACAATATGTCATCTCCTGTCCCTCATCGCGTATTATTTATCATCGACCTGTGTGTCACCGAAACCTCGACAATGTATTCAAGCTTAATTTAAACTTGGTGCCAATATACAGCACGACTAATATATGAGATGTCATAATTGTGCTAATGGGTGTATCAGTCTTCTGATTCATCTCAATCAGGTTATCATACGTTCATCCCTTTTTGGTTATTCGCTAATACTTGAGACATGGGCGCTAACGATGGGCCTCATAAGAAAGCTCAAGGTCACCCAAAGAGCAATGGAAAGAGCTATGCTCGGGGTTTCTCTGCGTGATAGAATTAGGAATGAAGCTATCCGTAGCAGAACTGGGGTCACCGATATAGCCTTCAAAATTGCGAGACTTAAGTGGCAGTGGGCAGGGCACATTGCTCGCAGGACTGACGGTCGATGGGGCCAGAAACTGCTTGAGTGGCGTCCACGCACCGGAAGACGAGCTGTCGGTAGGCCTCCGACAAGGTGGAGTGATGACCTGGTGAAGGTCGCTGGAATCCGGTGGAAACGAACGGCACAGGACCGGTCTAAATGGCGAGCCTTGGGGGAGGCCTATGTTCAGCAATGGACGTCTTTCGGCTGAAATGATGATGATGATGATGATGATGCTAATCCTTCTGTAGGATCCTCTTTCTATGTGCCATAGTAACTATACTGTTAACTCTGCGGGTAGATACTCACCTCACACAGTTTTATTATTAGTAAACCTGCGGCGTCACAGTTGTTATCGTAAAAGCTTAGAGTGTATGAGTAATTAACGCGGCGTGCGCGTATAAACATAGGATATTCCTGGTGAGTCGACTACAAAGAGATTTTATAAACAAGTTTCTCGCTAATACATTCCCGGCCAGAAAACAAAAGAAAGAGCCCATGGCCGTTCCTTGTGGCATTCTCTGTAGGAATCTATATCCCGTAGTTCACGACGTTATTCTGCTGATGATGACGATGAGGGTGCGCCAAAGTTCACGTAAAATTGCTACTTCGATTATTGGAAGTCCGAAAATGTTTGTTATATAATTTTATATTATAATGATCATTACTTATAACTTGTCTTTGCGCATAACTATCGTAACACTGAATCATTCATGTTAATAATGTCAATCATAATAAATATCTGTAATTCTAATGTTAATTTTCATTTATTTTTAAAATATAACGATTTTAAATAATAAAATTTTAAATCATATTTATTTTTTAACAACGACAAATTAGTAATTAAAATTTATATAATATTTATTTTAAACTTTACCTGGTTTTATTTATAAACTGTCAGGTATCTTCCACACCACATTCAACTTGCTATCAAAATAGAAATACAGTCCCAGAGTCGGGATAGGTACGACGACGAGCGAAGCGAGGAGGAGTGTTAGGTGTCTTTTGTTCCTCAGAGCGGAAAAAGGAGCCCCGCGAAGCGGGGCTCCGTCGACTCCTTGGCGGGCCGAAATCGCTTAATAAGCTAGGTACATGAAAAATAAATAAGTTGCGGGGATAATCGACATAATAGATGATTTATTGACAATCAAATTTACATGTTGTAATTCAGCGCATACATTGACAGCCGATATACAATATAAGTTTATAATTATTAAGTTTATTTTAAAAATCATTATGAGCTGTGATGAATAGTTGGAAATGACATTAGGTTGTTAAAAAATCTGCCTAAATATAATTATGAGTAATGATGTTGGTAATACAAATGTATATACAACAAATTTGTAGGAAAAAATTTTTATGACAAATGATTACTATGATCAAAAAGCGTTATTATGAAAAATAATATGACAAGTAATGTTATGTGAGCCAATATGGACCCTGACGATGATGATGAAAAGGAAACGTTCGAAACTAAGTCAGTAGTTAACGAATAATGTACTCGCATAAGCAAGCTTTCATACAGCATCTTGAGCGTGTTTGCAAATCGCTGGGACAGTCCTATGTATGCCCGCTGGACGTCCATGCATGTTTTAAAAAAAATGTAATAGTTAATAGTTTTTAGCACGCCTTGCATCTAGTCTAGGTATTTACTAACACCCTTTAGGTTATAAGACTATTATTATAGTATTTACTAACAAATTTGTATGGACCTATGTCTGAAATAAATAATTGAATTGAATATCCATTGGCGACCAATAGGGGCCGCACGGTCCGGCGTTCTAGGCACACACTCACGGACACTTAGCGTCTATCAAAAGATGCAATACTACGCTTACGGCGCCGGCGGGAACGTCCACCGCGCGATGGCGACAACACAGACACATATAGTCCCTATTCATCCCGGTACCGCCGCATAGCTGGTTCAGTTCGACCCAGGTCGGTCTTAGCTGAGCTTCTTCCTGGACTCTTCTCAGCTAGGCTAGGTTTAGTGAACCAGCGATAAAACTCCAAGTAGCTCGACCACTCATACCTCGGATGCGGTTGAAACCGCTCAACCAATCTCACTGACGCAAACACTTAAAATATTCCAGTGTTCATAACCACCCGCGTGGTCGTGCCGGAGGTTCCCCTTGGATTTTCCCCAGGCTATATTTAAAAAATCTGCCTAAATATAATTTTCCCCAGGCTATTGGTCCCAAAGGAAGACCAGCGCTAGCCAATGGCTAGCACTATGCTGATTTGGGGCCATTTCGTGGCTATTTTCTGTATTTTGGTTTATGTTAATTTTGTACTGTGTCTGCCACGAATAAATGTTTTTTCTTTTCTTTCTTTCTATATATACTCTTTAACCGCGCACTCCTATCGCTTTATTAGTGTATCGGTAAAAGTGCTTATTTCAATGCATAATCATATTATTACATGTCATAAAATATTTGTTAACATTAACGTCTTTATTTTGCGGAGGATATTTATTATTTTTTGGAGTAAAGTAAACATTTGGACGCATAACAAGCACGCATGCTTCTTCTCTGCTTCGCTTCGCTCCCGCCTTAGTCTTCTGAACCATGATACAATACAATAATACATTGCTCCAGGTATGGCAATCCGGTATATCGGTTAGTAGTGTGTGTGACACAACCTAAGTCATCAGCCTATATATATTTGTGTTATACACGGCTGCAAAGTTGTTTTACGTCTCGTGTATTGCTACACTCGCTACGCTCAGGATTCTGTTTTTGAACCACTCGCTTCGCTCAGAATTCTATTTTCGAACCACTCGCTTCGCTCGCGGTTCAACCATAGAGTCCGTTCGCTAGCTCGTGGTTCAATCCTAGAATCCATTCGCTAGCTCGTGTTTCAATTCCACACTCGCGGTTAAAATACAACTTCGCACCCTTGTATAACAAATTACTATTTCCAAATAAATTTAAGACTAATACTGTTAAATATAATTTTCACGTAACGATCAAAATAGTGGCCTCTGTTTTCTTTTGAGTATTATATTACGAAGGAATTGCGTTTAATTCCAGCTTCCCGCGCCATACAATTGACCGATAACACGTTGATAATTAAGTGGGCGTTATTTGACAGCAAGATTAATCGATTTCAATTGTCCATGACGTCAGAGCCTCTTCAAACGGACGAAAACAGCGACACCCGTAAACGAATTTGGGTCATAAATACACAGATTGATGATCGCGTTTTTCTTGTGAACATATAAATGATGGGATATATGTTTACACTAGTGGCTTTGTGAGCTAAAACTCGCTTTTTTAATAAAATAACAATACAATACAATACAAATACTCTTTATTGCACACCTCAATCAAAGGATACAGTACAGTACAAAAACACAATGAGAAGAGGCAAACAACAGGCGGTCTTATCGCTAAAGAGCGATTTCTTCCAGACAACCTTAGGGTAGTGGAAATCTAATCAGAACGATTCATAGCAGGTGGTGCAGAGTTAATACATATGAAGCCTACTAATAATTACAACTATCACATTTAAATAACATTAAATAACAAATAAAATAAAAATAAAATTCGTTTATTATCAGACATCAGTGGTTCATAGTTTGTTAGTAAACAAAAAGACAATCTATGTTAGAGATAATAATTGATTGAGAGATAATAATGGTTTCTTTAATTTTTTTTTGAGAAATTCGAAATCGATTAGTTAAACAAATCTTTATACCTAATTAATGAACCGGTTACAAAGTTTCGCGAGAATCGGTTGAGAAATACGTATTTCTCAACGGATCAATCAATCTCGTCTACAGACGAGAACATAAAATAAATAACAAATAAATAAATATTAGAGGACAATCTTACACAAATCCAACTAGCCCCACAGTAAGCTCAAGAAGGCTTGTGTTATGAGTACTAGACGACGATATATTGAATAGATATAAATACTTAAATACATAGAAAACATCCAAGACTCAGAAACAAATATTCATGCTCATCACACAAATATTTGCCCTGGCCGGGATTCGAACCCAGGACCGTCAGCTTCACAGGCAGGTGCACTACCCACTAGGCTAAACCGGGCGTAAGCCGGTCGTTAATACTTCAAAATTGACAGTAAAATCTATTTACCGTTAGAACATAAAGTTACGTGATTCGCCTGGAGTAGACGAGAACATACCATCAAAAAAAATTGAAAAGTTCAGTAACGGACTCGACAAAAAATCGTAACTGACTCGACAAAAAATCTACATAATTATCGAACCTGCTGCCTGAAAGAGACGCAAGCATAGACACCAACACATGTGGCAACGAGGTACAATATGTCATCTCCTGTCCCTCATCGCGTATTATTTATCATCGACCTGTGTCACCGAAACCTCATCAATGTATTCAAGCTCAATTTAAACTTGGTGCCAATATACAGCACGACTAATATATGAGATGTCAGAATTGTGCTAATGGATGTATCAGTCTTCTGATACATGTCAATGGGGGCTATCGTTTTTAGGCTCACCAGTTGGCGCCACTGTCGAGTAAGGGCCAGCTGTCAATTTTTTTTATTGGTTATTATGGGCATGATAACGAAGTTTACGTTTAAATCATATTTAATACCTTAAAACCGTACTGTAAAAATATCCAACATCCCGCATTGTAGCGCAGTCCTGTTTTGTTAGAAAATAAAGGAGGAAATAAGTTTCCGAAAGACAAAACTGTCTCAAAGTACTGACAGTCACTGCCCCGTAACTCATATTTGCCATAATGAAGCTCAGGTATTGAAAAACAGGCACTATATTTTTCCAATTAGATATTAATCCGCGTACCGCAACCACAAAGAGTGACATTTGACATTTCGGGGACCCCACGCTACACTAGCGCCTCTAGCGGCGAATTCATACACGATAGCCCCCATTTAGTCACTTCATCATAAATTCATCCCTTTTTGGTTATTCGCTAATCCTTCTGTAGGATCCTCTTTCTATGTGCCATAGTAACTATACTGTTAACTCTGCGGGTAGATACTCACCTCACACAGTTTTATTAGTAAACCTGCGGCGCCACAGTTGTTATCGTAAAAGCTTAGAGTGTATGAGTAATTAACGCGGCGTGCGCGTATAAACATAGGATATTCCTGGTGAGTCGACTACAAAGAGATTGTATAAACAAGTTTCTCGCTAATACATTCCCGGCCAGAAAACAAAAGAAAGAGCCCATGGCCGTTCCTTGTGGCATTCTCTGTAGGAATCTATGTCCCGTAGTCGACGTCATTCTGCTGATGATGACGATAATGATGAAAAGGAAAACGGTCGAAATGAAATGAAATCATTTATTCTTCAATTTAGGCATGTTACATGCACTTATGAATGTCAAAAAACTACCGCCGGTTCATAAAATAAACCTCTGCCTCGAGAAGAACCGGCGTAAGAAACTCGGCGAGGTGTCATTTTTTCAAAACAATATACTATGTATATAAAATAACAGTAAAAATAGTACAAAATTCAAATGCTACCTACAGTATAAACATACATATTTTTAATACTAAGGACAAAATATTTCTGTGTTAGATTACTTGTGCGGGACGCTATCACTGCCAAACATCCCTATCCATGATGTAATCGTTTATCTTATAATATGCTTTTGAAATAAGTGTCTGTTTCACAACAGATTTAAATTTAGAATCCGTAAGTTCAGTAATGTGTCTTGGAATTTTATTGTAGAATTTTATACAATGTCCCAAGAACGACTTTTAAACTAAGTAGACATCACTAGTTAACGAATAATGTACTCGCATAAGCAAGCTTTCATACAATATCCCTTGGCGACCAATAGGGCCCGCACGGTCCGGCGTTCTAGGCACACACTCACGGACCCTCAGCGTCTATCAAAAGATGCAATAAATACTACGCTTACGGCGCCGGCGGGAACGTCCACCGCGCGACCTTGCCTTAATGGCTGTGCGTGTGCAATCCAATGAACATTTCGTGTTTTACTAACTTATTATTAATTAATTAATCTATAATTTAATTAATTACTAACAATTTCTTGTAATGTGTATATAAGGTATATGGATGCCCGTCGTCCGAAATAAATGATTTCATTTCATTTCATAATTGTGTGAACAAAGTTTCGGAGTACTGAAGGAGCTCGGAGGCTGCTGTTTGAAACGGGGTAACCGTAAGTCTCTAATTCCATATTATATAAGGAAAAAACTTAATATAATTAACGCTGTTTAAATATCTGATATGACCAGTGTTGCCAGATGGTTACATTTCTTACATTTTTCGTAACTTTTGACCGGCTCGCGTAACATGTAACTTCTGTTGTAAAGGATTTTTTTGTAACTTTTGAGGATAATGAGACTGTATTTAAAAAGAAAGGTAATTTTATCTAACCGGGATCAAGCTACACAATTTATAGGCTTCCATACAGAAAAGGTGACAAAAGAACCTACAAAGTACGACTCTGTCTGTCTGTCTCTTGCAACTTTGTATGACATTTGAGACACCGCCCATCAGCTCGGCGTAATTCTGTCGCCGAACTCGCCGAATTGTAGCTGTATATGGCGACTCGTTTCTTAGAATCAAATGTTTTGATAAGTAATTATGAACGTTTTGATATGTAATTATGAAAATATATAAAATGTAACTTTTTCATTAGAAATGTAACTTTTCAAGAAAAGAAGTGTAACTTTCGTCCCAACGGCCCTGGCAACACTGGATATGACATTACAAGGTCATTGAAATTCGAATCTTCTAACTTATATAATAAGGTCACTTTTTGAAGGCTTCACTTAGGTATTGTACAAGTGAAATTTTGTGAATGAAAAAGCAACATTCTGTATCCTAATTTTTTATCTGTAATAATAAGTAAATAATAACGATGAATAGATAATGGTGAAGTTATCATAGACCTATTTTCTGTGTATACTAAAACTGGATATAAATAACTGTGGAAACTGAAGGTTTTAGTTTTCAGCAGTGAAAGTGTTTTGATTAGCAATTATATTCAGCTAGATTGGCATAATTAGTACTAAATTAAGACAGATTATTTTAGTCCTTTGAGATGTTAATACTGAAGAATTGGAGTTTCGCTAAGTCAATTCCATTACGAATATTAAAGGATATGAGAGTATGTAATTCACGTTTTCTATGAACAAAGGTTAATTATAGCCTGAAGGTAGCAAGGTCCTTTGATGTTCAATAATTTATGTTATCTGCAATATTTCGTACCAAATATATCTATACAGTGACAGAGAATTTGTTATGATACATAAACCGGGTTATGTAGGAAGAATTTATAATTCCTCGTACATAACTGTCATTGTATCTGGTAATGTGCAAAGAAAGTAGGTTTCTTGGTGCATAGCCCGGTTTTGTACGAAGAATATTTTTTCCTTATACATTGCTAGTAATGTAACTCAGTAATGTACGAAGAACAAGGGATTAATGATATAGGCAAGTATATTTTGAAGTAATTAGCAGTTAAATACGAAACAAAGTTAAAAATAATTTGATTCGTAAAAAAGAGTAACGAAAACAAAGACAAAAAAAATAATCAAATTAACTTTCATATTTTTATGTTTATCCTATCCTCTAAATCATTGGTCAGTTGATACAGTATTAATTCCAGACATTAATTATCAATAACTACCCCTCCTACTTTCGGTCTCAGCTTCAGTGGTTGCCGATCCGCCGGCGCAGAGATGTGCATATTCTGTCGTTACTGTTCAACACACTTTTTAATCCTGCTGCCCCTCCATACCTTTCTGAGAGGTTTAGATACATGGCTGATGGCAGTGGTCATCGTCTGAGGTCCAGCGCCAACCTTACTCTTGCTCTACCGTCTAATAAGACGCGAACATACTCTAGATCTTTCACGGTACGCGCTGTGAAGTTGTGGAACGAGTTGCCCTTGTCAATAAGACAGTCCCAGTCTGTCGCCTCACTCAAGAGCAATTTGAAGAAATTGTGGCTCTCCAACAACTTGTGATTTGGTTGAATATTATATATATTTATTTATGTATATTTATTTAAATACGTATATATTTATTATATGTTATAGTTGTTATATATTTATTTGGTTTTGGTTTTAGCTATAAGTTTCCTTTTTGAAAAGTTTTAGTACACTGTGTAAGTTTGTCTATCTCATTCTCCCACTATACACTCAATCCCTCAAAGGTTAGCTGGAAGAGATCCCTCATAGGGATAAGTTCGCCTTTGTACTCTAATCTTATGTGACATGTATATTGTTTTAACCTGTTATTGTGTACAATAAAGTGCTTACATACATACATACATATAACTTGATAATATTTTATAATGTGCTATTTAATTAAATAATTGAATAGCAACTATAAGGCTATAATATATTCAATATACATTATTTATTTATCTACAAAATGAATGGGTTTTATTCTCACAATTAAATTACTACGTAACTAAACTATATGAAATCAGTATAATGAGTGAGAAGGGGGGATTCCTCGTAACCCCGACTAACTACCCGGCGCAAAGGTCCCTAGTATACTGGCGGAGTTCCCACGTTGTATGGCCAGGGATATTCTTTGCACCAGGTACCCACCAGAACGGGGATCGCTTATAGGATTAATTATATGGATATTTCTAATTTCTAGGTATTTGTGATTGTGTGTGTTTTTTGTGTGATTGTAATGTGTATTCCCGTTTAAGTATTCAGACCATCGAGATGCATGTAGTAGGTTCCATACTCTAATAATTTATGTGTTCTGTATTCAAAACGATACAATACAATACAAACACTCTTTATTGCACACCTCACAGAAATGAATCAGCTACACACAGAATCAAAACAACAACAGTACACAGGTAGAGGTAGACAACAGGCGGTCTTATCGCTAAAGAGCGATCTCTCCCAGACAACCTTTGGGTAGCGGAAAAAATAACATAAATTAAGCAGTGGGTGGTGCAGAAATTATTATGAAACAGATTTATAAAATATATAAGCTTAAATACACATATATTTTATAAACATTTATACACAATCATACATATATATATCAATATCACGTACATATATAAAAATTAATATGATATCAATGAGTTTCTGAATGATTCGTTTTAATTGCAATATATCTTGACATTTTCTTATTACTAGTACGTAAGTTTATTATAAAATACATATATACATCAGCCAAAAAAGAAACAAAATATACATATATATAGTCAATATTAAGGGAGTGACAAATAATATTCTTTAAGTAGGGATTTGAAAAATATTACTAGATTTTACCCGTCTTATGTCAAGAGGAAGAGAGTTCCACAGTCGAATAGCTTTAAAAGTAAATGAACAATTGTAAAATATTGAAGATTGTATTTTCCAGGTTTTTGATTAAATTATCTTTGTGATCTATATAAATCCCTACAAAATTAACGTGAAAAGGTTTTATGTTTTAGTAAAGCACTCTTAACGTCATTATCCGTATAGGCAGAAAATAGAATTCAGTCTACCATGTAATTGATTCCATAGAGATTTTCTTTACAATATCATAAAATAGAGCTACATCTACACCTACCTTATACCTGTTTATGCATAATGTACACATACACCCTGAATATTTATTTATTTATATATAGTATTTAGAGAGTTCTAGCTTTGGCAACCTATATGTCTATATACTTCGATTTCTACGCCAATGTTGGCAGACTATGCAGAATTAACACATTTATTAAACAATACTTTACCATATTCTTAGAAATAATTAAATAATAAAAATAAATAAAATATACATGAACTGAAGATTGAAGTTCGATAATGATTAATAGTAAATTAGTAGATTGTGTGAAATTAGCTTACAAGTTGAGTCAAAACAATATATCTAGACATAGCCTAGGGGTGGTTCTGTAGCTGAGTTAATTTTATTATTTAGACTTCATTCACCGACCTCTGAAATAAGATAAACAGACAATTCACAACAACCACAGTTTCAGAGTTATAACATGTAAGAAATTATATATTATAATATCTATAGATTATCTATGGATTTGGACCCGTTTCGCGTGGTATAAACGTAATATTTACGTCTATATGACTAGTGTCAGAAGCAAAAGTCACATAATAGCCATATAAGTTGCAAGTATACAGCTAATCCGTTATAAGACAGTCACGTCGGAGATAATTATGAGACGTAAACCAACTTATATTTCACCTAAACAACTCTTATATAACTGAAACGCTGAGTAATTTGGGCCCCTTTTGCGTGGTATAAACGTAATATTTACGTCTATATGACTAGTGTCAGGAGCCAAAGTCACATAAAAGCCGTATAAGTTGCAAGTATACAGCTAATCCGTTATAAGACAGTCACGTCGGTGATAATTATGAGACATAAAGCAACTTATATTGCACCTAAACAACTCTTATATAACTGAAACGCCGAGTAATTTGGGCCCCTTTCGCGTGGTATAAACGTAATATTTACGTCTATATGACTAGTGTTAGGAGCCAAAGTCACATAAAAGCCGTATAAGTTGCAAGTATAGAGCTAATCCGTTATAAGACAGTCACGTCGGTGATAATTATGAGACAGAAAGCAACTTATATTGCAACTAAACCACTGAGCACTGAGCTAAACGCTGAGTAATTTGGGCCCCTTTCGCGTAGTATAAACGTAATATTTACCTCTATATGAATAGTTACAGGAGCTAATGCTAAATATGTTACGTTGCTGCAACCATTATATGACTTAATTTTGCTAGTTGGGTAGTTATATATTTATGTCAATCAATTAATGAAGAAATTATAATAAACTGAAGTTAAGAGCTTAGGCAAACAACTTGTAGGTGTTTACCAAGACAAATGATTAGAAGTGAATTAATTAATTTATAGGTTTTTGGGTTAGGTATTTTCTATGTATTTAAGTATTTATATCTATTAAATATATCGTCGTCTAGTACCCATAACACAAGCCTTCTTGAGCTTACTGTGGGGCTAGTTCGATTTGTGTAAGATTGTAATCTAATTTTTTTTTTTTTTTTTTTTATTTATTATAGGTAAAAATATTTAAATATTAACATATTGCTGTAAAAGGTGGGTAACACAGTGGTAAAAGCCATTTTTTAATACAAATGGTGAGACATCCAAGGACCACTGAGTTACTTGATTTATGGATATTAGCTGTGGTTCGTTAACTACAGTTTTGGTAGTTATCGGAAGAAATACTGCAATTAAACCTCTTTCTAAATAACAATACAAAAATATGAAGTGAGGACAAAGTACCTATTCCAAAATCTGCATTTTAAAAAAGTGTCTGAACTACATAATTATGTACATAAAAAGTAAAATGGACCCAAAATCTGTGTAAAATTAGAGTCAGTGTTGTTTCTCCAGACATCAATCAGGCCCTCTCCAGCTATCGATCTTGCCGACTGCCCCTACAGTCCCGCTCCGGTCCACAAATAATATTAGCTTAATAGACTTTATCACTCTATAGATTTAGAAAAAATATAGGCTTTTATACCATATATTGACGACCGCTTTAGCCTAGTTGGTAGTGACTCTGCCTTCGAAGCTGGAGGTCCCGGGTTCGAATCCCGGTCAGGTCATTTATTTGTGTGATGAACATGAAATTTGTTTCTGAGTCTTGGATGTTTTCTATGTATTTAAGTATCTATTTATCTATATAAGTATTTATACCGTCGCTTGGTACCCATAGTACAAGCTTTGCTTAGTTTGGGACTAGGTTGATTTGTGTAGATTGTCCACAAATATTTATTTATATTTATATTAATAGCGCTCGTGGCCCGCGCACGTACCGCGTGCTGTATGCGAGGTTAAGCAACGTTGGCCCAGGTCAGTTACTGGATGGGTGACCGCTTTTAGTGATTATTAACTGAGGGCTCCCGTGCTTTGGGAGGCACGTTAAGCCGTTGATCCCGGCTGCTGTCTATGATAGCAGTCGTTAAGCCAAGGCCTTCGGGCCGCTTGAGTACTTCTAAAAGTCAAGTTGCCCACTCACTTGACAAGCCTAATTCCAATAAGGTCTGGTTTTCCCTCGGGTTGGAAGATCAGATGGCAGTAGCTTCCATAAAAATTAATGTCTACGCCAACTCTTGGGACTCAAAAATCAAATCAAAACATTTATTCTGCAAATAGGCCTCAAGGGCACTTTTACAAGTCAAAATCTATCTATATCAAATAAAAATAATACAATAATCAAAGTATCATTAACATGTCAAAAATAAGACTAAGAAATTAATTAACAATCGAGATTTGTTAGAGATGTATAAGGTCTCTAAGCGTCAAGATAAAAGGTAATAAGGTAGGTAAACTAATCATAATAAAATATTGTGAGATATATCTCTAAGCGTCAACATGAAAATAATAAAATCTAATAAATAAATATCCTCAGAGATGTATAAGGTCTCTGAGCGTCAGTCTAAAAATAAAATCAAATGAGAACAGAGCGAAGTCTCTCATCATGTCAATTCCACTCCCACTGAACATTAGTAACTAGTCTTTGCAAACATGAACAGACCGGACCCCACAAACAGCACCCGTTCACAAGTATGACGCGTATGACTAGGTAGCGAACCCCGGACATCGTTTAGGAAGCAACTGTACCGGGATAACGCTAGGATGATGATGATGATGATATGCTTTTATACCATTACTTTATTCCTATTCTCGTTAGCTCGACATAAACTTATTAAGGACTTTCATTAAAAATAATTATTTTATTAGTCTTTGGGGTTCCAACCATTTTGTAAAAAGTACCTGGGCTGTTCACAACGAGGGTTCTACCAAATTCTAGACGATCCCCTGTTTCATTACAAGTCAAAATTAATACATGGCGAAATACTGTAGGTTTAATTTTCAGGGCAAATCATGCGGATGTAGTGATTATACTAATGTATGGGCGAAAGGGGGGTTTAGAGTAGGAGGAAAAAGGAGTCGGTACATCGGTTAAACAGTATTTCGCCATGTATTAATTTTGACTTGTAATTTTTTTTAATTTAATTAATTTAATTTAATTTATTTACCAAAAAAGTTAGATACAGTTTTACATTAACAACCGTTCGCCAAACACGTTTATTGGCGAGTAATGCACTCATGCTCTTCACAAATTAATGTACCTATCTACCTTAAAACCTAAAATAAAATATGTATTTAGAAACAGGGGATCGTCTAGAATTTGGTAGAACCCTCGTTGTGAACAGCCCAGGTACTTTTTACAAAACGGTTGGAACCCCATAGAATAGTAAAATAATTATTTTTAATGAAAGTGAAACAATAATTCAAAATGAAAACACAAGGAACAAATATAATATGAAACATTTTCTGTAAAACGAAATTTGAATTTTCTGTGTTCAAAACAAGGGGCCACCATTTTTAACAGCTATTAATTTGTCCACGAATCATCCTCCGTTTGTGGGACAACCTGTCAAAGCAAAACCCTACTTACCCAAATAACTTCCTAAAAGAAATCCTTTATACAAGAGTGTCCCAAGTGCTTTTTGTTAAAAGATTGCGTTTTGGCGCCTCAATTCGATTTACCGATTTTACATCCCAATTTCAAAATATTTTACCTTTAGTAATGAGATAAGAAAAACATTTTATCGAGTGGTTATTTCTATTAAGGGGACGGGTATGTAATATTTCGTAAATAAAATTGGTCAGTTCTGTTGCTACGGCGAGTTAAATACTAAAGGCCAGTTAAAAAACTGTGGTTTAAGCCGCTCAACCAATCTTACTGGAGCACAAACTCTTAGTATTCCAGTGTTTAAACCGCCCATTTGGTCGTGTCGGAGGTTTGTCTGGATTTTCCTTAGGCCACTCTCCAACCACGTACTCCTATCGCTTTATTGGGCCCGACCTATAAAACCACAGGCAGGTTCATTAAACCAGCCAAGTGCGTGTCGGACCACGCACAATGAAGAGTTCCGTACCAACACCTACTAGTCCACATTTAGAATCACTATCCAATACATTGAATCTAAAAGAGTCGTATCTTCATAGAAAAGCTCACGGCACTTACGACCTTTTGTTTGGCCAAGACAGTTTTTAAGCGAAAACTCAAAAACCATAAAACCTGTATTGTTCAAACCAAAAATCGTTGAAAATACTAATGCACACCACCTCAATTTTCTACAGAATTTTAAATTTTATTGTTTGGAAATTAGACGGGGGGGGACACACTTTCTATGACTTTGACAGCTAATATCTCACCAACGGTTGACTTAAATGGACAAGTTTTTTAGAAACCTCCATATCATTTTCGATACCCCACACGACCATGTGCGTTGAAAGATTTTTTTTCATCAGTTCCTTTTTGACCCTAAGGATGGCTTCCGTATTCAACTCCGGTTGTATAATATTTATCATAACCGCAAGAAAATCCTAGACCTTATTAAAAAACAAAAAGTCAAAAGTCAAAAACATTTATTTGTAAACATAGGTACATAGGTCTTAGACTTATTAATATTACTGTCTCTCTATGTTTTGCCATAAGGCATACAAATATTTTGAGTCAAGATGGAGCATGCTTAAACAGTTACAATTCTTCATCTGTCAAGTATTCCCTTAGTGAATAGTAAGCTTTTTTAACTAGAAATGCAAATAGACTTTTTTTAAATTCTATCAATCCCTCTAATATGGTTATATTTTTATATTGTTATATTTTAACAAACGCACACCCAAGTCTTAAGAAAGTAGATTGATGGACGTTAATGAATATAGGTGACTAGGCTTTTTAGGTCTCGCGCCCCGTCAAGACAAGATGTCGCCTTAGAGGCTGTGAAACTGAGATGTCGGTCGTTGAACGAAGCTTGCCCTAAATAGCCTGTTATTAGGGAGCTCATGTTCTTTACAGGGTCATTAAATCTTGTAAATGATACCTCAGAAATGCTTAATTTTAATTTTGACGCTCAGAGACCATGTACATCTCTGGGATATTATATTAATTTCATTATACTCCTTGTTTAATCTTGAGACCTTATACATCTCTAACTTTACTGATGTTGTAACATTGTAATAGATAAGATTGAGATACGCATCATACTCGTGAACGGGTGCTGTTTGTGGGGTCCGGTCTGTTCATGTTTGCAAGGACTAGTAACTTCGTACTAGTGTTCAGTGGAATTGACATGATGAGAGACTTCACTGTTCTCATTTGATTTTATTTTTTAGACTGACGCTCAGAGACCTTATACATCTCTGAGGATATTTATTTATTAGATTTTATTATTTTCATGTTGACGTGTTATAGATATAGCTCAAAATATTTTATTATGATTAGTGTACCTACTTTATTACCTTTTATCTTGACGCTTAGAGACCTTATACATCTCTAACAAATCTCGATTGTTATTAGTTTCTTAGTCTTATTTTTGACATGTAACACTACATTTAATTAATGATACTTTGATCTCTCTGACTGATGACTGATGACTCGCCCCGGCTTCGCACGGGTGCAATGCTGATGCATGTATTATACATATAAACCTTCCCCTTGAGTCACTCTATCTAGTAAAAAAAACCGCATCAAAATCCGTTGCGTAGTTTTAAAGATTTAAGCATACATAGGGATATAGGGACATAGGGACAGAGAAAGCGACTTTGTACTTACTATGTAGTGATTCTTTTGAGTTTCGCCATATGATTGAGAATTTGAAAGAAAAAGAAAGAAAGGTATATTTATTTGGTACAAGTTGTTTACACATTCTAGGATATAGTAAATAGGTACCTATTGTAAACCGTACTGGTTTAACTCAGAAGTAAGGACCATGAAACAAACACCTAATAGATCAGATTTTTATTATGATCAGTTACAGCAGCACAATTTAAATTAACTTAGCCAACAGCAACTTTGAAAACAAGTGATTATCACCGCTGCCAGGAAACGAATGACCAGCCTGCAACTGAACTGCCTGCCGATTAATTCTTATCCCCACTACTATGCCCGCTTGTGATTGGTCGTCGATAACTGTCAATATCTCGACCAATCACAAAAAGTCAATACAAGTACTTTTAATCTTGCAACTTTATAATATAAATATTCTAATTATATGAATATTTAAAAGAATAGTTTAAATATTTATAACAGCTCGGCCATCCGCTTCCCAACGAGTCCCTCGTTGACATATGTTATAGCTAAAATAAGATTGAAACACATTATTCTATATATTTTATCACATAAATCAAATAAGTCTTATAACGAGTATACATTTTCTCATTATTTCCATCTGATTAGTAACTACAAGTCATCATAGTGGTACATTTACAATTACAATTACTATTATAAACAAATACAATTACTTTATAATACATTTATTTCTACATATGTTTATTAATGCATGACCTTGATAAACGAAAATATTTCTACCTTTAATGGTGTCGGTTACCTGACACAGTTAACTTAATATACTTTTATTATATCGGTAGTACATGTATTGGTCCATGACGTTGACCAGTAGACATACTAATGTACCACTTGCCAAAATGCGAGGCATCCGTTACCTGATACCCCACACCAATTCATCAGTACATAAATTGGTATTTACTGGTCCATGACGTTGACCAGCAAATATTTCAGCTATGGTTTGACTTCGATGATACATGACATTAATCATCGACTCTTAATTTAAGGTTATCAATACTTGTTTCTCAATTTTACATATTACAAATATATAATGTAGGCGATTGATGGTAAACACTTTAACTATAGCTTCTGAAATGCCTGCTTATTTATTTAATTAACAGTTCAAATTTACTGTGTGTACCTATTTACAAATCTCCACATTCAGATTCGCTATTATTAAGCTCGGGTTCACAATCGGCTGATGCGGGTTCGTCAAAACTGATCCATGGAAATATTTTATCGATAGCTACTATAGCTTCATACCGTCTACTAGTCTTTGTGAGGGGAGTGTCCTCGACCACGAACCTATCGTTTGGGAGCACCTTTTTAATCTTATAGGGGCCTTTACATTTAGGTTCTAGTTTTTTAGATTGCCCCTCTATTCCTGTCGCGGCTCTTACGACTCTAACCAAATCACCTTCTTTGAAACGCGTTCCTATTTTCCTGTACCTATCATACCGTTCCTTGTCCTTTTCCTGTTGTGTTCTAATAAGCTCACCGGCCCTAGCCCTAACATCTTCCAGGCTCTCTCCGAACTCAGACGCGACTTCGTTTATTACATCATTTAACAAACCCTCGGATGGGTTAGTTAAATTTCGTCCGAAAAGAAGCTCCGCTGGAGACTTCTTTGTAGTAGCATGTACTGTGGTATTGATACCCAATTGTATGTAGGGCAAATGTTCGTCCCATAAAGCATTTGGTTTGTCGTGATTCATTGTCCCGAGCGCCGCCAAAATGGTGCGGTTGTATCGTTCAACCTGGCCATTCGCTCGGGGTGTGGCGACCGCATTAAGCACGTGCTTAATGCCACATGATTTAGTAAAAGTCTTAAACTGTTTACTAGTGAAGCTCGTACCTTGGTCCGTAATCAAACGGGTTGGCACGCCGAAGTAGCTGAAATGCTCTCTGAATACCCTAATGCTTGTGGCAGACTTTGTATTTCGGACAGCCGTGATGTCAACAAATTTAGTGAATGCGTCTATGATAACAAGTATATATGTATTCCCACGCTTGGTACGGATAAAAGGGCCGAGATGATCCGCATGTATGGTATGGAATGGCATGATAGCTTTAGGGATGGGGTGTAGCTCACCGGACTTGGCACCACCTGGCAGCTTATGATGTGCACACTGTAGGCAAGACGAGACGTATTTCTTAACAAACCGTCTCATCTTTGGGAACCAATAAGTTGCTTGTAAGCGCGCTAAAGTTTTGTCAAACCCGAAGTGTCCCACGTCATCATGATTGGCTTTCAGTAGTTGCCATCTGGTGCCACTTGGAACAACCCAACGTATAGTATTTTCGTCAATTATACGATACACCCGCCCATTTAAAAGTTTATAATTTTTGAATATGTCAATGGCATCTTTACATTTGGGGTCGCCTAAAATCTCCGCGATATTTTTAATGTCTTCGTCTGTCTGTTGTACCGTCGCAAGCCAATCGTCAGTACCTACTGAAAGTATATCTAACACGTGATCTACGTCTGGAATACCGTCTATAGCACCTCTGCTGAGGGCATCTACGTGTGCCATTTTGTCACCAGGGCGGTACTCTATTGAACAGTCGTATTCCAAGAACTGCAGCCACCAGCGAGCAATTCGTGGAACTAAGTCGCGTTTACTCATAGTGGTTCGTAAAGCGTTGCAGTCAGTCACTATTGTGAACGTAATACCTAGCAAGTAGTGTCTAAACCTGTTCAAGGAGGCAATAATAGCGAGGGTCTCTAATTCGAAAGAATGCAGTTTTTGCTCATCCGGACTGGTTTGCCTGCTATAGTAAGCAATAGGTTTGAACGCTACAGACCTGTCCTGTTGCATTAAAATACCGGCTACCCCGTATTTGCTTGCGTCGGTGTGGAGCTGGGTTAGTGCAGTAGGATTATAAAGTCCTAGCACGGGTCTTTGTACTAAGATCTGTTTTAATTTCTCAAATGATTCCAGTTCTTCACTACCCCAAATCCAAGAAGAGTCCTTCTTCAGCAGACTAGTTAAGGGGCGTGCTATTAAGGCGAACCCCGCGACAAATCTTCTGAAGAAGCTAGCAAGGCCTAAAAACCTTCTAACTTCGTGAACGTTTGTTGGCGTAGGAAATTTGGATATGGCGTCTGTTTTGAGAGACCCTGGCCTAACACCTTCTGAACTGACTTCATAACCCAGGTAGTCTATTTTGTCATAGAAGAAATTACACTTACTCATTTTGAGTGTTAAACCACTTTTTGCTAGCAACCTCAACACCTCCTCCAAACGTACCATCCCTTCGTCAAATGTCTTAGCGGGAATCAAAATATCGTCCATGTATACCAATGCATAGGACGACGCAGGTGAATTGTGTATGATCTTATTCATCGTACGCTGGAATACTGATGGTGCGTTTACTAGCCCAAAGGGCATTCTGTTGTACTCGTATTGACCCTGAGGGGTCACAAAGGCAGTCTTCTCTCGAGAGCTTTCAGCTATTGGGATCTGATAATACCCTGACGCTAAATCAAGGGTAACGAATAGAGAACTACCCGATAATAAGTCTAACTGGTCTTCAATACGAGGGAAAGGGTAGTGCTCTTTCTTGGTTTTACTATTCAGAGCACGGTAGTCCACACATAGCCTTTTTTCCCCCGACTTTTTATTAACTAAAACTATAGGGCTAGCGTATGGACTGTTAGATTCTCTTATAATCCCGCTTTCTAACATTTCTTTAATCATATCTTGAACTAGTTGGCGTTCGGTGAAGGACAACCGGTAAGGGCGGTAAACGACGGGTTCGGGGTCATTCAGTTGGATCACCATTTCAGTTTCCGTCGTAAACCCAAGATCCTTTAAGTTACTCGAGAAACAATGCTTGTACTTGTCCAATAAACCTTTTAAAGACTCTTTTTGTTGACTTGTTAGGTTTTCTCCACAACTGATTGGTGATTCATCCATGAATGACTGGTCACTAAAATGCAATTTATGAATTTGGAGGCTCTTAGCTAATGTGTGGCTCCTAGTTACGAGACTATCCTTCCTTATAACCAGATCATTGTCACTAATATTCTGAATGAGAATCCTACCTGCACCTTGTGTCATTTGATATTCGCCGGGTAATAAGTAATGTTCATGACCTTCAATATTGCGCACAGTTCCTCTAACGTAAATTTTTCCCGAGAAAGAGTTTCGCGAGCTAACTGGGACTGCTCCTAATTTACCGAGTCCTATGCAAGTCTCTTCCACGCACAAAAGTGGACAAATCAAAATGGGCTCCTCACTAACCCGTTGAAAAATTACATCAGATTCAGTCTTTACTATTTTGACTGCCGGCCTTTCGGTAAAAGTGTGGCCTAGTAGTACAGGACAATTGATTACATAATCATCTACTACCAATATTTCCACGTGGTTTTCTTCTACGCCCTGCACCTCGATTGTAACGTTAGCTTTGCCAAGTGGGTTATATGGCACGTTACCTATTCCTCTTAATAATGGTACTTCTCCTACCTTCCAGTCTACCCCTAAACGCTGAGTTTCACTGAGACGTACCAAAGTACCCTCGCTTCCCAAATCAACGAGGCATTCTGAAAGCAAACCATTTATTTTAATGGGCATCTTGTACTTTGCGCTTGAATCGCCCGTATTCTCTACTTTCAATACCGTTTTTGGTTTTTCGTTGGTACTTTGCTTCGTCCCAGGGCACTCAGTGTCCTTATGTCCTAATAAATTACATTTAGAGCATTGAATCTTCGGTTTCGTGCATCTAAAGAATGGGTGACCGGTTTCTTTACAATTGTAGCAGACCATGTTGGATCCGGTTGGCTTCTGGGAACTGTGAACTACTTTACTACCTGTAAATGCATTATTTTGTGGTCGCCTATCTCTGTCCCTAATCTTTTGCTGCTCGTTTGTGGACCTATCTTGACCGACTTTGACCGTCTTCAAAAATTTAAGTAGCAATCCTGGTTCTGTAAATTCTGCTCCCTGTGCTCCTAACCTAACACTACGATCTTCTATACCTGCTATAACACAATCTACTGCACGCTTTCCTGATATTTCACAACGATTTAAAAGATTCATTTTAGCGTAGTAGTATACCTCCAATGACTCCCCATAGCGTACTTTCTTGCTAAGCATTTCCGTCAGTAATTCAGCATAATTATCCCTAGTGGGAAAAGATTCCTTTAACTTTAATTTCCATTCTGGCCAAGAAAATAGTAATGAGGGTAGACCCTGATACCAAGTTTTAGCAACACCCGTCAATTTCGGTAAAGCATAATGTACTATTTGTCTATCGTTCCAACCATAAATCTGCGCACATTCGTCGACTTTATGAAGCCACGCATCGACCGATTGTTCCTTACAAAGTGGATCATAATCAGGAATCACATTATTTAAGACAGGGAACCTATCGCGATTGCTTGTATTATTCATAGCCTTAAGTGCATTAATCAAGTTTTCTACAAACAAATTGTTATTTGACTCACGACCACGATGGGTTTCTTCACGGGCCGGCGTACGAAGACACGAAGCTCTGTGCCTAGGCCTGGATTTCACGTGGCGGGTCTCTTGCCACCCTGGAGTGCGCGATCGTGTCCTGGAGTGCCACGCACGTCGATACTGCGAGCTTGTCCTTCTTAAACGGGGTGACCGGGACCGAGACGGACTAACAGTCAGTCGCGATCGCCTCCCCCTTGACCGCCTGGAACGCGATCGGCGGTGGCGGCTGTCACGATGTTCTTCAGGTGAACGTATACGCCCTCGACCACGGCTGCGACTTCGAGTTGCATCAGGAAATCTTAGTGGCGGCGTCTGCGTCTCGCGAGAGGTTCGTCTAGGTCCATGTTCCCTACGAGAACCTAACCTGCGTTCATCCATGTTCTCGCGGCCTCAACATATAAAAGGAAAACAACATCCGAGTTAATAAATTGCACTATACCTCTAAACAAGGTTTTCATTGACCTACATGCCATTTATTATTATACAACATCAAACATGTCCATCCCCAGGGAGTACCCTGGCACGATAAACATGCATGACTAACCATATAAACCTCCGGAATGCCTCCGTTACGGTAAATACAGTTTAGTTTCTAGCTAAGTACGAACCAAGATATCAAACATGTTTATCTCCAGGGAGTACCCTGGCAAGATTAACATGCATGACTAACCATATAAACCTCCGGAATGTCTCCGTTACGGTAAATACAGTTTAGTTCTTAACTAAGTACGAACCAAGATATCAAACATGTTCATCTCCAGGGAGTACCCTGGCAAGATTAACATGCATGACTAACCATATAAACCTCCGGAATGCCTCCGTTACGGTAAATACAGTTTATAAATTATATACAGTTTAAATGAAAAAAAAAAATGTGACAAGAATGAATTTGTTACCGATTATGTTTACTTTAATATTGCTAATTGCTATAAAACGTACAAATTATGGATGTTTTTGATATACAGATTTACGAGGGTAGATATGAACATTTGAAATAAACTGAACTAAAATTACTTACGTTTTTTTTTTTGGTACGCCCAATACTTAAGCGTTCTTCCAATCCTTTTGTGGGCACTAAGTTGCCAATCCCACTTCTGAGATGTAAACCGTACTGGTTTAACTCAGAAGTAAGGACCATGAAACAAACACCTAATAGATCAGATTTTTATTATGATCAGTTACAGCAGCACAATTTAAATTAACTTAGCCAACAGCAACTTTGAAAACAAGTGATTATCACCGCTGCCAGGAAACGAATGACCAGCCTGCAACTGAACTGCCTGCCGATTAATTCTTATCCCCACTACTATGCCCGCTTGTGATTGGTCGTCGATAACTGTCAATATCTCGACCAATCACAAAAAGTCAATACAAGTACTTTTAATCTTGCAACTTTATAATATAAATATTCTAATTATATGAATATTTAAAAGAATAGTTTAAATATTTATAACACTATTTAGTACCAAAATGGGTGCCGCTCAGCAGTGTCATGAAAATCATGACGCTGATTTTCAGGGCAACCAGGAAACAAGATGAATTTGATTTGATCCTTTTTCGAGAATGAAGTTATTGATTTTCTTAATAGGTGTCAACACCCCTATTAAGGTAGCACGACCCTTAATAAGGTCATCGACTAACATCACATGAGAAATGGAACATGTAAGTTTAATACGGCCGACGACATCTTACACATAACAGTGACAATAATATCGCTCTCTT
The DNA here is from genome assembly GCA_963556455.1 of Epiblema foenella. Lineage (NCBI taxonomy): Eukaryota > Metazoa > Arthropoda > Insecta > Lepidoptera > Tortricidae > Epiblema > Epiblema foenella. The sequence goes on from OY747118.1 coordinate 2,824,650, forward strand.
TTAAACGTCGAGCAGACAAGAAAAAAACAATAATTTTATTAGATACTAGCGACCCGCCCCGGCTTCGCACGGGTGCACTATTTAATGGATGTTATTATACATACAAACCTTCCTCTTCAATCACTCTATCTATTAAAAAAAACGCATCAAAATCCGTTGCGTAGTTTTAAAGATTTAAGCATACATAGGGATATAGAGACATAGGGACAGAGAAAGCGACTTTATTTTATACTATGTAGTGATTCTTTTGAGTTACTTTTTACGCCATATGATTGAGATTTGATCCTTTTTCGAGAACATTTGAAGTTATTGATTTTCTTAATTGGTGTCAACACCCCTATTAAGGTAGCACGACCCTTAATACTCTTAATAAGGTCATTGACTCACATAATATAAAGAAATGAAACTTAGAGTCCGACCACGCTAACTCTGCAAGGAATAATTTGGCAACACTGTGCATTATACATCATATTTGTAAGAAAATGTGACGTTTGAGGTAGTGTTGCCAAATTATTCCAATGCAGAGTTAGCGTAGTCGGACTCTAGTAACTTTAATATGGCCGACGACATCTTAGACATAACAATGACAATTATATCGCTCTCTTTGAAACGTCGAGCAGACAAGAAAAAAAACAAGAATCTTATTAGATATTCTGACAACATTTACTGTATTAGTGTGTAATTTATTTGCAGAAAGAATAGGTAATTATAAATTAAATTATATACAAGAAAAACAACATTTGCTACCTTTCCACCATTGGTCCCTGGGTCCTAAGAATCACGGTCGTAGAGGTACAATTTTAATTATTGTTTTTTTCCTAAATTACCCAACTCCCAATTCCTGACATTCGAAGCCGTATAACATTTTTGTGTATGCCTTTAAATACATGATTTAATTAATTGTCTTTCGTGTACGTATATGTACTTTAAAATATAATTACTTGATGGAAATAAGACCACAAAATGAATTTGTGGTCTAAGCCATTTTATAAACACTAAATATAGTATACATAAGTTTTATTCATAAAACCAATTTACATGATAATTCTGACATTTGATATGAAAATAATAATTATTAAATGAATTAAAAACTTGAAATAAGAACAACTATACCTAACTAAAAACTAAACCTTAAAAATTAATATCAAAATTAGGTCCCCTCGGGATGGTATAAGTATAACAAACTAAATGAATCTACGAAAACGTCTACACTTCTAAATCTTTTTTTTACAGTGAAATCTATTACGAGCTTCATTTTATGTATTTTACCGTCATCGTCAGCTACTACACACTTCAATTAATTGAAAACAGCATATTCCAATTATGCGTCCATTCAAGTAAATCGCACTTTTCTAACAAACGATTCAAATTCAAATTCAAATTCAAATTCAAAATTATTTATTTGCTACGAATACAGTTTTTCACTGGATGTTACATAATTATTTGTCTCTTGTATTCAGCCCATCTACAGGCGTGCAAATATTATACATTACAATTCATTAATAATTACAACTTAATTACAACACATAATTATAAGTATATACATCTAGAATGGTCATTATTTTATATATTCAATTAATATTTGCCGAGAAAAAGTCTGACTTCATAGAAGCACTTCTCCAATAGCCATCTGCTCAGTTTTACTTTAAAAGCTTTTCCCTGAAGTGATCTGATGTCCTCGGGTAAATGATTAAAAATTTCAATGCACATATTTGAAACATTGCGTTCATAAATAGCTTTGCTGCTTGCTGGTCTGTACAGAAGGTTTTTTCCTCTAAGTCTCATCTGTCTTAACGTAGTCTCCTCACGCATTTTAAAGTAGTACAGATGAGACTCTACGAAAACAGATACTTCCCTAATGTACAAACTCGGCAGAGGCAGAATTCCCAATTTTTTAAACAGTGGAACACAGCTGTCACCTGTCCACGCATTGCATATGGCTCTCACACATTTTTTTTGAATTCTAAAAACTCGGTTCACCTCTACCGAATTGCCCCATAGTATCAAACCATATAATAGTACAGACGACACGAAGCCGTGATAGGCAGTGAGAGCAGCTTCCTCCGACACAGTGGTTCGTAATCGTTTTAGAGCAAAAACGAAACGATTTAATTTATTGCATACTTGTTCAATATGATTCTTCCAATTCAAGTGCTTGTCGATTACAATGCCAAGAAATTTATAGGAATCTACTTTGTCGACCTTTTCATTGTTAAAAGATAAAGAAATGGGAATGTCAAGAGAGTTATAGGAAATAAATTGTATGTACTTTGTTTTATTAATATTTATGAGTAAATCGTTAATATTTAGCCAATTTATAATGTCAGTTAATGCATAATTGATGTCTTGCTCATAAGTTACTTTATTTTTACATTTTAACACAAGCGTCGTGTCGTCAGCAAACATAATCGTTTTACATAAGTTAGCATTCGGCAGATCATTAATATAAGTAATGAAAAGTAATGGGCCGAGAATGCTACCCTGCGGCACACCTTTAGTTATGGATTTTAATTCTGATTTGTAAGTTTCTTTAATAAAAACTCCATTAATATTTGAAAATTTGCTGACTTCTGTACATTGTCTTCTGTCCTGTAAATAGCATTTGATCCAATCAAACACTTTTCCTCTTACGCCATATGTTTCCAGTTTGTTAAGAAGTTTCGAATGATTGACAAAATCAAAAGCCTTAGTTTGTTGTCGATTTGTCGAGATGCTCTTGAACTCTCTGGAAATCAAATCGTATCTCCATAGCCGTGACTCTTTGGGCCCAGGGTCGAGGGTGGAAAGGTTGCAGTGGACCCTACCAACACTCAAAAATTTTGACGGTCCATGTGCCGAACGTATACAAATACAAATACAAAATAGTTTATTTATACACAGTGCTATTAACATTACCAAACGATCAAAATATAAAAAAAAAAAGAAAATATTACAGACACTGCATGACAAAGTAAATTAAAACACTTTTCTGTGACCCCTACACTAGGCTAGGCCTGTATCGTAGGCTGACACAAGATCCGATTGCCATGTAACTGAATATCTTGCGCTAAAGACAAAAACATTATAAACTAAGAAGAATGTACAGAAAATAAACCAATCGTGGAGTTGAAATTTAAAAAGTTAGACTTTTAATAATTATTTGATAGGAAGGTACTCGTCGTAAGTGTAACGGTATGAGTGTGTTAATAAGCGAGTATGTATTAATTAGCGTGTAGAGTGGGTGAGAGGTGTGTAAATTTATTTATTTGATAATTTTTTCTGTTTCCCATTTTTCATACCCATTTTTGGACCTTATTACAAACAAATAAGGGTGCAAAAGTGTACACAAATTAATGAACTCGACTATACAACAAGCGTGATTTGATTAATCTTAATTGACTGAAGGGAGCATCCCTAGGGTATCGCTTTAAATTTATGTCACTGTCTATTTGGCAACTCAGCGCGGAGAAGCATCAGTCATTCTGAAAGGTAAGAGATTAGCGCCTGAATTAATTCTTATAGCAAGAAATAGTTGAACAGAACAATGACTAAATTATATTACAAATAGGTCACAAAATACAAATACAAAATACAAACATTTATTCTGCAAATAGGCCACAAGGGCACTTTTACATGTCAAAATATTAATTTACAATTTAAGAAAGTCTGACTATAATAAGTAATACATTTTTCATGTCAAAATATTAATTTACAGTTCAAGAAGGAATGATAATTTCGAGTTTACAATTATAACAAAATTAATGTCATACGAAGATAAACTTGCAAAGTTATCTATTACAAATATTACAACATCAGTAAAGTTAAAGATGTATAAGGTCTCAAGATTAAACAAGGAGTATAATGAAATTAATATAATATCCCAGAGATGTACATGGTTTCTGAGCGTCAAAATTAAAATTAATTTAATATTGTTAGAGATGTATATGGTCTCTAAGTCACTGATAATAAAAACGAATCCACAACAGGATGATGTCTCTCGTCAATCCCCTATAAAAAGACACTAGTATTAACGTAGTCACTACGTCCTAGCAAGCATGAACAGACCGGTATGTATGCTTGCGGGTAAGTAATGTTCAGTTTGTAGTGTAACATTGCGTTATTTTCTTAAATAGCAACAGCTGGTTTGAGCTATTTATTTAATATCCCAACCTCACCTAGTTAGGCATATTTTCAAGGAGCAACATTTTCTCATCAGACTGGCAATAATTAAGTAATTATCAAATCTAATGAAGCCAATCAGAAATAATTAATTAATTTCAGAGTTGCCAACAAGATGAGGAATGTGGCAATATATGGGTATCTTAAGGAATGACAATAATAAAAATTTGATATTTAAATTCCTTTATTAAATTCAAAAACATAAAACTGATTTAAATAATATTATTGACCACAGGTTCAAAATTCAAAGATAAAGTTATTCCTTAATGAATAGGAATAATTTTATCTTTGAATTTCAACATTTTGTTTCTGCAATAAAAAAAACAAATAAATAAGTAATAATAATAATAAAAAGCAATTAAAAAAAACTAACAATTTAAGTGTTATATCTTGAATGATGAACTGTAGGTATCGTATACTCTTTAAATACATGCATGTTTCTCTTGTGTCACATTGTGTAAATTATCAATTCTTAGCATATTGTGTTATTTTGAAGTTTCGTTTTTTGGTCTGAGCAACAGATTTTGTGTTAGTCAGTAGTGGAAACTGTTTGGCTAATGTTATACTTATTATGATTAACTTGATGTACTATTTTTGCCTGTTTGTTTCCCAAATAAATAAATAAATAAATAATTGGTTACTTGGATTCTTCAGCGCTGGTATCATTGTTACTTGGCAATGAATAGCGGTATTGAATATAGGTATTTAATATCGTAAATATTCTATACATAGAGGTATAGATAAAAGCGGAATGACAACAATACCTGTAATTAAAATATAGGTTATTCTTTTATAAGTGGTAATAGTTTGTCCATTTCTATACAGTTATTAAATAATCCCTGGTATAAATCAATATATATTTAAAAAAATTGTAGTCTGTGGTAAAAGTTTTATGGAAGTGAGGTTGAAAAAATATATTACCAAGGGTTAACCTACTTGGCCCTCATTTCATTTATGTATTGTGATTGAGAAAAATATTTAACTTTTTGCGGCGGATAATAATGAAATATTAAAGGGTAGAGAAAAAAAACAATATTGTGGTAAAATTATATTGGTGTATAAGTTAAATAAATCTGTTTTTGTACTATTACTAATATTATGATACGCTAGTAGTTTTTGACTTGTAACAGAGCCATTGCCGCCTACTTGCAGAATAAAGTTCATTTATTTCATTATGTCATGATGACAGAGGAGCGCTCGTGGCCCAGCGTCCCTTTTACTCTTATGGTGTGTAACACCAGAGTGAAAGAGACGGCACAATACGAAGGCACAGGCACGAAGGAACGGCACAAGACAGAGAGTTACATATCATTTGTTGTCCCTGTCACAGTTTCACTTTTTTTTGTTGAGCACAACTTATTTTATATGACAGTTGTGCCCAAATACACAAGCTATTACCCGCCCAAGTTAAGGAAGTAAGTTATGGTAAACCGGCAGCCATTTTAAACCAATTCTCAATTTATCTGCATAAGACCTTTTCCCTCACTCTTGGTAGCCCGCGTATAGGATCTCTTTAGACATATTTATACTCTAAGAATTATATCTTGATCTATGCTAAAGATAAATAAATAAATAAATAAATATTAGAGGACAATCTTACACAAATCAAACTAGTCCCACAGTAAGCTCAAGAAGGCTTGTGTTATGGGTACTAGACGACGATATATTTAATAGATATAAATACTTAAATGCATAGAAAACATCCAAGACTCAGAAACCAATATTCATGCTCATCACACAAATATTTGCCCTGAACGGGATTCGAACCCAGGACCGATCAGCAAAGATCAAGATATAATTATATTCCCAACTAGAGCCGTTATAAGTTATAGTAAATCCTTTTGCAATCGATTAATATTATTTACAAACAATCGGTTCGAACAGCTGGTTCACTTATATAATTTATCAACAAGCGATAACATTGACTACGCATTAACATAGCTATTAGTGTCATTATAATGCTACACAGGTTTAGGTCAAAACTTATCAGTACAAAGTTTTCACAGAATAATTAATATTACATACGTTAAAACTTTCTGTATGTGTTACTGTGTGTACACATATGACTATTAATTTGGGTCCAAACTTATCAGTCTCACAGAATAGAAAGAAAGAAAGAAAAACATTTATTCGTGACGATACAAACATAAAATATAGATAAATAAACGTAATCAAAAACAACAAGGAATCGCCACAAAAAGGTTTCGCCTCAGCGTAATGCCGATTCAGGGAGTTGGCGCTGATCTTCCGGCGAAACCTAGGTTGTTAATGACGGTGTGTGTAGCACGCTTCGCCTAAAAATTGAACGCGACCTATTACAACTTGACACCGCCGTCTTGTCACATCGGGCCGTCACATGAATGTCCAACTGTCAAAAGGTGCGTCCAAAACTGGCGAGGCCTGCTACACACATTCACGACTACAATTGAAAATAAGATTGTATAGCAATTATAATTTATAATAAACAAGTATGTACATGAAACACACAAAAGGTAATTGCAGAGAATAAAGTGAAAAAAGAATAACGAATAAATAGTACATGTACCTTGTATATTTATCACTAGAAAGAATGACAGAGACCTCAGTCGTCTACCGGTCCCTGGGATCCCAGGAATCATAACAAAAGAATGCTATTATATGATAATGCTATTTATAAAATAATTGCAGTCATAACAACGTGGTTATCACGTGGTTATATTACAGTATAAAATACAATATATTTTTTTATTTTATACTTTGACTTCGAAAAAAATATTTTAACATAATAGCGACTCCGTGGATTCTAGAACCACGGCGAGCATCCAAAAGACCCAAGCCTAATTATTATTATCTTATCTTATTAACCTCTTCTTGCTGAAAATAAGGATGGATAGATGGAAAGATATACTAGCAATGTAGGAGAATTCCAACACTAATATGTTTCGAATACGAAACCAAATCAAATAGTCAGAAATTATAATTAAGTTGTTCTGACGGTTGGTTCAACGTTTCCTCGTTGAGTGACACGGGGCTTACAACTTAACGTGAATAAATGATCTGTCAAGAGAACTTTGTACTGTCATTCACAAGTTTACAATGTTTCAATATTACCTTTTGACAGGTAGGTTTCCCATGGACACCTGTTATTTATTCCACGGACGCCCTGGGGGTACACCACAGTATAACAAACCTGCAGGCGAATCACGTAATTACCCCACAGCGGGGTAAGCACATAACTTTTGTACTACCGTTAGGTAGATTTTAATGTCACATTTTAATTGACAACTTATACATTTATACTTCAAAATTGTCATAAAAATCGTTAGTACATAAAGTTATGTGATTCGCCTGCAGGTTAATTATACTGTGGTGTACCCTTAGTGCGTCCATGGAATGAATAACAGGGGTCCATGGGAAACCTACCTGTCAAATTAGGAAATATAAAAAAAATATGTAAAGGATTTCAGGAAGGGTGAGCACTTTCTAATTTCAAAAGGGGTCCGAGATTATTGTTTTTTTTGCATTAGAAAGAATAACAGAGAATGACTTACCGAATTTTTTTATCAGGCATTCTCGGCTTTGACGACCGGTTTAGCCTAGTGGGTAGTGCACCTGCCTGTGAAGCTGACGGTCCTGGGTTCGAATCCCGGTCAGGGCAAATATTTGTGTGATGAGCATGAATATTTGTTTCTGAGTCTTGGATGTTTTCTATTTATTTAAGTATTTATATCTATTAAATATATCGTCGTCTAGTACCCATAACACAAGCATTGCCGACCGGTAAGAAACCTTTTCACGCGTTTTATGAAGAATCCCATTGAATATTTAATGCGTAATTTCATGGTTACATTATATATTGTTATTCATAAATAAGAAAATATGTTTATTTATTTTTTTATTAAAAATGGGATCGCTCTTGGCCAGCATAGCCAGGGGGCAAAGATGAGGCCGACGATGAAGCGAGCTCACCCAGAAGGTGCCTATTCACTCGTGCCTTAAAAAGGTCTAGGTTATATGAGCTCGGAAACACAAACGCCGGCAGAGAATTCCAAACCATAGAAGTGCGCATTATGTGTAAATAAATAAATAAATATTAGAGGATAATCTTACACAAATCGAACTAGCCCCACAGTAAGCTCAAGAAGGCTTGTGTTATGGGTACAAGACGACGATATATTTAATAGATATAAATACTTAAACACATAGAAAACACCCAAGACTCAGAAACAAATATTCATGCTCATCACACAAATATTTGCTCAGACCGGGATTCGAACCCAGGACCGTCAGCTTCACAGGCAGGTGCACTACCCACTAGGCTAAACCGGTCGTCATGTGTGTCCTTATTTATATACATTTTTAAATGAAAAGGCCTGAAGTATGTTTTAAATTACGTTTCGTTTCATTCATCATAAAAGTTGCACAATAAAAAACCCAAAGAGGCAGAGACTGTAAGAAATCGGTTCGGGTTTAAAAAAAGTAATTTTTCATAATCACTTTCGCTTATTCTGGTCCACAGACTTACCAGACGCGACACGCGAATAATAATACCGCAACCGAGCGAGACCGTCATATACATACATATAATAATGATACACTAAAAAAAAAATATTTGCTTTAAGAGGCCTTATAAGTTCTGCAATGTTTTGATTTCAAATTATGACAAAAGTATTGATAATACCAATAAAGTTATTAAGGGCTACGATAATTTTATTAAAGTTTTAGATAGTAGCATAGTTATTTTTTGATTTTTTGCATGTAGTAGAATTTAAGCGAAAAAAACAAGTTTTTATGTTGAAAATGGTCTATTTGGAGTGATGTTTGAAACGATATTTCTTAATGAAAAATCGAAATAATACATTTTAAGTTTATGAGTTAAGGTCGCAATAGTCCTGTTCTAGATAGTAACATTGAGGAAATGTCAAAATGCGTGTCAATTCAAACTAAAAATGGCATAAATAAATGAACGTTTTTTTAACTGATAAGGGCCCTTAATGAAGATATTGTCGCGACGAACGCGATCCTGAATAATAAATTGTGAGTGTGTGACAGGCGAGATAGAATTGTGTTGGCAACACTGTGTGACTGTCAGATTAAAAAAAGATACAACGGGATAGAACGGAAAAAAGGTAGAAATTAAGAATGGTTTGGCTAGAAGCTGGACAAAGAAGTAAGTGTTAAGGATATTAGAATCTGATTAGAATACTGGACAATGTGCAGTAAAATCAGGTGAGTGTTTAAATGATCCTTGTAAGATGACATAAGAATGTAAGAAAAGGGAACGATCTACAATGTAGATCGTTCAGATGAGAAAGGCCAAGAATATGCCAAATGGTCTTGGTTGGAAAGTGGCCGGGCTGTAGGGGAGGATGGAGGCCCGTGGCGGGGCCAGAAGCCCCGCCAACAAATGACCATAGATGAGAGTAAGTATACGAGAATATAATTAGAACGCATGATATTAGATGGCAAATGTGTATCAATGGTTGGAGTAGATGAGAGTAATTATACGAGGACAGCATTAGAACGCATGATATTAGATGGCAAATGTGTATCAATGATATAGCTTTGCATTAGAAACATCTTGTCGTTATGTTTGTACAAATACTCGGGCCAATGACGGTGTTTATGTAGAATGACATGAAACACGTCTTGCACTTGAACCAGAATAGATAATATGCACAGTTAAGCGTAGCGACAAAATGGTGGAGGTGCTGAGCGAAATTATTATAAGTATTAAATTGAGCGAAGCAAAAAGAAAGTGGATAGGTGTTTTCTCTCTTTGGCTTGGGAGGTCCGCAGGGAGCCTGAGAGGTGGAGCCAAAGAGAATGGTGTATGTCATGATGTTCTAGAAGGGCGGAACAGTCATGACATTCACAGAATGATCGAGACCAGGATCCCCACAGAATGGTGGATGTCATGATGTTCTAGAAGGGGTGGACAGTCATGACATTCACAGAATGGTCGAGATCAAAAACCCCATAGAATAGATGCGTAGAACGGTGGATGTCGTGATGTTCTAGAAGGGGGGAACAGTCATGACATTCACAGAATGGTCGAGACCAGGATCCCCACAGAATGGTGGATGTCATGATGTCTAGAAGGGGTGGACAGTCATGACATTCACATAATGGTCGAGACCAAAAACCCCATAGAATAGATGCGTAGAACGGTGGATGTCATGATGTTCTAGAAGGGGGGAACAGTCATGACATTCACAGAATGGTCGAGACCAGGATCCCCACAGAATGGTGGATGTCATGATGTCTAGAAGGGGTGGACAGTCATGACATTCACAGAATGGTCGAGACCAAAAACCCCATAGAATAGATGCGTAGAATGGTGAATAGTCATGATGGTCTAGAAGGGGTGGACAGTCATGATATTCACAAATACCCCATAGAATAGATGTGTAGAACGGTGGATGGTCATGATGGTCATAGAACGGTGGACAGTCATGATATTCACAAATGGTTGAGATCAAAAAATCCATAGAATAGATGTGTAGAACGGTGGATGGTCATGATGGTCATAGAACGGTGGACAGTCATGATATTCACAGAACGGTGGAGACCAGAAACCTCCACAAATCCTAGTTTGAAACTCAAAGAATTGATCCGGCTCATAGCCTAGAAATGCTGGTTTGAACTTATGTTTAATCATGTGTTTCCTTTTCAGAAACTCATAGAATAGAAGAAGCTCATAGCCTAGAGATTCTAGTTTGAGCTTATGTAAAATGATGTGTTTCCCTTTCAGAAACTCAAAGAATAGATGCGGCTCATAGCCTAGAAATGCTAGTTTGAACTCATGTTTAATAATGTGTTTCCTTTTCAGAAATTCAAAGAATAGAAGAAGCTCATAGCCTAGAGATTCTAGTTTGAGCTTATGTAAAATGATGTGTTTTCCCTTTCAGAAACTCAAAGAATAGAAGAAGCTCATAGCCTAGAGATTCTAGTTTGAGCTTATGTAAAATGATGTGTTTCCCTTTCAGAAACTCAAAGAATAGATGCGGCTCATAGCCTAGAAATGCTAGTTTGAACTCATGTTTAATAATGTGTTTCCTTTTCAGAAATTCAAAGAATAGAAGAAGCTCATAGCCTAGAGATTCTAGTTTGAGCTTATGTAAAATGATGTGTTTTCCCTTTCAGAAACTCAAAGAATAGAAGAAGCTCATAGCCTAGAGATTCTAGTTTGAGCTTATGTAAAATGATGTGTTTCCCTTTCAGAAACTCAAAGAATAGATGCGGCTCATAGCCTAGAAATGCTAGTTTGAACTCATGTTTAATAATGTGTTTCCTTTTCAGAAATTCAAAGAATAGAAGAAGCTCATAGCCTAGAGATTCTAGTTTGAGCTTATGTAAAATGATGTGTTTTCCCTTTCAGAAACTCAAAGAATAGAAGAAGCTCATAGCCTAGAGATTCTAGTTTGAGCTTATGTAAAATGATGTGTTTCCCTTTCAGAAACTCAAAGAATAGATGCGGCTCATAGCCTAGAAATGCTAGTTTGAACTCATGTTTAATAATGTGTTTCCTTTTCAGAAATTCAAAGAATAGAAGAAGCTCATAGCCTAGAAATTCTAGTTTGAGCTTATGTAAAATGATGTGTTTTCTCTTTCAGAAACTTAAAGAATAGATTCGGCTCATAGCCTAGAAATGCTGGTTGGAACTTATGTTTAATCATGTGTTTCCTTTTTAGAAACTCAAAGAATAGAGAGAAGCAGCTCATAGCCTAGGAGTACTAGTTTGAGCTTTGTATACTGATGTGTTTTCCTTTTCAGAAAGAAGTAGAATAACAATGCTGCTCATAGCCTAGGGATCCTAGTTTGAGCCTGTGTATTGTTTTCCTTTTAAGAAAATAAGCCATCTATAAATAGATCAGGCTTATGCGAAAGGGACTTATAAAAGAAAGTATTCATAAAATGTAAAGCTGTTTTATTTTATTGACTAAACCATAAATAAGAATAATTCATTATATTTTACTTCCAACTTTAGGATGGGAGCGGTACGGATGTGTGGAGGTCTTGAGATTCCACAAAGGTTTGTGATCAGAGGGGCTGCCGCGAGCCGCGGGCGGGGTTTCCCCTCTCTGTCTCACTTATGTGCAAACTTGCAGGTGTGACGGAGGGGGAAGGCTTCGTTTGCTGTCGCGGTAGCGCCCCGGATAACACCTCATACTTGTTATGTTGGCAGTATGAAATTGGTTAGTTTTCGTTGTAAGAAACATTTTTTGACAGATGTAAGCGAGTTTTCTTGTTGGCTTATTATTAGATGTTAATTGTATTTTTACTGGCAGAAAGTAAATTATTTGTGTTGTTGTAAGCGAGAACACACTTATGATAGTTGTCAATGTCAATTCATTTTACGAAAACTATTTGAAATGTTTTGAGAAACTAAGTACATTAAAATTATATGGTATTTGATATCCAATACTTTTGTTAAAAATTATGAGTAATTGTGAACATCTAAGGTGTACAAGAAATCTGAGATGAGGTGTATAATTACAATTATCCATAGAACTAGGAACAAACGTAAGTTTTGTAACTTTTATATTGCAGTCAATTGATCCTTTAAATACTGAGAATTGGATTTATGTGATACTAGTTTTGCAAAGAAATAAATACTTAGATGAAATTGTGAACAAAATAACGAGTAGAGATATAGTAGAAGAAAGGCAATAATTACAATTTCGCCAGAACTTTCACATGAAGTAAATATAAATTAAGTAGGAAGTATATTGTGTTATAGAATAAATAAAGAACTGATTCAGTACCGATTCACTAGATGTAGCAATAGGTAAAATAGAAATGTAAGCATCTATTGAATTTCAGATCAGTATGAGATGGACAAAACAAAATGGATGTAACTGAAAACTGTCAATAAACTTACAATTGTATTGCACTTTTATGGAGAAAGACAACCAAAATATCACATGAGAAAATTAACTACAAGTTGCATCTACTATTGAGTTAGTGTTCAACATTTAGACAGTATTCGCCGCAGTGTCTGATACACTCAAAATAATTTCATTGGAGCCTTGCATGTGAGTAACTGACAAGACAGATTTCACTAAAGAAAAGAGAGAACTAAACATACTTAGAAAGACAAACGGAAAGCTGTTCACTTAAAAGAAAGTAGATCGAGGCAGAAAGGTCTGATACAAATAAAAGGCTGAACTTATGCATTTTCTGTGATAGTGAACATCATGATGCTTCCTGCACAGTAAAGCAGACAATTAGTTGACCACAAGGAGAAGTTAGAAAGGAGATTTGGATTCTGTTTTGTGAAGAGTACAAGACACTAATTTGGGTGTCGTCGGGTGGGTAGCGGAGCTCACTATCAAATCTGTCAATACACTTTGAAACATCGTATCTCGGTAGGTACTGAAATAATGCTGATATACGATTTGGTACTTAGTGATTATTGTTTGTAGCCCGATAATATACAATTAAAAGGGAAGCATATGTAGCATAGTGCTGTGCTCACAAAATAAGACATAAGGCAGTAGAGTAGGTGAGACAGCTGAACAATAACTTTACAGCAGTTATCAACAAGCTACCTGACATCACAAATTGCTAAAAAATATGAATGACAATGATATAGGTATTCAGTGCTGACGAATCAGTCGAAATAACCAGTCCTTCAAGTGGCATTGAGATGAAAGTTAGAAGGTGCTGTGAGAAAAATACAGGTTAACATTGTGCCCCACAAAACTAGTAAAATTCACCTCTCTTAACAGTAAGGAATGAATGTCATTGCTGAAGATGGTTCAACGGGAGATGAAATATAAAGGATATGAAGGCAATAAAAGCTAATTCGTTATTACTTTTACTGATTTCTGTAGGATTACTACTGGAAAAAATATCCCATTGATTTAAAGTGCATTCGCAAGGGCTTTCATATAAGAAAGAAAAAAAATCCTTAAAGTCTGTAAGGAGAACATACTAGTACTATTTGTGATTACTTATTGTCAATCTAGGGGCGCTCTAAGGTATAAGGAGTAATCTTATATATAGATGTACATGTTGAAGCACAGTCTCAAGAACCAAATAAGACCAAAATATCTGGAAGAAGAAAGTAAGTTTAGATCCTTGAAAGAAGTAGAAGAAATAGAGGTTTCATAATATTCTAGAAAGGCAGGAGAGGAAGACACATAGTGCGAGCTGGTCTGTTATGTTGTTGTTGTAAGAGAGAAAATAATGCTAAAATGGTGTTTGTTAAAGCAAAGCCCCATGTTACTACAATAGATCTCAAAAAAGATTTCGAGATATAAATATACTAATACTACTCGGGTTTAACATAGGAAAGTGTCTCATTAGATGGATAAATGAGGTCATGCAGCACACAGACATGTCTTGCTATCCGGACAGAATTGCAGCACTCCAGGAAGGAATTGTGGTTGAGTGGACCACAATTTCACTCTCTTGGTGAGGAAGGCTGGCCAAGATTGCAAGAACATGGCCAGTTAGCCCTTTTACAGGAGATTCCATAGAAGATGTACCGGCAGAAAAACTACCTGTGGTGGTGAAGTTGCTGAAAACAAGGTAGAAAGAATAGCCTTCGTAACCAGAAAGTAAGGATGTACAGTAGAATTCGGAACAGCGTCAGTTAAGCGACCTGTGATATTAGGTCGCACTAACAGAACATCGCACAAAACGGACAGATATGCTTTATAAAGTGTTTTATATGAAAACCTAACATGAAGGGATTGGTCAGATGCTATGGTCGGCTTATGACTTATGAACACAATGTGTTCATGTGACACTGTACATTCTATCTGTAGGATTTCAGATGTAGATCTGATTCGAGAACATAAGACAAAATTAAATCCACTAATAAGACTGTTTAGACCAGGTCAAGAGTGACACGAACAATAGGGGAGAATTAGAAAGTCGGGAAGATCATCAGTTTAGAGCTGGTTGCTGATGTAGTAAGTAGTATGGAGACAAAACCAAGTGTGGATAGAAAGGACTTGACATATTTCATATTTATATTCTCTAGAAGGAGGAAGATGTTAAGTTCCAAGATATAGAAATTCAGGAGTCTAGTTAGAACCCGTTTCCCTGTGGATGAAACTACATGCCCTGAGATAGAACTGCTGCCTCCAACCGAGGGATCTCCAAGAAAGACAATTCTGGTGTGGGTGATTGAAATATTCAGTCATATCCTGAGAGGAGTTTGGTGCGTCTGACCTTGTACAGAAGCAGGGTAACTGCACTAAGGAGAAAGGTAGAGCTGTAGTTAAGAATAAAAAAGTAATTATGTCTAGTGCCAGTGAATACAGGGTCAGGAGAACGGCTCCCATGAGGGCAAGAGAAAGGATTGCTCTATATGGGTCGATCAACTGGCAGCGGTCCGATAAGACCCGGCCGTCGGGAGTGTCGCGACGAACGCGATCCTGAATAATAAATTGTGAGTGTGTGACAGGCGAGATAGAATTGTGTTGGCAACACTGTGTGACTGTCAGATTAAAAAAAGATACAACGGGATAGAACGGAAAAAAGGTAGAAATTAAGAATGGTTTGGCTAGAAGCTGGACAAAGAAGTAAGTGTTAAGGATATTAGAATCTGATTAGAATACTGGACAATGTGCAGTAAAATCAGGTGAGTGTTTAAATGATCCTTGTAAGATGACATAAGAATGTAAGAAAAGGGAACGATCTACAATGTAGATCGTTCAGATGAGAAAGGCCAAGAATATGCCAAATGGTCTTGGTTGGAAAGTGGCCGGGCTGTAGGGGAGGATGGAGGCTATGGTCATTTCGTGGCGGGGCCAGAAGCCCCGCCAACAAATGACCATAGATGAGAGTAAGTATACGAGAATATAATTAGAACGCATGATATTAGATGGCAAATGTGTATCAATGGTTGGAGTAGATGAGAGTAATTATACGAGGACAGCATTAGAACGCATGATATTAGATGGCAAATGTGTATCAATGATATACCTTTGCCATCTAATATCATATATATGACTGCATATCAGCGTAATAAGATCATGTCTACTGAAGCTAAGATCACTTAGTTAATTTATCTTTGTTACGTGTACTAAATTATTGTATTGATTTAGACAAGGCTAGTTGGTTACTTTAACACAGATCTTGCCTAAACGAAGAATGTAACATTATCATATTAACTAAATTAATATGTTGTTTAAACTACCATCTTGGATAGGTCGACTAACCTCATATTCGACGTAGACATTAACTATTGTCAGATTGACTGTCTGTATCCGTTAATTCATATCTTTATATTGTTTACATCAACTAAGTTACTTGTTTGCAACCATTATGGTTCTTATGCACATTGACAAAGTAGCTTTTTTGCAACCATTATGAGTCTTGTGCACATCAACTAAGTTAGTTGTTTGCAACCATTATGGTTCTTATACACGTTGACAAGGTAGCTTTATTGCAACTATTATGAGTCTTGTGCACATCAACTAAGTTAGTTGTTTGCAACCATTACCGTTCTTATGCACATTAACAAAGTAGCTTTTTTGCAACCATTATGAGTCTTGTGCACATCAACTAAGTTAGTTGTTTGCAACCATTATGGTTCTTATGCACATTGACAAAGTAGCTTTTTTGCAACCATTATGAGTCTTGTGCACAACAACTAAGTTAGTTGTTTGCAACCATTATGGTTCTTATGCACATTGACAAAGTAGCTTTTTTGCAACCATTATGAGTCTTGTGCACAACAACTAAGTTAGTTGTTTGCAACCATTATGGATCTATGCTATCCTTTACTCTCTAAGACAGCTTTCTTCGGAAAAAACATATTATGTATGACGATAAAAATATATAACAATTTACCTGTAGAAATAAAGAACTCTGAAATGCCCGAATTTAAATACAAATTACATAAATTTTGCTTAGATAAGTGTTATTATAGAATTAATGATTATTTGAAACCAATAAAAGATAAATAATTTTGAATAATGACTAATATTGTAGTAGCTAAATAATTGTATTAATGTTTTGATAGTGAATGACATGTATAATATTTAATTAGTAATGTAATAATAATGCCTAATGTATTAAATAATAACTCATAGATTGTAAGTAAATATTTGCATGCTTCTTTAAGTAAAATGTAAGTTCTTAAAATGACAATTCCAGCTGTACTCACTACATTTTGCAAATAAATTATCTTATCTTATCTTATCTTATGCACATTGACAAAGTAGCTTTTTTGCAACCATTATGAGTCTTGTGCACATCAACTAAGTTAGTTGTTTGCAATCATTATGGTTCTTATGCACATTGACAAAGTAGCTTTTTTGCAACCATTATGAGTCTTGTGCACAACAACTAAGTTAATTGTTTGCAACCATTATGGATCTATGCTATCCTTTACTCTCTAAGACAGCTTTCTTCGGAAAAAACATATTATGTATGACGATAAAAATATATAACAATTTACCTGTAGAAATAAAGAACTCTGAAATGCCCGAATTTAAATACAAATTACATAAATTTTGCTTAGATAAGTGTTATTATAGAATTAATGATTATTTGAAACCAATAAAAGATAAATAATTTTGAATAATGACTAATATTGTAGTAGCTAAATAATTGTATTAATGTTTTGATAGTGAATGACAGGTATAATATTTAATTAGTAATGTAATAATAATGCCTAATGTATTAAATAATAACTCATAGATTGTAAGTAAATATTTGCATGCTTCTTTAAGTAAAATGTAAGTTCTTAAAATGACAATTCCAGCTGTACTCACTACATTTTGCAAATAAATTATCTTATCTTATCTTATCTTATGCACATTGACAAAGTAGCTTTTTTGCAACCATTATGAGTCTTGTGCACATCAACTAAGTTAGTTGTTTGCAACCATTATGGTTCTTATGCACATTGTCAAAGTAGCTTTTTTGCAACCATTATGAGTCTTGTGCACATCAACTAAGTTAGTTGTTTGCAACGATTATGGTTCTTATGCACATTGACAAAGTAGCTTTTTTGCAACCATTATGAGTCTTGTGCATATCAACTAGGTTAGTTGTTTGCAACCATTATGGTTCTTATGCACAATGACAAAGTAGCTTTTTTGCAACCATTATGAGTCTTGTGCACATCAACTAAGTTAGTTGTTTGCAACCATTATGGTTCTTATGCACATTGACAAAGTAGCTTTTTTGCAACCATTATGAGTATTGTGCACATCAACTAAGTTAGTTGTTTGCAACCATTATGGTTCTTATGCACATTGACAAAGTAGCTTTTTTGCAACCATTATGAGTCTTGTGCATATCAACTAGGTTAGTTGTTTGCAACCATTATGGTTCTTATGCACATTGACAAAGTAGCTTTTTTGCAACCATTATGAGTCTTGTGCACATCAACTAAGTTAGTTGTTTGCAACCATTATGGTTCTTATGCACATTGACAAAGTAGCTTTTTTGCAACCATTATGAGTCTTGTGCACATCAACTAAGTTAGTTGTTTGCAACCATTATGGTTCTTATGCACATTGACAAAGTAGCTTGTAGACTAAATTGCGTTTCTCTGTAAAAAATAAAGATTTATTTACTACCTTCATAAATTTTCAATTACAATATAGTAAATAAACTATTCACTCACCTGTATACAATAAAGGAACAACATTTTAAGCCTTTACTTAGGGGTGGAGTTTCAAAAAATCCCGTCTTATCCCTTGCATACGTCATAAAAGTAAGCTCTGGACCAAATTTGAAGTTTCTACTTCCAGTAGTTTCGGCTGTGTGTTGATGGTTCTTTTATATATTTGTATTTAAATATTAGAAGACTATGATCCAGCTTGATCAAAAATAAACTATTATTATTTTTACATCCAGGTACAAAGTACAGGAAACAATTTTCCTGAGTTTTAAGAACCGACAGCAACTAATATCAGTCTTGTCAGTAACAGAATCCATCACTCTAGAAGTTAATAAACCAACTATGAAAACCTTTTTAATAAGTGTCGGAGTAAAATCACAGAATAATTTATGTACAAGTACAGAAACTTCACTTTCTAACAAAAACGGCGTTTAGACATAAAAAACATGTCTACTCTGTGCATCTCTGTCTATCTTCATTCATAGGGGGCACGGGCACGTGTAGCGCTAGGGCTGTCGCGCCAAAAATACATCGATGAAGGCAACATGTTCTAGCTCACCAGAGGTCAATCGAGTACAGTAAACCCATATTAATTAAGTAAAATATACATATATATTGACAGTAATCTGATTCTCGCACTCATATTTTATAATATTTGTGTGATGAGCATGAATATTTGTTTCTGAGTCTTGGATGTTTTCCATGTATTTAAGTATTTATATCTATTAAATATATCGTCGTCTAGTACCCATAACACAAGCCTTCTTGAGCTTACTGTGGGGCTAGTTCGATTTGTGTAAGATTGTCCTCTAATATTTATTTATATTTCACGTACACAAAGAAAAAAATCATTGTTAGATTTAGATACCTGTACAGTGCTTTAATAATCCTATCCATCCGCATATTTTTCATTCACTTGTAGTTCATTGTAATAAGATATATTTAGTTTATACCAACGTAAAGTTACTATTAACGACCGCTTTAGCTGGAGGTCCCGGGTTCGAATCCCGGTCAGGGCATTTATTTGTGTGACGAACACGAATAATTGTTCCTGAGGGTGGATGTTTTCTATGTATTCAAGTGTTTATTTATCTATATAAGTATTTATATCGTCACTTGGCAGTCTTGGTACCCATAGTACAAGCTTTGCTTAGTTTGAAACTAGGTTGACAGTATTTTTCAAACGTAGATAAGTCTAAAGTTTGTTCAGCATAGCTGTCAGTTGACGTAACAAATCTAGTCTTATTTTTCCAAATCTAGATAAATCCAGGGCCGTTAAATTTATACAAATACACATAGTTTTTTCAAAGATAGATAAATTGCAATCGATTATATCAAATGAATGTAAATCCATTTTTTTTTTAATAATGCTGTATTTGCCGAACAGGATTGCTTTTTTTAACGTTTTAGTCATAATAAAAAAATACTGCCTTTCAAATCACCGAATTAACGTTATTATGACGACCGCTTTAGCCTAGTTGGTAGTGACCCTGCCTTCGAAGCTGGAGGTCCCAGGTTCGAAACTCGGTCAGGGCATGTATTTGTGTGATGAACACGAATATTTGTTCCTGAGTCTTGGATGTTTTCTATGTATTTAAGTATATATTTATTTATATAAGTATGTATATCGTCACGTACCCATAGCACAAGCTTTGCTTAGTTTGGGACTAGGTCGATTTGTGTAAGATTGTCCACATTTTTTTTTTTTTTTCAATTATCCCAAGTGTCTAGAGTGGATTTATCTGAATTTGAAGTTAAGCGACACATGTATTGGATCTATGTCGCAGCATAGGAACGTTTACCTTACATCCGCGAAGAAAAATGTATGTCATAATACTAACAGAATTTACTTTCATGAATTAGCATAACTAATAAGTTAAATTTGTTCAAAGATAGTAAGACTGCGGCATATTATACTCTTTGGACTTCGGGACTTTACTTAGTTTTTGTTTAATCAAACACAGAACATTTCTGAGTAATCAAGGGACTTTACTGTGTTATTGATCACCAAAAAAAGGTGCGAGCCATTTTTAGGGTTCCGTACCCGAAGGTCCAAGCGGAACGCTACTGTTGTCACTCACGCGGCCGTCCGTGTCACACAAGTTTTACTGCCAAACTAGTCTTCAAATTTTCACAAACGAAGGAATTATAAGCCACCATAGTGAGCTATTTTTACAAAATTGTTCCGAAGTTTTTTTTAAACTTCCCATTAACCTGTATACTTGAAATTTGGTGATTTGGTGTTACGTTGGTGGTTACGGTGTGTGTATATTTTACCAACAAATATTAATTTAGTGTTAATTTATATACTTATCATTGTGTAATGATTTAGCAAACTAAATATTTTTTTCTTTTTTCTTTCTATATATTTTGTAGGTTGGTTCTGAGCCGTAAGTGTGAGGAATCCGACACGTACTTGACCGGTTTTATTAAGAGAGGTAGGGCTCGAAAGGAACCTCATTACACTCGTATTTGGAGCAGCCCAACTGGGCAGCTATAATAACACCACTACTTGCTCTTGAGGAAAAAAAGAAGAAAGAAAATATATTTATGTCACACCTGGCCATAAAGTGGCAATTACCGCACGCTTCGCGCGCGGAAAATCCCACTTCCTGGCCAGGGACTGACATAAAATTTTGTACTTACCTCGGGCGGTAATTAAGGAAGCCTCAGATCGCATAATTATCGCCCGTGCCTTCGGCTCGGGCGTCAAATACCTGCGATCTGAGACATTCTTTGTTTTACCGCCCTTAGTAAGTAATGTACTATTATTTAGCGTTACATCACTACATAGTATAAAACAAAGTCGCTTTCTCTGTCCCTATGTCCCTATGTCCCTGTGTCCCTATATCCCTATGTATTCTTAAATCTTTAAAACTACGCAGCGGATTTTGATGCGGTTTTTAATAGATAGAGTGACTCAAGGGGAAGGTTTATATGTATAATACATGCATCAGCATTGCACCCGTGCGAAGCCGGGGCGGGTCGCTAATAACATATAAAGATGCAACGCTAAAAGGGTCATTGTCAGTTGTAAAAACAAAAGTTGTCCACCCGGTGGTCAATAGTTAACGGCTTATGTAGATAAGTTTTGTTTTTATTGCATGTATTTATAGTTACGCAAACACCGTTTATGCGGGTTACTAGATCAATCCAAAATTAAGCTTTTTGGCCCTTAACTTTTGATATGTCAACCGAAAAAACGGGTAAATAAATCTGACAATGTCCCAAAAAGGACCACGTTATGCTACGTCAAGCCGCGGCGCTGATTCTCAGTGAGGGCCTGGATTACGACTAACGAGTCAAACCAAACGCAGACAGAAAACAAAAACAAACGATATACAGAGCACACTAACAAAAACATAAAAAAATACACAGAGCATGTTAACAAAAAAGTTTATATTTTAAATATCTTACCATTTTTTTTCAAAAACACATACATTTTTTTTGACGGGCGAAAATCCTTTATGGATACCTCTGCACCGTGGGGGCGGCGCGGTGGTTATGTCGGACGCGCACCGACTAAAAACCCCCCGCTTGTCCTCCTCAACCCATTTCGGGCGGCTCTGGGATCTCCTACGGAACGCACCAGTGCCGCCCTAGAGTCCACTTATGTGAGTCCCGCAATGTTTCTATGACGATCGTGGCCCCCAACTACGACCGTCTACGACCCCGAGGACCCCCTTTTAGTCGCCTTCTACGACAGGCAGAGGATACCGTAGCCATATTCTATGCCCGGGCTACAGGGCAACACACATACATTACCTAAGAAAAAAACATAAGAAAACTAGAAGAAATTCATAAGCTATTCGTTTACTTGCATGTTCAAAAATTAAGCTCGACATTTGAGATTGAACGCGGGATGATGGATGTCCCTTTTTGCCCCATGGGGAGGGTAATTACTCATATTGCCCCGTTTTGTCCCATAAAGCGCCTGGAGGGAATCACGAACATTTTACGTTCGTCAAAATCCTTGGAGTATAGAATGTAGATCTAGAGTAATGCCTTTTTCGTGTCACATAACTAGTCATATCATCGGTTTGCAGCACCTTGTACTGATTAGAATGAACGCACTGTTTTAACAATCTACGCATAAACATATATACGCTGTGCCTTTACCATGAGTTTACACGACCGTACTCGCTAGTGACTGCGTAAAAATTTGTATGGGCAAAAATACTGCGTCTCTGGCGGTTACCCAATAGAACTAAGAATCGGCGTACTAAATCGTTTACGCAGTCGCTAGAGAGTACGGTCACGCAAACTCATGGTAAGGGCACTGTTGCTCTGTGAGTTATAGACCTAACGAGCATCTTTTACGTTTTCAGTTTAGAATTTTCTCTACAAAAAAACAATCATTCGTTTTATGTAGATTAGGCCCAAAAGTAGGTGTCGATGTCGCTTAACTTCAAACTCCGATAAATCCACTCTAACCACTTGGGATATAAATAGTGGTTTCGCAAATTAGTGTTAAAAAAGAGGGGACCCTGTCAATTTCGATTAAGATGACGAGAACAAGAAATCATTAGATATTTCAATCCGTTTCCCGAACATGACGTTAAGGCTATCTATATAGATGAAAAGAAACGATGCCTCAAAACTGATAAAATACAGAAATTAAGTGAAAATCGAGACAGCGTATTTTATAGAGCCGTTTACGGAAAATATCGATCAGAACGCAATTCTGAGACCTCATTCTCATTATGTCAATATTCAAGTCAATTGGTAAACAAAGATTTTAGACCTATAAGAATGAAGAGAAATGTTTTTAACATAATATGGCACATTATGTTAAAAATGACATATTATGTTAAAAATCTGGTATAAAAATTATTAAACAGTTTTTAGTTCATACCTGTGTTGTGTTTTATTTCCTCTTAGTACAATCATGTTATAATAATTAACCCTTTGGCTCCGGACGAAAAAAAAACAATAATAGATTTGTTTATGTGCCCGGAGACCTAAGCCCGTGCCCGGAGATAAGTAAAGCCTTTGATTTATTTAGGTTTAAAATGGACGTGGAAAAATAATAATAAATTAAGTACATAGTTTTAAAAAAATGGAACAAAATTTAATAAAAATCACACACATATTTGGCACCTGAATGAAATTTCAGTGCCTTCATAGTTTTGTTTTTGAAGTTTTTTATTAACTGTTGTTTTTGAAAGTTAGATGTAAAATGAAATAAAGATCATGACAGGATTTAAAAAACTGTAAAAGTTTGCACTATTTTAGGAAATATGACGAACTACCGATCCGTATTTTTTGCCCGCGAGTGTAGTTAGACGGAGGTCAATGTACTGGTTTCTCAATGTTGACAGCGACTGACTATTTTTTTTGCATTAATAAATGTGATAATCCATATTGAAAGGAACCTTATGGCGGCCGGCACTTACGCCTTTATTGCCGCTGTTCCAATACAATAGTGAATAGGTGTAACGTAAGCGCCTGCCGCCATAAGGTCCCTTTCGATGTGGATTATCACAAATTCTTATATTTATTTTATTTCAGGTTTGACAGATGAGTGTCATAACTATATAACTATATATTACGATGTGTTGAGGGATTTTTGATTACAACTTGTCAGCACTTTTTACCCCACCACTTTTTCGCATAATTACCTGATCATTGCACAATTTTTGAATGGGGTTCTTTTTACTTACATGCCTTACATTTAAAAAATAAGTAGTGGTTGTTATTGGCTGCCGTAAGCTGGCCTTGTGTTATGGCGGGATAGCGAGATAAACAAAATAAATCATCTGTCACTTTCTATCGAGTAACATCAGAAAGTCATAGACCCGGGTATTTCCCCAGTGGGGCTCCAAATATGAGCGAGATGGCGTTCCAATGTCAACATCCATTATTAATGTGTGTGTTTCTGTGTTTTGTCTGTTATGCCGAGGGGAATCCCCATTACAAGATCAAATACATCAGCTTAAAAAGTTGTATAACAACATTCTAGAATTTCTAGATAATTATGCAAACATCCAGTAAATGAGAATCCCATCAAAAACATTCTGTAAAAAACTAGCCAAGTGGCGATGAAGCTGCTTGTTTATCTCTAAAAAGTAATGAAATCTAGACAAAGTCGTGCCAAGTCTAAGGATCCTTACTGCGATTTCTTTATTATTTATAGTTAATGTTGTGTGACTTGGCCGTTGACTTGTACCCACTAACGTATAAAGAATGTTCAAAGTATATTCTCAACGAACATTCATACTACGTAATCCTCTGTGTACAAATGTGTTCAACATCAACATCAAACATTTATTCTGTAAGTAGGCCTCACTCAAGGGCTCTTTTACAAGTCAAAAACATAGTTAGTACCTATAGTGAAAGCACACAGCAATAAGTGAACAATACATCAGACGAATAACCTGGGCACGCGTTTGCAGAGAGATGTATAGAGTCTCAGGGTCTATAAAAACATGTTACACATATGTTGTGCAAATATGTTGAACATTCACCTTTATATTTGTGAGATATTTTGTAGTACCAAGTCTCCAGGCATTTTTATTATTCTTTATTTGCTAACTAAATAAAATTCTGCAACTTGGCAATCACACAACTTTATTGCATTTAATAATTATTATTATTTGTATCTCTCCTTTGGGATATCACGGCACAATGTCCGGTCCTTTTGGAAGGTGTTCATGGGGATACAGATCCAACACGAAGAGACCCCTTTGAGATACGATAATGTATTGGGATGTGTACACCTAGCGGATTATTATTACTGCATTTATGGATACCTAAAACTATGTAGTATTGTGTGATTGCCAAGTTGCAGAATTTTATTGTTGAATAATGAATGCTAGAATTTCTTACAGTATTTTTTTAATACGTATTAACAAGTTTTTTGGACCCCAATTTCGCATTTTGTGTTACATTGTGTCACGTTGTGTGACGTTTTTCTATAAAAATTAGCTTTCAATTACTTCCTTTGTTTAACATTTTTGTGAATATTCCTATGCGTTACGTACAATTTTTTTGCAATCCATCCTTTTACAAATTTCTATGCTCAACAGAGCTCATGTTGAACTGTACCTAGCTTTAAGATCTTATTGTACTAACTAGAAACGCAATAAATAATTGAATTGAATTGATAAACATTGGTGTCATAAATATTAATTGACATTTGGACTAGATGACATCATCATATATAACCTTGTCACACGCTGCATATTATTGTTTGAACTCACGTGACACACATATTTAAAAACCGACCAGTGCGTGTCGGATCACGCACAAAAAAGGATTTCGTATCGACACCTACTAGTCCTCATTTAAAACCATTATCCAATACATTGAACCTAAAAAGGTCGTATCTTCATTGGAAACTCACGGCACTTACTACCTCTTGTTTGGGCAAGACAGTTTTTCAGCGAAAACTCAAAAACCGTAAAACCTATCTTGTTCGAACTAAAAATCGTTGAAAGTATTTATTAATGAACACAACCTCAATTTTTTTCAGAATTTTAAACTTCAGAGTTTGGAAATTAGAGGAGGGAGCACTCTTTTTATGACTTTGACAGCAAAAACGCTTGAGTTAAATAGAAAATTATTTTAGAAACCTCCGTATCATTTTAAGGCCTATCCATGGAGACCCCACACGACTATGGTGTCTTGAAAAAATTTTTTTCATCCACCAGTTACATGTATAGAGTGCCTCCACCCCCTAATTTAATATTTTTTTGTTATATCAGATCACTTTTATGTAGCGGTTCATAGAATACACCTTCCTCCTAAATTTCATAATTGTAGTGCTTATAGTCTCTGAAAATTTCAACGACAGACGGACAGACAGACGGACAGCAAAGTCTTAGCAATAGGGTCCCGCTAAACCCTTGGGGTGCGGAACCCTAAAAAATAGAGATTGACATAGATAGACATATAATATGAGGTAATATGCATATATCATCGGATTACAAGCAGTCACTAAGTAACAAATACCTACTTAAAATAAAGCTCGTATATCAGCATCGTTTTAGTACTGAGATACGAGGTTTCGAAGAGTAGTAACAGATTTGATAGCGGGTTTTGCTTCTCACCCGACGATATGTTTTTTTTTCTTTTTTTTCACTTTTTTTGTATATAGTAAATGACAATAAATATTAAAGGAATATTTTACAAAGGGGAAATATGCTGGGGAATATACTTGCAAACTATGCACAAACAACCGTAGTTAATAGCAGTGTTTATAAATTGGTACGTACCAACAGTGTAAAATATTGATTTAGATTACAAAGAGAGCGGAGTGACCGCGCACATAATCTCGAAGATTAGAGATTTCGCAATAAGAGAAGAAAATTTTATATGTACTTTTTTATGAAATAAATAGTTCTAAATTTAATTTAATTTTTATTTTATATATATGTAACTTATACAGGGTATCCCACGGCTATGCCACATGGAGGGAAAGTACCTTGAATATTGTAGATGGAACATTTTACTGAAAGAAGGCATTATTTACCCTGTTTAGGGCTTACTGCCAGGCGTTTTACGCTAGCCAGTTGTGGTACAACTTCACAAAACGTTCCTTGAGTGCACTAAGAGTGCAATATAATAATGCATTTCGACTCATGTTGAAGCTGCCATGGCGCTGTAGTGCGTCTGGCATGTTTGCCTTGAACAGGGTAGACGATTTTTTCGAAAGCGACAGTGGTCCTTTCCGAATAGGCTGAGTAACTCAGGTAACACAATTGTTTCTAACATATTCACCAGCTGTTACTTGGATATTGTATCCTCCATTCCAAATATCTAAAGGACCGGACGACGTAATGTACTTGTAGACTTAAGCAATTTAATTTTTAATTATTTCTGTAATTTCTCTAATAATTTATGTTTCTGTAATTGTAATTGTGATGGGATTATTGCCTAAATAAAGAATTATTTTATTTTTATTTTTTTATTTTTATTTTAAAAACAATTTAAACTGCATTCACAGATATTTAAATAATAATTAAACCGTGAACCGGGAATCGAACCCGTTACACAAGAAAAATAATTACCTTTATCATACCAATCGAATGGCTTCATCATATGGATTATTTTTTGCTAAATAACATAGTATCAGAAATAAAAGGAAGACCATGTATTTTAACATTTTTAATACAAAATTAATCAATTTATCACGTGTAACGGGTTCGATTCCCGGTTCAACCATAAAAATATTTAAATATCTGTGAATGCAATTTACAATGTTTTTTAAACTCAAATAATGTCTTCATTCAGTAAAATGCTCCAACTACAATATTTAAGGTACTTTCCCTCCATGTGGCATAGCCGTGGGACGCCCTGTATATAAGGTTTCTTATATTTCATAGACTCGTATTTTGAGTAAAATCCTAATAATTAGCTATCTGTCCATGGCCCAAAAAAATATATAAGCGTTTAAGCCCCTGAACAGGTAAGTCCCTTGAAGCTATCGATAGCACGACTTAACACGCTGATTGTTAATAAGTTTCCTCAACTTGGCCACTGGGAATCCCCTACGTAACGTATTGCTGATATATTTTCAAGTTAAACGATAAACTTTGATCTCATTGTAATTCCAAGATACAGTATAACATTGTTTATTATTTTCGACAACTCATGGACTATATTAGGAACATTCGTGTGATTCCAATATGGCCCATACTTATTGTATGTAATCTTATCAGAATTAAACTTTCGTTATTTTTGTCACTACCCGACAGCAACTTGGGACATTTTTTTATATTTAAGTTTTTACTGAATTATTGACATTGTTAGTAGGTAAATGTTACTATAGCTTACTAGCGACCCGCCCCGGCTTCGCACGGGTGCACTATTTAATGGATGTGACTATACATATAAACCTTCCTCTTCAATCACTCTATCTATTAAAAAAACCGCATCAAAATCCGTTGCGTAGTTTTAAAGATTTCAGCATACATAGGGATATAGGGACAGAGAAAGCGACTTTGTTTTATACTATGTAGTGAAATGACTTTTTAATGATTACAGTTTATAAAGTAGTTGACATAGATTTAGCCAAGTATAGAGTATTCTTTTTTTGTTGTGACATATATTTAAATTTGAGTTTATTGTACTTAATGTGACTGAATAATAAACTAAAATCCTTAAACTATAATTTGTACACCGAAACATAAAACACAATCTAATTTGTAGCATCTAAATAGTTTGTAGCGTTAAATAAATTTAAACTCATATTTAAACAAATAAATTATTTTTACCTTTATCTTATTTTTTTTTTGCCCTGTTTAAATCTTTATTTCATGCTTTGTATTACATTTTGTGAAATAAATGACCGTTTAAATTTAATCTCAGTTTTTAAATTAAATAAATAATAAAAACAGGCTAAGTATGTTACCGGCCACGCGCAATGTAGGGTTCCGTAGCCGACCCGTTATATTATGCGTACTTAAAAGTTCGCAAACTTATATTTATTTTTTGTTTGAAAGCATTATCTAAATTAACAGTGGAAAGTGACTAATTCGCTTTTAATTTGCTTATATGGTGTCATTCGAACCAGTTTTAGAGACGATCAAATATTTGTATTGATAAGAGAGGTAGGGCACAGCAAAATGTCATCTTGCTCGAATTTGGAGCAGCCCAACTGGGGAAGTACCTTCACCTTACAGAAAAACACAGCCATAATAACATAATTGTGTTCCTGAAGGTGAGCAAGGTTGCCAGAGCTCCCGAGGATGCACTGTGTTGAGAGCGAGGGACCTAAATGTGTTCCTTCTGCTGTCAACACAGTGCATCCTCAAATCTTATAAAAGGTCGGCAACGGTACGTGACTCCTTTGGAGTTGCGGGCGTCTATAGGCTGCGGTAGCCGCTTACCATCAGGTGGACCGTACGCTTGTTTGCCACCGGCATTGTATAAAAAAAAATTGTATGGGACTAACTACAATTAGAGTAACACAACAGACGAAAATGAGAGGCAAACTTTTGAGCATTGAAAACGCTCCATACTGACTGGCAGCGAAATGTGACGTCACAACTAGGGTTTGCAATATTCGTCCAAGTTTAGTATTCGAATAATACGAATACATAAATTTCCAATATTCGAATATTCGAATATTTCGAATAAAACGAATATTTTTGAAAATAAAACAAAATAATCATTGTAAAGTATGTAATGAGTGTGTATGTGTGTGATGTGGTGTGTGTATGTAAAATGTAATGACCTTGCAATTAAAAACATTTACATTTACAGTATCTTCTTAAAATTTAACAATAGTACCCGCTCCACTATGCGCCTCAGGTAAGGGACTCCTTGATATTGGAGTGACATTTGGGCCCGCATTTTCTTATTGCTTCCCAATCCAGGAAGCGAGGATTCTTTCCAACTTATTCCCGGTCTCGTCAAGCAATATCATGGGCCATGGGTTTCCACCCGGAAGGGGAGTCCGCTGGGCGATTTGCTATACCGAGGATAGAAAAATCTTCTTAAGGCTAAATCGCCAATAGGAATTGTACTCCTATCGGCGCGCAAGGTACTGTTAAGGTCAACAAAGATGCGAAGAGACTATAACAGAGATGGACGTCCACGAAAATGAATGCATGGTTTAAAACTAGAGGTTTTCTCTCAAAATTTTGAATATGCGATATGCGAAGAGTTTGCATAATTATATTTTTATTGAAATAAAAAGGTCATGACAATTTAATACTGGCATACAAGAAAAAAATATTAAATGTTGGCGTTGAATTTTTAAATAACGATACAATACGTCTGTCATTCATGTACTCGTAAATTGTAAACAGTCTGTGTTGTAAACATTGCAAAAAGATCGTTTATTTAGTATTTTGTTAATTTTCTTGGGGTTGTGGATATATGTCGCCGACTCAAAACGTATATTTTCTCATGCTGAAGAACTTACTACAGGTTTGAGTTCAATTATTGTTTATTGTTTACTGTGTTATGTCAATTCAAAACAGGAGCCACGTCGCGTGACGTCACGCGGCCAAAGTCACGTGGTCAGCGCACAGTAGTTTTTTAAAATCAATTTTTAAGTCCTTTTTCCTAAATAAAAAAAAATATGAAAAAATAAAAGTTTTATGCAACTCTCCAGCATGAGACGAATCTTATGACACATCATTTATTAAAATCGGACCATAACTGTAGATCTGATGGGGTGTACAAACATCGGCCTCGCGTGATACATATATAGATTAGAAAGTTTGTTTTTGGCAAGTGAAAAGAAAAATAATATGCTGTTTGTCTTTGATTAAAACTTCTTTATAATATTTAAGATTATTTCTACGGGTTGTTAATGTAGAGGATAATAGATCTTGGCATTTTATTATAGTTTTTCGCGAAGGTAAATAATTTCAGTCAAATTTCTGTACTATTCGAAATATTCGTTTTATTCGAATAATGGATGTCATCGAATTCGAATAATATATGTCGCGAATAATTCGAATATTCGAATATTCGAATTGCAAACCCTAGTCACAACCTCGTACTACTGTTGTATGGGAAAACGAGTCTTTTTCCGTTTTTGTCGTGAAATATCGGGTTTATCGACATAGTTGCAGTACTGTTTATTTTTTGTTGAAACATGAGAATTCTATTGTTAACTTACAATTTATATTTGGACTATAAAAAATACAACATTTTTATACTCATACTCGTAATCTTTATTGATAATATTGTTAAATGTTACATGTCATATTGAAATTTTGTATATATATATACATTTTACATGTCAAGTAGCTACCATTTAGCTGGCAAGGGAGGGCGGACACCATTTGGTCATAGTAAAATTATTATATTAGTAGCAAGATCAACAACATTGTATGTAAACTTTATGCTCGCTCTTACTATGAGTTTTGTATATTACCCACCTTATTTTATGATACAGCTTGTTTGCCTATTATAGGATTTATAGGTTACACATTAAGAACTAGATTATAAATACTTTATGCTTTGTGTAAAACAGTATGTATGTATGTATGTAAGCACTTTATTGTACCCGTTTTCCTATCCTTTTTGTAAAAAAAAACAGATCAGTGTCGTATTAATTACGAAATCTGCAGTATGAAAGTTTATTTTTACGATGATATTTAGGATTTTTTGAGAGAGTTAAATAAATAAATAAATATTAGAGGACAATCTTACACAAATCGAACTAGCCCCACAGTAAGCTCAAAAAGGCTTGTGTTATGTGTACTAGGCGACGATATATTTAATAGATATAAATACTTAAATACATAGAAAACATCCAAGACTCAGAAACAAATATTCATGCTCATCACACAAATATTTGCCCTGACTGGGATTCGAACCCAGGACCGTCAGCTTCACAGGCAGGTGCACTACCCACTAGGCTAAACCGGTCGTCGGTCCATCGTTATGCAGGCATTTTTCAATACTTTGTTCGGTTATTTTGTTTCTTTTTCAGTCCACAATATTTTTTGCAGTGTAATTCTAAATTACTTCTTCACACTGGAGCTAAGCTCAGACTTAGTATTTTCGTCAGATCTCTGAATGGGCCTTGTTTTAACTTTAATTTATTGAACAAAATAAAGAGATGAATAGCCTTTTTTATTTATTTATTTATTCAACATTTATGTCAAGTGCATTACAGGAGATGTTACAGGTAGTTGGTAGGTACACGACACCCAGACAGGGCACATAATGTTTACTAGTGTTAAGAGAACACAATGCATAAGAAAAATATTTAAATTCTAATCGCAATGTCAAGTTCTGTCAATAATCTGCCCATACAAAGCTGCCAATAAAAATTATATTAACATGATGGTACAATCTTCATTAACATGTAAACATTCTTAAAAATATTTTAAAATAGCAAAAACATGATTAAATTATTACATTTTAAGGAATGTGCTACATTATTACCTATTGGTCAGGGTGACTTATTAATAGAAAAATTTAATTATAAAGTCTATTTATTTATATTTTTTTACCAAGAGTCGTGCGTGTTAACTAAACATTGTAATCGATACAAGGCAACTAAGGCTCGGTGTTATAAAGATCCGTTAGACCTTATTTCGGTTTGTTATGTCAAAAAATTTACTGAGTTACTGAAATTTGATCTGAAATTTGGTCTAACGGATCTTTATAAAACCCGGCCTAAGGCAACTGGTGTGAAGTAAAAGCTTCACAAAAATCCCTAATGAAAAAACATGAAACACTTGAGAGTGCATTAGTATTCCCGTGAGTATAAAAGAGAAAGTTATACAAACTCCAAGATAGAGCAGTACGGATTTATATTTGTGAATTCCAAATGTATTAAATGTAGTAAGACATAAAACTTAACTAACATATAATTTACTCAATTTTCATAACCAAAAGCCGGTCCAAATGTTTTTACGGAAGGGCTCCCAAACAGCTAAGGGGGCCGTGAATTTTTTTTTTTACCTATCTCATCGAGTGGGGTATCGTTCTTTAGAGCTCGCTGAGTAGTAAAATACCGTAATTGTTGTTTTTTTAATGGAAAACAAAGGAGTTAGAAGCCACCAATCAGATTTTTTCACAAACTTTTGTTCCGAAAAATATTTAACTTCCTATTGACCTTCAAGTTTATTGAAATTTGGTGATAATGTTTATTATTATGTATAATTTACCAACAAATACTAATATATCTGATAAATCACATTCGTTTTTGAGTCCACTTCAAGTACCCGGGACATATAATTATATCCCCCAAGGTCGTTGCCACTGGGGATGGTGTCAATAAGGCTGGTCACATTTCCTCGTTGAATAGCGAAAACATGTTGAAACATGCAGGGCTCTGGAACCGGTTTCGTCTTCATATAATTAACCAGTAAAAATTCGGTTAATTTATTTATCTATTTATTTATTTAAAAAAGGTACACTTTACAGACATCACACAATAAATGATACAGTTAAGTTTGCACAAAATCAGTAGTTTATAGACCAGCATGACATCCAAAGCAAGTGCACACAGCATGATCAATAAGTAAGCGCATAATTGACCAAGTGCACATACAGCACTAGTGTCAAGTCGACCAACACAGAGCAGGGTTAATTACATGGTTAATTGCGTTTTACGATATTATTTCGTACTTAAATCATTTATTGCATAGATAAAGTTTAACAAAAACAAATCTTAAAATAAAAATGCACATATTACAAATACTTTAAAAGATATTTCAAAAATAGTACAAACCGGTTCCGAGCCCTGGAAGCATATTTTCCGAGATTCTTTGTGAGTTTGTTTGTTTAATGTAAGATCAGCGTATCGCGAATCATCGTGTAAAACTGTCATTCTTAGGGTCTGTCCCGAAGTGATGAAGATTAGGAAGTTCTAATCATAGTTTTTATTAATATCAGCTTCCCAAATTAAAATGAAAAAACAGCGCTCTTACCACAATCCTCTTTTCAGGTCAGACCCTAATAATGAGACGTTTTACACCCTGATTATTGTCACGCGATACGCTCATGTCACAATACGTATCATTTAAGTATTCATTAATTATTTATTATTATGTATTACTAGTGGCTCTGTGAGCTGTAGACCTCGTGAGTGAGTTTTTATCATTTCCAAAATCTGACATAAAAAAGATCAATTATGAATATCGAACCTTCTAACGAAATTTCACGTGAATCGGTTGAGAAATGCGACGAGTAGAGGAGAACAAACCGAAATTCGCCCGCAGAAACTTACAAAATCATTCATAAAAAAATTGTTTTTGAAAATTTCCAAAAACTGACTCGACTAAAAAATTCTATATAATTACCAGACCTGCTCACAAAATTTCACGAGAATAGTTTGCGAAATGCGACCTGTAGAGGAAAACAAACCATTGAACAAATTTTTTTTTTAATTTCCAAAAACTTATTCGCCAAAAAAAATCTGTAGGTATATTTATCCAACCTGTTCACAAACTTTCACGAGAATCGGTTGAGAAATGCTACCTGTAGAGGAGAACAAACCGAAATTCGCCCGCAGAAACTTACAAAATCATTGACAAAAAGATTGTTTTTGGAAATTTCCAAAAACTGTCTCTACAAAAAAAATCTATATAACTATCGAACCTGCTCACGAAATTTCACGAGAATCGGTTGAGAATTGCGACCTGTAGACGAGAACAAACGGAAATCCGGAATTTGGACATACGAAAGCATTTTTGTCGAAGCTGAAGCAGAGACCTTCGTTTCACTCGGTTAATTATTATTTTGACTTATAGACGTTTTATTTTATTTTACTTTTATCTGCATTTTGACATTAATGACTATAGGATACCGTATTACAGGTGTATATACCTCTCAATTTCACATGCCATTTATAGTAAATTTTAGTGATACTAATACTACTTTTAAGATCTCATTGTACCTGAAAATTATGTGAAATAAATTATTTGATATTTAAATATTGATATCCCAGTATTGTGATAATGATCACCATGTAAAGACCCCTTGTAGACTAAATAATATGCCCCTATTCAATATTGTTATTTATCTGCAAATCAAAGTTCAATTGACTCGTCGAACCATGCTCATAAATAGTGCGCCAGATCGCCGTACATTCAGTGCAGCGCGCGCGCAGAATCACGCGCGGTCTTCGAACAGAGCTGCCTTCATTCTAGATAAATACGTATTATTTTTAAAAAATCAGTTTAAAAGAAAATTTCTAAATGCAATGATAAATAAAATCCAGTATAGAATAGAATTTAAATTAAGTAGCAATTTTAATATTTAATAATAAATAAACATTTGTAGACAACCTTATTTTCTTATTTATTTTATTTAAAGAACTGAAAAATAGTGCAAAATGGTGAACAAAGTGTACAAATTGGGTTCTCAAGTGACAGATAGGAAGGGAAGCAAACATAACCAAGTACTGATGTCTATAATCGGTAAGTACAATATATACCACCTTAACCAGTAATAATATCAGTAATAATAATAATAATATTAAAGTGTCAAAAGGGCCTCTACGTGTTGGCTATGTGGTACTCGTTTGGTACTTCGGTGCCTCGGTACTTCGGCTCCGCGCACGCCTCCCAAAGGTCCGGGATACCATTGTCCCGTGAACGGGAAAGACATACAAATAATAATAATTTATTCATAAAACATGTTGTACAAAATTAAGAACTATAATAGGCTAGGAGTTTACAAATATATGGTAGTAAATAACACGTGCCTGAGCAAGGAAACCCTGTGTTTCAGGAAAAGAAGGACTTACAATTACTTAGAAATATTCACATGCAAAATAAAACATAATTATGCTACGATGCAATTAATAATTTACCTGTGTCATCATATGACAACTTTTTTAGGGCTTCTCGTAGCGTAGATTTACATCGTAATTATTTAAATAAATACAAGGCTTTACCCGCGACTTTATACTAGTAGAACTCGTTATTGCATTGAGAGATGTAATTTCTATTTGCTATTAAATTATTTTAGGCGTATGTTTAATCTTTCGTCTCCCGGGGAAAAATAAACAATAGCATTCTTTTGTAATAAGCCGGGGATCCCAGGAACCGGTATACGACGGGACATCACTATTCATTACAAACTTTAACCCCCTTAAGAGGATTGTATAGCAGATTTTTTCCATAAAAAAGTCGGGAACGTTTTCCACACTAATTTGCATGATTTGAACCGATTTGCATGATTTTTGGAAATGTTGTACATATCATTAAATAAATACTAGGTTCGTAGGTTTCTATATTTCGGTTAAGAATAAGAATAAGAAAGAATTTATTGCCATTACACAAACAACATAATACAATTTCTGACACTGTTAAAAACCAGAACATAATTAAATAGTAACCATAATAAGTAACATAAAAAAAAAAAATGGCGTACAAGAAAATATAGACCCTAAAAGATTAGTTTATTCACTTGAAAACTAACATCTAGTTTTTTGCTTTTATTTCATAAACGAGTTACTAAAAAAGTAAAAATCAAAATCAAATCAAATCGTTTATTGCACTCATATTAGTATGCAGTTCTTCAGTTATTGATTACAGTTCAACATGAACCCTGTAAGGGCACAGCAATGAAATAACTTATATATTATAATTTAGATAATACTGTAACTTCTATTTTTATATTTCTTACGCAAAGTTAAGTAATATTTGAAATGTATAATTGATAAAAAATATAAAATTAAAACATTATTAGAAGATAAAATCTACATAATTTGCTAATTAAATTAGATTACATTTTAAAATGTCACAATAATTATTTAATAATAATTCATAGTTTATATTTGTCACAATTATAATAAAGTCCACTCTTCGTTCTCATCATTAAAAAATTCATCTAATGTATAGCAT
This sequence comes from Epiblema foenella, assembly GCA_963556455.1. Taxonomy (NCBI): domain Eukaryota; kingdom Metazoa; phylum Arthropoda; class Insecta; order Lepidoptera; family Tortricidae; genus Epiblema; species Epiblema foenella. The sequence goes on from OY747118.1 coordinate 2,861,652, forward strand.
GTAAGCTTATTAGCTTTCTTTGTTAGGTATAATTTTATTGTATTCTTATTATTACATTATTTGTAATTGTCAATGTCTTTAATATTATTGGGTATTTTACGTATAATAATAATAATAATAATCATCATTTATTTGCATAATCAAATACATTACATTTACACAGATGATATTTGCAAAGTAAGAGGTATTGATACCCTGGTAAAGCCACAGTCAGGTTAAAAGAAACCGTGTGACGCCGATTATATGTACCTATTGCGTACGTACTTCTTCAAATGTAGGTAAATAATACATAGAAGTTTACATAAAATGTTGATAAAGTGGGAACAATAAAATTCAGATGGCTGTTTTCATTCATAAATTCAGGCGTCGGAATGTTTCATTGTTTATTATATAACAACTTACAAAATACAAGCAATCATAACTTAGATTATATTTTATTCAGTACACTTTTGTCTGCGTCGGCTTTATGTATTCATTATTCATGAAATATATAATATCATCTCTACTTTTAATTGTGTTATTCTTTATGGTAAGATTATTTCTTAAAGATCGGTAAATAAAACATGCATGGCATTATAAAAACATAACTAATCGAACTATAAACTAAGTAATGAAATATTTAAAAATAAAAAACTGACCCCAGGTATAATGTCATTAATATTGACGCTTGAAATGTTCTATGCTAGGATCGCATAGGATCCGTTTAAGTGCGAGGCGAGACCAGATTTTCCCCTAGGCCTTCGGAGGCAGCTGCCCAGTCAGCCTTATGGTCCCCAGTGGCGGAAATTTTCCAAAATGGTTTCAATTCCAAGTACCTAAGGGCCCTGGGTCTCTAAGTTAGGGCCTGGGCGAGACTCCTTTGCATCGCGCAGTCGGGTAAAAAGGAAAACTATAAGAGCTAAAGACATTACTAATTAGCGAGTAAATAACTAGCGGAACTAAAGAAAAGTACTTGAAAAAGCTCTAGTACAATTTCAAATGATTGTAAGTAATCTTATAATAATGTTGTTACGTCAAAAACATAGGTAGTTTAAGTTTGCGAACTTTTTAAAGTTCACAATGGAGTACAGAACCCTACCTTGTTTCGATATGACGAAGGGTCGTTGTGATACTTTTCCTAATTTAATTAAGGAAAACAGTTCTTAACTTGAAAACGATCGATTTGGAGTCATGTTTGAAACGACATGTCTGAATGAAAAATCGAAAAATAGTTAAATAAATAAATAAATAAATATTAGAGGACAATCTTACACAAATCGAACTAGTCCCACAGTAAGCTCAAGAAGGCTTGTGTTATGGGTACTAGACGACGTCTCATTCAGCTAAAGGCTACCCCATCGAGTGACGTAGGTATGGTTGTTTAGAGCTTATTGTGTAGATAAATACCATATTTTTTGTTTTAAGAAATATTGTAAAACAAAGGAAGTAGACGCCACCAATGTCAGCTTTTTTATTTTATTTTTTACTTCCCATTAACAAATGAACTTGGGCGGTAATGTTTATTATTATGTATATTTTACCAACAAATACTAATATGTTGATAAATCAGATTTTGACGACCGCTTTAGCCTAGTTGGTAGTGCCCCTGCTTACAAAGCTGGAGGTCCCGGGTTCGAATCCCGGTCAGGGCATTTATTTGAGTGATGAGCACGAATATTTGTCCCTGAGTCTTGGATGTTTTCTATGTATTTAAGTATATATTTATCTATACAAGTATGTATATCGTCGCCTAGTACCTATAGTACAAGCTTTGCTTAGTTTGGGACTAGATCGATTTGTGTAAGATTGTCTACTATATTTTATTTATTTTTTTTATTTTTCGTATTACGCACTTGGCAGGTTTTGTTAACTGATATCAAAGAATTCTTAAGGCATAAAAACCTGAGACCTATCGTGCCGTCCCTTTCACTCATATAGCATATGTATAACACGAGTTACGGTTTCAGAGGAATTTCCTCCCACGGACGCTCCGGTTGTGGAATGAGCTCCCTGCCGAGGTTTTCCCGAGGGACTACAGTATGGGGTTCTTCAAGAAAGTAGTGTATAAATTTTTAACGGGTCGGCAACGCGCATGTGACACCCCAGGAGTTGCGAGCGTCCATAGGCTACGGTGACCGCTTACCATCAGGCGGGCCGTATGCTTGTTTGCCACCGACGTGGTATAAAAAAGGCCCTTTGTATAACAGCACAGCTGTCACATTAAGCCATAATTGTGATCTTGATTGTATCGCTACATCTGAACCCCCTTATTCATAAATGTCTATCAAACTTATATTAGTTAACTAGCCGCTAAAGTTCGTTTGTCCTTATCTGTCACTTTGACACATGTGCTTGTGAGACAGTGACAACAGACATTTTAGTTAGCGGAGGTAACAATAATAAATTAATTTTAATTTTGACGCGCAGAGACCATGTACATCTCTGGGATATTATATTAATTTCATTATACTCCTTGTTTAATCTTGAGACCTTATACATCTCTAACTTTACTGATGTTGTAATATTTGTAATAGATAACTTTGCAAGTTTATCTTCACTGTATGACATTTATTTTGTTATAATTGTAAACTCGAAATTATTATTCCTTCTTGAACTGCAAATTAATATTTTGACATGAAAAATGTATTACTTATTATAATCAGACTTTCTTAAATTGTAAATTAATATTTTGACATGTAAAAGTGCCCTTTTGGCCTATTTGCAGAATAAATGTTTGAATTTGATTTTGTTTGTTAAGTTTTATGACTTTATAAACATACAATGTGTTATAATAGTCATAATGCAGTGTTATAAACGGTTTAACAATGTCACGTACAGAATGCGGACGTGTGACATGCGCGTAGATTTTGGCACGGTGCGTTGCCACCTAATGAAGCCAGGAGCTACGAATATCAATTAATGAATCAAAGGTATGCTCAGAACTGGTGGAAATGGTAGACTCAGAACAGTCCCGCGTCGCATGGCACTTTCGGAAAAAAACCCACGCGTTATAGGACCAACGTATTACGAACATCTACCCACCAAATTAAAAAATGAAACATCTGACGAAACATTTAAACGCCAACTTAGAATCTTTTTAATGGAAAATTCTTTTTATTCTGTAAATGACTTCATGGAAATGAAATTTGTTTGACATTGAATTTTTAAATTATAGTTTTGTTTGATTTTAATTTTAATGTATTGTGACTGATGATTATTTAAGTTTTCGACATTATATTATTGACGCGGATTTTTATTGTTATGAATGATGTAATTTTAGTAGTATGATCATTATTTAAATAATTTTGATAATTGTTGTATAATTTAATGTTATTATTATTATTATCATTTTTGACATTTCATAATTTTTTTGACGATCATAATATAAAGTCGTATAAATTGACTTAGAATAATTTATATTGTATTGTTATATTATGAAATAAATAAATCTAAATCTAAATCTAATCTAAAGAATTATAATTGAAGGAGTTTGTGGCTTCTAAACACCACTCTATTCTCCCAGACACTGTTTTTATATCGTGGCCACACTGACTCCCGGTCTCATAAACCGGGTCACCGATTGATAGATCCAGCTGCTACCATTCCGTACATTCTGAACGGAATGACAGTTGTATATTGACAATTGCCGGCTGCATCTCCGCAACTCCTGCTGTTAACTACTGTTGATCGTACCTAGTGTACCAATTATAAAATCAAAATCAAAATCAAACATTTATTCTGCAAATAGGCCACAAGGGCACTTTTACATGTCAAAATATTAATTTACAATTTAAGAAAGTCTCACTATAATAAGTTATACATTTTTCATATCAAAATATTAATTTACAGTTCAAGAAGGAATAATAATTTCGAGTTTACAATTATAACAAAATTAAGGTCATACTGTGAAGATAAACTTGCAAAGTTATCTATTACAAATATTACAACAACAGTAAAGTTAGATTGCCGCTATTATAAAAAAAACTAGCGACCCGCCCCGGCTTCGCACGGGTGCAATGCTGATGCATGTATTATACATATAAACCTTCCCCTTGAGTCACTCTATCTATTAAAAACCGCATCAAAATCCGTTGCCTAGTTTTAAAGACTTAAGCATACATAGGGATATAGGGACATAGGGACATAGGGACAGAGAAAGCGACTTTGTTTTCTACTATGTAGTGATACGACAAACGTGATTTTTTTGCCGTTTAGGTACGAAACTCTTCGTGCGCGAGTCCGACTCGCACTTAATTGGTTTTTTAAAATATTCTTTTGATTGTTTTCATTTCGGGGTTATCGTAAATTTGCAGTAGCGGTACGAACTGAGAATATTTTTTTTAATTGCCCTTTTTTATACTGTGGATAACTATAATATTTTCATTATTAAAAATATTAACCCTAGCTTGTAAATCTCCTCCATTTATATGTATCTATTCTAAGCTCGAAGATTGACGCTCATATTATTAGAAGTTCGCGGGATCTGATCTAATAATATATCGTCACATCCAATCATATAATATGGATGTTACCAGTTCATTTGCATATATATTATTAGGTATGACTTGATTGAAATTAGACTTTAAAATCACAGTGATAGGATCCTCTACACTCGCCTTCTTGAAATACAAGAGCTATATATATGTGATGAAAAATGTAGGTAAATACGCGTTTTGTTTTATAAAATTACCTGAAGATTACGTCCTGCCTAATTGGTAGACTTTAAATTTTGTTAAGTGGGTGCCTTATACCACGACCTACTTATACCACGTTGCATACATTATTTTTTCTACGACTAGGGATTAAATAATAAAACACAAAATTAAACAGCAATACAGCATAAGAAAGAGCGGTAAGTTGGATAGTGACAAATAACAGTCCACAGAACGTACCTAATCATAGACACGGTATTTTTTTTCAACTGTCATTTACTGACTTGCATTTTTCCTTATATTGGCAGTAATTATTTTAGTTTTTTTATTGTTTCAAACCATGTGAATTGAGTTGTTTGTTAAGTTGGCAGTTTTGATTTTCGTTGAATTTAGAGTTGTTTTTTTTTATTTGTTTGGTTCACAGGGCACCACTGTTAGCAGTTGCATTATATCACATAATAACCCTATGGTCTTTATGAAGAATAGACTAGATAAACTTTTTTAAAATTGCATAAGACATGCTTTTTTATTCGTCTACGGGACCATACCGCATACTACCCAGGGCTCGGAACCGGTTTTTACTATTTTGGAAATATTTCCTAAATTACTTCTCATACGTCCATTTTTATTTTAAGATTTGCTTTTGTTAGCTTTCATATATGGAATAAATAATTTAAAGTACGAAAGAATATAGTAAAACGTAATTAACCGAAATTTTTAACCGGTTAATTGTATGAAGACGAAACAGATTTCCGAGCCCTGAACTACCTATAATAGTACCGGAGTAGAAAACATACATTTTATAATACTGGCTGGGCCAAGAACGCTCCTTCTGAATTAATTATGTATACTATGTAATTTGCTAAATGGATTACCGCCTTTAAACTACATGTCGGTGTATAAACGTATAGATAATCCATTATCTCAAGTTTCTCAGAGCATCTCAAAGGTACCATTGTATTGGATAATGAGGCGTTACAGGTGTCGTGTATTGAAGCAATTAACGGGGGGCAGGGGAAATTGAACCTTATGTATGAGGTCTTGGGTCTTGATAATTGTCGCACGTCACATTTCATCAGTGTTGCCAACTTAGCATATTTTCGACTTATTTGGCAGAAAATTTTTCATTTAGCATTTAGCATATTTATTTCAGGTCATGAATCTGTTAAAAAATATATCGTATTTGAATCTTTCGCTTGTTCGTGACTCAAAATAAGCACTCGCAGCAAAAAACAACTTTGCTCTCTTGTTGCATAAATAACTAGTTCAACACTGATATAATTAATAAATGGCTCTACTTTAAGCTAAAATTACTTTAAGTTAAAATAAATGCGACTTATCTTTCTTTAATTTACTCACCATTTTTTTATCGAAACGAAAACGAGGGAAATTCGTGTCAAGCCCCTCTCTGTCGGTGCGACAGAGAGGGAGTAACGCGAACTTGGTTCGTTTTCGTTTCGCGGTAGCAGCTCAGGGACGCTACCGCGACAGCAAACGAAATGTTCTCCCTCTGTCGCACTTGCATGTTCGGACGTAAGTGCGACAGGGAGGGAAAACTTCGTTTGCTGTTCGCGGTAGCAATCCTGTTACTACTACGAAGATTAGACAGCTAATTTGATAATTAAAGACGCAATATTGATAACTAGTACGATTTTTATTTAGCATATTTTTTAGCATATTTTCAAAAAATTTAGCAGATTTTAGCAGATTTTCGTATATAGTTTTAACATTATTTGAAATTTCGAGTTGGCAACACTGCATTTCATTGACAATGCCGATTATCGTGAATTCACGCGTGACTATTTTCCAAACCGTAAGCGACGACGTAGATATTCTCCATAATAATCCATACCTAATTTTGGGGGGGCGCTTAGTACCGCCTCGGGTGCCAATCTACCCTATGCCGCCCCTGCATTAAAATAGATAGATAGATAAATAAACCGACATAGCCTTCAAAATTGCGAGACTTAAGTGGCAGTGGGCAGGGCACATTGCTCGCAGGACTGACGGTCGATGGGGCCAGAAACTGCTTGAGTGGCGTCCACGCACCGGAAGACGAGCTGTCGGTAGGCCTCCGACAAGGTGGAATGATGACCTGGTGAAGGTCGCGGGAATCCGGTGGAAACGAACGGCACAGGACCGGTCTAAATGGCGAGCCTTGAGGGAGGCCTATGTTCAGCAGTGGACGTCTTTCGGCTGAAATGATGATGATGATGATGAGATAAATAAAAACTTTATTGACGGATATGACTTGACAATTTAGAAAAAACTACTCTTACAATAATCACACTTATAAAATAAAAACAGTGCTAATGGACACAAAAGCTATACTAATGCCTATACTATTGTCATGACATAGCCGCGAAAGGGTGCCGACTTAGCATGTGCTGTGATATTGCTGTCACAGCGCTGGTATTCTGCCGGAACCAGACAGAGTGTGCGCGGGGTTTTCCAGCTTGAACGTTACGTTTTCGCGTTATATGATGATTATACATAATACTTTCTAAACAAATTATAAATTTTACATACACAAAGGCTTACAACTAACTTAGCATTAATTTAATAGCTAAAGACTGTCCTGGAAAGTTTCAGATATTTGACTGTTTCTGAAGATGGAGCAAATACTTTTTCAGCTTGGATTTAAACGAAAGCTTCGAACGTAAATCAATTCATTATATTATATCTACTTAAAGTAATACATAAATACATCACCGGACTTAACTAAAGTTAAAAACCGGCCAAGTGCGTGTCGGGCCACAGTGTAGGGTTCCGTAGTTGCCCGTCCATCACGTCACCGGTCGTATGCGGAATTACGAACCCGTAGAAGGATTTTTAATGATCTTAGTACCTACTGATGATGTACTTTTTTGAGATGTTGTGTTGTATACATATTTTTGCCCTTTATGGTTATGTCTACTTAGCTGTGATAGTTTTCCTTTTAAATTTGTCGTATATACTACTACTACGATTTTGTTCACATGTCTAGTAGCCACCGTTTAGCTGACAGGGGGGGGGGGGGGCTGATTCAAAACTTAATATCACGCTAACCGATTCTTGAATCAAAAAATGCTTGTAGAAACCTTATAATATTTTTGAAAGAGCTATCCAATGATACCCCACACGATGGGGTTTGGAAGAAAAAAACATGCACCACCACTTCACATGTAGGGGAGGTACCATAAAAAATATTTATGATTTTATTCTACCGTTTTGTCGGCGTCATTGATGTGTATACTCATGCCAAATTACAGCTTTCTAGTACTAACGGTTACTGAGAAAAGCGGGGGACGGACGGACGGACATGGCGAAACTATAAGGGTTCCTTGTTTAGGTACTTTCAATTCTCTTTTGTTGTTTATCACTTACATTTACTTAAGTAGGTTAAGTAGTATCATTGTAATAAGCATATTTTGGAGAAAATGACTGACTGTCGAGTTTCTTTCGGCGTTTCTTCTCGGCAGTGGTCTCATGAGAAACGCTAGTAGTTTTTGACTTGTAAAAGTGCCTTTGCGGCCTACTTGCAGAATAAAGTTCATTTATTTCATTATTTCATTTACTACGGAACCCTAAAAAGTAGGTACGTACATTATAGTCAAGTCGTAATATTTTAAAATTATATGTCAAAAATTCATCTATGCTGCAAAAAAAATTCAATCAGCAGTTTGTTAGAGGAAAACCTTGTATGTACATAAGAACTCTATTCTGTGGTTTAATTAAACAATCTAATGACAGACAAGACAATAACACCTACGTGACTCGCGGAGGTAAGTAACTAATTTCTATGCTATTCAATACACATTTCCATATTTCTGTAAGTATTATCAGACAGCCAACGAAATAGGAAACCTTTGCAAGAAATATACGAATTATTCATGTTTTCTGAGGGTTCCGAAGTGCTCACTAAATTAAATATTGTGTACAACTCGAACGTTACGGTTTCCTTAGGGAATATACATATTTATGAGTAGTCATTTAGGACTAGGTAAGAGCGGGAACTTGGGTATTATGTCCAACAGATTTCTGTCGCCATACAGCGTGGCAACGCAGCCAACATTCTCGGCACATTTGGAGTAGGTCGGAGCCGGACGTAATATAGTATTTTTCACCTCACTAGCTCGGAAAACCCTTTTTTATTCTTTAAAAACAGATAGCAAAACTGCATTCTATCCACAAGAGTGCAAAGAATATTTGAAATCCGAACGCGCTATTTGTAACTTTTTTAAACATAATAACATGTAAAGGCCAGTCCAGACAGTCCAGCAACAATAATCTTATATTGTGCTGTTGTGTTAAAAAACTAGTATCTACGCCAAATCTCGGGATTAGGTAGTGGACACCTATATTTAGGACGCAACTGTCAACGTTAGGACGAGGAGGAAAAAAAAATCCTCGCTCTAGTGAGGTGAAAAGATTTGTGTTATACACGGCTGCAAAGTTATTTTACGTCTCGTTTTTTGCAACACTCGCTACGCTCAGGATTCTAGTTTTGAACCACTCGCTTCGCTCAGGATTCTATTTTCGAACCACTCGCTTCGCTCGCGGTTCAATCATAGAATCCATTCGCTAGCTCGTGGTTCAATCCTAAAATCCATTTGCTAGCTCGTGTTTCAATTCCACACTCGCGGTTAAAATACAACTTTGCACCCTTGTATAACAAATAACTATTGTTACTTTTTTTTTTACTTTACATTTGCACTGTATTGTATAATAAATACCTTGTTTTACTTGAATTTAGCAGCTGTCAACTGTCAATGCTGTCAGTGTCAAACTAAAACCAAATCTAACCTAACAGTTTAGTATAGAGGAAATTATTATATACTGATAAAGTTATCAGTCAAGCTTTATAATTGCCTTGCCATCTATACGGCGAATGCTAAAAAATGGCCAGCAAATGAGCGGACTATTCCACTCACACACCCATACACACACACATACGTATGCATACACACGCACACACGGATGCACGCACACATGCACATACGTTTTCATTTCTGGGTTTATTTTGAAACCTACAATGAGACTGAGTAGCAAACCAGGAGGAAAACCTTTTTTTAATATAAATGAAATAACATTTTCGTTGCATTTTCTTCCACACTTTACTAGTCACACTCACATTGCAGGTTTCTTAGTAATCACCACATTAGTAACAAATCGGGGAAGTAAAATACGCATTGGTAAAAGTAGTTTATGCAACTGATACATAATGAGAGGTCTTAAAACACGAGTGTTTTAAGGCCTAATTATGTACAGTTGCATACATTACTTTATCTACATCCGTTATTAAATCCTCTTTCATGTGTTCAGGAATCATTGCGTTGCAAGTGTAGTGTGGTCGAGCGTGAGCCCGTTGAAGTCTTTTGAGCACGAGCCTGTATCGTTATGGGCGGAGATGGGCATAACGATACCGTTGTCGATGTTATTATGGCCATCTCCGCCGTGGACCGGCGCGATATTGTAAAGACACTTTTTGACTTTTTTTTCTTACGTACACTTTTTGAGCACATTAAAGAATTTACTGTATGGGTGTAGATAAAAGTATTTATTTAACTATTTGACAATGACTAAACAAGTAACAAACAATTTACAAATGTTCACAAACACACTATTCACAGTGAAACTCAAGCTATGATTTTATTTCAATTTTTACACGGAAAATTCTGTCTTCAGACGTAACATGGCTGCTTGAAGTGATTGACATTTTGTTTTTATCTATAAATATAAAAGAAGAAGTCCTGATCTACCATCAACGCACAGCCGAAACTACTGGAACTAGAAACTTCAAATTTGGTCCAGAGCTTACTTTTATGACGTATGCAAGGGATAAGACGGGATTTTTGGATATTCCACCCCTAAGGGGATCAAATAGGGGTGCAAAGTTTGTATGGGAGAATTTTTTTTTTTTGAGCTGAAGATTTAAAAATTCGTAAAAAGGTTACGAACATAAATCCAAAGAAAGTGTTTTCAGCATTTTGCAAAATTCTAACCCTAAGAGGGTAAAACAGGGGTGCAAAGTTTGTATGGGGAGCAACTCTTTTTTGAAGTGAGAGATTTAAAACTTCGTATATAGACTTTCTGTTTAAATAAAACAAAACATATTTCAGCGTTTTTTGAAATTGGTCCTCTAAAGGGGTGAAAAGGGGGTTCCAAGTTTGTACGGGGAGCAATTCTTTTTTGAAGTTAGAGATTTGAAACTTCGTAAATAGACTCTATGTTTAAATACAACAAAACGTATTTCAGCGTTTATCAAAATTGCTCCCATAAAGGGGTGAAAAGAGGGTTCCAAGTTTGTAAAGGAGCAAATCTTTTTTGAAGTGAGGGATTTAAAACTTCGTATAGAGACTTTCTGTTTAAATACAACAAAGCATATTTCAGCGTTTTTTGAAATTGCTCCTCTAAAGGGGTGAAAAGGGGGTTCCAAGTTTGTACGAGGAGCAACTCTTCTTTGAAGTGAGAGATTTAAAACTTCGTATATAGACTCTATGATTAAATAAAACAAAGCCTGTTTCAGCGTCTTTCAAAATTGCTCCCATAAAGGGGTGAAAAGAGGGTTCCAAGTTTGTAAAGGAGTAAATCTTATTCGAAGTAAGAAATGTAAAACTTCGTATATAGACTCTCTGTTTAAATACAACAAAACATATTTCAGCGTTTTTGAAATTATTCCTCTAAAGGGGTGAAAAGGGGGTTCCAAGTTTGTACGGGGAGCAATTCTTTTTTGAAGTCAGAAATTTGAAACTTCGTAAACTGACTTTCTGTTTAAATACAACAAAACATATTTCAGCGTTTTTTGAAATTGCTCCTCTAAAGGGGTGAACAGGGGGTTCCATGTTTGTAAAGGAGCAAATCTTTTTTGAAGTGAGGGATTTAAAACTTCGTATATAGACTTTCTGTTTAAATACAACAAAACATATGTCAGCGTTTTTTGAAATTGCTCCTCTAAAGGGGTGAACAGGGGGTTCCAAGTTTGTACGGGGAGCAACTCTTTTTTGAAGTGAGAGATTTAAAACTTCGTATATAGACTCTATGATTAAATAAAACAAAGCTTATTTCAGCGTTTTTCCAACTTGCTCCCCTAAAGGGGTGAAAAGAGGGTTCCAAGTTTGTAAAGGATCAAATCTTATTCGAAGTAAGAAATGTAAAACTTCGTATATAGACTCTCTGTTTAAATACAACAAAACATATTTCAGCCTTCTTTGAAATTACTCGTCTAAAGGTGTGAAAAGGGGGTTCCAAGTTTGTACGGGGAGCAATTCTTTTTTGAAGTTAGAAATTTGAAACTTCGTAAATAGACATTCTGTTTAAATACAACAAAACATATTTCAGCGTTTTTTGAAATTGCTCCTCTAAAGGGGTGAACAGGGGGTTCCATGTTTGTATGGGGAGCAACTCTTTTTTGAAGTGAGAGATTTAAAACTTCGTATATAGACTCCATGATTAAATAAAACAAAGCTTATTTCAGCGTTTTTCCAACTTGCTCCCCTAAAGGGGTGAAAAGAGGGTTCCAAGTTTGTAAAGGATCAAATCATATTCGAAGTAAGAAATGTAAAACTTCGTATATAGACTCTCTGTTTAAATACAACAAAACATATTTCAGCGTTTTTTGAAATTACTCCTCTAAAGGTGTGAAAAGGGGGTTCCAAGTTTGTACGGGTAGCAATTCTTTTTTAAGTTAGAAATTTGAAACTTCGTAAATAGACATTCTGTTTACAACAAAACATATTTCAGCGTTTTTTGAAATTGCTCCTCTAAAGGGGTGAACAGGGGGTTCCATGTTTGTACGGGGAGCAACTCTTTTTTGAAGTGAGAGATTTAAAACTTCGTATATAGACTCCATGATTAAATAAAACAAAGCTTATTTCAGCGTTTTTCCAACTTGCTCCCCTAAAGGGGTGAAAAGAGGGTTCCAAGTTTGTAAAGGATCAAATCATATTCGAAGTAAGAAATGTAAAACTTCGTATATAGACTCTCTGTTTAAATACAACAAAACATATTTCAGCGTTTTTTGAAATTACTCCTCTAAAGGTGTGAAAAGGGGGTTCCAAGTTTGTGCGGGTAGCAATTCTTTTTTAAGTTAGAAATTTGAAACTTCGTAAATAGACATTCTGTTTACAACAAAACATATTTCAGCGTTTTTTGAAATTGCTCCTCTAAAGGGGTGAACAGGGGGTTCCATGTTTGTACGGGGAGCAACTCTTTTGAAGTGAGAGATTTAAAACTTCGTAAATAGACTCTCTTTTCAAATACAACAAACAGTGCATCAGCGTGTTTTGAAATTGCTCCTCTAAAAGGGTGAAAAAGCGGTTCCAAATTTGTACGGGGAGCAATTCTTTTTTGAAGTTAAAGATTTGAAACTTCGTAAATAGACTCTATGTTTATTAAATACAACAACACGTATTACAGCATTTTTCAAAATTGCTCCCATAAAGGGGTGAAAAGAGGGTTCCAAGTTTGTAAAGGAGCAAATCTTTTTTGAAGTAAGAGATTTAAAGCTTCGTATATAGACTTTCTGTTTAAATAGAACAAAACATATTTCAGCGTTTTTTGAAATTGCTCCTCTAAAGGGGTGAAAAGGGGGTTCCAAGTTTGTACGGGGAGCAACTAAATTTGAAGTGAGATACTTAAAACTTCGTATATAGACTCTATGTTTAAATAAAATAAAGCTTATTTCAGCGTTTTTCAAAATTGCTCCCATAAAGGGGTGAAAAGAGGGTTCCAAGTTTGTAAAGGAGCAAATCTTATTCGAAGTGAGAAATGTAAAACTTCGTAAATAGACTCTCTGTTTAAATATAACAAAAAATATTTCAGCGTTTTTTGAAATTGATCCTCTAAAGGGGTGAAAAGGGGTTTCCAAGTTTTTACGGGGAGCAATTCTTTTTTGAAGTAAGAAGTGTAAAACTTCGTATATAGACTCTCTGTTTAAATACAACAAAACATATTTCAGCGTTTTCCAAAATTGCTCCCATAAAGGGGTGAAAAGAGGGTTCCAAGTTTGTACGGGGAGTAACTCTTTTTTGAAGTGAGAGATTTAAAACTTCGTATATAGACTCTCTGTTTAAATACAACAAAAATTACATCAGCGTTTTTTGAAATTGCTCCCCTAAAGGGGTGAAAAGGGGTTTACAAGTTTGTACGCGGAGCAAATCTTTTTTGAAGTGCGGGATTTAAAACTTCGTATATAGACTCTCTGTTTAAATACAACAAAACGTTTTCCAGCGTTTTTCTAAATTGTTCCCCTAATTGGGTAAAAAGGGGTTCCAAGTTTGTGCGGGGAGCAAATCTTTACTTTTCATAAAAATCGAGATAGGTGTAATCTTCTAGGTTCCTCGGGGTGATGAATACGATAATGACATCCATTTTCAAATCCCAGACGGGGACATTTATTTTTCTTAAAAATCGATATGGATGTCATCGTCGAAGTTCTTCGGGGTACCGATTACGAAAAAGATATGCATTTTTAAATCCAAGATGGCGGATATTTATTTTTCTTAAAAATCGATATGGGTGTCATCGTCGAGGTTCCTCGGGGTGCCGATTACGAAAATGATATGCATTTTCAATTGCAAGATGGCGGAAATTTATTTTTCTTAAAAATCGATATTCTTCATCTCTTTGCGGTTCCTCGGGGTGCCGATTCCGAAAATTACATCCATTTTCAAATCCAAGATGGCGGAAATTAAGTTTTTCATTCGAGTAATTATCACAAAAGATTAATAGCATCAGACAACTGACAGAAACAAATAAACCTCATTTATATCTTTGTTACCATCTAAAATCTACGCGGACGAAGTCGCGGGCGGCTGCTAGTTGGTGATAAAGCAAAAAGGATATTTGATTCATCATTAAAAACGCAAAACAAGGACATAATAATTAGGTCTAGCGCCCCTCCCAGGCCGGTTCTATAACTTCTCGGTATTTTAGCCAATCAGAACGAGGCACAGAAAAGGCAGTTTAGTTTCTCACCACGTCAGCTCCAGGCGCCATATTCACTCTTGATGATTCAAGTCTTGAACGCTTTTTTTGTTCCAGTATGCATGCCCATCCTCGCCTACGGAACAGCCATGGGTTGGATCTCCCCGCACCGCGCACTCCTCACCGGCCCAGACTCCCCCGCCGGGGAAGGAGTCACAGAGCACCACGTCTCGTGGATGGCCAGCGTTATGTTCATCACGGCACCTGTAGCTGTGTTCGTGTTTGGCGTGGCGGTGGACATGTTTGGGCGCAAGAATGCGCTGCTCTGCGCATCGGTGCCCATTGCTGTAAGTATTGGTGATCACGTGTCGTGTATGGTCAGCGTTGTGTTCATCACCGCGCCTATAGCTGTGTTCGTGTTTGGCGTGGCGGTGGACATGTTTGGGCGGAAGAATGCGCTGCTCTGCGCATCTGTGCCCATTGCTGTAAGTATTGATGATCACGTCTCGTGGATGGCCAGCGTTATGTTCATCGCCGCGCCTGTAGCTGTGTTCGTGTTTGGCGTGGCGGTGGACATGTTTGGGCGGAAGAATGCGCTGCTCTACGCATCCCATTGCTGTAAGTATTGATGATCACGTGTCGTGTATGGTCAGCGCTATGTTCATCATCGCGCCTATAGCTGTGTTCGTGTTTGGCGTGGCGGTGGACAAGTTTGGGCGGAAGAATGCGCTGCTCTACGCATCCCATTGCTGTAAGTATTGATGATCACGTGTCGTGTATGGTCAGCGCTATGTTCATCACCGCGCCTATAGCTGTGTTCGTGTTTGGCATGGCGGTGGACATGTTTGGGCGGAAGAATGCGCTGCTCTGCGGATCCGTGTCCATTGCTGTAAGTATTGACGAGCACGTATCGTCGATGGTCAGCGTTATGTTCATCACCGCGCCTATAGCTATGTTCGTGTTTGGCGTGGCGGTGGGCAAGTTTGGGCGGAATAATGCGCTGCTCTGCCCATCCGTGCCCATTGCTGTAAGTATTGACGACCACGTGTCGTGGATGGCTAGCATTATGTAGACTGTAGCTCTGTGCCTTTACCATGAGTTTACATGACCGTACTCGCTAGCGACTACGTAAAAAATTGTATGGGCAAAAGTACAGCGCCACTGACGGTTACGCAATAGAACTAAGAATCGGCATACTAAATCCTTTACGCAGTCGCTAGCGAGTAAGGTCATGCAAACTCATGGTAAAGGCACTGTTCGTCTTTGGCGTGGTGGTGGACAATTACGTATTTAAATTATAAATTTATCAATCAGTCAATTTATTTGCTGAGAATACTGTCTAGCTTAAATTATATGTTTTTTTGTCTATGATTCAGCCTTATAAGGATGATACCCTAAAACATGAAGACGAAATGAGACAAATTACTTTATTTGTGGTGGAATATTAATATTTTAAGACGTAATAATTCATTAATACTTTTCTTAATATTTTATTTCATACACTTTTTTGACTTGTGCCTTTTTTGTTTGCATTCTTCGGATGCCGCTGTCAAAGTGTAATTTAAACGAAAGGTTAACGTTTTATGAGTTCACGCATCAGGACAGATCCGAGACAAGGCATAAGTATGAAGAGTTAAATGTTTTGTGTCGATAATTCGGTGCTCTTCAGTAAGTAGACAGTGTTGTAATATATATATAATGTTTAATCAGCTTCCACATAGGTATATATAGTATAATTTAGATTTAAATCTTTAAAATAATTAAGACGGCGCTTGATCATTGCCGTATGCGATGGTGTCTGGTTGATATGTATATCTGTCATCTTCCCGCGCCCGCGCTGACCCCTCTCTCGTCCTGCTAGCTAAGGGTGGGCTTAGACATCTTCCCCCCCTCGAAGACCGTGGGACTTCGAGTAGTCTGCATGCTCATTAGGTAACGGGCAGAGGTTGGTAATTGCACGTCGAATGATGCCCCTTGACGTGTTGACATCTGCGACGCGTGCGATGCCATCGTGTCCCGGATATAACCGATGGATGCGCCCCATGCGCCACTTGAGTGCCATATTTCTATTGTCGGTGATGTTCGCAGCTGGGCTGGGCGGTGAAGATGGTGTGCGCGCAGCCAGGCGCGCTGATCGCGGCGCGCGCGCTGATCGGCTTCGGTTCTGGCGGCGGCTTCGTCGTGTGCCCTCTCTACGTCAAGGAGATTAGCGAGGACAGCATACGAGGCATGACTGGGACCTTCGTCATATTTTCACAGGTACCACAGAATAATGTACCTACAGGGTTTTCTGTCTAAAGGTTTATCCAGAAATCACGCGCGGATGATAGGGAGAGGGGGTTTACGAAAACCTCACGACTGATCACGTTGGGGGAGGGGGGTACTATTTTTTGGTTTTTACTATACCTACAAAACCGTGAATTTAATTAATTTATTTATTTATTCAGTCAATACATTATAAGTTTACAGTGCATGACACCAAAGCACTTACATGTTAGGCAACAGTCAATAATATCAAGAAATGATCCTAACTTATTCATCAGATAACACCAACCAATTGAATTTAAAATTAAAATTTAATATAAAAAAAAGAAAAAAATTAAAATCTATGTCAAACATACAGTCAAGTTACAAATGTCAAGTATAAATTATAAATATAGTATTGTTAGCAAAAATTAAAATCTATGTCAAACACGTCAAACGTGAAATAATATTTGGTCATGTAGGAATATATGAATCTGCATTTCGGACGTCAAAACGGATTCCTATGATGGGGAGCGTTGTCAAAATAACACCTGGCAGTCTGCTTAAGGAAATCATGCATGGTACAAATTTCCATGTCATGGTTGGCTTTGATATACGGAAATGTCAACGTATCTTCAATACTTTATGTCAAATATTGTAAGCCCTCAGATAAAACCGTTATCACACTCGACCACTCTAACAACCTTCTAGATTACCCATAAAGACATCAATTATAGGTAGACGGAGTTCAAGGTACTGGTTTGTCAATGTTGACAGCGACTGAGTAACATAATTAAATCTTTCATTTCAAACAGTTACTATGGGTTGAGGGACTTTTGGTTATTTGTCGCTAGTCCCTTAAGCACTTTTTTACCCCCATTTTTTCACATGTTATCTGTTTATTGCACAATTTTTGAATGGGATTCCTTTTAGATTACTTCCAAGTATTACCAAGTTTCAAGCCTATAAGTCACAAATTGAATGACTTCCCATACAAAGTTTAATCCTTCTTTTCATCCCCTTTCACGCGATGCTGCGTGGATTAACCCACGCGTCTTAGTTACCCACTAGAGCGCTATTATAAAACTTGCTTTAATATCACTAGGGTTAAATTTGCCAACTTTGAGTCGCTAGAACTCCTACGTTACGATGATACTCGTATTAACTGCTTAGTTAATTTTGACGGCCCTGACAGGCGTCTTCATCGCGTGGTCTGACCTAATTAAAAAATATATAAACCATTGATATTTAATTTCATACCTATCATAAATCACGCACGCATATCATAAGTCATCTAAAATTGGTACTATAATTTTTTGTTGACAAAAAGTGACTTGAAAAATATCCATGATTATAAAACCTGCTCACAAAATTTCGTTGAAGAGAATCTATTGAGAAATGCGTTCTGTAGAGGACAATTTTTGCCCAACGAAACGAAACCATCTTTGCCCATGCTGAAACGGAGACCTTCGCTTCACTTATCTACTATTGTAGTGGAGTCACAGAGTGGAGCAGACCTCGCGAGCTATTTTTACGTTTTGAACCCAAAAAAAATCCATAAACCGATTTGACAAAAGAAACTTACCTTTACCTTACCTTATTATCGAACCTGATTACAAAATTTCAAGGGAATCAATCGGGTTCGACTGTAGACGTACCTATATATGAAGATTTTTTTCCGAAGATAAAACAGACACTTTCTCTTCACTCGGTCAATTGGGTCATTCCATTCTACTTATTAATGACCAGTTTTCTATTACAAAAAATCTATGATATGTATTAAATTAGTGTACAAAAATAGGATTTCGAAATAGTACCTGAACCTAAAAAGGAATTTATAGGTAAAAATACTCAAGTATTAACATATTGCTGTAAAAGGTAACACAGTGGTAAAAACCATTTTTTCATACAAATGGTGAGACATCCAAGGACCACTGAGTTACTCGATTTATGGATATTAGCTGTGGTTCGTTAATTGCCAAAACTATCGGAAGTGATACTCTAATTAAACCTCTTTCTAAATAATAATACAAAAATATGAAGTGAGGGCCAAGTATTCCAAAATCTGTATTAAAAAAAGTGTCTGAAAATTATGTACATGAAAAAGTAGAATGGCCCAATTATGAATTATGATTGAATGTGAAAGTAAAGCATTGGCTCAGTGTCATTTACTCAGACGTTTACCTTATGACGCAAGTATTCGAACAATTATTGATCTAGCAATTCGAAAGCCAGTTGAGGAAAATACGTACTGTAGGAGGTCTCAGGGGAACCCCGCTGCCTCTCGTTAGCCTGAATTAGCATTACGCGGCCTTATTTGTATGCGCATGACCATATGGTTGCACAAAAACGTTAGATCGTGTGTACATTTTCCTGTTACTATTGGAAATTTTTTTAGGGTTCCGTAGTCAAAATAGGAAAAACGGAACCCTTACAGTTTCGTCATGTCCATTTTGTCCATCACAGGCAGTCAAAAACAATAGGTAGGATGATTTAGAACAAAATTTGTAAAATCAAAAGATATGAAATAAATGAACATAGTGGTTAAAAAATACTTTCAAAGAACATAGGTACTTTTTAACAAGATTGGTCTAACGGTTTTTAGGATTCCGTAGCCAAAATGGCGAAAACGGAACTCTTAGTTTCGTCATGTCTGTCTTTCCGTCCATCCGTCCGTCCGTATGTCACAGCCTATTTACTCGGAGACAATAAGCACTACAATTGTGAAATTTGGTAGTAAGACTAGTAAGATGTACTATGAGGCGCTACATAAAATTGATGTGAAATTACAAAAAAATATTAAATTAGGGGTCACATACAAGTAACCGGTGAATGAAAAAAAAATTCAATACACAGTCATCGTTCATATACGACACTATAGTGAGCCGAGCCAGTGTTCGACACTATCGCATCCGAGGGGCCAGGATGATCGCTTATTATCTATGGACAGGCCTTTAAAAATTTATTAAATAACTGTGCAAGAATTGATTTTCGAAATAAAAAAATATTAACTAACAAAAATAAATCTAATTACAACTAAATTAAAATCTAAATATAAAACTAAATTAAATCTAAAAATGCCCCCCGCGGCATGGTGCCGAAGATACTGGCAGCATTTCCTCTTTGAATAGCCAAACTTATTCGTTGGATGAAGTAGCTGCCAGCTCTTCGGTCACCTGTGCCATCAATAAGCCTCTTCGATAGTCCCTTGAAGAGGCTTAGAGCGCCAGGACCCCACGGACCGAGTGTCTCTGTCGCCGAAAGGCGTGAACAAGTATTCGGCGATTTCAGCATGTTCGGCCGCCTCTGCTTTAAAAATTATATAGAGGTTTCTAGAAAACTTTTCCATTTTAGTTAACCGTTAGTCAGATATTAGCTGTCAAATTCATAAAGTGTCCCCCTCCTATCTAATTTACAAACTATGATGTTTAAAATTCTGAAAAAAATTGAGGTGGTGTGCTGGGTGTTAATATATACTTTCAAAAATTTTTGGTTTGAACGAGATAGGTTTTACGGTTTTTGAATTTTCGCTGAAAAACTGTCTTGCCCAAACAAAAGGTCGAAAGTGCCGCGAGTTCCCTATGAAGATTCGACCTTTTTAGATTCTATGTATTGGATAGTGGTTTTAAATGTGGAGTGGTGTTGGTACGGAACCCTACATTGCGCGTGATCTGACACGCACTTGGCCAGTTTTTAGGGCTCCGTAGCCAAAATGACCGTTTTCGCCATGCGTCCGTCCGTCCGTCCGGAGTTTAGACGGTTGACGGAGCTGCTGTCGCCGGATACGGCGAGGACTATATATACCTATGTGCTATCATCAACTACAATGCATTTTTAAAGCTATAACCTACCATATCAATTAATATCAAGTATCAAATAATATCAAATATAAGAAAGGAGTGTATAAATTTTTAAAGGGTCGGCAACGCGCATGTGATACCCCAGGAATTGCAAGCGTCCATAGGCTACGGTGACAGTTTACCGTCAGGCGGGCCGTAGGCTTGTTTGCCACCGACGTGGTATAAAAAAAATCAATCTATCAACTTCTTCAACAGACTATGGGCAACCTGCTGGTATTCATTCTTGGCGACCTGCTGCCGTTTCAAACTGTGCTGGGGATCCTTCTAGCCATCCCTCTCCTGCACTTCTGCATCTGTCTACGGCTGCCAGAGACGCCGTCCTACCTCATCAAGTGCGGAAAGAAAGAGGTAAGCCTGAATGAAACGTTTCGTTTTCTAAAATCTAACAAAACCGATGTTTGGTATTTATGAAACTCAATCATGCTATCTCGCTCTACCGCGTACTCTAGATGTTGCCTTTTGTGCAGGCGCGGATACAGGGGGGGCAACAGGGGCAAGGACAATATAAACAGATTGTCAGAACATAGTATATATATATAATTTATGAAAAGTCAGTTTTATTTTCGGAAAATTCTAAAGTGCCCCCCCTGAACAAAATCCTGGATACGCGCCTGCCTTTGTGTGACATTCAGTAACAACGCCAGACACGTATATGCGAGCGAAAGAACTGTTACTATCCGGCGTGTCAGACGCGTTCGGGTGCATTTGCACCTCGGAGGTGTGTGAGAGCCGTCTTTAACTTTCATTTAGTATCGAAAATTGCTATGTACCGCCATGAGATTCATCCCAGTAAACAAAGTAGTAAAAGGATTTTTTTTGAGAAACAGCAAGTAATCACTTGCTTGCTTGCTTGTTGCTTCGGCAGGTAATCACCTACTCAAATAAAAGACACTGGGTTTGTTTACGACTCACAGGCAGAGGGCCCATAAGATCAATCGAAATCATTTAAAAAGTTACTTATTACGGAAACACAAATTAGTACATTGCTCTGAATAATTAGATTCAATTTATGTAATATATAACTGACGATTCAAAAGTGCTTGTTGCTAGATATAAGAATATTTTGAGTTTGAGTTTGAGTTTACAGAAGCGAAAGTAGCCAGCTATATCGGAAAACGTATTTATTTTCAGAATTCTAATATTAATCCTGCAAATAAGCTTTAAGCGCTCTTTTATGTGCCCTTTCATGTCAGCTTACAGTGATATAATATTATATTGGCAATTAAACGATAGGATAGTAAATAGGCACCCGGACTGTATCTACCTCAATGTTGTTTTGTTGTTTGATAATTTTAAAAAGTACTTGTGATTTCTGAAATTTGAACTCATTTCCCGTATAAGCGATGTGATTATACTGTTAGCTTATATGTGTGATGAAATAAATAAATATAGGTACAGTGGAGCGAGCGTGTTAAACTATGATAGTTATGTACTCTACTTCTGCAAGTACAAATTTTTTGATGATAAAAGTCGTAATAGAGTTAAGTTGGGCAGGTTTGTCGCAGGCCCACCCACATATGGAATACTGCTCTCATCTGTCTTTCCAGTACCAGCTTCTTCCTCTGGATCGCATTCAACGGAGAGCGACCCGAATCTTCGGTTGCCATTACAGACCGGCTTGATTCCTTGACATTGCGTAGATATGTAGCCTCGCTCTGCATATTCTATCGCTGGTATCACGGGGAGTGCTCGGAGGAATTGTTTGTAATGATCCCTGCCGCATCTGTCAACATCTACGCGTCAGCATTTCCATCCTTGCCTCTTAGATGGTTGGCAGTCCACAACTGTGCGTTTCTCAAGAAATTTCCTGCCTCGCAAACCCAAACTAGGGAATAAACTGTCGCCTGCAGTATTTTCGGACCGATGTGACCTTGAAACCTTCAAGAAAAGAGCGTACTCCCTTCTGAAAGGCCGGTAATGCACTTGCAACTCCTCTAGTGTTGCTGGTGTCTATGGGCGACGGTAATTGCTTACCATCAGGCGATCCATCTGCTCGTTTTCCCGTAAAAAATAATTGCCTTATAACATGAGACTTTACGCTTCTTATTGAACAATGTAGACGTACCTATTGTAATTTTTGAAGTCAGTGCCATCCAAAGAAATTGTCTAAACTTGACAAAATGGCAATCCGTATGTTGATCGACATATCTTAATACCACCCATGAAACACTAGGAGTTTTGGATGACCATCCGTGGTTTTCTTCATTAGTTCTCGTTCACCAAATGCTACTTTCTGAACGCAAATGCTTGATTTGTTACCGAAAACTTTAATACTAAAATCGCTATATGTTCCCCTTGAATTTTTGAGGAGTTCCCTCAATTCCTCATGGATCCCATCATCAGAACTAGATTCTGGTAACAACGGGACCAAGCGTGAAGCATATGCTTTCACACAAAGAAAAAAAATTCAAACGGGTTTATAAACGACGAAGTTCTGAAGTAAAACAGATTAAAATAAAAACAGAACACAACCGAATTGAGAACCTCCTCCTTTTTTTTGAAGTCGGTTAAAAATAAGTTAAGGTTGTCAGAAACCTTGCCAAGGAAGCCATCTTAGATCGAAATATTATAGCAATAATATTTCGATCTAAGGTGGCTTCCTATCTTGACGGTTTTATTGGAATTCCTTGGGGGAATATCCAATATCAAAGATTCTCTAACCACATTCTATCCCTGTTCATTTTATTACTTAAGGTGGGTTGCACCAAACCGTGTGTAATCGTGAGCGGTGTTCGTTAAAATCTGATTGCATGGAAAGTTTGACAAGTTTCTATGGGATGACAGCTGCCGGCGCCATATTTGACGAAGACCGGCCTGTGATCGTATGTTGGTGCAACCGACCGTTAGTAGGTATTTTCCTCTTCAGCGTCTCTCTCACTTTGCGGGGCTCTGTAAGTTGTATTTTGTTTCTTGACGTGAGATTAGTGATGTCGTATAGATTTCTTCATTTGACAGAATACCTGTCAGTGTCATTTTTTTTTATATAGAAACAAACAATCTCATGACGACCGCTTTAGCCTAGTTGACGCCGATCGAGAAAATTCGATCACATTGTAGGCCGGCAATGCTGTATGAAATCCCATTATGTGCCGCTCGTTGCGGCGCACCCGAAACGTGATATTTCGCAGCATGTTATAACGTCAATATTTCATTGCATGTTTGAGAAAAGAATATATTTTCAAATCAGTTTATAAATGAGGGAGTTCTGAGGTAACATACAAAACATACAACCGAATTGAGAACCTCGTGCTTTGAAATCGGTTAAAAATAGAACTGTATGTACAACAAAAGAGAGAATGTAAATATAAATTGAAAAAGGCAGATATTTACTGAATGCCCACCCGTTTCTTGTTGTGAAGCACAATAATACTATAGAAAGAAGACTCCAGGAAGTCACGATTCTATTTGTTTTTCATACGCTGCACAGTATGAATGCTAAAGGCATTCTATTGCAAATCATTTAAGGGGATTCTTCGATTCTGTCAGCTACACCCCCCGTCAAAGAGATGCGCGTATCTCTTTCGCGCATGACAAAGGCACGCACGGGATGTAACACTTTTCGGGAATGGCTTTTTTTTTTAATGTCGGTAAATATCTGTGTGAAGTTTTATTAAATTTCCTCTGGACAGAGTTTATATAAGATAAAATACCATCATATTAACTTAATTGTGTCGTTTAATAATGCGCTGTTTTAGTAGGCTGATTAAAAAAGGGAAAATAAAGACACAGCCTTGGTTTTTATTTACTATCGAGAAAATTTTAAGCAATCATGTTTCGGCTATTGTCAGACTGAATTATAGTCAATCATGTATCGAAAAATCAATCCTTATTAACTCCTCGTCTGGGCAGAATAGGGTTTCAAAGAACGCGAGATTTTTGCCTGCACGGCCTTAACGTAAACGTATAAGGCAGGCATTTGCGAAGATTATCTATGTGAATCACTACATAGTATAAAACAAAGTCGCTTTCTCTGTCCCTATATCCCTATATCCCTATGTATGCTTAAATCTTTAAAACTACGCAACGGATTTTGATGCGGTTTTTTTTAATAGATAGAGTGATTGAAGAGGAAGGTTTATATTTATAATAACATCCATTAAATAGTGTACCCGAGCGAAGCCGGGGCGGGTCGCTAGTTTATCTATATATATATAGTTATAGTTTTGCTTAGTTTGAGACTGGGTCGATTTATGTAAGATTGTCCGCAAAATATTTATTATTTATATTTATTCATATAATTAATTTGCCAGGAAACTGCAAAGGTTCTGAGCTGGCTGCGCTCTCTGCCCGAAGACGACAAGCTCATCAGCGAAGAAGTGGATCGACTCATCGTTGAGCAGACCACGAATGAACCCAAGTTCTCACCCACACTGTTGTGTAAGTATAAGTTTCAGTACCAAAAAGATAAAGGAACCCATATGGTGGGACTTTGTTTTACAATGACGGGGCAAATAATCTTACATTAGGGAATGCAATAACCGGTTATATTTTATAACCAGTTATGATTACGGTTACGGCGAAAAAATAATCAAATACCGGTTACGGTTATTTAATTTTAAAACCATTGTAAAAAGTAGGTATTTACACCTATTTGTTGCGTCTTAGTAGTAATGTTTAATAGACATCTAAACATAGAGGTATAGATAAAAGCGGAATGAAAACAATACCTTTAATTAGAATATAGATATTCTTTTATTAGCGGTAATAGTTTGTCAATTTCTATACAGGTATTAAATACTACTCCTCTAGTGTTGCAGGTGTTTATGGGCGACGGTAATTGCTTACCATCAGGCGATCCGTCTGCTCGTTTGCCCCCTATAACATAAAAATATAACAAAAAAAAACCGGTTTTACAATCCCTGGTTAAAACATCGAAAATTAAATTTAAACACCATGAAATGCAATGAGACCACTCCGTGTGGCAGTCCAGGTACACGCCCCCCCCCCCCTCATTCATACATAACATAAATAGTAAATTGTATGACAAGGGACTATGAGCTTCTAGACCAAAGTTATACACTCTACTTTTCACTTCGATTGCGAGAAAATAAATAAATAATGGTCACCCACCCAAAATTAACAAAAAATACACATGTTTAACTATACCCACTCGTAAGTCTACCGACGCCATTTAATATACCAGCCAACCGTTTCATTTCATCCAAATTTGGCATACCTACTTCGTTACCCAGCGACACGCATTCTCGCAACTTCCATTCAAGAATCACAACACTTAACGTCAATAAACAAATCAAGGCCAAACAATAGGAAAACCTTACAAAGATCAAAGTTCACAGGTCCGTCGTCCAATTGACGTTTGACACCGTACAAAATCATACAAACAAATCATATTCATACAAACGAACTAATAGAGTAAATTGGCAGTAATGTGCGATGCTGAAGCGAGGTCCCTCATTGGTCGTGGTGTCTGAAAAGGTCTCATCAATTGACATTATAAATCTGTATTGTTCCGTTGAGCTTAATAGAAAACAAATCGGTTATTGTCAGAAAAAGTTCAGTTTCAATATAGCACAATAGTTATTTGTTATACAAGGGTGCAAAGTTGTATTTTAACCGCGAGTGTGGAATTGAAACACGAACTAGCGAATGGATTCTAGGTTTGAACTACGAGCCAGCGAATGGATTCTATGGTTGAACGGCGAGGGAAGCGAGTGGTTCGAAAATAGAATCATGAGCGAAGCGATTGGTTCAAAAATAGAATCCTGAGCGTAGCGAGTGTTGCAACACACTAGACGTAAAATAACTTTGCAGCCGTGTATAACACAACTCTTTTCACCTCACTAGAGCGAGGATTTTTTTTCGGTACAGTTCCATCCTAAATGTAGATAAATGCGTAAATACGTAAATTTGGCGTAGATACTAGTTTTTTTTAACACAACAGCACAATATAATTATTGTTGCTGGACTGTCTGGACTGGCTTTTACATGTTATTACTTATGTTTAAAAAAGTTACAAATAGCACGTTCGGATTTCAAATATTCTTTGCACTCTTGTGGATAAAACGCAGTTTTGCTATCTGTTTTTAAAGAATAAAAAAGGGCTTTCCGAGCTAGTGAGGTGAAAACTCAATTATGCATATATTATAACATTATAAACTGTTGCGTTTTGTACAAAAGGGTGGGTAGATAAAAGTTAAATCTTTAACTACTTCAAAAGGAATTAAATACTGAATAGGTAAATCTCATCTATCAAGTTCCCCACCATTATAAAACACAAATTGTACAGTTTTCTTTATAAAACCTGACTGTGGCTTTATAGGCCGGGCCTATTAAAGCGATAGGAGTGCGCGGTTGGAGTAGCCTGGGGAAAATGCAGGGGAAAACCTCCGGTGGTTTGGAACACTGGAATACTCTAATAGTTTGCGCTCCAGTGAGATTGGTTGAGCGGTTTCAACCGAATCTGAGGTGTGATTGAGACATTGTACGGTTCTAGCATTCCACGAATGCGAGTATATAACTCGCTATGCGAAACGTAACCATACGTTGAATCTGTGAAGACCTCGTGAGTGAGTTTTTTTATCATTTCCAAAATCTAACATTATAAAAAAGGTCAATTATGAATATCGAACCCGCTAACAAAATTTCACGAGAAGCGGTTGCGAAATGCGACCTGTAGAGGAGAACAAAGCGTTGAACAAATATATATTTTATTAATTTCCAAAAACTTATTCGACAAAAAAAATCCGTATAGTTATCCATCCTGCTCACAAAATTTCACGAGAATCGGTTGAGAAATGCGACCTGTAGAGGAGAACAAGCCGAAATTCGCCCGCAGAAACTTACAAAATCATTGATAAAAAAATTGTTTTTGGAAATTTTCAAAAACCGTCTCGACAAAAAAATTCTATATCACGAAATCTCACGAGAATCGGTTGAGAATTGCGACCTGTAAACGAGCACAAACGGGAATCCGGAATCTAAACATACGAAAGCATTTTTGCCGAAGCTGAAGCAGAGACCTTCGTTTCACTCGGTCAATTAAGGTAAAATAGTTATTTGTGCAACATGAGAGCAGTTTTTTGCAGCGAGTGCTGATTGATGAAATACTCTAAAATTGAATAACACGCCACGCTCGCAATTCAGTGCCTTTACCATGAGTTTGCATGACCGTACTCGCTAGCGACTGCGTAAAAATTTGTATGGGCAAAAGTACAGCGCCTCTGGCGGTTACGCAATAGAACTAAGAATCGGCATACTAAAATTACTAAATCGTTTACGCAGTCGCTAGCGAGTACGGTCATGCAAACTCATGGTAAAGGCACGGTGTTTAGAATCCAAAGCGTAACGAGCATACTTTTCTCATCTTTCAGTCACCGACAAAACCACCATGAAAGCGTTCTGGGTGGCGCTCATCGTGAATCTTGTAAGAGAATTCTGCGGCTGCATCGCCATCCTGGTTTACGCGAGCCACATCTTCGAGGAGGCCAGGAAGGACGAGAACACTAGTATAGCCCTGTCCCCGAACAAGCAGTCAATTCTGCTGGCGGTGGTGCAGATAATTGGCTCTTTCCTGGCGTGCCAGCTGGTGGACCGAGCGGGGAGAAAAGTAAGCCTCATCTCATTTTATTTATCGTATGGCAATTTGGGATGAAGTGATTGGTGGGATGAAGAGGGTAGCAAATGCATACGTCTTGCTGTACTTAATATAATAAATACATAGTACTCACACTTGTCTTGTAACCAAGTTTAGATCAGAGTAGATTAGTAACTTAGTATTTAGTTTATATAGTAGGTATAACAGAAAATGTTGTTAAAGTGAGCGCTCTATTCGCCAACAAACTGACCTCAGTTTGGCGAAACTATTTGTATACCTACCACATAAGTTTATTTTGAATAAAATAAAATAAATAAATAAATAAATAATTATTTTGAACCGTGTGATCTTCGAGAAGTACGATTGCCAGTTTGTTGGACTTTTAGCCAGGGATCGGATACCGGTATTTTCTCCATAGAAAAATACCGGTATTATTACGGTCACCGGTTCATTATTTCGTTTTTAATGGGACAATCTAATAATACGACGTTGTTACCTAAATACATGATTCAACCCTACGTAAAGAGCAAAAAATAATCCAAAATATTGGGCTGATTCAGGGTGTTTTAAAAATACCGGTATCGGTCCCTGCTTTTAGCACCACCCAGGGGTCATTTGATGAGATTTTAAAAGGGGAAAGTTAATACTAAGAAATTATAGGTGGCTTCTCATGCCTCTGTTTTTCAATATTTTTAAAAAGAAAACTACAGTATTTATTCACTCAACGATATTTTTCACCAATAAGTACCAGGGGCGTATTTACCCTAGGGCCGTCCGGGCCATGGCCCGGGGCGCCAATCCGCCAGGGCGGCGTAACCGCCTAGCCGCCCCCGACCGGCAGCTGCAGCGTGTGTTTTTATTACAGAATCCTTAGAATTTCATTTCAAGTTTTCTTTTAATTTTCAAAATTCATTGCATTTTTTGAAAAAAACACTATAAAAGCCTCTGCGGTACCGGGGTTGTCAGCCTCGTATCTCTAGATGGCCTCGTTAATACTCGGCTATCTATAACTACTCGGCCGGCAATCCCCTATTTCGCGGCCTCTTCAGTAATGTACTATCATACAGTAAAAATGTAGACTATTAAAAAAAAATTACATTATTTTTCTTGGTTTATGGGGCGGCACCTTATTGGCCCGGGGCGCCAAATTTAAAAAATACGCTTCTGATAAGTACTAGCCGCCAACATCAACAAGCCAATCGAGTCGCGCGCGAGCGTGCAGTGCGAGAACACAAATAAAGTAGGTATTAAAAGATATAGGTTACTAAATGATTGGAATAATTACTCAAACACCATTAAACATAATTACCTTATATTTCAATTAAAGAAAAGCACACTTTACACAAATTACGATATCAGAGTTACCTTGAATACTCGTTGAAGCCCGTAACCAGGGATCGGATACCGGTATTTTCTCCATAGAAAAATACCGGTATTATTACAGTCACCGGTTCATTATTACGTTTTTAATGGAACAATCTAATAATACGACGTTGTTACCTAAATAATTCAAGCCCTACGTAAAGAGCAAAAAATAATCCAAAATATTGGGCTAGTTCAGGGTTTTTTTTAAAATACCGGTATCGTTCCCTGCTTTTAGCACCACCCAGGGGTCATTTCAGATTTTAAAGAGGGAAAGTTAATTCTAAGAAATTATAAGTGGCTTCTCATGCCTGTTTTTCAATATTTTTACAGTATTTATTCACTCTACGATATTTCTCACCAATAAGTGGCCCTTAATCATGAGAAGCTAGCCGCCAACATCAACCAGCCAATCGAGTCGTACAATGCGAGAACACAAACATTGTATTATTTAACTCCTATTTTATTCATTGATTTTTAATTTATTTTGTTTTATTTAATGTTGTTGACGATCACAATAGAGATTCTTGTAAATTGACATGTAATTTATATAAATACCGACCTAAAACTACTACAATCCATTTTATTAATTATTAAATACAATTTATTTAACTAATCTTACAAAATACAATTAAAGAACATAATACAACTAAATTGTAATTTATATTGTAATTTTATATTGTGAATAAATGAATCTGAATCAAATAAAGTACCTACTCGTTATCTAGTAATGTCCACCTAGTAGTGATAGTTTTCTTTATAAATTTACTAGCGCCCCGCCCCGGCTTCGCACGTATGCAATGCTGATGCATGTATTATACATAAACCTTCCCCTTGAGTCACTCTATCTATTAAAAAAAACCGCATCAAAATCCGTTGCGTAGTTTTAAAGATTTAAGCATACATAGGGATATAGGGACATAGGGACAGAGAAAGCGACTTTGTTTTATACTATGTAGTGACTAGCGACCCGCCCCGGCTTCGCACGGGTGTAATGCTGATGCATGTATTATACATATAAACCTTCCCCTTGAGTCACTCTATCTATTAAAAAAAACCGCATCAAAATCCGTTGCGTAGTTTTAAAGATTTAAGCATACATAGGGATATAGGGACATAGGGACAGAGAAAGCGACTTTTTTATACTTATGTAGTGACTAGCGACCCGCCCCAGCTTCGCACGGGTGCAATGCTGATGCATGTATTATACATATAAACCTTCCCCTTGAGTCACTCTATCTATTAAAAAAAAACCGCATCAAAATCCGTTGCGTAGTTTTAAAGATTTAAGCATACATAGGGATATAGGGACATAGGGACAGAGAAAGCGACTTTGTTTTATACTATGTAGTGACTAGCGACCCGCCCCGGCTTCGCACGGGTGTAATGCTGATGCATGTATTATACATATAAACCTTCCCCTTGAGTCACTCTATCTATTAAAAAAAACCGCATCAAAATCCGTTGCGTAGTTTTAAAGATTTAAGCATACATAGGGATATAGGGACATACGGACAGAGAAAGCGACTTTTTTTTTATTTAAGGAAAAAAGGGGCTTGTCGCCAGGCGAACATACCGCCCCGTAGAGGCAGCAGAATATGTACAAAAAACTAAAATAAAACTTAAACTCTAGATTTTAAACCTACTTCTACTAAATTGTATAAAAACTCGGCTGAAAGCGACTTTGTTTTATACTAAGTAGTGACTAGCGACCCGCCCCGGCTTTGCACGGGTGCAATGCTGATGCATGTAATTTACATATAAACCTTCCCCTTGAGTCACTCTATCTATTAAAAAAAACGCATCAAAATCCGTTGCGTAGTTTTAAAGGTTTAAGCATACATAGGGATATAGGGACAGAGAAAGCGACTTTGTTCTATACTATGTAGTGATTTATTTCCGGTGTTTGTTACTAGGCATTCCGTCGTGTGTTCTATTTCATAAAGACACATCAATTTACACAAAATTAACTACACTGCCAAACTGCGTAACAGTTTGTTGGCAGTTAGAATGCTCTTGATACACTTGTGTCATTATATCTAGGTATATAGTTATACTACTGTAATAAGGTAAATGTCACAGTGCTCAACACTGATCCAATACCTCAACCACTTTCAATCTACTAGGTAGCATCATGTTTTTTTTTGTTTCCAGCCACTCCTGGCTGTGACGAGCCTGTTTGCCGGCTTCAGCATGTGTCTGCTAGGCGTGTGGTTCTACCTGCAGAGCGTGGGCGTGTTCTTGCCTGGCTGGGTGCCCATCGTGGCGCTGTGCGTGTGCATATTCTCCGACGCGGCGGGGCTGCAGCCGCTGCCATTCGTCATTATGACTGAGATGTTCAGCTTTCGGGTAAGATTTTCTCATCAAAAAACTTAACATTCGGATGCTACTTAAGCATAAATTTTAGATCTATCTAGTTTATGATATGTAGAATTGAAATGTGTTCGTTCTGTACGAGAATCAGTCATTTTTGAGTCATACTGAAACCTAAATTTTAGATGAAATTTAAACTTTTTAACGATGTTACTATCTAGTTTATAATGTGTAGAATTGAAATGTGTTCATTTTGTACGAAAATCAGTCATTATTGCGTCAAAATTGAGAATCGAATCTTCTCGCTTAACCGCAAATATTGAATAACCTTGCCAAGAGAATGTTTGTATTACAACAAAAATTAAGCGATATTACTATCTAGATTAAGAAACGGCGAATCAAATATTTAAAGAATTTCTTCGAAATTATGGAAATTAACGTCAGAATCTTTGATCAAAAACTAGTATTTTGCGAAATACGCTTAGGACTCTTAATGTTAAATGAAATGTAAGATTAGATTAGACGCGCTTGGGTTACTAAGGCCGAGTTTTATAAAGATCCGTTAGACCAAATGTCAGATCAAATTTCAGTAACTCAGTACATATTTTGACATAACAAACCGATATAAGGTCTAACGGATCTTTATAAAACCGAGCCTAATAGAACCCTATTTAAACTAACCAGAATAACACGTTACAATGGAAACTTAGTGCCTAGGAGCTCAGTAAATTATGACAAAAGTATAGATATTAGATAATACCAATATTACCAATAAAGTCATTAAAGGATATGATAATTTTATTAAAGATTTATATAGTAACACAGCTATTTTATTGTGTGTGGTAGAATTTAAGCGAAAAAAAAACAGTTTTTAGCTTGAATGTGGTCATTTTGGAGCGATGTTTGAAACGATATCTCTTGATTATATCATTGAGAAAATGTCAAGATATTTATTTATTTGGAGAGACAAACAGAGATAGATGTACAAATTGAAGTAACTTATTTTAGGTTAATGTTATACATTCATCTAGCTCCTCAACAGCTCTCACCAAGATAAAACTTATATTATTTATGCACTACCCTATAGAAGATATTACATCCGAAAAAGTTGCAGAGAAATGTTACAAAACTTACAAAAGAACACGTACTCGTAACGAGCGGGAAATTGAATATTACCAAGTACTTTAGCCTAATTGCCATATAATATTATCATGTCTTAATTCATACAGAAAATGGTCTAAATAGATGAGCGTTTTCTTAAGAGCGCTTTAATAAAATGTAACAGGTCCACTAGCGCCACTCGTAAATAATTGTGATTGTTTAAATTTAACGATAGATATCTAAAAAAGGGGGCCGCTACGTACTGTAGTTTGTATTTAAGTACGTTTTGAATCCATCAAACTAGTTATTACGTTGCTGGATTCGTCAATCTATGCGTCCAAAGTTAAAACGGCCGTTTTAATATTGAGCTCATAGAGAGACCAATCTAGCAACGTAAAAATTAGTTTGATGGATTCAAAACGTACTTAAATACAAACTACAGTACGTAGCGGCCCCCTTTTTTAGTTATATATAATTAAATTTAAATAATTACAATTATTTACGAGTGGCGCTAGTGGACCTGTTACATTTTATTAAAGCGCTCTTAATGATAAGGACCTTTTAATAGCTAATCCCTTTATTTATTTTCACAGCTCCGTGGTACCGTGGCAACCTTAATCATGGCGATATCACTCGGCACGGACTTCGCTTTGCTCAAAATATTCACACCCCTAATCTCTTGGATAGGCTACCATTCCACATTCTGGATATTCAGCATCATATGCCTCGCAAACGTGTTTTATCTCATATGGTGTGTGCCTGAGACAAAGATGAGAAGCCTAGAGGACATTTATGCTGAGTTGGAGGGGAAGAAGAGAAAAAAAGTCGAGAACGTGGTTGAAACAAATCATGTGTAGATATAATTATGTATTGTGATACGTAGGTATAAATAAAACGAACACTAACCAGTGCAGAAATTAGTCGAAATGTGTATAGCTATAAGTATACTTTATTGCGCTCTGCAGCCTAAGCATGTCGTCTACCGGGGCGCTACCGCGAACAGCAAACGAAGTTTTCCCTCTCTGTAGCACTTACGTCCAAACGTGCAAGTGCGACAGAGAGCGAAAACTTCGTTTGCTGTTCGCGGTAGCGCCCCCGGTCCCTAGGATCCCAGGGATCATAACAAAAGAATGCTATTATTTTTGGCCGGGAGATGGCGGCTTAAGGCCGTACAACGAGAAATATCGCGTTCTTTGAAACGCTGTTCTGCCCCGTGTTGCCAGGTCCCTTAGGGCGAAAATTACGTTTCTTTTCTTGGAAAGATACATTTTTGATGCAAAAGTTACATTTTTTATATATTTCATAATTACTTTAGTTACGTGCGGTTGTAGCCACATACAACTATAATTCGGTGAGTTCGGCGACAGAATTACGCCAGTCTGATGGGCGGTATCTCGAATGTCATACATAGTTGCAACAGACGGACTGACAGGCGTACCACGTAGGTTATTTGTCACCTTTTCTGTATGAAAACCTATAAATTGTCTCGCTTGGTCCCGGTTAGATACAATTGACCTTTCTTTTTAAATAGAGTTTCATTATTCTCAAAAGTTACAAAAATTTCCTTTACAACAGAAGTTACTTACATGTTACGCGAGCCGGTCAAAAGTTACGAAAAATGTAAGAAATGTAACCATCTGGCAACACTGGTTCTGCCTAGACAAGGAAACAACAAGGATTGATTTTTATTTTTAGATACTTAGGTATATTATTCTTGACTCTATGACTGTGTTTCTGACAATAGCCGAATCATGATTGCTTCAAGTTAGCTAAGTAGAGTTAGTTAGCTCTAGACAGAAAAAAAATCCGTTGAGTCTATATTTTCCTTTTTTTACTCAGCCTACTAAAACAACACATTATTAAACGACGCAATTAAGTTAAAATTATGGTATTTTACCTCATCTAAACTCTGTCAAGAGGAAATTTAATGAAACTGCACACAGTCAGATATTTATCGAGATTTGTCTCAAAAAGCCATTCGCAGTGTTGCATCCCGTTTTGTCGTGCGCGAAAGATATATGCGTGTCTCTTTCACGGAGGGCGTGGCTGACCGAATCGAGGCACTCCCTTAATCTACAGGTTAACGTCCCAGTGCTCGACAACTTAGTGCCCAATAGATGACATATATTTATAGATTGAAAGTGTCACGTACTGGATCAGCGTCGAGCAAAGGGACGTTTACCTTTAAGTAAGACACTGATATTATGCTCTTTATTCCATTCGATATTAAACTTTAACACTAATTTAAGAGTTTCTATCATAGCTCATTCAAAACTAAGACCAAATGCTCTAAAATGAATGCAAGCAAGAATCTACCTTATTGTCAGAACTTTTAGTAGTTTTTTGCTTGCGTTCGTTTGACAGAATTTGGCTTTGGAGTTTCATACAGTCTAAAAATCGTGCGTTATACAATAGAAACTCTATTATATTAGCGTTAAAATAGAATATCCTATGGAGGAAGATTGTTGGTGCTAAACTCAAAATAATCATCTCGTACTTTTTTTTAATTTCAATGTTGCCATAATACACTCCGAGCAAAAATAACGGGTACACTATGTATTGAATTTCCATATAAAGTGTACCCGTTATTATTGCTAGTTAGTAAGTATAGTTAACTTATGTACATGTTGTCGAATGTTTGTTATTATTAGATATTTGTATTTTAACATTTTGAACGCCATTATTTTACCTATAGTGTCACTACGCCATGTTTTAGTTGACTGAATATGAAGGTGAGGGCTTATCCAGAAATGACGTGAGGTCTTTTTGGTCCACTTTTCTCTTTGGTGAGGTTCTGGGTCCAGTCCACTTTTATCTTTGGTGAGGTTCCAGAAGACCCCCCCCCCACACGAACCCTCACGTGTATTTTTTTCACTATTAAAAGTTTAGACTGAAATGGTATTGTGTTAGTTGATAGTGTTCATTTTCGTATGTGTTATGCAAGCGCTCCAAAATTTATAATTTCCTACATGAGTAGATATTGTTTCTCGGTTTTGTAGGTACAGGAAAAAATACACTTGAGGTCTACGTTGTACCCCCCCTCCCCCAACGTCATCAGTCGTTAGGTTTTCATGACCTTCGGAACCTCACGTGATTTCTAGATAAGCCCTCACCTTCATAATCATATTCAGTCAACTAAAACATGGCGTAATGACACTTATAGGTAAAATAATGGCGTTCAAAATGCGCGTAAGCGTAGGTATTCCACATTGATACGTTGGCTACCATTACCATTACCGGTGAAATAATGTTATCTTCTCTGTGTGGCCATGAGCATCACCGGTGGGATCAAATAATCTTGTGTGGCCATGAGCATCACCGATGGGATCACATAATTTTGTGTGTGGCCATGAGCATCAACGGTGGTACCATGATACTAAACCAGCTAGAAATTGTGGTTAAAAGTGGTTGACTGGTAGAGAATGCCTTAAGGCATTAGTCCGCCATTTGTTCTCATTTGTTTTGTGTAATAAAGTTTAAATAGATAACTGAAAGGTTATATTGTAAGTATTTTCAAGCATATAAGAATGTATAGTGTAATAGTATGATTATAATATTGTAAGTATATTAAATATCCAATACGTAGTGAGAGCGATCTGAGGATAAAAACATTGTGATAAATATAAATATGGTTATTTCATTTTGTTTTCTTTACCCTGAAATTTAAAATCTTGATTTTCCTATACAATTAGTTTCTTGTAGGTAGGCGGGCCATTCTACTTTTTCATGTACATAATTTTCACACTTTTTTAAAATGCAGATTTTGGAATACTTGGCCCTCACTTCATTTTTTTGTATAGTTATTTAGAAATAATCTAATAGCAGTATCACTTCCGATAGTTTTGGTAATTAACGAACCACAGCTAATATCCATAAATCTAGTAACTCAGTGGTCCTTGGATATCTCACCATTTGTATGAAAAAAAGATTTTTACCCACCTTTTGCAGCAATATGTTAATATTCAAGTATTTTTACCTATTCGTACTATTTCGAAATCCTATTTTTGTACACTAATTCAATACATATCATCGATTTTTTTTTTGGTAATAGAAAACTGGTCATGAAAAAGTAGATTGACCCAGGTACCAATAGTTGAATTTGTTAATCTTGACTAAATTAAATAGGTACAAAAATAGTTTAACGGGGCGAGTATCAAAGCGATGCAACCACTTAATTTCTTTGGCATCATTTTGTCAAAGTTTCTGTACATTCCGATGGTCATCAGTCGTTTGAAAGAGATCCCGAGCTTCTACTCGTACCAAATAACCGTAAATGACAAAAGTCATTACAGATTCTTGGCCAAAAATGATGCTGTTGAAAGGCACTGACATTCACAATAAAGTATCAAAAATCGGCACCTTTACCTTACTTCTGATGCCGACTGTACAATAAAAACAAATTATGGAGTTTTAGAAGATTTATTATAATAAATAACCAGCTTAGTTTACAAAAGCTTTTTTTTTTCAATTTTCTCATTTTATTGAAAATATCATTTTGAGACCAACCCAAGGACAATACACTAATTATTGCCAGTTGATAAAATAACTGCCTTATTAAAATACATGTTCCCATGGGGTTGCCTCGTTTAAAAAAAGGACTAGTCATAAACAACATCGGTTATAATTCTCTGTACACTTACATGATAAGTGAAAGTTTATTAGAGAAAAAAAAAAATATAAACTTTCACAATCGCATAACAATCTATTTGAAAACATATTTTAGACTTACTAGTAATTGATATAGCATTAGGGCTTATCTAGAAATCACGTGAAGTTTTTTGGTCCACTTTTAGACCCCCCCCCCCTCCACTTTGGTGATCTTTAGTGAGGTTCTAGGAGGCCCTCCCACGTAACCTCAAGTGTATTTTTTTCACTATTAAAAATTTAGACTGAAATGGTATTGTGTTAGCTGATATTGTGTTTATTTTCGTATATGTGTTATGCAAGCGCTCCAAAATTTCAAAAAACGTAAATAGACTCGCTGTTTTCGACGTGCGAAATGATGATTTATAATTTCCTACAAGAGTAGATATCATTGCTCGGTTTTGTAGGTACAGGAAAAAATACACGTCAGGTCTACGTTGTACCCCCCCTCCCCCAACGTGATCAGTCGAGGTTCTCATGACCCCACCCCCCCTTCGGAATCTCGCGTGATTTCTAGATCAACCCTTACTTGCAATACGGTTTTCGAATCAATAAAATCTGATTCCAATCGAAAACAGAATTGCATGGTCCTTAATATTATGTGATCATTATATACATGTACAATCGCCAAATACATTAAGGTGTTCAAAAATATCTGAACGTGCTCTCTAATGACTAGACAATAAAGGCGTGTTCACATATTTATGACCGCCTCGTTCGACTCGACGTATCCGATGGCGACTGCATACCGCGCATCACACTTGAAAACACATCAATAAGATAATATATCGTTTAGAATTTAAAATCAATCGATCTAAGATCGATAGTCGATTGAGGATCGATCGGACGCCCGCAGAAGTCGTAATATTGATTTATTATCATATTAGTGTCAATTATTTACAATTCACCTTTACATTTTCGAATAATTTACTGAGTAATTGTAAGACTGTGGACGAAATGATTCCCGATGATCGATTTCAAGAGGCCTTATAAGTTTAAAAATGTTTTGATTTCAAATTATAACAAAAGTATTGATACCAATAAAGTGATTAAAGGATATGATAATTTTATTTAGGTTTTATATAGTGACATAGTCATTTTTTGATTTCATTGTGTGTAGTAGAATTTAAGCGAAAAAAACTAGTTTTTAGCTTGATAATGGTCGATTTGGAGTGTTGTTTGAAACGTATTTCTTAATGAAAAATCCAAAAAATACGTTAAAAGTTTATGTCATAAAATAAAGTCGCAATAGTCCTTCCTGTTTTAGATAGTAACATGGAGAAAACCTTAAGAACCGTGTCAATTCAAACAGAAAATGACCTAAGTAAATAGATTTCCGTTTTTTAACTGATAAGGACTCTTAATGATTTAAACTAATAACCTACCGCTTAAAGACGGTTCCTGAGCGACACGGTGAGACAAAGAGTAGCATTCGAGGAACAAGCGGCAGGAATCTGTCCCGCTCTCCCCTACCCTTTGAGGTCATCCCCTCTTACACAGGGACCGATACCGGTATTTTAAAAAACCCTGAATTAGCCCAATATTTTGGATTACTTTTCGCTCTTTACGTAGGGCTGAATCATGTATTTAGGTAACAACTTCGTATTATTAGATTGTCCCATTGAAAACGAAATAATGAACCGGTGACCGTAATAATACCGGTATTCTATGGAGAAAATACCGGTATCCGATCCCTGCTCTTACAGCGCACTCCGCGTAAGAACCGTCTCTTAGAATCTTATTGCTGTAAGATATATGAGTGAATCTGTAAAAAAAAAACTAGGCATT
This sequence comes from Epiblema foenella, assembly GCA_963556455.1. Classification (NCBI taxonomy): domain Eukaryota; kingdom Metazoa; phylum Arthropoda; class Insecta; order Lepidoptera; family Tortricidae; genus Epiblema; species Epiblema foenella. The sequence continues at coordinate 2,901,056 of OY747118.1, forward strand.
CGATCAGTCATGTGATTTAACCCACTGCCTTGGTATTTTGTCTACGTAACCGTTCGTTAACCCTTAAATGCATGATTTTTTTTTTCAATTGAAAAAAAAAATGTGGATACCTAATGGCGTAAAAAACACGAGAAAAATACGAAAAAAAATCTAAAGACATATTTTGGGTGAATTTTGTACTACTATTCAAAATGTGGATACATCCTACATTATGCACTCCCCGCAAAATCAAATAGCCCTATACACGGTCTATGACAGATCTGAAATCCGCAATGTTTGTAGGTACGAATTAAACATTTACGAAAATATGTGCTTATAATATATACGTACGTAATATAATAACACGTCGTTTCCCTTAAATGATGCACTCCCATGCAACCAAAACCAGGTTTCGCGTTTTTTAAAAGCTTTTATTTAACTTGCACTGTAACTATGTATGTAAATATTTAAATATGTACCTATATTTGTTCGGGTGGAATCTTGCAACTCAATTTTGAGGCAGATATCTTTAACCAATTGAGCTGAAATTTTGCACATGTGTGTATATCACGTGACAATCCAATATTATGATGACACAGAGCTGATCTGATGATGGAGCAAGAAGGAGGGCATAGGAACTCTGTAATGAAACCCATCGTTTTAGGGTTTTTTAGAAACGCCACGGTGAGCAGTTGATGACTGTTGAAAGAAAAGTACAGTCGGCGATAAAAGCTTTGCCAAAAATGAAATAAAAAAAACCTATTCATGGGTATAGTAAAAATATCAAAATAATTTACGAGTTAAATTTGTCAACCAGAATAACTTCGATAGTGCCGATAGTAATTGCAAAGTGCCGGGAGTGCATAATGTAGCCTAGATCCTACAAGATCAAATATGTAAATATTCTTTACTTTCTGGCTGAGACCTTAATTAAAGTTTGTAAAAATAAAATCGTTATGAAATGAGTTACAGAATTGTAATATAAAATAATGACTTACTTAGTTAAAAACCACTAAACACAGTCGAAGAAAACCTTCAATATTCAACTTTTTCTAAATTGCCGCCATTTGGGTTAAAAACATTTATAACTTTTTTTATATTCAGTTTTGCCAACAAATCGTTAATAAATGTGAAAATGCGTTAGTTTTTCTTGCAAAATCATACAAGAACATAATACATACATATCTAGATTTCAAACACTAACCATGTTTTGGTTATGTAGGATGCATCCTACACCATGCATTTAAGGGTTAATAGTTGGTTTAATCTTTTCGCCGCCATTGAAAATAAAAATGATAATTGAAATAGACATGTTATGAACTTGGTATTTTATGATATTTCTGACCTGTAAAATGTGACTATTTCGAGGGGCGAGTGGTCAAACCCGATAAGTCATCTAAATGGTTTTTTGAAAATAGAGCTCTGCGTAATGGATGTTGAGTTCTTATTTCAAAAATCAATTATCTCGATTTATCGGGTTTGACCACTCACCCCTCGATTTACTAATAAAGTTCTGATTCTGATTGACTTGATAAAAAGGTCATTTTGTGCCCCACACGCCAATGACTTCATTACGAGTCGATCAAGTCGATGTAAAGGCAACCTACGCGTGCTATCAAGTAAGGTTCATTTTCAGTTTTTACAAGGACTTTGGCGTGTGAGACACAACTTACGGAAGCTACAGGCCTTCGAAATCCGAAGTTCGTATCGTGCCGTACCTTTCACTCTCGTGTTATACACTGTATGAGTGAACGAGACGGCACGATACGAAGTTCGGAATAGCCTGCTGTGGCGGTGAACAGGTTAAAAGACCAAGTACATATTTGTATACAAGATGACACAAGTCACGATACAAAATATTAAGGTACATTATCATGAACCACCTTTATGATGGGACAAACCTTGTACGGGCGAAAAAACGGTTATTTCAAAGGAAACGTATGAAGAAGCAGATTTTTTGGCACGAACAAACCGAGCCTGTACTCCGAACTTTGTATCATTCCGTCCCTTTCACTCTCGTGTATATGAGTGAAAGCCAATCTGTTTCGTAATCATGAATAGAATCCGATTTGTTTTAATTCGTATTCTTCATATTATGTAGCATTCAAAGTGGCCAAATAGTTCGGTACACCATACAATAAGTACTTAAAAGTATTGTGTCTCAAGATAGCAAAATTACACATTTACGGCGAGGGCGGGATACTGAATCCCGAGTGAAGCGAAAGATTTGTGGAATCTTGAGCGTAGCGAGGGATTCAAGTGTTCTCGCCCAAGACCGAAATAATTTTGCTACCGTGGTGCACATACTGCTTTTCACACCTATGGAAACACCTAAGGAAAAGTGTCATTGTTGCCTTCAAATGAAAAGTACGACTTTCATCCCTCATTCGAAGGCAACTGTTACTGTTTTCTGAATAGCAGGTGTGAAAAATATGTATTTTGTATGGTACATACTATATGACGCTGACTGTACGTCATAATGTATTACATTGGCCGTCTATATAATTCTCTGACAGAACAAACGTAAACAGGAGACCATGGCATTAACTTACACGTAAAAATATGAAATATATACACTGGTGCATCTCTTTGCGGAGAAGTTAACGTATAGCTAATTACGTCATAAATACATTGACCGTCAATATAATTATCTGACAGAACAAACGTAAACAGGAGACCATGGCATTAACCTATACGTAAAAATATAATATATATACAGGGCGTCCCACGGCTTTGCCACATGGAGGGAAAGTACCTTAAATATTGTAGATGGAGCATTTTACTGAATGAAGACATTATTTTAATTTAAAAAAAAATTGTAAATTGCATTCACAAATATTTCAATTTTTTTATGGTTGAACCGGGAATCGAACCCGTTACACGTGATAAATTGATTAATTTTGTATTAAAATGTTAAAATTCATGGTCTTCATTTTATTTCTGATACTATGTTATTTAGCAAAAAATAATCCATATGATGAAGCCTTTCGATTGGTATGATAAAGCTACAGGGTAATTATTTTTTTTGTGTAACGGGTTCGATTCCCGGTTCACGGTTTAATTATTATTTAAATATCTGTGAATGCAATTTAAATTGTTTTTAAAATTAAAATAATGTCTTCTTTCAGTAAAATGTGCCATCTACAATATGCAAGGTACTTTCCCTCCATGTGGCATAGCCGTGGGACACCCTGTATACACTGGTGCAGAGTAGAAGTTCACGTACAGCTAATTACGTCACAAAAATGAGGTATGCTCGAGTAAATTAGATTCTAAAGAGTATATTCAAATCATATATTTTTGACACTAACCGCCATCTGATGTTAGAAAGAGAAAACGTAAAATGACATCTTAATTTAGACAGAGTTGAAAATAGCGGATGGGTCGTACGCGGATTTAGGTTCGCGTCTTTTCTGTGGACATACCAAAAGTTAAGGGCTACAAAGCTTAATATTGGATTGGACCAGTAACCCGCATAAACAGTGTCTCCGTTTCTATAGATCCCTGTAATAAAACATAGCTAACATGCACATAAGCCGTTAACTATTGACCACAGGAGGGACGACTTTTGTTTTTTCAACTAAGTATGACTCGGATTACATTTTTGACGTACCTACGACGGTTAAAGGGTTAACACGTTCACTGCCCGTGACCCCGATATGGGTCCTACAAAGCTGTACGGTTTACATTCCGGATTCGGACAGTAAACGTGTTAAAGAAGTAATTCAATTGTGAATTCTGCGGAGGCGATGTCTGCTCGGGTACCGACTGAGACCCAGTGTGCTACAAAACGTACATAATTTCAAGAGATTTTTCAGTCTTTTCTAAAAGGATAATTAGGTGGATCAACTATTCTTTGTTGCTCGTTACCATGGTTACGTCTCCTGAGTCCCTCTTTAAAACGGTGATTTTATAGGGTTTAAATCTACCAAACATAAGTTTTAGCTATGAGCATATATCCATTTGGACATGCATCATTTCTTGAGCACGCTTGAAGTCCGTATTATAAACATTTTTCTAAGAAACACGGTTACTGTTGTCTCCTCGCTGACGGGACAGTATAACAACAAGAGAAAGTTGATTGACCCAATTGTATTTAATCCGTTCCATTTTCGAATTAAAATATACATAAAAAAAAAACTACTGATAAAAGGAGGAATCAGACTGTATAGAAACGTCAAATATATGTATACATATTTCGCCTTATTACAATGCCATAAGGTGCAAAAGTGTATACATATCATTGACATCGGCTGTATTCGTCCGAAACTAAGGCGAAATTCTGTTAAAGGCGCATGGAAAAAACGACTAAGAGATCTGACTATAAGGTAGATTCTTGCTTGCGTTCGTTTAACAGAATTTGGCCTTAGTTTCGTACGAATTCCTGTATAAAACTGGGAACCTTGTGATGAAATAGCTATTTTAGATTTTTGATAGCATTATTTAGAGTGTTATGATAGCATTTAATAGCGAACTATTATTACCTTACATAAAATCTACATCTAGATTGAGTAAAACTTGGTTTTAGTTAATTCTGTCTGCATGGGACTTTTATATCATAGGTATACCATAGTAACAGGCGCCCAAACACACATTAAATTAAAATTTAATAAATAAATAAAAAGATCAAACATTATTCGATGATGTCAAGCAATGTCGTGTTCAAATGATTTAAATTAACCAAAAACGTAAATATTAACGATAAATACGTCATCCCATTCAGACAAGAACACAGCCAAATAGTAATTTGAAATTTCTAGACCTAACAACTAATGTTAGACGATCATACTAAGCTTATTACGATATTTAATACAGTATTTTTAGGGTTCCGTAGCAATAATAACGAAAACGGAACCCTTATAGCTACGCTATGTCTGCCCGTCCGTATGTCACAGCCGATTTATTCGGAGACTATAAGTACTACAATTATGAAATTTAGAAAGGTGTATTTTATGGACTGCGAGATAAAACTGATGTGATATTGGGGAAAAGAAATCAGGGGGCACTCCATACAATTAAATGGGGGATGAAAAAAAGAATTTATGTACATAGTCGCGCCTTTAAAAATGGTATGGAGATTTCTAAAAAACTTTGCCGTTTAAGTCAACCGTTAGTGAGATAGCTGTGAAAGTCGTAGAAAGTGACATACGAATGACTAAATTACTTTTTCCTGAGTTCCCTACATTTCGACACCGTTGCAAGCGCCATTATCAAAGATTAAACTTTTTCCAAGCATAGTACGATTTATCGAAAACGCACATACAAATTGAATTACAATCTTAGTTCTTGGGTTTAAGATTAAAATAAGACTGCATTTTCTTATTTAATCACCAAAACGTAATTATTTGAAACATATATTTTATTTTTTGTAAAGCATTCTAGATTAGTGTGGCCTGGAAAAGGGTTAAAGTATCCTATAATAATACTATAAACGTGAAAGTTTGTGCAGATGGATGTACGTTCCGCTTAATCTCAAAAACTACTGAACGGATTTCTATGAAACTTTCCAGTATTGTAGCTTAGACATCAGAATAGGACATAGGCTACCTTTTATCCGCGGGTGACACCGCAGGGCGCTGCTAGTATATAATAAATATCCTATTGGGAAGTCGTTCTAGTGTGTAAATGCCCATGTTAGCTTGAAATCGATTACATAAACTTAGTATGATCGCCAGTCAATATACCTCCCATTTTAGTACAGTCGCCATCAGATATATCGGAGCGAACAAGGTGCTCAAAAACATCTGAACACGACTCTATTGTCAAGGCGTTAAAGTGTTTGTTCATTTTTGAGCACCCTGAAGAGTAGATATATTTGATGGCGACTGTACAAGCATCAATATCTGACACAAGTCAAGGGCCTTTAGGAAATGTCAGATTTAGCTTTGTCGTGGCAGATATGAATGCTCTAGATTTTATAGTCGAGGAATAAAAATGCTCGTCAATTTTCGACTTAATTTCAATGACGTTACAGCCGTGGAACGATTTCAAACAAAAATGTGTAATTTCAACCTATAACTATGCCTTATTTAAATATAATAAACGGGTCACTCACGTCTTCAAGGTCGAGTATAGCTCGACATGTTTCGGAGCAGTACGTGGCCCTTGATCATGAGAACCAGCCGCGGCGGCCGCAAGCATCGCACTACGCGTCTATCAGCTGGTTGATGTTTTAGGCGGCGGTGTGGGGGGGAGAATCCATTCTCATTTTCGTCACTATTATTCAATGTCGGGTTACACACAACACTCACAACGTCACATGCTAAAGTCTCGTCCACACCGTAGTATTCAACAGTTCTCCAGCTAGGCGGTACCGACCATCCACAAATCCCGATTAAAATTCGGGTGAAGACTAATTTCGATAGCTTGCCTTACTTCAATATAATGTTATATTTCAATATGTCCGAAACTCACGGGGGTTTTATACTTATAATTATACCTTGTTTTTTTTTAACATTAGAAATTAGGTAAACAAAGTAGCAGTGGTCGTAAACACACCCATAGAATTCTCACTATTCGCACGTAACATCAGAACAAGTGACAGTTACGGTCGGTTGCACCAACATACGATCACAGGCCGGTCATCGTCAAATATGGCGCCGGCAGCTGTCATCCCATAGAAACTTGTCAAACTTTCCAATCTTGTCAATCAGGCTCCTATTTCACCAAGTTGACATATATATGTATTGGACATATGTAGGCTGACAAATCGAAAATTTTCATGTGAAAACTGTTTCACCAACTACAATTGTAATGTTTTTTGACAATTGTCGCGCCTGTCGGCTTTGGTGAAATAGGGGCCAGATTTTAACGAACACCTCTTACGATTACAGACGGTTTGGTGCAACCCACACTTAGTGACACATTACTTTTTTAAAACACGAACCGACTTCTAACAATATCTGCCTCTGGGTTTTTTATTGTACGACTTTCAAATAAATGGGTGCGTCTCACGAGATATAACAACAAAATATATAATTTCATATTAATAACGTTCACAAGATATAATGAACGTTAGCTATAACAAATTCGATACTTTTATAAGAAATAATGGTCAATTGATTTAATATTTATATATAATGCATGCATGAGTGCGTGCCTACTTGTTTGCCTGCTTGCTTGCATGCATGCGTGCTAGCCTTAGTGCTTTTAGATATTAGATTAATTGAATATCATGTTTTAAATTTTAGGTGTTATGACTCGAATCCCGGTCAGGGCAAATATTTGTGTGATGAGCATGAATATTTGTTTCTGAGTCTTGGATGTTTTCTATGTATTTAAGTATTTATATCTATTAAATATATCGTCGTCTAGTACCCATAACACAAGCCTTCTTGAGCTTACTGTGGGGCTAGTTCGATTTGTGTAAGATTGTCCTCTAATATTTATTTATTTATTTATTATTTATGACTATTATACGCTTCAATCGTTATAACAATTGGTATTGTATCTAAATAACGTTATTACTTTACGAAAGTAGATATAATGAAATTATATCTTTCGTTGATTATAAGCAGTGAACAGTATACTCAATAAGTTTATACAAAGTGAGCGTATATATTATGACTGTTATATGATAAGTTCTTATATCTGGTATTATTTACTCGAGATGAATGAAACGAAACGTAATTTAAAAAAAGATGCCTTCTCATTTAATGATACATAGTATGTAAATACAAATTAAGACGTTTTCTTTTTTTATATAAAAATATATAATGAAATAAGGGTTTTAAATTCATTGAGATTATTTGAAACTTTTACCGCAGAACGTGCGTAATAAAAAAAAACTCCTAAGTCGTTCTCTGTCATTCAAGTAATGCTAAAAAAACAAGGTATACATAATTAAAAGCTACCTTTTCGAAATTTAAAAATCGTAGTGGTTAGCCCTCTTATAAAAATTAACAAATCTCTGCTATCTAAAAACATGTTTTGTCCCTTTCTCCACAAACACAAATGTTAGTGACAGATAAAGACAAACGATTTTTATTTTTAATAATTTGATATCGCTTAAAATTCTGTTCACATGTAAATCGGTTTTACGAATAAAATGTGCTACTCTCCAACCGCGCACTCCTATAGCTTTATTAGGCCCGGCCTATAAAGCCACAGTCAGGTTCAAAAAAAAAAATGTGTACGAGTATGAATATTAATTATATTTAAGCTAAAATAGGTTCGATTTATGATTATGAATAAGGTAAGTCATTTAGGTTAAGGTACAAAAAGTGACGAACATTTTATTCCGCGGCTGTAGTGGGGATACACCTCCCCTACCTCCCCTATCTCCCGTTGTAGTACGTCGCGTAGTACCACTCACGCCTGGCACGTCCCAGTCAGGCGTCCGGTATACTTTCCGTTGTGACCTCTTTAACTTCGGTTTTTTTATCCTCCTCTCTCACCTCGGGCTCCGTACGCTCCGTCTCTTTCTCCTGCTTCAAATCGGCCGATGTCGAGGAGGTTAGACTGTTGGGCGCGGACGATTCTTTGCTTTGTGGTTCTTGTGAATTGCGTGTCTCCGATTCTTTGGTGCCATCTGCAAATTATAAATAAATAAATATTAAAGGTAATTAATTATCATGTGTCATTAGCTGTCGTCTCCCAGCAATTAACAACAATAGCATTATTATATTTTACGTCACACCTGGCCATAAAGTGGCAATTACCGCACGCTCCGCGCGCGGAAAATCCCACTTCCTGGCCAGGGGGTGACATAAAATTTTGTACTTACCTCGGGCGGTAATTCAGAAAGCCTCAGATCGCATAATTATCGCCCTTGCCTTCGGCTCGGGCGTCAAATACCTGCGATCTGAGACATTTTTTGTTTTACCGCCCTTGATAAGTAATGTACTATTATACAAACGCCTTAATGGAGGCGTGTGTCTTAGATGTCGCTGTACGCCTCCCTTAAGGCGTTTGTATAAAATATAGTTTACGTTAGCAGCGGTACTGGTTAATACGAAGGAACGGTTGATGAATTTGGGACTGAGTGGCGATTGCACCTATAGCTCAGTGGGCTAGAGCGACTGGCCGCGAGTGCCGGGAGGTCGCAGGTTCGAATCCTGCTCGGTACCTAAATTTTTCATTTTTTCCTTTATTCTAAATTTTAATAGCATTATTTTGTAATGAGCCCTGGGCCCCGGTATTGGATCCCGTATCCCGGTATTGCATGCCTTACTGGCGATACTATGGCAACATTTGTGCATTTTGACAAGTCAAACAACTTTGTCTAATGGTGGACTTTGCTGTAAATAGATTTTTTTAGCGGTCACCCATCCAAGAACTGAGCCCGGCCCACGTTGCTTAACCTCGCATACCGCACGCGGCACGCGGGCGCCGCTGGGCCACGAGCGCTCCTAGGAAAATAACTCTAGTATTTACAAAATACCTCCCCATATCGGGATTTACCGCCACATGAAATACCTCGGCTGAGCGCTTTGCCACCTGGGGCAGTACCTCCACCACCTCCCCATCTGGAGGGAACCTCTACCACTTTAATACCTTTCCTTCCACTACCTGGGCTTGAAACACGAAGGATTTGAAAACGACATTAGAAACGTTTACTAAACTGTTCATCTTCAGAAATCAATATAAAATACAATAAATAATAATTTAGGGGCATCAAACTACAACAAAAAAAAAACGCAAAAAACGAAAACAACAAAAAACAAAACGTAATGAGATACGTTTTCAGTTTTCTTTGCTGTGTCCCTTTCTATTCCTAATTATATAATAAAATATTTTTAATGATATCTATAATAAAATCAATAATACTAAACTACCTACAATGGTACATTAAAACGTCCTATCTGCTTTAAAATGCAAATTCTACCCATTTTTGGGTTCTACACCTACATACGTGAATACAATAAAACTTTCGTCTATATTACATTATTGTCGGGGCACGGAATTTAGCAAAAAATTGCAGTTTGAGTATTCGTTTTTAACCATAATTGCAATATATCGATTTAAATTTACACGACTTTCACACATTAATATTAGAAAATGGGACTGAATTCGACGGGGGGAGGGGGATTTCTTCTTCGTGGAATGCATTACCTATAGTTTTTTCGAAACAAAACACAAACGAACGCGTTTGCGTTTAGTCCAAATTTGTACCGCAAAAAATAGTTACCACAAAAGGCCACCAGAGGCGCTGCTCGCGTTACTAAACAAATTGAGACTAAACGCTAACGAGTTCGTTAGTGTTTTGTTTCGGAAAAATATACTAGTGGTACAGTAGTCAGTAAATGCAAGCGTGAAAATACATAGGGTCGGTTGCACTAACATACTATCACAGGCCGGTCATCGTCAAATATGGCGCCGGCAGCTGTCATCCCATAGAAACTTGTCAAACTTTCCATACAATCATAATTTAACGAACACCGCTTACGATTACAGACGGTTTGGTGCAACCAACCCATAGTCCATTAAATCAACGAACATTGTTAGTGTTGTGTGTCGGGCGAGTGCGATGGACAGGAGTGCGCGGTTGGAGAAAAACCAGGGGAAAACCTTCGACACGACCACGCGGGCGGTTTAAAACACTGTAATATTCAGAGTTTGCGCTCCAGTGAGATTGGTTGAGCGGATTCAACCAAATCTGAGATGAGTGGAATCGAGCTACTGCGAGTTTTGTCGCCGCTTCACTAATGGTGGGTTGCACCAAACCGTCTGTAATCGTAAGCGGTGTTCTTTAAAATCTGATTGTATGGAAAGTTTGATATGTTTGTATGGGATGACAACTGCCGGCGCCATATTTGACGATGACCGGCCTGTGATCACATGTTGGTGCAACCATCCCTAGACCTAGCCTGCTGAGCATGCAGCATGCGGCGACCGACGCTTAATGAGGGCTATCGCGTATGAATTCGCCGCTAGTGGCGCTAGTGTAGCATGGGGTCTCCGAAACGTCAAATGTCACTCTTTGTGGTTACCAAAGACTACAACGCTACGCGGGTTAATATCTAATTGGAACAATATGGTGACTATTTTGCAATACCTGAGCTTGATTACGGCAAATATGAGTTAAGAGTCAATGACTGTCAGTGCTTTGAGACAGTTTTTGTCTTTCGGAAACTTATTTCCTCCTTTTTTCGCGAACAAAACGGGACCGCGCTACAATGTGGAATGTTCGATATTTTTACGGTACGTGGTAGGTATTGAATATGATTTAAAAGTAAACTTCGTTCTCATGTCCATAATAGCTAATAACAATTTTTGACAGCTGGACCTCACTCGACAGTGGCGCCAACTGGTGAGCACAAAAACGATAGCCCCCATTCCTCTCCGGCGGCCCGCACACTCTACAATCCATATACCAATTTCTGTCTCCAATTGCAAGTTTGGCATCAACGAGCTCCTAAGGCCGTCCGTTTAAAACTAACAATCAGCCTGCAATTGCCTTCCATGCCACGACAATAATGTACTATTAAACTACTTTCCTAGTTACTAATAGTACTGTAATCAATTATTATAGACACTATAATCAACACAACGAATCTAATTACATGTAGTCGAGTTCGATAACTGCGCTGTGATCAAAAATACGTGAACACTTTTTAACGTTGCTCACATATTTATGAACCTTAGGGAACGTACATATATAACTCGACTGGAATCATTATATCAAGGTACTGAACTGATATACGTCGGATATCGCCCGATACAAAAACATGTACAGGTTAAAAAAGTTGAGTATGACAACGAAATTTGCTCAAGTTCACGGTAAATTCTACTCTAACACTAATGGTATAGTCTTTGTTTTTCCATTTTAGCCGATCCACTTAAAGAGAACAATGCTATTGTTGGGGTAACCGCAAAAAACACTAATGGCCATAGTGCAAAAAATCGTAACAACCGCCTTGAATGTTCAATTGATTATCGACTCTATGTCCGTAAGCAAAAGATTACGAGTGCAGCAATAGAAAAATGGCTGTCCAGATGCCTTCGATTCGTACCATTCTCAGGTATTCGAGTAAACGCCGCCGGATATATTGGGCCATACGTATAACATTTTTATTAAAGCAATTTAAGCCTTTGGCAAAGGCCCTAGAGTTGATAATCCCGTATAGTGCTAATGCAAATGCAGTCTTTATTTATGGTGTATGCTTATCTTTTACGACGGACGATAATATGATAACAAACCGCACAAACGGACAATGAATTGGACACGAGAGAAAACACAAACACTATAATAGTTTCTATTACGTACACACTGTGTTAATTATCGGTTGTCTATTGTTTGCCCGAAATATATATGCAATAATTTTATTTGCTCGAATTCAATTTGCCCAAATGTTTCATTTACTAGAAAAGTTGTTAGACATAGCTCTTTTACTCCCGAACATTACATGGCATAACGATACGGATGCCATACGTAGTTTTCCATGTTGTTAAATGCAATAATATTATTTAATAGAATATTTAAACGCCATACTAAATACTGTTTTTTGTCGAATCCACCCTGGCTATGCATTTGATGACTAAGCAAGCGAAAAAGCACGCATACATGCATGCAAACAAGCAAGCAAGCATGATTTTTTCAAGGCCTATATAAAAAACCTAACAACATTAGAGTCGGTTCTGCTCCGAAAGGTTTCGTTTATTTGTTTATAGTTTGTTAACCCATTCGAACAGTTGAGATAGATGGCAAATAACATTATGGCATGTGATAATTATGGAAAATGTGATTATTGGATTTAAAATTATGGGAAACAGATTTAGCATATGATTAATACGGTAAACAATGGGTATGGCATACGTAATTATAAGAAACAACATTATGGCAGACTAAATTCGAGCAAATGAAATTCTGGCAAATAAGTACCCTAAAAAACGTTTGTTTGAAATATAAGGGTGAATCAACTATTCTTTGTTGCTCGTTACCATGGTTACGTCTCCTGAGTCACTCTTTAAAACTGTGATTTTATAGGGTTTAAATCTATCAAACATGAGTTTTAGCGACGAGCTTAGATCCATTTGGACATGGATCATCTCTTGAGCATGCTTGAAGTCCATATTATAATTTTTTTCTAAGAAACTTGGATACTGATGTCTCCTCGCTGACGAGACAAAATAACAACAAGAAAAAGTTGATTGACCCATAAAATCTATTACATTAGCGTTAGAGCAGAATATTAAATGGAATAAGAGCATATGTCAGTCTCAAAGTCAAAGTATCATACTTTCTACACATTACTCGCCAATAAACGTTGTGTTTGGCGAACGGATATTAATGTAAAACTGTATCTAACTTTTTTGGTAACTAAATTAAAAAATAATAATAATAACGCGCTCGTGACATGATAATAATGTATTTACCGGATAACCTAACTAACAATACGTACATATACAGGGCGTCCCACGACTATGCCACATGGAGGGAAAGTACCTTGAATATTGTAGATGGAACATTTTACTGAAAGAAGACATTGTTTTAATTTTAAAAACAATTTAAACTGCATACACAGATATTTAAATAATAATTAAATCGTGAACCAGGAATCGAACCCGTTACACAAGAAAAATAATTACCCTGTAGCTTTATCATACCAATCGAAAGGCTTCATCATATGGATTATTTTTTGCTAAATAACATAGTATCAGAAATAAAAGGAAGACTATGAATTTTAACATTTTTAATACAAAATTAATCAATTGATCACGTGTAAAGGGTTCGATTCCCGGTTCAACCACAAAATTATTTAAATATTTGTGAATGCAGTTTAAATTGTTTTATTAAATTCAAATAACGTCTTCTTTCAGTAAAATGTTCCATCTACAATATTCAAGGTACTTTCCCTCCATGTGGCATAGCAGTGGGACGCCCTGTATACTCACGCCCGTATCCCATTGGGGTAGGCAGAGACCAAACAACGCCAAAATACTACGATCCTTACATAATGATTTTGCTTCCTACTACTAATAACATAACCTCGTATAAAATCTTCCACCGGTCTCAATTCTGACTTGTATTATAGAACAGTTTCTTCTTTCTATGAACATACGCTATAGTTCTCAGAATCTGTAGCGTCGCGGGCGGCAAGTCTTCGTAATCTAGCAATCGAGGGAAGAGAATGAAAATGGGAACATTAGAGTTTGAAAGCGAGCGATATTAACGATGGGACACTCTAATAAATATAAATAAAATATTAAGCGGAAATGTCTTGCACAAATCTAACTAGGCACATAGCATAAGCTCAATAAGGCACCGCGGGGCCAGCACAACTGCCGCTGCGACGCGACGCGAGTAAAGAAAAATCTACGCTCCTCTTTCTATTCCGCACAGTTTGAGCGAGACAGGAATCGCCGAGTCGCGCGAGATACGACTTGGCAGCAAGTTGTGCTAGCCTACCTGGTCACCGCCGGCGAGAAGCGAGTTATCTCATAGTAATTCTACTCGTTTTCTCGCTGAAGCAAGTAGAATTACTGAGATTACTCGCTAATCGCTGGCGGTGGGACCAGTGCCTAAGACTAATGCTATTTATTTCTTCTATTTATTTAATTACACAGCTTTGAAAGCGAAGAATGCGAGCGAGTCGTCCGCACAGCTTGATGAGGGGACACCCTAATAAATAAATATAGGTAAAATATTAAGCGGAATGTCTTGCACAAGTCAAACTAGGCGTATAGTATAAGCTCAATAAGGCACTGGTCACCTCCGGCGAGCAGCGAGTAATCGCATAGTAATTCTACTCATTTTCTCGCTGAAGCGAGTAGAATACTGAGATTACTCGCTACTCGCCGGCGGTGACCAGTGCCTAAGACTAATGCTATTTATTTAATTACACAGCTTTGAAAGCGAGGGATGTGAGCGAGTCGTCCGCACAGCTTAACGAGGGGACACCCTAATAAATAAATATAAGTAAAATATTAAGCGGAATATCTTGCATAAATCAAAATAGGCGCATAGTATAAGCTCAATAAGGCACTGGTCACCGCCGGCGAGCAGCGAGTAATCTCATAGTAATTCTACTCATTTTCTCGCTGAAGCGAGTAGAATTACTGAGATTACTCGCTACTCGCCGGCGGTAGGATCAGTGCCAAAGACTAATGCTATTTATTTCTTTTATTTATTTAATTACACAGCTTTGAAAGCGAAGAATGCGAGCGAGTCGTCCGCACAGCTTGACGAGCGGACACCCTAATAAATAAATATAAGTAAAATATTAAGCGGAATGTCTTGCACAAATCATACTAGGCGCATAGTATAAGCTCAATAAGGCACTGGTCACCGCCGGCGAGCAGCGAGTAATCTCATAGTAATTCTACTCATTTTCTCGCTGAAGCGAGTAGAATTACTGGGATTACTCGCTGCTCGCCGGCGGTGGGACCAGTGCCTAAGGCTAATGCTCTATTTATTTGATTAGACAGCTTTGAAAGCGAAGAATGCGAGCGAGTCGTCCGCACAGCTTGACGAGGGGACACCCTAATAAATAAATATAAGTAAAATATTAAGCGGAATGTCTTACACAAATCAAACTAGGCGCATAGTATAAGCTCAAAAAAACACTGATCCCACCGCCGGCGAGTAGCGGGTAATCTCAGTAATTCTACTCGCTTGAGTGAGAAAACGAGTAGAATTACTATGAGTACTCGCTGCTCGCCGGCGGTAGGACCAGTGCCTAAGACTGCTAGTGCTATTTATTTAATTATACAGCTTTGAAACCGAAGAATGCGAGCGAGTCGTCCGCACAGCTTGACGAGGGGACACCCTAATAAATAAATATAAGTAAAATATTAAGCGGAATGTCTTGCACAAATCAAACTAGGCGTATAGTATAAGCTGGTCACCGCCGGCGAGCAGCAAGTAATCTCATAGTAATTTTACTCATTTCACTTCAGCGAGAAGCGAGTAGAATTACTGAGTTTACTCGCTACTCGCCGGCGGTGGGACCAGTGCCTAAAGCTAGTGCTATTTATTTGTTCCATTTATTTAATTACACAGTATCTCAGGAAAACCAAAGCGCTGTGAAGTTACAATTGGGAACCTTAAGTTTTTTGGAGTGGTCCATATTATATTTTTTTATTAATATTAGACTTTGTATAGAGTTCAAAACTGTTGCCGGGTTTTTTTTAATTAAGTATATAATGTGTTGGTTATAATTACTTCCCTCAAAAACCGGAACGGTGAAATAAAAATACTGAATTGTGTTGCTCTGTAAAGAGAATACGTTTTTATTAATAGCCCGCATATTCATCACCGTGTAACTTACATTAATCTTATACAATAAAATAAGTACCTACAATTCTTACCTGTAAAGAGAAACAGCATTTGAAGCTATTATTTCACAATACTTTACTATTAAACACTTAACTAATATATTTTAGTTCACTTTCAAAACATATCTCGTAAGTATTAACAATACCGACATAACCTATATTCTCCTATCTGTCAATCAAATGTCAATCTCCAAGACATATTAAATCGGTCCAAATTGTACCATAAAACAATGCACAATAAGACCAACTTTACTTACAAGTATTATTTTTGAGTCATACACGGATTTAGGTTCGCGTCTGTGGACATACCAAAATTTAAGGGCTACAAAGCTTAATTTTGGATTGGACCAGTAACCCGCATAAACAGTGTCTCCGTTTCTATAAATCCCTGTAATAAAAACATAGCTAACATGCACATAAGCCGTTAACTATTGACCACAGGAGGGACGACTTCTGATTTTTCAACTAAGTATGACCCTTTTAAGAAATATTTTTTGAATCTTATCTGACATACCACACTACTAATAGGATCTTGCCCTGGTCTGTCGCAAAAAAAAAACATCAACTTGACAGATGACAGATCTCAAATATGCCACATCTATGAATATTCAAAATCATAGGAAAAAAAGAAACCGGCAACAGTTTTGAACTCTGTCCACGCCAGGACCCGAGGAACCGGGGGCCCATCAGCCAGCTCCGAACTATCTACGGACAGTCGTGGCGTGTACAAATGTTCGCGATTTCGCGAAGCTAACCTTATGTCTAACCTTAACTTACTTGCGGAACCTCTTCGTCCCTGGTCTTCTGGAGCTACGAGGGGGTGTGTTGGTGAATAGTGTGAGATGTGTGTTCGTGTTTACCCCCTGTAGGTACTCCTTTGGTGGAGCGGCGAGCCCTCCAAGGCCTCCGTGCGCCGCCAATCCGATCCCTTTTTTCACCAGTCTACTCGACACCAGTAAACTCACAATGGCGTGGGCTCCCGCAGCCACAGTCCAAAAACACGCCGCGTAATCACCGAACAGCCAAAAAACCCACTCACGTCGCGACCGTCTCGCGCGAGTTTCTCGAAACTTCTCTTCGCCGCACGGGCGCGCGCCGAGCCGCTATCTCATTCTTACCGAATGCCGTCCCAGTCTAGCGCAGCGCGCGCTCATGCTTTGTTAATTTCGACATATGCCTACCCGATGGTTAATTCTAAACAAACACCCGCCCCGGACCGACCCGTCGTCGGTCCGCTCAAACACATGGCAGGCGAGACAATGTCGAAACAGCGCGTCTAAGGATCGAGTCCTTCACCTGCACGTCAGCAATCCGTGGAGACCCATCCTTCCCCGTGATCAGGTTAACGATGCGCCCCCGTCGCCAACACAACGGTGATAGGTTGGCATCCTTAACAAGTACGAGGTCTCCGACGCGGGGAGGAGTCGTCCTGTCCGTCCACTTAACGCGTTGCTGCAGAATATGCAAATACTCGAGCGACCATCGCTTCCAAAAATTTTGAGTCATTTGCTGCAACATCTGATACCGTGACAATCGATTCATCTTAACTTCCGTATACGGGTACTCCGGCAAGGCGTTAAGTGGCTGGCCAATCAGCAGATGACCAGGAGTAATAGTTTCCAAATCATTAGGGTCCGCGCTCAACGGGCATAAAGGTCGCGAGTTTAATACCGCCTCAATTTTACAAAACACCGTTGCCAACTCCTCAAAGGTGAGGATCGTTGAGCCGATGACCCGATATAAATGCACCTTGGCAGACTTAACTACTGCCTCAAAAATGCCACCCCAGTGGGGGCATCCAGGTGGGCTAAAATACCACGAGATGCCCCGACTTGAGAGGCCCGTACCAATCTCTTGCTCATTTTGGCTTAAAAACGAAACAATTTCCCGTAAGCCGCGGTCGGCGCCCTTGAAGTTGGTACCACAATCCGACCGAATCAACGACGGCAGCCCCCTACGCGAAACAAATCGATCCAGAGCCGCAATGAAAGCCTCCGTAGAGAGGTCAGCTACAAGTTCCAAGTGAACTGCTTTGGTCGCCAAGCAGACGAAGACGCACAGGTACGCCTTAACCGATTTCGCATTGCGAAGGCGTGACGCCTTGACCATGAAGGGTCCCGCAAAATCCGTGCCCACGCCAGCAAACGGCCGAGCTTCCGTGACTCGGTCGGGCGGAAGATCCCCCATTTGCGGCTGCATTGTGGCTGCCTTGAGTCGGTAACAAGGCAAGCAACGAAACACAACGCTCCGGATCATTCTTCGTGCCGACAGAATCCAGAATTCACGCTGCAAGATGGCCAGAAGGGCGTTGCAGCCCACATGTGAATTCCTGGTGTGGCGGTCCCAGATCAGCAATTCAACCAAAGCTCCCTTCTTGGGTAGAATTAAAGGATATCTTGCTGAATAAGGCAGGTTAGCATTACGTAGTCGGCCTCCCACCCGGAGCATCCCGTGCTCATCGATAAACGGGTTGAGGCGGCGAATGCCTCCCTTCAATTTACCTGCGCCCGTTCGCAGGACTGTAATCTCGTCGGCAAAGTTGGTCGCCTGTACTACCTTCACCCAGTGTAACAGAGCCCGTTGTTGCTCTTCAGGTCCTAAAACAGGCGACACGTTCCGCCGTGCCGCCGGGTTGCGACAATTATGAATAAACCGCATTATCCATCCTGTAACCCTCAGCAACTTCCCGAGTGAGCTATAGCGCTCCAAGAGAGTGTAGTCCGCAGTAGCTGACTCCACCGTGGTCACGTTGACCTTCAATCCCTGGTCCGGGGGCAGCAAGTGCTTGCCGCACTCATTAAAAGGCCACTCTGACTGTGGCCGTTCCAACCAGTTTGGTCCCCACCAAAGAGAATGCTCGATCAAATCAGGCGCCGGACAGCCGCGAGAGGCGCAGTCCGCCGGATTATACTCGCCTGGAACATGTCTCCAGACCAGAGGAGTCTCCGAGCTATTTATCTGCGAGACCCGATTGGCAACAAATACCTCGAGCGTGTGGACCGAAGTCTGCAGCCAACATAGTACGATTCGGCTGTCAGTCCACGCGTAAACCGTTTCATCTAGGTTAACCGTACCCCGTAAATTCCGTACCACATGGTTCAAGAGCCGCGTCAGAAGGGCGGCACCTGCCAGTTCCATCTTCGGAATCGTCCAACGAGTCCGAACAGGTGCGACCTTGCTCTTGGCCATGACCAATCGTACGGAACCCGTACCAGTAGCCTCACCAGTTCTCAGGTAAACTGCTGCTGCGAACCCCTTCTCGGACGCGTCACAGAACCCTACCAGGGTCGCCCTGGCTCCCGGTTGCGGGAGCAGTCTGCGGGGAATTTCAATTTCCGAAATCTGTGGCAGTGCGGTCACGAAAGAGGTCCACTCCAGTAGCAGCTCGTCAGAGAGCTGATCATCCCACCCTAGTTGGGCCAACCATAACTTCTGCATGAAGCATTTAGCCATGAACGTTACCGGCGCGATCCAACCGTTTGGATCGAACGTTCGTGCGATGGTCGAAAGTACCGATCGCTTGGTCCAGGTCTTCGACAGCAATGCGGCCTCACAATTGTATGTGAACACATCTTGTCCCGGTCGATACTGGACCCCTAAGATTGCCAACGCATGAGGATTCTCCGGGTCCTCAAACACATGTGGATCTTGCTGGTGCTCCGTTGGCAGTCCAACCAAGACTTCTGGGCAATTCGACAACCATTTCCGAAGTTCATAGCCACCGGAGGCCATGAGCGCCACCAATTCATCCCGTAATATGAGCGCCTGCTCAACACTATCCGCGCCCGTGCAAATATCGTCTACGTAGACGTCCCTGTCGATGACTGCGGCCGCGCGAGGATAGCGCAGCCGTTCCTGGTCAGCCAATTCGCGCAGCGTCCGAATTGCTACATAAGGGCTGGGCTTTAATCCGTACGTATTCGTGTTGAGCTCGTAAGTGACCATCGGTTCGTCTGGGCTCTCGCGCCACAATATCAGCTGGAACCGACGGTCGTCTGGATGGATCTCCGTTTGACGAAACATCATCCTCACGTCCGTTACGAAGACTACCTGGTGTCTTCTGAAGTCCGTTAGAATGTCCCCAATGTCTCTGGTCAACTTGGGACCAGCATGCAGACATTGGTTCAGAGACACTCCGTTAGAGGTCGCCGCTGACCCATCGAACACAATCCGCACTTTTGAGTCCGGTGTCTTCAAGATAGCATGGTGGGGAAGGTGAAAATGCTCCTCACGACGCCAGTCCACCCTGGACACCGACATGTGGCCCAAAGCCAAGTATTCCCGCATGAACTCAACATACTTCCGTCGAAAGTTGGAGTCCCGTTTCATGCGCCTCTCCATTGACACCATCCGTTTCTCCGCCAAGCTTCGAGAGCTCCCCAGCGGAGGTCGATTCGAGAGAAACGGCAACCTTGTCATAAACTTGCCCGAGGGGAGACGTACCGTGTTATATTGGTAGAATGTTTCACATTCTGCGTCCAGCGGGCTAATCCTGGGAGCTGTGGGTGGCTCTTCCGTTGCCCAGAACCTCTGCAGGACCTCCGATAAAACACTGCCATAAAATGTGGAATCATGATCCAGTGAGTCCTGTGTTTCCCGTACTGGGCCCAATAGTGCGTACCCACCCGCGGTGTGTACAGCCACCAATCCGTTCGGTTGCAGCTCCCGCTTGCTGCTCCGTAGTAGCTTTCCGAGGACGTCGGTTCCAATTAAGACGTCCACCCGCCCTGGAATCCCAAAATGGGGGTCGGCCAACTCCAACCCCTTGGTCAACCCTCGTACCCCCGTCGGTAATCGTACTTGAGGGAGAATCCCTACAACTTCATCTAAAACAATCGCAGTAGCGACCACCCGCGTGGTCGTTGCCGAATCGCCCATCTCAAACCGGAGAGTAGTCTGACCCCTGAGGTGAGGCACCCGATTGCCACCTATACCTACTGCGCCATCCCGTGATGGCTCTAATCTAAGACCCAGCCTGTCCACCAGTCGACTGGACACAATACAACCCTGTGCCCCCGAATCCAACAGTGCCCTTACTTGCACTGAATGGCCATCCGTGCCCCAGACAGTAACCCTAGCCGTTGGTAGTAGTACCGTGACTGGCTGGGGGGCCGTAACAGCTGGACAGGCTGCTAATTCCTAGCGGGGGCCAACACCCCCTTCTTCCGAAGGAGGGGGTAAGGGCCCCTGACCCAGGTATGGGTCCCAACCCGGGTAATAAACCCCTCGACCCACCTGGGCCATGCGCGCCGGCCGGAAGTAGCCTAATGGCATCCGTCCTGCGGCCGGCGGGTTCGCAATCAGACGTGGGCGCTCTGCGAGGGGAGGGGAGAAGCGACTACTCGGGGGTGGCAGCGAGCCCCCCAGCGCGGTCGAGTAGTTCAAGTACCCGTCTCCCCCTCGCGTCCCCTCCGGACACCGACCCGTATCTGAGGGCCGGTCACCCCCCCCCCCCCCGTCGTTCGTTCACCCGAGGCTGGTCTAAGAGGGGAAGAACGACCTCGTATCGAGGCACCGTACGACTCCCCACTCTTAGCCAGGCAGAGAAGCCCATGATGTGCTCCTCCGCATGTGCCGCAACTGGTGGTCACGCTGCACTCTTTTACGTAGTGCGCGCCGAGGCAGCGAAAGCATAAATTACGCTGCTTGACCACCCCTCTGCGCCTATGCACCCGTTGTGCTTTAAATTCCACGCAGGCAGTAATATTGTGCCCCCCCTCCCGGCAGAAGGGGCACACCCCCGATTGGAGGGCGTTATATTTCTGCTCCCTCCGACGGGGCTCCACCGGTTTGGGCTCGCTACTACGTCGTGGTGTTATAGGAAGGTGAGGTAGGGTTGCCCCTTGGCAATCCGCCCGCCTACACTCACTTTCCAAAAATCCCCTTAAATCTTCGAAAGTGGGAAGGTGTTCCGATGACTCCCCACCGTGCGCCTGCTCGAAACGGGCCACTACGTCACTCGGCAGTTTTCGCAAAACCGTATGTACTATTATATATTTATTATCTCCCAGAGATAGCTTCAATCGTTCCAGTGTATTGACGGCCACCGTAACTGGATTTAGTATTTTGGCCCTTATGTCTGACACATTCGATATTCGGGGGATGTCGAATATTTTAGCAATTAAACCGTCAATGGTCAACCGGCGGTTATTATATCTAGTACCTAACAAATTCCATGCGGTTTCATAGTTCGCGTCCGCGATCTCGAGATGCGTCAATAGGTCGTGAGGCTCCCCCCTTAGCCTCCCCATCAACTGCGCCAGCTTGTAGGCAGGAGTCAGGTCCGTGCGCGAGTGCACCACGCTATTAAAAATATCCCTAAAGCGTGGCCAGTCCGCGAACTCGCCGCCAAACTCAGGCACATTTACAGGCGGGAGTGGCGCCAAGATTCCGGCGCCGGCCGTCCCAGCGCCGGCCGTACCGCTCCGAATCTCCCCTTTACGCGCCCTTTCTATTTCGCACGCCGCCTGTGTTATGCCCATAAGCATCTCCCCGCATTGGTCCACGTTACGCAACACAACGGCGTGAACGTCTTCCTCTGATTCGACGTCGTCAACGAGGGACACGTATTGTGCGTGTAGGCTAAGTACCGTATCATACCTATTGTCGGCCTGAGCGGCCCGCGACAACAATGCGTCCTGTCTGTCCGAACGCCCAATCAGTGCGAACACCGTGGCAAACCATCTCAATTCCGAGTCGATTTTCGCCTTAAGTCCCTTAATAGCTGCGAGCGACATGGTACCTACTTCAATAACAAATACAACCGTAAACAAACCCTATTGAACAATAACAATATATATAAAAAACATTAACAATGTCACGCAGTTGTAACGAACACTTAATCACGTATAAGTTTTAACAAAACAACTGAACCGTGTCGTGATATATGCTCACCGTCAAGCGCGAGCCGATTTTAACGCGAGTTCCGTATAATTTAATTATTATTTAACACAAATTCACTTAAATACGCAGTAAATTACAATTAGGCCACGGTATCAATGTACTAATGAAATTAATAATTGGGTGAACCAGACCGTCACGTGAATCAATTTTTACACGGGTTCTGCACCCTCAACAAATATTAATTTACCTTAATTACTGACGAAAACAATTAAGTCACCGTGACAATAGGGTATCACTATACACGAATACACAACAAAACAAATTACAACTTGGTATATCCGAAATTATCAACTTAATTAACTAGAGTGAAAAAGCTTCGCGACGGAACCCTAAAAATATACTTTAGCCGAATAATTTCCGTAAACAATCGCATCCAAACTTGTTCACTCAACCGTTTAGTTTTTACCTATTGCCTACAAAGAACCCTAAATTATCTATTCTTACAAATTTTAGAAATATTACGATGCTTAGTTATTACGAACTTGTTTACGCCAAACCGCGGGTGCCCGGTCGCCGCGTTGTCTTGTCTACCTACCCAAGTACGTTTTTAACTCGCTACTTATGATGAACTAACCAAACTAAACTATAACTAAACGTACTTGAAGTTGTGTTACACTTAAATAAGACCCGTAATTAGCCGTAAAAACCGTAAATGCCCATAAATAACCAAGAATTTAACTAGTATCTGATTACCAGAGATATGTAACCACGCTCTGCTTACCAAAAATTTGTCCACGCCAGGACCCGAGGAACCGGGGGCCCATCAGCCAGCTCCGAACTATCTACGGACAGTCGTGGCGTGTACAAATGTTCGCGATTTCGCGAAGCTAACCTTATGTCTAACCTTAACTTACTTGCGGAACCTCTTCGTCCCTGGTCTTCTGGAGCTACGAGGGGGTGTGTTGGTGAATAGTGTGAGATGTGTGTTCGTGTTTACCCCCTGTAGGTACTCCTTTGGTGGAGCGGCGAGCCCTCCAAGGCCTCCGTGCGCCGCCAATCCGATCCCTTTTTTCACCAGTCTACTCGACACCAGTAAACTCACAATGGCGTGGGCTCCCGCAGCCACAGTCCAAAAAACCCACTCACGTCGCGACCGTCTCGCGCGAGTTTCTCGAAACTTCTCTTCGCCGCACGGGCGCGCGCCGAGCCGCTATCTCATTCTTACCGAATGCCGTCCCAGTCTAGCGCAGCGCGCGCTCATGCTTTGTTAATTTCGACATATGCCTACCCGATGGTTAATTCTAAACAAACTCTATACTGTCTTAAGTCTATTATCAACAAAAAATATAATATGGACCCCACTCCAAAAAACTTAATGTCCACGCACCATGATACAGAAAGCCTCCAATCGCATATTTATCGCCCTTGCCTTCGGCTCGGGCGTCAAACGTGCGATCTGAGACATTTCTTGTTTTACCGCCCTAGGTAAGTATTGCACTATTATCCGACAGAAGCACTCACCTGAATTTGGCTGTGTGCCAGGCCAAGGTTTCCGGACGAACATGTTTTCTACGATCCTATCTATGTTGTCCTTTTCGGATGAATTTGCAGGTCTGCAAATAACAATAAAATTAACATTATTATCAATTTATCAAATGCATTTTTCAGAGGTATATACTGTGAAATTGTCAGTTAACCACAGCAATGTTATATTCTGTTTGTAGTGTAACTGTCGGGGACATACTGTATAGTGTAACAGTCGGGGGCACACTGTGTAATGTACTTGTCGGGGGTACACTCTGTAATGTACTTGTCGGGGGCACACCGTGTAGTGTAACTGTCGGGGCCACACTTTATAATGTACCTGTCAGGGCACACTGTGTAGTGTAACTGTCGGGGCACACTGTAGTGTACCATTCGGGGCTACAAGCTGTACTATACTTGTACGATGGGGATGGCGGCGGTGGGGCGGCGCGCGGGGCGCGGCGCGGGCGCGGGCACGGGCTCTTGTTCCGCCGGACTGTAGTACGTCACGCGGCCTGGTGTCGGGGCCCCACTCTGTACTGTAGTGTACCTGTCGGGGCGCACGATGGGGATGGCGGCGGTGGGGCGGCGCGCGGGGCGCGGCGCGGGCGCGGGCACGGGCTCTTGTTCCGCCGGACTGTAGTACGTCACGCGGCCTGGTGTCGGGGCCCCACTCTGTACTGTAGTGTACCTGTCGGGGCGCACGATGGGGATGGCGGCGGTGGGGCGGCGCGCGGGGCGCGGCGCGGGCGCGGGCACGGGCTCTTGTTCCGCCGGACTGTAGTACGTCACGCGGCCTGGTGTCGGGGCCCCACTCTGTACTGTAGTGTACCTGTCGGGGCGCACGATGGGGATGGCGGCGGTGGGGCGGCGCGCGGGGCGCGGCGCGGGCGCGGGCACGGGCTCTTGTTCCGCCGGACTGTAGTACGTCACGCGGCCTGGTGTCGGGGCCCCACTCTGTACTGTAGTGTACCTGTCGGGGCGCACGATGGGGATGGCGGCGGTGGGGCGGCGCGCGGGGCGCGGCGCGGGCGCGGGCACGGGCTCTTGTTCCGCCGGACTGTAGTACGTCACGCGGCCTGGTGTCGGGGCCCCACTCTGTACTGTAGTGTACCTGTCGGGGCGCACGATGGGGATGGCGGCGGTGGGGCGGCGCGCGGGGCGCGGCGCGGGCGCGGGCACGGGCTCTTGTTCCGCCGGACTGTAGTACGTCACGCGGCCTGGTGTCGGGGCCCCACTCTGTACTGTAGTGTACCTGTCGGGGCGCACGATGGGGATGGCGGCGGTGGGGCGGCGCGCGGGGCGCGGCGCGGGCGCGGGCACGGGCTCTTGTTCCGCCGGACTGTAGTACGTCACACCGCCTGCCGTCGTCGCCTGCAAAATTAATACTTTTCTCAAACATGTTCCGAAAACAAACTCACGTTCGCGGTAATAGACTGCGAGACCCATCGTTGCAGGGTGTGTGGAAATATAGCCATACAACCTCATCTTAGTGTGTCTATGCTGCTCGTGACATCTGTCGTTCAAACTAAAAAATATGACTTTTGCCCCGTTCGTTGTTGTCATACGTTTCTTTAAAATAAACTAGAATATTTATTGATATAAATAGCTGTTTACTTTAGGTTATGGGCCTATGACCCGATAAATAATTTGTAAAGTCAACCGTAAACGTTATTCCGATATCAGTAAACTCGGTCTAGTTCCGCGAGTAAAGTTTTGATTTTTAGGTTTGCCGTTGAGACACCGTAATTATTTGAATTGGCACCGATATAATGGCCATGTCCAACGTGCATATAGAAAAACTGTTGGGTAGAGAAAATTACAGCACCTGGAAGTTTGCTGTACAGACGTATTTACAACACGAGGACTTATGGGACTGCGTCGAGCCTCCGAAAGATTCTTCCGTAAATCCGAAGCAAGACCTCAAAGCTAAGGCGAAAATCATTTTGCTTGTGGACCCGGTAAATTATATACACGTCCAAGATGCAACGTCTTCTAAAGAGGTATGGCTAAATTTACAAAAGGCGTTTGAAGACTCAGGTTTGTCGCGTAGAGTTGGGTTACTCAAAGATTTAGTGAACACTACTTTAGATAGTTGTATGAATATCGAGGAGTACGTCAATAAGATAATAACCACCGCACATAAGCTCAGAAATATAGGATTCTGTGTTGATGATGAATGGTTAGGTACTCTAATGTTGGCTGGTTTGCCGGAGCAATACAAACCGATGATAATGGGGCTGGAGAGCTCTGGTGTAAAGATAAGCACTGATTTCATCAAAATGAAATTACTCCAGGAAGTGAAGGAGCCAAATGTGTCCGTTCTTTATGCGAAGCATAATAAACCCTCCCCTAAAAATAAGAAGCCAACGGGACCGCGTTGTTATAACTGTAATAAGTACGGACACTTTAGCAAGAACTGTCATAGCAAGAAGACTAATGATAAAGGTTTTGCTGCAGTTTTTTCAGCCGCTGGTCAACACCTGGTCAGCACAGAGTGGTATTTGGACTCGGGTGCGTCTCAACATCTGGTTAATAACTCCGAAGGGATGTACGATGTTCGGGCATCTCCGATTCAACAAATAATAGTTGCCAACAGTACATCAGTTGCCGTAAAGCAGATGGGTAACGTGAACCTGGACCTGCAGAGTGGGGATGGTAAGACAAACCACATACAGGTGAGAGATGTTTTATATGTTCCGCAATTGAGCACTAACCTGCTGTCAGTTAGTCAATTGATTAAAAATGGCTGCCAAGTTGTATTTAATAAGTTCGGCTGTGAAATATTTAATGCACAGAGGCGTTTAGTAGCAACAGCAATACTCATTAATAACATGTATAAGCTGAACACCTATAAAGGGAATGCATTTGCCTCGACTGTAGACAAACAAACTTTGGACATTTGGCACAGGAGAATGGGACATCTCAACTACAATGATGTCAACAGATTGCCTTTATGTACTGAAGGTGTGAAGATGGTAAGCAATGCAGATACAAACAATGGTTGCATTCCGTGTCTGAAAGGTAAGCAAACTAAATTTCCTTTTAATAATATTGGCAAGAGGGCGACTTCTCCCCTCCAGATTATACATTCCGACCTCTGCGGACCAATGGAGGTGCCGTCTATGGGTGGAGGAAGATATTTCATTACATTTGTGGATGATTACTCTCGAAAAGTGAATGTCTATATTTTAAAAAATAAGACAAATGTAAAAGAAGTGTTTGAGATGTATAAAAAGGAAATGGAAAATCAGTTGGACTGCAAAATCAAAATTCTTCGTTCAGATAATGGTTCGGAATATACGAATAACGAAATGAAAAAATTCTTGACAGGTTCAGGCATCAGGCATCAGACGACAGCGCCATACACGGCAGAACAGAATGGGCTTGCTGAACGTATGAATCGTACGCTGGTCGAACGCGCCAGGTGTATGCTGATAGATGCCGGACTGCCGAAGAAGTTTTGGGCTGAGGCACTAGAAACAGCTGCTCATATAATTAACCGTTCTCCGACTCGAGTCCTTAACTACGTGACGCCACTTGAGAAACTGACGGGTATAAAACCAAACATTTCTCATTTGCGGATTTTCGGCTGTAAAGCCATGATGCACGTGCCGAAGGAAAAAAGGTTGAAGTGGGATCCAAAATCCTCAGAAATGATATTTATTGGATATTGCGAAAATACCAAAGGATATAAGTTGATGGACCCACGCACCAAGAAGGTTACAAAAAGCAGGAATGTGGTATTTCTAGAAGACTGTCATGGACTTGATAACAGAGCTCACCCAGACGCCAAGATTGATGTTTCGTTACCGACACTTGTTCCATTAAATGAAGAGACCCCAGAGAATCCAGCCGACGAACAAAATTGTAGCTCCGC
Organism: Epiblema foenella; assembly: GCA_963556455.1. Lineage (NCBI taxonomy): Eukaryota > Metazoa > Arthropoda > Insecta > Lepidoptera > Tortricidae > Epiblema > Epiblema foenella. The sequence goes on from OY747118.1 coordinate 2,929,500, forward strand.
TGAAAGTGACCAGCACGACTCTACGTTGGAGGAAAGTTTCGACACTATGATGAGCTTGACGGATCATGATACAACCTATGAACCAAGCACTGATTGCACATTTGAGTCACCCAACCGCTTCATAAACCTGAGGCCCCGAGGAGGGCAAATTAGACAAACGGACGAAGAAGTGAACCTCGACAAAGAAAACGAGGCAGATGAGGTCAAATTTGCTTGTTTGGCTTTGGATCAAGACCCGTTAACTTTAGAAGAAGCTTTGTCTAGCCCAGAGTCTAGTCACTGGAAAAAAGCTATGGAAGAAGAGTTTAACACTTTAAAGAAAAACAATACTTGGATACTTTGTGACTTGCCGCAAGGAAAGAAAGCCATATCTTGTAAATGGGTTTTTAAAACGAAAAGAGACGAGAAAGGTGACATCACAAAATATAAGGCTCGGTTAGTCATCAAAGGTTGCGCTCAGAAGAAAGGCTGCGATTACAATGAATTGTATGCACCTGTAATCAGATACTCATCTCTTCGATATTTGTTTTCTATGGCAGTAAAGTACAACTTAGATACAGATCAAATGGATGCCGTAGCTGCTTTTCTACAGGGTGATATCGAAGAGGAAATATATATGAGACAACCTCCAAGTTTTGAAGAGAATGAAGCCCAAGTATGCTTATTGAAAAGGTCTCTATACGGTTTGAAGCAAGCCAGCAGACAGTGGAACCGAAAGCTGGATGGTGCGCTAAAAGAAATCGGTTTAACTCAATCTGTACTTGATCCGTGTATTTACTACAGAATTCAAAAGGAAGACATAACATTTTTAGCAGTATACGTGGATGATCTCATTCTATTCACGAGTTCTAAAGAAACTAAAAATGAAATTAAAACGAACTTGTTTTCCAGATTTGAAATGAAAGATTTAGGTGATTTGAAGTACTGTCTGGGATTGCAAGTATGTAGAGACAGAGCACAAGGAACTTTAAGTGTTAATCAGCAGAAATATATTCAAGATATATTGAGTAAATATAGAATGTCAAACTGTAAGGGTGTCAAAACACCTATTGATCCCAAAATGAAATTTAGCGTGAATGAAAAAGCAGATTCAATTTCAGATGAATATCCATATCAGGAGATTATTGGATGTCTGCTTTACCTATCACAAGGAACGCGCCCCGATATTTCCTATGCTGTCAATACTCTTAGCAGATTTAATTCAAGACCTGAAATGCAGCATTGGATGGCATTGAAAAGAGTTTTAAGATATTTAAAATTCACTGAAAGCTACACTTTGACTTATAAACGAGATGACAGACCTGTATATGGTTATTGTGATGCAGACTGGTGTAGCAATGAACACGATCGGAGGTCTTGTACCGGCTACGTATTTATTCACCAGGGTGGAGCAATTACGTGGAACTCACGCCGACAACAGACAGTCGCGCTCTCGACTACAGAGGCCGAATATATGTCTCTTTCTAGTTGCACGCAGGAAGCTATGTGGCTTAAACAGTTACAGGAAGAGTTTTGGCCACACTTGGTAACTTTACCTCTAACAATTTTATGCGATAATCAAAGTGCGATTAAACTTGCAGGTACCGAGAATTACCATTCCAGGACCAAGCACATTGACATACGACACCACTTTGTTCGTGACAAGGTGCGCCTGAAGAAGATTGTCATCGACTACATCCAGACTAGCGAGATGGTCGCTGACGCGCTGACCAAGGGCACTCCGCAGCTGAAGCTCGAGTACTGCTCGTCTAAGATGGGTTTATGCCCAAGGGAGGATGTGGAAATATAGCCATACAACCTCATCTTAGTGTGTCTATGCTGCTCGTGACATCTGTCGTTCAAACTAAAAAATATGACTTTTGCCCCGTTCGTTGTTGTCATACGTTTCTTTAAAATAAACTAGAATATTTATTGATATAAATAGCTGTTTACTTTAGGGTGACGCGAATTTATAGTAATAAGATTTGGGGCTGAAGTTGCCGGCGGGCGACGGGTGTCTCGCCAGCCCCCGCCGCGGCGCGGGCGCGGTGGCGCCGGCTACTGCCGCGCGTGTTATCGGTGATTTCTTACAATTATCCTTAAAATTTTCAAATTTCTTAGCATTTTTAAACAAATGCAGTATTTCGTTTCTCATACTCTGAAAGTGGATCATTGTTCATCTAGGCAACGTGTATTAAAAAGAAAAAAATTACGATGAATCGTAATTAGATTAGGCAAAGGCAGTAACCCATACAAGCGTTAGTATCATTCATTCTTAATTAAAAAAATATATATATAATGGTACATACACAAATACCGTTAACATCACCCAAATTGCCGCCAAAATGGTTCTTTCGCTGATTCCGAAAATGATTGTGCATATTTTGGCATTTGTTTGTTTCCTCGTACTCGATATGAAAAGCAGTGTTTAACTTTGGCGAAGCCACCCATTTCAGCCTCGAACTATTGTACATTTCAAAAATTAAGTTACAAAAAATATATTCTGAAATAACATTTCAAGTTCATTACAGACAACTCTGAATTCCTATTATGAGTAGCAGTTACTTTTTGTAACGAATTTCTTATACTTTTATTTAGGAAACTGTATGTCTAGAATTTAAGCACAATTATTAATGTTATAGACAACTATATAAGACTGTTTGTTTCTATATAAAATAAATAAATAAATAAGTGCTTGTGATAAGTAATTACTTGTTGTTTACCAATGAACTGAATGTAATGTAAGTCTTAGTCCGAACTCTAGCTGTAAATAAACCATTCATGGCTTTAGCAGTTAAGTAATTTCAAACTCTGCGCTAAATTATTTGGAACTTTAACAATAAAAAAAAAAGTTTAGTTACGAGGTGTCTTTGCTTGTAATTGTCATGTGTTTGTCATGAATAAATGTTTTTTTCTTTCTCCCTTTCTTTCTAAAGCTAGTGTAACCGCGGCTAGGTAACGGCTAGGTAACGGCCAGGTACTCACGTAGTTGTGGTGCGGGTAGAGCGGGTGCGGGTGCTGGTAGGGCTGGGGCGGAGGCTGCGCGTACATCGGGGCGCCGCCGAACACGGCGCTGTTGCCGCCCTGCTGTGGAACAACACAATTGGGTCATTGTCAGATTTAGGTTCGCGTCTTCTCGATGGACATATCAAAAGTTAAGGGCTGCAAAACTTAATTTTGGATTGTTCTAGTAACCCGCATAAACAGTGTCTCCGTTGCTATAAATCCATGTACTAAACACTTAGCTTACATAAATCCATGTACTAAACACTTAGCTTACATGCACATAAACCATTAACTATTGACCACCGAAGGGACGACTTTTGTTTTTGCAACTGACAATGACCCAATTAACGTAGAATTTTCGTGGCATTTTCGAGCTGCCATTCTTTCTTCTCAGTCGTGCACTCTTGTCAGAGTGGTCGTGGTTATGGGTTGCCTTCTTCCGTATTAGTTGCAGCTTTTGGGAGCTTTCTCCACCTCTCTCTATGTGTAGCATTCTGTTAGGGAACATTTTGTCGTGGACTATATTCATCATCATCATCATCATCATCATTTCAGCCGAAAGACGTCCACTGCTGAACATAGGCCTCCCCCAAGGCTCGCCATTTAGACCGGTCCTGTGCCGTTCGTTTCCACCGGATTCCCGCGACCTTCACCAGGTCATCACTCCACCTTGTCGGAGGCCTACCGACAGCTCGTCTTCCGGTGCGTGGACGCCACTCAAGCAGTTTCTGGCCCCATCGACCGTCAGTCCTGCGAGCAATGTGCCCCGCCCACTGCCACTTAAGTCTCGCAATTTTGAAGGCTATGTCGGTGACCCCAGTTCTGCTACGGATAGCTTCATTCCTAATTCTATCACGCAGAGAAACCCCGAGCATAGCTTGCCTGCTGGGCCTTGGCCCGCTCCGTGAAAAACAATGCGAAAGAGATAAAGTGAGCCTAATGATTTTATTGCCAGTTCTCAGTTTGGTTTGAGGATAGTATAATTACTAACCTGCATGTACTGCGCGGGCATCATGGCGGGCGGCGCGTAGCCCTGCGCCTGCTGCAGGGGCGGCGCTGCAACAACGGCCCAACAGTTATAAAATGAAATAAATGAACTTTATTCTGCAAGTAGACCGCAAAGGCACTTTTACAAGTCAAAAACTACTAGCGTTTCTCAAGAGACCACTGCCGAGAAGAAACGCCGAAAGAAACTCGACAGTCAGTCATTTTCTCCAAAATATGCTTATTACAATGATACTACTTAACCTACTTAAGTAAATGTAAATGGTACACAACAAAAGAGAATTGAAAGAAAAACGAGGAAAAAATAACAATAGGTATTTACAATGTGTAGTTACACAAGAAAACAAAACATGTCGAATCGTTTGATATGCTTTCCTGCAAGAAATGTGTCAACTAGATACAATGAAAATATTAGACTCTTTACGCTATTTAGGTATTTGGTTTGGGCCATGCATTTCTGTCTGTTAGATAGTCCTCAACCCTATAATAAGCCTTTGACATCAAAGTTTTACTACATGAAGTAAGGATAACACTGGAGCCAGAGTACACACATACAAACATGTGCGAAAGAGACGCAAGCATAGACAACAACACACGTGGGAACGAGATATAATATGTCATCTCCCGTCCCTCCCTCATCGCTTATTATTTGTCACCGACTTAAATTAAAATTTGGCGCCAATGCATATAGAACACGACTAATTACGAGATGTCACAATTGTGCTACATCCATATCAGTCTTCTGATACATCTCAATTTAGTCAGCCTATCATAAGTCCGTCCCCCTTGGTGATTCGCTAATCCTCCTTCTATATTTTATGTCATGTAATAATTATGACTATGCTTTGTGATAAGTATTTTCTTGTTGTTTACCAATGAAATTCGAACTTCGTAACGTGCCGTCCATTTCACTCTCGCGTTATTCACTATACGAGTGAGAGTGACGGCATGATACGAAGTTCGGAGTAGCCTCGCCAGTTACGTATTCGTAAAAAATATATATATATACAGCACACGTTCACTACCTCCTATAGCCGACGCATAGGTATAATCAAAAAATACACTCGCGGACAATGAATAAGGAAATAAAAATACCGTCATATTACCTAAAAATAGAGCAATCGTGTACAGTTTTTTTAATCCTGTCATGATCTTTATTTAATTTAACATCTAACTTGCAAAAATATCAGTTAAAAAAATTAACGTTTCCGGGTTCAAATCCGACTCTCCCACCCATGAAAAAAACAATGTTAACGGAGCGAGATATTGTAAAAATTTTGGAGACTGAATTTTTTTTTAATGATCCCGGGAATTGCTAATACTGTTGGGTATTATGAATAATAATATATCAGTAAATAAAACTAGTGTAAAATATTTCGAAAAACCTATTGCGGATTTAATTTTGGGTGACCGGAAATTTTTGATCTCGAGTGTGTTGTGTCTCAAGGGGGCAAAATGATATATTTACGGCGAAGGCGGTATTTTCAATTCTGAATGAAGCGAAAGATTTGTTACATCCTGTAGTGATCTAATTATTATTCTTGAAAAACAATGAATTGCTATAGCTATGTCAAAAAAGAATATAATAAATTGACAATAAGGTCATCAAAACGAAAAATTTAAATACTGATATTGCTCTGAACAATTCTTAATTACATGACTGATGATTAAAGTGCTTGTTGGTAGGCGTATTTGAATAAAGAACATTTGAAGTTTACCCATGGCATGCGGCTGCGGCGGCAGGTTGTGCAGCGCGTGGTGCTGGTGCTGGTGCTGGTGCGGCAGCAGCGGCTCCACCAGCCCCAGCCGGACCTGCGCAGGAACACCGGTACACTCGGGGGCACATGCAAATGCGTACAGTAGTACCCAACTGATAAGGCGCGTCGTGAATCTTCGTTCGCGCAGAAAAGAAAGTATCGCTCCGAAGATTAACGAAAGAATGCTTAAAACTTACAATAAACCTTAGATCACTACTATAAGGTTCTTAATACACTGTTCATAATGCGCGTGCACTCGATCAGAAGTATGGCGGCTGACTAACATGCCACGCGGCGCGCGCTAACATGGCGGCAGCTGCGGACCAATAGCGGTACAGGAAAAAGGAGCGCGGTGCGTGGAGCGTGCCGATTGGTCAATAGCATTTCCCGCGCTTTAAAAATTCATCTTCTGCGCAGGTACATCGGTAAGCCATATCAGTTGGGTACTACTGTACGCTCCGCAAACATCGACATTGCGAGAGAAAAGGGACAAGTTGAACACAATTTGGGGCGCGGACAACACGTAATTACACTCGGGGACAAATGCGTACGCTGCACAAACATCACTATTGGCGCGATTAATCTCTGCCCAAATAAAAAGATACCTAATACCCATCCTAACCTAATACTTATACCCCAGGCTGCGTGTACTTAATTTATGTGTGTGTTTGTGTCTACATCACCTAGTTGTAACTTTAATTTTAAGAAATATTTGCTGTGCCCTAACAAGGTTCATGTGTGAATCAACCCTAATGTAATAACACCTTCTTGTACCACATGATTATGATGCAATAAATGAATTATGAATTATATTGTGGGTCGGAAGGGACAAGTTGAACACAATTTGGGGCTTCTCCTCAGGGACGAAAACGGTATGACGTTATATCGTTCCGTTTCGGTAAGGTTTCGATATCGAACTTCGAAAGAAATTTTTCGTTAGCGGAATATAACGGTAGCGCTATTTTTTCAATATCTGAACTGTTTTCATTAAGTTGTTTGGGCTTTACGAAGGTGCCCGCCAATGGCGCCAACCAATCGGCGCTAGTTATTAGGTGAATGCCTAAAATACCCATTTTTGTTAAATTTCGTTCGGCGCGATAGATTACTGACGTAGTCACTGTTAGCTATTGATACGCGTTTATTTATTCATCGTAAAAGATACGTTAAAATTTTTTTCAGAAATCAGAAATATTTATTCGTGCAGAACAAAAAGAACAAGAAAATAAATAAAAACAGAAGAACAAAGTATTGCATGAAATGGTTCTGTCTCAGCGTAGCGTGTTTTTAGTACCGAAATAATACCGGTTGGCTACCGCTATAATAAAGGTTTGAGTACACGTATCAAAAATAGCGATATCGTCATTCTATACCGGCAGTGTACCTTTATATTTCAACCGGTATTCTACCTTTATAACGAAGCGATATTGATATCCAATACCGCTACCATACCGCTTACACCGTACCAAAAACGGTCCCTGCTTCTCCCTTTTGCATGTTGGGGGTGTTCAGTTCATTTTAGCGCATCCTTTATCGTAGGCTACAAGGTTTGTATACGGGTTTTTGTTTTTGGAAGTGGGTGGATCAACTATTTTTTGTTGCTCGTTACCATGGTTACGTCTCCTGAGTCACTCTTTAAAACTGTGATTTTATAGGGCTTAAATCTACCAAACATGAGTTTTAGCTATGAGCATAAATCCATTCGGACATGGGTCATCTCTTGAACATGCTTGAAGTCCATATTATAAACATTTTTCTAAGAAACTCGGTTACTGTTGTCTTCTCGCTGACGGGACAGAATAACAACAAGAAAAAGTTGATTGACCCAAGTAAGTATACAAATTTTGTAGTTTTTTTTTTAAATCTAAGAATTTTTGTGAGGCTTGCTGGAGATGACATCGTCATTTTAACGAAAGCTTTTAAATAAAAAAAAAGATAGTGGGAAAGAGTAGGGACCTGTTGCGGGTGCTGCGCGGCGGGCGCGGGCGCGGGCGCGCGCGGGCCCTGCGCCTGCGCTTGCGCCGCGCGGTGCGCCTGCGCCGCCTGCGCCTGCGCCGCTGCCTGTGCTTGTGCTGCCTGCTGCTGCTGCTGCTGCTGCACCTGCTACAGAAATACCATGGTCACTTCCCCCGACTCCCTCTTCACTACATAGTATAAAACTTCACTACATAGTATGTGGTCCCAAAGGAAAACCACTCTTCACTACATAGTATGTGGTCCCAAAGGAAGACCACTCTTCACTACATAGTATGTGGTCCCAAAGGAAGACCACTCTTCACTACAGGAAGACCAGCGCTAGCCAATGGCACTATGCTGATTTGGGGCCATTTCGTGGCTATTTTCTGTATTTTGGTGTTATGTTAATTTGTACTGTGTCTGTGCCACGAATAAATGTTTTTTCTTTTCTTTCTTTCTTTCTTAAAACAAAGTCGCTTTCTCTGTCCCTATATCCCTATGTATGCTTAAATCTTTAAAACTACGCAACGGATTTTAACGCGGTTTTTTTTAATAGATAGAGTGATTGAAGAGGAAGGTTTATGTGTATAATAACATCCATTAAATAGTGCACCCGTGCGAAGCCGGAGCGGGTCACTAGTTAAAACTAAAATCTCCCTGCCATGCGTTTTCATTCGCAAAATCTGTAAAATCTAAATCAAAACATATATTCTGCAAATAGGCCTCAATAGCGCAAACAGAAAAAAAAGAGGAATAAATTTGACGCGCGATACATTTCGAAATTATTGTATGTATAAAGAATATAATATAGTTTTATGCAAGATTGCTAAATAATCATTTATTCATATACGAGCCCCAATGCAAATGAGTACGTCTGGTAGGAAAAAAATGTACTAAACTAACGTTAACCTAAAAATTCTGGGGGACGAAGGTGTTTGGAAGAATTAGCAATATAAAAACAGTATAAGTTATAAATCGTATTTTATTTATTCAATGAAAAAAAAAACGAACTTTCCTTGGTAATAAAAAAAACATTGTTTCACCAATTGTACTAAAATGCAAAAAAGTTCGTCTTTAGTGTTACCGACGCAGATTAGAACGTCTACCACTTGGTGGCGTCTCCTTTTGCATCTAAAACGGCTTTAATTCTGAGCGGCATTGTATCTACCAGCTGTCGACACTCTTCCGGGGTTGTTTCATTCCAAACACAGGTAAGTTTCTCTTTAAGATCAGCTTTTGATCTGGACGGGTCCTTTCGCAACTTCTTCTTCATTTTCCACCACAACGTTTCTATGGGAGACAAGTCCGGGCTGCTGGATGGCCACGACATGGTAGGTATTTTTTTCTTTTTCAGCCACGCCATCGTTGCTTTAGCGGTATGGCATGAGGCACCATCTTGTTGAAAAGTATACGCATTTTTATACTTTAACTTACGTATAGACGGCAGCAAACTCTCTTGTAAGATGCTTTTGTATTTTTCGGCATTGACGGTTCCATCTATAAATTGCAGACAGCCGACACCCTGTGCCGACATGCAGCCCCAAATCATTAAGGAAGCTGGAAACTTTACCTTACGCTTAAGACAATCTTTTTGAAATGCCTCTCCTTTTTCGCGAATGACTTTACTTCGTTCATCGCCTACTGTGACTTCAAATTTAGATTCGTCACTCCATATAATTTTACGCCACTGATCGACGGTCCAATTTCTGTACTTTTTGGCGAATTTCAACCTGTTAGTTTTCTGCCGTTGTGTAAGTAACGGTTTCTCTTTAGCAGTGTAAAAACCGTAGCCCATCCTCTTCATCACTCTCTTGCAAGTATCCACTGAAATGTTTTTTTTAATTGCGTCACGCCATAGTACCGTAAGTTCTCCAGCTCTTGCACGACGATTTTTCTTGATGATCTTCCTCAGAATCCTGTTTTCTGCTTTAGTAGTAATTCGTGGGCGGCCGGATTTCTTTAAACAAGAAATTTTGTCGTGTTTTCGATGATGCTCGATGATAGTTTGGATTGTAGACCTTGGCATAGAAAGGTCCTTGGCAATTTGGTACGTAGATTTGCCTTTATTGTTACTGGAGATTATAATTTTCCGCACTTCTTCAGTCACTGGCTTACCTCGTGCCATCTCGATAGAAAAACGATTTGGAGTAATAAAAAATTAGGCTGAATTTGCCCTTTTATATAGTGGTTTGTCATTTTACATGACAGAGAATATTCCGTATTCAATTTGAAAATAATATTTTATATTACGAACCCTGGTAAACAGGTTTTATTTTAAATAGACGACCTATTTTGCCTTAAATATGAAGCAGACGTAATTATTTGCGTGTGAGATGTAATATTTATAATTAAATTATTTTAAAATAAATAACGAGATGTACACTTTGTACAACTCAAAACTAAGCTAGCTTTAGTGACATTGCGTCTAGTGTATTCCATTAATCATCAAAGTCGATTCGGGTAGAAATACTAGTTTTTGAAAAAAAATACGCATGCAGAATTGCGACTAGACGAGCTATTTTGCATTGGGGCTCGTATATGAATAAACAATAATGTATCATCATCATCATCATCATTTCAGCCGAAAGACGTCCACTGCTGAACATAGGCCTCCCCCAACAATAATGTATATATATAATCAAATAACATTTATCAGCATGACCATTATATACAATATTTTTTTCGTTTTAATGCAACTGTATTTTAGTATAAAAGCTTGTTTTAAAAAAAGTGTTTTTCTGTATAATTTTTAGTATTTGATAACGATTTAACTTGTTTAACGTGTATTTTAATGTTTTAAAAATAATAGAAGTAAAGTTTTAATGGCAAATGCTTTGTTAAATAAATAAGTAAACTGATTGAACCTAAAAATCTTCGGTTGAATGTATGATTTAAACCAATAATAATCCAACTTTGCGCACAATATACAGGTACATAAAGTACCATTTTTTGAGCAACTGTACTAAAAATATATTTGTTGTGTACTTGTAATTTTGACACGTGTGCAAATTTATAATGTAATTCCTTATCATGAAATAAATTATCTAAATCTAAATCTACAGGAGATAGCCGCTAGTTGCGCTAGCGCACACGGTAAGCATATTTACCGCTTGTATGAGCTGCTGCGGGTGCACCGGCGCCGGCGCGGGCGCGCCCGGCTGCTGCCCGGCGCTGCCCGCGCCCGCGCCCGCGCCCGCGCCCGCGCCCGCGCCCGCCCCCGCGCCCGCGTACTCTGCAACAACAATACACATCGTCATCATCATCATCATCATATAAGCCGAAAGACGTCCACTGCTGGACAACCTAGTAATTATTGAATTATTATTTTTTGACATTTTAATTACACCTATTTGCCATTGTACCTTATTATTATTATTGAATTATTTTGTATTGTTTAAAAAAAAATCTTTTATTGTGTTTGACTGTATTATTATTTTATTATTATTAATTCATATACAATCTGACGACCTTTTTGTGAATCCATGATATTTTACCAATTGACATCTTTATAAAATACCATGTAAATTTTCAGAAAGAAATAAATAAATCTAATCTAATCTAATCATAGGCCTCCCCCAGAGTGCCACAACGACCGGTCCTGCGCCACCCACATCCAGCAGACTCCCGCGACCTTCACCAGGTCATCAGTCCACCTCATGGGGGGCCTACCCACGCTGCGCCTTCCGGTCCGTGGCCGCCACTCGAGACGAGAACCTTCCGGCCCCAACGGCTTCAGTTCTACGTGTAATGTGCCCCGCCCACTGCCACTTAAGTTTAGCGATTCGAAAGGCTATATCAGTTACTTTGGTTCTGCTACGGATGGCCCCATTTCTGATGCGATCACGCAGAGAAACACACATTGTATTACAAGGTACTAAATTATATATTTCCGCGATAGTACGAGTAGCGTATTGAATCCCCAAACGCAAGTGCTTGCCCACCTGTTGTCTACCATCGACATGTTTAATTTTAATCTTGTTTTCAATGTATTTTCTGGTGAACAATAAAGAATATTTGTATTGTATTGTACTTGTTGGTAGACATATTTAAGGAAATAATATTATGCCTTGACTTGAAGAGGATTCCAGCTGCTAATGTTGTTGTTGGGGCGAGTACGTCTCCGCAGGTTGCTGTAGTGTTCGTGGATATATGGAAGTACCTGGATGATACCGCATCTGCGGTTGAGGCTGTTGTTGCTGCTGCTGTTGTTGTTGTTGTTGGGGCGAGTACGTCTCCGCAGGTTGCTGTAGTGTTCGTGGATATATGGAAGTACCTGGATGATACCGCATCTGCGGTTGAGGCTGTTGTTGCTGCTGCTGTTGTTGTTGTTGTTGGGGCGAGTACGTCTCCGCAGGTTGCTGTAGTGTTCGTGGATATATGGAAGTACCTGGATGATACCGCATCTGCGGTTGAGGCTGTTGTTGCTGCTGCTGTTGTTGTTGTTGTTGGGGCGAGTACGTCTCCGCAGGTTGCTGTAGTGTTCGTGGATATATGGAAGTACCTGGATGATACCGCATCTGCGGTTGAGGCTGTTGTTGCTGCTGTTGTTATTGTTGTTGTTGGGGTGAGTACGTCTCCGCAGGTTGCTGTTTTTGTAGATATATGGAAGTACCTGAATGATACCGTTTCTGTGGTTGAGGCTGTTGTTGTTGGGGCGAGTACGTCTCCAGCTGCTGTAGCGCTCGTGGATAGATGGACGCACCTGGATGATACCGCATCTGTTGTTGAGACTGTTGCTGCTGTTGTTGTTGCGGCTGTTGTTGTTGTTGTTGTTGTTGTGGCGAGTACGTCTCCGCGAGCGGCCGTTGCCGTAAGCTGCTGTAGCGTTTGCTTCCGCGGGGTTCCGCAGCTGCGAACATTTTACTTGTAGAAATAGATACCCATATTTTTAAAAAGAGCCATCGTAATCGAGGGATAGCATGTGACTTTGAATCTGGAGGTCGAGTTCTTACTTGGGATTTGAAGCACGACCATAAATGACCATAGAGATGTTGACTCAAAATGTGACTACACCATAAGAATACTCCAAAAGAAACAAGGCAAAATATATGCCAAAAGATGAAAATCCTATTCAAAAATCTCAAAAAATAACTAAGCTACAATCGTTTTAACGTTGCTGGTACTCTAACCAGAGATAGTGCGACAGATCAGTGACGTCATTGACCACAAGTGGCATAGTAAATAACGATCGCTCCAATACAAAGGTATTAACGACCGGTTTTGACGACCGATTTAGCCTAGAGGGTAGTGCACCTGCCTGTGAAACTGACGGTCTTGGGTTCGAATCCCGGTCAGGGCAAATATTTGTGTGATGAACATGAATATTTGTTTCTGAGTCTTGGATGTTTTCTATGTGTTTTAAGTATTTATATCTATTAAATGTATCGTCGTCTAGTACCCATAACACAAGCCTTCTTGAGCTTACTGTGGGGCTAGTTCGATTTGTGTAAGATTGTCCTCTAATATTTATTATTTATTATTATTTAAAGGTGGGTCATACACGGATTTAGGTTCGCGTCTTTTCTGTGGACATACCAAAAGTTAAGGGCTACAAAGCTTAATTTTGGATTGGACCAGTAACCCGCATAAACAGTGTCTCCGTTTCTATAAATCCCTGTAATAAAACATAGCTAACATGCACATAAGCTGTTAACTATTGACCACAGGAGGGACGACTTTTGTTTTTTCAACTAAGTATGACCCAGGTGCGTTTTGTGGAAAAGGGACAGAGTATGCCCCCTCTTAAAATTTAGAAAACTTATAATTTCGAAATTATTTATTCTTTTCAGTTACTTTATTCGCCATTTGATTAAGAATTTGATCCCTGTGAATTTGTCAAATGTGGCAGTTACATCTATGATTTTGTACATTCATACATGTGGTAAGTGTTGGTGCGGTGTTACCTGCGGATTGCTGTGTGGGCGGCGCGGGCGCAGGCGCGGCGGCGGGGGGCGCGGGCGCCGCGGGCTAAAGATAAGGGAACCATATTAGTATCTACCCTGCTTCAATGGCTAAGGAAACCAAAACCACCGAGAGACATAATAGCGAATTATTGCCAAGGCACGGAAAGTAAGGGGTTGCCTGACGAGGACGTTGGCGGGGCGAAACTTTGCCGAGGCCCGCAAAGAGGCAAGTCAAGCAACCCCGGTTTCCACCAAGGTAGACAGCACTTTTCTCAAAACATTGTGAGGAAATAACGCAGATATTTTGTGCCGTACCTAATAACACGGTGATAATTTTGGCTTTGATTTAGCTGAAAGCACTCTTTCTACTCTTGCTGGACTCCTCAGCTAGGCTAGGTTTGGTAAATCAACGACAAATCTCCCAGTAGCTAGAGTCCACTCACACCTCAGATTCGGTTGAAACTACTCAACCAATCTCACTGGAGCGCAAACTCACTCTGATTCCAGTGTTCCAAACCACACGCGTGGTCGTGTCGGAAGTTTCCTCTAGATTTCCCCAGGCTCTCCAACCATGCACTCCTATCGCTTTATTAGACCCGGCCTATACAGTCACAGTCAGGTTAAAAAAAAAACTATTCTACGACTTTTTTAAAAAGTATTTAATACATCTGTAATTCGTTCAAAAAGCTATTTTACTGTTCAAACAATAAGGTTGAAATTCGAATAACATTTGAATAGAAACTGTGGCAACATAGTCTGAAGGGTATCTTCACTATTCTACGACTTCTTTCACACTTGCTTTTAAAAGTATTTAATACATCTGTAATTCGTTCAAAAAGCTATTTTACCGTTCAAACAATAAGGTTGAAATTCGAATAACATTTGAATAGAAACTGTGGCAACATAGTATGAAGGGTACCTGCTGCGGTGGCGCGGGCTTCTTCCTGCCCTGCTCGGTGGGCACGGGCCGCTGCTGCGCGACCGAGTTCACTTTACGCTGCGGCTGGCTTTGGCTGCAAACAAACACTTTAGTTTAAGGCAAGACAATGGGGGCTATCGTTTTGTGCTCACCAGTTGGCGCCACTGTCGAGTAAGGTTCAGCTGTCAAAAATTGTTATTGATTATTATGTACAAGAGAACGAAGTTTACATTTAAATCATATTCAATACCTTAAAACCCCCCTGTTGTTTTGCCTCTGTCTCCCTGTATCTTTGTTTTTGGTTTTTTATGTGCTATTTTATTATGTGAGGTGTGCAATAAAGAGTATTTGTATTGTATTGTATTGTAAAACCGTACTGTAAAATTATCGAACATACCGCACTGTAGCGCGGTCCCGTTTTGTTCGGAAAAAAGGAGGAAATAAGTTTCCGAGAGACAAAACTGTCTCAAAGCCCTGCAGTCATTGACCC
The DNA here is from genome assembly GCA_963556455.1 of Epiblema foenella. Classification (NCBI taxonomy): domain Eukaryota; kingdom Metazoa; phylum Arthropoda; class Insecta; order Lepidoptera; family Tortricidae; genus Epiblema; species Epiblema foenella. The sequence goes on from OY747118.1 coordinate 2,944,512, forward strand.
TTAACTCATATTTGCCATAATCAAGCTAAGGTATTGCAAAATAGTCACCATATCGTTCCAGTTAGATATTAACCCGCGTAGCGCAACCACAAAGAGTGACATTTGACGTTTCGGAGACCTCGCCCTACACTAGCGCCTCTAGCGGCGAATTCATACGCGATAGCCCCCATTCCAGTGCAAATGACCCCCTCTAACACGCGTGAGTTTTCAATTAACCATCCCGCTCTTTGCGGAATAATAATAAAATATTCTTTATTCAGATAACTCAGATCCATTGGGTTGATGAATCATTGACGACCGGTTTAGCCTAGTGGGTAGTGCACCTGCCTGTGAAGCTGACGGTCCTGGGTTCGAATCCCGGTCAGGGCAAATATTTGTGTAATGAGCATGAATATTTGTTTCTGAGTCTTGGATGTTTTCTATGTATTTAAGTATTTATATCTATTAAATATATCGTCGTCTAGTACCCATAACACAAGCCTTCTTGAGCTTACTGTGGGGCTAGTTCGATTTGTATAAGATTGTTCTCTAATATTCATTTATTTATTTATTCCTTTAGGACTCACCTATTATTGACTGTCGTTGTGACAGTGAGATTCTCAATCTGCGGCAGCTTGTCCTTAACGTCCTTCGGCTTGGCGTTGCTCTTGGCTTGTGGCGTGGCCGGCTTGGCCGCCGGCTTGGCGGCCGGCTTGGACTTGATGGAGGCGTGGCGGCGGAGGGCGGTGCCGTTGGACAGCGACTCGTTGGACGTAGGCTGCGACCGGGAGCGGGGGCGGGGCCCGCGCGGTCTTCTGTGGGGGAATATACGGTTTGAAAAATCATCGTATTCGCTGCTGCAAGCATTCATATTTTTTATTAAGAGCAAGTAAACTAACAGATCCGGTTCGAAGGACCATTTCTAATGTTCCAAACACTGCATTTACTTCTTATTAGTATTTGAAGCATAAAACAACTCACTTTTCCATCATAAACTTATTTTATTTATTAATAACAACTCACAGCTACAAACAACTCACACCATCTTTTTTATCTCAACTTTTTTCTATTTTACTATGGACTATGAAACTACGAACATGCAAAACCTATTTGGACAAAATATGTAAATTATTGTTCTGATCTGAACAATGAATACTTCGTAATTTAGACATTATTTTACAAGAATATATAAAAATAAAAATAATATGTAATTCATAAAAAGTACTGTACTTTAACGATTATGGAATAATCCGGTCCGATGTGCGTAGGGCATGCGATACCGAATGATTCCAAATCCCGGGATTGAAATCCCGTATTGGACCTAAATCCCGGGATTGAAATCCCGTATTGGACCTAAATCCCGGGATTGAAATCCCGTATTGGACTTCAATCCCGGGATTTCGGTATTTGGAAAACCCATGATTTTTCACCTGCGAATACGAGTATGTGACAATTTACTTTCATATTGTAACTATCTGTGTTATATATAAGTAGAAAAATAATGTAGGACAGAGAATAATAAACAAATGATAACGAAATAATTATAAATACTCAACCCTCTTGTTGTTGCCTTCTTATAAATTATACGGATACATAAGACTTTTATATTTGGGTCGGTCTCTGCTAAACATATTAGGCGCCATCTATTGGTAGTTTTTGTCGTTGGTCTGTACCTGTTTTCGTCATGGAACGGTCTCTGCTAAGCACATTGTGGCGGCATCTATTGGTAGTCCTTGTCGTTGATCTGTACCTCTTTTGTCGTGGATCGGTCTCTGCTAAACACATGGTGGCGCCATCTATTGGGAATTTTTGTCGTTGATCGGTACCCGTTTTTGTCTTGGGCCAGTCTCTGCTAAACACATTCTAGCGCCATCTATTAGGACTTTTTTTGTTGATCGGTACCTGTTTTTGTATTGGGTAGGTCTCTGCTAAACTTACATAGCGCCATCTATTGGTAGTCCTTGTCGTTGATGTGTACCTGTTTTTGTCGTGGATCGGTCTCTGCTAAACACATGGTGGCGCCATCTATTGGGAGTTTTTGTCGTTGATCGGTACCCGTTTTTATCTTGGGTCAGTCTCTGCTAAACACATTTTGGCGCCATGTATTGGAACTTTTTCTCGTTGATCGGTACCGGGGTGAAACAGTTACTTCTAGTTTGATTTAGTTTAGTAAATATTTAGGAAATTAACGAACGTATAACTTGACTGAAGGTATCATTACATAGTATAAAACAAAGTCGCTTTCTCTGTCCCTATGTCCCTATATCCCTATGTATACTTAAATCTTTAAGGCCGGGTTTTATAAAGATCCGTTAGACCAAATGTCAGATCAAATTTCAGTAACTCAGTACATTTTTTGACATAACAAACCGACATAAGGTTTAACGGATCTTTATAAAACCGAGCCTAAAACTACGCAACGGATTTTGATGCGGTTTTTTTTAATAGATAGAGTGACTCAAGGAGAATTTATATGTATAATACATGCATCAGCATTGCACCTAATTACTAAATAAAAAGTAAAACACGGCATAAAAACTGAATTTATAAAGTCTCCCCTCAACTTGAAAGTAACCCCGGTTTACGGTACCTGTTTTTGACGTGGATCGGTCTCTGCTAAACACATTGCGGCGCCATCTATTGGGAGTTTTTGTCGTTAATCGGTACCCGTTTTTGTCTTGGGTCAGTCTCTGCTAAACACATTGCGGCGCCATCTATTAGGACTTTTTTTTGTTGATCGGTACCTGTTTTTGTCTTGGGTAGCTCTCTGCTAAACTTACATAGCGCCATCTATTGGTAGTCCTTGTCGTTGATCTGTACCTGTTTTTGTCGTGGATCGGTCTCTGCTAAACACATTGCGGCGCCATCTATTGGGAGTTTTTGTCGTTGGTCGGTACCTGTTGTTGTTGTCGGTCTCAGCTCTGCTAAACACACGGCGCCATCTATTGGGAGTGTTCTGACCTGTGCTTGTTCGCCTGCTCGAGGTCAGGGAAGTCCTCCGGGTTGGGCGGCTTGCGCGGCTGCGCGGCCGCCTGGCGTCTGTACGCCTCTTCGTCCTCCCACGTGCGAGTGTATTTATTAGGCCCACGGCTGCAACACAATAGGTCATTAGGGTCATTCTACTTTATCATGACCAGTTTTCTATTACAAAAAAAAAACTATGATACGTATTGAATTAGTGTACAAAAATAGGATTTCAAAATAGTACCTGAACCTAATAACAGGAATTTATAGGTAAAAATACTTAAATATTAACATATTGCTGTAGAAGGTGGGTAACACAGTGGTAAAAACCATTTGTTCATACAAATGGTGAGACATCCAAGGAACACTGAGTTACTCGATTAATGGATATTAGCTGTGGTTCGTTAATTACCAAAACTGTCAGAAGTGATACTGCAATTAAACCTCTTTCTAAATAACAATACAAAAATATGAAGTGAGAGCCAAGTATTCCATACTCTGCATTTAAAAAAAAAATGTCTGAAAATTATGTACATGAAAAAGTAGAATGGCCCATTAAACAAGGAAATAAATTGTTTACTTACATTACTAATAAAAACTCTTATGAAAATACGCGGAAAACATCAAATCTTTAATCTACTTTAGATATTTGAAAGATTTTATACGCATGAAGGCTTAAAAAAGGACGCTGTTTGATCATCAGAGATCGGAAAAAATTTACGTCATTGCTCGCCAATAATATGGACATGACTCCAAAATTAATCAAAATGTTAATCAATTAAACTGATTAATTGAACTGAAGATGTTACCGCTGAAATCATTTAAAACGAAACTGTTCTCTTGGTTAACAAATAAGTGCTTTTATAGTTTAAGTGAATATTTTTTGAAATCTGACAGTTAAATTGCTGTAATAGGTAATAATTAATTAATATTGTATACCTCAGGCAGGTAGAAAATGGAGACTCTGTAAAAATTACTAATCACCTATGTAACCCATTTTCATGCAATAAATACATTTTTACTTTTAATTATTTTCTTACTTGTTGCTTACTTGTTAAAAGGTCTAAGTGTCAAACGAAATTAATGTTACAGGGACCTCTCCATAGTTGCACTAGCTACAGCAGGGTCATTATTTTAAAGATAATCCAGAACCTATAGATATTGACAGTCAAAATAACTTTTTATAGACTAGTGAAGGCGAGAAAGTCGTTTTTGGGAAATTGTATAAAATTCAACAATAAAATTCCAAGACATATTACTGAACTTACGGATTCTAAATTTAAGTCTGTCGTGAAACAGACACTTATTTCAAAAGCATATTATAAGATAAACGATTATATCATGGATAGGGATGTTTGGCAGTGATAGCGTCCCGCACAAGAAATCTAACACAGAAATATTGTCCTTAATATTAAAAAAATATGTATGTATGTTTATATTGTAGCATTTGAATTCTGTAGTATTATGATACTGTTATTTTATATACATTATATATTGTTTTGAAAAAATGACACCTCGCCGAGTTTCTTACGCCGGTTCTTCTCGAGGCAGAGGTTTATTTTATGAACCGGTGGTAGTTTTTTTGACATTCATAAGTGCATGTAACATGCCTAAATTGAAGAATAAATGATTTCATTTCATTTCAGTCTACATAATTTACTTGTCTCTCTGGTTATACCCACCCACTAATCCCAATAGTCTACTACTCCGGTATCCCCGTCTCAGCATGCATCTACTCACAAAAACTTAATAATCATTGAGTTTTGATTGTCAACCAACTATTTTTACATGCTATATTCTCACTATTAGGGTAAGGCCATTTAATTTGCATCACACTACCTTTTACAATCATAAGACATAATAGTACATTACTACGAAGCTCGGGACGAAAGCGCTAGAGCCTACACAGCGTTATTAGTACGAAGCAGACAATCCTATTTTCGCGACAGTAAATTCTGTTTCTGTTTAAAGAATTTATTTCTCAAAAGAAATTATAAATTTCACTTAATGAGAATCTATACTAAACAAAGTTAAAACAGTGAGCATCACAAGATAGATACTATAACAAAAAAAAATATTAAAAATTAAATATAAACATGTAAACATTCTAACAAATTCGACTTAAAGTCTGACCAACTATGCATGCAAGCTACTCAAAAATATGTCCCATGGATCTTATGTCGGCGCATTAAAGTACAGGTACATATTTTTGAGAGGACTCATTCGATACATATTTACACTTGACTGTACAACCAAAAATGCGGCAAATAAAAAAATGCAGGTAACACGAAATACATAGCATCGTGATAGGTAATTAGGTACAATACAATACAAATACTTTTTATTGTTCACCAGAAAATGCAAATACTTATGTATAAATGCAAATACTTATGTATATATAAGACCGTTTGTTTCTTAATAATCAATAAAAAAAAACTTAAAATGGTCAGCTTAAATGTTAGGTAAAATTGTTGCCATATAAAGATTTTTAACCCGTCGTCTATCGGTCCCGGGGATTCCCGGGTCCATTACAAAAGAATTTGTTTATTTTTTTACGGCTTAAAAGCTTGTGCCACGACTCGCTGGTCTGAATCCGCGAGCATGTTTGAGAAAACATTATTATAAACCAAATATTACGAACGAAATAGAAAGAAAAATTCCTACTATAACAATAGTTAAAGAAAATATATAATTTAAAAAATTGGCTCATCGACAAAACATTCCATAGCCTTAAAGAGTTCTTTGAATTTTAATTACTGCTAAGTAAATACAGTAGAATCCGCTTATAACGACTCCGCATATAACATTTGACCGCTTTTAACGACTTCGAAATCACCACACATTAGATCTCATATCATACATTTTCAATGTAAATCAGTCCGTTTTGTGCGACATTCTGTTAGTGCGACGTAATATCACCGGTCTCTTGACTAGCGCTTTTCATTTTTTTTTTTATTAAATAAATAAATATTTTTTGGACAATCTTACACAAATCAACCTAGTCCCAAACTAAGCAAAGCTTGTACTATGGGTACCAAGTGACGATATACTTAATACTTAAATAGATACTTAAATACATAGAAAATATCCAAGACTCAGGAACAAATATTCGTGTTCATCACACAAATACATGCCCTGACCGGGACTCGAACCCGGGACCTCCAGCTTCGAAGGCAGGGTCACTACCAACTAGGCTAAAGCGGTCGGCTTTATCCGGATTCCACTGTATATGATTTAAATTCCGTATGTAGAGAACATTATTTTAGCATATAAACTCAATCATCAAGTTGCATGCCCGATAGGGTAACTGTTGATACTACTACTGTACCTAAATTTTAAGATCTTATGTACACAGTTTGCAAACAAATTTATTCTATTTTATTCTATTCTATCCAAAAACATGCAAGTCAAAGCCAATAATCATGCAAAGATAATTTTAGTCCACTAACCGCCAATGTCGGTACCTCCATTTTGAAAAGCGTTTGAAAACAGACGAGATCTTTCATTACAAACCTTATCTAATGACAGTAATTAATGAATACGATGAATTTTTTTGCCCAAAGACTGTGAGATGTATAAATCGCGATGTTTCTGTTTTTTTTTTAAGAAACTGACCAGAGGAAAAAAATATATACCTAATGAGAAATGCCACCTGTAGAGGCCGTTTAGAACCCTGGCGCCATCTATCGAGAGTTTAAGGAACTACTACGACTGGTAGTCAACTAAGCACAGCAGCGCCTTCTGCATATGTCATAGCAGATTTTTTTGGAAACTATGCTACCCCACAGTGATAACAGCGGTTTTGTGGGAAAAGGCCAACTTAAAGCACCATTGGGTACTATTTGTATGGAAGACTATTATAAGTTGGCCCTCTCCAAAGTCCAGAACCCCCACAAACATACTACTGCCACTCGAGAACCTTCCGGCCCCAACGGCCATCGGTTCTACGTGTTTCATATAAATTCTGTATTATAATGAACGATTTAACTTGTATGTGCAGGTACAAAATATTATTCTGTATGGCTACACATTTCCCACATTGTCAATGTCATGTTGTATGTTAAGGACAGCTCTCTCTCATGTTTATTGTTTTGTAATTTTATGTTGTTTCCTGGTTGCCCTGAAAATCAGCGTCATGATTTTCATGACACTATGCTGAGCGGCGCCCATTTTGGTACTAAATAGGTACCTATTTACTATATCCTACAATGTGTAAACAACTTGTACCAAATAAATATTTCTTTTCACACCTGCTATTCAGAAAAGAGTTATTGTTGCCTTCGAATGAGGGATCAAAGTTGTACTTTTCTTCCCTCATTTGAGGGCTACAATAACTCTTTTCCTCACAGAAGATGTGAAAAGCAGTATGTGACACTGTAGTAAAATCATTTGTAAGATATTTCATGTTTTTAGCAGCGGGCCTCATAGACGGTGTGAAAAGCAGTATGTGTCACACGGTAGCAAAATTATTTCCGTCTTGGGCGTAAATACTTGAATCCCTCGCTACGCTCAAGATTCTACTTTAGAATCCCTCGCTATGCTCAGGATTCTATTGTAGAATCTTTCGCTTCACTCAGAATTCAATGTACCGCCCTCGCCGTAAATATATCATTTTGCTCCCTTGAGACACAATCTACTATTCTTTCTTTCAATGTGCCCCGCCCACTTGGGTACGGAAAAGAGGGATAATGTGACAGTTACCCGTATCTGCGGTTGCGGCGCGCGTGCGGCGGCGCTTCTTCGTTGCGGATATCGTAGCCGTAGATCGCCACCAGCTCGTCACGGGATTTCGGCGCCTGTCAAACAGATCACCAATACAATACAAATACTCTTTATTGCACACCTCAATCAAAGGATACAGTACAGTACAAAAAACACAATGAGAAGAGGCAAACAACAGGCGGTCTTATCGCTAAAGAGCGATTTCTTCCAGACAACCTTAGGGTAGCGGAAATCTAAACAGAACGATTCATAGCAGGTGGTGCAGAGTTAATACATATGAAGCCTACTAATAATCATTCAGATCATCATTCTTCTGTATTCATTTCCACCATCATCTAATCGAAGGTTGACTGGAAGAGACCCTTTAAATAATGGGACAAGTTTGCCATCATACATAACTACTAGAGTGACATCGATAATCCAGCATTAAAAATTTCAGCCCGTTAAATAGTGAAAAAGTTTAATTTATAGTGAAAAACTAAATAAATAAAATATAAAAACAGACTCCAAAAAAACACTAAAAAGTAAAAAATAATTGCCAATTGTAAATCAATATTATTGAAAAATGTAGGTAAAGTCAGTGCAATTTCGTCAACTTTAGGCAAATTCTTTGCAAACAAGCATACAGCCTACCAGACGCTAAGCAGAAACCGCAGTTTACACCCTCGCCTAGGGCTCGGTCAACTTCGTTGTCGTTGTGCGCCCAGAGGTCGATGACCTCCGACTTGACCTCCTTCTGTGAATACGCCTCCGATTGGGCGCTGTATACCCGCCACCCTGTATACCTCGCCTAGGGCTCGTGTACCTGTTCGTTCTCGTTATACTTGTCGTGCGCCCAGAGGTCGATGACCTCGGACTTGCCCTCCTTGTTCCGTGAAGACGTATCCGACTACGCGCTGTATACCCGTCACCCTGTATACCTCGCCTAGGGCTCGTGTACCTGTTCGTTCTCGTTGTACTTGTCGTGCGCCCAGCGTTCGATGACCTCGGTCTTGCCGTCATTCTTCTGTGAAGACGTCTCCGATTGCGCGCTGTATAGCCGCCTATACCTCGCCTAGGGCTCGTGTACCTATTCGTCTCGTTATGCTTGTCGTGCGCCGAAAGGTCGATGACCTCGGACTTGCCCTCCTTCTTCCGTGGAGACGTCTCCGACTGCGCGCTGTATACCTCGCCTAGGGCTCGTGTACCTGTTCGTTCTCGTTGTACTTGTCGTGCGTCCAGCGGTCGATGACCCCTGACTTGCCCTCTTTCTACCGTGAAGACATATCCGACTGCGCGTTGTATACCTCGCCTAGGGCTCGTGTACCTGTTCGTTCTCGTTGTACTTGTCATGCGCCCAGCGGTCGATGACCTCTGACTTGCGCGGCGGGCGGCGGCGCTCGGGCGGCGGCGAGCCTTCCTTCTTCTCGGAGGAAGTCTCTGACTGGGCACTGGCTGGTTCTTCGCCGCTGTCAATTGAAACTGGGGTTAGGTACACTAGTTAGGGGAATTTAAACTTTCTGTGAAGAAGTTAGATTTCCTTTTCATATTTAAACGGCAGCAACATAGGTCGCGAGCGCGCTGCGATGTCATTTAAATATGGAATGTAGTTACTGTTTAGAAAATAGGGATGTTGACTCAAAATTTATTAGTATCTAAATTATTATCCAAAAGAAAGAAGACATAAAACTATGCCAAATGGTGAAAATCCCATTAAAATATCTCAAAGAATAAGGAAGTTACCACCGTTACAACGTTTTTAATTAGAGAAAGAAAGCGCTACAAATCAGTGACGTCACTGCCCTAAAGCGCCATATTAAATGACGATCGTTCAATACAGAGATGCGTTTTGCGAAAAAGGGATAGAACATGCCCCCACTTAAAACTTTAAAGACTTATAATTATGTAATTATTTATTCTTTTGAGTTACTTTTTTCGCCATTTGTTTGAGAATATGATCCTTTTTCGAAAAAAATTCAAGTTATTAATTTTCTTATTTGGTGTCAACATCCCTATTCAAATTCCTTTGGACGTTTCCTGTGAATCCTGCATTACAACTTTCCAAGCAATGAAACCTTCCTAGAGAAGTGTAGATTTAAAAGGTCAGGTGGGTTACCACAAGTTGCTGACAACTCGTATCTTTTCGACTCTGCGATTTCTGTCTCGCTCGAATTGTCCGAATTAGAAAGAGGAGGTTAGATTTTACTATACTGTCGTGCCCCCAAAGTGATGTACCCTTTCTAAACTTCATTTAATATAATGTCGTGTGGGGTTAGAATAGCGCCTCTCCCTTTCTACCCATGGCTGTTGTAAAAATCTACTATAGGAATAGTGTTGAAGCGTGTTATGGGCGATCTGCTAGCAACATATCACTGTAAAGTTACATTTTCTCCATCTGTAATTGCTAAGTGTCACTGAAAATTAATATCCTGTGCATACCGCTCTTGGTAATACAGTCGTTAGTTTACGTGTTTCTTATCTTTACACCTATAATTGCTAGTGTCACTGAAAATTAATGTGCTGTGCATACCCCTCTTGGTAATACAGTCGTTAGTTTACGTGTTTCTTCATCTTTACACCTATAATTGCTAGTGTCACTGAAAATTAATGTGCTGTGCCTACCCCTCTTGGTAATACAGTCGTTAGTTTACGTGTTTCTTCATCTTTACACCTATAATTGCTAGTGTCACTGAAAATTAATGTGCTGTGCCTACCCCTCTTGGTAATACAGTCGTTAGTTTACGTGTTTCTTCATCTTTACACCTATAATTGCTAGTGTCACTGAAAATTAATGTGCTGTGCCTACCCCTCTTGGTAATACAGTCGTTAGTTTACGTGTTTCTTCATCTTTATACCTACAAATGCTAGTGTCACTGAAAATTAATGTGCTGTGCCTACCCCTCTTGGTAATACAGTCGTTAGTTTACGTGTTTCTTCATCTTTATACCTACAAATGCTAGTGTCACTGAAAATTAATGTGCTGTGGCTACCCCTCTTGGTTATACAGTCGTTAGTTTACGTGTTTCTTCATCTTTATACCTATAATTGCTAGTGTCACTGAAAATTAATGTGCTGTGGCTACCTCTCTTGGTAATACAGTCGTTAGTTAACGTGTTTCTTCATTTTTACACCTATAATTGCTAGTGTCACTGAAAATTAATGTGCTGTGGCTACCTCTCTTGGAAATACAGTCGTTAGTTTACTTATGTAGATTTATTTATATTTGTGCATGCCATTCGGCCACACGCGACAAGACGCAGTGGAGCGCGACCATTAGAAAGCGGATTAAACCGCCAATTAGCTGTGTAATGTTTGTTTACCACATGTTTTTTAATTTTAATTGGTGTAACGTTAAAAATAGCTACGCATATCAAGACGTCAAAAGTCCTTTATCGTAAGGGAGTAAGAGCTATTGATCTCGTCATATGTGTAGGTTACATTCGTTGCCGACTTCAAATGTGAGGCACTTGGAATTTTGAGTATTGATGTAATGATGAAATGAAATGAAATGAATGAAATGAAATGAAATCATTTATTCTTCAATTTAGGCATGTTACATGCACTTATGAATGTCAAAAAACTACCACCGGTTCATAAAATAAACCTCTGCCTCGAGAAGAACCGGTGTAAGAAACTTGGCGAGGTGTCATTTTTTCACCACAATATGCAATGTATATAATATAACAGTATCATAATACTACAGAATTCAAATGATACAATATAAACATACATACATATTTTTTTAATATTAAGGACAAAATATGTCTGTGTTAGATTACTTGTGCGGGACGCTATCACTGCCAAACATCCCTATCCATGATATAATCGTTTATCTTATAATATGCTTTTGAAATAAGTGTCTGTTTCACGACAGACTTAAATTTAGAATCCGTAAGTTCAGTACAAATACAAACATTTATTCTGCAAATAGGCCACAAGGGCACTTTTACATGTCAAAATATAATTTACAATTTAAGAAAGTCTGACTATAATAAGTAATACATTTTTCATGTCAAAAATATTAATTTACAGTTCAAGAAGGAATAATAGTTCAATAAGAATAGGATGTATGAAGTGTGTTGAGAAACATGTGTAAATTAGTGTAGTCTTTGTTTACTTTGGGTACCGGAGAACCTGAAAGAAAACAATGCTACTGTTGGGGTAACCGCAAAAAACACTAATGACCACGTTGCAAAAAGTCATAACAACCGCCTTAAATTTTCAATTGACTATGGACTCTATACCCGTAAGCAAAAGATTACGAGTGTGCCAATACAAAAATGGCGGTACAAATGCCTTGTATTCGTACCATTCTCAGGTATTCAGGTAAACGCCGCCGGGTGTATTGGGCCGTGCGTGTAACATCACATTCCTAATAAAGCAATTTAAACCTTTGGCAAAGGCCTTAGAGGTGATAATCCGGTAGTGTGAATGCACATGCAGTCTTTATTTATGAAGTATGCTTATCTTTTATGGCAGGCGATAATATGGTAGCAAAACCGCACAATAGGACAAGGAATTGGACAAGAGAAAAACACAAATACTATATCATTCGCGCCTATCCGATGGCAACGACGCATTCACACACGCAGGTCAGTAGTCAGCTGTATACAAAGTATACTTTTTCAAGTACGTTTTTACGTTGTTCGACTATTACTTATTAACTTGTTCAGCACTCTGTCAAATACAAACGCTGTCACTCACACGTCATCATGACACGGACATATCAAACGCGAATTTGAACCCCATATAGAAATGCATGTAGGTTGATATCGCACTGCAGACTGTGAATGACATATCCGTCCTTGGCGCTGAACCAATGGTGAGCATATATAAGTTGTTAGCGTCGATAACGTTAATTTCGATGTGTAATCAGCTATGATATAATTGTTCTATATATTGTTCAGTCTGATAAAGCCAAGACTTTGTGTGGTTTTCTGGTTCAAGAAGCATTTGTGTGATGAACACGAATATATGTTCTTGAATCTTGGATGTTTTCTACGTATTTAAGTTATCTATCATCACTACATAACAAACAAAGTCGCTTTCTCTGTCCCTATATCCCTATGTATGCTTAAATCTTTAAAACTACGCAACGGATTTTGATGCGGTTTTTTTAATAGATAGAGTGATTGAAGAGGAAGGTTTGTATGTATAAAATTGCTGTCTGAAATCCAGCGCTGCAGGTGTCTAACACCTCGGCATAATGCTGAGACAGCAACCGATTCACTGCCGCGAAGACGCACTTTTTACCTGTATGTTCATGTACTGAGTATATTATATTTGTAACGGTGTGTCTTTTGGTGCAGTGAATAAATGCTTTCTTTCTTTCTAAATAACATCCATTAAATAGTGCACCCGTGCGAAGCCGGGGAGGGTCGCTAGTTTATCTATATAAGTATGTATATCATTGCTTAGTACCCATGATACAAGCTTTGCTTAGTTTGGCACTAGGTCGATTTGAGGTTTCCGGCTGATTTTACACTACTCCCAAAACACTCTAGTTATTAATAGACCCTAATTTCAAAATCACCTCTCAAAAACCTCTTTTTTCGAAGCACACTACTCTCGATACAACCCAAATTCAAATGGACTGCGTCCCATTACGAATGAGTCTCAAAATACTCTATTCCCAAAATACCCTAAATTAGCTACACCTAACAGTGGCGAAATAACCTAATGTCATAATCGCTTATTCACAAAACCCTCTATTTCCAAAATACCCTAAAATTTCATTTTCTTGAATTTATTTCTATGAACAGGAGGTTAATGAATTTCGATTCATATCTGCTATTAATAGGAACAGAACCCTTCGTTGTGCGTGGTCCGACACGCACTTGGCCGGGTTTTGATTACGTGGTGCCTTAAGAAATGAACCCCACCTGGCAGCAGTACGGTCGTCATGCTCGTAGAATGTGCCTCGTTTAGGAATGTACTGCGGATTACTCCGGTCCTCATCATCGTCTACTCGTCGCTCTGTCTCCTGAAAAATTACCAAGAGAAATTACATAAATGAAATAAATGAACTTTATTCTGCAAGTAGGCCGCAAAGGCACTTTTACAAGTCAAAAACTACTAGCGTTTCTCATGAGACCACTGCCGAGAAGAAACGCCGAAAGAAACTCGACAGTCAGTCATTTTCTCCAAAATATGCTTATTACAATGATACTACTTAACCTACTTAAGTAAATGTAAATGGTACACAACAAAAGAGAATTGAAAGAAAAACGAGGAAAAAATAACAATAGGTATTTACAATGTGTAGTTACACAAGAAAACAAAACATGTCGAATCGTTTGGTATGCTTTCCTGCAAAAAATGTGTCAACTAGATACAATGAAAATATTAGACTCTTTACGCTATTTAGGTATTTGGTTTGGGCCATGCATTTCTGTCTGTTAGATAGTCCTCAACCCTATAATAAGCTTTTGACATCAAAGTTTTTTTTACATTATCAACACAGCCACAGGGTTCGAAATTATCAAGATAATTATCCCTCTTATGGGTAGGGTAGTATACGTTATTTTATTATTTAAATTTATTTTCCGATGTATGATATGACCTGTAAAATGTATTTTTACCAATAAAGACTACTCTGTACTAATATATAAAAGATTATGGTGTTTTAGGCTGCAAAATAAATTGTTGCTATACAATAATTTACTAGTTTTTTATTAACCATTAAAATATAATCAATTAATCATTACAACATCAAAACACATATACAGAGCGCAATTATTAACGTTCGAATTCACGCACGTATTTTTTTTAACTCATGCCGAATTTACAATTTTAGGTTATTATCAAATCGATAATTATCAAAGCATTAAAATCACGATAATTATCAAAATAATTATCATTTCGAACCCTGCACAGCCGGCGTCCGTATTTCAGAGTTTATATAATCTAGATCATTTTAAGGCACAAGTGAATAGGCATCTTCTAAGTGAGCTCCCTTCACTGTCTGCCTTGTCTTTGGCCCCTGGCTAGATACTGGCCTAGAGCAATCCCATTTTTAATAAAAAAAAAATATTAGAGATACGCCGAATATGGGTTTGACCGAATACGAACATTCGGCCGAATATTAGGTCCAGTTGTTGCCGAACCGAATATTCGGCCGAATTATTCGGTTCAACGTAATTCCTTCATCTATTGTTGTAAAACAGACTAATTGAATGGTAAAAATTTTATTTCATTATCAAAGCGAAATATTGTCAAAAAAATAAGTTAAATCACTGTTAGTAATGGGTCAGTATTAATTTCACGAAGCGGTAACTATAATACACTCTTGTAACTTGTAACAAAACCCTCTCAAAATTGTTCGGTAAATATTCGGCAGCTGAACCGAATAATTCGGCCGAATACCGAAAATTCAAAAACATGCCGAATAATAACCGAATATTCATCGCATCAATAATTATAATTTAGAGTCATGGGAAGAAAGGTGTTTATTGAACGCTACTAAACTCATTTGTCCATCGAACTCAGTAATTACCGTCTACATGTATTATGTATTGTTCTTTTTTTCTGGTAGAGAATGGGTTAACAGATTACTTGTTTTCTCTCAAAGAGGACCTTGAAGGAGCAGAACCAAACAGTTACAGAACCCTTAGGATTTAGCTGTAAATTGCAGATATACAATATTTGAATTGAATTGAAATAGCCTTTATTTCAGACAGTATTTTGTAAGTACATTTTATTTTTAGTACATTTCATAAACTCATTGTATAAAGGTTGATCAACTATTCTGTGTTGCTTGTTACCATGGTTACGTCTCCTGAGTCACTCTTTAAAACTGTGATTTTATAAGGTTTAAATCCACCAAACATGAGTTTTAGCGATAAGTATAAATCCATTCGGAATTCCATATTGTAAACATTTTTCTAAAAACATGGTTGCTGTTGTCTGCTCGCTGACGGGACAGAATAACAACAAGTTGTTTGACCCATAATGAAAACTTATAAATAAAATCTAAGGAATAAATAAAGCTTAAAATAAATAACATATTTAAGTATTCACAATATTGTTTGTTTTATCATATAAAAAATACCCTACATATTCTCTATACTGTAATTTGAACAACGGATAAATTTCCGGGGTTCGCAATAGACATCCTGATGTATTAGAAAACATGATAACACTAATTCAGCTGTGCAAAATAAAAAGTAGTATCTATACCCCGAATGTATAATGTGATATGACTTTTTTAAATTAACACGGCAGAATTATAGGATTGATAGGTCTATTTATGGCTGTTACATATACTTTCTTGCTATTATATTGGATCCCCTGTCAAGTACTACAAATATAATTACAAGTTGAATGGTGAATGTTCCAATTAAAGCAGTTAAAAAGCCAAATCCAATAAGCATTATATTGGAAACCATACGGACTGGCAAGATATGAGAAACTAGTAAGAACAACTCACCTGGCTCTCTTGTTCCTGTTCAGAATGTTCGGAATCGCTTCCCGCCGAATCGTAATCTGACTCCGGCTCATCCTGCAACCCAATAACCTTTAGAAGTTGCATGACAACAAACACTGCACCTCAAAACAAATAAGTCAAAATCTACGTGGCGTAGCGTTAAAAAAGTCTAAACACATCAACAGCGCCGCAGAGAGTGGTCAAAATGTTGACCTCATTTGCGAAAAGAAATGGTAACGCCGTCACGCAGTGCACCGGTGAAAGTGTCCGCGTAATACTTTTAATGGCCAAACGAAAGTCGATTTTGGCCATTGTCATTGGCGGGTAGTAATTCTATACTCACGTTTGTTGAGTTCCGTTCGACGTCCTGTGAATCCGAATAGTCGGCGGAGTCCCGTCGCGCCACGGCTGACATCTCGCCGCCCTCCGGATTTAATTTTAATAGCTCCAGATTTAATGATATTCAGGATGCTGTACGACAGTAAGCTTTCCGTAAAATCTTTTAAAGCAAAATGCTCGTACATACGTCAAATAAACAAGTGAAGACAGTGAAATTGTTTTTTTTTTCTTACTAGGGAGTTTCTAGCCGCCATCACCGCCAACGTTTCATTTCACGTTAAAATCTTAAAATCATTAGTTCATTTTGACAACATTGTCTCTAGAAAAAAACAGATACATGCAAATAAAACTTGCTTATTAAAAATAAGTTGATCGTAACTTTTTTTTACCATTTAAAATATATTCTTTCTGATAACGTTAATTGCATTGACAAATAATAAACCATCCAATTTACGTAAAATGAATAACATAACTTTGGATTTAATATCTTAACTGGCAACGCCTGTGGTATCAAAAGCATGTTCTACATTGCTCTAATCGATTATTACTTATCACAAAGTTCTTTGAGATGTTACGGAGGTGAGTTTACCGGAGCCGGAGTTTTAAAATCTAATTTATTGAAGCCTTATCCAGAGCCGGAGGCGAAGACGTTACCGGATTCAGAGTCGGATTTATAGATATTTTTCAATATTTTCAACTGAAATTAATGAAGTGACGTCACTACGCGTTTTAAATTACGTTTCATATTACCTAACTTTTAGTTAAAATATTATCAAAATAATAATAATTTCTGAATAAAACTTCCAGTAATACACTAGAAACGGCAATCATTTTGCATTACTAATATAATTTCTCAATGTAATATTCATGCAAGTTCTTCATTCCAGGGCGACGAGTCAAAACTTGTAGATGGGCGCCGCTACCGCCTCTAACCAGTGGTTTTTTTAGCTCCGATAAAACTTCGGTATAATTTCACGGAGTCGGAGGTATGACATAAAAAATGACGGAGGCGGAGCCGGAGGTGTAAAACTAAACGGAAGTTCCGGCTTAACATTTTGATCCCCATAATTTCACGAAATTTTGTTTTGCTGGAGTTTTATCCTTGGGCGGGTAATCGTTTGTCTGCCAGAATTATTTTTGTAATTAATGCGTGTGTTAAAAGGAATAAATGTACCTAACTCAGTTTTAGTCTCTTTCTGGCTGTTAGATATACCGCCAACATTTTTTCTGGTTTTCCTTAAGGTCGACTAGTAGAGAACGCGATACGGCATTAAGTTCACCTTTTGTACCCTAGGAAGATTGAATATGTGAAGTCCAAAATTATGAAATAGTTTGAGGCGAAAAAAAATGCAACTGAACTGACAAGGACAACAAGTGATAGGTATGTATCTCTCCGTCGCTCTTATTCAAATTTTCATAAGACCATCTCGCTCAGTACTGGTATACTTGCAGTCGAGTCTACATAGTTATAGACGAACATCGTCCGCGCAAACTTTCACTCCCTATTGGCTACCTATTTCATCCCTCCGAGTGATGATTTCGGGGTAAAAAGTACTGTTGTAAACGAAGTTCCATCATAATATATACTGACATTTTTGCGTGGTTGAGTAACAAACGTCTAAATACTTTTGGGGGAGGCGACGTTCGTCGCCTCGGTGTAGATGTGTTCAGGTCAGCCGGCAGGAGACGAAGTAAAGATTCCAGACTTAGTCCACAAATATATATTAAGTATTTATACAGAAATTATTTATCCTGCAGCTACGAACAAAAATTTGCCTTGATGGCTATTGTCAATCTGTCACCAAATCGAACAGGCTGAATACAAAAATATTAACTAAGAAGTTTATATACAATCGCCACACCACCCCCCCACGGAGAAAGAAAAAACAAAAACAAAGTATAACTTATGTAACCTAAAAATAACAGTAATCATTATCGTGGTAAAACCTCACGTGGCGACCTGATCGAGTGGTATAAGGTCGATTTGAAAAGGTGGTAGTGGTAGTAGTATTAGCAGGCTCAGGAGTAGGTGCATGACCAGCTGGCTGGGCCTGAGAAACATCCTGAGCCAGAGGCGGTGAAGCAGGAGGAATTGTTGAGCTTAGACAACTGTCGGAGTCAACAAAAGCTGGCTTGACTCTGTCAATACTCACCACGACCTCTCTGTTCTTCACAGCCAGAGTCATGGTTTTCCCGTCAGTAGAACGCTGTAACACAGCATAAGGACCGGTATAAGGAGGCTGCAATGGACGTCGAACGGTATCGTCCCGTAAGAAGACGTGAGTTGCAGTC
Source organism: Epiblema foenella (assembly GCA_963556455.1). NCBI lineage: Eukaryota > Metazoa > Arthropoda > Insecta > Lepidoptera > Tortricidae > Epiblema > Epiblema foenella. Next base: position 2,963,212 of record OY747118.1, read on the forward strand.
GGTAGGTCCTTTGCGACGAAGATGGAAGGCATCGAATGGCGGGAAATTGGTGCTGGACGGAAAGAAGACATTTTGCGTCTGAACTGAACGACGAAATCAGCAGGATCGCTGAATCGGTCTTCGCCAGGCTCGGAGACTAACATCTCTCCTGGTAAACGAAGAGATTCGCCATACAACAATTCAGCAGCAGTAGCCTTCAAGTCTTCCTTGTAGGCGGTACGCATGCCGAGTAGAACGAGTGGAAGAGCGCGAGTCCAAGAAGCAGAGTGGCACATGAGTGCAGCTTTTAACTGGCGATGAACGCGCTCTATCATTCCGTTTGCGCAAGGGTGGTATGCAGTTGTCCGAATGCGCCTTGTAGCACAGGTGTGCATGAGACGACGGAAAAGGTCGGACTCGAACTGGGTGCCCTGATCAGTTGTGATGATAGAAGGAACACCAAAACGAGAGATCCATCCCTGTACAAATGTGTCGGCTACTTCTTCAGCTGTTATAGTACGCATAGGCCACACCTCTGGCCACCTGGAAACCCTGTCAATAGCTGTTAGACAATAACGGTAGTCATCGCTGACAGGAAGGGGACCAACGATGTCGATATGCACGTGAATGAAGCGACCAGATGGTTGCTCGAAACTAGCTAAAGGAGCCGAAGTGTGCCTCGAAACCTTGCTCCGCTGGCAAGCTAGACAAGTCTGAGCCCACCTGCGACAGTCTTTCCGGATGGAAGGCCAGACGTAGCGTCCTACTAAAAGTCGAGTAGTGGCCCTAACACCGGGGTGACTCAAGTTATGTAACTTGTCAAACACCACACGACGAAACGAAGGGGTCAAGTAAGGACGAGGCTTGCCAGTGGATACGTCACAAAGAATGGAGACGTCAGTGCCAGGGACAGCAACTCGAGTAAGCTGAAGGCTGGTATCTCCTTGACGTAGGTTGGCAAGTTCTTGGTCCTCTTGTTGAGACTTAGCGAGGGCTTCGTAGTCTTCTTCCAAAGAAATAGCTTCGATCCGCGACATCGCATCGGCAACGACGTTGTCTTCTCCTTTGATGTAACGAATATCCGTCGTAAATTGACCGATGAATGACAATTGATTCAATTGCGCAGGCGGAAGCTTCTCGCGACGCTGTACAAAAGCGTACAGCAGCGGTTTATGATCGGTATAAATCGTTACATGTTGAACCTCGAGAATGTGGCGAAAGTGCTGTACGCTTTCATACACCGCCAGCAATTCTCGATAGTAAGCTGGCCACTGAGCTTGCTGAGGGGTCAGCTTTTTACTAAAAAAGGCAAGGGGGCACCACTGGTCGTTAATGAGTTGTTGGAGACAAGAGCCAACATGAACGCTGGAGGCGTCCGTAAACAAACCAAGGGGTGCACCGTTGACCGGATGCTGCAGTAAAGTTGCGTTCGAAAGGCTTAACTTACACGCCTCGAACTGTGCCAAAAGCTCGGGTGTCCATGAGAATGGCTTGGCACCCTTGCCATTAATGGCAACAACTGCATCTATAAGAGGTGCTTGACATTGCGCCGCGTGGGGAATAAAACGGCGATAGTAGTTAATCATGCCTAGAAAGCGACGCACACCTTGAACGTCTTTCGGAGGAGGGAAATCAACTAGGGCTTGAATGCGCTCCTGAGGAGGACGGGTGCCTTCAGAACTAACCTTGTATCCTAGAAACAACACCTCTTTGACGCCAAAAACACACTTGGATGGGTTTAGAACAAGTCCGTAGTCTTGCAAACGCTTGAAAAGAATTCGCAAGTGTTCCTTGTGAAGAGTCTCATTAGCTGAGTAGACCAGTATGTCATCAACGTAGGGAAATACGAAGTCGAGACCCCGAGTGACCTCATCGATGAACCTTTGAAAAGTTTGACCAGCGTTCCTTAATCCAAATGTCATGAAAGGGAACTCAAAGAGGCCAAACGGGGTAACGATAGCGGTCTTGGGGATATCATCCTCAGCTACTGGGATCTGATGATATGCTTTCACAAGGTCAAGCGTACTAAAGATGGTAGCTCCATGGAGGTTGTGCGCGTAGTCAGTTATGTAGCGAACTGGATAGCGGTCGGGAATAGTCCTGGCGTTCAAGGCACGATAGTCCCCGCATGGACGCCAAGACTGGTCCTTCTTCGGAGTCATATGTAAGGGGGAGGACCAAGCACTCTCCGATGGTCGTGCAGTACCGTTACGTACCATGTCCTCAAATTCTTGCTTGGCAGCAGATAACTTCTGAGGTGCCAAGCGACGGGGACGGCAGGAAATGGGTGGGCCCTCTGTAGTCCTAATATGATGCACAGTGTTGTGCTTAACCAACCGTGGAAATCCAGGAGGCTTCGTGATGTCAGGGAACTCAGCGAGCACTTGTGCGTAGGAAGAGTTCGAAGTTCCAATTGACCTGATACTGGACTGCGAAGTGTCAGCAGTAGTACCAGTGGCCTTGAGACCGGTGTTGCCATCAACGAGCCGTTTATGGTGACAATCAGGCAACAGGTGGTAATGGGACAGAAAATCCGAACCAATGATGGCTGTATTGACATCAGCCACCACAAACTGCCAGGTGAAAACACGCCGTAATCCAAAGTCGACTTTAAGTTGGACGGTTCCGAAGGTTTTGATAGTACTGCCATTGGCAGCGCTGAGTTGCCAATCCGTGGGTCTTCTTCGTTCTCGAAGCCAACGGAATGGATAGCAACATAAGTCGGAACCTGTATCGACAAGGAACTGATGCTTGGTGGTCCTGTCCGTGACGAAAAGACGGCGGCCAGGAGGATCAGGTGAGCAGCAGTCAGACTCCGCCGCTACTGACTGCTGGTTGCGTTTCCCGAAGTCCAAGTGCAAGGAGGAATGCACTTGACTGCCTTAGTCTTGTACCTCTTATGGTACCAACAAATCTTACCGGTGGCCGCACTCCTAGTCGGCGTGCTACGGCGACTGGAACCACGCGATGATGAACGGGCGCGGGAACTACCGCGATGACGCTCATTGGTAAGGGCCGCCACCTGCTGGCTCAACTTATTGAGCTGATGCATAATAGGCGCAAGCTCAGGATGTGCATTGTTGTCTACAGCGTAGACCTGCGACGGTCCAGGAGTGACCTCTATTATTTTATCCGCAAGCTCAGCTAATTTATCTAAGCTGAGGTCTGATTGTGCGGTGAGGATAGCCTGAACCTGGCTTGGTAGCCGTCGCATCCAGAGCTGACGAAGGATGCTGTCATCCTTAGATTTACCTGCCAGAGATTGAAGATGTCTCAGGAAGGCGGAGGGTTTTCTGTTCCCGAGTTCTTCCCCGCTGAGGAGTCGCTCCACCCGTTGCTGCTCGGAAGTGGAGAGACGTCGGATGAGCTCTTGTTTAAGAGTGTTGTACTTTTCTTCCTCAGGCGGGTCCATGATTATATCCTCGATCTCCCCAATGAGTCTTTGATCGATTATGCTAATGACATGACTAAATTTCGTCATGTCGCTTTTAATGCCAGCCAAATGAAACTGTGCCTCCGCCTGGGCGAACCATACAGCAGGTCTGTCTGCCCAGAACGGCGGCAACTTGACGGAAACTCCGAATATTTCTTTAGCTGGAGGAGGTCCATGCTGTTCCTGTGGGGTTAGCTGGGCTTGTAGGGCATCATTCTGTGCCCTCAGGGCATCCAGCTGGGCCTGCAGGTCCTCAACAGACATTTTAACCTGCGAATACCATGACCATACCACGCAACACACAATAAACAAACCTCCAAATAACACAATAATGTACAAATCAAAATAAAAAGTAAATGTTTTACACATGGATAAGTAAAAAAAATTACATCAAAAACGCAATTAAAATACTAAACGCAAAACACGGGTTAAATTTAGTAAATAATTTACACAAAATATTTCATTCAAAAATTGTCCGAAATCTCGATATGATGCGGCACACTGTATATGTGGGTATTAAATGCACACACTGTATATGTCGTTTTTTGGAAGTGATGGAAAAACACGACGTCTACATTGAAGAAACCGACCGCCCGATCTCCAGGGGCTGTTCGTTGTAGGCCGTGGACAGACGTCAAACAAAAGTGAAAATGCAACGCCTTACTTGAAGAAATCCGATTAATGCGCTATCGACCGGTGCACGCTCGATGCGGTGTTCAACGCAGGAAACCGTCGGTGTCGTGCCGGGTAGCCGCGCTCTCCTCAGTCCAAGCCGGCTAAGCTTATTTCATCACGTCGGGGTCACCAATTTGGGGGAGGCGACGTTCGTCGCCTCGGTGTAGATGTGTTCAGGTCAGCCGGCAGGAGACGAAGTAAAGATTCCAGACTTAGTCCACAAATATATATTAAGTATTTATACAGAAATTATTTATCCTGCAGCTACGAACAAAAATTTGCCTTGATGGCTATTGTCAATCTGTCACCAAATCGAACAGGCTGAATACAAAAATATTAACTAAGAAGTTTATATACAATCGCCACATACTCAAACATCTAAACTTTTGCATCTATAAGGTTAGTAGAATTAGTCTCAAGATGAACTTTACTTTACTTAGCAGAAGCAAGTGGAACACATCTATCTGTTAGCCAATGTTGCCATTTCAGTAAATAAAAGCCACTGCCACTACATACATACCCACAAATCTTGCAAATATAAGAAAGAAATGTTAAATTTATTAAAAGACTAATAATTTAGATAAACTATAAAAAAGTAGTATGTACAAAATGTCACTTTTGTATAGAATTTAAGCGTTGAATGACACTGATGGACACTGATACTGAGTTGACAGCTGACAGCTGTTTGGTAGATTTGCGAAGGATAGAGGAATTTGTTGAAATATAATTAGTATTCTAGTAAATATAATAAAAAAAGTGTGGTAACAAATAAGATCTCAAAGTTCCACATGAATTATTAAAAAAATCTTTTAAGACCATCTGTATTGCAAACTCCTTCTCATAATGGAAAGGTAAATACAAACAGTCATAACCAATTCAGTACCTATTATGAAGTATTATCCCGTCGTTTTATTTTATTTTAATTTTCATTATTTTTCTAGCGTGAATCAGACTGATGATGCAAAAACCATTCAGTTATTGTCTAAAGGTATAATGGAACTATATGAGCCGCCATTGGCCACTATAAACACACATCTGAAGGAGTTAACGTAAGTCTAACTTGAAGCATTGTTTTTGTTGTTAGAATAAACTAGTGGCACTGTGAGCCAGAGGGACTACCGCGAACTGAAAACGAACGAAGTTCGAATATCTCCCTCTCTGCCGCACAAATTAACAAGTGCAACAGAGAGGGAGATATTCGAACTTCGTTCGTTTTCGGTTCGCGGTAGCCCCTCAGTTGTAGACTTCGTGTTTTTTTTTTCATTTCTGAAATCTGACATCACGAAAAAGGTATATTGTAATTATCGAACCTGTTCACAAATTTCACGTGATTCGGTTCAAGCGCTTATTACACCATCCTGAATTCAGAATCCTGACTGAGCTAGGAAGCAGATTCAGGAACGTGTAATCGCATTCAGGAAGCAAGGATCCTAAAAGCTTCCTTCCTATCCCCTCCCTCGCGTCCTAGTTAGGACGGCTGATTCAGGATAGTGTAATAACTGCTTTAGAAATGCGACCTGTAGAGGAGAACAAATCGAAATCGGCACATACGAAAGCATTTTTGTTGAAGCTGAAGCAGAGATCTTCGATTCACTAAGTCAATATGTCCTTTCAATTCCAGTTTGTATTGCAGATAAGAAAACATACAAAAGAAACAAAATATAATAACAATAAAAAATAAAATATTTTGCATACATGGGTTAAAAGTAGCTACAGTCAAATCCGGATAAAGCGACAGTCAAGGGACTGGTGATATTACGTCGCACTAACAGGACGTCACACAAAACGGACTGATTTACTTTGAAAATGTTTGGTATGAAATCTAATGTGTGGTGATTTCGAAGTCGTTAAAAGCGGTCGAATGTTATAAGTGGAGTCGTTATAAGTGGATTCTACTGTAGTGTCAATTTGATATCTTACCTCACGGAATAGCCCTCCCTGACTTCATTTTTTGTGCCATGAGATATATAAGAGGGAGCAAATTGTCTGAACACGCCTTTTAATAAGATGTTAGAGAGCAGGCTCAGATATATTTGAACACTCTGAAGAGTTTAGATATATTTTATTGCGACTACTAGATTACTGTCAGTGCGAATACTGCACAATTTTGTTCCTTTAGCCGTTTTCAACCGCAGTGATTTATTAGAATAATCATTTTAACTTATTTAGAGGCAGGAATTAATAATTATCACAACTTGCCGCCAATCATGCTTGCAAGTCTTATTATTATATTTTTATTTTGTCAAAAATGGGATTGCTCTTGGCCAGCATCTAGCCAGGGGGCAAAGATGAGGCCGACTATGAAGGGAGCTCACCCAGAAAGTGCCTATTCACTCGTGCCTTAAAAAGGTCTAGGTTATATGAACTCGGAAATACAGATGCCGGCAGGGAATTCCAAACCTTAAATTAAATCAAATCATATCTTGCGCCTCAGCAATTTCTGTCTCGCTCAAACTGTGTGAATTAGATAAAGGGGGAGGATTTTCTGTACTTGTGTCCCTGCCGGGCTCATAAATGAGACATATGTAATTGGGTTTCAGGGAAAGACAGGAAGCTGTCCACAGCATGATGACGTCAGAGAGGAGAAGACTGGAGGATTTACAGAATGATGCCATGGTGGATGCAATGGTGACTAACAGATATCAGTAATAGAGTAAATCGAAGGCAGCATCACTACCAACTAGGCTAAAGCGGTCGTCAAAGGAGTAGACGGATAGATGAACTTTTTTTTGTGTTGTTATCTTGACCCATTGTCCAAGGGACACTAGTGGCGCAGTTTGTTAAAAAAAAAATTGTATTAAGTTCTACTAACATGCTTAGTAGGTGGACCATTATGGAAATAGCTTATAAGGGTGGATCAACTATTCTTTGTTGCTCGTTACCATGGTTACGTCTCCTAAGTCACTCTTTAAAACTGATTTTATAGGGTTCAAATTTACCAAACATGAGTTTTAGCAATGAGCATAAATCCATTTGGACATGGGCCATTTCTTGAGCATGCTTGAAGTCCTTATTATACACATTTTTCTTAGAAACTCGGTTACTGTTGTCTCCTCGCTGACGGGACAGAATAACAACAAGAAAAAGTTGATTGACCTGACCCATAAGTACCACAAATACGTAGTGGTAAATTTAAATATCATAAAGTCACGATTGCATTCGGATTTTATCCCCTGGACAACTAGACGTAACCACGGCAACGAGTGGCACTAAAAAGTTGATTTACCCACGAAGATATTAATCATAGTAATCATATTATGCATCTTTTTAGGGTTCACACTTATGGCAAGGCCAATTGAAGTTTGTGCTACCAGTGTAAAGAAATAATGTAGAATTACATTACACAAAAATTACTGTAGACTGAAAAAGAAACAATAACCGAACAAAATATTGATAAATGCCTTGGTAACTCTGTCAAGAAATCCTAAATATTATCGTAAAAATTAGGTTAAATGCTGCCGATTTCGTAATTATCAACAACGGTGATTTTTTTTTACGAAAAGGATAGCTTTTTTATTGTTCTAACACAATACTTAACCGGATAGATTTTTCATAAGTGATCCAATATTCCAAAACTCACGCGTGGTGGAGGGGGACTTTTGAAATGGAATGGCTTTGCGAGATTTGTTTAATGGGGTCTAATGTGATATTTATTTTGGTATTTATTTTTATTTAAACAACGGATGATGGCGGTTAAAGGGTTAAATACATAAAATTATGTTACAGCTGGCTGACATTGCCACAAATCGGGAAAAATTGGTGTCCATATCAAATTCCATGATGGGGTTACACAAGAGAGTCCAATCACTACAGGTAATACAGTACAATACAAATAGGGAAGTTCACTCAAAATTGAACTAATCCATATGAATACTCCGTAAGACTCCAAAAGACACTAAGGCAAAGTTCAGTAACGGCGACACTTGATTGGTTAATTTTATTATAGTTCACTAACACCGACAAGTGACTGGTCCATTTCACTTGAAGGGAGCTTCATAGAGAAAAGTATGTGATTTTAGTTTCGTTTACGATATCTTAATTCAAACATTGAAGTCGGCGAGTACAAAAAAGTAATATATCTGTTTATATGCTGAGTCACCTACCATTTCAATTGTTTTGTACACTTTGTTTTATTGTGTGTTAGTTACCAGTAAATTCTCGTGTATACAATCATTGAATAAACGTCTTATTTTAGAATAAAGGAAAAATTTAGGCACCGAGCAGGATTCGAACCTGCGACCTCCCGACACTCGCGGCCAGTCGCTCTAGCCAACTGAGCTATAGGTGCAATCGCCACCCAGTCCCAAATTCATCAACCGTTCCTTCGTATTACGTAAACTATTTTTATACAAACGCCTTAAGGGAGGCGTACAGCGACATCTACCAAAAGACTCATGCTTCATTAACGGCACTAACGTCTCAAATCATATTGAGAATAGTCAGTTGCGATGCGCCATGCCATACCCAAATTTTAGAATAAAGGAAAAATTGAAAAAAAACGTCTTATTATTATTATTTATTATGTATTTCAGACGCGAGCGGCTGCAGTGGAGAAAGCGGCAAAGGCTCGAACGAATCTGAATAAATCTGGGAGCTAGTAGCTAGAAACGGTTTAACCACCTTAGGGCGGGTTCCACCATCTTACCATTACAGACCGATCAAAGTTAATATTTACACAAACTTTCTTCACAATCAGGTGTACGTTAATGTAATAGAGTTTATATTTCAAAGATACGATTTTTAATAAGTGTTTAAGTAATAAAAACTATCTCGTTAGTCTTAAAGTAGAATCTGCAATGCAATAAGAGTATAATGTCTGTGAACTAATTTACCTGTAAAATCGCTTTAGCCTAGTTGGCTAGTGAGCCTGCCTGCGAAGCTGGAGGTCCCAGGTTCGAATCCCGGTCAGGGCATTTATGTGTGATGACTTCATATATTTCTGGTCGTGCTTTACATCACAACACCTACCGGCGTTTTGGCGTCTTGGGCACGAAAACATGAGACACATTTAGGGAACATACCCATACTACGTAACCCATCTTTAAAATTTTTTGCCCTCCCTCCCCTATTGTTTTAAAATCATATTTTGCGACAAAGAGTAAAAATCAACGACTATCGCTTCGAAACGACCAACGGCTATGGTTTGGTATACGGAAAAGGTTTTGTGGAATCGGAAAGTGTCACTTCAAAAAGCGTTGAACGATTCGACATAATTTGAGTGTAGCTCGAAAAAGCGCCATATTTCCCCGGAGGATATTGACTACGTGACGTCCCTCTAACCCGTGACCAAGCGTACAGGCACGTATCCAGAGGGGGGGATAGTTGGGATTTATCCCCCCCCCCGAAAACGTTTTTAGCCGTCTGTTTATTCATTCGCTTGCGTGTTCTTTCAATAAGTAGGTTAATAAAAATATAGATGTTTCAATGTTTGCTCCCCCCCCCCCCGAACCAAAAGTCTGGATACGTGCCTGCAAGCGTAGTATTTTGGGGTCCCCTCCCCTCTCTTAAGTCACGTAGTGTGGGTACGTTCCCTTAGGTGTTCTTGTTCGAAGGGTTTGAATAAATGATTTAAGAATACACACATTTGTGATCGTAGCATATTTATTGTTTCTTTAGTTTATTTTAATCAATGTTAATTTGTTAAAAAATACTTATGTACTTATAACACTGGCATTCCATTGAATATTCCACTTTAACACTATGTTAATATAGTTGATATTACATAGACACTGTCTAAAGTAGAGTATACAATGCAATAAGAGCATAATGTCAATGTCAAACTCCTAATTGTATAGTATAGTATTTGTGTTTTTCTCGTGTCCAATTCATTATCCTATTGTGCAGTTTTACTATCTCATTATCGTCCGTCATAAAAGATAAACTTACTTCGTAGATAAAGACTCATGTGCATTAAAATTTTACCGGATTATCAACTCTAGGGCGTTTGCCAAAGATTTAAATTGCCTTAATAGAAATGTGTTACACGCTTTGTGCATTTTATGCATCGATTTAAAATACCCTAGATGCACTATCCGCCTGTCAAAAGCGTCCGCGCTCAAGAGTGCTTAAATGCCTTTTAAGCACTCTTGCGCTCAGAGTCGCGCGCTAGCCATCGGCGAGTCAACATGCCCATGTGCTCCGTAAAAAAATGCAAAAACAACACGTTAACGACGTTAAAAAAGGATGTAATTTCATATTTTCGGTGAGTATTTATTTAAAGTTTCATTATTTAATTGATTTGTAGTTATATTAAGCTTTAACGCGCTTATAACAATTATTTTATCAAAATATCAGACACACGACCAGCTATGCTACTGTCTCTTTCCCTCACGTTGAGTGAGTCGTATATCGAAACGAAACGGGAGACCTATGAATCGGACTATAGTAAAATTTCGAAGGAATGGAGTCGCAGACTGACTAATTTTTTTATGAAAGTTTACAAGTATTGTTTGTTATTAGCACACACCTATGGAGTGTGTATGTAGATATGTAAGTTGGTAAAAACTATAAATTAAAATATTAGCGTTTATCTAAAACAAAGTGAATAAAAAGTATTAAATGATTTATGACTATTTGTAGAAAGATATGTTCTAGTAACGTGAGGGGTATGTTACCTATATATCATTTCAAAATGTAAAATAAAGATTTCAAAGCTTGAGACACTATCATGTATACAAGTTACTCTAGTTCAGTGTAATTTTTGTAAATTAAACCTTGTTTTTAAAAATAATGTGTTACGGATAATAATATTCTATTTCTTCTTTCAAGTATAACTTATTCGATTAACTGATTTAAATTTAGGACTGCTTTAATTTAATGGTAACATAACATGAAATTACAGTAGAACCATTTAAAGTGGCTTTGTCATAGTCGCTTGAGTATCTTGATCGAAATATCTTAGCGCCACACACAAACACTTTTGGATCCATGGTCTTCGTCATCAGCTTCTGTTCTCCAAATGCTACTTTCTGAATGCAAATGCTCGATTTGTTACCGAAAAACTAAAATCGCTATATGTTTCCCCTGATTTTTTGAGGATTTCCCTCAATTACTCATGGATACCATCATCAGAACTAGTTTACGGCAACAACGGGACCAACATGGTTCAAACATATGATTCCAAACAAAGAAAGAATTTTCCGAATCGGTTCATAAACTACGGAGTTCTAAAGTAACACTCATTAAAATAATAAAAATTAAAAAACAACACAACATAATAAATCGATTTATCATTACTATTTATAATAAATCGACGTTAACATCTGACGTCGTATGCTTGTTTACCACCTACCTATTTTAAACAAATCATTTTCGACTCCACGGTACACGATACCGACTCTGTTCCAATGTATGTCCAATGTTGCCAACACAATCAGTGGAAAATGTGCGTGAACAAAATTGAAATGCTGTAATCGCCAAACGCTCTCATTTAAAGTATAACGTTACGCTGGTGACATAAGGCTCACTATTGAAAAAAAATAAATTGATCCCAATTGACTTACGCTCGTTTAGCGTGTATCTAACACGCACACACTCACAATCACAGGCTCAGCCGGCTTGGACACTTTTTCATCTTGAATTTGTAGGTGATAGTGTATCTAGGGTATTTTAAATCGATGATTTTATGGCCCAATACACCCCTGGCGTTTACCTGAACACCTGATAATGGTAACAAGTATTATTTTTATGCAAATGCACCTGGGCCGTCTTTTTTCTATTAATGCACTCCTAACCTATTGCTTATGGAGTTAGAGTCGATAATCAATTGAACTTTCTAGGTGGCTGTAATGACTTTTTACAATATGGTTAGTTTGGTGTTTTGCGGTTTTAGTAAACAATGCTTTTGTTCCTTTAAGTGCATTGGACAAAACCAAAACCCAAATACTATACTGTTGTAGTTTCACTAAATGGCGTTTTCAATTCGCTATTATTTTTATTTTGTATAGAGCGTGATAACACAACCGAGTGAAACTACATCAAGACACATTTTTTTCTATGTATAGACATTTTAATAACTTTTCCCTTAAGGATTATGTATTTTTTAGGCCGAGTTCGATCAGACAGGAATATGGATTTAATTTCGTACTAGTAAGAGTAAAATTTGTGTATTTGGGTCATACTTAGTTGAAAAAACAAAAGTCATCCATCCTGTGGTCAATAGTTAACGGCTTCTGTGCGTGTTAGCTATGTTTTTATTACAAGGATTTATAGAAACGGAGACACTGTTTATGCGGGTTACTGGTCCAATCCAAAATGAAGCTTTGTAGCCCTTAACTTTTGGTATGTCCACAGAAAAGACGCGAACCTAAATCCGCGTATGACCCATTTGTTTGGTAATTGGCTCTCGAAAACCGCTCTTAAAATTTCGTTTGGGTTTAAATGAAATCAATCTATCTAGGTATATTACCGGGAAATTTTCACTCCAGGTCTTTTCTCATCCGGTCGAGCAAAACTCTGTCTCTCTCTTACTCAGTACCTTCAATTAGATTCCTTTCTTGTGTGGTCGAATTGACACTAGAATAAGTATAGTAATTAGTAAATTGATAAACTAAATTACAAATTACAATGGCAGTTATGGACTGTTTCAATACTGTTTATTAGATTAAAGTTGACTATTTTAACTATTTTCTAATACTTATATTATATCCTATATGTTACATAATAATATAGACACATGTTAGAACAATCTAGACATTTTGTTTTGATATAATTAGGGTGGGTCGCACTAACGATTACAGACCGATTATCATTAAATATGACGGCAACAGGATTCATCATATCCCAGTCAATATTTCCATACAATCTGATTTTTACCCTCGTGTGCCATTGGATTTTCTATATCCTCGTACCATTGGATTATCTACTTTAACGCCAATGTAATAGAATTTATATTAGAAACATCCGATTTTAAACTGTATTATGTAATACAAACTATTACATTAGTGTTAAAGGAGAATATACAATGCAATAAGACAAATGTTAATGTCAAACTCCTAATCGTATAGTATAGTATTTGTGTTTTTCTTGCTTCCAATTCATTGTCCTATTTTGCGGTTTTACTACCTCATTATCGCCCTCGCTCTTTTTACCCACGACGGAACGGAGAAGGTATATGCGTTTAGGGTGAGAGGTTGTTTGTTTGTTTGTTTGTTTGTTTGTTTGTGTGTGCACATCAATATCTTCGAAACAGCTTGACCGATTTGGAAACGGTTTTCTGCAATAGGTTTGTAGTTTAGTCGGGCCGAATTTTAGCTAGGAGTTACGATGATAACTCGCCAGGGGGCGCTGCAGTACACATTTTTCACTTGGTAAAGTGTGTGTGAGTGCATTTTCGCCGGAACTGCTCGGCCAGCGTTTACGATATCCATAGGACTTGGTGTGGAGTACATGCACTTTAACTCTGAGGATCTGATGATCGAGCAGAAAAGCATAGTAGAGTACTGTGCAGAGGTAGATAATATTTTTGTTTGTTTTTGGTCCCTTTTGTTTATATGAAAGATAAACATACTTCGTAGATAAAGACTGGGCACCACACGGTTATGGGAAGGGTTAGAATACCGCTTCCTCCTTTCTTCCCGTGGGTCGTAAGAGCCGACTATGGGAACTGGGTTGTAGTGTGCTGTTGGCAGCATATCACTGCAATTTCACAATTTCTCCATCTTTAAACTTGATTGCTAAATATGGAATTAAGTGTCATGTGCTCTGCCTACCCCTTTTGGGAATACAGGCGTGATTTTATAGATAGGCGCGAACCACAAACGAAGTTATCCCTCTCTGTCGCACTTATGTGCAAACTTGCAAGTGCGACAGAGAGGAAAAACTTCGTTTGTGGCTCGCAGCAGCACTCCAGCTTACAATGCGGTTACTTTGATTTAAACACATATCCTCTTATGCCATTGGATTTCCTACTTTAACGCCAATGTAATAGAATTTCTATTAGAAATATCCGATTTTTAGACAGTGTATTATGTAACAGAAACTATTACATTATTGTTAAAGTAGAATATCCGTGTCATACTTATTACCTGTACAGTCGGATGCAAAAATATGGGTGCATACAACTTACTCAAAAATATGTCTTATATATTTTTTATATACAACGCCGGTGGCAAACAATATTACGGTCCACCTGATGGTAAGCCACCGCAGCCTATAGACGCCCGCAACTCCAAAGGAGTCACGTACTCGTTGCCGACCTTTTATAAAATTATAGCTCTCTCTCATAGCTCTTATGTCAGTGAATTAGGGTTTCGGTACGTTAGTATGAGAGGATTAATTCGATACGTATTTTTGCACTTGACCGCACATACGGGACCCACCCTTGTTGATAAAATAGACTATTTTCTTACTTCTTAATAAAAATAAAATAAAATACATAACACGTAATATTAGTGAATAAGCAGTTATAGTACAGTTCTAAAATAAAGAAACCTCGAATTAATAGCTAATCCCCTTATTCATTGACCGGGTGTAACGAAGGTCTCTGCTTCAGCTTCGACAAAAAGGCTTTCGTCTGAATTCCGGATTTCCAGATTTCCGGTTGTTCTCCTCTACCGCATCTCTCAACGGATTCTTGTGAAATTTTGTGAGCTTCGTTAATCATAAAGATTTTTTCGTGACAGTTTTCGGTTTTTTTTTTTAAATCGAGGTCTACAGGTCACTGCTCACGGTCTATTTTAGATTGATGCTAAAATTCGCTTGTTTTTAACATTGATGTTTGTGAGAAAGGGAAAAACACATTTTAGTTAGTAAAGGTTGGTTAAGTTTTATGAATAAGGGGGGGTAAGTGTACATGGGACGCTCGGTACGAGTCAGATTCGCACTTAACCGGTTTTTTTTTTAAATAATGATTGGATTGATTTAAAAAAAATAGTGAGGCTTCATAAAAATTACATTTAACTTGTTTTTAGCACTGTATTACAACATTAGTACTGTGTTTGATACTATCACTTCGCAGTATGACATACAGACTCCATATAACCGACTAACACATATTAATATTAAGTACTTGAAATACTATTATTTCAAGATCGAATACTTTCGAGATTTTTCGCTTAACAATTTTTAACCATTACATAACTATCTCTTGGAGATCGTAAAAACTATACATTCCAGTAGAAAAATACCCTTTCCGTACAAGGTTATCATCTGAGGCACAATTTTAATATTAATATCATTAAATTTGGCACCTTTTCATCAAAAATATTTACCCAACACCAACAACAAATCTATTAACATCAAAACAAACCTTTTTAGATTACTGATCATTTATTGACGTAAGCGCGCCAAGAAACCTGAAGTAGATTATAGATGGCGCTAGAATCAATCATAAAATTTTAAATCAAAACCGCGCAACAGATAACAACCTAACCATACACTAATAAATTATAAACTGCCCATCTCAAAGATAAATTGGTTCCTCCGAAACAACTACTAGATGGCTTCTATAGGTCTCGGACGTAATGAAATATAATTACTGGTCACTCACACGCAGTGCTAGACGTGCTGCAGTCGCGACTGGTTCTCATGTCTACGTATTGGTCTGGAGCATGTCGAGGGATATTCAACGTTATAGACATTGTAGTGATTCGTTTATTATATTTCAATATCTTTTTAAAGTCACTGAGGCGCCATCTAGTGGGAGCAATCACAGACGAACGATTTTATCTTTAACATCGGCTAATCTATCTGGTTATTACCAACTGTTACCACTGGGTCGAGTTCATAAACATATATACGTTCCCAAAAGTTATAATATCAGTGTGCACCTTATGCCCTTAATAATAAAGTGGAGTTCACATTATCACTATCATCAATTTGTCCGCGCATATATTTTTGAACTCTTAATGTAACTGCTGGGATTTTTCCCCGATCTGGTTCCATGTGGTAAGTACTAAAAACAAAATCATAAATTACCATTAAAGTGAGTAAAAGTAATCATTTAGTGGTAATGGTTGTATTTTTTCCCCCACTGGGAAGAAATAAAGAAAAAATCCCATCAGTTACCACTAAAGTGAACTTCTACTCCGAACTTCGAAATCAAAACTTCGTGTCGTGCCGTCCCTCTCACTCATATAGTGAATAACACGAGAGTGAAAGTGCGGCCCGATACGAAATTAGTACAGGCTCAGTAGTTACCACCAATTCGCTTTAGTGGTAACGGTGGAATTCTTACACTGGAAACATAGGGAAATAATCCCAGGTGTTAATATTCTGTTTTTTTTTAACTATGAAGTACTATGCTGTACGTACAAGAAAAAATATTTTAGGGTCATACTTAGTTGAAAAAACAAAAGTCGTCCCTCCTGTGGTCAATAGTTAACGGCGTATGTGCATGTAAGCTATGTTTTTATTACAGGGATTTATAGAAACGGAGACACTGTTTATGCGGGTTACTGGTCCAATCCAAAATTAAGCTTTGTAACCCTTAACTTTTGGTATGTCCATAAAAGACGCGAACCTAAATCCGCGTATGACCCTTTACTGTGAGAAGTATTTTAAAGTTGAAAGAAAACAGAATATATTAGACTGGTTATATTTGGTAATATCCCAGTCTGACCTAACCAATATACCTCGTAAGATTAACCCAAACTATCCCCCTGGGCGTCTGAAACGGCCGACTTAACACACAGAGGGGTTTTATCAGCTCCCTCTGTTAGGGGCGGCGTACAACCGGGGCTACGTAGGCGGACGTGACGTCACTGTACGCTGACACGACGAAGTATTCGATACCGGACTCGTTGGTGCCGCGTGCAATGCGGAAATAGCCGTTCTCGCCCCATTCTGGGCCCCAGCTGTTGGCCACGATCTGGAAGAGAATTGATGATTAGTGGAGTACAGTATTATAAGGATTTAGGGGTCAAAAAGTGACCGCGGTTCGCGGTTCGCGGAAGCTAAGGTACAAGTAACCTAAACGCAGAGTTGTACATTAACTCGTTAATCCGTTAATCGTTAATTAACGAAGTTAATAATGATACCTATATGATGATAGAAAATCTTGTAATTTTGACATACACTCAAATTTATATTGTAATTTTTATCTTGAAATAAATGAATCTGAATCGGATTCACTTTTAAGTTAACTTGCAAAAATTTTAACGGACTCATTAACTTCCGTTAACTGTCCAAAGTTTCGTTAATCCGTTAACTAAGTACCTATTTTATCAAAGGATCACCGCGCCGTCGTTCCGCGAAAAACAGATTCTGACAGTCCGTTCGATCGGGGCGGCGTAGGCGCGAGTGAGACAGACGATACAAGTGAGGTGCGTCAGGAGTTAACGATTAACGTTAACTTCCGTTAAATGGCCCGAAATGTAACGCTTTAACGTTCAACGATGTACTTATTTTTTTTTATCGTTGGGAAAATACGTTTACGTATCCCACCCGGAGAAAGACGGGTGAGTATGACGGACTATCCGGTTAGACCGTACTAACGTCTAAAAACTCAACGAGTACTGGCTACGCCTTCAGTGGGGCGCCGCAGGATCGCAAATGGCATTCTACTGCGACGTCTAACCGATGTACTGGAATGCCATACCTGACGCAGTATATTGTAAGTTAAGCGAATCTTTGCTCCTCCTTAGAAGCGATGTCAGACTATACTCAAGACAGACTCAGTGGCGTAGCTAGGTGACCAAGGGCCCTGGGGCAAAAAAGACTGGGGCTCCTAAACATATATTTTTAATGAGTTGCCATGATTAGTGTTGCAACCTATTTTATTTATATTCCGAAGGTGGGAGAATTTTGAACTAGTACAATAATAGATTTGCTAATCAGGTATGATGTAATTTAAAAAGTATATTAATAATGATAATAATTTGTATAATGTTAATGGCTTAGCTCCTATTAGTTTAGTTTGTATATTGCAATGCTCGAAAGAGCTCATGTTTAGAACTACACCTAACTTTAAGACCTAATTGTTACAACATGAATGCAATAAAGAATCTGAATCTGAATCTATTTTATTTAGATTCCGAAGGTGGGAGATTTTTTCGCTAGTTCGATAATAGGTTTGCTAATTTTGAGGGCCCAGGGGCACTGCCCCGCCTTGCCCTTGAGTAGCTACGCCACTGGACAGACTCGCTAGTAGCTTACCCAGTACTTGTCCTGGTAGTCCTCTCCCCAGCCGACAATCTTGACGCTGTGAAGCCCTTGTCGCGAGCTGTCGCCGTGCCGGCTACGGCGGTATATCCCGTCGCGGTAGTGGAAGAAGTCTTGATACACCGTCATCACAGCTGCAAATAGAAACAACATACAGTCGAACCAACTGATTCATGAGTTTCATGACCCACTTGGCCTACAAACGGCTTGTAACCGTCAAAACAATAGGGTTTTCATGTCTCGCACTGTGTAGAACTTAGGTCGTTTTAAATATTAACAAATTGCATCAATACCGATCGGAGATCTATGCAATTTTAACCTTTATTATCACTGCAATAGACATATTTTAAATAAAACAGTTATGTTTTGAATAGAATAGAATAGAATAGAATAGAATAGAAAAAGCTTTATTTCGCATTTTACACATTTACACTTATATTAAAATTAAGGCTTAATGCGAAAAAGGAGCGAATATCGAATAAGCTGTCATTTATAATAAAAAACCTATTTCCATCACAAAAAATATAATTCAATTTCAAAAGTCATTTCCTTGTCAGATGTCGGGTGGCCAGTCAATGTGATTTCCACCATCCACATTTGACATTTGGCAGAACAAAGAGCTCGGATTATAGTGCTCAGTGAAGAAGACTATGGCATTACTGTGAAGAACAGAGATAGTAATAGCATTTCTCTTTTGTGATCAACGAATATAGCCGAGGACAAGACTCAGTCATAGTTATCCAAACTGTTTAACACAGCAGTTAGTAAATGTCAGTGTCTAATAAAATGATAACAAGTTCGTTACCATAGAAATGTATGTTCAGGTGAATTTCAACCTACTAGTATTTAGATGACTTAGAAAAATGACCTCATGGTGGGTCATGATTCAATTTTGTCGATCCTACATTAGGTCTATGTCGTAAGAACATACATAACATCACGTACATAAACTCACGCCTGTATTCCCAAAAGGGGTAGGCAGAGGACATGAAATTTAATTCCAGTGCCACATTTAGCAATCGTAAGAACACATCAATAAAATCTAAAATATAGTAGTTCACTGCTTTGGTCTTATATGTTTTGTTTATGCTACGAAGGTTACAAACAAGCTTTCAAGGCTTCGCACGGGTGCACTATTTAATGGATGTTATTATACATATAAACCTTCCTCTTCAATCACTCTATCTATTAAAAAAAATCGCATCAAAATCCGTTGCGTAGTTTTAAAGATATAGGGACAGAGAAAGCGACTTTGTTTTATACTATGTAGTGATTCCGCATTCTCTATGTGATATACAATCGAGTTAAATTATTAAGCTTTGTAAATAAAATAACGCCTATTTCGGTGTGACAAGGACGAGGTATCTTCACAAAAATTAACAACAAATGGTGTAAATAGAACACGGTATTTCACGGAAAAATTAACTGGTACTGCTAAGTAGGTGTTCGGCATAGTTTTGTGACATTCAAATAACGAAATTATTGAAACAATTGGCCTATTGTACAGACAATACACATACAAGTGCGTTAACAATTTTAACAGCTCTTTGTGGCCGACCTCATAACGTAATCCTATTGTTTTATTATAATTCACATTTTAAGTAATTGTGTGGTAGTTCTGTCGGAAAAACAAGCTCAAACTGAATGAGACAGACGGACCGACACCGAATATAATCGCATAAGGCTGCCTTTCCACTAAGGCGGAGCGGAGCGTAGCGAATGAGGGCTATCGCGTATGAATTCGCCGCTAGAGGCGCTAGTGTAGCGTGGGGTCTCCGAAACGTCAAATGTCACTCTTTGTGGTTGCGCTACGCGGGTTAATATCTAATTGGAACAATATGGTGACTATTTTGTAATACCTGAGCATAATTATGGCAAATATGAGTTACGGTTCAATGACTGTCAGGGCTTTGAGACAGTTTTGTCTTTCGGAAACTTATTTCCTCCTTTTTTCCGAACAAAACGGGACTGCGCTACAATGCGGTATGTTCGATATTTTATACGGTACGGTTTTAAGGTATTAAATATGATTTAAATGTAAACTTCGTTCCCATGCCCATAATAAACAATAACAATTTTTGACAGCTGGACCTTATTCGACAGTGGCGCCAACTGGTGAGCACAAAAACGATAGCCCCCATTGGATTGTCTCCCCGCTCCACCGCAGTGGAAAGGCAGTCTCACAATCTATCCTGCTGGTTGTCAAAAATAATTTTTTTTTTAAGGTTTTCGTGTCCGAGGGTTCCCCTATTGTTGTCAGTCATGGCGGTTTCTGTGTTCTACATTGTCACTGCCTTTTCTATTGAATATGTTTATAATTTAATGGTATTATATTCTGTTCGAGTGGTTAATTGGATGTAACCAACAAGGATTAAGCTGAAAATCATCGCTACAGCCTCCAGGGGCTATACCACAATTTTGACAAGCGTACAATTTGACAAAATTGTACAATTTTCCATATAAAAAGTTGTCAAAAATGTCAAATGCATGCTTGTAGTTTTGTGGTATAGGCCCTAGGCTGTAGCACCATGCTGAGCTTCATCCTTTTTGCTGGCACACGTCTTATATGTCGTTTGACGAACGGTTTAGCCTAGTGGGTAGTGCACCTGCCTGTGAAGCTGACGGTCCTGGGTTCGAATCCCGGTCAGGGCAAATATTTGTGTGATGAGCATGAATATTTGTTTCTGAGTCTTGGATGTCTTCTATGTATTTAAGTATTTATATCTATTAAATATATCGTCGTCTAGTACCCATAACACAAGCCTTCTTGAGCTTAGTGTGGGGCTAGTCCGATTTGTGTAAGATTGTCCTCTAATATTTATTTATTTTATATATGTTAGTTATTAATCCTGAATTTTGTGCCCATGCAAATATGTATTTTTCTGTCTTTCTTTTTCTAAATTCGGCCTGTTTGGTTAATGCATGGCATTGACAATTCCATGTTATCAATGAATCATCATGCAGTGACATTATCAAGTCATAAAACTCGGTTATCTTGCATCGGCCTCGCCCAAGATTCCTAATCTGACCTTAAACACACGATGCAAACACGGCCGGAACAATCTTGCTCTGATTTTGAATCACTAACTACTGGTTGGTATCTTTAGGGTTCTGTCCCTCGAAAGGAAAAAATGCTAAAAATACAGCAAAAAAAGGAAAACAAGTCCGAGGTATGTTGGCGCCGATCATAGGGTGGTATAGCAAGGTGTCGCTCGAAACAAAGATTAATAGTAGATTGTATGACAAGGGTCTAAAATGAGCCATATTACCACGAGATAGTTATTTTCCCGAACAAAGTGAGGGAAAATAGTTCGAGGGGTAATATGGCTTTTAGACCAGAGTTATACACTCTACTTTTCACTTCGATTGCGAGAAAATAAATAAACAAAGGTTAGCCATCCAAAATTAACAATTAATTCCACGGCGAACTTATATGTAATTTGGCAGCATGTTTTTTTTTCTAAACTGCTTTCATGCTTTGACACACAAAATAGACACCGCGGTTCGCGCGCAACATTCACGCGCAAAAAAGCTAACTCACCTTCCATTGAGCGCTTCAAAGCGTTGCTCGAACGAATTAATCACTTTTTTAATTATTGTGAAATAGGGACTACTACAAACTTAATCTTTAGACTCTTTAGAGAAATTAATTCTGTTTTCTGATTGGTCGATTTTAGTAAAGCTGTATTCTGGTTTGTTAATACCCAATACCAAATATTTTTTAAAGAGTTAAATTAGTGTTTTGTGATTGGTGGATTTAATAGGTGAAGTATTTTGATTGGTCTAAATTGAATGTTTTGTAAATCATAAATATGTATTCATATTTTCCCTAGGGGTTAAATGTACTACTTTAGCCCCGCTTGACAAGTTTAATATGAAAAACTTTTCGAGCATAAGAAGTGAAAAGTTATAAAAGCAACGCTGTTACCGATAATAGACTATGGCATAGTGCAACTTTACCCTCGGTTATGTAAATCGAAACTAACCGAACTAGAGAGACAATACCGCATGGCATTGAAAACTGCTGCTAATTTTCCTCGTAATACGAGTTCAAAGGTGATCTGGGAGATGCTTGATGAGGACCCGTGGTACCTACGTGCTAGGGACCTCCATGAAGACATGCTACTCAAGCTAAGAGATCTGCAAATTTCCGGTCTTACACAGCCTGGTGATAAATATGACAAACCAAACCATCATAATCCCATGTTACCTAGTTTGCGCGCTGGTGACATTGATTACTTATGTATTGTATGCAAACAACAAAGAGGTAAACTACTCCCCACGCGGATGGTCCCTCCTCGTATTCCTGTCAATTAAATGTAAAATATGTATATAGCAGTGTTGCGTGAGCCAGTTCATGTCTGAGCTGAGCCCCATTTACTTTACAATTAGATCTTTACAGGCAGGCCAAAACTGTAAACCCAATTATATAAAATAAAGTTTGTTCTATTCTATTCTATTTTAGGAAAAAATGTAACCCTTAAAAGTTGTGTATTTCGCTCGGCGGCAAAGTTTGGTTGTGCCTTAAAAGCCTCGCTACACTCAGGATTGTATTTTTGGTCCTCCGCTAGTTTGTCTCTCTATACATGCAGTCGCAAACGGAAATGCCCGTCCGTCTGTCACAGCCAAATTGCTCGGAAACTGCTACCGATTGACTTAAAACTTGGTACCTACACATATGTAAAGTCAGTGACCCAAAGACGGACGTGCAATGTAAATATAATGAATTTTTCATTTCTCACTCTGAAAGTGGGTCATTGTTTATCTAAGTGGCGTGCTGAAAGTGGAACTTTAATTGTCTAGAGTAGGAAAGCATTAAAAAAAAGTACGAGGAATCGTAGTTAGACTAAGGGTCGGTTGCATCAACATACGATCACAGGCATCGTCAAATATGTCGCCGGCAGCTGTCATCCCATAGAAACTTGTCAACCTTTCCATACAATCAGATTTTAACGAACACCGCTTACGATTACAGACGGTTTGGTGGAACCCACCCTAAGAGTCGGTTGCATCAACATACGATCACACAGCTGTCATCCCATAGAAACTTGTCAAACTTTCCATACAATCAGATTTTAACGAACACCGCTTACGATTACAGACGGTTTGGTGCAACCCACCCTAATAATGGTCCAAACACAAACACTGCTAACGTCACTGAACAGCCCGTCAAAATGGTACTTTTGCTGATTCAGAAAATGTTTGTGCATATTTTGGCATTTTTTTAGTTTTCCCGTATTCGAAATGAAAAGCAGATTAACTCGGGTGAAAGCACCCATTTCGGCCTCGAACTATCTGAAATGGATGGTTTTCAACCCTTTGTTAACAATCCACTATTAAGGCCGGGTTTTATAAAGATCCGTTAGACCAAATGTCAGATCAAACAGTAACTCAGTACATTTTTTGACATAACAAACCGACATAAGGTCTAACAGATCTTTATAAAACCGAGACTGAGGCTGGGTTTTATAAAGATCCGTTAGACCAAATGTCAGATCAAATTTCAGTAACTCAGTACTTTTTTGACATAACAAAGCGACATAAGGTCTAACGGATCTTTATAAAATCGAGCCTAAACATACCACTTTTACATTAGTATGTTGGCTAATGGCAATGGAAGTTAAAAGAAGAAAGAAAAGAAGGAAGGAAGAAAAAAAGTAGGATCCTCGTTCTCAACACAGCGCATCCTCGGGAGCTCTGGCTATATCCAATCTATATAACAGTCTATGGTGTCTATATTGTAAAGAAGGTCTTTGCTTCAGCTTATACAAAAATGCTTTCGTATGTCTGGATTTCCGTTTGTTTTCGTCTACAGGTCGCAATTCTCAACCGATTCTCGTGAAATTTCGTGAGCAGGTTCGATAGTTATATAGAATTTTTTTGTCGAGACGGTTTTTGGAAATTTCCAAAAACAATTTTATCATCAATGATTTTGTAAGTTTCTGTGGGCGAGTTTGTTATCCGCTATAGGTCGCATTTTTCAACCGCTTCTCGTGAAATTTTGTTAGCAGGTTCGATATTCATAATTGATCTTTTTTATAATGCCGGATTTTGGAAATGATAAAAAAAATCACTCATGAGGTCTACAGCTCTGTGAGCCACTAGTTTTGGCTGTGGTAGATACACAATCATATAATATGTAGGTACAGACGCGCGTACTTTGCAAAAACTCTATCTTATCGATAGCTATTGATTTTTGATACCATATCGTGCAATAAACTCTCCTTATCTTTGACGACGTCTCTTCACTACAGAAATTTACATATTTCAAGAATCATTGTTAACTTACAGTAAACGCTCCAGTAATAGACACCCAGTTATGCACATTTAATACACCGTATTTAAAAGAAACTAGATACCCAAATAAATAAAGTTTGAGTAATAACCGCGAAATTATAAGCTGAAACTATGTCTTGATAATGTCTGAGTAAACGTCTATACAGTTGTTATTCAAGGCTAGCGCATACCGGATTTGCCGTCCGTAAAGCTCGCAACAGACTATACGTACGACGTACGCAACGTACGCAATGTGGACCCTGGAATCACAAAGTAAATAGCGGCGGCGCGCGCCGGAGCAGAGTTCGCTCAGTACAAAGTGCCATTTTCGTCGCACGCACACAGACGTTAAGCGGCGTTTAAACGGCGCGCAAACACGCGAGCCGAACCTGGCTCCGCTCGTGGTTCGCCGCGCCACGCGCTGTGTAAACAACTGCGCTCGGCGCGGCTCGGCAAAGTTCGCACGATCCATCACTTGTCGGTTTTTTCGACACAGATCAAAGGCGCGCGCGCCATCTGCGGCTCGGCTTGTGTTAATACGCGCCGTCTAAACAGATGTCACAGAGCGCGCGACGAAGGAAGACCTATTTTGTTAGCATCTCCACGGACGGCTCGGCTCGCGTAGGATCGGGCTACCCCGCGTCGTTTAAACGAGCAGGCTTGCGTCCGTATTTAGCCGAGCCGCATCTCCACGGACGGCTCGGCTCGCGTAGGATCGGGCTAGCCCGCGTCGTTTAATCGCGCCTTTACAGTTACAGGTATACTCGGATAGTCTCGGACAGAGCATAGTCGCGACTGTCGCGAGTGCTAGTTGTGCGCGCGTTGATCACTTGGTGTCCCCGCCGCTACGTGCTTTGTGTCACGTACGTCAAAATGAATAACCGGTACAGTTGCAGTATATTTGGTTGTTTAAATACAACAAAAAACTTTTTTACTATTATAAATACACTTTCTTGTTTTGAATAAAATGACCGCTATTGCTTGATACAGTAGTAGTTGCATTTCCTCGTAACGCCCAGTGTACGTTACAATGTATATTCCCTTTCAATGAAATTTAAATCTGTTATAAGAGTAAATAAAGTAGCATTTATTTAGTTTAATTTTTTATTTGTACAAAAGAAATTCAACCTAATTCACTGTATAATTATATTTATTTTACTTATAAAGACGTTAAGTATGGTGGGCGTTACGAGGATAAAGGTTTTGTTAGCTAGTTAGTAGTTAGTTGTAACAAGTTGTTACGCTCCAGTCTTCGTCATGTGTGGCGTCAGGACCTTTAATGGATATTTGATGCTCTTTAACATCTAAGCAGTCTCTAAGGAATGTAAACATGATAAGATGTATGTATAAACGAATCTGTAATGTATGTCTGTAAACTTATATTACCTACTCCTTTTTAAAATTCAGAATCAATATAGAAGCAACCCTAGCGAGTCGGGCAAGTAGGTATGTATTTTCAAGAACGGCGGGATCGGCCCTTCTGTATATTTTTTAATTTGTGCTGGAATGCTTAGTTACGCATTTGTTTGTCACACGCAACGAAACGCAGTGTTTGCTTCATTCAAATCAGCTTTATTCGAATGCTGTGGTTCCTCTACAAAAATCACATACATAAACTCACGCCTGTATTCAAGGTCTGTATTCCCAAAAGGGGTAGGCTGAGCACACGAAATTACCACATTTGGCCATTCTACTTTTTGATGTACATAACTTTCAAACACTTTTTTTAACAGCAGATTTTGGAATACTTGGCCCTATTTTTGTATTTGTATTTAGTGCCCCCCACTTAATATTTTTGTATTTGTATTTAGAAAGAGGTTTAATTGCAGTATCACTTGCAGTATAATTTTGGTAGTACGAACCACAGCTAATGTCCATAAATCGAATAACTCATGTCTGTATTATTATACAAGAGTGTATTATAGTTACTGCTTCGTGAAATTAATACTTGACCCATTATTAACAGTGATTTCAGTTATTTTATGCCAATATTTCGCTTTGATAATGAAAAGATTTTTTACCATTCAATTAGTCTGTTTTACAACCATAGATGAAGGAATTACGTTGAACCGAATAATTCGACCGAATATTCGGTTCGGCAACAGCTGGACCTAATATTCGGCCGAATGTTCGTATTCGGTCAAACCCATATTCGGCACGTCTCTACAATCTACCTATCTATATGAAAAAGTTCATCTAAATTCGTTAATAAGTTTAAGCGGGAAGAAGTAACAGACATACATTACATACGCATTTATAACATTATTACGTAAGTATGGATTACTACGACGACGAGCTGTCGGTAGGCCTCCGACAAGGTGGAGTGATGACCTGGTGAAGGTCGCGGGAATCCGGTGGAAACGAACGGCACAGGACCGGTCTAAATGGCGAGCCTTGGGGGAGGCCTATGTTCAGCAGTGCACGTCTTTCGGCTGAAATGATGATGATGATGATGATGGTGGATTACTAATCTTTACCTTGTACAGGTCCCGACTGCCAAATATCATACATGATGTCTTCTTCTTTCACAAGGCGGTACGGCGGCCCGACCTTGTACCGCGAGGTGCGGCGCGGGTCCTTCGGCCGGCAGCCATCTTGGATCAAATCCCCGTGCTCGGGGTAAGGGCATTTTGTGGCCTTAGCCACGTACGGGAAGCATTGCTCGTCGACTAATCTGTGAAACGAGTTTATTCAGCTTAACAAACCAAGTTTCAATACACTGCGGGTGAAAAAGATATAAAGAGTTCAGTCGCTCTATAAAACCGCGTAATATGTAGTTAAACTCGCAAACCTCTGCTAACTAAAATGTCTGTTGTCACTGTCTCATAAACACATGTGTCAAAGTGACAGATAAGAACAAACGAACTTTAGCGGTTAGTTAACTAATGTAGGTTTGATAGACGTTTATGAATAAGGGGGTTAATATCTTAACTAGTGTCTCTGTGAGCTGTAGACCTCACGAGTGTTGTTTTAATATTTTTTTCGAAATAATGTTTTTTTTTATATTTCTAAAGCTTATTATTTTCGCGGCGACAGAAAAATTAAAGAGCAGCAAACTATTTGCAACTAAAATAATAACTTGTCAGCGATTAAATATTTTGGCAATCATTTATATTAAATGAGCTTTAAACTAAGGATATTTTAAAATTCAAATAATGGCAGCTACTGTAAGGTAGCAGAAATAATAAACAAGATTACTGAAATCATAGGCGAGGTACTATAAATAATGCCTTGGCGACTAATTCCACGTGGTCTTATCTGCCCTACCCCTAGAGTGTATATAAAAAGACGGAGGCGCGGAGGGAGAGCAGCCCTCGCCCGCCGTGACAACGCCGTGGCGACCGTGCTTTGCCACGCAAGGGCGGAAGGGCTGCACTTCCCGCAGCGCCGGAGCTAAGGCAGAGTCTGACACAATATCCAAAAAATATTGTCGCATTTTCAACTTTTTATCCGCTGTCATGTTTCCGCTTAATTAGTTAATTCAAAGCCGAAAATTGATTACTTAGCTGCTACTTTTTACTTTATACTAGTCTCCGCAATTAGTCGCCAACTTATTATTTTTGCTACCCCCTTTAATTTTTTATAAATCCCTAAATCAGATTAATTTGTCGCCGCGTTAAATACATGCCTTTCGAGGACACCCTCCCCCGCCTTTAACCGGTCACGTAACCGGGTGCAACCGGGAAGATGCTATGCCGGGTGAGTCTGAGTCAGCATAATGACTGACTCAGACTCACCCGGAAGGCGCAGCGTGGTTAGGCCCCTCACAAGGCGGACTGGTAAAGGTCGCGGGAGTTTGCTGGATGCGGGTGGCGCAGGACCGGTCATTATGGCACTTTTTGGGGGAGGCCTATGTCCGGCAGTGGACGTTTTTAAATAAATAAATATTTGTGGACAATCTTACACAAATCGACCTAGTCCCAAACTAAGCAAAGCTTGTACTATGGGCACTAAGCGACGATATACATACTTATATACTTAAATACACATAGAAAACATCCAAGACTCAGAAACAAATATTCATATTCATCACACAAACAAATGCCCTGACCGGGATTCGAACCCGGGTCCAGCTTCGTAGGCAGGGTCACTACCAACTAGGCTAAAGCGGTCGTCAAAGGCGGTGGTCTCTCGGCTGATATAGAAAAAGAAAGAAAGAAAGAAAAAAAAAAACATTTATTCGTGACGATACAAACATAAAATATAGATAAATAAACGTAATTAAAAAAAAACAAGGAATCGCCACAAAAAGGTTTCGCCTCAGCATTACGCTGCCTCAGGGAGCTGGCGCTGATCTTCCGGCGAAACCTAGGTGGTTAATAACGGTGTGTGACAACTTGACACCGCCGTCTTGTCACGTTGGGACGTCACATGAATATAATAATGATGATGATGATGAGACTCACCCGTGATCCCCAGCGAAGTTCCAGGCCACGTCGATGTTACCTCCACCGCATCCGCGCTGGTACCGCCTATTGCAGGATAGCAGGCTTTGAGGAGACAGTATCAAGCTCTCTGCCCCGTTGGACTGGATGCCAAATCTGTAAACGTAACAGGTAACTTTGAACTGAAGAATTGCGAATAGCGTGCGCCATCTTGCGAACTATATAAGTAATTGGCTTAGAAAAAACATAAAGATGATGTTTTAAGATTAGTGTGGGATCTTGGGGGCTTCTATTGTGGACTGTATAGGTATAAATGATACGGCGGCTGGTTGTAATACGGAGTATTTATAATGCAGCACACTAATTAAATAAATAAATAAATAAAATAAATAAATATTAGAGGTCAATCTTACACAAATCGAACTAGCCCCACAGTAAGCTCAAGAAGGCTTGTGTTGTACTAGACGACGATATATTTAATAGATATAAATACTTAAATACATAGAAAACATCCAAGACTCAGAATCAAATATTCATGATGAGCATCACACAGCACAGCACACAAATATTTGCCCTGATCGGGATTCGAACCCAGGACCGTCAGCTTCACAGGCAGGTGCACTACCCACTAGGCTAAACCGGTCGTCAAATTATACTACTTATGTATCTTAAAGTCACCTTTTTTTATAATAATCAATTAGCTCTTATTTTTGTGCCCTGCATCTCCATGCAGCTATATTTCGGGCGGGCTCGATATTGCTATACATCTTAATAATCGGCCAGGGATGCCAGCCTAACATTCCTTTTTATATGGTAATGTTGGCACTGATGTCAACAATTAGTTTCTTCTTCCTCGGTCCCTCACTGCTGAGGATCGCGACTACATATGGCTTGTTTCCAAATGGTGTGGTTGTAAGCTGTGTGAACCGCGTGGTGCATGTTACCACCCAGTGCCTTCTTAATAGGATCAGACCACCACCTAGGGGGGGGGGGGGGGGGGGAAAGAGTCTGTTTCCGGAAAGAACTCGCGCATTGATACTGTGAGTGTGGTGTGTCGTGACCGTAATCGAGTTTCAAGTGACAAGGCGGACGGTGGTAGTGACGGTGACATTGTGCGAAAAAAGCGAACCAGGAAGAGGGTAGATCGCTATGGTGTGTGGGTAGACCACAACTAAAACTCGCAGCACGTCAGTTAATCCTTGATAATGGCGCTTGCAACAGTGCCGAAATATCGGGAACTCAAAAATACAAATATACATGGTAAATATCCCGTTTCAAATCGTAATTCTCACCTAGCGGGTGCCCTGCCTTGAGCTCTTCTGCCATT
The DNA here is from genome assembly GCA_963556455.1 of Epiblema foenella. Classification (NCBI taxonomy): domain Eukaryota; kingdom Metazoa; phylum Arthropoda; class Insecta; order Lepidoptera; family Tortricidae; genus Epiblema; species Epiblema foenella. The sequence goes on from OY747118.1 coordinate 2,993,387, forward strand.
TATTAGACCTAATATTATGTTTCTATCGAGGTCTAAGGTTAGTTTATCAAACCTTAATTCCCAGTACCGCCGAGCCTAATGGAATCTCTTGCTGGACACTTCTCAGTTAGGCTTAGGTTTAATGAACTAGCGACAAAACTCCCAGTAACTCGATTCCACTCACACCTCAGATTTTTTTTTAATTTTTTTTCAAAAAGGTACATAAAGTTTCCAGTTTCAATTTTACTCGCAAAACTAACAAGACAGTTTGTTGGCGAGACCGCGCTCATTTTAACAAGTCTATTAACAGTTAAGGTAATCTTTGTAAAAATGTCTTTTTTAGCTTGCTTTTCACTACATTTAAACTACATTTTTACATTTTTGGTTGAAGCCGCTTAACCAATCTCACTGGAGCGCAAACTCGTAGAGTATTCCAGTGTTTAAATCTGCCGCGTGGTCATGTCGTAGGTTTCCTTCCCCTGAATTATTATGCAAATTATTTAACACAACATTATTTAATTTTAGGTATAGGTATTATTTTGTATTATTGTTATGAATTTTATTTAAATTTAATTTTCATTTTAATTATTTATAATTGTATTTTGAATTGAATTGAAATTTAAACTTACTGTTAATAATTAAGTAAAATTGTATTTGCATGCATGTAATTGTGATCAAAGCAAATAAAATATTTGAATTTGAATTTTCCCCAGGCCACTATCCAACCACACACTCCTAGCGCTATATTGGGCCTGGCCTATAAAGCTACTATTTCGTCTTAATTTCTCACATTTTTCAGCACTATATCAGGGGCCTTCAACCTTTTTCAAATCAACGGCGAAGAATGATATTTTATTTTCATAGCTGGCCGCATTATAGATTATTATGACACATTTTTTTATTGGGTAAATATTGGCCCACATTCTATCCTTATGCAAAAAATCACTTCCTTATACAAATAGTTCTCTCTGCTACCCAAAGGTTGTTTGGAAAAGAACGCTCTTTAGCGATAAGACCGACTGTTGTCTACCTCTACTTATATCTCGCTGTGTTGTTTCTAACCTGCTTTGTATTTTTATTGAGGTGTGCAATAAAAAGTATTTATATTATTGTAAGTTGTTGGCGGGCCGCAGTTGAATCTCGCACTAGCCTAGGCTGGAATGGGAATTGCTGGCTTCGTACTAATAAAATGTAATCATAATCATCAGTTCGGGGCTGACCACTCCTTATTTTAGAATTATTATAGTAAAAATCGGTCCGAGATTCGAATTTCCGAGAGGAAATACCGGGATTTCGGGATCCCGGAATCCCGATTATTTCAAGTAGAACATTTTGCTATAAATCTACATACCTAAAATACTACCTAATGAGATGCTATTACATCTCTAAAACTGTACACTAATCCTAATAATATTATAAACGTGAAAATTTGTGCGGATGGATGTACGTTCCGCTTAATCACAAAAACTACTGAACGGATCTCTATGAAACTTTCCAGTATTGTAGCTTAGACATCAGAATAGGACATAGGCTACCTTTTATCCGCGGGTAACACCGCAGGGCGCTGCTAGTATAATCATAACTAAATAACCAGAAGTAACCGTCAATTACTGATAGCAAACACGTTTGTGGCAACATTAGTTTGAAATGGGTTCACAAACAGCAAAATCTTTGTACCTACTAGAGCATGCAAATCGGGATTCCGGGATCCCGAAATCCCGGTATTTCCTCTCGGAAATTCGAATCTCGGACCGATTTTTACTATATTTCAATACCGGTATTGAATATTTTGCATTACATTTTAATAGAAAAATATGAATAAGTACTACATTTTTTTTTGTAATTGGTTTTATTTGTTTCTTTATTGTAGTTTTAAGTAGTAAATATTGTACATTTCCCGAATTATATGATCCTAATTGCAAATATAATCTAGTTATTCTTATTAAAAGTAAAGTCTTATGTATTCGTAAAATTGATAAGAAGGAAACAATAAGAGTTGAGTATTTATAATTATCTCGTTAGTACTGGTTATTATTCTGTCCCACATTATTATAATACTACTACCACCTACTAGAAGACGACATCAGGCTAATCTTGGGACCACGTTGGAGAAGAGTCGCATCTGACAGAACCCAGTGGAGACAGTTGGAGGAGGCCTATGCCTTACGGCACACTGAATTGCGCGACATTTTGTGAAAAGGAGAAACAACATTATTTCAGTCTTCAATTCAGTTTAAAAGGCTATTTATATTTATATACTACCTACTAACATAGATAGAATGTGACGGTACATTGTCACTTACTCGTATTTTAGATAAAAAATCCCGGGATCCCGTAATACCGAAATCCCGGGATTGAAGTCCAATACCAGATTTTAATCCCGAGATCGCGAGATTGAGAATCGTCCGGTATTCCATGCCCTAGCACCTACTTTTATTACCTTGTAATCTTAACCCTGCGCAACCGCAGACTTCATTCACACGACGAAACAAAACAAACGAAACTCAAGCTGATTAAAAGATCACATAACGTCAATTGAACGTAATGTGAGACTTATTGGTTCGAGTTAAGGTCGATATTTGAGACACGAAATATGCAGATGGATACGAGTAAGCAGAATCTATTCTCGTCTAATGAATCGGCTGAGTTCACGCTAGGCTTGTTAGTTGAAGAGTCTCAAGTTGCGAGAGCTCTTGTTTATTTTTGTTCCATTCCGGGCAAGAAAAACTTGTACCTACTAAAATGTTTTTTTTTAAAGAAACTTACAAGTACCTATTTCTTATCCTGTTGGCATCCTTAAATAAATAAAATAAAATAGCCTTTATTACTGAGACCTAAAGTAAAATATAAAACAATAACTAATATCATGCAAATCTTTGATGTTATAAACTAAGCATTGTCTTTAGACTAATAACTAGAACACTTCACTTTCACTTTAAAACTGTCTCTTAACTTATAAAATGTCCCTTGTCTCAAATACAAATACAAATATCTTTATTTTGCTTAAAAATGTGGTACATAAGCTGGTATATATTTAGTATAGACACACACATTTCACCAGAAACTGGCATGCAAAAGTCAACACAGCGAATTAAAACTAAGAACAAAAAATATATATACATACAATGAGACGCTCTAGTGCAGATACAATCTTATATTCTCAGTTTGCCTTTTGGCAAAGGCCTCCTCCAACTCTCCATTGAGCTCTGTCCCTTGTGACTCTTCGCCAAAAAGGTCCCGCAGTTCTTTTTATTTCATCTTCCCGGCTGTTGGCATCCTTATGATTCCCTAAATATTAACTTAGACCAATTGAAGATATCCGGGAATGTGTGTGCATTTTTCAAACATTTGGACTTTCGAAATATTCAATCACATGTAACATTACCTATAAGTACCTTGTTTTTTAAATATTAAAAATTATGTATGTATGTAGTTACTTTATTTTACACAAAATACAGGTAAAAATATAGACAAATTCGGTTACTTTGGTACAAAGGCGAACTTATACCTTTAAGGAAAATTAGGAGAAATTAGGTAAAGAAAGAAATAGTGATCGTAAATACACACACATACGCATTATGGTGAATATGGTGGAACATGGTAGCTAACAGATTTGACTGCGCATTGTTTCAGTACTGGGTTTGGCAAGTAAAATCTGTAGTATAGTAAAAGTATATTAAATAATACCCCTGTCTACTAACCTAAGTATAAGTTTTAATGTTACTAGGTTTTAAATTAATATGGGTCGATAAAGACCTGAAATAAAAGATTTCATTTCATTTCATTATTCGCACGAAAGATCAGAGAATATGTGACAGTTAGTAACTATGATAGTTTTTTTAAAATCCGAACCGACTTCTTACAATCTCTGAGGGACTACCGCGAACCGAAAACGAACGAAGTTCGAATAGCTCTCTGTCGCACGAATAAGCAAGTACGACAGAGAGGGAGATATTCGAACTTCGTTCGTTTTCGGTTCGCGGTAGCCCCTCAGCCTCTTTGTGTATTGCATAACTTTTAGATCAATGAAACGAAACGTAATATAAAAATGTATATACCTAAGTAATTTAAATTAAGACATATTTTCTTATTTTTAAATAACAATATTATCACTACATAGTATAAAACAAAGTCGCTTTCTCTGTCCCTATATCCCTATGTATGCTTAACTCTTTAAAACTACGCAACGGATTTTGATGCGGTTTTTTTTAATAGATAGAGTGATTGAAGAGGAAGGTTTATATGTATAATAACATCCACTAAATAGTGCACCCGTGCGAAGCCGAGGTGGGTCGCTAGTATAATATAAATATGAAATAATTCTTTTAATATTCTTTTTGACGAATAGAACGTGCCTGATAAAAACGTCATAAATCGTTATCTTTTTTTTTTACTTATATCATTTTTTTTACTTATATTGTTTATCATTCTTTCTAGTGCAAAAAAAAGGTATATGTACATACATTATAACTAGTGGCTCTGAACTGTAGACCTCGCGAATGTTTTTTTTTAATGAATTTCCAACAACTGAATCGACAAAAAACCAACATAATTATCAAATCTGTTCACGAGAATTTGTTGAGAAAGGCGATCTGTAGTGGAGAATAGCAGGAAATCCGGACTTACACAAGCACTTTTGTCCACGCATAAAGTGCTCTCGCTCGCTCGGTCAATAAAGGCGGATAGACAGACAAGCGGACGAAGTAAGCTTTTTTTTTGGCTTTATAGGCCGGGCCCAATAAAGCGATAGGAGTGCGCGGTTTGAGAGTAGCCTGGGGAAAATCCAGGGGAAAACCTCCGGCACGACCACGCGTGTGGTTTGGATCATTGGAATACTCTAAGAGTTTGCGCTCCAGTGAGATTGGTTGAGCGGTTTCAACCGAATCTGAGGTGTGAGTGGAATCGAGCTACTGGGAGTTTTGTCGCTGGTTCACTAAACCTAGCCTAGCTGAGAAGAGTCCAGCAAGAAACTCAGCTAGGCCCGACCTGGGTCGGACTGACTCTACCCGGTGTGCGGCGGTACCGGGACGAATAGGGACTATTATCAAATCTGTTCACGAGAATCTGTTGAGAAAGGCGACCTGTAGTGGAGAATAGCAAGAAATCCGGACTTACACAAGCACTTTTGTCCACGCGTGAATGGCCTCGCTCGCCTCGCTCGCTCAGTCAATAAAGGCGGATAGACAGACAAGCGGGCGAAGTAAGCTTAGTAGACGTATTAATTATAAAACCGAGCCTTAGTGCCGTTAACATAACTTTGTCCTCTTGGCTTTCTTGCTTGCTTGCCAAAAGACATTTGAATTTCATTTTGACTGTACAGTTACAAACAAGAGTGCTTACTCGAGAGCTAAGAAAACAGTTAGGCTTTCAATAGAAACCCTATTAATATTCTAATGAATGTGAAAGTTTAGATGTTTGGATGTTTGTTACTCAATCACGCAAAAACGGATGAACGGATTATGATGAATTGCGATGAAATTTTTATTAATGCAAGAACATAGTTGGTATAAACATGTTAAGTTTTTTAGTTGTCCTTATGTTCTACCGTTTAGGCATGCAATAATATAATAAAACTGTAAATTAGAAAATTATTAATAACAAATGTCAACTTGGTAATGTATGTATGTATGTAAGCTCTTTATTGTACACAATAACAGGTTAAAACAATATACATGCCACATAAGATTAGAGTACAAAGGCGAACTTATCCCTATGAGGGATCTCTTCCAGCTAACCTTTGAGGGATTGAGTGAGGGTTTAATTACAACTATTTACTTGATATTATTGGGGTGTGGATATTCAGTTACGGAAACTTGATATACAAGGAATTTATAGCCAGGATTAACACAGGATACATTTTATCCCGAAATTCATCCCTCGAAGGGATAAAATAGGGAGCGGAAATCGACACGGACGAAGTCGCGAACAAAATCTAGTCCATATTAGTTATTTTATTGATTTTTAGATTTTATATTAAAGTAGTTTAGGCACCACCTGTAATAGAGTGTATAGCGCACCTTAAAATAATAGTTATTGAATGACAACTGTGTGAACGCACCACCTGTCACTTTGTCTACCTACGGTGGCAACATTGCTAGCCCCCTTCCTGAACTAGTTTACGTGTGTAACACATCTCAAAAATTGGCATTGTATCATTAATATTAGAAATAAAATAAACACCTCGAAGACGTAACGAATTCGTTTTATTCAAGAATTACTACATGGCGCAGTCGGAGAAGAACCGGTAAGCAAGATTAACTAGGATTAAAATCACGAAGTCACATGGCCGCCGCCCGGTTCATGAAAGTTACGAAATACTAAGTAATAATATTAATACTAATAAGAGAAACAAAGGAAAGAAGACTAAAATTAATATTAATCATCAAGATGCCGCCGGACGAAGCTCAAATGGAGGACAAAGAAAAAACCTGTGAGGTGGACAACATGACTTGTGCGATCGAGTACAAGATGCCGCAGAGCTTAAACCTGGATGATCTAGGTAACTGCTGGCCGCAGTGGCAGCGTTTTAAACAATCATTTCGAATATTCGTGCTAGCCGCCGGGTTTGAGAAGCTTTCAGAAACGAGAAAAGCGGCTATACTATTGAATTGTATTGGACAACAAGCCCAGGAATTATATTTTAACGTCTTACAGACCGACGAGAAAACTAAATTAGAAGAAATAATATCATTATTTGATGAACACTTCAAGCCTAAGCAAAACGAGGTAATTAACAGTTACAACTTTAATAAAAGGAAGCAAGAAGACGGTGAGACCTTTGATGCATTCTACACAGCCATAAGGAAGATCGCAGAAAATTGCAACTACAAGGAAAAGGACAGGATGCTGCGAGACCGGATTGTCATAGGTGTTAGGGACCAGCGGACTCAGCAGAAATTATTAGAAATAAAGGAACTTACATTGGAGAAAGCCGTTGATGTCTGCCGCTCCGCTGAACTCTCTAAAGAACACATGAAGACTCTGAACAGCCCGGACGTGCATGCAGTTCAAGCGAGGACTTTGTCTCATCATCCAGCAGGCAATAAAGATAAGTATTCTGATAGTCGCAATAGTTTTTCTCATAATAATCAGAATGTCAGTCAGTATAACAGAAATTACTATATGTGTAGAAAATGCAAGACTGAGCATGGTCCGAGGAATTGCCCGGCCTATGGGAAGATGTGTAGCAAATGCAAAAGATATAATCATTTCAGTGTAGGGTGCAGTATACCTCATAGGCAGGTTCATGAGGTCCAGGACAGTGAGTGTAATAATAATGTTCATGATTTATGACTAGTTTATTCCATTGATTTATCTAAGAATGAATGGGCAGAGAAGCTTAGAGTAGAAAATAAAAGAGTGTCCTTTAAATGTGACACTGGAGCTCAAATTAATGTGCTTTCATTAAGAGATCTCAAACAAATTGTCGATGATGAATACAAACTAAAAATGTCTGAGACAAGAACGTTAATTGAGGTCTTCGGGGGTGGCAAATTAGTGCCATTAGGAAAAACAACTTTGGATACTTACTCCAAAGATGATGAAAATAAATATGAGACTGAATTTATAATTGTTAATGAAAATGTTCGGCCCATTCTGGGTTTAAAGACCCTAATAAAATTAGGATTATTAAAGAGTAATGATATTCATGCACTAATAAACACTGTTGTAAGTAAAGACACTATTGTTGATACAAATTGTGAACTATTTCAGGGTGTTGGGCAGTTCAGAGAGCCGTTGGAGTTGCGCACTCAGCCTGGAGTACAGCCAGTAGTCCGGCCCCCGCGACGAGTGCCTCATGCATTGATGGGTCGCCTTGCCGATAAACTGAAGACTCTGGTAGAGCATGGGGTCATCGCTGAGGTTACACATCCAAGGAGTTTTGTAAGCAATCTCGTTATTATTGAAAAGAAAGATGGTTCTCTTAGAATTTGCCTAGACCCTAAAGATTTAAACAAAGTTTTAATTCGGGAACATTACCTTATCCCGACATTAGATGAAATTGTACCAAAACTGTGTAATAAGAAATATTTTTCTGTCCTAGACTTATCTGACGGATTCTATAATATTAAATTAACAGAAAATTCAAGTGATCTGTGCACATTTAACAGCCCATTTGGTTGTTACAAATTTTTAAGGTGTCCATTTGGGATATCTGCCGCCCCGGAGATCTTTCAGAGGTACAGTGAAACTGCCTTTGGGGACATCCCAGGCGTTATTGTTTACTGTGATGATTTACTAATATGTGCCGCTACTGAAACAGAGCATGATGCAATATTAAATAAAGTTTTTGAACGTGCTAAAGAACATAATGTGCGCTTTAATAAAAATAAATTTCAGTACAAATTAAAAGAAGTGAAATATTTCGGGCATATTTTCTCAGAACAAGGTATGAAAATTGACCCGGACAGGGTAAATGCAATTGTTAATATGAAAAGCCCCAGTAACAAGAAAGAGTTGCAAACTTTCCTTGGAATGGTGAATTATCTAAGAAAGTTTATTCCTAACATGGCTGATATTGCATCACCGCTCCAATTATTGCTAAAAAAGGATGTCACCTGGTTATGGACGGACACTCATGAAAAGGTTTATGAAAATATAAAGAGAAAATTAACAGAAGCCCCAACTTTGCAAAATTTTAATACAAAATTACCTGTAGTAATACAATGTGATGCCTCAAAAGATGGTCTAGGCTGTTGTCTGTTACAAAACGGAATGCCAGTAAGTTTTGCATCCAGAAGCTTAACACCGGCCGAACAAAATTTCTCACAAATTGAAAAAGAATTACTTAGTGTTTGTTTTGCTACTCACAAGTTTCATTACTACATTTATGGCCAACAATGCACAGTGCTAAATGATCATAAACCATTAGAGTCCTTGCTTAAAAAACATATCCATGAAGTTCCGTCCCCCAGGTTACAAAGAATGAAACTAAGACTCCTCAGATATGACATAGATTATAAATACTTGAAAGGCAAATATATGTATATAGCAGATTTACTTTCACGAGCGTATATTAAAGGTAATAGTAATGATGAGCCATACATTAACGACATGATTCATTGTGTAGGAATAGCGAGTCACTTGCAATGCACTCAGGAACAGAAACAGGAGTTGATTAATGCAACGTCTAATGACGAGGAATTATCTAAATTAATAGAATATATTAAAAATGGTTGGCCAGATAAAAAACATGTTCTAGAGAGTTTACAATATTACTTTAAATTAAGAGGTGAAATTCATAGTGATGAAGGCCTCGTGTTTTTAAATGACAGGTTAATAATTCCGACGTCATTGCGTTTAAAGTTTATGAAAATATTACATGAAGGGCATATTGGCACGACTAAAATGAAACAAACAGCCAGAAAATTGTATTATTGGCCTAAAATTGATGAACATTTGGATACATTTGTAAAACGATGCTTTGTATGTCAAACTTACCAGAATAGCAATGTAAAAGAACCCTTGTCACCTCATGAAGTTCCTCAATTACCTTTTCATAAAATAGCAACAGACATAATTGTGAATTAAATAAATAAATAAATAAATAAATAAATAATGGACTTTAAAGGCAAAAGTTACTTGGTTGTATACGATTATTATTCTAAATGGCTAGACATTAAACTCATACGTAATAAAAGTGCCAAATCAATCATTGAGACTCTTACAGATATTTTTTGTGTTTTAGGCTTTCCAAAAGAAATAGTGTCAGATCATGTGCCTTTCGATTCCAAAGAATGTAGAGATTTCGCTCATGACAATGGCTTTCATTTTAACTATACAAGCCCTAGATACCCCCAATCCAATGGAATGGCGGAGAAAGGGGTACAAATTGCTAAGAAAATTCTAACTAAATGTAATGAAGATAAAACTGATTTTCGAATGGCACTGTTGCAATACAGGGCATCACCAGTTTCCGGTACAGATTTTTCACCTAGTCAATTAATCATGAACAGAAATCTTAAAACAAAAGCCATTGTTACAGATGAATATTTAAAACCTAAGATTAATTTTAATGTGGAACAGCAATTTAATAACACTTTACAAAGAAATGTTATGTATTACAATAACACAGCTAGAGATAAAAACGCATTTCATATTGGTCAACAAGTTTGGTTTAAGAAAGATCCAAACAGAAATGTATGGCAAGAAGCCAAGATTGTTAAAAATAATGGGTTTAGGTCGTATAATTTAGTAAATAAGGATAATGTTGAATATACAAGAACCTCTTTCCACATTCGACCGGCTTAGGGCTTTGTGATCTACCAGAGTCTCGCAGGCTCAGTGCTGCACTCTCACGGCTATCTGGGACTTTGTTAAAAGGGGGAGGAAAAATAAATGTATATGTGCTCAGTATTATTAGTGATAAGTGATGTATATATATACACATATAGTAGTGATTTAAATGTTTGCCCAATAGTATTCATATGCTTCACAAGGTGCAATTGTAATTGTATTAGTTGCCTAGTTTTAACATGTAGCTCATGATTCAATTGTACTTGCAATAGATTTCGCTTTAAAAGGGGATGATGTAATAGAGTGTATAGCGCACCTTAAAATAATAGTTATTGAATGACAACTGTGTGAACGCACCACCTGTCACTTTGTCTACCTACGGTGGCAACATTGCTAGCCCCCTTCCTGAACTAGTTTACGTGTGTAACACATCTCAAAAATTGGCATTGTATCATTAATATTAGAAATAAAATAAACACCTCGAAGACGTAACGAATTCGTTTTATTCAAGAATTACTACACCACCTACTTTTCAGCTTTATATTTCATTTCTCCACTACCCAAAGGTTGTCTGGAAGAGATCGCTCTTTAGCGATAAGACCGCCTGTTGTTTTGCCTCTGTCTCCCTGTATCTTTGATTTTTGTTTTTTATGTGCTATTTTATTATGTGAGGTGTGCAATAAAGAGTATTTGTATTGTATTGTATTGTAGTATATACTTACCGTGATATGAAAGTGACTGAAAGATGAATAGAATCCGGGTGGAAGTTTGCCGGATTCATAAATATAGTATCTTAGAATACGTATTTATGACCAAAATTAATGTTTTGCTGAACCATAGTTTTCCTGGACTAGCCCGTGTTTAGAAGCGATAAGAGGAACAGTGCCTTTACCATGAGTTTGCATGACCGTACTCGCTAGCGACTGCGTAAACGATTTAGTATGAAGATTCTTAGTTAAAATAAATATTAGAGGACAATCTTACACAAATCGAACTAGCCCCAGTAAGCTCAAGAAGGCTTGAGTTATGGGTACTAGACGACGATATATTTAATCGATATAAATACTTAATAGAAAACATCCAAGACTCAGAAACAAATATTCATGCTCATCACACAAATATTTGCCCTGACCGGGATTCGAACCCAGGACCGTCAGCTTCACAGGCAGCACTACCCACTAGGCTAAACCGGTCGTCAGTTTGCGTAACCGTCAGGGGCGCTGTACTTTTACCCATACAAATGTTTACGCGGTCGCTAGCGAGTACGGTCATGCAAACTCATGGTTTTGGGCAAAGGCACTTGCCAACAGTCGAAGCAAGATATACATTCGTCTGAAACCGTGCCATACACTAACAATACGCACATGCGTTTAGGGGGCGTCCATAAATTACGTGAGGTGTTTTTTTTTTAATTTGCTGTCCCCCCCCCTCCCCCCTGGTGAGATGTCGTGAGATTTAATCAACCCCCTCCCCCATCCCCCAATATCACGTGAGATTTTTTAAAATGTGGATTTCTTACGTAAGCGCGTTGGATTGTTATTGTAAAAAGAAAAAAAAAATTGCTTCGTGCTTTTATTTACGACTAGTTAAGACTAGTAATCAATATTGTTGAGAGTTAACGTCGAAGTATGAATGAAATTATTCTCTTTCGAACGAATTAGTGAATAATCTTAATCGTATTACGATTACGCTTAAGATTAAACCTTATAAGCGTGTACAATCTGGATTAAATGGACCAAAATAGTATAATTTTTTTTTGTTTCAATCAGAAAAAAAATTGCGTGATATTTGCCGAGAACCCCCCTCTCTCCAACGTAAGGGGTCAATCAACTTTTCCTTGTTGTTATTCTGTCCCGTCAGCGAGGAGACAACAGTAACCGAGTTTCTTAGAAACATGTTTATAATAAGGACTTCGAACATGCTCAAGAGATGACCCATGTCCAAATGGATTTATGCTCATCGCTAAAAACTCATGTTTGGTAGATTTAAACCCTATAAAAACACAGTCTTACAGAGTGACTCAGGAGACGTAACCATGGCAACGAACACTAAAGAATAGTTGATCCACCCTAAGATTAGATGAGATTTGACTCGACCCCCTCCCTCCCTTAAACATCTCACGTAATTTATGGACGCCCTATTGTTTGAGACAAATCACCATATGGTAGGATTTCCATTCATGATCTGTTTTTTATTAAACAACGTGACACATCTGATAGGCGATAGCCTAGTTTTTGTGGTTCTGCTTTATATGCGTATCTGTTCATAAATAACGGCGATGACTACATTAAGGTACTCAAAATTATGTCATTGCCATTCCATTTGGATGTCAACATGCTAAATAACAAAACTTTTATTACGTGTTTGTATACTGTTACAGTCCACATAATTGTTAGCTGGGCCATTCTACTTTTTCATGTACATAATTTTCAGACCCTTTTTTTAATTGCAGATATAAATACAAATACAAACATTTATTCTGCTAATAGGCCACATGGGCACTTTTACATGTCAAAATATTAATTTACAATTTAAGAAAGTCTGACTATAATAATACATTTTTCATGTCAAAATATTAATTTACAGTTCAAGAAGGAATAATAATTTCGAGTTTAACAATTATAACAAAATTAATGTCATACAGTGAAGATAAACTTGCAAAGTTATCTATTACAAATATTAAGTTAGAGATGTATAAGGTCTCAAGATTAAACAAGGAGTGAAATTAATATATTATCCCAGAGATGTACATGGTCTCTGAGCGATTTAGGAAATTAGCAGATTTTGGAATACTTGGACCTGACTTCATATTTTTTGTACTGTTATTTAGAAAGAGGTTTAATTGCAGTATCACTTCCGATAGTGTTGGTAAATACCGAACACAGCTAATATCCATAAATCGAGTGACTCAGTGGTTCTTGGATGTCTCACGATTTGTATGAAAAAATGGTTTTTACCACTGTGTTACCCACTTTTTACAGCAATATGTTAAAGTTGAAGTATATTTATCTACACTAATTCAATACATAACATAGATTTTTTTTGTAATAGAAAACTGGTCATGAAAAAGTAGAATGACCCAGCTATCATTTTTAGTCTTTCGAGCGGGATGAAATTGTGTAGTAGTTGGGAATTAACTGTGGCTAATTCATTGTCCTATTGTGCAGTTTCGCTACCTAATTATCGTTCGTCATAAAAGATAAGCATACTTTGTAGATAAAGACTGCATGTGCATTAACATTTTACCGTATTATCAACTCTAGGGTCAAAGGACAAAGATTTAAATTGCTTTAATAGAATTGTGACGTTACACTAATTTTATGGCTCAATACACTAATAGGGCTTTACCTGAACACCTGATAATATTAACAAGTATTTTTTTATACAAAGGCACCAAACCGCCATTTTTCTATTAGTGTAGCCTTAAACTATTGCTTATGGAGTTAGAGTCGACAATCAATTGAACATTCAAGGCGATTGTAACGACGTTTTGCAATGTGGTCATTATTTTTTGCGGTTACCCCAATAAAGGTATTGTTTTCTTTAAGTTGCGGGCGTCTATAAGCTACGGAGTTGCGGGCGTCTATAGGTTGTGGTACGTGACTTGGAGTTGCCGGCGTCTATAGGCTGCGGTGGCCACTTACCATCAGGTGGACCGTACGCTTGTTTGCCACCGGCGTTATATAAAGATACCGGCGTTGTTGTTGTTGTGGTAGATAGGCACATTAATTTGTTAAGAGCATGAGTGCATTACTCGCCAATAAACGTTGTGTTTGGCGAACAGTTGTTAATGTAAAACTGTATCTAACTTCTTTGGTAAATAAATAAAAAAAATATAAAAAAAAAGTGCATCAGACAAAAGTGAAAAATAAAAACTAAATACAGTCCACATTCTTCACTAGCTATTATGCATTTAGTAACGCTAAGATATATTGCTATGAGTAGGTACTTTCACTGAGGCACTATATCAGTCAATCCCACGCCATCAAACCAGATCAAGTCTGGCGCTACGGTGTGGGCAGCTGTTCCGGGCGGCCTTGCTCTCTTTCAGTCACTTTCATTACTAACAATATCCTGTCTAGCACCGGCCTGCATAGATTTCACTCGTCTCCCTTTAATTTAGAAGCTCTTTACCTCCTTACCGTCCACCGCGCGATCGCGACAACAGTGACACATATAGTCCCTATTCGTCCCGGTACCGCCGCACACCGGGTAGAGTCAGTCCGACCCAGGTCGGGCCTAGCTGAGTTTCTTGCTGGACTCTTCTCAGCTAGGCTAGGTTTAGTGAACCAGCGACAAAACTCCCAGTAGCTCGATTCCACTCACACCTCAGATTCGGTTGAAACCGCTCAACCAATCTCACTGGAGCGCAAACTCTTAGAGTATTCCAGTGTTCCAAACCACACGCGTGGTCGTGCCGGAGGTTTTCCCCTGGATTTTCCCCAGGCTACTCTCCAACCGCGCACTCCTATCGCTTTATTGGGCCCGGCCTATAAAGCCACAGTCAGGTTCAGAAAAAAAAAAAAAAAAAAAATACGTTGGCTCAGCGACCCGAAGGAAATCGACCTCCAACACCAAGACACGCCACTGTGCTCTGTCCTGAGCAGCTTATCGCTGATCAGAGTCGGCCGATTGCAGCTGACACAGGTCATTTTGGACTCCGTATTTTGTTGGTGGTGTTTAAAAATATATCTTCCACGTGCCATAATATTTGCTTGTATACTGTACAACTTTTCGTTCACGTTTGGTTACAAGTAACATGTACAAAATTATTGTCATCTGTATCGATTGTATTTCGATCAGCTTTAATCTTTTTTTTTTTGGTCTTCGGTCATTGTTATACCATCTAACTACATATTTCAACGAGATTTAATCTGTTTAAAAATGAGACTACAAGTCCTGGTCCATGACTTATGTGATGACACCAGGGCAGCTAAGTAACACAAGTTAGGTGTGTCATCAGGCAGGGTGTCAATGTATCTCCCCTACTGGTCTGAAGCGATAGATGCAATGGACACAGTCCAGTTGGCGCCGCAATAGCCCTGGTGATAACTTCGTTCGAGTTTCTTCTGCACCCCCTGGGTGCTAGGTGGCTCCGCCTGCGCTGGGTGCGTTGGGAGCTGTGGCGGGTTGTGTCACGGCTACGACGGAACGGGGTTCTCGTCTTCATTTGGGGGACGGCTAAGTAACACCTAACTTGTCAGGCAAGGTTTCAAATCTCACTCACGGGTCTGAAGCGATGGATGCTATGGACACGGCCCAATCGGAGCTTCACTGGACCTTGACTCTGCTGTTGTGATGAGGCCGGACCAGCGCTGAGTAATACCTTCGTTCGAGTTTCTTCTGCACCCCCTGGGTGCTAGGTGGCTCCGCCTGTGCTGGGCGCGTTGTAAGCTGTGGCGGGTCGCGTCACGGCTACGATGGAACGGGCTTCTGGTGTACATTTGGGGGACTGGTGAGTGACACGTTACAGTAGTACCCAACTGATATAGCTTACCGATGTACCTGCGCAGAAGATGAATTTTTAAAGCGCCGGAAATGCTATTGACCAATCGGCACGCTCCACGCACCGCGCTTCTTTTTCCTGTACCGCTATTGGTCCGCAGCTGCCGCCATGTTAGCGCGCGCCGCGTGGCATGTTAGTCAGCCGCCATACTTCTGATCGAGTGCACGCGCATTATGAACAGTGTATTATGAACCTTATAGTAGTGATCTAAGGTTAATTGTAAGTTTTAAGCATTCTTTCGTTAATCTTCGGAGCGATACTTTCTTTTCTGCGCGAACGAAGATTCACGACGCGCCTTATCAGTTGGGTACTACTGTACTTCTCAGGTAGGCTGTAAAGTCTCTCACTCACCGGTCTGAAGTGATAGATGCGACAGACACAGCCCAGTCAGAGCCTCACCAGCCCTGGTCAGCTGTGATGAGGCCGGACCAGCGTTGAGTGATTCTGATTCTGATTTGGGGAACTGGTGACACCTAACTCGTCAGGCAGGGTGTCAAATATCTCACTCACCGGTCTGAAGCGATGGATGCTATCGACACGGCCCAATCAGAGCCGCACCAGCCCTGGTCTATGACTGGTGTGATGAGGCCAGGCCAGCGCTGCCTAGTGTCGAAGTTATCGGGAAGGTTCACATCGACGTCGTACTCGATTGGCAACATACGCTGCATTTCGGGGCTGAGTGGCAGCGTACCTGAAGGAAACATGGATTGTCATCATCATATAAATTTCCACTAACGTGAGACATATTTCCACTTAATAAGAGAACAACGACAACGGTCGGTCGACTTGGTCAATTTGTTGGAGCAGTCAACTCTAACACAGGACTGCGCCGCCCCGCCCCCGCCCCCGCCCGCTTTCGCCCGCGAGCTTCACGCGCGTCGGAGGGCAGTGTTGCGCGGTCGGTTGCCTTTACAACACTCAACCTGATGAAGGACTCCAATTGTAGTCCGAAACATGTCGCAAATAGTGACTTTCCAAGTGAGTTCCAACCGTTGTTCTCTTATTAAGTGTCATCATCATCATCATCATCCTAGCGTTACCCGGTACAGCTCCATCCTGTTGAGATTAAAAGATAATTCTTCTCGTACACCAGTACTTTTAGCATCTTTTAAATCGAAAAAATTCAGTACCTATACTCCGAATTTCGAAATCCGAACTTCGTATCGTGCCATCCTTTTCACTGTGTTATACACTATATGGGTGAAAGGGACGGCACGATACGTACACTGACATCTATTACCGGTAATGGTTTTTATGGGTAAAGTGTCACATAGAAGTATTTTTGTCAATTGGCGAAACACCTAATATATTTGGATACCGGTATTGATTATACCGCTAATCAGAGCTACAGCGATATAAATAGCGAAATGCAATTATAACCGGTTATACCTTATTTAAATACTGGTAACGATCCCTGAATTTAAAAGTATCTGATGGGCCAGTGTCAAGTGCTAGGACGTTTTCTTTGAATGAGGTTTCGCAGCACACCTCCATAACATGCGTGTTTTCTATTCCCTTCCCAGTCAGTACAGGTTTTGCTAGAAATCAGGATAACACAACTTCGACTATGCACTTACCGCTTCGATAATGTTATCAGTTAATATCCATTTAGCAACAAGAGGAGGAACGAAGAGCGTCTAATTAAATGCACAGGTTTATTTTAAACTGAACTGAACCTAACCGTGGCTTTATAGGCCGGGCCCAATAAAGCGATAGGAGTGCGCGGTTGGAGAGTAGTCTGGGGAAAATTCAGGGGAAACCTCCAACACGACCACGCGGGCGGTTTAAAGTTTAAACACTGGAATACTCTAAGAGTTTGCGCTCCAGTGAGATCGGTTGATCGGTTTCAACTGAATCGGAGGTGTGAGTGGAATCGAGTTACTGGGAATTTTGTCGCTGGTTCACTAAATCTAGCCTAGCCGAGAAGAGTCCAGCAAGAAATTCAGCTAGGCCCGACCTGAGACGGACTGACACTACTCGGTATGCGGCGGTACCGGGACGAATAGGATCCTCGCCAACGGGAATGCCTAAGTGTACGCGTCCTGAAATGCACAGGACTCAAACCCCAAACTTTTGATAATCCATGCCACGTTATTATGATCTTTTTCTACTCCTGCACTTTTTTTCGCGACTTACGCAATCATGAACTCTAATATAAATACATACTTTATTGATTCTGTAAAAAGTCTATCTAGTCTATTACCCAAAAACACACTCCTTACTCTACTTTAATGAAAAATTAAAACAGAGTTGGGTGCCACAGACTACTACAAATACTATGTTTAGTAGTCATTCTTTAGTGCGTTCGAGTGAAACTTTTATGATTATAATCAATGCTGCCAACTTAACGCAACTGCTATAATTTTTATGTATTAATTAATGCATAATATATTATTTACTAATACAAATACATACATTTATCATCTTTATTGTATTGTAATAAGTTTTATTTATTTTCGGATAAATTTATGAAAACGAAACAGTTAAGATTCGATCCGGATTTGAATTCAGTTTAGGTCGGATGCCAAGTCTAGCAAATTAAAAAAATAACAAACCATAAACAAAGGTGTCATATTTTTGATTTCCCACCAAATTCCTAACTGAAAACGAAAACATTCAAGCTGATAAATGATTATATTACTTAAATAAAATGATTCTTATTGTGTTTATGAAGAAAATGTGTAGGTACGTTGATTCTTTTAAAAATCTACGAAGAAGTTGCGTACTTACTGAAAAAATTGCGTAGGTAAGTAACACAATTACTAAGGGAAAATATGGCGCACGAATAGTCTGAAAAATATTTACTTTTTATTTGAAATGAGTCGTAGAAAAAGTATTGTATGCAACGGTGTACAACTGGTATAAAAAGGCTCGTGGTGTCTTTACTTGCGATGTGAGCCTTGGCGAACCCACACCACTCGCCTTTTTATACCCTTCTTATACACCAGTTGCATAATATATTATTAATACTTCGTTCACTTTTACTGTTCGTTGTACAATTCCGATTGATATTCAAGGCGAGTATTTTTACCTACATCTGCAGAATTCTGAACTAGATAACAGGTTATAACGGGTCTTAGGATTCCGTGCTCAAATTGATATTATCCCTGTTTATAATTGATATTATTATTTTTATTAACTGTAGCTATATGTTTTGTATATGTGCTGCAAATTGTAATTTATTGCCCATTGTTAATTATTATTTTGTTAAACGATCACGATATGGTCAGTAAACAAAGGTGTTGGGTCATTCACGGATTTAGGTTCATGTCAATATAAGATTTCACGCTTACATGGTCGTTTACATTAGAATTACGATTTGAAACGGGATATTTACCATGTATATTTGTATTTTTGAATTTGAACTTTTCTGTGGACATACCAAAAGTTAAGGGCTACAAAGCTTAATTTTGGATCGGACCAGTAACCCGCATAAACAGTGTCTCCGTTTCTATAAATCCGTGTAATAAAAACATAGCTAACATGCACATAAGCCGTTAACTATTGACCACAGGAGGGACGACTTTTGTATTTTCAACTAAGTATGACCCTGTTGCATTATATGAAACTTGTATAGTAAGATAAAATAAAATAAATAAAGGTTAAAACGGGACCCTATTACTAAGACTTCGCTGTCCGTCCGTCTGTCATGCTCAGGGATCGGATACCGGTATTTTCTCCATAGAAAAATACCGGTATTATTACGGTCACCGGTTCATTATTTCGTTTTTAATAGGACAATCTAATAATACGACGTTGTTACGTAAATACATGATTCAGCCCTACGTAAAGAGCAAAAATAAAATAAAATATTGGGCTAATTCAGGGTTTTTAAAAAATACCGGTATCGGTCCCTGGTCATGCTGTATCTTATGAACCATGATAGTTAGACAGTTTAAATTTTCATAGATGATGTATTTCTGTTGCGCGATAACAACAAATAATAAAAAATAGAATAAAATAAATATTTAAGGGGGTTCCCATACAACAAACGTGTTTTTTTAGCCGTTTTTATAGATAATGGCACGGAACCTTTCGTGCGCGAGTCCGACTCGCACTTGGTCGGTTTCTACTTGAACTTCCACTCCTCAGCCTAGTGTCGTCGTACACTAGGAAGTATATTCATATTAGTAAATAAATACTATAACTGGTATAAATCAGTGTATTTGACTGTTATTAATTGG
The DNA here is from genome assembly GCA_963556455.1 of Epiblema foenella. Lineage (NCBI taxonomy): Eukaryota > Metazoa > Arthropoda > Insecta > Lepidoptera > Tortricidae > Epiblema > Epiblema foenella. The sequence continues at coordinate 3,013,292 of OY747118.1, forward strand.
TTTATAAGCATAAATTATTAAAATTACGATATTTACCATGTATATTGCGTTGCTTGCGTTTTGATACTGTGACCGTGTGTGTCGTGACCGTAATCGAGTTTCAAGTGACAAGGCGGACGGTAGTAGTGACGGTGACACTATGGGAAAAAAGCGAACCAGGAAGAGGGTAGATCGCTGTGGTGTGGGTAGACCACAACTAAAACTCGCAGCACGTCAGTTAATCCTTGATAATGGCGCTTGCAACAGTGCCGAAATATCGGGCACTCACAAATACAAATATACATGGTAAATATCCCGTTTCAAATCGTAATTCTAATGCAAATGACCATGTGAGAAATTATTAATTAGCATGTAAATTTGGTTGAAAACATCCTTAAATACATGTCAAAGTTCATCAATTCACTAATCATAATTAGTGTTGACTTTTATTATACCGAAATTTAATAAATTATGACTACGTTGACCTGTCAGCTTTAACAAAACGATTTATTTTTGTCGCTTATGTTACGACTCTTAAAATGTCATAATTTTTTGTTCATTATCAAAGCGAAATATTGTCAAAAAACGCCCGGTTGACGCTCCGGTTGTGGAATGAGCTCCTTGCCGAGGTTTTCCCGAGGGACTACAGTATGGGGTTCTTCAAGAAAGGAGTGTATAAATTTGTAAAGGGTCGGCAACGCGCATGTGACACCCCAGGAGTAGCAAGCGTCCATAGGCTACGGTGACCGCTTACCATCAGGCGGGTCGTACGCTTGTTTGCCACCGACGTGGAATAAAAAAAAAGTTAAATCGCTCTTAATAATGGGTCAAGTATTAATTTCACAAAGCAGTAACTATAATACACTCTTGTAACAAAACCCTCTCAAAATTGTTCGATAAATATTCGGCAGCTAACCGAATACCGAACATTCAAAAACATGCCGAATATGCCGAATACCGAATAATAACCGAATATTCGGCTCACCTCTAGTAAAAAAACATTCAAGAAACACTAAAGCCGTCAAATGGGGTAAGTATGGGATATTCAAGCCTTACTTGAGACACCCATTTTTACTATGTGCCTATTTTACAATCACAATACGAATAGATAGATTTCAATATTATTAGAATGACGTGTACTTTGCTTATGTAATATAAGCTGTATAAACACCTATTTTGTAGCCTCGTAGATAGAGATGGGTAAATCCGGACTTGAAAATCCGTAAGCGGATTCCCTATCGACTCTTCAAATCGAATCCGAGGAGTTTTTAACTCCGACTCTGTACCTGAATGAATGTCCGGTATGCGCTTGTATAGCGGACCGGAGAAACTGGTGGACTTCGGATCAAATCCGGAGTTGAAAGAATCGGAAGATTCGAAGAACTTTTTTTTAGTAGCCTGGAGAAAATCCAGGGGAAAACCTCCGACACGACCACGCGTGTGGTTTGGAACACTGGAATACTCTAAGAATTTACACTCCAGCGAGATCGGTTGAGCGGTTTCAACCGAATCTGAGGTGTGAGTGGAATCGAGTTACTGGGAATTTTGTAGCTGGTTCACTAAACCCAGCCTACCTGAAAAGAGTCCAGCAAGAAACTCAGCTAGGCCCGACCTGGGTCGGATTGACTCTACCCGTTGTGCGGCGGTACTGGGACGGATAGGGACTATATGTGTCAGCGTCGTGCCAATATTCGAAGAACCATTAAGATCACGGATTTGTATTGAAACCAGCGAGTCCGGAGTGAATTGGTTTGAGGGAGTCAAAGGAGTCGATAAGCGATTTCGATACCGGTAGCGAAGTCGGATTTAATGATTCGAATCGCTCCCCGGAGTCGATCTTTCCCATCTCTGCTGGTAGACATATCAACACACTTTATTACCTACTTCAAATCATTCATATTGTATTTAAATTACCACTTATTGACACATTCAGCGGTAAAATTGTAGATTTATCTGACGTCGTTCAAATTACACATAACTGTACTTTGGTTAAAGTAAAATCGACCGTATTCAAACTTATTAAAGACTAAAATCGTTGAGAAAGTAGTATTTGAAGGTGAAGTCACGACTCAATTACTGCTACTCAATTTAGTCGGACAAAAGAGACTCATTGTTATGTTGTTTTGCACCGTTTATGGCTTTTTGTAGCCACTGGCTGTGGTTTGGGAATAAAAGATGGTGAGGTAAATGTCCCAATGATCGTCACTGACACAAATTCCGTTGGACATACGAAGGCATTTTTGTTGTATCCAGCAGTTTTACCCATCTCAAGCCTGTTTGAAATGGATTAAATCAGGCCGGGTTTTATAAAGATCCGTTAGACCAAATGTCAGATCAAATTTCAGTAACTCAGTACATTTTTTGACATAACAAACCGACATAAGGTCTAACGGATCTTTATAAAACCGAGCCTCAATGTGCTTGCAGACTTGATCGATCGAGATCCGATGTAAGATATAATTTTCTAAATAAGAAAAAAATTCTAGAGTTTGACTTACGAATTGTGGCTCATCGCACAAGCAATTATTCCAAATTATGTACATATATGGCAACAAATTTACCAAATAAATAGGCCTAATTAGGCCGGGATCCGCTTTTAGACTTAATCCCAAGGTTTGTCGTAGGAACTACTTTTATTTAACAGTCCAGAGAAACAGGATACACTAAGGCATTCCCGCCGGCGGGGAAGCCTACCGCGCTATCGCAACACAGACACGTATAGTCCCTATTCGTCTCGGTATCGCCGCATATCGGGTAGCGTCAGTCCGACCTAAGTTGGACCTAGCTGAGTTTCTTGCTGGACTCTTTTTAGCTAGGCTAGGTTTATTTTTTATTTAAACTTTATTGCACAAATAAATGAGTACAAATGGCGGACTTAATGCCTCAAGGCATTCTCTACCATTCAACCATTGGGCCAAACAGAAACTTGCAAAGGTGGGTGCAGGAGGCTGACTAATATGCAAAAATTTTCAGATAATAACAATATGTACATACAAACTACTTAGAAAAATAATGTATATACAAACATATATAGCTCGATTCCACTCACACCTCAGATTTGGTTGAAGTCGCTTGATCGGAGGTTTCCCTGGATTTTCTCCAGGCTACTCTCCAACCGCCCTCTCCTATCGCTTATTAAGCCTATCAGCACAATCAGGTTAAATAAAAAAAAAAACAGGAAACCCAGACCTTTTTTGCATTATACCGGTTTCCTCACGATGTTTTCCTTCACCGAAAAGTCACTGTGCACACGTAGGTAAAGTCAGTGAATACTTAAATACAAAGAATCCGAATTTGTCACAACAAAACAGTCACCATTACAACCGGTGCTGTATAAGGCTTGGCAAACGGCTGCGTAGGCGCAACATGATTAGGACCTCGCCGCGAAGCCAGGAGCCTGTCATTGTAATGCTATTGTACTGTGATTAGATATTGCATGTTGACGCTTAAGACCACACAGAAGGCTTTCGACCTAAACAAGGTAAACATAGGTAGGGCATTCCATATGAGAAGATTAGTAAAAAATAACAGCCGGTGACATTGAGATGCTTAGCTAGCATATTAAATTATACCGTCACGTTTTATGTGACGTGGACATTTCGGCCAAATTATTAGACTATCGTGCTAACTGGGGTGACAGTGGGAGGGATATCTTTGAAGTTACCTACAGGATCGAAAACGGATATTTGATAGTATCGCTCGAGAACACTAATGTAAAGTCAACAGCAGAGAGACCTTATACATCCTGCATAGAAGTTTGTATACAAGGACTCAAGGAGGGTCAAGTTTCTTTGCATCTGACTGTACATGCTATTGAATCTGCTATAGAAACCGAAGCTGATAGTGTCGGTTTTTCAAAACGCAGGTCGCCTTGTGGTGCCAGATGTGCCTAGTCAAAAACTAACCAGTCGTGTTCAATTGTCATTCTTTTAATTGGTTGGGTTTTGTTGGCTAAATATAATAGAATAGAATAGAAAAAAGCTTTGTTTCGCATTTTACACAATAAATAGTACATTTACATTTAAACGCTAAGTATATTAAAATTAAGACTTAATGCGAAAAAGGAGTCCACTCAGCCTGATGTCGATCCACAGTAGGTGAAAAGACATTGATATTCTGGAGTGGATCCACATGTGTAACACCATGGAACTGCACGTTTCGTAATTCCTATTTCTAAATCTCTCGCCACTGATGACATGATCTCAACATCCACGTTTCGCAAACCAAGGCCAAGATAAAGATAGGGTTCAAATGTGTTGTGAAAGCAAACATGAACTAAACTAAGGGATCTATTTTATTATTGAGAATTTTCGAGAACAGAACTAATCATTGGCTTGTCCTTATCGGTGCAGAATGGTTTTTCTTTTATATCTCTCTATAGCCCGTTATCTCGTCCCTCACCTCCTTCCTGTTCATTTAGTCTTTCACACAGTCCATCCAACTGTTCTGTGGCCTACCCGTTCTGTTACATCCTTCTACATTCATACTTAATGCCCTTTTTGTCTAAACAAAACTACGTGTAGTTTTAGATGCATCCGCTCAGACCAGGCTGGCTTAACACGAAGTCGTCAGTCATCAGACACCGTGTCTGATGTCGTATGTTATAATATTGAATCTGCGCTCTTGTCATCAAGCTTACCAAACAGAGAATGAATGACTTTGGCAATCGTTACCCGGAATCAAAAGAATTCAGAGTACCCTCGCAGCTCAGCTGGTGGATTATGGAGTTCTATAATTCGGTTGGTGGAAATATTGTAGAGTAGTTTGGAGTAGTTGTAAAGGAGTGGGCAATTGCTCAAAAGACCTCATTGCATCGAAGCGCATGCCCAAGGGCCCTCGTATAGATAAGACTCACCAAGCTTGTACTGAAGCCCATCTTGCAGCTTCTTCCCGTAGAACTCCGAGTAGTTGTAGGCACGCCAGCTGAGCCCAGGCTGGTTTACTCCGTATACCACGTCGTCACTCATCAGACACGTGTCCTGTGTGCACGACCACTCTGTCCTCTGCGTTCTGACGTCATGGACACATTCACTGTTAACAATAATGTAAATTTTATTAATTTATTAGGGGAATCTTTAATTTACACGGATATTTAACTTTCACTGCCAGACTTAAATCAGTAGCCGATTTAGCGACCTACTTAGGGACAGACCGCCTAGCAGCCACTAGAAAATCTTGCATCTGAGAAATGTTCCTGAGTGCTACGAGGGTTCCGGGGAATGAAAATATCAATAATACAGATTTCTTTTGAACAGTCGAGGAAACTGAATCTTTTTCACTTTTGGACCTTATTTCTACCTTAATAAGACTCTAAAGAAGAGACTAACATTTAAGTACTTTCCAGACTGTAAAATGTAAGGTCTCTTGATAGTCTCCAACTCCAACCAACAGCTTGTTTTTAAACCCCCGACGCGCATCGCAAAAGAGGGGTTGTGTATGTGTGTTTGTCTGTGGCATCGTGGCTCCCTATCGGATGAACCGATTGGGTTCCGTACTCGAAGGGTCCCAAGGGAACCCTATTGCTCTCACTCACGAGTCCGTCCGTCCGTCGTCTGTCACACAGGTTTTACAGCCAAACGAGTGGAGCTACAGTCTTCAAATTTTCATAGGAAGCATATTTTACCCTAGGGCCATCCGGGCCATGGCCTGGGGCGCCAATCCGCCAGGGGCGGCATAGCCCCCCCTGATTTTTTAAAAATAAATTTGTATACCGCAAATATTTTTTCTGTATTTATTAAATTATATATTTTTTCTGTATTAATTATTGACGACCGGTTTAGCCTAGTGGGTAGTGCACCTGCCTGTGAAGTTGACGGTCCTGGGTTCGAATCCCGGTCAGGGCAAATATTTGTGTGATGAGCATAAATATTTGTTTCTGAGTCTTGGATGTTTTCTATGTATTTAAGTATTTATATCTATTAAATATATCGTCGTCTAGTACCCATAACACAAACCTTCTTGAGCTTACCGTGGGACTAGTTCGATTTGTGTAAGATTGTCCTATAATATTTATTTATTTATATTTATTTATTTATATCCTTTTTTTCTTGACTTCTGTGACGGCGAAACTTATTGGCCCAGGGCTCTAAATTTCAAAATACGCCCCTGAGCATATTGTTGATCGTGTGTTGACCCAAAGCCATACAAATTTATTTTCAAATATTTTTAAGGAGCCCATACAACAGCTAATAATGTTAAAAATGTTACATGTTAGTGTAACAACAACGGTTCGTCTCATAAAATAAATCATTTTACTTATTACAAGTACAAAAGTCCAAGTAAGCATACTTGTGTGTGCGATGATGACGAATTACGATGATATAATCATGATTTATAACAGTATAATGAGACCTAGGTCAAGTCACCTTGGCTCGACTAACAGTACATCGAAATTTACGACATCGGTGCATACAAATTAAAGAGGATTATTGCTTGCATATTGATGAGGGCTTCGATATTGGGTCTTTGTGGTGCCAATCAAGCCATCAGGGATATCGTTGACATCAGTGACAACCGTTACGGTGCCATATGTGCAGGATTTGTTTCACGTTTGTTGTTTTTTTTTTTGTTCTGAACCTGAATGTGGCTTTATAGGCCGGGCACAATAAAGCGATAGGAGTGCGCAGTTGGAGAGTAGTCTGTATCAGAACATGATACCGAATATGCCCTTAAACGGATCCTCACTAGTTTTGTTACACCCTGTATATTAAAGACTTTTAATTTCTGTGAAAATGTCCGATATGGGTGAGGGACGAAAGTTACTCATATATATATTGTATGGGTAACTTTCGTAGCAACTTTAAGGGCTGCGACAATAGACCCACCACAACCACCAGTTTTGTTACACCCTGTATTTTCAATTGCATTAATCTTGGATTCACCGTGGTTACAACTATTCTAAATTTCAAATCGATTATGATTTGGTTAATGAGATTTACATAGTTGTTACAGAATATGAGTTAGTTTTTTCCCTTTATGGTACGGTACCCTAAAAATTAATATTTAAATATGAACTTGGACCTCGCGTAATCTGTTTTTATACAATTTATTACACGCAAAAAATGATGTCATCATATTATTAAAGGAAACAGGCAGACACGAATTATGTTTATCTTTGCTAGTGATGTAATTGTATTATTTTTTATGGTTCCGTACTCGAGGGTCCAAACTGAACCCTATTGCTGTCGCTCGCGCGTCCGTCCGTCTGTCACAAGATTTTGCTCTAAAGAATTTTAACTTCCCATTGACCTCTGAACTTGAAATTTGGTTAGGTATAATGTTTATTACTACGTATATTTTACCCATAAGGGGTCATCCATAAATTACGTCACACGTTAAGGGGGCGGGAGGGGGTCGACGAAGTGTGACATTGTGTGACAAGGGGAGGGAGGGGTCCCACCTTTTGTGACGTCACATTTCAAAATCCAAAACATCTAATGAGTTAAAATGCCAAATATGGACTATTAACGAAAAACTTACAAGTGCATATACAAATAGAGTTGGAAAAACTCTATTTGTATGCGCATAAGGTTTAAATTGTGTGTTGGCGATAATTTATTGTTATGTTATTTTTTTCAAATGTTTGAGTTGATGTTGGTTAGTAGTTAATTTCGGAATATGTGACGTCACACTATGGGGGGGGGGGGGGGGTCTCACAAATGTGACCAACTGTGGCAAGGACGGGGGAGGGGTCAAAAAATCACAAAATTAGTGTGACATACTTTATGGATGACCCCTAAGGCTCGGTTTTATAAAGATTCGTTAGACCTTATGTCGGTTTGTTATGTCAAAAAATGTACCGAGTTACTGAAATTTGATCTGATCTCTCTTAATAAAACCTTCTTGGATCTTTATAAAACCCGGCCTAAATAGGGTCGCTAGGTCAGTTACGCGGCCTGCGTCATTTTGCGGCCTTCTGAACGAAGTTTTTTCGATTAAAGATATTTACATTTTTACATACCCTAAAGACATAGTGAGTCGTATGCGTTATTAGTAGCTATTGAATGAAAATATACTAAAAAAGGAAAAAATATCCTTTCAGTTCATCAACTTATTCAAGTGGCCGCAAACTGGCGCATAAAATTAACAGGCCGTAAACCCACCCACCGACTCTACTAATCACTACATAGTATAAAATAAAGTCGCTTTCTCTGTCCCTATGTCCCTATGTATGCTCAAATCTTTAAAACTACGCAACGGATTTTGATGCGGTTTTTTTTAATAGATAGAGAGTGATTGAAGAGGAAGGTTTATATGTATATTAGATGCATCAGAATTGTACCCGTGCGAAGCCGGGGCGGGTCGCTAGTATATTGATAAATCAGATTTTATTATTTAAATTTTCCATACCTTTCCTATCAAAACAAATTAAATTTTGGGGTTGTTTCGCAACTCTAATTGTGCGAAGTCCGGCACGAATTTGACCGGTTTTTTAACAGTTATTAAAAATGTTAATTGTATAAATTGATAGTGTATTCATAAACTTAGTCTTCCGTGAGTATTTATCAATTGTGTCCTAACATATGACGATGACCATGAATTTTAAAATGTCTACAAATTAATACGTCTTAATGATGTTTTTTTAATAGTTTACAATGAATATAATGTGTCCACTATAGGGATGTCGACACCAATACGAAATTCAATAAATTGATCAAATTCTTAATCTAATGGCGAAAATAGTAACTTAAATAAATAAATAATTGGACGATTCTCCGAGCGTTTGAGACGCTCGTTTCTAAAGTCATTGTCGACTCAAGATTATCTACCCAAAGTTGGGATAAATCGTCGAAAACATTGATCAAATAAGACTTTAACCCGATATTGGTTTACGCTTTTAACAAAAGTTTACTCAAATCATCGTCACCTTTAACAATATTTAATGAAACGACAATGACGAAAAATAACCGCCGCAAAAACGCTGAATATTCACCCAATTACATAACAAAAATGCTGTCCCATTTCGGAAAACGTATAAATTTGGGTCGATGTCAGATTTAGGTTCGTGTCTTTTCGGTGGACATATCAAAAGTTAAGGGCCGAAAAGCTTAATTTTGGATTGGTCTAGTAACCCGCATAAACGGTGTCTCCGTAACTATAAATCCATGAAATAAAAACATAACTTACATGTATATAAGCCGTTAACTATTGACCAGGCACGTATCCAGACTTTTGGTTCGGGGGGGGGGGGGGGGGGACAAACATTAAAAAATCACTGTAATCACTACTGGCTAAAAACGTTTTTGGGGGGGTGGGGAGATAAATCCCAACTATCCCCCCCTCTGGATACGTGCCTGACCGGGTGGACAACTTATGTTTTTACAACTGACAATGACCCATTTGTATTGGAACGATCGTCGTTTACTATGGCGTTCGAAATCAGTGACGTCACGCTTTCTCTTCTCTCTCTAACCAGCAACATTAGTATGGTTGTAGCTTCATTCTTTTTTGAGATATTTGAATAGGATTAGGAATCATATTTTTGAATAGGATTAGGAATCATATTTTTGAATAGGATTAGGAATCATATTTTTGAATAGGATTAGGCATCATATTTTTGAATAGGATTAGGAATCATATTTTTGAATATTATTAGGAATCATATTTTTGAATAGGATTAGGAATTACAATTACGATTTGAAACGGGATATTTACCATGTATATTTGTATTTTTGAGTTCCCGATATTTCGGCACTGTTGCAAGCGCCATTATCAAGGATTAACTGACGTGCCGGATCGGGAACTCGAAAATACAAATATACATGGTAAATATCCCGTTTCAAATCGTAATTCTGATGTAAATGACCATGTAAGCTTGAAAGGATTAGGAATCATATTTTTGAATAGGATTAGGAATCATATTTTTGAATAGGATTAGGAATCATATTTTTGAATAGGATTAGGAATCATATTTTTAGGCCTAGTTTCTTTTGGAGTGGTCAAATTTTGAGTCAACAACCCTATTGCTGGATAAAGGCCTCTTTTTTAACCCCCAACGCGCAACGCTAAAGAGGGGTGTTACACATTTACCATTGTGTATCTGAGTATCTATGTTTCTGTCTGTGTCATTGTAGCTCCCTAACTGATAAATCAATTTGAGGGCGGTTTGTTTTAAATCGACTTGATAGCAGAGAACCATCCCTAGCAATGCAATGTATCGGAAGTTTCTAGAAAAAAAAACTGCTTCTATTCTCGGTCGTGTGGTAGCTTCCGCCAATCATATAAAATGCATCAAGGTCGGCCATCTTCGTTTTCAGCCTGACTTTGCTTCAGTAGACGCTGCTTTAAATATTTATCACCCTTAAGAGGCCTTATAAGTTTTAAATGTTTTGATTCCAAATTATGACAAAAGTATTGATAATACCAATAAATTGATTAAAGGCTACGATGATTTTATTAAAGTTTTAGATAGTAACATAGCCATTTTTTGTTTTTATTGTATGTAGTAGCGGAAAAAACAAGTTTTTTAGCTTAAAAATGGTCGAGTTGGAGTGATGTTTGAAACACGGGTTCGATTCTCGGTTCAACCATAAAATTATTTAAATATCTGTGAATGTAGTTTAAATAGTTTTTTAAATTCAAATAATGTCTTCCTTCAGTAAAATGTTCCATCTACAATATTCAAGGTACTTTCCCTCCAAGTGGCATAGACGTGGGACGCCCTGTATAGGCTGGTCCCAATAGAACGATCTGAGTTAGTGATTGGAGAGTGGCCTGCGGAAAATCCAGGGAAAACCACCGAAACGCCAAGCAGGCGGTTTAAACACTGGAATACGTTATAAGTTTAATGCAATAAATGTGAGCTGTTTCTAAGCTAACATATAAAAGGAATTCCTTGTTATACCTATTTTTTTATTTTATTTATTTATTTATTTCCATACACACATTACAAATACGTTTTACTTACATAACTATATTATAACATGCGGAGAAAGAACATCAGAAACAATTTCCATTGGTCCCAAACTAGGCACAGCCTGTATCTTGGGCACCGAGGTATAGATTTAGCAATTGGCGTTAACAAAAAAATTTTAAGTGGGTATGCCTTAACAACTAGGTAAAAGATGTGTTTACTGTTTTTATTTGTGTATGCATGAGTGTGTGCTGGTGTGTATGTGTGCATGTTTGTGTGTGTCTGTATGTGTGAATGTGTATGCGTGACTAAGTGCGTTTACGTTTTGGTGATCTCCTCTGTTTGTTCATATGTCTTTGGAAGAAGCCATTTTTTAACTTTGCTTTTTAGGATCGAGCAAGAGAAGTCGTCAAAAGCGCACTGCTTGGAAACCCTGTTATAAACTATAGGATGCAGATGGAAGGGAAGCCGCTTAGCGAATGTTGTTTTGACTCGAGGGGAGCAAATGGTCAGGTGTTTATGGCGTTTTTGACGGCGCCTGACGTGGTCAGAAGTAGCAACTGCGATTTTGTGAGCTTCAGTCACAGCTTTTACAATGAAGAGCTGCCGAACTCTTAAAACTGACGCAACCTCGTACAACGCATTCCTCGTACAACCTAGAGAGTAAATTACTACTTGTTTAGAAAAAAAAATGTGCAAGGCCTGGATTGCTGTGCAAAACAGTTTAAAATGAGCGCATTAGCTCACTAAACTGTTTGTGTTTTGTTTTACTTTCTAGGATCCAACTGTACACTAGATACGTAAGTAAACTGTTGTATTATTATTAATAAAGAAATTAAACAAAAATAAAAAAAACAACTCTAAACCTAACCGTAAACTGGGGTGACTTTAAGAAAAAACGGGGCTACTTTGATACATATAAAATACTTATATATTCATCACTAAGTATTTCTAGTTTGATTTAGTTTAGTAAATAGTCAGGAAATTAACGAACGTAGGCTTGGCTCAAGGTTGCCTAATTAAAAAGTAAAACACGGTACACAAGCTGAATTTTTAAAGTCGCCCCTCTATTTGAAAGTAACCCCGGTTTACGGTACTTCTAAAATAGATTGACGAAAATAATTACCACTAGCTAAAATTAAATGCATGATGCTATGACGTAATTTGTTCTAATGTGTAGATCTGTTTTTAATTATCTTCTGTAAAATTAGACAGATGACAAATGAAGACGCTTTGATGTAGGAATTTGAGCTTTATTAATTAACATGTGTGACAATTGGAGATCAAGGTTACTCAGTGTTATTTCAGTGAAAAAAACACACGGATTACATAAATTTACACTAACGTGAGACATATTTACACTTAATTTGAGAACAACGGTCAAATAGTGACTTTCCAAGTGAGTTCCAACCGTTGTTCTCATATTAACACACGCATTGCATGGAATGCGGAGGTCGTGGATCGTGAGTTGGGTCTTCTCTTGTTGTAACCATCCTGAGGGGCTACCGCGAACCGAAAATGAACATCATCATCATCATCATTCAGCCGGAAGACATCCACTGCTGGATATAGGCCTCCCCCAAGGAGCGCCACAGCACATGGTCGCGAGCCACCCGCATCCAGCGACTCCCCGCTGCCTTGACCAAGTCATGAACGCAGTTCGAATATCTCTCTCTCTGTCGCATGGATTAGCAAGTGCAAGTTCGCGGTAGCCCCACTGCTGACCACCAGTTAGGTACAGTGCGGCCACAAGTCTTCCTGCCCTGGCGGGACGGGATCGGTATGTGGTATTTCGAGGGGTGAGTGGCCAAACCCGTTAAGTCATCCAAAAGGTTTATTGAAAATAGAACTCTGCGTAATGGATATTGAGTCCTTATTTCAAAAAACAATTATCTCGATTTATCAGGTTTGACCACTCGCCCCTCGATTTTGTTGTTTAACGTAAGCTTACTTATGTTGCAAAGATTTCCCTATTTGACGGCATACTGTCAGTATTACGTTTGCGCATTTGTAATATCATGCGTAGAAGCTAGAGATGCAACGGAGTATCGGAGTATCCGTTTGGTCAGATATCGGATACCGAATATCCGTCGGTGTCATCGGCCAGATATCCGGTATCCGGCCATCGGATATCCTGAAATGAAGTAAATTCGACTTGCGCTTGCGCGATGGTCTGTACAGGTTGCAACTTCTTACTTACTGTAAGAAGTTAATGATAGTATAATGCACTTAATTTTATACGCAGTGCCATTGAATTGTGGTACATAATATTTCGTCGGCAGTTATATTCACTATTTTGGACTAATTTTATGACTGTAAGTAATTTGGAAGATTAAACTGATATTGATAATTGATTAGGTACTCGGGAGTTATTTGTTTATTCACCCTTCTTTTACTCTTATGTATGTGATAAAATAATATCCGGTATCCAGATACCGGAGAGTGACCGGATATCCGTTGCATCTCTAGTAGAAGCAGAGCAGTACTGCCTTTGTATCGCCCCGCTTTCGCGCATCCAGGACACAGTAAAAAGCGGTACTGAGTTGAGACAGCTGACTGTTTAGAAAACCAGGGGGTCCAACCATCGGTACTTAAACATGGAATTTCACTGAGTATTCGCATCGCGTCACTGTTATATGCGAATGATCGCTCAAGGCTACGACCGTGTGACAATTACTCATGACGTAATGACTCCGCCGTCAATGTCAATATTTAACAAACGAGCGAGTATCGTCTGGTCTGCATTTAATGGATACGTTATCAATAGGCAAATAATATTTATGGTTATGCCATTACAGAGGCTGATTTGCAATATCAAGCTCTGGTGATGGAAGTAATTCAAAACTTTTAGGTTTATTTTAGCCTATGGAAGGACATTTTAAGCATATCTCCTTGTGGAGGTACGGTTGCTTTGGTGCGTCCGAATTCCGGATTTCCAAATTTCCGGTTGTCCTCCTCGCGGAGGTATGGCTTTATAGGCCGGGCCCAATAAAGCGATAGGAGTGCGCGGTTGGAGAGTAGCCTGGGGAAAATCCAGGGGAATCGGCACGACCACGCGTGTGGTTTGGAACACTGGAACACTCTAAGAGTTTGCGCTCCAGTGAGATTGGTTGAGCGGTTTCAACCAAATCTGAGGTGTGAGTGGAATCGAGCTACTGGGAACCTGTCACTGTGCTGTGAAATCACCAAATGGTCACAACGGAAGATCAGCGCCGGCCCTGCCAGCATAACGCTGAGTTGTGACCATTTCGTGGCAATATGTTATTCTGTTCTGTCATCTTTGTAAGTGTCTTGTGTTTGTCGCGAATAAATGTTTCATTCTTTCTTTCTTCTTTCTTCAATATCGCATTTTCTCCAACTTTAAACCTACAACTGCTACTGGCGCTGGAATTGAATTTCATGTGCTCTGCCTGTCCTTTTTGGGAATACAGGCGTCAGTTTATGTATGTAAAGCGACAGGAGTGGGCGGTTGGAGAATACCTAGCTTGGGGAGAACCAGAGGAAACCTCCGATAGAGTTTTTTTATGTTATAGGGGGCAAACGAGCAGATGGATCGCCTGATGGTAAGCAATTACCATCGCCCATAAACACCTGCAACATCAGAGGAGTCGCAAGTGCGTTGCCGGCTTTTCAAAAGGGAATACGCTCTTTTCTTGAAGGTTTGAAGGTCATATCGGTCCGGAAATACCGCAGGCGACAGTTCATTCCATAGTTTGTTGTGCGAGGCAGGAAGTTTGCGCTCCAATGGAGATTAGTTGAGTAGCTTCAACTGAATCTGAGGTGGAGCTATGTGTCACGTTAATCATGTAGAGAGGAAATGTATGGAGGCATGTGGTGTGTAGGTGGGGTGATGTTAAGAGAGGTAGGGCACAGCAAAATGTCATCTTGCTCGAATTTGGAGCAGCCCAACTGTAGTACCTCCGCCTTGCAGAAGACCACAGCCATAATAACATTATCTACTATACAAGTATGTAGTGTTGTTCTTAAAGGTGAGCAAGGTTGCCAGAGCTCCTGAGGATGCACTATGTTGAGAGCGAGGGACCTAAAGTCCCTTCTGTTGTCAACACAGTGCATCCTCAAATTTTATAAAGGGTCGGCAACGCGTATGTGACTCGTTTGGAGTTTTGGGCGTCTATAGGCTGCGGTGGCCGTTTACCATCAGATGGACCGTACGCTTGTTTACCACCGGCGTTTTATAAAACAAAAAAACCCTCAAATTTTATAAAGGGTCGGCAACGCGTACGTGACTCCTTTGGAGTTGTGGGCGTCTATGGGCTGCGGTGGCCGCTTACCATCAGATGGACCGTACGCTTGTTTGCCACCGGCGTTGTATAAAACAAAAAAAAAAACCTCAAATTTTATAAAGGGTCGGCAACGCGTACGTGACTCCTTTGGAATTGCGGGCGTCTATAGGCTGCGGTGGCCGCTTACCATCAGGTGGACTGTAAGCTTGTTTGCCACCAGCGTTGTATAAAAAAAAATGGAGAACATGTTGCCATTCAAATCTGAAGTAAGAGTTAACAGCACATTGTACTGAGATTGCGCATTCACTAGAAACCCCATACAAAAGCCAATAAAGTTGAAGTGGGCCTTATTTAAATACAATCCTCAAAGTAAACAAAAAAAGTATATAAGGGTGATACTTAATTGAAAAAACAAGTCGTCCCTCCTGTGGTCAATAGTTAAGAGCCCTTATCAGTTAAAAAACGCTCATCTATTTAGGCCATTTCCTGTTTGAATTTACACATATCTTGACATTTTCTCAGTGTTACTATCTACAACAGGACTATTGCGACCTAATGTCATAAATTTTGAATGTATATTTTGATTTTTTATTAAGAAATATCGTTTCAAACATCCCTCCTAAAACGAACATTTTTAAACTAAAAACGGCTTTGTTCCATTTATATTCTACTAGCGACCCGCCCCGGCTTCGCACGGGTGCACTATTTAATGGACGTTATTATACGTATAAACCTTCCTCTTCAATCACTATCTATTAAAAAAAACCGCATCAAAATCCGTTGCGTAGTTTTAAAGATTTAAGCATACATAGGGATATAGGGACAGAGAAAGCGACTTTGTTTTATACTATGTAGTGATAGTGAAGTGACTACGCACAATAAAATCAAAAAATGTCTATGTCATTATCTAAAACTTTTATAAAGTCATCGTATCGTTTAGCACCACGTAATCTTCTAACCTATCCGCGTTAGAGTCGGTTTTGCCTTAATAAGTCTTTCTGGGCCTTTTTTGCCAAATATTTTTTTTATGAAACATTAACGTGCATCGAATTTCTGTTCGTCGGTTAATAATTTGTCGCAACCAAGTGTTTTCGATCTAACATTTGTCGCGATAAAATTCTGTTGCACTAACGTTCATCGCAGATTTATTATTCGCAATTCAGTTGCGGAGCCCCACAGAAAAGACGCGAACCTAAATCCGTGTATGAACCATAAGTGTGTAGTTTCGTGCGTATAGTGACGTCTCGTTGAGGTAACAGACAAGTGACAATCTAATTAGCGGTGTGCTGACAATCACAGTAAAAAACGTATCTCAGCGCTTTTTAGGGTTCCGTAGCCAAAATGGCAAAAACGGAACTGTTATAGTTTCGTCATGTCTGTCCGTCCGTATGTCACAGCCGATTTACTCGAAGACTATAAGCACTACAATTTTCGTAAAAAATTATTAGGTTAAGGTATTCTCAGGGAGCGGGTACCGGTATTTTCTCCATAGAAAAATAACGGTATTATTACGGTCACCGGTTAATTATTTCGTTCTTAATGGGACAATCTAATAATACGACGTTGTTACCTAAATACATGATTCAGCCCTACGTGAAGAGCCAAAAATAATCCAAAATATTGGGCTAATTCAGGGTTTTTTAAAAATACCGGTATCGGTCCCTGGGTATTTTATGAACCGCTATATAAAAGTGATGTGATATTACAAAAAACATAGAAGGGGGGGGGGGGGGGGGGCATTCCATACGTGTAACCTGTGGATGAAAAAAATATTTCAACGCTTATTATCGTGCGGTGTATGGATATTGGATAGGCCTTTAAAATCGATAAGGAAGCTTAAAAAAATACCATTTAAGTCAACCGTTGGTGAGATATTAGCTGTCAAAGTCATAATAAGTGTGCCCCCCTCTAATTCCAAACTATGAAATTTTAAAATTTTGAAAAGAAATTGAAGTGGTGTGTATTAATAAATACTTTCAACCATTTTTGGTTTAAACAAGATAGGTTTAACGGTTTTTGAGTTTTCGCTGAAAAACTGTCTTGTCCAAACAAAAGGTCGTAGGTACCGTGAGTTCCCTATGAAGATATGTCCTTTTTCGTTTCAAAGTACTGGATAGTGGTTTTAAATGTGAACCATTTCTTCAACTTTAGACAATTTCTTTGGATGGCACCGACTTCAAAAATTACAAAAGGTACGTCTACATTGTTTAATAAGAAGTGTGAAGTCTCATGTTAGAAGTAAGGCAATTATTGTTTACTGTTTAGTGTTTTTTGGAGTCGGTTTTTGTTTTTATTACATTACATATTTCAATATTTTACACTCTATCTTCATGTTACACTATTATAAAATTAAAATTATATTTCAATATCTAAAATTTAATAACTAATTAATAATTTATTAGTCAGATATTTCATAAGATATCTGAGATGAAATTTCCTATATATATAATAAAAAAGAAAATTATCTGAATCGAAAAAGCATGATAATTATATTTAAAAAAATGTGTGTTAGTATCACTAAGTATAAATAAATCGATTGGCTTAGGTAATAAATGAAATTCTAAATACTGATAAGTTATCTGCATGTTAAGTAATTACTTGTTAATGAACTGATTATGATAGTGTTAAATGTTAATGTATGGAATAAATAAAGTTTTATTATTATTATTATTTATTATTTTGTTTTTATAAATAATAAACGCCAATAAAAACGGACGAATTAAAAATGACCGCGGGCCAAATGCTAGAATTGATGGCAGACTAATCACCTAGACATAGATCTGACACCTGCTTTCTAAATATATCTAGCATTGTACTTGACTTGAAACAATGTACTATAAATAATAAGGTCTGCTATTTACAATGTTCACCTCACCGCTCACCCCTAGTATATCTTGACGCCGGCACTCGTAAATAACAACATGCAATCAGATATCCATATATCTGGTATAAGTTTTTTCGAAACAAAACACAAACGAATTCGAAACAGTACCTTAACCTAATAAAATATAGGTAAAAATTCTTAAATATTGACATATTGCTGTAAAAGGTGGGTAACACGGTGGTAAAAACCATTTTTAATACAGTTGCTCAAAAAGTGGTACTTTATGTAGCTGTATATCGTGCGAAAAGTTGGATTTCGAGCACTAGCGCTTTTTACTTTTCCAATTTTTTTAAATTTACTGTTGGTCCAATCCAAACATCCAACAGAAGAGTTTTAGGTTCAATCAGTTTACTCATTTATTTAATAAAACATTTGGCATTAAAACTATACTTCTATTATATTTAAAACATTAAAATTGCATATTAAACATGTTAAAGAGTGATTATATACTAATAATCTAAAACTGTTTTCAAAAAGTTATCTGATTGAGTAGACCAATGACCCGAAACGAGTATTATGCGAGACCTAAGATTAATAGAGTATTATGCAGGACCGCCAAGCCGGATGAATGAATGCTTGTTTTTTTTTTTGCTAAAACATACATTTATTTACCAAAAAAAAACTATAAATTAATTATAAAATTGAAAATAACTGTTTTTTCATGTTTAAATGTAATTAAACTACCACGTGACGTACAATGTCTCGCAAAGTAGTTTTGGTTTTGGCTGAATGCTGACAACCATGGCTTGTTGAAAAAAGTCTATCAATAAAAAATTAAACTGACTTTTTAATTCCCGCCTCTTTCATTCATAATTTCACGAATTAATTTTGTAATGACGTATTGTTTTAATAATATTTTTGTGATATGTGCAAAGTCCATAATGGCAAGTAAATACATTTTGTTTTGTCTCTCTTTTCATTACTGTTTTATTTAGTTTTGTTTCTTTGTTATTTTTTGCAACTGTATTAAAAAACGTCGTTTGATATACCTGCGGAAGTGTCATTTTCATTTGAAATGACAAACCTTCCGCACTTTCATCAAAATGTTCTATTTTTCATACATATGGTAAGACATCCAAGGACCACTGAGTTACTCGATTTATGAATATTAGCTGTGGTTCGTTAATTACCAAAACTATCGGAAGTGATACTGCAATTAAACCTCTTTCTAAATACACAAAAATATGAAGTGAGGGCCAAGTAATCCAAGATACAATACAATACAATACAAATACTCTTTATTGCACACCTCACATAATAAAATAGCACATAAAAAACAAAAAAAACATAGATACAGGGAGACAGAGGCAGAACAACAGGCGGACATATCGCTGAAGAGCGATCTTTTCCAGACAACCTTTGGGTAGTGGAGAAATGAAATATAAAGCTGAAAAGTAGGTGGTGCATAAACTATTACAATGGGAAAAAAATAAAGATTCCAAAACAACTATTCAATATAAATACACATACTTAAATAATATACAAATATACATACATATAATACATTATTATAAGATCTTCATAAAAAAAATGCAGATCTTGGATTACTTGGCCCTCACTTGATTCGGGTAATGGCGATGATCGAATCGAATGTCCAGACTATAAAACTACCGCAAATTAAAAACAATTGTCGTGATAAAAGTAGAAAATGGCGGTCAAGGGTAAATCTATTACACACATATTAGGCGTAACATTTGGCTGCACCTATCGCTGGTATACCTCTTTAAATTGATCGCTTAAGGCAAGGCCAGTCCAATGCAAATGCCCCCCTCTAACACGCGTGAGTTTGCAATTAACCATCCCGCTCGATACGGAAGCTCTGCGCGTAATTTCTTAATATTTAGTACATTTTTATTGATTGTTGGAACACTGAATCACTCACGAAAAATCTATCCGGTTATTTCCTTAGGACAATTAAAAAGCTATCGTTTTTGTAAAAAAAAAAACGTATCACTGTCGTGGATAATTACGAGATCTGCAACATTAAAGTTCATTTTTACTATGATATCTAGGATTTTTTTACAGAGTTACCAAAGCATTTTTCGGTTATTTCTTTTCTTTGTTTCTTTTTCATTCTACTATAATTTTTGTGTAATTCTACATTATTTCTTCACACTGGAAGCTCAAACTTCAGTATTTTCGTCAGATCTGTGAATGGGCCTTGCCTTAAAAACAACAGATTAATAAAAATAGTGGCTCGGATCTTTAGACATCGTGCGTGCGCACTTTGAAATCCAAAATCTGACTCGACGAAGAAAATCCATATAATTGTCGAACGTGTTCCGAAAATCTCAATAGAAGCGGTTGAGATAATATATGCGAGCTGTGCCTTTACCATGAGTTTACATGACCGTACTCGCGAGCGACTGCGTAAAAAATTGTATGGGCAAAAGTTCAGCGCCTCTGGCGGTTACGCAATAGAACTAAGTATCGGCATACTAAATCTTTAACGCAGTCGCTAGCGAGTACGGTCATGCAAACTCATGGTAAAGGCACTGCTATACGATTCACTAAGCACTGTCCTCACCTGTCACCTCCCCCCCCTCAGGGAGCATTCAAGTATTACGTAACGCAATTTTTGAAGATTTTAGACTCCCCCTCCCCCCTTGTAACGCACCGTAACGTTTTTCTGTACCCCCCCTCCCCCTCTCTAAGCGTTACGTAACACTCAAGTGACCATTTTTACCCTAAAGGCGCTAAAAGTTATGTTATAGTTTTTGTCCTTGGTATAGTTTTAATTGCTTTTGCGGTAATCATACTAAATAAAACAATAGATTTTTAATCCGCAACACCTGCGTATTTTGTTTATTTTTCTATAAATTTTTGGCTTTACACACACACAATTGTTTTTCTCCGTCATTCCTATCCTATTTTAGCTTTTTTTACTAATAAACTCTTAAAATACATAACATGTTTATTTTAACCTTTGGGAATGCAATTATAAACAGCTAACCCAACTGAAATTAAACATTTTACTCGAAATAAATTTCGTTGGCATTTTTTGACACAGTTGCGCTGGTAAGTCAGCATGAGAGCCTTTATAGGCCCAGAACAGCTGATTATACAAATCTCCCTCTTTTGAGGACATTGCAGTATGAACACTATGAACTTACTTTAATAATACCGACTAGAGCAATGTGCTTCTGCATAAACTGAAACGAATACTGACAACGAAAACAACATTAAATGACGTTCAATACAATCTAGGGATTCCCGGTGAAATATAAACGAAAAGGTTTGCCAACTTGCGAGAACAAATGAAAAATGACGACCAGACTATAATACAATCGAGGGATTCCCCGTAAAACGTAAACGAAAAGGGTTGCCAATTTGGGAGTTTTAATTCCCTAAATTTTTATTAAAAAAAAGAAACAATGTTACGTAACGTCTTGTAAGAAAGACCCCCTCCCGCCCCTGTAACGCATCGTAACGTTTTACGAGACCCCCCTCCCCCCCAAATTGCGTTACGTAATACTTGAATGCTCCCTCACCCGGTTTCGAAAATAGAATCCTGAGCGAAGCGTGTGGTTCAAAAACAGAATCCTGAGCGTAGCGAGTGTTGCAACACACGACACGTAAAATAACTTTGCAGCCGTGTGTAACACAAATCTTTTCACTTCACTAGAGCTAGGCTTTTCTCCTCGTCCTAGCGTTCCAGTACAGTTGCATCCTAAATACAGTTGGATGCCCGGGGTCCGCTACCTAATCCCGAGATTTGGCGTAGGCTAGTTTTTTTAATACAGAACAATATAAAATTATTGTTGCTGGACTGTCTGGACTGGCCTTTACATGTTATTGTGTTTAAAAAAGTTACAAATAGCACGTTCGGATTTCAAATATTCTTTGCACTCTTGTGGATGAAACGCAGTTTTTCTATCTGTTTTTAAAGAATGAAAAAGGGCTTTCCGAGCTAGTGAGGTGAAAAAAACATTCTACTAGCAAACCAGACAAATATAAAAACTTGTAGGTACAGATCTGATGTCACTAAGTAAAGTGGGCACTAGAACTTCCCACGCTCAAATGATTACGGAGCAAATAACATATAGAAACGTGGAAACATTGAAGTGCAAAGCAAAGAAACAAATCCTACTTAATATTATAAAAGCAAAAGTTTAGATGTTTGTATGTTTAACTCGAGCTCAAACACGCAAAAACGCCTAAACGGATTATGACGAAACTTGTATACGAGTTTTTTATCGCGAGAATGAAGTCAGTCATTGAGAGAGGCAACAGTGCCTTTACTTTGAGTTTACATGACCGTACTCGCTGGCGACTGCATAAAAAATTGTATGGGCAAAAGTACAACGCCTCTGGCGGTTACGCAATAGAACTAAGAATCGGCATACTAAATCGTTTACGCAGTCGCTAGCGAGTACGGTCATGCAAACTCATGGTAAAGGCACAGGCGAGGCGACCGCCTCGCGCCGGCAGCTTTCTCGCGCAAAGAATCGCAATCGCAGTTCAGCGTTCTGTAGTATAGGGCTAGCACAACTTGGTGACAAATCGTGTCTCGCGCGACTCAGCGATTCCTGTCTCGCTCGAACTGTGCGGGTTAGAAAGAGGACGGTAGATTTTTCTCTACACGCGTCGCGTCGCAGCGGTAGTTGTGCTAGCCCCCCAGCGCGGTAATGCTGCCTGCGTGATGGGCACCCTGCCAAGAGGCCCAGCCCTCTTATTTGATTAATTATTTTATTTATTTTGTCTAAGTTTAAAGTATAGTTTTAGTTCTTTTATTTTTATAGTAGTTTTATTCTTGTATTTTTAAGTATCTGTTTTAAGTTTTCTCCAATTAAACATTGTTTTGACTCTAATTAGATATATACAATTGTATAATTTTACAATGTAACTTTTGATATACATTTATGGTAGTTCATTAAAGAATATTAACATCAGTGACACACTGTGCTGTTCTTATCAATCGAGGCATCCAGTGCGGAATATCGCGGTCTCTTTAAAACTTCCCCAACGAAAGGTCATTATAACACAGCAGTCTTTATTTCTAGAAGATAAAACTAATTTCGAGGAACTTTGGCTAACAAAGAGACTCAAAGACAAACTATCAGTTTTATCTGTTTTAACTCTGAGAGCAGAAAACACCGTAAAGGCATTTTTGGAGTTGGTTTTTGTTTTTTAACATTTTTTTAAATTTCTGTCACACTTTTTATTTTATTCATATTCATATGCCTACTCGCGAATATCATATGGCCTAGTTCTTTGGGGAAATAGCAGTGACATTGACAAGATATTCATTATGCAAAAGAAATGCATTAGAATTTTAGTTAATATAAACCAAATGGAGTCTTGCAAACCCTACTTCATCAAACATCAAATTCTAACCGTTACTTCCATGTATATACTAGAATCTTGTAAATTCGTTAGGAAACACTCAAACTTATACACACCGAAAGAAACATCTCTAATTAAAAGAAACGAACGTAACCTAAACCAACTTAAAATACCATTTTCAAAATTAAAACTCGTCACCAGCAGCCCTCACCATATGACTATCAAAATTTATAATCATCTTCCAAACGCTATAAAAAATCTAGAAAATCCAAAACAATTTAACAAACAATTGAAATTGTTCTTATCTAACAGATGTTTTTATAGCCTAAAGCAGGGGTGGGCAAACTTTTTTCATGGCGGGCCAGTAAGCTTGAGAAAATTCGGAGGAGGGCCAGAATAGGGATGTTGACACTAAGTAAGAAACTCAACTACTTCAAATTTTCTCGAAAAAGGATCAAATTCTCAATCAAATAGCGAAAAAAGTAACTCAAAAGTATAAATAATTACATAATTACAAGTCTCCAAAGTTTTAAGTGGGGGCATGTTCTGTCCCTTTTTCGCAAAACGCACCTCTGTATGGAACGATCTTCATTTACTATGGCACTTTAAGTCAGTGACGTCACTGATTTGTAGCGCTTTCTCACTCTTATTAACAACATTCTAACGGTTGTAGCTTCGTTATTTTTTGAGATATTTTAATGGGATTTTCACCATTTGGCATAGTTTTATGACTTCTTTCTTTTGGATAATAATTTGGATACCAATAAATTTAGAGTCAACATCCCTATTGCAGCAAAACTGCACTTTTGTATAAAACCGTTAAAAAAACCACAAATATACACAAACATTTTATTTTAAGTGGTTTCATGAATCTTATAATTAAACTTTAATTAATCATATGTAGTGATCAAAATGACACACTTTTTAGCTTTTATTTATTTTTATTCGAAGGGCCAGGTGTGTGAGACATATGAAATTGCCGCTCACTGCATTACCCTCCCCGCTTCCCGAAACCCGCCCGCGACACACGTGGTTTTTGGCTGAACCGTCAAAATATAATCATCACGGGCCATGTACTAATTAATTCGATGTATCGGCGGCGGGCCGGATAAAATGCTTTCGCGGGCCGCAGTTGGCCCGCGGGCCGTACTTTGCCCACCACTGGCCTAAAGGAATACTTTAATGATGTCGGAAAGTGAAAAATGTTACCGTGTGTTAAGCTTATTGTAATGATTTTGTCTGTGTAAAAAATTGGCCCTCTGATATTGCTGTGCCCTTGCAGGGTGTCACATGTATACCTATTTATTTGTAATTCCATCCACGCTTGTAATGTGATATGCTAATATTAATATTAATATTAATATTAATATTAATATTATTAATATTAATATTAATATTAATATTTTTAGTGACTCATTACCAGAGTGCATCTCAGGACAATTCCAATAAGCTCAATCACGGCTAAGCTACACCGTTTTATTACGGAGTTCCGTTGTCTACTTTCCGGCTTCAATTACCAGATCAGGTTGATAGCAACATTAGGTACATCAGCGGGGTAATCACGTAACTATTTGTACTACCGTTAGGTAGATTTTAATGTCAAATTTTAATTGTCAGCTCATACATTTATACTTCAAAATAGACAGTAAAATCTATCTAACGGTAGTACATAAAGTTACGTGATTCGCCTGCAGGACAATTTAAGTTGGCTTCGTCATAATGGCTTCAGTATCTTAATCGAAATATCTTAGCGCTAACCCTGAAACACTAGAGTTTTGGATTACCATATCCGTGGTCTTCGTCATGAGGAGTTCCCTCATTCCTCATGGTTCCCATCATGATCATCATCATCATCCTAGCGTTATCCCAGTATAGTTGCATCCTAAATGCCCGGGGTCCGCTAACTAATCCCAAGAGTTGGTGTAGGCATTAGTTTTTACGGAAGCGACTCGACTGCTATCTGACCTTTCAACCCGAGGGAAAACCAGATCTTATTGGAATCAGGCTTGTCAAGTGAGTGGGCAACTTGACTGTTAGAAGTTCTCGAGCCGCCCGAAAGCCTCTAACTTGGCTTAACGACTGCTATCATAGACAGCAGGGATCAACGGCTTAACGTGCCTTCCAAAGCACGGGAGCGCTCAGTTAATAACCACTCAAAGCGGTCACCCATCCAATAACTGACCTGGGCCGACGTTGCTTAACCTTGCATACCGCACGCGGTACGCGGGCGCCGCTGGGCCACGAGCGCTCCTATCATCAGAAGCAAGCTTTGATAATACCGGCATATGCTTTCAAACAAAGAAATAATTTTCCAAATCTATTCATAAATGGCGTCGGAATCGTGTAACGAACATACAGAAAAAAACACACAAGCGAATTGAGAACCTCCTTTTTTGAACTCGATTAAATATGACTCAAATTCCTCATTTACATAAATCGTTCAGCGCATCATTTGTTTAAGTGGTGTTAAGTGTTCATAATTTCTATTTTAAGAGTCAAGAATCGGGTCAGCCTCCCCATCATTCAAGATGATTTCGAAATTCGTAAGAAAGTGAATCACAGGTATTAATGTGTACCATTTATACCATTGTACAATGTAAGTATTTAAATAGTGATTTGGTAATTCACTCAGTGTTGCCAGGGCCCTTAGGACGTAAATTACGTTTCGTATCTTGAAAAGTTACATTTTTGATGCAAAAGTTACATTTTTTCTATTTCTCATAATTACTGATCACAACTGCCGATTTTAAGAAATTAGTAGCCACCTGCAGCTAGAATTCGGCGAGCTCGGCGACAGAATTACGCCGGGCTGATGGGGGATATCTCAAATGTCATACATAGTTACCTACTCGTACAACAGACGAACAGACAGAGTCGTATCATGTGGTTTCTTTTGTCACTTTTCCTGTATGGAAGCTTATAAATTGTCCCGCTTGGTCCCGGTTAGATACAAAAGACCTTTCTTTTAAATAGAGTTTCATTGTTCTTAAAAGTTACGAAAAATTCCCTTACAACAGAAGTTACTTACATGTTACTCGAGCTGGTCAAAAGTTACGATAAATGTAAGAAATGTAACCATCTGGCAACACTGAATTCACTGGCACTGGACGCGTCAGTGACAGCATGAGCAATACATGAATAGACTTCTTACACCTCGCTGTTTTGAATGTGAGTAATGATGAGAGAATTCCAATCAAGCGGTGTCGTAATGTCATAGTTGTACTATGAAGACGTAACGGTGACGAATTTTTTAACATACGGTATAATTATAAATGTGTTACACCTTCCTAAAACAGTAATTCCTCGAGAGCATACCCTTGACTTGGCTTCATTCACATGGAATGAGGGCTATCGTTTTTGTGCTCACCAGTTGGCGCCACTGTCGAGTAAGGTCCAGCTGTCAAAAATTATTGGTTATTATGGGCATGAGAACGAAGTTCACTTTTAAATCATATTTAATATCTTAAAACCGAACCGTAAAAATATCGAACATCCCGCATTGTAGCGCAGTCCCGTTTTGTTCGGAAAAAGAAGAGGACATAAGTATACGAAAGACAAACTGTCTCAAAGCACTGACAGTCATTAACCCGTAACTCATATTAGCCATAATCAAGCGCAGGTATTGCAAAATAGTCACCATATTGTTCCAATTAGATATTAACCCGCGTAGCGCAACCATAAAGAGTGACATTTGACATTTCGAGGACCTCACGCTACAGTAGCGCCTCTAGCGGCGAATTCATACGCGATAGCCCCCATTGGTTGATTTAGATATATATAGACGTAAACGCTGCCCATCTTACAGGAATACAGCCATAATAAACTTGCTCTTTAGGTAAGTGGAAGCTTCATAAGCCATTGTAACATGCTTCATAATAAGATACAAATGTAAAAGACAGGATAGGTACGATTTTACTTCTGGCCAGCGGGCAGACACAGAATTATCCGATTTGCGTCTGACAGTCGAATACGAAGGGAAAATTTACAACACCATAAAAAAAAATTCGAAATCTAATTCCAGTAGAATGCTTGTATTGAATTTACTGCGGTATTATATATACGATACAAGTGAACTAAATTAAAATTAACAAAAAGAAAATCAAAACACATAAATTTACACCAAAAATAGCTAATAACCATCTCCGCCATCAAGATTTTCGATAAAGACCGAACTCAAATCGGCTCATCCGTTAGGGAGCAATGCTACAGACAGATTCACGTATACACAGATGTACATGTCAAACTTATAACACCCCTCTTGGCGTTGCGTGACAGGAGTTAACAAAACAAAAAACAAAGTAGTGAGAGCGGTTAGCTGGACTCACGCAGGTGATGGGTTCCCATACACCAAGTAATGCAGTTATCTTTAGTCTGGTTGGTTTTTATTCGGTGCAAGTCCGACATACGACATAACCTCCGCGCTGCCCCAATGGTGCGGTGCGGAGGTGCCACCGTCTGTTTCCAGCACACGGGCAGGTAGTCCAGACAGCAGTTGTCGACTGACGACTAGTTAACTCACCAAGTGTTGCAGGTATCTTGGTGGCTATAAGTTGCTGCGATGCCAGCACGGATGCATCACGGGCTCCGGTGCTACCGTCTGGTTCCAGTACACGGGCAGGTAGTGCAGACAGCAGTTGTCGACTGACGACTAGTTAACTCACCAAGTGTTGCAGTTATCTTGGCGGGTCTGCGTGGGCAGGTACAGCTTGCTGCGATGCCGGCACGGCTGCATCACGGGTTCCGGTGCTACCGTCTGGTTCCGGCACACGGACAGGTAGTCCAGACAGCAGTTGTCGACTGACGACTAGTTAACTCACCAGGTGTTGCAGTTATCTTGGCGGGTCTGCGTGGGCAGGTACAGCTTGCTGCGATGCCGGCACGGCTGCATCACGGGTTCCGGTGCTACCGTCTGGTTCCGGCACACGGGCAGGTAGTCCAGACAGCAGTTGTCGACTGACGACTAGTTAACTCACCAGGTGTTGCAGTTATCTTGGCGGGTCTGCGTGGGCAGGTACAGCTTGCTGCGATGCCGGCACGGCTGCATCACGGGTTCCGGTGCTACCGTCTGGTTCCGGCACACGGGCAGGTAGTCCAGACAGCAGTTGTCGACTGACGACTAGTTAACTCACCAGGTGTTGCAGTTATCTTGGCGGGTCTGCGTGGGCAGGTACAGCTTGCTGCGATGCCGGCACGGCTGCATCACGGGTTCCGGTGCTACCGTCTGGTTCCGGCACACGGGCAGGTAGTCCGGGCAGCAGTCGTCGTGCGCACGGTTCTTGTCGCAGAACTCATCGCAGTAGCATAGCGTGTCTGTAACGTCAATTTACTGTAGCCTAATCTTTATAGAAGAAGCTGTCGTGCCGTATCAGGTGTCCCATCATCCTGCATCATCATCTTAGAGGGCAAAATTGAAGGCAGGAGAGGAAGAAGACCTAGACTGACTTACTTTAACTAAGTGAGGGAGGAAGTTGCCGAGTCGTGTGGGGAAGTCAAGAAACTGGCAATGAATAGAGAAGAGTGGCGGTTACTCCAACGACAAGAGCGAAGCTCTTAAGTTTTGATGATGATGATGAATCTTTATAGATTACTTGTTTTGATGCAGTCCACGGCTGATTGCGGGCTTTGCTTCCGGGGTTATACCGGGGTATTGGGTATTAGGTATATAATGGAGCGCTCGTAGCCCAGCGGCGCCCGCATACCGCCGCGGTATGCGAAGTTAACCAACGTGGGCGGAGGTCAGCTCTTAGATGGGTAACCGCTTTCAGTGGTTATTAACTGAGCGCTTTGGAAGGCACGTTAAGCCGTTGATCCCGGCTGCTGTCTATGATAGCAGTCGTTAAGCCAAGTTAGAGGCCATCGGGCGGCTTGAGAACTTCTACCCTCTTTGACCTTGAACCGGCATCCTCCAGGATGCACCTGTACTGGGATAACGCTAGGAGTATGATTGGGTCACCATCATCATCATCCTGGCGTTATCCCGGTACAATTGAATCCTAAAGGATGCCCGGGTTCCGCTAGCTAATCCCAAGATTTGGCGTTGGCACTAGTTTTTACGGAAGCGACTGCCATCTATAGGGACAGAGATATGCGTAGTCAGCTATCCCCGCGCCTCAGGAAGCCACAGCGCATACCTCGCACCTTTAGTTGTTTCCCGGCTGCGCAAGTGACATTACATACTTTAATCGGACAATCCACTTTCTCATTGAAACTCCCAAATCGACCCTTCCTCATAGGAACCAAAACTGGTGTCCTATACCATCTGACCTTCCAACCCGAGGGGAAACCAGACCTTATTAGAATTGGGCTTGTCAAGTGAGTGGGCAACTTGACTGTTAGAAGTTGTGTGTTGTCAGGAATATGCAAGGCCGACTTTAAAGAATTGGAAGCCCTGGGCACACTAGGGTAATGGGGCCCCTATGCCCTTGACAGATCACTAAATATTGATTATCGTTTGGTGATCTGGCAGTAAGTAGTGGGCCCCTATCGATCGCGGGGCCCTGGGCAAGTGCCCTTAGTGCCCAGTGGGAAAGACGGCCCTGGGAATATGGGGTTTTACCTAATATCTGATGTGCGCAGGAGTCTAGGCGGTTGGAGCAGCACTGATTATATTTCCCGCAGTAAGGTCCCGGGGGGAGATCGGGCCCGGTATACGCAACCGCCGATCCGAGCGCGCACAACACCAATATGCATCTGGAACAAAAAAATCTTGTATTACTTGGGGTAAACATTACAATGTTTGACAGCTTAACACGCATAGTAGACAGCTATTGACGACCGGTTTAGCCTAGTGGGTAGTGCACCTGCCTGTGAAGTTGACGGTCCTGGGTTCGAATCCCGGTCAGGGCAAATATTTGTGTGATGAACACGAACATTTGTTTCTGAGTCTTGGATGTTTTCTATGTATTTAAGTATTTATATTTATTAAATATATCGTCGTCTAGTACCCATAACACAAGCCTTCTTGAGCTTACTGTGGGGCTAGTTCGATTTGTGTAAGATTGTCCTCTAATATTTATTTATTTATTTATTTATTTATTGTTTACCTCTTTATAATGACATAGGAAATAAGTAATTAAAGTAGAATAGTATTGACATTTTAATGTGGTAATGTATTTCTTTTTGTCCAGTGATAATGCTAGAATGTTAATGTTGTTATTGTTTGCTTATATTTTTATTGACTATTATAAATGATTCAAGTCCTGTTTTTTCTCTTGTAGGTATGTTTATGTAGAACTTATAATGTGATGTATATTCGACACAATGTGTATTGTTCAGAATTAAATAAATAAATAAAAGTAAATAAATATTTGTGGACAAGCTTACATAAATCAACCTAGTCCCAAACTAAGCGAAGCTTGTACTATGGGTACTAAGCGACGATATACATACTTATTATATAAATTTGTACTTAAATACATAGGAAACATCCAAGACGCAGGAACAAATATTTGTATTCATGACACGAATGGGAGACCGAGCCTTGCTCGGTGTTTTCATGGGAATAAGACCTATTGTATTTGACGACCGGTTTAGCCTAGTGGGTAGTGCCCCTGCCTGTGAAGCTGACGGTACTGGGTTCGAATCCCGGTCAGGGCAAATATTTGTGTGATGAGCATGAATATTTGTTTCCGAGTCTTGGATGTTTTCTATGAATTTAAGTATTTATATCTATTAAATATATCGTCGTTTAGTACCCATAACACAAGCCTTCTTGAGCTTACTGTGGGGCTAGTTCGATTTGTGTGAGATTGTCCTCTAATATTTATTTATTTATTTTTATTGTACTCCCACGAAAACCCCCTATAACGAATTTCATCATAATCATGATAGCTGTTTCCGGGATTCTCGATTACATTAATTAATAAATATACAATAATTCCTTGTTTAACCATATTATGTATTTTATTATTGATAATTAACATAGATAGATGAAGGCTCTAATGTTTAACTATAGCGTCAGTGTTACTAGATAGATCAGATAGATTATTTATTTCGTGATAAGGAATTACATTATAGATTCATTTATTCACAATATCAGATTACAATATAAATTACATGTCAATTTACAAGAATCTTTATTGTGATCGTCAACAACATTAAATAAAACAAAATAAATTAAAAATCAATGAATAAAATAGCAGTTAAATCATACAATGAGTATGAGAAAATTCACCTGAAAGGATCGTCATGAATTCATGACGATTCTCATAAATTTGCACACATGTCATAATTACACGAATTGTTATTGTGATCATCATAACAGGAAAAATAATAATAACATAATGACATCACCATTCCCCATGACGAGGACCTCGTGAAGGCCGAGAAGGACAAAGCCAGCAAGTAGCCTGACACACGAGGTGACCGCCATGTGGGATTGATTCAGTAGTCGTAGATCATTGTCCCGATAGTCGTCTGCGAACGGTCTAATAGCGAAACTCGACCAAAACCTCAAGAGACTCGCTAGATGGCTGGGTCAAGGGTCAGATACAGAAGGCGGTACTCCTGGACACGGCGCGGATAGTTGGGAGGTTCCTCTCTCTGTGGCCCTAACTACCGGTAGCTTAGACCCCGCCTCGCTACCGGCGGCACCCTAGGTTAGGTTCTTATAATGTTTTTAGTTTTTGTAAGTGTAGATATACATTTTACTTTTTATATAAATATTGTGAAACCAAAACTTAAGAGCCCTTATGAGTTAACCTCGCTCACCTATTTAGGCAATTTTCTATTTGATTTTACACGTATCTTGACATTTTCTCAATGTTACTATCTAGAACAGGACTATAGCGACCTAATGTCGTAAAATTTAAATGTATTTTTTGGATTTGTCATTAAAAAATATCGTTTCAAACATCACTCTAAAAACGACCATTTTCGAACGAAAAACGGCTTTTATCCGCTTAAATTCTACTACGCACAATAAAACCAAGAAATGGCTATGTTACTATCTAAAACTTTTCTAAAGTCATAGTATCCCTTAATCACTTTATTGGTATTATCAATACTTTTGTCACAATTTGAAATCAAAACATTTTAAAACTTATAAGGCCTCTTAAGTATAAAATATATAAAACATACACGATAAAAGTAAAAAGAATAATAAATGCATCTCCCATTTGGAATCGTACAAAAAATTAATGTCCATTACAAAATACAAATTTCAAAGCACAAAATACAATTAAATTTAATAAAAAATTTGTAACTATTATTTACATAATATTATGTCAGTTCCATTGAATTTAGTGATTATAATATTTATTAAAGTTCGTAAAAGAATAGAATTCCATTACACCTATATTAAGCCTTTTTAATTTCCATTATAATACCTATGTGTCTTTTTAGGGTTCCGTACCCGAAGGGTGCAATCGGAGCCCTATTGTCTGTCCGTCTGTCCGTCGTCTGTCACACAACTTTTACAGCCAAACGGTGAGCTACAGTCTTCAAATTTTCACAGTATAATCATCTTGTTAACCCAAAGCCACGTAATTATCAAAAAATATTTTTAAAGTTTTTTTTTAAATTCCATACAGATAAATGGAGGCGCGAAAAAAATATTTGACGTACCCCATTGAGTGGGGTATCGTTGTTTAGAGCTCGTTGAGTAGATAAATACTGTATGTACTTTTAAAAATATTGAAAAACAAAGTAATGAGAAGCCACCAAAGTCAGTTTTACCAAATTATATCAATAAGATTTTTTAAATTGATCTATAAATCTGAACTTTGGTGATAATATCTTTAATTATGTATATTTTTCTAACAAATACCAATAAATAAATAAATATTAGAGGACAATCTTACACAAATCGAACTAGCCCCACAATAAGGCTTGTGTTATGGGTACTAGACGACGATATATTTAATAGACATAAATACTTAAGTACACAGAAAACATCCAAGACTCAGAAACAAATATTCATGCTCATCACACAAATATTTGCCCTGACCGGGATTCGAACCCAGGACCGTCAGCTTCACAGGCCTAGGCTAAACCGGTCGTCAAAACTTGTTTGTGTTGTATCATTATTTCTTAATAAATAAATTAAAAAAAATAAAAAACCCGAAGCGTACATATTTATTTTGATGGCAACTGTACACTAGATACTATCAAAACAGTAAATTTCAATTAGCGAGTAGTTTAATCGGATTAAATAAACAATTGATTGTGGTTAATACGAGCGCTACCTGAATACCGCTTATCAGCGATGAAAGTGGGTCGGTGCACTGTTAGTCCATAGATTACTTATATGAATAAGATGCGACACTAAACGATTATATGGAAAGCTTGTCATATTTACAAATTTGACAGCTCACGGCGCAATATTTGTCGCCAAATTTCTATTATGACCAGCAGGCGAATCACGTAACTATATGTACTACCGTTATATAGATTTTAATGTCAATTTTAGCTGAGTTTCTTGCTGGACTCTTCTCAGCTAGGCTAGGTTTAGTGAACCAGCGACAAAACTCCCAGTAGCTCGATTCCACTCACACGTCGGATTCGGTTGAAACCGCTCAACCAATCTCACTGGAGCGCAAACTCTTTCCAGTGTTCCAAACCACACGCGTGGTCGTGCCGGAGGTTTTCCCCTGGATTTTTTCCAGGCTACTCTCCAACCGCACACACCTATCGCTTTATTGGGCCCGGCCTATAAAGCCACAGTCAGGTTCAAAAAAAAAGTCAATTTTGAAGTATAAATGTATGAGCTGACAATTAAAATTTGACATTAAAATCTGCCTAACGGTAGTGAATAAGTTACGTGATTACCCCGAGATGGGTCTATTAAGGCTCGGTTTTATAAAGATACGATAGACCTTATGTCGGTTTGTTATGTCAGAAAGTGTACTGAGTTACTGAAATTTGATCTGACATTTGGTCTAACGGATCTTTATAAAACCCGGCCTAAACGTATCTAGTGAAATGAAATGAAATCATTTATTCTTCGATTTAGGCATGTGACATGCACTTATAAATGTCACACCAGCTAAACTAGAATGCTCAAACCAGCTTAAACTTATAATGTATTTTTTTGTCCCATATTTCAAGTCACATTTTCTTTGTATTTTTTTTATTGTACTTTTTAATGTAGTGTAAAAGCCTCGAACTCTAAGTGCTGTTGCATGCCTGTTATTGGTACATAAATATGTTTTGTGTCCATAAATATCAATGTGTCATTTTGATTATATAGTTTACTACCGACCCGCCCCGGCTTCGCACGGGTGCAATGCTGATGCATGTATTATACATATAAATCTTCCTCTTGAGTCACTCTATCTATTAAAAAAAACCGCATCAAAATCCGTTGCGTAGTTTTAAAGATTTAAGCATACATAGGGATATAGGGACATAGGGACAGAGAAAGAGACTTTGTTTTATACTATGTAGTGATGATGTACTGTTGGTGTGTCAAATAAAGTAATAAACAAATAAAAATGGTTCGTCCCCTTGTGGGACGCTACGTGGACACGCTTGCACCAATCCATCTCCCGGGCACCAGTATCTTCTCTCTGCCGAAGACCTCAACGCCGCAAGTATGCCTCCCTAGGGCTAGCTGAGAAGAGTCCAACAAGAAACTCAGCTAGGCCCGACCTGTGTCGGACTGACTCTATACCCTGAGTGTGGCGGTACCGGGACGAATAGTGACTTTTTTTTTTGAAATTTATTTTCAAAAAGGTACATAAAGTTTCCAGTTTCAATTTTACTCGCCAAACTGACAAGACAGTTTGTTGGCGAGACCGCGCTCATTTTAACAAGTCTATTATCATGCACCTAAGTTACATAATTAAGTAATACTTGTAATTGTAAGAACTAGAACAATAAAAAATATACATATTAACTAACTAAATCTGTTAACAGTTAAGGTAATCTTTGTAAAAATGTCTTTTTTAGCTTGCTTTTCACTACATTTAAACTACATTTTTTCTCTTTTCTTAACCAGTATAACTATATGTGTCAGTGTTGTCGCGATCACGCGGTGGACGTCCCCGCCGGCGGGAATGCCTAATTATACGCGTCGTGTCTGAGTTGGACGCCGTAAGCGCAGCGTTCTATCATTCGATGGATATATGTACTAACTTGAAAAAATAATTTAATTAACGAATAAAGTAGGTTGGCAATTAATCTTAGCTAGACGCGATAATTAATTTGGGTAAACACAGAGATATCGGTCAAGGGCGATAACGTAGAAATACCCAATTTCCGCTATTAGAAGCCGGTTCTTATCTCGAACAAACGGAAAAAAGTTTACATTAGGTGATTTTATATTCGTTGGTATTACTTTTTTCCTCCTTACGCGGTGTCCTATGTGGGCGAAATCCTTGCGTACGCGAAGCGAAGCGGCGCGACGCGACGCGGCGCGGAAGAAACTAACAGTCGGCGCTCTAATTAGTGATTAATTCTATTGGTAACTTTCATTGGGTCATTGTCAGTAGAAAAGACAAAAGTTGTCTCTCCGGTGGTCGATAGTTAACGGCTTATGTGCATATAAACTATGTTTTTAGTACATGGATTTATAGTAAAGGAGACACTGTTTATGCGGGTTACTAGATCAATCCAAAATAAAGCTTTGTAGCCCTTTACTTTTGATATGTCCACCGAAAAGACGCGAACCTAAATCTGACAATGACCCATTTGGGCAATAAACAAAAAACAATGTTTTTGCAATTTATTATAGTCCCGTATCTTTTTATGATTTTAATTAATTTGTTTATTTTTAATTTATTGTAATAATTTCATGGTTTTCTATCCATATAGCCTGTATAAACTGTAATATGTTTTTTTTAAACCAACTGTGGCTTTATAAGCCAGGCCCAATAAAGCCATGGGAGTGCGTGGTTGGAGAGTAGCCTGGGGAATATCCAGGGGAAAACCTGCGACACTACCACGCGTGTGGTTTGGAACACTGGAATACTCTAATAGTTTGCGCTCCAGTGAGATGGTTAAGCATTTTCAACCGAATCTGAGGTGTGAGTGGAATCGAGCTACTGGGAGTTCTGTCACTGGTTCACTAAACCTAGCCTAGCTGAGAAGAGTCCAGCAAGAAACTCAGCTAGGCCCAACCTGGGTCGGACTGACTGTACCCGGTATGCGGCGGTACCGGGACGAATAGGGACTATTATATGTGTCAGTGTTATCGCGATCGCGCAGTAGACGTCCCCGCCGGCGGGAATGCCTAAGTGTAAGCATCGTATCTGAGTTGGACGCCGTAAGCGCAGCGTTCCATCTTTCTATAGACGCTATGATTACGTCGTCCGGGACTGTAACATGAGTCATCATCCCTATTGTATGGATTGGGCTGTGGTGGGGCGCGCCTTCATGGATGACACGCACTATACACAATAGTCTACACCCTTCCGTCCAGATTACTGAGAATTTCCTTTTTATATGCACTGCATACTTACGTAACCTAATCGTGTTTTCGCACTGACGCCTCTGCGAACTGTATGGCCTAACACCGGATGACAACATTTGCTTGGTCGAATCTTAGATAAAGTACTGTTTCTATTGGATCAATTACAAAACTTTCTAAGGCTTCCTTCGCTCATATCCATTTTTTCACCTCAGATTCCATACTTACGTAACCTAATCGTGTTTTCGCACTGACGCCTCTGCGAGCTGTACGGTCTAACACCGGATGGCAACACTTGCCTGGTCGAATGTTAGATAAAGTACTGTTTCTATTGAATCCATTACAAACTTTCTATAGTTTCCTTCGCACATGTCTATTTTTGCACCTCAGATTCGGTTGAAATCGCTCAACCAATCTCACTGGAGCGCAAACTCTTAGAGTATTCCAGTATTCAAAATCACCCGCGTGGTCGTATCGGAGGTGTTCCCGTGGATTTTCCTAAGGCCACTCCATACCACGCACTCCTATTGCTTTATTGGGCGCTTATATCAGTTTCAAAAACCCTTGCCTCAAAAATACATACATAAATTAACTAAATCGGTAGATCAAACACTGAAGCAAGCAGTAAACAATATAAAAACACTAATAAGTGGGTTATTCTACTTTTTCATGACCAGTTTTCTATTACAAAAAAAAGCTATGATATGTATGGAATTACAGTACAAAAATAGGATTTCGAAATAGTACCTGAACCTAGTATTAGGAATGCATAGGTAAAAATACTTAAATATTAACATATTGCTGTAAAAGGTGGGTAACACAGTGGTAAAACCATTTTTTCATACAAAGGGTGAAACATCCAAGGACCACTGAGTTACTCGATTTATGGATATTAGCTGTGGTTCGTTAATTACTAAGACTTTCGGAAGTGATACTGCAATTAAACCTCTTTCTAAATAACAATACAAAAATATGAAGTGACGGCCAAGTACTTATTCCAAAATCTGCATTTTAAAAAAAGTATCCGAAAATTATGTACATGAAAAAGTAGAATGGATCAAGTATCAAACAGGAATTAGGTTGGTTAGAGTAGCGTTACCCATTTTTCACGCAATATAGGCACGTTGGATGTCGATTTGCGGAAGATGCCCAGTAAAACTAACTGAGGAAATAAGACCTTTTGACCTCACGTTTGATGCTGAGTCTACACAACCAAATGGTCCGGTCACCAAGATATTTAATTGGTTACAAGTCTTGTCCATAATTCACTCATCGTTGCGTTGGTGGCGGGTCGTTTCTTACCAATACTCAAATTTCAAAGCCAAAACATAAAACAAAGAACTTGACCTATAAATCAATTGCGAACGTACTTAAAATGCCTTGGTCCTCAGCAGATTTAAATTTATGGTGCCATACAACCATAAACCAATCCAGGTCACGTCTAAAAACGCTCATGTGTACTTCACGCAATAGAAATAAGGAGTATATTTTAACAACATGACCTTTTTCGAAGATAAAACATAATGTGGTAAAGCGTCGTGTGTAGAATTTCATCGAAGAATTAGCATATTGTGATACAAACAAAAGGTTATGTTGAAATAGCATTGGTGCGTCCAGTGTAAACGATATACGACCTTGAATCGAGGGCGTAGAGGCGGTTTTAAATCAAAATGTAATATTCCACAAAAGTATTAGTTTACTTGCATGAATATATTGCTTTCGTTTACATAAAACATGAGAAAAAATTAAAAAATCGAAATGCGAACTTTTCCCTTTAAGTCCTTATTTATTAGTCCTTATTACAATAAATTACCAACTACATTAAGAAGGACGCCAGTACATTTGTTTAAAATGAATCTCACTAAACTCTTGACTTGCAAATGTTATTATTCTTTAGCGGATTATTTTTTGGACAAGTTATATTAATTTTTTATTTAATAATTTATTGTAACGTTGACTATTTTTATTTTATAAATTATAAGTAATTTGATTTTATATTTGTTTTTGATGTTATCTAATACTAATTTAATAATTGACATGTTTATCTTTAATATTATGTAATTTAAAAATGAATTTGTATGCCTAAAGGCGAAACATAGAGCACATATTTTGTACCTACCGCCATATATTGTATTACCTATGTTTACAAATAAATCACTTTGACTTTGACTTTGACTTTAGTTTTGGTTATCATTACAAGTGATAATTAGAATAGAATTTAAAATTGAAGTTTAAAATTTGCGGTGTGCAACGTGCAAATCCCAAAGCATCAATCCATTAGGACATGGGTCATCTCTAGAGCATGCTTGAAGTTCATATTATAAACATTTTTCTAAGAAACTCGGTTATTGTTGTCTCCTCACTGATGGGACTGAATAACAACAAGAAATAGTTGATTGACCCAATTAGAAACAACAATATTTTGATGATATTGAATTTAATGTATTTCACTGAGTTATAACGTATGTTAGTAACTAAACTATTTCATTTCATTTCATGGGTCGGACCGCCCAGCTAGACAACTGTCTTGAATACTCGTTTGTGACGAGTGTGGACGAGACTTTAGCATGTGACGTTGTGAGTGTTGTGTGTAACCCGACATTGAGGCTCGGCTTTATAAAGGTCCGTTAGACCTTATGTCGGTTTGTTATGTCAAAAAATGAGTTACTGAAATTTGATCTGACATTTGGTCTAACGGATCTTTATAAAACCCGGCCTGAATACATCAAACCGATCGAGCCGCGCGCGCAAGTGCTAGACGAGTCATACTTAGTTGAAAAAACAAAAGTCCTCCTGTGGTCAATAGTTAACGGCTTATGTGCATGTTAGCTATGTCTTTATTACAGGGATTTATAGAAACGGAGACACTGTTTATG
Source organism: Epiblema foenella (assembly GCA_963556455.1). Classification (NCBI taxonomy): domain Eukaryota; kingdom Metazoa; phylum Arthropoda; class Insecta; order Lepidoptera; family Tortricidae; genus Epiblema; species Epiblema foenella. The sequence continues at coordinate 3,052,761 of OY747118.1, forward strand.
AGGGTTACTGGTCCGATCCAAAATTAAGCTTTGTGGCCCTTAACTTTTGGTATGTCCACAGAAAAGACGCGAACCTAAATCCGCGTATGACCCAGACGCGCGTTCGTCGCGGGTAGTCTTTATGATGATGTTTAGTTTAGTTTAGTTTTATTTATCACAGAATACAATCTCGTGTATGAAATAGATACATTTTTGCTTATACTACAATTGCATAATGATCGTCAGGCGCTCTAATTGCGTAACAAAAAATGAAAATAAATAAGAATATACGGTTCAGTATATGTGATAATCCATATTGAAAGGAACCTTATGGCGGCCGGCACTTACGCCTTTATTGCCGCTATTCCAATACAATAGTGAATAGCTGCAACGTAAGCGCCTGCCGCCATAAGGTCCCTTTCGATGTAGATTATCACATATTCTTACAAACACATAATTAATGTCAAATACAAAAAATTACAACATTAAATTGAATATAAATAAAACTACATACAAAATAATCCAAAAATAATAATAATAATAGTTAGGAACTTCGTTCCTATAAGTCACAATGTAACACAAAAAATTGTAATTTGATGATGGTTCTGTCGGAAGATCAGCGCTGGCAATCGCACCAGCACTACGCTGAGACAGAACCATTTCGTGCAATACCTGCTTCTTCTGTTTTTATTTATTTTCTTGTTCTTCTTGTGTTTTTTTTTTTGCACGAATAAATATTTCTGATTTCTGATTTCTGATGATGTAAGATGTATTGGTCCGAAACATGTCGAGCTATAATAGACCTTAAAGACGTGTGATCCGTTTATTATATTTCAATATGTGTGAAACTCACGGTAGTTTTATATTTAAAAATGTTACAGATGAACACGTTTCTCAAGTGTGAATGGGTTTTGTAAACAAGTCAATCTTACGAATGTGCTAAATGCATCCGAATTTAGTAACCTAAACCTCGATAACGCCTTTTTTTTTAACCTGACTGTGGCTTTATAGGCCGGGCCCAATAAAGCGATAGGAGTGCGCGGTTGGAGAGTAGCCTGGGGAAAATCCAGGGGAAAACCTCCGGCACGACCACGCGTGTGGTTTGGAACACTGGAATACTCTAAGAGTTTGCGCTCCAGTGAGATTGGTTGAGCGGTTTCAACCGAATCTGAGGTGTGAGTGGAATCGAGCTACTGGGAGTTTTGTCGCTGGTTCACTAAACCTAGCCTAGCTGAGAAGAGTCCAGCAAGAAACTCAGCTAGGCCCGACCTGGCTCGGACTGATCGATAACTCTCATCATAACGTAACTTTGTACAAACGGTAAATAGATTTTACTGTCAATTTTGAAGTATAAATGTATGAGCTTGACATTAAAATCTATCTAGATACATGATTACCCCGCTGTTACCATATAAATGAGAATAATATCACCTTCTTGACAATGGTCGAATTGTAGCAGCCCAACTGGGGAAGTACCTCCGCCTTGCAGAAGACCATAGCCATAATAACATTATCTACTATACAAGTATGTAGTGTTGTGTTTCTGGAGGTGAGCAAGGTTGCCAGAGCTCCAGAGGATGCACTGTGTTGAGAGCGAGGGACCTAAATGTGTTACTTCTGCTGTTAACACAGTGCATCCTCAATTCTTATAAAGGGTCGGCAACACGCACGTGACTCCTTTGGAGTTGCGGGCGTCTATAGGCTGCGGTGCCGCTTACCATCAGGTGGACCGTACGCTTGCTTGCCACCGGGGTTGTATAAAAAAATGGTCATATATTTTTGTTCGAGCTTTATATTGCGCCACTCTTGGCCAGCATTTTGACCAAAGGTAAAGACGAGGGCGAGCTCACCCAAGTCACCCAGTGCCTTTACCATGAGTTTACATGACAGGTACTCGCTAGCGACTACGTAAAAAATTGTATGAGCAAAACTACAGCGCCTCTGGCGGTTACGCAATAGAACTAAGAATCGGCATACTAAATCGTTTACGCAGTCGCTAGCGAGTACGGTCATGCAAACTCATGGTAAAGGTACACTCCGACCCAGGTCGGGCCTAGCTGAGTTTCTTGCTTGACTCTTCTCAGCTAGGCTAGGTTTAGTGAACCAGCGACAAAACTCCCAGTAGCTCGATTCCACTCACACCTCAGATTCGGTTGAAACCGCTCAACCAATCTCACTGGAGCGTAAACTCTTAGAGTATTCCAGTGTTCCAAACCACACGTGCGGTCGTGCCGGAGGTTTTCCCCTGGATTTTCCCCAGGCTACTCTCCAACCGCGCAATCCTATCGCTTTATTGTGCCCGGCCTATAAAGCCACAGTCAGGTTCAAAAAAAAAAGGTAAAGGTACTGATGAGAGATTAATAGCCGTTTGAATACCGACCTTATAATTAGAGTCTTATGACTCTTATGAGTCATACTCGTATTGCCCTCAATTAGTCAATCAATATTACTCATACGAATTTATTCATAATGCACATAAGTAAGTACATTAAGTTTCTGTAGAAACATTTATAATGTCACTGTAAAAAATACAGACAAATTGAGTTAGGGCGAACTTATCCCATTAATGATGAATTGACGACCGCTTTAGCCTAGTTGGTAGTAGCCCTGCCTTCGAAGCTGGAGATCCCGGGTTCGAACCCCGGTTAGGGCATCTATTTGTGTGATGAACACGAATATTTGTTCTTGAGTCTTGGATGTGTTCTATGTATTTAAGTATCTATATCAGTATGTATATCGTCACTTGGTACCCATAGTACAAGCTTTGCTTAGTTTGGAACTAGGTTGATTTGTGTAAGATTGTCCAAAGATATTTATTTTATTTACACAAACATTGACCGACCTGCAAATATAGGGACCAATTTGAAAATCAGCGCTGGATAGACAGAAACTGTCTGGCAAAGGCTGAGATTGGTACCCATTGCGATTACTAATACTTAAGGTTAATGGTACTGTTAAGTTTACTATAAGTTTTAAGTAAGTAATTGAAATTTATACCTATCTATCTTTTTTAAGTGTCGCAATAAACAGTTTTTTTATTTTTATTTAAACAGTTTTTTATTTTTAATATATTAATATATCAGATTTTTTATTTGATATTTCCTTATTTTTGTTAAAGTTGTATTATGTAAAAAAAACCGGCCAAGTTCTTGTCGGATTGTGCCGTGTTTTGTTTTTTTTTTTGTATTTCGAATGGGTTAGCTCTTGGCTAGCATCTGGCCTAAGGGTAAAGACGAGGCCCAAGATAGAGAGAGCTCACCCAACTCACCCAGAAGACTTGTTCACTCGAGCTTTAAAAAGTGACGTCACATCGGCGCTTAGACCCGCGGACGCTCCCACTCACATTCGGACCGAGCAGACAAAGCCTGGAGTACTATACCTCGTACCACAAACGAAGTTTTCCCCCTCTGTCGCACTTATGTGCAAACTTGCAAGTGCGACAGAGAGGGAAAATGTCGAATGCCGTTCGCGGTAGCCCTGAGCTCGAATTCACGGAATGTCAAGGGCACGTGTCGTCAGCAAACACGTTATCAGAATTCCTGCGGCGTTACGTTATCAGATAACGTTCGAGTCAAAACATCTGATTTTATTTCTGAGTCTCGAAAGCAGACACAATTGAAAGATACATTTACTTACAATGGTACAAGCATTTGAATGCGTTTTTGAATACATTGCGAGGTAAGATCAGGGCTAGGATTAGGGGAGGTAGGATCAGAGTAGCATGTCTGTGCGTCTTCTACAAATTGTACTTCGGAGAGTGTGCTCAGGAGCTCCATGAGCTCATACCGCCTTCCCCCTTCTTCCATCGGACATCCAGACGTACGGCTGGATACCATCCTTACTTGGTCGAAATTCCTCTTATTCGAACCAAGCGCTTTGCATCATCTTTTATAATGCGCACTTCTAAGGTTTGGAATTCTCTGCCGGCGTTTGTGTTTCCGAGCTCATATAACCTAGACCTTTTTAAGGCACGAGTGAATAGGCACCTTCTGGGTGAGCTCGCTTCATCGTCGGCCTCATCTTTGCCCCCTGCCTAGATGCTGGCCAAGAGCGATCCCATTTTTAATAAAAAAAAAAAAATCATAGATGGTGTTACTGTGTTAAGCAGAGGTCTAAGTGTCAAACGAAATTAATGGTACAGGGACCTCTCCATAGTGAAACTAGATGCAGCAGGCTCATTATTTTAAAGGCACTACGCAACGTATGTATATTGGCAGTTTATATAATTTACTTGTCTTTGGTACATTTGAATGCGTTTTTGAGTACATTGCGCGGCACCGGGCTACCGAGGTAAAATGAGACCGAGCGATCCCTGCAATGGAACGAAAATCGCATGCAAGGTCTTGCAACAGAGGTCCTGGCAGAATATCAGCGATGTGGCTACTTGCCGCATCATTATGCTGAGCCAGCGCCCATTCTCTGCCACAACACATGGCTCACATCGTATCACTTTTAGTTTATTTATTTTCTACTAGCGACCCGCCCCGGCTTCGCACGGGTGCACTATTTAATGGATGTTATTATACATATAAACCTTTCTTTTCAATCACTCTATCTACACTCTATCTACTATCTTACTGCAGAACAAGATACATTTTTGCATTAGGTACATATCGTATTGGAACAGCATTAAGTATTTTCGGTTGCCTCTTGACCGATTTCAAAAGATTTATTAAAATGGATCTGCAGTGATTCGGCTCGTAATCGTTCAATTCAATACGATTTATTTATTTGCAATTGTAACTGAATTATATCGGCTAATTTATTTGATTGTTGTGAACATTCCAAGTTTAAAAATACGTATAAGATGTATCATATGTTACTAGGTTCAACGATTCATCTTTTTCTACACATCGTACAGATATCTACGTAAATATTTGACACCCCACTTGAAATCGTCACTCAACTTTGTTAATTATCGGACTCTCACAAAACACTCGAATAGTGACAGATTTTTTAGTGAGTTTGGTTGTTTACCGACAATATCAATAAGCTCGACTGTATATGGAATGTGGACGAGCAAACTTTACATCACATCGAGAACATCACAAAAAGGGGATTAAGTGCCATATGTAGCTACTCTTGAGTAAATTTTAGAATAAAGGAAAAATTTAAAAATACGAACTGACGATTCTCGATATGATTTGAGACGTTAGTGCCGTTAATGAAGCATGAGTCTTCTGGTAGATGTCGCTGTACGCCTCCCTTAGGGCGTTTGTATAAAAATATACTCTTGAGTAAGGTCATGTCACACACACTAGAGTCTAGCAAATGAAAGCTGAGACTAGAAAAGAGCGGCAAATTTAAAAAATCTACGTGTTGCACCACTATGTATAATGTGTCAAAACAATAATGATGCTTGGGCAAAAATATTAAACATTCGCACTATAGTATGTACTCAACTATCAGTACATACTATGCGATAACATTAGCAAAACCAAGATTTATGATATTTAAATATTCCGAATCTGTTATGGAAGTAACAATTCAAGCGGAATAATGTATTATGATACGATTTGCTGTATCCTATTTCTGACCCGTAAAGGATCAAGCAACATTTGTCTCCATTGACACGGCAATTGAGTGACGTTTGACACATTTGACGTAGATATTATAGTTGCCATTTAAAAAGTTTTAAATAAATCTCAGTCTCAACTTTATCAGCCAGACTAGTTAGTCGATGTACCGAATTGCCATAACTGGCGCAGTATATTATTGTATCACTAGCGACCCGCCCCGGCTACGCACGGATGCACTATTTGGATGTTATTATACATATAAACCTTCCTCTTCAATCACTATCTATTAAAAAAAACCGCATCAAAATCCGTTGCGTAGTTTTAAAGATTTAAGCATACATAGGGATATAGGGACAGAGAAAGCGACTTTGTTTTATACTATGTATAGTGATTTATTTCTATGATTAATAATCATGTTAGTCCTTAAGGTGCATGTGTCTTTTCTTAATGTATGCCATGTAAATTGTGGGAATGAATAAAGTGTTTATCTATCTATCTATCACCATGTAAATTGGTTTGTTATCATCATCATCATCAGCCCACTTTCGTCCACTGCTGGATATAGAGGCCTCTCCCGTGGCATGCCACTGTAAATTATATAATTGGAAATCTTAAGTTATTGGAGTGGTCCATATTATATTTATTATTGATATTAAGTGATGATGATGATGATGATGAGTCCGACCGGCCAGCCTATGCGTCCTCGACAGTGACGTCACTGGTGTCACGCCCCGGATTGCGAGACCTTGTTTTCTTAGACCATGTAGTCACTCCATTGGCATCATCTGACGTCATTGTGTTATGTTGTTGATTGACGCTGCCCTTGGCAATGCACCGGGCGGTCATCAGTTGTAGCACCCACAGTCACATAAACGTGCGCCCACGCAGCTAAAATACCACGAAATCGATTTACCTGGCTGCCTTTGTACTAAATCTGTTGAAGACGGTTGACAAGGCCAAGTCCAGAGTTCCGATTATGTAATTAATGTGACAGAAATAGCTACGCATATGAGACCGGTTTAGCCTAGTGGTTCGTATCCCGGTCAGAGCGACTAATGTGTGTTCTGAGGCGGGAGGAAATCTGCGAAAGTCTCCATTTCAGAAAGAAAGAAAGAAAACATGTTTATTTAGCATATACAATATTAAAATAATAATAAAAAGGAAAATTAAAATACAACTAATATATGCTAAAATGGTCGCCACTCAGCTTGGTGCCACGAAATAAGCTATTAGGCATTAAGTCAGGCATAATTTCAGTGCCTTTACCATGACTTTATATGACCGTACTCGCTAGCGACTGCGTAAAAAATTGTATGGGCAAAAGTACAGCTCTCTGGCGGTTACGCAATAGAACTAAGAATCGGCATACTAAATCGTTTACGCAGTCGCTAGCGAGTACGGTCATGCAAATTCATGGTAAAGGCACAGTTTGGGCAGTAAAGTATATCTGGATTTCAGGCTGTTATTTTCTTCAGATATATATCTCAACAGATTATCGTGAAATTTTTAGAGCAATGTCGATAATTATATGTTTTTTTTGTGGAGTCCATTTTTTTTTTAAACTTTATTGCACAAAATACACAAATTGTACAAATGGCGGGCTTAATGCCAAATGGCATTCTCTACCAGCCAACCATTGGGCTAAACAGATATTTTATAAAAATTTGTTTGTTTTTTTTTTGTTTTTTGTTTTTTTTCCAAATTGCGGAGCAATGAGGCTTGAAAACGTAAAAAATGCTCGCGAAATCTACAGCCTGATACTGTAGCCTATGGACGAATGGGACTCCTGGCCCCTATTTCACCAAAGCTGACAGGCGCGACGATTGTCAAAAAACATTTCAATTGTAGTTGGTGAAACAGTTTTCACATGAAAATTGTCGATTTGCCAGCCTACATCTGTCAAATACATACATATGTCAACTTGATGAAATATGGGCCAGGAGAGTCACAAGCATGCTGCATCATTTATTCTTCAATTTAGGTATATTACATGCACTTATTCATGTAAAAAAACTACCACCGGTTCATAAAATAAACCTCTGCCTCGAGAAGAACCGGCGTAAGAAACTTGGCGAGGTGTCATTTTTTCAAAACAATATACAATGTATTTAAATTACAGTATCATAATACTGCAGAATTAAAATGCTAGAATATAAAATATATATATATATATATATTTTAATATTTAGGACAAAATATTTCTGTGTTAGATTACTTGTGCGGGACGCTATCACTGCCAAACATCCCTATCCATGATGAACGATTATATCATGGATAGGGATGTTTGGCAGTACTTATCTTATAATATGCTCTTGAAATAAGTATTAAATAATAAAATAAATAATAAATAAATAAATATTAGAGGACAATCTTACATAAATTCTTCAAAAAAAAAATCTTAGTATTAGTTTCACGTCAGATTTAAATTAGCTCAAGAAAATTAGATTCAAATGTATGGAAAATTTGGCAAAATTAATGGAGAACTTTTATCTATCAGGATATATTATGTAGGTTATAGATCAAGGTTCAATTTTATCTACTCTCCCCCCCCCTCCGGGGCGAGCGTCACCCCCCAACTCCCGTGAAAGTGTCCCGGAGCGCGGTATTTTCCATTTTAAAAGAAAACCGTACACGATACATAAAAAGTGTACAGGAACGAAATAATCATTGATAAATTAGCTATAAACCTCTACTACATACAAAAGCGATATCACTCATAGTTTCAGCGCAATCTGCCACCAAATACGAACGTTTTCAAAAAATTATCGATATTTTTTGCTGTAAGTTTAGTTTTCTCAAAAACTTCACTCATTACCGCCAAAATATGTATGACTAAAGTAAAGAATAGAATATGCTCTTTATAAAAAGGTATAATTCATTTCTAAGCACTTTCATTTACCGTTGCTGTGCTATTTTTTTAAATTTAATGCATTCGGCCATACAGCGAAATATAAATATTCATACTTGTTCTACGGTGGTACTAAAATATCATATTCTTCTTCTACGTTTTCCTGTAATCTGTAGGTATAGGACTATTTTCTGTATTTTTTATATATTTTTAAGGCCAGTACTTTAGGAGATAAGAGGGGGGCGGAGAAATGGTCAATTTTCGCCTATTTTCTTAAATAACTTCAAAACTGTTTATCTTAAAATTATGAAAAAAATATATTTGATATCCTCATAATGTACCCTTTCATTTGATATGTCACACGATATAGTTCGCAATTATTTTTATTTTTTTTTATTATTTACCCCCACAAGTACCTCCCATGTTTAAAAAAATATTTATTTAGGTAACACATCCGTATTTGGGATACCGATTTACATATGTGTGCCAAATTTCAAATCAATCAGTCCAGTAGTTTTGGAGAAAATTGACTACATATTTTGGCGGTAAAGTGTGAAGTTTTTGAGAAAACTAAACTTACAGCAAAAAATATCGATAATTTTTTGAAAACGTTCGTATTTGGTGGCAGATTGCGCTGAAACTATGAGTGATATCGCTTTTGTATGTAGTAGAGGTTTATAGCTAATTTATCAATGATTATTTCGTTCCTGTACACTTTTTATGTATCGTGTACGGTTTTCTTTTAAAATGGAAAATACCGCGCTCCGGGACACTTTCACGGGAGTTGCGGGGTGACGCTCGCCCCGGAGGGGGGGGGAGAGTAGATAAAATTGAACTTTGATCTATAACCTACATATCCTGATAGATAAAAGTTCTCCATTAATTTTGCCAAATTTTCAGCTAATTTCATTGAACTAAATTTAGAATCCGTAAGTTCAGTAATGTGTCTTGGGATTTTATTGTAGAATTTTATACAATCTTGTATGAAATAACGGTTAACTTTATCGATAATGCTGTACCCATATATAGTGTGGAAACCTGCCAAGTTAGAACTAATTTACATGAATGTCGATAAACCGATACGAAGGTAATCTTTGAATGGAAATCGATTATTAGGAAGGCTCGAAGGGTCTTTGAATGCAAATGATCATATCATTCGATCAATTAAGGTACTATCGATGAGATGTCGATTTAAATAGCTTAGTAATATGAATGGCATTGACTAATTACCAACTTAATCCCAATTTATTGCTTGAAATGTGTTTATTTATGTTTGTTAGGTTTTATTGGGAAGTTTTATTTATTTTCGCGTGTGAATGAATGCTACAAATATTTTTTGTTTGAACTAATTATCGGCAAAATATACGGGGATTATTTATCTATTTAAAATTTATTATACAAACAATATAATTGGGTCATACTTAGTTGAAAAAACAAAAGTCGTCCCTCCTGTGGTCAATAGTTAACGGCTTACGTGCAATGTTAGCTATATTTTTATTACATTGATTTATAAAAACGGAGACACTGTTTATGAGGGTTACTGGTCCAATCCAAAATTAAGCTTTGTAGCCCTTAACTGTTGGTATGTCTACAGAAAAGACGCGAACCTAAATCCGCGTATGCACTTTGTAATTGGGTAATTACAAATTGGAAGAGGTTGAAAATTTATTCGAATTTTATGAACGGATACATTCCGAGTTCACAGTTTGGCTGTTCCGAAAACTCTCACGAAGCGTTTTGGTGAAGCGAAGGTGGAAACCTTTATTGTGGGAACCGCCAAGCTGTGGAACTCCTTGCCGGAATCCTTGTTCCCCGTGAACTACAACCTTTTGGTCTTCAAAGCGAGAGTGAATCGGTTTTTACTAGGTAAGCGCGTTCCTTCCTAGACCACAATATTGCTTACCATCAGGTGATTTGTGGTCAAGCGCAAACCTATTTAGAATAAAAAAAAATAATATTGTAGGATATAACGGTTTTAATATTTATTGAGATTATTTGACACTTACCGCAGAACGTGCCTTATAAAAAACTTCGTAAGTCGCTTTCTATCATTCTTGTAGTTATAAAACGCTCATCTATTTAGACGATTTTCTGATTGAATTGACACGTATCTTAACATTTTCTCAGTGTTACTATCTGGAACAGGACTATTGCGACCTAATGTCATAAATGTTAAATGTATTTTTGGATCTTTCTGTAAGAAATATCGTTTTAAAAATCACTTCAAATATAACACAGTTTTTAGCATGAAAATGGTGTTATTTCGTTTAAATTCTAATACACACAACAAAATCAAAAAATGGCTACGTTACTATCTAAAACTCAATCCCTCAAAGGTTAGCTGGAAGAGATCCCTTATAGGGATAAGTTCGCCTTTGTACTCTAATCTTATGTGACATGTATATTGTTTTAACCTGTTATTGTGTACAATAAAGTGCTTACATACATACATACGTACATAAAACTTTAATAACATCATCGTATCCTTTAATCACTTTATTGGTATTATCAATACTTTTGTCATAATCTGAAATCAAGAATATTTTAAAACTCATAAGGCCTCTTAAGTGTCGAATTCAAATTTAATACATTCCGATCCGTGACGGAAATGTTATGCTCATTACAGAGGGCCTACTCTTCGAAATCCGAACTTCGTATCGTGCCGTTCCTTTCACTCTCGTGTTGTTCACTATATGAGTGAGAGGGACGGCACGACAAAGTTCGAAGTAGCCCCTCAGTTACCAGTTGTCACAACAAACCGAATTTACATGAGAATACCGTCTTAACACCTTGTATTGTAATGGTATTTAGGGTTCCGCACCCAAAGAGTAAAACGGAATCCTGTTACTAAGACTCCGCTGTCCGTCTGTCTGTTAGTCTGTCACCAGACCGTATCCCATAAACCGTGATAGTTAGACAGTTGAAATTTTCACAGGTGATGTATTTTGGTTTCCTCTATAACAATAAATAATAAAAAATAAAATAAAATTCACGTCAGATTCGGTTGTCACCTCAGATTCGGTTGAAACCGCTCAACCAATCTCACTGGAGCGCAAACTCTTAGAGTATTCCAGTGTTCCAAACCACACGCGTGGTGATGTCGGAGGTTTTCCCCTGGATTTTCCCCAGGCTACTCTCCAACCGCGCACTCCTATCGCTTTATTGGGCCCGGCCTATAAAGCCACAGTCAGGTTCAAAAAAAAAGAATAAAATAAACATTTCAGGGGGCTCCCATACAACAAACGTGTTTTTTCCCGTTTTTATAGATAATGGTACGGAAACCTTCGTGCGCGAGTCCGACTCGCACTTGGCCGGTTTCAAGCACCTGTAATAATATTTTGAGTTGACAAGGTCAAATAACGTAATAATAGGTGGAATAACCAAGCGAATTATAAATGTATGAGTATGAGGCTATTTCACGACGCTTCCATTAAGGTAAATGTCCCGATGCTCGACACTGACCCAATACTTGCCACATTCAATCTTAGGTCATAATAAAGGTGGTCAATATGTATCAAATTAGGTATTACAGTGTCACACATTGGGACGTTTAAATTATGTACCTTTGTAACAATGTAATCGAATCTTGCAATGTTCACCAACTGTGTAGTTTAATTATAACCATTATTAAATGAATTAAAAACTCAAAATAAAAACAATTGTATCTAACTAAAAACTAAACATTATAAATTAATATCAAAATTAGGACCCCTCGGGATGGTGCCCATTAGTAGGTAAGTGTAGTTAGACGTAGGTAATATTATATTATCAAAAAAAAACGAATAGCTGCTTATATAGGAGGTTCATTTAGATCAGGGGTCGGCAACCTTTAGCAGTCAAGGGCCACATAATTATTAGCTAGGTACCAAAATAGTCGTGGTCCACACGTGTTTATAATTTGTGACTATCAGACAAAAGATACCACACTGTAGATGTTCAATAAGTAGGCTCGCGGGCCGCTACCGACCTGCATTAACTGGGATCCTGAAGGGACCGATACCGGTATTTTTAAAAAACCCTGAATTAGCCCAATATTTTGGATTATTTTTTGCTCTTTACGTAGGGCTGAATCATGTATTTAGGTAACAACGTCGTATTATTAGATTGTCCCATTAAAAACGAAATAATGAACCGGTGACCGTAATAATACCGGTATTTTTCTATGGAGAAAATACCGGTATCCGATCCCTGTCCTGAATACCTCTAACGGGAGCTGAATCAATCAACCAATGTATTTGCTGAGTAGAACATCTAGACTAGACTAGAGAGAATCTTAATCATTTGTGAAAACTGTTAGATTATAATTTAACTAGCGAGGTTCTAAACTACCGTTCCAACTTGTGTGTGTAAACTTGCCGCTGGATACATTCATCATCATCATCATTTCAGCCGAAAGACGTCCACTGCTGAACATAGGCCTCCCCCAAAAGGGGGGGGATTTGCCATAGTCGCCACGCTTGGCATGCGGGTTGGCGACCGCAGTTTGATGGTGGTAATGATCGAAGGATGCTGCTGCCCACCCTCCGATTTTCCCTTATTCGCCTCCTACGAAACCCACGGGAAGAGATGGGGTGGCGCAATTCTTACCCGGCAACCACACGGGCTGGATACATTGGTATGTTATAATTCTTATTTAGTTAGTTTAGACGAGCGGTTTAGCCTAGTGGGTAGTGCACCTGCCTGTGAAGCTGACGGTCCTGGGTTCGAATCCCGGTCAGGGCAAATATTTGTGTGATAAGCATGAATATTTGTTTCTGACTCTTGGATGTTTCTATGTATTTAAGTATTTATATCTATTAAATATATCGTCGTCTAGTACCCATAACACAAGCCTTCTTGAGCTTACTGTGGGGCTAGTTCGATTTGTGTAAGATTGTCCTCTAATATTTATTTATTTATTTATTCTTCACTTGCGCTGCTACAAATTACAGCGAGATTATTACGAGATAAAAAAAACACATATGTCTGTCTTTCTAACTCTAAATTGCAGAAAGGAGGCAGGTCTCACCAGTCACCTCACAGCTCACCAGTTTTCATACGAAAACTGTCACTTTTTGACAGTTTCCACGGGTGAGAGGTGAGGACGAGTCGGTTTATAGATACCACTGACCCCTGGTCTATCCTGACCCCGGGTCTCGCATAACATTAAATCAGAGCTCTGACGCACTGGTTCCCTAGGGTGAGGTGTATTATCAGACTGCTAGTCATTTCGCGCTTGGTAGGCAGCACTACCTAAATGCCTAGCCAATGACGTTAGCACTAACTTCATGCACCAACTCTCTATAATTAGGCAGCAATGATGGCCTCATAGGTATTTGCTGATGACGTCACAGTCTAAGCCCATTAGCGGAATGTTAATCAGAGTAAATGTTTTTCGTCTAGCGAGTGTTAATTGCAGTGGCGCCGCCGGCGCCGGCGCTACGGAACTAGGTTGGAATTTTTTGGTGAGATCCCCGCCCGAGATCAAGATGTCGTATTGTCTTTCTATGGGTCTATGATATTCTTGTTTATCGCGCGATAACGATAAGATAAAGCATTTTGACTACTTGATAGAAAGTAACGGATGCAAACAAGCTTACGGTCCACCTGATGGTAAGCGGTCACCGCAGGTCCAAAGGAGTCACGTACGCGTTGCCGACCCTTTATAAAATTTGAGGATGCAGTGTGTTGACAACAGAAGGAACTAATTTAGGTCCCTCGCTCTCAACACAGTGCATCCTTGAGACCTCTGGCAACCTTGCTCACCTCCAGGAACACAACACTACATACTTGCATAGTATTTCAGTTAATTGTGGTCTTCTGCAAGGCGGAGGTACATCCCCAGTTGGGCTGCTCCAAATTCGAGTAAGATTCAATTTCGATTTTTTCTCGATTTATAGTCTGGTGAGCAATATCGCCTGAACCTTTGAGGATGAGCTGTATTGACGAAGAGGAATCTACAATTTGGTTCTTATGTTGTTAACCCTGCGAGTCTTAACTAAGTACTCTTCCATTGAAGCGGAGCGATAAGAATCGATTAATTCTATAAGAATCGATTATTTATTTACAATGTATGTCGTCAATCATTGCCCGATTTCTGTCTGCGTGACTTTTCTGTGTCTCGATTGGAAGACCGGTTTTAAGTGTTTACAAATCGAGCGATTCGCTAAATTATCGATTCATAGAGATTTGACGATTCTTTATTATTTAATATCCTGCAGCCACGATAAACCTGTATACTCGGAGTAATAAGGACAATTCTGCTCGACGAAAGTGGTATCGTTTACCGAAACTGTCAGATTTATGTATGTACACCACGTGTATGACTCCTAAGAGATAGCATCCGATCACACTAACTCTGCAAGGAATAATTTCGTCGAACATCGAAATCCGATTTTAATATTGCGTCCCTTTCACTATATGAGTGAAAGGGACGGCACGATACGAAGTTCGGATTTCGAAATTCGGATTTCGAAGTTCGGAGTACAGTGCCTTTACCATGAGTTTGATTGACCGTACTCGCTAGCGACTGCGTAACCGATTTAGTATGCCAATTATTAGTTCTATTGCGTGACCGCCAGAGGCGCTGAACTATTGCCTATACAATTTTTTACGCAATCGCTAGCGAGTACGGTCATGTAAACTCATGGTAAAGGCACAGGGGCAGCAGATATCGCTGGCAGTGCAGCGCGGTAACGCCGCCAGCATTACACACACACACACACACACACACAGACAACACACACACTGACACACAACACTGACACAAACACACACACACACACACACAAACACACACACACACACACACACACACACACACACACACACACAGGAGACACTGGAACAAACTACATGTAGGACTAGCCAGTGTCCAGGGATGGTGCATTTAATTATTTATTATTATTATTAAGCATACTGGGCACATTTGCGCCAGGTATCAGCTAGCCGTTCCGGGGATCTTTTGTTTTAGTTGGTTTAGATCAGCTGTCGGCAACAGGCGGCCCGCGAGCTGCCTTGTTGGCAACCAACAATGTGGTTGGGACCTTTTGTCTGATAGAGTCACAAATTATATATTAACACATGTGGCCCTCGACAATTTTGTTAGTCACTATGTGGCCCTTGGCTGCTAAACGGTTGCCGACCCCTGGTTTAGATTAAGGGTCGGTTGCACTAACATACGATCACAGGCCGGTCATCGTCAAATACGGCGCCGGTAGCTGTCATCCCATAGAAACTTGTCAAACTTTCCATACAATCAGATTTTAACGAACACCGCTTACGACTACAGACGGTTTGGTGGAACCCACCCTTAGTTTTTATTTTATTGATTGTTCCTAGTTTGTAAGCGATATTGTGTTAAATGTTATTGAAATAAATTACTTTCAGATATTGTTACAAAAAAAAAACAAGAATGTAATTACGATTTAACCTACATACATGTAATTTAATTACTAAACAAATATAATTTAGAGCATAAATATTTGTAAAGAGATCCTATACGCGGCCCACCAAGAGTGACGGAAAAGGTCTCATGCAGATAAATTGAGAATTGGTTTAAAATGGGTGCCGGGTTACCATAAATTACTTCCTTAACTTGGGCGGGTAATCGCTTGTGTGACGTATTTGGGCACAACTGTCATATAAAATAAGTTGTGCTCGACAAAAAAAAGTGAAACTGTGACAGGGACAACAAATGATATGTAACTTTCTGTTGCTCTTATACATATGCATATGACTGTCTCGCTCGGTGGTGGTATTGTTATATGCGTGTCGCGTGGTAAGTCTGTGAAATAAAAGATTGAAAGTGCCATGTATTGGGTCATAGCACAGGGACGTTTACCTTAGTGTTGCGGTTTTTCAAATTCGCGGAATAATTGAGTGTTTGATTTAATTCTGATATGATATTATAATGATCCCCGTGTGGTTGCCGGGTAAGAATTGCGCCACCCCATCTCTTCCCGTGGGTTTCGTAGGAGGCGAATAAGGGAAAATCGGAGGGTGGGCAGCAGCATCCTTCGATCATTACCACCATCAAACTGCGGTCGCCAACCCGCTTGCCAAGCGTGGCGACTATGGCAAATCCCCCCCTTTTTGGGGGAGGCCTATGTTCAGCAGTGGACGTCTATCGGCTGAAATGATGATGATGATGATGATGATATTATAAGCAGGAAGCAATGGAAGGACTTTACTTATATCTATTGACGTATCTATCGATTAGATTGGAGTTTCTTAGTCTTTCACAGAAGTGGAATACTTCTGTTTTTTTTGTTTGCATTGTGGTATACAAAACAAACAATACAGATAAGGAAGGGCTTATCTAGAAATCACGCGATGTTTCTTAGGCCACTTTTATACTCCACCTCCCACTTGGTGATCTTGGGTGAGGTTCTAGGCGACCCACCTCCTCGCCCTCCTAACCTCACGTGTATACTTTTGAATTTTTTGCACTACCTATTTAAATTTTAAAGTAAATGATATTGTATTGTATTACTTGACCTTGTGTTTATGCGTTATGCAAAAATAGACTCCCTGTTTTTGACGTGAAGACATAATTTCCTACATGAGCAAGTATTATTTCACTGTTTTGTGTGTACACTAAAACAATATACGTGAGGTCAACTTGTAACCAAGGAGCGCTCGTGGCCCAGCGGCGCCCGCGTACGGTATGCGAGGTTAAGCATCGTCGGTCTAGGTCAGTTATTGGATGGGTGACCGCTTTGAGTGGTTATTAACTGAGCGCTCCCGTGCTTTGGAAGGCACGTTAAGCCGTTGATTCCGGCTGCTGTCTATTATAGCAGTCGTTAAGCCAAGCTAGAGGCCTTCGGGCGGCTTGAGAACTTCTAACAGTCAAGTTGCCCACTCACTTGACAAGCCCAATTACAAGGTCTGGTTTTCCCTCGGGTTGGAAGGTCAGATGGCAGTCGCTTCTATAAAAACCAGTGTCTACGCCAAATCTTGGTATTAGGTAGCGGACCTCGGGCATCCTTCAGGATGCAACTGTACCGGGATAACGCTAGGATAATGATGATGATTATGAGGTCAACTTGTTATTTAACATCGCCGTGAGACCTTTTAGGTATATTTCGTTTCAGACTATAGAAAGATCTGTTATTTAAGTAATAGGGAAGCATTAGGTATGGTATACCACCCGCGTGGTCGTGACGGAGGTTTTCTCCTGGATTTCTCCCAGGCTACTCTCCAACCGCGTACTCCTATCGCTTTATTGGGCCCAGCATATAAAGCCACAGACAGCCAGGTTAAAAAAAATAGGTATTTTAGTAGATACTTCAAAAAAAATTTCGCATCGGGGTTTAAAAAATAAAAAATATATTGCTTTATTGGGCCCAGCATATAAAGCCACAGCCAGGTTAAAAAAAAAGGTATTTCAATAAGATACAAAAAGTATTCGCATCGGGGTTTAAAAGGTAAAAAATATATTCTAAAATCGCCTTATATGTATCAACACTATTTTTGATATGTAATCTGCAGCACTGTAGATCGCGAACGATTTTGATATACCTATTACTCACGAGCATATTATCGGGTACACTTTCTATGGAAATTCAATACAAAGTGTACCAGTTATTTTGCTCGTGAGTGTAGATATTGTTACGAAGAATTTGTTTATACGTGTAACGTCTTACACTCAATTTTTATGCGCATATTTCATATGACTTACTAAGTAAATACAAATAAGTTATGTTAATGTGTCTTCGTGTGTTCAAGGTTGCTTTATTAAAGTATAAACTCTTAGGCTCGGTTTTATAAAGATCCGTTAGACCTTATGTCGGTTTGTTGTGTCAAAAAATGTACTGAGTTACTGAAATTTGATCTGACATTTGGTCTAACGGATCTTTATAAAACCCGGCCTTAAGGTGATTCTCATTCCAAAATTTAACATTTCCTTAATTTGTCCTTACCGGGCCAGGATTGTTAACGACTCGTGAGTGATTATTTTTGACTTTAACTATTAACAGTTAGGGATCCAGGTATAGAGTAAACTGGAGTCAACAATAAGTTTAAATTGCACTCTGATTCCCTTAACTTTCACTTAACATTCGGACAGGTAAGGACATCAATTAACTTTAACGATGAGAATAAAGCGTTTGAAATTAGAATGGTTTCAAATGGCTCCGACACGATTTTCTTATCGAACCCGCCTCCGATATGGAGAAAGTAAAATGTATGAAATATGAACCGTGCTTTCTGCTTAACACAATATCTGATATAATTGGGTCATACGCGGATTTAGGTTCGCGTTTTTTGTGTGGATATACCTTAAGTTAAGGGCTACAAAGCTTAATTATAGATTACACCAGTAACCCCCATAACAGTGTCTCCGTTTCTGTAAATCCATGTAATAAAAACATAGCCAACATGCACATAAGCCGTTAACTATTGACCACAGGAGGGAGGACTTTTGTTTCTTCAACTAAGTATGACCCAATTGTCATATTTTTAATACAGTTGGTCAAAAAGTAGTATTTTATGTAGCTTATATCGCGCTTTTAATAAAAACGCTTTACATAATAGTAATTACAAATAAACAAAGAAATTGTCATAAGTTTGAGGATTTGAGACACCGGCTCCAATATCGATTTCGTGAGCGAACAGTGACTAATTATTATATTTCCATATGCAGATGACTTAAGTAGATACCTGAATACACTAAACTAGATTTAAATGTCAAATACTTACGCCTTTGTCATGGTAACACTAAAGAACACAGTCTCAGACACCAAATTGTAAAGAAATGCTAATATTTGCTAATGCAAAATAGTCCTTTAAAACGCGAAAATGTATTAACTACATGCTTTTAAAAGGCATGTATCCATACAGATGTACACATGAAACTTTAATGTATTTTTTCTTTAAAAAAAAACTTTTGAAAAGTTTTATTTCGTAATTCGTAAATATTAAGCGCGCAGGCGTCGGTCCTATGCGGCGGTCGAGCTAATACTGTTACGCTTTGCGCGGCAGATGCTTCGCAACGAACAATATCATTCGGCCAGAACTAATTGTTTATTTTTTTTAACCTGACTGTGGCTTTATAGGCCGGCAATAAAGCGATAGGAGTGCGCGGTTGGAGAGTAGCCTGGGGAAAATCCAGGGGAAAACCTCCGGCACGAACGCGCGAGTGGTTTGGAACACTGGAATAGTCTAAGAGTTTGCGCTCCAGTGAGATTGGTTGAGCGGTTTCAACCGAATCTGAGGTGTGAGTGGAATCGAGCTCTTGGGAGTTTTGACGACCTGTAAGAAGGGTTCTTAAAATAGGTGAGTTGTGCGAATTAAATTATTGGTAAGGGTATCGGGTCTTTTATACACAGTCATTATGTCAATATTGTCGCGAATTTCAAGATTGTTTTACGTTACTATCGCTTAGCCTAGTGTGGGGGTTGTCGATTAAATGTAAATAAAAGAGAACAAATATATTTGGTAAGTAAATAATTACATTTTTACTTCACTTTTTTACGTATTGCGATACAGGTGTATCGTGTCACAATCAAAATAAAAACATTCTGCAAATAGGCCTCAAGGGCACTTTTGCAAGGCAAAATTTATCTATATCAAATAAAAATAATACAATAATCAAAGTATCATTAATTAAATGTAGTGTAACATACTCATACTCATACTCATTTTATTGATAAAATATAAAATTTTACATGTCAAATATTTTATTATACGTATAAAACTCTGAAATATTATATAACGCCTGGGTGGTGAGACATTTTTCAAATTATAAATAAAATATAAAATTTTACATACTCATTTATAAATAAAATATAAAATTTTACATGTCACGAATAAGACTAAGAAACTAATAACAATCGAGATTTGTTAGAAATGTATAAGGTCTCTAAGCGTCAAAATAAAAGATAATAAGGTAGGTACACTAATCATAATAAAATATTATTATTTTCATGTTGACTCTTAGAGGTATACTCTAAGAGTCAACATGAAAATAATAAAATCTAATAAATAAATATCCTCAGAGATGTATAAGGTCTGTGAGCGTCAGTCTAAAAATAAAATCAAATAAGAACAGTGTGAAGTCTCTCATCATGCCAATGTCGTGTAATAATTAAAACCGTGTAAAGCCGCTATATTACATATCACTACATAGTATAAAACAAAGTCACTTTCTCTGTCGCTATGTATCTATATCCCTATATCCCTATGTATGCTTAAATCTTTAAAACTACGCAACGGATTTTGATACGGTTTTTTTTAATAGATAGAGTGACTCAAGGGGAAGGTTCATATGTATAATACATGCATCAGCATTGCACCCGTGCGAAGCTTGGGCGGGTCGCTAGTTTAAATATAAAATACCACATTTGTTACATTGTAACATGTACGAAACAAAAACCTTGTTGAAACCATAAAAGTAGACCTCGACTATATTATTGGGTTTAAGAGGACATCAACAAAACTATTTGAACCAATAATATTTTACGGCGTTATAAATAATAAATATAAATAAATATTAGAGGACAATCTTACACAAATCGAACTAGCCCCACAGTAAGCTCAAGAAGGCTTGTGTTATGGGTACTAGACGACGATATATTTAATAGATATAAATACTTAAATACATAGAAAACATCCAAGACTCAGAAACAAATATTCATGCTCATCACACAAATATTTGCCCTGACCGGGATTCGAACCCAGGACCGTCAGCTTCACAGGCAGGTGCACTACCCACTAGGCTAAACCGGTCGTCTTAAAAAGTCGTTATAAAAATAAGAAACTATAGAAAAAGACAGAGAGTAGGTGAGTGAGTGATTCGAATGATATGATGAGCGGTAGATCACCTCACTAACATATTAGGTAGATTTCTTTTTATACAACGCTGGTGGCAAACAAGCATACGGCCCACCTGATGGTAAGCGGCCACCGCAGTCTTTAGACGCCCGCAACTCCAAAGGAGTCACGTGCGCGTTGCCGACCCTTTATAAGATTTGAGGATACACTGTGTTGACAGCAGAAGGAACACATTTAGGTCCCTCGCTCTCTGTGTTGAGAGCTCTGGCAACCTTGCTCACCTCCAGGAACACGCTACATACTTCACTTTTTTTTTGTTTTTAGAGTGCCGTGCCGAAAGGGTAAAACGGGACCCTATTATGAAGACTTCGCTGTCCGTCTGTCACCAGGCTGTATCTCATGAACCGTGATAGTTAGACAGTTGAAATTTTCACAAATGATGTATTTCTGTTACCGCTATAACAGAAAATACTAAAAAATAGAGTAAAATAAATATTTAATTGGGCTCACATACAACAGACGTGATATTTTTGCTTGATATTGATAACGGCAACAGGTAGATGCTTGAAATACTCACAGAATATTTAGTTATATATTCACTTTAGAAAAAGATAATTAAATTAATATAAAACAAATATTTAAGAAGGGCTCTCATACAACTGACATGATTTTTTTGCCGTTTTATAGATAATGAAAGAAAGAAAGAAAGATACATTTATTCGCGACAAACGCATGGAAATTACAAACATAGACACCACATATAAACATATAATGGTACGGGACCCTTTGTGTGCGAGTCCGACTCGCACTTGGCCTGTATTTCATAATCAGCATTCTTCGATTACCTACTTTGAGTATGACACTGAAATTTGCTATTATTCCACAGAATATTTCCCTCATATAAGTTGTGAAAAGCAGTATATAATGCCACTCGGTAACCGAATTATTTTTCCACCTGCTATTCAGTAAAGAATCATTGTTGCCCTCGAATGAGGGATAAGAGCCGTACTTTTCCTCCGTTATTTGAGTGCAACAATGACCCTTTTCCTCATATAAGTTGTGAAAAGCAGTATACGCCACTCGATAGCAAAATTATTTTTACACCTGCTATTCAGTAAAGTCATTGTTGCCCTCGATTTACGTATTTTTTTCCCTCATTTGAGGGTAACAATGACTATTTTCCGAATAGAAAGGTGTGAAAAGCAGTGTGTGTCACACGGTAGCAAAATTATTTCCATCTTGGTCGTAATCACTTGAATCCGCTCAAGATTCTACTTTAGAATCCCTGGCTACGCTCAGGATTCTATTGCAGAATCTTTCGCTTCAATCAGGATTCAATATACCGCCCTCGCCGTAAATATATAATTTTGCTCGCTTGAGACACAATCAACTATTATTATTACTGTCTAAAAACCCCTAAACATACTTAAAGTAATTTACTTTTTAACATTCGGCCATCCCGTAAAAAAGGACTTGCTAGTAAGGAACGAAAGCTATACAAGGTGACACATAAGTCATGATACAAATTAAAAAAAAAAGGATTCTATCCATGGTTACGTGACAGTTCTACTATGGGACCAAGTTTGTCCGTGCCAAAAAAAAACTGCTTCTTCGTACATTTGGGTCATACTTAGTTGAAAAAACAAAAGCCATCCCTCCAGTGGTCAATAGTTAACGGCTTATGTGCATGTTAGCTCTGTTTTTATTACAGGGATTTATAGAAACGGAGACACTGTTTATGCGGGTTACTGGTCCAATCCAAAATTATGTTTTGTAGCCCTTAATTTTTGGTATGTCCACAGAAAAGACGCGAACCTAAATCCGTGTATAACCCATTTCGATTAGTCGATTACATATGAAACATATTTTTTTACAAGGTTTGTCCTATAATACAATCATATTATTAAATTTTGTATCATATGATTAATAATCACTGGCAAAGAAAATAAAAAATATTTTTTAGAATATGCTAATTTAACCCTTAACAACAAAACTGAATTTTTGGTGAAGTAAATTCATTCCTAAAGTGTACGCCCCTCTCCTCTAGTAGACATGATCAGTGGTGAGTTTCTTGAGCATTACTGCCCTATCTTTACCTACGTTACATTGTTAGCAAACGTCCAGTGGCGGATTTGCAGTCTTGGCCACAATAGGCCCCGGGCCATATAGTAAGTACTAGCCGCCCCCTTTCTCAGCACTCAGCTAGTATCTGGTCGCCTAGGCCTGGGTCTACTGGGCCTTAGGGCAAGTCCGCCATTGCAAACGTCGTCTGTAAACTGTCATAGAAAAATTATAATTTAAAAGAGGGCGACCTCACGTTAAATCCTTCAATCAAAAATCACTTAGAGTTGAAAAGACAATGAACCGTAGCCAGGCTCGCGCAACTAGGAACAAAATATACAAAATGTCACTTTTTTATGGAATTTGGCCAAACAATAATGGCGGATACTGCTATCTCGCTCCCTCAGTTAATCCATCTCAGTCACATGTCAATGTCACCTCTGGTCACTTCCGTTCAACTTGAGTGATCGCCATATTGTTTCTTTGTTGATCAGTTCGTATTGTGGTTTGTAGTTTGTTATTTTGGTATTTATAAATGGTAAAAACCTTAATTTAAAGTGAAAAAGCATGTAGTAAGAAGGCAGTGTGTTTTTCAACATGCCACGGACTATTTCAGCCTATGGGGTATGTGTTATTTGTGGTTTTCGTGCCGGTCAAAAAGATGACGAGAAAAGGAAATTAGTGGCAAGATTTCCTTTCGATCACGACCGGTAAGCAATTAATTGGGGATTATCTATTAATATGCACCACAGCAGGTTACATGTAAGCAAAATAAGAAGCGTTTTTTGCAATTTAGTTTTATTCGTATACTATACATACTAGTGTTGGCCGTAACATATCGATAACTAGCTTATCATATAGAACTCTGGTATTTTTCAGTTGCAGACCGTGGGTGAAAGTGATTAGCAATGAAGACCTAGCCTACGTTCCGATTGAGAAGTTGAACGAATTAAAATTTGTTTGTGGTGACCACTTTCAACCCAAAGATTTTAACCGAAAGAAAAGTCGTCTAAAGAGATGGTTAATATATTTAAAGCAACACAACATTATATTTTTTTATTTTATTTATTTCTAGCCCTACCCACTGCGGAATAAGTGCATGAACGTCGTAGTGTAGTCGTCATAACCTAACCAGTTGAGAATGGATTCAAACCCCAATCTATACATATAATAAAGCTGTAGAGGTTCGAAAGTCTGTACATAGAAGATAATAGCAAAAAAATCGATGGAGGGGTCTTAGAATCGATAACAGAACACATTTCAACAGTTTTTAAAATTTGTGTCTGTTTGTCTGTCTGTTTATTTGTCTCACCATCACGCGAAAACTAGCCAATAGATTTCAATACAACCTTCACTAATACTTTTAATTGATCTTCGGACGGGTTATAGGCTATAAAAATCATACAGATTGGGGATGAAAGGGGGTGAAAAGAGGGGTTGAACTTTGTATGAGAAGTCCTTCAATTCGTGACTTAAAGGATTGAAAATTGGTAAGCATATAATTGGAAGCAAAATAAAAAGAATCTTATTCAAAAATTGTACAATAAACAGAAAATATGTGAAAAACTGGAGGGTAAAAAAGTGCTTACCGACAAATAACCATAAATCTCTCAACCCTTAGTGACTGTTTGAAATGAGAGATTTAATTATGTTAGTCATTGTCAAACCAGTGCCTTGAACTTCGTCTACCTATAATTGATATAATATATATTCGTTGTTCGTGTGGTCGAGTGTGATAATGGTGTCATCTGAGGGCCTACAAAAAACAGCAAATACCTACTATTCCCACTAATATTATAAATGTGAAAGTTCGAATGTTTAGATGTTTGGATATTTGTTACTCAATCACGCAAAAACGGCTGACCGGATTATGATGAAACTTGGTACACAACGAGTTTATAGCCTGGATTAACATATAGGATACTTTTTATCCCTTCGTCATCCCTCAAATAGATATATTCAGGGGTGGAAGTTGAATTTCATAGATCCAGAATCATGTAGAATATTTACAATACCCGCTGACTTACGAAAATTCGACTTAGATGAACCAGTGTAAGTCTGAGCTCCAAATATGCACATAGTTGTCACGAATCGTAGGGTCAAGATACAGTAAGGACGTATTGTGAGGCGAGTGTAGACTGTTGTAAATTCACGATATTTGACGTTTGGTTGTCAAAGTCGTGCCATTACACAGATGCCATTCGTTCAAATAGATTATTTACTACTTGCACAATTCAATAATTTGAGTCTTATAGTTGCTAAGATAAAGTACATATTTTCATGTAAAGTTTTTAGTTTTACCATCGTAGTTATAAACTGAGTAATGTCGCTACCAATTGATTATGATGAACTATTATTATGAAAGATTTCGGATATTTGTGACTCTTAGAGCTTAATTATCTCAAAACCAAAGCGACTCATGTGAATGTGAATGTTTACCGCATTTCAGTACTTGCCTGAAGTTCTATTAATTATTTACATGCATAATTGTAAGAAGTACCTAAATAACGCAAATCTATTATGTTTTAGATTTGCGTTATTTAGGTACTGACTTACAGCTTTTAAAGCGCTTGCGTTTTATATCAAAACTTGCTGACCCATTGAGCCTAAATAAATTTACTGTTTATAAAATTGGAGATTAAATTGATTGGATGTAGACGATTGTTGTCAGCATTGACTGACCAGCGCTTTGATATATGCCTACATAAAAATTACAGAAATTCCACTCCACTCTATTCTTTTTATTAAAAAATAATGGATGGTTGAGAAATGTAAAACAGATTTTTTTTTCTTGAACGATAGTGAGTTCGCGTTTGTTTGGAGAGTGGCCTGGGGAAAATCCAGAAGAAACCTCCAACGCGACCACACGGGGGGTTTAAACGCTGCAACTGGAATACTCTAAGAGTATGCGCTCCAGTGAGATTGGTTGAGCGGCCTCAACTAAATCTGAGGTGTGGGTGGAATCAAACTACTGGGAATTTTGTCGCTGTTTCACTAAACCAAGCCTAGCTGAGAAGAGACCAGTTAGGAACTCAGCCAGACCCGACCTAGGTCGGACTGACTCTACCCGGTATGCAGCGGTATCGGGACGAATAGGGACTATATGTGTCTGCGATATCGCGATCCTAAGGACCCATAGAAACCGTTACAAATCTTTTTGGTTACTATAGGTCAGCTTATCCAAAATACAAATTCAATGTAGGTAAGTAAACATGGTACAGGTATGAAAACATGGATTACCTGACTGATTAGTTGTAAAACGATAATATGCGCGTAGGTAGTTAAAAAAATATAACTACTGTTTTAAATTACAAGTTGAAGTTAAGGAAGCGCGAGTCTTTTTGGTAGATGTCACTCTGAGTACGCATCTTTGAAGAAGAGAAGAAAGAACTGGTTGAAGGATTTGGTAACCGAGTGTGATTACTGATTTTTCATGCAGACAGCTTAGTTAAAGTGATTGGCTGCGTATGTCAGGATGTTACCTGTTCGATTGTACGTTTTGGAAAGTGTTTCTTCACTAGAAAAATACCTATGATTAAGGGAGAAAATAAACAATTTTGTAAACGTGTTTGTCTTAGTCAACTACAAGTACATATGAAAAAAAATTCTTAGTAAACTAGAAGTATTAAATAAAGTTTCATACAGAGGGATAATGCGTAGAGACATGTGCCCAAGGTGTTCACTGCAAGTAGAGCGTGTCATATTGTTGTAGGTCATTACAGATCTTGGGTTATAATGTAGGACTCCTAACACGCTGCAATTCGAGAAACATCGAAGTTTTTGTTCCATTCAATCATAATATGTTTTCCCCTGTAGTCGCTACATCGAGCATGTCCAGTACTAAGCCTCGGAAAGTAGGGAATTGGGAAACTTCATAGAACAAGAACGAATGTGTATACGTACGTAACATCGAACCATGACACCACTATGCTACATGGATTTGATGATGTAGTTTCATAGCACACATTGTGTTTCGTTACGTAGTATAAGAAATCATAAAAATTATTTGTATACGTATAAATGCTATATGGAATCGAGTCGACGGCGTTCTCCGGGCTGAAATGAAATGTGTATTTAACGTCTGACTTCCTTGGCCAGTACCTATTACCAACATACATATATATATATATATATAGGTATTCATAAATCATATCCATTTTGTTTCATTATCCGCCTATTACATTCTACTTCAGGACACATGCCTCCTTTCATGGACAAGAGGGCCCATTTCACTTGCTATTATTTGTATAAGTAATAAACTTTCTAAGGTTGTAATTTTGAGACGTAAAAACGTTTCAGTACATTTTGAGTGAGTTACTCAAAGTTAAGTAGTTTATAACCAAACCTGCAGAATATATCTACCAAGGGGAAGGAATGGTCAGTAGACGTTCACGCGAACGAAGTCGCGGGCAAAAGCTAGTTGTTAATAAAGGAGCATCCATTATTAATGTGCCTTTAACTGGGATTTTTATAAAAATGGAACCCACGACGTCACTAGTCATCGTTTATCGATATCGATGTCGTTAACCGTACTACATCAAAGTTACATCCCTATCGCGCTGTTATGTTGGAGTTACCTATTTCCTTTATTTTATTTTATTGTGGTACAGAATGTTTGCCAAACTCTACGTCAATGTCATGCAATGACAATGTCACTATCATCCAAAACCTAGTTCGAAGTCCCGTCTCTTAGAACGTAGTGGTTATATTCTCTTTGACCGTAGCTGTCAGCAACCGCCCACGATACGCCAATGAAATAAAAGTATTGCTCTTGTATTTATTTACAGGGAAATATCTTCCTTATTGTTTTAAACGTTAAAACAAAACGATAACACTTAAACTCATTTACCTGTGCTAGCTTTACGATCTATACTCTGTTGCCAAATTGTAGTGCTATTTCCGTGCAACGGAATGCATTTCGCGCTTCAGTTCATTCCAAATTCAAAAGTGACGCTTTGGATTTTAAAATAACCGTTGACGTTTTTTTAAAACATGTCAGTTTGCGACTCCAATCAATCAGCCAAACGTTTTGTTTACGTGTCTTGGTCGCTCGAAATATTTAAATAGCTATAAAACTTAATAGGCTATTACGTTCTGGATTCATTCAAGGACTTTTCGTATTAAGTCTGCGTTCCACATTCCTTTTGAGATCGAGGTCCTTCACAAATACTTAGGCGTCAGAACAGTGGGGCTACCGCGAACAAGAAACGAAGTTTTCCCTCTCTGTCTCACTTATGTGCAAACTTGCAAGTGCGACAGAGAAGGAAAACTTCGTTTGCGGTAGCGCCGCAGGAGAAATAAGGTCACATTGATAGCAATATTTCGAGAACTGAATCATTCAATTGCAGCTGATGTATGTCTTCGGGTAATTCCGAATGACGGGTACTTTCGTAAACAAAAAAATCCTGTCTAATTAACCGCTTTTATTGAATCTCATCATCATCATCATCAAAAAGAAACGTAAATGTTTTGTTGATGTTTGGTAATGCAACAAAATCGCTTAGTTAAGAGGCCTTATAAGTTTTAAAATGTTTTGATTTCAAATTATGACAAAAGTATTGATAATACCAATAAAGTTATTAAAGGCTACAATAATTTTATTAAAGTTTTAAATAGTAACATAGCCATTTTTTGATTTTATTGTGTGTAGTAGAATTTAAGCGAAAAAAACAAGTTTTCAGCTTAAAAATGGTCGATTTGGAGTGACGTTTGAAACGATATTTCTTAATGAAAAGTCCAAAAAATACTTTTGAAGTTTATGACATAAGGTCGGAATAGTCCTGTTCCAGATAGTAACAATGAGAAAATATCAAGATACGCGTCAATTCAAACAGAAAATGGCGTAAATAAATGAGCCTTTTTTAACTAATAAGGACCCTTAAACTGGAATTTGTTATTTACGGATTTACCCGAAGTCACTTTAATGTTGTTTCTTGGTATTGTTTTTACAGCTGGCTCTTTCAAGTGTTGTTTCGTGTTTGTTACTAGCGCGCGGAGATTCCCGATGATATAACGACCTATTTATAAAAACAAAAATTATGCGAATATACCTAGACACAAATCCTAAAATCATAACCCTTCCTTTTGGCATTGCCGTCGTACAAAAGCCATCATTACCCACGACGGAACGGAGAAGGTATATGCGTTTAGGGTGAGAGGTTGTTTGTTTGTTTGTACCCACGACGGAACGGAGAAGGTATTATGCGTTTAGGGTGAAAGGTTGTTTCAGTTGTTTGTTTGTTTGTACCCACGACGGAACGGAGAAGGTATATGTGTTTAGGGTGAGAGGTTGTTTGTTTGTTTGTACCCACGACGGAACGGAGAAGGTATATGCGTTTAGGGTGAGAGGTTGTTTGTTTGTTTGTACCCACGACGGAACGGAGAAGGTATATGCGTTTAGGGTGAGAGGTTGTTTGTTTGTTTGTACCCACGACAGAACGGAGAAGGTATATGCGTTTAGGGTGAGAGGTTGTTTGTTTGTTTGTACCCACGACGGAACGGAGAAGGTATATGCGTTTAGGGTGAGAGGTTGTTTGTTTGTTTGTTTGTTTGTGTGTGCACATCAATATCTTCGAAACGGCTTGACCGATTTATTTTATGATAATAATTGTTATTTGTTAGACAAGGGTGCAGTGTTTTATTTAACCGCGAGTGTGGAATTGAAACATGAGCGAGCGAATGGATTCCAGGGTTACAGGGTTTCGTTCTGTAACATCTAGAGTCTGGCTTGTGGATAAGTAACGTGTTCCTATAAAGGATAATATACAAGGATGTATATATACAGGAAACGGAGTATCTACAAATTATATAAAGATAAATATAATTTATTTGCTTAAAAAAACATGAGTATAAAATATATTTAGCTGTTACAAAATTGGATTGTCCTTCATGTTTTGCCTTTCGGCGTACAAATTATAGTTTAAGGATGCTATTATTTATTATGTCAGTCACATTCAGTACAATAAAGTCAATAAATTTAAATACATGTCATAATAATAAAATAAAAAAAGAATACTCTATACTTGGCTAAAGCTATGTCAAATTATTTTATAAACTATAATAATTAAAAAAGTCATTTAAGCTATAATAACATTTACCTACTAACAGTGTCAATAAATTCACGCTTGAATTTGATTATGGTGCTGTCTCTTATTGGTTTTGGTATTTTATTATAAATTTTAGGCGCTATACCAAATACACTCTTATTTAGCAAGGCAGTCTGGGTGAGTCGGCATCTTATTTTAGTGTTGTCGCGTGGTCTTAGCGAACTACTACTATTTCCCCGTTGAAATAAATTGGGATTGATTATACATATATACAATTGATAGGAGGCACAGGAAGAAACGACGATAAAGAGATCTCTCAGGAACCGAAGTCCAATGAGAGTTGTTGGGAAGTTATATATGTAACTGATTTTAGAAACTTCGATAGCGCGATGCAGGACATGTCAGATTTGACAGATGACAGGAGTGACGCCACAGGCTAATGAAAGCTGAGAGGCTACCACAAACCGAAAACGAACAAAGTTCGAATATCTCCCTCTCTGTCGCACGAGTTAGCCACCACGTGGATTTTTGTTTCTAGTCTTAGCTTTCATTCAATTTTAATTTTATGGTCCTATGGATCTGTTCTGGAATCATTTTCATTTTTCATTTCATTTTCATTCTACTTCATCGCGAGGTGTATGCACAGCTCTAAGAGCCACCATTTTTTTAACCGACTTCAAAAAAAGGAGAAGGTTCTCAATTCGGTTGTATGTTCTTTTCTTTAATGTGTGTTACCTCAGAACTCCGTGCCAGTCGGTATTGTAAATTATGACATTTATTCAATTGTTATGTTGTTTGTGACTTTAGTGTTTTTTTGTCTTTCGTGGCTTCTCGTGGTCCCAAAGGAAGACCAGCGCTTGCCAATGGCTAGCACTATGCTGATTTGGGGCCATTTTGTGGCTATTTTCTGTATTTTGGTGTTATGTTAATTTGTACTGTATCTGTGCCACGAATAAATGTTTTTTCTTTCTTTCCGTCTTTCTTTCGGTGCCATTTTGTCAACTTTAGACATATCCTTTGGATGGCACCGGTTTCAAAAATTACAATAGGTACACACACATTGTTCAATAAGAAGCGTAATGTCTCATGTTAGAAGTAAGGCAATTATTTTTTACTTTTTAGTGTTTTTAGAGTCGGTTTCACCTTTTTTCAATCTTTTTTTTATTTCGAAGCTTTCGACCGCCAATAATTAAGATTGGTTTTACTCTAAGCTTTTAAATATTGGATTTCCCTCGCAGCTAGTCAACATCCGGCGGCCAGGAAAACACTTCGGAATTCATAACAATATCTAATTGAGATCTCAAGAAATTCCAAGTAATTCGGTATGTTTACACTCGAGAGTTTACGATATAAATAAAACGTGTTCGTTGATTGAATGAAGCTGAATGGGCTAGTGTAGGTACAGTCAGTCATAAATATATCCTCGGATGACAAGCAAAACTCACTATCAAATCTGTCACTACTCTTCGAAAATAATTTTAAAGCAATGAAAGACATTCATAATTACAACACACGCAATAAGGATAAACTATGCGTTCCTGAAAGAAATCTTGTCAAAACATTTAAGCAGGGCATCTCTTTAAAAATTACATTATACATTGTACTACCGTCCCACATCAGAAATTTAACATATTTAGAATTTAAAAGCAAACTAAAAAGATTCTTCCAATGTAACCCATTTTACTCAATTGATGAATTTACAGAAAAAACGAAACAAAATGATTTTCTCTTATTAATCAAATAATTGTATACTATAGGACTTATTTACGTTCTTACTATGCTAAGGTAGTTTTATGTTATTAATGTTATGATATAATGGTACTCAATAGATATTGCATGTAATATGACTTGCTAAATGTAACGTACTTTGTTACTTGGCCAAATAAATGAACTTGAACTTGAAACCTCGTATCTCAGTACTGAAACGATACTGATATACGAGCTTTATTTCAAGTAGGTATTTGTTACTTAGTGATTTTTGCTTGTAACCCGACGATATGTACGTTACCAAACTGCCAAAAAATCTGTACGCCATAATAACATTATCTACTATACAAGTATGTAGTGTTGTGTTCCTGGAGGTGAGCAAGGTTGCCAGAGCTCCCGAGGATGCACTGTGTTGAGAGCGAGAGACCCAAATTTATCCCTTCTGTTGTCAACACAGTGCATCCTCAAATTTTATAAAGGGTCGGCAACGCGTACATCATTCCTTTGGAGTTGCGGGCGTCTATAGGCTGCGGAGGCCGCTTACCATCAGGTGGACCGTAAGTTTGTTTGCCACCGGTGTTATATAAAAAAAACCTTACGACAGGGGATGCCTCGATTCGGTCAACCAAGCCCCTCGTGAAAGAGACACGCTGTCTTTCGCACATGATAAAACGGGATGCAACACTCTTCGGGAATAGCTTTAGACAAATATCGATAAATATCTGACTGTGTGCAGTTTTACTAAATTTCCTCTTGATAGATAAGGTAAAATACCATCATTTTAACTTAATTGTGTCGTTTAATAATGCGTTGTTTTAGTAGGCTGAATAAAAAAAGGAAAATAAACACTCAACTTTGGTTTTTTTTTATCTAGAAAATTGTAAGCAATCATGTTTCAACGTTGTCAAACAACGCGGCCGAAGGAATAGGTACAGTCGCCATCAGATATATCGAAGCGAACAAGGTGTTCATAAATATCTGTACACGCCTCTATTACCAAGGCGTTAGAGTGCACGTTCAGATATTTTTGATCACACGGAAGAGTGCAGATATATTTGATGGCGACTGTACCTACTTAAAGTTACAGACTAAGTCAAATTTATTTATTATTCAATTTAGGCAATTTGCAACCTATGATGATTTAGATAGATTAGATAATTAATTTCATGATAAGGAATTACATTATGCACACATGTCAAAATTACAAGAATTGTTATCATGATCGTCATAACAGGAAAAATAAAAATAACATAATGTCAACTAATAATTATATATAAAATAATTATATATAATATTAATTTTGAGTTTCGTTAGTTGTTAGTTGCACCGCCAACAAATCTTTCTGCTTCGCCTTAAGGTTGACTGGTAGAGAATGCCATACGGCATTAAGTCCGCCTTTTGTACGATAAGGTTTCTTTTGTGCAATAAAGATTAAATAAATAAATAAATAAACTAGAGTAATATAAAACACGATAAAAAGTAAACAGAAAAATAAATGCATCTTCCATTCGGAATCGTCAGTCAGATAAATAATAATAATGTCGATTACAAAATACAAACAAAACACAAAAATACAAATCAGTTGAATTCAAATTGAGTTATAATTATTTACATGTCAGTAAGCTAAGATCCATGTGCCACCTTTGGTAGTTTCTTGCGTTCGGACCAGTGATCCCCACGAATACCCGTTAGATTAAAACCAGTTTAAAATGAATGCGTCTCTCCTAGTACACATTGTTCCAATATGTGACTCACCTCAGATTCGGTTGACACAGCTCAATCAATCTCACTGGAGCGCAAACTCTTAGAGTATTCTAATGTTCTAAGCCACCCGCGTGGTCGTGTCGGAGATCCCCTATAATTTACAGGACCTCATTCGAAGAGAAACCACAATAGCCTCATTTTGTAAATTCTCCACCACCATCATAAATAGCCTAAAAAAGTTCAACAGTACATAGTCCGACCCATAGTTCACCGAATTTCATCATCGCATACCATCACATACATTAGAAATCATTCATTACTATAGTAATAGTAAATTCAGCCGCCCGTATCCTTCGCGGGGACTGTTTTTCTTATAACATGGAATGAAAAAAAAAAAAAAAAAAAGATCCCCTGGATTTGCCAACTGCGCACTTCTTAATATCAGTGCTCTGTACTTTCCTTCATAGCAGTACCGACTATGGAACTCTTTGCCTCTTGATATACGGCAGGCTAAATCTAGTTTCGACCTAGTCTTTCAAAAATAATATTAAAAATATTATATATCTGTTCCATGGACAGATCAACTTTTTTTTGTGTTGTTATCTTGACCCGTTGTCCAAGGGACACTAGTGGCGCAGTTTGTTCAAAAAAAATTGTTTTAAGTTCTACTAGCATGCTTAGTAGATGGACCGTTATGGAAGTAGCTTATAAGTACCACAAATACGTAGGTTTGGTAAATATAAATAGCATAAAGTCACGATTGCATTCGAATTTTGTCCCCTGGACAACTTTACTAGACGTATAACCATGGCAACGAGTGGCACTAAAAAGTTGATTTACCCCCATAATACCTACTTTGTTTTGATACTGGTCTGTAGTTTATTTTTGGGATTCTTTTAAGGTTGTGACCTATATATAGTTATGTATTTATGTTTATTTATACATATACTATGTTTATTTATACATATACTTGCCCGTGTGGTTGCCGGGTAAGAATTGCGCCACCCCATCTCTTCCCGTGGGTTTCGTAGGAGGCGAATAAGGGAAAATCGGAGGGTGGGCAGCAGCATCCTTCGATCATTACGACCATCAAACTGCGGTCGCCAACCCGCTTGCCAAGCGTGGCGACTATGGCAAATCCCCCCCAAGGGAAAAATAAATTGGGGGAGGCCTATGTTCAGCAGTGGACGTCTTTCGGCTGAAATGATGATGATGATGATACATATACTATTTAAGTATGTTTATTTCTATTACTTTTATTTTTTAGTTTCGTTTATATATTCCAGTAGTTTATTTTTTATTTTTGCGCCGCTTAAGTTATCTTCGCTATCCAAGGGTTGTCTGGAAGAGATCGCTCTTTAGTGATAAGAGCGCCTGTTGTCTACCTCTGTATGTATGTATTGTACATGCATAAATTCTTTATTGTACATGAGTAAAACATAACATAAATTACAAGAACAGTTGACATATATGTACAAAGGCGAGCTTATCCCTGTAAGGGATTTCTTCCAGCTAACCTCTGCTTATATCTCGCTATTTTATGTTTCTGACCTGCTTTATATTTTTAATTGAGGTGTGCAATAAAGAATATTTGTATTCTATCAATCAGATCGCAGATCAAAACAACATGTGCAACCGATCTCTGGTTGACTACGTCATTCATAAAGTTAGGTTGCCCGCGAATTATTAAGGCTTAAGTACTTAAGCGTGGGACACATTGAACACTAAACATCACTGAAATAGTAATAAATTAAAAATTAAATAAATTTAGTATTAAAGGATTAGTATTGCAATACAGCGACGTAAAGCTGCCAGTATCTTCGGTACCATGCCACGGGTTTAGTTTTAATTAAGAGGCTTTATAAGTTTTAAAATGTTTTGATTTCAAATTATGACAAAAGTATAGATAATACCAATAAAGTTATTAAAGGCTACGATAACTTTATCAAAGTTTTAGATAGTAACATAGCCATTTTTTGGTTTTATTGTGTGTAGTAGAATTTAAGCGGAAAAAACAAGTTTTAGCTTGATGGTCGATTTGGAGTGATGTTTGAAACGATATTTAATGAAAAATCCAAAATATTTATTTAAAGTTTATAACATAAGCTCGCAATAGTCCTGTTCTAGATAGTAACATTGAGAAAATGTCAAGATACGTGTCAATTCAAACAGAAAATGGCCTAAATAGATGAGCGTCTTTTAACTGATAAGGACCCTTAAGAAGATTTTGAAACTCTTGGTCCATGGGGTCCCAGCGCGCACAAGTTATTTACTGAAATCGCGAAGCGTTTGGTTGACGTAACTGGTGACCGAAGAGCTGGCGACTTCCTCAACGTATCAGCATTGCGATATAGCGAAGAAATAGTGGCCAGCGTCCTTGGTACAATGCCCCAAGGGCCTGTTTTAGATTTAAGTTAGTTGTATTATTATTTAAGTTATTGTTATTTGTGATAATCCACATCGAAAGGGACCTTATGGCGGCAGGCGCTTACGTTACACCTATTCACTATTGTATTGGAACAGCGGCAATAAAGGCGTAAGTGCCGGCCGCTATAAGGTCTCTTTCGATGTGGATTATCACATTTAACTATTATTACCGCCTGTAAATTAGTTATTAATTAAAAAAAACCTTCATTATCTAGCTGTATTATCTTCTGGATTTTTTAAAAATAGGATCTGTACCTCTAACATAAGTTTTATCGAAATAAAACACAAACAAACACGTTTGCGTTTAGTCTCACTTTGTATGGCGAAATAAAGTTACCACCTAAAGCCACCAAGGCGCTGCTCGCGTACTGAGACTAGACGAACACGTTCGTTTGTGTTTTGTTTCGAAAATACTTTATACCAGAGGTACTGTAGTTATGGTTAACAATTTGCTGGCAAGCCCAGACCGAGAAAACGTTAGAAGGAATGATAATTCTAATCGCTACCATGTGCACTTACCTCAATTTCTCCGCGTTAAAAATACCGATACATTCAGAGCTTATATTCACCTTCATAACTGGGGCCTGAGGTAAGTTCTATATTTAGTCCGGCCGCATTTTAATCTGTTTGTAAATACCTGAAATAAACACAACATCCCAACTCCAGAAATAGTTCGAATAATGTTGGATGACATCATACAGCTTTCGCCACGTAGGCAGGGTTCGATAGGATAATTATCAATGATAATTATCTTGATAATTATCGTGATTTTTATGCTTTGATAATTATCGATTTGATAATAACCTAAAATAGTAAATTCGGCATGAGTCTTAAAAAAATACGTACGTGAATTCGAACGTTAATAATTGCGCTCTGTATACGTTTTAAAGATGTTGTAATGATTAATTGATTATATTTTAATGGTTAATAATAATGAGTACTCCCGCTGAACTCCATCATTCGGTTTGTGGAAATGCTGGAGAGCAGCTTGGAGTAGGCATAAAGGAGGGGGCAATTGCACAATACAATATTGTATAGCAATTATTTATTTTGCTGCCTAAAACACCATAATATTTTATATATTAGTACACAGTACAGTCTTTATTGGTAAAAATATATTTTACAGGTCATATCATACATTAACTAATTAAATAACGTATACTACCCTACCCATAAGAGGGATAATTATTGGATAATTATCGCGATAATTATCAAAGACCATAAATATCTTGATAATTTCGAACCCTGCACGTAGGTCATACAGTTGGCAAGAACAAAGACAACAAGAGAACAAGTCGTTTCCTATGGTCAATAGACCCTCAGTGCTCTGCGTGTCCAGTTTAATAACTCTTTCAGGGGGCTGTTGGGGCTGCCTTGGCGCTAGAGATGAGTAGTTCACGAATGAATGCTTCAAATGAAGTCTTATCTTATTTAGATGAGGGCCCTAGCGGATGCACTTCGACCCAGTGGGATCTTTAAGCAATTGCCCCCTCCTTTATGCCTACTCCAAGCTGCTCTCCAGCATTTCCACAAACCGAATGATGGAGTTCAGCGGGAGTACTCTAAATTCCTTTGGTTCAGGGTAACCATTGCCAAAGTCATTCATTCTTTGTCTGGCAAGGGCGTCACATTCACACAGTAAGTGTTCCATTGTCTCGTCATCCTCGCCAAATTCAAATGAAGTACTTCACTTCATGTCACTCATTTTCATTCACTAGTTCAGTTCGGATTCATATACTTCAATAGTTCACCTACTTCACCTGCTCACTCATTCGCTCCGAGCCGAAAGAAAGATAGGACACTAATATGATTAGTTGGATCTGTTGAGCTACTGAACTAAATGGAACCAGTGAACTAAGTGAGTGATATGAGCTACTGAACCAAACTGAACTAGTGAACTCTCAGGCAAGCAGTCGGATAAAAATCTACAATCCTCTTTCTAATTTGCACAGTGTCACACAGTGTGAGTGAGATAGCTATCGCTGAAGCAAGACTTGCTAATAAATTATGCTAGTCTAACAGGATGTTAACCTCTGGGTTGGGGTTAAAGATCACGGCTCGATGGTATCAAGTCGCTTTCGATATTGACCTGTATTCAAATGCGTTTAAAGACTATTGGCTTTAGATACTAGCTTTTGTCCGCTACTTCGTCTGCGCAGAACTCGTTTACAAGTCAAAAGTACTAGCGTTTCTCAAAAGGCCCCTGCCGAGAAGAAACGCAGAAAGAAACTCGGCAATTAGTAATTTTTTCCCAAATTATGTTTATAACAATGATAGTACCTGCTTAAGGCGAGCGGCGGGCAAGCGCTCTCCATACAAACTGTGAGTTTTTTTTGTTTGTGTTTGCACTACAGTTATGATTTTTGGTCAGTATACTTATTTTTGTGTTAGCCATAACCTGGAGCAAAAAAAATTAAATCTTTTTTTGTATTTTTGTTATTAATTTTTTTGTAATTTTTTTTTTCTTCAGTTTCTTCGTATATCCAATATTTACAAGCAAAAAAAGAGTAATATAGTAATATTCAAGGGTGCCAAAGCCGACGAATAAAACTCGCACAGAGTTTGTATGGAGAAGGCCTTGCCCTACGCCGCCTTAAGTAAATCTGAGTGGTAAATAATAAAAAAGGTATTTAAAGGTAAAAGGATCAGCATAGCATCCAAGCGGGGAACGCTGCCAGCCTTATGGGACCCTTTCACAGGGCTCCGAACTTGGAAACTTTTTCAATATCATTTTAATTACTATCTTTTAAATTAAGGATTTAGCAGTTAGGTAAATAGATATCCATGAAAATTTTACATTTTGGTAAGGAAATAAAAGTCTCTATTATTTTTATCAAAATATATTACATATATTATATAATATAAATATATTATATAGTTAAATTACTATGTTTCAAATATTATGTTGTTTTGCTATGAAATAAAATTGATGGTTAATTTCGTTTGTCGTTTGTCATTTTGACATTTATTTTTGTGAAAAAGGGACAAAACATTTTAGTTAGCAGAGATTTTTTAAGTACCTACTTGGGTCAATCAACTTTTCTTTTTTTTCTTTTTTTTTTTTTCTTTTTTTTTCTTTTTGTTGTTATTCTGCCCCGTCAGCGAGGAGACAACAGTAACCATGTTTCTTAGAAAAATATTTTAAATTCGGAATGTCCCTGGTCCCGCGACGTCGACTTGTGAAAACTCGGAAGTCACTCGGTGTTATTGGTGTCAAGATATATAACACCCTTCCGACTGAAATAGTTAACTGCCCAAGTAACGCAGCATTTATAAATAAACTAAAAATCTTATTAGTTGACCTAGCATATTACAGCATAGATGAATTTATTATAAGGAAAACGGATTAGTTCCTTTAATGTAGCAATAGCAATAATGATTATGTTATTTAATGAAAATGAATCTAAACAATATTATTATGCCAAATTCACTTGTAAAATGTATTTATACTTTTACCAATAAAATTATCTGAATCTGAATTCAAACATGCTCAGGAGATGACCCATGTCCAATAGATATATACTTATCGCTAAAACTAATGTTTGGTGGATTTAAAGCCTGTACAATCACAGTTTTAAAGAGTGACTCAGGAGACGTAACCATGGTAACAAGCAACAAAGAATAGTTGATCCACCCACTTGTACTATACGTGTCAATTCAAACAGAAAATGGCCTAAATAGATGAGCGTTTTTAACTGAAGACTTAAGGGGATACCCCCTTAAGAGTCTTTATCAGTGTCTTCTCCCAATTTAAGTGTCTGTGCACTGCGAGTGCTCTCCGGTATTCTCTGGACTTTACTAGGTTATCCAGTTGAAAATCTCTCTGTGCTTGACACATTTCGCCGCTGTAGTTTTCATCGTTTCTTAAACATGGCCATTTGTAAGGTGTGGAGGATGATGGTGCGTCCTGGAAAGAGCAAAAGCAGTCGAACCATTTTTATATAGAAACTGTCAAATGTCATTTATGACTTTTTGACAGTTTCCATATAAAACGGGTGAGGGGTGAGCTGACTGGTGAGAACGCATCGGTCGGAGAGCAGCGAATTGGCAATAATAAGGAAATTTCAAATTAACAATCTTATTTATGAATATATTAGTGCTTGATGGTAAAATATACGTAACAATAAACATTTTTTTTCGGTGGCAAACAAGCTTACGGTCTACCTGATGGTAAGCGGCCACCGCAGCCTATAGACCCCCCAACTCCAAAGGAGTCACGTACGCGTTGCCGAACCTTTATAAAATTTGAGGATGCACTGTGGATTTGAGGATTATCACCAAATTTCATTTTTATAGGTCAATGGGAAGTTAAAAAATATTCGGAACAAAATTTTGTGACAGATGACGGACGGACGGACGAGTGACAGCGATAGGGTTCCGTTTGGACCCTAATAAATGAATGAACTTTATTCTGCAAGTAGGCCGCAAAGGCACTTTTACAAGTCAAAAACTACTAGCGTTTCTCATGAGACCACTGCCGAGAAGAAACGCCGAAAGAAACTCGACATGCAGTCAGTCATTTTCTCCAAAAATATGCTTATTACAATGATACTACTTAACCTACTTAAGTAAATCTAAGTGGTACGGAACCCAAAAAAAGTCTATTAGGTAGTTAACTATTAGTACCTTGGGTTTTTCGGTGGTTCCCTTAATTTCCTCTTCCTGAAACGAACACGAACAATTTTATTGTACTTATAAATAAATTATATATAATCCTAATCCTAATAATATTATAAACGTGAAAGTTTGTGCGGATGGATGTAAGCAAAAACTACTGCGGGGCTAGCATAACTGCCGCTGCGACGCGACGCGAGTAGAGATAAATCTACCCTCCTCTTTCCAATTCGCATAGTTCGAGTGAGACAGGAATCGCTGAGTCGCACGAGATACGACTTGGCAGCAAGTTGTGCTAGCCCACCTGAACGGATCTCTATGAAACTTTCCAGTATTGTAGCTTAGACATCAGAATAGGACATAGGCTATTTTTTATCTGCGGGTAATACCGCAGGGCGCTGCTAGTAATATTATAAACGTGAAAGTTTGTGCGAATGGATGTACGTTCCGCTTAATCTCAAAAACTACTGAACGGATCTCTATGAAACTTTCCAGTATTGTAGCTTAGACATCAGAATAGGACATAGGCTACCTTTTATCCGCGGGTAACACCGCAGGGCGCTGCTAGTAATATTATAAACGTGAAAGTTTGTGCGGATGGATGTACGTTCCGCTTAATCTCAAAAACTACTGAACGGATCTCTATGAAACTTTCCAGTATTGTAGTTTAAACATCAGAATAGGAGATAAGCTACCTTTTATCCGCGGGTAACACCGCAGGGCGC
Organism: Epiblema foenella; assembly: GCA_963556455.1. Classification (NCBI taxonomy): domain Eukaryota; kingdom Metazoa; phylum Arthropoda; class Insecta; order Lepidoptera; family Tortricidae; genus Epiblema; species Epiblema foenella. The sequence goes on from OY747118.1 coordinate 3,094,144, forward strand.
TGCTAGTTATATATGATTTATGGGATCAGAGGCGGAATTAAATGATACATTTTTAGTACACTATTCTTAGCTATTCCCCTAACGAAATATTTTGGGTGGGACAAGGTAACACACATATAAAGAAACGGCACGGTCCCGGCCCGGTCCGGACGCGGAACGGTTAGCACATTGACACATAAAAAAGCTCGGAGACGGGCCGGCCCGGAGACGGAACGGCCCGGACACGGAACGGTCTACTGTGAATCGTCCTTAATCGATTAATGAATTAGTTTTTTAATAACGTGGCAGATTTTTCTCCTAAACCTTTGGCTGAGGGGTAAGTATAAGTATATCAATGGCGTTTCCAGTCTTAAATGCTCTAAGTGAGAGATTCATCAGTCATTACGACTAGTTCTGTTCAGTCTGCTTAGATGTTAAAAATCTATTGCTTATTAAGAGCGCTTTAATAAAATGTAACAGGTCCACTAGCGCCACTCGTAAACAATTGTAATTATTTAAATTTAATGATATATAACTAAAAAAGGTGGCCGCTACGTACTATAGTTTGTATTTAAGTACTTATAGAATCCATCAAACTAATCTTTACGTTGCTAGATTGGTCTCTCTATGAGCTCAAAAATAAAACGACCGTTTTAACTTTGGACGAATAGATTGACGAATCCAGCAACGTAATAACTAGTTTGATGGATTCAAAACGTACTTAAATACAAAATACAGTACGTAGCGTCCTCCTTTTTTAGATATCTATCGTTAAATTTAAACAAACACAATTATTTACGAGTGGCGCTAGTGGACCTGTTACATTTTATTAAAGCGCTCTTAAGTATAATACCGTTATATTCACGAACTCGTTAAGCCAATCTGTGTAGTTTCCGAGATTGGTGAACACTGTGGTTGCGTTTGGAGCGCCACACTTCGGGGAGCCGAAACTGGTGACCCCGACCAGCACTCCGCCAGCCACGGCTGGGTCGCCCGCGTCGCACTGAAATGCAATTTACCGTCGGAAGAAGTAAATAGCCATCTTCGCCATCAATATTTTCGATGCTCGATCGCTCTCAAGAGCATTAGAAATTTTCCGTCTCTGTCGCACTTGCAAGTTTGCATATAAATACGTCAGAGAGGGAAAACATCGTTTGTGGTTCGCGGTAGCACTCCAGGGCCTGTACTCCGAACTTCGAACTTCGAATTTCGTATCGTGCCGTCCCTTTCACTCTCGTATTATACACTATATGAGTGAAAGAGATTGATCTATTATTGTTTTTTTTTATTAAGAAATATCGTAGCTAACAACAATCCAAAACGAACATTTTCAAACTAAAAACGGCTTTTTCCGCTTAAATTCTACGGCGTAATGCCTATGTGTCTAAAAATGTTACATAATCAACGTATCCATTAATCACTTTATATCAATACTTTTGTCATAATTTGAAATCAAAACATTTTAAAACTCATAAGGGTCATTGTCAGATTTAGGTTCGCGTCTTTTCGGTGGACATAATATCAAAAGTTAAGGGTCACAAAGCTTAATTTTGGATTGGTCTAGTAACCCGCATAAACGGTGTGTCCATAACTATAAATCCATGTAATAAAAACATAACTTATATGTACATAAGCCATTAGCTATTGACCATCGGGTGGACAATTTTTGTTTTTACAACTGACAATGACTCATAAGGCCTCTTAAGCGGTTCATATACCATTTTGGTAGCAGCCTGTATACAATAAACAATCTTTTTAATAACTATCTAGTTATAAGAGTTCATTAACTTACATTGCATGCTCCCTCGTTATTTTTACCGGATGCGCAAAAATTTGTTTTATTATTTACGAATTTTCTGAAAGTTAAATTCCATACTTTAGTCATAATTTGATATCAAAACATTTAAAAACTTATAATCTTATAATTAAATATGCTATTTTATTTAAATTACCTCTTAAGGTAGTTGCATGTTTAATTTTGATGTACAATATATGAAGAAACAATAAAATAAAAATCTAACCTAGGCAATAGTAAACAGTAAAACTTAAAGATAAAAAATTTGTCCCAAGTCGCCGTCAGCGGGTAGGGTGCCCAGAAGGCTGGCTGCATTGCCACGCTGTATGGCAATGCTTATTCTTTGTCCGAAATATTGGCCAGCCATTAGATAATACAATTCTACATGTTTGAGCCGTTTGGGGTGGAAACACTAGGGCCGTGGGGCCTGGTGCTCACAGCACATATAAGGAGCTGGCGAAACGCCTTGGGGACGCGACGGGTGACCAGAAGGCTGGCGCGTACCTTGCTCAGCGCATCGGCCTTGCTGTGCAGCGTGGCAATACCGCCAGCCTGCTGGGCACCCTACCGCTGGGCTCTGAATTAGAGCCCAGCGGTAGGGTGCCCAGAAGGCTGGCGGGTACCTTGCTCAGCGCATCGGTCTTGCTGTGCAGCGTGGCAATGCCGCCAGCCTTCTGGGCACCCTACCGCTGGGCTCTGAATTAGAGCCCATTTTTTATTTGTAAGTAGGTTTTTATCCTTAGTTTAGTATGTTCTTGTTTTTTATATTCATTGTTCCTTAAATAAAATTCTGATTTAAGTGATATTAAAATATGTATAATAAACAGGTCACTCGTCTTTCTGTCCCTGGAGGTGGGCATGGTTGCCAGAGTTCCCGAGGATGCACTGTGCTGAGAGCGAGGGACCTAAATTTGTCCCTTCTGTTGTCAACACAGTGCATCCTCAAATTTTATAAAGGCTCGGCATCGCGTACGTGACTCCATTGGAGTTGCGGGCGTCTATAGGCTGCGGTAGCCGCTTACCATCAGGTGGACCGTAAGCTTGTTTGACACCGGCGTTGTATAAAAAAAAGTTCATAGAATACACCTTCTTACCAAATTTCATAATTGTAGTGCTTATAGTCTCCGAATAAATAGCTGTGATATACGTACGGACGGACGGACGGACGGACGGACAGACATGACGAATCTATAAGGGTTCCGTTTTTGCCATTTTGGCTACGGAACCCTAAAAACAAAAAGTTCGAAATTTCTCGAAAATGGATCAAATTCCTAATCAAATGGCGAAAAAAGTAACTCAAAAGAATAAATAATTACATAATTATAAGTCTTCAAAGTTTTAAGAGGGGGCATAATCTCTCCCTTTCCCTCAAAACGCGCTTTAGTATTCGTGGTCAATGACGTCACTGATCTGTCGCGCTTTCTCTCTCTAATCAGCAACATTAAAACAGTTGTAGCTTCGTTATTTTTTGAGATATTTGAATAAGATTTTCACCATTGGCATATTTTTTTTGCCTTGTTTCTTTTGGAGTAGTCTTATATAGTCAAATTGTGAGCCAACATCCCTATTGTGCAATAGATACAAATACACACACACACACACACACTAATTATTTATGAGTAGTACCAGTATACTTACGAAGTATATATTTTAATGCACTGATTCACGTCACTAACATTTAACACAGACTTTTGAATCAAATTCCATAAAGCGTTGTACACTTTGTTGTAGTACTGCGGAAAATAATCAAAATTATAAAATTTGCTCCGACTCATCATCATCATCATCATATCAGCCGAAAGACTTCCACTGCTGGATATAGGCCTCCCCCAAAGAGTGCCCTAATGACTTCATATCATAGGAATCCGTTTTAGTTAGGAAGGCTGTCGACTACGTTCCCATCCCTCCCCCCTCTGTCGTAACTCGGCGATCACTGATTTGGGGCCGCACGGTCCGGCGTCCTAGGCACACACTTACGGCGTCCAACTCAGATACGATGCGTACACTTAGGCATTCCCGCCGGCGACACCTATTCGTCCCGGTACCGCCGCACACCGGATAGAGTCAGTCCAACCCAGGTCGGGCCTAGCTGAGTTGCTTGCTGGACTCTTCTCAGCTAGGCTAGGCTTAGTGAACCAGCGACAAAACTCCCAGTGGCTCGATTCCGCTCACACCTCAGATTCGGTTGAAACCGCTCAACCAATCTCACTGGAGCGCAAACTCTTAGAGTATTCCAGTGTTCCAAACCACATGCGTAGTCGTGTCGGAGGTTTTCCCCTGGATTTTTCCCAGGCTACTCTCCAACCGGGCACTCCTATCGCTTTATTGGGCCCGGCCTATAAAGCCACAGTCAGGTTTATTAAAAAAATAATAATGTAGTTAACAAAAGATGGAGGACATGGACTTACAGTTTTGGCGCCCCAACCGGCAATAGTGACGTTAGTACCCTTTGGGACGGCAGTCACATTCGTTCTGATTTTTATTTTTTTCACATTCCGGTGCTTGAAGGTGAGGTTTGTCCTCAATTCCAAAATTACCAGGTTGCTTTGAAGATTTTCCTCCCGGTATGAAGGATGGAAATGCAATTTCTTGACGTCCACCACCTTGCCTGCTAGTCTATAGTAGTTGGTGCCAATGCGGACTGTTACCTGTTTGGGTAAAGTTTCGTAGGTATAATTGAAATTGTGAACAGTGGGTTTTTTATTTGCGGTCTTATTCTTTGTGGTCAAATAATGTAGGATTTCATTCTTTATGGTCTCATTTATTGTGGTCACATTATTTGTGATCACATAATGTAGGATGTCATTCTTTATATTCTTAATCATTGTGCTATCATTCTTTGTGGTCTCATTCTTTGTGGTCTCATTCTTTGTGGTCTCATTCTTTGTGTTCTCATTCTTTGTGGTCTCATTCTTTGTGTTCTCATTCTTTGTGTTCTCATTCTTTGTGGTCTCATTCTTTGTGGTCTCATTCTTTTTGGTCTCATTCTTTGTGTTCTCATTTTTTGTGGTCTCATTCTTTGTGTTCTCATTCTTTGTGATCTCATTCTTTGTGTTCTCATTCTTTGTGTTCTCATTCTTTGTGGTCTCATTCTTTGTGGTCTCATTCTTTTTGGTCTCATTCTTTGTGGTCACATTATTTGGGATCACATTATGTAGGATTTCATTCTTTATGGTCTCATTCTTTGTGTTCTCATTCTTTGTGGTCTCATTCTTTGTGGTCTCATTCTTTGTGGTCTCATTCTTTGTGGTTTCATTCTTTGTAATCTCATTCTTCCATACCTGCCACCTGCATCCATAATTAAATTACTCGTAGTTCACTAGTCCTATTAGAATTAGAATTATCGAGAGATAATACAAGAGACATAGGATGTGAAAGTTACGATGAAAACGAATAGGAAATAACTTAATCTGAGATCGGAAATATGATACTTCATTGGGATTAAATGTTGATAGGCAATCATTAGTAATAGAGAAAATAACCTTTTTAAGCAAGTCACCTTTTCTTAAATATACCTTTTTAAGCAAGAGGCAGCGGTGATAACCAGATTATATTTGATGATGGAGCCACCACAAACGAATTTATTGAAGACATGGACAGTCACCAAGAATGGGAAATGCTTGATCTTCGTTCTGTGGCCATTGTAGATGCGACGAGCTGGCGGGAGCGCTGATAAAGAACCAATGACATTAATACTTATTTGACACCCGCATTCGAAGGTATTGACAGGCATTTTTACACGACTGCCCAAAAAATACCATTACGGTTGTTGGATCCTTTACTCTGGTTAGTCCTTAATAATCATTCGTTGAACGCTTATTGAGTAGTTATAATTCTCGTATATTGATGCCATAAAATTTTTATAAACAGATAAATGTGTAGTTCATTTATTTATTTACAAACGGTAATTATAGTTAAATAACAAAAACTAACTTAAATCTAAAACACGCCCTTGAGGCATTGTCCCGAGGATACTGGCGGCATTGGCTCGCTGTGTCGCAATGCTGATACGTTATGCGGGGAAGTCGCTAGCTCTTTGGTCACCACTTACGTCAACCAAACGCTTCGCAATATTAGTAAATAACTTGTGCGCGCTGGGATCCCAAGGACCAACAGTTTTGACCCCTCATCATCATCATCATCATTTCAGCCGAAAGACGTCCACTGCTGAACATAGGCCTCCCCCAAGGCTCGCCATTTAGACCGGTCCTGTGCCGTTCGTTCCGCGACCTTCACCAGGTCATCACTCCACCTTGTCGGAGGTCTACCGACAGCTCGTCTTCCGGTGCGTGGACGCCACTCAAGCAGTTTCTGGCCCCATCGACCCCTAAAGATACAAAATTGTACTCTCTGCCGACATTATTATATTTGTTCGCTTTAATATTTCGTCATTTACCACCGCTGCACCCGCTTTTATTCTAGTTCGTTCGAGGTGGGACGATGCCAGTGTGTCTACACAGGTAGCATCCCACACTAACATCCGTAGCTCCAAGGAACTAAAGACACCCCGTCAGGTCTCTTACCATCATCTCTGACCATGTCAGTCGGCTCAAAAAGGTAAGCACGTCGACGTAGGTAAGAGACCCGCAGATTATGTCATTTAGCATCGCATGTCCTGCAAAACGGCCTGTAGAGTCGGTCCAATGTGTAGTTAAAAATAACCTTACCCAAAAATTTATTTTCTGTTGCACTAATTTCTGATGAATCTAATCCGCTAACTTTAAAATCCCTGCTTTCAACGCTATCCCTCGATTCGTTCTGCAGTTTTTGGTATTCCCTCTTATCATGCTTGCTTTCCTTGCCTTTATCATATTTTTGCGTATAGTTTAAATCGGATGTAATATTTTTCTTGCGAAATCTTATTGCTGTCGTTAAAATTGAACTATCGTATTTATATGTAGTATCAATAGTCGTTGGTTTAGTATATTCATCACTGCCGCTTTCTGAAAGAGTCTGCTCAGTGAAACGGTTATTGTTGTTAATTAATTCTTTTGTTTCTTGATCATTATCGGTTTCTAGCTCCAGACTAGAGTGTCGTTGGTGGGCGTGATAAAATGGGGGTATTGTGGTGCTTTGTGGTCCTTCCAGGCCTTGAATTGCGTTGAAGAGACAAAAGGTAGCCCAGCAGAGATTATTGAAGAATGCCATGGAAACCGGTTAATTTAATTAGTTAATATCTTCATACTTTAACCATTTTATTTACCAAGAAATGCTTCCGTATTAAACTGATTTCCTTGTATAACTACTTTCATTTATATTGCCCAATTTCGTCGTTAACTATTATATTTGACGACACAGTAAAATATTTTACTGGCAATGAAATATTTCGAAATCTAACAGTATAAAAAAGAAACCATGTGATTACATAAAGAACTGAAAATTGATCGCTCGAATTCAGTTTATGAGCTATAAATTTAATATCTTAAATTAAAATTTCGACACAGATTATCGATTGAGGGTAGGTTGGGGTAATAAAAACAACTGTGTTGTATTAAATTTCATTGAAATATTACTTATTCGTAGTTCATAGACAAACAACCTTATTAACAATTATTTTAAATTCATTTTAGAGTTACAACATGTATCAATTTGCCGCTATTAGTGTCGTCGTAGTTTTTCTGATAATTAATACAGACATTATTGTGAAGTCTCTAAACACAAAGGAGCTTAACGATAGGATATATTCGGTTATTGATGACCTGTTTATGTCTTTGAAAATCAACACAAAAATGATAAATCCGGACAACGTAAATGATTACATAGCAATGCACAGTTTTATACAGGACGTGATTTACAAAAACCAAGGAAGATATGAAGAAATAAGTAATAACATCAGAACTGCAATAAACAATAAAACTGCTGATCAAATTTCTGGTGTTAACGAAGTTATCGATGAAATGATACGGGAACAAGCAGTTAATAATATCAGCAGTGTTACTGTACCTTCTAATACAAATGCAACAAACAAAGGATTTGTTGATTTAATAAGACTTATGAATATAAAAACAAAAGAACTCATACCAAAGGATTTTTCTGCATGGAGTGAGTAAATAAAAACCACAAGCCGACCAAGCTAAGTAGACAAATGGCGCGGATTTAAACATAATTATCACTTTGTATGTCTACTCGATTTGGTAATAAAGAGAATAAATAGAAGCAGTATACCTAGATATAGATAAAAGGTCTAAATCTCTATTTAAGCTTGGTGAAAAATGCTTCCGTATGTCTGGTTTTCCAGTTGTTCTCCTCTACAGTCGATTTTGGTGAAATATTAAAAAAATCGATTATGTTTTTAGAAAAAAAAAATACTCGCCATTAAAGTAGCAGTGAATTAAAAGAGTAAATTTGATAAAGGGATTTTTTAAAACCTATTTTAAGTGAATTCTTATTAACCCAACACAACGCAAAAGAGGGGTATTATAAGTTTAACATGTGTATCTATGTGTCTGTCTGTGGCATCGTAGTTTCCTAGCAGATGAATGCGGTTTTTTTAACAGAAAGTCTTGATGGTTCTTAGCTAAGCTACGTGTCAGTGTTTATTTTTAATTTTTTTAGGCTCTAATACTAGCCAAGAGACGCAAGGGCGTCGTATCTTCGCGGGCAGCATCACTGCCATCGCTCGGTACCCATTCATGGCAAGCGTGCACGTAGCCGGTCGATTCGTGTGCGCGGGCTCGCTGCTGCATGAGAGTGTGGCCATCAGCGCCGCCTCCTGCCTCATGCGGTGAGTACACATTACATTCCTGGCGAAAGTCCACGTGTCTGGCCGCTTCGGTGCTCAGCGCTACTCCTGCCTAATGCGGTGAGTACAAATTACATTCATGGCGAGAGTCCACGTGTCGGGCCGCTTCGGTGCTCAGCGCTATTCCTGCCTCAAGCGGTGAGTACACATTACATTCATGGCGAGAGTCCACGTGTCAGGCCGCTTCGGTGCTCAGCGCCACTCTTGCCTCAAGCGGTGAGTACACATTACATTTCATGGCGAGAGTCCACGTGTCGGGCCGCTTCGATGCCCAGCGCCGCCTCCTGCCACATGCGGTGAGTACACATTACATTCATGGCGAGAGTCCACGTGTCTGGCCGCTTCGGTGCTCAGCGCCACTCTTGCCTCAAAACAAAAACTGTGTTTAAATATATACTAATGGCGTATTTCAGCGTTTTTTCTAAATTGCTAACGGGGTGAAAAGGGGGTTCCAGGTTTGTACGGGCACAAAATCTTTTTTGAAGTGAGAGATTTAAAACTTCGTATACAACACATATTTCAGCGTTCTTCGAAAATACTCCTCTAAAGGGGTGGAATGAGGGTTCCAAGTTTGTGCAGAGAGCAAATCTTTACTTCTCTTTAAAATCAATATGGGTATCATCTTCGAGGTTCCTCAAGGTGCCGATTACGAAAATGACATGCATTTTCAAATCCCAGATGGCGAACCTTTATTTTTCTTAAAAAAAGATATGGGTGTCATCTTTTTGTGGTTCCCGGGGGTGCCGATTACGAAAATGGTATGCATTTTCAAATCCAAGATGGCGGACCTTTATTTTTCTTAAAAAACGATAATGGTGTTATATTTGTAGTTCCCCGGGGTACCGATTAGGAAAATGACATGCATTTTGAAATCCAATATCGCGGACATTAATTTTTCTTAATAATCGATATGGTTGTCAATTTCGAGTCCTCGGGGAGCCGATTACGAAAATGACATTCCATACATACTTATATAGATAGATATGTGGAATGTCATTTGCCAAGACCAGGGGTGGGCAAACTTTTTTCATGGTGGGCCAGTAAGCTTGAGAAATTTCGGAGGCGGGCCATAATTGCAGCAAAACCGCACTTTTGTATAAAACCGCTGCTCTGGTTTTTGGCTGAACCGTCAAAATATAATCATCGCGGGCCATGTACTAATTAATTCGATGTATCGGCGGCGGGCCGGATAAAATGCTTTCGCGGGCCGCAGTTGGCCCGCGGGCCGTACTTTGCCCACCACTGGCCAAGACATACAAATATACGGGTCAAACTAAGAACCTCTGTTTTTGTAGACTGTTAAAACTTACGCCTAGTACGCGGGTGAAAATGCGAGAAAAAGCTAGTACAAATATATTAGACAGTATGCATGTAATTGAGACTCTTACATTAGTCTTACAGTATAATATCCAATGAAATAAAAGGATATATGATTCGTTTTCCACAGAATTCGCGACGAACCTGACCTGCCAATACAAATCCGAATAGGCAGTGACTACGTCACAAAATTGGGATACCTTGTGAACATAGACCAAGTCACCTTCCACCCATACTTCGATCGTTCCACGCTAGCTAACAACTTGGTCCTCCTGAAGACTAGGAAGTCACTACGGTTCATTCAGAGAAAAGTTTTGGCCATAAAGTACGACAAATGGGACTTTCAGCTTAAGGATACTAAAAACATCATGATTTTAGGGTGGGGGAAAAGAGGAGTAAGTAATACATTAGCTACTCCATTATTACTTTTTTATTTATTTCTACCATTTAATTATTATATGAAATTACAATGAGGGCTATCGTTTTTGTGCTCACCAGTTGGCGCCACTGTCGAGTAAGGTCCTAAGGTCCAGCTGTCAAAAATGGGCATGAAAACGAAGTTTACATTAAAATCATATTCGACGACCGGTTTAGCCTAGTGGGTAGTGCACCTGCCTGTGAAGCTGACGGTCCTAGGTTCGAATCCCGGTCAGGGCAAATATTTGTTTCTGAGTCTTGGATGTTTTCTATATATTTAAGTATTTATGTCTATTAAATACATCGTTGCCTAGTACCCATAACACAAGCCTTCTTGAGCTTACTGTGGGGCTAGTTCGATTTGTGTAAGATTGTCCTCTAATATATTTATTTATATATTTTATATATTTAATAACGTACCGTAAAAATATCTAACATCCCGCATCAGTGCAGTCCCGTTTTGTTCGGAAAAAAGAGGAAATAAGTTTCCGAAAGACAAAGCTGTCTCAAAGCACTAACAGTCATTGACCCGTAACTCATATTTGCCATAATCAAGCTCAGGTATTGCAAAATAGTCACCATATTGTTCCAATTAGTTATTAACCCGCGTAGCGCAACCACAAAGACTGACATTTGTCATTTCGGAGACCTCACGCTACACTAGCGCTTCTAGCGGCGAATTCATACGCGATAGCCCTCATTATAGGAAATATTATTCACCTCGTTATGATCGAGCGAATTGAGGCACTGGTCCCACCGCCGGCGAGTAGCGAGTAATCTCATAGTAATTCTACTCGCTTGAGCGAGAAAACGAGTAGAATTACTATGAGAGTACTCGCTGCTTGCCGGCGGTGGGACCAGAGGGGCTACCGCGAACCACAAACGAAGTTTTCCCTCTCTGTCTCACTTATGTGCAGCAAACTTGCAAGTGCGACAGAGAGGGAAAACTTCGTTTGCTGTTCGCGGTAGCGCCCCAGTGCCTAAAGATGTCCGTTTCAGCTTAGGTTGCATTTGTCAACCGGTTTTCTTGAAATTTTGTGAGCTTTACCATGAGTTTGCATGACCGTACTCGATAGTAACTGCGTAAACGATTTAGTATGCCGATTCTTAGTTCTATTGAGGCGCTGTACTTTTACCCATACAATTTTTTACGTAGTTAGCGACTACGGTCATGTAAACCCATGGTAAAGGCTCGATAATCATATAGGATTCTTTTTGTCGATTCAGGTTTCATACGACGGCTCACAGAGCCACTAATAATGTCATGTATTGGGTCACTGTCGAGGACTGGGACATTTAATTTTATTTTATAGTTAAAATAGATTGTTTCTAGCCGGCAGATAAAAGCAATGATGACCAACCGCTGTCCAGAGCACGGCTTAATATCTACGATTTGGAAGAATGCAAGTATATTTACAACAAGTGAGAAATAGGCTGACAGCTCTTGACATTTTGTATTTTTTTTATACAACGCCGGTGGCAAACAAGCGCACGGTCCACCTGATGGTAAGCGGCCACCGCAGCCTATAGACGCCCGCAACTCCAAAGGAGTCACGTTAGTTGCCGACCCTTTATGGAATTTGAGAATTAATTTATATTATAGACATTTATTTATTTATAGCATGGCAATTATTTCGAACCGTGAGATCTTCGAGAAGACAGTACGGTTGCCAGTTTTTGTGCACTTTTAGCACCACCCAGGGGTCACGTGTAGGGTCGCGGTGGGTACTCCCTACGGACGTGGTGCAACTTCGACCCCCCTTCTCAAGTGAGTGGGCAACTTGACTGTTAGAAGTTCTCAAGCCGCGCGGAGGCCTCTAACTCGGCTTAACAATTCCTATCATAGATAGCAGCCGGGATCAACGGATTGACGTGCCTTCCAAAGCACGGGAGCGCTCAGATAATAACCACTCAAAGCGGTCACCCATCCAAGAACTGACCTGGCCCGACGCTTAAATGGTAGAAAATGCGGCCGCGGGTCACAAATGCAGTTACTGATGCCTTCAGTTGTGGATAGTTAATGAATTCGAATAGCGTATTTGCCACGATATTTAATTCGGGCGTTGTATTATTGGGACAAAAGCAATAACAAAATTAATACATTTTGTCCCCGGGTAATTCCGAATGTCGGGTAATTCTGAAAATAACAAATTCCTGTCTAACTAACCGCTTTTCTTGCCGGCGGTGCCGAGATGTGGGGGTCGATCGTGTTTTTAGAATCCAAAAAAGAGCCGTGCGGTCGGTGGTGCAGGTGGGCCAAAATACTTCAGTAAAACCTTATTTCAGAGAACTGGGTATATTGACGCTGCCTTCGATCGCGATCTTTCAAATTGCCACTTACACTCATGTTCACATGAGCGATTATAAAAAACGCGTGGATTCTACTCGCTCGCTGCGATATCCTAACAGACTTCTTCCAGTAAAGCGGCGACTAGCTCGGTCTGGAAAAATGACTCATGTGATGGGACCGACCATTTATAACAAGTTGCCCGAAATAGTCAAGTCGGCCCCTTCCGTACAATACTTCAAACGAAAGCTAAAAAGTTGGCTTCTCGAGCACACATTCTACAGCTACGACGAATTTGTAAACCTGTAGAATATAATGATTATTACTTATTAATAAAATTGATTGTATATATAAAATGAAATAATATCTGACATGTAATTTTGACATTTGAATAAATGAATATGAATATGAATATTGCATCTCATCATCATCATCATCAAAAAGAAATGTTAGATTTTTTGTTGATGTTTGGTAGTGCAACAAAATCGCTTAGTTAGACTGGAATTTGTTATTCGGAATTAAGTACCCGAGGACACCTTTCTTTCTAATGCATCTAAAACTAATTTTCAGGGAATACGTAACGGATAAAACCTTTTGCGCTGGCTTCGTTGATCGAGGCGATGGCGCCTGTAATGTGAGTGGGATTAGTAAATTATAATTGATCTACACCCATACAGTAAATCCTCTTTTATGTGCTCAAAAAGTGTAGGTAAGGACCAACTTTACAATATCGCGCCGGTCCGGGGCGGAGATGGCCATAACAGCATCAAAAACTGTATCGTTATGGCCGTCTCCGCCCATAACGATACAGGCTCGTGCTCAAAAGACTTCAACGGGCTCACGCTCGACCACACTACACTTGCAACGCAATGATTCCTGAACACATGAAAGAGGATTTAATAACGGATGTAGATAAACTAGTGTATGCAACTGTACATAATTAGGCCTTAAAACACTCGCTGACGCTCGTTTCATAAAACCACACTCGTGTTTTAAGACCTCTCATTATGTATCAGTTGCATAAACTACTAATATATACTGTAGAGTAATTCTAAAATAATGAGTCTGTAGTCGCTAGTTGACTATGGAGAGTTTCTGCACCATTTATTTCGTATGACGCTTAGACCTCTGTTTAACATAATATCTATAACACAAAACAGCCAATAGATGGCATGAACAACAACTAACCTAACGTCATTAATCATTACAAGTACCTAAAGCGGCAATTACACTGCGTCGTTCACCTAATGCGGTCGCCGAATTCATTGTAAACTACTTAGGCCAACAAACGTCTTTACATTAGTCTGTCCATCTACCTATAAGCGTTGGCAGCTGTCGATCACCGAATGCGGCCGACTAACGTGTTCTTTACACTTTTGCGGTCGCCGCATGCAGCATGCGGCGAACGACTAAGTGTAATTGCCGCTTTGTATATATCAAGAAATAACAAACAAAGACGTGCTACCGAAAAGGTCTCCTCATTCGTCGTTGACTCAGCAATTCTGTTGACACAGCTGTGCCAACGGCGCTGGCTTTCTGTGGACCTAGTGTGGTGTGCGGGATAGCATACCACATTTTAGAAATACAATTAAATTACATCATTACATCTTTGTACACGTGTACGTTTCTCTATCATTTGGTTCCTGTTCTCTGCTCAATTGCTCAAAGATAATGGAGGGAGTACAGCATGAGTTATATTTTTTAACCGACTTCAAAACTTCACTTTTGTGCCACTTCGTCAACGTTAGGCAATTTCCTTGGATGGCACCTACTTTAAAAATTAAAACAGGTGCGTCTACATTGTTCAATAAGAAGCGTAAAGTCTCATATTAGAAGTAAGGCATTTTTTTTTTACTTTTTAGTGTTTTTTTTTGAAGTCTGATTTTTACCTTTGTATTGTGTACAACAAAATATTCAAGTACTTACAATTTATATGTATGTCTACTGCCTGATATAAATGGATTGTTGTAATATTATTATTAAGGGTCCTTGCCAGTTAAAAACCGCTCATCTATTTATGCCATTTTCTGTTTGAATTAGCACGTATCTTGACATTTTCTCAATGTTACTATCTAGAACGGGACTATTGCGACCTTATGTCATAAACTTTAAATGTATTTTTTTGATTTTTCATTAAGAAATATCGTTTCAAACATCACCCCAAATAGACCATTTTCAAAATAAAAACTTGTTTTTTCCGTCTAAATTCTACACGCAGTAAAATAAAGAAATGGCTATGTTACTATCTAAAACTTTAATAAAATCGTCATAGCCTTTAATAACTTTATTGGTATTATCAACACTTTTGTCATAATTTGAAATCAAAACATTTTAAAACTTATAATAGAGTACATGTTGAGAGTGACTAAATAAATCAATACCTACACACACAGACACACACACGCACACACACACACACTCATGTACACGCCCACACATACACACTAAACACATACTTACTCTCAATTCATAGATGCTTGTTTCCATTTTTATATCTAGTATATGTTAGTAATAATAATTATATTGTATTGTCATCTTTTCTGACTTTTCGCGCACATATTGTTAATCCATTTTTGAATTGGCTACCTACGGGACAGGCTTAGCCTAGTGTAGGGGCCAGTCGAACCGCATAATGAAAAATTCACTCTGTACATTACTTATAAATGATGATATGTTCAACTATACCTGAGGGGCTACCGGGAACCACAAACGAAGTTTTCCCTCTCTATCTCACTTATACGCAAACTTGCAAGTGCGACAGAGAGGGAAAACTTCGTTTGCTGTTCGCGGTAGCGCCCCTGTAAACTTTTATGTACGAATAAACTTCTTATGTCTTATGTCTATTAAAACAGCATGACGGAGGCGGGCCGGCGCTGATCGGAAGTCTATTGACGGGTGTCATCAGCTTCGGGTCTCCTCGCTGCGGTCGTGTGGACGCCCCCACCGTATTTACACGCCTCGGCCAGTACGCCGACTGGATTGACAGCGTGCTCGATGGCGTCACGGTCGGTAATGTCAGGATTGTCCACCTGGTCACAAACAGTTCACTTCCAGCCACACCTCCTTGTTAGGAAGTCAGAAAATAGGCTCTTTCTGCACAGGTCTTCTGTAAAGTGAAGGTACAGTCAAGAAATTTTAATGTTGGCCTTTTTTTTTAACTTGACTGTGGCTTTGTAGGCCGGGCCCGATAAAGCGATAGGAGAGCGCGGTTGGAGATTAGCCAGGAGAAAACCTCCGGCACGACCACGCGTGTGGTTTGGAACACTGGAATACTCTAAGAGTTTGCGCTCCAGTGAGATTGGTTGAGCGGTTTCAACCGAATTTGAGGTGTGTTAATGTTGGTCACTTTTGGACTCTAATTTACTAGAAATTGAGTCCAAAATTAACAAACTTTCAAATTCCTCGACTGTACATCCCCAACTCTCTTATTGCCACACCCTAGCCCACTTTGTCAAGAACTGATTCGGCTCCTTCTTATGCCATGCGTCCACCATGTACACTCGCAACGGCCTCTAACTGGCCAGTACGCTGGACAGTATCAGGGCCGGTAACTGCTGTTCTACTGCCACTCCACAGTCTATCTTGTCCTGAACTACATCGGCCCTGATACGACGCCTCGACTAACACAGAATTACTAACACATACATACGTTATGCATTGATATAATGATTGCACATTGTCCCCAGATTTCAAAAGGTAAACTTGCTAATGCCCCACAGAACTTCGAAGTTCCTGCATCTCTTGAGGATGGAATGGGCAGTGAAGAAATAGATGCCGAGATTGCGAAAAACTTGAGCTCAGAAAATCCAAGAGAAATATTAGAACAAGAATTTGGCATTAAGGAAATACTAGATGGACCAATAGAAACGTCCAAAAATGGGAAATTAGAATATTCCACAACAGAAAAACAAGAAATAGGGGGTAAAGAAACAGACAGCAAGAAATCAAGACCCGGAAATCTACGAGATACATTAGACCTAAAATATGAAGTTACGGACATACTAAATGGACCAATAGACTTAAACGCCCCCCGGAAAACGAATAAACTAGGTACTGTTCGAAACACTACAAGCATGCCCCTTGATGCTAATGACATGAACACGTTTGAACATGATCAAAATAAACTTCCCGCTGACGAGTTGCAGTCTAATACCGAACAGATCATACTTTCTGACGATTCTGAAGAACTTACAACAACACCAGAGGACAATAATTCGTTACCGACTTTGGAGATTGAAAAAGAACAAAATAAACCCAGTATGGTGTTCGCTGATCTTATGAAGGAACTCTATGACAGCACAATTTTGAAGAACAGCGTTGAAACTAAGATGCCAAAAGACAGTGAGGAAAATTCTATTGGTTTAGTTGATGTTGATTCTGAAAATGAGCCATCGACTACTAGAGAAGTTGAATCTACTGCTGCACTCGAAGCACAGACTATCAAAAATCAAGTTGCAAATGAAGACGTAGCAATTGCGGAAAAAAATGTATTAAACATCGATACTAACAACACGGAATCGAAAGAAAACATGAAATCGCTTGAAACGTCACAATTCGAGATCCACTACCAAGTTGAAATTAAACCAATTTTATTACCAAAAGGTGAAAAACAAGACGTAAAGAATAATTCATTAATTATCTTTTCGGAGAGTGGCACTACTCAGCGCACTGAAGTGAAAAATGCAGAATTATTTACGAATAAACTGAAAGGTGCAATGAAGGCATTGGTAAAACACATGAATATAATAAATGCCAAAGAACGCTCAGGTAACATGACTAAATAAAATGAAAATCATTTATTTATGACGACGAGAAACAACGAAACTAAACGAGAGAGAGGCAACGGGCGACTCTCGCGCAGGCAGCTTTCTCGCGCAGAGAATTGCAATCGCAATTCAGCGCGGGAACGCTGCCTGCGTGATGGGAACCCTACCAAGGGCAGTAAATTTTTATAGGTCTTTTTAGTTTTAGATAATAGATTTTAATTGTAGGTAGTTTTAGTTTTATATTCAACTGTTAATTAATGATGAAATTTTCTTGTAAAATGTTATTTTATTAATATCTTCACTAAACTAAACGAGAAAGTACACATCTTTAGAGTACCCTATGGATAATACAGACAAGTTACATCTCGAGTAACTTCCCACATTAAAATACATACAGATTAAAGTATGAGTTAATTAATGTTTGTGTATGTTAAAAGTCATTAATACCCAGTATAAGGCGCGAGCTTATCTGTCACAATATCAGCTGACGCACTTTTTTAATTCGAGGAAAATCGAATCAAGAAAAGAGCGTATTCCCTTCTGAAAGGTCGGCAACGCACTTGCGACTCCTCTGGTGTTGCAGGTGTTTATGGGCGACAGTAATTGCTTACCATCAGGCGATCCGTCTGCTCGTTTGCCCCCTATAACATAAAAAAATCACTCAATATAATTTATAACCTCCATCGAAAAAAATTGAAATAAAACATACGATAGGTAACCAAAAGGACTCCTTTTACGATGTCACTATGGTTCTATACAAATTGTTGTATTTTCCATTCCTGCCTCGGACTCTGATTCAATTCGTTAGATACAAAACTTGATAACGTCCGAGGTTGGTCTCATTTTCGATAAAATTTAACCCTTTGCTGCACGACGTATAAAAATATTCATTTAAATTTGAAACTTGATACGATGCAATAAGGTCTACAACGATAACTGCCATATATGGCTTCGTATACGGTAGGGGGTTAAAATTTATTCCACCTTCGTCTTACATACTAGAATTTCATATCGCTATGGACAAAGGATATTCCATTCTACTGTCACATAATTATCCATGTACCATCGCGAACAGGGATTGTCGAGCCACTTGATAATCTTCCCAACTTAGTCGTGTAATGCAAATCGGGACTGACACGACATCGGGTAACATCTATCATTCATTACACTGCTAAATTACGGATAATGGCAAGTGGCTCAATAATCTCGGTTCGCGACTGTATACATATGTATAAAAGGATAAAGAAACAAATGTTTGGGAACAACTTTTATTGTTTTATATGAAACAACAATTTAACATAAATTCAAACAATATATCCAATGAGCGTTAAGACATATAACATGTAAGTATATTATATGAACATATATCACTTTACGTATCTATACAATTTTATATAGAATAGGATCCTCTTCAACTGAACACAACGTACAGGTAATGTAATACATGAAAGTCTCAGATCGCAGTTGTTTACGCCCGAGCCGAAGGCGGGGCGATAAATATGCGATTTGACGATTTGATTTGCGTTCTTTGTATTACCGCCCATGGTAAGTACAAAATTGTATGTCTCCCCCTGACCCCTGGCCTATTAGGCCTGTATTTTTAGTAAATTATGCTTTCTGATTACTACTTGAAGTATCATTGGACTGTCATAAAAATTACACAATAAAAAACATTGAGATCTAACTACAATCAAAATTGGTTTTTAATTGTAAATCTCGACACCTAATTACAATTTCTTACAGAAAACAAATGACTAGACGTAAGACTAGCTTAGGTAGCTAACTAAAAGTTAGTAGAGTAGTAATGAGAATTAGTAGACGATGTTAAAGTAGCCGCCAAGACTATTAAATACAAATACATCTGTCAAAACCGATATTATGCTTATGTGTGCGAAGGTACATTTCACAATAGGGTACCTCTCAATAATCACACGATATTGACAGTTTTTTATGATATAATGTGGAGTCGTATTCCAATCGGGTACAGTTTTTTTTTTATCGAAAGCCTCGTCAATCTAAATGGAATTAAGATGCTTTGTTGTGTCGGTGGAATATGAAATTATTTTATGGCTTAACCGTTTTCATAGTACGACCTCGTTTGTAATTTTTAAACACCAATTAAACTAGTTTTTTTGGTTTTGTTTTGGATATGGCCAGTTGATGACCTAAACTTGTCATTATAGAGGGGCTAAGATGATCGCTTATATGTCGGACATGTAGCATTCGTCCCTCTCGCACTTACATACTTGACAGTAAGGGACGAATGCTATAAGCCCGACATATAAGACATCATCTTAGCCCCTTAGGTGCTGATTAAGACAGGGTAAAGAATTAACAAACTTTCATCGACTTTGAGACCAAATGTGATAATACACATCGAAAGGGACCTTATGGCGGCAGGCGCTTACGTTGCACCTATTCACTATTGTATTGGAACAGTGGCAATAATGCCGGCCGCCATAAGGTCCCTTTCAATATGGATTATCACAAATATTGTCAGTAATGTTATTTGAAACTATTATAGAAGAAATCTCATAAATAATCTTTTGAAACTGTTTCAAGTCCGTAGATACATACATTTATGTTATTATTATGTGTATTGTTATTATTGGAAGTTTTTACTATGGTAAATACTCCAGACAGACTCGAGATATATCTCGGGACCCCTTCCCGGACTTTTGGAAGGCTTATACGTGGGGCCGAAGCCAACAGCGCAGAGACCATTTAAGACTAAGCAAAGGATACACATGGCAAATACCATCTCCGAACGGACAATATAACATACGGAAATGGTCTCCGCCGGGTACAAAGACTATTGGAGTAGCTCTTTGACTGTGATGGCAACTAAGGTCATTGGGCTATTGAGTTGAATGTTGGATGGACTGGATAATAGGTTACGGGAGACTAGCGGACACACAATTTGTCTCGGAATTGTAAAAAGGCAGGCGGTGTTGCCTGATCGCGGGCCCCACAAAACAGTCGCACGCACAGTGAAAAGGCAGGCGGTGACTTGCCTGCTCGCTGAGTGGCCCCCACAGACCCACGCACAGTGCGACAATGGGGAAACATCCCTTTGAGCGGCTGTAAGGTTGAGAGGTGTCTGCGGTAGTCAGATCCCGGTAACCTGTTCAACAGGCCGCCGGATTTTAGACTTCCAACCTGGAGCATAGGTTCCGCTCTTGTGACTCCACTCTGACCGGCCGGTTAAGGCAAGCACAGAGGCGATGGCCGGATTAACAGGCCCTCTGAGATAGGGGTCCGCGGTACCACTCACCGTCAGCTCGCCTCAAGCTGCCCCTTCGGACTTATTAATTAACAGCTTACTTCGCCGCGTACTTAATTTGATCGACACATGCATTACATACAATCTATGAAAGATTATCTTTATTTTACAAATGACTTAGTAGGAACTTTGGACTAATATAAAAGCAAATAGCTGGTTTAGGTACGAAAAAGAAAATGATAATTTTCTCGACTAGGTACCTGTTTTTTTAAATTGGTTATGTTTAAATACAACTTAAATTTGGGTATTTAGGTAAAAACAAGGAAAATGTGGCCTCGAATGAAAGTGCCTGATATAATTAATCTAGCAAAATATGAGTAAAGTATAGTTGGATACAAGATATCAGGCATATCATTTAATTTCAAATTACTAGACAGAAGGTGGGCTCATTCCAAAATTTAACATTTTCTTAATTTGTCCTTACCGGGCCAGGATTGTCAACGACTCGTGAGTGGTTATTTCTGACTTTAACTATTTTAACAGTTAGGGATCCAGGTATAGAATAAACTGGAGTCAACAATAAGTTTAAATTGCACTCTGATTTCCTTAACTTTCACTTAATGTTCGGACCGGTAAAGACATCAATTAACTTTAACGATTAGAATCACCCCTATGCAATCAATACGAGTGTTTTTTTTCCTATCAAAGTCATGCGTAAAACAAACAGTTTTCTTAACAAGTTAAGGATTAAGGGACTATATTTAAAGCTATTTTTACGATGACATTGAAAGCGACATAGAAACAGTTATAGATAAAGATCTTGATACGTTACACGATAAAATATAGAATTTTCTTCCTTATTATAATCATAAGAAAATTTTCGGGAGTTGCTGTCCCATCGACGAGTGCGTGAACAATCAACTCTATTCTGAAGGTAGCAAGGTTGACTGAAATTAAAGTGATTGTCGATTTGTTCACAAACTCGATAACGATTTATATATCTAATAAAATACTACATTTGTCTATTTAAACATCGTACTTTTTTATTGTTTTACAATAGTCTAATATTTAGGCTTCGAAGGTTTGGATTTATCCATATTCTTTAACACGTCTTCAAATAAGGGATATGATACATCTATTCTTAGCTTGAAAAACATCACATAAAGACAACTTCTTCACCTAACATTTGTATACCATATGACATTCATTATAATGAGTAGTTGTATGGGGGCCCACTTAAATAAACTAATTTTTGTATTAAGCAGTACCGCTGCTAACGTAAACTACAAATTTAGAAATAAAGGAAACATTGAAAAATTTAGGCACCGAGCTGGATTTGAACCTGCGACCTCCCGGCACTCGCGGCCAGTCCCTCTAGCCAACTATAGGTGCAACTGCCATGCGGTCCGAAATTCCTCAATCATTCCTTTATTTATACAAACGCCTTAAGGGAGGCGTACAGCGACATCTACCAGCTCGGTGCCTAAATTTTTCCTTTATTTCTAAATTTGTAGCCCACTTAAATAATTATTCTGTTTTTTAGTTGTTATTATAGCGGCAACAGAAATACATTATCTGTGAAAATTTGAAATGTCTATCACGGTTCATGAGATACAGCCTGGTGATAGACGGACAGACAGACTAACGGGCGGGCAGCGGAGTCTTAGGGTGGGTTGCACCAAACCGTTTGTAATCGTAAGCGGTGTGTAAAATCTGATTGTATGGAAAGTTTGACAAGTTTCTATGGGATGACAGCTCCGGCGCCATATTTGACGATGACCGGCCTGTGATCGTATGTTGGTGCAACCGACCCTTAGGGTGGGTTGCACCAAACCGTCTGTAATCGTAAGCGGTGTTCGTTAAAATTTGATTGTATGGAAAGTTTGACAAGTTTCTATGGGATGACAGCTGCCGGCGCCATATTTGACGATGACCGGCCTGTGATCGTATGTTGGTGCAACCGACCCTTAGGGTGGGTTGCACCAAACCGTCTGTAATCGTAAGCGGTGTGTAAAATCTGATTGTATGGAAAGTTTGACAAGTTTCTATGGGATGACAGCTGCTGGCGCCATATTTGACGATGACCGGACTGTGATCGTATGTTGGTGCAACCGACCCTAACTCAGAGGGTCACGTTTTACCCTTTGGGTACGGAACCCTAAAAACTAAGATCTCAACCGGACAATAAACGAAACTAAATGAGTCTAAACGACTTTACAAAATCGATGAAGCCACTAGGCTTCAAATACTTATTATTTAATCGAAAAACATGCTCCCATCAGGGTCAAAAGATAAACAAGGTAAATTAAGTAACTCTTTTCCAGACGCCAACAATCACAAAAAGAGGGTTTTACAAAAAAAAAACTAAATATGTCGGGCAAACCTTGGCTATTCGGTGATAATAATATGCAGTCATTCGTTATTTTATTTATTTATCGTATGGCAATTATTTCGAACCGTGAGATCTTCGAGAAGACAGTACGGTTGCCAGTTCTTGTTGCACTTTTAGCACCACCCAGGAGTCACGTGTAGGGTAGCAGTGAGTCACCGGTGGGTAATTCCCTACGGACGTGGTGCAACTTCGACCCCCCTTGTCAAGTGAGTGGGAAACTGGACTGTTAGTTCTCAAGCCGCCCGAACGCCTCTAACTCGGCTTAACGACTGCTATCATAGACAGCAGCCGGGATCAACGGCTTATGGCACCTTCCAAAGCACGGGAGCGCTCAGATAATAAACACTCAAAGCGGTCACCCATCCAATAACTGACCTGGCCCGACGTTGCTTAACCTCGCATATCGCACGCGGTACGCGGGCGCCGCTGGGCCACGAGCGCTCATTCGTTGATAGTTTGTTATCGTCTTATAGCAGAGTCATCTGATATTTTTGTAGCTTGTACTGTTTTTAAATTTGCGCCACTTGCAGTCATTATGATAGGGATGGAAGGTTCCTTTTTGTTATTTTGTTTAATGTTTCTCAGCTACAAGACGATAAAAATGCATATCACCGAGTATCCAAGGTTTGGCCTACATATGTATTTAAAACAATTACCTACGTGTTGGTGATTCAAGACTTTAAAAAAAAAACAATATAATTTTAACCCTAAATCCGAAAAACAAGATTGAAATTCTATTGACACGTACCTCTATGGTCTATAAATTGTAATAAGCCTGGAAAAGAGTATGTCTTATTATACGCAACAGCCATTGATATTATCTTAAATATTTATCACACACATTTATTAATCCAATCTCCTGTAAGTGTTAGTTTGGCCTAATTTTATCCGCATGACTTTCAATACATCTCAGCGAATTTTTTTTGTACCTGACTGTGGCTGTATTGGCCGCCGACTTAGTGATTGCCTCCTGGAGGTAACCCCGGATAAGTGTACTTACAATGGAGTCGTAAAGAGCGCGGTATCGTCCGCGAACAACCCCAGTCCCTGGGAATCCTGGGAAAAGCGATTTTTGGTCCTCAACTAACCAAAAGTCATTCTCACAGGCATATATTGCTTTAAAATTTAGATAAGCAGATACCTACAAGTGAAACTACTTTGGTGTGAAAGTAGCTCAATTAAATGTTTTTTTTTTATTTTCAATATAAAGGGTTACCATTATCCCTCAAATTGATAGCATAAGGTCAAAAAACACATGATTATGACATGTTTTTTAAACAAACTCTGGCTGTATAGGCCGGGCCCAATAATGCGATAGGAGTGCGCGTAGGAGAGCAGCCTGGGGAAAATCCAGGGCAAAACCTCACACGACCACGCGTGTGGTTTGGGACACTGGAATACTCTAAGAGTTTGCGCTCCAGTGAGATTAGCTAAGCGGTTTCAACCGAATCTGAGGTGTGAGTCTAATCGAGCTACTGGGAGTTTTCTCGCTGGTTCACTAAACCTAGCCTAGCTGAGAAGAAGCCAGCAAGAAACTTAGCGAGGCCCGACCTGGGTCGGACTGACTCTACACACCGGGTGCGGCGGTACTGGGACGAATAGGGAGTGTTGTCGCGATCGCGCGGTGGACGTCCCCGCCGGCGGGAATTCCTAAGTGTACGCGTCGTGTCTGAGTTGGATGCCGTAAGCGCTGCGTTCCATTTTTCGGTGGACGCTGTGATTACGTCGTCCGGGTCCGTGAATGTGTGCCTAGGACGCCGGACCGTGCGGCCCCTAAACAATGATCGCTGAGTTACGACAGAGGGATGGGAATGTAGGATGTATTATGCAATAAGCAATTAGTAACTTCAATCTGTTCACTATACGATTTACAGAAACAAATCACATTATTTCAGTATGCACATAAACGGAAAACTTCCAGTTAACAAAATAAATAAATAATACAATTTTATTACTCCAATGTTCTGAATGACTAATGATGTAGCTTTAAGTAACTTTGACACTTAGAGCTTCTCCAGAAATCACGCAAGGTTTTTTGGGCTACTTTTAGACCTCCTGTCCCGCTTGGTGATCTTTGGTGAGGTTTTGTTCAATATATACTGTAAAAATACATGCAATTTTATTTTTAGTATAAACTTGACTAACAGAAAATGCTCTTCAATCCCGCACTTGTTCGTTCTTCAGCACTGCACTAGGTTCATGTCAATAGTAGAGTCCTCGACTAGTATAAGTACTAGAGCTTCTCAGTGCCATTACAGAAAGAGACGAAGGGTTACCGCTCATTACCGTACTAAAGGCAGGAGGGGAAGAACCCCCGTCCCCACACTAGTTGCGGAAGGGGAAGAGCTGCCACGCCGCCGACCGATATAGGGGAGACGAAGGGTTACCCCTCGTTAGCCCACTAGAGGCAGGAGGGGAAAAACCCCCCGTCCCCACACTAGTCGCGAATTAGGAACAGCCCACGCCGCCGACCGTTACAGGAGAGACGAAGGGTTACCGCTCGTTGCCGCACTTAGAGGCAGGAGGGGAAAAACCCCCCGTCCCCACACTAGTCGCGAATTAGGAACAGCCCACGCCGCCGACCGTTACAGGAGAGACGAAGGGTTACCGCTCGTTGCCGCACTTAGAGGCAGGAGGGGAAAAACCCCCCGTCCCCACACTAGTCGCGAATTAGGAACAGCCTACGCCGCCGACCGTTACAGGAGAGACGAAGGGTTACCGCTCGTTGCCGCACTTAGAGGCAGGAGGGGAAAAACCCCCCGTCCCCACACTAGTCGCGAATTAGGAACAGCCTACGCCGCCGACCGTTACAGGGGTGACGAAGGGTTACCTCTCGTTACCACACTAGAGGCTGGAGGGGAAAAACCCCACGTCCCCGATTAGTCGCGGAGTAGGAAGAGCTGCCACGCCGCTGACCGTTACAGGAGAGACGAAGGGTTACCGCTCGTTGCCGCACTTAGAGGCAGGAGGGGAAAAACCCTCCGTCCCCGCACTAGTCGCGGAATGGGAACAGCCCCCCCACGCCACCGACGTCCCAGTCGGCGACCTCCACGGGACCGAAGCATTCGTCGAAGAACTGCTCCATTGCCCTGTGCAGGTGGATGGTGGAGCGCTCGAAGTTGTGGCCCTCGTCCGGGTAGATCTATAAGGATACAAGTATTATTCTGTTATTATTGTCATATTGGTGTCTCCACTTGTTTATTTATTTATTTATTTATTTGGAGAGACAAACAGAGATAGATGTACAAATTGAAGTAACTTATTTTAGGTTAATGTTATACATGCATCCAGCTCCTCAACAGCTCTCACCAAGACATAAAATTTATATTATTTATGCACTACCCTATAGGTGATATTACATCCGAAAAATTGTTAGGAAATTCGCCGTACATTTCTGGGACAGCAAGTAATGGTGGTACCCAGTGACCATCTGACAGCGACCGATGATGATGATGATGAAACTAGTAATGTACGCCGAATTGGCATTATCTGATGACAATTGTTAATGGTATCAGACATAGAATTCGGACGGTGCGCCACATCAGTTTTGCACTGATACCAGGATACAAAAACTGACCAGGTGTATGCAGACGATGCTATCATGAGGCGCCGCCATGTCGGTGGTTCATTGAAAAACATGCATCATATAAGATACATCAGGTGTGCACTGATACCAGGATACCATAAGTCACTT
Source organism: Epiblema foenella (assembly GCA_963556455.1). Classification (NCBI taxonomy): domain Eukaryota; kingdom Metazoa; phylum Arthropoda; class Insecta; order Lepidoptera; family Tortricidae; genus Epiblema; species Epiblema foenella. The sequence continues at coordinate 3,120,756 of OY747118.1, forward strand.
GGTGTGGGCAGACGGCGCCAGTGTGAATGAGCGCGACCACGAGCACGTTGGAAGTTCATTGAAAATCATGCATCAGGTCTGCACTGGTACCAGGACACCATACTTTTTTTTATTTTATTTTTTTAGGTGTTGTGGCTATTCCCGGGCTTTTCAGCCCTCGTATCACTGCGACCATTTCTGATCTATTGTGATCGCCACATACTACAATTCTCGGTCAAGTCCTGCAAACTCAAAGAATCGCGGGATTTTTCTGTACTCGAGACACTTAATCTCATCCGGGCGCATGATGTGCTTGCCCAGCAATGAGCTACGACTGCGCATTAGGCTAGGGCATTCGGTTAGGATGTATGCAGGCGTCTCTTCCGCTTCGAAGCAGAGTCTGCACCGCCTTGTGTCACTCAAGCCTATCGTATGCATGTGCTTGTTTAGCCAACAATGCCCTGTAAGCACCCTTACCAGTATGCGCAGTTGGTTCCTGCTTAGCAATAAGGCATCCGATGACGCCTTTTTGCTAAAGGGCACCATAACTCACCTGGTGCGTGTAGACGGCGCCGGTGCGGATGAGCGCGCGCGCGAGCGCGAGCGCGTGGTCCTGCGGCGCGGCCAGGTCGGCGGTGGCGTGCGCGAGCAGCAGCCGGCGCGGCGGCAGGTTGCCGGCCTTGCGCCACACCGCGCTCGCGCCCAGCGCGCCCGCCCAGTGCGCGCCGTAGCCCGTGTAGCGCTCCGTCCAGAACGAGTCTGGAGTACGGACATTGTCATCATTAGCATTGAAGCTTATAAAGGAAGTAAAGTAGGACATATGGAAGTTTAAGTTTTCTGTCTTCTGCATTGGTGGTTACTGATAAGGACCATGTCTCAGCAAAGAATTAGCGTAGGGTCTCTCTCGCTTCGAGTAGGTAACACTAGAAAAAAAGTCTCATTAAAGTAATCTTCATAGCAGGGGCTGCGACACCCAACTCATGATTTTAACAAAGGTGACGACGATAGTGTCACCTTAGGATAAGTCCGCAGTGGCGAGGTGGAAGGAATTTATTTAGAGCCTAAAATGATAACCGCGTAAACATTATACTCGTGACTGTAGCCATCTAGCGCCATTTGGCTACACTTTTCAGTACTCACTGTAGTGGCGGAGGTCGGTGACTGATGTCACTGCGGTGATCCGGTGACGAGCCGGATCAATAGTCAGCGTGGCATCGCTCAGTACTCACTGTAGTGGCGGAGGTCGTTGACTGATGCCACTGCGGCGATCTGGTGACGACCCGGATCAACAGTCAGAGCAGCTTCGCTCAGTACTCACTGTAGTGGCGGAGGTCGGTGACTGATGCCACTGCGGTGATCCGATGACGAGCCGGATCAATAGTCAGCGTGGCATCGCTCAGTACTCACTGTAGTGGCGGAGGTCGATGACTAATGCCACTGCGGCGATACGGTGATGAGCCGAATCTATAGTCCGCGTAGCATCGTTCAGTACTCACTGTAGTGGCGGAGGTCGGTGACTGATGCCACTGCGGTGATCCGATGACGAGCCGGATCAATAGTCAGCGTGGCATCGCTCAGTACTCACTGTAGTGGCGGAGGTCGGTGACTGATGCCACTGCGGTGATCCGGTGACGAGCCGGATCAATAGTCAGCGTGGCATCGCTCAGTACTCACTGTAGTGGCGGAGGTCGGTGACTGATGCCACTGCGGTGATCCGGTGACGAGCCGAATCAATAGTCAGCGTGGCATCGCTCAGTACTCACTGTAGTGGCGGAGGTCGTTGACTGATGCCACTGCGGCGATCTGGTGACGACCCGGATCAACAGTCAGAGCAGCTTCGCTCAGTACTCACTGTAGTGGCGGAGGTCGGTGACTGATGCCACTGCGGCGATCTGGTGACGACCCGGATCAATAGTCTGAGTAGCATCGCTCAGTACTCACTGTAGTGGCGGAGGTCGGTGACGGGCGCCACGGCGGCGAGGCAGCGCGTGACGTTGCGCGCGTCGTCCGCCACCAGCGCGGCCGCCGCGCCCGCGCCGTACCCGCTCCCCCACACGCCAACGCGGGTACCGTCTACCATCTTCAGGTTGTCGCGCAGGTACCTGTATAACCATACAAAATTTCTTAGGATTTTATTAATGCTACGACGATGGCAAACAAGCACATGGTATGGAAAGAAAATACGGTATAGCCTATGGAGCACGCTGCCAATTTGATATTGATAGCTACAGACAAATGCAAGTTCCTTGCTCTCAACACAGCGCATCATCGGGAGCTCTGGGGACTTTCTCGCCCCAAGCCTATTTCCATTATCTGGGGTCGACTCTTCCTGACTGCCAAGAGATTAAAAACGTACATAACAGTCAACAACAATTCTACGTTACAGTGAAGTCTTAAGCTGCGTTTCCTCTGAGTTACAAAACAGCGGATGTGATGAACAGAATGCAATAATCAAATGAATTCTGCCGCTCAGCGGTGAGAAGCTGACCTTTGATCTAATGGATTTATTATTAGCGCAGGCGCTACTTAATCATTGTATTTTCAATGCACCAGATTGCAACCTGTTTGCCCATGAATGGAGCAGACTTCACTCCACGATTTTACAATTTAATGAATATTATTTGTCATGTCTCATTTCAGATTCTATTTTGTGTATTAGCTTTGCTGTATGTACTCTTTGTAAATAGATTAAGATAACTCTTAGTGACCTGGTGAAGGTCGCGGGAATGCGGTGGAAACGAACGGCACAGGACCGGTCTAAATGGCGAGCCTTGGGGGAGGCCTATGTTCAGCAGTGGACGTCTTTCGGCTGAAATGATGATGATGATGATGATGACTCTTAGTTTATCAACGCCATGGCGTAAGCTGTTATGTTGTTAACTTATGTTTGTAAATTTAATTGATAAATTTTGACTCCACTCCGCTTCGCTTCAATGGATAAGCACTCTTAGGCGATGCTCATTTAAATCTGAATGAGTAAAGTTTTCTGGTCACTCAGTGATGGTAGTGGTTGGTGGTCTGGTCTGGTGATCTGGGGAGTGGTCTGGGTTTTATGTAGAACTTACGATAACACTGCAATTTGATCTTCTACATCCACAGATAGCAGCTTATGGTATATTTCAGTTCTGAGCTCCTCCCCCTGAAATAAACGACATTTTATTAATAAATTAAAGCCGGAGCTCAAACTTACGTCAGAAGAAGATAATACTTTCCTATTTTTAGTATTCCATGCCTATTTTATCAGGTAAAAAATTGTAGGATGACCAGGAGACGCACGATGGTTGCTATCTTTGATAAGACATTAGATTGTGACGGAAATCTCATCCAGAGTGAGTGTTTAAAGACATCCAGTATTCCAGTACAATGCTAATGAAATAAATAAATATTGGGGAAGATCTCACTTAGACTCGAACCTGGAACCATCGGCTTCGTAGTCAACCGAATAGGCAGTTGCTCCACACTCACGGACCCGGACGATGTAATCACAGTGTCCATCGCTTAAGGCGTCCAACTCGGACGCGACGCCTACACATAGGCATTCCCGCTGGCGGGGACGTCCACAGCGCGATCGCGACAACACTGACGCATGTCGTCCCTATTAGTCCCGGTACCGTCGCACACCGGGTAGTCAGTCCGACCCCAGGCCTAGCTGAGCTACTTGCTGGACCCTTCTCAGCTAGGCTAGGTTTAGTGAACCAGCGAGAAAACTCCCAGTATCTCGATTCCACTCACACCTCAGATTCGGTTGAAACCGCCCAACCAATCTCACTGGAGCGCAAACTCTTAAAGTAATCCAGTGTTCCAAACCACACGCGTGGTCGTGTCGGAGGTTTTCCCCTGGATTTTTCCCAGGCTACTCTTCAACCGCGCACACCTATCGCTTTATTGGGCCCGGCCTATAAAGCCACAGTCAGGTTAAAAAAAAAGGCAGTTTCTCGTCAACATGTTCGGTACCTGTCCGCTCGAGTCGCGCGCGTCGATCTCAGCCACTATAAAGTTCCGTTCGGCCGCCAGCCCCAGTCCGACGCCCATTCCTCCTTCACCAGCTGAGCCTCAGACTCGGTAGACCTACACAACCAACTAAGCCATTGCTCGTCAACATGTTCGGTACCTGTCCACCGGAGCCGCGCGCGTCGATCTCAGCCACGATGAAGTTCCTCGCGGCCGCCAGGTACCAGCCCCAGCCCGGCGCCCACTGCTCCGTCACCAGCTGGCCCCCAGGCTCCGCAGACCTGCCAACAACTTACTTCATCAGCGGAGTCACTGACCATCTGACAGTGATTAGTTACTTGATGATTAATATTTCTTAAGATCCTTTCTTTCTATGCGAACTATGGCTATTACACACGTAGACACGGATATGACAAGTGCGGTGCATGTCGTCTGTGCGTAAAAGTAGTCTGACGCTGCGCTTTGTTAAAAGGTTATTGGAGAAAAATATAAAAATGAATATGATGTGGTTTCGACCGTATTTGTCACACATATTACGTATGTGTGACGTACAGTTTTATGTAACAGAAACATAGGTGTTACGTAAAATTGTAACATAAAATGCAAAAGCCGGCTAAAGGGGGTTATTACGGTTTGCTTGTGCTCCACGTGGCGAGGGGTGCAGCACTAGCCTATCAGCCCCAGGGAGGGTAGATTGCCTTTAAATGAGCCAAAGGTAGCAAAACGTGAGCCGATTGCTTTCAATATGAGATCCTGGAGGCCCCTCATGAGAGCGCAGATGGCACTGGAGTTTCTAGAGAATAGAAGACATAACCTATTCATCCTCCGATGTCTGGGAATCTGGTTCGCATATTTCTACACGCGTACACACACACGTGTGTCTGGCCGCATTTTATATGAAATGTATTGGAGATCTTACACGTGCAGCACGAGAGGCAAGGGCAGATCGTCGGTTTCTCTGAAACCAGGTGGCAGGTATAGCCGCACTCGCGCCTCCCTGTTCGCTTGCACCTGAAATAAAGAAGTTATCATTATCTCAAAACGGTGGTTTTTCAATATCTGACCTTTGATACCGTTCTCCCCATCGGAACTAGTCTAGATCTATACCCAGTTAAATATGCTAACAGAACTGAATCTGGTAATCCTGATTTCATGTGGCCTACCTCCTACTACAAGCGTGTATTATATTGTCGTGTATATAGCCGGAGACGTAGAGGGAGAGCAGCCCCCGGCCTACTGGTCTTAAACGGCAGATAAGGCCAAGAGTGCCACTCATTTGAGCGTTGGTTAAATCTTCGCAAAAAACTTGCTGACCGACGATAAAGACGATGATGGTTATGGTTAAGTAGGCTGGACAAAACTCAACGAAATAACTCAATATAGACCTGAGGACAAATAATCCAAATACAACGAACCTCTACTCTGAAGACCTTAGCCTGAGGCACGGCCAACGCAGCAAATTTCTGCCTCAGCAGAGCTCCGTCCCACAAGACCGCGCGGCGCTCGCCGTTCGAAGCGCAGAGGAAAATGGTGGGCGGCCCAGGACCAAGGCACTCCTGAAAATCACACAGTTAAAAATCAAATTTAGGTCAAAAAATCTTTTACAATTTTTTAATTCCGACAGTGATGAGACGGTGGACATGGCTGTGTAACGTACCTGGACGTAGTAAGAGAAGTTCCTGCTGAATATAACTCGGTTGTAGAGGCACTCGGTGGGTAGCGAGTCGTTCTCCTCGGCCACGTGTGGCAGCACCGTCAATGTCGGCCACGCCGGCAGCGGCGACGTAGTGTTGTTCTCCGACTCCTGCGCATCCGAAAACTATCATTAAGAGTGGGTTGCGCCTACTGACGATTACAGACCCATATCTACAAATAGAGTCAGATTATTTTTTTTTTTATTATAAATGGGATCGCTCTTGGCCAGCATCTAGCCAGGGGGCAAAGATGAGACCGACGATGAAGCGAGCTCACCCAGAAGGTGCCTATTCACTCGTGCCTTAAAAAGATGGAGATAGTTACATCGATAAGAGTCTAACTCTTTTTATGATGATGAGTTAAGCTTGTAAAATTGTAACTTGTAGTTTTGTCTGACGCTGCGCTTTATTAAAAGGTTATTGGAGAAAAATACAAAAATGAACATGATGTAGATTAGGCAGTTTTATCTAACAGAAACATAGGTGTTACGTAAAATTGTAACATAAAATGTAAAAGGCGACTAGAGGGAGCCATCGGGGTTTGCTTGTGCTGCACGTGGCGGGGGGCGCAGCACTTGCTTATCAGCCCCAGAGAGGTTAGATGGCTCTAAAATGAGCCAAACGTAGCAAAACGTGAGCCAATTGCTTTCAATATGAAATCCTGGAAGCCCCGCATGAGAGCGCAGAAGGTAGATTGAAGAAATAACTTATGACAGAACTGTTCTACAGCTATGAAGAATTCTTAAACTTACCACTTACATTATGAAAGGACATAAAATGCCTAAATTAATGTTATATTAATAAATATGAAATTAAATTAGATTAAAAGTTTTTATACACAATATGATATGATTGTAATTATTATTGCCGATATAACTACATTGTTAGTTGAGCACCTATTTGACATTTTATATTCAATTTGTATGACAAATGTTACTAATAAATTTTGTATTTGTATTTGTATTTGATGGCACTGGAGTTTCTAGAGAATAGAAGACATAACCCATTCATCCCCCGATATCTGGGAAGCTGGTTCACATATTTCTACACGTACACAAACACGTGTGTCTCACTACGAGTAACTGAGCCTTTGTGAGACTGACCGGCGGTTCCTCGCTCGTGGGCGGCGGCGGCTCGTCCGGCGGCAGCGGCGCCGAGTCCGGGCACGTGAGGCAGTGCGGCGCCGGCCACGTGCCGTCGTCCGACACGTGCACGCGGTAGAGGTGCCGCTCGCCCGCCTTCTCCGGTGCCGTGCCCATCACGTAACTACAAAACCGTGTTACTATCATGATTATCATCCCCCTAGCGTTATACCAGTACAGTTGCATCTGATGTCCAGGGTAAATTAACCTAATCCCAAGACTTAGGGTAGGTTGCACCAAACCGTCTGTAATCGTAAGCGGTGTTCGTTAAAATCTGATTGTATGGAAAGTTTGACAAGTTTCTGTAGGCTGCCGGCGCCATATTTGACGATGACCAGCCTGTGATCGTATGTTGGTGCAACCGAACCTTACCGTAGGCATTCGTTTGTAAGGATCCGACCTTTCAACCGAAGTCAAGACGTCGAAATGACGTAAATATCAAGAAGACAGAGAAGTTATTTCTTTAGCACGCAAAGATTCTTAAGAAAATAATCTTTTCACTAAATTATTGTTATCAAACCGCTATAAAAAAATATTATTCCATTTGGCTTTAAGTTATCTACGGTATAAGTGTCTCAGTTTTTACCAATTTCATACAATTTTTTAAGAAAAAAAATGTTTAAGTGGCTACTGGCTACAAAAACCACTTCTATAGAAAACTAAACACCGTAATAAACTTCAGTCGATTGTAAGTACAAGTTTGTCCGTCCGTCGACTCACCGCTGGGTGGCGAGGCGATATTCGCTTGTATTAAAAATTGTACTGGCCTCTTAAGCAGAAATGTGTGCTAACGCAAAATATGCATTTCGAATTAAAGGGTAAACTGTTTGGAGGATTTGGGCTCCGAGTATGGTTGTTCCGTTCGCTCAGTTCCCTAGAGCGATTGACAACGTGTGCCAGGACGACAGAGGTTCGAATTCTGCTCAGAGCCTAATTTTTTAATTTTTTCCATTTAAAGGTTCGTCCGCACCGCTACTCAAAATACGGGGACGGTACGGAATCGCAGTGACATGTCTCATTCGTGACGTTTTGACGTGACAACGTCTTATAAATTGGTTTGCCGGGTGACACTTCAAGAAACTGCGTTACGCTCCGCTCACGTTATGCGCTCACAATGAGAGCGAGTGAGAGGCATGGTTAGCCCGCCTAAGAGCGAGAGAGACAGACATAAAAAGTGAAAGGCACGCGTCCCTTCCACTCGAGCAAAATTATTTTACCACTCAAAGTCGTTGTCACGTAAAACTTTCGCCCGTATACCGACTTTTTTAACTCATAAGTCTATCCCTCTTGTCACTGCGTTAACCCACCATCAACGTATGTTAAGAAGTGGTGTGATCGAAACTTAATTTTGTTGGGTAGTTGTATAAATAATCACATTCTTGTTTAGAATATTTGTCTACCGCCGATTAAACGTTGTTACTTGGCCGTTAGTCTTTCAATACGTTACTGGCGACGAATTTAATTAAATTTAGTGGTTTTTAGGGGTCATTCACCGTCGAATTAGTGTTTGAGTGAATCATGCCGTACGGTAAAATTGAAAATTTCGATTTGTGTACCCGAAAATGGACTATGTACGTGAATCGCGTAAAACAATTCATTCAATTGAACGAAATTAAAGCCGAGTTGCACATAGCCACGTTGATAACTGTAGTGGGTGAACCGACGTACGCGCTCATGTGTGACCTTTGCGCTCCTGACACGCCTGAAAGTAAAACATTTGACGAGCTCGTGACCCTTGTTAAAAACCACCTCGAACCCAGGCGTTCAGATATTGCGAAACGACACATCTATCGGCAGCGGCGACAGTTACCCGGCGAAGAATTTAGTTCTTATTTACAACATCTGAAGCATCTCGCGAGCACATGCAATTTCGGTGACAAACTCGAGGAGAATCTTCGTGATCAGTTCGTGTCGGGTCTCGCTAGCGACGAAATGCGTAGTCGGTTGTTCGCGGAACAAAAGTTAACGTATAAGCGGGCGGTGGAGTTGGCGCTGGCTCTCGAGGCGGCAGATCGGCACGCCGAGACCAGCAGTGCAGTGGCAACGGCGACGTCAGGGGTCGCGGCGAGCCCGAGCGCAGGCGGCGCGGAGCTCACCGGCGCGACAGCGGCGTCAGTTCATCGTATCGGCGTCGGCGCGACAACAGCGAGGGCGGCCACACCGCGCAGCGCGGGCACGCGTCCCTGTTGGCGGTGCGGAAAGGGGCACACGGCCGACCGATGTAGATATAAGCATTTTAATTGTGATGAGTGCGGGGCGCGGGGCCATCTTAAGGCCATGTGTAAAAACACAGGTGGTTCGGCGAAGGTACCGAGGAGAAATCAATTTTATATGGACACGGACTCCGAAAGCGAGGTTAGTGATTTCTTTAATATGCACGTGGACGGATCCAGTGATAAACCCTACGTCATCGAACTATTCGTGGGAGACGTACCTATCGTTTTCGAGGTGGACACCGGTAGCAAAATATCAGCCATCAATGAGGACTTTTATAAAAAACATTTTAAAAACTATGTTCTTAATCAATGCAATTTAAAGCTACGATCGTATACCGGCGATAGTATTAAACCTCTCGGCGTTATCAGTGTATCGGCGCGTTACGACGATCGAGCGGCGGCGGCGTCGGCGGCGGCGGCCCGCTCGCACGAGGCAGGTAACCTGCCGCTGTATATCATCCCCGGGGGTGGACCGCCATTGCTCGGTCGCACCTGGTTACGCGCATTGCAACTTGTAAACATTCATATTAAACTAAATCACATTAAGCAAATAGACACAACTGATAACGCTGAGAATATTGTAAACAACTTAGCGAAAGAATTCTCGGATGTGTTCGCGGCAGGTTTAGGAACTTGTTCGGAGAAATTTACTTTGAAACTTAACGATCATGAGCCAATTTTTTACAAAGCGCGAAATTTACCTCTCGCCTTACGCGAACCCGTCGAGAAAGAGTTGGAACGTCTCGTGAATGAGGGGACACTTAGGAAAGTTGACCATTCCGAGTATGGGACTCCCATTGTACCCGTAATTAAGAAGTGTGGGAGCATACGGATCTGTGGCGATTATAAGGTCACTATTAATCCAGTATTAAAACGCGAACCTTACCCCTTGCCTAGAATTGAGGAACTGTATGCGACACTCAGTGGAGGTCAGATTTTTTCGAAAATAGACTTGGCTCAGGCGTATGAGCAAGTGCTCCTAGACGAGGGTTCCCGGGCATGCACGACGATTAGCACTCACGTAGGAACATTTGAGTACTTGCGCACTCCGTATGGATTAAGTTGCATACCCGAAAAGTTTCAAAAACTAATGGAAGATGTCGTCAGAGGCATCCCGAACACGGTGGTATTTTTAGACGACATTTGTGTGTCCGGGGTGTCTAAGGACGAACATATTAAAAACTTGCGTGAGGTTTTTCGTAGATTGCAAGCAGTCGGGCTTAGAATAAAATTAGAGAAATGTGACTTTTTTAAGTCGAAAGTGTGCTATTTAGGGCACATTATCGATAAAGATGGCCTCCACCCAGATTTCAGGAAGGTAAAAGCGTTATTGGACGCTCCTCATCCACGGGACGTGCAGCAACTTAGGGCCTTCTTAGGGCTTGTCAATTATTACGGTAGATTTGTTCCCAAATTAACTACTATTTTAAAACCTATGCATAATTTGTTAAAAAAAAAAACTGTTTGGAATTGGAATTCAGAATGCAATGAGGCATTTATTGCAATCAAAAAAATATTAGCCGGAAAGAATGTTCTAGCACATTACAATCCAAACTTGCCGTTGGTACTCAGTGTTGACAGCAGTGCATATGGGGTAGGCGGCGTCTTGGCGCACAGGTACCCGGACGGTTCCGAGAGGCCTATTTGTTGTATATCGCGTACACTATCGGAAACCGAAAAATCGTACAGCCAATTAGATAAGGAGGCCCTAGCTATTTTTTACGGGGTCACAAAGAATCACCAATATTTATTCGGTCGCAAATTCGTTATCCGTACGGATCACAAACCGCTATCGTACATATTCGGTGATAAAATTGGCATTCCCCAAACAGCAGCCAGCCGTTTACAGCGGTACGCGGCGCGCCTCGCGGCGTACGATTTCTCAGTAGAATGGGTCGCCTCAGCGGCTAACGCGCCAGCTGACTGTTTGTCCCGTCTGCCACTAGGTAAGCTGGCAACAGTAATACACACGATGATTGTAGCTACCTTCATTACTTAGAACAGGAATTTCCTATAAGTTATAGACATATTGCCGAGGCTACTAAGGTAGACCCCATCTTACGTAAGATTTATGACTACATTTTGAACGGTTGGCCCGCCAGTTCACAAGTGACCCAAGAGTTAGCGTATTTTCATCGTAAAGATAACTTATTTGTAGAACGGGGTTGCGTAGTATATAACTATCGAATTGTAATACCGCCCAAGTATCGCGAATACATATTGCGTGAATTGCACGAAGGACACTTGGGTGTCGTAAAAATGAAAAGCATCGCGCGCAATTATGTATACTGGCCGGGCCTTGACGCCGAGATCGAGCAGATGTGCCGCGCGTGCGCCGCGTGCCGCCAGCAGAGGCCCGGGCCGCCGCACGCGCCTCTCACGTCTTGGGAGTTTCCTCAACGGCCATGGCTACGATTACATGCTGATTTTGCTGAATACAACGCTAAGCATTATTTAATTATTGTAGACGCACACAGTAAGTGGATTGAGGCTTTCCAGTTAAGTAGTACAGCTGCCAAGTTTGTAATAGCAAAGTTCAGGGAATTATTTGCGCGATTCGGCTTGCCCTTTCAGATCGTGACGGATAATGGCCCGCCGTTTACGTCATAGGAGTTAGAAGCGTATTTTAAACAAAATGGTATAATTCACAATCTTACTAGTCCGTACAGACCGAAAGGTAACGGAGCTGCGGAAAATGCGGTTAAGACCGTTAAGCATTGTATTAAGAAGGCTTGTTACGAGGGGACAGATGTGGAACAAGCCATTAGTAAAATGCTTTTCCAGTACAGAAACTGTCCGCATGCCACCACGGGCGTGGAGCCGGCGGTGGCGTTGTTGGGACGTCGCCTGCGGGGCCGGCTGGCCGCATTGCTGCGCGGGCCCGACGTGGCCCCCGAGGTGGCGGCGCGCGTGCACGACCTCCACCGCCGGCAGGAACAGCGCGCGGGGGGCGCGTCGCGTTCGGCCGGCCCGGGGGACCACGTACTAGTGCGAGATTACTCCAAGAATAAGGATAAATGGGTCGAAGGTGTAATTAAAGAGCAAGTGGGGCCAACGTCGTTTAATGTCCGTTTATCTTCGGGTACGACTAGGCGTCATATCGATCAGATTTTGACACCCAAGGGTTCCTGTGCAAAAAGATACTCCGTATGTACTGCTGGTAGAAGTGATGTGACTCGCTCGGATAATTATCACACTTCCCCTGTAAGTGGCGAGGTGGAGGAAAACTGCGCGGCGACCGTTGCTAACGATAATAATGTTTTGGATGGTAATACTGATAAGTGCGGCGCGGAGCCCGCCCTGAACGATGAAGGGTTTGAGTTGGCGTCATCGTCTCCTCCGCCCCCGCCACGTAAGATCAACCTTCGCCCTCGCCATAAGTGAGCGCTTATATTGCTTAAGTATACTGTATCTTAGATGTAACTTTTTCTCGTGTAATAATATTACGGTAATTAAGGAAGGAGGTGTTGGGTAGTTGTATAAATAATCACATTCTTGTTTGGAATATTTGTCTACCGCCGATTAAACGTTGTTACTTGGCCGCTAGTCTTTCAATACGTTACTAATTTGAAAATAGTTTCTGTAAATTCCTTTATCATTGACAAGGGTCATTGTCAGATTTAGGTGCGCGTCTTTTCGGTGGACATATCAAAAGTTAAGGGCCACAAAGCTTAATTTTGGAGTCGTCTAGTAACCCGCATAAACCGTGTTTCCGTAACTACAAATCCATGTAATAAAAACGTAACTTACACGTACATAAGCCGTTAACTATGGACTACTTTTGTTTTTACAACTGACAATGACCCACAAGTTACTTACAGCAGCTTCCTCCCCTCGTCCCACCCCATGAGCTGTGTGACCTCAAACGGGCCCTGAGTGATGCTGGTCTTCCCATCAGGACCGACCCGCACCGCGTGCCGCCAGGTCCCGCCGCGGTCAGCGACTGGCGCGGACGTGAAGAGCGCAGCGCGCCCGCCGAGCAGCGCTGCGCCGCCGCACCACCCGCACGCCGGCTCCGGCTCCGCGCCGAGTCCGGACCAGCGCGAGCCGTCTGACTCGTCGCGAATTATCTGAAGCACATCGGCTATGGTAACGTTACTATGCATTGGTCAATTTGTAGGGCGTTACACTAGTACTAAATTAATGCTAGAGCAGTGCGTCCGCCGAGCAATGCTGAGCCGCCGCACCACCATCATGCCAGATCCAGCTCTGCGTGGAGTCCGGACCAGCGGGAGCCGTCTGACTCGTCGCGAATTATCTGAAGCGCATCGGCTATGGTAACGTTACTATGCATTGGTCAATTTGTAGGGCGTGAAACTAGGGCTAGCGCAGCGCGCCCGCCGAGCAGCGCTGCGCCGCCGTACCACCCGCACGCCGGCTCCGGCTCCGCGCCGAGTCCAGACCAGCGCGAGCCGTCTGACTCGTCGCGAATTATCTGAAGCACATCGGCTATGGTAACTTTACTATGTATTGGTTAATTTTTAGAGCGTGAAACTAGGGCTAAATTAATGATGGTGCAGTGCGTTCGCCGAGTAATGCTGAGCCGCCGCACCACCATCATGCCAGATCCGGCTCTGCGTGGAGTCCAGATCAGCGCGAGCCGTCTGACTCGTCGCGAATTATCTGAAGCACATCGTCTATGGTAACTTTACTATGTATTGGTCAATTTGTAGGGCGTGAAACTAGTGCTAAATTAATGCTAGAGCAGTGCGTCCGCCAAGCAACTCTGAGCCGCCGCACCACCATGATGCCAGATCCAGCTCCGCGCCGAGTCCGGACCAGCGCGAGCCGTCTGACTCGTCGCGAATTATCTGAAGCACATCGGCTATGGTAACGTTACTATGCATTGGTCAATTTGTAGGGCGTTACACTAGTGCTAAATTAATGCTAGAGCAGTGCGTCCGCTGAGCAGCGCTGAGCCGCCGCACCACCCGCACGCCGGCTCCGGCTCCGCGCCGAGTCCGGACCAGCGCGAGCCGTCTGACTCGTCGCGAATTATCTGAAGCACATCGGCTATGGTAACTTTACTATGCATTGGTCAATTTGTAGGGCGTGAAATTAGGGCTAATTTAATGATAGCGTAGTGCGTTCTCCGAGCAATGCTGAGCCGCCGCATCCAGCTCTGCGTGGAGTCCGGACACCATAATTAACAGGCCATTCTCATCCGTGCACATTGTCACGTGAGAGACGCGAGAGATCGCTCTTTAGCGATAAGACCGCCTGTTGTTCTGCCTCTGTCTCCCTTTATCTTTGTTTTTTGTTTTTTATGTGATATTTTATTATGTAAGGCGTGCAATAAAGAGTATTTGTATTGTGTTGTATTGTCACATCCGTGGATGTCACTACCGTGAAGGAAATCACAGCTATAAAAATACCACTTTAATGATGAATCTATTGGGTATTGTGAGTAAGTATTGATTACTTCACGATACTCAATAATATCATTGAACTGAAATATTACACCCATAATTCCATGCACGGTAGTAATATCCACGGATGTGACGATGAGCACAAAAATGAGAATGGCCGAACATTACTGTGCCTCGGTGAATATATGAAACTGTGACAAGCATGCGGCTGCCAAGTGGCGATTTGGCAATAACGACAATACGGTAAATATTGCCTGCAAAATTTCCACTGGCAATATTACTGAGAATAAGAGTTTTATAACCCTATGGAAGTACTCTTAATTTGTCTGTGATAAATATAGGCAACGCCACATTAGTACATATGCCTAACCATTTCCTAACACAAACAGGAAAACGGCAATGATATTTATGCCAAAGCACGCTCTTGACTTTTTATACAATCACTCCTCGCAACATCAGGCCATAAAACCGCGGTAAGCTATGACAAAGCTGCCTCCATTAATCATGCAAGATGGCTGATGTGGAAATTATAATTCAGTCGTCAGCTCACAAGCTACGTAATCAGCGAGCAGCGCTAACTCATCATTATTCTTCATTGTCTGTGGATTTTTGCGAGAGTAAAAAATTGCCAGCGATTCTTGAAGTGCAATTGAGAGTGAAGATACAGGCGTGAGTTATGGGTGGCTATTGGAAAACGGCCGGCGCATTAAGCACTGCCATTCGTTCAAGACGGCACTGCAAAACTTCTCCGATTTTCGGGTAGACGAACTGAAGTACTTGCCTACTGAAATTAGACTTGTTAAGTCTCTTCTCGTATTTAAAAGCAAATTAAAGGAGTACTATTTATCTCACCCGTAATTACTCGTAGGATCTATCTTTGTTTGTGCTGTTTACTGTAGACTGTTGGTGCTACGGCTTCTTGAATACTTAGTTATTGTATTTATATATGTATGTAGGTTTACATATCTATGTATTTATGTAAGTTTATGGTGCTTCTTATAGTCATAGTTAGTATTATAGGTATTTTATACTCTATTTTTCTGTTTCACCTACTCAAGTAATTTAAATTTTCTAGCTTAGTTTCTACTACCCAAAGGTTGTCTGGAAGAGATCGTTTGTTAGCGATAAGACCGCCTGTTGTCTACCACTGTGACATGTATTTTAATTTCTGTTGTTCTTTGAATGTACTTCGTTTGGTGAGCAATAAAGAATATTTGTATTGTATTGTATTGTATTGTACTTGTGCATTGATTTTCCATCGTAGCCTTATTTGGCAATCAGGAAAACTTTTCATCAAAATATGCTAGTACTATTTCGTTATTGTCACGGTGCATTTAGATTTCAATAAGCGAAAAAACTTACATTCTGGTAAGAGCTACAGTTTTCTTATACAAGAATGGTAATGCAAATCCTTGAAGTAATACATAATAACGCTCGTAAAGTTAAACTGATTATGGACCATAAAGGAACGACCGGTAAGTTATATTCTAAAAATTATAGACATCAAGATCACGTTTTGATACTTTATTCTGGATTCTGGCAAATAAAAACATTTTGATTTTTGATTGATGTTCCTTCGTGGGCCAGACTGGGGTGTCGAAATGGGTTTTTGGTAATAATAAGATCCGTGTTGATTCTATCGTGTCTATTTGGAAAAAAGGGCTCTGTTTAGAGCTACATTCGTTTATATACTTAAATTCTACATTAATAACAGCGCCCACTATCGGTGGAGCTGTGAACTATGCGGTAAGTTAGATAGCCTTATGATCTAAACATATCGATAATAACCAAGCCATCGAGGTCCCGGGTTCAATTGCCGTGACCTAGATGGCGCTTGTTCCACATTTGGACAATTGATTTTTGAAGAGAAAGAAAGAGTTGATAAAACGAATAGCCAGTAGGTACTAACGTCTTGGCAGTTGTAATTGGCGGCGCTGCACACGCTGATTACGGAGACGTTCTGCGCGCGGTTCAGCAGCAGTACCGCAATCAGCCGCTCCGAGGTCCATGCCGTCCAGCGAACATACCAGTCTGCAGATAAATATGCTCATAATTACGTTCTGTTGCAAAAAAAACTATCACATTTATTTTTCTTCTACCCGTAAATGGGAGTATTAGTAAAGGCACCTAAGTACCTGAGATTGTGGATGCTACGTTTTTAGTATCGAAATCGTTTACAAACTTATTATTATTTCATACTACAAGCCCTCTCTGTGTTACCCGTGGAACGTACATCCTTTCACGTTTATAATTATTTTTAGTATTTATAAATACTCGTATATAGAAAACATTCAAAGCTCAGTAACAAATATTAATACTAATCACACAAATATTTGTCCTGACCGGGATTCAAATGTAGGACTTTCAGTTTTGTAGGTAAACCGGTCATCGCTGTAAGAGACAACAGATTTATTTCAACTTGAACGGTCTATTCGTCGAAGTCCTGTTGTAGTCTTTATGACACCATGTCGTACCGTCTGCGCTTGTCAGCTTTTGGTTGAGAACTAGTGCCACTGTGTCTAGCACGACCGTGCTACGCTGTGGGCGGACGAGTACCGGTCCATTGTTATTGTCTTTCGAGTCATTTGTCTTTAGTATGCCTATCCGCGCTCCACGTTATCCTTGTGCCTTATTTAGCATACGCCTCTGCCGAACCAAACTAGGCTCCCACTCGCCAGTACCTCGTCTGTCGCGCCTGTACAAAAACTGAGCAACAATTCAGACCATCAGCTAGACATACATCATGACAGTTTAAATAGATTTAAAGCGAAACTTCTGTCGATTATCGGTTGAAGTGTCTCAATGACCATAGCCATTCGTCATTAGAGTTTGGACCCTCTTGTTCCTAGTTTATTTTTAAGAATATTACGTACTATTAACTATTTATCATTATGTAGATGTTTTCTTAAGTTTTTCTAAAGTCTACGCTTCCTGTAATGCATGCTGTGTTCACCTGTAATTGGTGGCGCAATTAAATGTAAACCATGTACTTTTCTGTGTATGGTGCTAATGACTGTTGTTGCCACTGTTGGTGATCCTAGATAATAAATAAATAAATAGTCTCGTTCCTGGTCGGAACCAAAAGTTTGTCAGTCAGTCAGTCAGTCAACCAGTCATAGTTGGTTCTGTTTGTCAATGCAGAGCTTAGACGCTCCAACACAACTTGAAGTAGCTTCAGCTTACCTTTGTCGATTTGTGGAGTGAATTGTATCGCGTGCGGGAAGAGAAACTTGGGTGTCTTCAGACTGACTACGTACACCGTCGCTACAGGGTTGTTAGTGTTCACCTGTTACAAAAATTACAATATATATATACATATATCATATATCTTTTGCTATTGTGGAGGAGTGGAAAGATTCTCGAGTAGCGACCAAGTACCTGAAGCGCACCAGCGGTGCGTTTCAGGTCCTACAAGGTAGACTGATGACCTTGTAACGGTCGCGGGAGTCCGCTGGTGGCGCACGACCGGTCAATGTGGTCTTATCTTCTTATCTTATCTAGATGAGGGCCCTTACGGATGCACTTCGACCCATTGGGATCTTTTGTGCAATTGCCCCCTCCTTTATGTCTACTCCAAGCTGTTCTCCACCATTTCCATAAACCGGATGATTGAGTTCAGCGGGAGTACTCTGAATTCCTTTCAATGTGGTACTCTTTGGGGAAGGATTATGTCCAGCAGTGGACGTCTTTCGGCAGATACGATGATGATGACGATGTGGTGTTGTGTTCCTGGTGGTGAGTATAAGCTCCAGGGTATTTAATAAAAAAATATGATTCGTTCACTAAAAAACCGGCCAAGTGCGTGCCGGACCACGCACCATGAAGGGTTCCGTGCCTACTATTTATTACTTGTCCACATTTAAATCGTCTATCCTATGCGTCTATATTATTAAAAAAGGCCGTATCTTCATGCGCTGGGAAACTCACGGCACTTATGCTCGTTTGTTTGGACATGTCAGTTTTTCAGCGATCATTGGAAAACGGTTAGACCTACCTGGTTTAAAACAATCTCTGCTGAAAGTATTTGTGAATATACACAACTTCAATTTTTTTCAAAATTTTAATCTTCATGGTTTGGAAATTAGAGGGGGGGAACACTTTTTACGACTTTGACAGCTCACGAACGGTTAACATAAATGGAAAAGTTTATAGGCCTATCCATAAATCACGAAACTAAGGATCCCTCTCAAACGCTCCATATTTATAGCGTTTTGTCGTGAAATATTGAGTTTATGTACATAGTTGCCATATACGTACAATTACTTTTTCATTGAAACATTAGAATTCTATTGGTAACTATCAATTGACATTTGGTCATTAAACAAAGAACAACGTTTCTTGAGAATCTTTGTAGTCCCATTTAAATAATTTAATTTTAATTTAAGCCTTAATTTTAATGTATGAGCTCTTTGGACTTTAAATAAATATTATTATTATTACTATCTTTTTATTGTTTTAATTAATTTGTCTAATTTACTATTTATTGTGATAAATTATGTTGTAAATTGTAGCCACACTATGTTATAAATTGTAGCCACACTATGTTATAAATTGTAGCCACACTATGTTATAAATTGTAGCCACACTATGTTATAAATTGTAGCCACACTATGTTATAAATTGTAGCTACACTATGTTATAAATTGTAGCCACACTATGTTATAAATTGTAGCCACACTATGTTATAAATTGTAGCCACACTATGTTATAAATTGTAGCCACACTATGTTATAAATTGTAGCCACACTATGTTATAAATTGTAGCCACACTATGTTATAAATTGTAGCCACACTGTGTTATAAATTGTAGCCACACTGTGTTATAAATTGTAGCCATACTATGTTATAAATTGCAACGTGAGTCATCATCCCTATTATCACCCACCTTAGGATATCTCAGCGTCCGTATGGCCGGGTACGCTGGAGGTTCCTGCTCCTCCAACCCGTACCAGGGGTACTGGTGCTGGTGGACCAAGGAGCTGTTGTAGCTGACGTAGAGTAGGGTCTGGCCATCGGGGCTGAACCACAGCGCTCGCTCCAGCCGGAGGACCTGGGTCTCGTAGAGGAAGTCGGGGACCCCGTTGAAGATCACTCCGGGTACACCTGGAATGAGAGACGATGCGGAGTGTTTGCGACGAATACTTCAAGGGCACATGTCAAATATAAGATTCAGGAAAATATTTCTTAAACACGATACTTAATAAATAAAACCGGCAACAGTTTTGAACTTTATAAGGGTCGGTTGCACCAACATACGATCACAGGCCGGTCATCGTCAAATATGGCGCCGGCAGCTGTCATCCCATAGGAACTTGTCAAACTTTCCATACAATCGGATTTTAACGAACACCGCTTACGATTACAGACGGTTTGGTGCAACCCACCCTAATACTCCGCTGCCCGCCCTTCAGTTCGTCTGTCCGTCTGTCACCAGACTGTATCTCATGAACCGTGATAGACATTTCAAATTTTCACAGATGACGTATTTCTGTTGCCGCTGTAACAACAACTAAATCAATAAAAAAATATAATATGGACTATTCCAAAAAAACTGTTTGGCAGTGATAGCGTCCCGCACAAGTAATCTAACACAGAAATATTTTGTCCTTAATATTAAAAAATATGTATGTATGTTTATACTGTAGCATTTGAATTTTGTACTATTTTTACTGTTATTTTATATACAATATATTGTTTTGAAAAAATGACACCTCGCCGAGTTTCTTACGCCGGTTCTTCTCGAGGCAAAGGTTTATTTTATGAACCGGTGGTAGTTTTTTTGACATTCATAAGTGCATGTAACATGCCTAAATTGAAGAATAAATGATTTCATTTCACTTAAAGTTCGCAATATCGTGTATTTGGTATTCTATTTTTAGAAAATCATCCCTAGCGACACAGAGGACACGTAGCCAACCTGCCCAACATATCTCCCGGGGCTCGATATCCCTTTGTTGAAATTAGGAACTAGGTCACCATGTTAATAATAACGATTTCGCGAATAGTTTCCGTTCTAACTTGGCTACGTGCATGCATTTGAAAGATCTTGGATAACAGTTAAACCTAAAATCGTTACAATAAAATCCAACTTCGGCGATAAAGATCTGTAATCACTACATAGTATAAAACAAAGTCGCTTTCTCTGTCCCTATGTCCCTATATCCCTATGTATTAAAACTACGCAACGGATTTTGATGCGGTTTTTTTAATAGATAGAGTGACTCAAGGGAAAGGTTTATATGTATAATACATGCATCAGCATTGCACCCGTGCGAAGCCGGGGCGGGTCGCTAGTGAAATATAAAACGTTGTTTGTAACCCCGTTCTGAACAGTTTCAGTAACAATAAAGATTGATTTAACGGTCCCTCAATATATTTTTCATTTTTCCTGTTCAGCAAGTTTGATTTTCATGCGTAGATTAGTCGGGTCGAAAGTCGTTTTTCCGACCGTAGGGTGGAAAGTATTTTTTTTTTTAAACTTCTATACGCCGGGGGCGCGCGCCGGCTGCTGGTTGCTGCAGCGCGTGTTTTTACCCACGACGGAACGGAGAAGGTATATGCGTTTAGGGTGAGAGGTTGTTTGTTTGTTATTACTGAATCCATATATCATTTACTATTACTTTTATTTCTCATTTATTTTCCTCAGTCGAAATTAATAGTAGAGTGTTTAACTCGGGTGAAAGCACCCATTTCACCCTTGAATTATTGGTATCGACTTCGACTGGTAGGTACATTGTTGGGTACGTGTTTTTGAAACATTTTTAATTTTATTTACTTAATGGATTATCAACTATAAAAACAATTCGCTTGCACCAGTGACCAACATTCTATGCATTAAAACTATATTTTAGTGGACAATGATCCACCGCCGGAGATCTAAAGTCTACGTCACAGCCTCGTTGCAAATGCACTCATTCAGACGAAGAACTCCCGAAGAGTTCGAAACATGACATGTCACATGTCAGTGAAACATGACATCTCTCAAAGCATGACATTGAAATTTTTTTATTCGTTTTCATTTTAATATTGACTTCACATACATTTTTTTTTTCTTTTACTAGAAATAGAACATTAAGATTCAATGATATGCTAATAGAACCATAATATTGTACGCCATACAATGGCTGATTGTGAAGACCTTTTGAATTATTTGTCACCTTTTTCAATACTCACTTTCATACAATAAATTATTTGTATTTGTATTTGTATTTGTGACAACGTTAGTTATAACCACTTAGTAAAAATAGCTTTAAACACGAGTCGCGAAAGTTTAAATTCAAGTGGCAGTGCTAAAAGACTAACGACATTCGTAATATACCCAAATATGCAGGGTGTTAGAAACGAACATCTGATAATGAATGACACCTCGCCGAGTTTCTTACGCCGGTTCTTCTCGAGGCAGCGGTTTATTTTATGAACCGGTGGTAGTTTTTTTGACATTCATAAGTGCATGTAACATGCCTAAATTGAAGAATAAATGATTTCATTTCATTTCATTTCAATGCCTTTTGGCATTAAGCCTGTCTTTTGTTCCTTTATGTGCAATAAAATGTAAACCATAAAATAAATGTAGCCCACTGAATTAAATCACCACACTAAATGCAACGATGCTCTTTAGTGGCCATTTGAAAGCACATTTATGTTTCAACCTCTTAAAAGCAAGATGTCTTTTAAACGTCACGCTAAAAGCTTCCTGTAGTCTCGTGACGGATATTGTGTCACGCAGACCGAGTGCATTAGAATCCAGAACGGTGATACATTTTCAAACGTAACGTAACATAAACGTAACGTAAGTTTTAGTTTATTTATCTCCATATACAATTACACTCAATAAAAAAAATAGTAGACAAAATAATACAACTAAAAATGTCATATAAAAA
Source organism: Epiblema foenella (assembly GCA_963556455.1). Taxonomy (NCBI): domain Eukaryota; kingdom Metazoa; phylum Arthropoda; class Insecta; order Lepidoptera; family Tortricidae; genus Epiblema; species Epiblema foenella. The sequence continues at coordinate 3,142,987 of OY747118.1, forward strand.
TTAAATTGGAATACTAAGCTGAAATAAATAATATTTAAAACTTTTACCAATGTAAGGGTACCAATCATAACAAAGTCAGTTTAATAGATAATATCTGAAGTTAATATAACACAATAATACAATTTGAAAATGATACCAGAGAAATATCAATTTATGTCAGATTTAAAAAACTAGAAACAATGTCTCATAACTAACAAGTAAATAGGCAATAACTACAATTTATAATAAAACTAGCGACCCGCCCCGGCTTCGCACGGGTGCAATGCTGATGCATGTATTATACATATAAACCTTCCCCTTGAGTCACTCTATCTATTAAAAAAAACCGCATCAAAATCCGTTGCGTAGTTTTAAAGATTTAAGCATACATAGGGATATAGGGACATAGGGACAGAGGAAGCGACTTTGTTTTATACTATGTAGTGATATAATGTCAATTGAATAAAAAACCTACTTAAGAATGTTAATACATTCGTTTATTATGAGAGAACATGGAAAGTCATCTTTACCATCATCTAGCTCATATTTACCATCAGGGGTTACTTTTCGCTTACCATCAGGTGGGCTATCAGTTTGTTTACCAACGACGTGGTATAAAAAAAAATATAAGTCCCTCACTCTCAACACGGGGGCATCTTCATGCATCCTTGGGAGCTCTGGCTCATTCATCATTGGAAACGCATACCTTAAGAGAAAACTAAGAGCCAGAGCTCCCAAGGATGCATGAAGATGCCCCCGTGTTGAGAGTGAGGGACCTGCAAGTCTTTAGCTGTCAACACAACGAATACCCAAGTCAATGAAAGGGTGAGCAACGCGCTTCTGATTCTTCTGGAGTCGCAAGCATTCACAGTCTTTTACCCGACGTCTACCGGTCCAAGGAATCCCAGGGATCATAACAAAAGAACGCTATTGTTTATTTTTTTCACCGGGAGACGACGGCTAAGTACATACAACGATGGTAGCAAACAAGTGTACGGTCCTCCTGATAGTCCGCAGCCTATAGACGCCCGCAACTCCAAAGCAGTCACGAGCGCGTTGCTGGGCCTTCATAAAATGTTAGGATTCGCTGTGTTGACAGCAGAACGGTCAATTTTAGGACCGTCTGTGATCAGACCAGTTTAGCTCTCAACAGTGTATCCTCGGGAGCTCTGGACACCTTGTTCACATCCAGGAACACAACCCGATATATATTTTATTATGGCTGTGGTCTTCTGCAAGGCGGAGGTACTTCCCCAGTTTGGCTGCTCCAAATTCGAGCACGATGACATTTTACTCTGCCCTAACTCAAGATGTGAAAAGCTGGTATCTACAGCTAGCTAGTAATTCTCACCGTTGTTAGTGATCCTGCAGACCAGCGTCTTGAGGACCCTCGGCTTGTAGTAGATGTCATTGTCGTGTACGAACACTAGACTGGAGCCGGTTGGCGACCACTCCGCATACTGTATCAGGGGCGCCGTGCGATCGTCCTCCACAGGGGATATCGGGATCTTGTTTCTGATGACAAACGACAAAAAATTAGTCCATTGCAGAAGGGACGCCGCGACGTATAGATCACAACTCAAAATAGACAACTTCCTTATAGGACACCAGTTTTGGTTCCTATGAGGAAGGGTCTATTTGGGAGTTTCAATGAGAAAGTGGATTGTCCGATTAAAGTATGTATTGTCACTTGCGCAGCCGGGGAACAACTAAAGGTGTGAGGTATGCGCTGTGGCTTCCTAAGGCGCGGGATAGCTGACTACGCATATCTGTCCCTATAGTCCTATAAAAGTGACATCTGAGGTAATCATGGCAACGTCCGTTTTTAAGGACATCTAATTCGGTACTTAGGATTTGTGATCGGCAATGCCTCAAAAATAGGACAAGCTTCAGTTTACACTTTTAAGTTAAAATGAATTGAATTATTAGTCAACTTTTTATCAAAAATGAACCCTTATCTAATATTGCTTGTTAAATTAACATAAAAAGACTTAGATCATTGCTTTTTGTATTTATAACACGATTGCGATGTGTGTCATTTATACTTATAACGGTTTACGTATGTAGAAGAGGGTAGATCCCGCGCGCCCTCTGTCTATTGTTTTAGTTCTGTAATAAATCAGCAAGCGATTACACGGTCTTCTGATTTCCTAACCCATTCCCTAATCCTGGCTTCCCCGGAGTCAGGACATACTACCGACGAAGCACAGGCCGACGCAAATTGCGCAAATCTGTACATTCTACTGCCGCTTGCACACTAAGCATTTACCTACCGTTGGTGTTTGCGTAAAATAAATAGGACAAGACTTGTTTTTTTATCGACTTAGTTCATTGTCTTGCCTATAGGCACATTAAAATTTTAGAGCGCATGATTAGAGACTTCGCTCTGTTCTCATTTGATTTTTAGACTGATGCTCAGAGACCTTATGATGTATAAGGTCTCTAAGCATCAGTCTAAAAATCAAATGAGAACAGAGCGAAGTGATAGATTTGAGGATATTTATTAGATTTTATTATTTTCATGTTGACGCTTAAAGATATATCACACAATATTTTATTATGATTAGTGTTTCTTATTACTTTTTATATTGACGCTTAGAGACCTTATACATCTCTAACAAATCTGGATTGTTATTACTTAATCTTATTTCTGACATGTAACACTACATTTAATTAATGATATTTTGATTATTTGTATTATTTTTAATTGATATAGATAAATATTGACTTGTAAAAGTGCCCTTTGCAAAATAAATGTTTTGATTTTGATCAAGTACCTGTACTAAAAAATGGACAGAAAGGCTTTAGGGATTATTTTTTGTTTTTGTTTTAGCCGTTAATCTTTTAATATGAATACTTGAAACTGTAGGTTAATGGATGTACAATATTATCATCATCTCACTGGGCACAAGCCTCCTTTCTTGAGAGATGAGAAGAATAGGTCCTATAGTATCCACACTGGCCCAGTATGGTCTATCTACTGTGTACAATAAAGAATTTTACTAGGTACTGTAGAGGTTGTTACGGTATGAGGCTGGCCGTGTAGGTCCAGAATCATAACGTATACAAATTGAATTTAAATTATGATTCGAGAATGCGTCAAACTGGCATTTTTCTGGAAACAATTGGTTTTCCAGGGACTTGTCTTCAGGACACCATCGGAATCACATGTTCTGTAAATTATTTTAAGAGCATATTGTATGTATATTTCGGTACAGTAAGAAATATACTAGTTTCATATGTGCTTCCAGTGTTATATTTTAGCTACGATCTCCTCCCAGTACCTCTAAACCCGTACCTCTCGAGCAGCATACCCCAGTATTAATATATATACCACGTAATATACCACAGTACCTACTACTGACTACTGTTTATGGTAGGTAAATGTGTAAGACTTAGATCCAATTATATTTTATACAAACGCCTTAAGGGAGGCGTACAGCGACATCTACCAAAAGACTCATGCTTCATTAACGGCACTAACGTCTCAAATTATATTGAGAATCGTCAGATGCGAATCGTGAGTTAATGAAGCATGAGTCTTCTGGTAGATATCGCTGTACGCCTCCCTTAAGGCGTTTGTATAAAATATAGTTTACGTTAGCAGCGGTACTGCTTAATACGAAGGAACGATTGATGAATTTGGGACTGAGTGGCGATTGCACCTATAGCTCAGTTGGCTAGAGGGAGGTCGCAGGTTCGAATCCTGCTCGGTGCCTAAATTCAATTTTTCCTTTATTCTGACCGACCGGTTTAGCCTAGTGAATAGTGCACCTGCCTGTGAAGCTGACGGTCCTGGGTTCGAATCCTGGTCAGGGCAAATATTTGTGTGATGAGCATGAATATTTGTTTCTGAGTCTTGGATGTTTTCTATGTATTTAAGTATTTATATCTATTAAATATATCGTCGTCTAGTACCCATAACACAAGCCTTCTTGAGCTTACTGTAGGGCTAGTTCGATTTGTGTAAGATTGTCCTCTAATATTTATTTATTTATTTATTTTTTATTATTCTAAATTTAGACCCAATTTCAATGGAATAAGTTTAAAAAATGCACACTTTTTTTTTTCGTTGTTGATGGCCTTTTGCTGCTTAGGCACTTTGCCATAAATGCACACTTATTAGCACCCTTGACTTTACCTGTTAATGACGTCATAAACATGATATCTGGCAAGCCTCGCGTGCCGCCAGCCCGGCCTCACGTCAGACACCAGCAGCACAAACTTGAGGTCGGCGGACACTTTGAAGTCTACCGCGTTTAGCTCCCTCTGTAACAAGTTAATTAATAGTAGATTGTATCTCAAGGGAGCAAAATTATATATTTACGGCGAGGGCGGTATATTGAATTCTGAGTGAAGCGAAAGATTCTACAATAGAATCCTGAGCGTAGCGAGGGATTCTAAAGTAGAATCTTGAGCGTAGCGAGGGATTCAAGTGTTTACGCCCAAGACGGAAATAATTTTGCTACCGCGTGACACATACTGCTTTTCACACCGTCTATGAGGCCCGCTGCTAAAAACATGAAATATCTTACAAATGATTTTACTACAGTGTCACATACTGGTTTTCACACCTTCAATGAGGAAAAGAGTCATTGTCGCCCTCAAATGAGGGAAGAAAAGTACATCTTTGATCCCTCATTCGAGGGCAACAATAAATCTTTTCTGAATAGCAGGTGTGAAAAATGAATATAACCCCTACACAAAATATAGCGGTCTCGGCGCCGAATACTTGTTCACGCCTTTCGGCGAGAGACACTCGGTCCGTGGGGTCCTGGCGCTCTAAGCCTCTTCAAGGGACTATCGAAGAGGCTTATTGATGCCACAGGTGACCGAAGAGCTGGCAGCTACCTCGGCCAACTAATAAGTTTGGCTATTCAAAGAGGAAATGCTGCCAGTATCTTCGGCACCATGCCGCGGGGGCCATTTTTAGATTTAATCTAGTTTTATATTTAGGTTTTAATTTAGTCGTATTTAGATTTATTTTTGTTAGTTAATATGTTTTTATTTCGAAAATGACAATACAATACAATAATTTATTCTCGAATAAATTTATAACTTATCTAGGTATGGTGAGCGCACAAAATGTCTTCACAAACACAAACCCCTGGTCCCTTCTCTAGTATACATCAATAAGTAAGCGCTTATTAAGCAAATAAAAACCATTTCGTAACCCTTAAAAACCCCTTCATTAACCCCTTCAAAACCCCTTCAGAAACCCTATCAAAACCCTAACCAAAAACCATGTGGTTGGTTAGGCTTAACCCAGTTGAAAGCTTACCCCGTATATAAGTTAAGGCCGGGTTTTATAAAGCTCCGTTAGATTAAATGTCGGATCAAATTTCAGTAACTCAGTACATTTTTTGACGTAACAAACCGACATAAGGTCTAACCGATCTTTATAAAACCAAGCCTAAGTCTATCAAACGGTAACCCAAATAAACGATTACATCCGAACGGCTTAAGCCTTTCGAACGGGTTAAGCCAGAGAACGGCTTTTCCGGTCCCTGCTTATAAGAACCATCTCCGCCAGAGCGACTTTCGATTAAAAACATATCGCACTCAAATCGGTTCATTTAGCGGCGCTAGCGCGTAGCAGTTTAATTTCCTTACAGTAGTAACACATGTATTTAAGGTAATCGTCCAAGTTCTCGACACATACTAAATACTTAGCACTTTAATACCTGTATGTTAATAGTATAGGTATCAGCCATTGTATATTAAATTGTCAAACATTGGTTAGGTTATATTAGCTAGACTTTTTTTTAACCTGACTGTGGCTTTATAGGCCGGGCCCAACAAAGCGATAAGAGTGCGTGGTTGGAGAGTCGCCTCGGGAAAATCCAGCGGAATCCGACACGACCACGCGGGCGGTTTAAACACTGGAGTTTGGAGCTTGGTTGAGTGGCTTCAATCAAATCTGAGGTGTTGTTAGTTAGACCATTTTGACATTGTTTAAACAGAGTTATAGCTACTTGTCTTACCAATATGATTACGAAGATTCCCTCGACTATAGGCTTGTGTAGTACATATACTAAGAACTAAAAAGACCTAATTCCCAACACTGTACTAGAGTGAACTATTCCGTAACGTTTCTGCTCTTAGTACATTTAGTATATGTGGAGCGAAACAACAATATCCGATCAGATGACCGAACCTGTGAAAGCGACCGAACGAAAGTTCACACACATATAGTTCGTTCAGTCAATTCTGTCAGACGAGAACAAATAGGCCCGATTCTTTCGGTGTAGTGTACTAAAAGAACTAAAAGACCGAACTAGTACATTTAAGCGAATGTACTAGTCAGAAGCGATCCGCTCAGTGAACGAGCGCGCACAAGCCTACTTGACTAGACTAGTCAGTTAAATTTTTTTTAAACATTTTTTTAAGGTAAGCGCTCTCAATCCGCATTAAAAACCCCCTTTGATCTGCGGTCAATCAAGTCAGGGAATAAACTCAGCGGATAGTTCCCACGGGATAAAAGAGGCTCCGAATAGACTCGTTTCGGGCAATAAAAGAATTGCCCTATTGAATATTTGAGAATGCTTGAGAAGGGTCATTTAAAAAGGTAGACAGATTATATAATGCGGGCTATTCTAGTTTCATTGTAGATAGACGGGCTCCAATGGAGGTGTTTATACAGTGAAAATTACGTTATAAAATTACACATTTACATTTAAAATTAAACACAAAACAAATAACAGAGAATCTTAAAAGCTAATTATGTATGCAAGAAGATACTATGAACATCTCCCGAAAAACAGTGACATACACACATTTAATACCAGAAGCAAGGATAAACTTGCTGTTCGTCGCTTGCGAATTGCCAAAGCTTGGAAATCATTTATTGGACAGGCAGTACATTTCTATAACAAAATCCCTAAGAATATAATTGACTTACCAGATCATACATTTAAAAAACTTGTAAAACTGAAATTAACTGAAAAATCTTATTATAACGTGTCCGAATATCTAACAGAAAAAGATGTATGGAATAATTGTAATTTTTAAGTTGACTAATTAGCTATTATCAATTACAGTTTTAAGTTGAAAATGTGCAATAATTGACAGACATAAGTGTATCAATGTATACCTACAGGGGAAAGAAATTGAATTGAATTGAATTAATGTTTTTTTTTAAATTCCAGCCACTAAAATATGCACAGAATGAGTTAACTATTCTGAAAACATATCTAGATGTTTTCAGGTTTTAAGAGATGTTTTGGGGAAAAGCAGAATAATTGTGTCGTTCTCAGGCAACAGGCACCTGGCCCCGTATTATGGTCATATTTATCGCGTGTTAAACCACAAGATAAAGCATCTGTCACTTTCTATCGAGGGTATCAAAAAGTGACAGATGCTTTATCCTGTAGTCTATTATGCGATAAACGCCTTGTTTTTTCTCGTGTGGAGGGATCAAATAACTTAAACCAAATTAAAATTTCAAGCTTACATGGTCATTTACATTAGAATTACGATTTGAAACGGGATATTTACCATGTATATTTGTATTTTTGAGTTCCCGATATTTCGGCACTGTTGCAAGCGCCATTATCAAGGATTAATTGACGTGCTGCGAGTTTTAGTTGTGGTCTACCCACACACCATAGCGATCTACCCTCTTCCTGGTTCGCTTTTTTCGCACAGTATCACCGTTACTACCATCTTCCGCCTTGTCACTTAATCGACACTGTCGTACGAGTAATCGAGTTTCAAGTGATAAGGCGGACGGTGGTAGTGACGGTGACACTGTGCGAAAAAAGCGAACCAGGAAGAGGGTTAGTGGTGTGTGGGTAGACCACAACTAAAACTCGCAGCACGTCAGTTAATCCTTGATAATGGCGCTTGCAACAGTGCCGAAATATCGGGAACTCAAAAATACAAATATACATGGTAAATATCCCGTTTCAAATCGTAATTCTAACTTAAACCAAACTTTGTTTTGTCAATATTTTGCCACCTTTATCCCTCGGGTCGTAGTTTTAATCATCCATAGTGCATGAAGCCGGACACAGGGAGCACCGCGTCATGTACTGTGTCGTTTTCTCGTCCGTCCCTTTGAAAATTACTCTCTTTCCTCGGACGACGTAATCACAGCGTCCATCGAAAGATGGAACGCTGCGCTTACGGCTTCCAACTTAGACACGACGCGTACATTTAAGCATTCCCGCAGGCGGGGACGTCTGTCCGTAACGGTACTGCCGCACACCGAGTAGAGTCAGTACGATCCAGGTCGGTAGGCCTCCGACAGGGTGGAGTGATCACCTGGTGAAGGTCGCGGGAATCCGGTGGAAACGAACGGCACAGGACCGGTCTAAATGGCGAGCCTTGGGGGAGGCCTATGTTCAGCAGTGGACGTCTTTCGGCTGAAATGATGATGATGATGATGACCCAGGTCGCTGGCCTAGCTGAGTTTCTTGCTAGACTCTTCTTAGCTAGGCTAGGTTTAGTGAACCAGCTATAAAACTCCCAGTAGCTCGATTCCACTCACACCTCAGATTCGGCTGAAACCGCTCAACCAATCTCACCGGAGCGCAAACTCTTAGAGTATTCCAGTGTTCCAAACCACACGCGTGGTCGTGTCGGAGAGGTTTTCTACTGGATTTTCCCCAGACTACTCTCCAACCGCGCACTCCCATCGCTTTATTGGGCCCGGCCTATAAAGCCACAGTCAGGTTAAAAAAAATCGCTTTTCATCGCATTCAATCCCCTTTTTACACCCTTAAAGGATGAATTTATTGACATTGCTTTACTTATACTTTAACTGAGTTTACCCGCCAAGGGCATGTTGCCACATTTGCAGAGTATGTCGCTGTTTTCTGTCCTTAATCTGTTTAGAGCCTTAGTCATGATTCAATTTTCATTTGGGCCAGGTGGCAGGCGTTCTGCAGTTGCGATATGTAGTGACAACAGTTTGTTGAGTTGCGACTTCTGTCTCTTTAGGCGAGCTTCCTGGGACGGCGATAAACGTGGCGTTTAGAGGAATATTTGTAACAAGGCTGAAGTCTTAACCAAGTTTATTGCTACCTATCAGAAACAATTGAATTTTGCTTTGTGAGTTTGTGTGAGTGCAACGAAGGTCTCTCATTCAGCTTCGATAGCAATGCTTTCATTTGTTCGAATTCCAGATTTCCTGATTTTTGGTTGTTCTCCTCTTCAGTGGGGCTACCGTGAACCACAAACGAAGTTTTGCCTCTCTGTCTCACTTATGTGTAAACTTGCAAGTGCGACAGAGAGGGAAAACTTCGTTTGCTGTTCGCGGTAGCGCCCCAGGTCCCATTTCTCAAGTGATACTTGTGAAAATTTGTGAGCAGGTTCAGTCATTATATAGCCTTTTTGTAGCATCAGTTTACAGATTTTTGATGCTGTAATGGTCATCTCCGCCCCGGGCTGGTGCGTTACTGTAAAGCTGGTCCTTACCTACATTTTATGAGCACATAAAAGGAGATTTACTATATGAGTGTAGATAAAGTAAATACCAACACGTATCGGGTAATATTTAACAAACTCATCACTATGGGTCGACGACATGAAAAATACGAGCGCCCTTCACGCCATCCCGGAAAAAGCCCAATAATTCACAATAACTTCTCCATTTTATACGTTTCTGACAGCATGTCAGCGCGCTGTAAAAACACCCTCTCACACGCACGCTAATCTACTCCCAATGGACTGGCAATAGGAAACAATTTCCTTTGTAAAGATTCGCAATGACGGCGAGCGAGGCTTGGCGCCGGGTGCCGGCGATTTGTCTTGTTTTTTTGCCATTTTTTCCGAAGCCTTGACTCGGGATATAAATTTAACGCACGAAACAGTCGGTTAAGTTGCGTTATTAAAACGTGAGCTGTTTTGGAGTCATAAAAATGTTAGTAGAATATTCGGACCTTTAATATAGGATATCTTTTATAATTAATAGGTCGAGAGTAATTGGGCGGTTTTTTTTATACAACGCCGGTGGCAAACAAGCGCACGGTCCACCTGATAGTAAGCGGCCACCGCAGCCTATAGATGCCTTCACCTCCAAAGGAGTCACATACGCGTTGCCGACCCTTTAAAAAGATCACTTAAAAAACCAAGATCATGGTTTTATAAAGTTCACTTAGGCTCGGTTTTATAAAGATCCGTTAGATCTTATGTCGGTTTGTTATGTTAAAAAAATGTACTGATTTACTGAAATTTAATCTGACATATGACGTAAAGGATCTTTATAAAACCCGGCCTTAGACCTAATATCAGATCAAATTTTGGTAACTCAGTTAATTTATTTATTTTATTTATTTATTTATTTTATTTATTGAAATTGATTAACTGTTTGTAAAGCACTATACAGGGTATAACAAAACTAGTGAGGATCCGTTTAAGGGCATATTCGTTATCGTGTTCTGATTAGGAAAAGTAGAAGAATGGCGATGGCTACAGGAAAATTGTTTCTACAATATTAATGAATATTTGACGCGCTAAAAGCTAAATTATAATATGATACAATAAATATTTGACATTGTAATACATTTAACTTATATTAAATTAGACATATGACTGATAAAATTTGCACACCTGCATGCAGGTTGAATACGCATGAACTTTCTAAATATAAGATCTTTGTAACCGTGTTCAAGCAAATAAAGAATTTGTATTTGTATTTGTTGAACAACAAACGAATAAGAAGCCACTTATAATTTCTAAGAATTAACTTTCCCCCTTCAAAATCTTATTTAATATACATCCTGGCGAAAAAGTCAATACCACCCTTTTTGTACATAATTTATAGTCTAAGAATATTTTTTGCTATGTGCCACAGTTTACGAGTTATTTAAGAAAAACCGAAAAACGGGACATTCAAACCCCTCTCTCACCCCCGGCTTAAGGGCTATGGGTGGGGACTTTTGACATGTTTACCGCCTAACTAGTACAAATAAAGTTACTAAGCTAAAATTGTGTTCCAATAATTTCCCTCTATAACCTTTCGTTGCCTGGTCTAACAGTTTTTGTATTAAAAAAAACAACAATTATGAGTTCTACAGTTCACATAGACACTAGTTTCACATGCCCTAAGCAATCCATGCCCGTGGGCCACCCGTTCAAAATTCCCGCTATTTCACAAAATTTAGTAACGAAGTATTTATTAACTTCCCATTGACCTATGGACTTGAAATTTGGTGATAATGTTTATTATTAGGCATATATTTAACCAACAAATATAAACGTCGACACTAGTACATTTAAAACGCGTCGATTTTCAAACATACCCTTGCCTTTACCATGAATTTGCCTGACCGTATTCGCTAGCGACTGCGTATACGATTTAGTATGCAGATTCTTAGTTCTATTGCGTAACCGCCAGAGGCGCTGTACTTTTGTCCATACTTACGCAGTCGCTAGCGAGTACGGTCATGAAAACTCGTGGTAAAGGCACCCTTCGTGTGTTTATATGCTAGCAAATTATTTTTAGTGCTGTTTTTGGTGCCCCCAAGACGTGGTGCCCTAAGCAATTGCTTAGTTTGCTTAAGGGTTAATCCGGCACTGACATAGACATAGACATAGAAATATTTTATTTAACATAACATGGCATGACTTAACAGTAGCAGTTACATGTACAAATATCTTAAAATTAAACTTAACATGTTAACATAGAATAATCCTACGGACATAATTATGTGATGCTAAAAAGGGGCTTGCCTCAGCATAATGTTGCAGCAAGTTCACTTCAACGCTGGTTTTCAGGCAGACCCTGGTAACTACAATAAAAATTATCCATTGCTCGCTATTGTTCGGAAACGGCTGGTTTCACTTGTTTCTACGTGTCAGACTGTACCAATTGTGACTCGAAGTCACGTGCGTGCAGATTACGTGCCCGCGCCATTTGTGACGATCTAAACTGCTACGAAACTTTGTCGTTACAAATGTTTTATGCTGTGTTTCAGTTGTGAACCGTTTTGTAGATAAACGGGAAACAAAGCCTTTTAGACAACGATCTTACTCGAGCGCATAACTGCGTCCTTATCCTGCGTTATCATAGCTCATTGTGTGGTTGGGCATTAATGTATTATTGCAGTTTTGTGGGGCGATGTTTTATGTATCATCATCATCATCCAAGCGTTATCCCGGTACAGTTGCATCCTAAAGGATGCCCGGGTCCGCTACCTAATCCCAAAAGTTGGCGTAGGCAAAGACACTAGTTTTTACGGAAGCGACTGCCATCTGACCTTCCAACCCGAGGGAAAATCAGACCTTATTGGAATTAGGCTTATCAAGTGAGTTGGCAACTTGACTGTTAGAAGTTCTCGAGCCGCACAAAGGCCTCTAACTTGGCTTGAACTCCTACTCACATGGCTTAAACCAGGGACCGATACCGGTATTTAAAAAAAAACCCTGAATTAGCCCAATATTTTGGATTATTTTTTGCTCTTTACGTAGGGCTGAATCATGTATTTAGGTAACAACGTCGTATTATTAGATTGTCCCATTAAAAACGAAATAATGAACCGGTGACCGTAATAATACCGGTATTTTTCTATGGAGAAAATACCGGTATCCGATCCCTGGCTTAAACTGCTACTGCTATCATAGACAGCAGTCGGGATCAACGGCTTAACGTACCGCATACCGCACGCGGTACGCGGGCGCCGCTGGGCCACGAGCGCTCCAGATGTTTTATGTATAGAGTATTAAAATAAAATGAATAATAGTTTTGAACTTTACGATTCGCAGCTAAGTACGAAACGAAGACTTCTATTTGATTTATTGGGGAAACAACTTCATCTGCAGAAATGTTTAGATACCATTTAAGGCCGACCTGACGACCGGTTTAGCCTAGTGGGTAGTGCACCTGCCTGTGAAGCTGACGGTCCTGGGTTCGAATCCCGGTCAGGGCAAATATTTGTGAGCATGAATATTTGTTTCTGAGTCCTGGATGTTTTCTATGTATTTAAGTATTTATATCTATTAAATATATCGTCGTCTAGTACCCATAACACAAGCCTTCTTGAGCTTACTGTGGGCCTAGTTCGATTTGTGTAAGATTGTCCTCTAATATTTATTTATTTATTTATTATTTTTTAAGGCAGAAATAAGTAACGGAGTGGTAAAACTAACAGACACGTTGCAGATAAGTACTTAAAAAGTTTACAGAACAGTTTTGTTATAACTGTTATAAGGCCTTGGTCTCATATAAACACCATCGGCCGTTTATAGCGTTACGCAGTACAAATGCATTCCTGTTAGGTTGACCGCCGTCTTCAATCGAATATATTGCATATACTAGATGCACTGTGCCCAACTGGGGAAGTACCTCCGGCTTGCAGAAGACCACAGCCATAATAACATTATCAACTATACAAGTATGTAGTGTTGTGTTCCTGAAGGTGAGTAAGGTTGCCAGAGTTCCCGAGGATGCACTGTCTTCAGAGCGAGGGGTCTTTTGTCCCTTCTGTTGTCAACACAGTTCATCCTCAAATTTTATAGAAGGTAGGCAAAGCGTACGTGACTCCATTGGAGGGGCGTCTATAGGCTGCGGTGGCCGCTTACCATCAGGTGGACTGTAAGATTGTGTGCCACCGGCGTTGTATAAAAAAAAAAAATCAGATATTGATCCCGGCCCGCCATGAAGAACAATCTTATTACAGTAAAACTACAAACCAAATGTATACGGTAATTTAGAAGACGTGAGTTCATTGACCAACAAACTTTTTTTTAACTTTCGTATGAACTCTCGGTGCGCAGATCAGACTCGAACTTGACCGTTTTAACATGAGGAAGACAAAAGGTAAATTCCAAGTGGCGTTTCATAAATGTATTCGTTTTACCGCGTTATTTGTTTCATAAATCCAGATACGTTTGTTGGAGTTTGGAAAACGCTTCGCGGCCGCCTGTCACACCGACGCTTCAAGCTATGTGTCATTCTCAAGGAAAAAGGTACCTTTTAGTGATGTTAATTAGGCGCTATTTCTTCAAGAAATCAAAAAACGAAAAATGATGTGAATAAGCGCAATAGAGAATATGCATGCGGAATGAATAATAATAAGATACTCTTTTTTTGATTTTTTTAAAGATATTCTTTGTTTTTTTGTTTTTTGTGTGCTATTTTATTCTGTGAGGTGTGCAATAAAGAGTATTTGTATTGTATTGTAATAAGATGTCAATATATGTAAACCGTCAAATTATGTCAAAACATAGTAAATTAATAAACGTGCTCAAAATCTTACATAAAAAGAGTTATGTCGAAAAATAATATAATTTTTTATAGACTAAAAGTAAATTAAAAACCACCATCAGGATCCCCATGTTTTAATAAACAAAAAAATTACGAGACCAATGAACCGAAAAAACGCAATATTTCACTACCAAAACAACAAATTACTAGTTTTTGCATGCAAAGGTAGCACAGCACATACGTGATGACATGACGTCACATACTATGCTTTATTGGTATGGAACGTTTTAGGGCTCGGATTTTATGCTATACTTTGAAATCAATTTTCGTCTTTTGTGTTGTTCTAATTATACTTGTTCCATACACATTTGTACCTTTCTAAAAACTGGTTCGAATGGCATCATGAAAAAAATTATGCATATTCTGAATATCTGCCTAAAACCCTTAAATTTTATTTTGGCCAAATTGCCGCCAAAATTCGTTTGTTCTTTATCTGTCACTTTGATTTTATGTTTATTAGAAAGGGACAAAACATGGTTAGGAGAGGTTTGTGAAGTTCTATGAATAGAAAGAAAAAGAAAAAACATTTATTCGTGGCACAGACACAGTACAAATTAACATAATACCAAAATACAGAATACAGATAATAAGGGGTTTAATTTGTGCCTCTAGGGTTCTAGTGTGAAATGGTTAAACATGAGTTTATCCATATTGTAGATTTAGGGCTCTAGTGTGAAATGGTAAAACATGAGTTTATCCATATTGTAGATTTAGGGCTCTAGTGTGAAATGGTTAAACATGATTTTATCCATATTGTGGATTTTCCGGCCGTTATGTGTCTTGCTTGAAATCATTTTTTACATTTTATTTCCAAAATGGCGTAGCTATGGGGGTTGAAAATTTACAAAATTCTCGCAAGATCTACAGCTCTCAGAGCCACTAGTATAAATAAATAAATAAATTATTGCGGACAATCTTACACAAATCGACCTAGTCTCAAACTAATCAAAGCTTGTACTATGGGTACTAGGCGACGATATACATATATATAAACACAGACTCCCTGACGAGGATTCGAATTCGGGACCTCCAGCTTCAATACAATACAATACAAATACTCTTTATTGCACACCACACATAATAAAACAGCACATAAAACAAAAAAAAAGATACAGGAGACAGAGGCAGAACAACAGGCGGTCTTATCGCTAAAGAGCGATCTCTTCCAGATAACCTTTGGGTAGTGGAGAAAGCCAGCTTCATAGGTAGAGTCACTACCAAGTAGGTTAAAGTGGTTGTCAGTAGCATACAATTAATAAAACCGAAACTTGATAGAACACTTTCTAGACTGACTGTACATAGTACAAATCGTATTCAAATACTAGTACAAATTGTTCATTGCATATAAGTGAGTAATTATAAAGGTTAACAAGGATGACTTGGCTAGACACAATCAACAAGAACATGGCGTGCAATATTTGGTTTTTCATTGCATGTCATTGATTTAACGTTATTTTATTACGTTTCGGTGTGAGCGTCAGTCTGTCCCATTATTCGTAAGATAAAAGTTTCATTCGAATGCTAAGCCGATATCATTCCTTCTGGAATGATCCTTATTGAATGTTTACGACCGATCTAAGGCTTAGCTTCGTCTCGCGTAAGTATCAATAAGGCCTATTCTGTAGATCCTTAGGGAGTCTCGAGTACAGCAGGTGCATGTAGTCCAGTGTTACCAGGGCCGTTGGGACGAAAGTTACATTTCTTTTCTTGAAAAGTTACATTTTTAATGCAAAAGTTACATTTTATATATTTTTCATAATTACTTATCAAAACGTTTATAATTACTTATCAAAACATTCGATTCTAAGAAACGAGTCGACATATACAGCTACAATTCGGCGAGTTCGGTGACAGAATTACGTGAGCTGATGGGCGGTGTCTCAAATGTCATACAAAGTTGCAAGAGACGGACATACTATGTAGGTTATTTTGTCACCTTTTCTGTATGGCAGCCTTTAAATTGTGTCGCTTGATCCCGGTTAGATACAATTACCTTTCTTTTTAAATACAGTCTCATTATCCTCAAAAGTTACAAAAAATTCCTCTACAACAGAAGTTACTTACATGTTACGCGAGCCGGTAAAAAGTTACGAAAAATGTAACAAATGTAACCATTTGGCAACACTGATGTAGTCTGACTATTGAGCGTACGTGTTTTAGTTATATTTCAAATGGTAGTAAATAAGTCACGCACATCGTATTTAGCTCGTTTGCCACGAAAGAACGGAATACGTAGTTACGTAAGGAAAAAAAATATGAAGGTTCCATCATCATCATCATCATTTCAGCCGAAAGACGTCCACTGCTGAACATAGGCCTCCCCCAAGGGCAGGTTTTTTATTTTTCCCTTGGGGGGGATTTGCCATAGTCGCCACGCTTGGCAAGCGGGTTGGCGACCGCAGTTTGATGGTGGTAATGATCGAAGGATGCTGCTGCCCACCCTCCGATTCTCCCTTATTCGCCTCCTACGAAACCCACGGGAAGAGATGGGGTGGCGCAATTCTTACCCGGCAACCACACGGGGGGAAGGTTCCATAAGTTACAAAAATTCTACTTATCTATACAAACTGAATTACAAAATATACGATGCCCCACAAAGAGTAGATATAAATATAATTTTAAACTGAAAACTCTTACGTGATTTCATATATTTCAACTTACTTAACTTATATTATAGCATACAACCTACTTTATATTAATTATATTGTTATTGTAATTAAATTAATTTTATAACCCTTATTTAGTGTGAAACCAACTCACTGACTACGGGTGGGTTTAAAACCAGCTTAGCGCTGTGCTCACACCGATTTTTCAACGTCTTATTTTTAATACCCATACTTACTATAGATTGAACATTGTAAAATTTTGAGAAATAAACCTTTTTGTATTTGTATTTTAATACAACATAACTAGTTTTGTAATTTAAAAATTGTTTCCCCTTTTGAGTTCCATAGAATGGCACGGACGTAGAAATGAAGAGCTATCGAAGTGCTGTTAATTATTTGTCATTAAATAATTCGGTTAGACTATAGAAAGATCTGTCAATAAGGTATCTTTTTAATTCTTTGTTGAATTGCGTATTGTTTGTAGTTTTGCGGGACGTTGTATTTAATTTTAAGTCATGTCATTTGCTTTACTGGATAAATAAATAAATGAATAAAAAGAGGCTTACTTCGCCTTAAAAGGAGGTCGCTACAACTTCACACTGAAAGCTCAAAATATTTATTACAAGTATTTTCTTCAGATCTCTGAATGGAAAACCTTAACGTATGTTTAGGACGATATCGTGTTTGTGGACCACTAGATGGCGCTGTATCTAATAGAAACTAGATAACGGTTGTTCGATTCGAATTCCTTAAGAAAGAGACGTCTAGTCATCATCCTTGACTGGTAACCAAGTGAGTGCATAGTAACGGTGTAAACAACGTAGGACAACTACTACCGAACATTAACAATTATTTGAGATGTTTATGTTTATTTACTAATAAGTTACAGTAGTAAATACAGTTACTGCTGTAATCCCTTTATCACCAACTTAATTTACGATTATGTGCATAATGTGCGTTGGAAGAATATAAAACTGTGATTCTTGGTCAAAACTACGAACTTGAATTTTTTTAATAGAATATTCTTAGTATATGAGTAAAGTATTCCAGGCCTCTATTTCAGCAAGTTGACATATGTTAGAGAAATCGACAATTTTCATGTGAAAATTGTTTCACCAACTACAATTGTAATGTTTTTTGACAATTGTCGCACCTGTCAGTGACGACCGATTTAGCCTAGTTGGTAGTGACCCTGCCTTCGAAGCTGGAGGTCCCGGGTTCGAATCCCGGTCAGGGCATTTATATCTGTGATGAACACAAATATTTGTTCCTGAGTCATGGATGTTTTGTCTGTATTTAAGTTTCTATTTATCTATATAAGTATGTATATCGTTAGTACCCATAGTACAAGCTTTGCTTAGTTTGGGACTAGGTTGATTTGTGTAAGATTGTCTACAAATGTCTATCTATCTATCTATCTTTGGTAAAATAGAGGCTTGCTCTTACTATTGTTATTTCCAGTCCTAGGTCCGTTATTTCTTTTTCACTGGCCCCAGAAATTGACGTTTGCGGGCTTTTGTCGTTCTTATCAATGTTTCATAACAGTTGTCAAATGGTTGGCAGGATTGGCGTTTTGAACGATAAAGTCTATTATTGGCGCTATTTCGCGGTAACGATTTAATTTTATTTATTTATTTATTTTATTTGATACACCAACAAGATACTAAGCTAATACATTAATAAGAACATAAAGTTAGATGACGCAAGTCCTGCCTGTATCTCAATAACAGGCGTGCAACATCATTAAGTTAAGATACCAGGTCAGTATAACAATAAGCAAGAGTACAATTTAAGTTTCCGATATCAGCAAAATTACAATTAATGCGTTATTTAGATTATGAAATTAGAAAGAGAAAATAATAATAATAATAATTTTTATATAAAACATTAAGGTTACAGTTTGAGAATAGTATGTTTCCATCTAGTGGCACCGTCATTTTATATATTTAAAAACTTTGTATAGTCGTCCCTTAGTTATTAAACGATTGAGCGAAGGTTTCCGACTGTACCGAATAATACGGCGTTTGTAGACTAAGTGAAATGAAGGTTTTCGTTTCAACTTGGGCAAATTCTTACCCCCTCATTCATAAACGTCTATTAAACCTATATTAGTTAACTAGCCGCTAAAGTTCGTTTGTCCTTATCTGTCACTTTGACATTGACGTTTGTGAGAAAGGGACAAAGAACTTTTTAGTTAGCAGAGGTTTGTTAAGTTTTATGAATACGGTGGTTAGGATTCACTCGGTCAATTAAGAGCATGTGGTTTTATGTGAAAAAAAAAAAACATTTATTTACTGTACGAAACTGATGATGTGTTCAACTTTGTAGGAAACCTCCCATTTATGATGACAGTCCAAATGATCATTCAATTAAAGACTTTTTCCAATATTAACTCTTTTTATTTACTGTAAACAATCTCACAAAATCCAATTATTCCTATATCCAGTTTGACAACCCAAAAGCGCGCCCTTTCGTTTTTATTTCTTACTTTTTTTAAAGCTGCCTACTGTCATAGACACTAAAACTAGTCGGTATACAGCCACGTACACACTACATGTAACGATCAACATAAGGGCTGGTACATACGTATGAACCACGTAATTATGGTACGTATGGTACTCTTATATAATCTTTACACATTTTACTCTCATCAATATTATCACACTTATAAGATTTCAAGCTCACATGGTCATTTACATTAGAATTACGATTTGAAATGGGATATTTACCATGTATATTTGTATTTGTGAGTTCCCGATATTTCGGCACTGTTGCAAGCGCCATTATCAAGGATTAACTGACGTGCTGCGAGTTTTAGTTGTGGTCTACCCACATACCATAACGATCTACCCTCTTCCTGGTTCGCTCGCACAGTGCCACCGTCACAAAACAAATACACATGGTAAATATCCCGTTTCAAATCGTAATTCTAATTATCACACTTGTCCGATACGCAAATCTATCTTCGTTAAGTAAATTATGGATAACTAATTCTGGTACTAGGAATTAGTTAACGATAAGTTAAAAAACATTACCAAGAAAATCGAGTCGGTAATGTAAGGACCGTCTAAAATTTCTACTTGGCATGTTTAATGAACCGCCATTGAACTCCAATTACCTCTGACAGGTCGTGTTGGTTAAACTTTGCGATTCTCCCCTTTGTAATATTAAAAGAAATTTTCGGTTACAAAATCAAAATCAAACATTTATTCTGCAAATAGGCCACAAGGGCAATTTTACATGTCAAAATATTAATTTACAATTTAAGAAAGCCTGACTATAATAAGTAAAACATTTTTCATGTCAAAATATTAATTTACAGTTCAAGAAGGAATAATAATTTCGAGTTTACAATTATAACAAAATTAATGTCATACAGTGAAGATAAACTTGCAAAGTTATCTATTACAAATATTACTACATCAGTAAAGTTAGAGATGTATAAGGTCTCAAGATTAAACAAGGAGTATAATGAAATTAATATATATCCCAGAGATGTACATGGTCTCTGAGCGTCAAAATTAAAATTAATTTAATATTGTTAGAGATGTATATGGTCTCTAAGTCACTGATAATAAAAACGAATCCACAACAGGATGATGTCTCTCGTCAATCCCCTATAAAAAGACACTAGTATTAACGTAGTCACTATGTCCTAGCAAGCATGAACAGACCATGTTACAAATCACGTAACTTTCCTCCGTTGCATAAAAAAATTCCAGATCGCAGTTGGGATATTGTTAAAACGTAGTAACGGATCCGCGAATTATTTTGCATACAAATGTATACCAAGAAATTGCTCTGTTTCAGGAATGTGATTAAATATCTTGTGATGAGGGTGGAAGTACTTACAGTCAGCCGAGAAAATGATCTCACTTTTGAAACTTAAAAGTCCTTATCAGTTAAAAACGCTCATCTATTTAGGCGATTTTCTTATTGAATTGACACGTACTGTCACATTTTCCCAATGTTACTGTCTAGAACAGGATTATTGCGACCTAAATATTGAATGTATTTTTTGGATTTATAAATATTATAAATTTTGAATGTATTTTTTGGATTTTTCATTAAAAAATATCGTTTCAAATATCACTCCAAATCGACTATTTTCAAGTTAAAAACAGCTGTTTTTTTGGACAATCTTACACAAATCAACCTAGTCCCAAACTAAGCAAAGCTTGTACTATAGGTACCAAGTGACGATATACATACTTATATAGATAAATAGATACTTAAATACATAGAAAATATCCAAGACTCAGGAACAAATATTCGTGTTCATCACACAAATACATGCCCTGACCGGGATTCGAACCCGGGACCTCCAGCTTCGAAGGCAGGGTCACTACCAACTAGGCTAAAGCGGTTTTTGCGCTTAAATTCTAATACGCACAATAAAAAAATGGCTATGTTACTATCTAAAACTTTAATAAAAGCATCGTATCACGTAATACGTTGGTCATAATTTGAAATCAAAACATTTTAAAACTTATAAGGCCTCTTAAGCGGTAGACCACTTTTTTGGCCGATCAAGCTGAAATGGAGACCTTCGATCGCTTCGAACGTTACTTACATCGACACTTTGGCTAGATGATAGCCAAGTGCAAACCCATTCGCAAGAAAAATATCCGAACAAGTGCACGTCGGACTCGCCCAAATTTGTAGGTATGTATTACGTAGTATATGTATATGTACTATATAACCTACTTTAAATAAATACTGTATTTTTAATGGCTCAATTTCAAATGTATAGTATACTCGTAAGACGATATTACTTGCCAAATTTCAAAGTCAACGGAAAGTATCCTATTGTTTCCCTTAAGAGGAATATACGTTTATGTCATACCTGGCCATAATGTGGCAATTACCGCACGCTTCGCGCGCGGAAAATCCCACTTCCTGGCCAGGGTGTGACATAAAATGTAGTACTTGCCACGGGCGGTAATAAAGGAAGCTTCAGATCGCATATTTATCGCCCTTGCCTTCGGCTCGGGCGTCAAATACCTGCGATCTGAGACATGCTTTGTTTTACCGCCACTGGTAAGTAATGTACTATTTTTGAGGCTCAAAAGGCCGAATCTTTTTTCACGTAACTTAGAAGTCACATTTTTCGTTTTCTCGATACCCCCACGCGATCCCAATTTGAAGGGTCTTGGCAGCTGAACAGACAGACGGACAACAAAGCGATTCTGTAAGGGTTCCGTCTTTTTTTGTGGTACGGAACCCTAAAAAGTACTTACAAATGTGGAGTTGTTCATGAGCAGCCTGGTTGTGAAGTTGCGGACGTTGAAAGAAGTCAGCCCTCCCCAGCGGTCGCGGAACACCAGCTCCTCGTCTGCAACAACCAGAATTACACCTTATTATATACTTATGGGCGACATGAGTATCGTATATATCATTTCTCTGCGTGATAGAATTAGGAATGAAGCTATCCGTAGCAGAACTGGGGTCACCGACATAGCCTTCAAAATTGCGAGACTTAAGTGGCAGTGGGCAGGGCACATTGCTCGCAGGACTGACGGTCGATGGGGCCAGAAACTGCTTGAGTGGCGTTCACGCACCGGAAGACGAGCTGTCGGTAGGCCTCCGACAAGGTGGAGTGATGACCTGGTGAAGGTCGCGGGAATCCGGTGGAAACGAACGGCACAGGACCGGTCTAAATGGCGAGCCTTGGGGGAGGCCTATGTTCAGCAGTGGACGTCTTTCGGCTGAAATGATGATGATGATGATGACATACTTATAGGGATGTCAAAAAATAATCCGAATCAGAATCAGAATATATTTTATTACCTCAAATTAATATAAATAGATAGATAGATACGAATTCTTTACAGACTAAACATAAACAGTAATACTTAATATCTACAGTTAAAATTGAAAACAAAACATTGGTTGGGCAAAGGGTTCCAGTTTCAGCTTGTGCCAAGCACAGGGCCTGACGCTGGTTTTCAGAAAGGACACTAGAGAGATCGGTCGGTCGATCACTGGTTAACAAATTACCGTGCGATTTTCAATCGATTATTAATTAAAACGTAATCGATTTTTATATCGATTTCCACCTTATTATCGTTAGCCTTTCGAATCGCTAAACTTAAATGGTAGTGGGCGGGGCACATTGCACGTAGAACCGATGGCCGTTAGGCCGGAAGGTTCTCGAGTGGCGACCACCGGAAGGCGCAGCGTGGGTAGCCCCCCCACAAGGTGGACTGTTGACCTGGTAAACGTCGCGGGAGTCCGCTGCATGCGAGTCACGTAGGACCGGTCATTATGGCACTATTTGGGGGAGGCCTATGTACCATACGATAAACCATCTGTCACCTTCCGATATCACTGAATAGAAAGTAACAGATGCTTCATTTTCTCGTTTATCACGCAACTATAATGTGGGGACTGTGATCGCTTCGCTCACTTGGTCAACTCATCAACAACAGGACTAGTACCTAGTACCACACAACCCTGTAGTTCTGTTAACAGAAATGTTGAACAGAACTACTCATCCACAGAACTAATTTGGACAAAAAATCCCAGTAGTTCTTTTAACAGAACTTTTTTTTTTTATTAAAAATGGAATCGCTCTTGGCCAGCATCTAGCCAGGGGGCAAAGATGAGGCCGACGATGAAGCGAGCTCACCCAGAAGGTGCCTATTCACACGAGTGAATACACGGCACGAGCCTTAAAAACGTCTAGGTTATATGAGCTCGGAAACACAAACGCCGGCAGAAAATTCCAAACCTTAGAAGTGCGCATTATAAAAGATTTTGCAAAGCGCTTGGTTCGAATAAGAGAACTAGTCAGAACTAGTAGGAATAAAGGTAAAAACGGAAACAAAATCCTGGCTTGGCTGGTCATATAAACAGCCAAGCCGGTGCTAGTATACTCTCGCAAAAATCTGCAAATTGATCGAGTGATCCGAGTGAAACTGCGGGTTACGTCTAGTGTGATGGATCGCTGTTAAGGCGAGGCCATTCCATTGCAAATGTCCCGCTTTAACACGCGTGAATTTGCAATTAATCATCCCGGTCTCTACGGAAGCTCTGCGGGTAGTATCGTAAATATCTAGTACATTTTAATCAGTTAAAATACGCTCATCTATTTAGACGATTATCTGATTAAATTGACACATATCTTGACATTTTGTCTAATGTTACTATTTAGAAAAGGACTATTGCAACCTAATGTCATAAATTTTAAATGTATTTTTTGGATTTTTCTTTAAGAAATATCGTTTCAAATATCACTCCAAATCGACTATTTTCAAGCTAAAACTGTGTTTTTCCGTTTAAATTCTAATACAGACAATAAAATCAAAAAATGGCCATGTTACTATCTAAAACTTTAATAGCATTATCGTATCCTTTTATCAATTTAATGGTATTATCAATACTTTTGTCATAATTTTAAATCAATACATTTTAAAACTTATGTGATTTTTGGAACACTGGATCACTTATGAAACATCTATTCGGTTATTCGGTTAGAACAATAAAAAATCTATCCTAAACCTATCACTGTCATTGACAATTACGAAATCGTCAGAATGTAAGTTAATTTTAAAGATGATGTTTAAGTGTTTTTTACAGTCATCAAGGAATTTTTCAATATTTTGTTCGATTGTGTTTCTTTGTTTCTTTTTCAATTTACAGTAATTTTTGTCTAGTATAATTCTACATTATTTCTTCACACTGGTAGCTCAAACTTCTATATTTTCGTCAGATCTCTTGGCTTTGCCTTAATGCCCAACTTTCCATCGAATCCACGTGGAAAGCATATAAATAACATTTGGTGCCTCTATAGCAAATTGAACTCACTGGGGCCTCATTTACGATGTGGAATTAAATGCTTGACTTTAACAGTGAAATGTATATAAATAAGTACGGTCGACCTCACAAGGGTGCTCCCAGGGGACAACACCTTTGTACTCTGTCACTTTCATGTCACGTTTAAATTCCAAATTTCCAACGGGTGAAAACGACAAAGTATCGAAGTGGTTAGCTATTTATGAGGCCGATGGTACTAGGTAATAACTGTAATATAGATAAAGAATGCCTTGCTGGCATATAGTGAATGTGAGCGTTGTTTTTGAACCTGACTGGCTTTATAGGCCGGACCTAATAAAGAGATAGGAGTGCGCGGTTGGAGAGTAGCCTGGGGAATCCAGGGGAAACCTCCGACACGACCACGCGGGTAGTGTTGAACACTGGAATACTCTAAGAGTTTGCGCTCCAGTGAGATTGGTTGAGCGGTTTCAACCGAATCTGAGGTGTGAGTGGAATCGAGCTACTGGGAGTTTTGTCGCTGGTTCACTAAACCTAGCCTAGCTGAGAAGAGTCCAGCAAGAAACTCAGCTAGGCCCTACCTGGGTCGGACTGACTCTACCCGGTGTGCGGCGGTACCGGGACGAATAGGGACTATATTTGTCACTGTTGTCGCGATCGCGCGGTGACGTCCCCGCCGGCGGGAATGCCTAAGTGTACGCGTCGTGTCAGAGTTGGACGCCGTAAGCGCAGCGTTCCATCTTTCGATAGACGCTGTGATTACGTCGTCCGGGTCCGTAAGTGTGTGCCTAGGACGCCGGACCGTGCGGCCCCTAATCAGTGATCGCCGAGTAACGACAGAGCGGGGAGGGATGGGAACGTAGTCGACAGCCTTCCTAACTAACGGATTCCTATGATGAGGAGCGTTGTCAAAATAACGTCTGGCAGTCTGCTTAAAGAAAACCTGGTTCACTAAATATCCTAGCTGATAAGAGTCCAGCAAGATGAGAAGAGTCCAGCACGCAAAGTTTGTTAAATGCCTTATTCTGTTTCAATCTGTGTGTTCCTTTAACTAGCTTTGTAATATCACACTAAGCGGTTAGCCGCTTTGCGGCCAGCCGCGCGGTTGGCAGCAATCAAAAACACCTGCGGTTTCATACGTAGTCATAGCCGCATTGTGAGTGCGTAGGTTCATCCTTCGTTCGGCTACGAGCTATGATGCCACAAGGACCCCTCGTTTGCGTCGGGGTTTAAAATCGCAATACTAATGAAGCGCATTGGATTTATAAGAGCATGGAAATGATACTAAGTACTGTGGGAGCTCTGCTGTAGAGGTACGGTTTTAGGGGGTCTGAGAGGGAAGGTAGCTACTGGTACCTTCCCTCTCTGGTGGTGGTGGTTGGTGGTAGGTACTGGATGCACAGAACGAAGGTAATGTATTTATACACATTCACATCAATATCTTAAAATAAGTAAGAGAACATGTGACACCGAGCGAATCCAGATCAACCGTCTTCTGGAAAACCAACTGTTTTCCCAGGAATACCGCTTTGACAGGCATTCTAGAACATATTTGAATGTCATGTTTGTATATGTTATGGTCCTAGACCTACATGGCAAGACCAAAGTATTGAGAATAATTTATAGTCTTTGTTTTTCAATTTTGGACGATCCACTTAAAGAAAACAATGCTTTTGTTGGGGTAACCGCAAAAAACACTTATGACCACGTTGAAAAATGTCGTAACAAACGCCTTGAATGTTCAATTGATTATCGACTCTATCTCGGTAAACAAAAGATCACGAGTGGACTGATAGAAAAATGGTGGTCCAGGTGCCTTCTACTCGTACCATTCTCAGGTATTCAGGTAAACGCCGCCGGGTGTATTGGGCCATGCGTGTGATGTCACTTTTCTATTAAAATAATTTAAACTTTTGGCAAAGGCCCTAGAATTGTAAATCCCGTAAAGTGTTTATTTACGAATTATGCTTATCCTTTATGACGGACACTAGGACAATGAATTGGACACGAGAAAAACACAAATACTATATCATTCGCGCCTATCCGATGACAATGACGCAGGATGATGGTGCTAAGGAGTCTCCTTGTCCTTTGCTTATGGAGTACAGCGAGTGCCTCCGCGATATAGTCTTCTTTTTTCAAACTGCCTGGCTTTCTTTTTTATACACTGATTAGCTGGTTACCCCTCGAGCTCATATACGAGCAAACATAGCATAGATTCGTGTTTCTTGGCGACTATAGGAACATCTTGCAAGTTTATGTCAAAGGTGATTTGGTTAAGGACGTTGGTGCTGCGGGCTTCTAAAATGTGTCAGTTTAATAATACTCTTAACTACCCGAAACTGCGGAGGTTTATTTTCTGACAGTTGCGAATTTACTTGGCCGCCCAGGCACCAGGCTACGTAGTACATATACGACAAATTGATATTATCCCGTATGCATATAAGAAAAGCCCCGCGCCTCATCTGTCGGCCACACAGATCCGCTAGCTTCCGTGGCAGCTTCCGTTACGCTGCCACGCGCTGCTGGAATAATATTCCGCCAGCAATAAGAAACTCTCCTTCTCTGTTCACCTTTAAAAACAGTTTGAAACTCCACCTACTCAAAGTACAATTTCCAGCTTAGCTGATCTGTGTCGGCGTCTTGTATCTGTGTCTGCTTGAGTTTACATTGAGTTGTTATAATTGTATTATAATTTTCGCTGGTAAAAACATTAATGTGGCACAATGCAATTGGATGAATTTTTCTTTTTATGTTTTCAATCTTGTCACAACTGATCTCTTTAGTTTTAGTTCATGGGATCCACTGAAAACCAGCGTTGTTGCACTCTGTGCCTCGACACATGCTGAGTGGACTCCTTTTTTGTGACAACACTGTATATCTGGCCTTTTGTAATGTAATTTATTATGTTGTTGTTGCAAAATAAAAATGTATTCTATTCTATTATAGTATCAGCCGTTATTGGGTGCATTTTTTGTCCCGATTGGCCACCCTGAGCTTGGACCTGCTAAGTTCATGGCAAATCCGCCACTTTTTGTCGACTTATCTAAATTTTTTGCATTTTAACGCCATTAACATCAGACTGCCTCTACTAAAAACATTAATTGCGGTCAACGAATAAGCATCCTATAACCCTAGCGCCTGTTTAATCAAAGCGGTTAAAAATACTTCACCGAATTGCGTACCACCTGCGGGGTAATCACGTAACTTTATGTACTACCGTTAG
This sequence comes from Epiblema foenella, assembly GCA_963556455.1. Classification (NCBI taxonomy): domain Eukaryota; kingdom Metazoa; phylum Arthropoda; class Insecta; order Lepidoptera; family Tortricidae; genus Epiblema; species Epiblema foenella. The sequence continues at coordinate 3,170,783 of OY747118.1, forward strand.
ATAGATTTTAATGTCAATTTTGAAGTATAAATTGCTGAGCTAATGTCATGTTTTTTGTACCCGACGCTAGTACATAATTGAATGAACGATTGAATGGAAATCCCATACTAAAGTGAGAAATTGATCAAATGATTGGAAACACGTAACTTTTTGATGGTTAAATTGTACGGTATAAATATGTCAACTACTGCGTGACAAAGTCATCGTCAGTCATCGTGTCTGTCATGTCATAACAATGAATTAAACAAAGATTTTGGTCATGATTTGAGTTTATTAATTAGTGAAAATGCCCCAAATTTCCTTGAAATGTCTTTAAAACACACGATCGAGTTTAAAATTCCCTAAGCACTTTAAATAAAACGAAAAGTAAGTAACAACAAATGTCATGGTCATGTGGTATTTATTTGCTCACATTCGTATTTACTAATATATTTGGTATTATTATGTGCTTCTTTTCAGGATGTACGTAAACCAGATTCCCCATCTCTTGGTGATGATGCGATACTGCAAGATGCAGAGTGGGAGAGATAAAACGAGGGAAACTATGAAGTAACATGAACCAAGCAATAGCGTGCCATATTATTCATCGCTGAAATATAGAAGTGTTAATTTATAAGTATGTACTTTTTCATATACGTGCCCCGCGTGTCGATGTATGCTTGTCGATTTATGAAAAGTAATAGGACGACATAAATTACCTAGTCTCCGAATCCTTTAAACATGAGTTTATTAAGTCCACTTGGGATGCTATTTCTTTCTTCCTTTGTAACCAGCATGTAATGTGAACCTTCGGTACGTACATAAGATATATCATATCCCGCGCCTCTACTTGCTTTCCCTAGCAAATAGAGTAATACTCCGGCGGATCCGCGCGGGTAGGCAGGTAAAGTAAGACAAGAGTTATACACAAATGTCAAATGTTTTAGATGATACAACGAGATTGCGAAGCCGTCGGTGTTGCTGGTGAGTTTTTAATTCCGCGCGGGTTTACTGCCAAGAAAAAATCCTACTCGCATGAAGAGAGAAGAAAGTTGTATAAAGACATGATGTTATTTCTTAATATATTTTTGTATTTTTTCGTTGTTGTTTACATTATTTAAATACGTAAATAATACGTTTCGTCATTCATTAGGTGTAAGCAGGTACATATGAATACACTATATTGAAACGGTGTGTATGCTATTGCATCGACTTATGTTCATTAAATTAAATTCTTCTTTAACTATGCAAATAGAAGGAAGAAGGAGTTTCATTAATACTCTTACTCTTTTTTATTCAAACGGTACGAGTAGCGACGCATGGGCAAATGTATAAACCTTGTGGGGTGTAGATAGATTACTATCAAGGCACATATCGCACCCAAAGCAGTCTATAACGCTAGCGCAGAGCAATAAATTTGGCAAGAACAAGAAGCCAAGGGACTTCATCAGTACCGATGGCGTAGTTGAGCTCAAAATACATTAATCTCGAGTAATGTTGTAGATGCAATAATGTAATCCATGTGTGAAAAGATTAATATCACGTTATTGGTCATGATTATAATTTTATATGATATTTATTGTAAAATACAAGTGCTGCCCAACGTGTGCATGGATAGATTATAAAGACTGAGTTTCTCTCAATCACCTCTCAATAAAATAGCTAGTAATGTATATACAATAACTTATTCTACTTGACGCTAGATGTCTAAGTTGAACCCATTTCGTTTCATATAATAGCAACGGTAAAATCCGGTAGTCTTCTTCTAGCATTAAGAGGCTGGATAGCTACTTTAACTTTTAAAAATAATATTTTGACACGTCGTGTCAGTCAACATTTTAGAAAAAATGAGTACAACAAAATAAATACATTTTACAATTATTATGTAATATTTAGTCCAGAGCAATATTAAACACTTATTTGGTGAATGTCACGTATAAAAAACATTTTTTCATAATGGCTCGTATCGAATAGTTGGCTATGGTAGTTCACTTAAGTAACGACTTTATCTGCTACAACGCGCCAAGGGTAAGTAATTTTATTACATATCACTAATAAATAGTGTGCATGTTACAACATAACACCATGGCATAACTCATTATCATTAGCTGAATAGACGTCCATTGCTGGTCATAGGCCTTTCCCGGAAAATGCCTTGCTGATCGGTCGCGTGTCGTCCCAGGTCTTTTGACTCTAAGGTCATCAGGCCACCTCGTAAGGAGCCTTCACTCACTGCGTCATCCGATACGCATTCGTCAGTCGAGAAGTCGCTGGCGTGGGTTAAGCAGACACCATAGCCTATGGACGCTATCGACTCCTAAATAATCACAAGCACGTTGCCGCACATTATTGAGTTTAGGATTCAGGGACAGGGATATTTAAATGCGTATTTTGGTATTATAAATTGCGGACTTTTGAGACTATGGAGCGTGGGTGATACTGATAATGGTACTGAGTCAAATACGGAATGTCCTTAATATAAAATGTAGTATTCTTAGTTTCTACTGCTACTATAATATACATAATCTATAGCTAGGCTCATGATAATTCAGATGCTATTTCAAGATGTTCATACTATGCTCTAACTTCTTCTTTCAGTGCAATTGTGAATTGCGTATTTTTAGGCAACGTGTTAAAGATGACTATTTCTATGATCAACACATGGTTATGATGATAATTGGATAAATTGAAAATCTATAACCGCCACCCTGCTGCCTGGTCCACAAGATCTCCTTACCTCAAGGCAAGTAAGTTTTTTTATTGAGTAATCTCTAAAATACAGTTTAAAACAACCAGAATAGGGATATTGTAATTTTAAAGGAGGTTACCTCATCAAAAGTACTCGTAATTTCCAGTGGAGCTATATCTCCTTCTTCGTCGTTACACTCTTGACAGAATGGTTGTGGCCGTCTAACGTCTAAACACCTGGCACTTTCGTACAATGGGCAGTTTATTGCGGCCTTAATTTGATCAGCCCACCTCATGGGGCACCCGTCACGTGGTCTCGTGCCCACGACTATGCCCTGTAATGTGTTACATGCCGTTCGATCGACAGATGTCCACATCGTGAAGTGGAGCTACATAAGTGCCAAATTATTTCTTGCTTATTGAGTGGGGAGTTACATCGTGGAATGAACAATACTTAATAAAGCGTATGTACCTATCTAGTTCTGATAGGAAACTGTTTTTAGAGCCTGTGGACGCTTTTCGTTTCAGGTATATTTCATGTGCTGCAAATAAGTCACAAAAACCGGTTCACTGCTTTCTTGAAGGACCAAACACACGCAACTTTTAGAGTTCCGTATTAAACAAGGAACTCTTATACAAAGTGCGAAAAGAGTCCGTTTTGTGACGCATTTCTCATACAGTTTTATATGGCACGTCACAAAACTGACACAAAATATTATATGGTAAATCGAGGACATTTTTAAAATGGAACCCTTATAGTTTCGTCATGTCTGTCCGTCCGTTCGTCCGTTCGTCCGTTCGTCCGTCCGTCCGTCCGTCCGTCCGTCCGTGCGTCCGTCCATCCGTCCGTCCATCCGTCCGTCCATCCGTCCGTCCATCCGTCCGTCCGTCCGTATGTCACAGTCGATTTACTCGGAAATTATAAGCACTATAATTATGAAATTTGGTAAGAAAGTGTATTCTATGAACCGCTATATAAAAGTAATGTGATATTAGAAAAATATATTAAACGAGAGTCCCGTAGCGGCGTCCCGACGCCGCTAAAATACGAAAATTCTCATAGTTATTCAGAAAAGGAACAACTAAAGGTACAAATACATTTCTTTAATTTTGTGCCTCTCTTAGGAACACCAAAAACATGTAAAAAGGGTTCTTAAAAATCGACAGTTCCTTTTCATTGTCACATTATGCCGGACCAAAACCATGCCTAATAGTAGACTGCTAGGTAAGTTAGTTTTCCGCACAACGTGGATGCGGCACATCATCATCATCATCATCGGTCGTTCCGTCAATGCTGAGGACATAATGTCCCATTCTTGCTGACCAGACTCCTCCATAGGCTCCTGTCACCCACCTTATGGATGGCCTCGTGCAGATATAGTTACAGGACACCACCAGTGATTTGGGTATTCCGTCTAGCGGGTAGTCTGCCTCGGGACCTCTGGCCCTCAACTTTTTCCGTCATAATATTTATCTACTGGCTATCCGAAGAACGTCGTGAGAGGTGTTCGAAATATATATGAGGATGCAGTCCTGACATACTGTCGATAGTCGACAGCTTAACGTAGCTGGATGGACTGGTTTGTTCGCCTTGCAGTCCATGGTATTAGAGATTTTCTCTCAAAATATTGAATATGCGAAGAGTTTGTATAATTATAATTTTTGTTGAAATAAAAAGGTCATGAGGTTTGTATGCATGTATTGTAGATACCCCTTACATGGTTTTTGGGCGAGCGTAGTCTCCTGACACAAGTACATTTATTGCTTAAAAGGAGATTCTTCTCCTTGCTTTTGTTAAACTTTATTTTAACCAATAGGTATGAAAGTAAGTATGTATTGAATCGCACAAACGTGTTGCCCAACCAATATCCTCATAATTATGAGGATTCAGAGTGCTGACATTGTACGACCACGGTAAAGTAAATAGAAAAGCGCCTTTTCTGCGCGGTATCGTTCATATCATACTTGGTATGTCTACTAACTATTGTAACTATTTTTCAGCTAAAATATGGCGTCCGTCGCTCTCAATACAGCTCCACCTCTGAAGCTCTGGCATTCTTGGTTGCCAGGAACACAACGCCTCATGTGTTAGTAATTATGTGTTATTGCTATATTATATACTATTATTATGGCTTCTCCAAGGAGTAGCATATTTCTCCAGTATTATGCTGCTCAAAATGTTTAACAAATCGGGGGTCATTATCCTCACAGCATCTTTCCGGTTGTGCCCTAAGGATCCTGGGGTCCACTTTGACACCTAATCCCCAGAGTTGGCTTAGGAACTAGTTTTACTAAAGCGAATTCCATCTGACCTTACAAACCAGAGGGAAAACTAGACTCTGTTGGGATTTGATCGGTTTCCTCACTATGTTTTCCTTCACTGAAGCGCCATTGTTACATATTAAACGAAATATCATATAGTTTAAGATTGAAAGTGAAGTGTCTCACCGCTCGGCTACACTAGCTCGGGTGATGAACTGATTTGTGTTTTATCATATGGTTCCAAAAGATTTTAACAAAATTTGACTATATATATTTTAATATTAAAGTTTAAATGTTTAACAAAAATAAAAATAAAATCATATGTTTGAGTGTTACAGACAAGTAATTCTATAATATGCTACGTGGATTAGGTACAGATCTAAACGTATAATATTACAGGATATGACTAACATAATAATTTTTTTAGCTCTGAAATACGATACAAGTTTGCAAGAGAACAACGTCAGCTAAAGGTTAAGCTATAATATATTGATATTGATATCTATATGTATATTATTCAGAAGCCTGCAGAATGAGAGTAAATTGTGCCTTGAGCTTAGAAAGAAAGTAGTACTCAATCATCAAGTGTTTTGAAGCTTATGGCCTGCCTATGTCTGACGGCAAGAAGACATCTTTAACAGGATTTGTCGCATCTCTCTCTCTCTCTCTTGCAGCATATTTGCATCCACTTCTGGACATATGCCTTGATGTCGTCCGACCAACTGGCTTGTGGCCTTCCCACACTAGAACTTACCGCTCGAGGTCGTCATGTAGTAGTATTCTTATAATTCAGTGACAAGAAAATACATACAAGAATACGTAACAACAATCATCATCATCATCATCCTAGCGTCATTCCGGTACAGTTGCATCCTAAAGGATGCCCGGGGTCCGCTACCTAATCCTAAGAGTTGGCGTAGGCACTAGTTTCTATACATAGTGTAATACATAACAACAATATATGAAATAATATTAAAACTATCTTCAATCTAAAACAGGCCCTTGAGGGAGGCGTACCGAGGATGCTTGCGGTATTTCCTCGCTATATCGCAATGCTGATACGTTCTGCGAGGAAGTCGCCAGGTCTTCGGTCACCCGTTACGTGAACCAGATGCCTCGCAATTTCAGTAAATAACTACTAACTCTATTCTATTGAGTAGCTCTTCGTACCTTATACTTATGTCAGTTTACATATTACTGTTATAATAATTTCGGATTGTAAAATGATGTATATGAATAGGTACAATTCAGTTTACAAAGCAACTTCTACAGATCATGTTTTTTTTTTCAGGAATGCTTGAAAACTGCAAGCAGAAGGTTTACTACTACAAATTATGACTTGCTACGGTCTTCCTCGCAACGTTCAAATCATCGCGGCAGGCCCAGAACGTAACGATACTTTATACATTCAAGAGCTGTAGTAATGGGTATATACTTTCTCCATAGAAAAATCGATACAAAGTGTACCCGTTATTTTTGGTACTTGCTTATTTAGGTAGTAATAAATGCTATTTATGTGTTGGTTTATTATTATAGAAAGATCCCTAATAAAAAAGGATTTAAATACTTTTAAAGGCATGAAGGATCCGACGTATTTCTTACCGAAAATAGTCGTTCTTTACCCTTATTCCATATGTCTCTACCGACACATCCCGTCTGTTAGAGAAATGTGGACATTTTACTTTCTTCTCTACCGGTAGGGATATTATTTGGCTATTACCCGAGGTCCCACCAACCATTCCTTAACCGTGGTACCATCAGATTGTAACAACAATGGTACTACGGCTAATATTATTTTTTGTTACCCGTGGTACTGGATAGTAGACAATTTGGTAATTAATTAACAGTCATGTAGATAATGGTTACATATAATTTAAAGATCTTATTTAATAACTGCATATATTATTATTTAGCCAAGTCGAGCAATACAAAATCACGGCTATTACCATCCATTTCTCGAAGCCATTCAGGCCATTTTCAGCCTCCTGTAATTTTGTGCTGGCTAAAGCTCCATTCATAATTTATTTCATTTTCTATTATAAGATTCAATTGAACTTGTTGTTTTTGAACGATTGCAGGTCATAGTTCATTAGTTTTGTCACTGACTGGCTGATCATTGACCATTATAATTGCAACGCAATGGTACTAGTAAACATATTTTACCGTATTACCATCAATTATACCAGATACCACGGCAATAAAATACTTCGCTTGTACCATTAATGCTACCATAGCAAAAAAAGAACCATAGAACCATCAATGGTACTATCTGATGGTGCCACGGTTAAGGAAGGCCTTCTGGTGGGTCCACGGGTAATTTGTTTTATCCGTTGTCCTACCGTCGTTCTTGACCCGTCGTCCTACAGTTCGAAACAGTGTTCGCAGGTGGGTCTACATGTCCCCCTGGTGGGTAATTGTTTTTGACCCGTTGTCGTCCCATTATAAACAGTATTCACCAGTGGGTCTGTGGGCAATTTATTTTTACCACGGTCCCACTGCATTAAGCGGTAAACATTAATTAAAAACTAGCTATTTTGTTTGGTAGAACTGCGAACAAGTAATATTTCTGACCTAACCAACTGTAACGAATGTTCGGTTCTGGCGCTTCGCCGGCTCTGTAGGCTCATAGTTCTGTTTAAACACTCCTCGCTTCGCTGCATTAGAGTCGAATACGTAGTGCAGTGGGACTATGGTAAAAATAAATTGCCCGTAGGCCCACTGAAGAACACTATTTAGAGCGGTAGGACAACGGGTCAAAAAAAATACCCGTGGATCCACAAGGGGGACATGTTGGTGGGACCTTGGGTAATAGGCTTGTTTGCCAGTGTGCCAACGAGCGCAGCTAGAAAAAGTGTTGGTACAACTGCGACATTACAAGCAAAGCGACCGTGCCGCGGCAGCGGCCGGCGAAGCACCTGAACCGAACAGTCTTTTCTAACGACCATTTTATTTGCAACTTGTCGGGTCGCACAGTTTTACGAACACTCCTCCTAGCTTCGCTCGTCGTCGTGCCTACACCTCTTTTTAAGGATGGTCGTCAAACGTACTACTTTTATAACGACCACCCTTAACAGATGTAGGTGGACGTCAGTAGTTTCATTTGTAGCGACCCTCCGGGGGAGATGTTAGAAATCACAGGTAAGGATAGGATGGAACTTATTGCATACTGGTATCCCAGATATCTTGGCTCCCACTCCCAAGCCACGCCACAGCTCAATAGCACCCAGGAATATATTCATTCCCTTACTTTCATATAAAGATATCGGTAGTTGGAGTAGTCGAAGCTATTGTATATCTGGCATGCAGCCACCTCTGCCTACCCTGGTGGGCGGTATGGGAGCCAGAAGGAAAACAAATTCCTGGGTCCCAAACAGCAGCAGTATGGGAGCCAAGAGGGAAAATTGGCGGTATGGGAACCAGGAGGAATAACGTTATCCCTGGATCCCGTTGGGCAGTGGCTTGGGAGAGACGAGGAAAAGTACCACCGCTGGATCCCACAGGGCAGTTGCATGGAAGCATGACGGAAAAATATTTAGTTATCAATGGATGTTATGGCAGCCAAACGGCATCAAAATACATCTAATGATACCATGGGAGCATAGCGACAAAAACATTACGCTTGGGCACCAAGTGGAAGGAGGGAAATCTAACGGTAAGCTACCAGGGTAAATGTAGTGGTAGAGATATATGGAATACGGGTAATGCTAGGCCTCTGCTCCAATATACTAAACTGTCTGTTTAACCAGTTGAACATATTGGACAACTTTCCTCTATTGTTTTGAAATGTATCGTAAGAATAGTTCATTTTATTTAACGTCATAATACTGTAATTGAACTTATTGCATTTTTAAGTAACAAGTTGCTCGACTACTTTTTAAAAATTGAAGGAAAGTTATACAATATGTTCAACTGGTTAAACAGACAGTCAAACATATTGGAGAAGAGGATGCTAGGTGTCTATGGTCAGACTGATAGAACCAACGACAAAGAAAATTACCTGTGGTACAATTATTAGGACTAACGGTGTAGGGCCACGGGCAAAGAATGATTTTTAGTTTATCATTATGGACCATTACGAAGTAAAGTCATGAAGCAATAATTAGGCAAGCCTACAGTGTGACCTTCAATTTGTCAGAAGTTTGTCAAATCCTTAGGCCCGGCACCCATTATTGGCACGGCATTGGCACACCAAGGGATTCCTCCTCGGGCACACCAAGATGTGGTTAGGATTGCCGGGGTTGCCGAGACGTCCTTAGGCATGACGAGGCATCCTTAGGCATGCGCATCTATCTTTAAGCATGCCCAGGCCTCAGTAGGCATGCCGAGCATTCCTCGGCATTCCCAAGCACACCTTTGGCATGCATTGTCTATCCCGCTAGTCTAATGTGTGAGGCTGAGGAGCCCTTTGCCGTGCCATGCCGATAGTGGACGCCTTTGCCTTCATGTACCTACTTAGTGTACACTGATGTCGGATCCGATTGAATTATAGAGAACATTCTGTCTATTGTGGATATTCAAGGAACGTCCAGAGCTATTATGTATTAAATTTGGGAAATATAAATGCTCGTTTCATTTTTGTTTGGGGCCGTAGGTAGATTAACCCTCTTGATATGACTAATAGGTGTTACCTGCTTACCTGGTGGTGTGGTGTGGTGTGGTGTCACGTACGTTGTCAAAGTGACCTTCGTGCTTTACACTAAAGTTCATATACAATCTCTTATGGAAAATGAGTTTGTTTGTAGGGATCACTGCCGTACATGACCCATGGCGATTAAACGGTTAACTAAAATAGGCAGGTTATGCCTACAATTCTTAAAATTTGAACCGTTTTGGACTGATTTGAAAGACTATACCGATATAAGATTATTGCAATAATAATATTGTTATGATAATGCAATTTCACCACACTTTTCATTTTATAATTCGGTGCGGGTCTAGGCTTCGGTGTATAGCCAACATTATTTTACTGCCTGATAGTTCTCCTACTGCATACTAGATGTCAATATTATGGAATGCAAGTGAATTAACTGTCAACAAGTTCTCCTATTCGATACTAGATGGCATTTAGTTCTTTAAAATAAATATTATTAAATGATACAATATAAATTGATATATTTATTTGTACCGATATTATTTAAAGACTTATTAAAAGAAAATAATTTAAAATATTACAAAGGTTTTACATCGTCACATTTACATTTGTCTTTCTGTCATACTCTCTCTGTAATAATGCGTTTTGTGTTTATCGGTTGCATGTTTAGTATTTGTGATTTAAATATAATAACTCGTGTTCATTTATCAAGATCACATTTTTCCTTAATTTTAGATAAAGTGCTTTGAATTGGGTTATTATGATAGTAAATTTGTGCAAAACATTGGAAGGAACAACCATTCGTTCATTGGATCACCTTTGCAATAACAGAACGTCGAATCTCATTCACCTTGTGAACGGTACGGTACGAAACGGTGTTTCTAACGTTAGTACATAAAGTTACCTGGTGCGAATTTTTGACAGGCGTTCGAACGGTCGAAAATTGACAGTAAAATCTATCTACCGTTAGTACATAAAGTTACGTGATTAGCCTGCTGAAGCATGAACATTCAGACCCAAAATTAAAATACACCTTCCCCCTTTCAAATTTAAGTTTAAATTCATGCAACATTAAAAACAAGTTGATTTATTCAAATTTTAGACTTAATTACTTTATAAATACGATTCACATTTCGGTGTCAGTGGTTCGGTTGTCCGTATTTCTGTTTTTGAATGAAAATAAATGAAACGCTGCACGGTAGCCATTTTGAATAATTGTACAGTCGACCACTTGTAGATGCATATAAATTGCAGGAGTCTCGGCGCTCGTATGTTGTTTTAAGCAATTTTGCGTTGTTTAAGTTAGTTAGCGATTTCGTCGAGTGAAAATACATGTTTTCGAAATCCCGAGTGAACTAGGGAATAGTTAATAAATTATATATGTGTGTTACAGTAGTACCCAACTGATATGGCTTACCGATGTACCTGCGCAGAAGATGAATTTTTAAAGCGCGGGAAATGCTATTGACCAATCGGTACGCTCCACGCACCGCGCTTCTTTTTCCTGTACCGATATTGGTCCGCAGCTGCCGCCATGTTAGCGCGCGCCGCGTGGCATGTTAGGCAGCCGCCATACTTCTGATTGAGTGCACGCGTATTATGAACAGTGTATTATGAACCTTATAGTAGTGATCTAAGGTTAATTGTAAGTTTTAAGCATTCTTTCGTTAATCTTCGGAGAGATACTTTCTTTTCTGCGCAAACGAAGATTCACGACGCGCCTTATCAGTTGGGTACTACTGTACTGACCAAGTGTGTAAGTATAACCAACTACAATTCGCTACCGCACCGGCTCGAAATTACGGTTATCCAGAGTCCAGCGAGAAACTCCGCTAGGTCCGACCTGGGCCCGTGAGATCACTGGAGCGCAAACTCTTAGAGTATTCCAGTGTTCCAAATCACACGCGTGATTATTTAGACAACATAGATTATTTTGGTAATAGAAAACTGGTCATGAAAAAGACAGAATAACCCTTAGCACAACCGTTAAGAAAAATAAAACAATCCAAGCTAGGTATTTTATTTGGTCGTTCACCAAGCGATGGAAAAAATCACAGCGTCCTTTCTAGTGAAAACCAACAGGACTGGCATTTCGTCCGCGGGCAATATGGCGACGTTTCCGGTCGCGGCGGAAGTGGCGCGGCCACACCGGAAGGTAATTTGCAGAGGCGCGGATAGCCAGCGCCAGTTTGCGATTAGAGATTTTACAACATGGATATATTTATGGCCGGGCAACGAGAAATATCGCGTTCTTTGAAACGTTGTTCTGCCCAGACGAGGAACAGTAAGGATTGATTTTCATAAAATTAAATAAAGGACCTAAAACCTACAGGCAATTGTAAACGGACATAACTATTGGCTCTGTGAGCAGTAGACCCCGTGAGTATTGTTTTTTTTTTTAATTTTGGTGGGAAAAAAAAATGTTTTTGAGAATTTCCAAAAACTGACTCGATATAAAATTTATAAAATTATCGAACATGCTCACACAATTTCAGGAAAATCGATTGAGACCCGTAGAGAACAAATCGAAATGTAACTGACTCGACAAACAATCTAATGTATCCTCGGTCCGGATCGTTCTTGGCTCAACAGATCTCTTCGGCCATTCAGCGTGGCAACGCCGCCGGGGTTATGGGAACTTTCGAGCCATCTACGATCCGGGGCGGTCCTTCATGTTAAGTTAATTTGACGTAGCGTGTTGCGGATTTCATTTTTGGATTAATAGTATATTAATTGGTTAATTAATAAATTCATTTCTTTTTATGTGAAAAAAAAATAATCTAATGTAACAATCGAACAATTCAAATCGTCGCCTAGTACCCATAATACAAGCTTTGCTTAGTTTGGAACCAGGTCGATTTGTGTAAGATCGTCCCCGAAAAAAATAAAAATAAAATAAACCTGCTCACAAAAAAACCACGACAATCGGTTGAGAAATGTGCCCTATAGAAAAGGACAAACGGAAATCCGATGAACACACGAAAGCACTTTTGTCGAAGCTGAACGAGAAACCTACGTTTCACTCGGTCAATAAGTTTATGCATGGATTTTCCCAGGCCAGAGATCTCCCTAACCGTGAGAATTAACAGGTTACCCGGACACCCGGATATTTATTCGCGACCCGGGTAAAGGGCGCAATATCCTCTTCGCTACGGTTTTTACAAGCGGCCATTCGACCTCAAAAGTGAGGATAAATCTGTCGTGTCAGTGGGTTGCAGGATGATGATCATAGGTTAACTAGTAATAGAGAACCGATGGATTTCATAAAATTAATGAAATATATATGAAACTGCATCTACTTGAATCGCTGCGGCAAAAATAAAACTCACACTTAATAAACACGCTATATCCTTATTCACAACAATACACATACCTACCCGGATGACGTAATCACGGTGTACATCGAAAGATGGAACGCTGCGCTTACGACGTCAAACTCAGACGACGCGTACACTTAGGCATTCCCGCCGGCGGGGACGTCCACCGCGCGATCGCGACAATACTGACATAAATAGTCCCTATTCTTCCCGGTACCGCCGCACAACGGGTAGAGTCAGTCCGACCCAGGTCGGGTCTAACTGAGTTTGTGCTGAACTCTTTTCAACTAGGTTAGCGTTAGTGAGCCAGCTACAAAACTCCCAGTACCTCGATTTCACTCTCACCTCAGATTGGGTTGAAATCGCCCAACCAATCTCACTGGACCGCAAACTCTTAGAGTATTCCCGTGTTCCAAACCACACGCGTGGTCGTGCCGGAGGTTTTCCCCTGGATTTTCCCCAGGCTACTCTCCAACCGCGCACTCCTATCGATTTATTGGACCCGGCCTATAAAGCCACAGTCAGGTTCAAAAAAAAACCTCTTGTTTTTGTATTTTTGTGGTTATGGTAATAAAAATGCATTCTTTTGAATATATTTACTAGACGAATTACAGGCGGTAATAATAGTTAACTAACAATAACTTAATAATACAACTAACTTAAATCTAAAACAGGCCCTTGGGGCATTGTACCGAGGATGCTGGCGGCATTTCCTCGCTGTATCGCAATGCTGATACGTTGTGCGAGGAAGTCGCCAGCTCTTCGGTCACAAAACGCTTCGGGATAAATAACTTGTGCGCGCTGGGGCCCCATGGACCAAGAGTTTAATAAGTTTAGTTTTACCACTTAGAATTCAGTCAGTTACAGTTTTAAGATATTTATTCTCATATTCTCAAGAAAGACAATTGAAGTCACTTATATGAGAACATGGATTTAGGAACATTTCAAGAAAAGTAGACATTTGTTAATTGTTTTGTGTGTTCTCGCTTAAGGTATTCTTAAAGAGGGTATTGTTCATAAATGTGAACCGCTAATTTACTTTTGAAAACCTTAAGTGAGCCTACAGCTTTTAAAATAGGCGGTAATTTGTTATATAATTGTGCACCTTCATATGTAAACATTTTTTTTTTAGTATATTTAATATATTTACTAAAAATTGTAACTAAAAACGACAAAGATCTAAAAATTATAAGAAAGATTAGAAAGATCGCATTGTTATGGATTTGATGATCAATCTCAGATCGTAAGGAACCTTCAGACCAGAATAAATAACGAATACACCAATAATATCTGTATTAGTCATATTAATATTCTTTCCCTACATCTGTTACGTTTGAGGATAATAAGCAAGGAAAATCATGTTTATGTAATGCTTAGGCCCAAGTAAGTGTCTACGCGCAACCAGGGATCGTTACCGGTATTCTTACTACCGGTTTTAAATAAGGTATAACCGGTTATAATTGCATTTCACTATTTATATCGCTAAAGCTGTGTTTAGCGGTATAATCAAAACCGGTATTCAAATATATTAGTGGTTTCGGCAATTAACAACAATACCTCTATTTGACACTTTACCCATAAACACCATTAGCGGTAATAGCTGTCAGTGTCAATATACTCGATTATTAGTTTCTGCAAACTAGTGTTGTAAAAGGTAATTGTAAAATGTAGGTATTTACACCAATTTCTTGCGGTTTAGTAGTAATCTTTAATTGACATCTTACCTTTCAAGTGCAATGAATAGCGGTATTGAATACAGGTATTTAATATCGTAAGTAATTATACATAGAGGTATATATAAAAGCGGAATGGCAACAATAGCAGGGTTGTTCTTCTATATGCGCACTTCTAAGGTTTGGAATTCTCTGCCGGCGTATGTGTTTCCGAGCTCATATAACCTAGACCTTTTTAAGGCACGAGTGAATAGGCACCTTCTGGGTGAGCTCGCTTCATCTTCGGCCTCATCTTTGCCCCCTGGCTAGATGCCAAGAGCGATCCCATTTATAATAAAAAAAAAAAATATTTGGGGCAAATAATACGATTGTATTAAAATTAATTTAAACTTATACCACCCTCATCTGCGTTGGGAGTTAAAAATCTCGTAAACAAATTGGACGTGCGTTAATTTTAAGCCGCCATGCCCCGTTAACCGTTTTGTGTAACTGCGTGTAACCGTCGAGTGGGTGATTTATCCGTATGAAGGTACAATTGATGGCGGCCGAGCCGGTCTTACCCGGGTCGGGTACTCGGGATATCCGGGTGTGATGCTTATACTAAAGGGCTTACATTAAACTCGGCATATAACGGGTTAAGGTAACGTACATATGAATAATTTTTGATTTACAATTTTATTTCTCGTTACGTTCTACGTTCTATTAGGTGGTTTTTTTTTTTTGAACCTGACTGTGGCTTTATAGGGCGGGCCCAATAAAGCGATAGGAGTGCGCGGTTGGAGAGTAGCCTGGGGAAAATCCAGGGGAAAACCTCCGGCACGACCACGCGTGTGGTTTGGAACACTGGAATACTCTAAGTCTATTAGGTGGCCCAGCGGCGCCCGCATACAGCGTGCGGTATGCGAGGTTAAGCAACGTCGGCTCAGGTCGGTTATTGGATGGGTGACCGCTTTGAGTGGTTATTAACTGAGCGCTCCCGTGCTTTAAATTTGATTGAAAATTGTAAATTCATTAGCGGATGCACACGCTTGACAAAATTTAAAAACCGGCCAAGTTTGAGTCGGCAAAAAAATCACGTTTGTAGTATGGGAGCCCCCTTAAATATTTATTTTATTCTGTCTTTTAGTATTTGTTGTTATAGCGGCAGCAGAAATACATCATCTGTGAAAATTTCAACTGTCTAACTATCATGGGTAAGAATTGCGCCACCCCATCTCTTCCCGTGGGTTTCGTAGGAGGCGAATAAGGGAAAATCGGAGGGTGGGCAGCAGCATCCTTCGATCATTACCACCATCAAACTGCGGTCGCCAACCCGCTTGCCAAGCGTGGCGACTATGGCAAATCCCCCCCAATTGGGGGAGGCCTATGTTCAGCAGTGGACGTCTTTCGGCTTAAATGATGATGATGATGATGATGATGAATTATCATGGTTCATGAGATACAGCCTGGTGACAGACGGACAGAGGAGTCTTAGTGATAGGGTCCCGTTTGAGCTTTTGAGTACGGAATCCTAAAAATTAGTCACATTTTCCTACAAATTTCACACCAACCGAGAGTTTCGAAGTTGGTTTCATAAAAAAATACTTACTGATTTTACTACCTACCAGTTAAATGGGTCAATCAACTTTTTCTTGTTGTTATTCTGTCCCGTCAGCGAGGAGACAACAGTAACCGAGTTTCTTAGAAACATGTTTATAATAAGGACTTCGAACATGCTCAAGAGATGACCCATGTCGAAATGGATTTATGCTCATCGCTAAAACTCATGTTTGGTAGATTTAAACCCTATAAAAACACAGTTTTACAGAGTGACTCAGAAGACGAGCAAATCAGAATTGCTGGCACGGAAAGCTCTTTTACTCGTGGACTTAGAGCCCACTGCACGGGGAAAGCCTATTATTCTGTGAAAGACTTCCTGAACGAATAACGATTGGTGAAAGAATGTATCATGATTGACATTAATTAATTAAATTATGTAATTCGAATATGACATTGCAATTGTATGTTACATACATTAATTTATATTGTAAATTTATTTAAGTAATTTTATATTTGATACTGTTTTTGACAATGTATGATCGATACAATAAATGATATTCTATTCTATTCTATTCGACGTAACCATGGCAACGAACACTAAAGAATAGTTGATCCACCCAAATATCTACCGTATAATATCCAAATGAAGATACAGTTTAAACTGAACTAACATACGATTGGCCATTTCAGCGCGTTCCGTTTCAATCAATCCCCTTCAAAAAACGTTCCAAATTCTCTTTTCAAAGGGATTCATCAATTTTATGAATAGTCATGGCAGAAACTTCGCGTTGCGTTTTAAAAACTGGAATGCGCTTGCTTCGAAATAGAATGGCTTTCATTTTAAAACTTCAATATGTAGTAGGCGATCAAATATGTATGTAGAATAAAGAAAGAAAGAAAGAAACATTTATTCACAGACACAGAAGACACACATAAATGACAAGAAAAAAAAAGTGTGTGCTTCGACGCGCGACTGGAGTTTCGAGTAATATTTCACTAACTTTATACCAATTAAATAGCACATTATAAAATATTTACACGTTGTTTTATTATTTTCGATCTTGACACTTGACAACACAGCTTGACAATTCAACAACTTAGCGCTGCGCAAGATAAGTTGTGCACGAACATAACGCATAACGCATTAAGTGCTAATTAAAAAGTCGTATCTTTACCCTGATCGTATACTGAGATACGACTTTTTAAATTAGCACAGCAGATTACTTTTGATTTTATACCCCATTAATTTTCATATCCCTGGCTTATATATGAAAATCGATTCTAAAGGAGTAAACTTCAAAAATACACAGAAACCACACAACATGTGTTACTAAAAACCCGAAATAATGCATATTTGCCAAATAGCTAAAGGGTGTACATTATAGGTACTACTTTTCACAGCGTAATTGGGCAAAAATGTAGATAATCCTTCATCCACGTCCATGTTATCATAAATAATTAGATTTATTACATCCATGTCCATGTATTCATATATAATTTTTATTACTTAAAATACAGGAACATTTTACAAGTAAAGGTCCATATTTCAATGATTTGTTCTATGTATTTGTAAAATCAGGCGATCCGTCTGCTCGTTTGCCCCCTATAACATAAAAAAAAATCCCGTGTACCCGGGAACGACAAAAGTCCGGGAATTCGAAAACCCTAATCACAGCTTATCAGTTTAAAGATATTTATTCTCAAAAAAGACAATTGAAGTCACTTATATGAGAACATGGATTTAGGAACATTTCAAGAAAAGTAGACATTTGTTAATTGTTTTGTGTATTCTTAAAGAGGGTATTGTTCATAAATTTGAACCGCTAATTTACTTTTGAAAACCTTAAGTGAGCCTACAGCTTCTAAAACTGGTTAATTGGTCTGTAATCGTAACCTCCCTGTAAAATGTATGAATTTTATGAATGAATGAATACGTTTATTATCTTGACGATCATAATTATAACTGCATGTAAATTGACAGTAGTTTATAATATAATCTTATTATTAAATAAACGCATTCATTCATTCATAAGTACATTTTATAAGGACGGATACGATTTTTTTAATCTGACTGTGGCTTTATAAGCCAGGCCCAATAAAGCGATAGGAGTGCGCGGTTGGAGAGTAGCCTGGGAAAAATCCAGTGAAAACCTCCGACACGACCACGCGGGCGGTTTAAACACTGGAAATACTCTTAGAGTTTACGCTCCAGTGAGATTGGTTGAGCGCCTTCAACCATAATCAATTTTAGAAAAGCACTTTTAAAACCTTCGTATTAAGAGCCCTTATCAGTTATAAAACGCTCATCTATTTAAGTCATTTCCTGTTTCAATTTCCAAGTATCTTGACATTTTCTCAGTGTTACTATCTAGAAAAGGACTATTGCGACATAATGTCATAAATTTTAAAAGTATGTTTTGGATTTTTCATTAAGAAATATCGTTTCAAACATCACTCAAATCGACCATTTTCGAGCTAAGAAATGTGTTTTTCCGCTTAAATTCTAATACATACAATAAAATCAAAAAATGGCCATGTTACTATCTAAAACGAATAAAATCATCGTATCCTTTAATCATTTTATTGGTATTGTCAATACTTTTGTCATAATTTGAAATCAAAACATTTAAAAACTTATAAGGCCTCTTAAAAATTTGTAGTAAAGATAGGAGTGAGCCAGGTTTTGTGTTTTTTTTTTAATTTTTTTTTTAATTTATTTTCAAAAAGGTACATAAAGTTTCCAGTTTCAATTTTACTCGCCAAACTGACAAGACAGTTTGTTGGCGAGACCGCGCTCATTTTAACAAGTCACCTAAATTACATAATTAAGTAATGCTTGTAATTGTAAGAAATAGAACAATAAAAAACATACATATTAACTAACTAAATCTGTTAACAGTTAAGGTAATC
The DNA here is from genome assembly GCA_963556455.1 of Epiblema foenella. Lineage (NCBI taxonomy): Eukaryota > Metazoa > Arthropoda > Insecta > Lepidoptera > Tortricidae > Epiblema > Epiblema foenella. Next base: position 3,189,742 of record OY747118.1, read on the forward strand.
TTTGTAAATAAATGGTTTTAATTTAATTGTAATATGTCACGGGAAAAAGTGACATTGCACGGCATTAGGTTAACCGGATTGCGGGTATTTTACGAGGCAGACGGGCGGGCGACACGCTCGCCTAATTTTCAGTGTTTCAACCGCTTTTAGTTTCCAGTAAAAAAAAAATGATTTATTCGTAAGCTTAAAAACTTTACAATATTAGGGCTGGTGACTCTTTTTAAGCAATCAAGATGCCTGTGTCAAGAGTCACCGCTCTTCCTTAGAGTTTAGCCAATGTACAATATCAACATAGGTGGGATATTGAGATACTAAAGTTCATAGAGGAGGAGAGAGAGTATATAGTTGCTTTATCATCTACTTTTTGTAGGCCTAGATTCATCATTTAACTTAAGAGTCCACGTTGTCCGGGTAAATTAGGCTTGGTTTTCGTCCGGCATAATGTGATTTTTAAGACACCTTTTTTACATAAAATAAAAAAATATATATTTGTGGACAATCTTAGACAAATCGACCTAGTCCCAAACTAAGCAAAGCTTGTACTATGGGTACTAGGCGCCGATATACATACTTATATAGATAAATAGATACTTAAATATATAGAAAACATCCAAGACTCAGGAACAAAATATTCGTGCTCATCACATACATGCCCTGTCCAGGATTCGAACCCGGGACCTCCAGCTTCGTAGGCTGAGTCACTACCAACTAGGCTAAAGCGGTCGTCAACGGTAAACATATTTTTAGTGTTCTTAAAACAGGCACCAAAAACAAAAAAAATATCAGTATAGTTATTTATTATTTATTATTTATTTAAACTTTATTGCACAAAAAGAATATAAGTACAAAGGGCGGACTTAATGCCATGAGGCATGAGGGTTGTTACTTTTCTGAATAAATATCGGAATTTACACATTATAGCGGCGTTTCGACGCCGCTACGGGACTCTAATTTAAATTATTTAGCAGAAGTCAAGGTATTCTTTAATATAGTTAACCAAAAATGGCGATCCGAACATACAGAAAAATGGTTACAATTCGGTATCGTTGCTATTTGGATGAACTTCGGGACATGTAGCAATTTTACGCTTTTTAAAAACCCTAACTTGGCCTCTCGTCTCTTAGTAGAAATATTACATTACTTACCAAGGGCAGTAAAACAAAGAATGTCTCAGATCGCAGGTATTTGACGCCCGAGCCGAAGGCAAGGGCGATAATTATGCGATCTGAGGCTTTCTTAATTACCGCCCGAGGTAAGTACAAAATTTTATGTCACCCTCTGGCCAGGAAGTGGAATTTTCCGCGCACGGAGCGTGTGGTAATTGCTACTTTATGGCCAGGTGTGACATAAATATTTTTTTGTTAGTTTTTAATACTATCGCTTAAGTTAGCGTTTTGTTGAACGATCTTTTAAATCTTTAGATACAAACCTGTAAAACCTCCCGTCTGTAGTGGATTACATTACACTAACTAGATTGCCGGCGCGCCTAGATAGATCTAGGTACAGCCTTCGCCTTGGTGGCCTAGGTTGCCTGGATCGAAGATAAGAAGCCTCGCCGATTTTACTGGAACTTTAGCGCAAATGGTCAAGTCACAAGAAGTTAATAGTGTCAATGATATTATCAATATATAGTGTACATTGATCATCATCAGCATATATACATGCCAGTGCTGGGCACAATCTCTCCCATAGATGAGAGGGAACGGGCAGTAGGCCCCACGTTGGCCCAGTGCGGATTAGGGACTTCATAATTATACGCTTTTATTTCTTCTCAAGGTAAGCAAAGTTACAATAACTCTTAGAAAGAGAACCTTGTGTACTGTCTCTCTCACAAGGGGCTTAACACCTTTTTATACCATGTCGTTGTCAAGCGTTCGTGGCCCAGCGGCGCCCGCGTACCGCGTGCGGTATGCGACTTATGCGTCGTTAAGCAACATCGGCCCAGGTCAGTTCTTGGATGGGTGACCACTTTGAGTGGTTATTAACTGAGCGCTCCCGTGATCCAGGCACGTTAAGCTGTTCATGCCGGCTGCTGTCTATGATATCAGTCGTTAAGCCAAGTTAGAAGCCTCCGGGCATCTTGAGAATTTCTGACAGTCAAGTTGCCCACTCACTTGACAAGGGGGGTCGAAGTTGCACCACGTCCGTAGGGAGTACCCACCGTTACCCTACACGTGACCGCTGTGTGGCATAAAACTGCAACAAAACTGGCAACCGTACTGTCTTCTCGAAAATCTCACGGTTCGAAATAATTGCCATACAATAAATAAATAACCACGTCACTTTAGCGTCATGGTTAAACTGTCGAACTAAATTTCGAACTGGTGAAAGCGACACAGTACCAGTGTCCAGCTACTTATGCGTTCGACTGTAAATGGGTGAATCAACTATTCTTTGTTGCCCGTTACCATGGTTACGTCTCCTGAGTCACTCTTTAAAACTGTGATTTTATAGGGTTTAAATCTTCCAAACATGAGTTTCAGCGATGAGCATAAATCCATTTGGACATGGGTCATCTCTTGAGCATGATTGGAAGCCATTATTATATACAAATTTCTAAGAAACTCGGTTACTGTTGTCTCCTTGCTGACGGGACAGAATAACAACAAGAAAAAGTTGATTGACCCAAATACTGGCCCACTGCTCCGAAATTCGTAATCCGAACTTCGTATCCGTCTCCGTCCCTTTCACCCTCGCGTTATACACTATACGAGTGAAAGGGTCAGCAAGATACGTAACGCATAATACGTAACGATAATGCAGCAAGTTCGGATTTCGAAGGGGTAACCCGTCTGTTATTTCATTCGGCAGTAAATGTTCAAATAACGTTATAATATATTCAGAATCGTTTAAAAACTAAAACGTTTTTAATCCTTTTTCTTGAATCCAAATTGTATTCAATAATTCATATACAAATAACCCAATTAATTGTATGTAATAAATTCATCTTACAATTACTTCAATCATACTTGCATATTTTTTAAATAAAATGTTCAATGTAATATTTAATTCATAACCAGTCGAGCTAATATGGACAATTTTCATATGGAAATGTTTTGATTTAAAAATTGTCTTACGTTAATAACTTACGGTTGTTCAGCAATACCCAAAGACTGTTACACTCATTTCTCTGTATATTTTTCTATTATGGATTACACCAGCTCCTAAATCTACAGTCAACTATTTTTATTTACCACTACGGACCTGCGAAGATTTTATATAAGAACTCTCATATGCCTCTAACACCCGGTTAATACCCGGATAAGCTGAACAGACTTAATAAATAACTTTATCTCATATCCCGTCGGTTGTCGGTTCACTTTGTTTTGTGTGAAACAAATTATTATGTGGTCTTAATAGGGATTTTAACACCAAATAAAATAAATAAGTTCGAAATTTGAAGAAAAGGGATCAAATTCTTAATGAAATGGAATAAAAAATCACTCCAAAGAGCAGATAATTACATAATTACATTACATGTCTTCAAAGTTTTACGAAGGGCCATACTCTGTCCCTTTTCCGCAAAAAAAATTAACTTTTTATTGGAACGATCGTTATTTACTATGGCGCTCGTGGTCAATGAAGTGAAATTTTGAGTCAATATTCCTATTCACATGCGATTTTTTTTTTGAACCTGACTGTGGCTTTATAGGCCAGACTCAATAAAGCGATAGGAGTGCGCGGTTGGAAAGTAGCCTGGGGAAAATCCAGGGGAAAACCTCCGGCACGACCACGCGTGTGGTTTGGAACACTGGAATACTCTAAGAGTTTGCGCTCCAGTGAACTTGGTTGAGCGGTATCAACCGAATCTGAGGTGTGAGTGGAATCGAGCTACTGGGAGTCTTGTCGCTGGTTCACTAAACCTAGCCTAGCTAAGAAGAGTCCAGCAAGAAACTCAGCTAGGCCCGACCTGGGTCGGACTGACTCTATCCGGTGTGCGGCGGTACCGGGACGAATAGGGACTATATGTGTCACTGTTGTCGCGATCGCGCGCGGTGGACGTCCCCGCCGGCGGGAATGCCTAAGTGTACGCGTCGTGTCAGAGTTGGACGCCGTAAGCGCAGCGTTCCATCTTTCGATAGACGCTGTGATTACGTCGTCCGGGTCCGTAAGTGTGTGTCTAGGACGCCGGACCGTGCGGCCCCTAATCAGTGATCGCCGAGTAACGACAGAGGGGTAGGGATGGGAACGTAGTCGACAGCCTTCCTAACTAACGGATTCCTATGATGGGGAGCGTTGTCAAAATAACGTCTGGCAGTCTGCTTAAAGAAACCATACATAGTGCTAATCCCCATGTCGTGGTGCAGACTGAGGTTCGACTGGTACCACGGAGCACCAGTCGCCCTACGGAGAAAACGATTCTGAATGACCTGAAGCGGCTTGAGCGATGTCATAGGCACGTGAGCAAAAGCTACACTTGCATAAGACATGATTGGACGAACACAAGTTTTGTAGAGTGTCAGCTTATTTCTAAGTGACATTTTACTAAACTTGTTAATCGTCGGCCCAAGCCTTCCTAGCACGAACAACGCACGGTTGCGTACCCTACTGATGTGGCTACGGAAATTCACATGCGAGTATTTGCCGCTTCACTATATTTCTGTTATATTTTATTAAAAATATTTGACATGATGCAGCCTGGCGTCCAATTCTCGAAGCTACAAGTTACAAAATTATAAGCGGAAGTTTTTTTTCAATGCCTCTTAATAGAAAGAGACTTCCGCTTGTAATTTATAGCTGGTAACTTTGAGAAATGGGCCCCAGGGCTCTGGGCTGTATTTAATAGGATTAAGTCCCGTTTAGTAAGAATAATGATTATTTAATCCTACATTTATTTATTTATTTAGAACATACATTTATAAGCTAACAGTGAGGTACCAAAGCGCCTATAATGTTATGAGATTTGCAACTTCAGTGCTAACAGTAACAAATTAAAGAAAATATAGACCTAATATTAACTAACAATATAAATCGCACAATTCATTTATTTTAGAGAGCAGGGTACTCCAGCTATCTGCGAACACGTCGGCATTTATCCATTCCACTATAGCTAAAGCCAATACCATCCTAACTTTCTGTTACCATATTTTTTTTTGTTTTTTTTTTAACCTGACTGTGGCTTTATAGGCCGGGCCCAATAAAGCAATAGTTTGAGTGAGTGGTTGGAGAGTAGTCTGGGGAAAATCCAGAAAACCTCCGACACGACCACCACGCGGGTGGTTTTGCACACTCGAATCCTCTAAGAGTTACTATCCTACTAAGGCAAGAAAGAAAATTCAGGTCCTGCTGTTATCCTGGAACTATCAGCAATCCGAATCGATAATTAATACTCACACACCTACACACACTCACACCTATACACACGTCACACACACTATTGCATGCTTCAAGTTCATTATATATTTGTATTAGTTTACTTTAGTTTGTGTTGCCTTCATTTCTAGCCGCATGGACTGTTACTCTGTATCGGTTTTGGTTTCCACGGGACAGGCCTAGCCTAGTTTGGGACCATTGCTATTTTGTTTTCGAATGTCTGTTAATGTAATAAAAATATTTCATTTTATTTCAGTTTGCGCTGCAGTGAGATTGGTTGAACGGTTTCAACCGAATCTGAGATGTGAGTGAAATCGAACTACTGGGTTTGTCGCTAGTTTACTAAACCTAGCCTAGCTGAGAAGTCCAGCAAGAAACTAAGCTAGGCCCGACCTGGGTCGAACTGACTCTACCCGGTATGCAGCGGTATCGGGGCGAATAGGGACTATATGTGTCTGTCATATCACGATCGTGCGGTGGACATCTCCGCCGGCGGGGTAATTTTGTGTCTATCCTAAGGACCCATAGACCATGTTACAAATCTTTTTGGTAACTTTAGGTCAGTTTATCCAAAATACTAATTCAATGTAGGTAACATGAAAACATGGATTACCTTACTGATTAGATTATACATAACCAGACCAAATCTATCACACGAGTCACCTAGAGATATCATAGAGCTCTGAAGTGCATTCAGGCTGTTAGCCATCATGCATACGTCATCGGCATATAAGACTTCAAGCACAGGTACCTGCCGAACCCTCCTTTTTGCCCTGAAGCGCGAAAGATCAAACACTCCCTTATCCGATCGTACGTGGAGATTTATATCCAAATTCGGTTTTGCGAGCCATATCCGTGCTCATCAGAGAAAGTTGTAAGGGTCGCCGTCGTCGGATACGACAAGGAGGACTATATATAGATTATACATAATTGTAAAACGATAATATGCGCGTAGGTAGTTGAAAATATTACTACTGTTTTACTCAGATAGGCCCGACCTGGGTCGGACTGACTCTACCCGGTGTCCGGCGGTACCGGGGCGAATAGGGACCGCCGGCGGTAAGGTCACCAAGTGTCGGCTAAACTCGGCTCTCGGACACCTCCGTGCTGTCAATATACCCGATTACGCAGACACGAAAAAACATAATTGTAATGCTTATAGTCTCTGAGTAAATAGAGGGGGGGGGGACACTTTCTATGACTTTGACAGCTAATATCTCACCAACGGTTGACTTGAATGGATAAGTTTTTTGGAAACCTCCATATCATTTTTAAACACCTATCCATCGACACCCCACACGACTATATGCGTTGAAATTTTTTTTCATCCACCAGTTACATGTATGGAGTGCCCCTCCTAATTTAATATTTTTTTATAATTTCACATCACTTTTATGTAGCAGTTTATAGAATACACCTTTCTACCAAATTTCATAATTGTAGTGCTTATAGTCTCCGAGTAAATCGGCTGTGACATACAGACGGACAGACAGACATGACGAAACTGTACAGGTTCCGTTCCCGCCATTTGTACTAGGAAAGGAGCTCTAAAAACACCAGCTATTCGGCGATCATGTTAGTGAAATGACACTATTTGAGTTTTTATTTGACAATACAATAAAAATGAATTGTTTATTTTATAAATTCAAAAACAATCTAATTGGCTGATGTTTCGTCCAACCACAACAAAAAGTATCCACCACAGTTCGTTTAAGGCGTTTGTATAAAAATAATGGTTTACGTTAGCAGCGGTACTGCTTAGTACGAAGGAACGGTTGATGAATTTGGAACTGGGTAGTGATTGCACCTATAGCTCAGTTGGCTAGAGCGACTGGCCGCGAGTGCCGGGAGGTCGCAGGTTCGAATCCTGCTCGGTGCCTAAATTTTAAATTTTTTCCTTTATTCTAAATTTATCCACCACAGGTTTCATCAAGTTTAAGTTCGTGGAGTTTTTTAGTTGTCAATCATGATTTTTCTCAAAAATGGCCCGCAAAGTGAGGAATTTTTGTACGTAAGTTAACCCTGAAGTATGAAGCATTATTATTTCATCCTGCCTCAAATCCCGGTTGAAATCCGGATAAACCGGGAGCTAATAAATAAATTTTCATACAGCTGTTGGCTTAGAATTCGTTTCAAATTCATGTCGCGGAGGGCTGGCAGTTTAAAAGTAACTTATAATTAAATTTACAGTGGAGTTTTCGTAAAGTAAAACAAAAGAAATGATTAATTGTGTCCCGTAGCTCATTAAAAGGTAATTCAATTGGCTGAGATACGCGTCATACTCGTGATCGGGTGCTGTTTGTGGAGTCCGGTCTGTTCATGCTTGCTAAGACATAGTGACTACGTTAATACTAGTGTCTTTTTATAGAGGATTGACGAGAGACATCATCCTGTTGTAGATTCGTTTTTATTATCAGTGACTTAGAGACCATATACATCTCTAACAATATTAAATTAATTTTAATTTTGATGCTCAGAGACCATGTACATCTCTGGGATATTATATTAATTTCATTATACTTCTTGTTTAATCTTGAGACCTTATACATCTCTAACTTTACTGATGTTGTAATATTTGTAATAGATAACTTTGCAAGTTTACCTTCACTGTATGACATTAATTTTTTTATAGTTGTAAACTCGAAATTATTATTCCTTCTTGAACTGTAAATTAATACTTTGACATGAAAAATATACCGTAAACCGGGGTTACTTTCAAATTCAGGGGCGACTTTAAAAATTCAGATTTTATGCCGTGTTTTACATTTTTATTTAGTTAGCCCTGAGTCAAGTTATACCTTCATTAATTTCCTAAACTAAATCAAACTAGAAATACTTATTGATGAATATATAAGTGTTTTATATGTATCAAAGTAGGCCCGTTTTTTCTTATAGTCACCCCAGTTTACGGTATTACTTATTATAGTTACTTACTTATCGATCTAAATTACGTATTCTGTGCACAATATTCCTGTGTCTGACAGATTGTTGAGCCACTTGGCCCACTTGCCATTGTCCGTAATTTAGCCGTGTAATGAATGATAAATGTTACCCGATGTCGTGTCAGTCCCGATGTGCATTACACGACCAAGTTGCGAACATTGTCAAATGGCTAAACAATCCCTGTTCGCGATGGTACAATATAGTTACATAGATGTGAGTGACCCGTGTATCATAGTTTAATATGGCGAACATAATTATTCTTATAATAATAGAATTTAATCAGCTGAAAACATTAATTATACATATATATATTTTTATTTATTCATATTAAAAGAGAAAATAACAATACAAATTTCGTAGTCGCGTTCAGAAACCTGTTTAAAGTTTATGCGTGACGCGAATGTATCACACTGCTCACAACAATAACATTATACGTACTAAGTAGGCGATTAAAGTATGTAGGTATTGTGGGTTTTACACTCCAGCAATCACACCTCGCTATCTGTTCCCGTTAGATAATATCTTTTTAATGCGACCTTGCACGACTTTTTGTCTGCCAGGACACTTGTGTGTATCTTCTGGTATTGTATTTAGAATTGTTTAGAATGTTAGGTAGCACGTACTCCCACGTCCTCTTGCCATTTATATAGTTAGGTAGAATATATCTAGGTTGGTAGTCTAGTTACGCATTTTTTTATGTTTTTTTTAAAATTTATTTCTAAGAAAAGTACATAATCGTCTACCTACAAATTTAGGTTTACCCACCGAACATGTAAAAAATACATACAGATATTTTGTTACACTCCTTTTTTTTATATATATGTATACCAACGTTTAGAGTACATAGAACTTAACGTAACATAAAATAGAAATAGGTACCTATTTAGTGTAAGCATTTTCTTTTAGTGTGAATGTAGCTATGCGCATGCCTGCATACGCTCACCAAATCACTGTTATAAACTAATATACTTCTTATTCTCATGTAAGTGAATTGTAAATATTCTTATGAGAAATAAAATTCTTTAAACCTATAATGCGTACTTAGACTAAAGTTGCAAGCGAGTTTGTTGGCGATATCTATAACGAGTTTTTACCAATAAAATCTTATTATAGTCTTCTAAAACTATTGACATATCAAAACGGTCAATACATTACATTGCAGTATTTAAATACACTGGTCTCATCCTTAAGTTTGTTATATGCAGATAATTCCAATATTGACTACAGGAACACGACTTGTTTTTGGCCTGCGACCCAATTGTTCGTTTTTGGCAACCCTAGCATAGCGTACCAGCTGGCGCCGCGTGACGGGCGAGTTATTACGTTCCAGGTAACCCACTCATTACGGCATAATGACGTCATTATGGAAAACTTAAGGTATAATTTATCGCTCTATAGATTAATTAGGCGCCCTGGGCAAGATATCGCCAGAGAGCGTACTCCGAATTTCGTATCGCGCCGTCCCTTTCACTCTCATGTTGTATAACTATATGAGTGAAAGTGACGGCACGATACGAAGCTCGAAGTAGGACCTAAGAGTCCTTTTCATAACGCGCTTCGTTCGAATTTTCTTGAAAAACTATCAAATTCTTAATTACATAATTATAAGTCCTTAAAGTTTTAAGAGGGGGCATACTCTGTCCCTTTTCCGCAAAACGCACCTTTGGAACGATCGTCATTTACTATGGCACTCGTGGACATTGACGTCACTATGATCTGTCGCGCTTTCTCTCTAACCAGCAGCATTGAAACGATTGTAGCTTCGTTATTGTTTGAGGTAAATGAATAGGATTTTCACCATTTGGCATATTTTATCTTGTTTCTTTTGGATTAGTCTTATGGAGTAGTGAAATTTTGAGTCGCGATCGCGACAACAGTGACACATATAGTCCCTATTCGTCCCGGTACCGCCGCACACCGGGTAGAGTCGGTCCGACCCAGGTCGGGCCTAGCTGAGTTTCTTGCTGGACTCTTCTCAGCTAGACTAGGTTTAGTGAACCAGCGACAAAACTCCCAGTAGCTCGATTCCACTCACACCTCAGATTCGGTTGAAACCGCTCAACCAATCTCACTGGAGCGCAAACTCTTAGAGTATTCCAATGTTCCAAACCACACGCGTGGTCGTGCCGGAGGTTTTCCCTGGATTTTCCCCAGGCTACTCTCCAACCGCGCACTCCTATAGCTTTATTGGGCCCGGCCTATAAAGCCATAGTCAGGTTCAAAAAAAAAGTGTCAACGTCCCATTAGGTTGCCGTTGCCGCATTGGTCTACGCACCTACGCAGTCACGAAAATGGTGTACACAATTACACAGAAATGCTTGAATCGTTTGCAATATTCGTAAAGATCATCCTCTTAGCCTTATCCCAGCACAGTTGCATCCTGAAGGATGCCCGGGGTCCGCTACCTTATCCCAAGATTTGGCGTAGGCACTAGTTTTTACGGAAGCGACTGCCATCTGACCTTCCAACCTGAGGGAAAACTAGACCTTATTGGAATTAGGCTTGTCAAGTGAGTGATCAACTAGACTGTTCGAAGTTCTGTTGCCGCCCGAAGGCTTCTAACTTGGCTTATCGACTGCTATCATAGACAGCAGATGGGATCAACGGCTTAGCGTGCCTTTCAAAGCACAGGAGCGCTCAGTTAATAGCCACTCAAAGCGGTCACCCATCCAAGAATGACCTCGGCTCACGTTGCTTGACATCAAACATTTATTCTGCAAATAGGCCACAAGGGCACTTTTACATGTCAAAATATTAATTTACAATTTAAGAAAGAATAATAATTTCGAGATTACAAATATAACAAAATTAATGTCATACCGACGGTGAAAATAAACTTGCAAAATTATCTATTACGAATATTACAAAATCAGTAAAGTTAGAGATGTATAAGGTCTCAGTCTGATTAAACAAAGAGTATAATGAAATTCATATAATATCACTGAGATGTACATGGTCTCAGAGCGTCAAAATTAAGACTAATTTAATATTGTTAGAGATGTATATGGTATCTAAGAGTCACTGATAATAAAATCGAATCCAGAACAGGATGATGTCTCTCGTTGTCCATTTGGTGTAACTCTACATTGGTCACTTTATTCGTCCAACTGATGCGAATCATGCGTTAATAAGTTGCTGGTGGTCTTATTCCCTGTCCTACGAGAAAGTAAAAGGAAGTAAATTGGACCAATGAAAACTTACACCGATGGCACTATAGTAGGCTCGGCTATAACCGGCTAATGGGTTCCGTGCTATAAGAAAATTACCCTCTTATCCGCAGTCGGGTAACTGCCCATCAAGAACCAATTACCGCGGAATTTAGCACATTGTTAGGGATAATTGGGTGTTACGTATAACCTGAATAATGGATTTGAGTGGATATCAATGGCATCACAATCGATACTTCACGTTTTAGCTCAAATAATAAATAAATAAATAAATATTAGAGTACACAATCTTACACAAATCGAACTAGCCCCACAGTAAGCTCAAGAAGGCTTGTGTTATGGGTACTAGACGACGATATATTTAATAGATATAAATACTTAAATACATAGAAAACATCCAAGACTCAGAAAAAAATATTCATGCTCATCACACAAATATTTGCCCTGACCGGGATTCGAACCCAGGACCGTCAGCTTCACAGGCAGGTGCACTACCCACTAGGCTAAACCGGTCGTCGTACCTCAATAGAAATAATGCGGTATACTTACGATTAGGTAACTACGCGTATATATATAATATACAGCGTGTAACAAAATTAGTGAGGGTCCGTTTAAGGGCATATTCGGTATCGTGTTCAGATTAGGAAAAAGCAGAAGAAAGTTTTTTTGACGCAATACATTTTTGGCTTTTGTATGGACAGTTGGATGACTTGGACGGCCTGCCCCATAGAAAAAAATTTTCTTCTACTTTTTCCTAATCAGAACACGATATCGAATATGTTAAAATACCGTTAAAATTATCATGTCATATAACCAGTGCTCGGAATAGGTAGTGCCTATTTACCTAAACTTCGCGGGAGGACGTAACTAAGAGTGGTTACAAGCACCAAAAATAATTATTTCTTTTTAATGAATGCGGGCTTTCCCGGGATTTACTGTATTACTCTAGAGGCTTAATACATTTCGCTTTACTTATAAATTTTGTTATAAAAAAAATAAAAATAAAATATATTGCATATTATTTGTTTAATTACCTTGAAATAACAATCAGTCATTAAAAATATAATATGGATCAAATTGAATCAAAAGGATTCCGACATTTGATAGTTTTTAGTTGACTTAGACAGAATTATACTCCTTTCTTCAATGAGAGGGGACCTGTGTCCAGCATTAGGGCGTATATAGATTAGTGATGAGACAGAACTATGATATGGCATAGAAGATATCGTACAGACGTATTCTAATTTATTTCTAATATGATGGTATACATGTACTTATATATTAAATAAAACTATTTTTCAACCGATTATATCGTGTATAATGAATTTAAAATACATTCCGTGACCACGAGTGCTGTAAAGGACTCGAAACGTCGGAATTAATGTCGGAATTTTCTATACGATATCATAGTTCTGTCTCATCACCAATCTATATACACCCTAATGCTGGACACAGGTCCCCTCTCATACAAGAAAGGAGTATAATTCTGTCTAAGTCAACTAAAAGTAACTATCAAATTTCGGAATCCTTTTGATTCAATTTGATCCATATTATATTTTTAATGACTGATTGTAATTTAAAGGTAATTAAACAAATAATATGCAATATAACAAGATTTATAAGTAAAGAGAAATGTATTAAGCCTCTAGAATAATACAGTAAATCCCGGGAAACCCCACATTCAATAAAAAGAAGTAATTAATTTTGGTGTTTGTAACCACTCTTAGTTACGTCCTCCCTCGAAGTTTAGGTAAATAGGCACTACCTATTCCGAGCTCTGCATATAACTTAGAACGAGGCACATACGGCTCCTCCAAACAATTAATAGGAATTCCTACCCATTGCATTCCAATGGCATTCCGCTTACAGCCAAAAAGTTGTAAAATAAATGAAACTTTTTGAGTTTTCTTAGCAAATAAAACTATAACTTACTTGTTTATCTAATGTATATCCGGGCCAGTAAACCCTGGCTCTGGGCCAGATGGAAACCGAAATCAGGTCGCCGTTGACTCTGGGCTAATGCCCAAATCGGACGTAGTTGGGTATACAAATCGCTAAAGCAATTGCAGGGGAATTGATTACAATAGCGATCACTACTTAAGGCAAGGCCTATTCAGAAATCTGACGAAAATACTGAAGTTTAAACTTTCAGTATGAAGAAATAATGCATAACTTTTTTTTATGTAAAATATATCTGTCGTTGACGTCTGTATCGCCACTTATCTTAGTTTTAAGTCAGGTCCCCACTGAAAATCAGTGCCTCAACTTGCTGTGTGTCGCCGTGGCTTAATGCTGAGTGGGGATCCTTTTTAATGTCTTCTATTTTTAAATTAATATGTTTCTTTATAAAAATCAATATGGGTGTCATCTTCGAGGTTCCTCGGGGTGCAGATTACAAAAATGACATCCATTTTGAAATCCAAGATGGCGGACATTTATTTTTCTTAAAAATCGATATGGGTGTCGTCTTCGAGGTTCCTCGTGGTGCCGATTACGAAAATGGCATGCATTTTCAAATCAAAGATGGCTGAGATTTATTTTTCTTAAAAATCAATATGGGTGTCATCTTCGAGGTTCCTCGGGGTGCAAATTACAAAAATGACATCCATTTTGAAATCCAAGATGGCGGACATTTATTTTTCTTAAAAATCAATATGGGTGTCATTTTCGAGGTTCCTCTGGGTGCCGATTACGAAAATGACACTCATTTTGAAATCAAAGATGGCGGATATTTATTTTTATAAAAATCAATATGGGTGTCGACTTCGAGGTTCCTCGTGGTGCCGATTACCAAAATGACATCCAGTTTCAAATCAAAGATGGCAGACATTTATTTTTCTTAAAAATCGATATGGGTTTCATCTTTGTGGTTCCTCGGGGTGCCGATTACGAAAATGACATCCAATACATATCTGCATGCGGGTCAAACTGAAAACCTCCTTTTTTGTAGACGGTTAAAAATTACTCTTAGTACGCGGGCGAAGCCGCGGGCAAAAGCTAGTTCTGTGTAAGTATTAGACAATGTTGCTTATCACAATAAATATGTGGAACGCCCACCCAACTCTGATACCACAAAGCCGCTTATGATAAACTGGTTACAAAAATACAATATTTATTTATTTAATCTTTATTGCACAAAAGTAAAACTTATCATACAAAAGGAGGACTTAATGCCATAAGCATTCTCTACCAGTCAACTTTAGGGCAAAGTAGACCAATAATATAAATAAAAAATATAAATATAAATATAAATATAAATATTCCCCATGATTCATCATTAACTAAAATACAACTATACGAAATTATTTGTCGACATTAAGAAGACTGTAGAATATTCCATTAACATTTTACATCAACATGGATACGATGTGTTAAGGTTACCGCCATACCATCCCGACTTGAACCCTATAGAAAATATATGGTCACAGAAAAAAGGTCACGTGGGTCATTCTACTTTTTCATGACCAGTTTTCTATTACAAAAAAAATCTATGTTATGTATTGAATTAGTGTACAAAAATAGGATTTCGAAATAGTACCTGAACCTAATAAAAGGAATTAGTATATAAAAATACTTCAATTTTAACATGTTGCTGTAAAAAGTGGGTAACACAGTGGTAAAAACCATTTTTTCATACAAATCGACATGCAAGGACCACTGAGTTACTCGATTTATGGATATTAGCTGTGTTCGGTATTTACCAAAACTATCGGAAGTGATACTGCAATTAAACCTCTTTCTAAATAACAGTACAAAAAATATGAAGTCAGGTCCAAATATTCCAAAATCTGCAGTTAAAAAAAAGGGTCTGAAAATTATGTACATGAAAAAGTAGAATGGCCCACGTATCAAAAAGGAACATAGACATGAATATGGGTACAGTAAAAAAATTGATTGAAGAAAAAATAAATATGATTGGCCCGGATGAACGGAAGAAAGTTTGTGATCATGCCATCAAATGTGAAAATGAATATCGGTCACAGGAACACTCGATGGATGATCACATTGATAGGATTGTAATTAATGTAAATGAAAGCACTGACGAATCTGACGAAGATATGTCTGACTGTTACTCAGATTGCGAAATGGAAAATGTTGAAAATATCGACCCAAATGTGTAGGTAAAATATTAATGTTAAGTACAGTACGGCATAAATAAGTTATAAATTAGTAAACTTGTCACTTTAACATCGTGTTTGAAATGTCATACGAAATTGTCAAACTATTAAAAGCGACAAGGTACAGAAATCACCATTTATTTATGACGGTGACTGTATCTAGAAGTATACTAACGGGTCTAGTATGAAAGCTTTCATTTCGTTCGCATCCCTCTCACACGCGGATTATTTACTTAGGTAAAATTTTTCATACTAGCCCCGTAAGTAGATGCTGTTTTTAAGTAGGCAGGTATTGAGTTTTATTCGTGTAAATATCTCCCAATGAGATTTATTTTGTTGTACTTTATGTTTTAAAGTGAAGATAATGTTTCGTTTACTAATGACAATAAAACTGAGTATTTTCAAAGTTATTGAAGGGGGTTGTAAATTAAGCAAAGCTTGTACTATGGGTACTAGGCGACGATATACATACTTATATAAATAAATAGATACTTAAATACATAGAGAACATCCAAGACTCAGGAACGAATATTTCGTGGTCATCCCACAAATAAATGCCCTGACCGGGATTCGAACCCGGGACCACCAGCTTCGTAGGCAGGGTCACTACCAACGAGGCTAAAGCGGTCGTCAAATTTGACACTAAACAATAAAGTTCCATAATAATGGATATGAAAACGTCACTCATTTAATACAATCATTGATTGACGGTTCGGGTGCCATCGTATTCCGATTGAGATCCGAGTTTTCCCGAAGGAAAATCGTTTTGCATGTTGTACCTCACAGTAAATACCTACCGTAATTTATCAATAATAACTTACGGTACCAGTTTGTAGTGAATATGTCCCATCACTACGCAGTCCGCTCAAGCAAGCTCATCGACCAATCGCAACGCTGGTAGCACCCGCCCTTCCCCTCACCGCTTCCTCATACTTTGGTGACTCGCGTCGGGAACAAAATGATAAATATTAGCTTTCTACGGTGTTCTGTGGCACAAATAAAGTTTTAATTCAAATTGTAAATTGAGCATCGATTACAAAGACGTTTTTTAAAATATTCGTACTCAACGCTATTTTGACATATTTAACGTCACCGTATTTCGGAACGTTGGGAAATTCATATATTCCTATTTTTTTTGGACCCTTTAAAAAGTATATGCAAAGAGCGACATTTTGCTAGAAAATAACACATTTATTTGTAAATGCTCTAAAACTGTTGCGATGCGATAGTGTAAGGTTAAGGTCGCTTTTCCGTTTCGTTTTTCATTCCTGCATTTTTCTGTTTTAGTTGTCATACAAACCAAAAAAGAGGATTGGAGGCGCAACGTTTGTAAGTCAAAGAGGCTGTATGTTTGTTGCCCACCGTCGTGGTATAAAATAAAATGATTTTTCTAGCACTATTTTAAAACAATAGTAGATTGTGTCTCAAGGGAGCAAAATGATATATTTACGGCGAGGGCGGTATATTGACTTCTGAGTGAAGCGAAAGATTCTACAATAGAATCCTGAGCGTAGCGAGGGGTTCTAAAGTAGAATCTTGAGCGTCGCGAGGGATTCAAGTGTTTACGCCCAAGACTTAAATAATTTTGCTACCGTGTGACACATACTGCTTATCACACCGTCTATGAGGCCCGCTGCTAAAAACATGAAATATCTTACAAATGGTTTTACTACAGTGTCACATACTGCTTTTCACACCTTCTATGAGGAAAAGAGTCATTGTTGCCCTCAAATGAGGGAAGAAAAGTACAAATTTGATCCCTCATTCGAAGGCAACAATAACTCTTTTCTGAATAGCAGGTGTGAAAAGGAACTTTAAAATCTGTATCAACAGTACATTTTATTTCATTTGGGACTAGGTCCATTTATGTAAGATTGTCCTCATTATTATATTCATTTATTAATAAATGTATTTAGCGATCGTATCGTATTGACGAAGCACGACTGGCACGAGTCTTATCAGCGAAAAAACTGATAACACTAGTTTATCTTCCTAATTGTGTATAAATAATCCACTTACGCAAAATTTCCTCCATAACTATTATGCACGTCTATAATAAACCACCAAAACAGATACGATAATGATTGACAAGGTTGCATTAGTGACGGGGTCCAACCAGGGAATAGGATTCGCTATTGTTGAAGAATTACTAAACAGAGGAGTAAAAATAGTCTACCTGACAGCGAGGGACGAGCAAAGAGGAAAAGAGGCAGTGGAAAAACTTAAAACAAAAGGTCTGAACCCTCATTTTCACCAACTAGATGTCACGGATCCGAAAAGTGTCAAAAGATGCGCCGGCTACGTCAAACTGAAGAATGGAGGCCTAGATATACTGGTAAATAATGCTGGCATTGCCACAAAAAGTTGGGACAAGACTACCTATGAAGATGCGGTCAGAGTTATCACCACGAATTACTATGCTATTCAAACAGTCCAAGAGCATTTCTTTCCAATCCTAAATCAAGAAGCTAGGGTTATAAATATCTCCAGCAACTGCGGACACATTTCCAATCTCAGAAACAAAGAATGGATAGCTAGGTTGACGAATAAATACTTGAAGAAATCAGATATTGATGCTTTCGTCAACTGGTTTTTAGACTCCGTTAAAAACGGGACATTAGATGGCGAGGATTTTTTCCAGACTGAAATACTTTCCTACCGTATTTCGAAGATAGCGATTAGCGCTCTCACTATTTTGCAGCAGAAAGAAATAGACAGGAATATTTCAATCAACAGTCTTCATCCTGGAGTCGTCCAGACATCAATGACAAGTGGCTACGGTTCTTTTACAATTGAAGAATCAAGTAAAGCCCCCGTGTATTTGGCTCTAGATGTTGACCAGTCGGTGAAAGGACAATACTTCTGGCACGATAAAGAAGCGAAAGACTGGCGCAATCCAGATCTACCGCTGTACTTTGACTTTGAAGAAATTAAAAAGTATATGTAGATAATAAAAGTCTAGTCGTTAGC
Organism: Epiblema foenella; assembly: GCA_963556455.1. Classification (NCBI taxonomy): domain Eukaryota; kingdom Metazoa; phylum Arthropoda; class Insecta; order Lepidoptera; family Tortricidae; genus Epiblema; species Epiblema foenella. Next base: position 3,208,253 of record OY747118.1, read on the forward strand.
TTTGGCATTTGGTAATTTATTTGTTTGAGATAAGACCCTATCGCTTGATCCTATCGTCATGTTGACGTCACACACAAGCTATCGAACCAACCGAAAATGGGAAAATAAGTATATTACTGTTTTAGTCGTGAAATACTGCATAGTTGTCATTTTTTTATACTTACATAAGGATTCTATTAGTACCTTTTATTTGACATTTGGACGATAAAGAAAAAAAAACATAATTTTAAAATTTACAATACATCTTTTTATGATATTGATAAATTTTATAATTTACAATAATTTTTTTGTGGTATTTTGAAGAATTACTATGCGTACATTGACACCATGTTATGAATTTTAACATGTGGAAAATACCCAATTCATGCAATGATAACATTTATAAAGACACCTTATCTTTAAAAAAAACACACTGTCGCCGGGGTTACGTACACACTAATAGGTACTAGAATTACAAAGCGGTGTTTTGTTTAAAATTTATACGTACTCATAATACTTACTAGCCTTTCAAAGGCTTATTATTTCATTTAATTTCACGATCATGATAATGCTCCTATACAAACCATATAAAGACAAGATAACCTACAATTCAGCCAGATAAAAATTCAGTGTGGATATCACAATGGATAACTTTATCACTGTAATGACTTAAGTGTTATAGAGACATTTGTGTACTTCGCATTATGCAAATAACACGTCTTTTTTTCGTCGAAAATTGTAATTATAAGTTGTGTAGATTATTAAACTGTGATTTTTGGGGAAGATAGCATTGACAATTTAAAATCAGATACATTAATAATGATAAATAAAGTAGCATTGGTAACAGGTTCCAACCAGGGTATTGGTTTCGCTATCGTAGAGGAATTACTAAGAAGAGGAGTAAAAAACGTATATGTCACAGCCAGAAACGAGCAACGAGGCCATGAGGCCGTCGATAGACTTAAGGCGAAAGGACTGAACCCCCTTTTTCACCAATTAGATGTAACTGATACTAACAGTATTAAAGTATGTGCAGATTACATCAAAATGAATCACGGAGGATTGGATATATTGATTAACAATGCAGCAGTTACATTAGAAAACTGGGAAGACATTTCATACGAGGACGCATTGCGAGTTCTTACCACAAATTATCACGCTATCCTGACGGTCCAAGAACATTTCTTCCCGATCCTTAACCAAGATGCAAGAGTCATAAACATTTCCAGTGACTGTGGCCATATTTCTAATCTCAGAAATAAAGAGTGGATTGCCAGGCTGACAAAGGAGGATATTAAGCAAACAGACATCGACGAATTCGTTAATTGGTTTTTGGATTCCGTAAAAACTGGAACGTTGAAGACTGAGGACTTTTATCAAACTCCACTGCTCGCTTATCGTATCTCCAAGATAGCGTTATGCGCATTGACTATTGTACAACAGAAGGAGGTCGACAGGAATGTTTCAATCAACTCCCTACATCCCGGATTCGTTCAGACATCTATGACCAAAGGTGCTGGTGTTTTTAAATTAGAAGAGGCTGGTAAGACCCCCGCCTATCTAGCCCTGGATGTTGATCAGTCAGTGAAGGGACAGTACTTTTGGTATGACAAGGAACCGAAGGACTGGCGTAATGCTGCTCTGCCGTTGCATTGTGATTACTACTGGGTTATGAAACACTTGTAATAATATAATATTGAAATTATAATAAGAAGAGTAGATGTATAATAGTGTCATTAACATCTGGTTTACCAGATAGATGTTGTTACGATGTGAATCGTGTTTTGTAATTTAGTCAGGTTCGGGGATTATTAGTTCACGTAGTTGCCGGTAGATGGCGTTGTTCTTGTTGACAATATTCAATTTTTTTGTTTGGATTTTTTTGGGGGGCTTATTATGTTATTTTTTAGTAGAGCTTATGGGTTTGTTTTATGAAATTTAATTAGTTAATTTTAAACAGTACCTAATTTCATAGACATACGACTGCATAGATAGTCACGTGTCTATGCCTGGTGTAACAGTGTCCGTTTTTGTGACTGAAAGATCCGCGAATTTCAACAATTTTTTTCGTACCTTCCCACCGATATTTTTGCATGGCTATTTTTTTAGGGCTTACATATTGATTAATCTCGCGTCAGAAAAAAAGCCAATACAGCTGGGCCCACATGAAAATTATTATTATTTTGGTACTTTTAATTAACGCTGGTAACCCCTATCCACCACCCGATCGATTTAAATTTTTTTTGGGTGCACAGGGAGTCAGGAGACAGAGCAACTGTTTGAAAAAAAAATTAAAGTCGCTGAGCCCACATTTTTTTTCTTTTTTTTTTCCACCCCACTACACCCGCACCTACCGCCCGCGGCCTGCCAGCACGAAGATTATAGGAAAAGGTTGTTCAGGGAAGTAGCTAACGGAGTTTCAATACAGCTGAAGCCACATGACCGATTTGGTCGCTAGCTCTTATACTATTACATAATTGACCGAGTGAAACGAAGGTCTTTGCTTCAGCTTTGACAAAAATGCTTTTATTTGTCCGGATTTCCATTAGTTCTCGTCTACAGGTCGCAATTCTCAACCGATTCTCGTGAAATTTCGTGAGCAGGTTCGATAGTTATATATAGATATTTTTGTCGAGACGGTTTTTGGAAATTTCCAAAAACTATTTATCAATGTTTTTGTAAGTTTCTGCGGGTGAATTTCGGTTCGTTCTCCTCTACAGGTCGCATTTCTCAGCCGATTCTCGTGAAATTTTGTTAGCAAGTTCGATATTGATAATTGATCTTTTTTATAATGTCAGATTTTGAAAATGATAAAAAAAACTCACCCACGAGGTCTATAGCTCACAGAGCCACTAGTTTAGGTTTTGTATAACCCCCACACAATAGTACTTTATATACATACCTTCCTGTTTGGTTTGTAGAAATCAATATAAGTTCAAAATAACAACTTAAACAGTTCAATAGATTGTTAGAATTGGCAGTGAGGTACAGATAAACACACATTTTAGTAGTAGTTTTAGTGTAGTCTGTCCTTTCATACAAATGCAAGGAACCCTGAAATTACAAGATATACATTATATTAGGTTATGCCCACGACTTCGCGTAGAACTCGTTTATCGAAATAGAATTTTATTGTATTTTTTTTATCAGGCGCTTACCTAGTCATCGCTCGTCCATACAAACTTCCGCTCCCTTAAGGGATGATTTCGAGGATAAAAATTACTTAGTCAATGTCCTTTCCAGGACTCAAACTAACTCAAAACCAAATTTTATCTAAATCGGTTCAGCGGTTTAAGCGTGAAGAGCTAACAGACAGACAGGCGGAAAGACAGACAGACACTTTCGCATTTATAATATTAGTATAGATTATTACGACTAGGCGAGATAAGAGTTATCGGACGTGTGAGGATTGAAGAGTCATATTGATATTGCCATTCGTTCGATGTGCATTCTGTAAATAGGACGTCTGTAATCTTATCAAGAATTACAGGCCGAAAAATATTTAATTAGAGTTATACTTTACTTTGTGGTTCGAATTAAATCCGAAAACGATAATCATGACAAACAAAGTAGCACTGGTTACTGGCTCGAACCAAGGCATTGGATACGCTATCGTCGAGGAATTATTAAGAAGAGGGGTGAAAAATGTCTACGTCGCTGCGAGAAACGAGCAACGAGGTCACGAGGCAGTTGATAAACTCAAAGCAAAAGGATTGGACCCTCAATTTCATCAATTAGATGTAACCGACACAGAAAGTGTTAAAAGATGTGCGAACTACTTTAAAACTAAACACGGAGGATTGGACATACTGATAAATAATGCTGGTGTTATTACTGAGAACTGGGAGAAAACTTCCTACGAAGACGCAGTGCGAGTTATAAATACAAATTATCACGCTGTCCTGACGGTCCAAGAGCATTTCTTCCCGATCCTGAACCAAGATGCAAGAGTCATTAACATATCCAGTGACTGCGGCCATATTTCTAATTTAAGAAATAAAGAGTGGATTTCCAGACTGACGCAGGAAGATCTAAAGAGGGCTGACATCGACGCATTCATTAATTGGTTCTTGGACTCGGTAAAGACAGGGAAGTTGAAGCCAGAGGACTTTTTTCAGACTCAGATGCTCGCTTACCGCATTTCCAAGATTGCCTTATGCGCGTTGACTATTGTGCAGCAGAAGGAAATCGACAGGAACATTTCAGTCAACTCTCTCCACCCTGGATTTGTTCAGACGTCCATGACGAGTGGAAGTGGCATTCTTAAGTTGGAAGAGTCCGGCAAGGCTCCGGCTTACTTAGCTTTGGATGTGGACCAGTCGGTGAAGGGACAGTACTATTGGTATGACAAGGAAGCGAAGGACTGGCGCAATCCTGATCTACCACTGTATTGTAATTTCGAAGTGGTAAAAAAATACTTGGAAAATTTGTAATGATATAATAAAATATCTTATTGCAAAATAAACGAAAAGTAGAGAAAATTGAATTTTTTTTAGTGTTAACTCTGTTACAATATTATCGTGCCACATTGGTGTGGCGTGCACAAGTATATATATGTACTAGCAGCGCCCTGCGGTGTTACCCGCCGATAAAAGATAGCCTATGTCCTATTCTGATGTCTAAGCTACAATACTGGAAAGTTTCATAGAGATCCGTTCAGTAGTTTTTGAGATTAAGCGGAACATACATCCATCCGCACAAACTTTCACGTTTATAATATTATTAGGATTGAAACGATATCTAGATTTCCGCGATCATAATTACCAAAAAAGTGTTAAGCTATGAACATAAATCAGTGAATGGTTTTACATATATTTGGAACTGGTACCCAAATAACAAAATTTATAGATTTTTGTTGTTTTATTTTTATTTTTAGGTAAAGTATTTTTTAAGCGAAATTGAGGAAACGGTGTAGTAGTTGAGAGGCTTGCTGTACCTGACATCGACAGACGAAAGATTAAAAATAAACAAAGATTTTAAAAAAGTTTATAGATTGAATTACAAAGACCGCTAAGCAGCTGGCAGCAACGATTCCCTATCCCAAACTGATTTAAATTTTACTGCCAATTCGTTACAATTTGCAAATAACATTCGACCTACTTTCCAACATTTGATCGAGGAAATGATTTAGATGACATTGCAACTCCAGGCAGTGCCAAGTAAGTCTTGGTTCTTACTTCTCTTGCCAACTAAATCAGTTCAGAATTAATTACGGAATCTGAAAAATGAGAATGCAAAACTAATATGTAAGGATGTTAATAAATAAATAAATATTAGAGGACAATCTTACACAAATCGAACTAGCCCCACAGTAAGCTCAAGAAGGCTTGTGTTATGGGTACTAGACGACGATATATTTAATAGATATAAATACTTAAATACATAGAAAACATCCAAGACGCAGAAACAAATATTCATGCTCATCACACAAATATTTGCCCTGACCGGGTTTGCCAGGACCGTCAGCTTCACAGGCAGGTGCACTACCTACTAGGCTAAACCGGTCGTCCATAAGTTAAGACAATCCATTTTCAATATCGCTAATGTAAATATATAAAAGGTAAAGGGTTGTAAAGGTTGTCTGGAAGAGATCGCTTGTTAGCGATAAGACCGCCTGTTGTCTACCACTGTTACATGTATTTTAATTTCTGTTGTTCTTTGAATGTAATTCGTTTGGTGAGCAATAAAGAATATTTGTATTGTATTGTAAATATATTTGTATTTCCATTTCAAATGCAAATTGATGACAAACGTGATTTTTAGTTCATAGGTAAAAAAAAAAATTTTGAAATATTTATTTCATAAAAAAGTACATATAAATTTTCTTCTTTTTGTTGCGAAATCTCTAATATTTGAGATTATGTGCACGGTCACTCCTCTTTGTAATCTAAAGCTATATTTTACACTGTTGGTACGTACCTATTTATAAACACTGCTATTAACTACGGTTGTTTGTGCATAGTTTGCAAGTATATTCCCCAGCATATCTCCCCTTTGTAAAATATTCCTTTAATATTTTAGTAGTCTGTGAGGGTTTTTTTGTTTCTAGTACTTTTACAAGATTCTTGGGAAGTTTGTTTAATATGTCTGGCAGAATATACCTACAGGTCTAAGGCTCGGTTGCCGATCACATGCCGGTCATCGTCAAACATGGCGCCGGCAGCTGTCATCCCATAGAAACTTGTCAAACTTTTCATATATTCAGATTTTAACGAACACCGCTTACAGTTACATACGGATTGATGCAACCCACCCTAACAGTGTTGCCAGATGGTTACATTTCTTACATTTTTCGTAACTTTTGACCAGCTCGAGTAACATGTAAGTAACTTCTGTTGCAAGGGAATTTTTCGTAACTTTTAAGAACAATGAAACTCTATTTAAAAGAAAGGTCTTTGTATCTAACCGGGACCAAGCGGGATAATTTATAAGCTTCCATACAGGAAAGGTAACAAAAGAAACCACATGATACGACTCTGTCTGTTCGTCTGTTGTACGAGTAGGTAATTATGTATGACATTTGAGATATCCCCCATCAGCGGCCGGCGTAATTCTGTCGCCGAGCTCGCCGAATTCTAGCTGCATGTGGCTACTAATTTCATAAAATCGGCAATTTTGATCAGTAATTATGAGAAATAGAAAAAATGCAAATTTGCATCAAAAATGTAACTTTTCAAGAAACGAAACGTAATTTACGTCCCTAGGGCCCTGGCAACACTGCACCCTAATTGTATGAAGACTAGAGATCTAATTTTAAATGACTCTTGCTGAACAAAATATTTGTCATATTGGCTGTCTGAATTAAAAAAAATTTTGAGCCTCTGCTTTGTACTTATACAGCTAGGGGTTATATAACACTGAACGCGCCACGGCATGCATCCGATATAAAGCAGGCGCGTGACCGATTTACCATAGAACCGGTATAATACTTTACAATTGTACAATGTGTGCAAGTACAGTTTTTATTTCTGACATGACGGTTATTTAATTTTATATCTAACCTGCATAAACAACAGTTAAACAAAATTAACGAAGGTTTAATCGAACTCCTAAAGACCCATGAAAAAAACAATGTCAACGGAGCGAGCGGTGTAACACTGAATTGCGAATAATAAATCTGCGATGAACGTTAGTGCGACAGAATTTTATCGCGACAAATGTTAGTTCGAAAGAACTTGGTTGCGACAAATTATTAACCGACGAACAGAAATTCGATGCACGTTAATGTTTCATAAAAATTTTATTTGGCAAAAAAGGCCCAGAAAGACCTGTTAAGGCAAAACCGACTCTAACGCGGATAGGTTAGAAGATTAAGACGGGAGCTGAAGCGAAGCGAAGCTCTCGTCTTAATCTTCGAGGTTATTTTTTTATAAAACCGCAGAAAGACCTGTTCTTAATCTTCGAGGTTATTTTTTTTATACAAGCCCAGAAAAACCTGTTAGGGCAGTGTTATTATTCGCAATTCAGTTGCGGAGCCCGGAGCGAGATATCACAAAGATCGTCAGTTTTGGAGATTGATATTTTTTTGACAGGATCCCGGGATTGCTAATACTGATGGGTATTACGAAGAGTAATACTATAAAACGTAAATAAAACTAGTGTAAAATATTTCGAAAAACCTATTGCTGTTATTTAATTTAGAGTGACGCGAAATATTTGACCTCGAGTGTAGTTTAAAACACAGTCAAAAACCAAAGTAACGACGCGTGTCTCGCTAGTGTACTCGGGTCCCCCTAGCTGTCCACGCCGCCCCGATACTTGTGATTTGGGACATCGTGTATTCGTGACGTACACACAAACAGACATACTACTAGGGGTGCAGGAGTTTGAGGTTAGATTTTTTTGCGATATTTTTTTTCCTTATCATGAAATAAATTATCTAAATCTAATGCTCAACAAAGGGAAGCTAGCACAAACACGGCCGTATTTTCTGAAATTTTTATTTACTTAAATATATACGTTCATGTATATCTAGTTGTTTGTAAATAGACACTAGAGTGGACCCGGACGACGTAATCACAGCGTCCATCGAAAGTTGGAACGCTGCGCTTGCGGCGTCACGTAATTGCTTTGTTTTCCATTGACGTTTGGTCCTTTATATGGGACGCGGGGTGTCAAAAGGCTATAAGTAGCTACTAAACATTGATCATGGTTAAGATTCAAAGTAGAATTGTTACAATATACTCGTACGCAATAGCGAGGACCCGCATACTAAAATTGGACCTTCAATTACTAAACTGAGTCTTCTCTTTGTGGTGTCTCAACCCGCATCGACTTGGATAGATACATAGCTAATGGCCGAGTGAAACGAAGGTACACCTCTATTTATAAAAAAAATTGTTATAACATGTGCATAGTCTTGTATAATAAACTACCTATTAATATTAAACTAGAAAATGAGATGTTATTTAAAAGTAAATTGACTAAATGGCTACAGGAAAATTGTTTCTACAATATTAATGAATATTTGACGCGCTAAAAGTTATTTATAATATGATACAATAAATATTTGACATTGTAATACATTTGACTTCCATTAAATTAGAAATATGACTGATAAAATTTGCACACCTGCATGCTGGTTGAATACGCATGAACTTTCTAAATATAAGATCTTTGTAACCGTGTTCAAGCAAATAAAGAATTTGTATTTGTATTTGGTAATGCTTCAGCTTCGACAAAAATGCTTTCGTACGTCCGAATTTCGGATTTCCATATTTCCGGTTGTTCTCGTCTGCAGGTCGCATTTCTCAACAGGTTCTCGTGAAATTTTGTGAGCAGGTTCGGTAATAAAAAAAAATATAGTAGTTCAATAAATCTATTGATTTATTTTGGCGAGTTAATTTTAGGAAAATTAAAAAAAAGACTCGCTAGGTCTACATCTCACGGAGCCACTATTACATTGCTAATTACATTACTTTAAGTCTGCAGTATAACTTTTTAAACGGATCATTGTCAGTAGTAAAAACAAAAGTTGTCCACCCGGTGGTCAATGGTTAACGGCTTATGTACATAAAATAAATAAATAAATATTTTTAGACAATCTTACACTAATATACATACTTATATAGATAAATAGATACCTTAAATACATAGAAAACATCCAAGGACCCAGGAACAAATATTCGTGTTCATCACACAAATAAATGCCCTGACCGGGATTCGAACCCGGGACCTCCAGCTTCGAAGGCAGGGTCACTACCAACTAGGCTAAAGCGGTCGTTATTTACATTCATGGTCATGGTGTGTGGGTAGACCACAACTAAAACTCGCAGCACGTCAGTTAATCCTTGATAATGGCGCTTGCAATAGTGCCGAAATATCGGGAACTCAAAAATGCTGGCCCAGCAGTTTCGGAGAAAATGCACTCACACGCACTTTAGTAAGTGAAAAATGTTTACTGCAGCGCCCCCTAGCGAGTTATCATCGTAACTCCTAGCTAAGTTTCTGCCCGACTAAACTACAAACCTATTGCAGAAAACCGTTTCTAAATCGGTCAAGCCGTTTCGAAGATATTGATGTGCACACACAAACAAACAAACAAACTCTAACCCTAAACGCATATACCTTCTCCGTTCCGTCGTGGGTAAAAATACAAATATTCATGGTAAATATCCCGTTTCAAATCGTAATTCTAATGGAATAAATGCCTTAAAGTATCAGTTTTAGGGTTCATTGCTACTATACACGTCTGTAGCATTTGGCGGGCTGTGACCTCTATAGAAAACAGCGTTTTTCGCGAGCCTCTTCTATTGAAAAAAAAAAACACCACAGAGATTAGATTAAAACGGCCAATAGCGAGGGCTCGAAGATTCGCTGATTCGGAAAATTGAAAACAGAGGGCTCTGTTCGGCGGACTGTTGATGGGTATCTATGCTTAGCTTTACATTTTAGAGCAAATCACGGACTTACCAGACGCGACACGCTAATAATAATACCACTACCGAGCGAGACGGTCATATAAATTTTCTTATAAGAGCGACAGAGTAACACATAATTTGTCCCTGTCATAGTTTCAATTTTTGTCGAGCACAACCTATTTGATGTCACAGTTGTGCCCAATTACATCACACAAACGATTACCCGCCCAAGATAAGGAGGTAATTTATGGTAAACCGTCAACCGTTTTAAACAAATTCTCAATTTATCTGCATAAAACCGTTTTCGTCCCTCTTGGTGGCCCGCGTGAAGGATCTCTTTAGAAATATTTATACTCTAAGGAGCAAATAATTAAAAACTGTGCGCTACGGTAGCCTAGTGTATCAAGTATGCGTCTACTAATGCTCCTAATAAAAAGAAGTGCGTGTCGGGTCACGCACACGCTAGCGTCCATAGGCTACGGTGTCTGTTTATATCAAGTACGCCGTATACTTGTTTATCACCGACATAGTAAACAAAATGTGTGTAAAGTTTTTTCGGTTAACGTTGCACAGTGACGAATTAACTCTAATTAAACATCTGTCACCGCTTCCTCATCCATCAGTTCGGACGGACAGTCCAATTTTCTTTATCATAATTTATAACACAGTCAAGTGTGAAATATGGGAAGCTCGTGTAAAAAACCGGGCAAGTTCGAGTTGGATTTCCGACGGGAGTTCTGTACAAATATTATAGAGGTTTTTTGACCATATATGGACGCTGTCATACAATAATGTATCAACCTACTATACTATGTATGTATGTATGTAAAATTCTTTATTGTACATTAGTAAAACATAACATAAATTACAAGAACAGTTGACATATATGTACAAAGGCGAGCTTATCCCTGTAAGGGATTTCTTCCAGCTAACCTTTGAGCAATTGAGTTGAGATTAAGATTAATAGGCAAACCGAGAAACATGTACAATTCGAACACAAAATTATCTTAATAACATCACAATAATATATAGACATATACTCATACTCATACTCATTTATTTGCAATGGATCATATACATTACTCGTCAGAAACAATGATTGACAATGATAAAAAACAGCACACGCAACGCGAAAACCTAAAAATGTAACTAGATAATATGTAAGTATTAAATGTTTTAAGTACAATATATTAGCTTATATCAGTTGAATACTCAAGCGAATGTTTCCCATAACTAGCTATTACACATACATTCTTGAGCTGTGAAGTAGGTGCGGGCTGAAAAACAGCGCTGTCCAGCCGTCCAGGCTTGCAGCATATGCTGAGCCCGAGCCTATTGTCGCAATTACTTTTAATTTATTTTAATGTACCTACCTCTATTATTAATTTCTGTTTCTGTTATTTGTTGCTTTTATTTTGTGTAACTTCTTACTGGCGACAATAAATATCTTTTTTTTATTTATTTAAAAATGTCAAGGTATGATTGATTTACAAATTGTCAAACTGTCACAGTAAAATTACATTTAAATTTGGAATTCCATAGGTTGTTCTATTAAGGGTCCTTATCAGTAAGAAAACGCTCATCTATTTAGACCATTTTCTGTATGAATTAAGACATATCTTGACATTTTCTCAATGTTACTATCTAGAACGGGAGTATTGCAACCTAATGTTATAAGTTTCAAATTTATATTTTTTAATTTTTCATTAAGAAATATCGTTCCAAACATCACTCCAAAACGACCATGTTCAAGCTAAAAATTGTTTTTTCCGCTAAAAATCTACCACAAAATCAAAATCAAAATCAAACATTTATTCTGCAAATAGGCTACAAGGGCACTTTTACATGTCAAAATATTAATTTACAATTTAAGAAAGTCTGACTATAATAAGTAATATATTTTTCATGTCAAAATATTAATTTACAGTTCAAGAAGGAATAATAATTTCGAGTTTACAATTATAACAAAATTAATGTCATACAGTGAAGATAAAAACACACAATAAAATCAAGATATGGCTGTGTTACTATCTAAATCTTAAAAAAAAAATAAAAAAAATATTTTTGGACAATCTCACACAAATCAACCTAGTGCCAAACTAAGCAAAGCTTGTACTATGGGTACCAAGTGACGATATACATACTTATATAGATAAATAGATACTTAAATACATAGAAAACATCCAAGACTCAGGAACAAATATTCGTGTTCTTTAATAAAATCATCGTATCCTTTAATCACTTTACTGGTATTTTCAATACTTTGGACATAATTTGAAATCAACACTTTTTAAAACTTGTAAGGCCTCTTAAGTTGACATATTATTGCATAACAACATCCATATTTGAAGTCAGGTTTAGGATCAGAACATCTAATAAGCCTTTATAGGCACTGCGAATTTTTTTGTTCAAATATTACTACTGATGGCCACAGCTTATTTGTACATGTTAGAAAATGTGACGTTTGTCAGAAATAATTTGAATCCATTAAAATTCAATGAGGGCTATCGTTTTTGTGCTCACCAGTTGGCGCCACTGTCGAGTAAGGTCGAGCTGTCAAAAATTATTATTGGTTATTATGGACATGAGAATGAAGTTTACATTTAAATCATATTTAATACCTTAAGACCGGTACTGTAAAAATATCGAACATCCCGCATTGTAGCGCAGTCCCGTTTTGTTCGGAAAAAAGGAGGACATAAATTTCCGAAAGCAAAACTGTCTCAAAGCACTGACAGTCAACCCGTAACTCATATTTGCCATAATCAAGCTCAGGTATTGCAAACAGGGATCGGATACCGGTATTTTCTCCATAGAAAAATACCGGTATTATTACGGTCACCGGTTCATTATTTCGTTTTTAATGGGACAATCTAATATGACGTTGTTATCTAAATACATGATTCAGCCCTACGAAAAGAGCAAAAAATAATCTAAAATATTGGGCTAATTCAGGGTTTTTTAAAAATACCGGTATCGGTCCCTGATTGCAAAATAGTCACCATATTGTTCCAATTAGATATTAACCCGCGTAGCGCAACCACAAAGAGTGACATTTGACATTTCGGAGACCTCACGCTACACTAGCGCCTCTAGCGGCGAATTCATACGCGATAGCCCCCATTAGAGAAAAAATTATCCTTCCTGAGGCCCTACTCCGAACTTCGACCCCTCTGAATCTTTTCTGGACATTTATAAAAAGAGTCCGCATTACAAATCGATAAAAAGATATATTAATATTCCCAGCACTCTTAAAACAATTAAAAAGATAGCATTTTGCAAAGTCATTAAAATCATTCCTGATAAAGAAAATGTTATTATCTTATCATACAATATCAGAGCATATGAACGATAATGCGCTTTGAACAACAATTAAGTGAGAAATACTGAGAATGTACTATATTACTTTCAAATTTTTATTTCTATATTGTAAAATGATTGCTATGCTCTAGCAGCAGGGTCCACGAGGTTCATTCTTTTATTTAAACATCATCATCATCATCCTAGCGTTATCCCGGTACATTTGCATCCTGAGGAATGCCTGAGGTCCGCTACCTAATCCCAAGATGTGGCGTAGGCATTAGTTTTTACGGAAGCGACTGCCATCACCCGACCTTTCAACCCGAGGGGAAACCAGACCTTATTGGAATTGGGCTTGTCTAGTGAGTGGGCAACCTGACTGTTAGAAGTTCCTGAGCCGCCCGAAGGCCTCTAACTAGGCTTAACGACTGCTATCATAGACAGCAGCCGGGATCAAAGGCTTAACGTGCCTTTCAAAGCACGGTAGCGCTCAGTTAATAACCACTCAAAGCGTTCACCCATCCATTAATTGACCTAGGCCGACGTCATTCATTTATTTATTTATAAACAATGTAACAACAAACAACATGTAACTGTGTTCTTAAGCAATGTATCCCACCATGGTTGCAAGAAAAATAATAATTATTACTATCATTACAACATTCTCTGTCACTATTAGATGTCAGCCATAAATATTAAATTAGATATTCAAAAGAATTTCACGTAAAACGTAATATTACAGACATTATAACATCTTGAAATGCTTAGTGTACAATTAACTTTCACGTATAAAACTGTGACAACTGTGTCAGACGCCGTAGCCTATGGACGCTGGTTATTGTAGCAAAAGTGCTTTTAGAGCTTCGCCTAATGGTGAACTTAATTATAAAGCTAGCTCAAAACTTCAAAACAGAGTGCATCCAACTTTAGTTACCAAGTTCGTACCTGCAGTTACTGAGAGCCTACTCCGAACTTCGAAATACGAACTTCGTAACATGCCGTCACTTTCACTCATATAGTATATAACACGAGAGTGAAAGAGATGGCGCGATACCAAGTTCGGATTCTGAAGTTCGTAGTAACCCCTCTGGCAGAGCTATTACAACTCAAAAGACACAAAACCAGCGCAGTGACAAGAATACTCACTGGTCATTGCAAACTTAACAAACATCTATCCCAAATGGGTATAAAACAAAGCGCAGCATGCAGGTTCTGCCAGGAGTCGGAGGAAACTGCCATTCATATCCTCTGCTCCTGTGGACCACTTATGCGAAAAAGAAGTATCTATCTAGGGAGGCACATTATGCCCACAGAGGAGATACAACAGATTGCGACCCAAAGAATCTGGAAATTCCTGGAGGCAACGGGTATAAGCAAAGAACTTTAAGGGCTGCCACAATAGATCAATACTGGTCGAGGCGGCAAAGAAGGCCCACAACTAACAATAATAATAATAAAAAACCCCTCTGGCAACAGAGAAAAAACAGACTGGTCTCTTAATGCTCTGTTTCTAGTAAACTAATTTCTACAACGTAATATTACGGATTAGTTTATAATCGGAATAGCTGTCATTTCATATACACTTTGACGTAAGTATATGGAAAAACTATCACCTCTAATTATATTCAAATCGCGGCTAGGTAATACATTATTACATAAGTACTAAAAAAAACTTAACTCAAAAAAACTTAAGTAATTTCTGAAGCAGTTTTATTTTATTAATTAATCCGAAATGGCTGTTATTTTTTTTATAAAAAGAAATAGTTAGTACACAGGTTCAATATCTTCTCAAAAGAAAATGAAGCATTTTAATACGATTCCAGTCTCCAACACTGACCGTATTATTGACGCTATCTATTATTATCTCGTAATTTAATGTCGGATCTCGATTGGATCGGATCATGATTTAAACACAAAATGGCGACCAACTTCAGATAAGGCAGTTTTATGCTAAATACCTACCTTATGCCAGATGGATTTTAAAATAAATTTATTTTCTGTAGTAACCACCGCATTTGAAAGCAGTTCACGTCACAAAACTGGAGTCGTTTTCGTGACTTGAACTGCATTCCGATATGTATGTGTATATATATCGGATATATCGGTGTTAGTTAAGATTAAAAAAGATTATAGAAATTTGTTCAAAATTTGTAATATTCTACCGGTGAACCTTAAGCATAAATATTTATTAGTATTAAATAATCATGGCAATCGAGAGTACACACAATTACAATTACACCGAAACGATGTTTGTGAAACCAGGTCGATGTCAGCGGGCAAGTTTGTTGTACCGAGGGTCACTATATTACTACGGCGATAGGTGTCTTCAGAAACGCCTTCCCTACATACTCAACAGCCTGCCCTCTGACATCAGGCAGGAAGCCAATAAAGCTAAACTTAGTTAAAAGCTACATAGTTACCTTATTAAACTCGTAAAATAAACTATTGTACCTAGGTACAATAGGTACAGTAGTTTATTTACATCTAGATGTAGAATCATAATATAAAAAGTTGCCTTGTTAAACTCGTAATATAATTTACTGTTAGAAGAGAGATGAGAATGATCGATCCCACAGTCAAACTGTGCAAACGGTTTTGTGGGTCTATGTACTTGTTTGTGTTGTATTATTATTTCTTAATAAATAAATAAATAAATAATAATAATAATATATATAAATATGCGATACTCGCCCGTTGTGAAAATTGTAAAAACGGAATCCTTATATAGGTATAGTTTCGTTATGAGCGTCTGTCTGCTTGCCTGTCACAGGAATTTTATACAAAAACTATAGGGATGAATTGTAATTATGTAGGCTGCTAATGTTATGTTGTCAAATTACTTAAAAAAACGTAGGGAATGTGGGTATGGGGCACTCCATACTTAAATTTAATGAGGGTAAAAAAACGGAAAGTTGATTGAGTGGGTACGTACCCACTTTTTGAATTTTCGAAACCGTGGATTCAATGAAGGAATGAGGACTATCACCAACACCTACTAGTCCACATTTAAAATCACTATCCAATACATTGAATCTAAAAAAGTCGTATCTTCATAGGGAACTCACTTACGACCTTTTGTTTGGGCAAGACAGTTTTTAAGCGAAAACTCAAAAACCGTAAAACCTATATTGTTCAAACTAAAAATTGTTGAATGTATTTACTAAGGCACACCACCTCAATTTTTTTCAGAATTTTAAACTTTATGGTTTGGAAATTAGAGGAGGGGGACACACTTTCTATGACTTTGACAGCTAATATCCCAGCAACGGTTGATGTAAATGGACAAGTTTTTTAGAAACCTCCATATCATTTTTAAAGGCCTATCCATCGATACCTCACACAACTATTGTGCGTTGACATTTTTTTTTTCATCCACCGGTTACATGTATGGAGTGCCCCCCCTAATTAAATATTTTTTTGTAATTTCACATCACTTTTATATAGCGGTTCATAGAATACACCGTCCTACCAAATTTCATAATTGTAGTGCTTATAGTCTCCGAGTAAATCGGCTGTGACATACGGACGGACTGACAGACATGAAGAATCTATAAGGTTTCCGTTTTGCTTATAATTCTTACTGACTTGACTTCTTTCTGTTCTTCTTCTTTTTCTTTTTCTTACTGTTCTTGTAATTTATGTTATGTTTTACTCATGTACAATAAAGAATTTTACATACATACATAGTCTCCGAGTAAATTGGCTGTGACATACGGACGGACAGACATGACGAATCTATAAGGGTTCAATCATTTATTTGTAAGTTTCTTCAATTAATATCCTATTCAATTAATAAGGTTTACTACACGAGTAAGTACCCTAATACCAACTTGAATATAATGTTGAAAGCCTAGAAAGTTCGAGGGCAAGCAGTTCACCGACCGGTGACCTTTAGCCACTTAGCACTTAGTACTTACCTGAAGTAGCATTATATTAAGATTAAGTGCCGATGCTACTTAAGTAGGCTCAGCCAAAATGATGATCTCATTTGGATTTTTTTTTTGTGAGTTGAGGCCTGTTATATAGAATATTAACCCGTCGTCTACCAGCCCATGGGATCCCTGGATAGGCTTGTGCGCGCTCGTTCACTGAGCGGATCGCTCCTGACTAGTACATTCGCTCAAACGTACCAGTTCGGTCTTTTAGTTCTTTTAGTACACTAGTACACCGAAAGAAACGGGCCTATTTGTTTTCGTCTGACAGAATTGAATGAACGAACTATGTGTGTGAACTTTCGTTCGGTCGCTTTCACAGGTTCGGTCATCTGATCGGATATTGTTGTTTCGCTCCGCATGTACTAAGAGCAGACACGTTACGGAATAGTTCGCTCTAGTACAGTGTTGGGAATTAGGTCTTTTTAGTTTTTAGTACATGTACTACACAAGCCTATCCCTGGGCTCATTAAAAAAGAATGCTATTTTTTTTTTCACCAGGAGACGACGGCTTTGGTTTGTATCGATTATACTAGAGAAAGTGTATCTTCTTTTACCGTTATCCCGGCTCTTGCCAGATTCCGCTTTCCTTCTTACCTACCTCCACTTTGCGAGATCCTGGGCGTCCTCTTCAGTAAGCCCATTCTCGCTCATGTCAGCCTTAACGACATCCAGCCATCACTACTATACAAGTATGTAGTGTTGTGTTCCTGGAGGTGAGCAAGGTTGCCGGAGCTCCCGAGGTTGCACTGTGTTGAAACTCGCTAAAGCTTGCAACGGAAATTACGCCAACGCAATTGGACTATTGGATGTAGACTAACCTAAATTTAGAATGAAGGAGAAATTGTAAAATTTAGGCACCGAGCAGGATTCGAACCTGCGACCTCCCGGCACTCGCGGCCAGTCGCTCTAGCCAACTGAGCTATAGGTGCAGTTACTACCCAGTTCCAAATTCATCAACCGTTCCTTCGTATTAAGCAGTACCGCTGAAAAAAGAATACAAATACAAAAAGGTTTATTTCTCAAAATTTTACAATGTTCAATCTATAGTAAGTATGGGTATTAAAAATAAGACATTGAAAAATCGGTGTGAGCACAGCGCTAAGCTGGTTTTAAGCCCATTCGTAGTCAGTGAGTTGGTTTCACACTAAAAATAAACTAATAATAAATAAACAACCAATAAAAAGAATAGACTAACCTGACAGCCAAGTCCCGTTGAACGGCGTGTAGTGTTCCTGCAGCAGCTCGTGCAGCGTGGGCCGGCGCCCGCGCACGCGTCCGCCGTCACCGGCGGGCGTCAGCAGCGCTATGCTGAACACGATCAGGCCCAGCACCGCCGCGATGACCAGCAAAGCGATGAGAATGCCGCGCCAGTTGCGCTGGGTCGGTGTCGATGCCGCCAGTTCCTGTGGACAAAGATAGATGATGTAACTATTACTTCTTCGTCGTATCCTCAGGGAGGTGTCGACTCAGGGCATCCCTCACCATCGCTCTCCAAGCTTCGTGGTCCTGGGCTTGGTGTATGCTAGCCTGTAACGTGGCTTCACCATTATTGCCGTTGATGTTACTGTCTCCGCCCAACGTATAGGCATTCGTGTTCTACTCCTTTTTTGAGGCCAGTGATAATAAGCTGTCCAGGCTCTAGCCAATGGCCAAAGAAGTTGAGGACTGATACTAGTTCAGTGTTTCTTAATCTATGATCCCGGGATCTCTATCTGGGGCCCGTGCAATGATAGGGAAGGCTCATTCATAAAATTGGTGCTGTACATGATTTTTGAGAGGGTATGTTGAACTCTTTGAAATTTCAAGAGTAGTCCATGGCTAGACAAAGTTTATGAAACCCTGAACAGTGGTATTGTGAGCTGTAGCCTTGATATTTTGTAGATTTTGAAAATTTTCCAAAAACGATGTGACAAAGAAATCCGTATAATCATCGAACCTGCTGACAAAATTTCACAAGAATCGGTTGAGAAATGAAACCTGTAGAGGAAAACAGTCAGAACATACGAATCATTTTTGTCCAAGCTGAAACGGAGACCTTCGCTTCACTTGGGCAATAAACATGAGTATGCGGTGTGTTGAGAGTGAGGTGCTGGTCCCTCACTCTCAACACATTATGACTGTACCTGTCAACAAAATGACTCCTCAAGTATTGTGATTGTTCTGGAGTCGCAAGCGTCCAGAGGCTACAGTAACCGATTACCATTAGGCAGGCCGTGCAACAATTGCGTTACGGAATTGGGCCTATGATTATTTTTAGGGACTAGTTAACTTGTGACACCTTTACTACCTTTTGTTTCGAACCTGTGGCTTTATAGGCCGGGCCCAATAAAGCGATAGGAGTGCGCGGTTGCAGAGTAGCCTGGGGAAAATCCAGGGGAAACCTGCGACACGACCACGTGGTTTTGAACACTGGAATACTCTAAGAGTTTGCGCTCAAGTGAGATTTGTTGAGCGGTTTCAACCGAATCTGAGGTGTGAGTGGCATCTAGATACTGGGAGTTTTATCGCTGGTTAACTAAACCTATCCTAGCTGAGAAGAGTCTAGCAATAAACTCAGCTAGGTCCGACCTGGGTCGGACTGACTCTAACCCGGTATGCGGCGGTACCGGGATGAATAGGGACCTTTAACAATACCTAATAGTGGTAGATATTGTTACATAAACCTCTACAATAAATCGCCAATAGTGGTCGTCTGTGTAGCTTTTCGTTCCCAATTGTGTTTTACTTATCACCCCCCGTGTCCAATTGATCGATTAGGTAAGAAAAAGGCCAATAACTGCCATCCAGGGCACTCCGGGGGGCCGGCGCCTACGATTTATTGGCTCTCAGGGCAGACAAATTCTCTACACTGTTATAGTTATCATCAGTGTCTGGTACGCACATATAAAGAGATCGTCTTTATTGACCGAGTTGAAACGAAGCTCTCCGTTTCAGCTTAGGGAAAAATCCATGCAGCTCTTCTCCTCTACAGACCCCATTTTTCAACCAATTTCGCTAATGCTCATATTTATTTTTTATGAAAAATATGGAAACTAAAAGAAAAGCATTAAATCATTTTTTTTATTCATTCCATTTTCTATCACATTTTTAATAAAATATAAAATTTTACACGTAAAAGAAAATAAGGTATATATTTATATAATAGGTAAGGTAAACGTCCCAGTACTCGACACTAGTGCCCAATAGATGACATCTATTAATCACCTCTGTCATTCATGACATAAGATTGAAAGTGCCATATATTGGGTCAGTGTCGAGCACGGGAACATTTACTTTATATCAGTAGAGTTAATTTCTTCAATTTGTTTACATAAACTATCAAAATGTCAATATAATACATATTGATCTTGATTGATAATCAGCTATATAGGTATAGGTATTGTGGTACACCCAAAAACGTCGGTTCGATTCCAGCCTGAGCCACAGTCAGCCACAATTAATTTTGCTAATTTATTTGAATTATATTTCAACTGAAAAATAATGAGTCTAAGGCGTAAGTAGCGAGTAATCTCATAGTAATTCCACTCGCTTGAGCGAGAAAACGAGTAGAATTACTGTCTACGACAACACGACAGGCGACAGCGGTCGGTGTGCGGGCGCGCGGGGTGTGTGACCCCTTCCATACTCACTAGCTCTGACGGCGGCGACAAGATCGCTCGCGTCTAAAGACGTTGTATACATATTTTTGCCTACATAAACATAGAAGATTTAATCCTAGTTTTCTTTTGCCCTTTATCGCCTGCAATTACTGGGTGGATCAACTATGCTTTGTTGCTTGTTACCATGGTTACGTCTCCTGAGTCACTCTTTAAAACTGTGATTGTATAGGGTTTAAATCTACCAAACATGAGTTTTAGCGATAAGTATAAATCCATTGGTACATGGATCATCTCCTGAGCATGTTTGAAGTCCATATTATAAACATTTTTCTAAGAAACATGGTTACTGTTGTCTCCTCGCTGACGGGACAGAATAACAACAAGAAAAAGTTGATTGACACTACTATGAAAGTACTCGCTGCTCACCGGCGGTGGGACAAGTGCCTAAAGACGTTGATACCAACTATATTAACTTTCTTCATTATGGCTTGCCAATTTTGGTAACGATTTCAATGTCACAGGGTGACATAATCAGAGATCGGACAAATTTGCGTCATTGCTCGCAATAATGTGGACATAACTCCAAAATTAATCAAAATGTTAATCAATTAATTATTTCCTGAAATAAAATTTGAATTTCCGGAGATAATAGTTTAGATTTAATTAGATAATTTATTTCATGATAAGGAATTACATTATAAATTTGTATACATGTCAAAATTACAAGAATTGTTATCATGATTGTCATAACAGGAAAAATAAAAATAACATAATGTCAACCAGAGTAATACAAAACACGATAAAAAGTAAACAGAATAATAAATGCATCTTCCATTCGGAATCGTCAGTCAGATAAATAATAATAAAAATAATAATAATCGGAACAAGCGGTTGGATGACTTGACGCTTGACCGGCTCCGCCTGGAGGCACTCTCTGCTCATGCGGCCTCATCTTCGGTGCGGGACCGACTCGCTGTGTCACCGGCTCCGGTGCCCGCACCCGACATGGCACCGGGGGTGCCGCGGGTCGATCCCAGTGCCGACGGAGGCTGTGCGAACCCGAGTGTGAGTACCCAGGCCAATGAGCAACTGAGGAGGGCTTTGGATGAGGCGATTATGCGGTACCGTTCCACACCCAATTCTAGGCCACGACTACCACGCTTGCCCGTGAATAGACGCAATCTAGCGCTAATGGGAGCCCTAAATGATCTCCTAGACCCGTATTTACGGGCTAGCGAAGATTTGATTGATACACACTCAATCATGTACTGCGGAGCCATCGCGGCGTGCCGTGTTGCTCGCGTCAAGTTTCCGGACGCTGACCGTGCACCTAGGACCGCCGGGGGTGTCCCTGCATGGCAAGTCCGGATTGAGCGGCGTATCAATACATTTAGGACACTAATAGCAAAACTGATCTGCTTCAGGGGGGGCAATAACCGCCCCCGAGTCATGCGCTTCGTGAACCAGGCCTTCGCGGGGACTGGTGTCAGGTCCCGCGACTACATGGCCTGTGTCACGGAACGTATTGACTTTCTGAAGCAGAAAGTCTATGCATGGTCAAGCCGTATTCGTCGCTACAGAGAACGTGTGGACAGATACCAACAGAATCGTCTTTTCCAGAGTGACCAAAGGAAGGTATACCGGAAGTGGGACGGAACCGATCATCGTGAGTCTGACGGCCAGCAACCGGATGCTACTGCCATGGTTAACTTTTGGCGTAGTATCTGGTCAGTACCTGTCGAACACACCGAGGGCGACTGGATCGGTGTTGTCGAACGTGAGTGTGAGTCCATCGAACCCATGGGGTCTGTTACCATCAGCCCCGAAGACGTAAGTTCTGCCATCCGTACGGCCCCGAACTGGAAAAGTCCGGGACCGGATGGATTGCACAACTTCTGGCTGAAGTGGTTTCGATGCTCACACGAACGTCTAGCAACGCAGTTCCAGCAAGCCCTCGAGCTCGGTTCCCTGCCACCTCCCTTAACAACTGGTGTTACCTCCCTGCTCTATAAGTCCGGTAGTACCACGGAAGCGAAGAACTACAGACCCATCACGTGCTTGCCTACGCTGTACAAGCTCCTTACATCCATTTTGAGAGCAAAAATTAACACGCACATTGTTGCGAACAATATTTTGGCCCCAGCTCAAAATGGATGTAGGGTTGGGTCGCGTGGTACTAAAGAGCTCCTCCTCATAGACATGACCATTTGCCAAAGAGTCCGGCGAAACAGAGGGACCCTCTCGGCCGCCTGGATTGACTATAAGAAGGCCTATGATTCGGTGCCTCATTCATGGCTGAGGAGGATCTTAGAGCTGTATAAAATTGATGCAGCTTTGAGATCCTTCTTAAGTGCTTGCATGGGGCAGTGGATCACAGTCCTTCGTCAACCGGGAGGGGGAGACGGCCCTTCTGGTTCGCAGGACTCTATCAGGATTGAGCGAGGTATCTTCCAGGGTGACAGTCTGAGTCCCTTATGGTTCTGCCTAGCTTTGAATCCGCTCAGCACTTTGCTGAAGGATTCAGGGCTAGGTTGTCAGCTCCGGAGAGGAGGTGAGGTCATTTCTCATCTTCTCTACATGGATGACCTTAAGCTATTTGCACCAAATAGACAGGACTTGTTGGAGCTACTCAAATCGACAGAAGCTTTCAGTAACGCCATCAGAATGGAATTTGGTGTAGATAAGTGTGCGGTCATGCATGTACAGCGGGGGAAAGTTGTAAATTCGTCAAATTTACAACTTTCTGAGGCAATGTCCCTCAGATCTCTCTCCGAAGCAGAAACCTATAAATATCTTGGTATGTCACAGTCTTTGGGTATTGAGGGTGAGGGCGTAAAGCGGGCGTTGAAGGAACGCTTCTTCTGTCGCCTGACAAAAGTGCTTAAAAGTCTTTTGTCGGGCGGCAACAAGGTGCGCGCCTTCAACGCCTGGGTGATGCCCTTGCTCACATACTCCTTTGGCATACTAAGATGGACTCAGACTGAGCTGGATGCCCTGGACCGAAGGGTGCGTGTACTGCTCACTGCGCACCGCATGCTACATCCACGCTCGTCTGTTATGAGACTGTATATCCCACGGAAGTGTGGAGGTCGCGGCTTTCTAAATGCCAAAGACTTCCACAACCGTGAGGTGTGCAGTCTCAGGGATTATTTCCTTAACAGCGAGTGTGGGATGCATCGGGACGTAGTAGCAGTAGACGCATCTTTCACCCCGCTTTCCATGGCAAAGGAGAACTGGCGCAGACTTAAAGTATGGAGCACCGAGGAACGCAAGGCGGTATGGAAGAGTAAGGAGCTACACGGGCGGTTCTACAGGGCCCTCACAGGGCCCGACGTAGACCTGCTCGCGTCGGTGAACTGGCTACGTTTCGGGGATCTCTTCGGGGAGACCGAAGGTTTTGTCTGTGCAATTGCGGACGAAGTTATCATGACGAACAACTACCGGAAGTATATCCTGAAGGACGGTACGGTCGACATTTGTCGGGCATGCCGCCGTCCCGGAGAATCACTCAGGCATATCATTTCCGGTTGTGGTCATCTTGCTAACGGCGAGTACTTGCACAGACATAACTTAGTAGCCAGGATCATTCACCAGCAACTTGCTCTTTTATACGGTCTTGTGGACTTCGAAGTGCCGTACTATAAGTATACACCTGCACCAGTTCTCGAAAATGGTCGTGCCACGCTCTATTGGGATCGATCTGTCATCACGGACAGGACTATTGTAGCCAATAAACCTGATATCGTGCTGACAGATCGATCGAAGCGCCAGGCAGTGCTCGTTGACATCACCATCCCCCATGACGAGAACCTCGTGAAGGCCGAGAAGGACAAAGTCAGCAAGTACCTAGACTTGGCACACGAGGTGACCGCCATGTGGGATGTTGATTCAACGATCATTGTCCCGATAGTCGTTTCTGCGAACGGTCTAATAGCGAAGAGTCTCGACCAACACCTCAAGAGACTCTCGCTAGATGGCTGGGTCAAGGGTCAGATACAGAAGGCGGTACTCCTGGACACGGCGCGGATAGTCAGGAGGTTCCTCTCTCTGTCGCCCTAACCACCGGTAGCTTAGGCCCTGCCTCGCTGCCGGCGGCACACTAGGTTAGGTTTTTATAATGATTTTATGTTTTGTAAATATTGATTTATATTTTACTTTTTATATAATTATTATAAAATCTAGCCTAAGGTGAAAAATAAATAAAGAGTATAATAAAATAATAATAATGTCCATTACAAAATACCAATTTCAAAACACAAAAATATAAATCAGTTGAATTCGAATTGAGTTATAATTATTTACATGCCAGTAAGCTAAGATCCATATACTCTTTAACCGAGTATAATGGGTTTTCCAATAATAGGCGTTATACATGCTTATAATTATTATCAAAATGTTATTTAAAGTGGTTATCGTTTTCGTAAATATTTTTATATAATAAAGATGTTACGATTTTAAACTGACACGATTGTTTACACTAGAAATAATACCCAACAACTACTACATGGTAAATATTCTGCTATAATTATTATTTCTGACGAAGAAGTTGTCTAGTGGATTACGAGCGGAGTTTCTCAGCACTTAAATATAATTCTGATGTAAAAAGAAATAGACTTACTGCAGAAAATTTGGAAAAATACAGATTATTTTCTTTAATAAACTTTTGTATTTATTGACTAGGAATCAATGTATATGTAAAGTAAGTAATTAATTAATTGATTAACATTTTGATTAATTTTAGGGTCATGTCCATATTATTGCGAGCAATGACGCAAATTTGTCCGATCCCCAGGCACGTATCCAGAGGGGGGGATATTTGGGATTTATCCCCCCCGAAAATACTAAAATACTTATGAGTGTGTAACTAAACTACGGACGACTCTTTAAGTTATTAAAAATTATAATACAGTGATTACAGCGATTTTTACATAGTTCACATGGTTGTTTCAATGTTTGTCCCCCCCGAACCAAAAGTTTGGATGCGTGCCTGCCGATCCCTGGGCATAATATATGTGTACAATAAATGTATGGCTAGCTGTGTTCAGTGGAGGCCTAGTTAGGCCTAGATTTAGGCGTGGTTAATTCCGCACGTACAATCGCCATAGATTGCAGCTAGGCCCTCCTCATAATTGATGTGACGGGAGCGTTATGCGAACTTGGAATATTAATTGCGGCCTACTGCATTTGAGATAGACACATCTACCTGTTGCACAGTCGACTATAGTGCCTACAAACCAAACTGACGACTGAGGTCATAAGAAATGTGAGACACACTTCGCATTACCATGCAAGTATGCAAGAGATGGCGATATCAATTCGGTCGTCAGTTTGGTTTGCGGACACTATAGGTTAAGTCTCCTTACAATACAATACATACTCTTTATTGAACAATCTCAACAAAAAAACCGGCCTTGTGCGTGTCGGACTCCACATTTAGGGTTCCTAACCTACCGCAAAACTAAGTTGGTTGGAAAAGGAAAACAAGGAAATTTCAGTGGAAAAATCTGATTTATCATATACTAAGCGACCCGCCCCGGCTTCGCACGGGTGCAATGCTGATGCATGTATTTTACATATAAATCTTCCCCTTGAGTCGCTCTATCTATTAAATAGATGCATCAAAATCCGTTGTGTAGTTTTAAAGGTTTAAGCATACATAGGGATATAGGGACATAGGGACAGAGAAAGCGACTTTGTTTTATACTATGTAGTGATTAGTATTTGTTAGTAAATCATACGTCATAATAATCATAATCACAAAATTTTAAGTTTATAGGTTAATGGGAAGTTCAAAAATTCTTAGAAAAAGATATTATTAGAAAAAAAGAAATAAAAAAAACAACTTAAAAATATAAAATACAATATTTATCTCGATAGATAGGGTAGGTCCAAAATTTTTTTCGTGCTCCATTTGTTGCAATCTATGGGAGCCTCCCTTAAAAACATTTATATTATAATGTATGGCTTTGGGTCATCAAGATGCTTATACTGTGAAAATTTGAAGACTGTAGCTCCAACCGTTTGGCTTTAAAACCTGTGCCTTTACCATGAGTTTACATGACCGTACTCGCTATCGACTGCGTTAAACTTTGTATGGGCAAAAGTACAGCGCCTCTGGCGGTTACGCAATAGAACTAAGAATCGGCATACTAAATCGTTTACGCAGTCGCTAGCGAGTACGGTCATGCAAATTTATGGTAAAGGCACATAATTGTCATCGCCCTCCCTTTGCTGCCGATCTTATACGATATTCTACCGCAGGGTTTTATATTCCCTTTTTTTTCATGAATGTTATTAAAGGATCATGTAGCTCTTGCTGATTTTCATTTACTTATAACACAGTGTTTTAGTCAAGATAAGGTTAGGGAAAGTTTATAAAGTACTTTACTTACTAAACCAAAATAATATCATCGTGACAACGCGTACGTGACTCCTTTGGAGTTGCGGGCGCCTATAGGCTGCGGCGGCCGCTTACCATCAGGTGAACGGGTGTCTATTATTTTATCGAAATATCTTACAACGATTTTCATTTCATCGAAAACTGTTCAACGAATTTCATTAGGTTTTTTTTTCTAATCACATAATCATCAATTCATTGCATTTTATATAATCGAACCACTTTTCATAGTTAATCGTTTCGAATCCGTCTCTAGTCGTAGCGTAACGGTACATCGAATTTACTTTTCATAGAAATATTCGTTATTCATAGTATTAATTTAACGAACTTTGATTCACAGATAGTACGTTCCATATAGTATTCTTTCCACGAGCAATGTTTCATCGAACAACCAAGCAAGCATGATTTTTCAAGGCGCATAATCTTACTGGGCTTATATAAAAAAAATAACCTCGAAAATTAAGACGGGAGCTTTGCTGCATCTTCTAACCTATCCGCATTAAAGTCGGTTTTGCCCTAACTGGTCTTTCTGGGCTTACTAAAAAAAATAACCTCGACCTATCCGCATTAAAGTCGGTTTTACCCTAACAGGTCTAAGGTACATTTTAGTTGGGTATTTTTGTTTTTGAGTACTTTTACACAGTACACCAAGAATCTAGGATTTTTTTTATTTTAGTCGTATTATCAAGAATAGTAAATAGTGGTGAAATGATGTTCTAGGTAATAAAAATTTTGGGAACTGAAACCTTCGTAAAACCAAAATTATACTAAAGGCCATTCGATGAACGACTACGTCGATGAAGAAATAAAATACTGAATTAAAATTCGATGAGTTGTTTCTTGTGTAAAAGGTAATTCGAGCAAATGTTTGTTCGATCTAACGAAGTTCGGTGAATGATTCCTAAGTGATAATAAAATTCTGCGAATAGTGTTATAGAAAACGATAATCGATGTAACGATTTTCGGTAAAATGATGGATTCCCCAGGTGAACCGTACGCTTGTTTGTCACCGGCGTTGTATAAAAAAAACATCGAGTTCGAAGAAATAGTAGATTATGCAACTGCTAATATAATAACATCAGACGTGTGTTAAAATGCCTTATTATGCACGGTTGCATAATACACTACTTTATCTACATCCATATGTGATAATCCACATCGAAAGGGACCTTATTTTTTTTTTAATTAATTTATTTCTTTTTAATTTATTTCTTACAAAAAAAGTTTACATTCGTTTACACTATAACTTCGCCAAACTGCATCACAGTTTGTTGGCGAAATAAACACTCTTTATTTTTTACTTAGCCATCTAAATATGTTAGTAACATTATTTTACCTACTTATTTCACCTTACTTAAAAATACATATTTTTATTTTTTTATCATATTTTTTTTTTCATTATGGCGGCAGGCGCTTACGTTGCAGCTATTCACTATTGTATTGGAACAGCGGCAATAAAGGCGTAAGTGCCGGCCGCCATAAGGTCCCTTTCAATGTGGATTATCTCATATATTAAATTTTATTTCATGGCGCGTTGAGCTGCGTGCGCAATGTTTGGCGAGATACCCGCACCGGAGCCCCGGCTGCGGCGCGCGCCGGTGCTGTAAAATTGTACGACGTGATCTCATAACCTCATCAGCTGTGAGCCGGGCACGGCATATTGTAAAGCTCAGGCACGTATCCAGAGGGGGGGATAGTTGGGTTTTATCCCCCCCCCCCTTCTCCCGAAAACGTTTAGCCGTCTGTTTACAGTGATTACAGCGATTTTTACACAGTTCACATGGTTGTTTCTATGTTTGTCCCCCCCTAGTGTTTGTCCTAGGTAAACGGAAAGTAATGCCGGCATAAGCTGAGTTGGGTCCATTTCGTGACACGACTGTTTTTGTATTCTGTCCCATTATTATGTACTTGTCTGTCATGGATAAATGTTTGAGTCTGAATCTGAATCTGAAGTAGCCTATAAATTTTGATTCCCTTGAAAGTGTCGAGATATACGTTTTTTGCGACATAAACGACCGTATCTTTTTTTGACGTTAACTTAGAAGTTTGGTTTTTTCACAGCTTTAAGAGACTGTAGACCTGAGTATACGGTTTTAATTTCAATTCGATACCTCTACGTGTTCTCAAGATAAAGGGTCTTGACAGACAGACCGACAGACTGACAATGAAGTGATATAAGGGTCCCTTTTTTCCATTTGAGGTACGAAACCCTACAAACAAATTGCATTCAAGCATTCATTACTTAGTGGTCTCAAAAATGTCTCAATCCTCTCCACTGGTCTTTGTTGGCCCCTAGAGAGGCAAAAGGTTTAAAGGGGCATTTATTCTTGAAAAGGTGTGCTTTTGTACCGATGTGAATAGCACCTGTTGTATTTTGTGTAATTTTGGAGTTCTGAATTGCAATTCACAAAATAAGTATGAAAAAACGCCTAAACCGAATGTTAACGAGTAGTTTCTACAGATTTTTTAACAAAAAAACCCATTTCAAAGATGGCCTTAGGGAATTACGAGAGAGATACGCGTCATACTCGTGAACGGGTGCTGTTTGTGGGGTCCGGCCTGTTCATGTTTGCAAGGACTAGTAACTTCGTACTATTAGTGTTCAGTGGAATTGACATGATGAGAGACTTCGCTCTGTTCTCATTTGATTTTATTTTTAGACTGACGCTCAAATACCTTATACATCTCTGAGGATATTTATTTATTAGATTTTATTATTTTCTTCTTGACGCTTATAGATATATTTCAAAATATTTTATTATGATTAGTGTACCTACCATATTACCTTTTATCTTGACGCTTAGAGACCTTATACATTTCTAACAAATCCCGAGTGTTATTAGTTTCTTAGACTTATTTTTGACATGTAACACAACATTTAATTAATGATACTTTGATTATTGTATTATTTTTATTTGATGTACCTAAATAGACGTTGACTTGCAAAAGGCCTGTAAGTTGTAAAGACCTGTAAAAGGCTTGAGGCCTATTTGCAGAATAAATGTTTTGATTTTGATTAAAGTCGGGGGCAAAAGATAGTTGAAAATATTTATACTCTCCCTATGACAAAGCAAGCAGACATGACTCTCCAGTCA
The DNA here is from genome assembly GCA_963556455.1 of Epiblema foenella. Classification (NCBI taxonomy): domain Eukaryota; kingdom Metazoa; phylum Arthropoda; class Insecta; order Lepidoptera; family Tortricidae; genus Epiblema; species Epiblema foenella. The sequence goes on from OY747118.1 coordinate 3,238,418, forward strand.
TAGAGTAGGAACGCAAACGGTATTTTTGAAAATCATCCCTCGAACGGATTAAATAGAGATTGGAACTTTACGCTGACAAAGTCGCGGGCAAAAGCTAGTATCTTATAAAGCATCAAATACTGTCTCGCAAAAAATAAGCTTGAAATAACACCGTTTTCAACTTAAAAATCGCTGAAGTGGTAGGTATGTATGATAACGGTTTTTTAGGGTTCCGTAGCCAAAATGGCAAAAACGGAACCCTTATAGATTCGTCATGTCTGTCAAAGTCATAGAAAGTGTGCTCCCCCCCCTCTAATTTCCAAACTATAAAGTTTAAAATTCTGAAAAAAAAGCAATATATGATTTACGGTTTTTGAGTTTTCGCTTAAAAACTGTCTTGCCCAAACAAAAGGTCGTAAGTGCCGTGAGTTCCCTATGAAGATAAGACTTTTTTGGATTCAATGCATTGGCTAGTGATTTTAAATGTGGACTAGTAGTGTTGGTACCGACAGGCACTTGGCCGGTTTTTAAGTTTGGTAATTAATTTATGTAAATTCTGAACACCTGCCATCACTCTGCCTGGCAAGGTGTCCTGCCAAACTCCATTTGAGTTTGGTAATGACATATCCGACGTCACCAGTCACCAGTCTGACACTATTTTGGCCACCGGTCTGATCAAAATAGTGTCAGACTGGTGGCCAAAATAGTGTCAGACTGGTGGCCACTTAGTGGTAAAAGGAGCGTCGGGCGTCCACCGGCTCGATGGGTCCACGATATTAGGAAGATCGCGGGTCACTTGGATGAGACTGGCTCAGGACCGGGACGAGTGGCGTACTCGAAGAGAGGCCTATGCTCAGCAGTGGGCGATTACAGGCTGAATATGATGATGATGATGATGAAATTCTGAACGTATATTTCCGATATAATCAACTTTTGACAATGAGAGTCCTTATTCCAATTTCGCAAGTCTGTACGTGCGTATGCTCTTTACAGTATATCGAGCTCTCTGGTGCGCGAAACAAAAAATTGGGAGTAACACAGACCTTAACGACAAGGTTGTACATTTTAAAAATTTGCATATTCTGTATTTGTTTTATTTCTTTTGGCATGCTGTTTTATGGAAGCCAGCGCTAGTAAAATGTCCATTATCTTTAAATTGCGGTGCCAACGAATGACGGGCTGGCGTGACGATAAAAGGGTTTCGTGTTTGTCTACGAACTTCGGAGCCGTCATCTGTCTTCATTTAATGCGCGACAGGCCTTTGAAAAGACATTTCTAGTTTTTTCTTACCACTGAAGAGCGGTAAGGGGTACAAAAGAGCACACGTTCTCAAATTCTACGACGATGTAATAGAGTTGAAATTAGAATGGATACATTAGGTGAATTACTACATTTTACTTTTATAAAGGGTATACATCTACTTATATAATGCGTCTTGTTAAGGTTATTTGCTGTATTAAGATTGGAATTGCAATGTTTTTCATGAGGGTCATACACGGATTTAGGCTCGCGTCTTTTCTGTGGACATACCAAAAGTTAAGGGCTACAAAGCTTAATTTTGGATTAGACCAGTAACCCGCATAAACAGTGTCTACGTTTCTATAAATACCTGTTATAAAAACATAGCTAAAATGCACATAAGCCGTTAACTATTGACCACAGGAGGGACGACTTCTGTTTTTTCAACTAAGTATGATCCGAATGCATTTTAGGTGTAAAAGGTTCAGTAAACGCGTTTTGCTTTTTACATGATTTAACTTTACTTGCTGTTAGTTTGTATGTATGTGTGGGACACAATGTTGCAGTTTTTCCCGACCGATTTAACTAAAAATTGGCATACTTATGTCAGTTTGGTGACCATGCAATATTACGGTATCAAATACAAATACAAACACAAACATTTATTCTGCAAATAGGCCACAAGGGCTCTTTTACATGTCGAAATATTAATTTACAATTTAAGAAAGTCTGACTATAATAAGTAATACATTTTTCATGTCTTCGACTTTTAGATAGATATAAACTCCTTACCCTTAAATCCAGAAGAACTCATCTTGAAATCATGATGCTGTATGACTTATGTCATAATAGATATGATTGTATTCCGCTGCATAATAAGTTATGTTATAAGATCCCATGCAGAACCCATTTCCGTAGACAACATCTCTTATTTGCTACCCCATTTTGCCGTACAAATGCTGGTAAACGCTCGCCATTATACCGACTTGTTCATACTTACAATGATCATTTTGTATCTATTGATATTATAGCCACTAGTGCTGCCAAATTTAAAAAAGAAAAACTTGAGTTATTGAAATAATGTAATACTTAACTTATTAGCTCTGCCTTAGTAGTCGTATGTTTGACGTTTATTGCTTATTGTAATCTTTAGTTATTACTTTCCATCTCATTGATGTACTTCAAAATATGTAATTTATATTAGTAATATGGAGTTAACGTTGTTGGTATCACAATTACCAAACCTTAAATGTAACTTTTAAAGTAATACATTATTGTAATCACTGTTTGTTAACTTACAATAAATGAAAAAAAAAAAGTCAAAATATTAATTTACAGTTCAAGAAGGAATAATAATTTCGAGTTTACAATTATAACAAGATTAAAGTCATACAGTGAAGATAAACTTGCAAAGTTATCTATTACAAATATTACAACATCAGTAAAGTTATAAATAAATAAATAAATAAATAAATAAAAGTTATAGATGTATAAGGTCTCAAGATTAAACAAAGAGTATAATGAAATTAATATAATAACCCAGAGACGTACATGGTCTCTGAGCGTCAATATTAAAATTAAGTAATTTAATATTGTTAGAGATGTATATGGTCTCTAAGTCACTGATAATAAAAACGAATCCACAACAGGATGATGTCTCTCGTCAATCCCCTATAAAAAGACACTAGTATTAACGTAGTCACTATGTCCCCGAGCTAATCTGATGATGGAGACAGAAGGTGGCCATAGCAACTCCTAAACACAAGACAAACCCGTGTCATGGCTTATATAAACCGTCTCCACAAGTAGTTTGTGAATGTTGAAAAAAAGTGCAGTCGCCAATAAAAGCCTGTACCAAAAATGAAATCTTTGAGACAAACTTATTTGGATCATTCTACTTTTTCATGACCAATTTTCTTTTACAAAAAAAAATCTATGATAAGTATTGTATTAGTGTACAAAAATAGGATTTCGAAATAGTACCTGAACCTAATAAAAGGAATTTATAGGTAAAACTACTTAAGTATTAACTTATTGCTGTAAAAGGAGGGTAAAACAGTGGTAAAAACCATTTTTTCATACAAATGGTGAGACATTAAACGACTACTGAGTTACTCGATTTATGGATATTAGCTATGGTCGGATAATTTTCAAAACTATCGGAAGTGATACAGCAATTAAACATCTTTCTAAATAACAACATAAAAATATGAAGTAAAGGCCAAGTATTAAAAATCTGCACTTAAAAAAAAGTGTCCGAAAATTATGTACGTGAAAAAGTAGAATGGCCCATTATACAAGCATTTAAGCCGTCGTCTCCAAGCGAAAAAAAAACAATAGCACTCTTTTGCAATGAGCCCTGGGATCCCAGGGACCTGTGGACGACGCGTTACTTACCCGGCTAGATATAGTAGATATGTCTATGTGGAACAAATCTTACAAAGGAATTTCCGACCATTCCCTAGACAAGTTTTGGTGTTGAGGGGCTCAACACCAAAACTTTCACAACATCAATGATTAGTTTTTTCAACGAGTAAGGTCTAAAACAAAATGGCGTCAAGTGCCAAACTCGGACGCCGCAAATTGCCCCAGTTCCCCCAAACTAAAAGGGATCAAATAAAACTTGTAAGCGCGCCGATATGAATTTTCATTAAAAACTTTGTCGATGCGAATAAAAGTTGTCCGTTCGTCGATTGGTTTTTGACTGCAAGTGACCGTGTGATTGCCAAGTTTCGCAAGAAGCGTATTGTATAATGTGTTAATCATGGGGAAACCATACCAAAGTGGCGAGCGAGAATTGTTGTTCAGCATGATAAATAATTTTGAAGCTGTTAAGCAACGGAACAAAGCAGTTATTACTGAAAAGCGACAATGTTTACATTGAATTAAATCTTTGACCCGTAAGTGTAACCAACAATCTTGATAGTATAATTTTTTTTGAAACAATAAATATATTTATCTGATCATCCTGGAAAATTCAGTCATTAAGCCAAAGTGAGCGTAAACATTATAAGTAGGCATACGCATACATGACATTTTGTTTAACCTTAGAGTTTTTGTTTGAATTCATTATGATCCTGCCAAGACTCAAAATCTTAGTATTGTGCCAACCGTGGTACAAATGCTTATCAAAAAGTTAGTAAATAATAAATTAAAAGATACGATGTGTTTTTGTAATAGGAACAGTTAATTTAACTATAGGCTGAACTTCTCAAACTGAACATCGTTTACTCAGCACTATTCTACAATTTATTTTTTGCATATTAGCGTATTGAAATATAACAAACGACACTCACGTATTTAAGGTCGAATATACCCCCGTTTTTCTTTTAATACCCCCGTACGTTCCAAACGACATTTTCCGCCTATATCACTTAAAAATACTTCATAAAACTATAGAAAAAACAGCTTTTTGAGACGCGCTAGTCATGGTCTAAATCAGATAACCAAGGAGTTAGATATAGATATATTTAATTGCAATATTCCTTCTGTGAGGCGACGCATGGAGGCGGCGTATTTTCGCTGAGTGCTTTGTAGCATGCGCCATATATTCATTTAATATTCGTCATTTACAATTTAATTTATTCAAGTCAAAAATTAGTTTAGAGTGGGCTTGGATTGCATGTTTTTTTTTTTTCTATTTTAACATTCTTGTTCCAATAACGTTTGTAATTGTGTACGAGTGCGCACTTTAGTTCAGTATATACACTCTAGCGCTATCTGTGAGATCCTGTAATTGGCTCTGCTGTTAATACGCATGTTGTTACATTGTTTGTACTGCTGTTGGTTCTCCTAATATAAATAAATAAATAAATATCGCTCGACATGTTTCGGAACAGTACGTGGCTTACCTAAGCTATCTAGCGCTTTCTGCCTCTAGCCGTCAAGTCAATAAAGGATTAGGAACGCGCTTGTTAATCTTCTGTAATCGAGAGCTGCTTGCCACCAGATACGATAGAAGTATCAGTTTTCCAACAATTAAAATCATCAAAAACTTTAGGAAAAAAATGTGGTCGAACGACAGGGCTACACTGTATCTTATTTTTATTGGAAAACGGGACTTAGCCGTTGTTTACCCATCCCGGAGATCTCCGGGCACATAATAAAAAAAGAATGCCATTGTTTACTTATTTCGTCGGTCGAGGACAAGAAGTACCAATTTATTTACTTTTTTTAAGGTTTCTCCGTCTAATGCGACCGGTTTAGCCTAGTGGGTAGTGCACCTGCCTGTGAAGCTGACGGTCCTGGGTTCGAATCCCGGTCAGGGCAAATATTTGTGTGATGAGCATGCATATTTGTTTCTGAGTCTTGGATGTTTTCTATGTATTTAAGTATTTATATCTATTACATATATCGTCGTCTAGTACCCATAGCACAAGCCTTCTTGAGCTTACTGTGGGGCTAGTTCGATTTGTGTAAGATTGTCCTCTAATATTTATTTATTAATGCATCACAAAATGCGTGGTCGCCAGCTGACTGGCGTGAGCGGGTATCAACATCTAGCCGTATGGGTTTTTAGAACTAGCCGCACTTCGTCTTTATTCAACACTTTTATACTAGGGGTGTATTCCCGCCGGCGGGGACGTCCACCACACGATCGCGACAACACTGACACATATAGTCCCTATTCGTCCCGGTACCGCCGCACACCGGGTAGAGCTAGTCCGACCCAGGTCGGACCTAGCTGATTTTCTTGCTGGACTCTTCTCAGCTAGGCTAACCAGCGACGAAACTCCCAGCAGCTCCATTCCACTCACACCTCAGATTCGGTTGAAACCGCTCAACTAACCTCACAGGAGCGCAAACTCTTCGAGTATTCCAGTGTTCCAAACCACACGCGTGGTTGTGTCGGAGGTTTTCCCCTGGATTTTCCCTAGGCTATTCTCCAACCGTGCACTGCTATCGCTTTATTGGGTCCTATAAAGCCACAGTCAGGTTTAAAAACAACGCGCACTCACTCTATATGCCAGCAAGGCATTCTTTATATATATTACCTAGTACAGTCGGCCTCATAAATAGCTTTGATACTTTGTCGTTTTCACCCGTTGGAAATTTCGAGTTTAAACATGACATGAAAGTGACAGACTATAAACGTGTTGTCCCCTGGATTTTTCCCAGGCTACTCTCCAACCGCGCACTCCTATCGCTTTATTGGGCCCGGCCTATAAAGCCACAGTCAGGTTCAAAAAATAAATTAGGGGTGTTAGAAGGGTTATTCTGTGATTAAGTTCCATTTTCCAATAGTAGTGTGTGAAAATCGTGTAAGTTTAAACCAATATATATTGTATCTTGTTGCGATCAGAATAGGACGAAGTAAATGAATATAAAATGTATACTCATACTCATACTCATTTATTTGCAATGGATCATATACATTACTCGTCAGAAACAATGATTGACAATGATAAAAATGTCAAGGTATGATTGATTTACAATTTGTCAAACTGTCACAGTAAAATTACATTTAAATTTGCAATATATTTGTAATTCGTTATTTATGTATGTATTGGTATTAATATGTACGTACTATATTCACACTTAGTATATTCGTTTTTATATTTGGAGTTGCACCGCCCACAATTTGTCTGCTTTGCCCTAAGGTTGACTGGTAGAGAATGCTTATGGCATTAAGTCCTCCTTTTGTACGATAAGTTTTACTTTTGTGCAATAAAGATTAAATAAATAAATAAGCAGCTTATCATCAAGACATTATCCATAGCTATCCTAAAATTACGATTATTGTTCCAGGGTAATTCTCTAATTGTTACGAAGCTAAAATCCCTGAAACCACACCTAAGTAGTAAATCATGTATCGACAAGAATCCGGGACCGCTATTATTAGACCCCACTCAAGTATCGATCGGCGGCTTAAAATAAACGCGTCCTTTGAGGGTAAAGACACAGATTCATCCTTGGATTATTATGATCGCGTAAAATCTTGCAACCTGAGTCAAACAGAGAAGTGTTTTTAGGACTTTGTGTGTCACTGTAAGTATAAGCTTGCTGTATATTGGAAAGATAAATAAAAACCGACAAAGTGTGCACAATGACGACCGGTTTAGCCTAGTGGGTAGTGCACCTGCCTGTGAAGCTGACGGTCCTGGGTTCGAATCCCGGTCAGGGCAAATATTTGTGTGATGAGCATGAATATTTGTTTCTGAGTCTTGGATGTTTTCTATGTATTTAAGTATTTATATCTATTAAATATATCGTCGTCTAGTACCCATAACACAAGCCTTCTTGAGCTTACTGTGGGGCTAGTTCGATTTGTGTAAGATTGTCCTCTAATATTATTTTTTTTTATTTATTTTTTTAATGAAGAGTTTCCGTACCAACACTTTTATTTTAATCTGACTGTGGCTTTATAGACCCAATGTAGCGACAGGAGTGCGCGGTTGGAGAGTAAGCCTGCGAAAAACCTCCGACACGACCACGCGTGTGTTTTGGAACACTGGAATACTTAGTTTGCGTTATAGTGAGATTGGTTGAGCGGTTGCAACCGAATCTGAGGTGTGAATGGAATGGAGCTACTGGGAGTTTTGTCGCTGGTTCAATAAACCTAGCCTAGCTGGGAAGGGTCCAGCAAGAAACTCAGCTAGGTCCGACTTGGGTTGGACTGACTCTACCCGGTATTCGGCGGTACGGGGACGAATAGGGACTATAAACAGTTAGTCGTGAGTTAGTGAATGTACCAAAAAAGGGGCGAACTGAAAACCAGCGCTGAGCAGCCGTACTGGCAGACACAGCACATGCTGAGTCCGCTCCTTTTGTCACATAGAAATATATAATAAGGCATGTACCTATTTCTGTAATTATCTGTGTTGTGTGGCAATAAATATTCTTCTTCTTTTTAAAAATAAATTAAAGGTGTTGGCAGAATACCAGCGATGTGGCTAGCCACATCGTTATGCTGAGCCAGCGCCTATTCTGTACCACGACACATGGTTTTGCATTTAATTTGTTTTTAACGTTAGTTCTAAGCTGCATGCCTCTCTTTGATATTTTAACTTTTTTTTTTCTTGTGTTTCAATTTTTACCATGTATGATGTGGAAAAGAATTAAAGAATTTATCTATCTATCTGTCTATCTATCTATCTTCTTCTTCTTCTTCTATATGTGTCAGTTTTGTCGCGATCGCGTGGTGGCGTTACGGCGTTACGGCGGTAAGCGCAGCGTTCCATTTTCCGATGGCGGAGCGTGCTATACACACCGTCACTAACCTAGGTTTCGCCGGAAGATCAGCGCCAGCTTGTCGATTTCATGTTCTTTTAATTATTCGTATTTATATATATTTTATTTTTGTATCGTCACGAATAAATGTTTTTCTTTCTTTCGATGGACGCTGTGATTACGTCGTCCATCAGGCGAATCACGTAACTTTATGGACTAACGGTAGATAGATTTTACTGTCAATTTTGAAGTATGCAGGTATGAGCTAACAATTAAAATTTGATATTAAAATCTATCTAACGGTAGTACAAAAGTTACGTGATTACCCCGCGGGTCCGTGAGTGACATCCGCAGGCGAATTACGTAACTTTATTTACTAACGGTCGATAGATTTTACTGACAATTTTGAAGTATAAATGTATGAGCTGACAATTATAATTTGACATTAAAATCTACCGAACGGTAGTACAAAAGTTACGTGATTGCCCCGCCGGTGATAATACAAATATAATGTATGTACGGTAAGACCTTCTACCTCTATTCTAAGCAAGGGTACATATGTCCATGGTATTTTTCATCATATGCCTGAACATATTACAATACAATACAAATACTCTTTATTGCACACCTCAATCAAAGGATACAGTACAGTACAAAAACACAATGAGAAGAGGCAAACAACAGGCGGTCCTATCGCTAAAGAGCGATTTCTTCCAGACAACTTTAGGGTAGCGGAAATGAAATCTAATCAGAACGATTCACAGCAGGTGGTGCAGAGTTAATACATATGAAGCCTACTAATAAAATTACAACAATAACATTTGATTAAGGATAACAAACAAACATAAATATAGTATACAGTATTAAGTCATAGTATGGGATTAGGTTTAAAAGGAAGCTCAATGAGTGGCTTTTAATGAAATGTATTTATGATTCCAGTGAATATTTTGGAAGTTTTGATATTAAATATTGTATTTAATATTAATTTACTACCTACGACCTAATTGTACCTACGCAGTTTCTGACAATAAATTTATCTTTATCAGATAAAATTTTGTGGAAACCCAATATTCACTAACCCCTAATGAATTCCCCTAAAACAAGGGACGCTGAAATCTCGCCATGTAAAAGCTCACAGCGAGCTTACAGTTTCAGAACTTTGGCGAACAATGTCCCGAATCTGAAATATGCGAAATGATTTGAGTTTGCTTTCAAGGTTATGAAGAAGATACAACTTTATAAAGATTATATAAATAAGAAATAAGTAAGTTGATTGAAACAATATCAATTTATATTTATATTTTGGACGACCGGTTTAGCCTAGTGGGTAGTGCACCTGCCTGTGAAGCTGACGGTCCTGGGTTCGAATCCCGGTCAGGGCAAATATTTGTGTGATGAGCATGAATATTTGTTCCTGAGTCTTGGATGTTTTCTATGTATTTAAGTATTTATATCTATTAAATCTATCGTCGTCTAGTACCCATAACACAAGCCTTCTTGAGCTTAATGTGGGGCTAGTTCGATTTGTGTAAGATTGTCCTCTAATATTTATTTATTTACTTATTTTATTTTTATTTATATTTGAACGGAAAATCGTACATTTGGGCCATTCTACTTTTTCATTTACATAATTTTCAGACACTTTTTTTAATGCAGATTTTGGAATACTTGGCCCTCACTTCATATTTTTGTTTTGTTATTTAGAAAGAGGTTTAATTGAAGTATCACTTCCGATAGTTTTGGTAATTAACGAACCAGAGCTAATATCCATAAATCGAGTAACAGTGGTCCTTGGATGTCTCACCATTTGTATGAAAAAATGGTTTTTACCACTGTGTTACCACCTTTTACAGCAATATCACTACATAGTATAAAACAAAGTCGCTTTCTCTGTCCCTTTGTCCCTATATCCCTATATCCCTGAGGTGTGCAATAAAGAGTATTTGTATTGTATTGTATTGTATCCCTATGTATGCTTAAATCTTTAAAACTACGCAACGGATTTTGATGCGGTTGTTTTTAATAGATAGAGTGACTCAAAGGGAAGGTTTATATGTATAATACATGCATCAGCATTGCACCCGTGCGAAGCCGGGGCGGGTCGCTAGTATGTTAATATTTAAGTACTTTTAGGTTCAGGTACTATTTCGTAATCCTATTTGTGTACAAATTCAATACATATCATAGAATTTTTTTGTAATAGAAAACTGCGGGGTAATCACGTAACTTTTGTACTACCGTTAGATAGATTTTAATGTCAAATTTCAACTGTCAGCCCATACATTTACACTTCAAAATTGATAGTAAAATCTGTCTACCGTTAGTACATACATAAAGTTACGTGATTACCCCGCTGGTCATGAAAAAGTAGAATGACCCAATTACCCAATGACATTATGGGTAGGAATATGTTAAAACCTGTCTAAAAATAACTTGGAGTGACCCTAGCAGGAATTCTTTCACGATAAGGCTCATTTACACGGTGCTATTTGCGGTTTCAAACAATGTTATGGCATGTGCATTAAGCTATTTAATAAGTTACCGCTAAACATCCAACAATTGCCTTTCAATAGATTTCGAAATAGTTTAATAAAATTGCTGCAAGAGAAACAGTATTATGAGATAAAGATGTTCCTTTTAGATAAGTTTTAATTATTTGCATGCTAGTATTATTTTTGTAATACCTATAGCAGAATATGTTCTTTAATTGTATTTTATCATCCATGTAATTAATTATTCTATGCAAATAAAGAAGTTTGAAGTTTGAACTTGCGTGCTATTTTCATTACATAGCAGGGTTTGATCGAACCCGTCGTACGTTGGCAGCCCGCTGACCCGCAATGTAATGGCAAATTCTTCATCATCATCATCATTCAGCCAGAAGACATCCACTGCTGGATATAGGTCTCCCACAAGGAGCGCCACAGCACACGGTCGCGAGCCACTCGCATCCAGCGACTCCCCGCTGCCTTGACCAAGTCATCAGTCCACCTAGTGGGAGGCCGTCCAACGCTTCGTCTCAAATTCGCGTTCAAATTCTTGCAACATATAAAATAAAAAGACCGGCAAAGTGCGAGTCGGACTCGGTAAGGGTTCCGTACCATTATCTACGAAAACGACAACAAATCACGTTTATTCTATGCGAGCCCCCTTAAATATTTATTTATTTTATTTTGGTTTTTAGTGTTTTTTGTTATGGTGGCAACAGAAATACATCATCTGAGATTAACTGTCTAAACTATGATACAGCCTGGTGACAGACGGACAGACAGCGGAGTCTTAGTAATAGGGTCCCGTTTTACCCTTTTAGTACGGAACCCTAAAAAATTAGGCGATGTATTTCTTCTCTCTCTTTCGACTCGGGGCGGGAGACGAAGAAACAACAACACAGATTTCTTCGATAAGATCAAAGTTCGAGGTGTGTGCATAGTTTAGTTTGTATATATGTGTGCGTGATAGGGACTGCGATAACCGGTCATATATCATAATCGGTTATGAAGAAAATAATAACTGAAAACCGGTTATAACCGGCTACGGTAATTTCATGTTAAAAATATCTAAAATAACATTTAAATGACGACCTCTTTAGCCTAGTTGGTAGTGACACTGCTTACGAAGCTGGAGCTCCCGGGTTCGAATCCCGGACAGGGCATTTATTTGTGTGAGTAACATGAATATTTGTTCCTAAGTCTTGGATGTTTTCTATGTATTTAAGTATCTATTTATCTATATAAGTATGTACATCGTCGCCTAATACCCATAGTACAAGCTTTGCTTAGTTTGGGGCTAGGTCGATTTTTTTTGAAACTGCATTCACAGATATTTAAATCAAAACATACATTTATTTACTAAAAAATTAAATATAAATCCAAGGTCACATGTCAATAAAATCTAAATACTAAAAAAAAAACAAAACATACATTTATTTACAAAAAAATCAAATATAAATCCAAGGTCACATGTAAATAAAATCTAAATACAAAAAAAAAGTATTTAGATTTTATTGACATGTGATCTTGGATTTATAGGTCGATTTGTGTAAGATTGTCCACAAATAAAAAATAAAAAAATACCATGAAATAAGACCACTCCACATGACAGTCCAAGTACACCCCCTCATTTATACATAATATAAAACACATTAAACTTTAATTTTAACATATAGGAACCTTTAGAATTTGACGACCGCTTTAGCCTAGTTGGTAGTGACCCTGCCTTCGAAGCTGGAGGTCCCGGGTTCGAATCCCGGTCAGGGCATATATTTGTGTGATGAGCACGAATATTTGTTCTTGAGTCTTGGATGTTTTCTATGTATTTAAGTATCTATTTATCTATATAAGTATGTATATCGTCACTTGGTACCCATAGTACAAGCTTTGCTTAGTTTGGGACTAGGTTGATTTGTGTAAGATTGTCCAAAAATATTTATTTATATTTATTTAGAATCAAACGGCAAGATCACAGAGTAAGCAATAGTACCCAGAGATTAAATGATTGTACGGAACCTTAAAAATAAACTTTTCACAATAATCTGTCAGTGTTCGTAACATAAAGAGTGGGTTGTTGTGAACCCGGGCCCGCTTGTTTATCGCTAACGGTAAACAAGGGAATACGATATTCGCCAGAGTTGTCGACAAATAGACGTATACCAATAACTAGGCTATACTGTGTGTTACGGACAAGCTAGCTTTTTTTATACCAGATTTACACTCGCGCTTCGTCCCTCGCCTCGTGGCTCGCCTCGTCCCTCGTGCGGGAGGGCGAATGTAAACATCCACTCGCGTCCTCATCGTCGTCGTGTCTCAGGTCCTTTTGACTCGTGCCCAAAAACCGCTCCGGACGCGAGCGCCGCGAGTGACGAGGCGAGGGACGAGGCGAGCTACGAGCGTCTGTTCACACTCGCACCTCGCCCCTCGCCTCGTCCCTCGCCTCGCGACTCGTACGCGAATGTAAATCTGGTATTAAAGTAGGGTGTGTGGGTTGACAGTTGCAAAAACAAAAGTTGTCCATTCGGTGGTCAATAGTTAACGGTTTATGTGCATGTGAGCTATGTTTTTAGTACATGGATTAAGATGTCATTTTATACAGGGCGTCCCACGGCTATGCCACATGGAGGGAAAGTACCTTGAATATTGTAGACGGAGCATTTTACTGAATGAAGACATTATTTGAATTTAAAAAAGCAATTTAAACTGCATTCACAGATATTCAAATATTTTTATGGTTGAACCGGGAATCGAACCCGTTACACGAGACAATCTCACATCAAATGTTAAAATTCATGGTCTTCCTTTTATTTCTGACACTATGATATTTAGCAAACAATAATCCTTATGTTGAAGCCTTTCGATCGGTATGATAAAGCTACAGGATAATTATTTTTCTCGTGTAACGGGTTCGATTCCCCGGTTTAAACATAAAATGATTAGTTTTTACGGAAGCGACTGCCATCTGACCTTTCAACCCGAGGAGAAACCAGACCTTATTGGAATTGGGCTTGTCAAGTGAGTGGGCAACTTGACTGTTAGAAGTTCTCAAGCCGCCCGAAGGCCTTGGCTTAACGACTGCTATCATAGCCATCAGCTGAGATTAACAGCTTAACGTGCCTTCCAAAGCACGAGAGCGGTCACGCATCCAATAACTGACCTGGGCCGACGTTACTTAACCTCCCATACCGCACGCGGTACGCGGATGCCGCTGGGCCACGAGCACTTTCAATCTTACGGCATGATAACAGAGTTGATTGTCATCATTTGGTCATTAAGGTCGGCACTAGTACATTCACCTTACTATGTAGGTACCTATAATCATAATCATATCATAATCATAAATTTATTTTCATAATTGGATTTCACAATCTCTTTATGACGTCAATAATAATAATATACATTATCAAATTATCATACACTAAATTACATTTGGTGCATATTCATTAAAAAAATCTATGTATATACAATATGGTTACCTATCGCGAACTCGAAATTTTTTATGCCGAATATTAAAAGTCCAAAAACGAAACGCCTTTTTTCGCTTTACATTTTTTTCATTTGTCCGAAGTTTCATTTTCTATATTTTTATTATATTTTTTTTAAGTATTAGGATTGTAAAGATTCGGTGAACCGTTTTCGGACAAGTGAAATTCGGTAAATAGATTTTCGAAACATCGATAGGTTACCATACAATATTAATTCCACGGGTCCCGTTCATCGAGGTAGTCGGATATTTTATAGTATCCCTTTTTGCATAATTTTTCTTTTATATTATACTTAAATTTGTGTAGAGGCAATGATTGAATGTCTAATGGAACCGTATTATAATAACGTACACATTGACCAATGAAAGAGTGACTTATTTTATGGAGTCTGCTGTAATTTACTACAAGTTCATTTTTATTTCTAGTGTTTCTATTATACCATGATATCCATTCGTGAACCTTACTCCATCGGGTTAAGGTCAATAACAATGCCCGGTTGGTTGTGTTGCTATTTAGACCTTGTTCATCTTGTTATACATTTTCGTTAAGAAAACAATAACAAAGAAAAATATTTAAAACTGTAAGTGCATGGGTGTATGATGCATTGTGTATATTCATATATATTACTAGAAACAAAACATTGTTTTAAAATGTTAAATGTTAAATTGTATAAGCATAAACTAGTAAATAAGATACCAAATAGAAGTTAACGCAGGTCATACACGTCTCTGTTACATAAACACTAGACTGAGTTTTGTCTGACCTGTGCGAATAGTTGTCTTGAAATTGTAACTTAACGCAATTAATATAGGTATACATAAGGGGGAAGATGTTGTATATCATAATAAAATATGAGGGTAAATGTGCAACGTGGGGTACTTGGTGGAATTAAATAATAAATCAGTCACGATCTTGCTGTCTAGCTGGTGGTTTACTTTATATCCCTATACCTAAATACTACAGATATGATCCAAAAAATGCCATTATTTAAAATAAGAAACCCATTTTCCATCCTCACCCATTCATAAACCACACAAACGGCGCGGTCGTAAACTGTCCTAAGTCAGGAATCGCTGAAACGAAGTGAAATAATGTAATGCGTATTTACAACCAATTTACTGCGGGGATCGGAACGGAAACGGAGGCGTTAGCGGTAATTACATTTTAAGCAATCTAATTTATATATTTGATTCAAATTCCCGACAGTTTAGATATTACAAGACCGGTACTTAACACGATCGTTTAAAACTGATTGGATTTGTATTAATCTGTATACATACTGAAAAATACTTAAATATAATGAAAAAATGATTTTTCTTAAAAAATAACAAGTTTCTGTTATATCTATTCTACACGGATTATAACCTCATACGACTAAGATCGGGTTTTATAAAGATCCGTTAGACCAAATGTCAAATGAAATTTCAGTAACTCAGTACATTTTTTGACATAACAAACCGACATAAGGTCTAACGGATCGTTATAAAACTTACGTTTGCCGTAATTAGCAAGTTTCTGATTGGCCCTATGGTTGGCTCATAGATAATGCCTTATGATATTAAGTCCGCTCTTTGTACTTATTGTTGTGCAATGTTCAAATAAATATGCGACCCGACTCTCACAATCTCTTAGAGTATTCCGGTGTTCCAGACCATACGCGTGGTCGTGTCGGAGGTTTTCCCCTGGATTTTTCCCAGGCTACTCTCCAACCGCGCGTTATTGGGCCCGGCCTATAGTCAGGTTAAAAAAAATGATAGTGTTAGCGTGAAAGCGTATGGAATTTATCATACTACTATAGACAATAGCATAAGTATAAAGGCAACAAATGGGTCATACGCGGATTTAGGTTCGCGTGTTTTCTGTGGACATACCAAAAGTTAAGGGCTACAAAGCTTAATTTTGGATTGGACCAGTAACCCCCCTAAACAGAGTCTCCGTTTCTATAAATCTCTGTAATAAAAACATAGCTGACATGCACATAAACCGTTAACTATTGACCACAGGAGGGACGACTTTTGTTTTTTCAACTAAGTATGACCCAAATGCCAAACATTACCTTTTCTTTACATGCAGGCTGCCTCGTAAACTCGCGTAAGTCGAGAATAGTTAAACTGGTCTGACGTAAAATATCGTAATACGGAGTTACGGCGACTTTTACAGCCGGCGGGACGGAGCCAAACTCGATAAGCGAGACTGTATTTCGAGGCGTGAGTGGTCAAACCCAATAAGTCGTCTGAAAAGTTTTTTGAAAACAGAACTCTGCGTAATGGATGTTAAGTTCTTATTTCAAAAAACATTTATCTCGGTTTGATCACTCACCCCTCGATTTGTGATAATTTTATTTCAATAACCAACTTTATGGGCTTCGAAGAGAATGTTGACACCGGGCCGGTTGCACAATCTTACGATTACTGACCGATCTGCGTTAAGTATGGCGCCGCCAGCAGCTGTCAGCCCTTAGAAACTTGTCAAAATCAAAATCAATCATTTATTCTGCAAATAGGCCACAAGGGCACTTTTACATGTCAAAATATTAATTTACAATTTAAGAAAGTCTGGCTATAATAAGTAATACATTTTTCATGTCAAAATATTAATTTACAGTTCAAGAAGGAATAATAATTTCGAGTTTACAATTATAACAAAATTAATGTCATACAGTGAAGATAAACTTGCAAAGTTATCTATTACAAATATTACAACATCAGTAAAGTTAGAGACGTATAAGGTCTCAAGATTAAACAAGGAGTATAATGATATTAATATAATATCCCAGAGATGTACATGGTCTCTGAGCGTCAAAATTAAAATTAATTTAATATTGTTAGAGATGTATATGGTCTCTAAGTCACTGATAATAAAAACGAATCCACAACAGGATGATGTCTCTCGTCAATCCCCTATAAAAAGACACTAGTATTAACGTAGTCACTATGTCCTAGCAAGCATGAACAGACCGGACTCCACAACAAACTTGCCATACAATCAGATTTTAAACATAATCAATATTTAAAATATGCTCAAAAAGGATCAAATTCTCAATCAAATGGCGAAGAAAGTAACTCAAAAGAATAAATAATTACGTAATTATAGGTCTTTAAAGTTTTAAGTGGGGGCATGTTCTGTTCCTTAATTTAGAATGAAGGATTTTTTTTTTAATATAAATATTTTTGGACAATCTTACACAAATCAACCTAGTCCCAAACTAAGCAAAGCTTGTACTATGGGCACCAAGTGACGATATACATACTTATATAGATAAATAGATACTTAAATACATAGAAAACATCCAAGACTCAAGAACAAATATTCGTGTTCATCACACAAATACATGACCTGACCGGGATTCGAACCCGGGACCTCCAGCTTCGAAGGCAGGGCCACTACCAACTAGGCTAAAGCGGTCGTCAAAAATTCAAAATTGAAAAATTTAGGCACCGAGCAGGATTCGAACCTGCGACCTCCCGGCACTCGCTGCCAGTCGCTCTAGCCAACTGAGCTATAGGTGCAATCGCTACCCAGTTCCGAATTCATCAACCGTTCCTTCGTATTAAGTACCGCTGCTAACGTAAACTATTTTTATACAAACCCCTTAAGGGACGCCTCCCTTAATAATAATAATAATAATAATAACTTTATTGCTCTCATGTTGGTTTACAGCAGGTCTTATATTAACTGTTACGAGTACAACATGACACCCTGTAAGGGTATTGCAAATTCCACTTATATTCTAAAGGTACATTCATAAAATCACAGGTTACACACATTGAGATCTAAGATAACAAGATAACATATTCTAACTATATTTATGATATTTATTTACATTGAAAAATTCTTGTAGGGAATAAAAACAGTTCACTATTAGATATGTTTTTAACTTTTTAACAAAAATATTATATTTGAGTTCGTCAGCAATTTCTTTAGGTAAGCTATTGTAAATACGTATGGTTGTCATATGGGGGCTTTTATTACTCATTTGTAAGTTACTAGTTGGGAGAGCTATTTTATTTTCATGTCTTAAATTTAGAGCGGAGGTGTGACGATCTTTAGCTTTTGAATATAAATGTTGATGTTTCCGAACAAATTTACAGACTTCTAAAATATACAGCGAGGGTAGTGTTAAAATGTTTAATTTTTTAAAGTGGGGTTTGCAAGATTCGAGATTTTTAATATTTGTGAGAATTCTTACGCACCGTTTTTGTATTATGAACAAATCGGTTATGTCCGTACTGTTGCCCCACAAAATTATCCCATATTGTAACCATGCCTGGGTGAACGCATAGTACGCACTCAAGGCGTTTGTATAAAAATAGTTCTGTTCCTTTTTCGCAAAATGCACCCTCTGTATTGAACGATCGTCTCTTACTATGGCGCTTTAAGTCTCTGACGTCACTGATTTGTAGCGGTTTCTCTCTCTAATTAAAAACATTCTAACGGTTATAGCTTCATTATCTTTTGAGATATTTTAATAGCATTTTCACCATTTGGCATAGTTTTATATCTTGTTTCTTTTGGACAATAATTTGTATAGTAATAAATTTTGAGTCAACATCCCTACTTATTGTATGGAAATTATTAGGAACCGTGAGAAGACAACAATACAATACATCTTTATTGCACACCTCAATAAAAATACAAAGGAGGTTTGTTGCAGCTTGCAACACCGCGACACTGATTGCGGCCAATTGGAGCACATCATCTCGCGCATGCGCACAGCAGCGCCAAAGTTCGCGTATAAAGCCGCGGACGCGCCGCCATTGCGTCCCTTCTTTGCTAACTCCAAAATACACACACGCGCGTCGCTTACATATTTATAACCTGTAATCTTGCTCTAAAGTAAAGGCTTGAAATGGTAAAAACCTTTTTTATTTAAATCAAACTATGTCCCAGACATAGAAGTGGCGACCGTGACAGGACGCGCGTGTGGGATCACTCCGCTCTCGTTTGCAGAAAACCCAGGGGTCTGGCATCGGCCATTTTGAGGCCCTGCTTTGGCCGTGGTGGCGTCACCGTTTCAAAGGGCGTGGCAGCCGTCGAGCCGTCCGAAGAGGAGAGGCGCGCCGTGGGAGGAAGAAGCCGGGCCAGCCAAGAACAGCGCTGCGCGGGGTACAAGACCCGGCAACCCGACTACGACGTGCAGGGCGCCGGCGGCTGCTGGCGCGGGACGGCAAGGCTGCGAGGAGAGTGCCGTGATCCAAATTCCTACCTCACCAACCTAACCCTGTCCCTGTATATCAAACTTACAGACTTGACATACCTAACCTTAAAACTTAAATTTACTTAACCTAGCTTAAATTTAACTTAAACTTAACTTCATCCCCATTTAAATCCAATTGGCTGTGCTAATCGTGCTTTGCATCTATCTGTGTTATATTTCCAGGACAATTCGTGTGTGATAGTGACACGTCACGTCTTATAACCTCTTATGACCTATAGGTACCTAACCTCAATCTAGCCACGTTGGCTTGCTTTCAACCTCTTAAATTCTTTAGTTTCAAATTGAATGCCTGTAAAGGACCTTTAAATAGTTTAATCAGTGATAATTTCCTTGGTGTTTATTCCAATTACGTAACTTTGACATACGCATGTGCACATTTCGTGAAAAAACCTTTTGTTTTTATGCATTTACGCTTTAAACCATTAACAATTTATTTGCCGTGCGTGTTGTTTCAACTTTTGACAAACCCCTTTTTGTTTTTACTTCCGCTGACTCAACGCTAGTGATTTGCTCACTAATTTTCCATTGTTTTAACGTTAGCTCCGCCCTATTGCACCGCATATTTGTGTTCGCATATGCACCTTGCTTGCTTGTGCATTTTCAGTTGCCACGTGTCATCGTGCATAACGGGACATCCACGTGTCTGATACCTACCCATCCACGCTTCGCGCTTGTGATTAGTGTCTGCCACGTGTCAACGTGCATCTCCACCGAGCCATTGAAGTTCAAGGGGCGTAAGCGTTTTTGCCAATTTAACTAAACTTTACGTGGATAACTCAAGTGTTTTGTAATATTAACCCTGCTTGCACAGTCAACAACACAATTCAACAATGGCTGAGGCAGCACAGAGGGAAGCTTTATTAGCAGAATTGCGCACCAAACGTAGTTCTATTAAAGGCCAAGTTACTAAATTCCATGCCTACCTAGGCACATTTGGTGCACATGAAATATTGTCTGGTGTCAAATTTAATGATTTAACTTTAAGACTAAATAAAGTAATTGAGTTATCCTCGCGCTTTGATGAGCTGCAAACTTTGATTGAAGTGAACAATAGTGATCAACTTGACAGTGAACTCTCTGTCCGTGAGGCTATTGAAACAAATATGAGTCTAGCCATTGCAACTGCACAAAGTATACTGGAACGGTCGCAGGTTCCGAAGGAAACTCCGGCCACTTCAGTGAAAACATGCTCGTCCGGCGGATGTCATGCCGAGCCTCTCGGTTTCCAGTTGCCAACAATAAAAATAAATAAATTTGATGGATCTTATTATAAATGGATGGAGTTTAAGGATTTATATGAGTCCTTAATCCATAACAATCCGAAAATTCAGGAAATTCATAAATTCCATTATTTAAGTTCATACCTGGAGGGCGAGGCGGCTCGGGTGATAGCTAACTTGGAAGTTTCAGCCATCAATTACACTGAGGCCTGGACGTTATTGTGCGACAGGTTCAGTAACAAAAGGCAATTGATTACTAACCATTTGAATGCTTTGTTTAACATTGATTCTTTACAGCGGGAGTCAGATAAATCTTTAAGATTCTTAAGTGACCATGTTACAAAAAATCTCCGAGCGCTGAAAACATTGGGTCAGCCTACAGAGCACTGGGATACAATGCTAGTTCACTTATTATCTGCAAAGTTGGATGCAAATACTAACGCTAAATGGGAGGAATATAGGAACACTCTTAAGGAGTGGCCCACACTTAGTGATTTTAAAGACTTTTTGAAAAATCGGGCAGATATTCTAGAAAATTTGTACCGATCCAAACGGGATAAGCAATCCAATCATAAACCAGAGTTTGTGAATAACAAAACATCATTTAAACATGATAAAAACATAAAAACATTTGTAATTTCAGATAAACAAATTGAACACAAAGGTCGGCCGTGCGTCGTGTGTCGCAGCGACCACAGAGTATACGACTGTCCCGCCTTCCGGCAGATGTCGGTGGACGAGCGATGGTCGCGTATCTCCAGCCTTCAACTGTGCCATGTGTGTCTGCGGCCAGACCACGAGACTCGCCGATGCAAGTTGAGCGGCTGCCGCGTATGTAAGAGACGTCACAACACATACCTACACACAACACAAACACAAACAACCACGCCTAATCATTCATCTAGCGGGGCTAGCATGGATCAGAGCATCCAGCCTACCAGTAGTGGTAAGGCGGAGCCTGCGTCCTCCTCCACTATGTTGACTTCTGACAGTGCAGAGGTGCCACATACCTCCACTGCTAATTCTTCGCTGTCCAGTAGTGAAGTATTGCTGTCCACAGCATTAATTGACGTGGTGAATCCTTGCAACAATAGGAAAGAAACTATAAAGTGTATCTTGGACTGCGGGTCTCAGTCTTCTTACCTGAGTGAGGCATTGAGGGAACGCCTTCAGCTTGCATCTCAGCCCATAGTTGCCACAACCGTGCTAGGTATAGGTAACACTCCCCTTAAATATAAACCAGGACGTTGCGCAGCTCGTATACAATCTAAAATAGGTGATTTTACTGCCAATGTTGATTTTCTGGTCCTAAACCAAATAACTGACCACTTACCAAAAAAATATTTTGATATAAGCCACCTAAATATACCTGGGGCTATAAAGCTTGCAGATCCAACCTTTAACATTCCTGCTCACATTGATGTTTTGCTAGGTGCGGACATTTTTTGGGAAATTGTGAACGGGGAGCAGAAAGCTTTGTCTCCTAATAGCCCCACCAAACTCATATCTTCCAGATTGGGATGGCTGCTGGCAGGACCAGTCGCTAGCACAGCTATGCATGTAAATTCATCAAGCACTCGCAGCCATCTCTCTCTGTCTGATCTGTCTAACCAGATGACTAGGTTTTGGGAGACAGAGGAACTGCCCTCGGAGGCAGAACGCCCTGGGAATGTGTTCGAACCACATCCCATAGAAAAACATTTTGTTGAAAATACTTATCGCCAAGATGATGGTAGATTTGTAGTTAGATTACCTCTTAAAGATACGCCAGATTGTTTAGGTAATTCTTTCCACATGGCGAAAAGGCGCTTATTCAACTTAGAAAAGCGATTTAGTAAACAACCTGAACTTAAGTCAATGTATGTTGACTTCATGAATGAATATAGAGATCTAGGCCATCTAACTGACTCCAAATTTTCTTACAGAGCTAACTATCTTTGTCATCATTCCGTGATGAAAAATGATAGCGAATCTACTCGCTTAAGGGTCGTCTTTGATCCAACCTGCCCCACCTCCTCTGGATAGTCTATCAATGATATACAGATGGTAGGTCCCAATATACAAGACTCCCTGTTCAACATATTGCTTAGATTTCGTCACTATAAGTATGTCTTAGCGGGAGATATCGAAAAGCAGTATAGGCAAATTTTAATGAATGAAGCCGACAGAGACTTACAAGTCATTTTATGGCGTGAGGACGAGCACCTGCCTGTTCGCTCACTCACTTTGAATACTGTCACATACGGGTTTGCCTCTGCAAGTTTTCTCGCTGCTAGGTGTTTGTGGCAACTAGGGGCTGAGTGCAAGGATCCTTTAGTTAAGACTATTATTCAAAACGATTTTTACTGTGATGACTTATTGACAGGAGCAGACTCTGAGTCTGAGCTGCTTCGCATACAAGCAGGAGTCTCACAGGCCCTGGCCTCAGGCTGTTTTAACTTGCGTAAATATCGTTCAAATTCAACCGCATTATTAAAATCTGATTTTATTAATAAGCAAGACAATTTAGCGCTAAGCCAGGCCTGTCAAACACTTGGATTGGGTTGGAATCCAAGCGAGGATATTTTAAACTTCAACATTAACATTGACGACCTCAATGAGGCGGTCACTAAGCGAACAATCTTGTCCAAGACGTTTCAAGTGTTTGACCCCTTAGGCCTTTTAAGTCTATGCACTGTTAAGCCTAAGATTCTTATTCAAAGGTTGTGGGCGGCCAGTAAATCGTGGGATGAACCAGCTCCGCCTGAAATACGGCGCAACTGGGCGC
The DNA here is from genome assembly GCA_963556455.1 of Epiblema foenella. Taxonomy (NCBI): domain Eukaryota; kingdom Metazoa; phylum Arthropoda; class Insecta; order Lepidoptera; family Tortricidae; genus Epiblema; species Epiblema foenella. The sequence continues at coordinate 3,261,985 of OY747118.1, forward strand.
GTTTCATAAAAAACTTACACCATATAAGAAATTTAAAGATACCCAGATTAGTTTTGAGTGACTCGCCGTCCACAATTGAGGTGCATTCCTTCTGCGATGCATCATTGTCCGCATATGCTGCGTGTATTTATGTAAGGTCTATTTCTGGCTCGGGTGAGCCGCAAGTAGACCTGCTGTGTGCGAAAGACAGGGTAGCGCCCATACGTCCAGTAACCGTGCCCAGGCTAGAGTTGGCCGGGTCCTTACTAGCAGCCAAGCTTTATGCCACTGTGGCTAAAGCACTAAGGCGACCTGTCTCTCGCACCATTTTCTGGACAGACTCTGCCGTTGTACTTGCTTGGCTAAAGGCGGACATTTCACAATTAAAGACGTTTGTAGCTAACAGAGTCGCTGCTATAAACGAGCTCGTCCCTGGAGCGGACTGGAGACATGTGCCTACTAACCAGAACCCTGCAGACCTAGCGAGTCGAGGGGTGGACCCGCAACATGTCTCCAGCGCTGCTCTGTGGTGGCATGGCCCGGAGTTCTTACTTAAATCTGAAAATGAATGGCCAAAGCTCGACTCTGTCAAACCCGAGGTTCTGCCGGAGGTCAAGCTCACAAATTTAGTTACAGCCGTAGAACCTGAGCCTTGTATCATAGATTTTGATAGGTTTTCTAAATATAAAAGGCTACAGCGTACTGTAGCGTACGTACATCGCTTCATAAATAACTGTCAGCCTAGTCAACCTAAGCTGACAGGCGAATTAACGTCACAAGAGCTTACAAACTCGCTTCAAGCGTTAGTGAAACTTGCGCAACAGCAATTATTCCCTGACGAATTGGAAATATTGCGTAAAAATAAAACATTAAGTTCTAAATCTAACATTGCGTCTCTGACGCCTTTTATTGACTCACAAGGTATCTTGCGAGTCGGGGGGAGGCTGGATGCTTCTGATTATAGCTATGACAAGAAGCATCCCATGTTGTTGCGTGCGAAACACACACTCACCAAACTCATATTTAAACATGAACACACACGTCTCTTGCATGCGGGGCCGCAGCTTATTTTGTCTTCAATTCGAGACATCATATGGCCGGTTGGAGGCAGGAACCTCGCACGAAGCACGGCCCGCAATTGTGTCACTTGCAGCCGCGCCTCTGGCAAAACGTTAAAAAATATAATGGGTAATTTGCCAGTGCAGCGTATAGAAGTTGATTTGCCATTCACGACAACAGCGGTAGATATGGCCGGACCGTATTTAATAACGGATCGCAAGGGTCGCGGCTGCAAAATAACTAAATGCTATATGTGTTTATTTATATGTCTAAGATATAAATGTGTTCATTTGGAAGCCGTAAGCGATTTGTCTAAAGATGCATTCGTATTGGCCCTCCGCAGGTTTATCGCCCGCCGCGGCAAGCCTGCGGAAATAATTTCGGATAATGCAAAAAACTTTGTTTCAGCTGCAAAGGAAATAAACGAGTTTATGAAACTATATAAAAATGAAATAACACAGTTTGCAGCTGATCAAAATATACGATTCATGTTCACACCCGCTTACGCTCCGAACTTCAATGGCTACGTGGAAGCTGGCATTAAAAGCGCTAAATTTCATCTAAAACGGATTCTCGGCAATAGTCACCTCACATTCGAGGAATTGTCCTCGTTATTTAGCCAGATAGAAGCCATTTTAAACAGCAGACCACTTTGTCCACTCTCTCCCTCCCCCCTCGATTTTACCCCCCTTACTCCCGGGCACTTTCTCGTCTCCAGGCCGCTGACGGCGCCGCCGGTCCCGCCGCTGCAAGACCACAATCCGCACCGCCTGGACCGCTACCTCCGGCTGGAGCAGCTGCGCCAGCACTTCTGGTCCCGCTGGTCGACCGAATACGTCTCCGAGTTACAACAGCGCGGCAAGTGGCGCGAGCGACGGCGCGACCTGCGGCTGGGAGAGCTCGTGCTTATAAAGGACGACGGCCTGCCGCCGCTGCTGTGGCGCATGGGCCGCGTTGCTAGATTGTATCCAGGCAAGGACGGCGTTCCACGAGTCGCAGACATAAACACTGCCAGAGGTGTAGTCAAAAGGGCTCTCAACCGAATTTGCCCTCTGCCCATGGAAGAAAGGGATTCCTGAAAGACGGGCTTTCAGCGGCCCGGAGTATGTTGCAGCTTGCAACACCGCGACACTGATTGCGGCCAATTGGAGCACATCATCTCGCGCATGCGCACAGCAGCGCCAAAGTTCGCGTATAAAGCCGCGGACGCGCCGCCATTGCGTCCCTTCTTTGCTAACTCCAAAATACACACACGCGCGTCGCTTACATATTTATAACCTGTAATCTTGCTCTAAAGTAAAGGCTTGAAATGGTAAAAACCTTTTTTATTTAAATCAAACTATGTCCCAGACAAGGTTAGAAACAACACAGCGAGATATAAGCAGAGGTAGACCACAGGCGGTCTTATCGCTAAAGAGCGATCTCTTCCAAACAACCAAGACAAGACAAGACAAGACAAGACAACACACGGTTGCCAATTTCGTTGCACTTTTAGCACCACCCAGGGGCCACGTGTAGGGTAGCGGTCGATTGCTGCCATAGACAGCAGCCGGGATCGAAGGCCTAACGTGCCTTCTGAAGCACGGGAGCGCTCAGTTAGTAACCAGTCAAAGCGGTCACCAATCCAAGAACTGACCCCGGCCCGTGTTGCTAAACCTCGCTGGGCCGCGTTTCATTTTAAAGAAGTACGCTTACGATTACAGACTGTCATCCATTGGGCACTGAGGTGTTGAGCCGTGTGGCGTTTACCATTAGGGTATTTGACACATGTTAAAATTTATTCCATAGTGTGGTTATGTAGATATAAAACCATCAAATTATCAGAATAACTATTAGACAAATTAAACAAAATCATAAAAAATATGGACTTAGAAATTAGCAAAAATATTGTATTATTTTTGTTTAATGACGATCGCTTTAGCCTAGTTGATAGTGACCCTGCCTTCGAAGCTGGTGGTCCCGGGTTCGAATCCCGGTCAGGGCATTTATTTGTGTGATGAACACGAATATTTGATCCTGAATATTGAATGTTTTCTATGTATTTAAGTATTTATTTATCTATATAAGTATGTATATCGTCGCTAAGTACCCATAGTACAAGCTTTGCTCAATTTGGGACTAGGTCGATTTGTGCATAAATGTAAAAAAAAATGTAATAGTCCAAATGTAAATTGAAAGTGACCAATATAATTCTCATGTTTCAATAAGAAGGATATTGTACGGCAACTATGTACTTAAACGCTATTTTACGACTAAAATGGTAATTACTTGCTTTTCCATACAACGGGATTACGAGGCCATTGCACTGTGACGTCATATTTCACTGCCTATCAGTATTGAGCGTTTTCAGTGCGCGTCAGCTATTCCGTACTTTACCTCTCGTTTTCTCCTTTTGTCTTGCTCTAATTGTAGTTGGTCCCATACAAACATTTGATCGTCTTTAAAAACTGGTTCGAATGACGTCATAATTTTTTTTAGTCAAACTCCCTCTTTTAGCCTCCTGAGACCCACCATACAAATAAAAATACAATTGAATTTGAACCTAACAGTTCCGATTACAAATTTGAATTTTATTTTATGTCAAATCAATCAAAACAAAACAAATGCAACTCTATCACTTCAAAATTTAACTTATTTTCCGTTGACCATATTTTGTCCTTTATATAGGACGCGGGGTCTTAGGAGGATAGACTGCTGAATGAATACAGTAGAATCCGCTTACAACGACTCCGCATATAACATTTGACCGCTTTTAACGACTTCGAAATCACCACACATTAGATTTCATACCGAACATTCTCACAGTAAACCAGTCCGTTTTGTGCGACGTCCTGTTAGTGCGACGTCATATCACCGGCAGCCGGGATCAACGGCTTAACGTGCCTTCCAAAGCACGGGAGCGCACATTTAATAACCACTCATAGCGGTCACCCATCATAGAACTGACCTGGGTCGACGTTGCTTAACCTCGCATACCGCACACGGTATGTACGCCGCTGAGCCACAAGCGCTCCTCGGACTGGCATACACATACACTACATAATAACCCAAAAAAAAAGATACTAATATTATCCACCACAAAATCACAAAATACACACAACACACGTCAACCACCCCGACTACTTTAAAAATCCAGTTTTTAATGCGGTGTTTTAGTTTTAATTTGCTTAACATGAGGTCAGTAAAATACCTTGGTACATTTCCCAACTATTTACTAAACTTAATCAAACTAGTGCACTAAAGAAATAGTGAGTCGTATGCGTTTTAATCAGAAGCTATTTAATGGGAATATATTATAAAAGCAAGAAAGTATCCTTTCAGTTCATCAACTCATCCAAGTGGCCGCAAACTGGCGCATCAAATTAACAGGCCGTAAACCCACCTACCGACCATACTTGGTGATGATAATATGTCTTCTAAATCTATCAAAGTAGCCCCGATTTTTCCTAAAGTCACCCCAGTTTACCGGTATAACATATATTACATTTTCACAAAATCAACCACAGTTTTGGTTAACATGTCGCAAACCGTCGTAAAAGCAAGCTGAACAATAATATTCAATAATATCCTTACACGAATCCTCTATATTACAATGTCTCACTGGAGCACTTTGTTTCAGGGAATCGTGTATTCTTTTTGACTGTGAACTTATCTTTCAGTAAAATACGATGGAAATGAGAAAACAGACAATGTAATGTATTTTTAAGCCGTCATACAGTTAATGGCTTCTATATGCATTACGTATACACATGTGTATAATGTACATACATTAGAAGTACAGTAAGATAAAAATAACCCGGCCAAGCGCGTGTCGGACCACGCATAATGAAGGGTTCCGTACCAACACCTACTAGTCCACATTTAAAATCACTATCCAATACATTGAATCTAAAAAAAGTTGTATAGGGAACTCACGGCACTTACGACCATTTGTTTGGGCAAGACAGTTTTTAAGCGATATCTCAAAAACCGTAAAACCTGTATTGTTCAAACCAAAAATCATTGAAAGTATTTACTAATGCACATGATTTGAAACTTTATAGTTTGGAAGTTAGAGGGGGGGGTGGACACACTCTTTATGACTTTGACAGCTAATATCTCACCAATGTTTGACTAAAATGGAAAAGTTTTTTAGAAACTTCCATATAATTTTTAAAGGTCTATCCATCGATACTCCACACAACTATGTGCGTTGAAAAATTTTTTTTTCATCCACCGGTTACATGTATGGAGTGCCCCCCCTAATTAAATACTTTTTTTTATAATTTCACATCACTTTTATGTAGCGGTTCATAGAATACACCTTCCTACCAAATTTCATAATTGTAGTGCTTATAGTCTCCGAGTAAATCGGCTGTGACATACGGACAGACGGACAGACATGAAGAATCTATAAGGGTTCCGTTTTTGCCATTTTGCCTACGGAACCCTAAAAAACATTCACAGTATACTTCATTAGCCACAAGAATAATCGACATTCTCTTACATCTGACAGATATATAACAAAATACCTTAATAACGTATTCTAGTTCTTATAACAACGCATTAAGGATCATCGGCCTTACGCTCTGATGGATAAAATGGTAAGCGCCTACCAATTCATAGATACTTACTGCATTCTTAGTTACTCAGTCCAGCCTTCACAAAATATATGGACTTGACTAACGTGATTCAGCGGTCTATAATAACTATATGTAACCAGAGGTCTGGCTTATACTGGTCTTTTTTTGTTGAAGTGGACGATAAACCGTTGTGAACAGACGATGTTTTATGGGGAAATATGCGGCGCCGTCGCGTCGCCGTGGGACGAGACGACGTAACTTAATATAATTGTCATTTATGTGTGTAGCACATCAAGTCCCTGTAAAGTCACTTAAATAAAGACTAGTGACTCTATTTTCCCTTTTGTGTCAACAGTACGACTACATATTGGCTGATGAAAGCTGAGACTAGAAAAGAGCGGCTAAAAAAATTACATGTTGCTTACTGACATGTAAATAATTATAACTCAATTTGAATTCAACTGATTTGTATTTTTGTGTTTTGAAATTTGTATTTTGTAATGGACATTATTATTATTATTATTTATCTGACTGACGATTCCGAATGGAAGATGCATTTATTTTTCTGTTTACTTTTTATCGTGTTTTGTATTACGCTGGTTGACATTATGTTATTTTTATTTTTCCTGTTATGACAATCATGATAACAATTCTTGTAATTTTGACATGTGTGCAAAATAATGTAATTCCTTATCATTAAATAAATTATCTAAATCTAAATCACTGTGTATAATCGGACAAAACAATAATGATAGTTGGGCAACAAAATAAAATGTTCGCACTACATAGTTCAGTACATACTATGCGATAACGTTACCAAAAAAAGAATTATGATATTTAAATAGTCCGAGTCTGTTATGAAAGTAGAAATTCAAGCGGAATAATGTACTATGATACGATTTGCTGTATCCTGTTTCTGACCCGTAAAGGATCATGGAATGTTTGTCTCCATTGACACTAGCTATAGTATATCTAGTAGCTGATGATGTAGGCTAAAACTAGATGATATAGGCCTCCCGAGTGATATTTTTTACTTTCTCATGGACTATAGCTCCGCCATTTAAAAATCCTAAAACTTAATGAACAAAATAGTTCCATTTTTTTTTTTAATGAAGCGTTTGTATAAAAAATAGTTTACGTTAGCAGCGGTACTGCTTAATACGAAGGAACGGTTGATGAATTTGGAACTGGGTAGCGATTGCACCTATAGCTCAGTTGGCTAGAGTGACTGGCCGCGCGTGCCGGGAGGTCGCAGGTTCGAATCCTGCTCGGTGCCTAAATTTTTCAATTTTTCCTTCATTCTAAATTTAAAATATAATTATCGAACCTGTTCACAGAATTCACGAGAATCGGTTGAGAAAAGCGACCTGTAGAGGAGACATTCCGACATACCGAAACAGTTTTGTCCAAACTGAAACTGAAATAGTAACCAAAGGAAAGCGGATTTTTTATTTTTGGACCGTAACCCTTACGCATATTATTTGCCACCATGAAAAATAGAAAAACTTTGCAGTTATGACATCCGTAAAATAACTGTTGCAGGGATCGGATACCGATATTTTCTCCATAGAAAAATACCGGTATTATTACGGTCACCGGTTCATTATTTCGTTTTTAATGGGACAATCCAATAATACGACGTTGTTACCTAAATACATGATTCAGCCCTACGTAAAGAGCAAAAAATAATCCAAAATATTGGGCTAATTCAGGGTTTTTTAAAAATACCGGTATCGGTCCCTGAACTGTTGGTGGCCCACTCCGTGATTGCGTCGCGTCGAGCCGCTACATTACATATTAGCGGCACCCGTCGGGTGCCCGATGCGCCAGAAAGTGATGTAGCGACTGTAGTAGAAGTGAGTGAGATAGAAAAAGATAGCCATGTTTAGGCACGTTTGGCATACCTAAACGGGGTTTGTTAATAGTGAGCCTTCTATAGATATATTCTACCTAACTATATAAATGTATATAGCAAGAGAACGTAGGAGTACATGCTACCTAACATTCTAAATACAGTACCAGAAGATATACACACAAGTGTCCTTGGAGACAAAAAGTCTTGCAAAATCGCATTAAAAAGATATTATCTAACGGGAACAGACAGCGAGGTGTGATTGCTGGAGCGTAAAACCTACATACTTTAATCGCCTACTTAGTATTATTTATTAATGTTATTGTTGTGAGCGGTGCGATACATTCGCGTCACGCATAAACCTTAAACAGGTTTCTGTGCGCGACTACTAAATATGTTTTGTAATTTTTTCTCTTTTAATAGGATAATAAAAAAAAAATACGTAGTACCTACTATTACATATTCTGTGGTTGTATGAGCCAGTTAGCCCATACACTTGAAAGCTGTGTTTAAGTGCGTTGAGAGAACGGAGAAGTTAAGTTGTAGTTATGAAACTGTTTTATTATTTAAAAGTAGGTACAAAATAGTAAAGTTAATTGGCCGTTCCTTCAGTTGATGTTGATCGTATGCGAGTTTAATTTGCACTGATATATTTTACTTTATTTCGCCATATCAAAGCGCGGCCGAAAGTAGGTCGCAACGTAAACGGAAAAATGTACAGTATTGAGACTGTACAGTGGTAGAGGATAATAAACACATCTCTATTTCTGATCGCGTTTTCCACATGTAAAACCTCCGTTTGTTTAGAAATTCGCTCATGAAACTCGACCATTTTTTTTTTATTATTAAAAATGGGATCGCTCTTGGCCAGCATCTAGCCAGCGGGCAAAGATGAGGCCGACGATGAAGCGAGCTCACCCAGAAGGTGCCTATTCACTCGTGCCTTAAAAAGGTCTAGGTTATGAGCTCGGAAACACAAACGCCGGCAGAGAATTCCAAACCTTAGAAGTGCGCATTATAAAAGATGATGCAAAGCGCTTGGTTCGAATAAGAGGAATTTGACCATGTTCAACAATGTCCATCACGAAAACACTCGTTAAGCGTAAGTACGTAACGAAATCGAACACCGCAGCGATTCGCTACCAATTTGCAATTCGTTAATTCCGTCGTCAATATTAACGATGCGTTGATTCTGCCACACAGGTTTGTTAACTTTTACAGAGAGATCTCTCTCAAAAACGCCGTCATATTATAGAACATTAAGGGTCGGTTGCACCAACATACGATCACAGGTCATCGTCAAATATGGCGCCGGCAGCTGTCATAGACATACAATCATACTTGTCAAACATTCCATACAATCAGATTTTAACCAACACCGCTTACGATAACAAATAGTTTGGTGCACCTCACCCTTAATGAGTAAAGCATTTGTTGACCAGAAAATATATAAAAGAATACTCAACACAATAACTTAATATATACCTAAGTAAGTTTTAGAGAGGTGGGGCACAGCCAAATGTCATCTTGCTCGAATTTGGAGCAGCCCAACTGGGGAAGTACCTCCGCCTTGCAGAAGACCACATCTATAATAAAATTATTTACTATACAGGTATATAGTGTTGTGTTCCTGGAGGCGAGCAAGGTTGCCAGAGCTCCCGAGGATGCACTGTGTTGAGAGCGATGGACCTAAATTTGTCCCTTCTGCTGACAACACACTGAATCCTCAAATTTTATAAAGGTTCGGTAATGCGCACGTGACTCCTTTGAAGTTGCGGGCGTCTATAGGCTGCGGTGTCCGCTTACCATCAGGTGGACCGTACGCTTGTTTGCCACCGGCGTTGTATAAAAGAAAAAGTGGGCTGTGGAGAATTTCAAAGCAGAAACCCCGTAGCAGTACTCTTGTTGCATAACAAATATACAACAAGAGATACTGCAATAATATTTGGCATCTGAATCAAGTCTGTCAACACAAAGTCAAGTTGTCCCTTCTGCTGTCAACACGTGAATTCTCAAATTTCATAAAGGGTCGGCAACGCGTGCGTGACTCGTTTGGAGTTGCGGGCGTCTATAGGCTGCGGTGGCCGCTTACCATCAGGTGGAGCGTATGCTTGTTTGCCACCGGCGTTGTATAAAAAAAACTATAATCCGTAATATCTTCATAGGATTCCTCCTCCGTCTTCACATCCAAATGGCCTTATAATTGAAATTCGTACTTTTACTTTCAGCCAATATGTGTATGCATTTCCCGATTTCATATTTCATCATCATCATTTCAGCCGAAAGACGTCCACTGCTGAACATAGGCCTCCCCCAAGGCTCGCCATTTAGACCGGTCCTGTGCCGTTCGTTTCCACCGGATTCCCGCGACCTTCACCAGGTCATCACTCCACCTTGTCGGAGGCCTACCGACAGCTCGTCTTCCGGTGCGTGGACGCCACTCAAGCAGTTTCTGGCCCCATCGAGCGTCAGTCCTGCGAGCAATGTGCCCTGCCCACTGCCACTTAAGTCTCGCAATTTTGAAGGCTATGTCGGTGACCCCAGTTCTGCAACGGATAGCTTCATTCCTAATTCTATCACGCAGAGAAACCCCGAGCATAGCTCTTTTCATATTTAATTCAATAAATAAATCAGTTGTGAGCGTTTTTTCTTCAAAGTGACTACGCTGACCGACGCTGTATCTACCTACAGGACGATTTACAGCCACCGTTTGTGTTTATTGGGAAGCCAGCTAGGGTTCCCCGGGCAGTTTGCATAAGCGGACACGACACATAATGTACATGCATATAACTACGATATTCATATTCATATTCATTTACTATACAAGTATATTTTTAATTCAGAAAACAATAAGGTAAATATTTAAAACTAATTACGTTCTAAATTAACATTAATTACAAAGAAAAACAAATGAAATATAAAAACCCTACACACCGTCCCCAAGGGCGCTCATTGGCAGAAATGATCCCAAGATGCTGGCGGCGTTTCCCCGCTGCACAGCAATGCTGAGCCTTTGCCCGAAAAACGCGCCAGCTCTGGGATCACAGCCAGTTCTTATTAGTTTCTTTTTCAGTACATTGAATAGTTCGTGAGCTTCTTGCCCCCAAGGACCTAGAGTTTCTACGGCAAAAGGGACGAAAATGTAGTTATTCCCTAGACAATTATATTTTCGGCGCTTAGCTGCCTCTGCATTTGTGGCCGCTATGTACAAGTATATAGTGTTGTGTTCCTGGAGGCGAGCAAGGTTGCCAGAGCTCCCGAGGATGCACTGTGTTGAGAGCGAGGGACCTAAATGTGTTCCTTCTGCTGTCAACACGGGATGCACTGTGTCAAATCAAATCTTATAAAGGGTCGGAAACGCGCACGTGACTCCTTTGGAGTTGCGGGCGTCTATAGGCTGCGGTGACCGCTTACCATCAGGTGGACCGTACGCTTATTTGCAACCTGCGTTGTATAAAAAAAATATTCATAAAGCATAAAAATTTTACATGTCAGTTGATTATTATTAGTAGGTATAGAATAAGTCATTAAATTATGTTGATTAAATATATTTAAATTGAGTGAGATATTTATGTAGCGAATTATAATGTAAAGAATACAATTTCAGCAACATGCCAAATGCTGAAAATCCTATTCATTTATCTCAAACAATAACGAAGCTACAACCGTTTTAATGTTGCTGGTTAGAGAGAGAAAGCGCGAAACATCACTGGCGTCATTGGCCACGAGCGCCATAGTAAATGACGATCGTTCCAATACAAAGGAGCGTTTTGCGGAAAAGGGACGGAATATGCCCCCATTATAATTTTGAAGACAAATAATTATGTAATTATTTATTCCTGTCAGTTACTTTCTTCGTCATTATTGATTTTCTTATTTGGTGTTAACATCCCTATTGGTGCATGTATGTAAATCGTTTAATGTACCTACGCAAAACATAAGTAAAGAATATAGACAAATTCGGTTATATATATATGGCTGAGATACGCGTCATACTCGTGATCGGGTGCTGTTTGTGGAGTCCGGTCTGTTCATGCTTGCTAGGACATAGTGACTACTTTAATACTAGTGTATTTTTATAGTGGATTGACGAGAGACATCATCCTGTTGTGGATTCGTTTTTATTATCAGTGACTTAGGGACCATATACATCTCTAACAATATTAAATTAATTTTAATTTTGACGCTCAGAGACCATGTACATCTCTGGGATATTATATTGATTTCATTATACTACTTGTTTAATCTTGAGACCTTATACATCTCTAACTTTACTGATGTTGTAATATTTGTAATAGGTAACTTTGCAAGTTTATCTTCACTGTATGACATTAATTTTGTTATAGTTGTAAACTCGAAATTATTATTCCTTCTTGAACTGTAAATTAATATTTTGACATGAAAAATGTATTACTTATTATAGTCAGACTTTCTTTAATTGTAAATAAATATTTTGACATGTAAAAGTGCCCTTGTGGCCTATTTGCAGAATAAATGTTTGATTTTGATTTTGGTACAAAGGCGAATTTATTCCTATAAGGGATCTCTTTCAGCGCAACTCGCCCTCAGATTGAAAGCAATTCACAGTATATGGAACCCTCTGGTAAATTCCCGACATATATAAATCGGCCGCGTCAGCTCACTGGCAGTGTTTTTCGAGTGGCATGTACTTGTAATGACGACACATCAACTCGAGTGGGAGTTAATTAAAAAAAATACGTTGCGTTTTTATTTTAATTTTTAATTTTTTTTTTATTTAGAGCGGTTGAGGGTGATTGACGCGATTACAGCCATAGACATGTAGAATGTAGAAATCGACGATAAAAATGAAAACGGGCTTTTAGAACAGAGAAAATGGTGATTTCTACAGACCTATGGTTTATTGGAGTTTCGTAAAATGTAGATACGTAATATTCAAAAAGTGACGCTGTGTTTTCCAAAAAACTTAAAGCGCTGCTCATTGACTTGGCATGTTACAGTGTCAAAGAATTTTTGAAAAACAACAACCCGTTGACCCTAACACAACAAGTATAACAAATAATGTGAACCCCTAAATAGAAAACTGCAGGCTAATCACGTAACTTTATGTACTAACGGTAGATAGATTTTACTGTCAATTTTCGACCGTTCGAACGCCTGTCAAAAATTCGCACCAGGTAACTTTATGTACTAACGGTAGAAACACCATTTCGTACCGTACCGTTCACAAGGTGAATGAGATTCGACGTTCTGTTATTGCAAAGGTGATCCAATGAACGAATGGTTGTTCCTTCCAATGTTTTGCACAAATTTACTATCATAATAACCCAATTCAAAGCACTTTATCTAAAATTAAGGAAAAATGTGATCATGATAAATGAACACGAGTTATTATATTTAAATCACAAATACTAAACATGCAACCGATAAACACAAAACGCATTATTACAGAGAGAGTATGACAGAAAGACAAATGTAAATGTGACGATGTAAAACCTTTGTAATATTTTAAATTATTTTCTTTTAATAAGTCTTTAAATAATATCGGTACAAATAAATATATCAATTTATATTGTATCATTTAATAATATTTATTTTAAAGAACTAAATGCCATCTAATATCGAATAGGAGAACTTGTTGACAGTTAATTCACTTGCATTCCATAATATTGACATCTAGTATGCAGTAGGAGAACTATCAGGCAGTAAAATAATGTTGGCTATACACCGAAGCCTAGACCCGCACCGAATTATAAAATGAAAAGTGTGGTGAAATTGCATTATCATAACAATATTATTATTGCAATAATCTTATATCGGTATAGTCTTTCAAATCAGTCCAAAAAGGTTCAAATTTTAAGAATTGTAGGCATAAACTGCCTATTTTAGTTAACCGTTTAATCGCCATGCGTCATGTACGGCAGTGATCCCTACAAACAAACTAATTTTCCATAAGAGATTGTATATGAACTTTAGTGTAAAGCACGAAGGTCACTTTGACAACGTACGTGACACCACACCGCACCACCAGGTAAGCAGGTAACACCTATAGGCGTTTTTGTCATATCAAGAGGGTTAATCTACCTACGTCCCCAAACAGAAATGAAACGAGCATTTATATTTCCCAAATTTAATACATAATAGCTCTGGACGTTCCTTGAATATCCACAATAGACAGAATGTTCTCTATAATTCAATCGGATTCGACATCAGTGTACACTAAGTAGGTACATGAAGGCAAAGGCGTCCACTATCGGCACGGCACGGCAATGGGCTCCTCAGCCTCACACATTAGACTAGCGGGATAGACAATGCATGCCAAAGGTGTGCTTGGGAATGCCGAGGAATGCTCGGCATGCCTAATGAGGCCTGGGCATGCTTAAGGATGGCTGCGCATGCCTAAGGATGCCTCGTCATGCCTAAGGACGCCTCGGCAACCCCGGAAATCCTAACCACATCTTGGCGTGCCCGAGGAGGAATCCCTTGGCGTGCCAATGCCGTGCCAATAATGGGTGCCGGGCCTAAGGATTTGACAAACTTCTGACAAATTGAAGGTCACACTGTAGGCTTGCCTAATTATTGCTTCATGACTTTACTTCGTAATGGTCCATAATGATAAACTGAAAATCATTCTTTGCCCGTGGCCCTACACCGTTAGTCCTAATGATTGTACCACAGGTAATTTTCTTTGTCCTTGGTTCTATCAATCTGACCATAGACACCTAGCATCCTCTTCTCCAATATGTTTGACTGTCTGTTTAACCAGTTGAACATATTGTATAACTTTCCTTCAATTTTTAAAAAGTAGTCGAGCAACTTGTTACTTAAAAATGCAATAAGTTCAATTACAGTATTATGACGTTAAATAAAATGAACTATTCTTACGATACATTTCAAAACAATAGAGGAAAGTTGTCCAATATGTTCAACTGGTTAAACAGACAGTTTAGTATATTGGGGCAGAGGCCTAGCATTACCCGTATTCCATATATCTCTACCATTACATTTACCCTGGTAGCTTACCGTTAGATTTCCCTCCTTCCACTTGGGGCCCAAGCCTATGATTCCATGGAATTGCAACGTAATGTTTTTGTCGCTATGCTCCCATGGTATCACTAGATGTATTTTGATGCCGTTTGGCTGCCGTAACATCCATTGATAACTAAATATTTTTCCGTCATGCTTCCATGCAACTGCCCTGTGGGATCCAGCGGTGGTACTTTTCCTCGTCTCTCCCAAGCCACTGGCCAACGGGATCCAGGGATAACGTTATTCCTCCTGGTTCCCATACCGCCGATTTTCCCTCTTGGCTCCCATACTGCTGCTGTTTGGGTCCCAGGAATTTGTTTTCCTTCTGGCTCCCATACCGCCCACCAGGGTAGGCAGAGGTGGCTGCATGCCAGATATACAATAGCTTCGACTACTCCTACTACCGATATCTTTATATGAAAGTAAGGGAATGAATATAGTCCTGGATGCTATTGAGCTGTGGCGTGGCTTGGGAGTGGGAGCCAAGATATCTGGGATACCAGTATGCAATAAGTTCCATCCTATCCTTACCTGTGATTTCTAATATCTCCCCCCGAGGGTCGCTACAAATGAAACTACTGACGTCCACCTACATCTGTTAAGGGTGGTCGTTATAAAAGTAGTACGTTTGACGACCATCCTTAAAAAGAGGTGTAGGCACGACGACGAGCGAAGCGTGAGAGTCAGGATGGCGGGTGTACCTAAACAAATATTTAAAAGAAGTGTACGAAATTTTTGTACTAAATTTGTACTATTTTGTACCACATTTAAAAAAATTGTACCCTTCCGTAATTAATGTTATTACAAAGTGAAGGTACACCCGCCATCCTGACAGTCAGGATGGCGGGTGTACCTGGAAAAACTATGATCCTACCAATTATTAACCAATGTTAATATCTCAATTTTTTGTACTAAATTTGTACTCAAATATACAGTAAAAACTTCAGCCATCTAATTCGTAGTTTGCGAGTTTTACACATTTGATGATTTTCTACTGCTGGGCAATACGGTTATTCTAAGTAATACATGTATGGGGATGTCAAACAAATTAATAAACTGGGAGGGGACGGGAGAATTGTGAGTTTTGAAGACTACACCCAAAGGTATTATGTCACACAAGTTTCAAAACTTTATTAATTGTTAGATTTTCCCATACATTCATTACTTAAAATAACCGTATTACCCAGCAGTAGAAAATCATAAAATGTGTAAAACTCGCAAACTACGAATTAGATGGCGGAAGTTTTTACTGTATATTTGAGTACAAATTTGGTACAAAAAATTGAGATATTAACATTAGTTGATAATTGGTAGGATCATACTTTTCCCAGGTACACCCGCCATCCTGACTGTCAGGATGGCGGGTGTACCTTCACTTTGTAATAACTTTAAATACGGAAGGGTACAAATTTTTTCTAAAGTGGTACAAAATAGTACAAATTTAGTACAAATTTTTGGTACACTTTATTTACATATTTGTTTAGGTACACCCGCCATCCTGACTCTCACGTATATTTGAGTACAAATTTAGTACAAAAAATTGAGATATTAACATTGGTTAATAATTGGTAGGATCATAGTTTTTCCAGGTACACCCGCCATCCTGACTGTCAGGATGGCGGGTGTACCTTCACTTTGTAATAACTTTAACTACGGAAGGGTACAATTTTTTTTAAATGTGGTACAAAATAGTACAAATTTAGTACAAAAATTTAGTACACTTCTTTTAAATATTTGTTTAGGTACACCCGCCATCCTGACTCTCACAGCGAAGCTAGGAGGAGTGTTCGTAAAACTGTGCGACCCGACAGGTTGCAAATAAAATGGTCGTTAGAAAAGACTGTTCGGTTCAGGTGCTTCGCCGGCCGCTGCCGCGGCACGGTCGCTTTGCTTGTAATGTCGCAGTTGTACCAACACTTTCTAGCTGCGCTCGTTGGCACACTGGCAAACAAGCCGATTACCCGAGGTCCTACCAACATGTCCCCCTTGTGGGTCCACGGGTATTTTTTTTGACCCGTTGTCCTACCGCTCTAAACAGTGTTCTTCAGTGGGCCTACGGGCAATTTATTTTTACCATGGTCCCACTGCACTACGTATTCGACTCTAATGCAGCGAAGCGAGGAGTGTTTAAGCAGAACTATGAGCCTACAGAGCCGGCGAAGCGCCAGAACCGAACATTCGTTACAATTGGTTAGGTCAGAAATATTACTTGTTCGCAGTTCTACCAAACAAAATAGCTAGTTTTTAATTAATGTTTACCGCTTAATGCAGTAGGACCGTGGTAAAAATAAATTGCCCGCAGACCCACTGGCGAATACTGTTTATAATGGGTCAAAAACAATTACCCACCAGGGGGACATGTAGACCCACCTGCGAACACTGTTTCGAATTGTAGGACGACGGGTCAAGAACGACGGTAGGACAACGGATAAAACAAATTACCCGTGGACCCACCAGAAGGCCTTCCTTAACCGTGGTACCATCAGATAGTACCATTGATGGTTCTATGGTTTTTTTTTTGCTATGGTAGCATTAATGGTACAACCGAAGTATTTTATTGCCGTGGTATCTGGTATAATTGATGGTAATACGGAACAATAAATGTTTACTAGTACCATTGCAATGCAATTATAATGGTCAATGATCAGCCAGTCAGTGAGAAAACTAATGAACTTTGACCTGCAATCGTTCAAAAACAACAAGTTCAATTGAATCTTATAATAGAAAATGAAATAAATTATGAATGGAGCTTTAGCTAGCACAAAATTACAAGAGGCTGAAAATGGCCTGAATGGCTTCGAGAAATGGATGGTAATAGCCGTATTGCTCGACTTGGCTAAATAATAATAATGTTGTTTTCTATATTTCTATGCAGTTATTAAAATAAGATCTTTAAATTACATGTAAACATTATCTACATGACTTAATTAATTACCAAATTGTCTACTATCCAGTACCACGGGTAACAAAAAATAATATTAGCTGTAGTTCCATTGACATAATGGAACCACGGCAAAACATTATTTGCCGTAGTACCATTGATGGTACAATCTGATGGTACCACGGTTAAGGAATGGTTGGTGGGACCACGGGTAATAGCCAAATAATATCCCTACCGGTAGAGAAGAAAGTAAAATGTCCACATTTCTCTAACAGGCGGGATGTGTCGGTAGAGACATATGGAATAAGGGTAAAGAACGACTATTTGCGGTAAGAAATACGTCGGGACCTTCATACCTTTAAAAGTATTTAAAACCTTTTTTATTAGGGATCTTTCTATTATAATAAAACAACACATAAATAGCATTTATTACTACCTAAATAAGCAAGTACCAAAAATAACGGGTACACTTTGTATCGATTTTTCTATGGAGAAAGTATATACCCATTACTATTGCTCGTGAATGTATAAAGTATCGTTACGTTCTGGGTCTGCCGTGATGATTTGAACGTTGCGAGGAAGACCGTAGCAAGTCATAATTTGTAGTAGAAAAACCTTCTGTTTGCAGTTTTCAAGCATTCCTGAAAAAAAAACTTGATCTGTAGAAGTTGCTTTGTAAACTGAATTGTACCTATTCATATACATCATTTTACAATCCGAAATTATTATAACAGTAATATGTAAACTGACATAAATATAAGGTACGAAGAGCTAGTCAATAGAATAGAGTTACTAGTTATTTACTGAAATTGCGAGGCATCTGGTTCACGTAACTGGTGACCGAAGACCTGGCGACTTCCTCGTACAACGTATCAGCATTGCCATATAGCGAGGAAATACCGCAAGCATCCTCGGTACGCCTCCCTGAAGGGCCTGTTTTAGATTGAAGATAGTTTTAATATTATTTCATATATTGTTGTTATGTATTACACTATGTATAAAAACTAGTGCCTACGCCAACTCTGGGGATTAGGTGTCAAAGTGGACCCCAGGATCTAAGCATAACAATCTAAGGGGCACAACCGGAAAGATGCTGTGAGGATAATGACCCCCGATTTGGTTAACATTTTGAGCAGCCTATAATACTGGAAACGTATGCTACTCCTTGGAGAAGCCATAATAATAGTATATAATATAGCAATAACACATAATTACTAACACATGAGGCGTTGTGTTCCTGGCAACCAAGAATGCCAGAGCTTCAGAGGTGGAGCTGTATTGAGAGCGACGGACCGCCATATTTTAGCTGAAAAATAGTTAAACTGATGTTAAGCAGGACGCATTACGAGGATATTGGTTGGGCAACACGTTTGTGCGATTCAATACATACTTACTTTCATACCTATTGGTTAAAAAAAAGTTTAACAAAAGCAAGGTTGGAATCTCCTTTTAAGTAATAAATGTACTTGTGTAAGGAGACTACGCTCGCCCAAAAACCATGTAAGGGGTATCTACAATACATGCATACAAACCTCATGACCTTTTTATTTCAATAAAAATTATAATTATACAAACTCTTCGCATATTCAATATATTGAGAGAAAACCTGTAATACCATGGACTGCAAGGCGAACAAACCAGTCCATCCAGCTACGTTAAGCTGTCGACTATCGACAGTATGTCAGGACCGCATCCTCATATATATTTGGAACACCTCTCACGACGTTCGGATAGCCAGTAGATAAATATTATGACGGGAAAAGTTGAGGGCCAGAGGTCTCGAGGCAGACTACCCGCTAGACGGAATACCCAAATCACTGGTGGTATCCTGTAACTATATCTGCACCAGGCCATCCATAAGGTGGGTGACAGGAGCCTATGGAGGAGTCTGGTCAGCAAGAATTGGACATTATGTCCTCAGCATTGACGGAACGACTGATGATGATGATGATAATGTGCCGCATCCACGTTGTCCGGAAAACTAACTTAGCTAGCAGTCTACTATTAGGCATGGTTTTGGTCCGGCATAATGTGACAATGAAAAGGAACTGTCGATTTTTAAGAACCCTTTTTTACATGTTTTTGGTGTTCCTAAGAGAGGCACAAAATTAAAGAAATGTATTTGTACCTTCAGTTGTTCCTTTTCTGAATGAGAATTTCCGTATTTTAGCGGCGTCGGAACGCCGCTACGGGACTCTCGTTTAATATATTTTTCTAATATCACATTACTTTTATATAGCGGTTCATAAAATACACTTTCTTACTAAATTTCATAATTATAGTGCTAATAGTTTCCGAGTAAATCGGCTGTGACATACGGACAGACGGACGGGCGGACGGATGGACGGACGGACGGACGGATGGACGGACGGACGGACGGATGGACGGACGGACGGACGGATGGACGGACGGACGGACGGACGGGCGGATGGACGGACGGACGGACGGACGAACAGACGGACAGACATGACGAAACTATAAGGGTTCCATTTTAAAAATGTCCTCGATTTACCATCTAATACTTTGTGTCAGTTTTGTGACGTGTCATATAAAACTATATGAGAAATGCGCCACAAAACGGAATCTTTTTGCACTTTGTATAAAAGTACCTTGTTTACTACGGAACCTTATAACTCAAATCGTTTTTTTTTCTCTCTGACCCTGACTGTACCTTATAAGAGACCGCAGCCATAATAACATCACTGCTTGCTCTTTAGGTATACGATGTTGTGTTCCTGGTAGTGAGTATATAAAGTCACAAGAACTCCCGAGGATGCACTATTTTCAGAGTTCGTCACTTGTCTCTATCACTACACAACATATCCTTATGTCAATAAAGGCTC
Source organism: Epiblema foenella (assembly GCA_963556455.1). Classification (NCBI taxonomy): domain Eukaryota; kingdom Metazoa; phylum Arthropoda; class Insecta; order Lepidoptera; family Tortricidae; genus Epiblema; species Epiblema foenella. Next base: position 3,282,169 of record OY747118.1, read on the forward strand.
GGCAACGACCTTGTGATTCTTCTGGAGTCCCAAGTGTTCATACTGTATTTTAGAGATTACTCAATAAAAAAACTTACTTGCCTTGAGGTAAGGAGATCTTGTGGACCAGGCAGCAGGGTGGCGGTTATAGATTTTCATTTTATCCAATTATCATCATAACCATGTGTTGATCAAAGAAATAGTCATCTTTAACATGTTGCCTAAAAATACGCAATTCACAATTGCTGCACTGAAAGAAGAAGTTAGAGCATAGTAATGAACATCCTGAAATAGCATCTGAATTATCATGACCCTGGCTACAGATTATGTATATTATAGTAGCCGTAGAAACTAAAAATGCTACAGTTTATAATAAGGACATTCCTCATTTGACTCAGTATTATTATCAGTATCACCCACGCATCCATAGTCTCAAAAATCCGCAATTTCATAACACCAAAATACCCATTTACATATCCCTGACCCTGAATCCTAAACTTAATAAGGCTCGGCAACGTGCTTGTGATTCTTTAGGAGTCGATAGCGTCCATAGGCTATGGTGTCTACTTAACCCACGCCAGCGACTTTTCGAGTGACGAATGCGTATCGGATGACGCAGTCAGTGAAGGCTCCTTACGAGGTGGCCTGATGACGTTAGAGTCAGACCTGGGACGACACGCGACCGATCAGCAAGGCATTTTCCGGGAAAGGCCTATGACCAGCAGTGGACGTCTATTCAGCTAATGATAATGAGTTATGCCATGGTGTTATGTTGTAACATGCACACTATTTATTAGTGATATGTAATAAAATTACTTACCCTTGGCGCGTTGTAGCAGATAAAGTCGTTACTTAAGTGAACTACCATAGCCAACTATTCGATACGAGCCATTATGAAAAAATGATTTTTATACGCGAAATTCACCAAATAAGTGTTTAATATTGCTCTGGACTAAATATTACATAATAATTGTAAAATGTATTTAATTTATTTCGTTGTACTCATTTTTTCTAAATTGTTATGTGACACGCCCTGTCAGTTTATTATTTTTAAAAGTTAAAGTACCTATCCAGCCTCTTAATGCTAGAAGAAGACTACCGGATTTTACCGTTGCTTTTGTATAAAACGAAATGGGTTCAACTAGACATCTAGCGTCAAGTAGAATAAATTATTGCATATACATTACTAGTTACTTCATTGAGAGGTGATTGAGGGAAACCCCAGTCTTTGTAATCTAGTTTAGCCTAGTGGGTAGTGCACCTGCCTGTGAAGCTGACGGTCCTGGGTTCGAATCCCGGTCAGGGCAAATATTTGTGTGATGAGCATGAATATTTGTTTCTGAGTCTTGGATGTTTCCTATGTATTTAAGTATTTATATCTATTAAATATATCGTCGTCTAGTACCCATAACACAAGCCTTCTTGATCTTACTGTGGGGCTAGTTCGGTTTATGTAAGATTGTCCTCTAATATTTACTATTATTATTTATTTTATTTATTTATTCTTTTCACACATGGATTACATTATTGCATCTACAATATTATTCGAGATTAATGTATTTTAAGCTCAACTACGTAATCGTAATAGTCCCTTGTCTTCTTGTTCTCGCCAAGTTTATTGCTCTGAGCTGACCTATACGCTGCTTTGGGTGCGATATGTGCCTTGATAGTAATCTATGTACACCCCACAAGCTTTATAGACCTGCCCACGCGTCGCTACCGCTTGAATAGAAAAGATTAATGAAACTCCTTCTTCATTCTATTTGCAAAGTTAGAGTAATATCATTTTAGAAGAATTTAATGAACATAAGTCGATGCAATAGCATACACACAATTTCAATATAGTGTATTCGTATGTACCTGCTTATACCTAATGAATGACGAAACGTATTATTTAGGTATTTAAATAATGTAAACAACAACGAAAAAATACAAAAATATATTAAGAAATAACATCATGTCTTTATACAACTTTCTTCTCTCTTCATGCGAGTAGGATTTTTTCTTGGCAGTAAATCCGCGCGGAATTAAAAACTCACCAGCACCAACGACGGCTTCGCAATCTCGTTGTATCATCTAAAACATTTGACATTTGTGTATAACTCTTGTGTTACTTTACCTACCTACCCGCGCGGATCCGCCGGAGTATTATCTATTTGGTAGGGACAACAGGTAGAGGCGCGGGATATAATACATCTTATGTACATACCGAAGATTCACATTACACGCTGGTTACAAAGGAAGACAGAAATAGCATCCCAAGTGGACTTAATAAACTCATGTTTAAAGGATTCGAAGACTAGGTAGCTACAGGGCGGTAATTTATGTTGTCCTATTACTTTTCATAAATCGACAAGCATACATCGGCACGCGGGGCACGTATATGAAAAAGTACATACTTATAAATTAACACTTCTATATTTCAGCGATGAATAATATGATTAATATGGCACGCTATTTTGCTTGGTTCGTGTTACTTCATAGTTTCCCTCGTTTTATCTTTCACACTCTGCATCTTGCAGCATCGTATCATCACCAAGAGATGGGGAATCTGGTTTATGTACATTCTGAAAAGAAACACATAATAATACCAAATATATTAGTAAATACGAATGTGAGCAAATAAATACCACATGACCATGACATTTGCTGTTACTTACTTTTCGTTTTATTTAAAGTGCTTAGGGAATTTTAAACTCGATCGTGTGTTTTAAAGACATTTCAAGGAAATTTGGGGCATTTTCACTAATTAATAAACCCAAATCATGACCAAAATCTTTGTTTAATTCATTGTTATGACATGACAGACACGATGACTGACGATGACTTTGTCACGCAGTAATTGACATATTTATACCGTACAATTTTACCGTCAAAAAGTTACGTGTTTCCAATCATTTGATCAATTTCTTACTTTACTATGGGATTTCCATTCAATCGTTCATTCAATTATGTACTAGCGTCGGGTACAAAAAACATGACATTAGCTCAGCAATTTATACTTCAAAATTGACATTAAAATCTATCTAACGGTAGTACATAAAGTTACGTGATTACCCCGCTGGGCACATTAATGGCCTTATATTATTGTAATTATAACGTAAAAATGACATGTAAATGATCTGTACATTTATGAATAAATGATCTGAATCTGAATCTGAATCTGATCGCAATTAATGAGAAATAAAATTAATTTCTGTCATAAAAAATATTTTTTGGTACAAGCTTTTATTGCTGTGTGTGCTGTTTTTACAGCCATCGAGACGAGTTCGAAAGAGTTGAGACTGTTCCGATGAGACCAAACACGCGGGTCTTGGGCAGTTTAGGAGTTGGTAGTATGAAAAAAAAAATGGTTGCAAGATTTGCCCCACACACAAGAACATATATACAAACATTGCATTTATTATGAACACGAATGTACCGGCATTGAAGTACGAGCATATAGTCAGGAGCGCTACTGCGAACAGCAAACGAAGTTTTCCCTCTCTGTCGCACTTGCAAGTTTGCATATAAGTGAGACAGAGAGGGAAAACTTCGTTTGTGGTTAACGGTAGTATGGTCTAAGAAAACAAGGTCTGACAATCCCGATCGTGACACCAGTGACGTCACTGTGTTCTCAGGCCGCCTGAAGGCCTCTAACTTGGCTTAACGACTGCTGTCATAGACAACAGCCGGGATTAACAGCTTAACATGCCTTCTGACGGGAGCGATCAGTTATAAAAAATAAAATTCGTTTATTATCAGACATCAGTGGTCCATAGTTTGTTAGCAAACAAAAAGACAATCTATGTTAGAGATAATTTACAATTTAGCAAAGTGAGAGTCTAACAGATATTTTTTTTTTTGTAAATGAATAAAACACAAGATTATATCCCACCTGCAGGCGAATCACGTAACCTTATGTACTAACGGTAGGTAGATTTTACTGTCAATTTTGAAGTATAAATGTATGAGGTGACAATTAAAATTTGACATTAAAATCTACCTAACGGTAGTAAAAAAGTTACGTGATTACCCCGCTGGTCTAGTTCAACGAGGCGCACATGTACAGTCGCCATCAGATATATCGGAGCGAACGAGGTGCTCACAAATATCTGAACACGACTCTATTGTCAGGGCGTTAAAGTGCATGTTCAGATATTTTTGAACACCCTGAAGAGTACAGATATATTAGATGGCGACTGTACATGGGGTGTGCAGCTCGTTGAACCTACCGAGCATGGTGGTGTCCCACCATCCCGCCACGACCTGCGTTATAACCGCTAAAAACGGTCACCCATGCAAGAACTGACTTGGGCCGACGTTGCTTAACCTCGCATACCGGTACGCGGGCGCCACTGGGCTCCGATGAAAGAATAAATATAATAAATAAATATTAGAGGACAATCTTACACAAATCGAACTAGCCCCACAGTAAGCTCAAGAAGGCTTGTGTTATGGGTACTAGACGACGATATATTTAATAGATATAAATACTTAAATACATAGAAAACATCCAAGACTCAGAAACAAATATTCATGCTCATCACACAAATATTTGCCCTGACCGGGATTCGAACCCAGGACCGTTAGCTTCACAGGCAGGTGTACTACCCACTAGGCTAAACCGGTCGACAAGAAAGATACGAGTTCATTAAACCCTTACCGTACGGCTCTAAACGTCCGTGGAAATGTGCCTCGGCAGCTCGACAAAGCCTGTTCAAAACGTTCAGATTCACAATAGAAGCCGAATAGCAGCTGAATAATAAGCCCGCTCGGCTTTATACAGCTTTTGTTCCTTATTACAACACATGAGTCCTTGACGGGGATATTGATTGGCATTAGCGAATAAAATCTTCTTGGAGTCTTGGATGTTTTCTATGTATTTAAGTATCTATTTATCTATATAAGTATGTATATCGTCACTTGGTACCCATAGTACAAGCTTTGCTTAGTTTGGGACTAAGTTGATTTGTGTAAGATTGTCCAAAAAATATTTATTTATTTATTTAAAATACGGTTTGCTCTAGATAAAAAAGTGAAGTTCTGAGATTTCTAAAATGAAGAAAAATGAAAATCTGTATCGCTGATCAATTTGACTTTTTTTTTTAACAAGTTATCCATCTATTCTTTTTTTTATGTTATAGGGGGCAAACGAGCAGACGGATCGCCTGATAGTAAGCAATTACCGTCGCCCATAAACACCTGCAACACCAGTTGAACCCGTTTTGAAGGGGGGGGGGGAGAACCTCACGACTGATCACGTTGGGGGAGGGGGGTACAGCATAGACCTCACGTATATTTTTTTCATGTACCTACAAAACCGAGAAATAATATCTACTCATGTAGGAAATTATAAATCATCATTTCGCACGTCAAAAACAGCGGGTCTATTTAAGTTTTTTGGAATTTTGGAGCGCTTGCATATCACATATACGAAAATAAACACAATACCAACTAATACAATACCATTTTAGTTTAAACTTTTAAGAAAGATTATGAAAGATCACCAATGGAGAAGGGGGGGTCTAAAAGTGGGGCAAAAAAACCTCACGGGATTTCTGAATAAGCGCTAAGGAGTCGCCGGCCGCACTACTAGTTTAGACGAAGGTCAAACACAATTCCATTAAAAAAGAATACCATTATAGGTACTTTACCATTAGGCTGTTTGTGGAGTCCGGTCTGTTCATGCTTGCTAGGACATAGTGACTACGTTAATACTAGTGTCTTTTTATAGGGGATTGACGAGAGACATCATCCTGTTGTGGATTCGTTTTTATTATCAGTGACTTAGAGACCATATACATCTGTAACAATATTAAATTAATTTTAATTTTGACGCTCAGAGAATTATATTAATTTCATTATACTCCTTGTATAATCTTGAGACCTTATACATATACAACTTTACTGATGTTGTAATATTTGTAATAGATAACTTTGCATTATCTTCACTGTATGACATTAATTTTGTTATAATTGTAAACTCGAAATTATTATTCCTTCTTGAACTGTAAATTAATATTTTGACATGAAAAATGTATTACTTACTAGTCAGACTTTCTTAAATTGAAAATTAATATTTTGACATGTAAAAGTGCCCTTGTGGCCTATTTGCAGAATAAATGTTTGATTTTGATTTTGATTTTTGATTTTACCTGTAGTAATATTTCATTAATACTCCGTCAAGTTTTCTCCCTGCCGCGTGTTGCCAGAGTAGTTCAAAATTTCAAGCGCGACCCAGTTTATACATTTGCCAAGTTTTTGTGAACCCTCAAAACAAACGCCAAGCTCGGGGCAATTATGGTAGCGATTAATCTCGGAACTTGGCGCGTTCCTGCGATGATTAATGTTCCTGCAGGTATCTCGAGTTGAAGTTAACTTGTAAATTAGGACGTCTAGAGTGCGGCTAATTACAGCAAAGTCCGCCATTAGGCGAAGTTTTTTGATAAGTCAAAATGTTGCCACAGTATGGCCAGTGCTGTTCGTATCGATATTATTTAAGGCCTTACTAGACTTACCGATCTTTCGGTGTAATTTATCGGGTACTCCTAGGTGGTTGTCGAGAACATCGAAGATCGAAATTAGTAGTGTTTTTCTCAATCTAATATTCTCTGAATTTGTCAAATGGAAATGATTTGTAAATCTTATCATTTATTCCTATTTAAAAGACTACGTTCATATTTAAATACCACTTTAGTCTTGCTTAACAAGACAATATACGCAATATTTTCTATGAGATATGTATTTTTAATGCATATCTCATAGAAAAACAATATGAAATATGGATGGACATAAATTCTAAATTACAAATAATAAAACGCCTACAAACTAAACTTAAAAATAAATAATCTAAAATAAGGGCTCCCCCGCGGCATAGTGCCAAAGATGCTGGCAGCATTTCCTCGACGTATAGCAATATTAGCAATGCTTATGCATTGTGCGAGGAAGCTGCCAGCCCTCTGGTCACCAGTGGTGTCCACTAACCTTTTAGAAATAGAAATAGACATAGAAAAACATTCATTCATGACACAAGAAAAATCAATAATAACAAATAGAGAAAAAAAGGCATAAATAAAAAAAATACAAATTAGGTTGTTCCTTGAAGAACTCTTGGGCCCTGAAACCCCACGGACCGAGGGTCTCTACACAAATTACACATCACATTGGAACAAGTTTGGTAGGACAACGTTATGCTAATCGATATGTTTTTTTTATTCCTGGCAACATTGTGGGCTAGCTTAGAGTAGGTTAGGTAGTAGTTAGTTTGTCAGAGTGTAAAATAATTATGATTTTAAAATGTTAATTTCATGGCGGAATTATTTCGGTCAAATGTCCCTTTTAAGACCTTAATCTAACGCCTCCATTTTTATTTCACGAAATCTGTCAATGTTTTAGTAGTTGTCCGCTGGCGCTAGTTGCGACTTGTGACAGATCACAGATATTTGAAGTGTTTATGGTCGCGTTCATGTTTATCTAATCAAATTATCAATGATCATATTTATTTGAGTTTTATGTTGTTTGTAAATCTTGTGTTTTTTGTTTTTCGTGGCTTCACGGAGTCCCAAAGGAAGACAAATGCTAGCCAATGGCTAGCACTATGTTGCTTTGGGGCCATTTCGTGGCTGTTTTCTGTATTTTGGTGTTATGTTTATTTGTACTGTATCTGTGCCACGAATAAATATTTTTCCTTCTTTATCGTGCGGGGCAAGGACAGGCATTTCGGAATATTCTTTCTGTTTCACCCGTCTGAGTCTTGCACCCGTATCGTGCGATAGCTGGCCTGGCCTGTGACGAGGCATCCGGCATGAGTGACGGATGCCTCGTCACTAGCCAGCTTCAAATCGCAGCTCAAGCGATGGCTTATCGAGCACACTTTCTACAGTGTTAACGATTTTATTGAGTACAAGTGTAGTACCTAAATTATTGTATTGTATAATTATTTTAATATTGTATAAAACTGACTGAATTCTAAAAGTGGGGCAAAAAAACCTCACGGAATTTCTGGATAAGCGCTAAGGAGTCGCCGACCGCACTACTAGTTTAGACGAAGGTCAAACACAATTCCATTAAAAAAGAATACCATTATAGGTACTTTACCATTAGGCTGTTTGTGGAGTCCGGTCTGTTCATGCTTGCTAGGACATAGTGATTACGTTAATACTAGTGTCTTTTTATAGGGGATTGACGAGAGACATCATCCTGTTGTGGATTCGTTTTTATTATCAGTGACTTAGAGACTATATACATGTCTAACAATATTAAATTAATTTTAATTTTGACGCTCAGAGACCATGTACATACATCTCTGGGATATTATATTAATTTCATTATACTCCTTGTTTAATCTTGAGACCTTATACATCTCTAACTTTACTGATGTTGTAATATTTGTAATAGATAACTTTGCAAGTTTATCTTCACTGTATGACATTAATTTTGTTATAATTGTAAACTCGAAATTATTATTCCATCTTGAACTGTAAATTAATATTTTGACATGAAAAATGTATTACTTATTATAGTCAGACTTTCTTAAATTGTAAATTAATATTTTGACATGTAAAAGTGCCCTTGTGGCCTATTTGCAGAATAAATGTTTGATTTTGATTTTGATTTTTGATTTTACCTGTAGTAATATTTCATTAATACTCCGTCAAGTTTTCTCCCTTCCGCGTGTTGCCAGAGTAGTTCAAAATTTCAAGCGCGACCCAGTTTATACATTTGCCAAGTTTTTGTGAGCCCGCAAAACAAACGCCAAGCTAGGGGCAATTATGGTAGCGATTAATCTCGGAACTTGGCGCGTTCCTGCGATGATTAATGTTCCTGCAGGTATCTCGAGTTGAAGTTAACTTGTAAATTAGGACGTCTAGAGTGTGGCTAATTACAGCAAAGTCCGTCATTAGGCAAAGTTTTTTGACAAGTCAAAATGTTGCCACAGTATGGCCAGTGTTCGTATCGATATTATTTAAGGCCTCACTAGACTTACCGATCTTTCGGTGTAATTTATCGGGTATTTCTAGGTGCTTGCCGAGAACATCGAAAATCGAAATTAGTAGTGTTTCTCTCAAACTAACATTCTCTGAATTTGTCAAATGGAAATGATTTGTAAATCTTATGATTTATTACTATTTAAAGGACTAAGTTCATATTTAAATACCACTTTAGTCTTGCTTAACAAGTCAATATACGTATTTATAATGCATATCTCATAGATAAACAATATGAAATATGGATGGACATACATTCTAAATTACAAATAATAAAACGCCTACAAACTAAATTTAAAAATAAATAATCTAAAATAAGGGCTTCCCCCGCGGCATAGTGCCAAAGATGCTGGCAGCATTTCCTCGATGTATAGCAATATTAGCAATGCTTATGCGTTGTGCGAGGAAGCTGCCAGCCCTTTAGTCACCAGTGGTGTCCAGTAACCTTTTAGAAATAGAAATAGAAAAACATTTATTCATGACACAAGAAAAATCTATAACAACAAATAGAGAAAAAAAGGCATAAAAAAAAGCAAATTAGCTAGTTCCTTGAAGAACTCTTGGGCCCTGGGACCCCACGGATTGAGGGTACACAGATTACACATCACATTGGAACAAGTTTGGTAGTACAACGTTATGCTAATCGATGTTTTTTTTTACTCCTGGCAACATTGTGGATGTGAGCATTAATTGTGGATTTTAGCTTAAAGTAGGTAGTTAGATTGTCAGAGTGTAAAATATTCATGATTTTAAAATGTTAATTTCATGGCGGAATTATTTCGGCCAAATGTCCCTTCTAAGACTATTGTGACGCTAAACTAACGCCTCCATTCTCATTTCACGAAATCTGTCAATGTTTTAGTAGTTGTCCGCTGGCGCTAGTTGCGACTTATGACAGACCACAGATATTTGAAAGTTTATGGTCGCGTTCATGTTTATCTATTCAAATTGTCAATTATCATATTTATTTTAGTTTTATGTTGTTCGTAACTCTTGTGCTTTTTGTCTTTCGTGGCTTCATGTAATCCCAAAGGAAGACCAGTGCTAGCCAATGGCTAGCATTATGCTGCTTTGCGGCCATTTCGTGGCTGTTTTCTGTATTTTGATGTTATGTTTATTTGTACTGTATCTGTGCCACGAATAAATGTTTTTTCTTTCTTTTTCTTTCTTTATCATGCGGGGCAAGAACAGGCATTTCGGAATATTCTTTCTGTTTCACTCGTCGGAGTCTTGCACCCGTATCGTGCGATAGACTCGTCGACGTCGGCCGTTTGGCGCCTAATTTCTCGTAGAATTAGTGCTTCGTGTAGCAAGGTTTTCCACTCCTTAAACCTTTATCAAATGAGACAATATTGGCCTTGATAGATTCCTTATCATTTATTTATTTATTAAGAAATAATAATACAACACAAACGAGTACATAGACCCACGAAACCGTTTGCACAGTTTGACTGTGGGGTCGGTCAGTCTCTTCTCTCTTCTAACAATAAATTATTTTATGAGTTTAACAAGGCAACTTTATATATTATGATTCTATATCTAGGTACAAAAGTTTATTTTACGAGTTTAATAAGGTAACTATGTAGCTTTTTACTAAGTTTAGCTTTATTGGCTTCCTGTCTGATGTCAGAGGGCAGGCTGTTGAGTATGTAGGGAAGGCGTTTCTGGGGATACCTATCGCCGTAGTAATTAGTGACTCTTGTATCATTAACTAGGTTTACACGTTTTGCTATTTTCGTATTTTTTTCTCGTTTATTATGAAATAATAGCAAAAAAGCAAGATAAAGTGTTCGAGTCAAAAAAACCTTAATGATCCATATTTTCACTTGTATGCAATATAAACTAAATATGTGCCCAAAAACGTATAAACCTGGTATTTAATGATATCTACAATATTTCCAAAAATGAAGCAAATCGGTGCAGGATTAGACGGTCGAAAACGTTGACGCTTTTTTATGGAAAAAATCTGCTATACAAACCCTTAAATATCTAATGTTGTTGAACAATAAATCGGTAGCGAGCTAAAGCGAGAATAATGGCTGCGGTGGACAGATCGCATTAAGCTGGACCCAAATAGATAGATAAATTAGCGATCCATTTGTCCGTCGTTAGTGAACTAGGCACATATTATAGAATAATCGCTGTTGTTATTTTGGAGACTGTAACTGTGGTTACAGATGTTTACGTATTTAATTTATATAACTGTGTTATTTATGTTACATGCTCGCCTTTGGGTCACAGCTATGTATACAGGGTGTCCAGTAAATAATGGACAAGCTTCTAACTACCGATAGAGCACATGAAGCTGGTCCAGAAAATGGACTTTCGGGTTTAGTAAAAGTCCCTTGGTTTTCGAGATAATCGAACCTTTCCATTTTCTTAATAATTGATACCTTGTTTCACTTTAATGACCGTCGAGCATGTTTTATACCGTTTTATAATCAGTATTAGATGAACTATGGTTTATAAAGTTGTTCGCCCTAGTTTTCATACCATTTTTGTACAACACGAGCGATCAAACCTGTTGAAAATTGTAGATCGAAATCTAATGTTATTTATGAAAGCCTAATTTTTTAAAATGGTGGAAATAATGAGCTACGAGTGGCTACCCTCTAGTTTTAATATCTGTCTGTTAACATCACTATTAGAGAATATTTAGCGACAAACAGAACGAGAATATCTTTTTATTTATGGCCTCAACGGTCATTAAAGTGAAACAAGGTACCTACCAATTATTAAGAAAATGGAAAAGTTCGATTATCTCGAAAACCAAGGGACTTTTACTGAAGCTGAAAGTCCATTTTCTGGACCAGACTCAGGTGCTCTATCGGTGGTTAGAAGCTTGTCCATTATTTACTGGACACCCTGTATATGTTCCCCAAATATCAGATGAAAGAATTCCCAGTAGTTTTTGAGCAAACGTGTGACAGGATTCGAACCCACAATCGCTGGTTAACAACTACTATAGGTTACCGTAGTTTCCTTCATACTTTTTCACTATTAATTCTACAGTAATATCATCATAATATTTAAGAGCGTGGCTCTTGTCGGTGGAGTGATTGCCAGCTTATTCTGCATTTCGCTTTATCCTTCAATTCCCTGTATGATGAAGCAATTTTTTTTTTATTATTTGTTCCATATAAGTTGTTATGGGGTGACCGCTTTGAGTGATTATTAACTGAGCGCTCCCGTGCTTTGGAAGGCACGTTAAGCTTTTGATCCCGGCTGCTGTCTATTATAGTAGTCGTTACGTCAAGTTAGAGGCCTTCGGGCGGTGTGAGAACTTCTAACATTCAAGTGGCCCACTCACTTGACAAGCCCAATTCCAATAAGGTCTGGTTTCCCCTCGGGTTGGAAGGTTAAATGGCAGTCGCTTCCGTAAAAGCTAGTGCCTATGCTAAATCCTGAGATTAGGTACCGGACACCGGGCATCCTTCAGGATGCAATTGTTCCGGGATAACGCTAGGATGATGATAATACGTTGTTCTAGATTTCCCCTTTTTCATTTTCCCTCTATAATATAGCTCTAATCCATTCGTCATGCAGTATGAGATGTTCCATCATTTTTCCTCTCCTGTTTTCAATCATTTTCATGAAATTCCTCTTCTCTTTTGCTATGTTTAAAACCTCTTCGTTAGTTTTCTTCTCTGTCCAATTGATTTTCTCCATCCGTCTCCAACACCACATTTCAAACGCAAGCCTTTCTCGATCCTTTTGCGTCACATATTCAATAATCATCATAATATTTAAGAGCTTGGCTCTTGTCGGTGGAGTAATTGCCAGCTTATTCTACATTCAGCTTTGTCTTTCACTTCTTTGTATGACGTAGCATTTATTTTATGTTTTATTTGCTCCATGTACGTCACTCTAGCTCTTCCCCTTTTCCTTTTTCCCTCTATCTTTCCTTCTATTATTGTTCTGATCCATTCGTCATGGCGTATGAGATGTCCTATCATTTTTCCTCTTCTGTTTTCTATTATTTTCAATAAAGTCCTCTTCTCTTGTGTTAAGTAAGTAGTAAGTTTAAAACTTCTTCGTTAGTTTTCTTCTATATTCAATAATACGATACAATAAAATAACGTATTGGAACTCCACAACGTATTTATGAAACTCCACTCTTATTCCGGTTAGGAGCCAAAACTCACTATCATATCTGTCACTAATCTTCGAAACCTCGTATCTCAGTACTGAAATGATGCTGATATACGAGCTTTATTTTAAGTAGGTATTTGTACTTAGTGACTTTTGCTTCAACCCGACTATATGAGCCACTTCATATAGGTTTCATGTTACATGCAGTTCGGAACTGTGCTGCAAAGTTAATTTCAAGTTGACGTCACATGGCTTCCCGGTGAAGTTTGTAGCGGAGGCAACATCAGCATGCCATGTTCAGCCCGAAGGCTATCTGGAAGAAATCGCTCTTTAGAAATAAGTCCGCCTGTTGTTTTATCTCTATCTGTATCAGGGATTGTAAAACCGGTTTTATTTAATACCCGTATAGAAATTGACAAACTATTACCGCTAATAAAATAATACCTATATTCTAATTAGAGGTATGTTTGACATTCCACTTTTATCTATATCTTTATGTATAGACTATTTACGATATTAAATACCTGTATTCAATACCGCTATTCATTGCACTTGAAAGGTAAGATGTCAATTAAGCATTACTACTAAAACGCAACAAATAGGTGTAAATACCTATTTTTTACAATTATCTTTTACAACACTAGTTTGCAGTAAGAAATAATCGAGTATATTGACACTGACAGCTATTACCGGTAATTCCGGTACTTCTCGAAGATCTCACGGTTTGAAATAATTGCCATACGCTGAATAAATAAATGACAAAAAATTTAGGGTCAAACAGCCTTTATGTCCTACTGTTGCTATGTCCGGTAGCCACTACCTTGCAACTGAGCACCGTTCGCGCACCTAATGTGGTTATTAAGAACGTGCAACGAGAGTATCGCGTTCTTTGAAACGCTGTTCTGCCCAGACGAGGATTGATTTTTCAGCTATATATGATTCTTAACTATATGCCTGTGTTTCTGATAATAGCCGAAACATGATTTTCTCGACAAAAAAAAGTTGAGTCTTTATTTTCCTTTTTTTACTCGGCTTCCTAAAACAACGTATTAAAGCCGTAGTCTCCCGGCGAAAAGAATAAACAATAGCATTTTTGATAGGTATATTTAGGTTCATTTTAGGTTAGCTTTAGTTTTATTTTAATTTCTTTGTTTATTTGTAGTACGACACTACATAGGCTATTAAAAAAATGTATTTAAGTACTGTTATATTAAATTGCTGAATCAAAATAATGGGATCCCAGGGACCGGTAGACGATGGGTTAAACGACTCATTAAGTTAAAATGATGGTGTGGATAAGTAAGAATAAATTAATTAACGCCCTTACCACCATAATGGTAATCTACAGCGGCAATTACACTTCGTCGTTCACCTAATGCGGTCGCCGAATTCATTTTAAACTACTTAGGCCAACAAACGTCTTTACATTACTCTGTCCGCCTACCTATAGCGTTGGCAGCTGTCGATCGCCGAATGCGGCCGACTAACGTGTTCTTTACACTTTTGCGGTCGCCGCATGCAGTATGCGGTGAACGACGAAGTGTAATTGCCGCTTTAGACGAATATAAAAAGAAGTAATTTTCTCATTTGCATGTTGCTGAAATTGTATTCTTAACATTATAATTCGCTACATAAATATCTCACTTAATTTAAATATATTTAATCGACATAATTTAATTACTTATTCTATACCTACTAATAATAATCAATTAACATTTAAAACTTTTATATAGTGTAATTGCCGCTGCCTCACCTAAACTATGTCAAGTGGAAATTTAATAAAACTGCACACATTTATACAAAATCTGTTGTGCCAACTGCAACGAATCTTCATTCATACTAAGTCCCTACAAAACGCATATCATAGATTATCCACATTGTGGTAGTTCAGTGCCTTTACCATGAGTTTACATGACCGTACTCGCTAGCGACTGCGTAAAAAGTTGTATGGGCAAAATAACAGCGCCTCTGGCGGTTACGCAATAGAACTAAGAATCGGCATACTAAATCGTTTACGCAGTCTCTAGCGAGTACGGTCATGCAAACTCATGGTAAAGGCACAGATTGGTCTACATAACAAAAGGAGTTCGCAATGCAACCGCTGGCTTCGGGCTCGTTTATGGGTTCGCTGATGATCGCTTTGCAGAACTACGGGCCGCCTCTAACACCGTAGCATAATAATAGATTTTAAGACCATTTTCAGCGTAAACGTATTTAAGATCAGACTTAAACGGTTCCTTTTAACCAAATGCTATTATTCGATAGACGAATTTATGGAGAACAATAATAATTAGACAGATAATACAGATTTTAATGAATTTATCAAAACAAGGCACATTATGTTTGGATTGTTATATAAAATAAGGTACAGCTGGTATTTTTATTATTATTATTTATTATTATTAATTATTTTTCGCATTGTAAAAAAAAATATATATTATTTATTTTAATGTTTAAACTTGACATCTGTGTATAACATCATTATTCATTATTTCTATAATCAAGTAGATAATTTTGACAATTAGTAGGTAACATTTCAAACACAATGTATATTGTTATTGGAAATAAAAATGAAATGAAATGAAATAAAATACACCGATGTGACAAAAACAGATGAAGCTTCCCCGTTCTGGGGCCTACTGCGAATCGAAAACGAACGAAGTTCGAATATCTATTACCTTACAGATTACCTTAGTTACATTAATATTTATTTTGTATAAGCAGTACCGCTGCTAACGTAAACTACAAATTTAGAAATAAAGGAAAAATTGAGGGGATTGAAGGAATGATTGAGGAATTTTGGCCCGAGTGGCGGTTGCACCTATAGCTCAGTTGGCCAGAGCGACTGACCGAGAGTGCCGGGAGGTCGCAGATTGAAATCCTGCTCGGTGCCTAAATTTTTAAATTTTTCCGTTATTTCTAAATTTGTACATTAATATTAATTAATTTTTTTACTAATACTAATAATAATCTTGACATTTACGCAATTTAATTCTATGTTACTTTGTATCTGCTTGCTTGCTTAATGTTTAATATCATATAAGTATGTTTTAGGATTAAGTTTGTGATATTTGTATTTAATTTATCGTACGCCGAAAGGTATATCATATAGTTGTTCCTTTGTAATACCTATCACCTGTACATAACCTATATACCTATGATGACGAAATAAAGAAATTGATTGATTGACAGTACTAATAATTGTAATATGTACCTATGACGTAATTTTGCGAAGGCCATCTCGAAACGAAAGTTTATTATATAACACCAAGCCACAGCGTTTAACAAGATTAGAAATTCGAACTTATTTGACGTTTAAAATCACAATAAAATTGCAATACAAACCGGAGAATGAATTGTGACTATCATGAATTAAGTACATCGTAATATTTCGAGTCCTCGTCGCATAGCAACGAAGCGAATCAGGTAAAACATATTTTCACGTCTGTAAAAATATTTGCATTGTTTTTTTTTGAACCTGACTGTGGCTTTATAGGCCGCGCCCAATAAAGCGATAGGAGTGCGCGGTTGGAGAGTAACCTGGTTTGGAACACTGGAATACTCTAAGAGTTTGCGCTCCAGTGAGATTGGTTGAGCGGTTTCAACCGAATCTGAGGTGTGAGTGCAATTGAGCTACTGGGAGTTTTGTTGCTGGTTCACTAAACATAGCCTAGCTGAGAAGAGTCCAGCAAGAAACTCAGCTAGGCCCGACCTGGGTCGGTTGCATTGTATTGTTAATCTTGAGTCGTATGGGGAAGTCAAAAAACTGGCAATGAATAGAGAAGAGTGATGGTTACTCCACAGAGAAGAGCGAAGCTCTTAAATTTTGATGATGATTGTAAATCTAATAAAAGGACCATTCCTCAAAAAGTTAGCATTGATGAGTTCTAGAAAATATCTATTAGAAACTGTGTTTTATATGAGCAAAACTACGGCTTCACTGTTACATACACTTTCAGGTGTCAATTTGTTATACTATTGTGGTAACAGTATAACAAATACCAGAGTGTTGGATTTATGACTAGAATATGTGAAATACCGAGATCTGAGACTAATTTTTAATATATTTCAATACCGGGATTGAAATAGACCAATACCGAAATATCGGAAATATTGAAAATTTTGCATTAAAATTTGATAGAAAAATATGAAAGACTTATGTATCCGTAAAATTTATGCCAAAGCAACAAAAAGAGAGTTGCGTATTTGTAATTATTTCGTTAGTATTTGTTACTATTCTGTGTCCTACAGAATTTTTCTACTTAAATATAACATAGATAGTTACAATGTGACTGTCATATCTTGAATATTAAACTCCAATTAATGAATAAGGTTTTTTATTTCTAATAAGACAAAACAATCAACAACCACACAATTACGCCATCTTGGCCAGAGAGAGCACACACGAGTAAGAGCGAGACAGACCTATCGTTCAGGGTTACCACAGTGACGGTAATATGTCATGAAAAATCCCTGGATCCCGTAATACCGGGATTGAGAATCGTCCGGTATTGCATACTTTATATTGGTCACTATTTGCGACATATTTCGGACTACAATTGGAGTCCTTCATCAGGTTGAGTGTTATCAAGGCAACCGACCGCGCAACACTGCCCTCCGACGCGCGCGAAGCTCGCGGGCGGAGGCGGGCGGGGGCGGGGCGGCGCAGTCCTGTGTTAGAGTTGACTGCTCCAACAAAAGTGAGTTTCAACCGTTGTTCTCTTATTAAGTGTAAATATGTCTCACATTAGTCGCATTACTAATGTCATGTCAATGCGTGATCCGATTAGCGGTATTACGTGGTCTAAGAAAACGTCAGTTTCTATAGTCCGATTAGTTAATAGAACCAGCAGGAAATCAAAAGTTCTCGTAATCCGATTAGTGGGACTACGTGGTCTAAGAAAACGTCAGTTTCTATAGTCCGATTAGATAATCGAACCGACCGGAAAAAAAGTTCATGTGGTCCGATCGGTAGGACAAAGGCGGTAGGACCACGTGGACAGAGGGCACGTTAGTGTAAATTTATTTATATTGGTGTTATAGACGGCCGTTTTAACGGGTAAACTAAACCGCAGGAGAAATGTACCTTTTTACTGCGAGGTAGCTTGGATCGATGCCGATGCCGTCTCTGGCACAGATTACTGGCGATATACTCGAATGATACTGAGCTCGTATTGGTAAGCTGACTTTCTTCAGTCAGCCATTGTAATAAGGTCCAAAATTGGATACATCTCATTTTAATTATTCTCATTATAAGATTTGTAAGCCGGGGTCTATGGTGGTCGCGTTTATCGCATGATAAATGACAATAATGGATCTATCACTTCACGACTTGATAGAGATTTTAATTATTTTGTAACGTATTTATGATGAATTTGACATGAGTTTCAACCGTTGTTCTCTTATTAAGTGTAAGTATGTCTCACGTTAGTGTAAATTTATTTATATTGGTGTTATAGACGGCCGTTTTAACGGGTAAACTAAACCGCAGGAGAAATGTACCTTTTTACTGCGAGGTAGCTGGATCGATGCCGATGCCGTCTCTGGCAGATTACTGGCGATATACTCGAATGATACTCAGCTCGTGTTGGTAAGCTGACTTTCTTCAGTCAGCCATTGTAATAAGGTCCAAAATTGGATACATCTCATTTTAATTGATCTCATTATAAGATTTGTAAGCCGGGGTCTATGGTGGTATCGTTTATCGCATGATAAATGACAAGAAAGCATCTATCGCTTCACGACTTGATAGAGATTTTAATTATTTTGTAATGTATTTATACTGAATTTTCTCTTGATATACCTATCAGCGTTTTTACATATTACTTGTGTAAACTTTATTGCACAATACAAATGAGTACAAATGGCGGATATAATGTGTCAAGACATACTCTACCAGTCAACCATAGGGCCAAACGGAAACTTGCAAAGGTGGGTGCAGGAGACAGACTAACAAGCAAAAATTTTCAGATAATAACAATATCTACATACTTCTATTATTTGTTGGTATCCAGTCCACATTAGCGTAATTAAAATTAAATTAATATTATTTAAGTTATTGTTATTAAACTATTATTACGGTTGTTAGTTCGCTCACTATCGCAACTCAAAGTAAATCTCCGTCCCCGCACTTGTCCTCTTCTGGCAGTACCTAGGACAAGCACTGTGTCCCATAGGATGTCTCCACTTGTACGCGGTCTCCGGTACATCAACGAGATGCTAGCATCAGCACCGGACTGTGATATTTTTGAAAGTAGTTGGATGAATATATGTGTAGAGTGCATGAAGTTCTGTGAGGTGATGGATAAGAGACCGTCCTCTGTATTTTATTGATTGTAAATTATGAATTTCGCAGTGTCTTAGGGTTAAAACTATAATATTTGGCATAAATAAATAAATTACCGTTTGTACATAAATAAATAAAGTTTCGTTTTTTGTGATATGAAAATATGAAATTTTGTTTCGTTTTACATTTTCTTTTCGGTATTCACAGGTTGTTTAATCTTCATGTTCGATTTGTTTCTGATCAACTCATTTGCTCTTAGGTTAGCTGGATACGATCCCTTAAGGGATAAGCTTGCCTACGGACTTCATTTATTTCATATTTATAAGAATCCGTACGAAAATGGTAAAAAAGGAACCCTTATGGTTTCATTTCGTCTGTCTGACACATCGCTAATTATCTCAAGAACTACTTATGCTATCCATTTGATATTTAGAATACAGTGGAATCCGGATAAAGCGACAGTCAAGGGACCGGTGATATTACGTCGCATTAACAGAACGTCGCACAAAACGGACAGATTTACTTTGAAAATGTTTGATATGAAATCTAAAGCGTGTCACACACTACGCAGATACGATAATATTTTATCTGCGTATAATAACTTAATGATCTGAAACTATCACACACTACGCAGATACGATAATATACGAGACGATACATTCAGTCTAACATCAACCTGTAACCTGTATCTGTCTGCAGATAAAATACTATATCATATTTATATCGGCAGATATTATACGCAGATCAATTTATATACGCAGATAATATCTTTGCCATCTTTCGATATATGTCGGTGTTCACAGATACTTCACGATAAAATATAAGTTATCTGCGCTGTGTGCGTTCAGATACAGATATTTTATCGTATCTTCTTAGTGTGTGACACGCTTAATGTGTGGTGACTTCGAAGTCGTTAAAAGCGGTAAAATGTTATATGCGGAGTCGTTATAATCGGATTCTACTGTAGTTCTAGCAAAGGGTAACCCAGATTCATAAAATATGTTTTTTTACTTTGTGTTTTATGTACAATAAAGAAATACATACAATAAAGCGGCCGCATGCGCCGAGACAGCGAACTGCCGCAAGTACATCAATCTTCCAAATCAATACCAGTGCCTTTACCATGAGTTTACATGACCGTACTCGCAAGCGACTGCGTAAAAATTAGTATGGGCAAAAGTACAGCGCCTCTGGCGGTTACGCAATAGAACTAAGAATCGGCATACTAAATCCTTTACGCAGTCGCTAGCGAGTACGGTCATGCCAACTCATGGTAAAGGCACAGTATATATGTGCCTTTCGCTGTCGAAACGCTCGGGCCCTGAGGGCCTACTCCGAACTTCGAAATCCGATCTTCGTATCGTGCCGTCCCTTTCACTCATATCGTGTATAACACGAGAGTGAAAGGGACGGCACTATACGAAAATGGCTGACTGGCGAGTTTCTTTTGACGTTTCTTCTCGGCAGTGATCTCTTGAGACGCGATAGATTTTGACTGGTAAAAGTGTCATCACGGCCTACTTGCAGAATAAAGTTCTTTTATTTCAGGTTTACTACACAAACTTCTTTATGTGGTTTATGTTTGGAAAGGTTCAGTTGAGAGCATAAGTTTGTAAGGATTTAGTTAAAATTGAACCATTATTTAAAAACTAGTATTTACAAAATTTAACTCTAGTTCTTGATGTTACATTTACAGTTACTTTTACTCTTAAATAAACTATATTTATTTAACAGTAATTAACTTTGCGTTGAAAACTCATTTACGCCAACACTTTCTTCAGTGACCGAGTGAGCGAAGCGATTGAAGGTCTCATTTTAAAATGCTTTCGTATGTCCAGCGGACGAATTTCCGACTATTCTCCTCTATAGGACGGTAATCAAGTAACTTTTGTACTACCGTTAGGTAGATTTTAATGTCAAATTTTAATTGTCAGCTCATACATTGATACTTCAAAATTGACAGTAAAATCTCTACCGTTAGTATATACAGTTACGTGATTCGCCTGCAGGTCACATTTCACATCAGAACTCGTGAAATTTTGTGAGCCCGGTAATTATTGAACCTTTGAAAATTTTGTGAGCAGGTTCAATCATTATCTTTTTATACGATTATTTTTAGTCAGTTTGTCAGTTTTTGGAAAGTTTTCATTGCTCCATCTGTGTAAAAAATGCTCACGAAGTCTATCTGCGTTTAACGCCTCTAATATATATGTTTCTCCTAATTTGTGCCCCAAACACAGAACTGCAGCATTTAGTGCCAGTTTTAAGTACACCGCCACGAAATGCTGGAACAACATACCGCTACCTTATAAGCAAGCTATTTCGTTGCAGTCTTTTGAAGTTAAATTTTAAGAACTATCTCCTTAATAAGCAAAAGTAACTACGGGGAAGTGTTTGTATTTAATTTATATTATTTTACGTTTTATTAACATGTTATATGTGTGTTATTATTAGTTATACTTGCTTCATTCCCGCTTCGCAGCATATCGTCGCAATTTGTTAGGGCCAGTATTAAATACTACTAGCAGCTGCGCGCAACTGCGCTCCCTACAGGTGTCCACGGAGGACCAGCGTCGGGTACTCCAGCAGTACCTGGCATTATGCTGAGTGTTCACCTTTTTCAGTGTAATGGTCAGAGTACTATTTAGATACTAAGTTTTTCCATTGTTTTCTTACTTATGTATTGTATCACTGTGTTTTTATACTGAAATAAATAATCTTCTATTCTATTATATTCTAATTAACTTCTAATTTATCGTAAAGCCAAAATATTGAAATAATAGAACCGAAACTTCATTACAAACTTCCAAGTTCGTTGAAACCGTAGAGGCCAGAGTGAAAAGGACGTAAGTAAGTATTTGTTGAATTTTCCAGTAAGAAGCGTCGTAAACAAGTTAATGACCGTTTAAAACGTAGTTTAAAGACTGGTTATTCTTAGTAGTCGCACTGCTCGGTCAAATGGTCATAACTCGCATTGTTTTTTCAGACAAATAATTCATTTCGTACTGAGATAGTATTGTTTGTTTCAAATAGAACTGCAAACAATGTCTGCATCGTTAATAAGACGCGGATATACGATTTCAGAAGACTAAAGGTTCGGCCACATCGCTGCTCGAAATACGGCAACGGTACAGAATCGCAGTGACGTCATCCAGCGACAAAACTCCCAGCAGCTCGATTCCACTCACACCTCAGATTCGGTTGAAACCGCTCAACCAATCTCACTGGAGCGCAAACTCTTAGAGTATTCCAGTGTTCCAAACCACACGCGTGGTCGTGTCGGAGGTTTTCCCCAGGCTACTCTCCAACCGCGCACTCCTATCGCTTTATTGGGCCCGGCCTATAAAGCCACAGTCAGGTTCAAAAAAAAAGTTCCTCATGAGTGACGTTTATAACTCATAAGTTTATCCCTGTCTTCACTGTATTGTGATACTGTAATATTATGTAAATTGTTTTGAAAAACTGGCACCTCGTCGAGTCTCTTTCTCCGGTTCTTATCGAGGCAGAGGTTTATTTTACGAATCGCAGGCAAATCACGTAACTTTAAGTACTAACGGTAGATAGATTTTACTGACAATTTTGAAGTATAAATGGATGAGGTAACAATTAAAATTGACATTAAAATCTGCCTAACGGTAATAAAATCATGCTTCATATTTATGTGTTCTAATTGTCAATTGTCATATTTATTTAAGTTTTATGTTGTTTGTACCTTTTGTTTTATGTCCTTCGTGGCTTCACGAGGTTCCAAAGGAAGACCAGCGCTAACCAATGGCTAGCACTATGCTGATTTGGGTCCATTTCGTGTCTGTGTTCTGTATTGTGTTGTTACGTTTATTTGTACTGTATCTGTGCCAGGAATAAATGTTTTTTCTTTCTTGCTTTCTGAAAAAGTTACGCGAGTACCGCGGCGGTGGTAGTATTTTGACTTTCATATGTGCATGTAATATGCCTAAATTAAGGAATACATAACTTTGACTGCGTTAACGCAATGTAAACGTATTTTAAGCAGCGGTGTGATCGAACCTTAAGACGGCTTCCTGACTTGGCCGGGCAGGAGTGATATTTGATATTTTGTTCCTTGGCATGAGCTTACCTAACAAACCTTAGGGCATTTTTGTAATTCAGTGGATAATATCCACAAAAATTTTTTTTAGTAATGCGTTGTTTTAGTAGGTCGACTAAAAAAAAGGAAATTATTAAATTTCCTCTTGACAAAGTTTAGATTAGGTAAAATACCATAATTTTCAGGGATAAGTTCGCCTTTGTACTCTAATCTTATGTGACATGTATATTGTTTTAACCTGTTATTGTGTACAATAAAGTGCTTACATACATTAACTTAATTGTGTCGTTTAGTACTACGTTGTTTTAGTAGGCTGAGTAAAAAAGGGAATTATCAATGTTCCTCTTGACAAAGTTTAGATGAGGTAAAATACCATCATTTTAACTGAATTGTGTCGTTTAGTAATGCGTTGTTTTAGTAGGCTGAGTAAAAAAAGGAAATTATTAAAGGGTACATATTGTAATTTTATATGTATTTCGTACAGAATCGGGAGCTCTTCCAACCTATCTATTTTCATGCAATTCATACAAAAAAATCGACAGCAATATAAAAATTGGCCCTGAAATGTAGTGGCACAGTAAAAAGCAGTACTAAGTCAACTGAAAGTTGATACTGACAGCTGACAGTTTTCTCATATCGAAACGCTTCCGCACCGATAAATCAGGAAGCCTCCTAAAATACACTTAAATGGCACACAGCGAAAATGTATTGCGAGTTTCTCTCTACTTTTTAATTATCCTTACCAACAGGCATGTATCCAGAGGGAGGTATAGTTGGGATTTATCCCCCCCCCCCCCCCCCCCCCCCCGAAAACGTTTTTAGCCGTCTGTTTATTTACAGTGATTACAGCAGTTCACATGGTTGTTTCAATGTTTGTCCCCCCCGAACCAAAAGTCTGGATACATGCCTGCTTACCAACCAGTTTTGTCATCCAAATTTAGACCAGTCATGAAACAGTCATCAAGACGATTCTAACGCGTACATGTAGATGGGGTTGGATTTTATTGTTTTTCTAGGGTTGCCTCTTGGGTACCTCTATCTTAATACAATACAAATACTCTTTATGCTGTGAAAACCCCAAACAGACGTAGCGGCGAACAGTTGTAGACGAGGCGAAGAAGACCGGGAAGAGTTGGAGCGAGATAAAGAGCGAAGCTCAAGAGCGAACGGGATGGAGGATCACTGTGGACCCTCTGACCCATCCAGGGGACATAGGATATTAGTCAAGCTGTTCAAACCTTAAGAAGGAAAGCATACTATAGTAAGTACATGAACACAAACAGCTCTCTCTCTGCTCTGTGAGCAGGCTTTGAATTTAGAAAAAAAAACCCAAAACTGACTCGACATAAAAATCTGGATAACTATCGAACCTGCTAATTCCTGTTAACTTTTCACGTGAACCGGTTGAGAAATGAGATCAGAGATAAGATTCGGAATTCCGCCCGCCATGATTTTGCTAAAGTCTTTTCTTGTTCTGTTTTTGTCGTTATTATTACAGATGCATAATAAGCTCGCTCAACCATTGGAACGCAAACTCTAAAGTATTCCAGTGATTAAACCGCCCGCGTGGTCGTGTCGGAGGTTTCCCCTGGATTTTCCCCAAGTTACTATCCAACCCCACACTCATATCGCTCTATTAGGCCCAGCCTATAATGGTAATAAAATATTGTGAGATATGTCTCTAAGCGTCAACATGAAAATAATAAATCTAATAAATAGATATCCTCAGAGCTGCATAAGGTTTCTGAGCGTCAGTCAAATCAAATGAGAACAGAGCGAAGTCTCTCATCATGTCAATTCCACTCTTCAATGAAGTAAACCATGTTTTATGTACATGTTTATCGTCTATTTATTATTATTTTCGTAATTATTTGTTGTTTTGTCAGCCCTAACGATGACTTTAACAATTCGTATTGTACGCAAGTGTCAGTTTCCCACAATGTTCCTAGAACGATTATTGTTAACCCAGTTCTGCACAGTCCGCTCGATAACGTTATTGTAGGGCGAAATAGGGCAGTAAATATAACGTTTATGCATACTGTTTGACCCTGGGAGTCTTAAGTACTTATTGTGAATCCACTGTAATGATTACTATTTGAGTCTATTGTACATGTCGGCGCCTGGTCTGAATTCTCAGAACCCATCATGACATAATACGTCAAATATTTGAATAACTGTTTATTTTATTATGGGTACTCTCCCCTAGGGTTCCGATCTGGGAGATCTAATTTAGTTATGTTTTATCATATAATTACTTGTAACATATAACATGTGCTCCCAGTTTCTCAAAGGTTAGCTGGAAGAGATCCTTTAAAAGGATAAGTTTGCCTTTGTACAAATATCTATTATTAAGTTTGTTTAAATTTACACTAACGTGAGACATATTTACACTTAATATGAGAACAACGGTGTTGCGCGGTCGGTTGCCTTGATAACACTCAACCTGATGAAGGACTCCAGTTGTAGTCCGAAACATGTCGCAAATAGTGACTTTCCAAGTGAGTTCCAACCGTTGTTCTCATATTAAGTTTGTTTTCTAGTATGTACTTGATTTGTGTAATAAAGTGTTTACTTCTACTACAACTTGTAATTGATGAATAAATTTAAAATTAATTACGTACTTTCAGACAAGTTTACACTCCGAAAACTAGCAACAAAATGATCTCCCGCCATGTTGCATCGTGTTTATATAGCTAGTTAGGTTATCCACCAAAAACAAGACTATTTTACTTATAGTTACAAATGTCGTCGTTATATATATTTTATAATTACAGAATCAATATAAAAATAACAATTCATCCCACAAAACGCCTAAATATGACTTGATTAAATTAATTACTTAAAACTCCTACCAAACTCCATCGAGAATCGATTAACAGGTCGTGAGTTACTTATTTAATTCATTTTGCGGAATAGAAACATATTAATATAAAAAGTACCAAACTATCAGCTTATACCTATTTATAACAACGAATATCAAATTATCCATCCACAATTAAACTTAATTTCATTATTTATTTATAACAAAACCGCAGCAGATAAGATTTCTACACTAAAAACAAAATAATATATTTGTATTCATTGAAAGTAAAATCGTTCAAATTTTCGGTGGAACAAAAATCAGGTTCCACCGAGATTTGAACTCGGATCGCTGAATTCAGAGTAATTACAATAAATGTTGCTACAAATATTTCCAATAATCTTGTGGTAAACGGACTACCCTCATCTAAAAAGACGAGCGCTCCTATTCGAGAATATTTGATCTGCAAATTTACAAAATGTATTCCAGCGAAAAACATAGACTACACAGAAAAAGATGGCCGACGTTGAGCATCGTACCATAATGTAATTCAAAATCAAAACATTCATTCTGCAAATAGGCCACAAGGGCACTTTTACAAGTCAAAATCTGACTCCGTTAATTTGTAGTATGTGCGACGCTGCACGCGCACACCTTAGTATAATAAGCTGATATGTAACAAGGTTTAGACAGAATATCGTAATTAAAAATAAATAATAGTAGATTGTATGACAAGGGTCTAAAATGAGCCATATTACCACGAGATAGTTATTTTCCCGAACGAAGTGAGGGAAAATAGTTCGAGGGGTAATATGGCTTTTAGACCAGAGTTATACACTCTACTTTTCACTTCGATTGCGAGAAAATAAATAAACAAAGGTTAACCCACCCAAAATTAACAATAAATTCCACGGCGAAGATATATACTTTTGCAGATTGATTTTTTTTTCTATTTGACAGATGATTTTTTTTTCTATACTCCTTTGACACAAAACATAGACACTGCGGTTCGCGCGCAACATTCACGCGCGAAAAAAGCTAACTGACCTTCTATTGAGTGCTTCAAAGTGTTGCTCGAACGATTTAACCACTTTTTTAATTATTGTGAAATAGGGACTACTACAAACTTAATCTTTAGACTCTATAGAAAAAATAATTATATTTCCTGATTGGTCGATTTTAGTAAAGCTGTATTCTGGTTGGTTAATACCCAATACCAAATATTTTTTTAAGAGTTAAATTAGTGTTCTGTGATTGGTGGATTTAATAGGTGAAGTATTTTGATTGGTCAAATTCAAATATTTTGTAAATCATAAATATGTATTCATATTTTCCCTAGGGGTTAAATGTACTACTTTAGCCCCGCTTGACAAGTCTAATATGACACACTTTTCGAGCATGAGAAGTGAAAAATAAATAGATTTATTGTCGCCAGAAAGAAGTTACACAAAATAAAAGCAACAAATAACAGAAACAGAAATTAATAATAGAGGTAGGTACATTAAAATAAATTAAAAGTAGAGATGTACCGACTATGGATTTTGCCGACTAGCCGACTAGCCGACTAGTCGGCGCCGAGGTGGCCGACTAGTCGGCCGACTAGTCGGCAAGGCCGATCATTGGTTTCGGTTGATTTCGGGCTTAATCGGGAATGTTCGTTTCGGTCCGCTCATCGCACCGATCGCCATGCGTTCGTGTTTTGACAAGTTTGTTTTGTTTACGTTTTAGTGATTTACTTACACCGGCCGGCGTGTTTCATATAGCAAAAAAAAAGACAAAACAGTGAAATTATCTAATTATTGTGTTAAACACACAACCAGTGCTCTTCATTAGCATAATGTCGAAAAGGAAATCGCGTGTGTGGACATTTTTTGACGATATTGAAGGTGATTCAAGTAAAGTTAAGTGTAACCAGTGCCAGGTACTTATTTCTCGTGGTGGCCAGGGCAAATTGGCAAATAATACTAGTATGACCAACCATATAAAATATAAACCGATCAAGCAGAGATATTAACTTTCCTGCACCATAATTTGCCTTTAGTAGCAAAATAATGTAGTGCCTGCACTCCTAAACCACTTGTAACTGTTGATTAAATGATTATATTGATTATTAATTATTCTAATGATGAAAAGTTCATGTTTGTGATAATGGTTATCTTATCTGTTTAAAATATACGACTTGAAGTAAATATTGGTAGTTTATTTTTATATTTTCCAGCAAGTCATAATGTGCCGAATAGTCGGCCTCTTTTGCCGACTAGTCGCCGACTATTCGCCGACTATAAATGTGGCCGGATAGTCGGCTTTCCCGACTAGTCGGTGACTAGTCGGTACATCTCTAATTAAAAGTAATTGCGACAATAGGCTCGGGCTCAGCATATGCTGCGAGCCTGGACGGCTGGACAGCGCTGTTTTTCAGCCCGCACCTACTTCACAGCTCAAAAATATATATGTGTAATAGGGAATATATGTGTATTATGGGAAACATTCGCTTGAGTATTCTACTGATATAAGCTAATCTATTGTACTTAAAACATTTAATACTTACATATTATCTAGGTAGGTATCTAGGTAAATTCCAACTCTATCGGTTGTTTAAGTCCATCCTTACATGGCGATCCTGCCAGGATATTAAAAAAACCGTCAGAAAAGAATAAAATACTCAAAATAATAGTACATTGTTAACCAAGAGTTGAAAGCGACCCATTTCATCAAAGATAATAAATAAATAAATAAATATTAGAGGACAATCTTACACAAATCGAACTAGCCCCACAGTAAGCTCAAGAAGGCTTGTGTTATGGGTACTAGACGACGATATATTTAATAGATATAAATATTTAAATACATATAAAACATCCAAGACTCAGAAACAAATATTCATGCTCATCACACAAATATTCGGTCGTCAAAAAGATATTTTGGCGCTCGAAGTGAGAGTGCCACCAGCAGCTGGCGCCGCCGCGCCCCGTTCCCCGCGGCCCGTGCGTGCGGCCGGCGCGCGCCCGCGGCTTACACCCTACCCTACCCCTACACCCTAGGGTCGGAAAAGAAGCTTTCAACCTGGTTATCTACTTATGAAGAATTGAACTTTCCGAACAGGAGAGATGAAAAATAAATTAAAATAATAAATAATAATAAATATTTGTGGACACTCTTACACAAATCAACCTGGTCCCAAACTAAGCAAAGCTTGTGCTATGGGTACTAGGCGACGATATACATACTTAATATAGATAAATATATACTTGAATACATAGAAGACGTCCAAGACTCAAGAACAAATATTCGTGTTCATCACACAGATAAATGCCCTGACCGGGATTCGAACCCGGGACCTCCAGCTTCGAAGGCAGGGTCACTACCAACTAGGCTAAAGCGGTCGTCAATTACAGTGTTACATTACATGTCAGAAAAAGAAACGAAACTAAGTGAAATTTATAACAATCCAGATTTGTTGGAGATATATAAGGTCTCTAACCGTCAAATAAAGATGTAGTAAAGTAGGTACAATAATCATAATAGTATCATGTGAGATGTATAAGGTGCCCAAGCGTCAACATTATTAAAATCACAAAACTTAATAAAGATCCTCCGAGGGGTGTAAGGTGTCTAAGCTTCAAAGTCTAAACAATAAAATCTAGTGAAAACAGAGTGATGACAATTTCATTAATGAAATCTCTCGAGTAACACGTGCCTTCAATGAAATGTTTTTTTGTTTTTTTTGAACCTGACTGCGGCTTTATAGGCCGGGCCCAATAAAGCGATAGGAGTGCGCGGTTGGAGAGTAGCCTGAGGAAAATCCAGGACAAAACCTCCGGCACGACCACGCGTGTGGTTTGGAACACTGGAATACTTACTCTAAGAGTTTGCGCTCCAGTGAGATTGGTTGAGCGGTTTCAACCGAATCTGAGGTGTGAGTGGAATCGAGCTACTGGGCGTTTTGTCGCTGGTTCACTAAACCTAGCCTAGCTGAGAATCAATGACATGTAGCAATATCGCAAATTGGAACAAAATCAACTTAAGTCGGTCTAAATTTTATTGGATTTCTTGAGAAGTCATGTTTTGTCATCTATATAAAGCAAAATAGAGCTTTTAGGGCTGTATCTTAGATACTTTTATTTCTCTATGTAATTTGATAAAAATATCAGTAGTTTGATACATCACAATAAAATATATAGAATTTAATTACTATACTTTCTTTATTATTTATTTATAAAATACATTTATTAACCATACAATACAATACAATACAATACAAATACTCTTTATTGCACGTCAATCAAAGGATACAGTACAGTACAAAAACACAATGAGAAGAGGCAAACAACAGGCTTATCGCTAAAGAGCGATTTCTTCCAGACAACCTTAGGGTAGCGGAAATCTAATCAGAACTATTCATAGCAGGTGGTGCAGAGTTAATACACATGAAGCCTACTAATAATTACAACAATAACATTTAATTAAGAATAAACCACCATACTTTATTATAAATGCCAAAGTGTGTCTGGTGATTCTCATTCCAATATTCAACATTTTCTTAATTTGTCCTTACCGGGCCTGGATTGTTAACGAGTTGGGAGTGATTATTTCTGTCTTTAACTATTTTAACAGTTAAGGATCCAGGTATAGAGTAAACTGGAGTCAACCATAAGTTTAAATTGCACTCTGATTTCCTTAACTTTCACTTAACGTTCGGGCCGGTAATGACATCAATTAACTTTAACGATGAGAATTACCGTCTGTCTGTTACCTCTTCACGATTAAACTGCATAACTGATTTAGATGAAATTTGGTATGGAGATAGTTTTAGTCCCGTGCAACGACAAGGGCTACTTTTTATCCCGGAAATCATCCTATAAGGGGGTGGAATTTAAGGAAGAGCGATGACTAGGTTCCCCGTGTGGTTGCCGGGTAAGAATTGCGCCACCCCATCTCTTCCCGTGGGTTTCGTAGGAGGCGAATAAGGGAAAATCGGAGGGTGGGCAGCAGCATCCTTCGATCATTATCACCATCAAACTGAGGTCGCCAACCCGCTTGCCAAGCGTGGCGACTATGGCAAATCTAAACTTGGGGCAGGCCTATGTTCATCAGTGGACGTTTTTCGGCTGAAATGATGATGATGATGATGATGACTAGGTAAGCGCCTTATTAAAGAAAATAGCAATAAATTTTATCGCTATGAAGGAGTTGTTCACAAAGTCGCGGAAAAAAAAACAATAATTATCTCTCTCTAAATCCTGCCACCCTAAAATATTTTCACAAGTATTTATTTTCAGATAAACTTTTATCAGTTTCACGTCCCCTTGACTTGGCAGGGTTGGAATAAAGTTCCAAGATTTACGACGGACCTATTGACGACGTGCGGACCGAATATTAATGGCATTATTTACCTTCTCAGGAAGCCGAGTTTTTATACAATTTAGTATAAGTAGGTTTAAAATCTAGAGTTTAAGTTTCTTTTTAGTTTTTTGTACATTATTCTGCTGCCTCTACGGGGCGGTATGTTCGCCTGGCGACAAGCCCCTTTTTTCCTTAAAAAGAAATACCTTCTCTTTTTTTTGAACCTGATTGTGGCTTTATAGGCCGGGCCCAATAATTCGATAGGAGTGCGCGGTTGGAGAGTAGCCTGGGGAAAATCCAAAAACCTACGACACGACCACGCGTGTGGTTTGGAACACTGGAATACTCTAAGAGTTTGCGCTCCGGTGAGATTGGTTGAGCGATAGGAGTGCGACGTTGGAGAGTAGTCTGGGAAACATACAGATACCTATGACACGACCACGCGTGTGGTTTGGAATACTGGAATACTCTGAGTTTGCGCCCCAGTGAGATTGGTTGAGCGGTTTCAACCGAATCTGAGGTGTGAGTGGAATGCAGCCACTGGGAGTTTTGTCACTCCAAGATATTTGACTTCGTTGGCCCAGGGGATGCGTTTCCGTGCTAACGAGGTCAGACGGGTGGAAGACTACCGCAGTGATTTTTTCCGGATCGATTTCGATACGCCAAAGATTAAACCAACGACCTAAGTAAATGATTGCTTCCTGGAGGTATCCCTGGTGTACTTTTACCTTTTCGCTTTATTAACGATTAACGCACATACATTCAATGGAAAAGCTTTATTGACCTAGTTTTACTATACTATGCGACTTTTAACAGACTTCAAAGTCGCATGATCGCTATAAACCGTTTTTTTTAATTTATTTGGTGATTGTTACCATAAAGTAATGTGAAATTTATGTTTTCAATATAATAGAAATCGACACCCGCATTCACTTCCCTATATATCCATTGCCAGGAACTTACCTGTAAAAAAAATATTTAATTAATGACACTAATTGAAAACAAACATTTTAAAGGGTCGGCAACACCCCAGGAGTTGCAAGCGTCCATAGGCTACGGTGACCGCTTACCATCAGGCGGGCCGTACGCTTGCTTGCCACCGACGTGGTATATAAAAAAACGTAGCCTTGTGAAACTAGTGGTGTGTATTAGAGGAATCATGTTTTTATCATTCTATATCTCGGCAAATCTTTGATAGACGCGACTCAAATTTGAACTTAAAAGATGTTTACGCTCATTAATTTTGACGAATTTCACGACTTTCCGATGAACGATACTCGAATTATCGTCATAGGTGTAAACATTGCAAAAATATGAGTTCGTAAAATAAAAATGAACACTAATCAGAAATACTAGAAAGAATCTGATAGAAAATCAGGATTGTTAGAAGGGAAAACTAATTATGGGGATGTGTTGATTCGGTCAGCCACGCCCCCCGTGAAAGAGACACGCTTATGTCTTTCGCGTACGACAAAACTGGATACAACACTCTTCGGGAATGGATTTTTAGACAAATCTCGATAAATATCTGACTGTGTGCAGTTTTATTAAATTTCCTCTTGACAGAGTTTAGATAAATAAATAAATATTAGAGGACAATCTTACACAAATCGAACTAGTCCCACAGTAAGCTCAAGAAGGCTTGTGTTATGGGTACTAGACGACGATATATTTAATAGATATAAATACTTAAATACATAGAAAACATCCAAGACTCAGAAACAAATATTCATGCTTATCACGCAAATATTTGCCCTGACCGGGATTCGAACCCAGGACCGTCAGCTTCACAGGCAGTTTAGATGAGGTTAAATACATCATATTAACTTAATTGTGTCGTTTAATAATACGTTGTTTTAGTAAGCTCACTAGAAAAATGAAAATAAAGACTCAATTTTGGATTTTTTTCTATCAAGAAAATTTTACGCAATCATGTTTCGG
This sequence comes from Epiblema foenella, assembly GCA_963556455.1. NCBI lineage: Eukaryota > Metazoa > Arthropoda > Insecta > Lepidoptera > Tortricidae > Epiblema > Epiblema foenella. The sequence continues at coordinate 3,315,645 of OY747118.1, forward strand.
CTATTGTCAGAAAGAATATCATATAGTCAAAAATCATATATCCGAAAATCAATCCTTATTGTTTCCTCATCTGGGCAGAACAGCATTTCAAAGAACGCGATATTTCTCGTTGTACGGCCTTAAAAGAAAACGACGCAGCTTTACAGGATAAGCCGGCAGATCTCATAACATAACTAATAATATTTAACGTTATATCATTCGTTTGATAAACTTTCTCTGTCTCGCGCAGATAAATAACACGCTAGAAAAATAGGTGTTGTAATGGGCCACGTTATGATATTGTCTGAGCGTGTTTTATCGTATTACACTTATTAACTTCCAGTAGAGATGCGCGCAATATGGGTTTGACCGAATACGAACATTCGGCTGAATATTAGGTCCAGCTGTTATCGAACCGAATATTCGGCCGAATTATTCGGTTCAACGTAATTCCTTCATCTATTGTTTTAAAACAGACTAATTTAATGGTTAACATTTTTGTTCATTATCAAGACGATTGACAAAACGTTAGTTAAATCCCTGTTAGTAATGGGTCAAGTATTAATTTCACGAAGCATTAACTATAATACACTCTTGTAACTAGTAACAAAACTCTCTCAAAATCGTTCGGTAAATATTCGGCAGCTAAACCGAATAATTCGACCGAATACCGAACATTCAAAAACATGCCGAATATGTCGAATACCGAATAATAACCGAATATTCGGCGCATCCATAACTTCCACTGAAAGGAACCTAGTGTACACGCTGCTTAAATTTTCTCAGACCGGACAGCCCGCTAGCTAAGCGCTAAGCGAGCTGTTGTTATGACTAGGTAGATCGCTACTTCGGTTTCTGGGGTATCAAGATTAAGCCTGGGATTCGGCAATTGTGACAAAGAAAGTCATTCTAATCTGGAATAGTTAAAATAAAATAAATGAAATAAATGAAATTTATTCTGCAAGTAGGCCGCAAAGGCAATTTTACAAGTCAAAAACTACTAGCGTTTCTCATGAGACTGCTGCCGAGAAGAAACGCCGAAAGAAACTCGATAGTCAGTCATTTTCTCCAAAATATGCTTATTACAATGATACTACTAACCTACTTAAGTAAATGTAAGTGGTAAACAACAAAAGAGAATTGAAAGAAAAACGAGGAAAAAATAACAATAGGTATTTACAATGTGTAGTTACACAAGAAAACAAAACATGTCGAATCGTTCGTTAAGTTCCTATTGATACTAATTTCGTTCAAAACTATACACATTTGAAGTATCAAGATCACTCCTCAAATCAAATTAATGCAGCAAATGTTATTATTTGTGGTAAACCGCCATGTTTATTGCGGTCAAATATCGCGGCGCGCGTTAATTGCGTTATCGCGCGATGAAGACAACGCTTTATTGTCCTCAGTTTTCGAGGGTTGAGCGGTATTGCTTGTGCCTGAGGGTTTAACTTAATTTCGAATGTTTTTAGCCCATTTTCAAAACTTCAGTGCCTCAAATATTATATTTAAATTGATTATGTAATTGTTATGTAAATTCTAATATATATATAATAATAAAATAATAAAAAAAAAAAAAAAAAAATTGAATTTAAATTATATGTATTTATTAAAAATTTAATCAATTGTAAATTGCATGCTATTTAATCACAATGTTATGCAAACTGAATTTTATTAAGGAAATAAAAAAGGCTTAATTATTATTAATTATTATGTAAATTCCATTAGGTTAAAGAAATAATGTAAGGTCTGACGATTAGTATGAACATAGAACTCATTGGAGGGTGATTCTCATCGTTAAAGTTAATAGATGTCATTACCGGTCCGAACGTTAAGTGAAAGTTAAGGAAATCAGAGTGTATATTAAACTTTTTGTTGACTCCAGTTTACTCTGTACCTGGATCCCTAACTGTTAAAATAGTCAAAGTTAGAAATAATCACTCACGAGTCGTTAACAATCCGGGCCCGGTAAGGACAAATTAAGAAAATGTTAAATTTTGGAATGAGTATATTTGCATTAATTTCGGCAAAATTCGACTGCGCCGACGTCGGTCGCCGAAGTGTCCCATAGAACATCGTAATTATTGCGTGCGTGTGACCGGCGTGTAGCAGAAAATTAAGACTAAAATATGTCTGTGAGCTGTGGACTTCGCGAGTGTTTTTTTTTTAATTTTGTTTGATTATGTTAATTACCAAAAAGTGATTCGACATAAAAAAAATCTATATAAATAACGAACCTGCTCATAAAATTACACGAGAATTGGTTGAGAAATGCGACCTGTAGACCTCCTCTACAGGTTGGTCTCAGCAGGTTGGATAAATATACAGATTTTTTTTGTCGAATAAGTTTTTCGAAATTAAAAAAAATATTTGTTCAACGGTTTGTTCTCCTCTACAGGTCGCATTTCGCAAACGATACTCGTGAAATTTTGTTAGCAGGTTCGATATTCATAATTGATCTTTTTTATAATGTCGTATTTTGGAAATGATAAAATAACTCACTCACGAGGTCTACAGCTCACAGAGCCACTAGTAAAAGACGGTAATTAAATAAGATCGTTACGGCTTCAATACAAACTGGGAGCACTTGTATAAAACCTAATGTCTGTTAGAATAATGTATGAGGTTCTATAACACAACCAAACTTATATTTATCTTAGCCAGACCCAGACTTCGAGGAGTGAATCTTTAATATATATAAAAAAGCAGAAAATATGGCGGCCCGCATAATGTATCGGCCTCACTTGTCCCCGACCGACTTGTCGCCGAAATATACAGGGTGTGCTGATAGTGACCTTTTACTGGTAACCTGAATAAATGTTCGATTTGTTTCCTTAAAAAAAAATGGTTATTTATATATTATATGACGACCGGTTTAGCGTAGTGGGTAATGCACCTGCCTGTGAAGCTGACGGTCCTGGGTTCGAATCCCGGTCAGGGCAAATATTTGTGTGATGAGCATGACTATTTGTTTCTGAGTCTCGGATGTTTTCTATGTATTTAAGTATTTATATCAATTAAATATATCGTCGTCTAGTACCCATAACACAAGCCTTCTTGAGCTTACTGTGGGGCTAGTTCGATTTGTATAAGATTGTCCTCTAATATTTATTTATTTATTTAAGTATGTGTATTTATATTGAATAGTTGTTTTGGAATCTTTTTTTTCTTTTTTACTCATTGTAATAGTTTATGCACCACCAACTTTTCAGCTTTATATTTCATTTCTCCACTACCCAAAGGTTGTCTGGAAGAGATCGCTCTTTAGCGATAAGACCGCCTGTAGTTCTGCCTCTGTCTCCCTGTATCTATGTTTTTTGTTTTTTATGTGCTATTTTATTATGTGAGGTGTGCAATAAAGAGTATTTGTATTGTATTGTTATTTCTTACGTAAGACGCTCAATACTCAAATAACACATTTGACGTATGGCAATCACCATAACTGACCTAGTGAAACGAAGGTCTTTGCTCAGTCTCTGTTTCTGCGGGCGAATTTCGATTTCTTCTCCTACAGGTCACATTATTTTTCAACTAATCCTCGTGAAATTTTATGAGCAGGATCGATAATTATACAGATTTTTATTTGTCGAGTCAGTTATTGGAAAATTAAAAAAAATACACTTTAACATTAACCAGTTAAGGTGGTCACAGTTATCCCGTCCTCGACCGACGAAAAAAATAGATTTAGATTTACACAATACAAGACTTCATTATAAATTACATTTAAGTCAATTTAGAAGATCCTCGGCCCGGTTCGTTCTTGGCTCAACAGATCTCTTTGGCCATTCAGCGTGGCAACGCCGCCGGGGTTATGGGAACTTTCGAGCCATCTACGATCCGGGGCGGTCCTTTGTGTTAAGTTAATTTGACGAAGCATGTTGCGGATTTCATTTTTGGATTAATAGTAATTAGTTGGTTAATTTATGGAATAAATGATTCAATCTATATAAAAAAAAAATTAAAAGAATCCCTATTGTGGTCGTCAATACATTGAATAGAATAATAACACATAATAAAACAATGAAATAAACAATAGTGTTATTTTTCATGTGCCCAGAGATCTCCGGGATGGGTAGACAACGGCTTAAAATGCCTATAGATAATGCGACCCCGAAATGACTACAGCGGTAAAGTACTACAAAACCGCGAGAAAGAACTGATATTTTGTTCGAGGTAGGGGGGTGTAATCAAATTTTGACACATCCGCTATCTGATGATGCAACATCTTTGTATAAATTGGTAACGATTGGATTAAGTAGAAGATAGCATTTTTGTTAATGTTAAATCATAGAGTGACATAGTCACAAAGTGACTAAGCTCTTTAAATAATAAAAAAAAGCACTACAAAACAGATTTTTTTTGGACATACCTATTTCTGTCATCATCATCATCATCATCCTAGCGTTATCCCGATACAGTTGCATCCTAAAGGATGCCCGTGGTCCGCTACCTAATCCCAAGAGTTGGCGTAGGAACTACTTTTACGGAAGCGACTGCCATCTGACCTTCCAACCCGAGGGAAGATCAGACCTTATTGGAATTAGGCTTGTCAAGTGGGCAACTTGACTGTTACAAGTTCTCGAGCCGCCCAAAGGGCTCACATACGTATTTCCGTATAACGGAAATTTTTGGATATTACTGCTGTCCACCCTGTAGGGTTATACGTACTTATCTACACGTCATGTCCCTTATCTGCGGTAATTTCCCAAGGGCTGGCGGTAAGTGATTGGTGTGGGACCGGCTTTAATTGATTTCGCGACGATTTTCCCAATCGACCCGCCCTGGTTTGAGTCTGTTGTCACTCCTCGTTTGTTTAGATCAATCTTGATAATTTATGTACTCGATTGTACTTCAACTTTTATCGTTTTAATTCTAAGCAGTGAACAAAACGGATTTTCATGTCCGTTTTGTCCTACGAAATTTGACATATCCTGTCGTAGAACAAAACGGAATTTTTTGTCCGGTTTGTCCTACGATGTGAACAAAATCGTAGAACAAAACGGACTACTTCGATATTTCAATTATGGTCACCGCACGGCAGGGACCGTTTTCGGTACGGTATAAACGGTATGGTAGCGGTATTGGATATCGATACCGTTTCTTTAAAAAGATAGAACTATACCGGTTGAAATATAAAAGTACGCTACCGGTATAAAATAACGATATCGTTATTTTTCATAGGTCAAATCTTTATTATAACGGTAGCCAACCGGTATTATATCGGTACCGAAAAAAATCGGTCGTAACTCTTACAATGGGGACGTAATCGCGACCAGCAGCTAACAGCGACTCCGTCAGTAATCTATCGCGCCGAACGATATTTAATAAAAATGGGTATTTTAGGCCTACACCCAATAACTAGCGCTGATTGGTTTGCCTTAATGAAAATGGTTCAGGTATCGAAAAAAATAGCGGTACCGTTATATTCCGCTACAGAAAAAAATATTTTGCGGTATCGAAACCTAACCGAAACGAAACGGTATGACGTCATACCGTTTTAAAACTCTACCTTTATTTGTAACCTTAAGAGTTCTAGTAACTGCGGTATGCGAAGTATTTAATATGTGATACACAGGTTACATAATAGATGGCAGTAGAATAAAATAAAGTAGGTACGCTGTGATCTACCTGAAAGGTAAACAAATAATTTTTTGATTTGCCATGGACAACTTACGATGGAGATAAATATAGTAAAAGAAAATTAATAAAGGATAGTATCTTTAAATAAAACATGCAAACAACCAAGCCAACAATATATTTTAACGGAGATTTAACATTACAGAGAGTATATATTTTAATGCGATTTTTTTGGCACTCTCTTTACTAACTTCTGAATCCTTCACTCGTATCGCAACTCGCGCCACGCATCATTGTATCGACTCGATGTCACTTTTTTAATATCTTTCCAATAAATGAAATAAATGAACTTTATTCTGCAAGTAGGCCGCAAAGGCACTTTTACAAGTCAAAAACTACTAGCGTTTCTAATGAGACCACTGCCGAGAAGAAACGCCGAAAGAAACTCGACAGTCAGTCATTTTCTCCAAAATATGCGTATTACAATGATACTACTTAACCTACTTAAGTAAATGTAAGTCATCATCATCATCATCATCATCATTTCAGCCGAAAGACGTCCACTGCTGAACATAGGCCTCCCCCAATTAGAGGGGGGGATTTGCCATAGTCGCCACGCTTGGCAAGCGGGTTGGCGACCGCAGTTTGATGGTGGTAATGATCGAAGGATGCTGCTGCCCACCCTCCGATTTTCCCTTATTCGCCTCCTACGAAACCCACGGGAAGAGATGGGGTGGCGCAATTCTTACCCGGCAACCACACGGGGGGAGTAAATGTAAGTGGTAAACAACAAAAGAGAATTGAAATAAAAACTAGGAAAAAATAACAATAGGTATTTACAATGTGTAGTTACACAAGAAAACAAAACATGTCGAATCGTTTGATATGCTTTCCTGCAAGAAACGTGTCAACTAGATACAATGAAAATATTAGACTCCAATGGCTTCGTGGACCACTTCAGGTGCTTAAAAGGACCACCAGTGGTCCGCGGACCACCGGTTAAGAATCACTGACTTACCGTCATAACTAACGGATCTATAAAACCAAGCCTTAATCAAGCGTTAAGGCACCACTGCATAAACGGCCTGCAACCTTTCCCGTGTGACCTAACGGCTGCCCGGTAATGGCCGGTACATGCGATTAATACATCCGGCACCGGGGAGCAGTCAAAGATACGTTTACGATTTCGCACCTTATTTCTTTGTAATAAGGCTAAGTAATGGCCCGTACATAATACATCCAGCACCGGCTCGGGAGCAGTCAAAAATGTTTACGGTTTTGTACCTTATTTCTTTGTAATTAGGCTTAATATGTACACAACTTATATAGTCAAATCAATATTAAAAAAATGGTTTGCAACTCTATCTGACAATGATACAGAAGACATAATACGCACTTACTCTTGGTCTGTGGTCAGCTAAATCTTTATCAGCTAAGCTACTCGCACTCATTCACGTCACACACGCACACACCACACCCCTACTCACATACACACTCACACATCTTCACACATATTACACACAAACACTTTTACTTAGTTTATTAATTTTCATGTTTTATACTCGTAACTGCTACAAATGGTGCATTCCAAGATACAGGCTCGCCTAGTTTGGACTGCACCAGAAATCCCGTGTAACCTGTTGTATCATTTGTGTTTGAATCAATAAATTTACTCTTTACTCTTTACAGTGAGCATGGTCGTCAGTTGGGTTCGATCAAACCATCGCTTTGTAACACTAAATACGAGCTTTTTTTTTTAACTTGACTGTGGCTTTATAGACGCCCAATAAAGCGATATGAATGCATAAATACGAGCACACTAATTCTTTCCTAAGAAAAGCGGATTAGGTTTTCAATTCAACATTATCGCTGCCAAATTTTTCGTAGCGCTACACAATTTCCTCTACATATGGGGAAATTTTGACGACCACATTGGCTTAGTTGGTAGTGACACAGCCTTCAAAACCGGAGGTACCGGGTTCGAGTCCCGCAGGCGAATCACGTAAGGTTTATGTACTAACGGTAGATAGATTTTACTGTCAATTTTGAAGTATAAATGTGTGAGGTGACAATTAAAACTTGACATTAAAATCTACCTAATGGTAGTAATAGTTATTTGTTATACAAGGGTGCAAAGTTGTATTTTAACCGCGAGTGTGGAATTGAACCACGAGCTAGCGAATGGATTCTAGGATTGAACCACGAGCTAGCGAATGGATTCTATGGTTGAACCGCGAGCGAAGCGAGTGGTTCGAAAATAGAATCCTGAGCGAAGCGAGTGGTTCAAAAATAGAATCCAGAGCGTAGCGAGTGTTGCAACACACGAGACGTAAAATAACTTTGCAGCCGTGTATAACACAAATCTTTTCACCTCACTAGAGCGAGGAATTTTTTTTCCTCCTCCTCGTCCTAACGTTGACAGTTGCGTCCTAAATATAGTTGTCCACTACCTAATCCCGAGACTTGGCGTAGGTACTAGTTTTTTAACACAACAGCACAATATAAAATTATTGTTGCTGGACTGTCTGGACTGGCCTTTACATGTATTTAAAAAAGTTACAAATAGCGCGTTCGGATTTCAAATATTCTTTGCACTCTTGTGGATAAAATGCAGTTTTGCTATCTGTTTTTAAAGAATAAAAAAGGGCTTTCCGAGCTAGTGAGGTGAAAAAAGTTTTTACGTGATTACTCCGCCAGTCCAGGGTCTACGTACATACAAACATACTGTAAGTACGTTATTCGAATGCTGCCTACCTTTAAGATCAGATAAAAATATCCCACTCGATTCAACCGGACGCGCAGGTGTCTGATCGTGTTTGATTGCTCTTTTACTGCTCAGAATCGAACCCGGTCGAATAAACACCACAGGCGTAAACACTGAAGCCGCTATAACGAAACGACGTAAACGCCATTACATTATCAGTAGTTTAAGCCATTTTATTTACGTAAAAAACATTGAAATACTATTGGGAATTGGGAATAAAGAAATAAGGTGAATTTCGGAGTAATGTTTTCGTTGGAGTTCTTTCAATGAGCTTGGAATAGGGTGTGGAAATCAGGGTACGTTTTTTTTAACCTGACTGTGTCTTTGTGTTTGCCAATAGGTATGACAGCCCATTGTTGAAACATTGGGTTGGACTTATTGGGTGGTGCAGTCAACGGCTTTGTTTGCAGGCGATACCTCTATTTATACGAAAAATTGTTATAACATGTGCATAGTCTTGTATAAAAAATTCAAAAATACTAATACAAAAAGGTTTATTTCTCAAAATTTTACAATGTTCAATCTATAGTATATATGGGTATTAAAAATAAGACGTTGAAAAATCGGTGTGAGCACAGCGCTAAGCTGGTTTTAAGCCCACCCGTAGTCAGTGAGTTGGTAAAACTCATAATAAACTACCTATTAATATTAAACTAGAAAATGAGATGTTTTTTAAAAGTAAATTGACTAAATGGCTACAGGAAAATTGTTTCTACAATATTAATGAATATTTGACGCGCTAAAAGCTAAATTATAATATGATACAATAAATATTTGACATTGTAAAACATTTGACTTCCATTAAATTAGAAATATGACTGATAAAATTTGCACACCTGCATGCAGGTTGAATACGCATGAACTTTCTAAATATAAGATCTTTGTAACCGTGTTCAAGCAAATAAAGAATTTGTATTTGTATTTGAAATTTGTGTCACTGGTAAGGATAGAGATGGGTAGGCATCTGGTCAATTTGAGGGCGGTGCTACAACGGCTGAAAGATAACGGCTTGAGAATAAATTTTACTAAATGTGTTTTTTTTTTCAAAACAGTGTAAAATATCTTGGATATAAAATAGATAAATTTGGTTTACATACCGATGAAAGCAAAATTGATGCCATTGTAGCAGTGCCTTTACCATTAGTTTGCATGACCGTACTCGCTAGCGACTGCGTAAACGATTTAGTATGCCGATTCTTAGTTCTATTGCGTAACCGCCAGGGGCGCTGTACTTTTGCCCATACAATTTTTTACGCAGTCGCTAGTGAGTACGGTCAATGGTCATGTCAAACTCATGGTAAAGTTACAGCTCCCCCTCCTACTAACATAACAGGACTCATTAAAGGAGTAGCTCACGGGACTGTTTAATTTGTATTTTAATGTAGATTTTTTAAATTTGTATTTTTTACTAACGTAATTTAATTAATTAATGTATGCGTGACCTGATGACCTGGTGAAGGTCGCGGGAATCCGGTGGAAACGAACGGCACAGGACCGGTCTAAATGGCGAGCCTTGGGGGAGGCCTATGTTCAGCAGTGGACGTCTTTCGGCTGAAATGATGATGATGATGATGAATGTATGCGTGACCTGTTTGTTTGTTACTAACACCTATGCAGCTCTGTAAGTTCTGAAATAAAGAATTTATTATTATTTATTGTTATTATTTATAGGCCGGGCCCAATAAAGCGACAGGAGTGCGCGGTTGGAGAGTAGCCTGAGGAAAATCCAGGGGAAAACCTCCGACACGACCACGCGTGTGGTTTGGAACACTGGAATACTCTAACCCCGTTATTCAAATGTGAACGGTCGGTTCAGTCGATAAAAAAGAGATGTACATATTTTTTTACGTTATTCCATTGTAATAAGGTCCAAAAGCGTATACAACTTTTTGTAGTTACTGTACGTCTTTAAGACGACCGTTTTCAAGCCACTAAGCTACGTCTATTAAAATGGCTGTCGCCAAGGATTAAGGCGCGATTACTTTGGATTTAAGATATGGCACGAGATAAAACCGACCAATAATGTTAAGTACGATGAAGCATCGCAGTAATTTGATTAAAACTTTGTGGTGGGGAGCTACTCTTGCCCTCTTATTACTACATAGTATAAAACAAAGTCGCTTTCTCTGCCCCTATGTGTCCCGGTCTGTTCATGCTTGCTAGGACACAGTGACTACGTTAATACTAGTGTCTTTTTATAGGGGATTGACGAAAGACATCATCCTGTTGTGGATTCGTTTTTATTATCAGTGACTTAGAGACCATATACATCTCTAACAATATTAAATTAATTTTAATTTTGACGCTCAGAGACCATGTACATGTCTGGGATATTATATTAATTTCATTATACTCCTCGTTTAATCTTGAGATCTTATACATCTCTAACTTTACTGATGTTGTAATATTTGTAATAGATAACTTTGCAAGTTTATCTTCACTGTATGACATTAATTTTGTTATAATTGTAAACTCGAAATTATTATTCCTTCTTGAACTGTAAATTAATATTTTGACATGAAAAATGTATTACTTATTATAGTCAGACTTTCTTAAATTGTAAATTAATATTTTGACATGTAAAAGTGCCCTTGTGGCCTATTTGCAGAATAAATGTTTTATTTTTGTTTTTTTTTTTTGCAGATATAATGAGTTTTACACAATGACATTTTCTAGGGCAAAGGCTGTGCCGGGAAAACGCCGCCAGCATCTTGGGTTCATTTCCGCAAATGAGCAACCTTGGGGACGGTGTCTAAGGTTTTTATATTTCATTTATTTTCATGATTAACGTTAATTTAGAACTAAATTTGCTTTAATTATTTATTTACCTTATTATTTTCTGAATAAATAGTAAATGGGTCATTCTACTTTTTTATGACCAGTTTTCTATTACCAAAAAAATCTATGAAATGTATTGAATTAGTGTACAAAAATAGGTTTTAGAAATAGTACCTGAACCTAATAAAAGCAATTTATAGGTAAAAATACTTAAATGTTAACATATTGCTGTAAAAGGTACACAGTGGTAAAAACCATTTTTTCATACAAATGGTGAGATATACAAGAACCACTGAGTTACTCGATATATGGATTTTAGCTGTGGTTCGTTAATTACCAAAACTATCGGAAGTGATACTGCAATTAAACCTCTTTCTAAATAACAATACAAAAATATGATGTGAGGGCCAAGTATTCCAAAATCTGCATTTAAAAAAAGAGTGTCTGAAAATTATGTAGGGTGTCTTCGGATAATTCCGAATTTCCGGATAACTCCAAATTCGAGCAAGATGACATTTTGCTGTGTCCTACCTCTCTTACACTATACACTATGACATGATTTGCTGCACCGTTTCTGACCTGAGGAGCTACCGCGAACCGAACACGAACGAAGTTCGAATATCTCCCTCTCTGTTGCACGAATCAGCAAGTGCGACAGAGAGGGATATATTAGAACTTCGTTCGTTTTCGGTTCGCGGTAGCCCCTGTAAAGGATCAAGCAATGTTTGTCTCCATTGACACGGCAATTAAGTGACGTTTGACACATTTGACGTAGATATTACAGTTGCCATTTAAAAATTTAAAAAGTTATAAATAAATCTCAGTCTCAGATTTCATTAGCCAGACTCTAGTCTACTAAATACACCCTTGCCCTGCATTGCCCTCTTTTTAATTCTCTTTTTAACCCTTCTTCTCCCCAGTACCTTTCTGAAAAATTTCACTTTACGGCAGACGTTAGTGGCCATCGTTTGAGGTCTAGTGCCAACCTGGCACTGTCTATTCCTCCTCACAAGTCGCGTGCATATGATTTATTTATTATTATTTATTTATTTATTGAGAAAAATATGTAACATTACAGGGAACACCCTAAGTCATTACATTCGCAAGTCAGTCATTACATGATAAATCGTTCGCGGTGCGCTCTGTGAAATTGTGGAATGAATTGCCTCCCTCCTTTAGGCAGTCGCAGTCTGTTGCGTCGCTCAAGGGGAAGTTGAAGAAACTGTGGCTTTGTGATTCTGGCTTTCATAAAATATTTACCTTTTATTTTGCTCAGGCAGTAATTTCCTTCTCAATATCGTTTATTTGTGTATTTATAATTGTCCTTAATAAATTATACATGTATGTATGTTTTATATCTCTTGTCTTTTTTATACCTTGTTGTACAGGTTGCTGAATTTGTCTACCTCCGTTCATTTCTTCTCTCATTTGCTCAAAGGTTAACTGGAAGAGATCCCTTAAAGGGGTAAGTTCGCCTTTGTACATACCATTTCTTTTTGTATTTGTAATTTTTGTTATTGTGTACAATAAAGAGTTTACTACTACTACTAGTACTATTACTAAATTTCCTTTTAGCGGGTAACTGAGCTGATATGTTAATTTCTTTCTACCGCCATATTTCGTAAGATATGAGTTACACGCCGCTAGTTTTGATATACGGGCCTGGCTGTACCGCACAAGATTCTAACTTTAAAATTGAGTATTCTTAGCTCATTTTGGTAATTAGTTGAGATGTTGTTCATCACTGATACATAGGGTAAATATACTTATTGTGACATCTCCATAATCCCACAAACGATGAATTTATAAATATAAATAAATAAATATTAGAGGACAATCTTACACAAATCGAACTAGCCCCACAGTAAGCTCAAGAAGGCTTGTGTTATGGTTACTAGACGACGACATATTTAATAGATATAAATACTTAAATACATAGAAAACATCCAAGACTCAGAAACAAATATTCATGCTCATCACACAAATATTTGCCCTGACCGGGATTCGAACCCAGGACCGTCAGCTTCACAGGCAGGTGCACTACCCACTAGGCTAAACCGGTCGTCAAACACTTATAGGTTTTAACTGTTATATAAAACAGGCGTTTATTGAACACTAAATATAATTTTTAAACAAGTCGACAGCAAATAAAATGTGTACTACCCGCCCTTGGTACAATAATTGACCGAGTGAAGCGAAGGTCTCTGCTTCAGCTTCGACAAAAATGCTTTCGTATGTTCGCATTCTGGATTACCGGATCTTCTCCTCTACAAGTCGCATTTACCAACCGATTTTCGTAAAATTTTGCTAGCGACTTCGGTAATTATATATATATTTTGTCGAGTTAGTTTCTGGAATTTTTTTATAACTATTTTTTTCCAACGGTTTTGCAAGTTTCTGCGTGCGAATTTTGATTTATTCTCCTCTACAATGGGACAATTTTTGAGTGTCGAACGCTCTACTTTTCACTCGACATCTGTCAAATCATCATTGTAGAGGACGGAGCGGAACGCGTAATTTTGGAAATATAAGGCAAAACTATAGTGCGAGCGAGTAGCCAACGTGGCGAATACGGTTTTGGAAAATCACTGACTGGCAGTATACTACAGTGGAATCCGGATAAAGCGACAGTCAAGGGACCGGTGATATTACGTCGCATTAACAGGACGTCGCACAAAACGGACTTATTTACTTTGAAAATGTTTGATATCAAGTCTAATGTATGGTGATTTCGAAGTCGTTAAAAGCGGTCAAATGTTATATGCGGAGTCGTTATAAGCGGATTCTACTGTATGTTCCGCGTTTGACTTGCTCTCGCTACCCACTAGCGTTTTTATATATCTTTAACATCTATATGTTACACTAGATGGCGTTACAAGTACCAAAATATAAGAATTCGGAAAAATATAATATAATTGTAAACTCAAAATTATTATTCTTTCTTGAACTGTAAATTAATATTTTGACATGAAAAATGTATTACTTATTATAGTCAGACTATCTTAAATTGTAAATTAATATTTTGACATGTAAAAGTGCTCTTGTGGCGGCCATTTGCAGAATAAATGTTTCATCTTTTATTTTTTTATACTAACACATAATATCTAAACATTTGCGTGGCCTACAATCATAGTTTTTTCAACAGATATCGAGTGAAAATTCGAGCGCTCGACACTCTAAAATCGGCCCCCAGGTCGCATTTCTCAACGGATTTGTGAGCAGGTTTGATAGTTATATAAATTTTTTTCGTCGAGTCAGGAATTTATCCCGGTACAGTTGCATCCTGATGGATGCCCAGGGGCCGCTTCCTAATCCCAAGATTTGGCATAGGCACTAGTTTTTTCAGGAAAATTTAAATAAACTCGCGTGGTCTGTAGCTCACAGAGCCACTACCTATAATGGATCCGCCTTATGGTAAGGGTTTATCCATTTTTTTTTTCAATCTTTATTTAGATAAGAGGCCTTCGTCGCTGAGCGATGACGCTGGCCTAATAGATGTTACATGATTTATTACCTACAATGTATAAACCTAATCATTAATGGATACAGTTTTATTGCCAATTTAGAAGTGGGGTCAGATAATATTATGTTACATAAACCTACGTCACTTAATTTAAGTTTGGCATGTGTTTCAAATGTTCTGCGGTCTGCTCCGATCCGAGCACATTCCACCAATGCGTGGTAGGTATCTTCTCTCACGCCACACATCGAACAATTTGGAGAATCAACCAAGGGTTTATCCAGAAATCACGCGAGGCTCCAAATGGAGAGGGGGGCTTACGAAATCCTCACGACTGGGGGAGGGGGGGTTCAAGGTAACCTCAAGTGTATTTTTTTACTGTACCTACAAAACCGTGAAATAATATTGGCTCATGTAGGAAATTGGATGCTGTTACGCAAAAACGTATCAACCTAATAGGACGACCTATAGTAGGTTAACACATTATTGCATAACAGCGTCTAATTATAGAATAAATAAATAAATATTTGTGGACAATCTTACACAAATCAACCTGGTCCCAAACTAAGCAAAGCTTGTACACTATGGGTACTAGGCGACGATATACATACTTATATAGATAAATATATAAATAAACAAATATTAGAGGACAATCTTACACAAATCGAACTAGTCCCACAGTAAGTTCAAGAAGGCTTGTGTTATGGGTACTAGACGACGATATATTTAATAGATATAAATACTTAAATACATAGAAAACATCCAAGACTCAGAAACAAATATTCATGCTCATCACACAAATATTTGCCCTGACCGGGATTCGAACCCGGGACCTCCAGCTTCGAAGGCAGGGTCACTACCAACTAGGCTAAAGCGGTTGTCAAAAAATTATAAATCGCCTACAACCTCACCAAGGATGAGTTACCAAAAGTGGCCCAAAAAACCTCGCACGATTCCTGCATAAGCCCTAAGTAGTATACTGAAATAAGTAGTATCTGGGCAAATGGACAATGGCCAGGGTTACCAACTCCAATTTTTTTTACCCCTACAACTTAAGTTAAAACCCCCTAAAACTAAACATTTTTTTTCGGAAAATCCCCTGAATGCAAAATAAAACAAATTATGTGTCTCAATTTCTTTAATGTTGTTATACATTATTTAGGATCTCAAATATTAAATCGTTTTGTTCTAATGGTTCGACTTTATTATGGTCACACATGCACATAGAACATTTTTAACATTTTATTAGATGGAGTCAATTTAACGCAAGCTTGATCCTGATCTAATCAGACTATCCACACTCTTTGCAGCATTTTAATGGATAGTTGATTCCGGGGCTTATTTTTAAAAATGTTATATAAAATAAAAATCCCTAAATATACCCCTAAAATTATTAAGCCCCTAAACAAATCCAATGCTCCTTATTTCCCCCCTAAATTTAGGGGTAAAACCCCCAAAGTTGGCAACCCTGACAATAACCAAATGGGTAGTGAGGCCAATCGGTTGACCCAACTGGCCTCGGTCCTATATTTCAATACAGCACCTCTCACGTTAGAACGTATCGGAGTGTCTATTTGTCCTATTCAGTAACCCGTAACACGTAGTCAGTCAATGAAGACGTCGATATCTGCAGAAATAGCTCCGTTAGCAAAATATAATTGATTAGGACATGGCAATTTTGAATGGTTAACGTAAGTAAGAAAATGAAGTTTCCGTATCGAAATGGTAAAAAAGGAACCCTTATAATTTCACTTTGTCTGTATGTCTGTCACATCGCTAAATATCTCAAGAACTACTTATGCTATCGATTTAAAATTTGAAATAGTTATGAAGAAGGTCTCCTGCGACCTTTACCAGGTCATCAGTCCACCTTGTGGACCTTGTCCGCTGGATGCGGGTGGCGCAGGACCGGTCACTATGGCACTCTTTCGGCTGATATGTTGATGATGATGATAAAGAAGGCTAACCTATAGTAGGTTGACACATTTTTGCATAACAGCGTCCAATTATAAATCGCCTGCAACCTCACCAAGGAGGAGGGGGGACCAAAAGTGACCCACAAAACCTCGCACGAGTCCTGAATAAGCCCTAAGTAGTATCTGGGCAAATGGACAATAGCCAAATGGATAGTGAGGCCAATCGGTTGACCCAACTGGCCTCGGTCCTATATTTCAATACAGCACCTCTCACGTTGGAACGTATCGGAGTGTCTATTTGTCCTATTCAGTAACCCGTAACACGTAGTCAGTCAATGAAGACGTTGATATCTGCAGAAATAGCTCCGTTAGCAAAATATAATTGATTACGACATGGCAATTTTGAATGGTTAACGTAACTAAGAAAATGAAGTTTCGCTAGCGACTGCGTAAACGATTTAGTACGACGATTCTTAGTTCTACTGCGTAACAGCCAGAAACGTTTTACTTTTGGCCATAATTTTTTTTACGCAGTCGCTAGCGAGTACGGTCATGTAAACTCATGGTAAAGGCAATGGGCTGGCAGGCCGTTCCTTGCTTGACATTGGCTGGTAAAACTTGGTGTTAAGGCTCGATTTTTCAATCTCCAGATAAAAGTATTTGTCAGATAAATGTCAGTTTTGTTCTTTTCTTTCATATGACATTAGAAAGTGCCATCGATATTTTTGAATTTTTGCACGCAACGTGCGGATTTTTTTTAACAATGTTACCATCCACGGTACCATTGTATGCAGAATAAGGTATTTGTATTTTGTATTTTTTGTATTTTTATGGATTGTACATATCAATTCAATTCAATTTATTTAATTCAGACAATGTCCATAAAAAGCCTTAATTACTATGTTAGTTTTGGATCTTATTAAAAAAAAAATCAAAATCAACACTTAGGTACATGTAAAAGCTTTAAAAATGGTCTGTGTTGTTTGGAGTACCTACCCGACATAGATCTCGAATAACCCTTAGGCATTGGGGTATTTGTCATCGATATCTGTGGGCCGATCTGTTATATATCTACTTGGCCCATCTTTGGGCCTTTGAACATAAATAGCAGATTTCAAACAGTATATAAACTAGCGGCTTTGTGAGGTGTATACGTCGCGAGAGTTTTTTTATGCATTTCCAAAGACAAAGTGGCAAAAGAATGTATAATTATTAAAGCTGCTCACGAAGTTTCACGAGTCATCAGCCGAAAGACGTCCACTGCTGGACATAGGCCTCCCCCAAAGAATGCCAGAATGACCAGCGTCACCCGCATCCAGCGGACTCCCGCGACCTTTACCAGGTCATCAGTCAACCTTGTGGGGGGCCTACTCACGCTACGCGTATTTCACGAGTATCGGTTGAAAATTGAAATCTGTTGCAGTCAGACATACGAAAGACAGACAAGACTCACGGAAATTTTATATTTGGAATTGTTTACCTTTTCAACAAGAGAGGAGGAGGTAAGAGGGCTCGTGACTTAGCGGCGCCGGCGTATCGCGTGCGGTATGCGAGCTTGAGCAACGTCGGCCCAGGTCAGTTATTAGATGGGTGACCGCTTTGAGTGATTATTAACTGAGCGCTCCCGTGCTTTGGAAGGCACGCTAAGCCATTGATCCCGACTGCTGTCTATCATAGCAGTCGATAAGCCAAGTTAGAGGCCTTTGGGCGGCTTGAGAACTTCTAACAGTCAAGTTGGTAACAGACAAGCCCAATTGCAATAAGGTCTGGTTTCCCCTCGGGTTGGAAGGTCTGATGGCAGTCACTTCTGTTAAAACTAGTGCCTACGCCATATCTTGGGATTAGGTAGCGGATTCCGGGCATCCTTCAGGATGCAACTGTACCGAAACCACCCAAAGGTTGTCTGGAAGGGATCGCTCTTTAGCGATAAGACCGCCTGTTGTTCTGCATCTGTCTCCCTGTATCTATGTTTTTTTGTTTTTTATGTGTTATTTTATTATGTGAGGTGTGCAATAAAGAGTATTTGTATTGTATTGTACCGGGATAACCTAGGAGGATGTTGAATGTTTACCTTTTCAACCCCCCCCCCCCCCCCCCCCAGCATTAGTCATTAGTCGCTGGGTTTTGGATTACAGCCTAACAAAATCTTTTAGGTATCTATGAACTTAACGCGCTGTTACCATTCTGTGTACTGTCCCGAAGACTCACAGCGGCGTGTGAGGGATTGTATGAGCGAGTAATATCATTATGACGTTTTATTAAAACAAGAAATTTATGGAGGTGCCCAGCTGAGGGCGCATATGTAATGACCTTTATTTTATGAGTTACTAGCGACCCGCCCCGGCTTCGCATGGGTGCACTGTTTAATGGATGTTATTATACATATAAACCTTCCTCTTTAAGCACTCTATCTATTAAAAAAAACCGCATCAAAATCCGTTGCGTAGTTTTAAAGATTTAAGCATACATAGGGATATATGGACAGAGAAAGCGACTTTGTTTTATTTAATGGATTGTGATAATTTAATAGTTTTCTATCCAAATAGCAACACTGTGCTATGTTATAAATTGTATTGTAACACTCATCATGCCTATTGTGCAAGATTGCACAGCTTATTATAATATAGCCTTTTACGCTTTTAGTCTTTGTTTTTTATATATTTAAGAAAAAGAAATAAAAAAAAATTGTATAGCAACAATATATAATATTTCACGACAAAAATGGTACATTTCCCTTTTTCGAATATATATAAGTACGTAGCCACGTGGGTGTGACGTCACACTTCGATAAAACTACATGGTACAGGTTTCTGGCAGAAACCTGTACCATGTAGATTTTATATCCAGCAGTAACTTTCTGCTGGATATAAAATCTATGAATTGTCATACTAGTAATGCTGCTCGCTACGTAGCTCTACGCCGTAGCACTCGTAGCCGCCTACGACGTATAAATCTTCTACGCGCCGCGAATACACAAATAGACTTATTTATATTAAAAATCCCCGGCGTTAACTTCTTTGTGTTTGTAAAACAGTACAACATTATGCATGTTTGAACTATCAATTCACCAAATTACGATTGTGAGTCTTACGGCATTGTGTTAAGATGTGTTTTTCTTTGAGTAGTAAAACCTTATTTGCTGGCACATCGTGTGATAGTGTGGGAGTGCCTGTCGTAAACACACAGGCCCAAGGCGATTTATAATGGAAATTGGCCCTTTCTGTTTGGGACCTTTATCTTGTGTGTTGAAGGGAAGGGGAATAAAAATAATAGACAGAGTGAAACGAAGGTCTCTGCTTCAGCTTCGACAAAAATGCTTTCGTATGTCCGGATTTTCGGATTTCCGTTTGTTCTCGTCTCAAGTCGCAATTCGCAACCGATTCTAGTGAAATTTCGTAAGCAGATTCAACAGTTATATAGATTTTTTTTGTAGAGACAGTTTTTGGAAATTTCCAAAAACCATTTTTTTTATCAATGGTTTTGTAACGAGACGGTTTTTGGAAATTTCCAAAAAAATATTTTTTATCAATAATTTTGTAAGTTTCTGCGGGCGAATTTCGGTTTGTTTGTATGGAAAGTTTGACAAGCTTCTATGGGATGACAGCTGCCGGCGTCATATTTGACGATGACCGGCCTGTGATCGTATGTTGGTGCAACCGACCCTAAGGGTAGGTTGCACCAAACCGTCTGTAATCGTAAGCGGTGTTCGTTAAAATCTGATTGTGTGGAAAGTTTGACAAGTTTCTATGGGATGACAGCTGCCGGCGCCATATTTGACGATGACCGGCCTGTGATCGTATGTTGGTGCAACAACCCTAAGGGTGGGTTGCAGCAAACCGTCTGTAATCGTAAGCGGTGTTCGTTTAAATCTGATTGTATGGAAAGTTTGACAAGTTTCTATGGGATGACAGCTGCCGGCGCCATATTTGACGATGACCGGCCTGTGATCGTATGTTGGTGCAACCGACCCTAAGGGTGGGTTGCACCAAACCGTCTGTAATCGTAAGCGGTGTTCGTTTAAATCTGATTGTATGGAAAGTTTGACAAGTTTCTATGGGATGACAGCTGCCGGCGCCATATTTGACGATGACCGGCCTGTGATCGTATGTTGGTGCAACAACCCTAAGGGTGGGTTGCAGCAAACCGTCTGTAATCGTAAGCGGTGTTCGTTTAAATCTGATTGTATGGAAAGTTTGACAAGTTTCTATGGGATGACTGGCCTGTGATCGTATGTTGGTCCAACTGACCCTAAGAAGTGTGAAGTCACCAATACACTTGGGTTAGGGTTCCCAAGTAACACAGTATGCTGAATAAAGTTTGAGTAACCGCAATTCGTACATAATAATATTAATATTTTCGCCGCACTAGCTCGGAAAGCCCTTTTTTATTATTTAAAAACAGATAACAAAACTGCATTTTATCCACAAGAATGCAAAGAATATTTGGAATCCGTACGTGTTACTTGTTACTTTTTTTAATGTAAAGATCAGTCCAGACAGTCCAACAACAATAATTTCATACTGTGCTGTTATTTAAAAAACTAGTACCTATGCCAAATCACGGGATTAGGTAGTGGACCCCGAGCATCCAACTATATTTAGGATGCAACTGTACTGGAATAACGCTAGGACGAGGAGGACCAAAAAAAAATCCTCGCTCTAGTGAGGTGAAAAGATTGTGATATACACGGCTGCATTTTACGTCTCGTGTGTTGCAATACTCGCTGCACTCAGGATTCTATTTTTGATTCACTCGCTTCGCTCTGGATTCTATTTTCGAACCACTCGCTTCGCTCGCAGTTCAACCATAGAATCCATTCGCTAGCTCGTGTTTCAATTTCACACTCGCAGTTAAAATACAATTTTGCACCCTTGTATAACAAATAACTATTGTGGACAATCTTACACAAATCAACCTGGTCCCAAACTAAGCAAAGCTTGTACTATGGGTACTAAGTGAAGATATACATATCTAATAAAACATCCAAGATCCAGAAATATTTTTTCATTGAAATTTCCTTATTTTTCGTATTAAAACCAACTTAATTTTGCGGTTGGTTCAGAATTCGACTCGCACTTGGCCGGTTATTTACTATTATATTTTATATTATAGTTAGTCAAAACATATTTATTGAAAAACCTAGACCTTTATGAATATACTAGCGACCCGCCCCGGCTTCGCACGAGTGCACTATTTAATGGTATTATACATATAAACCTTCCCCTTCAATCACTCTATCTATTAAAAAAAAAACCGCATCAAAATCCGTTGCGTAGTTATAATGATTTAAGCATACATAGGGATATAGGGACAGAGAAAGCGACTTTGTTTTATACTATGTAGTGATAATGAAAAACAAAGGAATTTCCCAATATCATTCAATCGCTATTCTTTTTTTCCCAAACAACAGTTGAAGTGTAACTTTTACTTCAGTCGTTCTCAGTGAGGGAATATAAACGAATTCTTATTCCAAGTTAAAGTAGTGCATTAAAAGTCACTTCAAAATCGACCTTAAATATTCATGAATAAGTTCAAGTTTTAAAGTACAACATTGGACTTTGGTCGCTTCGAAATAGCTTTCAAACTTCTAAAGCAACCTCTAACAAAGCGTTTCTCTCGATTCATTATTAAGTATAATGTAAATTGACTTTAGAAGGTATTGAAAAAAATATTTGGAATTTGCTGATGTCAAGCGGCGAAGTCCTTAAAACAAAGGCAATGAATAGCTCGTAGAAAATTTGTTTTACTATTTAGGGTTCCATACCCGAGGGGTGGAGTCCGGTCTGTTCATGCTTGCTAGGACATAGTGACTACGTTAATACTAGTGTCTTTTTATAGGGGATTGACGAGAGACATCATCCTGTTGTGGATTCGTTTTTATTATCAGTGACTTAGACACCATATACATCTCTAACAATATTAAATTAATTTTAATTTTGACGCTCAGAGACCATGTACATCTCTGGGATATTATATTAATTTCTTTATACTCCTTGTTTAATCTTGAGACCTTATACATCTCTAACTTTACTGATGTTGTAATAGATAACTTTGCAAGTTTACCTTCACTGTATGACATTAATTTTATTATAATTGTAAACTCGAAATTATTATTCCTTCTTGAACTGTAAGTTAATATTTTGACATGAAAAATGTATTACTTATTATAGTCGGACTTTCTTAAATTGTAAATTAATATTTTGACATGTAAAAGTGCCCTTGTGGCCTATTTGCAGAATAAATGTTTGTATTTGTATTTGGGGTCCAAACGGAATTCTGTTGCTGTCACTCACGCATCAGTCCGGCTGTCGTCTGTCACGCAGGTCTTACAGCCAGTGCCCTGTAGCCCGGGCATAGAATATGGCTACGGTATCCTCTGCCTGTCGTAGAAGGCGACTAAAAGGGGGTCCTCGGGATCGTAGACGGTGGTAGTTGGGGGCTACGATCGTCATAGAAACATAGCGGGACCCACATAAGAGGACTCTAGAGCGGCACTGGTGCGTTCCGTAGGAGATCCCAGAGCCGCCCGAAATGGGTTGAGGAGGACAAACGGGGGTTTTTAGTCGGTGCAAGTCCGACATAACCACCGCGCCGCCCTCACGGTGCGGAGGTATCCATAACGGATTTTCCCCCGTCGAAAAAAAAAAAGGTCTTACAGCCAAGCGGTTGAAGCTACAGTGTTCAAATTTTCACAATATAAACATGAGTATGGAACATTCTCAGTGCTCGTCAGCTATGTTATACTTTGCCTCTAATTTTCGTCTTTTGTGTTGGTCCCATACAAATATTAAATCGTCTCTAAAAACTGGTACAAATGGTATGATTTTTTTTGTCACCATGCCTATTAGATCCAACTCACGATTTACACGAATAGTTAGGTTAAAAAATCAAAGCTGCCATATTATTGCGTGTCGTAGTGGACTTTTCTAATAGGTTGTTGTTTTATTTGTGTTAAAAAAATTAAACATTCTTATGTCGAAGAATGAAACCGCATTAATATTTTTCCGTCTTTTTTTTGAACCTGACTGTGGCTTTATAGGCCGAGCCCAATAAAACGATAGGAGTGCGCGGTTGGAGGGTAGCCTGGGGAAAATCCAGGGGAAAACCTCCGATACGACCACGTGGGTGGTTTTGAACACTGGAATACTCGAGTTTGCGTCGTGTTGTGTTTTGACGCATCAGAAACGGTTACCGTTTCATACATTTACCCCCGTATTCATAAAACTTAACAAACCTCTGCTAACTAAAAAGTTCTTTGTCCCATTCTCACAAACGTCAATGTCAAAGTGACAGATAAGGACAAACGAACTTTAGCGGCTAGTTAACTAATATAGGTTTGACAGACGTTTATGAATAAGGGGGTTAATATCTTTGCGTACCCATTTCTCTGACACACACGGCATCAGAGACATGTGAACGCGACCATATTAAATTTATGAAACCGATACTTCTGATGTGTCACGCTTTTGGGTTTGTGTACATACATATTTATGATATTATTGCACTTTTAGCACCACCGTCCTGTCTTCTCGAAGAACTCACGATTAGAAATAATTGCTATAAGATAAATGAAATGGCATTAAGAGAGGCAGGGCACAGCAAAATGTCATCTTGCTCGAATTTGGAGCAGCCCAACTGGGAAAGTACCTCCGCCTTGCAGAAGACCATAGCTATAATAACATTATCTACTATACAAGTATGTAGTGTTGTGTTCATGGAGGTGAGCAAGGTTGCCAGAGCTCCCGAGGATGCACTGTGTTGAGATCGAGGGACCTAAATTTGTCCCTTCTGTTGTCAATACAGTGCATCCTAAAATTTTATAAGGGTCGGCAATGCGTACGTGACTCCTTTGTAGTTGCGGGCGTCTACAGGCTGCGGTGGCCGCTTACCATCAGGTGGACCGTACGCTTGTTTGCCACCGGCATTGTATAAAAAAAGATATTAAATCGGTATATAATGTACTTGACTAAAGAACAATCCATTCACCTCACAATCATGACAAGTCTCAACTCCGTGAGCCCCGGGCAAGTTTACGCCATACGTTTAAGGATATATGTGATAATTCACATCGAAAGGGACCTTATGGCGGCAGGCGCTTACGTTACACCTATTCACTATTGTATTGGAACAGCGGCAATAAAGGCGTAAGCGCCTGCCGCCATAAGGTCCCTTTCGATGTGGATTATCACATATATTTGACGACCGGTTTAGCCTAGTGGGTAGTGCACCTGCCTGTGAAGCTGACGGTCCTGGGTTCGAATCCCGGTCAGGGCAAATATTTGTGTGATGAGCATGAATATTTGTTTCTGAGTCTTGGATGTTTTCTATGTATTTAAGTATTTATATCTATTAAATATATCGTCGTCTAGTACCCATAACACAAGCCTTCTTGAGCTTACTGTGGGGCTAGTTCGATTTGTGTAAGATTGTCCTCTAATATTTATTTATTTATTTATTTATTTATTTATTTATTATTGTGATGGCGGCGCCACCGGTTCACAATGTTTATTCTTCGTGTTTATGCGGGTATCCTTTTGTCACTAATTATTTTAATTTAAGTATTGTCAACGGGCGACACCACTTGATAATTATTGTAATTTAGTAAGCATTTAGACTTTTAATGGCAACATCTTATTATTATTGTTTTTTTTTTATCAATACCGTATTGAAGCTATCTGTAGCAGAACTGGGGTCACCGACATAGCCTTCAAAATTGCGAGACTTAAGTGGCAGTGGGCGGGGCACATTGCTCGCAGGACTGACGGTCGATGGGGCCAGAAACTGCTTGAGTGGCGTCCACGCACCGGAAGACGAGCTGTCGGTAGGCCTCCGACAAGGTGGAGTGATGACCTGATGAAGGTCGCGGGAATCCGGTGGCAACGAACGGCACAGGACCGATCTAAATGGCGAGCCTTGGGGGAGGCCTATGTTCAGCAGTGGACGTCTTTCGGCTGAAATGATGATGATGATGATGTATTGAAATGGCAACTTTTAGATTTACGTTGGCCAATACTTTGTTTCGATTGGCTGTTGATTATTATTGTAAGTTTGGTTCACTGGAAACTCAAGCGGAGGGTGATTGCCCTGCTCTGATTGGCTTAATAATTCCCCCACCCTCGCTTGGACATGGCTCTTGGCGGGAATTTGTGTCGAGATGGAAAGATTGGTTCAGGGACTGGACACATTATACCTGGAGTCGTGATAGAGTCAACATTCTCGCCAAGCAGTGTTGCCAGATGGTTACATTTCTTACATTTTTCGTAACTTTTGACCGGCTCGCGTAACATGTAAGTAACTTCTGTTGTAAAGGAAATTTTTGTAACTTTTAAGAATAATAAAACTCTATTTAAAAAGAAAGGTCAATTGTATCTAACCGGGACCAAGCGAGACAATTTATAGGCTTTCATACAGAAAAGGTGACAAAAGAACCTACGTGGTACGCCTCAGTCTGTCAGTCTGCTGCAACTATGTATGACATTCGAGGTACCGCCCATCAGACTGGCGTAATTCTGTCGCCGAACTCGCCGAATTAGAGCTGTATGTGGCTACTCATTTCTTAACATCGAAAGTTACGAAAATAATTATGAAAAATATAAAAAATTTAACTTTTGCATCAAAAATTTAACTTTTCAAGAAAAGAAACGCAATTTTCGTCCTAAGGGCCCTGGCAACACTGTCGCCAAGAGACTTGTCGGTATCCACAATTACCATTTTTAATACCTAGGTATCCTAGACCTAGGTAGGTGTTTAGTACGATAGCTTGGAATTAGTACTTGAATTATGATAGTGTGTTAACGCAAATAAAAGTTAAGTGCTGTTGTATCAACGTGTTTTCTTATAATGATAATGGGCCTGTAAAGCTATGAGAGGCCACTTAGTGGTATTGCTGCGGCTAAACTATGCCTAGTGGTGAACATGAGATTCTGTTTTAGTAGGCCGTGAGTTTGGCTATGGCCAGAGCAGTACGTATCATCGAGAATTTATATTTAATGAGCGCTAGATGAGACCACCGACAAATATGAGAATGAGCTAAATAAAAACATCTAGAAAGTTTGACAATTATTTATTATGACACACTTGATACGTTTCATTCCCTTACAACCTATACACCAACGACAAAACTAAACATTTCCATTAAATTCCAACAGTTTGAATTTATAATAAAAATGGAATATATGATAACCTGAGACTAATAGGTTTCGAAATTGCTATCTTACGAATTTAAGAATAGTTTTATGCAATGGAAATAAAATAACGAGTGCGGCACTTTGACAGATCCTAAACAGATAGTCGAACACGCGCAACTGCAAACACAAAACGCTCCGCGCTGTCAGACACGGCGCAATGAAACTTGTTTACTTGTGAAAAAGTGTAATTTATTATCTAAAACGAAGTGAAAGTGAGATGAGTGCATTTCTTATGAATTCTACAGCTCACATGACAGGATATATGCCCATGACAAAAGAAGTTATCGCCGTACTTACAGCAATAAAGTGACTCGAAAAGTTGACCTCCGGTACGTACAAACGAAATGTATATTTGTCAACAAATTGTTCTAATAACGAACCTACAAAGTGTTACATCCTTTACGTGCTTGGGAGCTCATCGCTATGTCCGAGACCCAAGATAACGCCCAGCTACCCGCCCCGGCCGAACATGATTCCACATATTTATAATATAACTACTTGACTTACGCCCTTTAAATACTGAGTTTGGTCATTAATCAATGCGCTACTTTGTAAAGTTTTCAGCGCAAAAACACTGACCCTCCTTGCCTGAAGTAAACAACTATTTAATTGGGAAAATTGTGGGGAGCTTTTTGGTTGATGAAGTATTCGCAGTAGTATTACGCACTACGAATAAATAGTAGATTGTGTCTCAAGGGAGCAAAATGATATATTTATGGCGAGGGCGGTATATTGAATTCTGAGTGAAGCGAAAGATTCTACAATAGAATCCTGAGCGTAGCGAGGGATTCTAAAGTAGAATCTTGAGCGTAGCGAGGGATTCAAGTGTTTACGCCCAAGACGGAAATAATTTTGCTACCGTGTGACACATACTGCTTTTCACACCTTCTATGAGGAAAAGAGTCATTGTTGCCCTCAAATGAGGGAAGAAAAGTACATCTTTGATCCCTCATTCGAAGGCAACAGCAACTCTTTTCTGAATAGCAGGTGTGAAAACTAAATTCCTCAACGAGCTAAATTCAATAATAAGCTTCACAATCCGCAAAAACTAAAGTCCATTTAAGATTGGAACATTGATCCACTATTAACTAACCTAATCTAACCTAACAACTATTGTACCATTTGTACCTATATGAGTCTTTGTTTCTCGAAATAAATGATTATTATTAGTACTATAAAGGTTCTTTTAGTAATAATAATAATCATTTATTGACTTGATCGAGAAATTCAAACAGACTCGCCGTGTGTCAGCTCCGACACACGATTGGAGTTTACTCTTTACGAACGATTAAAAGATATAGATTAGTAAAGCATGCATGTTACATTTATTTATATTAATAATATATAACACTTAGCGAGCAGATGTTATCGATATCGATAAATGCTGACTAGGACATCGTTGTTTACGAGACACAGAAAAGGAAAAAAAAATCGTACCCCAATTTA
The DNA here is from genome assembly GCA_963556455.1 of Epiblema foenella. Lineage (NCBI taxonomy): Eukaryota > Metazoa > Arthropoda > Insecta > Lepidoptera > Tortricidae > Epiblema > Epiblema foenella. The sequence goes on from OY747118.1 coordinate 3,343,755, forward strand.
GGAGTATGGGAGACCCCTCAAGAAGATTTAACTATAAGCTTCGACAATTTGTATGGCTTTGGGTCACCAAGATGCTTATACTGTGAAAATCTGAAGACTGTAGCACCAACTGTTTGGCTGTAAAATCAGTGTGACCGACAACGAACGGATAGACCCGTGAGTGACAGCAATAGGGTTCCGTTTGGACGCTTCGGAACCCTAAATAAAATATTTACTAATAACCAGGGTTCGAAATTATCAAGATAATTATGGTCTTTGATAATTATCGCGATAATTATCCCTCTTATGGGTAGGGTAGTATACGTTATTTTATTAGTTAAATTTATTTTGTGTATGATATGACCTGTAAAATGTATTTTTACCAATAAAGACTGTACTCTGTACTAATATATAAAAGATTATGGTGTTTTAAAATACATATACAGAGCGCAATTATTAACGTTCGAATTCACGCACGTATTTTTTTAACTCATGCCGAATTTACAATTTTAGGTTATTATCAAATCGATAATTATCAAAGCATAAAAATCACGATAATTATCTTGATAATTATCACTGATAATTATGTATGTATGTATGTAATATTCTTTATTGTACACAGGGATCGGATACCGGTATTTTCTCCATAGAAAAATACCGGTATTATTACGGTCACCGGTTCGTTATTTCGTTTTTAATGGGACAATCTAATAATACGACGTTGTTACCTAAATACATGATTCAGCCCTACGTAAAGAGCAAAAAATAATCCAAAATATTGGGCTAATTCAGGGTTTTTTAAAAATACGGTATCGGTCCCTGATTGTACATGAGTAAAACATAACATAAATTACAAGAACAGTTGACATATATGTACAAAGGCGAGCTTATCCCTGTAAGGGATTTCTTCCAGCCCTTAAAAGTCCTTAATTATCCTTTCGAACCCTGCTAATAACAGTACAAGTTAAATAAAAAACTGGCTCACCTCAGGATTGACAGTAGGCGGCATCACAATTTTTTTCTGCGCAGGCGACCGTAGCACCACATTCTCGTCTGATAATAATCTGCTCGTTCAAAAGCTTCTTCTTACACTCTTGCAGCTGGATGCTATCCTTGTCTCGCCTTGACAGCACCGACTCCGAAGAAGCATGCTTTGATGCAATTATTAACGTTCGAATTCACGCACGTATTTTTTTAACTCATGCCGAATTTACAATTTTAGGTTATTATCAAATTGATAATTATCAAAGCATAAAAATCAAGATAAGTATCTTGATAATTATCTTGATAATTATCAAGATAATTATCACTGATAATTATCAAGATAATTATCTCTGATAATTATCAAGATAATTATCTCTGATAATTATCTCTGATAATTATCAAGATAATTATCTCTGATAATTATCCTTTCGAACCCTACTAATAACAGTACAAGTTAAATAAAAAACTGGCTCACCTCAGGATTGACAGTGGGCGGCATCACAATTTTCTTCTGCGCAGGCGACCGTAGCACCACATTCTCGTCTCTGATAATAATCTGTTCGTTCAAAAGCTTCTTCTTACACTTGCAGCTGGATGCTATCCTTGTCTCGCCTTGACAGCACCGACTCCGAAGAAGCATGCTTTGATGCAATTATTAACGTTCGAATTCACGCACGTATTTTTTTAACTCATGCCGAAATTACAATTTTAGGTTATTATCAAATCGATAATTATCAAAGCATAAATATCACGATAATTATCTTGGTAATTATCTTGATAATTCTCTCTGATAATTATCTTGATAATTATCTCTGGTAATTATCTTGATGATTATCTTGATAATTATCTCTGATAATTAACTATGATAATTATCTTGATAATTATCTCTGATAATTATCTTGATAATTATCTCTGATAATTATCTTGATAATTATCTCTGATAATTATCTTGATAATTATCTCTGATAATTATCCTTTTGAACCCTGCTAATAACAGTACAAGTTAAATAAAAAACTAGCTCACCTCAGGATTGACAGTGGGCGGCATCACAATCTTTTTCTGCGCAGGCGACCGTAGCACCACATTCTCGTCTCTGATAATAATCTGTTCGTTCAGAAGTTTCTTCTTACACTCTTGCAGCTGGATGCTATCCTTGTCTCGCCTTGACAGCACCGACTCCGAAGAAGCATGCTTTGATGCAATTATTAACGTTCGAATTCACGCACGTATTTTTTTAACTCATGCCGAATTTACAATTTTAGGTTATTATCAAATCGATAATTATCAAAGCATAAAAATCACGATAATTATCTTGATAATTATCAAGATAAATATCACTGATAATTATCAAGATAATTATCACTGATAATTATGTATGTAAAATTATTTATTGTACATGAGTAAAACATAACATAAATTACAAGAACAGTTGACATATATGTAGGTACAAAGGTGAGCTTATCCCTGTAAGGGATTTCTTCCAGCCCTTAAAAGTCCTTAATTATCCTTTCGAACCCTGCTAATAACAGTACAAGTCAAATAAAAAAACTGGCTCACCTCAGGATTGACAGTGGGCGGCATCACAATTTTTTTCTGCGCAGGCGACCGTAGCACCACATTCTCATCTCTGATAATAATCTGCTCATTCAAAAGCTTCTTCTTACACTCTTGCAGCTGGATGCTATCCTTGTCTCGCCTTGACAGCACCGACTCCGAAGAAGCATGCTTTGATGCAATTATTAACGTTCGAATTCACGCACGTATTTTTTTAACTCATGCCGAATTTACAATTTTAGGTTATTATCAAATCGATAATTATCAAAACATAAAAATCACGATAATTATCTTGATAATTCTCAAGATAATTATCACTGATAATTATCAAGATAATTATCACTCATAATTATCAAGATAATTATCTGTCATAATTATCAAGATAATTATCAGAGATAATTATCAGTGATAATTATCTTGATAATTATCCTTTCGAACCCTGCTAATAACAGTACAAGTTAAATAAAAAACTGGCTCACCTCAGGATTGACAGTGGGCGGCATCACAATTTTTTTCTGCGCAGGCGACCGTAGCACCACATTCTCGTCTCTGATAATAATCTGCTCGTTCAAAAGCTTCTTCTTACACTATTGCAGCTGGATGCTATCCTTGTCTCGCCTTGATAGTACCGACTCCGAAGAAGCATGCTTTGATGCAATTATTAACGTTCGAATTCACGCACGTATTTTTTTAACTCATGCCGGATTTACAATTTTAGGTTATTATCAAATCGATAATTATCAAAGCATAAAAATCACGATAATTATCTTGATAATTATATCTGATAATTATCTTGATAATTATCTCTGATAATTATCTTGATAATTATTTCTGATAATTATCTTGATAATTATCTCTGATAATTATCCTTTCGAACCCTGCTAATAACAGTACAAGTTAAATAAAAAACTGGCTCACCTCAGGATTGACAGTGGGCGGCATCACAATTTTTTTCTGCGCAGGCGACCGTAGCACCACATTCTCATCTCTGATAATAATCTGCTCGTTCAAAAGCTTCTTCTTACACTCTTGCAGCTGGATGCTATCCTTGTCTCGCCTCGACAGCACCGACTCCGAAGAAGCATGCTTTGAAGTGTTCTTGCTTGACAGCTTTAAGCTGTCAATTGACGTTGTCATTTTTGAGTCCTTCCCGTTTGAGGATGCCATTCTTTTGGTTATCACTGAACTGAGTTTTTTTTTAATCTAAAGGATTTGTAAGGTATTTTAAAGCTACAAAAACCTTGTGGAACCCACTATGGAATAATTTTTAATATGTATAACGAAATGCTTAATGACATTTTTGCACATAGTTTGTCCTCTTTCAAGAATAAAGTTCGGCAATGTTTGTTTTCTAGATAATATGAAGTGAGGGAAAACATTGTTTTTAATAATCTCTTTTACTTTAGTTAAACTACTTTGCATGAGTACACAACTTAATAGGTAATTATAACGGCACCTGTAACTTATTTAGTCAATAATTGTTACTTAGTAACATATGAAACTTTAGGCCTATTCTGCGTCCATTTTTGTATGATTTTTTTTGTACATGGCTGTTTGTTTGCTAAATAAACTAAAAAAAAAAAAATTTGACATGTGTCAAATGCCCAATTGTACGAATTGGGCTGTGTAGGGTGACGAAGCCGCACCCTAATAATAAACACTATAGTTAAATATGTATATACATAAATGGAAGCAAAGACTGCATAACCGGAAAATAAACGTAGCGTTTCAAAACGGTATGACGTCATACCGTTTCGTTTCGGTTAGGTTTCGATACCGCAAAATAATTTTTTCGGTAGTTATATATAACGGTACCGTTATTTTTTTCGATACCTGAACCGTTATATTATAAAATACAAACATTTATTCTGCAAATAGGCCACAAGAGCACGTTTTCATTATGGTATCGTTTGCGATTTACGAGGTTGCCGACAACGGCGCCAACCAATCAGCGCTAGTTATTGGGTGAATGCCTAAAATACACATTTTAGTTCAATTTCGTTCTCCGCGATAGGTTACTGACGTAGTCGCTGTTCGCTGTTGGTCGCGATTACGTATCCATTTTTCATTCAAATCAACATTTCCATTCGAAATTTTTCGATACCGAAATAATAACGGTTGGCTACCGTTACAATAAAGGTTTGAGTACACCTATGAAAAATAACGATATCGTTATTTTATACCGGTAGCGTACTTTTATATTTCAACCGGTATAGTTCTACCTTTATGACGAAGCGGAATCGATATTCAATACCGCTACCATACCGCTTATACCGTACCGAAAACGGTCCCTGAATGGAAATAGAAGTAGATGACTTCTCAACCTCTTAGTAAAATAAGGAACATCTTTTTTCTTAGTTTAAAACCCCCACTGAACAGGATAAAGAGAGCTTCAATAACAGACGAGTGAACGTAACAGTTCATTTTACAAAGCTAACTCTTGCCTTTGATGTAAACTGTATTTAACTATGCAATGGTTTCGTTTCGAAGTCGAATGTAGAAACAACTTAAATAAATACATTAGCGTTTACTTGAGCTAATACCATAAACTGGGGTGACTTAAGAAAAAACGGGGCTACTTTGATAACTATAAAACACTTATATATTCATTTACTCAGCTTTGCAAACGTCATGATCCCATCGATCTGTTCTGTGATAGCTTTAGTTCAATACGCAAACTAATGAGCCAAGATTTCTCCCACTGTTAACACTTATGTAATTTTAACTTGTCTCTTTCTCTTGTGTTGTTCTTCTTCACTGTTTAAACTCATTCTCGCTGTCAAGCTGCATAATTATAAGCATACCTAATAGCTATTATTATTTTTGTGATTTCGCACGTCATGTACTTTACGCAGCTTTCTACCTGTGGAAACTTGTAATTGGCTTACTGTTTCTATGTCGTGACCTACTTTGTTACTTTAGCTGTAAGTTTTCCTATGAAATAAAATAAATAAATAAATAATAAACAAAATCACTAAGTATTTCTAGTTTGATTCCGTTTAGTAAATAGTTAATTATCGAAGGTATAACTTGAATCAAGGTTAACTAAATAGAAAAGTAAAACACGGCATGAAAACTGATTTTTTAAAGTCGCCCCTTAATTTGAAAGTAACCCCGGTTTACGGTACTTTTGACTGCTTTAAGCCTGATGTCTATTAAAAGGTTTTCTCTTAGCGAAATGTATAGTCTAAGAGTAAGATTACGATTTTGAAATTTGAAGTCTTTTCTATTCGTGAAAAAAATGTTTGTTTTAATATTTTGTTACTATTACAGCTAAGTAAGCAGCCTGCAGAAGAACCGCAGAAGAACGAGGGTTACCGAGATAGCTCAGAGAATCTGCAAGTTGAAGTGGCAATGGGCGGGCCACATTGCTCGTAGAACCGATAACCGTTGGGGAAGAAAGGTTCTCGAGTGGCGGCCTCGCACGGGAAGACGGAGCGTTGGACGGCCTCCCACTAGGTGGACTGATGACTTGGTCAAGGCAGCGGGGAGTCGCTGGATGCGGGTGGCTCGCGACCGTGTGCTGTGGCGCTCCTATAGGCCTATGCCTCCCCCAAGGAGCGCCACAGCACACGACCATTCAGCCGGAAGACATCCACTGCTGGATATAGATCCAGCAGTGGATGTCTTCCGGCTGAATGATGATGATGATGAAGCAGCCTGAAGTGGCAGTGGGCGGGGTATATTTGTCTCAGAGCCAGTGGCCGATGGGGCAGACTAGTTCTGGAGTGGAGACCACGAACGACTCGGCCTGTGGGACGACCTCCCGCCAGGTGGACCGATGACCTGAAGAGAGTGGCGGGAAGCGGTTGGATGCGGACAGCTGAGGACCAGGTGTGGTGGCGTGAATTAGGGAAGGCCTATGTCCAGCAGTGGACGACTGCAGGCTGAGGATGATGATGACAGCAAAATAGCTTAGTATTAGTACAAAACTTAGTACTTTGCATTGTCATAGATGCTTCACATGTGATTAAATAAATCCAAATAGAACCAAAGGATTTTACTTCCTGTCTCAGGAGTCTCTTTCACATGAGAAACTACTAAAAACCTACAGTGTTGAATCTTGTGGGTCATACGCGGATTTAGGTTCGCGTCTTTCCTGTGGACATACCAAAAGTTAAGGGCTTAATTTTGGATTGGACCAGTAACCTGCATAAACAGTGTCCCCGTTTCTATAAACCCCTGTAATAAAAACATAGCTAACATACACATAAGCCGTTAACTATTGACCACAGGAGCGACGACTTTTGTTTTTTCAACTAATCATATCCCTTATACGATGGTACGGAAACCTTCCGTCCATAATAAACTGACTGATTCGCTCTTGGCTGGATTTTATTGGTTTTATTAGCATATAATGTCAATACCGAAGACTGTTTGCTTGTCTGTGCCCGCAACGTGAACACAAACTCGATGATTTACGATGAAAACACTTCTTTTCCAAGCAGAATTGAAGTCTGTAATTTATCTGTTTATTTTCAAGTCTTCATTGAGAGTTACCATATGCTGTAGATTTTAAACACTTCATAATACCTATAGCTGTTTATGTTTATAATTTACAAGTAAGTATTAACATGTTTGGTTTGCTGAGATGAAAAAATGCTCATATGATTTAAGGCAAGGCCATTCCAGTACAAATGACCCCCTCTAACACGCGTGAGTTTGCAATTAACCATCCCGCTCTCCTCTCTGCGCGTAATTTCGTAAATATTTAGTACATTTTTATTGATTGTTGGAACACTGAAACACTTATGAAAAATCTATCCGGTTATTTCCTTAGAACAGTAAAAAAGCAATCATTTTTGTAAGAAAACGTATCACTCTCGTTGATAATTACGAGATCTGCAGCATTAAAGTTTATTTTTAGGTACTATGCTATTTAGGATTTTTTAACAGAGTTAACAAGGCATTTTTCAATATTTTGTTCGGTTATTTCTTTTCTTTGTTTCTTTTTCAGTCTACTGTAATTTTTGTGTAGTGTAATTCTACATTATTTCTTCACACTAGAAGCTCAAACTTCAGTATTTTCGTCAGATCTGTGAATGGGCCTTGCCATCATATCAGCCGAAATGATATGATGATGATGAGAATAATTGAATCGTAAAATTTTTGTTCATTATTATGACGAAATATTGAAAAAAAATAAGTTAAATCACTGTTAATAATGGGTCAAGTATTAATTTCACGAAGAATAATACACTCTTGTAACTTGTAACAAAACCTTCTCAAAATTGTTCGGTAAATATTCGGCAACCGAACCGAATAATTCGGCCGAATGCCGAACATTCAAAAGTATGCCGAATATGCCGAATACCCAAATGAGTTCTCAAATGATGTTGTAACTGACGATTCAAAAGTGCTTGTTGCAAGGCTTTGACTCTGCTTGAATTGGATACCGCTTTAGCCTGGTTGGTAGTGATCCTGCCTACGAAGCTGGAGGTCCCGGGTTCGAATCCCGGTCAGGGCATTTATTTGTGTGATGAGCACGAATATTTGTTCCTGAGTTTTGGATGTTTTCTATGTATTTAAGTATATATTTCTCATTATAAGTATCTATATCGTCGCCTAGTACCCATAGTACAAGCTTTGCTTAGTTTGGGACTAGGTCGATTTCTGTAAGATTGTCCCCAAAATATTTATTTATTTTGTTTTAATACAATTTAGAGCTAGCTTAATCTAAACGATTTTATATTAAGATCGTCAATACAATATCACCCGATGCGATATTTACCTATAAATTCAGGCGAAGCAGTCAGCGGAGCCTTTCCGTCATTTTTATTCAATCTATTTGGGTCTCCGTACGACAACCTCGATCCTCAAAGCTTTATCCATACATATACCATTATATAAACATTAAGTAATTTGCGTAAGCAGTGATAAAATTTACTCTCTGCGGATTGGATACGACAAGCATTGAGATAGGTAGAGTTGTATAATGATAACAAAACACAATCGAAAACCTGTCATCTACAGCCTGTCGTTGAGTTCCATTGTTCTATTTTATCCTAAGCATGGTTGTTGCGTTGACGATGTTAATAAAAGTAAAATTAATAATTTCTCATATATTTTAATGTCTAACATGAATTTAGTAGTGGTAGTAAATACTTTATTACACAAATCAAGTACGTACTAGAAAACAAGCCGGAAGACGAGCTGTCGGTAGGCCTCCGACAAGGTGGAGTGATGACCTGGTGAAGGTCGCGGGAATCCGGTGGAAACGAACGGCAAAGGACCGGTCTGAATGGCGAGCCTTGGGGGAGGCCTATGTTCAGCAGTGGACGTCTTTCGGCTGAAATGATGATGATGATGATGACTAGAAAACAAACTTAATAATAAATAATTAATAGATATTTAATCCACTAAGTCAGGGCGCTGTTTTGTCTTCCAAGCCTATGACTTTTAACTTCGTCCCTTTCTCACTAACAAACGTCGAAGTGACAGATAAAGTCGAATTTTAAAGGCATGTTAGTTACAACATGAGTATTGGGTACCTAAGTGTGATAAACGTTTAGACAATATTACAGTCCGTGAACTCTTAGAATGACATTCGGGTTTTACGTCCCCCGTGAAAGAGCTTATGTATTTTGCGCACCACAAAACGGGTTGCTACACTATTCGGGAATGGCCGTTATAGACAAATTTCGATAAATATATGTGTGTAGTTTTATTAAATTTCCTCTTGACAGAGTTCAGATGAGGTAAAATACCATCATTTTAACTTAAATGTGTCGTTTAATAATGCGTTGTTTTAGTAGGCTGAGTAAACAAAGGAAAAAAAGACTCAACTATAATTTTTGGATATGGAGAGGAAGGAGAGAAATGATGTTATTTTGTGTAACTTTACATCGGACAAACAAAAAGACCATAGATTTTATCCGAAACCCGAATGTTAATAAGAGCTCGCGGACAGTAGAATATTCTTTTCTACCCTTTACGTAAGATTCAAAATTCGCTAGTAATAAGTTGTAGGGACACATAATACCTAATGCTGACATAGCATTACAGCCACGAGGCCCGAGACGCGGAAGGAGCTCGCTAGTTGTTCCCTACATTTCGCCCTGCCCGGTTATATCCGTTAAAGATTATCGGTTAAAAGCAGCTATACCTAGCTTTATGAACTTTACCTTGTGAGAATAAATTAGTAAAATAAATTGTGACCTTTAAACCATTTGTGTACACCAGTGAAGAACAGTAAATAAACTAAATGGGCACCAGGTCGGTAGCTGCGGGCAAGTACGATATACCAAGGGTAACCAACTACTATGGCGATAGATGCCTGCGGAAACGCATACCCTACATTTTAAACTGCGTGCCAACAGATATCAGACTGGAGGCCAATAGAGCAACATATAAAAGAAAATTATTTAATTATTTTTTAAATAGCATAGTAGACACTAGTAAATAGTAATAGTCATGTATGTGAATTTAGTTACCGAAGAGACTCCGATCCCACAGTCAAACTGTGTAAACCGTTTTGTGGGACAAACACTAATTGTAAAATTGTACCTCTTTATGATAATAAATAAAAAAAAATAAAAAAAATCTACTTATATAGGTGATTTTCCTTTCTACGCGATTTTTTTTCTCTGTAAATCATTTACGTCTCACCACCGTACCGTGGTCGTCGCCGTTAAAGCCTCCGCCGCACTCCATTCACGTGACGCGAACAACGGGCTTTTCATTAACGTCTCTTTGGCGTCCTACGCGTTCGTCAAAGGACTGACAAGTCTTAAGTGCGATGTATATGACACATGATAACTGGCACAATATCCACGATGTGACGGAAATGAACGTAGTCCTAATAGTAGTTTTGAATAATTCAGTTTTATAAGCGTGTCTCAATGTACCTAAGGAGAATTGAAACAGATTGGATAGATTGAAAATGTACTTTTTACCATGTTTGAAACATATATTTTGCAATGATGTGGTAGTTCTACATGACAGTATAAAAGATTTATGAGGGAAACTGTACTTAAATCATCTGTCATCTTACTAGCGTTTATTTGACGTTTTAATCTTGTAGTGGACATAACGCAACTTATTCTTACAGAAAAACACAAACTTATTTTATTTAAAAATATGTTATATTTTGTGTTGTCATAAAACATGCGATGTAAGGACGCATGGTTCTGTAGTTAAGTGCAATTTTAAATTTAGAATGAAGGAAAAATTTAAAAATTTAGGCACCGAGCATGATTCGAACGTGCGACCTCCCGGCACTCGCGGCCAGTCGCTCTAGCCAACTGAGCTATAGGTGCAATCGCTACCCAGTTCCAAATTCATCAACCGTTCCTTCGTATTAAGCAGTACCGCTGCTAACGTGAATTATTTTTATACAAACGCCTTAAGGGAGGCGTACAGCGACATCTACCAGAAGATTCATGCTTCATTAACGGTACTGGTAGATGTCGCTGTACGCCTCCCTTAAGGCGTTTGTATAAAAAAAAAAGTGCAATTTTAGCTAGAGGAGAGCGAATTGAGGGATATCAACCTTAAAGATGTCCTTCTCTTCTGCAGGAAAATAGGAAAAATGGAAGAAAACTGTGTGGGAATGCCGGGACAGTAACCTTAAGCTCCGACTTCAAGGGAATTGGGCTGAATGATCCTGACCTGCGATCGAGGGATCGACAGCCCGCCAGGCGTCCCTACACTACATCTACATCTACAAGTGCAATTTTATAAATAAAGTAATTTAGGTGAATTGAAAGTGGTAGGTAGTCCAATATTTGGCACATGTTTAAAAGTCGGAGTTGAAAAATTTTTATGCACCTAACTATCTGATACCAAATTGTAAAGTACGTCACACTAATTTCGTGATTTTTTGACCCCTCCCCCTTCTTGTCACAGTTGACCACTATTGTGAGACCAGTGTGATGTCACACATTGCCCAATTTTATATCTAGAAATTATTAAAATTAAAACAGCAGTTCTGAAATTATTTATACTTCCATTTAAATTTTGTTTAATGAAATCAAAATCGAATCAAACATTTGAAAAAATTAACAATACAATAAATTATCACCAACAAAACAATTTAAACCGTAAGCCAGTTGAAAATATTATTGAAGTTTTACGTTCAGTTCAAAGGCATTTTAACACGTTTTGGATTTTGAAATGTGACTTTACGAAACTTAGGATCCCTCCCACCACCCCCCTTAACGTGTGACGTACTTCATTTTTTTATTTTTTTAGCTAGTTCTTGTTAATTCTGTGTGTTTGCGTTTTCGTCACTGTGCCGTGAAATCACCAAATAACGGAAGATCAGCGCTGGTCCGTCCAGCATAACGCTGAGTTGTGACCATTTCGTGGCAATATATTATTCTGTTCTGTCATCTTTGTAAATGTCTTGTGTTTGTCGCGAATAAGTGTTTTTTTCTTTCTTTCTTTTCTTTATGGATACCCCTAAGCGGCGTTTGTTAAAATTTGGAATCAATCTCACTGGAGCGCGGCTTTTAGAATAAGCAGTGCTTAATCCGCCCGTGTCGTCGTGTCGCGTAGGTTTCCCCTGAATTTTCCCCAGGTGTTGTGTTCCTGGAGGTGAGCAAGGTTGCCAGAGCTCCCTAGGATGCACTGTGTTGAGAGTGAGGGACCTAAATGTGTTCCTTCTGGTGTGAACAAAGTGCATCCTCAAATCTTATGAAGGGTCGGCAATGCGGGTGCGGTGGCCGCTTACCATCAGGTGGACCGTACGCTTGTTTGCCACCGGCGTTGTATAAAAGGCCATTCTCCAATCGCGCATTCCTATCGCTTTATTGGGCCCGGCCTATCAAGCCACCGTTCGTCAGGTTGAAAAAAATATATACTGTAGGTTTAATTTTCAGGGTAAATGTGAGTTAAGCGGTTGGGTGTTGGTATATGGGCAGAGGGGCTTTAGACTTGGAGAATAGGGAGGGGATCGTTACAGAGTTCAGCAAAATCCTGGAATTCTTGGAAATTGCAATGATTGACCTAGAATTGTGGTACCTACTTGGCGATCACAATAGATCAGTAATGAGTCTCAGTGATACAAGGGCTTAGTAGCCCGGAATGGCTTTATTGGGCCCGGCCACAGCCACAGCCAGTTTCAACAAAAAAAAATGATTTTATGTCAAGTTTCTATAAAATGGTTTGTAATCTAAATTTTGTGAAATCCGCCCTAAATCATACTCTGAAGTGTACAGATATGTCTGCACTTCTAGTATAAGTTTTTGTGAAACAAAATACAAACGTCGACGACCGGTTTAGCCTAGTGGGTAGTGCACCTGCCTGTGAAGCTGACGGTCCTAGGTTCGAATCCCGGTCAGAGCAAATATTTGTGTGATGAGCATATGAATATTTGTTTCTGAGTCTTGGATATTTTCTATGTATTTAAGTATTTATATCTATTAAATATATCGTCGTCTAGTACCCATAACACAAGCCTTCTTGAGCTGACTGTGGGGCTAGTCCGATTTGTGTAAGATTGTCCTCTAATATCTATTTATTTATTTATTTAATCATACCCGTTTGCGCTTAGTCTCAATTTATATGGCAACGTTAGCAGCACCTCTAGTGTCCTTTGGTGGTAACAATTTTTTGCCATACCAATTGCGACTAAACGCAAACTCAAACCGTACAACGTAATGGAATCTTGAAAGTCGATTTTCGTCCAATTCGAGTTGCCATATTGACTTCAAAGTTGGTAAGCGTATGTAGATTGAATGACAATGGAAATAAATATATATTTTGGACAATCTTACACAAATCAACCTAGTCCCAAACTAAGCAAAGCTTGTACTATGGGTACCAAGTGACGATATACATACTTATATAGATAAATAGATACTTAAATACATAGAAAACATCCAAGACTCAGGAACAAATATTCGTGTTCATCACACAAATACCTGCCCTGACCGGGATTCGAACCCGGGACCTCCAGCTTCGAAGGCAGGGTCACTACCAACTAGGCTAAAGCGGTCGTCAAATGCCGATATTATTAAGGTTTGGTGAAAAACATGAGTAGAAAAAGCTTTTCCTGCAACTTCGTATGAAACAGGATAAAAACATTTCATGAGATTTGTTTCGTAAGGAAACATTATAACTATTCATGAGAACTGTTTCGAAAAGAAACATTGGTCCGAATATGAGAGGTATTAATCACTACATAGTATAAAACATAGTCGCTTTCTCTGTCTCTATATCCCTATGTATGCTTAAATCTTTAAAACTACGCAACGGATTTTGATGCGGTTTTTTAATAGATAGAGTGATTGAAGAGGAAGGTTTATATGTATAATAACATTCATTAAATAGTGCACCCGTGCGAAGCCGAGGCGGGTCGCTAGTATATGAAACGGGTCCTTGTATTTGTATTATACTTATTAAAACTTTACAAACCCTTTGATTATAATTCTATTTTATGTAATCATTAACACTGATGTGAATTTACTACACTACGCACAATTAATGGTTTTCTTAATAAAAATAATGTTTATTAATGTTATTTTATTATTTTCCTGTAGTTTTATTCACTGTACGATTACTACGTTTTAAACTCACGATACACTTCACTATGTTACATACATTATTCTAATTAAAATTTATATGTATTTTTTATAAAAAGTAGTAGTACCTAAACTCTCACTACATTACATTGTCCGTTACTAATGATAGTAATATTAGTAATGCGTGCTAGTACTCCCGCTACGTGTACTAGCACCTCGCGGTAGAAGCGGCGCGTGCGTGCGTCCCGCGCGCGAGGCGGCGTCACACTGCCGGTGGGCGGGCCGCCCTCGCCGCACCGTTTGCAAAAACAGGTTTTCATTTTTGCAATATTTATTCAATAAAAAAATAGTAAAAAGTAATAAAAATGTTGTCTGGAAGAGATCGCTCTTTAGCGATAAGACCGCCCGTTGTTCTGCCTCTGTCTCCCTGTATCTTTGTTTTTGTTTTTTATGTGTTATTTTATTATGTGAGGTGTGCAATAAAGAGTATTTGTATTGTATTGTATTGTAATTAATAAGTTATTAAACATTTATGTGGGCGGGCTTGGATACAAACTAAATACGAGATTTCAAAAATACGAAATAAAAAAGTTTCTTTTTTTAGAATAATAGGAAAGATATAAAATCATAAATATATAATATGCTGAGCGAGAAACCGAAAAGAGTACGAAAATTTCGAGATTTTGTATCTATGCTACCATTTTTGATATTTACTCAGTTGCGTCCATACACAAACTGAGTAAATATCAAACTGTGGTGCTATTAGTTATTACAATTGCAGTCTTATGTAAATATACTTGAAAATATCACAAGCAAGGTGAAAACAAAAGTAAACGCGTCTGTAGGTAGGTACCTGACATTAACATAATACATGGTATCTCAAAAAATTGTTGATTCATAAGTTAAATAACTTTACGATACTCAGGCAAGTGTCTTTTTAAGCAATCAAGGTGACTGTATCAAGAGACACCGCTATTCCTTATGTTCAGAGAACAGAATAACCCGCCTCTAAAGGCGTCATGAGATACACGTGTGTTACGAAACATCGCCCTAGATTAAGTTATCCTAAGATTCCGCACATTATTAAGTCCAAAAGATCAATAAATATTACCTGCACTGCACCTTTTTTATTACCTTCCTTGCACATTACACCTATAGTATACTAAGATAAAATGTAATAGTGTGCCATAAGCAAAACTTGTATATAATAGAATAAGAAATTGTAATAAAGCCCAGTTACCAATTGTCCGTTGGTCTTTATTTACCTATAGCCCTACGCTCTCTCAGGGAGTGTAGGGTCCACCACCCATTTCAGGAATCCTCTCACAGTGGCGAAGACACCTTCAAGCCTTAATCGGTCAAGTGAGCCTGCTTGATCGGCTGTGAGAAAACCACAACCTCCGCTAACCCTATTTCCTTCCCGTAGGAATCCATCTGTTGTCTTAGGTCGAGGTCGGCAACAGATATCCCTGTAAGAGTAGCTGTGTGTGTAAAGGTAGTAAGTGTGGATAGGTTAGGGACTTAGGGAATTAGGGACGTAGGATGGTAGGCTCCCTTGCCTTAAGCCCACCCCTGTTCTAGTAACTTTACGCAGTCTGTGCAGTCGCACACTGGATTAAATCCCGTCCTAGGGAACTTACCTTCATTCCCGTCCTAGGGAACATACCTTATTTACCTGCCCGTCCAGGGTAAACTATAACCAAACCCGTCCTAGGGTTCCTATATCCAGTTTGCGACTGTACATATGGTCCTTCGAGCCGGATTAGTACCGGGTCCGGATTAGTACCGGATTTAAAAAAAAAAAAAAAAAAAAGTCCTCCCAAACTAGTTAGGAACGTGGGTTTCCATTTCCCACGCCTCTTTAACGTACCCTCCCAGATAGGAATAAACGATTAGGAACCGACCGACAAACTGACAACATGGACACTGTCAAGCTCAACAACCTTATCGAAAGCCAGGAGAAACTAGGAAACCAAATTAAAACCATATTGACCAACATAAAAAAAGATGCCGCGAGTAGGAAGACGTTGAAATACATCGCGGACAGGAAGACTACCTTAAGAGACTTGATAAGGGCAGTAGAAGAAAACCACGAGCAATTGAAAAACGAAGAAAAGTTGCTTAACCATGATTACCTTACCACCGACCACTTTGGTGGTATCATGGACCTTTTCAAGGAAGCAATAACCCACCTAAGCTATTACGAGAAAAAGTTGCAAGAGGACGGACAAACCCTAGTCAAGCCGTCTACCTCTGCCTCTGCCATGAAGGAGTTAGAAACAGAAGAAGCAAACCCTAAACTTGGAATCCATAAGTTCCGAGTGTCTCAGTTAGAAAGAAAGTTAGCTGTAGCCAGGCAGTTACTAACCAGAGAAGAATCCAGTTTTATGTTGCAAGCCACATTAGAAAGCATCCAAAAGCAATGGGACACCATAGAAGGTTCACATGCTGAGTTGCTTATAGAAGGTACAACCCTAGCTGACTCATATTTTACTGCCAAGAAATTTGAAGGAGTCCAGGAAGAGTATGTGAACGTAACATACCAGTTACTTAGCAAAATAAATGAGACCTCCATAAAACCAAGTTCCACCAGTACCAAGGCTGGGAAAAATCTGCCAAAAATGACGATCCCAATATTTACCGGAGACTATGAGTCATGGTATTCATTCCATGATTTATTTAAGAATATGGTTCATAACGAGGCCACATTAACTAGCGCAGAAAAAATGCAATATTTGAAAACGCACGTACGCGGTGAGCCAGCACGTATGATTCAGCATTTGTGTATTAGCGAGTTGAATTATAATGCAGCGTGGGAATTGCTGACAAAAAGATATGAGAACGAGCGACTAATCATTTCCAAGTTTATAGACAAGATATTAGATTTGCCAAAAATAGACCGGGTTGACACAATGAAGTTGAAAAACATGTACGACTTGATAAGTGAAAGTATAGCGGGCTTAAGGAACCAAGGAGTGGATACCGCGACTTGGGATCCAATGCTGACTCGCATCATTTCAAGAAAGTGGGATTCAGAAACGAATAATATGTATGAGTTATCTCTGAGTGAACCGAATAAACAACAAAGTTTTACCAGCATGATGGAGTTCATGTCAAAAAGATTTAAATGCCTAGAATCCACTAACAGTACCAATAAAAATTATCCGCACCAGAATCGTGTCAGTACGTACAAGCCTGAATATAGTCCAGGGAAAGTGTCGATCCCGGGTTGCTGGTATTGCAACAAACACGATCACGGTATTTACCAATGTATGCAATTTAAAGCATTGAATGTACAAGATCGCACAAATGCAGCAAAAAACAAAAAGATATGTCTAAATTGCATTAGCCATTACGCAACGGACAAATGTTACAGCAAATCAGTATGCAGCGTATGCGGGAAATATCACCACTCAATGCTTCATATGGATATCAATTACAATAACAAATATAATAGACCAGCAATGACTAATACGAATAATTATAAACTTGGTAATAGAGGGATGCCCCAGAAGGAAAAATTGCCTAATAAAATAAACTCTCATGTATCGTCAATGGAGCCAAGCCCAGGGGGCAAGAAAACTACAATTTTAGCGACGGCCCTAGTGGAAACCTCTACATACCATGGAGGGACTCAGTTGTTAAGAGTTTTGTGTGATCAAGGCTCAGAGGCATCGTTTTGTACGGAGGAAACTGCGCAAATATTATCTTATCCAAGAGAAAAGGTTCAAACCGAGATAAAAGGTATTGGCGATGAAAAGCCCAAGACATCGAGATGTACTATTACCATAACATTAAAACCACGCTTTCCGAGTGAATTTAGGCTGCCAGTGACACTTTTTGTGTTACCAAAACTGACTTCTGCACTTCCAAAACACGAAATACCACAAATAAGTTCCGATAAGATAGGAAACCGGCTTATAGCTGATCCAACGTATTATAAGAGAGGTCCAATTGATATCATACTAGGGGCTCAGGAGTATAGTAAGCTACTGCTAGGGGGTTTAGAAAAAATACAAGACAACATGATAGCGCAGGATACGGAATTCGGGTGGATTTTTTCCGGATGGCAATTAAGCAACGAAACTAAACACATGGAAATAACGAGTATGACTGTGTGTACCGAAGAAATCAAGCAGTTGACAAAATTTTGGGAGCTCGAAGAGATTCAAGAGAAGGTGGAGTTAAAAGAAGAAGATAGAATATGTGAAGAAATTTACCAAAAAACCACGCAAAGAAATAAAGTCGGTACCTACACCGTTCGCATTCCCATTAAGAACCGAGAAATAACATACGCAGACTCACGTAAAAGGGCTGCGGCTAGATTGTTTCAGTTAGAAAGGACGTTTGAAAACAATGAACCACTACGAAAACAATACCTAGAATTTATGTCTGAATATAAAGACATGGGTCACATGAGGGAAGTGAAGAAAACAGACCACGGGAAAGGGGTCTTCTATATACCCCACCAACCAGTGGTCCGGGATGATGTTTTAACGACGAAGTTAAGGGTAGTTTTTGATGCCAGTGCCAAAAGAAAAAGGGAAATGAGCCTTAATGAAAACATGTATAAGGGTCCGAGGTTACAAGAAGATTTGACAAATATTTTATTACGCTGGCGAAAGCATAAGATAGCCTGGATGGCGGATATAGAGAAAATGTACCGATTCATAAGAGTAAATGAAAAGGATTTAACGTATCAAAGAATCCTTTGGAGAGAATCACCCAAGGACCCGATCGAGGAATACGAGCTTACTACTGTAACATATGGAACTTCTTCAGCGCCCTATTTAGCTGTTAGAACGCTACAGCAGTTAGCATTGGACGAACAGGCAAACTATCCGCTAGCCAGCAAAACCGCCCTTCAAGATTTTTTTGTGGATGACCTCTTATCTGGTGAGAAAAGTGAGGAAGAGGCTAAAGTTCTGCAAAACCAGTTAATAAACATGTTTAAATCAGGAGGATTTAACCTACGGAAATGGTCCTTGAATAGTGAAGAAATTTTAGGTAATATTCCAGAAAACTTGAGGGAAGACATGGTCAAGTTACCCCAACATGAAACAAGGAAATCACTCGGAGTTATGTGGTCGCCTCTACACGACACATTCCAGTTTAAAATCAAGATTACAACCAATGAAAACCCAACTAAAAGATTTATATTATCCGAGATTTCAAAAATATTTGACCCCATGGGGTGGCTAGCACCGATTATTGTGACAATGAAGACATTAATCCAGGAGCTCTGGACAAATGGGTCAGAATGGGACCAACCGGTAGACGAAGGTTCCAAAAAGAAATGGGTCGAATTCCAACAACAAATAAAAGCTGTCGAAACGATAAAAATACCAAGATGGACAAAATATACAAGTACAAAAATAGAACTGCACGGGTATGCTGACGCATGTGAATCGGCGTACGGCGGAGTAGTATACAGTAGAATCGAGGTCAATGGACAATATTATGTGACATTGTTACAAGCAAAGAGTAAAGTAGCGCCAAAAAACCAAAAAACAACAATACCCAGGCTAGAACTAGCCTCCGCGCACTTATTAGCGAAATTGATGGATAAAATTAAAAATGCATTAGATTGCAAAGATATAACCTGTTACTGTTGGACCGACTCAATGATAACATTAGGATGGATAAAAGGAGAAGCCGGGAGATGGCAGACGTTTGTCGCAAATAGGGTGACAGAAATCCAGAAACTTATACCAAAAGAACAATGGTATCACGTAAAAACATCAGATAACCCTGCGGATGTATTGTCCCGGGGGATCGAACCAACCAAATTAGAAAACCATCACTTATGGTGGCAAGGACCAAGTTGGCTCCAAGATAAAAAGATACCATTCACGAAAACTTTACCAGAAGTATGTAAGGAGATAGAAATAAGCCACCATATAGTCGTAAACGACGCGACCACTGAAGAAAAAATATGGGATCGATTTTCCGAATGGCAAAGAATGCTACGAGTACTCTCATATTGCCATAGATGGACCCGAAAAGACGTTAAAAACGAGCACCTATCGTACCAAGAAATAGTAGAAACCAGCCGCATAATAATCAAAAAAGTTCAAGTTGAAACCATGCCCGAGGAGTACATGTGCCTGAAAAACAAACAACCCTTAAAAAGAAGTAACAAACTATCAAACTTGGACCCATTCATTGATGAAAACGGGATCATGCGTGTAGGTGGGCGACTTGAACACTCACAATTACCATATGCCCAGAAACATCCCGCAATATTACCATACAACCACCATGTATCGGTTCTAATTATCCGAGATGCACATGAAAGAACATTACATGGCGGAAACAAGCTAACATTAGCCTATGTCCAGCAGAAATACTGGATAATTGGTGTTAAAAGAATGGTCAAAGCTTGCATAAATAAATGCGTTAGATGTATACGCTATAAAGCCATCACACCATGTCAGAAAATGGGACAGTTACCAGCACCAAGAGTAACTCCATCACCAACGTTCAGCCATACAGGCATTGATTATGCTGGACCCGTGCAAGTAAGGACAACGAAAGGAAGAGGAAACAGATCCACCAAAGGATACATAGCAGTATTCGTATGTCTCGCTACAAAAGCCATACATCTTGAATTAGTGGGAGATTTGACAACTGAAAGCTTTATAGCTGCGTTCGCCAGATTCAGGTCAAGAAGAGGTCATGCGGACCATGTCTACAGTGACAATGCAAAAAACTTTGTAGGAGCAGCCAAGTTCCTGCACACTGAACTATTACAAATAACACAGTCACCGCAATTCCAGAACGCGGTAACAAACCTGGGAACACAGTGGCATTTTATACCACCCCTAGCGCCCCATTTCGGAGGGATTTGGGAAGCTGGAGTCAAATCTATGAAGCACCATTTAAAAAGAGTAATAGGAGATTCCACGTTGACTTACGAAGAATTATCAACACTCCTATGCCAGATAGAGGCCTGCTTAAATTCCAGACCGTTATGCGCACAAAATGATAACGTAAACGACAACGTAATTCTAACCCCTAGCCACTTCCTGATATCACGAGAATCAGTGGGCATTCCTGACCCAGTAGCGGACACTCATATGGACCTCCAAAGTAGGTGGAAATTGATTCAAAAGATGAAAAAAGACTTCTGGAAAAGTTGGACACAAGATTATTTGCATCAATTACAACATAGGTATAAATGGAAATTTAACCAAACCAATTTAAAAAACGGAACTGTGGTATTAATAAAAGACGAAAACGTATCGCCTAGTAAATGGCCACTTGCAAAAATAAAAGAAACACATGTAGGAAGCGATGGTATAAATAGAGTGCTGACATTACAAAGGCCGTCGGGCACCTGCCTGAAAAGAGCAATTCACTCAGTCATTCCCTTACCGATTGAGGAACATGATACAATAACAATGAACAGGCGCGAGCCGCCGCCGAGTAATGCTGAAAGAGCAAATAATATTAAAACTACGCCAGACAGTGCGCCGTCTAGAATAACCTGCAACCTGATCCGCTCGGCACGAGCCAACAATAATGAAAACAAACGTAGGCGAAAAGGAACATCAATTGGATTAATTAATTGGATGTTATTATTCGGCATTTTATTGAGCTTGTTCACAACAACATATGCAAATTATACTTTAAAAAATATAGAGGAAGGAATATATGTGGAACACATTGGAACTGCAACCATAGATCGTGGGATATTTCGAATACAGGCTAATTATGAAAAGGAGTCCATAGCACATGATGTGAAAAATGTACAAGGCATAGTATCCCAATTTCAACAGTTTTGTGAACAGACAAAAAGAGATAACACGGACATCCATTGTATGCAGTTATATCAACATTTATACGAAGAACAAACAAAGTTAGAAAAAGCCCAAGAAGTTATAATGGAAATAGGATACGTTAGAAAGAAAAGAGGATTATTTGGACAGTTACTAACATCCATATTCGGCGTAAATGATGAAGTTTACAACGACATCGACACGTTGAGAACAAACCAGAATAAACTCATAGAAGCGGCAAATCATCAGACCAAGTTCATGATTTCCACAATAGCCACAGTCAACCAAACAGAAGAACGAATTAACAAAAAACTCCAAAGATTCCAGACGAATCTAAATCAAGCCGTCGACTATATTAATAAAGTAAACGTTTGGTACAAGAGAATAGATCACAACTGGTTGCATATCCATATATTGCAAATGTACCAACTGGCAGTTAACTACATAACCGAAATATTGGAACATTACTCAGGGCTATTAGAAGTATCCCTGCATCAAGGCACAATTTACAATGTGTTGAAAGTTAAAGATATAAAGCAGATTATAACCAATGCAAACACGAAACTGCCTACCAAATTAAAAATAGTTCAAAATCAATTAATCTACACGAAAAGCACAGAAAACCAAACACACATACAAGTGTATGGTTACTTCGCAATTCAAGATATTGCAAAATATTCTTTGATCCATGTGACACCCGTTCCAAAGAAGGATCAAGAAGGAAACCTATACAGCATAGAAATATATCACAATATAATTGGAATCGATTACAACAATGAAAACTATTTTGAACTCGACAAAGAAGAATTCCAGTCATGCCTTAAGAGAAATAACGATTACATCTGCTACCCAACTTCCGTAAAGAACATGCAATCAAACAAAAACTGTGTCAATGACTTATTATTTAAGAAAACCGAAGCTATAGAATGCAACACCCGACTCCTTAACGTCACATCCACGATTTGGAAACAACTTTACATGCCAAATACTTGGCTTATCATTACAAACAAGAAGATCAAAACATCAATTATTTGTGACGGCGAAAGGGAAGAAATAACCATAGAAACTAACGCAGTCATTCACATATCTGAAAATTGCATAATAAAAACCAGAAATAATATACTAGCCGCCAGACGCATGAACACAGTGAGTGTATTAGCCACATACTCCAAGAAAGCAAATTTCTCCATGAATACAAACACAACCACAAGACTAGTTCAAAATCTGGCCAGAGATGAGGAAGTACTTGACAGTTCCAGAGACTTATTTAAACACTTAGTAAATAACGAAATTGCTCTTAAAACAGAATTAGACAACACAATTTGGCAGCAGATCCAGTCTCATTCGATAGCAGTCAGTCTCGTCTCATCAGCAACAACATTTATTATTATTTTATTAATATTTTACTTTTGTCCACAGATCATCAAGTGGGTTCGAGCCAAGGCAGCCGCCCGCCGGTCCCACTCGGTCCCCGCACCGCCGTGCCCCGTCAGCCCGGCGCCCCCCAGACGGGCTCCGCCGAAGCCCGCACGCCAGCGGCCCAGCCAAAGCACCGCAGAGCAACACGGAGGCAGCTTTGAGATGACAGAGCTACGCCCAATACAGCCCCTGTAACGCCCACGCCTGGCCGAGAGACGCCAATATGTTCAGAGAACAGAATAACCCGCCTCTAAAGGCGTCATGAGATACACGTGTGTTACGAAACATCGCCCTAGATTAAGTTATCCTAAGATTCCGCACATTATTAAGTCCAAAAGATCAATAAATATTACCTGCACTGCACCTTTTTTATTACCTTCCTTGCACATTACACCTATAGTATACTAAGATAAAATGTAATAGTGTGCCATAAGCAAAACTTGTATATAATAGAATAAGAAATTGTAATAAAGCCCAGTTACCAATTGTCCGTTGGTCTTTATTTACCTATAGCCCTACGCTCTCTCAGGGAGTGTAGGGTCCACCACCCATTTCAGGAATCCTCTCACAGTGGCGAAGACACCTTCAAGCCTTAATCGGTCAAGTGAGCCTGCTTGATCGGCTGTGAGAAAACCACAACCTCCGCTAACCCTATTTCCTTCCCGTAGGAATCCATCTGTTGTCTTAGGTCGAGGTCGGCAACAGATATCCCTGTAAGAGTAGCTGTGTGTGTAAAGGTAGTAAGTGTGGATAGGTTAGGGACTTAGGGAATTAGGGACGTAGGATGGTAGGCTCCCTTGCCTTAAGCCCACCCCTGTTCTAGTAACTTTACGCAGTCTGTGCAGTCGCACACTGGATTAAATCCCGTCCTAGGGAACTTACCTTCATTCCCGTCCTAGGGAACATACCTTATTTACCTGCCCGTCCAGGGTAAACTATAACCAAACCCGTCCTAGGGTTCCTATATCCAGTTTGCGACTGTACACCTTAGTTTAACAATGTAAAATATCAACAAAGACAAATTAAATTATTCTTTATTTTTTTTATGTTATAGGGGGCAAACGAGCAGACGCACCACCTGATGGTAAGCAATTACCATCGCCCATAAACACCTGCAACACCGGAGGAGTCGCAAGTGCGTTGCCGGCCTTTCAGAAGGGAATATGCTTTTATTGAAAATAAGAGTCCTTATCAGTTAAAAACGCTCATCTATTGATGCGATTTTCCGATTGAATTGACGCGTATATTGTCATTTTCTCAATGTTACTATCTAGAACAGGACTATTGCGGCCTAAAGTCATACATTTTTAATGTATTTTTTGATTTTTCACTAAGAAATGTCGTTCCAAACATCACTCCAAATCGACCATTTCCAAGCTAAGAACTGTGTTTTCGCTTAAATTCTAATACACACAATAAAAACAAAAATGGTTGTGTTACTATCTAAAACTTTAATAAAAACATAATATCCTTTATTGATATTATCAATACTTTTGTTATAATCTGAAATCAAAACATTTTAAAACTTATAAGGCCACTAATTATTCAGTGCAATTTATTGATGCAATGTTTATTCTTTAAAAAATTAAAATTGCGTGCACGTGAGGCGCTAACCCGTCGGCTACCGGTGCCGGGGATCCCCGGGCTCATTACAAAAGAATGCTATTGTTTATTTTTTCCCCGAGAGACCAAGGCTTTAACTTTCCTTTTTCACGGTAAACAGCACCCACACAGATTACCAATGTTATTGAACGAGTGAGCGAAGCGATCAAAGATATCGAATCCTTTCGTATGTCCGACGGATTTCCTGATGTCCAACAGTCTGTTCTCCCCTACAGGTCCGTCGTTCGGTTCTCAACCGATTCTGGTGAAATTTGATGAGCCGGTAAGATAATTTTTGATTTTTTGCTGTTACATTTTAGAGCTCGCGATGATTACAGGTCACAGAGCCACTACTATACCTAGATTAACATGAATAATTGTTGTCGCCCGGGTTATTTCGGGTGTCGAGACCATCACTTGGCGGTACTGGCAACACTGACGGTATCAATTCAGTCTCACCGGTGACGTCACAAAGCAGAGTTCATAAATACCTAGGCATCTTCCACGGAGCTCTCTTGCTCGGCGGCCGTGAAGGTAACAAGAAGTGGATAAAGTGTCAACCTAAGTATCTTACTTTAATAAATATGTATTGTTATTATTTATGATTGTTACATATTAACAATCACAATATATAATGCGAATTGGCTTATATTGTAACTTTGCTTAGATAATTATGATTGTCGATATCTAAATAAGTATTTGGTAGATTTACTATCGATGAGTGTATATTATGTAAAATGTGCATATCTATGTACTAGGTACTATGGTATAACTAATAAAGTATGTGTAACAGTAATCTTGTGTTTTCTATCATAATTAGGTTATAGGTATGAAGTTAACAACATTAAACTAGCATGTACTTGCTTGCTGACGTATATCAGTGTAATATCGGCGTCACTTACAATCTTTTTGCTTCTGAGAGGTGAGTTCTGAACATACTGATTTTGGTAATCAATCACGTGACGTCACGACTTGCCTGACATGTGATTACGGTGACGCGTCAGGGCTGGTACTTACCTGAAACAAAACGAGATTATTAATTAACAAATTTGTTTTTGCGACATAAACATCACACTAATTTCTCAGGAAAGTGAGTGTATAACTCACCAATAAACGCTATTTGGTGTACTATTTGTTAAAGAAAATGTACCATATAATATTTGTAAAAAAAATTCTTAAAAGGCAAATTACACAGCAATTACGGTCTTACGGCGATATTGCTTCTATAAAGTTTTCAAAATATTTCGAAGACCACGAAACATTCAGAAATCAGAAGAGGAGAGAGGAGGAGGGAGGGTTTCAGAGACTTCGAAATAGATACTTTTCTATAGTGGTCCCACTTTAGACAAGTATCTTTCATATTAACAGACTCAGCGGAAGAGGCGGCAGCTGGCTTTTTGATGAGCTCCCGTTTTATCATTACAAAAAATAATTCCACCCTAAGGATGTTAAGTACTTTATATTTTGATAATATTATAATGATAATGTCATTTTAACGGAATACTGAAGTATGTTCTATATTATAACGTGTAAATTGGTTTTATGAATAAATGACTCATGACTTAATCTGCTTATTTTCTGCTGTCGGTACGCAAGTTGCCGAGAGTGACAGCCGACGCGCCGTACTAGAACCTTTTTCCACAGACAGGACACTCCTACGTATATATAGAAAGAGGATTAGCGAATAATCAAGGATAACGCACTTATGATAAGCCTATTAAATTGAGATGTATCAGAAGACTGATATGGATGTAGCACAATTTCTGACATCTCATAATTAGACGTGCTGTGTATACATTGGCGCGAAATTTAAATTAAGTCAATTCATCAATGACGTGTCGGTCGACAAATAATACTCGATGAGGGACAATGACACATTGTATCTCGTTCCCACGTGTGTTGGTGTCTATGCTCGCACCTCTTTCGCACATCTTTGTATGTGTGTATTGCCAGCTCTAGTCTTATCCTTACTTCATCTAAGTATACTGTTTGCTTTCTAGTCCGTATGAGATCTAGACATGTTACACGGTAGTCATAGTGATATGTAGACAAAAATCAAACTAGGCATTTTGCGTTCTGGACTGTCTGAGACCAACCCGAGTGTAAGTGACTACGGAGATTAAATTCCAATTTCAAACTTGAAAGGGAGGACAAATCCTGAGCTGGATAATATTGAAAATTATCCTCGAAAATTCATCGCATTCTTGTGAGGTGCACAAATAAAGTGTATGTAAGCACTTTACTGCACACAATAACAGGTTAAAACAATGGTACATGTTACATAAGATTAAAGTACAAAGGCCAACTTATCCCTATTATTGATCTCTTCCAGGTAACCTTTGAGGGATTGAGAGGAAAGTGAGAGAATGAGATAGACAAACGTACACCGTGTACAACAACGTTGCAATAAGTTAAGGTACTTGTAACTAAAACTAAATAAATACTCAAAATCAAAAATCAAAATCAAAACATTTATTCTGCAAATAGGCCTCAAGGGCACTTTTACAAGTCAAAATCTAAGTATCATTAATTAAATGTAGTGTTACATGTCAAAAATAAGACTAAGAAACTAATAACAATCGAGATTTGTTAGAGATGTATAAGGTCTCTGAGCGTCAAGATAAAATGTAATAAAGTAGGTACACTAATCATAATAAAATATGTTGAGCTATATCTATAACACGTCAACATGTAAATAATAAAATCTATTAAATAAATATCCTCAGAGATGTATAAGGTCCCTGAGCGTCAGTCTAAAAATAAAATCAAATGAGAACAGAGCGAAGTCTCTCATCATGTCAATTCCACTGAACACTAGTACGAAGTTACTAGTCCTTGCAAACATGAACAGACCGGACCCCAAAAACAGCACCCGTTCACGAGTATGACGCGTACTCATAAATACATATACCACAACCATAGATACACATAATCGATATGATAATATATAAATATATGCAAACAAATAACGAGTTATTGGAGAGACACAATACTTTAAAGTACTCTTGAGCGACGCGATAGACTGGGACTGTCTTGAAGTTATTGACAAGGGTAACTCGTTCCATAACTTAGCGTCAATATTATCACCGGATAGTACTTTCAAAGCCCATCCAGAGATCTGACGAAAATACCGAAATTTGAGCTTCGAGTTTCAAGAAGCAATATGTCATAATCCATATTGAAAGGAACCTTATGGCGGCCGGCACTTACGCCTTTATTGCCGCTGTTCCAATACAATCAATAGTGAATAGGTGTAACGTAAGCGCCTGCCGCCTAAGGTCCCTTTCGATGTGGATTATCACATATAGAATAACACTACACTAAAATTACTGTGGACTGAAAAAAGAAACAAAACCAAAAAAAATATTAGCCATGGAATGCATGTGGTCGGCCCCCAAGTTACCATATATTTTACATTTTTATTGGCTGTTGTGATGTGGTGCAGTTGTTGGTTCAGTTTATAAATTGGGTCATTCTACTTTTTCATGACCAGTTATCTATTACCAAAAAAATCTATGATATGTATTGAATTAGTGTACAAAAATAGGATTTCGAAATAGTACCTGAACCTAATAAAAGGAATTTATTGTTAAAAATTCCTACATATTAACATATTGCTGTAAAAGGTGGGTAACACTGTGGTAAAAACCATTTTTTCATACAAATGGGGAGACATCCAAGGACCACTGAGTTACTCGATTTATGAATATTAGCTGTGGTTCGTTAATTACCAAAACTATCGGAAGTGATACTGCAATTATACCTCTTTCTAAATAACAATACAAAAATAAGAAGTGAGGGCCAAGTATTCCAACATCTGCATTTAAAGAAAAAGTGTCAGAAAATTATGTACATGAAAAAGTAGAATGGCCCGATTGGCTCATTGTTTTGACTGTCATATTTTACGGACCAGATTATCAATTTGTAATTATGACGGTTTTATAGTTCGTTAAGCCTTTTGAGATTCTTGCACGGTCTTGCAATCACTCAGGAGCAGTACTGCAGAATCACTTGAACCTAGGCTCTCAGTTTGGTCTCAGCAGTTATTTGTCTGGAAGTTGTCGTTGGCTAGATGCATTCCCAATTTGCGTCCAGCTCTATCCGAGATAGTAACAACCCTGTTTACCTGTAAGTGTGTGTTGTACTTCGGAGAGTGCTCAGGAGCTCCATGAGCTCATACCGCCTTCCCCCTTCTTCTATCGGACATCCAGACGTACGGCTGGATACCATCCTTACTTGGTCGAAATTCCTCTTATTCGAACCAAGCGCTTTGCATCATCTTTTATAATGCGCACTTCTAAGGTTTGGAATTCTCTGCCGGCGTTTGTGTTTCCGAGCTCATATAACCTAGACCTTTTTAAGGCACGAGTGAATAGGCACCTTCTGGGTGAGCTCGCTTCATCGTCGGCCTCATCTTTGCCCCCTGGCTAGATGCTGGCCAAGAGCGACCCCATTTTTAATAATAAAAAAAAGCTGTTTATTTGTGCCTGTGTCTTATGTGTGTATGTGGATTGGGATTGTATTTCCTCCGCTGCCGGGACCATGGTACTCTGAGATGTTAGTGCCTGAACAGGTTTCAAGTTTTCTCATTGACTTTGCGTGAGACCGTCGCTTTTAAGGATTTTCAGACGTGTTTAACTATTTTATGTTTCTTGCGGATTTCTTTGAATAGGGATTGATTTTTATACATTTTGCTCCCTATAGGGTTGTTCCCTTTAGTGATCGGCAATGTTCGCTGCGATTCTAGTAGTGTTGCCTTGGTGGTGGTGGTTTCTTCTACTAGTTTTACCTACTTTGCAGTTGATTGTGCTCATTTTGAATGTGAAAGATCTTTAGTTTTTGCGGTAAAATTATAGAATTATTTTGATTCCCCATTTCTTCGTTATCTTCAACCAATTATATATATATATAATATATATTTATTTTATTATTTTAGATTGTCTGTTGTTATATTGAATTGTGGATAAGTAATGTGCTCCTATAAAGGACAATGTACAAGGTTGAATATATACAGGAAAGGGAGTATCTACATATTATATACATATATATACAATAGATAGGAAACACAGGAAGAGACGACAATAGAGGGATCTCTCAGGGACCGAAGTCCAATGAGAGTTGTTGGGAAGTTATATTTATGTAACTGATTTTAGAAACTTCGATAGCGCGATGCAGAACATGTCAGATTTGACAGATGACAGGCGTGACGCCACAGAATAAATCATTTTGCAGGTCCATATTTTATGCCCTTGTGTCAGCTAGTTGTGTTTTAATGGCCTGTTTCTCCTTGCACAATGATTCGAATTCAATAACATTTTCATATTGTTCCTCAAAAACAGTTTTTATAAGAGCTTCTTTTTCATTCAGTTTAGATTTCAGACTGCATATTAATATCTCATGTTTTTAAACGATTGTCCTTTTCTTTTATTTGTTCCTCATATTCTTCCATTGTATCGGTAAGTATTTTTAAAATTGTCGTTCGGGTCTGAACAGAACATTTTTGCTTATTCATTTTAAAATTTCCAGCATTACGTCTCGAATCAAGTGTATAATAAAATCTTTTTAAAAAATGGACACAAAATGATTCAACAGTAGGGTTGAAACCTCGGTCACTTCTTAAAAATTATAAACTAAAAATTAGGAAAAAATATGTCACGTTCGGGATTTGAACTTGGGCGTCTGAACCACTAGACCAAGTTAGTTGCGTCTGACGAAAACAGTACATACATTTTGTAACCGGCCATACATAAAATGTGTCGGTGGATTTACGATTGTGGTTATCAACTATGAACCACCCGCAGAGAGTTCGAAGTGTATATGTAAGATGATAATTATTACAGGGTAACTTCACATTTGCTTTCACACAAACTGACCGTAAGTTGAAGAATGTATCAACTTAATAGGAAAACCTATAGTAAGTAGGTGACACATTGCATAACAGCGTCCAACGGGGTAATCACGTAACTTTTGTACTACCGTTAGATAGATTTTAATGTCAAATTTTAATTGTCACCTCATACATTTATACTTCAAAATTGACAGTAAATTCTATCTACCGTTAGTACATAAAGTTACGTGATTCGCCTGCAGTTGTAAAGTTATAGCTTAAACCAGGATGTTTAACAGTTAAGTTCCATCACATTTTAATTGTTGTTTTCCTTTTATTGACGTATCCTTCTTACTCCTCCTCCTCCTCCTCCTCCTCCCTCCTCGTCCTCCTCCTCGTTTGTCCTCTTCTTACTATAATTTCTTATCTTGAACTTGGTTTAACGCCTTAACAACACTTGTACACATTATTTCAGATACTTGACAGATTTGTTTTGGTATTGACGATAATAAACTTCATGGACAGTTATTAATTTAGAAAACAAGACCCTCTATTTAATGGTTTCTGGGAGGAGGTAGCGCCCTCTCTCCTCTCATACGGCCTCCCAGCAAGTTTGAAAGGTCAACGCCCTCCGTGACTTGTGGCGGTGGTGGTAATTATACGTGCATTCCCTCCCTGAATTTGTTAATGGATCAGTTTTTGAACAGAATACAATACGAGTATACATACCCTAATAATATTTTAAACGTGAAAGTTTGTGCGGATGGATGTACGTTCTGCTTAATCACAAAAACTACTAAACGGATCCCTATGAAACTTTCCAGTATTGTAGCTTAGACATCAGAATAGGACATAGGCTACATTTTATCCACGGGTAACACCGCAGGGAGCTGCTAGTTAAAATATAAATGATATGCGGTTCTAAATGGTGAGCATTTAACCGTTTTTTTTAACCTGACTGTGGCTTTATAGGCCGGGCCCAATAGAGTAGCCTGCGCAAAATCCAGGGAAAACCTCCAACACGACCACGCGTGTGGTTTGGAACGCTGGAATACTCTAAGAGTTTGCGCTCCAGTGAGATTGGTTGAGCGGTTTCAACCGAATCTGAGGTGAGTGGAATCGAGCTACTGGGAGTTTTGTCGCTGGTTCATTTAACCAGGCTGCGGCACGTTTAGCAGTTGCACTAAACTGAACGCGCCGCAGCGCTAAGCGTGTCGCTAGTTTGAAACATAGGCTGCGGGCTACCGAGGTAAGACAAGGCCGATCAAATCCCGCAATGTAATGAAAATCGCACGCAATTTCTTGCACGGTGTAAATGGGCCTTTAGGGTGTCTCAAGTACAATACAATACAATACAAATACTCTTTATTGCACACCTCACATAATAAAATAGAACATAAAAAACAAAAAACTTAGATACAGGGAGACAGAGGCAGAACAACAGGTTAATAATACACACACATATACAGGTTAAGTAATGTCGGTTCGACAACTTTTATAGCTCATGTCTATTGATCTTAACTAAGTGGCGATGTATAGTGGCTTTAGAAGGTCCAAGTGAGACCCATAATCGACGAGTGCTGGTACTGGGTTGGTTTTCAACGGCTTCCTTTTGGTAACTTTAGACATTAGTATAATGTTTATTGTCAACAACATTATTCACAAGTAGTTATGAGAAATAATAATTAACTACAAGACTCATATATATTTTTCTCTTTATTTGTATGATTTTAATGGAGTTAGACTGCGAATTAGACTCATAGGCTGTGGCAAAATAACAGCGTTGCAGTTTGCATGGCAAATATCTACACATGCTGAGTCTCAGCCTTTTCTTTATGGCACACATTGCTGGGCTCATTGTGCACCTTCACTCACTGTGTATTATCTTACACCTATTTATTAAGACCGGTTGTGTGTGCTCTATTGAATAAATGGTTTTTCTTTCTTTCTTTGTAGCCTCAATATCAATCGAGGGGGGCAGTCGATCTTCAAGAGTCAAATCTCCACTATTAGATTAAACCAATGCTGTGCCATCCATTCATTTAACACTTCTCGCCCTTCAACTTCATATAATTTTCTTGCTGCCGCGGCTGCTTAAGTTTTTGTTTCCAATAATGTCTAAAACAATACACGATTTTCGTATTTGTCGCCTTCCATCATTTTTATTATCATAACGTGTTACGCCTTCAATTAACAAAGACAGTATGACTAAAATAAAGTACAACAATTGCATTCTTTATAGAATTAGAGAATTGTTTTAACAGGTTACGACATGCATAGATAGTGGTATAGTAATTTTTTCAACTGTAGCTGCTAACTGGCCGCTACAATACGACTAAGAAGAAAAAGTATTAATAATACAATTTATTATATATAAACATAAATTAATTATTATTTATTGTATAAATATCAGCTTGTTGTACATTTTCCTCAGGGTTACCAACTCCAAATTTATTTAACCCCTAGAGCTTAAGTTGAAACCCCTTAAAACTAAACTATTTCTTTGGAAAATCCCCTGATATGAAATAAAAAAAAGTATGTGTCTCAATTTCTTCAATGTAGTTGTGGGTGGATCAACTTTTTTCGTGTTGTTATCTTGACCCGTTGTCCAAGGGACACTAATGGCGCAGTTTGTTAAAAAAATATTGTCCCTACTAAGTTCTACTAACATGCATAGTAGATGGATCATTATAGAAATTTTATTTTTCCTCTCTCCTCCTGCTTGGTGCCAAAATTTTTCAATTTTTCCTTCATTCTAAATTATAGAAATGGTTTATAAGTACCACAAATATATTATGTTCGATTAATTTAAATAGCATAAAATCACGATTGCATTCGAATTTTGTCCCCTGGACAATTAGACATAACCAAGGCAACGAGTAGTAAAAAGTTGATTCACCCATATACATTATTTAGGATCTCGCTTGTTCTAATGGTTCGACTTTTTATGATCATACACATTGAACATTTTAAACAATTACTAGATGGAGTAAATGTAACGCGTGATCATGATCTCTGTGGTGCGAATCGGACCATCATTACTTTTTGCAGCATTTCAGTGGATAGTCGATTCCACAGTTTATTTTTAATAATGCTATATAAAATAAAAATCCCCTAATATACCCCTATAAAGGATATAATATAATTTCAGGATACTGACGGGTCTGCCACGGCACTGCAGTGCGTCGGGCATGTTTGCGGAGGCGCGGGTCGACGGATTCGCGGTTATAATGCGCAAACGCTGCGCTTCCCTGCTAGCCCGGGCGCGGGCGCAGAGCAGCACCAACAGGATCCTGAGCGCGTTCGCGGACCGCTGGGACTCCGCGCTCATGCGTCGGTGGACGCAGCTTCATGTCCAAGCGACCTTTAGTTAGTATACCTAGTTTAAGAATGTATTACTAACCTTATATTTAAGATTTACTAACAGATATGGGTTCAAACCTGAAATAAACTTTAATAATAAAATAATAAAAATAATAAATATTAAGCCTCTAAAGAATTCCCATGCTCCTTTTTTTCCCCCTAAATTCAGGGGTAAAACCCCTAAGTTGGCAACCCTGATTTTCCTACAAATTTAGGTAGATTAAGGGTTGCTAATGATCACAGATCGTCCGCCAATACCCAAAACATCCTCCAGCTCGCTATGTTTACAAAGTTTCGGAAACTTTGATACTGATTAAACCGATAAGTTTAAATGTAAGTTTGACCCAACTGCGAATAAACTTTCAAACTGTCCAGTGGCCACAATTTACTTTGGCCTCGGGCACTAAAACGGTGAGTTTATTATCTAAGGGATAAGGCATACAGAGAATCTGCAAGTTGAAGTGGCAGTGGGCGGGCCACATTGCTCGTAGAACCGATAACCGTTGGGGAAGAAAGGTTCTCGAGTGGCGGCCTCGCACGGGAAGACGAAGCGTTGGACGGCCTCCCACTAGGTGGACTGATGACTTGGTCAAGGCAGCGGGGAGTCGCTGGATGCAGGTGGCTCGCGACCGTGTGCTGTGGTGCTCCTTGGGGGAGGCCTATATCCAGCAGTGGATGTCTTCCGGCTGAATGATGATGATGATGAAGGCATACAGATAGAACGGAAACTCTTCACATCTCATTTATATTTGACCAACTTCTTCATCTTCTTATCTCTGTATTATAGGGACCCGTCGTCTACCGGTCCCTGGGATCCCAGGACCATAACAAAATAATGCTATTGTTTATTTTTTCGACGGCCCACTTTTGAGAGCCATCTGACAGCAACAGATGACAAACGATAGCCGTAACGATACGTTTTGCATAACATGGTCGCTGGTTGTAATGAAATGAAATGTAATCATTTATTCTTCAATTTAGGCATGTTACATGCACTTATGAATGTCAAAAAACTACCACCGGTTCATATAATAAATCTCTGCCTCGAGAAGAACCGGCGTAAGAAACTCGGCGAGATGTAATTTTTTCAAAAAATATACAAAAAAAATATGGTTAGGGTCGGTTGCACCAACATACGATCACAGGCCGGTCATCGTCAAATATGGCGCCGGCAGCTGTCAACCCATAGAAACTTGTCAAACTTTCCGTACAATCAGATTTTAACGAACACCGCTTACGATTACAGACGGTTTGGTGCAACAAAAGAGCGATTTCTTCCAGACAACCTTAGGGTAGCGGAAATGAAATCTAATCAGAACGATTCATAGCAGGTGGTGCAGAGTTAATACATATGAAGCCTACTAATAATTACAACAATAACATTTAATTAAGGATAATAAACATGCATAAATATACTCTCCTACTCTCACTACTCTCTCTACTTTTCATTTTGACTATGAGAAAAATAAATGAGAAATAAAAGTGGATTCAGTAATAAAAACATGCGCTGCAGCAACCAGCTGCCGGCGCCTCCGCGCCGTACCGCCTAAAGAACTTTAAAAAAATACTTTCCATCTTAGGGTCGGAAAAGTGACTTTCAAACTGGCTATCTACTTATGAAAATTGAACTTTCCGAACAGGAGAGGAGAAAAGAATATTTATTATTACAAGTTCTGTGTGCACAGGCCCTAAATGGGTTTAATACAGAAGTTTAGTATCGGTTTCATCTATAGCTAGACTAATGAAGGTTTATTTGTGAATGCAGGAAGTTCTTATTTATGACCTAGATTTGATACTATAAAATATTTATGACTGTAGTTATAGGGTTATAGCTGTTGTAAATTCACCCCCTTTTATCTTATTGTCATCTGATATATAAACAGTCGCTCACTAGTGTGTATGTATGTGTGTGTGACCTCACGATAAAATAGACTAACAGATATTACGGACTGGAAAATAGTTTTATTTTCATGCTTTGGACTAGCATGCGTTTGTGTTTCCGAGCTCATATAACCTAGACCTTTTTAAGGCACGAGTGAATAGGCACCTTCTGGGTGAGCTCGCTTCATCGTCGGCCTCATCTTTGCCCCCTGGCTAGATGCTGGCCACGAGCGATCCCATTTTTAATAAAAAAAAAAGCATGGCTCCATCCATAATTACAAAAACTGAATCGATAAGAAAACCGGACAAGTGGGAGCCGGACTCGCCCACCGAGGATTTCGTACATATTTGTAAGATATATACGCATACCTCAACCTAGATGATTGATTATGTACTTTAAATAAAGACAACACAACACACATAACATGTCCTCTCAGTTTCAAAAAGGTTAGCTGGAAGAGATCCCTTAAAGGGATAAGTTCGCCTTTGTACAAATATCTATTATTACGTTTGTTTTCTACTGTGTACTTGATTTGTGCAATAAAGTGTTTTATCTACACCCATACAGTAAATCCTCTTTTATGTGCTCAAAAAGTGTAGGTAAGGGATTAAGAAAATGGAAAAGTTCGATTAACTCGAAAACCAAGGGACTTTTACTAAACCTGAAAGTCCATTTTCTGGACCAGCCTCAGGTGCTCTATCGGTGGTTAGAAGCTTGTCCATTATTTACTGGACACCCTGTATATACCACGTAGTTACCACGGTACTTAATAGGTATACTCGCGGATAAAAACAAAATCTCTCGCTAAAATAGCGTTATATTTTCTGAATAACATATGTATTAAATACTTATATCAATTCACTATGTATTCGTTGGCGATAATAGTAGTTTATGCAACTGATACATCATGAGAGGTCTCAAAACATGAGTGTGGTTTTATGAAACGAGCGACAGCGAGTTTCATAATAGGATCACACGAGTGTTTTAAGGCCTAATTATGTACAGTTTGTATACACTACTTTACCTACATCCATACATTAAATCCTCTTTCATGTGTTGAGGCACCATTGCGTTGAAATTGCAGGAGTTCGAGTTCGTGAGCTCGTTGAAGTCTTTTTGAGCACGAGCCTGTATCGTAATGGGCGGAGATGGCCATAACGATACCGTTTTTGATGCTGTTATGGCCATTTCCGCCCCGGACCGGGATATTGTAAAGTTCGTCCTTACCTACACTTTTGAGCACATAAAAGAGGATTTACTGTACGGGTGTAAATAAAAACAATTAACATTACTACTACATTATTTCATTATCATTTGTATTCAATAAAATTCAAAATAATAATTCAATATGGCTTTACTCAAACTCAGAGGCCCCTTCTTGGTTTACATATAACAGACCCTTTCTCGGTTAAGAAAAGGGATCCAAATTAAGCCACAATTAAACCACAAATAATGAGGGGTCGGTGCGTAATTCGGAAATTATTGGGTTGTTATTCTTGCTACACCTTTCCAAGTTTAATAATTTCAGAGAAAACAGTGGCTTGCGATTTTCATTCATTATTATGATTAGTGTACCTACTTTATTACATTTTATCTTGACGCTTAAAGACCTTATACATCTCTAACAAATCTCGATTTTTATTAGTTTCTTAGTCTTATTTTTGACATGTAACACTACATTTAACTAATGATACTTTGATTATTGTATTATTTTTATTTGATGTACCTAGATAGATTTTGACTTGTAAAAGTGCCCTTGAGGCCTATTTGCAGAATAAATGTTTTGATTTTGATTTTTGATTCCCAATTTAAGCAAATATTATCGGTCAAGTGAGTGTCGGGCAACGCGCAATGTAGGTTCCAGCCGTTACATTATGCGGACGTAAAAGTTCGCAAACTTATATAATTATACTGTTTTTGACACAACTGCATACTTTTTTTTAGAACTAAGATTTATTGATTTACAGGCGGTAATAATAGTTAAATAACAATTACTTAAATAATATTACACCTAGCTTAAATCTAAAACAGGCCCTTGGGGAATTTCCTCGCTGTATCGCAATGCCGATACGTTGTGCGAGGAAGTCGCCAGCTCTTCGGTCACCAGTTACGTCAACCAAACGCTTCGCGATTTCTGTAAATAAATTGTATAGAGGCACTGTACTTTTGCCCATACAATTTTTTACGAAGTCGCTAGCGAGTACGGTCATGTCGAGGGGTGAGTGGTCAAACCCTATAAGTCATCTAAAAGGTTTATTGAAAATAGAACTCTGCGTAATGGATGTTGAGTTCTTATTTCAAAAAACAATTATCTCGATTTATCGGGTTTGACCACTCACCCCTCGATGTAAAGTCACGGCAAAGGCACAGAAGCCACGCTTACTTGCCTACATAAATATAAGGACGATAAGAAATACGGGAAAATGAGGAATAATCCTATTAGCAGCGTTGCTTTAGCGAAGTTGACGTTTATTGATGTGGATTCCAAGTGGAATATTTGTTGGGGTTCCGCAGATAAACCAGGCCTGTTTCTCTTGCTGCTTTAGCTTAAATCGGCTCTGGCAAACCTCTGTGGTGTGGTGTGGTGTGGTGTGTCAGTGCCTTTACCATGAGTTTACATGACCGTGCTCGCTAGCGACTGCGTAAAATGTATGCAAAAGTTCAGCGCCTCCGGCGTTTACGCATTAGAACTAAGAATCGGCATACTAAATCGTTTACGCAGTCGCTAGCGAGTGCGATCATGCCAACTCATGGTAAAGGCACTGGCTTGTTCCTCTAGCCGCTGCGGCTAAACTCGACTCTGACACCTCTGTGGTGTTCAGATACCATATCGCGCTAGGAACGAAAAAGCATATGTGCGTGAAGCGCATGCGCTCGCCGCATGCGAGCGTCAAAAATCGTTTTGTTACACACAAAACTTTCTATACGTAAGTACATACTATGCAGGGTGTAACAAACCTAGTGAGGATACGTTTAAGGACATATTCGGTATCGTGTTCTGATTAGGAAAAGTAGAAGAAAATTTTTTTTGATGCGAAGTTTTTTTTTCCATCTATAAAGCCACAGTCAGGTTCAAAAAAAAAAGTTTATACAGGGTGTAACAAAACTAGTGAGGGTCCGACATATGTATTCGGTATCGTTTTCTGATTAGGAAAAAGTAGAAGTAATTTTTTTTTGACGCGAAAACTTTTTTTTTCTATGGGGCAGGTCGTCCAAGTATCCATACAAAGGCCAAAAATTTATTGCGTCAAAAAAAATTTCTTCTACTTTTTCCTAATCAGAACACGATACCGAATATGCCCTTAAACGGATCCTCAAGAGTTTTGTTACATCCTGTATAACTATTCTGTGGCTAAACTCAAAGGTCCTGACTTGGCGAAGTGAAGCACGTACCTGTAAATTTTTTTAAGAGGCCTTATAAGTATTAAAATGTTTTGATTTCAAATTATGACAAAAGTATTGATAATACCCGTAAAGGTATTAAAGGATACTATGATTTTATTATTTTTTTAGATAGTAACACAGCCATTTTTTGATTTTATTGTGTATAGTAGAATTTAAGCGGAAAAAATAAGTTTTTAGCTTGAAAATGGTCGATTTGGAGTGATGTTTGAAACAATATTTCTTAATGAAAAATCCAAAAAACACATTTAAAGTTTATGACATAAGGTCGCAATAGTTCTGTTCTACATAGTAACATTGAGAAAGTGTCAAGATACGTTTCAATTCAAACAGAAAATGGCGTAAATAGATGAGCGTTTTTTAACTGATAAGGACCCTTAAGAGGATTTCTCGATTCGGTCAACTGCGCCCCCCGTAAAAGAGACACGCTTATGTCGTTCGAACACGACAACGGGATGGAACACTTCGGGAATGGCTTTTTAGGGTTCCTTAGTAAACATGGAACCCTTATAGTTTCGCCATGTCCGTCCGTCCGTACCCCGCTTTTCGCAGTAACCGTTAGTACTAGAAAGCTGTAATTTGACATGACGAATGACGCCAACAGAACGGTAGAATAAAATCATAAAAAAAATTTTTTTTAGTGTACCTCCCCTACATGTAAAGTGGTGGTTCAATTTTTTTTTCTCCCCATCGTGTGGGGTATCGTTGGATAGCTCTTCAAAAATATTATAAGGTTTCTAAAAGAATTTTTTGATTCAAGAATCGGTTGGCGTGATATTAAGCTTTGAAGTGATAATTTTTGCTATGGTCAAGTGTCCCACCCCCCCTGCCAGCTAAACGGTGGCTACTAGGCATGTGAAAAAAATCATGGTAGTAGTATATACGATGAATTTAAAAGGAAAACCTAGCTGTAATAACAGCTAAGTAGAAATTACCGTAAAGGGCAAAAATATGTACACAACACAACATCTCAAAAAAGTACATCATCAGTACTAAGATTAGTGAAAACCCTTCTACGGGTCCGTATTTCCGCACTGTGACTGTGTGCAGTTTTATTAAATTTTCTCTTGACAGAGTTCAGATGAGGAAAAACACCATCGTATTAACATAATTGTATCGTTTAATAACGAGTCGTTTTAGTAGGCTGATTAAAAAAAGGAAAATAAATATTCGACTTTGGGATTTTTTTCTATCTAGATAACTTTAAGCAATTATGGTTAGGCTATTGTCAGAAACACAAGTCGAGAATCATATATCTGAAAATCAATCTTCATTGTTTCCTCATTTATTTATTTAAATATATTTACACAGCATTACAGATTTACTTTGCCCGTGTGGTTGCCGGGTAAGAATTGCGCCACCCCATCTCTTCCCGTGGGTTTCGTAGGAGGCGAATAAGGGAAAATCGGAGGGTGGGCAGCAGCATCCTTCGATCATTACCACCATCAAACTGCGGTCGCCAACCCGCTTGCCAAGCGTGGCGACTATGGCAAATCCCCCCCAAGGGAAAAAGAATTGGGGGAGGCCTATGTTCAGCAGTGGACGTCTTTCGGCTGAAATGATGATGATGATGATGATGATGACAGATTTACTATAATACACTGTGAAACGAAACATCAACTTAAAGGAACAAAACAATAATACTAATTATCTACGTAGGTACACTAGAAAGCCTATCATCCTTCATCTCACAGAACTTCAGACACTCCCTACACACAGCCGTCCATCGCCACGCAAGCAGATCACACTCGGGTGCTGACACCAACAGGGCATTCAGCAGCGTCAGGGCGCGGAGGTGCGGCGAGTTCCTGTGCGACATACTCATCTGTGCAGGACAGCGTTACAAAGAATATTTCTAGTACTAAACCGCACTCAAATAGGTTCATCCGTTAGGGAGCTACGATGCCATATACAGATACACAAATACACTGATATACATACATGTTAAACTTTCAACATCCCTCTTTTCGGTTGCACATCTGAGCTTATATAGTAACATTTATTTTCGGACAGCAATGGCCCATATAAAATGCCTTAAACCTACCTAAATCACATTACATAAAGCTAATGTGACGTGGCCTAAATTTCGTCACTTTCGTAACAAGAAAAATTCCATCGTCGTCACAAAACTTGAGGCTCTTTGACGTTTATAATACTTGATTTCCCCTACCACTCCAGAGGGGCTACCGCGAACCACAAACGAAGTTTTCCCTCTCTGTCTCACTTATGTGCAAACTTGCAAGTGTGACAGAGAGGGAAAACTTCGTTTGCTGTTCGCGGTAGCAAGGCTGTCCGTGCGGACCCTAACAATCGGAATGAGGAAAAAACTGCTAAACGAACGCTTGTTATGAATCGGAAATATAGCTTATCTGTTGGAACAAAACAACCTTGGAATAAAATGAGGATTGACCTTGAAAAATTGGCCAAGTAGGATAAATTGCCAGCTTGAAGTAACGATAAGACTCGAGCCAGCTATACAGTACACATACAAAGACGTGCGAAAGAAATGTAAGCATAGACAATAATATACGTGGGAACGACATACAATGTGTCACGTCTCATCCCGTATTATGTCACCAGGGCTTGAAATATCGGTATTTTCCGGAACCGGTATCGTGACCTTGAAGCAGAAACCGGTATTAGAATTTGTACCAAGTCTAATACCGGCTTTAAAAAAAACCGGTATTTATCGGTGCAAATATCAGTATTTTTCTTTTACCGGTTCTATGGAACCAAAACGACGAAAACCTATAAATACCGGTATGTTACAGGTATTTTAGTTACCGGTTCCAAGCCCTGGTTGTCACCAATAAATGTTTGAAGTTTGAAGATAATAGAGCAAGCGGCAGCTTCGAACTGAATTTTACATGTCGTCAAGCCTCGCAATCTGTTATCATAAAATAAAATTGGGAGAATTGTCGTACAGTCAGATTTTATTGAATACCGGCTTGGTACAACCCATCCTTAATACTTTTATTCTTTTTGTTAAGCACTTTATTCAAAGAACTATTTATTTTGTTCTAATGTTTTCTATTTCGACCGTCTCTATTTACTGAAATATATCACCGTATTATACAGTTTCGGTAACAAGAGAATTCGGTAAATACTCGGCAAGTGACCAGACAAGGAACTTATTCGGTTTCATTCACATAACAATCTTTTTGGCTTCGGTGTAATTGGCTAAAATTGTAAGGGAGTGGTATTGTTCATGGTGGCCGGTAGTAATGACTTTGGTCAAGACTTTTGGTATAATTACGGTTAACTGACGAACTAATTGCGTAATAGAAATGTGTGGTGTTTATTTAAGAAATTCATTATTAATCATTAATAACAACATTATAAAGGAGTTAAAATACGTTCATCTATTTAGGCCATTTTCTGTTTCAATTTACACGTATCTTGACATTTTCTTAGTGTTACTATCTATAACAGGACTATTGCGACCGGATGTAGTAAATTTTTAATGTATTATTTGGATTTTTCATTAAGAAATATCGTTTCAAATATCACTACAAAACGACCATTTTCATACTAAAAACGGTTTATTTCCGCTTAAATTCTACTACGCACATGATCACAGCAACATCAGGCAACATCTTGACAGATGACTTTAAGAGCGTCTGCACGGAACATCTCCTCTCATGACTATATGATGTAGATTATAATGTTCTTAAGCCAATCCGGGACCGACATTTACGTCCGCATCTCTGACACGTGAATTTTCTAAGGCTCTGTAAAGCCCGTGATAGACAAACGACTTCATAGCTTGTACACGTCTGTCTCGATGTCGAGCCGAGCAAAGTTCGCGATTTTAAAACTCGCCAGTCCATCACTTAAGTCAGCGTACTTATAACTTAGTGCCACCAGAGTTGAAGTCACTCTCGTACGATAGCGGTATTTTGAAATTACTATTATTTTTTCGTACCTTTTTTTTTGAGCCTGACTATGGCTTTATAGGCCGGGCCCAATAAAGCGATAGGAGTGCGCGGTTGGAGAGTAGCCTGGGAAAAATCCAGGGAAAACCCTCCGATACGACCACGCATGTGGTTTGGAACACTAGAATACTCTAAGAGTTTGCGCTCCAGTGAGATTAGTGATTGGTTTCAACCGAATCTGATGTGTGTGTGGAATCGAGCTACTGGGAGTTTTATCGCTGGTTCACTAAACTTAGCCTAGCTGA
Source organism: Epiblema foenella (assembly GCA_963556455.1). Lineage (NCBI taxonomy): Eukaryota > Metazoa > Arthropoda > Insecta > Lepidoptera > Tortricidae > Epiblema > Epiblema foenella. The sequence goes on from OY747118.1 coordinate 3,387,194, forward strand.
GAAGAGTCCAGCAAGAAAATGAACCAGGCTCGACCTGGGTTGGACTGATTATATGAAAGTTAAACAGTGAATTGCTAGATAGACCAAAAAGTTTCCGTAAACTGTTTTGTTGAACGTGTTATTTTCATAAAGTTTCATGTTCATTAAATTCTATGTGAATTGAAGCATAACAGAAAATAAAATATTCCGATACATTTTATTTCAATATTTATAGATATCGATTCAGTTTTGTTTCAATAAATAGGTTAATATGAATAAATAAAGGTCATTTGTCATCATTATACCTATTAAAAATATATATTTGTGTTACATACACTCATTCGTTTCAATCATTCAATATTCATGGAGTCGTGTGTGTAATCATTCTCCTCAACTCTCGTTGTCGCCCGTCTATTAGGTGCTTAACGTGGCTGCATTTTTCTTATCTCGCTAACAGCGCCATCTCACATTTGCTACTGGAACTACTACACCGAACCTGCCTGAAGACTCACGTAGTTCGCACCGCCCTCCGCTAGGTGGCGAGCGCACCTCAGATGTTGCAGCGTCGTAATTTACGACAAGCTTAAAGAGATGGCGTTAGTAGTAGTTTAGCAATATTAACACTTTCGCTGCCAACCTTCTCGTAGCGGGAAATATATTTGAGCGTCCAGTAGGAGGCTTCCTGGCAGTGAATGTGTTACTTACATAAACTCACGCCTGTATTCAAAAAATGGGTAGGCAGAGCACATGAAATTTAATTCTATTGCAACATTTAATTATTGTAGGTTTGAAGATGGAGAAAATATGATATTGCAGTGATAGGATACTAGCCCATCCCCCACAACACACGAGGATTAGTAGGGGTAAGAAAATAAGACCGTACTCGCTAGCGACTGCGTAAAAAATTGTATGGTCAAAAGTGCAGCGCCTCTGGCGGTTACGCAATAGAACTAAGAATCGGCATACTAAATCGTTTACGCAGTCGCTAGCGAGTACGGTCATGCAAACTTATGGTAAAGGCACTGGGCTGTGGAAAGAAATCCCTTACTTTGCGGTGTACGTAAATGGCCTATTGCTTTTACGGCGGATGTGTTAACCCCGAGTATCTCAACCCTGAGTGCTTCTATATTTATGGCACTGCTTGTTTTATACCTATTAGGTACGCTACTTTGTACTTATTTTGTTGTGATGTACCTAACATTCAGTAGGAAGCGCTCGTGGCCCAGCGGCGCCCGCGTACCGCGCGCGGTATGCGAAGTTAAGAGCGCTTTAATAAAATTTAACAGGTCCACTAGCGCCACTCGTAGATAAGTGTAATTATTTAAATTTAACAATATATAACTAAAAAAGGGGGCCGCTACGTACAGTAGTTTGTATTTAAGTACTTATTGAATCCATCAAACTAGTTTTTACGTTACTGTACGTAGCGGCCCCCTTTTTTAGTTATATATTGTTAAATTTAAATAATTACAATTATTTACGAGTGGCGCTAGTGGACCTATTGCATTTTATTAAAGCGCTCTTTTTTAAGCAACGTGGGCCGAGGTCAATTCTTGGATGGTTGACCGCTTTGAGTGGTTATTATGAATAATAATAATAATGTTCTTTATTTAGATATTCACCCATCAAATTACAATTTATAAATTTTAAAAACTAAACATCTAAAAAATTTAAAATAAGATTACATTACGCCCCACTCATTAGATAGCATTAACGCCCCACTTATTAAGTTATTAACTGAGCGCTCCCGTGCTTTGGGAGGCACTTGTTTGCTTGTTAAGCTTATTTGTCGTAACTTATGATACGGGAATGCGCATAAATCGACTTCTAAAAAACGGAGTTACCGGAGTTTGGCAAGTTATTTTCATTTTAAAAATTAATATCACCTTTACCGTATATTTAATATAGACACTATTTAACATCGGTTTTGCCCGGTTAACCCAAACTGCTGTATCTCAAGATACGTGAGTTTGGCTTAACACGGCAGCGCGAGCGCTACGAAACACTAGTACCATATTTTAAAAAACCGGCCAAGTGCGTGTCGGACCACGCACAATGAAGGGTTCCGGACCAACACCTACTAGTCCACATTTAAAATCACTATCTAATACATTGAATCTACAAAAGTCGTATCTACATAGGGAACTCACGGCACTTACCACCATTTGTTTGGGGAAGACAATTTTTAAGCGAAAACTCAAAAACCGTAAAATCTATATTGTTCAAACCAAAAATCGTTGACAGTATTTACTAATGCACACCACCTCAATTTTTTTTAGAATTTTAAACTTTATAGTTTGGAAATTAGAGGGGGGGGGGGGGGACACTTTCTATGATTTTGACAGCTTATATCTCACCAACGGTTGACTTAAATGGACAAGTTTTTTAGAAACCTCCATATCATTTTTAAAAGCCTATCCATTGATACCCCACACGACTATATGCGTTGAAATTTTTTTATTCATCCACCGGTTACATGTATGGAGTGCCCCCCCTAATTTAATATTTTTTTGTGATTTCACATCACTTTTATGTATTGGTTTATAGAATACACCCTCCTACCAAATTTCATAATTGTAGTGCTTATAGTCTCCGAGTAAATCGGCTGTGACCATACGGACGGACAGACATGGCGAATCTATAAGGGTTCCGTTTTTGCCATTTTGGCTACGGAACCCTAAATATGCCCCAGTCATAAATATACAAACTTTTCGTATAACTTCAGTCTATATATCAGATTCCTAAAACAGGATCCCTTCTCAATTTAAGTTTTTCCATTAAGGTATACAGTACAGACAAACATTAATATAAACGTGACACGGCCGCGCTGTTACCGTGTTACCACAGTATAAGTATACAGCGTATTTTGCGTTATGCGTGTTTTTTTTTCAGTACGCGAAATGACAAAATGGCGTATTGCGTTTTTGGCATTATGCGTCGAAAGGCTCCACGACTACTCATCGATTTTTGAGTTGATATTGCTCTGTTAAAACTTTAGATATATTTATGGCATAAACGGTTATTAAATAAATAAATGAAATAAATGAACTTTATTCTGCAAGTAGGCCGCAAAGGCACTTTTACAAGTCAAAAACTACTAGTGTTTCTCATGAGACCACTGCCGAGAAGAAACGCCGATAGAAACTCGACAGTCAGTCATTTTCTCCAAAATATGCTTATTACAATGATACTACTTAACCTACTTAAGTAAATGTAAGTGGTAAAAAACAAAAGAGAATTGAAAGAAAAACGAAGAAAAAATAAGAATAGGCATTTACAATGTGTAGTTACACAAGAAAACAAAACATGTCGAATCGTTTGATATGCTTTCCTGCAAGAAATGTGTCAACTAGATACAATGAATTATTAGACTCTTTACGCTATTTAGGTATTTGGTTTGGGCCATGCATTTCTGTCTGTCCTTCAATTGATTCTTCAAACCTTTATCTACAGTTGCAAGAGCCAAATTCTGAAAAAAACTGACTTTTTCTTATTTTTAGGGGCTCCACGCGCTACTTATCGATTTTTGAGTTGATATAGCTCCGTCAAAACTATAGATATATTTATAGCATAAACGGTTATGGATTCTTCAATCATTTATCTATATTTGCAAGAGCCAAATTCTGAAAAAAACTGACTACTTCTTATTTTTAGGAGCTCCACGCGCTACTTATCGATTTTTGAGTTGATATAGCTCCGTCAAAACTATAGATATATTTATAGCATAAACGGTTATGGATTCTCCAATCATTTATCTATATTTGCAAGAGCCAAATTCTGAAAAAAACTGACTACTTCTTATTTTTAGGGGCTCCACGCGCTACTTATCGATTTTTGAGTTGATATAGCTCCGTCAAAACTATAGATATATTTATGGCATAAACGGTTATTTATTCTTCAATCCTTTATCTACATTTGCAAGAGTCAAATTCTGAAAAAAACGGACTACTTACTTATTTTTAGGGGCTCCACGCGCTACTCATTGATTTTTGAGTTGATATAGCTCCGTCAAAACTATAGATATATTTATGGCATAAACGGTTATTGATTCTTCAATACTTTATCTACATTTGCAAGAGCCAAATTCTGAAAAAACTCATCACTTACTTATTTTTAGGGGCTCCACGCGCTACTCATCGATTTTTGAGTTGATATAGCTCCGTCAAAACTATAGATATATTTATGGCATAAACGGTTATTGATTCTTCAATCCTTTATCTACATTTGTAAGAGCCAAATTCTGAAAAAAACTGACTACTTATTTTATTATGTTTTTTTTTTTCAAATAGGGTACAATGTTGACTTCACGTGTATTTTTTTCTTGTACCTACAAAACTGAGAAATAATATCTACTCATATAGAAAAATATAAATAGAAAGAAAGAAAGCATTTATTCACTGCTTCAAAAGACACACCGTTACAAATATAATAGACTCAGTACATGAACATATAATTAAAAAGTGCGTCTTCGCGGCAGTGAATCGGTTGCTGTCTCAGCATTGTGTCGAGGTGTCAGACACCTGCAGCGCTGGTTTTCAGACAGCACCGTACGTGATCCAAGGAACATCATTTCGCACGTCAAAAACAGCGAGTCTATTTACGTTTGTTCGAAATTTTGGAGCACATATCTTATCTTATTTAGATGAGGGCCCTAGCGGATGCACTTCGACCCAGTGGGATCTTTTGTGCAATTTTCCCCTCCTTTATGCCTACTCCAAGCTGCTCTCAGCAGCACAAACCGAATAAGCGGGAGTACTCTAAATTCCTTTGGTTCCGGGTAGCCATTGCCAAAGTCATTCATTCTCTGTCTGGCAAGGGCGTGACATTCACACAGTAAGTGTTTCATTGTCTCGTCATCCTCGCCACACATACTACATTCTGTGTCGTCTGCTAGTCCCATCTTGGCCTTGGAGCACATAACACATATACGAAAATAAACACAATATCAACTAATACAATACCATTTCAGTTTAAAATTTAAATTGTTAAAAAAATACACCCCGTGTGAGGTTTAGTGGGGGGTTCGTCTAGAACCACACCAAAGACCACCAAGGGGGTCTAAAAGTTGGCTAAAAAACCTCACGTAATTTCTGGATAAGCCCTAAGACTTGTATTATTTTGTGATATGGCATGGAAATCCTATATTTCATGACAGTGGTCACATATATGACGAGGGGTTGACAGAAGTGAGTAATGATATCTCTGATATTATTGTAAATCGGGGCCCGTGGGAAATATGTGCAGTGATGTACAGTCAGCAACATAAATATGTATACATTCTAGCACTTTAATGTTAAGAATCGAGGTCGAAAAATGTATACATATTTGAGTCATTGTCAGATTTAGGTTCGCGTCTTTTCGGTGGACATATCAAAAGTTAAGGGCCACAAAGCCTAATTTTGGATTGGTCTAGTAACATAGATAACTATAGATCCATGTAATAAAAGCATAACTTATACGATGGCTGAGATACGCGTCATACTCTTGATCGGGTGCTGTTTGTGGAGTCCGGTCTGTTCATGCTTGCTAGGACATAGTGACTACGTTAATACTAGTGTCTTTTTATAGGGGATTGACGAGAGACATCATCCTGTTGTGGATTCTTTTTTATTATCAGTGACTTAGAGACCATATACATCTCTAACAATATTAAATTAATTTTAATTTTGACGCTCAGAGACCATGTACATCTCTGGGATATTATATTAATTTCATTATACTCCTTGTTTAATCTTGAGACATTATACATCTCTAACTTTACTGATGTTGTAATATTTGTAATAGATAACTTTGCAAGTTTATCTTCACTGTATGACATTAATTTTGTTATAATTGTAAACTCGAAATTATTATTCCTTCTTGAACTGTAAATTAATATTTTGACATGTAAAAGTGTCCTTGTGGCCTATTTGCAGAATAAATGTTTGATTTTGATGATTTTTGATCATAAGTCTAACTATTAACCACCGGGTGGACAACTTTTGGTTTTACATCTGACAATGAACTATTTACGATGCTGACTGTATCCATTGAAAGATCCGTGACCCTAGTAAGAAATGGTGCAAGCTGCTAAAATAGGGTTATTGTCAAAATTTAACAAATGTTTCGTAATGAAAATATATAAGTATATGTTTATACAGGATGTCCAATCCAATAAAGTAATACTTAGATGGGTACCGGGTCACTCCGATATTGACGGAAACGAGGTAGCAGACAAACTCGCTAGGAAGGGTGCAGATACACCTTTCATCGGCCCAGAACCTTTCTGTGGGATCACCAAACAGAAAGTAACCTCTCTGCTAAGCAATAGATCGGAAGCTATAGAATTGTGGAAGTTCACTAAAGGACTAAAACAATCAAAAGCTTTAATAAAAGGCTACAATGCCAAGTTGTCTAAAGAGCTATTACAACTCAAAAGACACAAAACCAGCGCAGTGACAAGAATACTCACTGGTCATTGCAAACTTAACAAACATCTATCCCAAATGGGTATAAAACAAAGTGCAGCATGCAGGTTCTGCCAAGAGTCGGAGGAAACTGCCATTCATATCCTCTGCTCCTGTGGACCACTTATGCGAAAAAGAAGTATCTATCTAGGGAGGCACATTATGCCCACAGAGGAGATACAACAGATTGCGACCCAAAGAATCTGGAAATTCCTGGAGGCAACGGGTATAAGCAAAGAACTTTAAGGGCTGCCACAATAGATCAATACTGGTCGAGGCGGCAAAGAAGGCCCACAACTAACAATAATAATAATAATATACAGGATGTAACAAAACTAGTGAGGATCCGTTTAAGGACATATATTCGGTATCGTGTTCTGAGTAGGAAAAAGCAGAAAAAATTTTTTTGACGCTAATTTTTTTTTTCTATGGGACAGGTCGTCCAAGTCAGCCAACTGTCCATACAAAGGACAAAATATTATTGCGTCAAAATATTTTTTTTCTACTTTTTCCTAATCAGAACACGATACCGAATATACCCTTACCATCCTCATTAGTTTTGTTACATCCTGTATGTAAAATATTTTTTCCGCGAATGACCGTGGACCGTACGCTTGTTTGTCACCGGCGTTGTATAAAATAATAATAATAAATAAATAATTGGAGTAGTAAGACTAAAAACATGTTATTTTTATTTTCATTTTAAATTCGGCGCCAAAACGAGCAGTCACCGTGGAGCCCTATTATGACGCCAGTAAGTTTTATACAAAAACATAATAGTCATAAATATAACTAATACTGTTTCGACAATACAACTAGATGACGTCACCTCACAGATAACCTCGTCATACGCTGCATATTTTTGTTTTGACTTTAAACACACGTGACACACAGATAAAAAAAGTGTTTTAATATTGCGAAAATAAAAAGTTTTTAGACGTATTAACAAAAAATTAAGTATTCAAAAATAATTAATTATAATAAACTTAAATTATGTACATGTTTTATATTTTATCTCGATTACTGATTTTTTTTTGAACTGACTGTGGCTTTATAGGCCGGGCCCAATAAAGCGATAGGAGTGCAACCACGATTACTGAAAAATACCTTATTGTATGCACTTGTTAATCGACTGCAGGGGGGCTGATTCTTGGGTTTCGAACGCTCGACTTTTCATTCGAGATCTGTCAAAAAACTATGATGAATTGACAGATGTTGAGTGAGAAGTCGAGAGTTAAACACTCAAAAATCGCCCCCCCAGGTCCTATTCTCAACCGATTTTCGTGAAAATTTGAAGATGTATAAAATATAACCCTAGTCAAATCACGATAGAGACTTTTAGCCTATTTTCTTAAATAACTTAATAGCTACTTTTCTTTAAATTATATCGAAATTCACAATGAGCACTTTAATTTATATGTCAGACGAGGTAAAATGCGCGCCATGTATAAAATTCATTTATTTCTATGTTTTCATGTTTTTTTTTTATACAACGCCGGTGGCAAACAAGCGTACGGTCCATCTGATGGTAAGCGGCCACCGCAACCTATAGACGCCCGCAACTCCAAAGAAGTCACGTGCGCGTTGCCGACCCTTTATAAGGTTTGAGGATGCACTGTGTTGACAGCAGAAGGAACACATTTAGGTTTCTCGCTCTCAACACAGTGCATCCTCGGGAGCTCTGGCAATCTTGCTCACCTCCAGGAACACAACACTACAACTACATACTTGTATAGTAAATAATGTTATTATGGCTGTGGTCTTCTGCAAGGCGGAGGGAAGTACTAGTTTGGCTGCTCCAAATTCGAGCAAGATGACATTTTGCTGTGCCCTACCTCTCTTTGTCCGCAACTTACAAAGATCTACTTTGATATTGGTTGTAAATTGGCTGTGACACACGGACGGACAGACAGACACACGAACAACCCCCATGAATACGCCATTTTGAAAATAATAATAAAACTGAATCGACAAAAAATACCATATAAATATCGAACCTGATGTAATGTGTTTGAGATCACCATGGCAGTGTTTTACAATACAAACCAAGTTATTTTAGTTACAGAAGCAATAAAGTGCATAATCATAATTACTTCAGACCTTCGAAATAGCCATCACCATGGAAGTATAAGTCAAAACAAGTTATTTACATTACATAACATATTCTTTTCAAGGGTCCATAGCCGAAATGAAACAACGAAACCACCCGTGTACCTAGGTTGATACGTAATTTTACTAAAAGGCTGTGTACATCGAAATGGGTCATACACGGATTTAGGTTCGCGTTTCGATATTTATCTAAAAACTGTATTCTACCAATAATACTAATTTATCTGCGTGATTCATGCTATATAGGAAAGGTATACATACATATAATGAATAAAATCATAGGTGTTCTATATATGAATGAGACAACACAGGGCAAACAGGTGTGAACATGAGGAGGAATTTACTCAACAGTGGGGGGATACAGACCGGAAAGAGTGAAATCGTTAGACACCTGAAGTTTCGCCCTTTGGTACGGAACCATTACTTGTACGTGACTCGACACGCACTTGGCCTGTATTTTAACTTGCAAGTGGTGCGGGCATGGTGCGGGGCAGTCGTTTTTACCGCGCAGGTCTCCGTTACACCGCTGTGTGTAACGCACTTGATGGTTGGTGATATAAGCCATGTTTAAAGTTGTGTTAATTTTAAGTAGTGTGCTAAAAAAACTTATTAAGTTCGCCCTTTCTGTTAACAATTTGATGTTCATGAGACTAATAGGAGGGTACCAGTGTCAGCAATTATTTGAGAACTTAATAATATCGCGCTTTTTTACAGTCTATATCATTATGGTTAATACATTTTTTCCTCTCGCATTCTTGTGGTCAACCTCGCCGAGTTCTTATTTTTTATCCTACTGCGAAGTATTTGAGCACTATTTGTTAATTTTTATTTCAATTTATACACAAGAACAATATTTGCCTGATTCCATATCCGGCATTCGGCAAGTCGACGCGACGATGCGTCTGTCTGCTCCAATTGAAGATGAAACTCTCCTGATTAAAATGATAAATATGGCGTTTTACCTTCGAATAGTAATGATTATGAAGCTATCAAGTTGTGAAAACAACAATGTCAAATATATCTTATCATTCGTGAGCAGTATGTTTATTCGATACAGTAAAGCCACAGACTGTTTACCCGTAATATTTGTACTGGATATATTCAGATACCGACTCAAAATATTAAGACAATCAACAGAGCAATGTTTTCAAGAGTCACGACTCCAGCAGCAACATAGTCGGACAATACTATTGAAAATAAAGAAAATTGTGTATATTTATAAAAACTTTTACGATGTAATTGAACAGAAGTTTAATATGCTTAAATTTATGGTAAGTTTAAGTGATAGTATGTAATTTTTTAAAACTGATTACATGAATGCTACACGATGTTATATTTAGTAACTCTCATACTTGACTGGTCATAAAATTCCGAAACACATTATCTACTGAACTAAAGCTGGGCGTTTTTTTCCGTTAGCGTTTCTAAAAACAGTTTCTCGTAAAATAACGGAGAAACAGTTTCTTGTTACAACTTAAAACTGTTTCTATAAAAACGATGACAAGAAGGCTACACAAAATAATTTTACAGTTGCAACGCAAAACGTGAAAACGCAAATCGTTAACTGACTGCAAAACGTAAATATAAACGCGACACAAAACCAAACTCATGTATGTACTCGTTTCGAAACGCTTACAAAGAAACGAAACTTGCAAAACGTAAAAACGCAACACCCGGAGAAACGTACGCAGTTGTTTCGTTTGTTTGTATGAATAGTTTCGTTTCATTTCGTTACGTTAGGCGACCGGCGACACAGAAACCAGTTACTTTCGCTTCTCAAAACAGTTATGTGATAATATTTTTTTTGTTTACAAATAAATAGAAAACCTGGGTAAGTCTTACGTGAAGCGATAACCTTAGATGCATGATTTACTAAAGTAAAGTTTATTGTAATTATTGTGGAAATACTATGATAAATCATCACGAACGAACACCCTAGACTAATTCTTTGTTTTATTATATTTTTATACAAAAGTATTAAGTAGTACCTAGTGACACCTCTTTGAAAAATATCAGTGACATTTGAAAAGTACCGTAAACTGGGGTGACTTTAGGAAAAAACGGGGCCTCTTTGATAGATTAAGAACACTAATATAATCGTCACTAAGTACTTTTAATTTGATTCAGTTTAGTAAATAGTTAGGAAATATACCAAGGGATAACACCTACCCAGGTTAACCAAAGAAAAACTAGAAATATGGCTTAAAAACTTGATATTAAAAGTCGCCCCCGAATTTGAAAGTAACCCCGGTTTACGGTATCGACATTTAGATAGTCGATAAAATAAACATTCACGGTCTACTGAAAAAAGATTTCTGTGCGACAAGATAACGGGGTCTATCCTTGAGTAATATTTGACTGACAAAAAGAACCAAAATATGCTTGTATTGAAAAAATAAAGCATTGTATTTAATTTTCAGGTCACCTTTAGATTTGTTACGGAATTTCGACATGTCATGGTTTTCGTCTATTCACTTTTAAGTGATTTGATGGAAAAGCGAGAGGTTCGTAATATTTTCAACAATTTATTATTTGTGTACATGGCCGAATATTCAGCGTTTTTACTGCGGTTTTTTATAATATTCATATTCATATTCATTTTTGTTTCTTCAGGAGACGATGACTAGAGTATACTATTGTAAAAATCGTAATCCAATATCGGTTCTGAGTCTTATTCGATCAATGTTTTCGCCGGTTTATCCTAACTGTGTAGACAATCGTGAGTGAAATCGAAGAATCGACAATGACTTTAGAAACCTAATAATATCTTGGCGTGTATAAGTATTTTGTCATGCACTTATAATTAATGTGACATACACGCAATTTACTTAATTTACTTTGACATGCATGACTTGTTAGTCATATCATGAAAAAATATTTTCACATGCCTCGAGGCCGAATATATTAAGGGTCAACAATGTATACCTATATCATCCTGCTGTACCATATGTTCTTGTGAATAAACTTTCATTTCAAACGAGCGCTTCAAACGCTTCGAGAATTCCACCTTTTTATAATCCTGTTTTGTTTCATTTGTATAAAGTATGTATTTCTATCATTTTACCTTTAAGTAAAATTACTAAGTACTCATACGAATATGTATAGATACGCCATGCTATTTCGTAATTCTTCACAGTCCCATTTTTAATAGCCATTCTGTAGATAAAGGCTTAGCCATCATCATCCTCCTAGCGTTATCCCAGTCCAAACCATACAAACTTTTCGCATTGATAATGTAATATGATATAATATATATATAGAATCTGGCTCATAAAAGCAGACTAAGATTTTTTTTAAACCTTTTTCACACCACCTGCTCGATACCTTCAAATAATATTCGATTTAACAGAACCCCATTCGTATAAAAAATATATTTGGGACATAAAACAGCTAATTCAATGGAAGTGTTTTTTTTTTAATCTGACTGTGTCTTTATAGTCTGGGCCCAATAAAGCGATGGGAGTAAGCAGTTGGAGAGTAGCCTGGGGAAATCCATGGGAAAACCTTCGACACGACCACGCGTGTGGTTTTGGAACACTGGAATACTTTAACAGTTTGCGCTCCAGTGAGATTGGTTGAGCGGTTTCAATGGAATCTGAGGTGTGAGTGGAATCGAGCTACTGGGAGTTTTGTCGCTGGTTCACTAAACTTAGCCTAGCTGCGAAGAGTCTAGCAAGAAACTCAGCTAGGCTCTACCTGGGTCGAACTGACTTTACCCTGTTTTGTCTCGCAAGAGGTGAGAAAAGTAGAGTAGGTATACTCCTCGGGGATAAAGCTGTTTTTGTATTGGGCGCGCTTAAATCACACTGCAGTCAAGACTCGGTCTTAATACAAAACCCTCGCTACGCTCGGGAGTAAAATCTGGACTCCTGCGTTACGTTCACGTCACTTTGACTTACTGGAGACAAATATTGCTTGATTCTTCACGGGTCAAAAAGATGGTATAGCAAGTCACATAATAGTTTGTTATTTCCTTATCAAACTCAAAATATTTAAATGTCATGAAACTTATATGAACTTTATGGGCGACGATAATTGCTTACCATCAGGCGATCCGTCTGCTCGTTTGCCCCCTATAACATAAATTTGTTTTTGGTTGTGTTATTGAAAAGTATATTGAACTATGTAAGACATAAAATGTATTTTGCTGCCCAAGTATCATTATTGTTTTGCCACATTATACACCGTGTTGCAATATGAATATCTTTTATATATGCCGCTATTAAATAAATAAAATAAATAAATAAATATTTGTGGACAATCTTACACAAATCAACCTAGTCTCAAACTAAGCAAAGCTTGTATTATGGGCACTAAGTGACGATATACATACTTATATAGCTAAATAGATACTTAAATACATAGAAAACATCCAAGACTCAGGAACAAATACTTGTGTTCATCACACAAATAAATGCCCCGACCGGGATTCGAACCCGGGACCTCCAGCTTAATAATATTTATATTTTAGCTGTATAATATTTATTAACAGAAAAGGGTTAGGTTTTTGTTAGTGTATACATAGTTGTTTCACCTTTCTAGTCTCAGCTTTCATGCCAGACTAGTAAAAATTTAATATTGAATCGATACTTTTTTTTTTTTTTTCTTTTTTTAAGAAGGGTTAAGTTTTTTTTTTTATAAAGTGCTTACATACATACATACATACTTTTATTTATTTAGTGGAGCCGGGGCGAGTACTTCGCATTATTCCGCTTTAGGACAGTCCTCACCATACTACCACCGGTTTTGTTCGCGATGTCTGCCGACGAAGTCGATGCCATTACGACCATTCTAGCTGACCAGCTCTTGATATATAAAGGTATGGTTTCCCCATTATTTCGTCGAAAAACTTTTATTGATCTAAAAAAATCCGTACAATCTTAGATAGGTACAGTCAACCGGGGTTACTTTCAAATTGAGGGGCGACTTTAAAAATCCAGTTTTTATACCATATGTTAGTTTTAATTTGTTTAGCATGGGGTCAGTGAAATATCTTAGTACATTTCCTAACCATTTACTAAACTGGATCAGACTAGAAATACTTATTGATGATTATACAAGTGTTCTAAATCTGTCAAAGTCGCCCCGTTTTTATCTAAAGTCACCCCAGTTTACGGTACACAAATCGACGTAATCCCAAGCTAAGCTAATGTTAGGACTATGGGTACTAGGCGATGATATACATACTTATTTATACATATAAACAGAATAGATGCTTAAATACATAGAGAACATCCAAGCAGTTTTCGTTACCGGTATTCATACTACCGGTTTTAAATAAGGTATAACCGGTTATAATTGCATTTCGCTATTTATGTCGCTAAAGCTCTGATTAGCGGTATAATCAAAACCGGTATTCAAATACATTTGCGGTTTCGCCAATTGACAACGATACCTCTATTTGACACTTTACCCATAAAAACCATTACCGGTAATAGCTGTCAGTGGCAATATACTCGATTATTTGTTTCGGCAAACTGAAGTATTTGAAAAAAGTAGATATTTACATCTATTTGTTGCGTTTTAGTAGTAATGTTTAATTGACATTTTACCTTTCAAGTGTAATGAATAGCGGTATTGAATACAGGTATAAAATCTCGTAAATAGTCTATACATAGAGGTATAGATAAAAGCGGAATGAAAACAATAACTATAATTAGAATATAGGTATTTTTTATTACTGGTAATAGTTTGTCAATTTCTATACAGGTATTAAGAGGCCTTATAAGTTTTAAAATGTTTTGATTTCAAATTGCGACAAAAGTATTGATAATGCGAATAAAGTGAAGGATACTATGACTTCATAAAAGTTTTAGATAGTAATATAGCCATTTCTCGATTTCATTTTGCGTAGCAGAATTTAAGCGGAAAAATGCCGTTTTTCGTTTGAAAACGGTCGTTTTGGAGTGATGTTTGAACCGATATTTCTTAATGAAAAATCCAAAAAATACATTTAAAATTTACGACACTAGGTCGCTATAGTCCTGTTCTAGATAGTAACACTGAGAAAATGTCAAGATACGTGTAAATTCATTCAGAAAATGGCCTAAATTGATGAGCGTTTTTTAACTCATAAGGGCTCTTAAATAAAACCGGTTTTACGATCCCTGCATTCAAGACTAACGAACAAAATTTCGTGACGATCACATAAATAAATACTCTGACTATTGTATTATTAATTTAATTATATGTATTAATTTTGTTTGTATTTTTGCAGATGAGGATGTGCTCGAAGCGCTCGACGACGCGCTGACGTACCTGCGCGTGCGCCGACTCCGCTGCGTGGTGTGGCGCGTGTTCGACATCGACGCGTTCGCGCCGCTTACCTTCATCTCGCTTGTCACCAATTACGTCACTGTCATGATACAGTTCATGAAGCCACAGATTGAGGAGTGATCCCCAAAGCCCTATACACACGTACGAGACTCACAAGCGGGTTTAACTACATTGCACGACGCAGTGTAATGAAACTCACATGCGAGTCTCATACAGGTTTAGAGGTTAAACCACCAATAGTCTATATTTTTATATAAAAAATGGATTGCCCTTGTAGAGCATCTAGCCAGGGGGCAAAGATGAGACCGATGGTGAAACCAGCTGCAGCAGGACAACAAATATGTCTCTCTCTGTCGCTCTTATATAAAGTTGTATACTATCTCTCTCGGTAGTGGTATAATTATTTGACATCGAGACTGGTTAGTCTGAGCGTAAGTATGATCGTAATCGAAGTGGGGCATAAGCTATCGGTGGTTACAGGGCCGTCTTTCCCACTGGGCACTAAGGGCACTTGCCCAGGGCCCCGCGATCGATAGGGGCCCACTACTTACTGCCAGATCACCAAACGATAACCAATATTTCGTGATCTGTCAAGGGCATAGGGGCCCCATTACCCTAGTGTGCCCAGGGCTTCCAATTGGTTAAAGTCGGCCTTGGGTGGTTAGGGCGACAGTGAGAGTAATATCTTGATTATCCGTGAGTGTCGCTGCGACGGTCTGTTGCTGCTGCATGCAGTCGGCTGCGAACTTATACCTTTATGCGTGGAAGCGGGACTTAATACGCACCGAAACGTAAGGAAGTCGTAAATACATAGACGCAAAGTAGCATGTCTGTGCGTCTTCTACAAACTGTATTTCGGAGAGTGTGCTCAGGAGCTCCATGAGCTCATACCGCCTTCCCCCTTCTTCCATCGGACATCCAGACGTACGGCTGGATACCATCCTTACTTGGTCGAAATTCCTCTTATTCGAACCAAGCGCTTTGCATCATCGTTTATAATGCGCACTTCTAAGGTTTGGAATTCTCTGCCGGCGTTTGTGTTTCCGAGCTCATATAACCTAGACCTTTTTAAGGCACGAGTGAATAGGCACCTTCTGGGTGAGCTCGCTTCATCGTCGGCCTCATCTTTGCCCCCTGGCTAGATGCTGGCCAAGAGCGATCCCATTTTTAATAAAAAAAAAAATCCATTGGAAGATTTGGAAGTATTTAGCTTAGTATAAAATTATGCATGTACCATGTCGCGAAAAGGGATTTTTGAGCCACTTGACAATGTTCGCGACTTGGTCGTGTGATGCAAATCGGGACTGACAATGACACGACATCCAGTGTTGCCAGGGCCCTTGGGAAGTAAATTACGTTTAATTTCTTGAAAAGTTACATTTTGATGCAAAAGTTCCTTTTTTTGTATTTTTCATAATTACCAATCAAAACGGTCGATTTTAGGAAATGAGTAGCCACATACAGCTAGAATTCGGCGAGTTCGGCCACAGAATTAAGTCGGGCTGATGGGGGATATCTCAAATGTCATACAATAAATTGCCGAGAAATATAACTATATTAGAGGGATTGATAGAATTTAAAAAAAGTCTATTTGCATTTCTAGTTAAAAAAGCTTACTATTCACTAAGGGAATACTTGACAGATGAAGAATTGTAACTGTTTAAGCATGCTCCAACTTGACTCAGAATATTTGTATGCCTTATGGCAATACATAGAGAGACAGTAATATTAATAATTCTAAGACCTATGTACCTATGTTTACAAATAAATGTTTTTGACTTTTGACTTTTGACATACATAGTTGCAAGAGACGGACAGGCAAATCATACCATGTGGGTTCTTTTGTCACCTTTTCTGTATGGAAGCTATAAATTGAAGCGGTTAGATACAACTGCGACCTTTTTTTTTAAATAGAGTTTCATTATTCTCCAAAGTTACGGAAATTTCGTTTACAACAGAAGTTACTTACATGTTACGCGAGCCGGTCAAAAGTTACGAAAAATGTAAGAAATGTAACGATCTGGCAACACTGACGACATCGGAAAACATATGCCTGACAATGTCAAGTGGCTCAACAATCCCGGTTCGTGTCTGTACATAATACACAAAATTGTTCCAAAATACGACTAAGATAAAAATATATTGCTGTGGCGACGGTATTTAATATAAACACAATTGTAAATTTAGCTCCATACAAATTTCTACCGCATACCTACTAACCTATACCCTACCCCTACTTACCTATATACCTACTTAATATTTATGTCTCAGTGGGAACTGTCAAGGGGGTAAATGCATATTACAAGTATTTAGTGTTGTGTTCCTGAAGGGGAGCAAGGTTGCCAGAGCTCCCGAGGATGCACTATTTTGAGAGCGAGGGACTTAAATGTGTTCCTTCTGCTGTCAACACAGTGCATCCTCAAATCTTATAAAAGGTCGGCAACGCGCACGTGACTCCTTTGGAGTTGCGGGCGTCTATAGGCTGCGGTGGCCGCTTACCATCAGGTGGACCATACGCTTGTTTGCCACCGGCGTTGTATTAAATAAAACATATTTTAGCGAATCTTCCTACAGATAAATCCCGCCTAAAACCGCCTGTTGTCTACCTCTGCTTATATCTCGCTATGTTATTTCATCATCATCATCAGCATCATCATTTCAGCCGAAAGACGTCCACTGCTGAACATAAGCCTCCCCCAAGGCTCGCCATTTAGACCGGTCCTGTGCCGTTCGTTTCCACCGGATTCCCGCGTGTTATTTATTTAAACTTTATTGCGATAGCGTTAGCTGATAGATGGGATTCCCCCCTTATGCATAGATGGACTAAGCTCCATACATGTATGAAATAATTATAGATTGTTGTAAGGTAATTAACTAACACTAGTGTATAAGTCTGTAACTAATCTCATATGGATTCTGTCCGAAATAAAATTATTATTATTATCTTTATTTATTTTCCTTCTTAGGTCAGGCTTTTACAATATTTTTATAAAAAGTAAAATATAAAAATACACTTACAAAACATAAAAATATTATAAAATCCTAACCTAGGGTGCCGCCGGCAGCGAGGCGGGGCCTAAGCTACCGGTGGTTAGGGCGACAGAGAGAGGAACCTCCTGACTATCCGCGCCGTGTCCAGGAGTACCGCCCTCTGTATCTGACCCTTGACCCAGCCATCTAGCGAGAGTCTCTTGAGGTGTTGGTCGAGACTCTTCGCTATTAGACCGTTCGCAGAGACGACTATCGGGACAATGATCGATGAATCAACATCCCACATGGCGGTCACCTCGTGTGCCAAGTCTAGGTACTTGCTGGCTTTGTCCTTCTCGGCCTTCACGAGGTTCTCGTCATGGGGGATGGTGATGTCAACGAGCACTGCCTGGCGCTTCGATCGATCTGTCAGCACGATATCAGGTTTATTGGCTACAATAGTCCTGTCCGTGATGACAGATCGATCCCAATAGAGCGTGGCACGACCATTTTCGAGAACTGGCGCAGGTGTATACTTATAGTACGGCACTTCGAAGTTCACAAGACCGTATAGAAGAGCAAGTTGCTGGTGAATGATTCTGGCTACTAAGTTATGTCTGTGCAAGTACTCGCCGTTAGCAAGATGACCACAACCGGAAATGATATGTCTGAGTGACTCTCTGGGACGGCGGCATGCCCGACAAATGTCGACCGTACCGTCCTTCAGGATATATTTCCGGTAGTTGTTCGTCATGATAACTTCGTCCGCAATTGCACAGACAAAACCTTCAGTTTCCCCGAAGAAATCCCCGAAACGTAGCCAGTTCACCGAAGCAGGCAGGTCTACGTCGGGCCCTGTGAGGGCCCTGTAGAACCGCCCGTGTAGCTCCTTACTCTTCCATTCCGCCTTGCGGTCCTCGGTGCTCCATACTTTAAGTCTGCGCCAGTTCTCCTTTGCCATGGAAAGCGGGGTGAAAGATGCGTCTACTGCCACTACGTCCCGATGCATCCCACACTCGCTGTTAAGGAAATAATCCCTGAGACTGCACAACTCACGGTTGTGGAGGTCTTTGGCATTTAGAAAGCCGCGACCTCCACACTTCCGTGGGATGTACAGTCTCATAACAGACGAGCGTGGGTGTAGCATGCGGTGCGCAGTGAGCAGTACACGCACCCTTCGGTCCAGGGCATCCAGTTCAGTCTGAGTCCATCTTAGTATGCCAAAGGAGTATGTGAGTAAGGGCATCACCCAGGCGTTGAAGGCGCGCACCTTGTTGCCGCCCGACAAAAGACTATTAAGTACTTTTGTCAGGCGACAGAAGAAGCGCTCCTTCACCGCCCGCTTTACGCCCTCACCCTCAATACCCAAAGACTGTGACATACCAAGATATTTATAGGTTTCTGCTTCGGAGAGAGATCTGAGGGACATAGTCTCGGAAAGCTGTAAATTTGTGGAATTTACAACTTTCCCCCGTTGTACATGCATGACCGCACACTTATCCACACCAAATTCCATTCTGATGGCGCTACTGAAAGCTTCTGTTGTTTTCAGTAGCTCCAACAGGTCCTGTCTATTTGGTGCAAATAGCTTAAGGTCATCCATGTAGAGCAGATGAGAAATGACCTCACCGCCTCTTCGGAGCTGACAACCTAGCGCTGAATCCTTCAGCAGAGTGCTGAGTGGATTCAGCGCTAGGCAGAACCATAAGGGACTAAGACTGTCACCCTGGAAGATACCCCGCTCAATCCTAATAGAGTCCTGCGGACCAGAGGGGCCGTCTCCGCCCCCTGGTTGACGAAGGACTGTGGTCCACTGCCCCATGCAAGCACTTAAGAAGGATCTTAAAGCTGCATCAACTTTATACAGCTCCACGATCCGCCTCAGCCATGAATGAGGCACCGAATCATAGGCCTTCTTGTAGTCAATCCAGGCGGCCGATAGGGTCCCTCTGTTCCGCCGGACTCGTTGGCAAATGGTCATGTCTATGAGGAGGAGCTCTTTAGTACCACGCGACCCAACCCTACAACCATTTTGAGCTGGGGTCAAAATATTGTTCGCAACAATGTGCGTGTTAATTTTTGCTCTCAAAATGGATGTAAGGAGCTTGTACAGCGTAGGCAAGCACGTGATGGGTCTGTAGTTCTTCGCTTCCGTGGTACTACCGGACTTATAGAGCAGGGAGGTAACACCAGTTTTTAAGGGAGGTGGTAGAGAACCGAGCTCGAGGGCTTGCTGGAACTGCGTTGCCAAACGTTCGTGTGAGCATCGAAACCACTTAATCCAGAAGTTGTGCAATCCATCCGGTCCCGGACTTTTCCAGTTCGGGGCTGTACGGATGGCACAACTTACGTCTTCGGGGCTGATGGTAACAGACCCCATGGGTTCGATGGACTCACACTCACGTTCGACAACACCGATCCAGTCGCCCTCGGTGTGTTCGAAAGGAACCGACCAGATACTACGCCAAAAGTTAACCATGGCAATAGCATCCGGCTGTTGTCCGTCGGACACACGCTTATTATTATTATTATTATTATTGCACAATTCAAGAAATATGTATAAATGGCGGACTTAATGCCATAAGGCATTCTCTACCAGTCAACCATTGGGCTAAACAGAAACATCTGGTGAAGGCATTTAACTATGTTTATGTTTGTTGTGTTTTTTACTTTGTTATGTTTCTGACCTGCTTTGTATTTTTAGGTGTGCAATAAAGAGTATTTGTATTGCATTGTATTGTGTTGTTGTCTTTCCCTTCTGAAGTGCCAGCAACGCACTTGCGACTCCTCTGGTGTTGCAGGTGTCTATGAGCGACGGTAATTGCTTACCATCAGGCGATCCGTCTGCTGCTCTTGCCCCCATATAATAAAAAAATATATCACAACCATCAGTTCTGTAGCCTTGACTTGTTTTAGTTAGATTTAGTGGCACGTAAAAGTTTTGAACAATATGCAAAATATAATGTTATTGTTGTTTCTAAATAAAGTGTATTTTTCCAAGTGACCTCTTGTAATTTTTATTGCTGTTTTTTTATTTAAAAGTGGCTTTGATGAAGTTAAGAAAGATAGAAAGAAAGAAAGAAAGCATTTATTCACTGCAACAAAAGACACACCGTTACAAATATAATATACTCAGTACATGAACATACAGTTAAAAAGTGCGTCTTTGCGGCAGTGAATCGGTCGCTGTCTCAGCATTATGCCGAGGTGTTAGAACCTGCAGCGCTGGTTTTCAGACAGCACCGTACGTGATCCACGGAACGCAACACAACATACTATACATATAGGAAAGGTATACATATAACGAATAAAATCATAGGTGTTATATATATGAATGAGACTACCGCAAAACAGGGCAAACTGGTGTGAACATGAGGAGGAATTCACTCAACAGTGGGGGGATATAGACCGAAATGAAAAATAAAATAAAAAATAAAAACAAGGAACAGCTTTAAAACAATTTGATATAATAATATGCATGATACAATAATATACTGCGCCAGTCGGTTAGTTGTGTGCGTGACACGCAGTGTTGCCAGATGATTACATTTCTTACATTTTTCGTAACTTTTGACCGGCTCGCGTAACATGTAAGTAACTTCTGTTGTAAATGAAATTTTCGTAACTTTTGAGAATAATGAAACTGTATTTAAAAAGAAAGGTCAATTTGTATCTAACCGGAAGCAAGCGAGACAATTTATAGACTTACAGATACAGAAAAGGTGACAAAAGAACCTACATGGTACGACTCTCTCTGTCCGTCTCTGTATGACATTTGAGATACCACCCATCAACCTGACGTTATTCTGTCGCCGAACTCACCGAATTGTAGTTGTACGTGGCTACTCATGTCTTAGAATCGAGCGTTTTGACAAATAATTACGAAAAATAGAAAAAATGTAACTTTTGCATCAAAAATGTAATTTTCAAGAAAAGAAACGTAATTTTTGTCCCAAGGGCCCTGGCAACACTGGTGACACGACCTACGTCGTCAGCCAGCATCAGCCTATCGACGGTATACGGACGTAAGTGTGAGTGTGTCGTTAACAGTGACGTAATCCGGTGTCACGATTCGGATTGTCAGACCTCGTTTTCTTATGCATAAAATAATGGATGTTCTATGTTATCCTGGAGCGTGTAACTATGTGTGTTACATTAAGGATTATAGAAGGCTTTTATTCAATCTAGTATGGCTGAGAGACTAAGTATATGAGGTCAGAAACTGTTCAGCGAAAGGCCGAAGGCCCGAAGCTTCTCCTTGGAGCGTGCTCGCCAAGTCGACACTTTCCAGCCCCGAGTGTCTTACAAGTAAACCTGAGGGACAAAGGCCCGGTAGTGAGGGGCGAGGCACACGAGGTCAAAAGGCGTTCGGCGTGGGGCCGAAGACCCGACGACCAAGCCCATGTGGACGCACATTCTCTGTCATTTATCTTTTCCCTTCTTCTGCTCACTGCTGCCACGGATTTGTACCTACACTTCTTCCAACTAGTCCCAAAGCGTAAATAAATAAATACCCAGGGTTCATTTTCGCAACGGCTCCTGAAATTGGATGACGCAATTTGAAGTACGAGTATACCTTATTTCGTTTACACAATTAAGGTAAACCTCTCAGTAATCGACACCTTTTAGTGGCCAATAGAATACAGTAATTAATCACCAAACCACAGTATTGGGCCAGTGTCGAGTACAGGGACGTTTACAACGAGCGCGAAATTTTTCAAACATTGTGATGCAGTGCGGAAAATACTTCATGCTTTTCGGTCTCCGGTTATAAAGTCATATCACAACTAGATGAAAACGCGAGCGCAGGGAGCGCGATATTTTTCGGACATTTAATACAATTGCGGAAAATACTACATACGAGTCGCCAGAGATCTTTTCACGAGCCTTAATAACCTAGTTAACATCGGTAGTATCCAAAACATTACAACATCGCAAAGCACACGATGTAAGTATCTGGTTACTTTTTAGGGTTCCGTACCCGAAGGGTCCAAATGGAGAACACAGAAGAGACACACAGAAGCTACGCAGCAAACAGTATTAAAATAGTCGGCATACGGTTACCCACCTATGTGCCTTCACAAAATTCCCTATGCTGTTGTTGTGCTTCATCATCAGGCCTTCTCAAATTCCTGTACAGAGGCGTTTCAATAGATAGGTACTATCAAAAGAGTCTAATGACATACTATTACTAACTAAATACCTTTAAAACATGCCTTAAAATACTGTTCTGATCCATCATCAGATCCTCAGCAGATCATGTATAGAAGCTACTCAGCAAGCACAATCTAAAGAGCCCAAACACGAATAAGTTGCTACATGCCATCGCAAAGTTCTCTATAGCATGGTTTTACTCCATCATCAGACCCTCAGAAGGTTATGTATAACGCCTGTTAATGCAACATAAACAAAAGGGACCAGAAACAAACAAAAATATTATCTACCTCTGCACAGTACCCTACTATGCTTTTCTGCTCCATCATCTGATCCTCAGACTTAAAGTGCATGTACTCCACACCACATTCTATGGAAATCGTAAATGCTGGCCCAGTAGTTCCGGAGAAAATGCACTCACACGCACTTTAGCAAGTGAAAAATGTTTACTGCAGCGCCCCCTGGCGAGTTATCATCGTAACTCCTAGCTAAATTTCTGCCCGACTAAACTACAAACCTATTGCAGAAAACCGTTTCTAAATCGGTCAAGCCGTTTCGAAGATATTGATGTGCACACACAAACAAACAACCTCTCACCCTAAACGCATATACCTTCTCCGTTCCGTCGTGGGTAAAAAATACCATATAAATATCGAACCTGATGTAATGATGTGTTTGAGATCACCATGGCAGTGTTGTACAATACAAACCAGGTTATTTTAGTTACAAAAGCAATAAAGTGCATAATCGTAATTACTTCAGACCTTCGAAATAGCCATCACCATGGAAGTGTAAGTCAAAACAAGTTATTTACATTACATAACATATTCTTTTCAAGGGTCCATAGCCGAAATGAAAAAACGGAACCACCCGTGTACCTAGGTTGATACGTAATTTTACTAAAAGGCTGTGTACATCGAAATGGGTCATACACGGATTTAGGTTCTCTTTTTTTTCTGTGGACGTATCAAAAGTTAAGGGCTACAAAACTTAATGTTGGATTGGACCAGTAACCCACATAAACAGTGTCTCCGTTTCTATAAATCCCTGTAATAAAAACATAGCTAACAAAAACATAGCTAGTATAAGCCGTTAACTATTGAGCACAGGAGGGACGACTTTTGTTTCTTCAACTAATTATGACCCAGATGTGGCTTACCTTAAGAGAGATTGTTAAAAAATAGGCAAAGTGCGACAACAGACAAAAATTTGCACTACAATTTTGGTAAGGATCACTTAAAATAAACGTATATTATTTATTACATATTTATAGAAAAGTCTTCCTCAAATGTGATTCTTCATTTGGGTCATGAAATCGTTACACACCTGAAGTTTCGCCCTTTGGTACGGAACCATTCCTTGTACGTGACTCGACACGCACTTGGCCTGTTTTTAAAATGCAAGTGGCTCGGGGCAGTCGTTTTTACCGCGCAGATCTCCGTTACACCGACGTGTGTAACGCACTTGGTGGTGGGTGATATAAGCCATGTTTAAAGTTGTGTTCGTTTTAAGTAGTGTGCTAAAAAAATGTATTAAGTTCGCCCTTTCTATTAAATGTTTGATGTTCATCAGACTCATAGGTGGATGCGAGTGTAACCAGTTATTTGAGGACTTAAAAATGTCGCGTATATTTACCGTGTATATCATTATGGCCAATACATTTTTCCCTCTTGTTTTCTTGTGGTCAGGCTCGCCTAGTTCTTATTTGTCACCGCCTTTTTATTTCTATTACGACGTATTTGAACATTATTCACTCATTTATATCTCAATTTATACACAAGAACAGTATTTCCCTGAATATATAACCGGTATTCGGCATGTTGAGGCAACTATGCGTCTTTCTGCTCCAATCGAAGATGAAACTCCTGTGACTAGACTTATTAATATAATAATTTACCTTCGAATAGCTATCCATATAAAGTGGTGCTATGCAATTTACAACGATGGTAATACCAACGATTTGATCGTTTTCATGTGCAGAACCTTTTTGCAGTGCAGCAAAGACATGGCTGGTTTACCTATATTATTTATGCTGGAAATATTCAGACACAGACTTGAAATATTGAAACTTTCAACCAAACAATATTTCCAACAAGAACATTTTCGGTCAAAACTATTGAAAATAAAAAGAATTGTTTATATCTACAAAAATCTCTTCGATGTTCTTGAACAGAGGTTTAACATCTTTAAATTAATGGTAAGTATAGTACCTAACTCTATGACGACCGGTTTAGCCTAGTGGCTAGTGCACCTGCCTGTGAAGCTGACGGTCCTGGGTTCGAATCCCGGTCAGGGCAAATATTTGTGTGATGAGCATGAATATTTGTTTCTGAGTCTTGGATGTTTTCTATGTATTTAAGTATTTATATCTATTAAATATATCGTCGTCTAGTACCCATAACACAAGCCTTCTTGAGCTTACTGTGGGGCTAGCTCGATTTGTGTAAGATTGTCCTCTAATATTTATTTATTTATTTATTATTCGTTGAACAGGAGGCCTTATAAGTTTTAAAATGTTTAGATTTCAAATTATGACAAAAGTATTGATAATACCAATAAAGTTATTAAAATCTACGATGATTTTATTAAAGTTTTAGATAGTAACATAGCCATTTTTAGATTTTATTGTGTGTAGTAGAATTGAAGCGGAAAAAACAAATTTTTAGTTTGAAAATGGTGGATTTGGAGTAATGTTTGAAACGATATTTCTTAATGAAAAATCCAAAAAATACATTTAAAGTTTATGACATAAGGTCGTAATAGTCCTGTTCTAGATAGTAACATTGAGTAAATGTCAAGATACGTGTCAATTCAAACAGAAAATGGCCTAAATAGATGAGCGATTTTTAACTTATAAGGACCCTTAAAAAAGTGTAAAACTATATAGAACGCGACTGGTTATAATATCAAAAGAAATAAACGTAGGTATTGCGGATATCTTAATTCAAGAATCGCCACAGTGGTAGTCTAATCAACAAATAATAAAACGTAAAAAAAATCTGTTAGTAGTTACGAAGTTTACAGGGAAATACAAAAAAACCGGCCAAGTGCATGTCGTACCACGCACAATGAAGGGTTCCGTACCAACACCTACTAGTCCACATTTAAACCACTATTCAATACATTGAAACTAAAAAAGTCGTATCTTCATAGGGAACTCAGGGCTCTTACGACCTTTTGTTTGGGCAAGACAGTTTTTAGGCGAAACCCCAAAAACCGTAAAACCTATATTGTTCAAACCAAAAATCGTTGAAAGTATTTACTAATGCACACCATTTCAATTTTTTTTAGAATTTTAAACTTTATAGTTTGGAAATTAGGGGGGGGGGGACACTTTTTATGACTTTGACAGCTAATATCTCACCAACGATTGACTAAAATGGAATTTTTTTTAGAAACCTCCATATCATTTTTAAAGGCCTATCCATCGATATCCCACACGACTATATGCGTTGGAATTTTGTATTTCATCCACCGGTTACATGTATGGAGTGCCCCCCCCCCCTAATTTAATATTTTTTTGTAATTTCACATCACTTTTATGTAGCGGTTCATAGAATACACATTCCTACCAAATTTCATAATTGTAGTGCTTATAGTCTCCGAGTAAATCGGCTGTGACATACGGACGGACGGACAGACATGACGAATCTATAAGGATTCCGTTTTTGCCATTTTGGCTACGGAACCTTAAAAATCTCTCTTGCGTTATTAGATACTTTTATGTAAGTGCATAATCAACATACTAATATTGAAATTAAAGCTTTTTTGGACCACGTTTGAATAAATCATAAAAAATGCCTCTGGTGTTGCAAGCGTCTATAGGCGACGGTAGCTACACCATCAGGTGGGCTGTCAGCTTGTTTGCCACCATTTCGCTTTTGCAAAATTTAATGTAGATAAGATTGAAGAACCGATAACCGACTGCACCATTAATAAATTTTTGGGATGGCGCATCGTAACTGACGATTCTCAATATGATTTGAGACGTTAGTGCCGTTAATGAAGCATGAGTCTTCTGGTAGATGTCGCTGTACGCCTCCCTTAAGGCGTTTGTATAAAAATAGTGTACCATAAATATATCTATAGTTTCGACGGAACAGTATCAACTCAAAACTCTTCAAAAAGCGATGAATAACGCGTGGATCCCCTTAAATTATAGACGAATTAACTTAACTGTACCACCAAAATTTGGTTCTCACCCAAATAAAGTTGAAGGGCATTTTCGCTTCCCGGTGTACCCCTAACTTTTTTCGGATCCGGGTAATTTTGGCTTTTCTGATTCAGAATTACGACTATTATTGATTCTGATAAAGGAAATTGCTATTAGTATCATGATGTAAAAGTATTTGTATTTGATAATTCTGACATTTGACATAAAAATTATTTAAATTATAACAATTATTAAATGAATTAAAAACTAAAATAAAAATCAACCTTATATCTAACTAAAAACTAAACATTAAAAATTAAGATTTCAAGCTCACATGGTCATTTACATTAGAATTACGATTTGAAACGGGATATTTACCATGTATATGTAACGTGTATGTATTGTAATCCTTGATAATGGCGCTTGCAACAGTGCCGAAATATCGGGAACTCACAAATACAAATATACATGGTAAATATCCCGTTTCAAATCGTAATTCTAATTGAAAATTAATATCAAAATTAGGTCCCCTCGGGATGGTGTCCAATTGTCCATTACGCAGGCGCGCTGGATTGCGATGGCAATTCTTTGCGCGAGAAAGCTGCCTGCGCGTGGTTCACCTGTCGCCTCCATAAGCCGCTTACTAAGCTCCCTGTGTGCTAAAGAAAAACCATGTTCACTTTTGTGACGAACCATATAAATTGTATGAAAAAACATCACAAAACTGACACTGTTTTCTTTACGGAATAGTACTCGCGATCCTGAGTTAGAAACCTCAAAATTACCCAGATCCAAAAAAAATTAGGGATACACAGGAAAGTTAAAATGTTTTCCGACTATTTTCACAAGTTTTGTTTATTGCAAGAACTAGAATAGTTTATTTTTACTGATGTCATTGACCATATTATTGTTTTCTTCTCTTCTGGAACTCCAACGCTTAGTTCAATATTTCGGCTCGGTTCAATAAAAATCGATTAGATCATGTGTCGGTAAGTTATGTCAAAAAATGTACTCAGTTATCAAAATTTGATCTGGTACTTGGTCTAAAAGATATATTTTTAATATTATGTCAATTCCACGACTTATGTTGGTCATCAAGATTGACATCGAAATTAGAATCATAAAAAAAACTCCGACATGAAACATAGCTAACAAAGCTTCATAGGGGAAAATGAAACACTCTAATTTATTTTCAGGTCACCTTTAGATTTGTTGCGGAATTTCGATATTTCATGGGCTTTGTCTATTTGGTTATAAGCGATTTGATCGAAAAGCGACAGGTTTGTAATATTTTGTGCATTAACTATTTGCTTTTTTGCATGTTATTAAGTATTTATTGCTTTCATTAATCCGACATAGTGTGGCATAGAGTTGGAGATTTAATCGATACCCAAAAACTTATTTATTTAGGTGAAATGGATCCAGTTTACCACGTTCGTACCCATGAAGATGCTTATCACTATACTACCACCGCTGCTTTTCGAGATGTCTGTTGACCAGGTCGATGGCATTAGAATCATTCTAGCTGACCAGCTCCTGATATGCCCAGGTAAAACATTGTCAAAGAATTAGCCCAGGGGGTAAAACAAAATTATTTTGGGCTCGTAGACTCGGACAATAATAGGTCTGCCGTTCCCCCTGCCTGTCGTAAAAGGCTACTAAGCCGCCCGAAGCATAATGCGTACTGCTAAGGTTTGGAATCCCTATGGCCTAGACCCGTTTTAGGCACGACTGAATGGGCATATTCTGGGTGAGCTCGATCGCTTCGCCGTCGGCCACATCTTTGCTCCCTAACTAGATGCTGGCTAAGAACAATCCCATTTTTAACTAATAAAAAATGTGCAGATGAGGAAGTGCGCGTCGCGCTGTACGACGCGCTGATTTACCTGCGCGTGCGCCGCCTCCGCTGCGTGGTGTGGCGCGTACTCGACATCGACGCGTCCACGCCGCTTACCTTCATCTCGCTTGTCACCAACTACGTCACAGTCATGATCCAGTTTATGAAGCCACAGATCGAGTCAGTGGATTCTAACGATTAAGGGTCGGTTGCACCAACATACGACCACAGGCCGGTCATCGTCAAATATGGCGCCGGCAGCTGTCATCCCATAGAAACTTGTCAAACTTTCCATACAATCAGAGTTTAACGAACACCGCTTACGATTACAGACGGTTTGGTGCAACTCACCCTAAAGCAGACCGACCCGATTGCCATATGCTACTCTGTACTACTCTTGTTCATGTGAGGTTTTGTGTGTTACTGAGCTAAGCCGCGGATGGACATACAGAAGGCGGCCTCAAGGCGGCCTAAGGTGTCCTCGTTTACGTACTGAGGTACATGTACCTATATAGACAGACACGTACGAGTCGAGTATACATATTCTAATACCGCACAAGTATAGATAAGTTACTTCGTTCTTGAATACAAAAGACAAATCGAATCTTCATACAGAGAACACTTTTTTCTTAATGCAGATTTTGGAATACTTCATATTTTTGTATTGTTATTTAGAAAGAGATTTAATTGCAGTATCACTTCCGATAGTTTTGGTAATTAACGAACCACAGCTAATATCCACAAATCGAGTAACTCAGTGGTCTTTGGAGTGGTCAGTGGTCTCACCGTTTGTATGAAAAAATGGTTTTACCACTGTGTTATCCTTTTACAGCAATAAGTTAATATTGCAGTATTTTTACCTATAAATTCCTTTTATTAGGTTCAGGCACTATTTTGAAATCTTATTTATGTACACTAATACAATAAATGGGTCATACTTTGTTGAAAAAACAAAAGTCGTCCCTCCTGTGGTCAATAGTTAACGGCATATGTGCATGTTAGTTATGTTTTTATTACAGGGATTTATAGAAACGGAGACACTGTTTATGCGGGTTACTGGTCCAATCCAAAATTAAGCTTTGTAGCCCTTAACTTTTGGTATGTCCACAGAAAAGACGCGAACCTAAATCCGTATGACCCAAATATCATAGATTTTTTTTTTATAATAGAAACTGGTCATGAAAAATTAGAATGACCCAAATGCCTCGAGAGAATCCTGGCCCCGAATCATCAGTTTTGTAGCCTTCACTTGTTTTAGTTAGCTTTAATGACACGTAAAAATTTTGAAAAATATGCGAAATTGTGCATTGTGTCTAAATAAATTGTGTTTCACCAACTGAACTGTTTTTTTTTTGTTTGTTGCTGTCTTTGTTTGTTTTTATAATGGTGATGTTTAGATCCTGGTGTGCTATAATTATGTGTGTGTTACATTACGGATTATGGAAGGATAGCCAACTCATAGTTATTCTTTGTCCCTACGCTGATCGCAGTTGATACAAACCTCCCTTATTACCTTCTTAATTTCAAAAGATATTTCTAACCAAGCAGGCAAAACTGCGCGAACCGGTTCAAACCAGACAACCGGATTTGCATACAGACAGCCGCACTTTATCTCGTCTGGCTGTCGGAGCTAAGAAATAAACTGGTAATAAAATGTTTCTAGTTATGTACCTGTAGACTAAATATCTATACAAATAAAAAAATATGTATATATTTGTGGACAATATTACACCAATCAACCTAGTTCCAAACTAAGAAAAGCTTGTACTATGGCTAAGTGACGATATACATACTTATATAGATAGATAGAAAACATCCAAGACCCAGGAACAAATATTCGTGTTCATCACACAAATGCCCTGATCGGGATTCGAACCCGGGACCTCCAGCTTCGAAGGCAGGGTCACTACCAACTAGTCTATAGTATTTGTGTTTTTCTCGGGTCCAATTCATTGTCCCGTTCTGCGGTTTGCTGCCATATTATCGTCCGATGTAAAAGATAAGCATACTTTGTAAATAAAAACTGTATGTGCATTAACACTTTACCGGATTATCAACTCTAGGGCCTTTGTCAAAGGTTTAAATTGCTTTAATAGAAATGCGACATCACACGCATGGCCCAATACACCCGGCGGCGTTTATCTGAATACCTGAGGATGGTACAAATAGAAGGCATTTGTACCGCCATTTTATCGGTGCAATCGTAACCTTTTGCTTACGGAGATAGAGTCGATAATCAATTGAACATTCAAGGCAGTTATTATGACTTATCGCAACGTCATTAGTGTTTCTTGCGGTTACCCCAACAATAGCATTGTTTTATTTAATTGGATCGGACTAAATTGAAAAACAAAGACTATACAAGCTCATTCATCAACCATAGTTGTCCGAGCGACCGAAGTGAGTGAAATGTCTCCGTTTTAGCTTGGACAAAATATCATATAAAAGAGATTATTTAAAAATACCAGGGGTTAGAGTCGGGGGCAAAGTCTATTAAACTGTGAGTTCCGCAATTCATTAAATCTGATCATACCTTAAGCGGCAATTACACTTCGTCGTTCACCGCATGCTGCATGCGGCGACCGCAAAAGTGTAAAGAACACGTTAGTCGGCCGCATTCGGCGATCGACAGCTGCCAACGCTTATAGGTAGGCGGACAGACTAATGTGAAGACGACGTTTGTTGGCCTAAGTAGTTTAAAATGAATTCGGCGACCGCATTAGGTGAACGACGCAGTGTAATGGAGTCTTTATGTTTCAAATTATAATTTCTGTCACGAATAAATGTTTTTTACTTTCTTTCTAGTACTGTAATATTAAGCAGGAAATATGCCGCATTGCGGAATATCAAGATTCCTTAAATCTTGAAACATGGAAAGATTTATTCTCTTGTATTGGTATCTGCGCTTGATTTGTTTCGGAAGCAATAAAATTTCGTGTCATTGATTTCCATAGCGTTTGGGTTTGGGGATCTTCGGTACGCTGATAAAATTTTTAGAATCCAGTGCTCGACGGAACCATTATAAACAAGTTTTGGCAGCTACAAAACCACAGAAATTTAAGGATTTTTTTCGATCTCTCACTCACATATTCTATACAATGCATCCTAACTTATAGCTACTCACTTACTAGCAAGTTAAAAAACATGAAATTCTGCGTCTACTGAGTATACATGAAACTGCGAACAATTTTGTGCGGTGACATTTTTTGGGCCAAAATTTCAAAATGGTCCTAGAGAGTTAAAAATCGGTATGTGGGGTGATATGGGTCCCCGGATCCCAAAAGAAGTTTTTTTTTCTAGCTCCAAAAAAAGACGTAGGGCCGAAGGCCCAAAGCGTCCCATTAGAGCGCGCCCGAGGGTCGCTTGCAGGAAAAAAACAGAGTGCAACTCCCGCCTCACAAATCTCTCTCGCTCCCGCTCTACGCTTCCCATTGCAAATTTTTAATCTCCGACTCCTCTCTCCCTTTCCATGGCATACCTCCATCCCCTCTCCTCTCCAACGTGGATTAAAGTCCAAGAACCCACGGCACGCTTGCGCCCCGCGCACCGGACTAAAAACTATCCAGTATTATTCAGTGACGCTGTAGCGATTTGAAAATTTGATAAAACAGTTTGAGTAACGAGTCTACTCAATTATGTAAGCTGCTATCATCGTTCGTACACAATGCGGCATTTCCAGCGAACAGAGTATTACTGTCGAGGTGTGGATTAATATTTCATTGCAATCTACTCGCACACCCATCTAGGGTTCCTTAGTTGTTTAAGCATTATTATTAGCATTCAATAAATCGGAATTTAAATCACCTCGAGTGTATACCCGCAAACTGAGAGTTACGACGCGCCGAAATTACGTAAAACCCGCAGCTAACAATTATTACGGCAAAATAACTCGAAATTACTTAACACCACGCATTTTCAATACCATCTTTCCAGAACATGATTGTAGTAGCAAACACATGTTCAAAACTAAATTGAAAAAATTGCTAATAGATACCCTCTAAATACATATTTTATTTTAGATTTTAAGGTAGATAGGTACATTAATTTGTTAAGAGCATGAGTGCATTACTCGCCAATAAACGTTGTGTTTGGCGAACGGATATTAATGTAACACTGTATCTCACTTTTTTGGTAAATGAATTAAATTAAATTAATTTATAAAAGTATTCGCTAGATGTCGCTGTTACGCTCGATGTGAAAGCTGAAACACGCGAACGAAATATTCCGGTAGTTTGTCCATATGAGGTTTTTTTGTGTGTGTGTGTTCGATGGAATAAAGTATGTATTGTTTTGTGATTTATGATCCAACTTTACTTTTAAAGATCCTATAATTTCGGTCAGTAATTGAACTAGAGAACCACAGGCAACTGGGTATTTGACACATGTTAAAATTTAGAAAACCATGAAATAGTCACAATAAATAGTAAATTAAAGAAATTGACCTAAATCATAAAAACGAGTCTCACGAGGTCTACAGCTCACAGTCACTAATAGTATAGGAACTACCTGTAACCTAAAAGAAAACACTCGCGTGGTCACAGAGCCACTAGTTAGTAGTGGCTCTGTGACCACGCGAGTGTTTTCTTTTCTGTTTCATAAATCTTCAAAAACTAAATCTAAAAAAAATTGTAAACATCTAATACACACAGTACTTTTAAGATACGATATTGTTATTGTTACTAACCCACTATGGATTTGGTCTAAAATAAAAGCATTTTATTTTATTTTTTTATTTTTTTTTTACCAGAAAGATAAGATTCTTGAGAAAAATGATACAATACAAAATAGTTTATTTATACACAGTTATTACATTAACAAACTATCAAAACCTAAAAAATGTTAAAGACACTGCATGACACAAAGTAAATGAAAAGATTTTTTTGTGACCCCTACACTCTAGCCTAGTGTAGGGGTCACAAAAAAAATCTTTTCATTTCTGTCTGTTTCGTAGTCGTTCTAACACAAGATTCGATCGCCATTTAACTAAATATCTAAAGACAAAAACATTTTAAACTAAGAATAATGTACACAAAATAAACTAATCGTGGACTTGACATTTGATAAATAAATTCTTAAGCTTCAGCGTGCTACAACGTCGGCCAAAACCGACAAATCTTGGAAACTTTCGTCTTTTAAATATTACCGAAAGCTCTCAAACTTTACGACGTAGCATATCTTATAACTAAGTTTCGTACGTGTCGGGATTACATGGAAGTTGACGAGGCTTATTACGGCCATACGTCTTCTACCTCACGAGGTCAATCCGAGATATAAATGTCCAACACGAGCTAAGTAATCATGTAAAACCGGGTACTCACTGAAGAGCTAGTTTCGGTGATAATTATAGTTGCAACTGTCACCGAACATCATGATTCGCGAATGGCTCGCAATGAGTCAATGCGCTCAGCCACGTGCACGATTGAATTTGTTACAGTTAAATACTTTCCAATAAAACATATTCAAAGACGATCAAGTCACCGACAATTAACTTCTACCAATCAGCAATTAAAATCCAATTGCCTTTTTCCAATCACAGAAAACTCGCAGAATTAAAAGTCTTACGTCGTACCAGACCAGCGAAGCGTCTAACCGAATCGATATGTAATCAAGGGACACAGTAACGCGTCCCGTTGAGTTCGGTGAGAACTCTTATTCACGTGGCACTTACAGTGAGATGGTGTGTCATAACATATAAAGATTATTACATTGCTCGTTTTCGATACAATATATTACGACGACAGTTTTTGTTAAACTATACTCCCTTTATTGTGTAAGATATGGAAAAAATCATAAAGATACTTTATTATATTGAAGTTAAGTTAGAATATCGATTGGATTAACATCACCTGTCACTATGTTTCACCAATCGTATTGTTCGAGTCTCGTCAAATAAGACATGAATTTACTTTTCCAATTTCCATATCTTTAGTATACTTAAAACAAACATAGGTTACCTAGGCCACACCAAAACTGTGATTAGGCTGCCTCCGCACTCAGGCGGAGAGGAGCGAAATGGAGAGGTGCAAAAGTGACCAATCAAATTAGGCCGGGTTTTATAAAGATCCGTTAGACCAAATTTCAGATCAAATTTCAGTAACTCAGTACATTTTTTGACATAACAAACCGACATAAGGTCTAACGGATCTTTCTAAAACCCAGCCTAAATAGACTTAAATTTCCGCGCATTTACTACGCGTAAAACTCATCTTACAGTCGAGTTCATAAATATAAGAACGTTCTCAAAGCTCCAAAAATATCTGAACAACCTTATGTCCTCAGCAAAGTGCCTATTGTTTCGGGCGTCTGTAAGCCGACTCACCGAGGTCCCTGACCTGCGCCTGCGTGTGTTCGCTGAAGAGCTTGACGTCGGGCGGCTTGCTTGCTTATAAAACCTAGCCTAAATCTTGCCAGAAGCCGAGCGAAGGAGCGAATTTGATTGGTCAAACTCGCACGTCTCCCCTTCGGCTCAGTGGTAAGGCAGTCTAACACTTTTATATTTAAGGGTCAATTTTCAAACGAGGTGATTTTGCTATCCCACGGCTATAATTCCAAGTGTATTTAAAATACAACATTGTTATGCATATATTTGCATTTTGTGCATCATAATGTACTAAGACATATATAGCAATTCATAGTTCTGTCTCATCATCAATCTATATACGCCCTAATGCTGGACACAGGTTACCTCTCATGGAAAAAAGGAGTATAATTCTGTCTAAGACAAATTCGGAATCCTTTTGATTCAATTTGATCCATATTATATTTTTAATGACTGATTGTTATTTCAAGGTAATTAAACAAATAATATGCAATATAACAAGATTTATAAGTAAAGAGAAATGTATTAAGCCTCTAGAATAATACAGTAAATCCCGGGAAACCCCACATTCAATAAAAAGAAGTAATTATTGTTGGTGGTTGTAACCAGCACTCTTAGTTACGTCCTCCCGCGAAGTTTAGGTAAATAGGCACTACCTATTCCGAGCTCTGGTGATAGCCGAACTAATGGGAAAAAAAATGTGTCACTAGTTCGGCCCCGGACTAAGCAACCGAACTAGTGAAACTATAGGTTCCCAGTAGTTCGGTTTGACGTCAGAGCCGAACTAATGGGAAAAAAAATGTGGCACTAGTTCGGTCCCGGACTAATCCACTCCGAAAAATCCTCTAGTACAATTGCGGAAAGTACTTCATACGATTCGCCAGAGATCTTTTCACGAGCCTTAATAACCTAGTTAACATCGGTAGTATCCAAAACATTACAACATCGCAAAGCACACGATGTAAGTATCTGGTCACTTTTTAGGGTTCCGTACCCGAAGGGTCCAAATGGAGAACACAGAAGAGACACACAGAAGCTACGCAGCAAACAGTATTAAAATGGTCGGCATACGGTAACCGACCTATGTGCATTCGCAAAATTCCCTATGCTGTTGTTGTGCTTCATCATCAGTCCTTCTCAAATTCCTGTACAGAGGCGTTTTAATAGATAGGTACTATCAAACGAGTCTAATGACATATTATTAATAATTTAATTCCTTTAAAACATGCCTTAAAATACTGTTTTGATCCATCATCAGATCCTTAGCAGATCATGTATAGAAGCTACTCAGCAAGCACAATCTAAAGAGCCCAAACACGAATAAGTTACTACATGCCATCGGAAAGTTCTCTATAGCATGGTTTAACTCCATCATCAGACCCTCAGAAGGTTATGTACGACGTCTGTTCATGCAACATAAACAAAAGGGACCAAAAACAAACAAAAATATTATCGACCTCTACACAGTACCCTATTATGCTTTTCTGCTCCATCATCAGATCCTCAGAGTTAAAGTGCATGTACTCCACACCACATTCTATGGAAATCGTAAATGCTGGCCCAGCAGTTCCAGAGAAAATGCACTCACACGCACTTTAGCAAGTGAAACATGTTAACTGCAGCGCCCCCTGGCGAGCTATCATCGTAACTCCTAGCTAAATTTCTGCCCGACTAAATTACAAACCTATTGCAGAAAACCGTTTCTAAATCGGTCAAGCCGTTTCGAAGATATTGATGTGCACCCACAAACAAACAAACAACCTTTCACCCTAATCGCATATACCTTTTCCGTTCCGTCGTGGGTAAAATATACCATATAAATATTAGTGTCCGACCGAAATTTCGGTTTCGGTTTCGGTTTCGGCCAGTTTCGGCCAAAAAATCAAGTTTCGGTCTGAGTTTCGGTTTCGGCCAAAAACGGCCGAACCTTTCGGCCGCGCCGAAACTTACAACATCGTACCTTCGGGTCGCGCTCGGCTAACGTCGGGCGCGCTCGGCACGGCTGGCAATATGGCGTCGCTCGCCTGACTCCGCCGGCCGACTTATTTTATACCACCATTAAAAAATCGCTAACTTTGTGTTACAAATAATGTATTTTTTTCACTTTATTTATAGGGTAGTTAAATTTTCAACTGTAACTGTGGTGAAATTTCATTGTGATAAATCTTTGAAAGTAGAAACCTGTAACTATAGGTCGGCGAGATATTAATTTTAGAAAAAAAACTTACTAACAATTTTTCGACTTTTTAAGGACTTTTTTTTTTATAAAAGGTTCGGTTTCGGTTTCGGTTTCGGCCGAAGTTACAATGAAACCGAACCTTCGGTTTCGGTTTCGGTTTCGGCAAAATAACATGTTTCGGTCGGTCACTAATAA
This sequence comes from Epiblema foenella, assembly GCA_963556455.1. Lineage (NCBI taxonomy): Eukaryota > Metazoa > Arthropoda > Insecta > Lepidoptera > Tortricidae > Epiblema > Epiblema foenella. Next base: position 3,424,811 of record OY747118.1, read on the forward strand.
ATATCGAACCTGCGGGGTAATCACGTAACTTTATGTACTAACGGTAGATAGAAATTACTGTCAATTTTGAAGTATAAATGTATGAGCTGACAGTTGAAATTTGACATTAAAATCTATCTAACGGTAGTACATAAAGTTACGTGATGTATTGTACTTGAGATCACCATAGCAGTGTTGTACAATACAAACCAGGTTATTTTAGTTACAAAAGCAATAAAGTGCATAATCGTAATTACTTCAGACCTTCGAAATAGCCATCACCATGGAAGTGTAAGTCAAAACAAGTTATTTACATTACATAACATATTCTTTTCAAGGGTCCATAGCCGAAATTAAAAAACGGAACCACCCATGTACCTAGGTTGATACGTAATTTTACTAAAAGGCTGTGTACATCGAAACGGGTCATACACGGATTTAGGTTCTCTTTTTTTTCTGTGGACATATCAAAACAGTGTCTCCGTTTCTATAAATCCCTGTAATAAAAACATAGCTAACATGCACATAAGCCGTTAACTATTGACCACAGGAGGGACGACTTTTTTTTTCAACTAATTATGACCCAAATTTGGCTTACCTTAAGAGAGATTGTTAAAAAACAGGCAAAGTGCGACAACAAACAAAATTTTGCACTACAAGCTTAGGTAATATCGCGCGAACGGAATCGTCAATCAAAAAATGGTTTATAAAACATTACATTCGAACGACCTATATTACGATATAGCTCACGATGGGTTTTGCAAGAAATGCAGCCCAAAAAATATTTATCTAAAAACTGTATTCTACCAATAATACTAATTTTATCTGCGTGATTCATTCATACTCCTAGTGTTGTCCCAGTACAGTTGCATCCTGAAAGATGACCATTCAGCTAGGCTAGGTTTAGTGAACCAGCGACAAAACTCCCAGTAGCTCGATTACACTCACACCTCAGATTCGGTTGAAACCGCTCAAACAATCTCACTGGAGCGCAAACTCTTAGAGTATTCCAGTGTTCCAAACCACACGCGTGGTCGTGTAGGAGGTTTTCCCCTGGATTTTCCCCAGGCTACTCTCCAACCGCGCACTCCTATCGCCTTATTGGGCCCGACTTATAAAGCCACAGTCAGCTTAAAAAAAATATGCCCATGGCCCTTTATCTAATCTTAAGATTTGGTGTAGGCATTAGTTATTACAGAAGCGACTGCCGTCGGACCTTCCAATCCTAGGGAAAACCAGACCTTATTGGGCTTGTCAAGTACATACTTCTAATAGTAACGATTATTGAACTAGGGCGGACGGACATATGGATAGACGGAAATAGCGAGATTCCTATTACCAATTTTGGTAAGGATCACTTAAAAGAAACGTATATTATTTATTACATATTTATAGAAAAGTGTTCCTCAAATGTGATTTTTCATTTGGGTCATGAAATAGAAAGAAAGAAAAGAATTAAAGAAAGTATTTATTTACTGCACCGAAAGACACACCGTTACAAATAACAGACTCAGTACATGAACAAATTATAATTAAAAAGTGCATCTTCGCGACAGTGAATCGGTTGCTGTCTCAGAATTATGCCGAGGTGTCAGACACCTGCAGCGCTGGTTTTCAGACAGCACCGTACGCAACACAACATACTATATAGGAAAGGTATACATACATATAATGAATAAAATCATAGGTGTTATATGATGAGACTACCTCAAAACAGGGCATACTGGTGTGAACATGAGGAGGAATTTACTCAACAGTGGGGGGATACAGACCGAAAAGAGTGAAATCGTTACTCACCTGAAGTTTCGCCCTTTGGTACGGAACCATTCCTTGTACGTGACTCGACACGCACTTGGCCTGTTTTTTAAAATGCAAGTGGCTCGGGGCAGTCGTTTTTACCGCGCAGGTCTCCGTTACACCGACGTGTGTAACGCACTTGGTGTTGGGTGATATAAGCGATGTTTAAAGTTGTGTTCGTTTTAAGTAGTGTGCTAAAAAAATGGACTAAGTTCGCCTTTTCTATTAAATGTTTGATGTTCATCAGACTCATAGGAGGATACGAGTGTCAACAGTTATTTGAGGACTTAAAAATGTCGCGTATCTTTACCGTATATATCATTATGACCAATACTTTTTTCCCTCTTGTTTTCTTGTGGTCACGCTCGCCTAGTTCTTATTTGTCACCGCCTTTTTATTTCTATTACGACGTATTTGAACATTATTTACTCATTTATGTCTCGATTTATACACAAGAACAGTATTTCCCTGAATATATAACCGGCATTCGGCATGTTGAGGCAACTATGCGTCTTTCTGCTCCAATCGAAGATGAAACTCCTCTGACTAGACTTATTAATATAATAATTTACTTTCGGATAGCTATCCATATAAAGTGGTGCTATGCAATTTACAACGATGGTAATACCAATGATTTGATCGCTTTCATGTGCAGTACGTTTTTGCAGTGCAGCAAAGACATGGCTTGTTTACCTATATTATTTATGCTGGAAATATTCAGACACAGACTCAAAATATTGAAACTTTCAACCAAACAATGTTTCCAACGAGCAGACTTTCGGTCAAAACTATTGAAAATAAAAAAAATTGTTTATATCTACAAAAATCTCTTCGATGTTCTTCAACAGAGGTTTAACATTTTTAAATTTATGGTAAGTGTATAGTAGCTGTCGGTAGGCCTCTGACAAGGTGGAGTGATGACCTGGTGAAGGTCGCGGGAATCCGGTGGAAACGAACGGCACAGGACCGGTCTAAATGGCGAGCCTTGGGGGAGGCCTATGTTCAGCAATGGACGTCTTTTGGCTGAAATGATGATGATGATGATGATGATGAAGTGTAGTACCTAACTCTTTGAAACTTATTCGTTGAACAGGAGGACTTATAAGTTTTAAAATGTTTTGATTTCAAATTATGACAAAAGTATTGATAATACCAATAAAGTTATTAAAGGCTACGATGATTTTATTAAAGTTTTAGATAGTAATATAGCCATTTTTAGATTTTATTGTGTGTAGTAGAATTTAAGCGGAAAAAACAAGTTTTTAGCTTGAAAATGGTCGATTTGAAGTAATGTTTGAAACGATATTTCTTAATGAAAAATACATTTAAAGTTTATAACCAAAAAATACATTTAAAGTTTATAACATAAGGTGGTAATAGTCCTGTTCTAGATAGTAACATTGCGTAAATGTCAAGATACGTGTCAATTCAAACAGAAAATGGCCTAAATAGATGAGCGAATTTTAACTTATAAGGACCCTTAAAAGAAGTTATGTAAAACTATATAGAACGCGACTGGTTATAATATCAAAAGAAAGAAACGTAGGTATTGCGGATATCTTATTTCAAGAATCGCCACACACATATAATCAACAAATAATAAAACGTAAAAAAAATCTGTTAGTAGTTACGAGGTTTACAGGGAAATACAGAAAAAAACCGGCTAAGTACATGTCGGACCACGCACAATGAAGGGTTCCGTACCAACACCTACTAGTCCACATTTAAAACCACTATCCAATACATTGAAACTAAAAAAGTCGTATCTTCATAGGGAACTCACGGCTCTTACGACCTTTTGTTTGGGCAAGATAGTTTTTAGGCGAAAACTCAAAAACCGTAAAACCTATATTGTTCAAACCAAAAATCGTTAAAAGTATTTACTAATGCACACCATCTTAATTTTTTTTAGAATTTTAAACTTTATAGTTTGAAAATTAGAGGGGGGGGACACACTTTTTATGACTTTGACAGCTAATATCTTACCAACGGTTGACTAAAATGGAATTTTTTTTGAATCCTCCATATCATTTTTAAAGGCCTATCCATCGATATCCCACACGACTATGTGCGTTGGAAAATTTTTTTTCATCCACCGGTTACATGTATGGAGTGCCCCCCTAATTTAATATTTTTTTGTAATTTCACATCACTTTTATGTAGCGGTTCATAGAATACACCTTCTTACCAAATTTCATAATTGTAGTGCTTATAGTCCCCGAGTAAATCGGCTGTGACATACGGATGGACGGACGGACAGACATGAATCTATAAGGGTTCCGTTTTTGCCATTTTGGCTACGGAAACTTAAAAATCTCTCTTGCGTTATTAGACTTTAGACTTTATGTATATAAGTGCATAATCAACATACTAATATTGAAATAAGAGCTTTTTTGGACCAGGTTTGAATAAATCATAAAAAATGCCTCTGGTGTTGCAAGCGTCTATAGGCGACGGTAACTACACCATCAGGTGGGCTGTCAGCTTGTTTGCCACCATTTGGTTTTTGCAAATGTAGATAAGATTGAAGAACCGATAACCGACTGTACCATAAATAAATTTTTGGGATGGCGCATCGTAACCGTAACTGACGATTCTCAATATGATTTGAGACGTTAGTGCCGTTAATAAAGCATGAGTCTTCTGGTAGATGTCGCTGTACGCCTCCCTTAAGGCGTTTGTATAAAAATAGTGTACCATAAATATATCTATAGTTTCGACGGAATAATATCAACTCAAAATTCTTCAAAAAGCGATGAATAACGCGTGGATCCCCTTAAATTATAGACGAATTAACTTAACTATGCCATCATGGTTCTCACCCAAATAAAGTTCAAGGGCATTTTCGCTTCCCGGTTTACCTCCAACTTTTTTCGGATCCGGGTAATTTTGGCTTTTCTGATTCAGAATCACGACTAATATTGATTCTGATAAAGAAAATTGCTATTAGTATCATGATAATTCTGACATTTGACATAAAAATTACTTAAATTATAACAATTATTAAATGAATTAAAAACTTAAAAAAAAAACAACTATATCTAACTAAAAACTAAACATTAAAAATTAAGATTTCAAGCTCACATGGTCATTTACATTAGAATTACGATTTGAAACGGGATATTTACCATGTACATGTAACGTATATTTTAATCCTTGATAATTGCGCTTGCAACAGTGCCGAAATATCGGGAACTCACAAATACAAATATACATGGTAAATATCCCGTTTCAAATCGTAATTCTAATTGAAAATTAATATCAAAATTAGGTCCCCTCGGGATGGTGTCCAATTGTCCATTACGCAGGCAGCATTCCCGCGCTGGATTGCGATGGCAATTCTTTGCGCGAGAAAGCTGCCTGCGCGTGGTTCACCTGTCGCCTCCATAAGCCTGTGTGCTAAAGAAAAACATTGTCCTTAATTTTCAATACAATTTTTCTGTGTCACTTCTGTGACGAGCCATATAAATTGTATGAAAAAACATCACAAAACTGACACTTTTTTCTTTACGGAATAGTACTCGCGATCCTGAGTTACAAACCTCAAAATTACCCAGATCCGAAAATAAAAACTTAGGGATACACAGGAAAGTTAAAATGTTTTCCGACTATTTTCACGAGTTTTGTTTATTGCAAGAACAAGAATAGTTTATTTTTACTAATGTCATTAACCGTAATATTGTTTTCTTCTCTTCTGGAACTCCAACGCTTAGTTCAATATTTCGGCTCGGTTCAATAAAAATCGATTAGATCATGTGTCGGTAAGTTATGTCAAAAAATGTACTCAGTTATCAAAATTTGATCTGGTACTTGGTCTAAAAGATATATTTTTAATATTATGTCAATTCCACGACTTATGTTGGTCATCAAGATTGACATCGAAATTAGAATCATAAAAAAAACTCCGACATGAAACATAGCTAACAAAGCTTCATAGGGGAAAATGAAACACTCTAATTTATTTTCAGGTCACCTTTAGATTTGTTGCGGAATTTCGATATTTCATGGGCTTTGTCTATTTGGTTATAAGCGATTTGATCGAAAAGCGACAGGTTTGTAATATTTTGTGCATTAACTATTTGCTTTTTTGCATGTTATTAAGTATTTATTGCTTTCATTAATCCGACATAGTGTGGCATAGAGTTGGAGATTTAATCGATACCCAAAAACTTATTTATTTAGGTGAAATGGATCCAGTTTACCACGTTCGTACCCATGAAGATGCTTATCACTATACTACCACCGCTGCTTTTCGAGATGTCTGTTGACCAAGTGGATGGCATTAGAATCATTCTAGCTGACCAGCTCCTGATATGCCCAGGTAAAACATTGTCAAAGAATTAGCCCAGGGGGTAAAACAAAATTATTTTGGGTCCGGTAGAGTCGGACAATAATAGGTCTACCGTTCCCCCTGTCTGTCGTAAAAGGCTACTAAGCCGCCCGAAGCATAATGCGTACTGCTAAGGTTTGGAATCCCTATGGCCTAGACCCGTTTTAGGCACGACTGAATAGGCATATTCTGGGTGAGCTCGCTTCGCCGTCGGTCACATCTTTGCTCCCTAACTAGATGCTGGCTAAGAACAATTCCATTTTTAACTAATAAAAAAAATGTGCAGATGAGGAAGTGCGCGTCGCGCTGTACGACGCGCTGATTTACCTGCGCGTGCGCCGCCTCCGCTGCGTGGTGTGGCGCGTACTCGACATCGACGCGTCGACGCCGCTTACCTTCATCTCACTTGTCACCAATTACGTCACAGTCATGATCCAGTTTATGAAGCCACAGATCGAGTCAGTGGATTCTAACGATTAAGGGTCGGTTGCACCAACATACGATCACAGGCCGGTCATAGTCAAATATGGCGCCGGCAGCTGTCATCCCATAGAAACTTGTCAAACTTTCCATACAATCAGATTTTAACGAACACCGACGTTACTATTACAGACGGTTTGGTGCAACTTACCCTAAAGCAGACCGATTCCGATTGCCATTTGCAGTCTGTGCTACTGTTGTTCATGTGAGGTTTTGTGTGTTACTGAGCTAAGCCGCGGATTGACATACAGAAGGCGGCGAAACTATAAGGTGTCCTCGTTTACTAGGGAATCCTAAAAACGCTGCATTAATGAGACAACAATTGCAAGGCTGTTAATGTACGGCTACGGTAGTGCCCGGCCCGACACTCCGCGCCCATCGGCTGGACGGGTTGCTGGATCGGGCATTATCGAGTCTGTGGAATTAGTTTTAATTTATTTATGTTCTTGTTTTCTGTTATTTTTTACGCTTGTTTTTCTCTGTTCTTTTAATTGTAGTTATAGCTTCTTGTGTATACTTTATCTTTGTTTAATTATGTCATTAATTATTTCAATTTTAGTTTTTTTTTATTTAAATGTGTTACCTTCTGGGAAATCACTTAATGGTTCTGTCGGAAGATCAGTGCTGGCAGTCACGCCAGTACTACGCTGAGACAACCATTTCGTGCAATACCTTGTTCTTTTATTTTTATTTTTTTTTGTTCTTTTTGTGTTTTGCACGAATAAATATTTCTGATTTCTGATTTCTGACAATTGCGTTATTTACGTTGGCCGGTGTGGATGCCTTTATACTCACATCACTCCATCCATTGATTACGTTTTTGACGCGGCTTATTTCAGCGCTTTCCGCGTTTTTTGAGCAGCGATATGGACAAATCTATTGTGGTGGCGGAATAATATGCAAAATTGTAAATTTATCTCCATACAAACTTCTACCGCAATTGATTATATAGATACATGGTGGCGCGTCAAAAGTATTCTTAGGGAAGTCGGAAATAATTATGGATTCTTCATGAGTAAAAGAAATGGACTGGCTGAAAATTAGGCAAGCTGATGGGAATCGAGTTATAGGACGCTCTGCCACTGAGATACATGTACCTATATAGACAGGTGCGATATTAGAATATATATACTTGTACGTGTAAGTATAGATAAGTTACTTCGTTCTTGAATACAAAAGACAAACCGAATCTTCATGCAGAGAACACTTTTTTCTTAATGCAGATTTTGGAATACTTGGCCCTCACTTCATATTCTTGTATTATTATTTAGAAAGAGGTTTTATTGCAATATCACTTCCGATAGTTTTGGTAATTAACGAACCACAGCTAATATCCTTGGATGGTCTTTGGATGTCTCACCATTTGTATGAAAAAATGGTTTTACCACTGTGTTACCCACCTTTTACAGCAATATGTTAATATTGCAGTATTTTTACATATAAATTCCTTTTATTAGGTTCAGGCACTATTTTGAAATCTTATTTATGTACACTAATTCGATAAATGGGTCATACTTTGTTGAAAAAACAAAAGTCGTCCCTCCTGTGGTCAATAGTTAACGGCTTATGTGCATGTTAGCTATGTTTTTATTACAGGGATTTATCGAAACGGAGACACTGTTTATGCGGGTTACCGGTCCAATTCAAAATTAAGCTTTGTAGCCCTTAACTTTTTGTATGTCCACAGAAAAGACGCGAACCTAAATCCGTGTACGACCCAAATATCATAGATTTTTTCTATAATAGAAAACTGGTCATAAAAAAATTCCTCGAGAGAATCCCGGCCCCGGATCATCAGTTTTGTAGCCTTGGGCGCTACAGCGAACAGCAAACGAAGTTTTCGCTCTCTGTCGCACTTGCACGTTCGGACGTAAATGCGACAGAGAGGGAAAACTTCGTTTGCTGTTCGCGGTAGCGCCCCTTGACTTGTTTTAGTTAGATTTAATGACACGGTGTAAAAGTTTTGAATATGCGAAATATAATGTTATCATTGTGTCTAAATAAATTGTGTTTCACTAACTGAACTGTTGTTTTTTTTTATTTGTTGCTGTCTTTGTTTGTTCTTATAATGGTGATGTTTAGATCCTGAGGGGCTAAGATGATCGCGTATATGTCCAACCATATAGCATTCGTCCCTTACTGTCAGTATGTAAGTGCGAGAGGGACGAATGCTATATGGTCGGACATATACGCGATCATCTTAGCCCCCCTGGAGTGCTATAATTATGTGTGTGTTACATTAAGGATTATGGAAGGATATCCAACTCATAGTTATTCTTTGTCCCCACGCTGGTCGCAGTTGATACAAATCTCCCTTACTACCTTCTTAATTTCAAAAGATATTTCTAACCAAGCAGGCAAAATGCGCGAACCGGTTCAAACCAGACAACCGAATTTGCATACAGACAGCCGCACTTTATCTCGTCTGGCTGTCGGAGCTAAGAAATAAACTGGTAATAAAATGTTTCTAGTTATGTACCTGTAGACTAAATATCTATATAAATAAAAAAAATATATATATATTTGTGGACAATATTACACCAATCAACCTAGTCCCAAACTAAGCAAATCTTGTACTATGGGTACTAAGTGACGATATACATACTTATATAGATAGATAGAAAACATCCAAGACCCAGGAACAAATATTCGTGTTCATCACACAAATAAATACCCTGACTGGGATTTGAACCCGGGACCTCCAGCTTCAAAGGCAGGGTCACTACCAACTAGGCTATAGTATTTGTGTTTCGGTACCATTCATTGTCCCGTTCTGCGGTTTGCTGCCATATTATCGTCCGTTGTAAAAGATAAGCATACTTTGTAAATAAAAACTGTATGTGCATTAACACTTTACCGGATTATCAACTCTAGGGCCTTTGTCAAAGGTTTAAATTGCTTTAATAGAAATGCGACATCACACGCATGGCCCAATACACCCGGCGGCGTTTATCTGAATACCTGAGGATGGTACGAATAGAATGCATTTGTACCGCCATTTTTCTATTGATGCATTCGTAATGTTTTGCTTACGTAGATAGAGTCGATAATCAATTGAACATTCAAGGCAGTTATTACGACTTATCGCAACGTCATTAGTGTTTTTTGCGGTTACCCCAACAATAGCATTGTTTTATTTAATTGGATCGGACTAAATTGAAAAACAAAGACTATACAAGCTCATTCATCAACCATAGTTGTCCGAGCGACCGAAGTGAGTGAAATGTCTCCGTTTTAGCTTGGACAAAATATCATATAAAAGAGATTATTTAAAAATACCAGGGGTTAGAGTCGGGGGCAAAGTCTATTAAACTGTGAGTTCCGCAATTCATTAAATCTGATCATACCTTAAGCGGCAATTACACTTCGTCGTTCGCCGCATGCTGCATGGGGCGACCGCAAAAGTGTAAATAACACGTTAGTCGGCCGCATTCGGCGATCGACAGCTGCCAACGCTTATAGGTAGGCGGACAGACTAATGTGAAGATGACGTTTGTTGGCCTAAGTAGTTTAAAATGAATTCGATCGACAGCTGCCAACGACGCTTATAGGTAGGCCTACAGACTAATGTGAAGACGACGTTTGTTGGCCCAAGTAGTTTAAAATGAATTCGGCGACCGCATTAGGTGAACGACGCAGTGTAATGGAGTCTTTATGTTTCAAATTATAATTTTTGTCACGAATAAATGTTTTTTACTTTCTTTCTAGTACTGTAATATTAAGCAGGAAATATGCCGCATTGCGGAATATCAAGATTCCTTAAATCTTGAAACATGGAAAGATTTATTCTCTTGTATTGGTATCTGCGCTTGATTTGTTTCGGAAGCAATAAAATTTCGTGTCATTGATTTCCATAGCGTTTGGGTTTGGGGATCTTCGGTACGCTGATAAAATTTTTAGAATCCAGTGCTCGACGGAACCATTATAAACAAGTTTTGGCAGCTACAAAACCACAGAAATTTAAGGATTTTTTTCGATCTCTCACTCACATATTCTATACAATGCATCCTAACTTATAGCTACTCACTTACTAGCAAGTTAAAAAACATGAAATTCTGCGTCTACTGAGTATACATGAAACTGCGAACAATTTTGTGCGGTGACATTTTTTGGATCAAAATTTCAAAATGGTCCTAGAGAGCTAAAAATCGGTATGTGGGGTGATATGGGTCTCCGGATCCCAAAAGAAGTTTTTTTTTTTCTAGCTCCAAAAAAAGACGTAGGGCCGAAGCGTCCCATTAGAGCGCGCCCGAGGGCCGCTTGCAGAAAAAAAACAGAGTGCAACTCCCGCCTCGCAAATCTCTCTCGCTCCCGCTCTACACTTCCCATTGCAGAATTTTAACCTCCGACTCTTCTCTCCCTCTCCATGGCATACCTCCCCCCCACTCCTCTCCGACGTGGATTAAAGTCCAAGAGCCCACGGCATGCTTGCGCCCCGCGCACCGGGCTAAAAACTATCTAGTATTATTCAGTGACTCTGTAGCGATTTGAAAATTTTATAAAACAGTTTGAGTAACGAGTCTACTCAATTATGTAAGCTGCTATCATCAGTCGTACACAACTCGGCATTTCCAGCGAACAGAGTATTACTGTCGAGGTGTGGATTAATATTTCATTGCAATCTGCTCGCACACCCATCTAGGGTTCCGTAGTTGTAAATAAATAATAAATAAATAAATATTAGAGGACAATCTTACACAAATCGAACTAGCCCCACAGTAAGCTCAAGAAGGTTTGTGTTATGGGTACTAGACGACGATATATTTAATAGATATAAATACTTAAATACATAGAAAACATCCAAGACTCAGAAACAAATATTCATGCTCATCACACAAATATTTGCCAGGACCGTCAGCTTTACAGGCAGGTGCACTACCCACTAGGCTAAACCGGTCGTCAAAGTTGTTTAAGCATTATTATTAGTATTCGCTAGATGTCGCTGTTACGATCGATGTGAAAGCTGAAACACGCGAACGAAATGTTCCGGTAGTTTGTCCATATGAGGTATTTTTTGTGTGTGTGTTCGATGGAATAAAGTATTGTTTTGTGATTTATGATCCAACTTTACTTTTAAAGACCCTACAATGTTGGTCTGTAATTGAACTAGAGAACCTCAGGCAACTGGGTATTTGACACATGTTAAAGTTTAGAAAACCATGAAATAGTCACAATAAATAGTAAATTAAAGATATTAACCAAAATCATAAAAATATTCGGGACTTTAAAAATTCGTAAAAATGTTTTTGTTTTTTATTAATAGTCCAAATGAAAATTGATAATTACCAATAGAATTCTCAAGTTTCAATAAAAAATAAATTATACTGCAACTATGTCCTAGCGCAATATTTCAGGAATAAAACGGCAAATTACTCAATCTGGGGATAATGAGTAATTTGCCGTTTTTACTTTATAAGGTAATTGTTTCAGTTTTCTACACTGCATCAATAGTTAGCAGCTTTAGGTAAACATCATTCATAACAGTTAAGGTGGCATACTGATCATTATCATTATCATCATCGGCCCACTGCAGTACACTGTTAAACATAGGCCTCCCTCAAGTCACGCCACAAATCCCTATTTTCTGCCTTACCCATCCTTTTTTTTAATCTGACTGTGGTTTTATAGGCCAGGCCCAATAAAACAATATGAGTCTGGGCCGACATGACCACAAAACCTCCGACACGATCACATGTTTGTGTGTGTGTCAGTGTAAACTTACCCTTGGTGGCTTAGTATTTTTTGGGACACCATACTAGATGGCGCGGCAATCGTAAAACTTGACTGTAAACTATCTCAGTATATAATAATTTCCTCTATGGACGGAACCCTAAACAGTAAACCGTCGTATCACAGAAAAAACCCTTTTTATTGTCTTCCTAGAAGAGAAAGATTTGCGCCAGTTTTGCACCAGAACTTACTTGCATTTTTAACCTTAGCTAGAATTACGATTTCCTAGTAAAATCGGCATGTCAAGTGTAATGTTATCAAAATATTAGACACTCATCTGAAAAATTAATATGTAACCACAGAATAATTAATTGACCGACCGAAGATCTCTGCTTCAGGTTCGACAAAAATGCTTTTGTTCTACTTCCATTTGTTCTCCTCTACAGGCATTTTTCAACCGATTCTCCTTGTGAGCACGTTTGAAATTTATAAAAATTTTTTGTCCTCAGTTTTTGTAGATTTTCAAAAAACTATTTTTTTTTGATGATTTCGTCTATTCTTGTAAGCGGATTTCGGTTCGTTCTCCTCTACAGGTCGTATTTCTCACCCGATTCTCGTTACAGTTTGTGAGAAGGTTCGATAATTATATCTTTTTTCATGTCAGATTTTGGAAATAAAAAAAAACTCTCACGAGGTCTACAGCTCACAGTCTCTAATAGTATAGGAACGCCTGGTGTAACCTACTAACTGGTGGCTCTGTGACCACGCGAGTGTTTTCTTTTCTTTTTCACAAATCTCCTAAAACTAAATCTAAAAAAAGTTGTAAACGTCTTTACCAAAACATCAGAGAAATGATACAATATAAAATAGTTTATTTATACACGTTATTACATTAACAAACTATCAAAACCTAAAAAATGTTACAGACACTGCAAGACACAAAGTGAATGAAAACATTGTGCCCTCTACACTAGGCTAGGTCTATTTCGTAGCCGTTCTAACACAAGATTCGATCGCCATTTAACTAAATATCTAAAGACAAAAACATTACTTTATTTTGACGACCGGTTTAGCCTAGTGGGTAGTGCACCTGCCTGTGAAGCTGACGGTTCTGGGTTCGAATCCCGGTCAGGGCAAATATTTGTGTGATGAGCATGAATATTTGTTTCTGAGTCTTGGATGTTTTCTATGTATTTAAGTATTTATATCTATTAAATATATCGTCGTCTAGTACCCATAACACAAGCCGTCTTGAGCTTACTGTGGGGCTAGTTCGATTTGTGTAAGATTGTCCTCTAATATTTATTTATTATAAACTAAGTAGAATGTACACAAAATAAACTAATCGTGGATTTGACATTTGATAAATAAATTCTTAAACTTCAGCATGCTACAACGTCGGCCAAAACAGGCAAATCTTGGAAACTTTCGTCTTTTAAATATTACCGAAAGCTCTCAAACTTTACGACGTAGCATATCTTATAACTAAGTTTCGTACGTGTCGGGATTACGTGGAAGTTGACGAGGCTTATTACAGCCATACGTCTTCTACCTCACGAGGTCAATCCGAGATATAAATGTCCAACACGAGCTAAGTAATCATGTAAAACCGGGTACTCACTAAAGAGCTAGTTTCGGTGATAATTATAGTTGCAACTGTCACCGAACATTATGATTCGCGAATGGCTCGCAATGAGTCAATGCGCTCAGCCACGTGCACAATTGAATTTGTTACAGTTAAATACTTTCCAATAAAATATATTCGAAGACGATCAAGTCACCGACAATTAACTTCTACCAATCAGCAATTAAAATCCAATTGCCTTTTTCCAATCACAGAAAACTCGCAGAATTAAAAGTCTTACGTCGTACCAGACCAGCGAAGCGTCTAACCGAATCGATATGTAATCAAGGGACACAGTAACGCGTCCCGTTGAGTTCGGTGAGAACTCTTATTCGCGTGGCACTTACAGTGAGATGGTGTGTCATAACATATAAAGATGATTACATTGCTCGTTTTCGATACAATATATTACGATAACAGTTTATGTAAAACTATACTGCCTTTATTGTGTGGGATATGGAAAAAATCATAAAGATACTTTATTATATTGATGTTAAGATAGAATATCAATTGGATTAACATCACCTGTCACTATGTTTCACGCGATATTTGTCTAACAAAAAACATACATTTTACCTAATAATACTAGTAATATATATGGCAGGAGAGTATGGACGTACTACCTACCTCATACACTAAATGGTTTCCCCATACATGTTATCAATAAAATAGAAGACAATCCAAAGTAAACTAAAAATATCATAAAAAGAACAATATTGTATAGCCCAATCTAAACGAAAGAAGACCATATATTAAATAAAATATAAGCTTAGCATCACAATCCTAATATGTAAAGATTTAGCTAAGTAATTAACATAAAATGTAATTAAGTTTCTTTTTTGAAATTAGCAGTTTACATTTTTTTTATTTTTTTTCACCAATCGTATTGTTTAAGTCTCGTCAAATAAGACATGAATTTACTTTCCAATTTCCTTATTGAGGTCAATTCTTTAGTACATTTAAAACAAACATAGTTTACCTAGGCCACGCCAAAACTGTGATTAGGCTGCCTCCGCACTCAGGCGGAGAGGAGCGAAATGGAGAGGTGCAAAAGTGACCAATCAAATTAGGCCGGGTTTTATAAAGATCCGTTAGACCAAATTTCAGATCAAATTTCAGTAACTCAGTACATTTTTTGACATAACAAACCGACATAAGATCTAACGGATCTTTATAAAACCCAGCCTAAGTAGACTTAAATTTACGCGCATTTACTACGCGTAAAATTCATCTTACAGTCGAGTTCATAAATATAAGAACGTTCTCAAAGCTCCAAAAATATCTGAACAACCATATGTCCTCAACAAAGTCGTGCCCATTGTTTCGGGCGTCTGTAAGCCGACTCACCGAGGTCCCTGACCTGCGCCTGCGTGTGTTCGCTGAAGAGCTTGACGTCGGGCGGCTTGCTTGCTTATAAAACCGAGCCTAAATCTATCCAGAAGCCGAGCGAAGGAGCGAATTTGATTGGTCAAATCCGCACGTCTCCCCTCCGCCTCAGTGGTAAGGTAGCCTAACACTTTTATATTTAAAATATCTCTGATGTTATCCATTCGCCGAATTCCGTCAATCAGACAGACTAGGCTTTAGGGCGCGCGCGCGATAGTGATGGCCTGTCTGCGATCGGCTTTAGATAAGGATCTCTGCTCGAAAAGATCGATTTCGGAACATTCACACAGTAAATGTTCCATTGTCTCGTCATCCTCGCCACACATCCTACATTCTGTGTCGTCTGCTAGTCCCATCTTGGCCAAGGTTCCTTTGACCCCGAAGTGACCTTTAAACACCCCAGTTATCATCCTGAGTTGCTTTCTGCTGTATTTCCAAAGTTTTTTGATCCAGCCTGTATCCACTCCTTCCATGAAGAGCTTTGAGTGCCTTAAGCCCGCCTCATTCCTCCAAAACGGCTTATGTACATATAAGTTATGTTTTTATTACATGGATTTATAGTTACGCAAACACCGTTTATACGGGTTACTAGACCAATCCAAAATTAAACTTTGTGGCGTTTAACTTTTGATATGTCCACAGAAAAGACGCGAACCTAAATTTGACCATGACCCTTAAACTAAGTACAAATAAAACCTTGAAGAGGAATTCCAAAGTAACACAGTTGAATAAAATTTGAATAAATATCTATTCAGCTGTTATCCAAGCAATTTGGGCACATTTTTAAATGCTTTAGCCTGTATAACGGCGATATAAAGTCTGGGTAATAGCTTAGTAAGACTGTGGTATGATACCCATCTTAATTCAACTTTTACTAAGCTTATAAAGGTATTAAAGATCTAAAGAGGATATTTTTATCACTATTTTTTACAACAAGTTACCAGACAGCATCACGGAAGCAAAAGGTCTCCCGTTTTTTAAAATTAGATTTAAAAAATGGCTAATAAATCAATGTTTCTATACTATTAAAGAATTTTTAGAATATAAAATATGTAATGATAAAAATAGCAAGAATATATAATGCAATGTTCTAATGTAATGTAATGATTGTAATTTTCCAATGTAATCAATTATTTAATTAATATAATCTATAATGAATGTAAAAACACTGACTTGTAATACCTTATTACCAATAAATTAAGTCTATGTCTGTCTATTCCGAATTTGGCTATAATAATAGCCTTTACTCACACGTTATGGAGATTATGGTTGATAAGAGGTGTAAAAGTTTGCGAATTGCTATAACTCAAACCTTATTCAGCATGCTGTGTTGCTTGGGTTAACCTCAATATTGCGCGTGTCATTTAACCCGCAATGCGTCGGACGTTTTTCATCGCCCAAGATATTCCGGCCGGCGAAATATCACTTACAAATGGCTGGACGGTAGGGTAAACTTGGACTATTACGTGATACATACAATTCCGTGATACGATTTATAGTTTTTTTTGTATCTTGATCAATACGATATGATTAGGTTTATTTTTAATTTGGGTTTTATTTTAATTCTGTGAGTATTTAACAAATATGTATCACGGAGTTACGCTGATTATCACGATTTTACGTGAGTTGATGAGGTTCAGAAAACTTGCTGTATTTCGTCAAATATCTATTACAGAAATGATCTCCTTTCACTGTACTGTGAATAAACTGATTTGTGTTCAGTTAAAATACGAATTAAATAGACGAATATAAAGTCGACTTTTTCTTTCAATTACAGTTTGATCACGGAATAGCCTTCCATTCCGTTATAACGTAATTAGCAAATATGTATTACTGAGTTAAGCTGATTATCACCATTTTACGTGAGTTGATGAGGTTCAGAAAACTTGCTGTATATCGTCGAATATCTATTACAGAAAGGATCTCCTTTCACTATACTGTGAATAAACTGATTTGTGTTCAGTTAAAATACGAATTAAATAGACGAATATAAAGTCGACTTTTCCTTCCAATTAGAATTTGATCACGGAATAGCCCTAGTTTACCCTACATGCCAGGTTACGAGAGTTATGAGGGTGCGTAAAGTAGATATAGTTCTAAGGTTTCATCCTAAAAAACCGGCCAAGTGCGAGTCAGACTCGTGCGCGAAGGGTTTCGTACCATTATCCATAAAAACCAAAAAAACACGTTTGTTGTATGCGAGTCCCCTTAAATATCTATTTCATTCTATTTTTTAGTATTTGTTATTATAGCGGCGACAGAAATACATCATCTGTGAAAATTTCAACTGCCATGGTTAGCGAGATACAGCCTGGTGACAGACGGACCTATAGCGAAGTCTTAATAATGAATAGGGTCCCGTTTTACCCTAAAAAGACAGATCTACCAAGCGTAACTTTGACTACGTAGTCATAGATGACTACGATGCTACACGATGCTGTGATGCTAGAGCACATCTTTTAATTATTCTTCGCCAATAGCTAGAAGATAGTGCGGTTCTCATTAATCCTCCTTTCATCCTATCTGACTCCGAATAGCTAGAAGCACAGACTACCACTACCGAGCGAGACGGTCATATACATTTTGTTATAAGAGCAACAGAGAGTTACACATCATTTGTTGTCCCTATCATAGTTTCACTTTTTTTGTCGAGCACAATCTATTTCATATGACAGTTGTGCCCAATTACGTCAGACAAACGATTACCCGCTCAAGTTAAGGAGGTAATTTATTGTAAACCGTCAACCATTTTAAACAAATTCTCAATTTATCCGCATAAGACCGTTTTCGTTCCTCTTGGTGGCCCGCGTATAGAATTTCTATAGAAATATTTATACTCTAAGGCTACAAGCTAGAAATGATGGCTACCGCGTATGAATTCGCCGCTAGAGGCACTGGTGTAGCGCGAGGTCTCCGAAATGTCAAATGTCACTATTTGTGGTTGCGCTACGCGGGTTAATATCTAATTGGAACAGTATGGTGACTATTTTGCAATACCTGAGCTTGATTATGGCAAATATGAGTTACGGGCCAATCACTGTCATTGCTTTGAGACAGTTTTGTCTTTCGGAAACTTATGTCCTCCTTTTTTTCGAACAAAACGGGACTGCGCTACTATGCGGGATGTTCGATATTTTTACGGTACGGTTTTAAGGTATTAAATATGATTTAAATGTAAACTTCGTTCTCATGCCCGATGTAACCGATAACATTCTTGACAGCTGGACCTTACTCGACAGTGGCGCCAACTGGTGAGCACAAAAACGGTAGCCCTCATTAGCTGCCCCGCCGGCCATTAGGCCGAGCTGAGTCTTTATTAATGCCTGCTGTACACGATACGGTATCCAGTCGGTGGAATATGAGATAACACCGTCCCTCATTAATCATGAAAAAGAGGCCATTTAGTATAGTAAATGTACATAAATAATTGTAAAATTTCTTCTTCATTGTGTAATTTTATCATATCATTGTAACATAATTTTAATATTTGTTTTATAATAATTTATTATCAATAAATGGCTAATTTATTCTATTCCATATACATTATTATACTACTAAGGCCGGAGGAAGAGATGAGGAGGAAGGCGGAAGGACAACTAGTGTCCTGAATACCAATAAATAAATAATAAATCAAATAAATGAACTTTATTCTGCAAGTAGGCCGCAAAGGCACTTTTACAAGTCAAAAACTACTAGCGTTTCTCATGAGACAACTGCCGAGAAGAAACGCCGACAAGAAACGCCGAAAGAAACTCGACAGTCAGTCATTTTCTCCAAAATATGCTTATTACAATGATACTACTTAACCTAACTTAAGTAAAAAACAAAAGAGAATTGAAAGAAAAACGAGGGAAAAATAACAATAGGTATTTACAATGTGTAGTTACACAAGAAAACAAAACTGTCGAACTAGATACAATGAAAATATTAGACTCTTTACGCTATTTAGGTATTTGGTTTGGGTCATGCATTTCTGTCTGTTAGATAGTCCTCAACCCTATAATAAGCCTTTGATATCAATGTTTTTTAATAAATAAGAATGTTGTTTATTTTTACCTAGTTCCATCTTGCTAGCCGACTTGCATAGCTGAAAGGCGTGTAATGGTATTTCTTTGTTCTCTTTGTTAATCCAAGACTTTTGTTTCCGGAACCGTTGCTAACAGTCGATATCCGACGCTAGGGTTGTCGAACGTGTACTATGAAATACAACACGATTGATAGGGTTGTCGAGAATAAAATAAAGGTTAACAAATAAATATCGTTTTACGCCCGCGTTAACAGATATTTCAAGTATGTGTACAAGCCGAGAGAGTGTAAATTGTTGAGTTGAATATAAATATTTGGACCGGCGTCAAAATACTTTGGAATACCTCTTCGGTCAAGTTCAGAGCAAGTTAACAGTGCCTTTACTCTGAGTTTGCATGACCGTACTCGCTAGCGACTGCGTAAACGATTTAGTATGCCGATTCTTAGTTCTATTTCGTAACCGCCAGAGGCGCTGTACTTTTGCCCATACAAATTTTTACGTAGTCGCTAGCGAGTACGGTCATGCAAACTCATGGTATAGGCACAGCGATAGAATACGCTCACCAGGCAGAGTCAGGTCAGAGTCAGTCCGACCTAGGTCGGGCCTAGCTGAGATTCTTGCTGGACTCTTCTCAGCTAGCTCACTAGGCTAGGTTTAGTGAACCAGTGACAAGACTCCCAGTAGCTCGATTCCACTCACACCTCAGATTCGGTTAAAACCGCTTAACCAATCTCAGTGGAGCCCAAAACTGGGCGGGGACGTCCACCGCGCGATCGCGACAACAGTGACACATATAGTCCCTATTCGTCCCGGTACCGCCGCACACCGGGTAGAATCAGTCCGACCCAGGTCGGGCCTAGCTGAGTTTCTTGCTGGACTCTTCTCAGCTAGGCTAGGTTTAGTGAACCAGCGACAAAACTCCCAGTAGCTCGATTCCACTCACACCTCAGATTCGGTTGAAACCGCTCAACCAATCTCACTGGAGTGCAAATTCTTAGAGTATTCCAGTGTTCCAAACCACACGCGTGGTCGTGTCGGGTCTTCCCCTGTATTTTCCACAGGCTACTCTCCAACCGCGCACTCCTATCGCTTTATTGGGCCCGGCCTTAAGCCGACTGTGGCTTCAAGGTTAAAAAAAAAACCTAACACCTAAGGTTTAATAAAGGCAGACAGAAAATTTGGAGAACACTAAAGACTAAAACGAATTATGCTGCCACCTTCAAAATTAAACGATTTAGCCACTTTTTACTTTGAGGACGGCAGTATTGCGGTCTCGATTTCAAGTTATATCCATGACAACGAATTTTCACATTAAAATTACGAAACACTAAGGTTTTATGTATTTCTACACATGTTTGCGACCCGATCTATGGGTGGGTTGCACCAAACCGTCTGTAATCGTAAGCGGTGTTCGTTAAAATCCGATTGTATGGAAAGTTTGATAAGTTTCTATGGGATGACAGCTGCCGGCGCCATATTTGACGATGACCGTCCTGCGACCGTATGTTGGTGCAACCGACCCTATATTTCTTTGAGCGAGGATAACAAATGATTTCGCTGGCACTTTATGTCATTTTTCCGTTCGTTTCCGTTATTGGTTAGAGCGCCGGCGGTATCCGGCACTTAGGGTTGTCGCTCCGGAAATTAATTATTAAATGTAGGAGAAGTAGCAATGAGGAATAAGACTCAAGGTAGAGGACTGTTGAATAATAAAGGTATGATCAGTAATTAAAGTAGGAGACGTAATCTGAAATCCCGTATCGGACTCATTAATAGGGATGTTGGCTCAAAATTTGACTGCTCCATAGGTTTATTAATTCCAAAAGAATCAAGGAAAAAAAAATGGCAAATGGTGAAATTCCTATTCAAATATCTCAATAAATAACGAAGCTACAACCGTTTTAATGTTGCTGGTTAGAGAGAGAAAGCGCGACAGATAAGTGTTGTTTTATTTGAGCGAGGATAACAAATGATTTCGCTGGCACTTTATGTCATTTGTCTGTTCATTTCCGTTATTGGTTACAGCGGCGGGCAGTATCCGGCACTTAGGGTTGTCGCTCCGGAAATTAATTATTAAATGTAGGAGTAGTAGCAATGAGGAATAAGACTCAAGGTAGAGGACTGTTGAATAATAAAGGTATGACCAATAATTAAAGTAGGAGACGTAATATGAAATCCCTTATCGGACTCATTAATTGATCATCATCATCATCATCATCATTTCAGCCGAAAGACGTCCACTGCTGAACATAGGAGGATTAATTGATCATCATAATAATAATATCAGTACTGGTACCCACGACGGAACGTAGAAGGTATATGCGTTTAGGGTGAGAGGTTGTTTGTTTGTTTGTGTGTGCACATCAATATCTTCAAAACGGCTTGACCGATTTAGAAGCGGTTTTCGGCAATAGATTTGTAATTTAGTCGGGACGAATTTTAGCTAGGTGTTACGATGATAACTCACCAGGGGGCGCTGCAGTAAACATTTTTCACCGTACAGCCGCCGTGGGTTTTTCAAAATTTTTAATTTTGTTTTTTTTTGATAATGTTTATTATTACAATTTAAATTTGGTGATAACGTTTATTAATACATATATTTTACCAACGAATATGTATTTTTCCTTTTAAAATTAACTTAATCTCTTTCTAAAAGCACTATAAAAATTAACGCTATAGGGTAACGTTATTGAACCTCGAAAGTAACAAAGATTTTATACAAAAACATGCAAGAAAAGATAGTGACGATAAAACACACGTCATCATCCTAGCGTTATCCCGATACAGTTGCATCCTGAAGGATGCCCGGGGTCCGCTACCTAATCCCAAGATTTGGCGTAGGCACTAGTTTTTACGGAAGCGACTGCCATCTGACCTTCCAACCTGAGGGGAAACCAGACCTTCTTAGAATTGGGCATGTCAAGTGAGTGGGAACTTGACTGTTACATGTTCTCAAGCCGCCCGATGGCCTCTAACTTGGCTTAACGACTGCTATCATAAACGGCAGCCGGGATCAACGGCTTAACGTGCCTTCCAAAGCACGGGAGCGCTCAGTTAATAACCATTCAAAGCGGTCACCCATCCAATAACTGACTTAGGCCGACGTTGCTTAACCTCGCATGCCGCACGCGGTACGCGATAAAACACACTATTCATCATCATCATCATCATTTCAGCCGAAAGACGTCCACTGCTGAACATAGGCCTCCCCCAATTTATTTTTCCCTTGGGGGGGGATTTGCCATAGTCGCCACGCTTGGCAAGCGGGTTGGCGACCGCAGTTTGATGGTGGTAATGATCGAAGGATGCTGCTGCCCACCCTCCGATTTTCCCTTATTCGCCTCCTACGAAACCCACGGGAGATGGGGTGGCGCAATTCTTAACCGGCAACCACACGGGCAACTATTAATTCAAGACAATGTATACGTTAATTAACATTACCGTTTGCGCAGGAGTAACAACTAGCTAACACAAACGCGCTTCGCGAAGTTGCGAGTTCAGTTAGTTTGCTCTAATTGCGGCACGCTTACAGATAAAGAAAATAGAACGAACGCTGCGAATACAAACTGTAAGTTTGTCCTGTATTAAAGGCAAGGCCCATTCAATGTAATTAAAAAAAACCGGCCAAGTGCATGTCGGACCACGCACAATGAAGGTTTCCATATCAACAATTACTAGTCCACATCGAGGGGTGAGTGGTCAAACCCGATAAATCGAGATAAATGTTTTTTGAAATAACAACTTAACATCCATTACTTACGCAGAGTTCTATTAAAAAAAAAACCTTTTAGACGACACAATTATAACAAACAAACACAGTACAAATTAACATAACACCAAAATAAAGAAAATAGCCACGAAATGGCCCCAAATCAGCATAGTGCTAGCCATTGGCTAGCGCTGGTCTTCCTTTGGGACCACGAGAAGCCACGAAAGACAAAAAACACTAAAGTCACAAACAACATAACACAATTTAAACAGACAAGAACAGATAAACATGAACGCATTTTCAACATTTTCTAGTCTGGAATGTAATATATTCTCATGATTACAAAGTTCTGACATACTTTCACCATACTTGAGCAGGCAGGACTGAGTTGAGCTCTGGACGACAAAGTACAACAATAGTCGAGCGTGTAACTCTGACAACTTCCAACGACGTTTACGTGTGTCTTTATAGGCCGGGCCCAATAAAGCGATAGGAGTGCGCGGTTGGAGAGCAGCCTGGGGAAAATCCAGGGGAAAACCTCCAACACGACCACGCGTGTGGTTTGGAACACTGGAATACTCAAAGAGTTTGCGCTTCAGTGAGATTAGTGATTGGTTGCAACCGAATTTGAGGTGTGAGTGGAATCGAGCTACTGGGAGTTTTATCGCTGGTTCACTAAACTTAGCCTAGCTGAGAAGAGTCCAGCAAGAAAATCAACCAGGCTCGACCTGGGTTGGACAGATTATATGATTCTACCCGGTGTGCGGCAGTACTAGGACGTCGTACCGATAGAAAGTTAAATTGGTTGAGCGGTTTCAACCGAATCTGAAGTGTGAGTGGAATCGAGCTACTGGGAGTTTTGTCGCTGTTCACTAAACCTAGCCTAGCCGAGAAGAGTCCAGCAAGAAACTCGGCTAGGCCCGACCTGGGTCGAAGCAAAATGCTTCTTAATGCTCTAGAATACGAAGCTACAAACACCTCTGTTAAGCATCTTTGTTCGTTTCGCTGGCTTGTTTAATCATGCCACGGAATAAGTTGAAAAATCGTATTCATATCCCAGAATTTGTTACCGGGATTTAGCTGCAGAGGAAATTCCCGGGACTATAATTAGCGCCGAGCACAATACACACTTTTTGCAATTAGCACAAATGAAATATACCACAAGCAAACCAGCATGCGCGAAAATCTCTTTGAATTCTTTGAAAAAAGTTCTGGCAATCTGAATGTTGAAATTAAATTAACTCTGTCAAGATGTGTAATTTGAAGTGACTTACTTTGGCTCCTTTGGATGGGGAAATGAAATGAAATGAAATGAAATGAAATCATTTATTCTTCAATTTAGGCATGTTATATGCACTTATGAATGTCAAAAAACTACCACCGGTTCATAAAATAAACCTCTGCCTCGAGAAGAACCGGCGTAAGAAACTCGGCGAGGTGTCATTTTTTCAAAACAATATACTATTTATATAAAATAACCGTAAAAATAGTACAAAATTCAAATGCTACAGTATAAACATATATGTATAAATATTTTTTTAATATTAAGGACAAAATATTTCTGTGTTAGATTACTTGTGTGGGACGCTATCACTGCCAAACATCCCTATCCATGATGTAATCGTTTATCTTATAATATGCTTTTGAAATAAGTGTCTGTTTAACGACAGATTTAAATTTAGAATCCGTATGTTCAGTAATGTGTCTTGGAATTTTATTGTAGAATTTTATACAATTTCCCAAGAATGACTTTTTCGCCTTCAGTAGTCTATAAAAAGTTACTTTGAGTTTCCCAGTGTTTCTTGTAGTTATTAACTTATCAGTATTCGTTGGGAAATTGTATAAATTCTTCCTAACATACATGATTATTTCAAATATGTACAGCGACGGCAGGGTTAGGATATCTATTTCCTTAAAGATTTCTCTCAATGACTCAGGCGACCCCAAGTTATAAATTGCTCGTATAGCCCTTTTCTATAATATAAATACAGTTTCGAAATCTGCAGCTGATCCCCATAAGATTAGACCGTAACTAATTATACTGTTAAAATAAGCGAAGTAAACTAACCGAGCCGTTGCCACATTGGTAAGCTGCCTTATTCTCCTGACTGCAAAAGCAGCAGAGCTCAACCTACTTCCTATAGCGGTTATTAGGGAATGCAATCCCGACTCGAGATTGCAAATTCGAGATCCCGCGGGATTAGAAATATCAATCCCGCGGGATCCCGGAATTTTCGGGATCCCGTCTACTTTAAAAATAATAATAAATTTGGATGACTAAAAAAGCTAATAAGTGCTTGTTTGTGATAGTGAGGTTAAGTAAAATAACATATTACTCGAAAGAAAATAAAAACCTTTATTCCTTAATCTTACCAACCAAAAATAATTATCAGGTTTTAAGGAAATTAACATAAGTAAATTAGGTAATCAAAATAATAAACATATTTCAAAGGAATTAGGAAGTAGTTACCTAAGACGAGTGATTTTGAAAATGACTCCTTAAAAAACAAAGGGTATTAATAGTATCCCAATCCCGTCAATCTCGAACGAGATCTCGTCATATGATGCGTCGGGATTGATCCCGAAAAATTACTCGCGGGATCGGGATTGCATTCCTTAGCGGTTATGCGGGGCAAAGGGCTTCCACAGTGAAGTTCGCTCTAGAGCTTCGCGCTTTATCTCCCTCCACGTCTTCCCGATCTTCCTCGCCTCTTCTACAACTGTTCGCCGCCAGGTCTGTTTGGGTCAGTCACGTGGCACTATCCTTGTGGATTCCAATCGAGCGTAGTAATTTCAAGTGCGAGTATTTAATGAAACAAGGATAATTTATAGTACATTACTTACAAATACAAAAAGGTTTATTTCTCAAAATTTTACATTGTTCAATCTATAGTAAGTATGGGTATTAAAAATAAGACGTTGAAAAATCGGTGTGAGCACAGCGCTAAGCTGGTTTTAAGCCCACCCGTAGTCAGTGACTTCGTTTCACACTAAATAAGGGTTATAAAATTAAATTAATTACAATAACAATATAATTAATTTAAAGTAGGTTGTATGCTATAACATAAGTAAGTTGAAATTTATGAAATCACGCAACAGTTTTCAGTTTAAAATTATATTTATATCTACTCTTTGTGTATTTATGTCTACTTACCAAGGGCGGTAAAACAAAGAATGTCTCAGATCGCAGGTATTTGACGCCCGAGCCGAAGGCAAGGGCGATAATTATGCGATCTGAGGCTTTCTTAATTACCGCCCGAGGTAAGTACAAAATTTTATGTCACCCCCTGGCCAGGAAGTGGGATTTTCCGCGCGCGGAGCGTGCTATTATTGCCACGTCAAGGCCAGGTGTGACATAAAAAATTTTACAAAATGATAGGATGTTCCAATCCGTGACACTTTAAAATCCAATAAATTAATGTCTAGGGGAAGTAATTTCCCTTAAAAAAAAATCTCGTATTTGGTAATACCATGTAATACTTGTAGTTTCCAGTTTTCGACATGTTTTTTTTTATACAACGCCGGTGGCAAACAAGCTTATGGTCCACCTGATGGTAAGCGGCCACCGCAGCCTATAGACGGCCGCAACTCACTTAGGTTTTCTTGTGGAACACATTGTAAATAGCTATTTATGTTTTTTCCTTCTTTTTTTAAATAATTTTTTTGTTGTTTACCACTCAGATTTTTTTAATTAATTAGGTAAAGAAGTATCAATTTAATAAGCATATTTTTGGAGAAAATGACTATCTAGTTTCTTTCAGCGTTCTTCTCGATACATTCTCTTGAGAAACGCTATTAGTTTTTGACTTGTAAAAGTGTCATTGCGACTTACTTGCAGAATTCATTTATTTCATTTAATGACGACCGCTTTAGCCTAGTTGGTAGTGACCCTGCCTACGAAGCTGGAGGTCCCGGGTTCGAATCCCGGTCAGGGCATTTATTTGTGTGATAAACACGAATATTTGTTCCTGAGTCTTGGATGTTTTCTATGTATTTAAGTATATATTTATCTATATAAGTATGTATATCGTCACTTGGTACCCACAGTACAAGCTTTGCTTAGTTTGGGACTAGGTTGATTTGTGTAAGATTGTCCAAAAAATATTTATTTTTATTTATATACTATTGGAGAATATTAAGCAAAAAACGGAGTGGGAAATCTTTCCATTAATACCCTCGACGGTCATTAAGTGAAACAATGGTACCATTATTAAGAAAATGGAAAAGTCCAATTATCTAGTTGTTCGTAGGAATCTCGAGCAATTTAGAAAATATGGCACCAATAGTCGAAACAGAAATAAGCTCCTTCCAAATAGGCATAGGCTAAAAAAATCTGAGCAGTGTATATGGTATATAGGCCCTAAAATATACAATCAACTACCGACAGACTTTAAGAACATAGAAATAGCAGAAAACATACTTATAAATCAGCTAAAAGAATACCTAATAGATAGGGCATTTTACTCAGTGGAAGAATTTCTCAATAAAAATAATTGAATAATTTGATGACATGATGTAATTTAGATATAAGTACCTAGAATATTAATGTGTATAATGTAATTTGCAATTTATAAATTGTTGACTTGTAACTAATGTTATCAATAAAGAATTGAATTGAATTGAATTGAATCTCGAAAACCAAGGGACTTATACTAAACTACTACTATGTATGTATGCTTGTATATATTTGTGTTTGTTTATATATATTATTTGTTTAACTAGTTCGTATGTATATATTGTTATTATCCGAAGATTTTTGCTTATTAGTCAGCCTGCACCCACCTTTGCAAGTTTCTGTTTGGCCCAATGGTTGACTGGTAGAAAATGCCTTGAGGCATTAAGTCCGCCATTTGTTCTCATTTGTTTTGTGCAATAAAGTTCAAATAAATAAAACTGAAACTCCATTGTCTGGATCAGCTTCAGGTGATCTATAGGTGGTTAGAAGCTTGTCCGTTTACTGGACATCCTGTATATAAAACCAAATATCGTCGGATGAGAAGCAAAACTCAATATCAAATCTGTCACTACTCTTCGAAACCTCGTATCTCAGTACTGAACCGATGCTGATATACGAGCTTTATTTTAAGTAGGTATTTGTTACTTAGTGCCTTTTGCTTGTAACCCCACGATTTGTTTATGTACATTTTCTATGATGTTTTCAAATAACTTATAAGTGCATAGAAATGGGCAAATGTGTAAAAAATTCAACAAAATTTTCATACATTAATACAATACAAATACTCTTTATTGCACACCTCAGAAAAAAAATAACACAGTACATTAGGCTTAAAGTATAGAAGTAGGTATTTGCTACTTAGTGACTTTTGCTTGTAACCCGACGTTGTTATATCAAATCCTAGAAACCAGGATATTTTTTTTAAATTCTAATTGGGTTCGCTCTTGGCCGGCATCTAGCCCAAGGTTTTTTTTTAATATACTGTGCTCCTCCAACATGATCGGAGACTTTTGCTATCTATTCTACACTTTCATACCAATTCTCGCATTTTCTACTACTCGTACTTCCATGCTTCATACTGTTCTTTCTTTCATTCGTTCTCATTCATTCTTTTTCAAGGTGGGTTTCCTTGCTATGTATTTTGGATACGCTACTTTATTTATTATTAATGGGTTTTATTCTAATTTAATAAGGAACACAAGACAACAAGTCTAATATTTTTGCCACATACAAGGTTTTCTTATTTCTATTTACATACATCTAGACATTACACTAATTTATTATGCTATTTTTATATGTATGCTTAATTTTAAATATATTCAATATATTTTATAAGCATGCCTTAGCTAGTCTAGCCCAAGGTTAAACATGAGACTGAAGGTTGCGCTCCACGCGACAACTGTAATATACTTACAAAAATTTCACTAGGAATCAGCTGGACATCTGCCGGACAGTCGCTTTTACTTCGCTCGCTCGGTCAAAACTAGCATTAAAATTAGACAGTCCCAGCATAAATAATCATACAGCAACATTAAGCTGAGCTGTGTAAAGCTGCCATTTAAGTTCCAAGCTCTAGTTTTACGGCTGCCCGGAACTATAGCTTTTGAAATGAAAGCTCCATACAACTTTGTTCTTGAAAGCTTTGTGATGAAGATTGTGCTGTTTGAAGCAGAAATGTCACAATAGTGAAGCTTACAATGTTCTACTCGTAGTAATCCTGTTACAGTTAAATTGAGGGGCAAATGCGACGATCACTGTTTAGGGTGGGTTGCACCAAACCGTCTGTAATCGTAAGCGGTGTTCGTTAAAATCTGATTGTATGGAAAGTTTGACAAATTTCTATGGGATGGGATTTGATCATAGACTAATTAAATAAATTGGACTAGAGATGGACCTACTAATAGGGAAAGCCGACTATCTGGCCACTAGTCGACTAGTCGAGAGAATCCATAGTCGGCACATCTCTAGTAATTATATTAGTAACTTGCTCATGAAACCGCCAGCGACACAACACTACACATTGGAGACCTACAATTCCCATCAATTCCAATCAATTTGACGACCGGTTTAGCCTAGTGGGTAGTGCACCTGCCTGTGAAGCTGACGGTCCTGGGTTCGAATCCCGGTCAGGGCAAATATTTGTGTGATGAGCATGAATATTTGTTTCTGAGTCTTGGATGTTTTCTATGTATTTAAGTATTTATATCTATTAAATATATCGTCGTCTAGTACCCATAACACAAGCCTTCTTAACCTTACTGTGGGGCTAGTTCGATTTGTGTAAGAATTGTCCTCTAATATTTATTATTTATTTATTTAATTCCATAGTAAAAATACTCCGCTTTCTCACGGTTTAGTCCAAATGGAAACAACACAAATTATACATTACGTCGACAAAGGCGCACTCTGGCGTGAAACGCAGGATTTACCGCTCGGAGTAATGAAGACGATATACAAACGAGGAAGGTAACTCGAATACCTGGGGCGGGAAACCTTTTAACTCGGCATTTTTCGATGTTCATTTGTTTGTTTATGGAATAGAAACATGCCATTTCCTCCTGCCGCTTCGGCTAAACTCGGCTCAGGGGGCCGATTCTTGAGTGTCGAACGCTCAACTTTCCACTCGAGATCTGTCACAAAACT
The DNA here is from genome assembly GCA_963556455.1 of Epiblema foenella. Lineage (NCBI taxonomy): Eukaryota > Metazoa > Arthropoda > Insecta > Lepidoptera > Tortricidae > Epiblema > Epiblema foenella. The sequence goes on from OY747118.1 coordinate 3,454,912, forward strand.
ATGATTATTTGGCGGCGGCCCGGGCGAAACATGTGAAGTACTCTGCCTTGGAACCAATGTACGACTTCGTGCCAGTGGCGGTGGAGACGGCGGGGCCGTGGGGCGCGGAGGCCAGGGACTTTGTCAGGGATTTGGGTCGACGGCTGAGGGAGAGGGCTTGCGAACCTCGGTCCGGATCGTTCTTGGCTCAACAGATCTCTTTGGACATTCAGCGTGGCAACGCCACCGGGGTTATGGGAACTTTCGAGCCATCTACGATCCGGGGCGGTCCTTTATGTTAAGTTAATTTGACGAAGCATGTTGCGGAATTCATGTTTGGATTAATAGTACATTAGTTGGTTAATTTGAGTTTTATATTGTAACATTTGAAATTTTATAAATAAATGATTGGATTATTTGACAGATGTCGAGTGAAAAGTCGAGCGTTCGACACTCAAAACTCGCCCCTGAGGGGCTACTACGCACTTCGTATCGTGCCGTTTCTTTTACTCATATAATGTATAACTCGAGAGTGGAAGGGACGGCACGATACGAAGTTCGGATTTCGAAGTTCAGTACAGGGGCTGGCTCCGACCAAACAGTTTCCGAGATCCTTTCAAAGTTTATCAAGTTTTCGAACCTCGCAAACTTCGAAAGGCTTTATCGCAGAAACTATTGGGTCTACAGACACAATTCTATTCTCATATTGTAACAAATTTTATTTTCTACAATTTTTTGCATGTCCATATTCGAGTTGGTTACCTGCGAGACAGGCTACGCCCAGTGCAGGAGCCAATATAAGATGTTCAAGAACTCATTTTAAAGTACTGCAAACTATGTTGAAAATGAACTTATGAAATAAACTTTTATTTACTTACTTACTTCTCTAAAGACGTCCTGAGAAGATAATCAGCAACTCATATAGGGTTATAATCGATTTTTCGATTTTTGACAAAGTTGCTTACTATTCAATAAGCGATTTTTTTAGAGACCGTTAATATTATCAACAACATCACAAACAAATTATATACAATACACATGTTATTAAAATATAATACCAATTAGCACGTAAGGTTTATTTTAAGTTTTATGTAATTACTATCCAATGCTGACATACGAAATAAATACTATCTCTATTGTTTTTGTACGGCCTTGACTAACGTAATTAATGTCTATCAGGTTTATGTATGAATAATTATATACCTACAATAACCATGTTATTAAAATAGAATACCAATTAGCACGTAAGGTTTAGCTGTTAGTGCTGATAACGGTTTACAATAAATAAATTATAATAAAAATTTGACTATTTATAATTGCTTTTACACACTTCTAAATCTAATTCTTAAGGACATACATATGGCAATAATGTAATTAAAATATTATGTAATGTTCTAATGATGTAATCTAAATAGTATATTAATAATGATAATAATTTATATAATGTAATAAAAGAACAACGGTTGGAACTCACTTGGAAAGTCACTATTTGCGACATGTTTCGGACTACAATTGGAGTCCTTCATCAGGTTGAGTGTTATCAAGGCAACCGACCGCGTAACACTGCCCTCCGACGCGCGCGAAGCTAATAAAAATAAAATTATATATATTATTTGTATAATGTTAATGGCTTAGCTCCTATTAGTTTAGTTTGTATATTGCAATGCTCGAAAGAGCTCATGTTTAGAACTACACCTAACTTTAAGACCTAATTGTTACAACTTACAACATGAATGCAATAAAGAATCTGAATCTGAATCTGCATTCGTTGCTCGAGGTCACAAACTTGGATTATTCGATTATTCATTGGGATCAATCATTAAAAAAGTCTGCAAAAAATCAGAACTACAGGATTTGATATCTACCAATCATATTCACTAGTCATAGCATAGTACCTAATGGTGGAGATGGGAAGCTTTCACATCCACGAAGCATTAAGCATAGTTAAATAAATAAATAAATATTAGAGTACAATCTTACATAAATCGAACTAGCCCCACAGTAAGCTCAAGAAGGCTTGTGTTATGGGTACAAGACGACGATATATTTAATAGATATAAATACTTAAATACATAGAAAACATCCGAGACTCAGAAACAAATATTCATGCTCATCACACAAATATTTGCCCTAGTTCGCCTAATTTGCCTAGTTGCCTGTTCGTTTGTTCTTTTGCCTAGTTGCCTGTTCGTTTGTTCTTTTGCCTAGTTCTTGTGGAAAGGCACCCTAAGCGGCGGACATCAGCTGCAAAAGTGACGGGAAGATAAATGACCTTCCGTAAATGGCCTTGTAGCTCGATTACCCCAGTTGCTAGGATAGTCTGGTTTTAAGTACTGTGTGTAATGAGAAAAGTCCCCTCCCCAAATTGCAATGAGTGTGGAACTGTTGAGGATGTTAATACATGTATTGATGGAGTGTGTCCGGACCGAAGCTGTGAAAGCAGCTTGGTCCGATTCGAAACTGTTTGACACAGGATATGTAAATAGTATTTTGTCGCTTCCTATTGTTAGCTTTTTATATTTACTATAGAGCTCATTTTTATGTAACCAACTAATTATAATATTCATTCATATATACCAACATGACTAAACTTAATTTTTAATTACGAATCTGTAATCTAGTAGAGAAATGTCAATAAAGTTGAAACCAGCCAAAACCACGCCGTTTGGCGCGCTTTTGATATTTTATGTGCTCTGTGGAAGGAATCGGAGTTTACTGTCATACTACTTGTTCCGTCGAGGAACAGATTTAGTATTAAGTATATTTCTTTTAATTTTGTAATAAGAGAATAGGTATTTCTTCTTGCATACAAGACAACACAATTGGTAAAGAATAAACTTTCCTTGTATCAGTTTTCTGAGCTGGCAACTTTACAGTGTTCCCAAAGCTCTTCAGGGCGCACGCTAGCGCCCCCTGTGTTAGTATAAAAAAAACCTCGCTGCGCCGTTGATATGAACGATCGCTCCGCGCACGCGCTCGCGAATTAAAATTATTACAAGAACATCTTCCGTCGAATATTCCCTTCAAAACAATCTGTACAGTCCTCAAATCAGTGCCTATGTGTGAAAATGTTGGAGAAACAGGCTGGGCGGCGCTAATCTACATAAACCCCATCAGACGCCACGTGAACGAAGGTGCTGCTGGATTCCTGTAAGTAGCCACTCAGATTAACTGCCTCAACATAATTTTTTGATCCGTTCGATCCGGATTTTTCTTTAACAGGTTGTGTTGTCTTGTTTAGTGTTTTAGCGGTATTTCGTACCCATTTCTAACACGTTCGTTATTCAATTTCGCGTTGTCATATTCGCCATCTTTGTCTTCGCAAAATGGTACCTAATCCTAATGACGGCAATCACGAGGTCGATACGTCGTGTATTACACAAGACATCTTTGAAAGAGATTTAATTCTCGACGAATTAAAAAGAACATTACAATTCGCAGCGACAAACATCGAACAATTTCGTTCGAGAACAACAGACTTAACCGTGCACCAGCGAAAGTTTACCAAGGTTCAAACTAAGATTGAAAAAACATTAATTAAGTCGCAAACCTTCAATAAAGAGGCAAATATTAAGATTCGTAATGATTTCAATGATTTATATTACGCCATAGTTACGCATTTAAATAACTTAAAGAAGGTAGACGAAGAAAAACGGCGCGCGAGCCGCGTACTTCTCCCTCACGACACGTTTGCCAACGATCGGCGTAGCTTACCTAAATTGTCTCTTCCTGAATATCACGGCGACCCGACGGGTTGGCCTGCCTTTTTCGATTTATTTCAATCTCTGGTCCATCACAACAATGCCTATACCAACGCAGAGAAGTTTAGGTATTTACTTCTTTCGGTTAAAAACGAACCACACAATTTAATCAAATCGATTCCTATAACGGAGGATAATTATGCAGTTGCGTTAGATATTCTAAAATCCCGGTATGACAATAAACGCATAATTGCGTCACAACACCTGGATCGCTTGTTTGACATTGAAACTTGTTCCGGCCGATCAGCTGTTGCGATACGTAATCTATTAAATATTTATTACGAAAATACAAAGGCGCTCGAAGTTATGGATTTTCCGGTTAGCCAATGGGACTTCGTACTTTTAAATTTATTGTTACGTAAGATTCCAGTCAATACAAGAAAAGAATACGAACGATCTTTGGCTAACCCGGGTGAAATACCTAAAGTAAGCACTTTAATTACGTTCTTAGAACGCGAACTTTCGGCGGAACAGATGATTACCGTATCCAATACACAGTCCACAAAAAATAATTGCTTAGGTAATAAAAGTAATGTAAATATGGGTCAAGGTCAAACGAATGCAAAACGCGTGTTTACTGCAAGTGTGGCTCCAGACCAAAGTCGACCTTATGTTAATATAAATAAGGTCCGATCTTGCTTGAAGTGTAAAGGGACTCATAATTTAAACAAATGCCTAGAGTTTTTAGATTTGTCCGCGCAAGATAGATTTTCATTTGTACAAGCAAAAAACGTGTGTTTCAACTGCCTTTGTCCCGGACACGACGTAAAAAGTTGTAAATCGAACTTTAGGTGTAGGAAATGCAATAGGAAGCACCATAGCTTAATTCACTTATCAACAACGTCCTGTTCATTACCGGTTATGGGTGAAGTTGAGAAACCTGATGCTGTCTCGCTCGCTCCTACGGAGCAGCCCGAGACTTGTGCGATTATTCAGCAATCATACATGGCTAACGCACAAGATTTAGAGAAACCTTTTAGCACGGTGTTATTGTCAACGGTTTTAGTTGATGTTTGTTTAGAAGGTAATACCTATGCCACAATACGTTGTCTAGTGGACAGTGGTTCTCAAGCGTCACTTATATCGGAATCGTGTGTTCAACGTCTGAATTTGCCGCGACGGCAATCTAGCAATCCGATATTAGGTATCGGTGATGTGAAACCGGTTATACCACGGGGTACAGTTTCATGTACAATTACGCCTAAAGGCAAACAACAGCCGGTTATTCCAGTTGAGGCATTTATTTTGCCGAAATTAATGCCTAGAATGCCTAGTGCTCCACTAGCGCCTGCTGAATGGCCGCATTTACAGGGACTAACTCTGGCGGACCCTGAATTTTATAAACCTCAACCTGTTGAAATGCTGCTAGGTGCAGATATTCTATGCCAAATTTTACGCGAAGGCGTTGTGACGGGTAAACCCGGCACACCTATCGCAATGAACAGTGTGTTTGGTTATTTACTATTAGGTAAATTGATTTCCAATGTTAGTGTTTCGGCTCCACTCCACACGTGTTTTAGCTCGTTTGACAACGACAATCTTCAAACATTTTGGGAGCTGGAGTCAGTTCCAGAGATGCGGAGTTACACTCCCGAAGAAAAGTTATGCGAATCCTTTTTTCAAAAGACGCATACACGTGATGAAACAGGGCGATATGTGGTCGCTCTGCCGTTCAAGCCCGATGCACCGCCCCTCGGCGAATCTCGGCAAATTGCTCTAGCACGATTCCATAAATTGGAATACCGTCTAGAACGTAATCCCCAGTTGAAGGCGGATTACCACGCGTGCCTCCAGGAGTACGTGGATCTCAACCACATGGAGCTCGCAGATGGTAACCCCCCCGCTGGTGCGAATTACTACATCCCTTATCATTCCGTCGAAAAAGTTTCGAGCGAAACTACCAGGACTAGAATAGTCTACGATGCTGGATGTCGTTCGACGAGTGGTTACTCGTTAAATGACACCTTATTGACGGGTCCTAAGTTACACTTAGACATCGTTGACGTTTTGCTGAAGTTTAGAGTGCACAACGTTGCATTCTGTTCCGATATCAAACAGATGTATCGCAACATCTTGGTGCGTGAATGTGATAGGGATTTTCAGCGCATCCTTTGGCGTAAATCTCCCGAGGAACCTATCCTTGATTACAGACTTCGTACTGTAACTTTTGGCATCTCTAGCAGCCCGTACTTGGCCTTACGGACTATTAAACAGCTGGCTCATGATGAAGCTAAGCATTTCCCGCTGGCAGCACCAGTTCTGCTACATGATGTTTTTGTTGACGACATTGTCACGGGTGCCAGCTCTGTGGAGCGAGCCCTAGCCCTGCAGCAGGAGCTGATAGGTATTTGTGCGACAGCGGGGTTCGAGTTACGGAAGTGGCAAAGCAATTCGCCAGCGATTCTCGCTGCGACGCAGCCGCCAGATTCTCACGGTGAGCGGCGCGAAAGTATCCACTTTGCTGAAATGGAAAATGATAAAGGGGTCAAAGTCCTTGGACTTCAATGGAGTCCGGGATCCGACTCGTTTAGTTTCCAAGTACAAAGTACTTCTACGGTATGTACGAAGCGTGCAATACTATCGGAAATTGCCAAAATATACGACCCGCTCGGGTTATTATCTCCGGTAACCTTGTTTGCCAAACATTTGATTCAACGGCTGTGGTTGGCTAACATTTCGTGGGATGCCGAACCACCCATCGATATAGTTAATTCATGGCGAAGTTTCGTCAACGAGCTTCCGCTCTTAACACAAGTGTCGTTTCCGCGTCACATTTTTAATACTGATGACTTCGATTCAATACAAATCCACGGGTTTTCTGACGCTAGCCAAATTGCGTACTCTGGATGTGTTTATATACGTTTAATCGATAAAAACGGTAAGGTTCAGACGTACTTGGTCATGGCAAAAACGCGCGTCGCGCCCTTGCGTGTTTGTCTTACGATACCGAGATTAGAATTGATGGCCTGTCTAATCCTATCTAAATTAATCGAAAAGGTAATGCTCATTTACAGTGATCGTATTCGCCCCGACCAAGTATACGCGTGGTCCGATAGTTCCGTCGCGCTGGCATGGCTCCAGTCATCCCCGCATGAATGGAAAACATTCGTCTCGAACCGCACCAGTGAGATTCTGTCCCGCGTTCCGGCGAGCTGCTGGCGTCACGTCTCGTCGGCAGATAACAGTGCCGACCCGGCTTCACGCGGGCTGCTCCCCGCCGCGCTGGTGCAGAATGACTTGTGGTACCATGGTCCCGCATGGCTCCAACATAGTCAAGACTCCTGGCCGGTCCGAAAACCTATATTGAACACATCGGAGGAAAAACGCAATAAAACCGAATCCGTAATTAATAATTGTGCATGTGTGTCCACATCGCCTTCTTTCCAGGATACTCTTATCACGCGATTTTCGTCGCTAGGTAAATTAGTTCGCGTCACGGCTCTTATATTTCGTTTCTATAACAAATGTAAAAAACGTGAGCAATCATTTCCTGTGTACATCACCGTACCAGAGTTTAATTTTGCATTGAATCGACTAATACTTATAACGCAACAAAGGGTTTTTAATGAGGACATTAAACATATATCGTCAAATAAATTACCTTCCTTACGTTTGCGGCGCCTCTCGCCTATTTTAGATAAGGACGGATTGCTTCGCGTCGGCGGACGCATTCATAAATCGTTTTTACCTTATGATTCTAAACATCAATTGATTTTACCGAAACGACATCCGTTAACAAATCTTATTATTGACGACGCGCATATCAAGGAGCTTCATGCCGGTCCGCAGTGCGTGCAAAACTCGCTCTTACAGCGATATTGGATTATATCAGGTCGTGATATTGTGCGTCTTCGAGTACATAGGTGCATCCCTTGTTTCCGAGCACGCCCGATCCGCGTGCAACCTAGAATGGGCGCGCTGCCCGCAGTTCGCTTACGACCCGCGCGCGTATTTATTAAAACATCGTGCGATTTTTGTGGACCATTCTACGTTCGCGCAAACAAGGTGCGCAATGCAAAAATAATAAAATGTTATGTTGCAGTTTTCGTATGTATGAGTGTCAAGGCCGTACATCTTGAACTCGTTTCCGAACTTTCAACCGAAGGCTTTTTAGCTGCTTTACGACGTTTCACGTCTCGACGAGGATATTGTACAGATATATATACCGATTGTGGGCGTAACTTTGTGGGATGTAATAATTATCTTAAAGATTTGTACGCCTTTTTACGGAGCGATTCGGTAATGAGTGCTCTCAATCAACAAACTTTAAAACAAGGATTAACTTGGCATTTTCAGCCACCTTATGCCAGTCATTTCGGTGGACTATTCGAAGCGGCAGTTAAAAGTTTTAAAACACATTTATATCGCGTAGTAGGTACTCGAACTCAAACATATGATGAGATGCATACACTATCGTGTCAAATCGAGGCTGTTTTAAACTCACGCCCACTTTGCGTGTTAAGTTCGGATGCTTCAGATATACTCCCGCTCACACCTTCTCACTTTCTTATCGGCGAGCCCTTAACGGCATTGCCCGATATTTCATTAACGGAAGAGAACCCTAACCGTCTTACTCGTTGGCGTTGGATACAGCAAGCGGTCCAACACTTCTGGTCCAGGTGGAGTAAAGAATATTTACACCAACTCCAACAAAGTACAAAGTGGTTTCAAGACCGCGGTTCCGCCCTCCGTGAAGGCACTGTTGTGGTGGTCTGTGATGATCATCTACCGCCGTTGCAGTGGAAACTTGCACGTATTCACGCGTTGCACCCAGGCTCTGATCAGGTCATTCGCGTAGTGACATTGAAAAGTGGGGATACGTTGTACAAACGACCGGTGGTCAAAGTGTGTCCCTTACCATTAGAATAAGTTATATGGGATCGTTACAAGCCTTAGTATTTAGCAATTAGGTATAGGTAGTTCTAGTTTACGTTGTTAAACTTTCGCATGGCTATTTTAAAAGACACTACGTGCTTTTAAGGTGAGCGGCATGTTCCGTCGAGGAACAGATTTAGTATTAAGTATATTTCTTTTAATTTTGTAATAAGAGAATAGGTATTTCTTCTTGCATACAAGACAACACAATTGGTAAAGAATAAACTTTCCTTGTATCAGTTTTCTGAGCTGGCAACTTTACAGTGTTCCCAAAGCTCTTCAGGGCGCACGCTAGCGCCCCCTGTGTTAGTATAAAAAAAACCTCGCTGCGCCGTTGATATGAACGATCGCTCCGCGCACGCGCTCGCGAATTAAAATTATTACAAGAACATCTTCCGTCGAATATTCCCTTCAAAACAATCTGTACAGTCCTCAAATCAGTGCCTATGTGTGAAAATGTTGGAGAAACAGGCTGGGCGGCGCTAATCTACATAAACCCCATCAGACGCCACGTGAACGAAGGTGCTGCTGGATTCCTGTAAGTAGCCACTCAGATTAACTGCCTCAACACTACTCATACTCGAAAAGACTTGTTTATGTATCTTGGTATCGCCTAATAATATAATAAAAGTGAGAAAGTGAAGCCTGTGTTTGGAATATTATCAATTGTGGATCCCAAAGCGTTGGCTCGAAGGGTGAGCCAACAATTCAGAAGTTGGATGAGGTGAGACTATGTGTCTCGAAAACCGACGCCCGCCGTGTCGTGAAACAAGCTATTGAGGTCAGAGAATTCCATTTATTACCTTTTGAATGCTGTTATCTTCGTGTGGTGGTGATGAAATTAGAACCCCGTAGCTTCTTAATGAAAATGGGAGCTTGGGAGCGAAAACTATAACTAAACTAACTCCACGAATATCTGTCACTTTACTAACGCCAGAAACCTAAGTTTGCTGATATATTTCCGTGAATGCATAAAGAAAAGGAATACTGACAATATTTTGGGGTCTCGTTTGTGATGTCTGGTGATTGGTGATCGTTCTTGAGAACGCTTATAACAAATTTGGATTGCTGATGCGTTTTGTGTGCTTGAGGGCACATTTGTGTGTTGGGTGCTATTTGTGTGTTTTTTTTTTGGTAATTGAGAATACAGTGAAAATTCAAGGGATGTTACACAGTGACTACATAGATAATACAAATGATTTTGATTATAATTCAATAGGTTATGTTAGTAAACTGATTGAATTTGATTTTACTACAATATTTGTGAATGTTGAGATTTATTATTCATAATTCAATTTCAATGTGCACTCTGAATCTCTAGTTATAGCAGCATTTGTTTCAGCAGGTAAAACAATATTTGTTATTTTTGTTTTGTCTGTTTTCACAATTCAAGTTGCTAAATAAAATTGAAAATGGGCCGATCTGATAGTCATAGTGGAAAGCGAGTTCATAAGAGTAAGAGATATGCTAGTATGGTATCTCGGGTACATAGACATTCAAGAGATCGAGTAGTATCTAGAGACCGCAGCCGATCCAGTAGTAGCACAGTGTCAACTGACCATAGTGTGACGAGACATCGAAGCGTTGACACTAACCATAAACGGAGGAGTAGGTCGGAGGCTAACAATCACAGGTATAAAAGCAAAAGTAGACGACATTGTAAAAAACATGCATGCCATTCACATAAATGTTGCCAAAATACTAATGTGGAGCCCCGAGAAACCCAACGTGAAATAACTCAAACGCCACCCATGCCATTGCTGTCACTGGGATCTAACAACTTCCCTGTCTCACATAGTGTAGTGCCAGAATTTGACCCCAGTGATAACAGCCAGACTATACTAACTTGGATCAACAAAGTAAATGAATGTGCTCAAATTTATCGCTGGGATGATCGTCAAATTTGTCACTATGCTATCCCGAAGCTGAGTGGTTTAGCTAAAAAGTGGTATCAAGGCTTACCTTCAGTTTTATTTACATGGACTGAATGGACTGAGAAGCTGAAAACAGCTTTCCTGTCAAATGAAAATTATGGAGAAGTTTTAACAAATATGTTAAAGCTTCGGTGCCGGCACGGACAGTCTTTAGAGAATTACTATTATGACAAAATGGCACTCATAAATAAGTGTGAGATACTAGGTCGAAAAGCTGTTGGGTGTTTGATTCATGGTATTGATGACAAATTTGTACGAATGAGTGCTGGTGCATGCATGTTCGAAGAACCAGAGCATCTCTTAAATTATTTGCGCACTGTTTCACAAAGCGATGCAAACAATGTGATGCGCAATAAAAATATGCCATTTAACAAACCGATACAGAGTACAACCAAAAGCAATGATTCTAACACACAACAGCTACGATGCTTCAATTGCAATGAGATTGGTCATATAAGCATCAAGTGTAATAAACCAGTAAAGAAATGCACCTTTTGTTTAAAGTTAGGTCATGAGACAAAGGATTGCCGAAAAAGAGCTTTTTCAGGCAGTAGCAATGAGAAGCAGCAGTCATACAGAGATGATAATCAATCTGTCCTGTTAATTAATGATGCCACAAATGAAAATGACAAGTATCATAAAATAATTTTTGTTAATGGGGTTCAATGTCAGGCATATATTGATTTTGGTAGCCGATGCACTTTGATGAGAGAAACTGATGCTAGAAGAATAATTAAAGACTGGGACTTGTGTGATTTACCAATGCTACAGGGATTTGGGAATACATTGGTGAAGCCGTTAGGAAAAAAATATATAAAGATAGAAGTTAGTAATGTTGAGGCAGAAATTGAAATGTTAATAGTACCTGATCAATATTTGCAAACACCAGTATTAGTAGGCCAAACATTTACTGAAAAACCGCATGTTATAGTGTACAAAACAAATGACCAGCTGATATTCATGCACAAACCCGAGATTCTCGATGAAAACGACAAGTTACGACTAAATGTATATAACAATACCACCCTAATGCCACAGTCAACGTCACCAGTAGATGTTAAAATAGAAGGCGATTATTCTGGTGGTTTGTTTGTTCAGTACAGTCATAGAATGGTGAAAGATGACACTGAATATATTGTGCTTCCCGGAGTATATAAATTTGAAAACGGAATTGGATATGTAATGGTGACAAACTTATCAAATAATGAGGTAAACTTGAACAACCAAGAGTTGTTAACACGAGGCTATCACTACAAAGAAATTCCTAATGAGTATGTAGGAAAAGTAGGTACATGCACTACCAGCCAAACCACTGAATACTTACCACTGCCAGTGGAAGAAATAAAATTGGGAGTCGAAATGAATGATACTGACAAGCGTACATTTCATGAGCTACTGGAAAAATACAGGGATTGTTTCGCCTTAAATCTTAGAGAATTAGGACGAACCGATTTATCGAAAATGCACATCACCTTAAATGATAACGTGCCAGTAGTTCACAATCCTTACAGAATGTCACAACTGGAACGTGAGCAGTTATCGAACATAATTGATGACTTATTATCGAACGACATTATACGAGGAAGCTCGTCTTCATATTCAAGCCCTGTGATATTAGTTAAGAAGAAAAATGGTGAAAAGCGTTTATGTATAGACTACAGGGCTTTGAATAGAAAGACACTGAAAGACAAATACCCCCTACCACGAATTGAGGATCAATTGGATAGCCTGGGAGGTAATGCCTACTTTAGCAGTCTCGATCTGGCTTCAGGTTATTACCAAGTACCCATGGATGAGGAAAGCAAACATCTTACTGCGTTCGTTACACCAGACGGGTTATACGAATTCAATCGCATGCCCTTTGGTTTAGCCAATGCCCCCAGTGTATTTCAGAGAACCATTAATGCTATGTTGAGAGGTTTTGGTCGTAATTTGGCCCTAGCTTACATGGATGATTTATTAGTGCCCTCTAAGACCATAGCCGAAGGCTTAGACAAATTAGAGAAAGTCTTACAGTTGATCCGATCAGCTAAACTGACTTTGAACCTGAGCAAATGCCATTTCTTTCAGACTCGCATTGATTATTTAGGTTATGAGATTAGCTCGGAGGGAATACGTCCCGGCTCAGCCAAAATTAAAGCCGTTCAAGATTTTCCGGTACCGTCCAACGTACATGAGGTTCGCCAATTCATTGGTCTTACAAGTTATTTTAGGCGGTTTATAAAGAACTTTTCAGTGATTGCGAGGCCGTTAACTGCTCTCACAAAAAAAGACACAAAATTTCACTTTGGCGATGCTGAAATGAGTGCATTCACAGATCTCAAACAAAAGTTGACTACACGTCCAGTGTTAGCTTTATATGACCCAAATTTAGAATTGGAAATTCATACTGATGCCAGTAAGTTAGGCATTGCAGGCATACTTATGCAACGACATCCTACAGCAGGGTTGCAACCCTTATCGTATTACAGTCGGCAGACTACCCTGGATGAGAGTAAACTACACTCTTATGAATTAGAAACGCTAGCTGTAGTTTGTTCTCTGGATCGATTCCGGGTGTATGTACTTGGCAAAATGTTTAAAGTGGTAACCGACTGTATTGCCATACGAAGCACCATGACTAAGCGCGATTTAATACCGAGGGTCGCCCGTTGGTATATTGACATGACCGAGTACACTTTTGATGTGGAACATAGAGAGGGGACTAAGATGGCTCATGTTGACGCCTTGTCAAGAAATCCAATCCAGTCCGATCCACACGAGCGAACTAATGTTGTAGATATTTTAACCATCGGTGATGATTCTTGGCTACAAACAGTTCAACAACAGGATTCTGAACTGCAGCGTATTATGAGTATTCTGAACGACCATGATACAAAAGGAATTGTCGAGGTTCATAAGAACTTCTCTATAAAAAATGGTCGTCTTTACCGAATAATTAACAAGAACGGAGAAGTAAACCTAAAGTGGGTAATTCCAAAAGCGGTTAGGTGGCAAATAGTCCGCATGAACCACGACGACTTAGGACACGTTGGTTTTGATAAAACGTATGAAAAGGTCAGCAGAGTTTATTGGTTTCCAAAGATGAAACGATTCATTAAAAAGTACTGTCAAGCATGTTTGAACTGCGCTCATAACAAGTTGCCGGCTGGGCCAAAAGAAGGGTATCTTCACCCTATACCCAAAGTAAATAAACCTTTTGATACTTTACATACAGACCATTGTGGCCCATTCCCTATGAGTAAAGCCAAAAATTGTTACATCCTTTGCATAATAGATGCCTTTACCAAATTCATTCACATCAAACCTGTAAAAAATGTTAAAACTAGTACCACCATCCAAGTGTTCAGCGATTATTTCTATCAGTATGCGGTTCCACGCCGCATCATCTCTGATCGAGGAACTAGTTTCACCAGTAAGGATTTTGCAGAGTTCTTGAAACAAAGGGGTGTCACGGAACACATATTAAACGCAGTGGCCACGCCTCGTGCGAATGGCCAAATAGAAAGGTACAATCGTACCATTGTCGACGCTTTAACAGCCGTTAATCATGACAAGCCTGATAATTTGTGGGATTTAGCTATACCGCAAGTTCAGTGGGCCATTAATAACACTGTTAACAAAACAACTGGGCGTACACCAGCCGAGTTGTTATTTAGTTTAAGACCCACGGGTTGCTCTGATGGAGTCATGAATACTGTAGTATCAGAATTTGAACAGCCCCAAGATATAGATAAAATAAGAACAGAAGTAGCTCATAAGATAGAAAACAGTCAGAAAAATCAGAAAGAACGTTTTGATAAAACTCGAAAGAGGCCTGAGACGTATGAGGTGGGTGATTTAGTACGCGTAGAGAGAGAGAGCCGTAGCGAACCAGGACAAAGCAAAAAACTAGTGCAAAAATGTGGTGGACCTTATAGAATCACTAAAGTGTTGGAGAACGATCGTTACGAGGTGGAAGATACCCCCATCACACGTAAACATGGCACTAAAATGTACAAAGGGACTTATTCTGTAGACAAGTTGCATCCATGGCTAGTATTCAGTAATGATGTTATTTCTAGTGATTCAGAGTAAAGACCATTTAATACAGTTTCACAGGTGTACTTAATGTTTATGAAAATGTCGTTATTAATGTGATTTTATAAAAGATGAGACAAATACAAAACATTTAATTCAAATACTTAAATATTTTATAATTCATATTATATTAATTTAGGAAGACTCAAATGATTGTGATAAATTTTTAGTGATATTAGTTGGAGGGTAACATACATGTCTGTAATAATTTGTTATTCATAGAGTATTGCAATGTTAATTGAAGATAATAATGCGAAATGAAAGTGTAAAAGGTTGTTATAAACAGCCATTGAGTAATAATTCATTACTATGTAATTGAATAGTGAAATATATAAATGTTTATGTTAATATTCCTTTTTCAGAAAGTGAGACATTACAATAGAGTCTTGTAACATTATAATGAGTGAAATATGGATATGCAACATTTTTAATAAAGTGAGTCTTGGCAGGACTATTCCTGCTTATGAGCTTATACTTGTATAACATTGAGTTTATTACTGAATTAATTACAAATGATAATTTATTTATTTGAACTTATAGTGAGACATAGCAAGAGTGACAAAAAAAAACTGTAAATGAAAACTGTTATAAGTAGTGAGTTTGAGTCATGACATAGGATCTTTGTCATAATAGAGAAAATAAATTTTGGAAAACTAAGATTTTGCTAGTGAATCTGTTTTGATGGCATAGTCCACAAGAGAGAGCTATTTCAAGAGAATACTTGTGATGATATAGTTAACAAGAGTGAGTCATTGTGGGTGAATACCTGTGATGATGTAGTTAGTAAGAGTGAGTCATTGCTGGTGAATACCTGTAATGATGTAGTTAGTAAGAGTGAGTCATTGCTGGTGAATACCTGTGATGATGTAGTTAGTAAGAGTGAGTCATTGCTGGTGAATACCTGTGATGATGTAGTTAGTAAGAGTGAGTCATTGCTGGTGAATACCTGTGATGATGTAGTTAGTAAGAGTGAGTCATTGCTGGTGAATGCTTGTGATGATATAGTTAATATTTTATATGTGGAGTTCATGTAAAATTTCTCGTTTTCTTTTTCATTATTTTGTTAGTGTAACTGTTGTGTTGTGTTTCATCTATGACCCGTTTAAATGCGGGGTCGCATTTTGATGTCAGGATTAGCCGAATGTTAGCTTTTTATATTTACTATAGAGCTCATTTTTATGTAACCAACTAATTATAATATTCATTCATATATACCAACATGACTAAACTTAATTTTTAATTACGAATCTGTAATCTAGTAGAGAAATGTCAATAAAGTTGAAACCAGCCAAAACCACGCCGTTTGGCGCGCTTTTGATATTTTATGTGCTCTGTGGAAGGAATCGGAGTTTACTGTCATACTACTCATACTCGAAAAGACTTGTTTATGTATCTTGGTATCGCCTAATAATATAATAAAAGTGAGAAAGTGAAGCCTGTGTTTGGAATATTATCAATTGTGGATCCCAAAGCGTTGGCTCGAAGGGTGAGCCAACACTATTTCGGACGAAGCCGAGTTTTTATACAATTTAGTAGAAGTAGGTTTAAAATCTAGAGTTTAAGTTTTATTTTAGTTTTTTATACATATTCTGCTGCCTCTACGGGGCGGTATATTCGCCTGGCGACAAGCCCCTTTTTTCCTTAAATAAAAAAAAAGTACTGTGTGCTGACCAGGCACATAATTTTAAATTGATAGGGTAATCTTATATTATCATACTCGTGAACGGGTGCTGTTTGTGGGGTCCGGTCTGTTCATGTTTGCAAGGACTAACTTCTTACTAGCGTTCAGTGGAATTGACATGATGAGAGACTTCTCTCTGTTCTCATTTGATTTTATTTTTAGACTGACTCTCAGAAATAGATTTTATCATTTTCATGTTGACGCTTATAAATATAGCTCAAAATGTTTTATTATGATTAGTGTACCTACTTTATTACCATTTATCTTGACACTTAGAGACCTTATACATCTCTAACAAATCTCGATTGTTATTAAAAATAAGACTATTTTTGACATTTAACTATGTAACACTACATTTAATTAATGATACTTTGATTATTGTATTATTTTTATTTGATGTAGCTAGATAGATTTTGACTTGTAAAAGTGCCCTTGAGGCCTATTTGCAGAATAAATGTTTCGATTTTTTGATTTTTTTGATTTGATTACGTACGTAAGATAAGTTAGAGATTAATAGCGTGCGAGATGTAGGGATGATTATTTATTTATTTATTGACACAAGAAATTCACACAGCATTACAGTTTGCACCGAGGCACTGGGAAATTCAGTTTGGTTTAATAAACAACACAATACATTATTACAATTATTCTATGCGTCACTTTCAACTATCCATTTTCTCACAGTACTTCAAACATTCTCGGCATACTTCTATCCATCTGCTAGCAACATCACAATCAGGTGCTGATGACAGAAGCGTATTAAGCATGCCGGATGCTCGAAGAGCGGGAGTTTCTATGAGAGACTGCGCGCCTGCGGAACAGCTAGAAGATTGGGGGTTCGCGGTCTTAGTTGGTTTCTAGGTACAAAAGGTACTGCGAGCTTCACGAACCACGACACCAAGTCCGGGCAATCACTGTTTCCCCTCAAGATTTTACACATTTTGGTCAATAGTTTGTAATTACGCCTTACTTCTAGAGAGTTAAACTCAAGACAGCCTAATAAATTATTTGTAGGATACAAAAATGGGTAATATCCATATATTTTAATAAAAAACAGATTGTCTGGTAACTATGTATAATAACGCAATATATCACGACAAAAACGGTAAGTTTTATTTTTTCCATACAACGGCAGTACTAGGCCACGCCTGCGTGTGAATCGTTATGAAGCGTTTCACTGCTCGTTGTAGCTATGCTGTACTTTGCCTCTCAGTTTTTGTTGCACTTTTAGCACCACCCAGGGGTCACGTGTAGGGTAGCGGTGGGTACTCCCTACGGACGTGGTGCAACTTCGACCCTCCTTTGTCAAGTGAGTGGGCAACTTGACTGTTAGAGTTCTCAAGCCGTCCGGAGGCATCTAACTTGGCTTAACGACTGCTATCACAGACAGCAGCCGGGATCAACGGCTTAACGTGCCTTCCAAGGCACGGGAGCGCTCAGTTAATAACCACTCAAAGCGGTCACCCATCCAAGAACTGACCTAGGCCGACGTTGCTTAAGCTCGCATACCGCACGCGGTGCGCGGGCGCCGCTGGGCCACCGAGCGATCCTGCTAGTACAAAGTGTATATGTATATATATTATTAAGCGTTCGAGGATGGAGGAGGAGGTATGTATGTATGTAAGCACTTTATTGTACACAATAACAGGTTAAAACAATATACATGTCACATAAGATTAGAGTACAAAGGCGAACTTATCCCCAGTTACCCTTCCGAGGAGGTTCCTGGATGGAGTCCCGTTTTCCTATAATAATGTCAGAGCATAATTGTCCACAACTCCAGATCAAAATTAGAGTCTATAGTCAATTTTAGTCCTCATTCTTCATAGTCTTTTTTTTATACTTCAATTTAGGCATATTACATGCACTTATGAATGTCAAAAAACTACCTACCTCTTTAAAAGAAAGCCTATCTCAAGGTTCATATTGAAAATCGTATTTGTTAAAGATAATTTTCGTCCTTAAATTCTTGGGCTATTCAGATACCTCTCCGAATATAATGTCGTATAATAGTCAGAAAAC
Organism: Epiblema foenella; assembly: GCA_963556455.1. Taxonomy (NCBI): domain Eukaryota; kingdom Metazoa; phylum Arthropoda; class Insecta; order Lepidoptera; family Tortricidae; genus Epiblema; species Epiblema foenella. Next base: position 3,473,244 of record OY747118.1, read on the forward strand.
CGTGTCGCTTATTACACTTCTATTCTAAATTACTAAAATACGGTTACTGTTGATTAAAGTTATCTAGTTTCGTCAAAGGGCCCTTCGGAACCGAGTTACGAACTGCTCAGCCGAACTCCAAACATTGTTTTCAACAAAAGCATTTTTCTTTATTGAATAGGTGGATGCCAGTTTGTTCGCAACTTCGTTTGCAGCCGTACTTTACTTATAAAAGTTATAGATCAAGGGATGAATATGTTAAATTTTAAAAGTATTTATTTTAAAAATACTAATTTAAATCTGTTTATTTTACGAAAAGTAGGTTACATATATAAAATCTTGATAGGTTACTAAATCTCTGTAGTTGAGATTATGTGTGCGGGCACTCCGCTCTCAAAAACTAATGTTTTATTTTACGTTTGTTTTACACAATTAATATAAATAAATAAATATTAGAGGACAATCTTACACAAATCGAACTAGCCCCACAGTAAGCTCAAGAAGGCTTGTGTTATGGGTACTAGACGACGATATATTTAATAGATATAAATACTTAAATACATAGAAAACATCCAAGACTCAGAAACAAATATTCATGCTCATCACACAAATATTTTCCCTGACCGGGATTCGAACCCAGGACCGTCAGCTTCACAGGCAGGTGCACTACCCACTAGGCTAAACCGGTCGTCAAATATGCTTAATAGTTTTTAAATTTTTACTTAATTTTTATTTTTATGTCTCGTTTAATTATATTTGAGAAATACCAAGCGCTCGTGCAGTACCCGCGAGGTTAAGCAACTTCTGCCCAGGTAAGTTCTTGGATGCGTGACCGCTTTGAGTGGTTATTAACTGAGCGCTCCCGCGCTTTCGAAGACTAGCTGTTATGATCCCGGCTGTCTATGACAGCAGCAGCAGTCGTTAAGCCAAGTTAGAGCCACTTAACATGCCTAATTCCAATAAGGTCTGATTTCCCCTCGGGTTGGAAGATCAGGTGGCAGTTGCTTCCGTAAATACTAGTGCCTATGTCAAAACTTGGGAGCAGGTAGCGAAGCCCGGGCATTCTGCAGAATGCAACTGTAATGGGATAACGCTAGGAAGATGATGACTTAAGAAACACCAATATCTGTAAAAACCTGATAGAGGTCATAATACTACATAAAACATGATAGAGGTCATATGATATACTACACATAACATGATAGAGGTCATATGAATTACTACACATAACATGATAGAGGTCATATGATATACTACACATAACATGGTAGAGGTAATATGATATACTACACATAACATGATAGAGGTCATATGATATACTACACAAAACATGATATATATTTTTTTATACAACGCCGGTGGCAAACAAGCTTACGGTTCACCTGATGGTAAGCGACCACCGCAGCCTATAGACGCCCGCAACTCCAAAGGAGTCACGTACGCGTTGCCGACCCTTTATAAAATTTGAGGATGCACTGTGTTGACAAGAGAAGAGACAAATGTAGGTCCCTCGCTCTCAACACAGTTCAACCTCGGGAGTTCTGGCAACCTTGCTCACCTCCAGGAACACACACTACATACTTGTATAGTTGATAATGTACTATATGTGTTGTATGAGATAAAACACTTTCTGAGTAAAACATCAGTCCATTTTGTGCGACGTAATATTACCGGTCCCTTGACTGTCCCTTTATCCGGATTCTACTGTACTTTTATTCATTATCTTTTAAGGGGGTGAACAGCGATGTGGAAATTCCAATGAATACGCGGACAAAGTCAAAAGTTATTGAAACATAAACGAAGGTGGGCTATTCTACTTTTTCATGTACATAATTCTCAGACACTTTTTTTTTAATGCAGATTTTGGAATATTTGGCCCTCACTTCATATTTTTGTACTGTTATTTAGAAAGAGGATTAATTGCAGTATCACTTCCGATAGTTTTGGTAATAAACGAACCACAGCTAATATCCATAAACCGAGTAACTCAGTCGTCCTCGGATGTCTCACCATTTGTATGAAAAAATGGTTTTTACCACTGTGTTACCACCTTTTATTGAAATATGGTAATATTTAAGTATTTTTACCTATAAATTCATTTTATTAGGTTCAGGTACTATTTCGTAATCCTATTTGTGTATACTAATTCAATACATATCATAGATATTTTTTATAATAGAAAACTGGTCATGAAAAAGTAGAATGACCCAGGTTTCTTAAAAACGGATAAGATTCCAACAGTCTCGTTGACAGGAACAAGTATTTCTGAAGCTTCGTTATTCGGGCCGAAAGTTTCTAATTTGATTTCGGTAGAGTTGGGAGCTCGGAGGCTAGGTGCACGACCGGCGAACTTGTGTACCTCTACTAAATACGTAGCCAAACGTAACATACTAAAATAATATCTAGAGCATGTTCATCATCATAAATTTAAGAGTTAGACACTTGTCGGTGTAGCTCTCTCCATCTGACTCTATCCAGGGCCGCCTCCTTGATCTCCTTATACGACACGACTGCTAGCTTTCCTTTTATTTGTTGCATGTAGCTTAACCTCGGCCTTCCCCTTCCTCGCTTTCCTTCAATTTTGCCTTCTATGATATTCTTTATAAAATCGTCGTGTCGTATAAGATGACCAATCATTTTCCCTCTTCTATTTTCTATAATTTCCAACAGTTTCCTTTTCTCCCCCACTCTCCTTAGCGCTTCATCGTTTGTAATTTTTTCCGTCCAGCTAATTTTCTCCATTCTGCGCCAACACCACATTTCGAAGGCTTCTAAATAATAACATAGAGCATGTTACGACATGCTAAAATAATATCTAGCGCATGTTACGGCAAATTGACGTATATGATTTCATTACGAGCGACGTGTTTCGTACCCTTCGGGTGGATTTCATCTTGAAGGTATTTCATCAACATCAAAACTTAAGAGCTTCGCTCTTGTCGGTGGATTAACCGCCACTCCTTTCTGTCACCAGTCTCTAGACTTCCCCATACGACTCAGAAACAACATCCTAGTCTCCTTTGAAAGTATTTGTGGCGTCACTCCTGTTAACTGTGAAAATCTGACATATTGTCATTTGTCGTTATTTCCTTCCCCTGGAGTTTCCACAAGCCACTCTCCAACCGCGCACGCCTTTCGGTTTTCTTGGGTCCGGCCTATAAAGCCACAGTCAGGTAAAAAAGTCCCATATCTTTTATGACGACCGCTTTAGCCTAGTTGGTAGTGACCCTGCCTTTGAAGCTGGAGGTCCCGGGTTCGAATCCCGGTCGGGGCATTTATTTGTGTGATGAACACGAATATTTGTTCCTGAGTCTTGGATGTTTTCTATGTATTTAAGTATATATTTATCTATATAAGTATGTATATCGTCGCCTAGTACCCATAGTACAAGCTTTGCTTAGTTTGGGACCATGTTGATTTGTGTAAGATTGTCCACTAATATTTTTTTATTTTTTATTTATTTTTATGATTTTAATTAATTTGTCTAATTTACTATTTATTGTGATAATTGATAGTTTTCTATCCATATCATTCCTATTCTCAACCAATTATATCTAGCGACAAGATTATTTTTGTAATAGCAACTATTATATAAGGGTGGATCAACTATTCTTTGTTGCTCGTTACCATGGTTACGTCACCCGAGTCACTCTAAAAAACTGATTTCATAGGGTTTTAATCTACCAAACATGAGTTTTAGCGATGGACATAAATCTATTTGGACGTGGGTCATCTCCTGAGCATGCTTGAAGTCCATATTATAAACATTTTTCTAAGAAACTCTGTTACTGTTGTCTCCTCGCTGACGGGACAGAATAACAACAAGAAAAAGTTGATTGACCCATTAGCGTTAAAGTAGAAAAACCAACAGAATAAGAGAATATGTCATGTCAAGCTCAAAGTATTACTGTATTAGTCTTCGGTCCATTAACAACATGACTGGGCATTAGAAACTTGTTCCTGCAGAGGGCAATCACTTATCTAACGTAATCGGCCCACCGGGACGTCGCCAGTAGTCAATCCGTAAGTGCGTGACGTAGCTGTATTAAGCAGTTTAGTTCAAGTGGCCATTATCAGACCGTAACGCAGAATACCCCGGATCGCAGTAGCTCGATAGTGTAATTTTTCGTGTAATTGTATTTATTTGATATTACTATAAACTTCACTTTGTATACACTGTTTCACAACCATACTCATGCCCATTCATGTCACTTTCTAAATGTTTTGGAAAAGGAACTATTACTTTAACTTGCAGCCATGTTGACGGATGTCCGTGCGGCCTTGCCTATTGACAATTAGACAATTAGCAGCCTGCCAGATGGCGCTGTCTGACGCAAGCGTAAAGGGTGCGTTCAGAATAGGTTAAGGCCGCGTCGGACAGCGGAGCAACGTGATCCACAAACAATGGTCTCGCCGGAAGACCAGCGCTGGCTTGTGAGTCAGCATTATGCTGAGGCGGGACCATTTCGTGGCAATTTTATTAGTTATTAGTTATAAATGTATTATCTTTTAGTGTCTATGCCACGAATAAATTATTTTCATTTCATTTCATTTTCATTTTCATTTCATTTCATTTCATTTCGATGACACTCGCACCTCAGATTTGGTTGAAGCCGCTCAACCAACCTCGCTGGAGCGCAAGCTCTTGGAGTATTCCAGTGTTTAAACTGGCCGCGTGTCGGAGGTTTTCTCTGGATTTTCACCAGGCCACTCTCTCACGCACTCCTATCGCTTTATTGGGCCTGGCCTATAAAGCCACAGTCAATGTCAAAAAAAATACCGCGGAGCGCTCGGGACCCAGCAGCGTCGGGTGCCGCGTACTGTATATATATTACCGTACTGTATGTACGACCGCTTTAGCTTAGTTGGTAGTGACCCTGCCTTCGAAGCTGGAGGTCCCGGGTTCTATCCGGGGTCTTGGATGTTTTCTATCTATTTAAGTATATATTTATCTATATAAGTATGTATATCGTCGCCTAGTACCCATAGTACAAGCTTTGCTTAGTTTGGGACCAGGTTGATTTGTGTAAGATTGTCCACAAATATTTATTTATTTTTATGATTTAAATTAATTTGTCTAATTTACTATTTATTGTGATAATTTTATGGTTTTCTATCCATATCATTCCTATTCTCAACCAATTCTATATAGCGACAAGATTATTTCTATAATAGCAACTATTATATTAGCGTTAAAGTAGAAAAACCAACAGAATATGATAATATGTCATGTCAAGCTCAAAGTATTACTGTATTAGTCTTCGGTCCATTAACAACATGACTGGGCATTAGAAACTTGTTCCTGCAGGGGCAATCACTTATCTAACGTAATCGACCTCCTGGGACGTCGCCAGTAGTCAATCCGTAAGTGCGTGACGTAGCTGTATTAAGCAGTTTAGTTCAAGTGGCCATTTATCAGACCGTAACACAGAATACCCCGGATCGCAGTAGCTCGATTACACTCGCACCTCAGATTTGGTTGAGGCCGCTCAACCAACCTCGCTGGAGTGCAAACTCTTACCGCCTTATTCATAAACGTCTCATCATCATCATCATCATTCCAGCCGAAAAACGTCCACTGCTGAACATAGGCCTCCCCCAGGTGGGGGGGATTTGCCATAGTCGCCACGCTTGGCAAGCGGGTTGGCGACCGCAGTTTGATGGTGATAATGATCGAAGGATGCTGCTGCCCACCCTCCGATAAACGTCTATCAAACCTATATTAGTTAACTGGCCGCTAAAGCTCCTTTGTCCTTATCTGTCACTTTGACACATGCGGTTGTGAGACAGTGACAACAGACATTTTAGTTAGCAGAGGTTTGTTAAGTTTTATGAATAAGGGGGTTAGAGTATTCCAGTGTTTAAACCGGCTGCGTGTCGGAGGTTTCCCCTGGATTTTCCCCAGGCCACTCTCTCACGCACTCCTATCGCTTTATTGGGCGTGGCCTATAAAGCCACAGTCAATGTCAAAAAAAATACCGCGGAGCGCTCGGGGCCCAGTAGCGTCGGGTGCCGCGTACTGTATATATCCTCCTAAGACCCCGCGTTCTATATAAAGGACAAAATATGGTCAACGGAAAATAAGTTAAATTTTGAAGTGATAGAGTTGCATTTGTTTTGGTTTGATTGATTTGACATAAAATAAAATTCGTAATCGGAACTGTTAGGTTCAAATTCGATTGTATTTTTATTTGTATAGTGGGTCTCAGGAGGATGTATATGCGAAGTTAAGCAACATGAGTCGGGGTCAGTTATTTGGATGGGTGACCGCTTTGAGTGGTTATTAACCGAGACCTTTGCTTTGGAAGGCACGTTAAGCCGTTGACCTCGGCTGTTGTTTATGATAGCAGTCGTTAAGCCAATTTAGAGGCTTTCGGGCGGCTTGAGAACTTCTAACAGTCAAGTTCCCACTCACTTGACAAGCCCAATTCCAATAAGGTCAGGTTTCCCCTCGGGTTGGAAGGTCAGACGGCAGTCGCTTCAGTAAGTAACACACACTTGAAATGGGGGGTCGAAGTTACACCACGTCCGCAGAGACCCATCGTTACCCTACACGTGGCCCCTGGATGGTGCTAAACAGTGCAACAAAACTGGCAACAAAATTGCCATACATACATAAATAAATACAAAATACCCTATGAGTCCGCTCGGGTGAATCCTTTATTATCGAACCTGTTCACAAGATTTCACGAGAATCGGTTGAGAAATGCGATCTGTAGAGAAGAACAATAGGGCACCCGCCGGACATGCGAAAGCATATATTCCCAAGCTGAAAAAGAGACGCTTTAGTTACGCCTCGCTATAGCTCGGTCAAAAAATAGTATGCTTACGATTAGTAGGTCATTTCAAACAGCCGATTTTTGACACCTAGACAACAGAAGTCACGCGTACACAGCAAGCAGGGATTGTCAAACTGGTTTTATTTAATACCTGTATAGAAATTGACAAACTATTACCGCTAATAAAATAATACCTTTATTCTAATAAGAGGTATTGTTGTCATTCCACTTTTATCTATATTTCTATGTATATCTAGATTATTTACGGTATTAAATACCTGTATTCAATATCGCTATTCATTGCACTTGAAAGGTAAGATCAATTAAACATTACTACTAAGACGCAACAAATACGTGTAAATACCTACTTTTTACAATACGCCAGTTTGCAGAAACAGATAATCGAGTATATTGACACTGACAGCTATTACCGGTAATGGTTTTTAAAGGTTAAGTGTCAAACAGAGGTATTTTTTTCAATTGGCAACAGCGCTAATATATTTGAATACCGGTTTTCATTATACTGCTATTCAGAGCTTTAGCGATATAAATAGCGAAATGCAATTATTACCTGTTATACCTTATTTAAAACCGATACTGATAGCTATTACCGGTAATGGTTTTTATGGGTATAGTGTCAAATAGAGGTATTATTGTCAATTGACGACACCGCTAATATATTTGAATACTGGTTTTGATTATACCGCTAATCAGGGCTTTAGCGATATAAATAGCGAAATCCAATTATTACCTGTTAATACCTTATTTAAAACCGGTAGTAAGAATACTGGTAACGATCCCTGACAGCAAGTGCTCTTTTGTTCCTAAAGCGGCAATTACACTTCGTCGTTCACCTAATGCGTCGCCGAATTCATTTTAAACTACTTAGGCCAACAAACGTCGTCTTTACATTAGTCTGTCCGCCTACCTATATGCGTTGGCAGCTGTCGATCGCCGAATGCGGCCGACTAACGTGTTCTTTACACTTTTGCGGTCTCCGCATGCGGCGAACGACGAAGTGTAATTGCCGCTTAAGCGCGAACAGGCCTAAACTACATCGCGAACATTGTTCGTTATTCTTGTGTTTGGTATGGTCCTTTAATTTTAATCAGTTCGGTGTTACAGAGAGTCGATGTCAATCAATAAAGCACAATTTACAAGCATTAGGTGCTGGCTGGCTGCCAATTCACCTGTCATCGACTCTCGCCACGGCTTAAGGTTTAAAATGTTTTGATTTCAAATTATGACAAAAGTATAGATAATACTAGTCATTAAATGATACAATGATTTTTGTTAAAGTTTTATACAGCGTGTAACAAAAATAGTGAAGATCCGAAGGGCATATTCAGTATCGTGTTCTGATTAGGAAAAAGTAGAAGACATGACGCAATAAATTTTTGGCCTTTGTATGGACAGTTGACTTAGACGACCTGCCCCATAGAAAAAATTTTTTTTTTTTGCGTCAAAAAAAGATTAAAAATCGCACTCAAATCGGTTAGAGATTGAGTTAAGATGCCACTCGCAGACAGACACATATACCCCTCTTTTGCGTTGCGCTTGGGGGTTGGACATTGTAGATTCATGGACGTATCCCTGGGATCCCAGGGGCTGGTAGACGACGGGTTAATTAAATTCAAACATTTATTCATGACAACATAACAAGTTATTACAAATAAACAAAGAGATAAAAATGGACGTGAAGTTGCCACGAAATGGACCCTGCTCAGCATGATGCTAACTTGTTGTCAGCGCTGCTCTTCCGCAGAGTCCATTACCACCTTTTTTTTTAACCTGACTGTGGCTTTATAGGCCGGGCCCAATAAAGCGATAGGAGTGCGCGGTTGCAGAGTAGCCTGGGGAAAATCCAGGGGAAAACCTCCGGCACGACCACGCGTGTGATTTGGAACACTGGAATACTCTTAGAGTTTGCGCTCCAGTGAGATTGGTTGAGCGGTTTCAACCGAATCTGAGGTGTGAGTGGAATCGATTACTTTCATATAAAATCGATGCACTAGACAAAACTTGTTTGTAAGTTTCCTACTACTACTGAGTAAAATAGGTGTAAATTATTAAAATCGTTTTACGCCAATGGCAATTATGAAATCCTAGTTCAGATAAAGTCGATTATTATCTGAGTTCATCGATAATCGAGCACGCCTCCAGCTCGCGGCTTAATGGCAGTACCTATCATGCGGGATAATATATTACCGTAATGATAATGATAAAAGCGTGGGTTTCCGCTATATGTACTTACGTGGGCTATAGTTCGTGTTAGCTACCGGCAATCGACACAGCTGATTTACCGAAGTATAGTACAGTAGTATACTTACGGACATTTTGCTGATAAACTGTTTTATTATAAATTGTGTGATTAATAATTTTTTGACATTTGTTTATAATTGTGTAATTGCATTCGAATTAACCATTTATTTAATTGCCACCATATTGTTGTTTTAAATTCCATTTGTATTTTATTTATATATTTTTGTGTGTCCAATTATGTTATGACGCTCCTTATTCGGTGAATATGTTTAAATCCTATTCCATTATTATTTATATCTTAATTGACGATCATGATGTGAATTCGTATACTTTTGACATGAATGCAAATTTATATTGTAATTTACATCTATGAAATAAATAAATCTGAATCTGAATCTGAATAATAATCCCTATTTATAGACTGAGTGATTAAATCACTGACCTAAGTTTTCATATGCTTGATCTGGCTGAATATATTATGGGAAGAAATATGTACTAAGATCTGATGTAAAACCATACATATATATGTTTTATACCACGTTGGTGGCACACAAGCGTACGGCCCGTCTGATGGTAAGCGGTTACCGTAGCCTGTGGACGCTTGCAACTCCTGGGGCGTCACATGCTCATGGCCGACCCTTTAAAAATTAATTCATTCATAAACCATTTATTCATCCATTCAACATTTATTTAAGCAGACAACAGAGGTCCATCTCATCGTTAGTAATTAGTTACTTATCATGTGTTAGTTTTATAAATTGATTAACTTTAATTGACATAGGAAAAGAACGAAGAACTAATATATTTATGTTACCAAAAATATGTAACGAAACTGATTTGTTGAGAGAGGAATAAAAGTGCAACATAATTGAATTAAAAAGTCCATTAAAAAAGAAATTTTTGGCCAAAGTACACTAAATGCTTGATGATGATGATGATGATGATAGTGATACTTTGATGGTTCTATCTATATAACCACACTATGGAATAAATTTTAACCTGCGTCAAATACCCAATTAAGTATGTAAATTAACTGCATAATTGAATTTCCTAAATCCGCACCGTCAATGTACTAGATGCATTGCTTATGATGACGTCGTAGTAAACAGGCTGATTCTCATCGTTAAAGTTAATTGATGTCCTTACCGGTCCGAACGATAAGTGAAAGTTAAGGAAATCAAAGTGCAATTTAAACTTATTGTTGACTCCAGTTTACTCTATACCTGGATCCCTAACTGTTAAAATAGTTAAAGTCAGAAATAACCACTCACGAGTCGTTAACAATCCGGGCCAGGTAAGGACAAATTAAGAAAATGTTAAATTTTGGAATGAGAATCATCATTTGTACTGTCTTGGCAATTTACTTTGCTGTACATTGCTGGCAATTTAAATGTTGTCACAAATTAAATGAAGTCGTAATTTTAGTTTTATAATAAAATTTAGCTCATAGTTTGGTTAATTAATTAAGTTTAAATGCCCTAATTAAAGAAAAGCCCGCATGTCGGCAACACACTGTATATAGATATTATACATGTAGTTATGGGAATATTAATACCATCTCCAGTGCCCTTAAAGATTCTTACGCATAAGCTCTAAAAAAAAACCGGCGTCTATTGAAGCCACAAGCCCCAACCTATAATTCTTCACTATGATATGAAATATTTTCCTCCCATAAAATATATGACCATATCATGTAACGAGAAGCTTTTTTTGGTGAACGGCTATTCTTATAGACAAGATAAATGTCTGTTGGCATGGATTTTGAACAAATTGCTAGTGAGATAATACTACTAGAGATGGGTAAATCCAGAATTGAAGATTTAGATTATTCGATTCTGTAAGCGGTGCCGATTCTTTATTGACTCGTTTTCAGATCGTATCGAATCCGAGGACGGAGCCGAATTAATGATCGGTTTGCGCCGGTATCACGGACGGGTGATAAAACTGGTTGACTTACGTATATTTTTAGTAAAATACTATTTAAGTAAACCTAAATATAGTTTATTAAAAAAGAAATTAAGAAATAGTATAGGTCCCTGAAGATAAAATATGAACAATTCAATTAAAATTGACACGTATCTTTGTTTAATTGAAAGTATAAAATTAATCAATTTCAATATAGCAACTTAATTACACGTATATTTTGATCAAATCCGGAGTTAATAGAATCAAAAGATTCGAAGAACCATTAAGGCAAGGCCCTTTCACAGATCTGACGAAAATACTGAAGTTTGAGCTTCCAGTGTGAAGAAATAATGTAGAATTTCATTTCACAAAAATTACAGTACACTGAAAAAGAAATAACCGAACAAAATATTGCAAAATGCCTTGGTAACTCTGTCAAAAAATCCTTAATATCATAGTGAAAATAAACTTTATGGCTGCAGATCTCGTAATTATCAACGAGAGTGATACGTTTTTTACAAAACCAATAGCTTTTTTATTGTTCTAAGGAAATGACCGGATAGATTTTTCATAAGTGATTCAGTGTTCCAACAATCAATAAAATGTACTAAATATTTACGAAATTACGCGCAGAGCTTCCGTAGAGAGCGGGATGGTTAATTGCAAACTCACGCGTGTTAGAGGGGGTCATTTTCACTGGAATGGCCTTGCCTTAAGATCACTACATTTGTATTAGAAGCCAGCGAGTCATGGATGAATTGGTTGGAGGGATTCATTCGAGTCGAAGAGTCGATAAGCGGAGTCGGTGCCGATAGCGAAGCCGGATTTAGTGATTCGAATCGCCCGGAGTCGAGATTAAGCATCTCTAAATAGTACACATTTTCATAAATGTTACCTACACATATGAAGAACAAGCATTTATCATCCTCCTGTGCGTGACAAAACGAACACGCGATACGCATAATGAAATGCGAACAAATTAAAAAAGTTTAACCTTATTAGAGGTTGTGATATGATTTTAGTTTCACACGGATTTAAAAAAAAGTGTAGTTTAATTAGGTACTTGTCTTATTTCGAAAAGTGAGTACCAACTACCAATAGCCCTTCATTAATACGAAAATCAAGGTTCAAAACCTTTTATATCCAAATTGTTCAGTTTTCGCCTTAACCCTTCTTAGATATGAAGTATTCTGGCAACTTGTATTCAAATTGGGGGCGCAGATAGCTATCAATTCACGTGAGGGAGGTGAGGGGTGAAATATGAGGGATGAACGTAGGTGATAATTACGTACAGGCGTGTAAGGCGAAGTGTATTCATACAGAGGTTCCTGATACATACAATACCAAACAATATACACACAAGTGTCCTTGCAGACAAAAAGTCATACAAAATCGCATTAAAAATATATTATTTAACGGGAACAAACAGTGAGGTGTGATTGCTAGAGTTTAAAACCCATACCTACAGTATGTAGGTACATACAAAACAAATATTTAAGAAAAAAATAAGAGTTTTTTATTAATAATTTCTGTAACAAAAATTGTTAGCGTAACGTACAGTTAACTCAGTTTTTTTTTTAATCAAACAACTTATATAACAAATAGATAAGAAGTAATATGCCTATCTTTAGCACGGTAGAATAAGCCAAGAAGGAGTGTTAATTCGCCAACAAACTGCACCCCAGTTTGGCGAAACTTTGTAGTAATATTTAAGGTTCTTTTTTTGTGAGCAATAAATTAAAAAAAAATATCGCCTACTTATTACTTACTAGCTTTTGCCCGCGACTTCGTTCGCGTGAACTTCTACTGACTATTCCTTGCCTTTGGTAGATAAATGCGGTTTAGGTTATAAACTACTTAACTTTGAGTGATTCACACTCCAACGTTTTTACGTCTTAAAGTTACAAACTTACAAAGTTTCTAATTTATTAGCAAGTGAAATGGGCCCTCTTGTCCATGAAAGGAAATATGTGTCCTGAAGAGTATGTAATAGGCGGATAATGAAACAAAATGAGTATGATTTATCAATACCTATATATAGGTACGTAAGTATGTATGTTGGTAATAGATACTGGCTAAGTAAGGCAGACGTTAAATACATATTTCATTCCAGGCCGGAGAACGCCGTCGACTCGATCCCATGTAGCATTTATGCGTATGAATTATTTTTGATGATTTCTTATACTATGTAACAAAACACTAATGACTGCTCTAAGAAACTACCTCATCACATCCATGCAGCATAGTGGTGTCACGGTTTGATGTTGCGTACGTCTACACATACGTTCTTGTTCGATGACGTTACCCAATTCCCTACTTTCCGAGCCTTAGTACTGGCATGCTCGATGTAGCGACTACAGGGGAAGACATATTATGCTTGAATAGAACAAAAATTTTGATGTCGCTCGAAATGCAAAGTGTTAGGAGTCCTACATTATAAACCCAAGATTATTAATGTCCTACAACAGTTTGACACGCTCTAATTGCAGTGAAAACCTCTACGCATTATCCCTCGGTATGAAAATTAATTGAACACTTCTAGTCTTACTAAGAAAATGTTTTTTATAGGTACTTTTAGTTTACTAAGACAAACATGTTTACAAATATTTTAAGCACCATATCAAAATATCAAGAAATTCTCGCTTTATTTAGGTATTTTTCTAGTGAAAGTTCTACCTCCAAGACGTACAATCGAACCTGTGACATCCTGACATACGCAGCCAATCGCTTCAACTGAGCTATCTGAACGATCAGTAATCACACTCGGTTACCAAGTCTTTCAACCAGTTCTCTCTTACAAAGTCTAGGGAGGCTTACGCAGAGTGACATCTTACCAAAAGGACTCGCGCTTCCTTAACTTCAATTTATAATTTTCGTTAACAGATGTTACTGCTTAAAACAATAGTAATATTTTTAAGTATCTACGCACACATTATCATATTACAATTATATTTAAAAAAAAAACCTCATAATTCCAAGAAATTCGAAACAAAGCCTGATAAAACTGGCGGACAGCTGAAGACCGAATTTAGGTGGACGCTGGACGACCATAGGCCAAAACCTCTTCATATACCTACTACTTGTACCTCCCAGTAATTTTATTGTCCAGAGACTAATCAGCTAGGTAATCACTGTTTTCATGTTACCTACATTAAATTAGTATTTTGGATAAATTGACCTATTGGTATTTTGATTAAACAAAAGATTTGTAACAGTTTCTATGGACCCAAAATTACGTCCACCGCACCATCGCGACAACACGGACACATATAACCCCTATTCGTCCCGATACCGCTGAATACCGGATAGAGTCAGTTTGACCCAGGTCGGGCCTAGCTGAGTTCCTTGCTGGACTCTTCTCAGCTAGGCTAGGTTTAGTGAACCAGCGACAGAACTCCCAGTAGTCTGATTCCACTCACACCTCAGATTCGGTTGAAACCGCTCAACCAATTTCACTGGAGCGCACACTTTTAAAGTATTTAATTTTTATGTAGGCATATATCGAAGCGCTGGTCAGTCAATGCTGACAACAATCGTCTACGTCCAATTTATTTAATCTCCAATTTTATAAACAGTAAAGTTATTTAGGCTCAATGGGTCAGCAAGGTTTGATTCAAAACGCAAGCCCTTTAGAGGGTGTAAGTCAGTACCTAAATAAATCATTCAATCAAATCTATTATGTTTTGCTTACGATTATTTATACATGTATGTAATTAATAGAACTTCAGGTACTAAAATACGGTAAACATTCACATGAGTCGCTTTGATTTTGAGATAATTAAGCTCTAAGAGTCACAAATATCCGAAATCTTTAATAATAATAGCTCATCATAATCAATTAATAACGACATTACTTATTTTATAACTCCGATGGTAAAAATAAAAACTTTACATGAAAATACCTACTTTATCTTAGCAGCTATATGACTCAAATTATTGAATTGTGCAAGTAGTAAATAATCTACATTGACTTCGATTCGATTTTAACACACGCCAAACGTCAAATATTGTAAATTTACAACTGTTTAGACTCGCCTCACGATACGTCCTTATTGTATCTTGACCCTACGATTCGTGACAACTATGTGCATATTCGGAGCTCCGACTTACACTGCTTCATCTGAGACAAATTTTCTTAAGTCAGCGGGTATTGTAAATATTCTACATGATTCTGGATCTATGAAATTCAACTTCCACCCCCGAATTTATCTATTTGAGGGATGATGAAGGGATAAAAAGTAATCTATATGTTAATCCAGGCTATAAACTCGTTGTGTACCAAGCTTCATCATAATCTGGTCAGCCGTTTTTGCTTCATAGAGTAACAAATATATAAACATCTAAACATCCGAACTTTCACATTTATAATATTAGTGGGAATAGTGGGAATTTGTGGTATTTTGTAGGCCCTCAGATGACACCGTTATCACACTCGACCACTCTAACAACGAAGATATATCAGATATAGGTAGACGAAGTTCAAGTCACTTGTCTGACAATGTTGGCAACGACTGACTAACATTATTAAATCTCTCATTTCAAACAGTTACAATGGGTTGAGGGATTTTTGGTTATTTGTCCCCTAAGCACTTTTTTACCCTCCATTTTTTCACATATTATCTATTTATTGTACAATTTTTGAATGGGATTCTTTTTATTTTGCTTCCAATTATATGCTTACCAATTTCCAAGCCTTTAAGTCATTAATTAAAGGACTTGTCATACAAAGTTTAACCCCTCTTTTCACCCCTTCCATCCCCAATCTGTATGTTTTTTATAGCCTATAACCTGTCCGAAGATCCATTAAACTTATTAGTGAAGGTTGTACCGAAATTTATTGGCTAGTTTTCGCGTGATGGTGAGACAAATAAACAGACAGACAAACAGACACAAATTTTAAAAACTGTAGAAATGTGTTCTGTTATCGATTCTAAGACCCCTCAATCGATTTTTTTGCTAATATCTTCAATGTACAGATTTTCGAACCTCTACAGCTTTATTATATGTATAGATAGATAGTTTTCGCGTGATGGTGAGACAAATAAACAGACAGACAAACAGACACAAATTTTAAAAACTGTAGAAATGTGTTCTGTTATCGATTCTAAGACCCCTCAATCGATTTTTTTGCTAATATCTTCAATGTACAGATTTTCGAACCTCTACAGCTTTATTATATGTATAGATAGATAGTTTTCGCGTGATGGTGAGACAAATAAACAGACAGACAAACAGACACAAATTTTAAAAACTGTAGAAATGTGTTCTGTTATCGATTCTAAGACCCCTCAATCGATTTTTTTGCTAATATCTTCAATGTACAGATTTTCGAACCTCTACAGCTTTATTATATGTATAGATAATGTTATTGTTGTGTGCGGTGCGATACATTCGCGTTACGCATAAACCTTAAACTGGTTCTGTACGCGACTACTAATTTTGTATTGTTATTTTTTCTCTTTTAATATGAATAAAAAAGAAGATACGTTTAATAAATGTTCATACAATAAATAAGGCGAGTTGGTTCCTTGGCGGGGCGGGTTCGCTATGTGGTGTTTTGTTATTTGACTTAAAACTACTGATTTTGTATAGATTTCCTCACTTTTATCACGTTTGCGCAATAGGTAGTATATGTGTAGTACTTGCGTGCCATTACCGTACCGATACCGTAGGTAACTTACTTTTTCTCATAAATGGGCCGCAAAGTGAACCTTATTCGCTACATAATAGAAGTTAAAGTGCATAGTTTAAGGTCAAATCAAAATTAACATATAAAAAACATTACGGGGCGCCTCATCATCATCATCATCATTTCAGCCGAAAGACGTCCACTGCTGAACATAGGCCTCCCCTAATTTGGGGGGGATTTGCCATAGTCGCCACGCTTGGCAAGCGGGTTGGCGACCGCAGTTTGATGGTGGTAATGATCGAAGGATGCTGCTGCCCACCCTCCGATTTTCCCTTATTCGCCTCCTACGAAACCCACGGGAAGAGATGGGGTGGCGCAATTCTTACCCGGCAACCACACGGGTACGGGGCGCCTGGAACGTTATAAATAAATTCCTTTATTTGTCGAGTTCCACACATTTTAAAACGTAGAAAAAGGCATGTAAAAGACGGCACAGGTCGTGTTCAGCCAGTTCAGCTCGTATTTTTCTGTTGGAAACGCGATGTTTTTGTATGTGTCTCAATCTCGAATAGCTAGCGTTTTCCGGTGGAAAAACACACTTGCGATTCTGTTAAAAAAATAAACGGCGGGAGCACTAAAGTTTTTTACATTCTGAGGTTATGTTTAATAAATCTTAATTCAAATTTCGTCTTATTTCCCTCATTTCTCAGAAAATGACTATATTATCCTCAGCCGGAATGGCAATTGCAGGGTTCGTATTATAATTATTCAGTCTGCAGTTGACTCCACCCAGAGGTCCTACCGCGAACCGAAAACGAACGAAGTTAGGATATCTCTCTCTCTCTGTCGCACGAACTAGCAAGGGCGACAGAGAGATATTCAAACTTCGTTCGTTTTCGATTCGCGGTAGCCGGTAATAATATACTGTAGACCACTCGGCAAGCCTGGTGGTCTAAGAGCAGTAACTACTCAGAGTCGGCTATGTAAAAGGATACATTATGCAACGATTGCATAAAATATAATTATGTACAGTCAATTGTAAGGACTGGATATGCTATGCTGTGTGCGGTACTGCGAGGGAAGATTATGAGGTCACGAGCTGATACGAGACTGCGACACGCATTTACATACCGCCAAGATAAAATAATGTAAAAAATTTATAACTTCATATCCGAATAAGGCGAAAAGTGAGCCATTCTACTTTTCATGTACATAATTTGCAGACACTTCTTTTTATACAAACGCCTTAAGGGAGGCGTACAGCGACATCTACCAGAGGACTCATGCTACATTAACGGCACTAACGTCTCAAATCGTATTGAGAATCGTCAGATACGATGCGCCATCCCATACGCAAATTTAAGGCGTTTGTATAAAAAGAATATAGAGCGACTGGCCGCGAGTGCCGGGAGGTCGCAGGTTCGAATCCTGCTCGGTGCCTAAATTTTTCAATTTTTCCTTCATTCTAAATTTGCAGACACTTTTTTTTTAAATGCAGATTTTGGAATATTTTGCCCTCAATTCATATTTTTGTATTGTTATTTAGAAAGATTAGGAACTTACAAACGTAATTATGATTACGTAAATTTTGCGTACAAACTAATCAATTGGAGATTTATAAAAAACGACCAAGTGCGAGTCGGACTCGCGCACGAAAGGTTCCGTACCATTATCTATATAAACGGCAAAAAAATCACTTGTTGTATGGGATCCCCATTAAGTATTAATAAATTCCGTTTTTTAGTATTGTTTGTTATAGTGGCAGTAGAAATACGTCAAATGTGAAAATCTCGACTGTCTAACTATGACGGTTCATGAGATACAGCCTGGTGACAGACGGACGAACAACGGAGTTAGTATTAGGGTCCCGTTTTACCCTTTGAATGCGGAACTCTAAAAAGGGCATGTAAATAGTGTAGGTATAGGTGGAGGTAGCCGACATGAGGACTTTTTGCTAGATAACGATCTCTTCCATAGCTTAAATACTTACCCGCTTATTCATAAACGTCTATCAAACCTATGTTAGATAACTAGCCGCTAAAGTTCGTTTGTCCTTATCTGTCACATTGACATTAACGTTTGTGAGAATGGGACAAAGAACATTTAACATTTTTGTTAAGTTTTATGAATAAGCGGGTTACTCTTTTATTTAAACTAAACTTTACTACATGACGTATAAAATCGATTATTTTTATCAGAATAATTACATAAGCTAAAGGTTCCTGTGCTCGATTCTGATCTGACATGGCACTTTTGATAGACATCATATATTTTGCAATAAGGTGTCAAACACTTGTACGTTTACCTACATGTCTTATTTTAGTAGTTAACGATGAATATAATATAGGTTTGTGCCTAAGATAAATAACATTTCAAACAAGGCAATAAATGTTTGTCTTCAATAAACACGGCCTTATTGCGATTTTATTACCAGCATGGCGTGCATATTTATTGCACTGCAGTATGTCGCCTTTACACTAGTATCTACTACTTAATACAACCTAGTTAGGTCGGGCCTAGCTGAGCTTCTTGCTGGACTCTTCTCAGCTAGGCTAGGTTTAATGAACCACCGACAAAACTCCCAGTAGCTCGATTCCATTCACACCTCAGATTCGGTTAAAACCGCTCAACCAATCTCACTGGAGCGCAAATAGAGTATTTCAGTGTTCCAAACCACACGCGTGGTCGTGTCGGAGGTTTACCCCTGGATTTTCCCCAGGCTACTCTCCAACCGCGCACTCCTATCGCTTTATTGGGCCCGGCCTATAAAGCCACAGTCAGGTTAAAAAAACAAACTAGTTATAAGAACACTTTTAGATAAAAGATTATTCAACGATACAACGATTATTGCACGTACGCTCCCTAGACAGAACTTGTATCGGACATGTCGAACATTTGATTAACTATATACCTATTGCATAAATTCACTTACATTCCACAACTATACTATACATCCAATTAGATATGTGTTTTTAATATGGATACTGCCTAAAATAAACTGATTATTATAACCGGGTCCTGACTAGCAACGCAAAAGACGAGTGTTATGAAGCGGCAATTATACTTCGTCGTCGACCGCAAAAGTGTAAAGAACACGTTAGTTGGCCGCATTCGGCGATCGACAGCTGCCAACGCTTATAGGTAGGCGGACAGACTAATGTAAAGACGACGTTTGTTGGCCTAAGTAGCTTAAAATGAATTCGGCGACCGCATTAGGTGAACGACGAAGTGTAATTGTCGCTTAAGAGTTATAAGTTAACCTGTAGGAATGAAACGTAAGGTAATGGAGTGTAACGGAACGTAAGAGTGTGAGAAGGATGATAGGAGGAACGAGAGGGACGGAGAGAACGATTGAACGAGGAACGGAAGCGTGCGTGGCTAAGTTAATTAATAGTTGATTGTACGACAAGTGTCTAAAATGGGCCCCTCGAACTATTTTCCCTCACTGAGTTCGGGAAAATAACTATCTCGTGGTAATATGGCTTCTAGACCGGAGTGAACACTCTACTTTTCGATTGCAAGAAAATAAATAAACAAAGAATAACCACCCAAAATGAACACTAAATTCCGCGGCGAACTTATATTATAATTTGGCAGCATGTTTTTTTTTTCAAAACAGACATCGTGATTCGAGCGAAATACACACGCGAAAAAAAAACTAAGTCACCTTCCATTGAGCGCTTCAAAGCGTTGCTAGAACGATTTTTTTAATTATTGTGGACATTCATGCGCGAATAAAGCAACGGACCTTCCCCATTGAATGCTTCAGAGCGTTGCTCGAACGGTTTAATCTTTTTTTTAATTATTGTGAAATAAGGGCTACTACAAACTTAATCTTTAGAGAAATGGATTCTTTAGTGATTGGTCGATTTTAGCAAATCTGTATTCTGGTTAGTTAATACCCAATACGAAATATTTTTTAAAGAGTTAAATTAATGTTCTGTGATTGGTGGATTTAATAGGTGAAGTATTTTGATTGGTCAAATTAAAATGTTTAGTAAATAATATACATGAATTCATATTTTCCCTAGGGCCTAAATGTACTACTTTAGCCCCGCTTGACAAGTCTAATATGACAAGAGAAGTTAAAAATAATAACAAAGGTGTTTAACGTTGTAATAAAACAAATTATTATTTATTCCCGGTATTTATTAAGAGGCATTCCAAAATCCCACAAAATTGTATATCTGTGTATATGTCAGACACATATATCTGTGCCATGGTAGCTCCCTAACGGATAAACCGATTTGTGGGATATTGTTTTTCAATCGAAAGCCTTGAAAATGAAAATGAATGCAGATAAAAATTTATTCATAACATCGTTACTGGGGTCATTCTACTTTTTCTTGATCAGTTTTCTATTACAAAAAAAATCTATGATATGTATATAATTAGTGTACAAAAATAGGATTTTATAATAGTACCTGAACCTAATAAAATGAATTTACTATTTAAAATACTTAAATATTAACATATTGCTGTAAAAGGTGGGTAACAATGGTAAAAACCATTTTTTGATACAAAGGGTGAGACATCCAAGGACCATTTAGGACCAGTTACTCGATTTATGGAAATTAGCTGTGGTTCGTTAATTACCAATACTATCGGAAATGATATTGCAATTAAACCTCTTTCTAAATAACAGTACAAAAATATGACGTGAGGACCAAGTATTCCTAAATTTACGTAATTTTCAAACACTTTTTTAATGCCAAAAAGTGTGTGAAAATTATGTAAATAAATAAATGATTAAAAAGAGATTTATTGTCGCCAGAAAGAAGTTACACAAAATGAAAGCAACAAATAACAGAAACAGAAATTAATAATAGAGGTAGGTACATTAAAATAAATTAAAAGTAATTGCGACAATAGGCTCGGGCTCAACATATGCTGCGAGCCTGGACGGCTGGACAGCGCTGTTTTTCAGCCCGCACCTACTTCACAGCTCAAGAATATGTGTAATAATTAGTTATGGGAAACATTCGCTTGAGTATTCTACTGAGATAAGCTAATCTATTGTACTTAAAACATTTAATACTTACATATTATCTAGGTACATGAAAAAGTAGAATGGCTCACTGGCTTTGATGGTGGACATAGTTTTTACCTATGTTTTGTGTCATTTTTTTATTTGTAATTTTATCAACTTGTTATTCAAATACGTGAATTCCTCTTTGAGTTTGAATATTCCTTTGTGTCCCTGCTTGACTTTTTACAGCTCCAGTATCGACAAGCCACTGTTTTTGTGTCAGGTGTTCCAATTACTGAAGCAGGCTTTTGATTGAAGTAGTTGGGCGATTCTCCGAGCGTTTGAAACGCTCGTTTTTAAAGTCATTGTCGACTCAAGATTATCTACCCAAAGTTGGGATAAACCGGCGAAAACATTGATCAAATAAGACTCGAACCCTACATTGGTTTACGCTTTTAACAAAAGTTTACTCAGATCATCGTCTCCTTTAACAATATTTAATGAAACAACAATGACGTAAAATAACCGCCGTAAAAACGCTGAATATTCGCCCAGCTGATCTGATCACTGCCCGGGTCAACCCCCAAGCGACGAGGATGCTTTGTGTCGCCCAATTTGTAGGTCAATTAGATTTTTTTTTCAATTTAGAGTCTTAGTCTCCGGATATAGGGATAATATTGCGGGTATGATCAATTAAGCTATCAATAATTTTATTGCAAGAATTAGTGACTTCCTCTTTACAACTGCATGTTACACATTTACAACATGCAGTTGTAAAGAGGAAGTCACGACAGCAATTGGCTCAACAATCCCGGTTCGCGACTATACAATGTCATACTTTTATATATAGCTGCCTGTATTTGCAGTGAACTGTAATGAATAACGCAATATCATGTTGTTGTTCTTTCTCTTTAATTGAATATGTCCACTCGACTGGCCAGCAATAACGTTCGGACAAAGAAACAAAGTCGTATCACAGTAGCATATTTACTTATACTTAAAGCAGTAAATATGTACACACTCCAAGATCAGACGTACCCACACAGACACGCGACGCGTAGCTACTGTAGACAATATGCATGTGGAATGAATAATGATATAATAAATATTTGTGGACAATCTTACACAAATCAACCTTTTTTAGGCATACAACGCCAATGGCAAACAAGCTTACGGTCCATCTGATGGTAAGCGGCCACCGCAGCCTATAGACGCCCGCAACTCCAAAGGAGTCACGTACGCGTTGCCGACCCTTTATAAAATTTGAGGATGCACTGTGTTGACAACAGAAGGGTGAGGGGGTGTGAACAACCTAGTCCCAAACTAAGCAAAGCTTGTACTATGGGTACTAGGCGACGATGTACTAAATATATATATACTTAAATACACAGAAAACATCCAATTTTCTCGAAAAAGGATCTAATTCTTAATGAAATGGCGAAAAAGTAACTCAAAAGAATCCATAATTACATAATTATAAGTCTTCAAAGTTTTAAGACGGGGTATACTTTTTTTTATATAACGCCGATGGCAAACAAGCGTACGGTCCATCTGATGGTAAGCTGCCACCGCAGCCTATAGAAGCCCGCGACTCCAAAGGAGTCACGTACCTGTTGCCGAACCTTTATAAGATTTGAGGATGCACTGTGTCGACAGCAGAAGGAACACATTTAGGTCCCTCGCTCTCAACACAGTGCATCCTCGGGAGCTCTGGCAACCTTGCTCACCTCCAGGAACACAACACAACATACTTGTATAGTAAATAATGTTATTATGGCTGTTATCTTCTGCAAGGCGGAGGTACTTCCCCAGTTGTGCTGCTCCAAATTCGAGCAAAATGACATTTTGCTGTGCCCTACCTCTCCGGAATACTCCGCCCCTTTTCCACAAGGCGCATTTTTGTATTGGAACGATCGTCATTTGCTATGGCGCACGTGGTCAATGACGTCACTGATCTCTAAATGGTGATTATACATAATACGTTCTAAACAAACTATAAATTATGTAAGCACTTTATTGTACACAATAACAGGTTAAAACAATATACATGTCACATAAGATTAGAGTACAAAGGCGAACTTATCCCTATGAGGGATCTCTTCCAGCTAACCTTTGAGGGATTGAGTGTAAAGTGGGAGAATGAGATAGACAAACTTACACAGTGTACTAAAACTTTTCAATAAGGAAACTTATAGCTAAAACCAGAACTAAATAAATATATAACAACTATAACATATAAATAAATTATACATACACAAAGGTCCTTTTATATCTTTATCTTGGCTACTAAATTTTGAATCATCTAAAATCTATGCTACTAAATTGCACGGAGCACGGATTCCTCGTTGCGCGAGTCAAAGCTACCGTTTCTTATTGGATTGTCGATTTGGGTGCGAACTGCTTCCAATGAGCTCTTACGAAATCAATTCTCTAAATGGAATTTAAATTACCTGCTTCGCTTTTTGCTGCTCTCGTGATTTTTCTACTGGTCTGCTGGAAACCTAGAACGTCGTCCGCTGAAAAACTAGTCAATGACCGCTTTAGCCTAGTCGCCCATAGACACCTGCAACACCAGATGAGTCGCAAGTGCATTGCCGGCCTTTCAGAAGGGAATACACTTTTTTCTTGAAGGTTAACTTACCTATTTGTTAAGCGTGTCCATTGTTTAATGTAATTGTATTATATAGAAGGTACACTTGTCATAAAAATTTGATAGCGACCTCTATTTTTGCCCAAACTGAAACGGACACATTTTTCGCAGTCAACAATCGCAAGAAATAACAATCTGAAGTAAACATAGGGTGTTAAGGTGGCAGCTTTTTTTCTTTTTTTTTAACCTGACTGTGGCTTTATGGCGGGCCCAATAAAGCGATAGGAGTGCGCGGTTGGAGAGTAACCTGCGGAAATCCAGGGGGAAATGTGTGGTTTGGAACATTGGAAGACTCGGAGTTTGCGCTCAAGTGAGATTGGTTGAGTGATTTCAACCGAATCTCAGGTGTGAGTGGAATCGAGCTACTGGGAGTTTTGTCGTGTCTAAACCTAGCCTAGCTGAGAAGAGTCCAGCAAGAAACTCAGCTAGGCCCGACCTGGGTCGGACGGCATCGGCAGCTTTTTGTAAGCGCGTCTAAAAACATTATTTGCTACTGGGTCTTTCTACTTTTTCATGACCAGTTTTCTGTTAGAAAGAAAGAAAGAAAGAAAAAACATTTATTCGTGGCACAGACACAGTACAAAATCACATAACACCAAAATACAGAAAATAGCCACGAAATGGCCCCAAATCAGCATAGTGCTAGCCATTGGCTAGCGCTGGTCTTCCTTTGGGACCACGAGAAGCCACGAAAGACAAAAAACACTAAAATCACACACAACATAACAATTAAATAAATGTCATAATTGACAATATAAACAGACAAACATGAACGCGACCTTAAACAAACTAAACATCTGTGGTCTGTCACGAGTCGCAACTAGCGCCAGCGGACAACCACTAAAACAGTGACAGATTACGCGATTTCGTAAAATGAAAATGGAGGCATTATTAGGTTGGCGTCATATGACAATATTAAAATTACCGATTAAAACTAAACACATAAAAGCAAATGAAATGTCTGCGTTGTAGTCACAAAACGAGACAGAGAATAGCAATCAATCAATCATGCAAATGGTGCATAACCCAGTGGTAAGATAATGAAAACTTATTGTTAAAGACAGCTAGTTTCCAATCTGCAATTTTCCTCTCTCTTTTGATGTTCGAGCATAAACTTCTTAATATTGATTTAGAAAGACTGAATATGTTTTAGGCATCGAATAGGCGGAGGGATTGAGTTCCAACATTTGGTCGCTGCAAATTGGAAACTACCACGAAAAGCGGCAGATGCATGGCGAGGGGTTAGCAATTGCAACCCGCACTGCCGGCCACCACGCAGCCGGGCGCTAGACAGCTTATCGAAGAGATATTTAGGGGCTTTGTAGTTAACTACTCCGAAGAGCAAGCAGGCCAAGTGGAGCTTACGGCGATGGTGCATTTTGAGAATATTATGTCTATTCAGAAAAGGTGTGACATGAGCCCTCAACGGAATGGTGAAACAGAAGCGCGCACAGGCATTTTGGACTCTTTGGATGAGCTTTTTTGTTTTTGCAAGAAGCCTTGGACCAAACACAGTATCCACATAATTAAGCTTAGATAAGACCAGTGACTCCACTAACTCCATTCGTAAACTCTCGTTAATAAAGGGCCTAATTCTATATAACACTTTAAGTTTACAAACAAAATCTATGATATGTATTGAGTTGTGTGCAAAAATAGGATTTCGAAATAGTACCTGGACCTAATAAAAGGAATTTATAGCTATAAATACTAAAATTTTAACATATTGCTCTAAAAGGTGGGTAACATAGTAGTAAAAACCATATCTTCATAGACATGGTGAGACATCTAAGGACCACTGAGTTACTCGATTTATGAATATTAGCTGTGGTTCGTTAATTACCGAAACTATCGGAAGTGATACTGCAATTAAACCTCTTTCTAAATAACAATGCAAAAATATAAAGTGAGGGCCAAGTATTCCCAAAATCGGCATTTCAAAAAAGTGTCTGAAAATTATGTACATGAAAAAGTAGAGTGGCCCTACTATTTACTAAAGGAAGTATTGGCCTTTCGCCGAACGAGTTCGTATTACTAACGTGGCGCTTTTGAAAAGTTTCGGAAAGCAATTTAGTATAGTTTAATTTCGTCTTTAACCCGACATGTGGTTTGGATTATCTACTTACAATATAGCTGAGCTTGTTGACCGAGTGAAACGAAGGTTTCTGCTTCAGCTTCGACAAAAATGCTTTCGTATATGCGAATTCCGGATTTCCAGATTTCCGGTTGTTCTCCTCTACAGCTCGCATTTCCCAACCGATTCTCGTGAAATTTTGTGAGAAGTTTCGGTAATAATATAGAATTCATCGTCGAATATCGTCAGATTTATTTCAACGATTTTGTAAAGAAACAGTGTCGTTAAGGTAAAATATCCCAGGGCTGCTACCGCTAACGGCTTTCGAAATTTTCTCTCTCTGTTACACTTGCAAGTTTGCACATAAGTGCGAGAGAGAGGGAAAACTTCGTTTGTGGTTCGCGGTAGCACTACAGTGTTTTACACTAACCTAGATACAAGGCACTTTCAATCTTTTGTCATTACAACAGAGGTGATAAATACGTGTCAACTATTGGGCATTAAAGTGTTTGTTATTGGAACGTTTATCTTATAATATTCCCGCCCGACTACTTTTTGTAAGAAACCACATCATGACTTTAACGTCTCAATACATTTATTATATAACCAAACACATTAGAAGCAACTTGCATTTATTTCCAGTGAAAGTGTTTAAAAGGGTTGTACACTGTTTTATAGACAACATTTTTATAGAATTTCGTTTCGCAGAAAATGTTCCTCATATTATCATTTCACAGAAAAGTCATTACGCCGAACATTTACTTTGTAGAAACTCAAATCAATGATTATTGATATCAATATTTTTTAATATTTCGATATTCATATCATAGAACTACAAATGAAATATTATTTTTTCTTATATTATTTAGTTTACGTAAAAATTATTACCAAGACAATAGTTGTACAGAATTTTGTTTCTCATAAAATAAATCTCATAATATGATTTCATAGAATAATCAGTTTGTAAAATAATTACTTTGCAGAAATTTTTATCGTAGATTCTTATTACAAAGAAAATTTCATATTTCGATGTTCATTACGATATAATTACAAATAATATATTCTTTGACATTACGTTATTTAGTTAATATAAAACTTATTACGCAGAAAAACATGTTATTGAGTTGCAGTTTCCACCTATAAAATAACAATAATGCGATCACAACAACAATGCGGTTAAAAATTCTAATAAAACTGAACTGTCTTAATCTTCTAACCTATCCGTCTTAGAGTCGATTTTGTCCACACAGGTCATTCTGGGCTTTTATAAAAAAATAACCTCGAAGATTAAGACGGGAGCTTCGCTTCGCTTCAGCTCCCGTCTTAATCTTCTAACCCATCCGCGTTAGAGTCGATTTTGCCCTAACAGGTCTTTCTGGGCTATTATAAAAAAAAAAAACCTCGAAGTCTATTTTGCCCCAACATTATATTTTTATACGTACACATAGTTATTATGTGTTGATGTATTTGAAATACCATGGAAAAAAACACCGAAGAAACAATGTTCGTTAAAACATAATTCTACTGTTTGATAAGTTTATTAAATATATTTTTTTTAATTCTATGAATTGTGTTTCAGCAAAATATGTTTCTGTGAAGTGAATAAGCGGTGATACAATCATATTAAAAATAAAAATACAAGAATCAAATATTATTTAATATAAGTTTTAGTTAAACGAAATTCTATGAATTTTCTGTCTGCGAAACAATGAAATACCAAACATAATTCTACTTTTTGATAAGTTTGTTAAATAAAAAAAATATGTTACAAAATTCATTCAATTGTGTTTCTGTGAAATATGTTTCATTCAAGTAAATAGTCATTGAAACAATAATAGTCGAAATAAAAATACAAGGACCAAATATTATTTGAAACATTTTCTGCGAAACAAAATTATATGAAATTTTTGTCTGCAAAACAAGGGGACACCGTTTAAAAGTACAAGGATTGCGGAAAAGAACAAAAACACATTGGCCACCACATGTTACCGACTCGCTAAATTGTAAGGATGGGCGTAATTAGACAACCGATGGTGTTGGAAGTATGATGTATTCTCCCTAAACATGGTTACATATCAGCTTATATACTAAGGCTACGCTGCGTGTGTGCGTGCAGCGTTGCACACACTACACCTCCCTTCTTATTGAAAAAAAAATAGATTACTAGAATACTGAATCAATCTATTTTTTTTTACAGTACAGTGTAGTATTTTATTATAATTATATATAGATATAAGTATTACTGATATAAATTGTACATGATTATTACAAATAAAGTATGTATGTGCCAAGAAATAGTTGAACAAAAATTAAAGTAAAACATTTGCCTTGAAGAAATTATTCTGAAAAATGAAACAATTACATATTTTAGAGAAACAATTACTTTGTTTTTTTTTTTTTTGAAATTTGTATATTAGGTATTATCAATAATTTGAGAAAGAAAAAAAAAATACCATTCAAGATATTAAACTTAAATTATTTTAAGTTAAATGTAAACTAATAATAATATATCCTAAAAATCCTAATTTGCAGTAATTAAATTAACACACATAATTTTTGAATAGGTAATCTAATTTGAACCTCAATACATTTTAAAAACAAAACAAAACACGCCGGCTTGATGACGAGATAAATCGAATTATCTATGTAATGTTATCTTTACTTAACAGTAATAAAAAACACTTTAAAATTCATTATATTTTTCGCTATTCGTATACTTGTCAATGTTAGTTTCGTGTTCATACCTACGATGAGTATGTCATAATCCAAGGGAGCGACTTGCAAGTCTTTTCTTCAATCATTATTAGGTACCTATACATTTAGGTTCATGACGTCGTATTTATTTATTTATTCTACATTTCATTGTATAGTTTAACTTATTTACACTTGTGGCAAGGTACACAGCACATTTTTATGTGGTCGGCCGACCTTACAATAAACATTTATTTATTTGTTCAGGATACAAGGGATTTATTTACTATTTACGCGCTCATATTTTTATTATAATTATTTTTTCAGGCAGCTCTTTTAACACTTCCATACTTTTTTAAACATTCCATGTGTCCAAGGATCTTCACGATTGGTAGCTCGACCGAATCATGATCAGATACCAAGGATTCCTTGCCTGCCTTGTATCCTGGTGTACCTTGTTATATACAATAACCTACTCGCTCAACGGTGCCTCTCGGGCTACCGAAGATAACGGTGGCATATTTGACCTTATACTCGTATTTAATTCATTTTCCTTCAATCTCTCTTAAAATAATAACATTCACATTTTCTTTCGTACTCTCATACATCATGAAAACCTTAACATACAAGAATTTCAACAGCTCTTAGTTGATCAGGCTAATCGCTCTTGGAAAAACTTGTAATGCATCTGCTTTCCCAATCACAATGCCTATAGCACTTTTCTAAGCAATCTTTAAACATTCTTTCAATTGAATAAAAAACATGTTCTTATCCAAGTTATCCAAGCCAAGCAATATTTGTATACCTACCTCTAAAAATTTACTTTTATAACCTTTCATGACTTACACTCAGTTGCAACCATAATTACGATACTACAAACCATTAAAACCCAACATTAATCTATCCTAAACTCACCTTTACATATCTATAACTGTTAATTTTCCAACACGTTCCCATTTCTCAATTATAAAACCACTATTTCTACTAACGAGCGACACTTACCTACTTGGTGTATCTACGAGTGTTACATATCCATATTTACTGTTTCATAATAGTCAAGTCCGTGGAAAATAATTTATGTCCGGTACACATGTAAAATTAATAAAAATTCTTAAAAAAAACATTTACTTAATTATACTAATCCTAGAGTAGTTTTTATGGTTAAAAGTGGACTTTGTTTTCTTTGAATCCTATAAATATATATTTTTTAATTCAACAGTTAATCAATGTCATTAAACAAATTTATAAAACGATGTCATATAAAAGTATCTAAAACAATGCATTGACGCTTCGTTTTGAGATTGAAATCCGAGCTGTAATCACAGCCGTCGCATGCCAATCCTTTTTTGGTTGACACGCGCGCCGCTTCGCGTCTTATTTGTATGTTATGATTAAGTTAATCTTTTCTCCTAAGTAATGCTAATATCAATTAATAATGAACGTAGGTAATTAAAAGACTATTTTGAATTATTGCTGAGGAATTTATGGAACCAACCTTTTAACCATACGTGTCTCGTCATCAAACGGCTATTCTCAAACTATAGTTTGATACACATACATGTATACTTACTACTACGTCTATTTACCGAAACTACATTACATTATTATATAAACTTTCCAACATATTTTTTAAACTCACACCGATGTAGGAACTATAGAAATAAAATAACTCGAAGAATATTTGAATAACAAAACCAGCGTTCTTATAGTTGTCCAAATGAATTCAATATCACACATTTTGGAATCCATGATATTCTCTCTTGTTAACCTCCATACATCATCATCGTCGTCCTTGACACGAACTACTCCCGGCTCCACAATCCAATCCAATTCAATTTATTTTTACATGTGGGTAAAAATCCGTGTAATTATTATGATTCTGGCACTAATATTGTCGTTTTTTTTTCATGAAGATTTTTTTTATTGTTCTTTTGTCTGTTGTCTTGTCTGCGCCCGTACAAACACAGGAAAAAAGTTTGTGTCCATGTTGTACAAAAATTAACACATTTTTCTAAACAAATGCAGCTTAATAAAACGTTCCCCATATCTCAACAAAGTCACTGAAGGTCACTTATATAATTTCAATGTTCTTTTTTTTTACTTTTATTAGCACAAGTCCATGGCACTCAAATTGTTAAAAAAAAATCACTTTCAAATATTTCACAAATATTCTCCAAGGTCACTGCTGCTAGTATCTGGCTGGCGCAGCGCGCCGCCAGTGCAGCGCAAGGCCGCACTGGCAGGATCGCCATGTAAGGATGGGCGTAATCAGACAACCGATAGTGTTGGAAGTATGATGTATTCTCCCTAAACATGGTTACATATCAGCTTATATACTAAGGCTACGCTGCGTGTGTGCGTGCAGCGTTGCACACACTACAAAATCCTCTAAAACTATGTCAATTGTAGGGCCTGAAGTATACAATAAAGTCCCCAATGACATAAAAAATATTGAAAATGACAAAACCTTTTGTTACAAATTGAAAAAATGGCTTACCGCCCAGGCGTTTCATAATATATCAGAATTTTATAAGACGAATAATTATTTAAATTTAATATAAAATCAATTATTCAATTTCTTTTGACATTGTATTCTAATTCATTAACATTTTAATTCTGACTTCTTAGTTGATAACTATTATTCTACTTTATTTATAATCATCTTAAAATGTATTTAATTAAATCTTTGACATACCTATTCAATTTAAAATGTTTGACATGTAAAATTTTATATTTTATCAATAAAATGAGTATGAGTATGAGTATTTTAGCATAAAGTGAAACGTGAAGCTATTCACTTATTTTTTTATTCGTTTTAACAAGTATATTGCCCGTGGCCTCCATCAAACCCGTGTCCCGGGGCGAAACAAACGCTAATTGGGGTATCCGTTACGCACGACCGGGTACACGATACGGGTACACGTGTAGACATGTCGGGGAAATGGTGTATGCATTTCATTGTCGATTGGAGATGTGTGTACATGATCGGAAATCTGGTAATTTTTTAAAGTAAATAAGTGATAGCACAAAAATATTTAGCCTCCTAAGACCCCGCGTCCTATATAAAGGACAAAATATGGTTAACGGAAAATAAGTTAAATTTTGAAGTGATAGAGTTGCATTTGTTTTGGTTTGATTGATTTGACATAAAATAAAATTCATGTAATCGGAACTGTTAGTTTCAAATTCGATTGTATTTTTATTTGTATGGTGGGTCTCAGGAGGCTATCGCTTTAAAAATAGAAATTGCCAGGTCACCGAGGTTTTAAACTTTTTAAAGACTAGTAAAGTCAAAAAGACGTGCTTAGGAAATTGTACAAAATTCTGCGCTAAAATTCTAAGTCACATTACTGAACTTAATTTTATTCTAAATTTAAATCTGTCGTGAAATAGACACTTATTTCAAAAACATATTACGAGTATAATGTAAACGATCATGGACATGGACGTTTGGCAATGATATTATCCCGCACAAGTAATCTAAAAAAAATTTGTACTAAATATATTCTATTATGTTTTCTACCGTAGTATTGTAATTCTATAGTATTGTGATGTTGTAATTTTATATACATTGTATATTGTTTTGAAAAAATGACATCTCGCCGAGTCTCTTGCGCCGGCTCTTCTCGAGGTAGAGGTTTTGAGGTTTATTTTACGAACCGGTGATAGTTTTTGACATTCATAGGTGCATGTAATATTCCTAAATTGAAGAATAAATAACCTTGACTATGGAGTTTTTTCAAGAGGTTTGCGAATTTAATCCAGCCTACTTAAACGTCCCATTGCTGGCCTTCCCACGCTGGCACAGTGCGGATTGGAGACCTCAGTGCCTTTACCATGAGTTTGCATGACCGTACTCGCTAGTGACTGCGTAAACGATTTAGTATGCCGATTCTTAGTTCTATTGCGTAACCGCCAGAGGCGCTGTACTTTTGCCCGTACAAATTTTTACACAGTCGCTAGTGAATACAGTCATGACATGGTATGGTCATGTAAATCCATGGTAAAGGCACAGATGGTAGACTCATCGGATAGGTCAAACTTACATACATCTTTGAATTTATGCGCAGATGTATGCAGGTTTTGTCACCATGTTTTCCTTCACGTAAAATCAATTTATATTCAGTACAATACGTTTATATCACAAGCGCGGGTTAGCCAGAGTTGTAGTTGTAACACATACGAACACACAGACAATGGGAACTCATAGCTCCCACGCTGACGCACACAGACAATTTGCATGTACATCTCAATACATAAATTCCGAAATACTAAGTGGCCGGTTTTCGAACTCACATTTTACTATTAATCCAAGTAACTAAGAATATCTAATAACTTATTTATTTTATCGTATGGCAATTTTATTGCCAGTTTTTGTTGCACTAGCACCACCCAAATGTCATGTGTAGTGTAACGGTGGGTACTCCCTACGGACGTGGTGCCACTTCGACCCCCCTTGTCAAGTGAGTGGGCAACTTGACTGTTAGACGTTCTCAAGCCGTCCGGAGGCCTCTAACTTGGCTTAACGACTGCTATCATAGACAGCACCCGGGATCACCGGCTTTATGTGCCTTCAAAGCACGGGAGCGTCAGTTAGTAACCACTCAAAGAGGTCACCCATCCAAGAACTGACCGCGGCCCTTGTTGCTTAACCTCGCATGCCCCATGCGGTACTCGGTCCAGTGTTGCCAGGGCCGTTAGGGCGAAAATTACATTTGTTTTCGCAAAAATTTACATTTTTGATGCAAAAGTTACATTTTTTATATTTTTCATAATTACTTTCGTAACGTTCGATTTAAAAAAATGAGTAGCCACGTACAACTATAATTCGGCGAGTTCGACGACAGAATTACGCCAGTCTGATGGGCGGTATCTCGAATGTCATACATAGTTGCAACAGACGGACAGACAGGCGTACCACGTGGGTTCTTTTGTCACCTTTTCTGTATGGAAGCCTATAAATTGTCTCGCTTGGTCCCGGTTAGATGCAATTGACCTTTATTTTTAAATAGAATTTCATTATTCTCAAAAGTTACAAAAATTTCCTTTACAACAGAAGTTACTTACATGTTACGCGAGCCGGTCAAAAGTTACGAAAAATGTAAGAAATGTAACCATCTGGCAACACTGACTCGGTCGCCGCTGGGCCACGAGCGCTCCCAAACGATCTAATTACTAATATCATGTAATTAAAACATAACAAACCCAGCCCAGACACCCTTCATGTAGCTCCCAGTTTAAACAAATACCCTACACTGACAATCCCAAATTTCACTACAAAGCCGTTATTGCTCTTTGGCGCGGCGCCAGAGCGCACAACTCACAGTTTAGATAAACCGAGTCTGGGTCGCGTCTGACTCGAAATCTGGTTTATTAGGTGTATGCACTTACTACTGTCAGGCTTTTGCTGCCAACGCAGCAGTATCTTACTTTAAGCTAAAGTGTTTCGTTGTTAAATTAGGTTACAAGTATTTTAACTAGGTTTGACAATTGCATAATCTAAAATATAAGGAACTACATGTTTGGTCACAAGGACATGCAAATATTTAAGGTATGTCATGTGTATCGCATGCATAATTTACTTATACGTATAAACTAAAAAACAATGTCATTTAAATATTCTTGAATGGAATAATAGGCCTTAGATGCTAAAAAATTATATAACGCAGTTTTAAATTCTTTTTACTTAGTATTTTGACACAGTATTTTGACCTTACTTAGTATTTTGACAAGGTTTTTGAGAAAACCGTAGTACAATTCAAGATGCATACGGAAACTGCTGAAAGACAGTCACACAGACAATTTTTTCAATTTTTCCTTCATTCTAAATTTGCTGAAAGACAGTTCTCGGTCCTTTACCGGTTCAAAATAGTGGCTTCCGTTGAGCCCGGTTCTAAATAATAATGATCGCTCTTTTTGTACAAAATTACATTCTATGAAAACACAAACACACAATTTAAATAAAGCTAAACATATGCCATAAATTCCTCTAAGTCCTGGTTTCTCATTAGCGAGCCAATGGATGATAAACACAAGGAAATTGCGATGAAATTTGGTATAGTGAATTAAATTTTTTATTTATTCAGTAAAGTAAATGACATGACTTAAAATTAAATGCAACGTCCCGCAAAACTGTTTGCACAGTTTGACTGTGGGATTCATGATTCTATTATAATCTTAAGTATACAAGTAGTAATCTTAATTGAGTTAGTTACCTACTATCTTAAGTCTTAGGGAATAAAAAGGACAGCCTTAAGTGTTGTGGCAAAAGTGGATAGTCAGATAGATAGGCTAGATACGTATTTACATACTTTTGAGGTGGAATTGGAACAAGGCTCTTTTAAATTTATTTTTGTTTTGCTTCCTTCCAACAGCTTCTAATAGGTGGTTTAAGACTCTGGAAAGGACATAGAATGAATTTAGAAATAAAAGAAAAATTTAAAAATTTAGGCACCGAGCAGGATTTGAACCTGTGACCTCTAGCCATCTGAGCTATAGGTGCAACCGCCACTCGGCCCGAAATTATCAATCATTCCTTCATTTATACAACCGCCTTAAGGGAGGCGTACAGCGACATCTATTTATTTATTTATTGTAATGGGAAACAAACAGCGTTATATTACATATACATATAAGGTAAAAATGTAGTTTGTACATATGCCAAAACAGTTTCCACCAAGAGTTAATTACATTTTTGCTCTGAGTATAAACAACATGCAGCAAAAGCAAATCTATTGAAGCAATCAGTAAGTAATCATTCGAATTTAGAAAGAGTAGAACATGGAAGATAAAAATTAATAATAACAATACAATAAAATAAAAAGAAATGACTTAATTACAATTAGAGTAATATTAGCGCAGTTTCCATTAATATGTTTAACAAGGAGTAAATAAACTCATAAGATTTAACACTTGCTTTAATTGCAGAAACAAACTTGTGATGGTTTAATTGAAATATATCTAGATGTGAATATTTCTTATTATAAATATTACATGCTCCTGCTATATACTTGTTGTTAACGTATTTTTTACGACTAAACGGGATGGAAAATAAGTCAGTAGACCTAGTCCGGAAGTTATGGCAGCGGAATGGCACTTTACCTACAAGATATTAGGAATCTACTAAATTATTTATCAATTTATATAAAAACGTGACATCTCGTTTTTCTCTTCGCGTCTGAAGACTTTCGATATTCTCACAGACGAAGTAGTTAAATTTGTATTTGAGGCGTTTGAGAAACTTTTTTGTATACGCTCTAATGAATTTGCATGAACAGAATAAAAAAAAATCTACCAGAAGACTCAGGCTTCATTAACGGCACTAACGTCTCAAATAATCCCATACTAAATTTACTTAATACAAAATAAATTTAGGACATAGAATAGTTTCAATGAAATGGCTTGTGGAATTTTGAATGAAACGAGATAAACGAGCTCCACGCTGACAAAGTCGCGGTCAAAAGCTAGTTTCTTATAAATGTTTACATAGAACAGAAATGTGGGCACGAATTTACCCTTTAAATAATAAAATAATAAATAAAATAATTATTTATTGAGGCAATAATCCCATCACAATTACAATTACAGAAACATAAATTATTAGAGAAATTACAGAGATTTAAATTGCTTAAGTGTAACAAGTACACTACGTCGTCCGGTCCTTTATATATTTGGAATGGAGGATACAATATCCAAGTAACAGCTGGTGAATATGTTAGAAACAATTGTGTTACCTGAGTTACTCAGCCTATTCAGAAAGGAGCACTGTCGCTTTCGCATCAAAAAATCGTCTACCCTGTTCATGGCGAACATGCCAGTTTGCTTTACAAGTTGACATGCAAAGTAGCATGCAGGAGGCTTTACTTTTTGCATAAAACGGTGCATGGTAATGCCGGAAGTGGCGTGTGGCATGCTTCGTAAGAACGCTAACTACGTAAAGAAGTCGCCTTGCCTTTACTTTGGCCATCTGAAGATGGGTCACGGTTGGATTGCTATTTGTCAAAACTGACACGACAAAAAAATCTTTATAATTATGGAACCAGCTAACTAGGTGGGGCGATGATATTCGTAAGGCAGTGGGCAGGGATTGGAGGAGAAGAGCTGAAGACCGAGCTCAGTGGCGTGCCATGGGAGAGGCCTATGTCCAGCAGTGGACTGACACAGGCTGATGATAATGATGATAATGATGATAGAACTAGCTTAAAAATCTTACGAAAATCGGTTGAGAATTAATGTGACCAGCAGGCGAATCACGTAACTTTATGTACTAACGCCAGATAGATTTTGTTAAAACAAATGTTAGAAAAAAATTAAGTTTAATTTTTTTCTAATTATTTTTTCTTTAATTAAGAGCGAATGGATTCTAAGGTTGAACTACGAGCTAGCGAATGGATTCTATGGTTAAACCACGAGCGAAGCGAGTGGTTCGAAAACAGAATCCTGGGCGAAGCGAGTGGTTCAAAATAGAATCCTGAGCGTAGCGACTGTTGCAACACACGAGGCGTAAAATAACTTTGCAGCCGTGTATAAACCAAATCTTTTCACCTCACAAGAGCGAGGAAGTTTTGATTTCTCCTCGTTTTAACGTTATTCCAGTACATGTGCGTTATAAATATTACTGGTTGCCCGGGGTCCACTATACCTAATCCCGAGATTTCGCGTAGGTACTAGATTTTTTAACACAACAGCACAATATAAAATTATTGTTGCTGGACTGTCTGGACTAGCCTTTACATGTATGTTTAAAAAGTTTCAAATAGCACGTTCGGATTTCGAATATTCTTTGCACTCTTGTGGATGAAATGAAGTTTTGCTATCTGTTTTTAAAGAATAAAAAAGGGCTTTCCGAGCTAGTGTGGTGAAAAATATATTATATGAAATAACACTGTGGTGTGGCTAAGTGGCAGTTTATTCAGGCTAGGATTATACTGATGGTTATTGGAGTTAGGTCGTAAGTGGGTTTTTAAATTCATATAAAAATAGTATACACCCTGTACACCTTGTTTTTTAGCATTAAAAAGAATGACGGAGAAGGAATTACGAGGTTTTATATCAGGCACGTTCTGCGGTAAAAGTGTAATAATCTCAATGAATATTAATACCGTTATTTCATGCTTATACATTATATATAGTGTTGTATAATATATCTCAATTTTACATCTAGAGAGAAATATACTTATATTTAAATTACGTTTCGTTTCATTGTACAATCATCATCATAATATTTAAGAGCTTGGCTCTTGTCGGTGGAGTAATTGCCAGCTTATTCTACATTCAGCTTTGTCCTTCACTTCTTTGTATGACGTAGCATTTATTTTATGTTTTATTTGCTCTATGTACGTCATTCTAGGTCTTCCCCTTTTCCTTTTTCCCTCTATATTTCCTTCTATTATTGTTCTGATCCATTCGTCATGGCGTATGAGATGTCTTATCATTTTTCCTCTTCTGTTTTCTATTATTTTCAATAAAGTCCTAATTTTACAATAAAAAACCAAAATAGGCAGAGATTGTAAGAAATCGGTTCAGTTTTTACAAAAGTTATTTGTCATAGTAACTAGCTGTTATTCTGATCTTTCGTGAGAATATTGCGAATTCAATATGTGTGTGTTTACGACCACTGTTTTTACCGTTATTACCGCCGTCTACTTCATTGTTTTTCGCGTTAAATTAGCACCGTCTACTTTATTTGCATATAGGGACATACATACTCGCGTACGCTGCGCTCGTACTTACCTGTAACAGAAACGATGTTTGAATAATATGTTATGAATATATTCCACTGTTATGTGAGCTAAAAAAGATTTAGAACAGTTGCCAAATAATAGGCACGATCATAAAAGAAAAAATCATGAAATGAAATGAAATGAAATGAAATGATTTATTTACAAGTCATGTATATAAATTTTACTTATTGATGATATATATTAATTATTTAAAGCTATAAAATATAATTATAGCAATTCATTAAATATGACAAGCATGCATGACATTCGAACCTGTTTTTAGAAAAGAATAAATGTTTGTATGGTACAGTCGCTATCAAATATATCTGCACTCTTCAGGGTGCTCAAATATATCTGAACATGCACTTTAACGCCTTGACGATAGAGTCGTGTTCAGATGTTTGTGAGCACCTTGTTCGATCCGATATATCTGATGGCGACTGTACCAACTACAAAGAAGAAAATAAGAGGAACCGCTAAATACTGATTCACACGCAGGCATGACGTCACGCCTATAAATAAATAAATATGAGGAAATGGTGATATTGTGATTTCACAGATCACCCTTATAGTACTTAGGTACTATAGTCGTCACAACGACACTACTATAGAGCGGTTTTGTTGATCTTCCGATTCATTACCGCTGTCTCAAAAGATTGACTATTTATTATGGAAGCAACCTTAATTTGAACAATAATGGCGTCGAAAATATTATCATTGGTATTATAATTAGCCTATAAGAGTGTCGAAGTTATTTCTTGGTTTATGGACTATAATAACTGTACATTTCAATATTAATTTAATAAAATAATTAACTAAACACTGAATAATACGACGGCGCATTGAGATTACACCATAAACCTAATACTAGTCGAACAGTAAAGTTGCGGTCGCATATCTTGGACTTATTATGAGAAGAATAACTCAACGACGAAATAAAGTAAATAAATTATTAATTATCTCAATAATACTTTGTGTCCTTTACATTATGAGTCTTTAGACAAACACAGAACTATAAACTACAATTGCTGCGCTGATGAAACTGTACTACGCTAAATGAATTCTAGTACCAAATAACACTATATTAGCGCCACGGTGGCCGATACAGTACATAAAAGCACTATAGTAGCGTCACGGTGCCTTTTATACATCCATTTCGCTCCACTTGTGACTACTATAGTTCTACTATCTCCATTTATTAATGATATTATCATTAAATGGAGATATAAAATATAAATGCGCCACTTCGAGGGTATGTAAACGTTATATGGCCTCTTATACAACCAATTGCTGACACCAAATGGAGTTTACGAAACGTTCTGTGGAACCTTATAGGCCGTCTGTCTGTCTGCTTGGCTGTCTATCTGTCCGTCTGTCAACAGGCTATATCTCAGGAACCGTGATAGTTAGACAGTTGACATTTTCACAGATTATGTATTTCTGTTGCCGCTATAACAACCAATAAGGGTCGGCAACGCGTATGTGACACCCCAGGAGTTGCAAGCGTCTATAGACTACGGTGACCGCTTACTATCAGGCGAGCCGTACGCTTGTTTGCCACCGACGTGATATTAAAAAAAACTAGAAAACAGAATAAAATAAATATTTAATGTGGCTCTCATACAACAGACACGATATTTTTGCCGTTTATAAAAATAATGTTACGGAACCGACTCGCACTTTTCTACCTAAGGCACTTGTCGCACCGCCGGCGAGTAGCGAGTAATCTCATAGTAATTCCACTCGCTTGAGCGAGAAAACGAGTAGAATTACTATGAAAGTACTCGCTACTCGCCGGCGGTGGGACAAGTGCCTAACCTACCTCGGTGTTTTCTTACCTAATTCCAGCACAATGTAAGGTTTTAATATTGTGTAACAGTAGCTAACTAAAGCGTTCTCGCTTTACAAACTTGTCAGAACGAGTTCGTGATATACAGCCAGATTAAACCCCTGGTTAAATTAATGAGGGTTACCAAAAGAAACGAGATAATCTGCTTGGGCCATTAAAAATTGCGGTACGTGATGGATGTGCGTATCACACTGATTTATGTGACGGCTCACAGATATGCGTCTCAATGTTATCATATTTTTCGGTGAATATGACGCTTTTGAAAATGTTTTTACCCACGACGGAACTGAGAAGGTGGGTCATTGTCAGATTTAGGTTCGCGTCTTTTCGGTGGACATATCAAAAGTTAAGGGCCACAAAGCTTCATTTTGGACTGGTCTAGTCTGGTACCCGCATAAACGGTGTTTCCGTAACTATACATCCATGTAATAAAAACATAACTTATATGTACATAAGCCGTTAACTATTGACCACGGGGTGGACAACTTTTGTTTTTACAACTCACAATGACCCAGGTATATGCGTTTAGGGTGAGAGGCTGTTTGTTTGTTTGTTTGTACTTAGACATAAAAATATAGGCGTTGAATATAAAGATTTAAACAGTTGTCACAGTTCATGCGGGAAAGCATATCAAACGAAGTAATTTTTTTTTTATACAACGACGGTGGCACACAAGCGTACGGTCCACCTGATGGTAAGCGGCCACCGCAGCCTATAGACGCCCGCAACTCCAAAGGAGTCACGTACGCGTTGCCGACCCTTTATGAAATTTGAGGATGCACTGTGTTGATAGCAGAAGGGACAAATTTAGGTCCCTCGCCCTCAACACAGTGCATCCTCGGGAGCTCTGGCAACCTTGCTCACCTTGTATAGTAGATAATGTCATTATGGCTGTGGTATTCTGCAAGGCGGAGGTACTTCCCCAGTTGGGCTGCTCTAAATTTGAGCAAGATGATATTTTGCTGTGCCCTACCTCTCTAAAATTATATGTGTATTTCCCATTATTATTATTTTCCTTATCTCGTATTTCGTAATACAATGTGGTTTGATGTTAACGAGAGCCGACAAATATGAATTGACCGTATCTATAATTTAAGCTGTGAAAGACATATAATCGATAAATAACAACATTTAATTGCTGTTTCTACAAATATACAAAGAATCTGCATTAAATTAACAATTTATGGACACAGAGCAACTTTATACGCGCCTAACCAATTTTAGCAACAACTGTCAAATCTACCGTTTCCCGCGCGAACTGACAGCGGTTGTCAGCCGGAGTATTTGAGGCTTAATTAAAAACTCATCGAATCCAATAATAAAGATTATTACGAAAATTCGAGAACATGATTTTATTGTAGAAATTTAACCACGACAAAAAGAATAGAATAGAATAGAAAAATCTTTATTTCGACAACAGAAGAACTAGAATTACAATTAAATTACTTAAAACTAAAAACAGTTGCAAAAAGGGGCCCACTTAGCATGTGCCGGGTCACAAAAGGTGTCCCGACGCTGGTTTTCTGTGGGTCCCGACAGAAATGAGTTGCGCGACAATCCACACAACTGTACACATGCGCAATTACATTGACCCTGGTTATGATTATTTACATTTTTTTAGATTTTTTTACATTTTTAATAGAATACGCATTATCTTTAAAAAAAAACTCAATATTGCGTATAGCAACCATTCTGCGGCGAAGAAGCCCACAATATAAGCATCATGCTGAAGAGGTTAGTATTGATAGTGCCGAGGAAAATACAATGGGTTTGAATAACTTCGCATATAAAATAATATGTCATTTATAGCAAACGCTGTTTGCAAGCAAATGCACGCGCTGAATAAACATTTGTATGTGAAGAATGCTTGTATCGCGTAAGGAATTCCGCTGAGAATTTTAAGGCGACGGAACTTTCAACTTCCCTCGATTGAGCAAGTTTATTTCATTATATTGTGAGTATGCTCGCGACCATGAAAGTTGTAATACATTCGAAACATCGGGAATACCGGTATTTTTCTATGGAGAAAATACCGGTATACGATCCTTGGCTCAATCTTGCATATATACTAATAATAAATATCTTTATTAATACATCAAATGAAAAGCTTGAAAAATAAATGTATTCATCATCTTGCAATAAAACGCTGTACACACGCGAGCGAAATATTCCAGTCCTCACAGACGTAAGGTGTCGTTCACACACTGCGCGCGGTTATTGCATGTCGTAAATAACGAGCGTGTAAAAATGTCTTTATATAGGTATACCCCGCTTTTTGGTCTTCGTTGAGAATATAGAACTTTTTAAGAGCAAACGACACCGGCAATAAAAAAAATTACTCGTAAGTAGGGCTTGCAATCCGGATAACCGGATACTCGTTTTATTCGAATGGTATCCGGATTTGGAGATACTGTTTATCCGGATATAACGAATATTTCGAATACTCGAATAGATAGTAATAAATTTACACACATTTTTTAAAGAATATTGACTGATTTTGGAGTTTTAGGGGAAGTTGGTTGAGGGAGTGTTGACTACACCCCAGAGGGGTTTATGGAAGTGCACACTCAGTGAGACTCAGAAGTAATCTGTACAACTGTGAATATATATCCTATAATATTATAAACGTGAAAGTTTGTGCGGATGGATGTACGTTCCGCTTAATCTCAAAAACTACTGAACAGATATCTATGAAACTTTCCAGTATTGTAGCTTAGACATCAGAATAGGACATAGGCTACCTTTTATCCGCGGGTAACACCGCAGGGCGCTACTCGTATATATATATTTGTTGATAATACTGTTTTCTTATATAAATAAAATAAAAATAAATAAATATTTGTGGACAATCTTACACAAATCAACCTGGTCCCAAACTAAGCAAAGCTTGTACTATGGGTACTAGGTGACGATATACATACGTATATAGATAAATAGATACTTAAATAAATAGAAAACATCCAAGACTCAGGAACAAATATTCGTGTTCATCACACAAATACTTGCCCTGACCGGGATTCGAACCCGGGACCTCCAGCTTCGAAGGCAGGGTCACTACCAACTAGGCTAAAGCGGTCGTCAAACACACATACATACATAATCATCCATACATCTCGCACGCTCTTAATCTCTAACTTATCTTACGCACGTTTTTTTTAAACAACGCCGGTGGCAAATAAGCGTACGGTCCACTTGATATATGATAATCAATTTAGAATTATGTGCCTGGTCGGCACACTTATAATATTCTGTTTTGGACATTTATTTAGTACCCCGTTTTCTACGGGTCCCTGGGATCCCCGGGCTCATTACAAAAGAATGCCATTGTTTATTTTTTCACCGGGAGACGACGGCTTAGGGTGGGTTGCACCAAACCGTCTGTAATCGTAAGCGGTGTTCGTTAAAATCTGATTGTATGGAAAGTTTGACAAGTTTCTATGGGATGACAGCCGGCGCCATATTTGACGATGACCGGCCTGTGATCGTATGTTGGTGCAACCCTAAATCTGTCTTTCAAATTTAATTCGAGTTACCTCCTTCTAACTCCTGCAATAGGAAAACTTCAAAAACAAAGACAAATCGCCAATTGCAATCCCCGATCCTCAAACAGACGGCGATTTCAAATCAAATAACGAGCTTGAGCGAGTTTCCGCCGGTTTAAACCAGTTTTAAACCGGCACGCTCCGGTTAACGGGTTTGAACGCTGTCGACATTCTCATTTGACTAAGCAACGGCTTCTTCGAATCTCTGTAGTTCGCAAAGTTGTGAAGCACTCGTAAAAATTTGGATTAGCGAAGTTTTTGAGTTAAACATTTTGAATAAACCTCGAGAAGGGCTTAATTAAATAGTGATTGCGTCTTAAATCGAGATTATCTAAAGTTGTATATGTAATTGAATATTTACTCACTATAATAGTAGATTTTTAACCAGGCGCGCGCGCCCCCGGCCTATAGAACTTAAAAAAAATACTTTCCGCCCTAGCAAAATCAAAACATTTATTCTGCAAATAGGCCTCAACGGCACTTTTACAAGTCAAAATCTATCTAGGTACTTCAAATAAATATAATACAATAATCAAAGTATCATTAATTAAATGTAGTGTTACATGTCAAAAATAAGACTAAGAAACTAATAACAATCGAGATTTGTTAGAGATGTATAAGGTCTCTAAGCGTCAAGATAAAAGGTAATAAAATAGGTACACTAATCATAATAAAATGTTTTGAGCTATATCTATAACACGTCAACATGAAAATAATAAAATCTAATAAATAAATATCCTCAGAGATGTATAAGGTCTCTGAGCGTCAGTCTAAAAATAAAATCAAATGAGAACAGTGAAGTCTCTCATCATGTCAATGGGGGCTATAGTTTTTGTGCTCACCAGTTGGCGCCACTGTCGACTAAGGTCCAGCTGTCAAAAATTGTTATTGGTTATTATGGACATGAGAACGAAGTTTACATTTAA
Source organism: Epiblema foenella (assembly GCA_963556455.1). Taxonomy (NCBI): domain Eukaryota; kingdom Metazoa; phylum Arthropoda; class Insecta; order Lepidoptera; family Tortricidae; genus Epiblema; species Epiblema foenella. Next base: position 3,518,221 of record OY747118.1, read on the forward strand.
ATCATATTCAATACCTTAAAACCGTACCGTAAAAATATCGAATATACCGCATTGTAGCGTGGTCCCGTTTTGTTCGGAAAAAAGGAGGAAATAATTTTCCGAAAGACAAATCTGTCTCAAAGCCCTGACAGTCATTGACCCTTAATTCATATTTGCCATAATCAAGCTCAGGTATTGCAAAATAGTGACCATATTGTTCCAATTAGATATTAACCCGCGTAGCGCAACCAAAAAGAGTGACATTTGACGTTTCGGAGGACCCCACGCTACACTAGCGCCTCTAGCGGCGAATTCATACGCGATAGCCCCCATTCTACTGAACACTAGTACGAAGTTACTAGTCCTTGCAAACATGAACAGACCTAGGGTCGGAAAAGCGACTTTAAACCCGGCTATCTACTCATGAAAATCGAACTTTTCGAACAGGAGAGACGAAAAGGCTTGATCGTATCAAATATCCCCTGTGGTCTCCTGCAAATACATGAAGGCAACATATTACGCGCATTGCCGATGCTTGTCGATAAATATTGTGAGGATTCCCTGAGTTCACATGTAAGGCGGTCTTCACACCGATGCGATTTCCGGACGGTTTCCGAAGTGCGAGCGGGACGCCGCTATAGAGTTGCATAGCGCTGTCTCGCTTGCACACCGCACCGTCGTACGGAAATTGGTGTGAAGACCACCTAAGCGACAAATGCATTCTTTAAAGGCTCTGATAAAGGGGTGCGCCAAAGTTCACATAAAATTGCTACTTCGATTACTGGAAGTCCGAAAATGTTTGTTATATAATTTTATATCATAATGATCATTACTTATAACGTGTCTTTGCGCATAACTATCGTAACACTGAATCATTCATGTTAATAATGTCAATCATAATAAATACCTGTAATACTAATGTTAATTTTCATTTATTTTTAAAATATAACGATTTTAAATAATAAAATTTTAAATCATATTTATTTTTTAACAACGACAAATTAGTAATAAAATTTTATATAATATTTATTTTAAACTTTACCTGGTTTTATTTATAAACTGTCAGGTATCTTCCACACCACATTCAACTTGCTATCAAAATAGAAATACAGTCCCAGAGTCGGGATAGGTACGACGACGAGCGAAGCGAGGAGGAGTGTTAGGTGTCTTTTGTTCCTGAGAGCGGAAAAAGGAGCCCCGCGAAGCGGGGCTCCGTCGACTCCTTGGCGGGCCGAAATCGCTTAATAAGCTAGGCACATGAAAAATAAAAAAGTTGCGGGGATAATCGACATAATAGATGATTTATTGACAATCAAATTTACATGTTGTAATTCAGCGCATACATTGACGGCCGATATAATCCAATACACCCATACTTTATATGTTATGCTTTCAAATACTTATACAATATAAGTTTATAATTATTAAGTTTATTTTAAAAATCATTATGAGTTGTGATGAATAGTTGGAAATGACATTATGTTGATAAAAAATCTCCCTAAATATAATTATGAGTAATGATGTTGGTAATACAAATGTATTTACAACAAATTTGTAGGCAAAAAAAATATGACAAATGATTACTATGATCAAAAAGCGTTATTATGAAAAATAATATGACAAGTAATGTTATGTGAGCCAATAAATGATAAAGCTCTCCACCAGTTTAACTCCCTTTGCTCTTTCGTTCAATTATGGTATCGTTCTCATAATTGACCGAGTGAGCGAAGCGATCGGAGGTTTCCGTTTCAGCTTGGTCAAAAATGCTTTCGTATGATGGACTTGGTTGTTCTCCAGGTCGCTTTTCACAAGCGATTCTTTTTCAATATGTATGTATGTACGTACATACTTTATTGTACAAAAAACACAGTTAAATAATACAGACAAATTCGGTTATATTGGTACAAAGGCGAACTAAAATTGCGAAATCGTGTGAACCGCAGGTGAATCACGTAACTTTATGTACTAACGGTAGATAGATTTTACTGTCAATTTTGAAGTATAAATGTATGAGGTGACAATTAAAATTTGACATTAAAATCTATCTAACGGTAGTAAAAAAGTTACGTGATTACCCCGCAGGTTCGATAATAGGCATTATAATAAAAAAAAATGAGGCCATTCGAACCAGTTTTTAAGAGGCGGTCAAATATTTGTTTGTATTTATTAGAGTAACACAAATGACGAAAATGAGAGGCAAAGTACAGCAAAGCTAACGAGCACTGAAAACGCTCCGTACTGATTCACACGAAGACGTGACGTCACAGCATAGTCGGCATCACACCTGCGTGGCCTCATAAAGGGATTTTTGTCGTGACTCGTGAAATATTGCATTATATATAATACAGCTTATAAAAGTATTCACGGGCTTGGTTTCCGCAACTCGACTTCATATTATGCGCCTATTTTGTGATGGATTGTTGGCACTACTCGTGGGCGGCTGACTCTTCGTCCTCCATGTTTGCTTTGCAGAGAGGGCTATACTATACAATACAATACAAACCTTCCGGCCGCCATCGCAACTGTGTTTCACAACCAGTTGTCTACGAGGATTTTTTAGTCTTTCACGGCAACCAGTTGTGATAAAAGAATATTTATTCTTCTTCCGCAACCAGTTGCCAACAAGGAAATTTACTCTTTATTGCATAACCTCAACAAAAAAAACACAGTACAGTACATAATTACAATGAGTAGAGGCAAACAACAGGCGGCTATCTGTAACACCTAAAGTGTTTTGACGACCGGTTTAGCCTAGTGGGTAGTGCACCTGCCTGTGAAGCTGACGGTCCTGGGTTCGGATCCCGGTCAGGGCAAATATTTGTGTGATGAGCCTGAATATTTGTTTCTGAGTCTTGGATGTTTTCTATGTATTTAAGTATTTATATCTATTAAATATATCGTCGTCTAGTACCCATAACACAAGCCTTCTTGAGCTTACTTTGGGGCTAGTTCGATTTGTGTAAGATTGTCCTCTAATATTTATTATTATTATTTATTTATTAAAGTAAAAAGATGTCTAATGATGGCCCCCGTTAGGAGGCGGAGTGTAGACCTCTTCAGCTGCATCAAAATGAAAATGAAAATAATAAATTCGTGATATAGAACAAGATAATATATACTATACTACTAATGAAATTACCACCAAATTGCCTCAGCATAATGCTGACTCACAAGCCAGCGCTGGTCTTATGGCCAGACCATTTTTGTGGATCACGTTGCCTCGTTCTTCGATGTGGCTTTAACCTATTCTGAACGCAGCTGTTACGCTTGTTGCAAACAGCGCCATCTGGTAGGCTGTTAACTGTTCAGCTTGCTTGACAATCCGGGATTGATTGTCGGGATGGCCTCCTTGGTTTGCCTGCAGTTTGCCTGCAACCTAGCTTGTGCCAATATTTCTGGTGTTCTACCTGGGTGTTCTGCCTCAGTATACTACGCAACCATGCAGGAGGCAGAGGTATTATAGCTTCTATTCCCTTCACTCTTGAGGGCCTCCTTGGTTTGCCTGCAAGTTGTGCCAATATTTTTGGTGTTCTACCTTGGTGTTCTGCCGCAGTATACTACGCAACCATACAGGAGGCAGAGGTATTATAGTTTCTGGTCCCTCCAGTCTGAGTCCGAACCATCCTTGGCTATTGCATCCGCTGCGTCATCACCGCGTGAATTGCTGTGGCCTTTGATCCACTGCAGGGTTATGCCGTTATCGGTACATACCTCCGTCAGAATCTTATGGCACGCATTTATCACAGCCCTGATGTTAATGTGTGGTCGACTGTCAGAGAGTTTGCGGATGGAGTATTCCATCTTACCTCTCTGGAGACGATTGCGCGAGCAGCCATTATTGTGCCCATACACTCCGCCTGAAAGCCTGCTGCTGTGTATTGTTCAGGTCCTCTCAGAATGCCCAATGCAGTGCCTGACCTTGCTTTAGACTCGTCCCTTAAGATTCACAACTCCCTGGGGTTAGTGTCTTCTCGAGAAATAATGCGTTTATGTAGGTACATAGTTGTCATACAATTTCTTTTTTATTAAAACATGACAATTCTATTGATACATTGGGCTAATAAACAAAAAAAAAATGTTTTTAATTAATTTACTATTTATTGTGATAATTGGATATTTTTGCACACTATGCTATAAATTGTAATATGAGTCAGCATCCCTATAATACGGAATTAGAGTTATCTTTCGTTTTTAAAAAAAAAAACAGCTTTGGCATTAGAATTACGATTTGAAACGGGATATTTACCATGTATATTTGTATTTTTGACAAGGCGGACGGTGGTAGTGACGGTGACACTGTGCGAAAAAAGCGAACCAGGAAGAGGGTAGATCACTATGGTGTGTGGGTAGACCACAACTAAAACTCGCAGCGCGTCAGTTAATCCCATGGTACAATAATATACTTCGCCAGGTATGGCAAACGGAAACATCGGTTAGTAGTGTGGGTGACACGACCTTCGGCGTCCCTGCTATCGATGGTTCTCAAACTTTGTATTTTGGGGAAAATAGTTGCCTTACTTAAAAACTAGGATATAAATTATATTAAAGGACTGTATAAAAAACAAAATTAGGTACAAACAATGACAAAAAAAGGCATGGCATCTGGCCTTAATTGTCTTGCATGTCGTCCATTGTTATTAAGGAGAATTTGCGGCAGTGGCTTGTAATAGTCAGAAGGTAAAAAGTGCTTTGAACATACTCTCCCTGCAAAATAATAAGAATTCTAATCATCTATATCAAAGTACAGACCCAGCTATATTCAATCAGTGTAACAACAAAACACAACGATTGCGGTTATTTGCAAATAATCGATTGATATTCCAATTGTCAAGTATCGGCTTAGTCACATCACTATTTTTATCATTTAGTGTCAAAATTATATTTTGACTGAATAAAAAGGACCCCATCAACATTAAAATGCACAAATTAAGAAATCAAAGAATTTTACGTAGTACGGTGTGCTTTTTTTCGTTGTTTTCGATCCACAATAGCGAAACCATTCGTTAGCTACTGACTCGTTTTGTGGAAGTGAAAAAAAAAAACAATAAGGTCCCGCCTTTAACTCTTCTACTCTTACAGTTCCGAATAGAACAAACAGCCTACCATTTTAAAATCTGGCCTACATCAACTCTTATTAGCAACGGCACCGCAAAAAAGTTTGGCAATTACTGCTTAAACTGACACCAACTGAGAGCGATATATGCAATTCAATGGTAACCTATCGATCTTTCGAAAATCTATTTACCGAATTTCACTTGTCCGAAAACGGTTCACCGAATCTTTACAATCCAAATACTTTGTTTTGCAACTGTTTGAAATTTGAAATACCACGGATTCATTTTACCACAATGTCATTTGTCCGCAATTCAAAAGCCCGCTTTACAGTTCCCAATTTTTACATTTGACAACTTATACGTTAGCCACATTTTCATAATTTCAATGATACGGAAAGTCGACGTAACATTTTCCATAATTTCGTTATATAAGACTAAGCGGTAGCGAAGCCCCCGTCTTAATCTTCGAGGTAATTTTTTTTATAAAAGCCCAGAATTACTTGTTGAGACAAAATCGACTCTAATGCGGATAGGTTAGAAGATTAAGACGGGAGCTGAAGCGAAGCGAAGCTCCCGTCTTAATCTTCGAGGTTATTTTTTTATAAAAGCCCGGAAAGACTTGTTTGGACAAAATCGACTAATAATTGTATCGACTGTTTGTAGGCTGATCATAATAATGAACGTAATTTTTAGTCCTAGCTGAAATATAATTAATTATGAGTTTCCTCAATCAGCGCCTGCATTTAAATTTGTTAACTCGATGGAAATGAACTTTGTTATCTTTAGTCTATCTGGATAATGACGTTATGGTATTTTAACCCTACGGACAAATAAAAATTTGGCAAATGAATGTACGGAATTATAATCATTGTGATTTTAAATCACCTGGATAATAAAATTGTGACCATACAAAAATCTGTCAATAGAAAATATACAAAATGAAACTTCGGACAAATGAAAAAAATGTAAAACGAGAAAAGGCGTTTCGTTTTCGGACTTTTAATATTCGGCATAAAAAATTTCGAATTTGCGATAGGTAACCCAATTCAATACATCCGAGCGAGATCACGGTTAACGTCAAAGCGGCTGACATGACTCTCGTATGTGTGAGTAAGCAGTGCCAGTAGTGTATTATGATACAACCAGACTTCCATGTATTCTGTGAGTATTTTATTAAATTATTAAGTATATTCATGTTCAACTTGACCTATTTTGTGTGCTTAAACAAGTAAATGCCAATTTTAATGCGTAAACAATTTATTTTGCATGATAACGGCAGATTATTTTTCCTTAATTATCCGTTTTATTACTATAAAGTGGCAACTCGACCTCGTGTCACGATCCTTATTGTCAGACCTTGTTTTCTTAGACCTTGGTTAATCCTTGATAATGGCGCTTGCAACAGTGCAGAAATATCGGGAACTCACAAATACAAATATACATGGTAAATATCCCGTTTCAAATCGTAATTCTAATGTAAATGACCATGTTAGCTTTGGCAGTTCTTATTATTAGGTGGTGATCCCGGGTTCGAATACCGGTAAGGGCATTTATTTGTGTGATGAACACGGATATTCTTCCTGAGTTTCCTGACTCTTGGATGTTTCCTATGTATTTAAGTATCTATTTCTCTATATAAGTATGTATATCGTCACTTGATACCCATAGTACATAGCACGTAGTTTTACTTTGTTTGGGACTAGATTGATTTGTGTAAGATTGTCCAAAAATATTTATTAATTATTTTTCTCTTCTGTTCCACAGAACCTTCACACACAGAGAGGTAAATCTATAGTCATTAATCACCAATAGTTTCATGTTACTGAATTGTAAACTGCTGTACGATTATATTTCATATGCGAACGTTGGCTGGCTTCCAAACATTTGACTGATTTAACGTTTTGGCAATGTGCATCACAACTGCACAAAAGGGATTAAACCTCGACATGAATACACAGTAGGATATTTTGGACTTAGACGGGTCATTCTAACCGACCACTTTAGCCTAGTTGGTAGTGACCCTGCCTTCGAAGCTGGAGGTCCCGGGTTCGAATCCCGGTCAGAGCATGTATTTGTGTGATGAACACGAATATTTGTTCCTGAGTCTTGGATGTTTTCTATGTATTCAAGTATTTATATCTATTAAATATATCGTCGTCTAGTACCCATAACACAAGCCTTCTTGAGCTTACTGTGGGGCTAGTTCGATTTGTGTAAGATTGTCCTCTAATATTTATATTTATTTAATATTTATTCTCAGATTTAGGTTCGCGTCTTTTCGGTGGACATATCAAAAGTTAAGGGCTACAACGCTTAATTTTGGATTGGTCTAGTAAACCGCATAAACAGTGTCTCCGTTCCTATAAATCCATGTACTAAAAACATAGACATGCACAGAAACCATTAATTATTGACCACCGAAGGGACGAATTTGTTTTAGCAACTGACAATAACCCAGACACACAATACTCACGTTATGATATTTTAGACGTTTGTACAGTCCGTTTTTGAAAATTTTGAAAAAAATATTCTTTTTCAACGATTCTGTATTTTACATGTATTTTGCATTAGATACAACAAAACGCATTTCAGCGTCTTTCGAAATTACTCTCCTAAAAGGGTGAAAAAGGGAAGTTTGTGCGGGGAGCAAATAATAACTTTTCTAAAAAATAGATATGTGTGTTATTTTCAAGGTTCCTCGGGGAGTCGATTACGAAAATGATATATAGGTACCTACATAGAAACATACGGGTCAAACCGAGAACCTCTTTTTTTGTAGAAAGTTAAAATTGACGCTTAGTACGCGAGCGAAGCCGCGAGAAAAGCTAGTAAACAATATTTGCACGCATTTGCAACCTGTAATGCAAATAACTAAACTACTGACTCACTCTATTGTTAAATTAAAGCCTTTTCAAACTGGTTTTCCTTAATACTGCACTCGTATATATTATCTACGTACACTGAGTAATCAACAAGACTTAATTTAGGTACATTAATTGTATGTGTTACGTCCCGACTTCATTAGTAATAAGCAACTGAGGCTACCGCGAACCGAAAACGAACGAAGTTCGAATATCTCCCTCTCTGTGGCACGAATTAGTAAGTGCGACAGAGAGGGAGGTATTCGAACTCCGTTCGTTTTCTGTTTGCGGTAGCCCCTCTGTATGATAGCCAAATATGTTGTATAATGTATTCTAACAAAAGAAACTTAGCGCGTGTTTCGGAACGCAACTTTTCTTTGAACTGTCATCGTAATGTCAGAAAAAAGGTCTATCACATTGATGATACCTTAGAGTATAAATATTTCTAAAGAGGTCCTATACGCGGGCCACCAAGAGTGACGGAAAAGGTCTTATGCAGATAAATTGAGAATTGGTTTAAAATGGCTACCGGTTTATCATAAATTACTTTCTTAACTTGGGCGGGTAATCGCTTGTGTGACGTATTTGGGCTCAACTGTCATATAAAATAAGTTGTGCTCGGCACAAACAAGTGAAACTGTGACAGGGACAACAAATTATATGTAACTCTCTGTCGCTCTTATACAAAAATGTATACTACTGTTTCGCTCGGTTGTGGTATTATTTGAGCGTCGCGTCTGGTAAGTCTGTGGATCATACGGTTTTTTGGTGTGATGCATAGAATTCGTTCCCACAATCAAAAATCAATAGCTTTCCTCTTTTTCGCGAAATTCGTGTGTAATAGGGTTGTTGATACCAAATAAGAAGATCAGAAAGTTCGAATTTTCTCGAAAAGGGATCAAATTCTTAATCAAAGGGCATAAAAAGTAACTCAAAAGAATAAACAGTTAAACGGCAATTACACTTCTTCGTTCACCTAATGCGGTCGCCGAATTCATTTTAAACTACTTAGGCCAACAAACGTCATCTTTACATTAGTCTGTCCGCCTACCTATAAGCGTTGGCAGCTGTCGATCGCCGAATGCGGCCGACTAACGTGTTCTTTACACTTTTGCGGTCGCCGCATGCAGCATGCGACAGGAACGACGAAGTGTAATTGCCGCTTTACATAATTATAAGTCTTCAAAGTTTTAAGAGGGGGCATACTGTGTCCCTTTTCCGCAAAACGCACCTTTGTATTGGAACCATCGTCATTTTCAATGGGGCTCGTGGTCAATGACTTCACCGATCTGTCGCGCTCTCTCTCTAACCAGCAACAGTAAAACGGTAGTAGCTTCGTTATTTTTTGAGATATTTGCATATCATTAACACCATTTGGCATATTTTTTGGCCTTGTTTCTTTTGGAGTAGTCTATGGAGTAGTTAAATTTTGAGTCTGTGCGCTATTGTGAGTATTGTACGCGATTAAGTCCCGATTTCCAATAAAAAAAAACATTTATTCTGCAAATAGGCCCCAAGGGAACTTTTACAAGTCAAAATCTATCTAGGTTACATCAAATAAAAATAATACAATAATCAAAGTATCATTAATTAAATGTAGTATTCCATGTCAAAAATAAGACTAAGAAACTAATAACAATCGAGATTTGTTAGAGATGAATCTATCTAAGCGATGATGATGAAAATATCTAAGCGTCAAGTTAAAAGATAATAAAGTAGGTACACTAATCATAATAAAATATTTTGAGCTATATCTATAAGCGTCAACATGAAAATAATAAAATCTAATAAATAAATATCCTCAGAGATGTATAAGGTCTCTGAGCGTCAGTTTAAAAATAAAATCAAATGAAAACAGAGCGAAATCTCTCATCATGTCAATTCCACTGAACACTAGTACGAAGTTACTAGTCCAATAACAATTAAATTTTATTTTATATAAAATGTATAACAATAATATAGATTACAATTCCTTGTACCCACTAAAATACGTATAATTATAGTCGTAAATAACAGCCTTCCTAGGTAGTGTGATAAAAACACCTGGCAAGCAAGATACGTATTTCAAACGTGTAAACCAAATGATTACGCCATTGTCTGCAAATTTTATGTAAAAAACCGCAAATCTATTTGGCCATAATGATTATATCGCCATACAGTTTTCTTATCACTTGCATCCTTTTTCATATAGATAGAAGCACGTTTATACAGCTGCTGTTATTAGGGTTCTGTATAGCAGACAAAAAATCGGGTATGTTGTAGATCACTGTAGCATGGGGTGTGTGGGTAAATATAAAAATTAACTGAATTTTGGATAAATTGAGACAATTAAAGATTATATTGTAATTATTACTCGTTGTTGTTTATTAATGGTATTTTTTTTAACGACATATTTCCCAAACTTGCTCAGAATAGGAGCTTATATTCGTGACAATATACTGCAAAACATACCACCGCCGAATTTACAGGCAAGTAATGGGATTTCTTTAGGAATTTGCCGGTCAGTTTTGACATTTCTTACGTATACATTAATACATTGGGCCGGGCGTCCAATCGCGGCGCAGGTTTATTACCAAAATAATTTTTTTATTGTATTTTCAAATTTTCTCTAATTTTTTGAGGAATGTACAGTGATTGCCTGACGAGTTTAACACGAGGCAGACAATCCTTACCTCATTTTTTTTCTTTACGACAAGAAACAAATAGCAACTATTATACGAAAAGGTAGATCATAAACCAGTAAAGTTTTCACTGATATATACAATACAAATACTCTTTATTGCGCACCTCACATAATAAAATAGCACATAAAAAACAAAAAACATAGATACAGGGAGACAGAGGCAGAACAACAGGCGGTCTTATCGCTAAAGAGCGATCTCTTCCAGACAACAAGACTCAAGACTAATATATCTACACTTATAAGGAATATATCCACAAATTCCTTCAGCAATTCCTTCCCTGCCTTAGTAGTAACTTTCTACTATATAGCACAAGTCATTATCAACAAGAACGTTTTTTCCGGTTAAAACATAATTCTACAATACAAATACTCTTTATACAAGCACGCTTCGCGCGCGGAAATTTCCACTTCCTGGCCACGGGGCATAAAATATTGTGCTTGCCACGGGCGGTAATAAAGAAAACCTCAGATCGCATATTTGTCGCTCTTGCCTTCGGCTCGTGCGTCAAATACCTGCGAGACATTCTTTGTTTTACCGCCCTTGTTAAGTAATGTACTATTATTGCACACCTCAATAAAAATACAAAGCAGGCCAGAAACATAACAGCGATATATAAGCAGAGGTAGACAACAGGCAGGAATTTTATTTAAATGATTTATTTCATGTAAAGAATGTAAAAACTGACATTACAAGGAATAAAAGGCTTTTTTATGTGCAGCTTAATATTTGATATTGTACAAGAACAGTTAAAGTTAAACGCAGTTTTGCAGAATTCATAACATAAACTATACATACTGTGGAACCATTTGTGCGCGGCAGACTCGCTTTTCAGAAATTTCGTATAATTTTCCTCATTAAGGGGCTTTATAAGAAACGGACAGTGGAAATGTTTTAGTGAAGTGTTTGCACTGTTATTAGAGCATTGCTTGAAATAAAACACCGTTTCAGTTTTACTTCCCGTTTAGGCAACAACATGAAATATATATTCGGTAAATATAAGTGTAACGATTTAGTAAGTGATGACATTAAAAAAAACATTAAAAGCCACAACAAAAAAAAAACTTAACAAATTAAAACTGCTTTGCGTACTTTGATATGCATTTAATATTCTAACTGTACAAATTACAGTTTTGATTTGCAATTAGTATTTTAGCTGTGCAAATCAACACCTTTAGGTTATCTTTTTGAAGTGCCTATATACATTAGCCTTTTAAACGCTATTTTATTTATTTATCATACAGCAATTTTATTGAACCATGAGATCTTTGCCAGTTGTATTTGTTGTTGGGTAAGAGTGGGTACTCCCTTCGGACGTGGTGCAACTTCGACCTCCAAACCTTTGAAAAAATACGAATAATTAAGATACCTTTATGTCACACCTGGCCATAAAGTGGCAATTACCGCACGCTCCGCGCGCAGAAAATCCCACATCCTGGCCAGGAGGTGACATAAAATTTTGTACTTACCTCGGGCGGTAATTAAGAAAGCCTCAGATCGCATAATTATCGCCCTTACCTGCGGCTCGGGCGTCAAATACCTGCGATCTGGGACATTCTTTGTTTTACCGCCCTTGATAAGTAATATACTATTTAAAACCTTTGAATACCTACACTTAAAAAAAACATTGATGTGCAATTACTTTTTTATCATAATTTTTTTATGCGCACTCAGTATTATTTGATAAGCGATTAAATATATTTCCTTTTTAAAATAGTTCTGTTAGTTGATGTTTTGGCTTAACGAAGTTCTCTGTCGCTCGAATAAGTGAGTTCCCGAGGATGCACTGTGTTGAGAGCGAGGGACCTAATTTGTCCCTTCTGTTGTCAACACAGTTCATCCTCAAATTTTTAAGGGTCGGCAACGAATATGTGACTCCTTTGAAGTTGCGGGCGCCTATAGGCTGCGGTGGCCGCTTACCATCAAGTGGACCGTAAGCTTGTTTGACACCGGCGTTGTATAAAAAAAAAGTTCGAGGAGATACCTTTTTTGGCCCTCAGGGAAGTTATTTTTTTTTTTTTTTTAATATTAGAGGACAATCTTACACAAATCGAACTAGGCCCACAGTAAGCTCAAGAAGGCTTGTGTTATGGGTACTAGACGACGATATATTTAATAGATATAAATACTTAAATACATAGAAAACATCCAAGACTCAGAAACAAATATTCATGCTCATCACACAAATATTTGCCCTGACCGGGATTCGAACCCAGGACCGTCAGCTTCACAGGCAGGTGCACTACCCACTAGGCTAAACCGGTCGTCATTTATGTGACTGTATTTAAATGACTGTTCGCTTTATTACAGCGATATCGGTGTTAGTCCTTCTGGCGGGCTTCACTTACGGAGCTGCGCGCGACGGATGCCTCTGCCCCGCAGTTTATCAACCAGTCTGTTCGATCCGCAACGTCACCTACGGGAACGGCTGCGAGTGAGTTCTCTAACTACCTAAACCAGGCATCTCCCCTTGGGGTCTTTTCTCTCACACACCTCGTGTATCAAATCTTCTCCTTGCCGGTAAGGAGATGGGATTGACACCGGTACACTGGTTCAATTAAGGATTCAAAATTCTTCCTGCTTCGCCGTCCAAAGGTCACCGGAGTGCCTAAAGGTCGTGTAATAATGAAAAAATATATAAATATAGGCTAAACTCACCCCAATTAATTCGCTTTTGTTCACAATATAACCGGCCGGTCGCTCAGTATTTTCAGAAGCGTTTTCGTTTACAACTTCAAGGCGAATAATGACAGTTGATGGTTCGCCGTACGCGAACCGAAGATATCCGAAGATCTCCGAATGTAGGCTTTCCCACCCCAGTGCGAGATAAACGTACAAAATAGTGTGTGTATGAATGGGATGGCGAATGACATGGTTGAATGTATGTTTTGCATGTTGGTAACATAAATTACGCTTGGAAACCGATACAAATTTGGTGATAAAATGAAACACCTCGTGACACAGAAGATTAAACTTAAGGCACTGGTCCGACCGCCGGCGAGCAGCGAGTACTCTCATAGTAATTCTACTCTCTTTTTTTTTGAACCTGACTGTGGCTTTATAGGCCGGGCCCAATAAAGCGATTAGGAGTGCGCGGTTGGAGAGTAGCCTGGGGAAAATGCAGGGGAAAACCTGAGACACGACCACGCGTGTGGTTTGGAACACTGGAATACTCTAAGAATTTGCGCTCCAGGGAGATTGGTTGAGCGGTTTCAACCGAATCTGAGGTGTGAGTGGAATCAAGCTAGTATGTGAGTGGAATCGAGCTACTAGTAATTCTAATCGTTAACTCGCTCAAGCAAGTCCTTTCTGTAACAATTCATCTCTTTGTGCTAATAATAAAAATAAATCTGTTATGAGAAACTACGTGTCACGTGGTGTCACAATCTAGGTGCAGATGACCGAATAAATAGAGTTCTTCATAAAGAATTGGAACAAATTTTAAATAATACCCGTCGTCTACCGGTCCCGGGGATGCCCGGGCTCATTAAAAAGAATGCTATTGTTTATTTTTTTCTCTGTAGTAATTATTGCACTTCTCTGAAGTGATGTACTTCACTGCAATAATATGCTTCTCTGTAATAATTTACTACGATGTATTAGGGTCCTGGCAGAATATCAGCGATGTGGCTACCTGCCGCATCATTATGCTGAGCCAGCGCCCATTTTCTGCCACAACACATGGCTCATATTGTATCACTTTTAGTTTATTTTCTATTTTTTTTGTGATTAATAATCATGTTAGTCCTTAAGGTGCATGTTTCTTTTCTTAATGTATGCCATGTACATTGTGGGAATGAATAAAGTGTTTTTATGTCACACCTGGCCATAAAGTGGCAATTACCGCACGCTCCGCGCGCGGAAAATCACACTTCCTGGCCAGGGGGTGACATAAAATTTTGTACTTACCTCGGGCGGTAATTAAGAAAGCCTCAGATCGCATAATTGTCGCCCTTGCCTTCGGCTCGGGCGTCAAATGCCTGCGATCTGAGACATTCTTTGTTTTACCGCCCTTGGTAAGTAATGTACTAATCTATCTATCTATACTAATATACTATTTACTTTTTCAGACTAGGTTGTGCCGGGGACGAATACGCTTACCCTGGGCGGTGCGGCGAGCGAACGGATATGTGAATAAGACGACGAGCAATATGACTTATTGTGAAACTTTATATTTTCATAGAAATAAAAACCTACGTAAATAATTACTTGGTTATTTATGTATTTAGGTCATTGTCAGATTTAGGTTCGCGTCTTTTCGGTGGACATATCAACAGTTAATGGCCTCAACGCTTAATTTTGGATTGGTCTAGTAACCCGCATAAACGGTGTTTCCATAACTATAAATCAATATAATAAAACGTAACTTATATGTACATAATCCGTTAACTATTGACCACCGGGTGGACAACTTTTGTTTTTACAAGTGACAATGACCCATTTAGTGATTTTTGATTCACTAACTATTGCCCCTATAATATTAAGTGACACGTAAGTCGTATACAGTCAATTTAAATAAAAAATATTTCTTTTTGTGTTGGAACAGGGCCTTTTTGTACTGACTGATATAAATTGCGGCTTATGGAAAAATATACTTGATAAAATGCTGGGAAGTATTAACACTGTCACGATTTTTTTAATTTTTTTTTGTTTATTGGAAAAAAAGAGACAAATGAAAGGAACACACAATATTTAGGTTTATTGAAACATTGTTAATGACATATCAGTCATTAGAAAAAAATTGGTAAAAATTATGTTATAAAATTAATTAGTTAAGTGGCAATATTGCAACTAATAATTATTATTGTATATAATTATTAAATTATAGTTGCAATATTGCCACTTAACTAATTAATTTTGTAACATTATTTTTATCTCGCATATGGATGAATTTTACTCCACGAAGACATGTTTTCTCATCACAGTTATGTACTACAGGTTAGTGCAGAATTTACTAAGATTCAACATTGCCCTTGACAATAGTTTAATACGGTAAGTAGATTTCGCACAAAATGCGAATAATCATACGGATGGTGTACATTTTCCAAGATAGCGGCGGCTCTAGAGGGTCTGGGGATTTATTGGGAATACAAAATGATGAACAATAATATAGATGACAATTCCTTGTACCCACTAAAAATACGTTGCGTATTCTCTTGAAACCCTTAAAATATGATGTTAGAGGAGGTATACAGGTGTCCCACGGCTATGCCACATGGAGGGAAAGTACCTTGAATATTGTAGATGGAACATTTTACTGAAAGAAGACATTATTTTAATTTTAAAAACAATTTAAACTGCATTCACAGATATTTAAATAATAATTAAACCGTGAACCGGGAATTGAACCCGTTACACAAGAAAAATAATTACCCTGTAGCTTTATCATACCAATCGAAAGGCTTCATCATATGGATTATTTTTTGCTAAATAACATAGTATCAGAAATAAAAGGAAGACCATGAACTTTAACATTTTTAATACAAAAACGATTCCCGGTTCAACCATAAAAATATTTAAATATCTGTGAATGCAGTTTACAATGTTTTTTAAATTCAAATAATGTCTTCATTCAGTAAAATGCTCCATCTACAATATTTTTAAGGTACTTTCCCTTCATGTGGCATAGCCGTGGGACGCCCTGTATGAAATGACATCTTAATTTGGTCGTATTATCTTGGGCAGCCAACTTTAGGCTGATAACTTCACGCCGGTCCTTATTTCATAGGCTTTCCGTAAAAACACCTGGCAAGCACAATACATATTTCAATAGAGTGAAATAAATAACTACGCCATTGTCTACAAATGTGAAAACAGCAAATATGTTCAGCCATAATGATTATTTCGCTAGAGAGTTTTCTTATAACATGTATCGTTTTTTCATTTTGATAGAAGTACGTTTATACAACTGATGTTTTTAATGTTCCGTATAGCAGACGAAAAATCGTGGATGTCGTAGCTTACTCTAGCATAGGATGCACTGTTAAATATAAAAATAATATTTATTCGAAGAACCAACAGCTACTATCATTTACAAATCATAACATAATATAATATACAATATAATAAAAGGCCTACAAACTAAACTTAAAATAAAAAATTAAAAATAAATAATCTAAAATAAAATAAAAAATATATATAAAAATTAATAGAACATTGGATAGGTAATGTTAGACCGTTTAAAGATTATATTATTGTAGTTATTACGTAATTATTTATGTGCAGAATGTAAAAACTAACATGACAAGAAATAAAAGGTTTTTTTTATGTGCAGCTTAATATTTGATGTTTTACGAGAACACCTAAACGCAGTTTTGAAAACCTCATAATAAATGCCATACATACTGTGGAACCATTTGTGCGGGGCAGACTCGCTCTTCAGAAATATCGATATTTTTCTCATAAAGAGGCTTTATAAGAAATGGACAGTGGAAATGTTTTAGTAATGTTTTTGCACTGCTATTAGAACATCGCTTGAAATAAAACACCGTTTCAGTTTTACGTTTAGGCAACAACATGAAATATATATTCGGTAAATATAAGTGTAATGATTTATTAAGTGATGACATTTTTAAAAAGCTAGCATTTAAAGGCACATCAAAAAAATAATAACAAACTGTAAAACTGATTTGCGCAGTTTTATGTGCAATTAATATATTAGCTGTGCAAATAGTGAAATAATAGCCTTTTAAAACTTATTTTATTTATTTGTCGTATGGCAATTATTTTGAATGAGATCTTCGAGAAGACAATAGGTACGGTTGCCAGTTTTATTTCACCGTTTATCACCATCCAGGGGTCACGTAAGTCACGTTTAGGGTAACAGTGGGTACTCCCTACGGACGCAGTGCAACTTCGACCCCAAACCTTTGAATACTAGGTACCTTTTAAAAGATGTGTATACTACATACATATTAAAAAAACATTGATGTGCATTTCCTGTTTCAGATGTGCAAATCATCATATTTTAAATGCGTACCCAGTATTATTTAATAAGCGATTAAATTTTTTTATTTTTTTATTTAACGTACGAGATCCAAATTGTTATCGATTAATAATACTTAGTGTTCTACCCACTTACTTTGCTACTCGCTAAGACGCTGTTGTATATTTTTGCTTAATGTTTGTATTTATGAACCTCCAGGTCTGTTTTTATGCATATTTGTAACTGACCTCTATCTTTTTATGTATGACTGTATGTGTTCCGAACAATAAATAAATAAATAATAATAATTTCCGTTTTAAAATAGTTCTGACCAAAAACCTAACGAAGATCTTCTCTGTCGCTAGAGTAAGTGAGTTAGAGAGGGGGATATTTCGTTTGGCCCCCAGGGTAATTTTTTAAATGAGTTGTTGCATTATTTCAGCGATATCGGTGATATTCCTTCTGGCGGCCATGTTTACTTACGGAGCATCGCGCGTCAGATGCATATGCACCGCAGAGTATCGACCAGTGTGTTCGATTCGCAACATCACCTACGGCAACGGCTGCCAGTGAGTTCACTAACTTCATCTAAACCAGGCATCTCCCCCTTGGGGTAAACTTCTCTCACACACCTCCAAGGTGTTACCGACATAGCTCAGGGAATCTGTAAGTTGAAGTGGCAGTGGGCGGGCCACATTGCTCGTAGAACCGATAACCGTTGGGGACGAAAGGTTCTCGAGTGGCGGCCTCGCACGGGATGACGGAGCGTTGGACGGCCTCCCACTAGGTGGACTGATGACTTGGTCAAGGCAGCGGGGAGTCGCTGGATGCGGGTGGCTCGCGACCGTGTGCTGTGGCGCTCCTTGGGGAGGCCTATATCCAGCAGTGGATGTCTTCCGGCTGAATGATGATGATGATGACCTCCAAGGTGACGCAGAAGACTAGATTAAAGCCGTATGACAAATCCGTACAATCGTCCTAAACGCAAACACACAGACACGAGTCGTTACTTCGTAAGGCGACTAGTGCCCCGTTGTACCAGTTGAACCTCAGTCTGCACCACGACATGGGGATTAGCACCATGTATGGTTTCTTTAAGCAGACTGCCAGACGTTATTTTGACAACGCTCTCCATCATAGGAATCCGTTAATTAGGAAGGCTGTCGACTACGTTCCCATCCCTCCCCCCTCTGTCATAACTCGGTGATCACTGATTAGGGGCCGCACGGTCCGGCGTCCTAGGTACACACTCACGGACCCAGACGACGTAATCACAGCGTCCATCGAAAGATGGAACGCTGTGCTTACGGCGTCCAGCTCAGACACGACGCGCACACTTAGGCATTCCCGCTGGCGGGACGTCCACCGCGCGATCGCGACAACACTGACAGGTATAGTTCCTAATCGTTCCGGTACCACCACACACCGTGTAGAGTCAGTCCGACCCAGGTCGGGCCTAGCTAAGTTTCTTGCTGGACTCTTCGCAGCTTAGGTTTAGTGAACCAGCGACAAAATTCTCAGTAACTCAATTCCACTCACACCTCAGATTCGGTTAAAACCGCTCAACCAGTCTCACTGGAGCGCAAACTCATATTAGAGTATTCCAGTGTTCCAAACTTTCCCCTGGATTTTCCCCAGGCTACTCTCCAACCGCGCACTTCTATCGCTTTATTGGGCCCGGCCTATATAACCACAGCCTGGGGTCAAAAAAAAAGTCGCTACAAAAACCAAGTGCGAGTCGGACTTGGCATATTTAGGGTACCAAAGCTGATTTTTTTTTGTTTTCAAATCAAAAATGTTTTTTTTGGTTGTAAAATATACGTATCAATAAACATTATCACCAAATTTCAAATTCATAGCTCTCCCAATGACAGGATAGAAAAATTCTTGGAACAAAATTATGTAACATAAAAAACTGACTTTGGTGGCTTCTCATTTCTTTGTTTTCCAATATCTATATATTTTAATAGCCTTTATAGTGTTCGACTGCTGTGTAAAGGCCGCCCTGTTTTCTTCCCATATTTCATAAAAACGAAAATACAGTATTTATCTACTTAATGAGTTCTAAACAACGATACCCTAATCGAGATCAAATATTTTTGTTTCGTGCTCCCTTCTAAGTTTTTTTTTTGAACCTGACTGTGGCTTTATAGGCCGGGCCCAATAAAGCGATAGGAGTGCGCGGTTGGAGAGTAGCCTGGGGAAAATCCAGGGGAAAACCTCCGGCACGACCGCGCGTGTGGTTTGGAACACTGGAATACTCTAAGAGTTTGCGCTCCAGTGAGATTGGTTGCCCTCTCTAAGTGTTTTTATGGCTTTGGGTCAACAAGATGCTTTATTGTGAAATTTTGAAGACTGTGGCTCTGTTTGGCTGTAAAACCTGTGTGACAGACCACAGACAGACGGACACGTGCTCGTGAGTGACAGCAATAGGCTCCGTTGGAGGCCTTCAGTGCAGGTACGGATTCAGGATTACTACGGAAACCTAAAAATAAATTTTCAGTACATGCTGCTTGCTTGTGTCATCCGGCACGTGTTCGCCACTCAAGAACCTTTCTCTAAAAATGTGAAATTCCATCGCGAACAGAGATTGTTGATTCATTTGCCATTCTTTGCAACTTGGACGTATAACACAAATCAGGACTGACACGGCAACGGCTAACATTGGTTAATCATTACACGGCTAAATTACGAACAATTGCAAGAGGCTCGACAATCCTGGTTCGCGCCTGTACCTCTCTGTACTAAATTTTAGAACTCTAAAAAAAATTATAAATATTTATTTATTTATTTTTATTCTTAATTTTTATTTTATTTTGAATGTTAGAATTTTAGCTCTCTGTATTAATTAATATACTTCTCTATAGTTATATATGTGCTTCTCTGTAGTAATTTATTTATCTGTAGTAATATACTATTTACATTTTCAGACTACATTGTGCCGGGGACGTATACGCGTACCCTGGGCGGTGCGGCGAGCGAACGGATATATGAATAAAACGACACTGACATGACTTACTATGAAACCTTATGTTTTCGTAGAAATAAAAACCTATGTAAATAATTACTTGGTTATTTATGTATTTTAGCATCCAGTTGATTTTTGACTTACTAATTATCATTATCACTACATAGTATAAAACAAAGTCGCTTTCTCTGTCCCTATGTCCCTATATCCCCATGTATGCTTAAATCTTTAAAACTACGCAACGGATTTTGATGCGGTTTTTAATAGATAGAGTGACTCAAGGGGAAGGTTTATATATATAATACATGCATCAGCATTGCATCCGTGCGAAGCCGAGGCGGGTCGCTAGTATTGATTCTATAACATTACGTGACACCTTTGCAAGTTTCTGTTTGGCCCTATGGTTGACTGGTAGAGAATGCCTTGAGGCATTAAGTCCGCCATTTGTACTCATTTCTTTTGTGCAATAAAGTTTAAATACATAAATAATTAAGTTGGATACAGCCAATTTAAATGGCAATAATCTTTTTTTTTTAATACAGTTGCTCAAAAAGTGGCACTTTAACTTGTTGTATATCGTGGGCAAAGTTGGATTTCTCGCACCAGTGCTTTTTACGATTCCAATTTATTAAAATTTACTGTTGGTCCAAGCCATATACCCAACCAAAGAATTTTAGGTCTATTATGAACACCTTACACGTACCGATTGGTAACATAAAACCTGGGATTTGGACAAAAATCGGCGGCCATCTTTATGAAGTTACAGCTACGCTGTCTCCCCTCAATTTCTTAAAATCAGTAAATTCGTATTCTGGAAACAAAGAGAAACGCATGTATACGAGTTTTTGGTATAGATAGAAGCCGCGTCGACGAAAATCGTGAAGATATTTTTATCGGCTGAATCTCCGTCAATAGTAGGCCTGAAAATATGGTTCACCAACGAGCATTCAGACAATTTAATGCAATTCAACTTTGTCATACAATGTGGAACCATAATGTCCTTAGTTTAAAAGATATATGCGAAGATCTGAAAAATGTCAGACGTTTCGTCAAAACGTATACTTGTAATAGAGATGTACCGACTACTCTGGAAATCCGTGTATCTTATATATATTATATAATCGGCCCATCCCTAGTTTGTAATAGAAACTTCATTACATTAGCGATAGAGTAGAATATTCAGTGGACTAAGACAATTTCGTCACTCAAAGTAATAGTACTGTACCGCACAACTTAAGATCAAGCCGGTACCGACAACCCCCCACCAAGCCGGCAGATGATCTTGGAGGTAGAAAACTTAGAATAGTCTTCCTAATATGCCCCCAAATAACACCGTAAAATTCCATTCAGTTTTAAACACTTTCCCGGTATAATGTATATATAACAGTTGGATTAGCTCAGATGTTCCAAAGATTGACAAGGACTAACGACCTTTATATCAATTTAAAATCGGCAATAAATCGGCAATTAGTGCACCATATATCAATGTAAAATCGGCATCAGAATTTTTCCTCTTCGTTTTGCATTAAACAACGAAGCAAATTATACGATACGGGTCCATTATCGGCGCCATATATTATTCAGAATTCGCTGGGACCTTAATTAAACTGCTATTTATGAAACATGGCTGTATTACGGAAATAATTTGAATATGCATGGCTGACCCATTTTAAAATGTTGTAGCCAGAGAAACCAAAGTAGGTAACTGTACAGACTACAAAGAGATGTACCCAATTTTGTAATTTATCACATTGCAATACTTTGGAAATCTAATCATAATCATTGTAGTATTTAAGTACTGCAGGCTAATGAGGGCTATTGTTTTTGTGGTCACCAGTTGGCGCCACTGTCGAGTATTGTATTGTATGTTATTGGTTATTATAGGCATGAGAATGAAGTTTACATTTAAATCATATTTAATACCATAAAACCGTACCGTAAAAATATCGAACATCCCGCATTGTAGCGCAGTCCCGTTTTGTTCGGAAAAGGAGGAAATAAGTTTCCGAAAGACAAAACTGTCTCAAAGCACTGACAGTCATTGACCCGTAACTTACATTTCCCATAATCAAGCTCATGTATTGCAAAATAGTCACCAGATTGATCCAATTAGATATTAACCAGCGTAGCGCAACCACAAAGAGTGACATTTGACATATCGGAGACCTCACGCTACACTAGCGGCTCTAGCGGCGAATTCATACGCGAAAGTCCCCATTACATCACTTTTATTTTCCAATGAGGTATTGTTGACATACACACAAATAAACATATTAAACTTGTAATACCCCTCGTGTGATTCGCAGGTTATAAAGTTGTTTACGATACCGTCAACCGGAATTACTTTCAAATTGAGAGGAGACTTTAAAAATCCATTTATATATATATTTGCTTAACATGAGGTAGGAACTTTGGTAAATTTCCCAATTATTTACTAAACTGAATCAAACTAGAAATCCTTTGTAATGATTATGTAAGTAATAAAGAAATAATAAATATTTTGGACAATCTTACACAAATCAACCTAGTCTCAAACTAAGCAAAGCTTGTACTATGGGTACCAAGTGACGATATAATTATTTATATAGATAAAAAGATACTTAAATACAGAAAACATCCAAGACTCAGGAACAAATATTCATGTTCATCACACAAATACATGCCCTGACCGGGATTCGAACCCAGGACCTCTAGCTTCGAAGGCAGGGTCACTACCAACTAGGCTAAAGCGGTCGTCGAGTGTTCTAAGGCTCGGTTTTATAAAGATCCGTTAGATCTTATGTCGGTTTGTTATGTCAAAAAATGTACTGAGTTACTGAAATTAGATCTGACATTTGGTATAACGGATATTTATATAACCCAGCCTAAATATATCAAAGTCGCCCCGTTTTTTCTTAAAGTCACCCCAGTTTAGGGTAACTGTAAACATATTGACCTGGGTTCGAATCCCGGTCAGGGCAAATATTTGTGTGATGAGCATGAATATTTGTTTCTGACTCTTGGATGTTTTCTATGTATTTAAGTATTTATAACTATTAAATATATCGTCGTCTAGTGCCCATAACACAAGCCATCTTGAGCTTACTGTGGGGCTAGTTCGATTTGTGTAAGATTGTCCTCTAATTTTTTTTTTTTATTGTACTTACATCATGTTTGGAATCCTTCTTCATGGACCCGCCGTGGCCTCCTGTGCTTTGTACGGTGTTCATGATGACGCCTTTGTAGCACTCGAAATAAAAACCACTAGCACTAGTCGATGACGCGTTCTGTAGCACTCGAAGTAAAAACCACTAGTCGATTATGCCAGAGTAGCGCTTAGTCGGACAAGAGTCATAGATTGGATAAATAGTTAATGGCCATTGTTGCAAAATTTCAAGCTCAAAAATCATAAACATTTTTTAACTTCACTTTTTAACATTTCATTTAGTTTTTTTTCAATTTTGTATTTCTACTAATCAATATTAAATGTAGCCTTGTTCTAGCATTTAACACTGTCACTTGTTGTCTCTTGAGAACACTTTTTATTCACACGTAAAATGTTTTCCTATCTACGTTAACAACTGTTTATAGATTCAACTAGTTTAAATGGACATCTCGCTACGCCTAGGCACTGTTTAAGGTACGTCACAGCACTAGATATTTTCAACAACGCTACTTCCTGTAAAACGATTGGCTTGCTGTATTTTTGTGTACACCGATAACAAATGAAATAAATTACAAAATGCTTCTGTTAAATTACTGTAAACGTTCAGTATCGCTATCAGACACGGAAACGTCAAGTGTGAAACGCTTGTTCAAGCCTTGAAAATCTGTTGTTCTGAGTACCCTGCCACAAGGCAACGACTTGGAGCCAATTTACTAGTATTATTTTAGTTTAAAGTTAAGTTAGGTTAAGTTTTTATGATATCCTCCATATTCTATTTATCCTTTATTCAATAAACACTCCATAGTCACTAATTACAGTATATAATTTGCGACTGGGTCATACTTATTTCTACGTTTAGGTTAGTAAAGGATCCTACTAACTTTAATGCAATAGTGGATAGAAAGCGAAAACACATTAAAATCAAAATGTAATGCCTAAAATACATATGTGTCAAATTGACCGGTTTATGATAATTATATCTCAAATTGACCGGTTTAAAATAATTATATCTCAAATTGACCGCTTTAAAATAATTATGTCACAAATTGACCGGTGAAAAATAATTATGTCTCTATTCTTTTTATACAAACGCCTTAAGGGAGGCGTACAGCGACATCTACCAGAAGACTCATGCTTCATTAACGGCACTAACGTCTCAAATCATATTGAGAATCGTCAGCCTAAATTTTTAAATTTTTCCTTCATTCTAAATTTGAATTATGTCTCTAATTGACCGGATGGTTAAAATCTATGCCGGTTAATAAAGAAGTTACATTGTCAGAGGAACAAGAAAGGCATAATTCGTATGTGTACCCTAATGTTAAATTATCAAGCGAAATCATCATCCTCCTAGGGTTATCCCAGTACAGTTGCATCCTGAAGGATGCCCGGGGTCCACTACTTAATCCCAAGGTTTCGCATAAGCACTAGTTTTTACGGAAGTGACTGCCATCTAAACTTCCAACCCGAGACAAACTTACACTAAATCAAACTAAACCCAGAGTTAGCTCAATTAAGCTTATTTTATGGGTAAGCTTACTACATGACGATATCTAGAAAACACCCAAGACTCAGATTTGACCCTGACCGGGATTCGAACCCGGGACCGGCTGCTTCGTAGGCACGTTCACTAACAACTAGGCTAAACCGGTCGTCAAATAACAGTATCATAGCACTACGGAGGGTAGGCACAAAGCGTTGAGTACATTAGTCATGTTCAAACACATTTTTGGACCTTATTACCGAGGAATAGAGTGCAAAAGTATATACATATTAATGAACCCGGCTGTACAAACGAGACCTTTTTAATTAGGTTCTCTCGTGCTCTGGACGATGTTGAGCCGCAGGCAGATTTTGACGGAAGCTACTATCGCCATAAAGGCCTTCGCACACGAAGTTTTCGATTTTGAATGCTCATGTGTAGTCCAACTGGGATGGGGCGCATTCGGCAAGCTCGACGACGTCTTCAGGTCAAAGATCCCTCAGTCGCTGAAAACTAGGGTCTACAACCAATGTATTCTCCCAGTGATGACGCACGCTTGCGAAACATGGACGCTGACAGCCGGGAAAGTGCACCGGCTTAAAGTAGCACAGCGAGCTATGGAACGCGCAATGATCTCTCTTTACGAGATAGAGTGCGAAATGAAGTCATCCGCCAACGCACCAAAGTCACCGACATTGGCAAGAGGGTGGCAAAACTGAAATGGCAATGGTCCGGTCATATTTGCCGAAGAGACGACGACCGATGGAGCCTGGAGACCTCGAGCGGCAAGCCGTAGCGTGGGAAGGCCGCAAGCCAGATGGTCGGATGACATCAGAAAGACGGCAGGGCCAACCTGGACCAGAACCTTTACGTCCAGAACGAAATGGAAAGGCATGGAAGAGGTATATGTCCAGCAGTGGACGCAAATATCCTGAAAGAGAGAGAAGAGAGATGTGTAGTATATTCTTTTACTTATTACGCTGGCTCGACGACCCAAAGAGGATCTCAGCCTCTGACGCAAGAGATCGCCATTATTCTCTGTTCCCGTGAGTTGGCGAACTCACGCCAGTTGGGTAGTCCAAGGTTGACTTAGGTCTTTGAAGGCTTTGTCATTCCAGCAACCGGCGGGACGTTTTCCATTGGGCCGCCCCACATACTACGTATACGTACGTAATAACATTGAACCTGACTGTGGCTTTATAGGCCGGGATCAATAAAGCAATAGGAGTGCACGGGGAGAGTAGCCAAAATCCGGGGAAAACCTCCGACACGACCACGCGGATGGTTTTGAACACTGGAATACTCTAAAAGTTTGCGCTCCAGTGAGATTGGTTGAGCGGTTTCAACTGAACCTGAGGTGTGAGTGGAACTGGGAGTTTCGTCAATCGTTCAACAAACCTAGCCTAGCTGACAAGAGTCCAGCAAGAAACTCCACCCGGTATGCGGCGCTACTAGGGAAAGCCTAGGTGTACGCGTCGTGTCTGAGTTGGACGCCGTAAGCGTAGCGTTTCACCTTTCGATGGACGCTGTGATTACGTCGTCCGGGTCCGCGAGTGTGTGCCTAGGACACCGGACCGTGCGGCCCCTAATCAGTGCTCGCCGAGTTACCCCAGAGGGGGGAAGGATGGGATATGCGCACGTATTTTTTACGTACGCTAAATACGTAAAGCCGGATCCAGACGGGTGTAACACGTAAAGTAATCATGTAATGTAACACGAATTCTGCGCACGACACTAGGAGCATTATTTTTAACGCTCGCGCCCGGATCGGCTGTTGGTTTTTAGTGTGAACAGGAAGAAAATTCGTGTGCCGTCCACACTGTTATGCTAAATTATACATTGCAATCGTCCGGACCCTTAAAGTACGCATAAAACAATACACACACGCATACGAATCATCATCATCATCATCATTTCAGCCGAAAGACGCCCATTGCTGAACATAGGCCTCCCCCAAGGCTCGCCATTTAGACCGGTCCTTTGCCGTTCGTTTCCACCGGATTCCCGCGACCTTCACCATCATCACTCCACCTTGTCGGAGGCCTACCGACAGCTCGTCTTCCGGTGCGTGGATGCCACTCAAGCAGTTTCTGGCCCCATCGACCGTCAGTCCTGCGAGTAATGTGCCCTGCCCACTGCCACTTAAGTCTCGCAATTTTGAAGGCTATGTCGGTGACCCCAGTTCTGCTACGGGTAGCTTCATTCCTAATTCTATCACGCATACGAATATACCGCATAAAATCCGCCAGTGTCTACATACATTCACCATAAGGGTTTAAACAAAAAATCTATAGGTAACACTTTGTATGTAGTTTTATCCGACGCAACCCTAATAACTCGCAGCTTGCTTGTTTCACGTTGATTTATATTGGAATTTACATAAAGCAATTTGTGCCTGGTCACGACACGAACGCCGAACCCTGAATCGTCGTGTGATCAACTATATCTGTATCCAGGGTATAACCTACCTTCATTTCAAATTTCAGCCAAATCCGTCAAGCCGTTTTTGAGATTAAGAGGAACGTACAGGCAGGGATCGGATACCGGTATTTTCTCCATAGAAAAATATCGGTATTATTACGGTAACCGGTTCATTATTTCGTTTTTAATGGGACAATCTAATAATACGACGTTGTTACCTAAATACATGATTCAGTCCTACGTAAAGAGCAAAAAATAATCCAAAATATTGGGCTAATTCAGGGTTTTTTTTTAAATACCGGTATCGGTCCCTGCGTACAGGTACATCTATCCATACATCAGCACAAACTTTCAAGATTATAATATTATTAGGGTAGTATAGATTTAATGGCCACTCCATCACTGGACAATAAAATTTTCGGCTCTCCTATTCGTAAAGTTCAATTTTCATGGAGTCGGATTAAAAACGATCGATTGACGAATTTCGGACCGGGTGGCAGTTGCAACTATAGCTCAGTTGGCTAGAGCGACTGGCCGCGAGTGCCGGGAGGTCGTACGTTCAAATCCTGCTCGGTGCCTACATTTTTCTATTTTTCCTTTATTTCTAAAGTAGTTTTTTTAATAGTTCACTACGCCGGGTGTACGCGCCAGTCGCATTTCAAAAGCATGATATTATCAATAAAAAGCCCTAGCCTAGGCCTTCTTGAACTTACTGTGGGGCTAGTTCGATTTGTGTAAGATTGTCCTCTAATATTTATTTATTTTATTTATTTATTTATTTTAAAAAGTTGGAAATTATATAATACTTGTACGTACTACGCAAGGATCAATTTTGTAACAACATATTTGTTATAATAACAAGCATGCGGCCCGCCTAATGGACGCTTGCAACTCCAGGGATGTCACATGCGCATTGCCGACCCTTTAAAAATGTTAACACTCCTTTCTTGAAGAACCCCATATAAATAAATAAATACTAGAGGACAATCTTACACAAATCGAACTAGCCCCACAGTAAGCTCAAGAAGGGCTGTGTTATGGGTACTAGACGACGATATATTTAATAGATATAAATACTTAAATACATAGAAAACATCCAAGACTCAGAAACAAACATTCATGCTCATCACACAAATATTCGTGGATTCGAACCCAGGACCGTCAGCTTCACAGGCAGGTACACTACCCACTTGGCTAAACCGGTCGTCATATCCATCGGGAAAACCTCGGCAGGGCTCATTCCGAAATCGGAGCGGATAGGTGAGAAAGGCCATCAGTAAAATAATGGCCTTTGAGCTCCCGACCCTTGTCTTGTTGAGTTAATCCGCAAAAACGAGCGAGAGTAGTTTCACAAACTACATATAACAAGCGACGCAAAAAGCTTCAGTTTGAGTTTTCGATTATTTGTTTATTATTTATTTATTGTTATAAAGAGGTACAATTTTACAATTAGTGTTTGCCCCACAAAACGGTATGTATGTATGTAAGCACTTTATTCTACACAATAACAGGTTAAAACAGTATACATGTCACATAAGATTAGAGTACAAAGGCGAACTTATCCCTATGAGGGATCTCTTCCAGCTAACCTTTGAGGGATTGAGTGTATAGTGGGAGAATGAGATAGACAAACTTACACAGTGTACTAAAACTTTTCAATAAGGAAACTTATAGCTAAAACCAAAACCAAATAAATATGTAACAACTATAACATATAATAAATACATATTATAAATATATACGTATTTAAATTAATATACATAAATAAATATATATAGTATTCAACCAAATCACAAGTCGTTGGAGAGCCACAATTTCTTTAAATTACTCTTGAGTGAGGCGACAGACTGGGACTGTCTTATTGACAAGGGCAACTCGTTCCACAACTTCACAGCGCGTACCGTGAAAGATCTAGAGTATGTTCGCGTCTTATTAGACGGTAGAGCAAGAGTAAGGTTGGCGCTGGACCTCAGACGATGACCACTGCCATCAGCCATGTATCTAAATCTCTCAGAAAGGTATGGAGGGGCAGCAGTTAGTGGAGGGGTAGGGGGAACGGTTTACACAGTTTGACTGTGGGATCGGAGTCTCTTCGGTAACTAAATTCACATACATGACTATTACTATGTACTATCACTATTTACTAGTGTCTACTATGCTATTTAAGAAATAATTAAATAATTTTCCTTTATATGTTGCTCTATTGGCCTCCAGTCTGATATCTGTTGGCACGCAGTTTAAAATGTAGGGTATGCGTTTCCGCAGGCATCTATCGTCTTAGTAGTTGGTTACTCTTGGTATATCGTACTTGCCCGCAGCTACCGACCTGGTGCCGTAAGTGTGACATAAATGAGATAGGCCATGTTCTTGACTCCCATGGTGATTAAGTGCTAGGATGAATTTATGCTTAAGGCTTACTGGGAGAATCTTACATATCTTAAAAAGTTTGTTATAATCTGTTTTATATTTATTTTTACCAACTTGCTATGATGAGGTTTGAAGAACTTTGAAATACAAGGGTTTGTGCCTATTATCTAGAATACTATTCCTTTGTGGAGTCCGGTCAGTTCATGCTTGTAAGGACACAGTGACTACGTTAATACTAGTGTCATTTTATACGGGATTGACGAGAGACATCATCCTCTTGTGGATTCGTTTTTATTATCAGTGACTTAGAGACCATATACATCTCTAACAATATTAAATTAGTCTTAATTTTGACGCTCAGAGACCATGTACATCTACGGGATATCATATTATTTTCATTATACTCCTTGATTAGTCAGACTTGAGACCTTATACATCTCTAACTTTACTGATGTTGTAATATTTGCAATAGATAACATTGCAAATTTTTTTTTACAGTCAGTTTTTGGAAATTTACAAAAAGAATTTTTATTTTAAAGACTTTGTAAGTTTCTGCGCCGAATTTCAGTTTGTTCTCCTCTACAGGTCGCATTTTTCAACCGCTTCTCGTGAAATTTTGTTAGCAGGTTCGATATTCATAATAGATTTTTTATAATGTCAGATTTTGGAAATGATAAAAAAAACTCACTCACGAGGTCTACAGCTCACAGAGCCACTAGTAGTAATAAGTTTCTACTAAGGCAGGAAAGGAATTGCTGAAAGCATTTGTGAATATTTAGTTATTTAAGGGTAGATATTGCCCCCTGGTATATCCGGCTCGACCGGGTCAGGCTTGCTTCCTGGCTGGGTGTGGTACCTATGTTTATGTTCATGTTCATGTTTTTTTTTATAATGTCAGATTTTGGAAATGATTAAAAAACTCACTCACGAGGTCTACAGCTCACAGAGCCACTAATACTGACTATTATTCATTCCGCATGCATACTCTATTCTCTCCGAAGCAGTGAATCTATTTTGTAGTTTCACATTTTCGTCATACGTCATCCTATGCTAATTGAAACTTCTAAGCTCCATATATTTCCATTGTCGCTTTCCGGCATGACGGATGGAGCTTACTAAGAGCTTACGCACAAAAGCTCTGGTTACTAACAAAGGACCTGTATCCTTATACATTATTTCTAGTACCCTTATCTATATAACAAATTTCCTTAATAAAGGCCCTTATAAATAACAGTAGTAAACTATGTAAGCCGCGCGATCGCGACAACACGGACACATATAGTCCCTATTCGTCCCGGTACCGCCGCACACCGGCTAGAGTCAGTCCGACCCAGGTCGGGCCTAGCTGAGTTTCTTGTTGGACTTTTTTCAGCTAGGCTAGGTTTAGTGAACCAGCGACAAAACTTCCTTTAGCTCGATTCCACTCACACCTCAGATTCGGTTGAAACCACTCAACCAATCTCACTGGAGCGCAAACTCTTAGAGTATTCCAGTGTTCCAAACCACACGCGTGGTCGTGTCGGAGGTTTTCCCCTGGATTTTCCCCAGGCTACTCTCCAACCGCGCACTCCTATCGCTTTATTAGGCCCGGCATAAGCCACAGTCAGGTTAAAAAAAAACTGTAAATAATATTGATATATTTAAAAGTATTCATCCGTTTTAATTTCATTGTAATTTGAGTTAGTTTAAGTGAATTTGATTCAATGCATGTAAATTGTAAACCAATTGTAAAACTTATACCCTTCTGACTTTAAATAAATATTTTTTACGTTCACGGGACAATGGCACCCCGGACCTTTGGGAGGCATTCGTGGATACGAAGTACCCTGGCACCGAAGTACCAAACGAAGTACCACATAGCCAACACGTAGAGGCCCTTTTGACACTTTAATGAAATGCAAGGGATACACCGAGCGGATGTTGTCCCTGCCCGAGTCATGGGACGCACACAGAGACAGCACCCACGGGTGTACTGGGACTATTTCTGGTTGATGAAGTCTAAATGAACTGGGTTATGTGGTGAAAATGATGGACTAATGGCTGGGCTGGCGTGAGACAACGGCTGCCTGCCTAATAATACTGTCCTAGATCTAAATGTTTATTATTACAAAAGTGACGAGTGAAAGTGGTGAGTGAGTGCTCGTTGACGTGTGCATTCTGCCTATCCTAACCTTTCATTCATTCATTCGTTCATTCATTCATTCATTCATTCATATGGCGCTCAAACTTGGTCATTAACCGAAGCCTAAAAGTCTCGACTCAAGGTTTGCCAGCGACCAATGGATCGCAGCATAGGGTAACAGCACCAGTGGCCAGCCAGGAACCAGTGGTCAGCCTTTTGCGTCGTTTATTGGTCATAAATATTGCTACAATTAAAATAAACGAATCACGGGTACTTAAATGGAAACTTTGATTCCTCATTGGTTAATATGTCACACGATATGTGCAGCAGGGGATCAGGGGAGGGAAATAAACTCGTTCATACAGGTGACGGCGGCTGAAATGAGCAGTAGTGTCATGTCCGCCATTTTTATTACTTCGCGTGGTGTTCTCTTAAAAGGTAAGAAAAAACATGTTTTATTATTAAATGTGATAGTCTTTTATGCAATTTGGCTTTATGTATTACTTTATGTATTGAATTATATTAAATTTGAATAAAAATATCGCTGATGTACGTAAATATTGTGGGGGCTGACCATTGGGTACTACTTTTTTATAAAAGATCCAATGGTCAGCCCCCCGGGGCTGATCACTGGGTTCTTGAATTATTTTTAAAATTGCGAGAAAACGCTGTCATTAGAACCGTTAAATTTAAATTTTCATATTTAGTAAGGCATGTTCTTTCATATTCCTCAAAAAACCCAGTGGTCAGCCGCCTTAAACATTTTATTTTTACGCGGCTGGCCACTGGGTGTTGCCGGTCCAGTATTCAGCCCCGATCTAGCTGGGTACAAACGAAGATACTGTTAACTGACACATAGACTTTAATACGTTGCGACAAGGTTTATGTTCGTTTGTAAATGTACAGTTAACAGTGTGTCTTCGATTGAACCCATTTAGGTAGTATTTTTAAGGACGTCGGTAGACTACATTTTAGTTTAACCTGATAGATGATACCTAGTTATCAAATGTATTTAGGTAGTTCGTATTTCAGTAATTGAGAATGTACCTATATAAATATTTTTTATTAAATAATTCAGTACATTTTTCAGCCCAAAATGCCGCCAAGACAAACGTATCCTCCAGAGAAATTCTCTTCCACCATGGAAACCATACGAAATGAAATGCCGATAAAAGAGGCTAGTAGAACGTTTGGAGTTCCTCGAGGCACACTTCAAGATCGGCTCCATCTACGTGTCCCAGAAGGCTCAAGAAAAATGGGTCCGGATTCCATTTTAAATAAAGCAGAAGAAGCTGCACTGGTGGATTGGTGTCAAAAACTAACAAAATGTGGGTTTCCCTTAAAGACTGACAATTCATTAAATACGGTCCTAAGAAGACCTAATCCTTTCGTTAATGACAGACCAGGAAAAAAATGGCTTAAATCCTTTTTCGAAGAAACCCTTAAACCGCGGACCCAATAAAGCGATAGGAGTGCGCGGTTGGAGAGTAGCCTGGGGAAAACCTCCGGCACGACCACGCGTGTGGTTTGGAACACTGGAAAACTCTAAGAGTTTGCGCTCCAGTGAGATTGGTTAAGCGGTTTCAACCGAATCTGAGGTGTGAAGCCCTTCCTTATGTATACGAACAGCTGACGAAATTTCTAAGGGACGATCAGTAATAACAGAGGAATATTTAAGAAAGTGGTTTCAAGACTTAACAGTTTAAAAAAAAACATGATGCTCTGGATATACTGGATAAAAGAAATAAGAGAGTAAGAGTAAAGAGAAGAAGAAGGGCTAAGAGTTTTTGTTTGTTTTGATAATTTAGCTATAAGAAATAAGAGGGACGTAAATAATATCGTTGATTTTGATATAAAAAATGCTCATTTTGATCTCATGCTTATTCATAGTTATAAGGGCTGAATACTGGGTTCATCGAGGCTGATTATTGGATTTTAGAGGCTGACCACTGGCAAAAAGTGCCATTTTTAGTTTGAACTTAAATATATATTTTATAAAGAGAAAGATAGTTTTTGATATATGTTGGTTAAAAACTATAATAAACAATTAATCCAATCATGTACTGCGTTTCATTATCCGACGAATACTGTAAAAATGCCAGCTTTCCAAACTTCAAAAAGTCGTTATGAGGCTGACCACTGGTGCCATTACGAGTCCGTAGAATTGAACGGATCAGGAACGCGGCGCTGCGTTAAAACTGGTATCGTAGATGTGGGTGTTAAGGCCGCAAAGCTGAAGTGGGACGGGGCTGGGCATGTCTGTCGAATGCACTCGGAGCTTTGGGCCAAAGTAGCCACCGAATGGATCCCACAAGATGGCTCCCGAGGCAGAGGAAAACCGAAAAGGAGATGGCGGGACGACCTTGATACATTTTGTACGGAGCTGGCACACGACCGAGACGAGTGGCGAAAAAGAGGGGAGGCCTTTGCCCAGCAGTGGGACACTATAAAGGCTATTAACAAAAAAATATATAAAGGTGATGCATGATTAGGGATTTTTTTTACAAGCGTTTATTTAAGTTGCACTATTCGTATCATCACTACATAGTATAAAACAAAGTCGCTTTCTCTGTCCCTATATCCCTATATGTATGCTTAAATTTTTAAAACTACGCAACGGATTTTGATGCGGTTTTTTTTAATAGATGGAGTGATTGAAGAGGAAGGTTTATATGTATAATAACATCCATTAAATAGTACACCCGTGCGAAGCCGGGGCGGGTTGCTAGTAAGTAATCAGTACATAGTATAAAACAAAGTCGCTTTCTCTGTCCCTATGTCCCTATATCCCTATATCCCTCTGTATGCTTAAATCTTTAAAACTACGCGACGGATTGATGCGTTTTTTTAATAGATAGACTCAAGGGGAAGGTTTATATGTATAATACATGCATCAGCATTGCACCCGTGCAATGCCGGGGCGGGTCGCTAGTATAATATAATATGATAACTTTTCTTCAAAATTTGCAACCATTTTTTCAATCACTTGCCGATATCAGATTGAAGTGGAATTTGGCATACTTATGTAAGTTCGGTGACAATGCAATATTATGGTACCACCGAGCTGATCTGATGATGGAGACAGAAGGTGGCCATAGCAACTCATAAACTAAACAAGATAAACCCGCAGCTCATTGGAACTGTCTCCGCGAGTACAGTCGCCAATAAAAGATTGTAGCAAAAATTTAAATTTTCACAGAATCTTATTACTTTTTAACCGCCATCGTCTGATATATGAGACAGTGCCAATGTAAATTACACCTTCCTGATTTATGACAGACTTGAAAATGGCGAGTATCTTTGTTGACGTCCGGCGGTTAAAGGGTTAAAATGATGATTAGTTATTGAAATAATATGGCCAATGAACTTACGTTCAGATTACATCAAGAAATTATATGAGTAATCCAATAATGATAGCAAATGTATTACTGCAGGCGAATCACGTAACTTTATGTACTAACGGTAGATAGATTCTACTGTCAGTTTGAAGGATAAATGTATGAGATGACAATTAAAATTTGACATTAAAATCGACCTAACGGTAGTACAAAAGTTACGTGATTACCCCGCTGACAATTAAACTTTGACTTTAAAATCTACCTAACGGTAATACAAAAGTTACGTGATTACCGCGCTGGATGACAATTTTAGCAAAAAAAAATTTTTCACTTTTTCTTGGTTGGTATCTTTACGTCATGCTTAAGATAGATCTTTAAAACAGACTAGGTCAATAAAATAATGCAAGTTCCCGATTGCGTGTCCGGCCAAGTTTCGTAGTTGCTACCGGTCAAATTATTCCAGGAATCGTTACCGGTATTCTTACTACCGGTTTTAATTAAGGTATATTATAATTGCATTTTGCTATTTATATCGCTATTTGACACTTTACCCATAAAAACCGTTACCGGTAATAGCTGTCAGTGTCAATATACTCGATTATTTGTTTTTGCAAACTAGCGTGTACTGAAAAGTAGGATACATATTTGTTGTGCTTTTGTAGTAATGTTTAATTGACATCTGACCTTTCAGAGACCATGTACATCTGTGGGATATTATATGAATTCATTATACTCTTTGTTTAATCAGACTGAGACCTTATGCATCTCTAACTTTACTGATGTTGTAATATTCGTAATAGATAACGTAATAGTTTATTTTCACTGTCGTTTGACATTAATTTTGTTATATTTGTAATTATTATTCTTTCTTGAACTGTAAATTAATATTCTGACATGAAAAATGTATACTTATAGTCAGACTTTTCTAAATTGTAAATTAATATTTTGACATGTAAAAGTGCCCTTGTGGCCTATTTGCAGATTAAATGTTTGTTTGATTGATTCATTCATTCAAGTGCAATAAATAGCGGTATTGAATACAGGTATTTAATATCGTAAATAGTCTATACATAGAGGTATAGATAAAAGCGGAATGACAACAATAATTCTAATTAGAGTATAGGTATTATTTTATTAGCGGTAATAATTTGGCAATTTCTGTACAGATATAAAATAAAACCGATTTTACAATCCCTTTATTATTCAGGCTTATTAAATGGGTTTAAGTACCTATAAAAAGTAGCCAAAGTAATAAAAACGGAAACCTTATAGTTTCGTTATGTCTGTCTGATTGTCCGTATTTCACAGTCATTTTACTATAAAATTATATACAATAATAAAATTTGGAATATATATTAGAGGAGTGTTTACTAGAGCAAGTTTGAAGTTTCCTATGAAGAGAGGTTTTTTAAATGAAATAAATGAACTTTATTCTGCAAGTAGGCCGCAAAGGCACTTTTACAAGTCAAAAACTACTAGCGTTACTAGCGTTAAAAGCCTAACGAATACTGTTTTTAAATGTGACTATAGTAATCAAACACGCACTTGGACCGTTTTTAACTACATTTGAACGTCGCAATAGGACAATAGCTCATTTTTTTTGTTTAATCCACTACATTTCAACGTCTCTGGACTGCAGTAACAATGTAAAATGGGTCATTGTCAGATTTAGGCTCGCGTCTTTTCGGTGGACATATCAAAAGTTAAGGGCCACAAAGCTTAATTTGGGATTGGTCTAGTAACCCGCATAAACGGTGTTTCCGTAACTATAAATCCATGTAATAAAAACATAACTTATATGTACATAAGCCGTTAACTATTGACCACCAGGCCCCTATTTCACCAAAGTTGACAGGCGCGACAAATGTCTAAAAACATTACAATTGTAGTTGGTAAAATTTTCACATGAAAATTGACGATTTGTCAGCCTAAATATGTCAAATACATACATATGTCAACTTGGTGAAATAGGGGCCGGGTGGACAACTTTTTTTTTTACAACTGACAATGACCCTTAAAGGAAGAATATAGGGCCCCTATACGCATACGACCAAGAGGGACGGAAAGCTCTTATGTAGCTACATTGAAAAAAATAAACAATAGCATTCTTTTGTTATAATCCCGGGAATCCCCGGGACCGGTAGACGACTGATTAATAATAATGGATAGATCAAAAAATATTTGTGTGTCCTTAACTATTGACCACCGGGTGTACAACTTTTGTTTTTACAACTGACAATAACCCAAATAAGGTGGATCACTCAATGTATGATTTTTTTTTTTGCTTCAGTCCTTTTCGGCTGATATGAAAGAGTTGTAACACCTACCTAACATTAATAATATAAAATATGAAAGAGATAGGTACATTAATATTTAGCTAACAGCGTCAAGTTAATCATGCCAAATAAGGCTATTTTATTAAAGTTCGTTATATTAGGTAGGTGTTACTTTTTCATAGAAGCCGAAAACGACTGAAGCGAAAAGTTTTTTTCATACATTGAGTGATACCCTAATGTATAAAGAAAATACACTGAAAATGCTGAATTTTCTTAGTCAGTACCCTAATTAAGGAAAACCGAGCTTTAATGGCAAAACAACAATTTCAAGAGCTTTCGTAGATAGAGCTTTCAGAAACAATAAGCGGTCGCACTTGACATTATCGCGCATTTTAATAACCAACCTTAATTACACGTAGATATGTCTCAAATAAGTAGGTACACAATAATTCCAAAAAACCAAATTGTATCACAGCTTAGTATTTAGGCCACTCACTAAGCAATTTTTTTTAACTAACTACAATAAAACACTAAAATGTTAATTAAATGACAGAAAAATGAAAACGTAATTTCACATTTTATTGGCTGTCACAGAAAATGAGGCTTTATGATGTAGTAATAGAATTGAATTTAGTCATTATGTGATTATCGGATTCGGCACGAGACCGCGTGTCGGCAACCACCTGTAGAACCAGATTCCAAATTTGAAAATTTTGCGTTCATTCTTTTCTAATTTGTTTCACAGATTTGTTCTTTAATATTTCCATGGTAGATAGTAAGGAATGTTGTTTTAGAAAGAGAAAGGTGGAGCGACCGTTTCAGGCAGCGTCGCGGTGTCAACTGAGCTTGTGAGCTTCGCCTGGCAACTGGAAATCCGCAAAGGATGCCCGGCACGTTCGCCGATTTGCCCGACGACAAATCGGACGACTAGTTGAGTTGGGTTTCGATTGAATCGCAGATTTGTGGATTTTTCTGGCCCTGAAGCAATATATCTCGATTTTTTAAGGATTCCGCCTATAACGTTGATTAGGTAGGCAGATTTTTTATATTTTCTTAGAATATCATACTTATCGACGTATTTTAGCTTTTTAATTTCAATTTTTTTTAATGCAAATGGAGCATTTTAAAATAAAATTAGCCTATAGTACCTACATTACTTACCAAGAGCGGTAAAACAAAGAATGTCTCAGAACGCAGGTATTTGACGCCCGAGCCGAAGGCAAGGGCGATAATTATGCGATCTGACGCTTTCTTAATTACCGCCCGAGGTAAGTACAAAATTTTATGTCACCCTCTGGCCAGGAAGTGGGATTTTCCGTGCGCGGAGCGTGCGGTAATTGCCACTTTATGGCCAGGTGTGACATAAAAACCTTTGTGCAAGCATGTGGCGAAATGTACAAAATTAAAATACTACTCATTAACGTTAATTCTATCAATAGAAATTAAATTACGTAACTGAGATAATATGACACTGACATGTATGTACAGAGTAAAACTAATCCTAAAAAAGAATTAACAACCCTCCATTGTATTATGCACCCTGCAAAACTGAGCTGCTAAATTAACTTCATCAATTATCATCATCATATCAGCCGAAATATTAGGTGCCCCAGCATGTTTCCTCTTCTGTTCTCGATCGTCCTCAAAAGTAGTTTCTTGTCACGTAGCCGGTAGAATATTTTTGAGAAACATTCTAATTGAAGCGGACTCACGCGCCACGGTTTAACCCCATCACCCCTCTTTCTTCAGAAACCATCGCCCCCGTTATACATAACGTTTCCGAGTGGATCGACTCTGGAAACGTTTTATTGAAGACATTTAATAATTAATTTAATAAATAGTTCATTGTGTTTCCTGTATTTTGATTTTATTTCTTTCCCCGCAAATATGATCAAAATCATTGTGAAGGGCGGAAAAAGGGATGGCAGACTCAAGCCAATAAACTTAACAAAATTACATTTATAGGCACTTGATTGTAATCCTTTTTTAACCGCCCTTGGTGCGCAATGTACTGTTTCTTCTTGATATATTTTTTACTAAATACAATTACAATTGAATAGCTACGCTATACCACGCTTGCACTCTCGAAGTATGCATGTTTAGGGGCCGTATTAGAAAATACAAAGAAAAGCCATTATTTTTTCAACTTTCCGCAAATTTTGTTTTTATAAAATATACTACGTGAAAACTAGGGGGGGGGGGGGTAAAAAACGCAAAAAAAATGGTCACGTAGTTTGGGTATGTTCCCTTATTATTTTTTGAAAGTGACCATTGTTTTAGTTTTCTGCGTGTTTATTGTAAGTCCAATTTCTACAGGTATAAATTCTTTAAATATGTTGTCCATTTCCACTACTAGTTGTTCTAATTGTGGCTTACGTTATGCAAAATAGTTGTAAGTGATTCCATTGTATAATTAGCAGACAGTAAAATGAATACAGCTATTAAAATGTTTGAAATATTTGAAACGTCCATTGTTTTTGTTCGCCAAGAAATTATAATTTCGTGAGCGTTGCTATGAAAATTCATGTACAGTTGGAATTTAAACAAGCTTCAACAGAAAGCTAGAACGCTCTTCTGTTTCTTTTGCATTAAATAACTGCAAGTTACAAAAAAAAATACAAATACAAAATAGTTTATTTATACACAGTGCTATTAACATTACCAAA
Organism: Epiblema foenella; assembly: GCA_963556455.1. Taxonomy (NCBI): domain Eukaryota; kingdom Metazoa; phylum Arthropoda; class Insecta; order Lepidoptera; family Tortricidae; genus Epiblema; species Epiblema foenella. The sequence goes on from OY747118.1 coordinate 3,558,507, forward strand.
CGATCAAAATATATATATATATATAAAAAGAAAATGTTACAGACACTGCATGACAAAGTAAATTACACTTTTCTGTGACCCCTACACTAGGCTAGGCCTGTATCGTAGGCTGACACAAGACCCGATTGCCATTTAACTGAATATCTTGCGCTAAAGACAAAAACATTATAAACTAAGAAGAATGTACAGAAAATAAACCAATCATGGAGTTGAAATTTAAAAAGTTAGACTTTTAATAATTATTTGATAGGAAGGTACTCGTCGTAAGTGTGACGGTATGAGTGTGTTAATAAGCGAGTGTGTGTATGTATTAATTAGCGTGTAGAGTGGGTGAGAGGTGTGTAAATTTATTTATTTGATTATTTTTTCTGTTTCATAATAGTTTAAAGAGCTTAACCAATTGTAAGTTACAGTTTTTACCAGTTTTAAGGTTATTTGTTATTTTAGTAGGCCGGTTGTGACAAAGTGATCCGTACACGACTTAATTTTGCATGCAATAAGATTCCATATCAAATAACAGTTTTTTTTTGTTCACTATTTTTTTAATTTTCAGATGCGTAACTATATGAAATGAGTATAATGAGTGAGAAGGGGGATTCCTCGTTCCTATCACTACCCGGCGCAAAGGACCCTAGTATACTGGCGGAGTTAATTTTGAATTTTATACGTTGGCATATATACAGTGCGCATTTTATACCTGCAAAAATATTGAAAATTGACAATTACAAATGAGTACAAATGGCGGACTTAATGCCTCAAGACTCGGAACCGGTTTTTACTATTTTTGAAATATCTCCTAAAGTACTTTTCTTATTTCCATTTTTATTTTAGGGTGGATTAACTATTCTTGCTCGTTACCATGGTTACTTCTCCTGAGTCACTCTTTAAAACTGTGATTTTATAGGATTTAAATCTACCAAACATGAGTTTTAGCGATGAGCATAAATCCATTTGGACATAGGTCATCTCTTGAGCATGCTTGAAGTCCATATTATAAACATTTTTCTAAGAGACTCGGTTGCTATTGTCTCCTCGCTGACGGGACAGAATAACAACAAGAAAATGTTGATTGACCCTTTAATATCTGTTTTTGTTAGCCTTCATCTATGATATAAATGATGTAAAATACGAATAAATATCGTAAAACGCAATTAACCGAAATTTTTAACCGGTTAATTGCAACTATTGGAAACCGGTTTCCGAGGCCTGCTCAAGGCATTTTCTTCCAGCAACCATTCAAGAAATACTTGTTTTTCTTAATTTCAAAACAACATGAAAGTTTCATTGTCGCCAGTTTTAAAACAGTATATTAACAGTCAGGCCTTGACCTAACTCGACCGTATAATTTAGCTGTCTGCACTTCGCGTGCGGAACGCGGAACTAGGGACGGATGAGTCCAGAGTGACCTTAACACGTTATTCATAATTAACTACAGATATATATAACTGCTAGTTTTATTCTGAGAATTACGCATTCACCGTTTTCAATGGACGAATAAATAAATAATAAATAAATATTAGAGGACAATCTTACACAAATCGAACTAGCCCCACAGTAAGCTCAAGAAGACTTGCGTTATGGGTACTAGACGACGATATATTTAATAGATATAAATACTTAAATACATAGAAAACATCCAAGACTCAGAAACAAATATTCATGCTCATCACACGAATATTTGCCCTGACCGGGATTCGAACCCAGGACCGTCAGCTTCACAGGCAGGTGCACTACCCACTAGGCTAAACCGGTCGTCAAATGATGTTGATATCGGTTTAATTTTACACATTGATAAGTGAAAACTACTTAATTTATCGTATAGAATTACGTTACAGCTTTGGATAACAAAACACAGTATTATAAGTGTGCCGACAAGGCACATAATTCTAAATTGATAATCTTATATCAGGTGGACCGTACGCTTGTTTGCTACCGGCGTTGTTTAAAATAAATTACGTGCGTAAGATAAGTTAGAGATATAGAGCGTGCGAGATGTATGGATGATTATGTATGTATATATTCTTTCTTTCTTTCTTTCTTTCTTTCTTTCAATGTCAGTATAAGAAAGTAGAAGGGAATAGAGTCCGACCACGCTAACTGTGCAAGGAATAATTTGGCAACACTGTGCATTATACGTCATATTTGTATGAAAATATGACGTTTGAGGTAGTGTTGCCAAATTATTTCAATGCAGAGTTAACGTAGTCGGACTCTAAAACTAGTGGCTCTGAGAGTGGTATATTTCGCGAGTGATTATTTTGGGAAATTTCCAATTGTATCCAGTAAAAAAATATAAGAAATATTTATTCGAGACAAAGACAACAATTAATACAGCAAAATAGAATACAAAAATAAACAAAAAAGTTGTGTTATCTCGAAACGGTATCATCTCAGCATAATGCGGGCAATCGCCAGCGCTGGTCTTCCGATGGGACCGTCGAGTGATTTCACGGTCTGTAACTGTAGGAACATAAAATAATAATAATAACCTAACCTAGACTTGGCACACGAGGTGACCGCCATGTGGGATGTTGATTCAACGATCATTGTCCCGATAGTCGTCTCTGCGAACGGTCTAATAGCGAAGAGTCTCGACCAACACCTCAAGAGACTCTCGCTAGATGGCTGGGTCAAGGGTCAGATACAGAAGGCGGTACTCCTGGACACGGCGCGGATAGTCAGGAGGTTCCTCTCTCTGTCGCCCTAACCACCGGTAGCTTAGGCCCCGCCTCGCTGCCGGCGGCACACTAGGTTAGGTTTTTATAATGATTTTATGTTTTGTAAGTGTATTTTTATGTTTTACTTTTTATAAAGATATTGTAAAAACCTAACTTAAGCGAAAGAATAAATAAAGAGATAATAATAAATAATTTTAAAAACAAAGTTTGACTTTTTTTTAAACTGTGATATATGAACGCAGCAGCCTGTGCTATCTGTTCCAGCTAAACTAGCGCCAATGACAGTTGGAATGGCAGGCAGTAACTAAAGGAACTAAATCTAAATGAATATTTGGAACATGGCGTCATATACTGATAATGTCTAATAATTAACAAACAAGTGAAACAAATATCGAACCTGGCCACAAAATTTTACGAAAATCGGTTGAGAACCGTAATTTATTCACCGGCGTATTTTAGGCTTTAATCCATCATTTATGATAAATCCGCGTGTACACGTAATTAACATACTAATAACCTAGAACTCCAATGTAGGTGTTACCAGAACCGTTTCCATAGAAACAGAACCAGTCACATACCTTTGTGCCGCTCCGTCATTGAGAAGACCATGTTCTAAGCATCAAGTATGGGCAGCAGCCCAGCATCACAGGACTATAAAATTCAAAATTCAAAATATTTTATTCAACTTAGATTCATACAGAACACTTATTGAAGGTCAGAGTCCATCTAAAATTTACAATTAAGCACATCTTCACTTACAAACATAAATGACGTTATCACAATGTAAAAAAATAATAATGCACTAGTAAAAAAAATAGGTTCATGTCAGGATTATATAAAACAAATTCAAATTCAAATCACAGAGAAAAAAAATATATATATAAATAAAAATTTAAAACAATATCATCTAAAGGCATCTTTGTTATTAATGAAATCGATTATCGTGTAGTAGACCTTGCGAACCAAATGACTTTTCATGAACAACTTAAACTTATTTAATGACAAGCTTTGTACATTTTTGGGAATCTTGTTGTAAAAACGGACACAATAGGGATGTTGACTCAAAATTTATTGGTATCTAAATTATATCCAAAAGAAAGAAGACATAAAACTATGCCAAATGGTGAAAATCCCATTAAAATATCTCAAAAAATAACGAAGCTACAACCGTTAGAATGTTGTTAATAAGAGTGAGAAAGCACTAATTTGTAGTGACGTCACTGACTTAAAGCGCCATAGTAAATGAAGATCGTTCCATACAGAGGTGCGTTTTGCGAAAAAGGGACAGAACATGCCCCCACTTAAAACTTTGATGACTTGTAATTATGTAATTATTTATTTTTTTGAGTTACTTTTTTCGCTATTTGGTTGAGAATTTGATCCTTTTTCGAGAAAATTTGAAGTAGTTGAGTTTCTTACTTAGTGTCAACATCCCTATTGCCCATAAAAGACGAACTCACTTTTTGGAGACGATAACGAGGTACGGCAAGTTTATCCTTATTTCTAGTATTAAACGAGTGACAGTCACTATTTAGTTTCAATAAATGAAGATTTCGTTTTACGTATCTTCAATAATAGTTTTCTAAGCACTACGTGTCACAGTTGTCTTTAGTTATGCATTAACACACTTTCATCAAGATTTACCGATATTCCCGACCGTAAAGGAGCAGCGCGGTAATCCCCTTTTCTCCATATTTACCGAACGATTTCTTTCTTTCTGACACACGTCAGAAGCACTAAATGTTGCGCGCCTTAAAAAAATAAAAAAATAAATCGTTTATTTCCAAGAAAGTTACATGGCAGCTTAACCTAGAACCCGCCAAACTGTATAACAGTTTGTTGGCGGAGACACGCTCTCGTTGCAACTATGCCTATATATATTTATATTGTTACGCTGAGGTTAGGTATTCGACGGATTAGGTACACGCCTTATCAATTATCTTGCGTTGGCTACTGGTAATGTGCCAGTTCGATTTGCATGAATAACGATTCAGGTTTTATGCCCGAACGCCGAGCCTAAAGCGGCAATTACACATCGTCGTTCACCTAATGCGGTCGCCGAATTCATTTTAAACTACTTATGCCAACATACGTCGTCTTTACATTAGTCTGTCCGGCTACCTATAAGCGTTGGCAGCTGTCGATCGCCGAATGCGGCCGACTAACGTGTTCTTTACACTTTTGCGGTCGCCGCATGCTGTATGCTGCACGAAGTGTTATTGCCGCTTTATTCCAAATATTTCGTACAACACATTTTCTATCTAGAAGCAAACGAATGTGTACAACCACATTCTATATGTAAATGTTATTTGCATCCTCTTGCCATTCAACTGTCACGACCAACATCGAGAGATGTGAAAATACCAAACATTTTTCTTTGTCGTAACTCGCTAGGGGCATATTTCACTAAACGTATGTATTGAAAAATAATTGAGTACGCGTTTTGTTACATAACAGTCGTAAGTAGGAATGTGGACTCAAAATGTGACCACTCCATAAGACTACCCTAAAATTAAAAAATATGTATGTATGTTTATACTGTAGGTAGCATTTGAATTTTGTACTATTTTTACTGTTATTTTATATACATAGTATATTGTTTTGAAAAAATGACACCTCGCCGAGTTTCTTACGCCGGTTCTTCTCGAGACAGAGGTTTATTTTATGAACCGGTGGTAGTTTTTTATCATTCATAAGTGCATGTAACATGCCTAAATTGAAGAATAAATGATTTCTTTTCATTTCATTTTATTCAAAAGAAAAAGGGCAATAAAATAGGCCAAATAGTGAAAATTCTGTTCAAATATAGCTTTGTTTGAAGTCGGAGTTTATATTTAATTTAATTAACTTCTTTATAATAATGTGTTAAAATCATGCCTTACTGGCAACTGTACAAATGGCACAAGACCGAACAGCCAGCGGGGCTAGCACAACTGCCGCTGCGACGCGACGCGAGTTCCTCTTTCTAATTCGCACAGTTCGAGTGAGACAGGAATCGCTGAGTCGCGCGACACACGACTTTGTAGCAAGTTGTGCTAGCCCACCTGGAGAGCAGTAGTCGAGAGAGTCGCCCATAGTCGTCACGTCCCTCAGACGACCAAGAAGAAAATCATGCAAGTTTAAGGGTGGGTTGCACCGAACCAGGTCAGGGGGTCAGGTGGACCGTACGCCTGTTTGCCACCGGCGTTGTATTAAAAAAATATAAAAAATAAAAAACCGCCTGTAATCGTCAGCGGTGTTCGTTTAAATCTGATTGTATGGAAAGTTTGACAAGTTTCTATGGGACAGCTGCCAGCGCTACATTTGACGATAACGGGCCTGTGATGATGTATGTTGGTGCCTAAATCAATCAATGTATAGGTAAGCCTGAGCCGTGCACCGCAGTATAAACGAAATGCGTCGATTATTAGCCCAAATGTCGGTAAAAAGAAAATAAGAAAAAAAATAATAGAGTAATTTAAAGAAATTGTGGCTCTCCAACGACTTGTGATTTGGTTGAATACTATATATATTTATTTATGTTTATTAATTTAAATACGTATATATTTATAATATGTATTTATTATATGTTATAGTTGTTATATATTTATTTAGTTCTGGTTTTAGCTGTAAGTTTCCTTATTGAAAAGTTTTAGTACACTGTGTAAGTTTGTCTATCTCATTCTCCCACTCTACACTCAATCCCTCAAAGGTTAGCTGGAAGAGATCCCTCATAGGGATAAGTTCGCCTTTGTACTCTAATCTTATGTGACATGTATATTGTTTTAACCTGTTATTGTGTACAATAAAGTGCTTACATACATACATACATAAAACTCATTCATCACAGCCGGAAGCATTACACCGCATCAGTTCCATTCCCATTTCAGGGACAAAATCGCACCGGATGACAAAGTCGGCGCGAGGACAGATTCAGTGCAATGCGGTATTATTTTAAATAAAATTCCACTGGTTTTTTCAGGGACTTCAGAATCGGGAGCAATGGAAAAAGTGGGGGAAGGCCTTTGGAAGAAGGACACTAGTCTGTAGTTTTAGAATGAAGGAAAATAATTTTTCCTTCATTCTAAAATTTGGGTATGGGATGGCGCATCGTAACTGACGGTTCTCAATATGATTTGAGACGTTAGTGCCGTTAATGAAGCATGAGTCTTCTGGTAGATGTCGCTGTACGCCTCCCTTAAGGCGTTTGTATAAAAATATAGTTTACGTTAGCAGCGGTACTACTTAATACGAAGGAACGGTTGATAAATTTGGAACTGGGTAGTGATTGCACCTATAGCTCAGTTGGTTAGAGCGACTGACCGCGAGTGCCGGGAGGTCGCAGGTTCGAATCCTGCTCGGTGCCTAAATTTTTAAATTTTTCCTTTATTCTAAATTTAAGTTATAAAATGTCAAATAATTTAATAATAAAAATGATAATTTATAAAATGTCAAATAATTTAATAATGAATATGATAATTTATAAAATGTCAAATAATTTAATAATAAAAATGATAATTTATAAAAATGTCAAATAATTCAATTTAATGTATGTATATGTATGTAAGCACTTTATTGTACACAATAACAGGTTAAAACAATATACATGTCACATAAGATTAGAGTACAAAGGCGAACTTATCCCTATGAGGGATCTCTTCCAGCTAACCTTTGAGGGATTGAGTGTACAGTGGGAGAATGAGATAGACAAACTTATACTTTAATTATACAAAATGTCTAATTATTCCAGTGAAAATTATATAATGTACAGTTAATTGCGAGTATATTGTGCACTGTTATGTGATGTTATGTTGTGGTATTCTTATTTAATGTACTCACTAGTTTATATCCAAATTTTATTATTAGAAACGAATATATACGCGTCATACTCGTGAACGGGTGCTGTTTGTGGGGTCCGGTCTGTTCATGTTTGCAAGGACTAGTAACTTCGTACTAGTGTTCAGTGGAATTGACATGATGAGAGACTTCACTGTTCTCATTTGATTTTATTTTTTTAGACTGACGCACAGAGACCTTATACATCTCTGAGGATATTTATTTATTAGATTTTATTATTTTCATGTTGACGTGTTATAGATATAGCTCAAAACATTTTATTATGATTAGTGTACCTACTTTATTACCGTTTATCTTGACGCTTAGAGACCTTATACATCTCTAACAAATCTCGATTGTTATTAGTTTCTTAGTCTTATTTTTGACATGTAACACTACATTTAATTAATGATACTTTGATTATTGTATTATTTTTATTTGATGTACCTAGATAGATTTTGACTTGTAAAAGTGCCCTTGAGGCCTATTTGCAGAATAAATGTTTTGATTTTTGATTTTGATATTTGATTTATAACCGGTTAGTTTAGATAATCTTTATAAGAATGCATTTTAGCTGTGATAACAATTGCTGTGCGCTGACATGGTTCATGTTTTGGACTGTAATGTATTGCTGAGATCTTATGTAACAACATGATGCAATAAATGAAAATGAGGTATTTTTTATACCGGTCTCTCCGACTACTAAAACCCGAATTCGTCCCTGGCGATGCGGGAAATACGTCATTACTGTGACCGCGGCACTAAATGAATGGCTGGCGGCTAGCCGCCGGCTTTACCGTCGTTGTTCACTGTCACAGTTAAAATGTGATAGTAGTTAACAAGTTACTGATAATAAGTTAATGTCTGTTCCAAGTTGACGACCGGTTGGCCTGTGAAGCTGACGGTCCTGGGTTCGAATCCCGGTCAGGGCAAATATTTGTGTGATGAGCATGAATATTTATTTCTGAGTCTTGGATGTTTTCTATGTATTTAAGTATTTGTATCTATTAAATATATCGTCGTCTAGTACCCATAACACAAGCCTTCTTGAGCTTACTGTGGGACTAGTTCGATTTGTGTAAGATTGTCCTCTAATATTTATATTTATTTATTTATATTAATGTCTTTGAGCGCTCGTGGCCCAGGGCGACCGCATACCGCGTGCGGTATGCGAGATGACCCGTCGTCTACCGGTCCCTGGGATCCCCGGGCTCATTAAAAAAGAATGCTATTGTTTATATTTTTCGGTGGGAGATGGCGGCCAACCAACGTCGGCAGAGGTCAGTTCTGGTGACTGCTTTGAGTGGATAACCACTCAACTTGTTGTGTTTGAGTGGTAACTGAGCGCTACCGTGGTTCAAAATCAAAATCAAAATCAAAACATTTATTCTGCAAATAGGCCTCAAGGGCACTTTTACAAGTCAAAATCTATCTAGGTACATCAAATAAAAATAATACAATAATAAAAAAAAAATAAGAAATAAAATAATTCTTTATTTAGGCAATAATCCCATCACAATTACAATTACAGAAACATAAATTATTAGAAAAATTACAGAAATAATTAAAAATTAAATTGCTTAAGTCTACAAGTACACTACGTCGTCCGGTCCTTTATATATTTGGAATGGAGGATACAATATCCAAGTAACAGCTGGTGAATATGTTAGAAACAATTGTGTTACCTGAGTTACTCAGCCTATTCAGAAAGGACCACTGTCGCTTTCGCATCAAAGCGAAAAAAAGCGATAATCAAAGTATCATTAATTAAATGTAGTGTTACATGTCAAAAATAAGACTAAGAAATTAATAACAATCGAGATTTGTTACAGATGTATAAGGTCTCTAAGCGTTTGAGCTATATCTATAACACGTCAACATGAAAATAATAATAATAGGTTTGGAAGGAACGTTAAACTGTTGATCCCGGCTGCTGTCTATGATAACAATCGTTAAGCCAAGTTAGAGGCCTTCGGGCGGCTTGAGAACATCTAACAGGCACATTTTTATTACACAATTTTTTTTATTAGATAGAAAGAAAGAAAGAAAGAAAGAAACATTTATTCACAGACACAGAAGACACACATATTACAAAAAAAAAAAACAACAACAGAAGAAAACAAACCACAACATGTGAATCATAAGAATCCTGGTGGTGGTTTCTAACTTACATTTAGGCCGGGTTTTATAAAGATCCGTTAGACCAAATGTCAGATCAAATTTCAGTAACTCAGTACATTTTTTGACATAACAAACCGACATATGGTCTAACGGATCTTTATAAAACCGAGCCTTAGTCAATTATTTTTGTTTCAAGTGTCACGTTTTTTAAATATTTTGAGCATATTTACTGATTTACTGTCTTTTGTCATAATTTAATTGTTTATACTACATTCATATACTAAGATTTTATTATTATTCATTCCGCATGCATATTCTCTACTGAAATATTCATTTATTTATTTAAACTTTATTGCACAAAAATAATATAAGTACAAAGGGCGGACTTAATGCCATGAGGCATTCTCTACCAGTCGACCATAGGACCAAACAGAAACTAGCAAATGTGGGTGCAATGAGAAAATAATTCATAAAAGATTAATTAAATATTTCTGCGAACTAAATATAGTTAGGTAGGTTTTAGTATAGTTCACACTAAACTAGCATTCAAGAACCCTCATATAATAGATACATATTTTATCTGCAGTGAAATTGAATGGAAAACAGTTTATACAAATCTAAAACAGTTTAAGAAAGTTACATAACATACTTTGACTTTCAAGTTAGGAGCTAAGGTAGTGGTGGACTTATAAACAGGGAATGTAAAACCGGTTTTATTTAATACCTGTATAGAAACTGACAAACTATTACCGCTAATAAAATAATACCTATGTTCTAATTAGAGGTATTGTTGTCAATCCGTTTTTAGCTATACCTCCTTGCATAGACTATTTACTATATTAAATATCTGTATTCAATACCGCTATTCATTGTTCTTGAAAGGTAAGATGTCAATTAAACATTAATACTAAAACGCAATAAATACGTGTAAATACCTACTTTTTATAATACGCCACTTTGCAGAAACAAATAATCGAGTATATTGACACTGACAGCTATTACCGGTAATGGTATTTATGGGTAAAAAGTCAAATAGAGATATTGTTGTCAATTGGCAAATAACTTAGCAAGTTTATCTTCACTGTATGACATTAATTTTGTTATAATTGTAAACTCGAAATTATTATTCCTTCTTGAACTGTAAATTAATATTTTGACATGAAAAATGTATTACTTATTATAGTCAGACTTTCTTAAATTGTAAATTAATATTTTGACATGTAAAAGTCCCCTTGTGGCCTATTTGCAGAATAAATGTTTGATTTTGATTGGCGAAACCGCTAATAAAATAAATAAATAAATAAATAAATATTAGAGGACAATCTTACACAAATAGAACTAGCCCCACAGTAAGCTCAAGAAGGCTTGTGTTATGGGTGCTAATATATTTGAATACCGGTTTTGATTATACCGCTAATTAGAACATAAGCGATATAAATAGCGAAATGCAATTATAACCGGTTATACCTTATCTAAAACCGGTAGCAAGAATACCGGTAACGATCCTTGCTAAAAAAGATTGCAAAATAACTTTTAATGTAACTACCACAGAATTTCGTAACAGGGTTTTTTCCAAGTGCAATTTATCATTCGGGACAGCGTGCAAAGAAGGTTTACGTTGTTTAACAGTACTCGTATAAGTTTTGATGTATTCTTTGGTATTTTATATTATAATTTAAGGCGAAGGAGGCCTAAATGGATTTATGGTGTGTTTGCGAAGATGCTAAATTGTGTTTAGTAGATTAAACTACTGAGCCATAGTTAAGGCCTATTTAAGCTATTTTATGTTTGAATTGACACGTATCTTGACATTTTCTCAACTTTATTATCTAGCTGTTCTAGATATATCTCTATTATTACGAACTAATATCATAAAATATATTTTGAAATAAACCGTTTTCAATCCAAAAACTGTTTTATCTGTTTAAATGTAGCTACATAAAATAAACTTAATAAGTGTTTCTATTTCTAAGCATTCTGGATAGTAACATACTTACTTAGGGCGGTAAATATTGTATGTGAGGCTTCCTATATTACCGCCCGTTGAAGTGAAAATGACATGAAAATTGTCGATTTGTCAGCCTACATAAAGTCAAATACATACACATGACAACTTAGTGAAATAGGGGCCAGGTAGGGCTTGGTGAAATTCTCATGTGAAAACTGTTTCACCAACTACAATTGTAATGTTTTTTGACAATTGTCGCGCCTGTCAGCTTTGGTGAAATAGGGGCCAGGAAGTGAAATGTTGCCTCTTTTTTGGATTTTTTAATTACCGCTTTACGGCCGCGTGTGGAATAATATAAGTTTATTAGAACAATCGATATATACATATTTTTAATTTGTAGGGTTTCTTATACGATACACAAAGTTCGTTTGATTGAAAATATTATAATCGCAAATACCAGAAATCAGTTTGAATCTAGGTTAAAACACCTAAATTCTATTGAAAATTGATATGACAGAATCATATTGTGTTTTATATATATGTAAGTTAACAAACGTTCAAAAATATCTGAGCAACCATATGCCTTTAACAATTATTTATTTATTTATTTATTTATTTATTGCATCCATGGTATTACAGATCTTATACATAATATTTTCAGTCTCACATGGGCCCTGTTAGGGCATAGCATTAGGTAATACTATTAACTAAGGCCATTTTAAATTACATAATCTATTAATCTATTATTAATTATTATTATTCTTTACATTATATTTTTACATTATTTTATAACATTAAACAATATTTCAATAAATAATTAGGTTAAATGTAATTTTATTTATGTATACATACATTTTAGTTACCTATTTAAAATATATTCGATCATTATTATTATTACCACATTTTCATTTTAATTATATTATTACACTACATTATTTTATTACATTAATTTATACAATATTTTAATAAATACATATGTGAGATTAACTTTATACTTACATTGTAATTATAATTACCTACTCTAGGGATTCGTATGTCATAAATTCTTGATGTGAGTAAAATGTCTTATTTATGAGCCACACTTTAAGTTTGCTCCGGAATACATTATAAGTCTCGACATTTTTTACGATTTCTGGTATTTTATTATAGATTTTAATACATTGATAATAGGGTCCCTTTTTATATATATTTAATTTATTTCCAGGAATAGCCAGTTTGTTATTACGACGTACACTTTTACAAAACTGAAATTGAGATATGTGTTTTCTTACAAACAGTCCTATTTCCAATATGTATATAGAAGGCAGGGTAAGCAAACTTAATTTTTTAAAGTGCGGGCGACAGCTTTCTGATTGTCGTATATTTGCTATTACGCGTATACATTTTTTCTGAGCTACGAATAGATCGTGGGCGTGTGTACTGTTTCTTAAATTTTTTATTAAGTTGTTGTTAGAATCAACTCGACTGTAGCCCACAAAACTAGCGGTCATGACAACACTGATATATATAGTCCCTATTCGTCCCGGTACCGCCGCACACCGGGTAGAGTCAGTCCAACCCAGGTCGGGTCTAGCTGAGTTTCTTGCTGGACTCTTTGCAGCTAGGCTAGTTTTAGTGAACCAGCGACAAAACTCCCAGTAGCTCGATTCCACTCACACCTCAGATTCGGTTGAAACCGCTCAACCGATCTCACTGGAGCGCAAACTCTTAGAGTATTCCAGTGTTCTAAACCACACGCGTGGTCGTGTCGGAGGTTTTCCCCTAGATTTTCCCCAGGCTACTCTCTAACCGCGCACTCCTATCGCTTTATTGGGCCCGGCCTATAAAGCCACAGTCAGGTTAAAAAAATAATAGCGGTCGTGACACTAAATCCGCTCCCGCACGATTCCGCCACGGAACTACGTCATTAAGTTGCGGTGGCCATCGCTAAGTGAATGGGGTGTGTTTATTTAGACCCCGTAATGTGACACAGATACGTTGTTCGAAAGAAAAGACGATAAAAAGAATAGATTCAGATTCATATTCATTTATTTCAAAATCACAAGAATATCTATCACTAGCGACCCGACCCGGCTTCGCACGGGTGCATTATTTAATGGATGTTATTATACATATAAACCTTCCTCTTCAATCACTCTATCTATTAAAAAAACCGCATCAAAATCCGTTGCGTAGTTTTAAAGATTTAAGCATACATTGGGATATAGGGACAGAGAAAGCGACTTTGTTTTATACTATGTAGTGAAGCACCGCCAAGAAAATCCACGGAATTCCAATAAGACTAATATCTTTCGGCACTGACTTGGATAACTCGTAGCATAAAAATATCAGAAGCGATCCGCGTAGACGGAGTAACCGCAAAATACTTAATTTCTGACTTAATGAAATTACTGGCTCGGGCACGAAGCTGGCGTTGATTGCGTTTCTGTCAAATTACTTACTCGAACTAGATTAACGTCATTCTGCGAATATACCTCATGATATTTTTAAAGTTGTGTAATTGTACGAGTCGGTCAATTGATTGGTCTAACATTTCCGGCATTTTGTAAAAATCACCTAATTGTCTTTGGGGTCACCAGTGCTTTTTGTGGCGGGGGACACACTTGGCTTTAGACGTGTTTCTCTTTGTCTCACTTGCGTTCTCTGCACTTTGACGACGGTAAAGCCAAAAGCCCCAAAATCTTTCCTCGGTGGCAAACTTGTCCACAAGGCCGGCTAAGTTCCCCCGTGCGCTGGATGCCAGTGTTGCCAGATACCCCGCTGCTATTCGGGTTAAGTCTATCACACACTGCAGCGGCCTGCGTAAGCAATAGTGCTTACGAAGTGTAATTGCCGCTTAACTGTTTATTCTTTTGAGTTACTTTTTTCGCCATTTGATTAAGAATTTGAACCCTTTTAGAGAAAATTCGTAACTATTGATTTCCTTATTTCGTGTCAATATCCCTATTATTAATGTTCCTTATCTGATAATGTATCTAGTAAATAACACCACAGCTGTTGGAACCCCGTTCCATTTTCTTGCGGCCATCTTTTTGTATCAGGCAGAAATTGCAAAGAAATTGCAGACGAATGCAAACTTCATTGGAACGTCGTTTACATAAAAACAAAGCTTTTATGAGGCATCTGGGAGGATTAACTATAGCCGAATAACACCGTAATACAGTAACAGGTAAATAACTTTGAGTTTGAAACTGACACACGGTTTTATTCCGTGAGATATTTTACTTTAACACTAACGTAATGAAGTTTATATTACGTTACATACTGTCTTATCATCGTATGTTTGTAATAGAAGCTCTTTTGCATTAGTATAAAATAGAATATGAAATGGAATAAGAATACAAAGAGCTACTAAAGTGGTCGCTCACACACAGAAGGCTCAAAGCCACCCAGAGGGCAATGGAGAGGGCTATGCTGGGAGTTTCTCTGCGTAATCGCATCAGAAATCAATCTTCCAAATGATATAAATGATTAGGATCGACTTAATGTCTTTACGAGAAAACTCAAGAATAGTTTAAATCAAAGGCCTTTTTAGAGTCTCAATGAATTTATAGGAAAATTGTTCGATAGATATTTTACCATGTAGAAATCACTTTTTAATTAAGATTTAAGTATTTATAAATGGAGAGATCGATGATATGGTACCGTTTATAACACAAGTTTTTAGTTTTTTATTTATTTATTTTTTATTTTGCTGTGTTAATTGTTGTCTTTGTCTCGAATAAATATTTCTTATTTATTCTTATGAATAATGAAATAAATAAACTTTGTTCTGCAATTAGGCCGCAATCGTTTCTCAAGAGGCAACTGCCGAGAAGTAACACCGAAAGAAACTCGCCAGTCAGTCATTTTCTCCAAACATATTATGCTTATTACAATGATACTACTTAACTTACTCAAGTAAATCTTAGTGGTAGACAACGAAACAGAATTAAAAAAAGGAAAAAATAACAAAAGATATATACAATGTGTAGTTTCACAAGAAAACATGTCGAAACTGTATACGTATTACATGGTATTACCAAATACGAGATAAGGAAAATAATAGCAATAGCAAATACTTTCCCTAGAAATCCGGTCTTTATTATTATAACAAGAAGCTGTAATTTACATTTTAAGTGATATTTCACACTTGTTTGAATACCTACTTATTAATCCTAGTGTGTAGATAGTGTTTTACCATAACTTTACATGACCGTACTCGCTAGCGACTGCGTAAAAAATTGTATGGGCAAAAGTACAGCGCCTCTGATGGTTACGCAATATAGAACTAAATCGTAGCGAGTACGGTCATGCAAACTCATGGTAAAGGCACAGGTTCAGACATATCTGAGTAATCGTATGTCCCTATGAACAGGTAGGTCGTTTTCACATATTTTGATAACTGTCAAAATAACATTGTTCCGAGCGTATTGCCAGACATTTTCTCAGTACCAAATATTCCCAAAAATAGTCTCTGGACCAAATATTCCCAAAAATCGCTAAACGCCCTTCGTGTACAATACAATAATGCGTTCAGGATGCTGTTGGGACTACCAAGATACTGTAGCGCATCAGGTATGTTTATGGATGCCAATGTCGACGGTTTTAGCGCAATACTACGGAAGCGAGTAGCATCACTGATGCGCAGAGTGAGGGATAGTGCCAACAGCCTCCTGAATAGCATATTGGAGAAAGTTGACTGCCCAGTTGTAAAACACTGGAACATTATACATATGGGGGACAGGACTCCCATTTATAATATCAAATAATATTCCTTGTAATTAATTAAATAGTTAAATAATTATAACTAATCTAGATATATAAGTGAACAAATGTTACTAACAATGCTATGGATGTCTTGTCTGAAAATAAAATGATTATTATTATTATAACTTCATCTGTGGATATATATACTTACAGATCGCGCTGTACAAGTAAACAAAGTGCAGACATACGTGTGTGTTTTTTTAAATAGTATATTATGGCAAGCTGTGCGCAGACTAGTTCCACAAGCAAACTGCTGGCTCGTAAACTCCGGCCCTCCGCAAACATGACCTTAGTTTGTTGCGAATTTAATCAAAGGCAGCATAATTAAAGTCACCCGAGCTGAACAAACTACTGGCTTGTTCTTTAAGATGTCACACGATACCTTTATTCAGTCTCACAGAGCCAAGCTCTGCTCTAATCGCTGTTTACCAAAATAAATATAATAATAATGACTTGTTTGACTGCACCAAAACAACGTTAAAAAATCGTATTAGGTCATTATTAACGCATAGCGGTAACGAAGCATAGTATGTATTTATTTCCACTTCTCCAATTGTCGCTTACTGTCACGCACACACATACGTAACTTCACAAACACTCTCAAACAATGTACATTATCACCCACGCATCCCCACTCACACACTTTTTGTGCATATACTTAATGTTTAATTATTTTATTCTATTTTTTTTGTTACCACTAAGTTGGTTTTGTTAATAGTATTTCTGTGGGCATCTGTCATTGGGTATTGTTTTAGTTCTTTAAGTATGGTATTTTTGTATTGTATTGCTGTTGATGCCCCAGATAAAAATAAATAAATAAATAATGAATAATAATAAAACTTTATTGCCAAAACATGAGTGTAGTAACAAAATAATCAAGAAAGTAATGTGCAGATAATAAACCTAGGTATTAAGGCGGTTCCCAGAGCCAGATATGCAAAAGTCTCCAAAGTATGATCCTATTTTTCTAAGAATCTTTGATATTTGACGACCTGGGAAAAAAATATATAATTCTTGATTACATTATCTTTAATAACACAGCTTTCGATACACGATTCCATAACACTTCGCTTGATACAATTAATTCCCAAAATAACCTCCAATTCGATTTTTTATTCCAATTTTACTTGATTTTTTACTATGTGACACTGTAACACAAAAAAAGGAGAAAAATCAATCGCAACTAAAATAGTAATTCGACAGCTTCCAAATTCGGATAATTTGAAGCAATATTTTTGAAATAAATAAAAATCGACAAATTCTATCGTAACAAGATATCGACTAATGGCCTGCAAGCTCTACCTCCGTTCCTTTTTCGAAATGTGACAGTGATGGCTGAGCGCCCTGGCTAGACGGGCCTGTACTACGTTTTCCTAAAAAAAATATTGGACTTGATTATATTATAGTGTTGTCTATTATATTTACTTGTCATAAAAACTGTGTTGTGTGAAGTTTGTAATTAATAATAAAGGGGCAAAAGGGTATTCTTATAATTTGTATTATTATCTGTATACGTTGAATTCATGCTGGCCAAAGGTACCAACCTCAGCATCTGCTGGGCAGGTTTGTCCAGCGCTGATTTTCTGTTTGGCCCTTTTTTTGGAGGTGTTAAAATTAGGTCCATTCATGATGCGCTGTGACAGTAATAGGAGAGAAAAAAGAAAAATAATTATACAAATGATATAATTATAAAAATAATTATTATTGAGTTAAGAAACTGGCAATGAATACAGAAGAGTGGCGGTTACTCCACCGACAAGAGCGAAGCTCTTAAGTTTTGATGATGATGAGTAATTATGACTTCAAGAAAAGTTGTGTGCTACATTTCCATCAATCCAGTTACGCACGTTAAGCCGTTAATCCCGACTGCTGTCTAAGGCAGCACTCGTTAAGTCAAGTTAGAGGCCTTCGCGCGGCTTGAAAACTTCTAATAGTCAATTTGCCCACTCGCTTGACAAAGGGGGGTCGAAGTTGCACCACGTCCGTAGCGAAGTACCCACCGCAACACTACACTTGACCCTTGCGTGGTGCTAAAAGTGCAACAAAACAGACAATCGTATCGTCTCGAAGATCTCACGGGTCGAAATAATTGCCAAACGATAAATAAATCAATCTAGTTAAGAAAAGAAAGAAAGAAAGAAAGCATTTATTCACTGCACCAAAAGACACACCGTTACAAATATAATATACTCAGTACATCAACAAAAAAACACACACACAACACACAATTCACAATTTAACAACTTCTTTGGTAAGTTTTTTCCATTATATTTCCTCTATAATACCTATATAATTCTTCCGTAAGAGTGTACAGTCAATATCGAAAATATTCTATGCGCATTACATTGACAAAATATGCGAACATGACTTTAATGACAAGAGCGTATAGATATTTTTATCGCTCTGGGAACTTATATATACGTAGTTGGTTACTAAGTTCTGTTACTAGTATTTACCAATTAAAGTGGCATAGTTTTTTTCTGCCAATGTTTGTTTACGATTGATTATACAGGCTCGGGAATCTTCTGGAGTAGCAAGTGTCCATAGGCTAATTTTTAATAATGAGTCCTGGCTACCCTATAGCTCTAATACCTGTCTGTTAGCAACACTATTAGAGAATATTTAGCAATAAAAAGAACGAGAATATCTCTTCATTTATGGCCTCGACGGTCATTAAAGTCAAAGAAACTACCAATTATTAAGAAAATGGAAAAGTTCGATTATCTCGAAAACCAAGGGACTTTTACTGAACCTGAAAGTCCATTTTCTGGACCAGCCTCAGGTGCTCTATCGGTGGTTAGAAGCTTGTCCATTATTTACTGGACACGCTGTATAAAACATACGATTTTTTTTATTACATACTAATTCAATTTGATTTATCCATGTTAATTTACTATCTATACATAATACTAAAAAAATTGCAATGTCAGTTTCATTAATGCTTTGGCCATTATATGTCACAGTTAGTTTCGGTGTTAGTTCTTTGTGTGAAGTTCATAATCCTCGTGTAGAAGTGTTTGTATTGTATTGTATTTTAGTATATTACTATCATGTTCCGATTCCATTGTTCTCCATCGCATTCGCTCACACCTACAATTTGTTTCTTTTATCCCTGACAGATGGGTGCGGCTCTGCCACCATTTATCCAGTAATGGAAGCATCTAATCCAACTGTGTATTTAATTAGTTAAACACAAATGTAAGGCAATCATAATAAGCTTGCCTTAAATCATTTGAGTAAGTTAGAAAGTCACGTCTAGCAAGCGAAATCGTAAGTAGTTGAACTATTATTATTATTATTTTGACGACCGCTTTAGCCTAGTTGGTAGTGACGCTGCCTGCGAAGCTGGAGGTCCCGGGTTCGAATCCCGGTCAGGGCATTTATTTGTGTGACGAGCACGAATATTTGTTCCTGAGTCTTGGATGTTTCTATGTATTTAAGTATGTATTTATCTACATAAGTATGTATATCGTTGCCTAGTACCCATAGTACAAGCTTTGCTTAGTCTGAGACTAGGTTGATTTGTGTAAGATTGCCCACAAATATTTATTTACATATTTTATTTTTATTTAGATTTTGAATAAGTACGCTGTGCAGTAATAGTAGATTGTATGACAAGGGTCTAAGGTAAGCCATATTACCACGAGATGGTTATTTTGTTCGAGTGGTAATATGGCTTATAGACCAGAGTTATATACTCTACTTATCACTTCGATTGCGAGAAAATAAATAAACAAAGATTATCCACCCACAATTAAATAAAATACTCTAATAATATATTTTGACTCAGATACATACCTGGGTCATTGTCAGATTTAGGTTCTAGGCGTCTTTTCGGTGGACATATCAAAAGTTAAGGGCCACAAAGCTTAATTTTGGATTGGTCTAGTAACTCGCATAAACGGTGTTTCCGTAACTAGAAATCAATGTAATAAAAACGTAACTTATATGTACATAAGCCGTTAACTATTGACCACCGGGTGGACAACTTTTGTTTTTACAACTGGCAATGACCTACCTAGTAGTTGAAATAGGGACAAAAAAAGACCTAAATGTTTTTAATAGTTGAATTAGTTGATCAAAGTATGTACCGAAAAGAACCCAACGTTCCCATTGGCTGTCGATTTGTTTTCTGATTGGTGGATTTAATATGGTGAAGTTCTTTGATTGGTCAAATTATAATGTTTTGTAGATCATAAATATGTATTCATGTTTTCCCTAGGGGCTAAATGTACTACTTTAAAAATGTTTTTCACTTCGCATGTTCTAAAAGTGTGTCATATTCATTCGGCTATCTGTCGGGAATAAAGTAGATTAATTTTAGTCCCTAGGGAAATTATGTACACATATTTATGTTTTACAAAACATTTTTATTTGTCCAATCGAAATACTACCACCATGTAAAATTCATAATACACATCGACAGCCAAACAGATGCATGTTTCGTACTTATCAAACAAAAACTTTAATTACCTACAGTTAGGTACCTATTTATATCAAAATCGGCCAATCAGGAAACATAATTCATATCTCAAAACAATAACTTAGTGTTTTAGTCTCTAATAATCGTTAAAATAATAGATTGTAAAACTAGGATCTGAAGCATTAACACGAATTGTTTGTTTTTGTGAAACGCTTTGATGCGTTAAATTACGTATAGTTCGTCTAAAATTTCCTTGAAAAGCGGATTGGGGGGGGGGGGGGAAGGGGGTACAATCTCCTTAAAAGTGCTCTACTATTTTTCAACTCCATTATTAAGTTTCATAAGACAACTTTATTGACTGACTATACCTAAGTTTTTATTCGTCAGCGCCATCTACATTTGTTGCCATGGATTTCAGCGACTGAACCACCGAGCTGCGACCGAGCGTTCTGAAATAAGCGCCGAGTGCCACTCGACGACAGATGGCGTTAAGTTGCTGCATGTCGCTACACGACGCTAGATGGAGCTGTATGTACTGAAATTTTAAATTCAACTTGCCTATTAACTATTTACGAATTCTTGATAAATGGAATTGTTTTATTATCACAGTGTTTGAACTCGTTGGAATCCTCTTAAGTACAAATGTGAAAAAAAGGTACTATGTAATTTTTTTTGGGATAACTTCTTATTTGATTAAACCACAAACAGATACGCCAAATATACCTAATACTACGGCACGTGGAAGTGTTTGTTTTAGACGCCTCAATTGGATTGTGGACACGTTTTGCCTGAATACGGGTCACGAGAAACAATACCAATAATAATAAAAAGGGCTTGTTTACTGAGCAAATGCCAGGTCCAAGGGAAATGTTAATACAAAATACGCGATATATCGTAACGAATGAAAGAAATGCGGTGCTTTTACCGGAGCGCGTCATTTTAGAAATTTTCCAGGGAAAGGTCGAGGGCTCCCTCGACTTACTATCAGGGAGGGGGGCGGGGCGATATTACCGTTTATTAAAAGATATATGCTTCAGGAAATTGCCGCTTTCTCTTGTATCGCCTGAAAACGTATTATGCTTCTAATTATAGCATGATAAAGCATCCATCACTTTCTACCAGATAAAGTATGCCTACCCCTTGTGTCATTCGGGTCATTTTGCTTTTGGGTCAATCAACTTTTTCTTGTTGTTATTCTGTCCCGTCAGCGAGAAGACAACAATAACCGAGTTTCTTAGAAAAATGTTTATAATATAGACTTCAAGCATTGTCAAGAGATGACAGGAATCTGTTATTTTCGGAATTACCCGACAGTCGGCATTACCCGAAAGACACCAAATAGAAAACTGATTATGTAAAAGGGTGGATCAACTATTCTTTGTTGCTCGTTACCATGGTTACGTCTCCTGAGTCACTTTTTAAAACTGATTTTATAGGGTTTAAAGCTACGAAACATGAGTTTAAGCGATGAGCATAAATCTGTTTGGACATGGGTCATCTCCTGAGCATGCTTGAATTCCATATTATAAACATTTTTCCAAGAAACATGGTTACTGTTGTCTCCTCGATGACGGGACAGAATAACAACAAGAAAAAGTTGATTGACCCTTAGTTACATTCGATTCGATTACCATAATCCAAGCCGACTTCTTTTTTTCATCAACGCCATTTTTTTGACTGTCAAAAATGGCGCCAACGCATTCGCAGAATCAATTAAAAAGGTTTTATACAATTTCAATAGTTTTACAATTCATTGATTATTTGAGTACTTTCTTTAATAATCATCAGTACCTATTCAAAAATAAGTACATTCATTAAATTCATTTTTAATTGGTGAAGTTGAATACAACATTCATCGGTCTGGCCACCCACCGTGTCAGTAGCAGAGTAGCGATGAGAAGAGGCTTATGCTGGTCATGATTTAATTTAACGTTCTAGCTTAAGAAAGAGATAGTATGAGTATAGCAGCTACTCGTAAGTGACACGTTTGGTTATCTAGAAAACACATATTTGGCTAATGTTATCCATAAAATAGTACCTTTATACCTTTGCGGGGCTAGCACAACTGCCGCTGCGACGCGACGCGAGTAGAGAAAAATCCACTCTCCTCTTTCTAATTCTCACAGTTCGAGTGAGACAGGAATCGCTGAGTCGCGCGAGATACGACTTGGCAGCAAGTTACGCTAGCCCACTTGAGGGTCTAATTTTACAAACCAACTGTTTACAAGACTCTTTACACTACCTTCTCACTTAGATACTTAAATCAATAATTAGGTATATTTCTCTTATAAATTTCTAAACTTCTAAACAAAATGTTACATTACAATACAAAGGCCACTTAAAAATTAACATTTTCCGCCCCGCAACACGCAATTATCCTTGAACTTTGACATCAAAGCGCTCAAGATATAAGATAAAAAATATGATAAGATAAGACGGACATAGCTCCAGTATCCGGTCATCCATCACGGATGAAATTGAGTGCGGGAAAAAATGGTCCGGCCGAATCGAAGCTGTAGGTATGATAGATTGTGAGGCGACGAGGAAAACTAATTTACAGGTCTCCTTTATCTCTTTTGGCTATTATTTAGTGTATGCCGGTCCGTGAGTCACCGACGGTACTGGCTGAAAATCAGCGCTGTAGGTGTCTGACACCTCAGCATAATGCTGAGCCAGTGTCCGTTTCACTGCCGCGGGGACACACATGTTGTGGTTTGTTTTCTTCTGTTGTTGTTTTTTTTTTTTGTAATATGTGTGTCCTCTGTGTCTGTGAATAAATGTTTCTTTCTTTTCATTCTTGCTTTCTATATCTCCTAGATAGGGCAGAGGGCTTCCACAGTTCCCGTTCTGTCTTAAGGCCGTATAACGAGAAATATCGCGTTCTTTGAACCACTGTTCTGCCCAGACGAGGAAAGAAAAAGGATTGATTTTTGGATATACGATTCTTGACTATATCACTGTGATTCTGACAATAGCCGAAATATAATTGTTTAAAATTTTCTCAGAAAAAAAAACAAATTTGAGTGTTTATTGTCTTTTTTTACTCAGCCTACTACATAAATCAACGCAATATTAAATGACACAATTAAGTTGAAATTATGGTATTTTAACCTCATCTAAACTATGTCAAGAAGAAATTAAATCTAACTGCACACAGTTACACATTTATCGAGATTTGTCATCGTCGTGTGTGTTCAATTTAAGTATATTAAATTCACTTATGAATATCAAAAAACTACCACCGGTTCATAAAATAGACCTCTGCCTCAAGAAGAATCGGCGTAAGAAACTCGGCGAGGTGTCATTTTTTCAAAACAATATACAATGTATATAAAATACTTTCGGAAATATGTATGTACAGCTATTATAATCTTAATAATTTGATTAATAACTTTGACTTATTAATCAAATTATCTGTATAAGCTAATTAATGGATCTTCAAATTAATTGAGTTGCCAAATTCAATAGTCGTCGCTGAAGGTTAACATTGAAAACATCTGAATTTATAATACTGATGAATTAGATTTAATCAACTTAAGGATATTGAATCGTACCTAAATGTTTTTTAAGTACATATAATATTTTATTATTACGGTGTCTAGGGTTTTTATATTTCATTGTCTTTTTATAATTAATGTTAATTTAGAATTTAATTAGTTTTAAATATTTATTTACCTGTATCTTTTATTTTTTAAATCTATAGTGATTAAATCATTCGTTTCGATTCGGGTGATATTTCCGTAAGTTGATGGAAATCGATCAAATGAATGAATTTGTAGCCGTAATAAATTACGGATTATAAAACAAAGTATTCCAATAAATTGCAAACGAATGAAATGTGAGGACGAAGGAAACTGTAAGGACATAGCGAATCTGAAGGCCTCACTTGATGTAAATAGAGTGCCGAGGTTTTTGGATCCCTGAGAGTTGTTGGGAAGTTATGTTTTCACACAGTCGTTTCTTCCTGTGTCTCCTATCTAATGTATATATGTATATAATTTGTAGATACTCCCTTTCTTGTATATATCCACCCTTGTATATTTTCCTTTATAGGAACACATTAACTACTCTATAAACGCGTTAACTTCATGACTCACCACAGACTACGAAATTAAAGCTCATTTAGTGAGTCAATCAACTCCTAATCATACACCTTATGTTGACATACCCCCATTAAGTACTCTAGCATATCTTAAAGATATTATTTTAAGTAAGCCAGCCTGTTAGAATTGTTGATTACCTATTTTATTACCTTTTAGCATTAAATTAGTTTTGTATTAAGCAGTACCGCTGCTAACACAATCTACAAATTAAGAAATAAGGGAAAAATTGAAAAATTTAGGCACCGAGCAGGATTTCAACCTGCGATCTCCCGGCACTCGCGGCCAGTCGCTCTAGCCAACTGAGCGATAGGTGCAACTACCACCCGGCCCCAAAATCATATTTTTTACTTTTTGGTATAGTTTAACTTTTTAGTTTAAGTTAGGAAATTAGTACCTAAGTAAGTAATATCCGTGAGTGTATAATACTCTAGCTTGATATTTGTTAAAATCTCTATGTAAACATAGTTAGTAAATAGTAAGTGTAAGTGTCAATTATGTAACCAAACGCAGTATTTCAAGACTAAAACTAAAATAACTATTTTCTCATTAAACGGGTTTATCGACAATCTATGTATAACGCCATTATAGTTAGTGTCGCCCCTTCCGCAAACGTTCAGTTCACAATACAGATTTTAACTATTACATTTAGGTTTTTATATTGCAATCCCTATACGGTAAGCTATAGTGGTTTACGCACTTATATCGACCAAACTATGAATAACACAACGAATCTACCGATAACGCAGTCATAAAATGCTATCTATGTATATATTTCAACACCAAATAAAATACAAGTTCAGATTCCGCTCGCAAAAATCGGTTGAGATGCTATTATTGATATTGTTACATATTTCGTGTGCTTTTGCGGCTAACAAAGAATATAAAGAACTGTCTGCCAGTGATATCGCAAACAATTTAGTAGATATTCTAGATGTTAATGCAGACAACAACACGAAAATAAAAGAACTAAGAGAGAAACTAAAAGTGATAAACTTATACGTAGTAGATAAAGAGAAGATCTCTGAACTACTATTAAATGAAAGTAGAGATACTAGTTTAACTGAAACTAATTTTTACAAAGCATTGAAGGAAGATGATGGCTTCAAGCTACTATTAGACAAAGAACCAAAAAATCTTTATTTGAAAATAAAAGAGAAGATGAACAGAGATGATATTTTGAAAATTGTAAGTGATAATAGCCACAAAAAACTTATTCAATCATTTAGGAGATCTTTGAATATGAATGATGACAATACTGAATTCGATAATGAAATAGAGGAAGCAGTCGAGAAAATGCTAGGCGAAAAACTGCTGGACAAACACAAGTTCAATGATGACAATTTTACCAATATTTACTGGGGTGAGTCCAACCTAACCTTTGATGAGAATAAGGCAAACATTCTATCGGTCGTTAAACAAAGAAAGTCTCTAACATGTAAGGAATATTGATTTCTGAAACAATATTTGTTCGTACGGAGGGACAGTTTGGGTTGTCTCAGCACATATTATTGCTAGTGGGTTTTACGCGTATACATTCGACGACGCTTATGGCATAAGACATAGAAGTTTTACTTCCAACTTTACCGAACATCGAAATGATTAAAAAAGTAGATGAAAACTGTTCACCCAAATTTGTAGTTGACTACATTTAATAGAGAGGTTTCAGTGTATAGTTATACATTGATGTATTCTGACTGAGTGTATACAAAACTAGAAGCATATCGAAGCCAAGTTACACGAGATCCCGAACTATTTCATTCTCTTTCCCTCGCACTTATCAAAATTATAACTAAATTATTAACTACAAACAATGTCAACCTAAAAGCAAACCTTGCAGAGTAACTTTAGATAATTCAATTAGAGCTCAAACATTTGTCTTGCAAGTTGTGTAATTGACAAAGACGTATCTTGTATCTTATGGATAATTCGATTGGCCAATGTTGGTGTTATCCCAACTTTTTATTTAGTCGATATGGTGCCCGATTGATATAATAAGACAAAGAGGTTTTCTAGAAATTTGACCTTTCTAGTCAATAATTAGTATATCCTTTAATACAAGATCGGGGTGCAACAACACCTTTTTTAGTTATCGTATGTTAGTTTTCCGAATTTTTTTATTAGTAGACCTTTGAACATTTTCCTGTTTGTACTGTACTTTCACCTTAAATAAACCGTATCTCATACAAAAATAGACTAGTGGCTCTGTTAGCTGATAGACCTCTTGATGACATATTCTTTTAAGGCTTTTTTGCTTCAAAGATTTCCATAAACAAGGTTAACAAAAAAAAACTAAATATTATCGTACCTTCTCACAAGTTTTTCAGAAAATCGGTTCAGAATTGTGACTAGTATAGGCAAACAACTGGAAATTCGGACGTACGAAAAAATGCCCGAGCTGAAACGGAGATCTTTGCTTCACTCGGTCAACAATAAAAAAGCTTACTTGTATTACCAGATCCAAAGCAAGAGTTAGAGGACCTAAAGGAATACCACAGCCGTTCCGGCCGACGCATCTTCAAGGGCGAGCGAACCATTATACAAAAATACCCCTTTATGGTGTCTATCCACATCATGGGCCGTTTCTGGTGTGGTGGGGTGCTGTACTGGCACGACTTGGTGCTAACGTCCGCCTCTTGTCTGCAGCTGTGAGTAACAGGTTGTCAGATCGAGGAAGATATCAGGTGTGTGTTCATGGCATGAACATGATGGGTCGTGTCTATTGCGACGGAATGGTATTCTAGCACGACGCCATGCTGACTTTCCGCGTCTTGTCTGCTGTTGCTCTGAGTAACTACCAGGCTGTCAGATCGATGAAGCTACCAGTTTTGAGTTCATAAAATGGACATCATGGACCGCGTCTGTTGCGGCGGGGTTCTATACCGGCACGACTTGGTGCTGATATTCGCACCTTGTCGCAAGCTGTGAGTACCAGACTCTCAGATGAAGGAAGCTACCAGGTTTGAGTTAATGGCATGAACATCATGGGCCGTTGTTGCGGCGGGCTGCTGTACTAGCACAACTTCGTGTCTTGTCTGTTGTAAGCACCAGGCTGAGAGGTAGCTACTAGGTTTGTGTTCATGTCATCCACTTTAAATTTACTTAAATTGGTCATAACAGCCGAAGTAGTCCGTTTTGTCCTACGATTTTGTTCACATCGTAAGACAAACCGGACAAAAAATCCGTTTCCTTCACATCATAGGACAAACCAGACAGAAAAATTCGTTTTGTTCTACGCGTTGAACAAACTGGACTTTCAAGTTTGGTTTGTCAACGAAGGAAGCATCTTTCGTGATATAAAATTTACTAGAATCTCCATATGTAAAGTCGAGTTAAATTAACATTAACTCAAGTCGTAGGCTAACAACTTAATTGTAACGCCCTAATCCATAATCATTGTTCAAACCTATTTTAGTTAAATTGCCCCTACAGGTCGTTTGTCCCTATCATTTACATTGACGTTTATATTTGTGAGAAGGGGACTATACACATTTTTGTTAGCATAGCTTTGTTAAGTATGAATAAGGGATTTACTTTTGTTTTCAATCAAACACCAAATTATAGACAGTGTTTTAGAATACTAATGAGTGTTTCAAAGCTAAAGTTTGTTCACTTAATAATTCCTAAAAGTAAGAAGTTCTTTTTAATCTAATAAAGTTACACGTTAATTAAGCTTTAAGCTGAAAAGTTCAGCTGAATGGTGGAAGTAAATTCGTGAAAAATCTCCCACGAGACTTGAAGTTTTATTTTAACGTCACTAACGGTTTATAGGAGTCTTATTTTTATCTTAATACTTAGCTCTTTTGTTTCATTTCAAAAATGCATATACAAGACAACGGGACTTGCGTCTAATGAAACCTGTTGAGAATCGAAATTTGTCGCTTTTTTCGGCCATAGTAACCCCTTCAGATCGGAAAAACAACACTGTACTCACGTAAAACACATACAACCACATTATATAATAAAAAAATATTTAGTATTTGGGTCATACTTAGTTGAAAATACAAAAGTCGTCCCTTCTGTGGTCAATAGTTAACGGCTTATGTGCATGTTAGCTATGTTTTTATTACAGGGATTTATAGAAACGGAGACACTGTTTATGCGGGTTACTGGTCCAATCCAAAATTCAGCTTTGTAGCCCTTAACTTTTGATATGTCCACAGAAAAGACGCGAACCTTAATCCGTGTATAACCCATTTTTTTGATTTGACAAAAAGATGTAATCAACGTGCACGATTATATTATTATGACCGGTTCGAAAGATAAAGAAATTTGTATTAAGTTTTTTTTTCTAGTTTTACAGAGATTTAGTTTCGACTGTATTGTGTAACTATTTCGAAATAAAAAAAAACAAATGAACAATGTCAATGTGATTCAACAGGATGCACAACAACCGGTTCTTCCGCGAGAACCCTCGCGTGCTGCAGGTGCGCGTGGGCAGCAACCACAGCCGCATTAGCGGCGAGCTTGTGGACGCGCTCGAGGTACGTGCCTACAGTGGACCAGAGCGTAGACACTGAATCATCATCCTATCTATGTCGCTTTTGCTTTAGAAACTACTTACTGTTGCACGAATAAACTTGTAGTCGACTTACCTGCAACAAACGGATAGTAATTAGAATACAGGTTATGGCCAGAGTGTACAAAAGGGGGAGAGGACTTTTCCATGGACGGGATTCACGGCTCATTATGGCACATTTGGCCGAGTATTAGTTATTTGGAGCAGGTAAAGAAAAAGGCAGACATCGAGTCATATCGAGAAATCAAAGAACTGGTGTTAAATAGGATGGACTGGAGAGAACTGCACCGACAAGATTGAATTCTTAATAATAATGATGATGAGATACTACTTTGTGTAAATTCGACTGTTCAAATTTGAGAAGTAAAATTTTTAAATAGCAATTTTGTTACCAGAAAAAAACTATTTTAGTTTTAATTTTATTTTATATTGTATAATGATAATATTTAAGAAATTTCAGTATTACCTACAGAGCTTGGCAATTCCCACCAGTTTAGATCTCAATTATTTTATCGGCGTCTATAACCAAGCATAAATTCTTAACATATTCAAAACTTGGCTCCCAATTTCACATTTGTATTTTTATGGCTATACTTATATACTCGTATATGTATATATATATTTGCATATATGACTTGTAAAATTACTTATTAAGTATCGCTGGAAGGATTTGGTGGAAATGGACCTGACCTTGGAGCAAAGTGGCGTGCTCTTGTGTCGGAGGCCATGACTCACTTTGGATCGTCGGATCAGCCCAGTTATCTTATCTTATCTAGGTGAGGGCTCTTGCGAATGTATTTCGACCCTATGTGATGTTTTGTGCAATTGCCCCCTCTTTTATGCCTACTCCAAGCTGCTCTTCACCATTTCCATAAACCGGATGATAGAACTCAGCGGGAGTACTCTGAATTCCTTTGATTCGGGGTAGCCATTGCTAAAGTCAGTATCTGTCTGGTAAGGGCGTGAAATAAGTGTTCAATTGCCTCATCATCCTCGTCACACATCCTACATTCTGAGTTGTCCGATAGTCCCATCTTCGTCATCATCTTGTGGTAAGTATCCCCGGCTGTCAGCCCAGTTAGTAAATTTTTAGTTATCAATAAATATCTCAATCTCTATGTTCTATTTCTTCTTTTTATACAAACGCCTTAAGGGAGGCGTGCACCTATAGCTCAGTTGGCTAGAGCGACTGGCCGCGAGTGCCGGGAGGTCACGGTTTCGAATCCTGCTCGGTGCCTAAATTTTTCAATTTTTCCTTCATTCTAAATTTTTCTAATTTTTCGTCAGGTGTATTTCCATCCGAACTACGACCCCAAAATGCTGACTGACAACATCGCCGTAATCCGACTGCAGTTCAGCCTTTTCTTCGACCACCATCGCGTTCCGAAGATCATCGACATCGCTCATTCAGAGCTCAATCCGGCCTCCACCGAAGTCCTGATACTTGGATGGGGTGTTACTAAGGTACCATTTTCTTATTTGAATTCAGGTATTTGGCTAAGAGTGGCAGGGTACAGTGGAACATCCTCTCGCTCATTTATGGAGCCGTTTAACTAGGGAAGTACCTTTTTTTATTAAAAAATGGGATTTCTTTTGATGTTGGATCTAGCCAGGTATGAGGTAGATAGTGAATCGATCTCATCCAGAAAATGCCTATTCACCAGTGCCTTAAAAAGGTCTAGGTTATATGATTTCGGAAATACAGACGCCGGCAGGGAATTCCAAACCTTAGCAGTGCGCATTATAAAAGATGATCAAAACGGCTTGAATCGTAAAAGAGGAATTTCGACCAGGTAAGGGTGGTAGGGTGATCCTCATTCCAAAATTTAACATTCTCTTAATTTGTCCTTACCGGGCCCGGACGACTCGTGAGTGATTATTTCTGACTTTAACTATTTTAACAGTTAGGTATCTAGGTATAGAATAAATGGAGTCAACAATAAATTCAAATTGAACACTGATTTCCTTTACTTTCACTTTACGTTCGGACCGGTAAGGACATCAATTAACCTTAACGATGAGATGATTCTCGGGTGATCCCGGTAGCCAGCAGTACTTCTAAATGTCCGGTGGAAGAAAGGGGAAGGCGGTATGAGCTCATGGAGGTCCTGAGCACACTCACCGAAGTACAACTTGTAGAAGACGCACAGGCCGGCAACTTTGCGTCTATGTCCTAGGTTCTGTAGCTCAGTTTCTACAGCCGTACCTCCAGCTTACAGAAGACCACAACCATAATTACACCACTACTTGCTCTGTAGGTTTGTGGTGCTGTGTTCCTGGTGGTGATAGCGAGGGACCTGCATGTCTTTAACTGTCAACACAACGAATCATCAAGCCAATAAAGGAGCGATAACGCGCTTGTGGTTCTTCTGGAATCGCAAGTGTCCATAGGCCATAGTATCTGTTTACCATCAGGCAGGCCGTAAGTTTGTTTGCCACGGACATTGTATATTTCAAAAAGAAGTTCGTGTAATGGATTACATAAATTTTAATTTTATACGACCCCCCCCCCCCCCCTTTCTTCCCGAGGGTGCCGTAAGAATCGACTATGGGAACCGCGGGTTGTAGTGTGTCTAGCAACCTGTCACTGCAATATCACATTGTCTCCATCTTTAAACCTGCAAGTGCTGAATGTGG
Organism: Epiblema foenella; assembly: GCA_963556455.1. Taxonomy (NCBI): domain Eukaryota; kingdom Metazoa; phylum Arthropoda; class Insecta; order Lepidoptera; family Tortricidae; genus Epiblema; species Epiblema foenella. Next base: position 3,590,497 of record OY747118.1, read on the forward strand.
CACTGGAATTAAATGAAATGTTCTCTGCCTACCCCTTTCGAGAATACGGCGACAGTTTGTGCGTATATACATTTTACCATGGCACAACTGAATTACTCGCATGTCTCTGGCAGGACCATAGTTAACCTTGTGAGGCCCCATGTCATATAGGTACTACATAAAATACAATTGATTTTGAACTATACATACGTTTATTAAGGTCGAGATTATTTTGTTAATTTTTGAAGGTCAGGCCTCAGGAGGTTAAACAGCTCAGCGGAACTCGGCAATTTAATTCGGTAGCGAAATTCAGCCTGTATGTTACGGGCGCCCCTGTACTTAATTGATGTCCACAGATGTCTCAACGACTAGCGTACGAGCCAGTGTTTTTGCAGCGCAAATTTCTGCCTGTCTACCCGAATGCTTTTTGTAAGGAAGTCTACGGCGAGTAAGTGTACTGATTTTTTTTTGAGCCCCGACGCAAAAAAGAGAAAGAAAGAAAGTGAAGAAAGAAAGAAAGAAACATTTATTCACAGACACAGAAGACACACTTATTACAAAAAAAAAAACAACAACAGAAGAAAACAAGCCACAACATGTGTGTCCCCGCGGCAGTGAAACGGACACTGGCTCAGCATTATGCTGAGGTGTCAGACACCTACAGCGCTGGAGGCGCTAAGAGGTGTTATAAGTATAACATTATGTGTCTGGGTGTCTGTCATAGTAATTCCCTGGTAACGGATGATTCGATTGGAGTGCGGTTCGTTTTAATCGAAATTATTTTTTGCGGATATAGTTTTAAGTTATGTTTTGTATCGGGGGTATTTTTAACTTTAATTAAATTAGCTTGATACACTCATTTTCTGTTATAAGAATCTATACATATAATAAAGCTGTAGAGGTTCTAAAATCTGTACATTAAAGATATTAGCAAAAAAATCGATTGAGGGGTCTTAGACATAATAAGGTATTACAAGTCAGTGTTTTTACAATTGTACATTCATTATAGATTATATTAATTAGATAATTGATTACATTGGAAAATTACAATCATTACATTACATTAGAACATTGCATTATATATTCTTGCTATTTTTATCATTACATATTTTATATTCTAAAAATTCTTTAATTGATTTATTAGCCATTTTTTTAATCTAATTTTAAAAGACGGGAGACTTTTTGCTTCCGTAATACTGTCTGGTAACTTGTTGTAAAAGATAGGACCCGCGACATGGATTGTCTTTGCTGTCTTTATTAGAATCGATAACAGAACACATTTCAACAGTTTTTAGAGTTTGTGTCTGTTTGTCTGTCTGTTTATTTGTCTCATCATCACGCGAAAACTAGCTAATAGATTTTAGTACAACCTTCACTAACAAGTTTAATGGATCTTCGGACAGGTTATATATAGTAATTAAATATTTGTGAACAATCTTACACAAATCTACCTAGTCCCAAACTATGCAAAGCTTGTACTATGGGTACTAATCGACGATATACATAATCATATACGTAAATATATACTAGACAACATCCAAGAATCCGGTACAAATATTAGTGTTCTTCACACATTCTTCACACAAATAAATGCCCCGACCGGGGTTCGTACCCGGGAGCTTCCTAGGCACGGTCAATACCAACTAGGCTAAAGCGGTCGTCAAACTTGCCCAATTACTCTTAGGGTGAAGACACATATATCAGCATCGAATCGCATTTTGTAATACAAAAACGTAATATTGTATTATTCCCGTGTGGTTGCCGGGTAAGAATTGCGCCACCCCATCTCTTCCCGTGGGTTTCGTAGGAGGCGAATAAGGGAAAATCGGAGGGTGGGCAGCAGCATCCTTCGATCATTACCACCATCAAACTGCGGTCGCCAACCCGCTTGCCAAGCGTGGCGACTATGGCAAATCCCCCCCAAGGGAAAAAATAAAAAACATGCCCTTGGGGGAGGCCTATGTTCAGCAGTGGACGTCTTTCGGCTGAAATGATGATGATGATGATGATGATGAATATTGTATTAAGATGCGTCCGCACCAATTCACCCTTCCGCAGCGATTCAGCTTCAGCATTAAATGCTTATACGTGTACCAATCCATTTAACATACTGAAGAATGCTTATTCATGATAAAGCATGAGGACGACTGCTTAAGACGTGAAACTAGATGCTTGCGAATGAGAATATTCGATTACGCGTGAGACATAACGCTTGCGATTAATAACGGCTGCTTAAGCGTGAGCCGGGAAGCTTGCGAGTGAGAAAAGCTCTACTGATATGCAGTTTCTAAATGTTGTGTTTTTTTTCTTAAATGTTGGTTTTACTTGTTAACTCACTAGTGTCTGTCACTAGTGTCTCGAATTCTTCAATCGCCATACGAAAATAACTTTTAAATTGGGAAGGACATTTCTTTAAATCTGCCACAAGTGTTACAAAACTTCCATTGATAATCCTAGTTTTCCATAGTGGATTAATCCATGTGCTTCGTCTTTTGCGTTTTTTCCTTTTCATTACTTCTATAATACACGCTAGCACAATAACGTTTATAGTTGACCTATCCATAACGGTTTTCAATTTCAACTGCGGCATAAAGTATGCGATTCAATTCAATAGCATGCAATCTCATACTTCAGCGGATGAAAGCATGCTATAGGATACTTTAGAATTACGATTTGAAACGGGATATTTACCATGTATATTTGTATTTTTGAGTTCCCGATATTTCGGCACTGTTGCAAGCGCCATTATCAAGGATTAACTGACGTGCTGCGAGTTTTAGTTGTGGTCTACCCACACACCATAGCGATCTACCCTCTTCCTGGTTCGCTTTTTTCCCACAGTGTCACCGTCACTACCACCGTCCGCCTTGTCACTTGAAACTCGATTACGGTCACGACACACCACACTCACAGCAGTGCCGAAATATCGGGAACTCAAAAATACAAATATACATGGTAAATATCCCGTTTCAAATCGTAATTCTAATGTAAATGACCATGTAAGCTTGAAATCTTATATAGGATACTTTGGCTTTAAAAACGTGCGTTAGCTCCCTTTAGCACCTGAACACATGTAACAGCATACTTTAACTTCCGATGCGTATAGTGTGTCCAAAATCATCCAGCTAAATGCGATTCGATGCTGATATATGTGCCTTCACCCTTAGAACCCTACATTATTAACCGTCTTCTACCAGTCCTTGGGATCCAAGACATCATTACAAAAGAATGCTATTGATTTTTTTTGCCGGGAGACGACGGCTTAAACTATTTATCATCCATTTAAAAATTCGCTTTTAATTTCAGCAAGTTTATAAGTAACAAGCAATTCTGCGCGGGTACGCTCACCACCGGTGAAGGGGCATGTGATGTAAGTATTAACTACTAGCGACCCGCCCCGGCTTCGCACGGGTGCACTATTTAATGGATGTTATTATACATATAAACCTTCCTCTTCAATCACTCTATCTATTATAAAAAACCGCATCAAAATCCGTTGCGTAGTTTTAAAGATTTAAGCTTACATAGGGACATAGGGATATAGGGACAGAGAAAGCGACTTTGTTTTATACTATGTAGTGATGATTAATTAGGTGACATAAGAAGTATCTTCTTTTCATTTCATTTCATAGGAAACTCCCGTGAGTTTCCTATGAAATGAAATGAAAAGAAGATACACTTACTATCTTTTGTTTGGACAAGACAGTTTTTCAGCGAAAACACAAAAACCGTAAAACCTATCTTGTTCAAAGTCAAACCAAAAAATGTTTGCATTTACAATGTTTTACATACATAGTAATACTACTCGGTTTCTCGCTCAAGCGAGTAGAATTACTATGAGATTACTCGTTGCTCGCCGGCGGTGGGACCGGAGGGTCCAATTTGAACTTCGAAATCCGAACTTCGTAATGTGCCGTCCGTTTCAATCATATAGTGAATAACACGAGGGTGAAAGGAACGGCACGATACATAGTTCGGAGTACAGGCTGAGCCTATACTCTGAACTCTGCCTAAATTTGCTCACCCTAGAAAGTAAACGCTTTACCCCGATTTCCTTGTTTGTTTATTTAATTTCGTTTCAGTTTTATCGTTTATCATTCAGTTAGTACCTAAGAATGTATACTTATCTCCTTTAATTAAACTTTTGCTACTAGTAATGTTCATGTTGATGCATCATTGGCTCGACTTGGCTGAAATAGAGTAGGGTAACTGTGTTATTGAATGTTGAACTTGATTAGATTTAACCATGTAATTAACCCTGCTCTGTGTTGGTCGACTTGACACTGCTGTATGTGCACTTGGTCAATTATGCGCTTACTTATTGATCATGCTGTGTGCACTTTCTTTGGATGTCATGCTGGTCTATAAACTACTGATTTTGTGCAAACTTAACTGTATCATTTAAATAAATAAATAGATAAATATTAGAGGACAATCTTACACAAATCGAACTAGCCCCACAGTAAGCTCAAGAATGCTTGTGTTATGGGTACTAGACGACGATATATTTAATAGATATAAATACTTAAATACATAGAAAACATCCAAGACTCAGAAACAAATAGGTACTCATGCTCATCACACAAATATTTGCCCTGACCGGGATTCGAACCCAGGACCGTCAGCTTCACAGGCAGGTGCACTACCCACTAGGCTAAACCGGTCGTTTATTGTGTGATGTCTGTAAAGTGTACCTTTTTTAAATAAATAAATAAATCGTCTCATTTTTTCAGCATGACGCCGGCGGCCCAGCGATATTGTCCGGCAAATTGGTGGGCATAATTTCGTTCGGCCCGACTGTCTGCGGATACCCCGACGCACCAACGGTTTTCACGCTTATCGGCCCCTATGCGGATTGGATTGAGCAAGTCAATGAATCGGTTGGTTATTTTCACATACACATTTTTTATTTATTTATTTATTTATTCCTTAGTGTTTGAACTACGACAATAAGTATTGGGCTAAGAAAAACGGGTTCCACTCACATCCATAGGTTTTAGGTCCATAAACATTCCCCAGATAACTTGCATCACTATTCACAAGGTTTACACATGAATTAATAGTTTTGAAGATTTTATGTGAGTTCCGTGCCGGCCGACGATTGCGAATGTGTCAAATATATGTTCCTCGATGACAGGAACATAAGAGTTTATGAACTATGAAGTTCGGTAGCGAGGTGGTGAAGGTTGTTGCGCGCCTATTATGAGACGCACATTTGGAGAGGAATATGTTCCAAGCCCAATATCGTACACTTAGGCTAACACTTACAGTCAAGCTAAACGTGTTAACAGGAGAGACAAAAAAGGGGTTCCAAGTTCCATCCGTGGGTGAAAGATTTGTTCTGGCTTTAAACGTCATGGATGGAACTTGGAGTGGCAATAGAATCCAGGTAACGGTTGGCACATTATAAACTTAAGGCTCGTAATAGAGTGAAATACCACATTTTGGTCGTGTTCAAAGGCCTAAAACTCAAAACTGGCACGAAATATAGGTCTCGAAAAAATATACTTGAAGAATTGATATGTCCTCTTCAGTCTGAGCTGGGTCATTGTCAGTTGTAAAAACAAAAGTTGTCAACCCGGTGGTCAATAGTTAACGGCTTATGTACATATAAGTTATGTTTTTATTACATGGATTTATAGTTATGGAAACACCGTTTATGCGGGTTACTAGACCAATACAAAATTAAGCTTTGTGGCCCTTAACTTTTGATATGTCCACCGAAAAGACGCGAACCTAAATCTGACAATGACCCAGCTGCGGAAATTGCAACACGCCTAGATTGTCCTAACAAAAATAAATCAAATAAGGCATTTTTCAACCTTTTAAATCGCTACTGCTCACTATCTAGACATGTTTTTTACACGGGATATTCTGAAAATAAAACTTAATTCAGTTTTTCATAATCTGATCTGCGGATATGGTAAAATAATCATTCGCGGTTCAGCAAGGTCGTTCGCGGTTATACGCGCCTTAAATAGATCTCAGTGGATAGGCATAGCCATCCAAAGGGGAAACGCAGCCAGTCTTCTGGGAACTTCCCCCGGGATTTGACCTTTTGTTTTTTTACCACATCGGTGGCAAGCAAGCGTGCAGCCCGCCTGATAGTAAGCTGTTACCGCAGCCTATGGCCGCTTGCGACTCCAGGGGTGACAAAATCGCGTTCCCGACGTTTCAAAAATTGTAACAGTCCTTTCATTAATAACACCATATACTGCAATCCTTCGGGAAAGCGGCATAGAGCTCATTATTTTATTTAGTTTAATTAGTTATATTATTAGGCTATTGTCCATATATAAATTAAAATAATTAACTTAGTATACATTATATTTTTATACAAACGCCTTAAGGGAGGCATACAGCGTCATTTACCAGAAGACTCATGCTTCAATAACCGCACTAACGTCTCAAATCATATTGAGAATCGTCAATTGCGATGCGCCATCCCATACCCAAATTTTTCCTTTATTCTAAAAATTTTAGTATACATTTCCATATTCATGAACAATGCGGGGTAATCACGTAACTTTATGTACTAACTACCCCGCAGCTCATACATTTATTCTTCAAATTTGACAGTAAAATCTATCTACCGTTAGTACATACAGTTACGTGATTCGCCTGGGATAAAACAAAACTATTATTAAAACGATAATACCTAATTTACATAGACATTTTTTGATTTATCGGTACGGCGGGCGGTCATACGCTAGCCTATTTCTGTGAGGTCATAAACAGAATCTGTAAGAAAATCCTAAGTACCTACACACCGCTTTTTTATTTCCATTAGATTCGACACGTTGCTTGTTACATTAACATAAGCCAACTGGTGAATCGCATTTTTTTTAATGAGATGATTTTTTCATACATCTCTCTTTAGTCGGTCCCTCATTGCTGAGGATCGTGATCACTTCTGGATTTCACCTCCCTGATGACTTGTCTCCCTCGGTCTCGATTCATCGTGGCCCTCATCGCTTGCTGAAATTTGCTTGAGGCTGCGGCTTCTTTAACCTGGTGTGTCCATCTGGTTGGTGAGCGTCCTCTGGCCCTCTTGCCTTCCATTCCTCCAACCACGACCAGTTTCTCCAGACTGTCGACACCGCTGCGCATTACGTGTCCAAAGTATGAAAGCAGCCGCTGCCGGCAAACAGTGGATAACCTTGTCTTGATACCGAACTAGGAAAATATCGACACATTGTTCCGTTTGGCAGTCTAGGGTATCGTCAGCATTCTCCTCCAGCCTTCATACATAATAAATGAATATTATAGTGTAAAATGTCCTTTAGTTCGACAAAAGTTAGTGTCAAATATGACAAAGTTTAAAATTCATCGATGACGGCACATGCCAAGTATGTAATGTTGAACAAACTCACCTCGATAACCCTTGTAGCAACTATAACTACGATAATTGTACGATAAGTGTTTCAGCCATTAAATATGTTTATTGAATATCTCAAAAATAGTAAGACTTAAAACAATAGTTTCTTAGAGAAATTAAATCTATTTTATCTGAAGAAACTTCCTCTAAAGTTGACGGAAATCAATAAAAACGTAATAAAGTCCGACCACGCTAAGGGTGGGTTGCACCACACCGTCTGTAATCGTAAGCGGTGTTCGTTAAAATCTGATTGTTTAGAAAGTTTGACAAGTTTCTATGGGATGACAGCTGCCGGCGCCATATTAGACGATGACCGGCCTGTGATCGTATGTTGGTGCAACCGACCCTTACTCTGCATTGAAATAATTTGGCAACACTACCTCAAACGTCACATTTTCATACAAATATGACGTATAACGCACAGTGTTGCCAAATTATTCCTTGCAGACTTAGCGTGGTCGGACTCTATATTTTTTTGACGTACCTTTTTTATACCAGGGTCAATCAACTTTTTCTTGTTGTTATTCTGTCCCGTCAGCAAGGAGACAACAGTAACCATGTTTCTCAGAAAAATGTTTATAATATGGAATTCAGTCATGCTCAGGAGATGACCCATGTCCAAATGGATTTACAGTTATCGCTAAAACTCATGTTTGGTGTATTTAAACCCTATAATGTGACAGTTTGAAGAGTGATTCAGGAGACGTAACCATGGTAACAAGCAAAAAAGAATAGTTGATCCACCCACCGCTATATTAAAGAAAAAGAAAGAAAGAAAGAAACATTTATTCACAGACACAGTAGACACACATAAATGACAAGAAAAAATACACAGAAACCACACAACATGTGTGTCCCCGCGGCAGTGAAACGGACACTGGCTCAGCATTATGCTGAGGTGTCATTGACACCTACAGCGCTGATTTTCAGCCAGTACCATCGGTGACTCACGGAACGCCATACAGTTGCAGAAAAATAAATTAGTAAAATAAAAATAACTGCAATAGTGAAAACAATTCGTAACTAGTCGTACATGAATAAATAAATAAAATAATAATAATAATAAGCAAAAATAAAAGCACTTACTACTTACATACAGCATCGGGAGTACAAAAACAAAAAAGCTACAAATTTGAAATCTATAAATGAATACGGTTGGTATATTTTTTGCTGATTTTTTGATTATTCTCAATTTACCTTGTGTTTTCAGATGCCGGAATACTATCGCGTCAAAGCCCGCACGACTACCAGAGCTCCTGCCAGACCAATGGCAGCGGTATCGTTGTTCACCGTACCGCCAAAACACGATTAGAAAACAGTTTCACGCTCACTGTGTTTTGTATTGTTAGGTACCTTTTACACTATCCACATTTCATTAAGGCAAGGCCTGACGAAAAAACTGAAGTTTGAGCTTCCAGTGTGAAGAAATAATGTAGAATTATACTACACAAAAATTACAGTACACTGAAAAAAACAAAGAAAAGAAATAACCGAACAAAATATTGAATAATTCCTTCGTATTTAACTCTGTCAAAAAATCTGAAATATCATAGTAAAAATAAACTTTAATGTTGCAGATCTCGTAATTATCAACGCGTGACACGTTTTTTTTCCAAAAACGATAGCTTTTTTATTGTTCTAAGGAAATAACTGGATACATTTTTCATAAGTGATTTAGTGTTCCAAAAATCAATAAAAATGTACTAAATATTTACGAAATTATGCGCAGAGTTTCCGTAGAGAGCGAGCGGGGGTCATTTGCAATGGAATGGCCTTGCCTTCAAAAAATGGAGGAGGTTCACAATTCGGTTATATGTTCTGTTTTTTTTTTTTAAATGTGTGTTATCACAGAACTTCGTCGGTTATGAACCGATTAGAAAAAAATCTTTGTTTGAAAGCATATACTTCAAGGTTGGTCCTGTTGTTACGAGAATCTAGCTCTGATGATGGGATCCATGAGGAATTGAGGGAACTCAAAAATTTAAGGGAAACATATAGCGATTTTAGTGTTTTCGGTAATAAATCAAGCATTTGCATTCAGAAAGTAGCATTTGCTGAACGAGAACTGATGAAGAAGACCACGGATGGTCATCCAAAACTCCTAGTGTTTCATGGGTGGTATTAAGATATTTCGATCAAGATACGGAAGCGACTATAACGAAGTCAATTTAAATGGTCCTGATGTAGTATCAACCTGATCTGGTAATTGAAGCCGGAAGATAGGCAACGGAACTCCGTAATAAAACAGTGTAGCTTATCCGTGTTTAAGCTTTTTTTTTAATTTCTTTATTAATAATAATACAATGGTTACTTACGTATCTAGTGTACATTTGGATCCTAGAAAGTAAGAACATAAAACACAAACAGTTTAGTGAGCTAATGCGCTCATTTTAAACTTTTTTGCACAGCCATCCAGGCCTTGAACATTTTTTTTTCTAAACAAGTAGTAATTTACTCTCTAGGAATAACAAGGAATTCCTTTTATATGGTAGCTTAGAAACAGCTCACTTTTATTGCATGCATGTTTGAGCTTATTGGAATCGTTATTAGATGCACTCTGGTAGTGATTCCCTAAAAAGTATGAAATAAATAAAATTTTTAATAAAAAAAATAAAACCGACTCCAAAAAACACCATTTCTCGGTGCTATTTCGTCAACTTTAGACTATTTCTTTGGATGGCACCGGCTTCAAAAATTACAATAGGTACGTCTACATTGTTCAATAAGAAGCGTAAAGTCTCATGTTAGAAGCAAGGGATTTTCTTTTACTTTTTGGTGTTTTTTGGGTGGATCAACTATTCTTTGTTACTCGTTACCATGGTTACGTCTACTGAGCCACTCATTAAAACTGTGATTTTATAGGATTTAAGTCTACCAAACATGAATTTAGTGATAAATAAATTGGAATATGGGTCATCTCTTGAGCGTGATTGATGTCCATATTATAAACATTTTTCTAAGAAACTCGGCTATTGTTGTCTCCTCGCTGTCGGGACAGAATAACATCAAGAAAATGTTGATTAAACCTTTTGGAGTCGGTTTTATTTTTTACCCAATACCTACTCCGATAATCCTAGATTATTCACAGGGAAAGGCTGCTAAGAGTATTTCAAAACAGAATAACTAATAAGGGAATATCCATTATACAATAATGTATTGCGCCAGGTATGGCGATAAGGTACATCGGTTAGTAGTGTGTGTGACACGACCTTGGACATCAGCCTATCAACGGTATGTGGACGTAAGTGTGTGTCGCCGACAGTGAACAAGGTCGTGTCACGATCTGGATTGTCAGACTTTGTTTGCTTAGACCATGCGAATATCATTAATACAAGGGATTTGGCGAGGACATCCACCGCGCGATCGCGACAACACTGACACATACAGTCCCTATTCGTCCCGGTACCGCCGCACACCGGGTAGAGTCAATCCGACCCAGGTCCGGCCTAGCTGACTTTCTTGCTGAACTCTTCTCAGCTAGGTTAGGTTTATTGAACCAGCGTCAAAACTCCCAGTAGCTCGATTCCACTCACATCTCAGATTCGGTTGAAACCGCTCAACCAATCTCACTAGAGCGCATACTCTTAGGCTGGGTTTTATAAAGATCCGTTAGACCAAAATGTCAGATCAAATTTCAGTAACTCAGTACATTTTTTGACATAACAAACCGACATAAGGTCTAATGGATCTTTATAAAACCGAGCCTTAGAGTATTCCAGTGTTCCAAAGCACGCGAGCCTGGGGAAAATCCAGGGGAAAACCTCTGACGCGTGGTCGTGTCGGTGGTTTTTCTTGGATTTTTCCCAGGCTACTCTCCAATCGCGCACTCCTATCGCTTTATTGAGCCCGGCCAATAGCCACAGTCAGGTTAAAAAAAAACAAGGGATTTGTCATATTGCAATAATTGCTGGCTGCAATTTAAGAAGAGCTGTCCTCTTTTAATCCAACCATTTAGGAATATTTTGAACACAACGGTGTTCCTGAGGTAAAGGTTACGTTTAGTTAATATGAGACTTTTTACGTTGGGAAAATACATTTACATATCCCACCCAGTGAAAGACCTGGGTGGGTATGACGGACTATCCGGATGGACCGTATTACCGTCTAAAAACCCAACGAGTACCGGCGACGCCTTTAGTGGAGCGCCGCAGGACCACAATGGCATTCTACTGCGACGAGTCAATACGAGACTAGAAAATACACATGTATAGGATTTTTAGTCGTCGACTTACGCGTTAAACGCTTTCTGATATAAGGGCGTTTTCCGCCCTGTCCACATCAAATTGAGCAAATTTTACTGTAGTAGTTAACTCACCAAGAGAAAAACCAGTGTAGAGAATGAAACTACAAATAACGAAAGTGGCTCAGGGCTATGGATCGTGGCATGTTAAGAATTTCATGAGAAATACGTCCCAAATTCTGAAATCCGTCGCCGCACGAAAGTAAAGGACGTCGAAAAACGAATCACAAGGCTGTTATTCACAAACCGACTAGTCCTCACCTGTCACCTCACCATTCACCAATTCACTGTCAGAAAGTGACAAATGAAATTTGATAATTTCCGTATAAAAACGGGTGAATGGTGAGGTTGAGATTTTCCTGAATTAATAAGCTTCGAACCGGTACACATCTGTGTACGGAAACCTCGGTGCGCGAGTCGGACTCGCACTTGACCGATTTTTTTTTTTTAATCATTTAACTGACGATGACAATTTCATTTAAATGCATCGGTTGTTTGCAAAATTTCTTACGATTTTTCAAGTAGAGTCAAAAAACAATAGACAACAACAAACAAACAAAAGTCAATAGACATTTTCACAAACGATCAGTATTTGGATAACAAAATACACGACTAAGCTGTAGCTACCTAAACTATGAATTAAATGTAAATGGAAAAATTCACAACTTTTTGTCAAAGAGCGTTTTTTTCCGTTTATTTCCGATTTTTTCGTTTTTATCGGAAAAATATAGACACTAAGGGTGGGTTGCACCAAACCGTCTGTAATCGTAAGCGGTGTTCGTCAAAATTTGATTGTATGGAAAGTTTGACAAGTTTCTATGGGATGACAGCTGCCGGCGCCATATTTGACGATGACCGGCCTGTGATTGTGTGTTGGAGCAATAGACCCTAAGTGACATTGTTTTGTCCTGAACAAAACTAAAAAATATGGCTTTTAGAAAAATACTGGATTTTTTCCGAGTTTTTTCAACCCTAAAGGTGACTGCTGGTGAGAGCAGTGCTTAGCGAATCGCATAGGAGTTGTGGGCAGGACACTTGGCGAGAAGGAATGACGGGAGCTGGACTAAACGTGTTACTGAATAGACAAGGACATCAAAAGGATCATCGGGCAGACCTCCAGCTCGATATTCAGATCAGATAAGATAAGGTACGATGGTGACTGAGAAGAATGGCGTACCTAATAAAGAAGATATGCTTTTTTTTATCAAAAAAGTACATAACAGTTACAACCTTTTAATTGCTCGCCAAACTGCCATAACAGTTTGTTGGCGAGATCGCGATCATTTAACTAATGTTAGGTACTTACTGCTATTATGAACTAAACTTAAACACTGAATATGACAATGCCTAAACATTTAACTGTAATATTTTTAAACCTTCAAGAAAAAAGCTTATTCCCTTCTGAAAGGCCGGCAATGCACTTGCGACACATCTGGTGTTGCAAGTGTCTATGGGCGACGGTAATCGCTTACCATCAGGCGATCCTTTTTTTTTTGAACATGACTGTGGCTTTATAGGCCGGGCCCAATAAAGCGATAAGAGTGCGCGTTTGGAGAGTAGCCTGGGGAAAATCCAGGGAAAACCTCCGCCGCGATCACGCGTGTGGTTTGGAACACTGGAATACTCTAAGAGTTTGCGCTCCAGTGAGATTGGTTGAGCGGTTTCAACCGAATCTGAGGTGTGAGTGGAATCGAGCTACTGGGAGTTTTGTCGCTGGTTCACTAAACCTAGCCTAGCTGAGAAGAGTCCAGCAAACTCAGCTAGGCCCGACCTGGGTCGGACTGACTCTACCCGCAGACGATCCGTCTGCTCGTTTTCCCCCTATAACATAAAAAAGACGGCTATACTCAGTGGGTAGATACAGCCTGAATAGATATATAGAGTTAACCATCGCCAAATTTGTTTTGAACTTCTGACCCAGTTATTCAGCCAGATTTGCACTAAAAGTCTTAAGAGGCCTTATAAGTTTTAAAATGTTTTGATTTCAAATTATGACAAAAGTATTGATAATATCAATAAAGTGATTAAAGCACAAGATGACTTTATTAAAGTTTTAGATAGTAACATAGCCATTTTTTGATTTTATGGTGTGTAGTAGAATTAGCGGAAAAACAAAGTTTTATCTTGAAAATGGTCGATTTGGAGTGATGTTTGAAACGATATTTCTTAATGAAAAATCCAAAAAATACATTTAAAATGTACGACATTAGGTCGCAATAGTCCTGTTCCAGATAGTAACACTGAGAAAATGTCAAGATACGAGTCAATTCAATCAGAAATTCGCCTAAATAGATGAGCGTTTTTAACTCATAAGAACTCTTAAATAGTTATAATTATATTTTTGGTACTCCGCCACAAAGCGTTTTATATTGGAGTCACATGACACATTAAACGAAGTGCAGCGGTCAAAGTAGCGAGCAGGCCCGCCGTCACACTGAGGCGAATCCTGAGTTTTAAGAGGGGGCACCACGCCAAATTGTAGTTTTTAGATTGAATATTTACCTATCACAATCAAGTGCAAATGCCACGAAAAAATTCATACGAAAACTAGATCATATTTGCTGTTTTTGAGTCTGAACAAAACCATACTGGAATAAAGTTGGCTCGATAGAAAAAAATCGTCAAAACATGTCTTATTTTCATCTATTTTCAATTGTGTGGCGTTACCTTGCATACCATGTAAGTAAAAAAATGGCTTTTGATATAACTTCGGTAAGAGAAAGATGTCCATGAGAAATGTTAGTCGAGTTAGTACCGAATCTTTCCTGCGCGTCTACATTTTTAAACTAGTGAGTCTGACTGATGCGAGCTGCGTAGAAGCGGGGCGATACGAATGCTGCCCACCCTTTTTGGGAATACAGGCGTGAGCTTTATAGTTTACGTTAATAAAAATAGTTAATGTTTGTAAGAAAGGGACAAAACACATTTTATTTATAGCAGATGTGTGTTAAGTTCTATGAATAGACTTACCTTTAAAACATTGCCAAATGATTTTCATAATTAGGCTAGATATGTACGCCTCACCGCTGAGCATAGGGCCTTCTATCGCCAAATGGGATGTTGACTCAAATTGACTGCTCCATAAGACAACTCCAAGAGAAACCAGGCAAAAAAATATGCTACATGGTGAAAATCCTATTCAAATATCTCAAAAAATAACGAAGCTACAACTGCTTCAATGTTGATGGTTAGAGAGAGAAAGCGCGATAGATGAGTGACGTAATTGACCACGAGCGCCATAGTAAATGACGGTTGTTCCAATACAAAGGCGCGTTTTGCGGAAAACGGACAGAGTATGCCCCCTCTTAAAACTTTGAAGACTAATAGTTATGTAATTATTCATCGTTTTGAGTTACTTTTATCTCCATCTGATTAAGAATTTGATCCCTTTTAGAGAAAATTCGAACTTACTGACTTTTTTATTTGGTGCCATCCCTATTAGGCTACATACGCCGCATTGCTCGGCACAGGGGCCTTCTCATGAATGAGAGGGAGCAAGCAGTCCTACGATAAATATCGGACCACGAAAATTGTTATTCCTACTCATAGGCATACTATTACTTATTCTGTGTCATAAGCGTTATTGGCCAAGTTTAATGCCAATGATACTGTGTTATGTGCGGCCTGTTTTAAAACCCCTGACGCTTTTAGTACATACATATTATGTCCTTATCTGTTTTAAGTGTTAATAACAATACGAACGAGATTCATTGGTCACTCTGTACAGGAAACAAAATCAGAATTCAACTTGGTAAGGATAAATTACTTGTAATGATTGTTAAATGGTAATTTTGAGGTTACTTTTGCTGGATTCACACAATTGGACATGATGGCGCAGGTCGGGACGCAGCTATGTGGTGGAATGAGATGAGCATAATTATGTCTTTCACTCTTTAATTGTACGTTGGGCCATCATGGCCGATGTGGTGGTCGATGGTTCGGATTTTTTTGTCTTGAAAATTTTAAGCAATAATTTTTAGGCTATTGTAAGAATAGTCAAGAACCATATATCTGAAATGATTGTTTCCTCGTCTGGCCTGACCAGCATTTCAAAGAACTCTATATTTCTCTTTGCTCGAGTTGTAACATGTCATAATATGTCATAAAAACAAAAAAATCCCAGATGTTTGAAAAGTTTAATGATTTATCACTGCTCGAATTCTATTGTTATTCATAAATTTACATATCCTCATATACATATTTTTCCTGTACATAGATATTAATGTTATGTAATAATTTCATATTTTTTCATGGTAAAATTTGGAGAGGGGGGATGCTATTTTATTTTCAACTAGCGACCCGCCCCGGCTTCGCACGGGTGCACGGGGCAACCTTTCTTACCTCCAGGAACACAACACTACATAATTTATAACAGATAATGTTATTATGGCTGTGGTCTTCTGCAAGCCTGAGGTACTTCCCCAGCTGGGCTGCTCCAAATTCGAGCAAGATGACATTTTGCTGCGCCCTACATCTCTGTGCCTTCATGGTCGCAATACACAGTTTCCCGAAATAACCATCTTTTACTGCTACTACATCTCTCCCACAACACACACAAGAATCAACCCTTCACCCTTAACAGTCTACCAAACATAAGAATGTGTATTTTTTTGCGGTAGCCCTTGCACTTTGTGTCCCATTGCAAAGCTTTTTTTTAATTTATTTATTACACGTGAAGTTTACATATATATATTTTTTTCTCATCTGCCAAACTGTATTACAGTTTGTTGGCAGAAAACATGTATATACCCTCAATTATAATACTATGGTATCTAGCTAATATTTATGTACTTGATTGAAAACAAATGTTTTTAAGAACACTAAACCTTAACTAACAATAGCTTGCTTACTCGACCGAGACTGACAGCCGGCTGCTACCGCACGACCGAGCCAGTAAGAAAAAACGGGTATTCATACTTTTATAGTCACTTGTGATAGGCAGGTGCCATAGGCTTAATGGTGATTGTGGTGAAATGAAACAATAGCTGTGATGTTACAAACAATATTTAATAAAAATACTATAATTTGTAATAACTATTAAATAAAAGCAAGCGTTAATTTAAACCTCAGGGTATCTACTTCTAGCACGCATTTGACTAATCGTCTAGACTGTTAAGGGGCTCCATGCGTTATTCATCAATTTTTGACGAGATTTCAGTTGATATTATTCCGTGAAAACTATAAATATATTTATGGCACAAACGGTTATTTTCTAATCCTATATCTACATTTTCAAGAGCCAAGTTTTGCAAAAACTTACTATTATTTTCTTATGGTGTATTGAAACATGGTCCAAATAAGCGTTATTTTCGATACTAATATGCTGTTTATGCACTTATATGTATAATGAAATTTACATGTAACTATCTCTTATAACGCAAGTGTTATATTTTCAACTCATATTCACAAAAGTTACATCCAATAAACTGGGTTTTTGGTCTAACATTGCCGAACTTTGATGCTATATATCTCGAAGATTCTAGTTTTGAAGTAAATATGGTATACTACTTTGGCAAACCTCGTTATTCCTAATACGATAAACCATAAAAAAAGAAAGTGGAGAGTTACATCGAAGGTCATTGGAAGTTAGGAGCCCCATAAAAGGAGCCGCCTTCACATAACACTGTCTTAAAAGACAATCACTTCCCTGTAGCAGTGATGAGATGTCTAGATATAGATGTTGTAATTGAAGTATAGTTTAAATTGGACACTCAGCTACTTACAATACATTTTTTTCAACTCATGTAATGCACTCTCACTTTGTATTAACACTTTCGGAGAGTAACAGATCGAAGGTCATTGGGAGTTAGGAGCCCTATAAAAGGAGCCGCCGTCACATAACACTGTCTTAAAAGACAATCACTTCCCTATAATACCAGTGATGAGATGTCTATAACTATTGATCGTGTTATTCAAGTACAGTTTAAATTGGACACTCAGCTACTTACAAAACATTTTTTTTTTCAATTCATGTAATGTACTCTCACTTTGTATTAAAACTTTCGGAGAGTTACAGATCGAAGGTCAATGGAAGTTAGGAGCCCCATAAAAGGAGCCGCATTCACATAACACTGTCTTAAAAGACAATCACTTCCCTATAATACCAGTGATGAGATGTCTATAAATATTGATGGTGTTATTCAAGTACAGTTTAAATTGGACACTCAACTACTTACAAAACATTTTTTTCAACTCATGTAATGTACTCTTACTTTGTATTAACACTTTCGGAGAGTTACACATCGAAGGCCGACACGAAGAAGGACGATACGAGCCCCATAAAAGGAGCCGCCTTCACATAACACTTATATTATATTAATATTTGTAAAAGATAACTTTGCAAGTTTATCTTCACTGTATGACATTAATTTTGTTATAATTGTAAACTCGAAATGATTATTCCTTCTTGAACTGTAAATTAATATTTTGACATGAAAAATGTATTACTTATTATAGTCAGACTTTCTTAAATTGTAAATTAATATTTTGACATGTAAAATTGCCCTTGTGGCCTATTTGCAGAATAAATGTTTGATTTTAGATTTTTTCTTGACTGTCTAAAAAGACAATCACTTCCCTGTAGCAGTGATGAGATGTCTAAATACTGATGTTGTTATAGAAGTAGATACTCAGCTACTTAGAAAACATTTTTTTCAACTCATGTAATGTACTCTCACTTTGTATTAACACTTTAGCATTGAAGATCTTCGTGTCCCTCCCCACTTTCTCGCAATGTTCTGGTATTTTCTCTAATGTCACATAATCTTTTTTATCCAGGGAAAACATCCCTTTGTAATGCTTCAGTCTTATGTGAGAGAAGCTGCTAGTGCCTTTGATGTGGGAGTTAGAGTCTAAGCGGAAAGACACACAAAGTATGTGATCAATATCATTGCAGGCTCTTATTATGAATTTATCGGGATATTTGAGAAGCAGGTACTCCACTTCTGGCCGAGAGATGTCGCCCCAATACCAGTCAAACCTGGAAATTAAATAAATATTTGTGAACAATCTTACACAAATCGAACTAGTCCCAAGCAAAACTTATAACTGACTGTACGACTACCGACTGCTGATGAATAAAAAATAGTAGATTATATGACAAGCGTCTAAAATGAGCCATATTCGTACGGGAAAATAGTTCGAGGGGTAATATAGTTTTCAGACCAAAATTATACACTCTACTTTTCACTTCGATTGCGAGAAAATAAATGAACAAAGGTTAAACATCCAAAATTAACAATAAATTCCACGGCGAACTTATATATAATTTGGCAGCATGTTTTTTTTTCTAAACTGCTTTGCCACACAAAACATAGAAACAGCGGTTCGCGCGCAACATTCACGCGCAAAAAAAGCTAACTCACCTTCCATTAAGCGCTTCAAAGCGTTGTTCGATCGAATTAATCACTTTTTAATTATTGTGAAATAGAGACTACTACAAACTTAATCTTTAGACTCTTTAGAGTAATGAATTCTGTTTCCTGATTGGTCGATTTTAGTAAAGCTGTATTCTGGTTGGTTAATACCCAATACCAAATATTTTTTAAAGAGTTAGTTTTTTTGATTGGTGGATTTAATAGGTGAAGTATTTTGATTGGTCTGAATTGAATGTTTTGTAAATCCTAAATATGTATTCATATTTTCCCTAGGCTTTTAAATGTACTACTTTAGCCCCGCTTGACAAGTCTAATATTCACATTTTTCGAGCATGAGAAGTGACAAATATATTTTTCTCTCGTAGAGATGGACGAAACTAAAATTACACATTTTAATAGATACAGCGAATCTTACCTCGGTAATTTGCAGTAAATTGAACAAAAATCTTCGCTGTACTCTGAATCCTTGTTTTCCTTGCACTGGCAAGCTGCGATATAAATGATAATTTTAATGAACAGAACTTCATTCACCTTTTATACAAACATTCTTATGGCATATGTAGGTTATGCTAGTTATAATTGTCGGTATTCTTTATATATCCAGTTATAAATTTCAACGTTCTATATAATTTAAGCTATGACGAATCAGTCAGGAGAAATTATTATTTACAAAGTTATAACATTTAATAATAATGAATAAATAATAAATATTTTAGGACAATCTTACACAAATCAACCTAGTCCCAAACTAAGCAAAGCTTGTACTATGGGTACCAAGTGACGATATACATACTTATATAGATAAATAGGTACTTAAATACATAGAAAACATGCAAGACTCAGGAACAAATATTCGTGTTCATCACACAAATAAATATCAAAATTAGGTCCCGTCGGGATGGTGCCCATTACGCAGGCAGCATTCCCGCGCTGGATTGCGATGGCAATTTTTTGCGCGAGAAATCTATACCTTTACCTAAAATAAATTGACATCTACAATCGTATATGTTTGCCAACATAGGTAACATGTTAATAAAATAAACTTGCATAGAAAGGAAATTAAGTAACATATACGTAATCAATAACTTCCTTACTTAAAGCAAGCCTGCTAGACAAATGTTTTTATGACTTGAACGAATATTTCAAATGGGATGTAAAATGATGATGATTATTATTATTTCATTAATTATTATATCACTGTTTTCTTAGTTATTTCAGATTAATATCTTATTATTATTGTACGTCCGAAATGGGCAAACTGTTGATACTCATTATTTTATGACATGTTATAACAATGTACACAGTTTTGACAATAAATAATTATTCTATTCTATTCTATTCAATAAACTTACCGTGCATTTTTAAGTGAATTTGTGAGTATAAAAGTGTTTTCAAACACCTAATTTAAACATAATCCATATACAAGTCGCAACGATACACGTTCACTTCAAAAGTATCTCATAATGGAACAATATTAACAGTTTTATTAATTAATAAAAACATTAGCAACACTTATTTACCGCGCAATGACAATTCCCTGACTATGAAGTTGATCAAAATGTTATATGGAATAACCGATATTTTCTTTTCCTGTATTACGTATATACCTAATCTAACCCACAACACAAATGAGGATAAAATGATGTAATATACAGGGTGTGGCCTGTAACGTGAACATACACAGTGAATCCTCAAATCTTATAAAGGGTCGGCAACGCGCACGTGACTCCTTTGGAGTTGCGGGCGTCTATAGGCTGCGGTGTCCGCTTACTATCAGGTGGACCGTGGGCTTGTTTGCCACCGACGTGGTATTAAAAAAGTTTTTACTTGCTTTAAAACGTAATTTACTGTTTAAATACCCATGTTCTGATTCTGTATTAAATTGTATTAAATTAAATTTAGAATAAAGGAAAAATTGAAAAATTTAGGCACCGAGCAGGATTCGAACCTGCGACCTCCCGGCACTCGCGGCCAGTCGCTCTAGCCAACTGAGCTATAGGTGCAATCGCCACCCAGTCCCAAAAAATAAAAATCTTAAGTTCTAATTCTTAATCATAAAGTTTTAAATTAATTTACGTACACCCATATTGTAACTAGTCTTAAGCTATGTCAGTCAGATGGAAGGTAGCTGACACTTACAGCACAGGTTTTAACCTATTTTAGGTATCAGCGACACAAATTCGCAATTAGGACAGTAACTTTTTTTTTCTTTCATAAAATTGGACTAAGAATGTCCTAAGTAGTCAATCTACGACTAAGAATTATACTAAGCCTTCAGCAATCAATAAACATTATTATTATTAAACATATATACCGATAAGACCGCCTGTTGTTCTGCCTCTGTCTCCCTGTATCTTTGTTTTTTGTTTTTTATGTGCTATTTTATTGTGTGAGGTGTGCAATAAAGAGTATTTGTATTGTATTGTATTGTATATATTCTCCTTTAATTAAGCCAGCAATTAATCCCAAAAGGAAATTTCACAGTCATATAATCATCAATTGAATGCTCAACGAGTTTCATTCACAAAAACTTTGAATACCCAATCCAACCACGTCAAAGGAAAAATGCAGTCATTCGAATCATTCGGGCATCCTTCAAATTCTTGCGTGGCGTTCTGAATCCTATCATTTGTCAGTAGAATAAGGTTCATTTTAGCAAAAATGATGAAAACGTATGAAATGAAGTGAAAATAGTTTCGTGGTGGTTTGATGTTCGTCTGAAATTGAGGTTGGTAGTTTTATGACCGGATAAACTAGCCTAGCTGTTTGAGTCCTACCTAAAGTGTGAATTGGTTTTAGTATTAAGAGAATATTAATTGAGGATGTTTTATTTCGGTCAAAATACTCTTTGCTATCATGTAATTTAATACGTATTAATAATTACTAGTGGCTCTGTGAGCTGTAGACCTCGTGTGTGAGTTTTTTTTATAATTTCCAAAATATTACATTATAAAAAATATTAATTATGAATATCGAACCTGCTAACAAAATTTCGCGAGAATCGGATGAGAAATGCGACCTGTAGAGGAGAATTAACCGAAATTCGCTCGCAGAAACTTACAAAATCATTGAAATAAAAATTGTTTTTGAAAATTTCCAAAAACCGTCGCGACAAAAAAATTCTATATAACTATCGAACCTGCTCACGAAGTTTCACGAGAATCGGTTGAGAATTGCGACCTATAGACGAGAACAAACGGAAATCCGGAAATACGAAAGCATTTTTGTCGAAGCTGAAGCAGAGACCTTCGTTTCACTAGGTCAAAAGATATTACAATTAATAGAGATTCATTGCGCAATTATTGGTGACCATTCAAATAGCTCTAATGATAGCTACCGTTTCTGTGCTCACTAGTTGGCGCCACTGTCGAGTGAGGTCCTGTCAAAAATTGTTATTGGTTATTATGGGCACGAGAACGAAGTTTACATTTAAATCATATAATACCTTAAAACCGTACCGTAAAAATATCGAACATACCGCATTGTAGCGCAGTCCCGTTTTGTTCGGAAAAGCACACCATGGGGGCACCATGGGATCGCTAGCATTGTACCACGATGCCCCCCGAATCCAAGAACTGACCTGTACCATTGCTTAACCTCGCATAACGCACGCGGTACGCATTCGTCGGGCTACGAGCGCTTTTAGTTTATGTAAGTGAAATATGAATATTTAGCCATGATCCATGTGACCTTAAAAGCTAACTGGAAAAGTTAAATAGGGTGTGAAGGTAACCACTCCCCGTGGACTTGTGGGGGCCTATCAAACTTGCTAATTGCCCTGTATGCGTTAATTTTGTAGTGCACGGCTGTATTCCACTTCTCTTTGAAGTTTCAAGATTAGGCTTTGTGTTCTGGGAAATTTCAGAGTGGACATCGTGATAGAATATCACAATTTTTGTATGGATTGGGCTGTGGAAGGTCGTGACTTCGCTGATGACACGCACTATATTTTATCTGATATAAATATGAGTATCTCGTGAAAGAGACACGGCAGACTTCATCGGCGATGGTGGGACGAAATCAACTCCTTGTTACGGCCAAGAATCGAAATTAATGGAAAAAGAGAAGCAATCCTTTGCCCAGCAATGGGAACACATAAGTTTCTAAAATACGAATGAATACTATTCATATTTATATATTTTTTAAAACAGAATGCATTGAATACTGTTTTAATCCTACTTACTACGAGGTTTAGTCCGGTGTACTCGGTTCGGTTCGGTGGTTCGGTTTTATAAAGATCCGTTAACCTTATGTCGGTTTGTTATGTCAAAACATGTAATAAGTTACTGAAATTTGATCTGAGATTTGGGGTAACGGATCTTTATAAAGCCTTAGTGTCGGTAAATGCAAGGCCCTGTATATACTAATTGAATTAAGACAAGGCTAGTCCAGTGCAAATGACCTCCTCTAACACGCATGAGTTTGCAATTAACCATCCTGCTCAGTACGGAAGCTATGCGTGTAATTTCTTAAATATTTAGTACATTTTAATTGATTTTTGGAATATTGGATCACTTATAAAACATCTGTCCGGCTATTACATTATAAAACAATAAAAAAGCGATCCTTTTTGAAAAAAAAATACCATCGTTGACAATTACGAAATCTGCAGCATTAAAATTTACGATTGTTTGACAGAGTTACCAAGGCATTTTTCAATATTTTGTTCAGTTATTTCATTTCTTTTTTTTTTTCAGTCCACAGTAATTTTTGTGTAGTGTAATTCTGCATTATTTCTCCACACTGGAAGCTCAAACTTTAGTATTTTCGTCAATCTCTGAATGGACCTTGCCTTAAGTAACGGTTCGCCCCAAACTGCAATCGTGTATCCGTTCAATCCGAAAGAGAAGTGTTTAGAGAAACTACATTTTCAACATATTACAACCACCTATAAGGTAAACGCCCCTTAGCCCGACACTAAGCCAATACATGACACGTTCAATCTTATATATTTTTAGAGCCCTAAGGCGTCAACCACTGGGACGTTTACCTTAATCGTATCGTATCTCGCTAGCAATAAAGTTATTTTCGGCTAGATATTTAAGAGGCCTTATAAGTTTTAAAATGTTCTGATTTCAAATTATGACAAAAATGCACGTTCAATATTATACCTTTTAGAGCACTAAGGTGTCAACCACTGGGACGTTTACCTTAATCGTATCGTATCTCGCTAGCAATAAAGTTATTTTCGGCTAGGTATTTAAGAGGCCTTATAAGTTTTAAAATGTTCTGATTTCAAATTATGACAAAAATATTGATAACACCAATAAAGTTATTAAATGCTACGATAACTTTAACAAAGTTATAGATAGTAACATAGCCATTTTTTGGTTTTATTGTGAGTAGTAGAATTTAAGTGGGAAAAAGAAGCTTTTAGCTTGAAAATGGTCGATTTGGAATGATGTTTGAAACGATATTTCTTAATGAAAAATCCAAAAAATTTATTTAAAATCTATGAAATAAGGTCGCAATAGTCCTGTTCTAGATAGTAACATTGAGAAAATTTCAAGATACGTGTCAATTGAAACAGAAAATGGCGTAAATATATGAGCGTTTTTAACTGATAAGGACCCTTCATACATTTTTGAGAGAAATATTATTCCAAAGACAAACATAGGATTTCCACGGAACTGTGCCTTTACCATGAGTTTACATGACCGTACTCGCTAGCCACTGCGTAAAAATGTGTATGGGCAAAAGTGCAGTGCCTCTGGCGGTTACGCAATAGAACGAAGAACCGACATATTAAATCGTTTACACAGTCGCTAGCGAATACGGTCATGCAAACTCATGGTAAAGGCACTGAGAACGATAACGATGCAGCGGTCAGCAGTACAGGGGTTAGCACTTGGCCGGATCACCGCTTTACTGAGGGGCTAACTGTCGTATTATACACTATATGAGCAAAAGGGACGGCACGATACGAAGTTCGGATTTCGAACTTCGGAGCCTCTCTGGCATTGCGAAGTCAATTTAGCGTGGCCTGATGTTATGAGCCAGGAGCCAGCCGTACTGGAAAACGCTGTCTCAGGGTCGTTTGCACCAACATACGATCACAGGCCAATCGTCGTATCGTCTAATATGGCGCCGGCAGCTGCCATCCCATAGAAACTTGTCAAACTTTCCATACAATTTTTACTATCTTTAAATACATACAATAAAATAAAAAAATATAATAATACCTAACTTAAAAGTAGAACTAATAAATAATAAAAACTAATAAAAACCTAAAAAAGGTCCCTGCGGCATGGTTCCTAGAATGCTGGCAGCATTTCCTCGCTGTATGGCGATGCCAAGGCGTTGCGCGAGGAAACTGCCAGCTCTCTTGTCTCCTGTGACGTCGACCAGTTTCTTCGCCAGTTGTTGGAAGAGCTCTGTTGCCCCAGGGCCCCACGGACCGAGGGTCTCGACGCCGAAGGCAACGAAGTTGTATCCGGCGTCAAGACCCCTGTATTTGCGTCCATACAATCAGATTTTAACGAACATCGCTTACGATTATAGACGGTTTGGTGCAACCCACCCTTAGACTGGCGTAGTGCTGATAAAATATAATTACATTTGGACGAAAATTAGATAAAATGTATACGCGTATGTCAGGATTGGACAGTTGTTATAAATATTCGCCGAGTTTCTTACGCCGGTTCTTCTCGAGGCAGAGGTTTATTTTATGAACCGGTGGTAGTTTTTCGACATTCATAAGTGCATGTAACATGCCTAAATTGAAGAATAAATAATTTCATTTCATTTCATTTCATTTCAAACAGGCCAATCGTACAATACGTAGTTATATCGATCCACTTTTTTAATATTATATTTTAATTGCGGCCACAAATATTAAAAAAAAAAACTGAGTACGTATCCCTAAAAATTACGTCAAATAACAAACGTCTCATCTCGAAAGTAATGGAGTATCAAGTATGAAATCAAAAGAACGGAAATTAGATAAAATGTCCTCTAATAGGCCAATCTCGTACAATAGGTAGTTGTATCGATCCACTTTTTTAATATTTTTTTTCAATATCGGCCACAAATATTTTAAAAAACAGTACGTATCCCTAAAAACGACGTCAAATAACAAACGTCTCATCTCGAAAGTAATGGAGTATCAAGAATGAAACAGAAAGAACGAAAATTAGATAAAATGTCCTCTAATAGGCCAATTTCGTACAATACGTAGTTGTATCGATTCACTTTATTAATATTATATTTTCAATAGCGGCCACAAATATTTAAAAAAAACTGAGTACGTATCCCTAAAAGTGACTTCAAATAACAAACGTCTCATCTCGAAAGTAATGGAGTATCAAGAATGAAACAGAAAGAACGAAAATTAGATAAAATGTCCTCTAATAGGCCAATCTCGTACAATACGTAGTTATATAGATCCACTTTTTTATATTATTTTTTCAATATTGGCCACAAATATTAAAAAAAAAACTGAGTACGTATCCCTAAAAATGACGTCAAATAACAAACGTCTCATCTCGAAAGTAATGGAGTGTCAAGAATGAAATCGAAAGAGATTTGTTTTGACAAAGTGCGATTTACTGCGGCTTGCGAATCTTCATACAGAGGGGCTACCGCGAACTGAAAACGAACGAAGTTCGATTATCTTCCTCTGCAGCACGAATAAGCAAGTGCGACAGAGAGGGAGATATTCGAACTTCGTTCGTTTTCGGTTCGCGGTAGCCCCTCAGGTACATACGTTGCAGACGCTTTATGAAACGATTGTTTGTGTAGAATGTATGCATGTAGTTATTGCTTTAATGGGCCATTCTACTTTTTCATGTACATAATTTTCAGACAATTTTTTTTATAATGCAGATTATGGAATACTTGGCCCTCACTTCATATTTTTGTATTGTTTTTTAGAAAGAGGTTTAATTTACTATAAGTATGAATACCCGTTTTTTGTTACCGGCTCGGTCGTGCGGTAGCAGCCGGCTGTCAGTCCCGGTCGAGTAAGCAAGCTATTATTAGTTAAGTTTTAGTGTTCGTAAAAACAATTGTTTTCAAACAAGTACATAAATATTAGCTAGATACCATAGTATTATAATTGAGGGTATATACATGTTTTCTGCCAACAAACTGTAATTACAGTTTGGCAGATGAGAAAAAAAAAATGTAAACTTCAAGTGTAAAAAAAAAATAAAAAAAAAATTGCAGTATCACTTCCCATAGTTACGGTAATTAATGAACCGCAGCTAATATCCATAAATCGAGTAACTCAATTGACCGATTTTTTATGTAAGTATTTTTTATATTCATGACTCCTGTATAATTTACGAAAGTAAGTCAATTTAAGTTGAACATTCTCACGTCAGTTTGTGAATAAGCCCCGAAAGCGAGGCGTAGCAAACGCAAAAATTAATTCGATAAGTCCCGCCGAAGACGAAAGAAAGTAATTACTTGGTCTTTTTTCTGTCGCGCTCGAAATTAGAGACATTATCTGAGATTAGTTTGCGACAGTCTCAGTGAGTAAAAACCTTATTCACGCTATGTAATTGATGTTGCTTCTATTCCATATTATTCACGCTATATAATTGATGTTGCTTTTATTTCATATTATTTACGCTATATAATTGATGTTGCTTCTATTCCATATTATTCACGCTATATAATTGATGTTGCCTCTATTCCATATTATTCACGCTATATAATTGATGTTGCTTCTATTCCATATTCTTCACGCTATATAATTGATGTTGCTTCTATTCTATATTATTCACGCTATATAATTGATGTTGCTTCTATTCTATATTATTCACGCTATATAATTGATGTTGCTTCTATTCTATATTATTCACGCTATATAATTGACAAGCCCAATTCCATCTAGATCTAGTTTCCCCTCGGGTCGCAAGGTCAGATGGCAGTCGCTTCCCTAAAAACTAGTGCGTACGCCAAATCTTGGGATTAGGTAGCGGACTCTGAGCATCCCTCAGGATGCAACTGTACCGGGATAACGCTAGGATGATATTTTAAGAGAGGTAAGGCACAGCGAAATGTCATCTTGCTCGAATTTGGAGCAGCCCAACTGGGAAAGTACCTCCTTCGCCTTGCAGACGACCACAGCCATAATAACATTATTTACTAAACATGTATGTAGTATTGTGTTCCTGGAGGTGAGCAAGGTTGCCAGAGCTCCCGAGGATGCACTGTGTTGAGAGTTCTAAATGTGTTCTGCTGTCAACACAGTGCATCCTCAAATGTTATAAAGGGTCGGCAACGCGCACGTGACTCCTTTAGAGTTGCGGGCGTCTATAGGCTGCGGTGGCAGCTTACCATCAGGTGGACCGTACGCTTGTTGCCACCGGCGTTGTATAAAAAAAAATTGATGATATACATACATACATATAGACTTATTGATGATACAGCATTCAGTTTCAGTTTAAAGATATTTATTCTCAAAAAAGACAATTGAAGTCACTTATATGAGAACATGGATTTAGGAACATTTCAAGAAAAGTAGACATTTGTTAATTGTTTTGTGTGTTCTCGCTTAAGGTATTCTTAAAGAGGGTATTGTTCATAAATATGAACTGCTAATTTACTTTTGAAAACCTTAAGTGAGCCTAGAGCTTTTAAAACAGGCGGTAATTTGTTATATAATTGTGCACCTTCATATGTAAATATTTTTTTTCCTAGTTGAGTCCTTATTTTCGGCAATACCAGAAAACTTGCACGGCGGGTGTTTCGTTTCCTTAGAATGATTAACACATTAGTACGCACATTGCACATTAGCATAGACTTGCTGATGGTCTCTGAAATTCATAATACATTGCCCGGAGGTAGCTGAGTTATTAATCAGTGCTGACATCACAGCGGGCAGCCAGCGTAAACTTATACTGACCCAAGTCTTAAGCAGTAGCGTTATCTAAACGAACAACGCATGATACAATAACATAAATCAAAATCAAAATCAAAACATTTATTCTGCAAATAGGCCTCAAGGGCACTTTTACTAGTCAAAATCTATCTAGGTACATCAAATAAAAATAATACAATAATCAAAGTATCATTAATTAAATGCAGTGTTACATATCAAAAATAAGACTAAGAAACTAATAACAATCGAGATTTGTTAGAGATGTATAAGGTCTCTGAGCGTCAAGATAAAAGGTAATAAAGTAGGTACACTAATCATAATAAAATATTTTGAGCTATATCTATAACACGTCAACATGAAAATAATAAAATCTAATAAATAAATATCCTCAGAGATGTATAAGGTCTCTGAGGATATTTTGAGCATCGATCAAAAGATTATCCACTTCTTTCACTCTTCAGGCAATTCGCCTATAGCTCTCCCGCTCACTACCAGACAAGCACAGAGCAAAGGTATTTGACACAAGTTAAAATTTATAACACGGTGTCACTGTAAGTAAACCATCGAAATATTATAATGCTGCTAAAAAAATGAAAAAGTAAAGTAAATTTTGATTTACACGTGAGGTCACCTTATACCTTCCCCAACGTGATCAGTCGTAAGGTTTTGGTAAGCCCCCCCCCCCCCCCCCCCCTTCGGAGCCTCGCGTGATTTCTGGATAAACGTTAACATTTTTTTTTCTTTTTTTTTTTAACCTGACTGTGGCTTTATAGGCCGGGCCCAATAAAGCGAGGAAAACGTTAACAGCTTGTGATCTGTGCCACAGGAAGAGCCCGGTAAATAGCGCCCGTTCAGCCGTCGCGGGCACCTGTAATCTACTAGGCTAAGCACTAAATAAGCTATATTTAGCACTAATTGCAACCGTGCATGATGGAGCTGCAGCCAGGCACGTATCCAGAGGGGGGATAGTTGGGATTTATCCCTCCCCGAAAACGTTTTTAGCCGCCTGTTTATTTATTCGCTTGCGTGTTCTTTCAATGACTACGGTGGCATTTACCTTTGTGGATATTTAGGCCTTTAACAGTTGTAAAAGATTTTGCACATAAATGGCAGAGATGATTTGTAGACGCCGTGCTATCAGCAGACTGGGTCGCGGTCTGCATTAAACTAAACTAAGAACGTAAATATAGATATGGTAAAAAAGATAATATAAACACACTCAAAATTAAAACGTAAGTTCTTTCAATAACATTCATAATTTTCGCATGGTTGTTTCAATGTTTGTCCCCCCCCCCCCCCCCCCCCCCGAACCAAAAGTCTGGATACGTGCCTGGCTGCAACCACATTCCAATCAGTCCATTAATCAGCTAAGATGTTTTAATTTATTGGACCTACGTAGAGAAATGTAAGGCTTAAGAGATTATAAGGGAGCGAGCAAGCAAGCTGCAAGCTGTTGCAGGAGGCACCGCTAACGAGAGGCATTCGCACTATCAACCTGGTTGCGTTGAGGTTGGACGTATTTACATGCCACCTGAATGATTTCACAGGGGCCAGTATGTCAATATTGTCTTCTTCTTAGATTGTTTCCCCAGTATTCATAAACGTCTATCAAACCTATATTAGTTAACTAGCCGCTAAAGTTCGTTTGTCCTTATCTGTCACTTTGACACACAGTGACAACAGACATTTTAGTTAGCAGAGGTTTGTTAAGTTTTATGAATAAGGGGGTTTATCTTTAATATTATCGTATTTTATGTGTTGCTTTAAAGAACATTATATCCTGGCCTGTCGCATTAGGTATTACCCTGTAATGATAGACTTAAGTTGTTGTTGAATAAATAAATAAATTAGAGATGTCGACTCAAAATTTGAGTACTCCATAAGACTACTCCAAAAGAAACAAGGCTAAAAATATGCCAATTGGTGAAAATCCTATTAAATTATCTCAAAAAATAACGAAGCTACAATCGCGTTAATGTTGCTGGTTAGAGAGAGAAAGCGCGACAGATCAGTGACGTCATTTATCACGAGCGCTTTAGCTTTAACCTAACCTAAACTACCGCTGACTATCCGCGCCGTGTCCAGGAGTACCGCCTTCTGTATCTGACCCTTGACCCAGCCATCTAGTGAGAGTCTCTTGAGGTGTTGGTCGAGACTCTATGCTATAAGACAGTTCGTTGTTATTATTATAGTACTAACATCTCTTGGTCAATTCAATTTTAACTCTGTAATGTTGATTGGTTTATTCAACCTTAGCTCCATACACTTTACATACTAGAATTTTCCAAAACTTATCACACAGTTAAGGATTATCAATTAGAGAATTTTTATTTGTTTCACTTCGTGACGTAGTGGAGTGAATTAAAATTCAGTAGTTATATGAATAAGTTTTGGAAATCAGTCATTTGATAAGGTGGGTCCTTTTTTCAGCCGTGGTCTCCCAGCGAAAAAAATAAACAATAGCATTCTTTTGTAATGATCCCGGGGATCCCCGGGACCGGCAGACGACGGGTAAATGGATGGATAGTTAATTTACCCTAATCTAAATAAATTACCGTCAATAAATATCTCTTTTCAAAGAAATTGTCAAGTGAAGTGTAAAAACAGTCACAAAACACCGAAACTCGCGCAAGAGAGCAAATACTAACACCGGCTCATTAGCATGTGTGTGCACAACTCCTTAGCTCCGTGTGTTTAGGCAGAGGTTCGTTATAGTACGTTACTTAAACAGGGCGGTAAAATAAAGAATCTCTCAGAGCGCGTACACTCGCGGAGAAAAAATACGGGGCGGTAAAATACCATACTTCCTAAACTGTGTATTCTAGAAACTGTCGAGATTATACAATTTTTTTTTGTTTTTATTTTACATATTGACGATCTTTTTGTGATTCTCTTTTGACATACATTATAGTAATTCATGTCTTTTTTTTAAATTTCATATGTATATTGTACCTAGAATAAATAATTACTATGGTCAGAGAACTAGACGTTACCTAGTGCCTAAAATATACAATAGTTTAGCTATAGAAGACTCAAATATGTCAAAAATGGTATTTAAAAATAAGGCAAAGGAGGTCTTGTTATCTGCATTGCATAATGATAATTGATAAGGCGTGTACCTAATCCGTCGAATACCTAACCTCAGCGTAACAATATAAATATATATAGGCATAGTTGCAACGAGAGCGTGTCTCCACCAACAAACTGTTATACAGTTTGGCGTGTTTTAGGTTAAGCTGCCATGTAACTTTTTTGGAAATAAACGATTTATTTATTATTTTTTTTTTTTATTTATTATCAATAAATTGCTCTGAATAATTAGATTCAATTTATGTAATATATAACTGACGATTCAAAAGAACAAGCTCTTTTGAATCGTCAGTCCGCGAAGACAGAAAGGCATGGACCCAACTTATGACGGCCCTTTGCACCTCTAGGGTGCCCTAGGACAACAAGAACAGGGACAGGAACTCTTCTCGCTCATATTTGGAGCAGTCCACCTCCACCATACAGAAAACCGCAGCCATAACTTCGAGCGTGCTCAGGCCAAGTCCAAAAAATAATAAATAATAATAATAATAAATATTAGAGGACAATCTTACACAAATCGAACTAGCCCCAGAGTATATTTAATAGATATAAATACTTAAATACATAGAAAACATCCAAGACTCAGAAACAAATATTCATGCTCATCAGACAAATATTTGCCCTGATCGGGATTCGAACCCAGGACCGTCAGCTTCACAGGCAGGTGCACTACCCACTAGGCTAAACCGGTAACAAATCAAAGCACACCGTACTATTGTTTTCTCTAAGCCATTTAATTCAGCAATTTTCGACACCCCTGTAACTTTTTTGCCGGGTATTCTAAAAAATGCAGGATGATGGGACACCTGATACGGCACGACAGCTTCTTCTTAAACATCTTAGAGGGCAAAATTGAAGGCAGGAGAGAAAGAGGAAGACCTAGACTGACTTGCTTTAACCAAGTGAGGGAGGAAGTTGCCGAGTCGTTTGGGGAAGTTAAGAAATTGGCAATGAATAGAGAGTGGCGGTTACTCCACCGACAAGAGCGAAGCTCTTAAGTTTTGATGATGATTCTAAAAAATACTAAAAAATAAGAAGGGTTTATTGTATCAGTTTATGACATTGAGGCAACACTCTGTTGGGGAATATTCATCACACAAAATGACTGACTGTGGAGTTTCTTTCGGCTTTTCTTCACGGCAGTGGTCTCATGAGAGACTTTTGAAGTTTTTGACTTGTAAAAGTGCCATTACAGCCTACTTGCAGAATAAAGTTCATTT
The DNA here is from genome assembly GCA_963556455.1 of Epiblema foenella. Classification (NCBI taxonomy): domain Eukaryota; kingdom Metazoa; phylum Arthropoda; class Insecta; order Lepidoptera; family Tortricidae; genus Epiblema; species Epiblema foenella. The sequence goes on from OY747118.1 coordinate 3,623,609, forward strand.
ATTGCATTTATTCCAGTAAAACACACCATTCTCGTCATAGAATTTCTGTCTACTCTATCCACTTACTTGTGTTTACAATGTTTAGTTACTTAATTTTATAGTGCACCAATTACATGGTAGATGGCGGTGTTACATTCGGAAACACGCTAACGAAGTTTTCCCTTGGATTGTATAAAGCTCCCTTCCAAATCCGAATTAAATGAGTTATAAGTTGTCAAGAATGTGTTTCATTACAAAGGGTGTTGTGCAGTGCCGTAGTGAATAAACAACTAGATTTACTAGACATGGGCGAAATGTGACACTTTAAAGAAAAGAGTGAAACATATCTTACGGTACCCGGGATATATATCACTCTTCTATATCTTTATATCCCTATGCATCCGTGACATCCGTCGATCAGTAGCTCTCGCCAGGAGATCGCGAATTACGGATCGAGATTGATTCGAGTGAATCAATCTTGTATATCAGTAATTTAGTAAGAGATATAGATTTACTTATAATGTATAACATTCTGTAAGGTCGAATTTTCATTTTATTATTTTAACTGTAAGAATACATTATGCAATAGGCCTCTGGACGTTCTACATAATTTGGTAAAACATACATAGTTGTTTGTTTTAACTTTAAAAAGTCGGTCTCTAGTACCTTTACCATGAGTTCACAAAACCGTACTCGCTAGCGAATGGGCAAAAGTACAGCACCTCTGGCGGTTACGCAATAAAACTAAGAATCGGCATACTAAATCGTTTATACATGGTAAAAATTGAAACACAAGAAAAAAAAGTTAAAATATCAAAGAGAGGCATGCAGCTTAGAACTAACGTTAAAAACAAATTAAATACCAAACCGTGTGTCGTGGTAGAGAATAGGCGCTGGCTCAGCATAATGATGTGGCTAGCCACATCGCTGGTATTCTGCCAGGACCTTAAATTTTGTGCAATGCATTTTTATTTACACAGGCTAAAAAAATTACCGCGTTGTGTGTGTACGTGTATTCTAAGTATACGTGTTAAAGTGAGGTAGCAATCTCTAATTAAACTATAATACGCAGTCGCTAGCGAGTACGGTCATGCAAACTCATGGTAAAGGCACTAATCACGTGTGTATGTGGGGTGTAGATGTAGGGGGAGAGTAAATAAATCAAGCAATTACTTTGCTGGCTTCTAGCTTACGAGTAGGTCTCGATCGTTCACATTGCATTAGGTGCTATAGATTCTACAGAACGAGAATGTATTTTTAAACCCTTAAAGCTAACGAGGCGTGTTTTGCACGCGTGTCTGTGTGTGTATGCGTCGATCTCTGGAATCGTTGTAACCATACGGATAAACCGATTTGAGTGCCGATATAAAAAAAACCAAAAGTCATGATGCTGGCGATTTCCTCGCACAACGTATAAAGTACTCTGGATTAAGTTTTTATAATGATTTTATATTTTGTAAATATTGTTTTATATTTTACTTTTTTATACAATTATTATAAAACCTAACTTAAGTGAAAAAATAAATAAAGAGAATATTAATAACCTAACTTAAGTGAAAAAAAAATAGAGAGTATAATAATAAGTCGCAAAATAAGGGTTATTTATTACCTTTTTAGTACAGAATCCTAACATTCCTAACCCCATTTCACGGATTACAATTAAAAATCGCTGTACCTGTCAAACTCCGCGTACCTCTTAATTGAATACCGATTAAATCCATTATTATTCATAATTATTCATAATGACCCGAGATCGACAAAACACCCTCCCGCCGCCATCAACCGCTTGTCATCAACTTACGCTATTAGATTTAGGATCTTCCTGCTACGCATATAGGTCGTTTTTTGATCAAATAGTTTGATCGCAAATATATGGAGTACTAGTCTAAAAGTCCAACCACTCACTTTTGTATGGAAATGAGATTCCTCGTGGAGATGTCGGGTTAAATGATGTTAGTCAGAATTTGAAGTCGATTTAAATTACGGTCGTTATGAATTATACATAATTTTAAAGTTTCTTGATGCGAATGTAGAATAGAGGTGTATGTTGGTTCACCGTGAACATAAATTCAATCTTTCGGAACGGATCTTTCGAAATGTTTACTAAGTTGACAACTTGATTTATGCTTAGAGCATTTGAGACAGGAGACGCGTTCAGCGAGTCTTTCCGAACAAAATAATCAGTGTTGCCAGATGGTTACATTTCTTACAACTTCTGTTCTAAAGGATTTTTTTGTAACTTTTGAGAACAATGAAATTCATTTAAAAAGAAAGTTCAATTGTATCTAACTGGGACCAAGCGAGACAATTTCTATAAATTGGTTGGTGGTTGGTGGTTGGTTGGGTTGTCTTGGTTGGTTGGTCTTGGTTGGTTGGTTGGTTGGTTGGTTGGTTGGTTGGTATGGAAGCCTATGCTTCCATACAGAAAAATGACAAAAGAACCTACCTACATGGTACGACTCGTCTGTCTGTCCGTCTATTGCAACATTGACATTTGAGATACCGCCCATCAGCCTGACATAATTCTGTCTAGTCATACACACTCTTATCTAGATTCTGTCTCCTAGCTCGCCGAATTGTAGCTGTATGTTATTTCTATGGCTAGTCATTTCTTTAAATCGAATGTTTTCATAAGTAATTATGAAAAATATAAAAAATTTAACTTTTGCATCAAAAATGTAACTTTTCGAGAAAAGAAACGTAATTTCCGTTCCAAAGGCCCTGGCAACACTGAAAATAATTGGCCTAATTTTGGGGGGACAAGGTAGCACACATACAATACAATACAAAACAAATCCTCTTTATTGCACACCTCACATAATAAAATAGCACATAAAAAACAAATGAACATAGATACAGGGAGACAGAGGCAGAACAACAGGCGGTCTTATCGCTAAAGAGCGATCTCTTCTAGACAACCTTTGGGCAGTGGAGAAATGAAATATAAAGCTGAAAAGTAGGTGGTGCATAAACTATTACAATGAGAAAAAAAGAAAAAAAAATTCCAAAATAACTATTCAATATAAATACACATACTTAAATAATATATAAATATACATACATATACGACCGATTGACTACGATTGATTGATTTATTTGACGACCGGTTTAGCCTAGTGGGTAGTGCACCTGCCTGTGAAGCTGACGGTCCTGGGTTCGAATCCCGGTCAGGGCAAATATTTGTGTGATGAGCATGAATATTTGATTCTGAGTCTTGGATGTTTTCTATGTATTTAAGTATTTATATCTATTAAATATATCGTCGTCTAGTGCACATAACACAAGCCTTCTTGAGCTTACTGTGAGGCTAGTTCGATTTGTGTAAGATTGTCCACTAATATTTATTTATTTTATTTATTTATTTATATAATATATAATTATATATATCACTGCTATAGAATAGTAAGAATAAAATAGTGTCAGCTATAATAATTAATTAAAAATTTTAAGAGAGAGACAAATAATATTCACACATACAGGTTGTAACAAAATTAGAGAGGATCCAGTGTGCGTACATGATTGTTTTAGTGTACGTGCGTAGTTGTGGGAGAATGTTATAAATTCTCATAGATAGTAGTCCTTATGGTCGGAAATACGGTGTCGTGAAATGTCAAAATAGCGGCCAAGCGTGAAGCGTCGAGTAAATGTTGTTAAATCGGTTTGTAAACGGTGCTCAATTTACGATTTTAATTATACGTTTAACCGTGCAGAAAATTATGATTAAAGCGAAAATATACGCGCAAGTGAAATTATAATTCATATTTAGGTAAATTTGATAAATTAAAATGTTTTTAGCACCCGAAAACAGGATATTAAGGCATTTTTAAGGGTCCTTACCAGCTAAAAATCGCTCATCTATTTCTGCCATTTTCTGTTTGAATTGGCACGTATCTTGACATTTTATCAATGTCACTATCTAGAACAGGACTGTTGCGACCTTATGTCATAAACTTTAAATGTATTTCATTAAGAAATATCGTTTCAAACATCACTCCAAATAGACCATTTTCAAGATAAAAACTTGTTTTTTCCGTCTAAATTCTACTACACACTGTAAAATAAATAAATGGCTATGTTACTATCTAAAACTTTAATAAAATCATCATAGTCTTTAATAACTTTATTGGTATTATCAATACTTTTGTCATAATTTGAAATCAAAACATTTTAAAACTTATAAGACTTACTTTAATGTTTGTGTGATGAGCATGAATATTTGTTTCTGAGTCTTGGATGTTTTCTATGTATTTAAGTATTTATATCTATTAAATATATCGTCGTCTAGTACCCATAACACAAGCCTTCTTGAGCTTACTGTGGGGCTAGTTCGATTTGTGTAAGATTGTCCTCTAATATTTATTTATTATTTATTTATTTTATTTATTTATAAGGCCTTTTAAGGAGCTTTTTTTCACACGTCGGGTCCGATTTCGAGACTAACATATAATCGATTAATGAAGTATACATTTTAATAACGTGGCAGATTTTTCTCGTATACCTTTGACAGAGGGGGAAGTATATCCATGGCGTTTCCAGTCTTTAATTTATGGATTTTACTTGATATTCGTTTTTCATATCTTACAAATCCTTAGAGCATATAAACGTGGGCCATTCTACTTTGTCATGTACATAATTTTCAGACACTTTTTTTTTTAATGCAGATTTTGGAATACTTGGCCCTCACTTCATATTTTTGTATTGTTATTTAGAAAGAGGTTTAATTGCAGTATCACTTCCGATAGTTTTGGTAATTAATGAACAACAGCTAATGTCCATAAATCGAGTAACTCAGTGGTCCTTAGATGTCTCACCATTTGTATGAAAAAATGGTTTTTACAACTGTGTTACCCACCTCTTTCAGCAATATGATAATATTGAAGTATTTTTACCTATAACTTCCTTTTATTAGGTTCAGGTACTATTTCGAAATCCTATTTTTGTACGGTACCTAATTCAATACATATCACAATTTTTTTTGTAATAAAAAATTGGTCATGAAAAAGTAGAATGATTTAAGTATGTAAAAAGAACTTCAAGGGCGAAGGTTAACCTCCATTTGGTATCTGATAGCCAACTCAGACACGGCGCGGTGTCCTTGGGAAATTCAGAATGTCGGGTAATTCCGAAAATAACAAATTGCTGTCTAACTGCTTCTTTGACGACCGGTTTAGCCTAGTGGGTAATGCACCTGCCTGTGAAGCTGACGGTCCTGGGTTCGAATCCCGGTCAGGGCAAATATTTGTGTGATGAGCATGAATATTTGTTTCTGAGTCTTGGATGTTTTCTATGTATTTAAGTATTTATATCTATTAAATATATCGTCGTCTAGTGCCCATAACACAAGCCTTCTTGAGCTTACTGTGGGGCTAGTTCGATTTGTGTAAGATTGTCCTCTAATATTTATTTAATTGTTTAACTAACCGCTTTTACTGCATCTCATCATCATCATCAAAAATAAATGTTAATTTTTTTGTTGATGTTTGGTAGTGCAACAAAATCGCTTAGTTAGACTGGAATTTGTTGTTTTCGAAATTATCCAACATTCGGAATTACCCGAAGACACCTTATACACTAATCCCCTTATTCATAAACGTCTGTCAAACCTATATTAGTTAACTAGCCGCTAAAGTTCGTATGTCTTTGTCTGTCACTTTGCCATATGTGCTAGCGAGACAGTGACAACAGACATTTTAGTTAGCAGAGGTTTGTTAAGTTTTATGAATAAGGGTATTAGGCATTCCCGCCGGCAGGGACGGGGAGCGATCGCGACAACACTGGTTTTCCCCTGGATTTTCCCCAGGCTGCTTTCCAACCGCGCACTCCTATCGCTTTATTGGGCCCGGCACAGTCAAGTTTTTTTTTATGTTATAAGGGGCAAACGAGCAGACGGATCGCCTGATGGTTAGCAATTACCGTCGCCCATAAACACCTGCAACACCAGAGGAGTCGCAAGTGGGTTGCCGGCCTTTCAGAGGGGAATATGCTCTTTTCTTGCAGGTTTGAAGGTTTTCGGTCCGGAAATACCGCAGGCGACAGTTCATTCCATAGTTTGGTTGTGCGAGGCAGGAAATTTCTTGAGAAACGCACAGTTATGGACTGCCAACCATCTAAATGGTGAGGATGGAAATGCTGACGCGTAGGACGATGACAAAAAGATGCGGCAGGGATCACTCCAAACAATTCCTCCGAGCACTCCCCGTGATACAAGCGATAGAAAACGCAGAGAGAGGCTACATCTCTACGCAATGCCAAGGAGTCGAGCCGAAAAAAAAATAGGAGAAGTTAAAAAAAATAGGTATCTGACATAAAAGTAAGGCCAATAAGTTAAACTAATATATGTTATTACATTGGTCTACATTTCCAATAAAGTACGAGTGTGCTGATCCCAAGTTGGAATATCTTTGTGTTTGTTACACGGTAGGCCACAGTGCCGTCTCAACAGCAGTAGGATAGGATGTAATTTATCCTCAAGTAGGCTCAATGAGGGCAATGCAATTACGCAAATTAAATAATCGGCACACAATAGATTGTGTTTCAAGGGAGCAAAATGATATATTTACGGCGAGGGTACGGTAGGTATATTGAATTCTGAGTGAAGCGAAAGATTCTACAATGCAAGCGCAGCGAGGGATTCTAAAGTAGAATCTTGAGCGTAGCGAGTGATTCTAAAATAGAATCTTGAGCGTAGCGAGGGATTCAAGTGTTTACGCCCAAGACGGAAATAATTTTAATACCGTGTGATACACACTGCTTTTCACACCGTCTAAGAGGCCCGCTGCTAAAAACATGAAAGATCTTACAGCTTATTTTACTACAGAGTGTCACATACTGCTTTTTCACACCTTCTATGAGGAAAAGAATCACTGTTGCCCGCAAATGAGGGAAGAAAAGTACATCTTTGATCCCTCATTCGAAGGCAACAATAACTCTTTTCTGAATAGCAGGTGTGAAAAATATTTTTCTGTTTCGCCTTAAGGTTGACTGGTAGAGAATGCCGTACGGCATTTAGTGTGATAAGGTTTCTTTTATGCAATAAAGATTTTTAAAAAAATTAGAGAGTACAGGTAGGAACAATAACCAAGGCCATAAAAATTGCATTTGTGATATCCTACCCTGCGTTTGAAAAGTAACGCTGTAATCTGATTTCTAAATATACGTAATAGTAAACATTATTACCAAATTTATAGGTTAATGGGAAGTTCAAAAATCCTTAGGAACAAAATTTTGTAAAAAAAAGCTGACTTTGGTGGCTTCCCATTCCTTTCTTTTCCAAAGTTTATAAAAATAAAATATATGATATTTATCTAAGTACTCAATAAGCTCTAAAAAACGATAGTGTTCAGTGGAATTGACATGACGAAAGACTTCGCTCTGTTCTCATTTGATTTTATTTTCAGACTGACACTCAGAGACCTTATACATCTCTGAGGATATTTATTTATTAGATTTTATTATTTCCATGTCGACGTGTTATAGATATAACTCAAAATTTTTTATTATGATTAGTGTACCTACTTTATTACCTTTTATCTTGACGCTTAGAGACTTTATACATCTCTAACAAATTTCGATTGTTATTAGTTTCTTAGTCTTATTTTTGAAATGTAACACTACATTTAATTAATGATACTTTGATTATTGTATTATTTTTATTTGATGTACCTATATAGATTTGGCTTGTAAAAGTGCCCTTGAGGCCTATTTGCAGAATAAATGTTTTGATTTTGATACCCTATTCGGTGGGACAGTTCAAAATTCTTTTTTTCTAGTGTAGGTTCCGTTTGGACCCTTCGGGTACGGAACCCTAAAAATTAACGGAATAACCTAGCCTATCGCGTCCCAATGCCTCTACCACCTGTATTGTAGTCCACCAATCAGGCCAATGACTTTACTATACCCACAGCTCGGTACGGACTGTTCAAATTAAACAGTTTGTACATAAATAGTTTTAGTTTGATTATATTTTAATGTAATGTTCAACGTTAGTTTTAACTATACCCGCCGACTAATACGGATACAATATTCACAAAGGTTAAAACAAATGTACCTACTGACGTCATGAGGGCTACTGTGGACTACATTTGATATTATCATGAGCTTCGCCTACCGAATGCGAGATGTGGTGCGTGGTAGCTTTGAGTGTAAACGTCGGGAACTATTTATGCTAATATAATATTCTTGTGGGTGTGTACTTATGTAGCTAGTCTAAAGCAGTCCCTACGCGTGTGCTTGAGATTATCTGCTCATAGGCTCGTTGCCAGACGAACGTCTCGGTCCTTTAGAACTTAAACCCACAAAGTTTCTACTTGGAACTCTGACTTTCCACTCTTTGGAAGTGAGGCGCAACTTCAGCCTACTCTCCTTTGTTTGCCGTGTATTACGGGGAGTCAGATTGCCTTGAATTAGTGAGGCAATTTGTGAGGTTGCACGTTCCAGGAGTCCCACGAATGGATCTAAGACCTCGTACGCGCCCGCTTTTAGCAGTGTCGGCTCGCACTGTGTCTCACAGGAACTCACCGCACCTCCGCGCCCTGACGCTGCTGAATGCCCTGTTGGTGTCAGCACCCGAGTGTGATCTGCTTGCGTGGCGATGGACGGCTGTGTGTAGGGAGTGTCTGAAGTTCTGTGAGATGAAGGATGATTGGCTTTCTAGTGTACCTACGTAGATAATTAGTATCATTGTTTTGTTCCTTTAAGTTGATCTTTCGTTTCACAGTGTATTAGACTCAATCTGTAATGCTGTGTAAATATATTTAAATAAATAAATAAATAACTTAATACAGAAAACTACCAACGTCTTTCCGCAATTTTTTATACAAGTATGTAGTGTTGTGTTCCTGGAGGTGAGCAAGGTTACCAGAGCTCCCGAGGATACACTGTGTTGAGAGTGAGGGACCTAAATTTGTCCCTTCCGCTGTCAACACAGTGAATTCTCAAATTTCATAAAGGGTCGGCAACGAGTACGTGACTCCTTTGGAGTTGCTGGCGTCTATAGGCTGCGGTGGCCGCTTACCATCAGGTGGACCGTGCGCTTGTTTGCCACCGGCGTTGTATAAAAAAAATTGTCTACATCAATGTGGTGAGTTTGTCCATGTGCACGAAGATAGTCCAACTACCTAGATAAACCGGTTATGACAGGAAAGGTTGAAGGGAAAAGACCCAGAGGTTGAATGTTGAAGCGCGAAGATGGTCGGACCAAATCTCCGAACAGCTGGGGTTATCAGTCAGCGCCACCCTCCACCGGGCGACGGACCGGATCAGTTGGAGACACCTCAGATCGCCTAAAAAGGAGTCACGATCCTCAGCAATAGGAGACCGATTGAGAAGAGAGAGAGAGGCTCGTTGCAAAGAAATAAGATTAAAATAGTACATTGCTGACTATATATTTGTATATGTTTATGTACGTATATTTTTATACTATATTTATGTATGTTTATTTATCCTTAATTAAATGTTATTGTTGTAATTATTAGTAGGCTTCATATGTATTAACTCTGCACCACCTGCTATGAATCGTTCTGTTTAGATTTCCGCTACCCTAAGGTTGTCTGGAAGAAATCGCTCTTTAGCGATAAGACCGCCTGTTGTTTGCCTCTTCTCATTGTGTTTTTTGTACTGTACTGTATCCTTTGATTGAGGTCTGCAATAAAGAGTATTTGTATTGTATTGTATTGTATTGTATATATAGTTGATATATTAAAACGACTTCCAGACTTCAATATCGGAAGCGGCGATATTCAAGTGCATTCGACTGCAGTATATTATGCGACGTCGCGCCCCCGCTGTAAAAGTATGAAGTGCACTCTACATAATGCCACGTCTTGATATAAGCATATAGCGATTAGTCGCTTGAATGAATTTATATACGCATTAAAGAGGAAGAATATACCTGGCGATAAAATAGACTAAACGGAAAATAGATTTATAAAGTTTTCAACACAAATAATTTTGAGAAGTGTCCAAATCTGATTCGACAAAAATTCCATAAAAATTCACGAGGATCGGTTGAAATATGTGACCTGTGGAAGTAAAACAGACAGACATCCAGAAATACGGGAATACGAAAGCATCTTCTTCCCAAGATCGCTTCGCTCACTCGCATAATAAAGATTCTGTTAGCTGTAGACCTCACGAGCATTTTAAAAATCATTCCAATAATTGGTTCGACAAAAAAAAACAAAAAATTATCGAACCTGTTCAAAAAATTTCAAGTGTTCAAGATTCAGAAATGCAACATGTAGAGGAGAATAGCCAGGTGGACATCTGGACATACGAAAGCATTTTTGCCTAAGCTGACGCGGAGACCTAAGACCGCTTCGCTCACTCAGTCAATTAACGTTTTAGCTTATCAATTATCTAACTAACTAACGCTATTTGTCTGCAGAAATTTTCGTTTAAGCTTTCTGTTCGTAAGTATACAAAGTATGTAAGTTGTCCTCAAAAGGGTGTTAAGATTTAAGCTAATTATCGGGAACTTGCGTTATTTCATTGATCTAGTCAATCTTAAAGATTTAAGGATTACTTATGGATACCAAACACGAAAAATGTTCTAATTTGCACAAATATTTTATTTAAATCAAGTTAAAAACCGACGTTTCCAATTTAAAACGCAAACGCATTTAACGTGACGTCACAGCTTAAGACGTCAAACTTTTCATGGCGCATCAATATTATTTGCATTACAGAAATAATATATTTTCAGTTTCATTTAATATATTTGTGCCCGTGTAGTGCCGGGTTATGATAGCACTTCCCCTTTCTTCCCGTGGGTATCGTAAGAGTCGACTACGGGAACCGGGTTGTAGAGTGTTGTGGGCGGAGGGCTAGCAACCTATCACTGCAATATCACATTTTATCCATATTTAAACTTACAATTTCTAAATGTAGCACTGGAATTGAATTTCACGTGCTATGCCTACCCCTTTTGGGAATACAGGCGTGAGGGTATGTGTTTATGTGTGACTGTGTGTACTTAAAATATATTAAATCACTCATAATAAATATTTTTCCATTTTATAGAAATTATTCATTGTTTTCAACTGAAGTTGCTGATGGAGTGACGACTATTCGTGTTTAAAATTCCGTTTCAGTTTACATAACTTTTTAAAATATTTCTCAAATATAAATTCATGATAAATGTTTCACTAACACATTTGTAATGGCTATCATTATTGGATTACAAATATAATTTCTTTCACGCAAGTTCTCCACTACCTTTGTATAAAGGGGTAAGACCACAGCCTTATGCCGCGCCGCCTGGCTCTCCAGGCTGTATCAAAGTTGAGTAACCCAGAATCGAAAGCGGCCATTGTACTGATTCACTACCAGAATAATTATTTCTTAAAAATTGTATGTTACAGTTTGTACCTAATAAGAATTGCAAAGAATGAAGTTTTCATCACGCTTGGTATCCCAAGCTTCTGGAACCTAATAACAATCACTTAAATTGTCCAATATCTTAATTAATTTCACTACAAGTACCAACTATTGCCAATTTTATTTATTCTCCTCACATAACATTTTACAATATACATTACAACAGAATTACATGGCGCATTTTTGTAACTAAACTATGTACCATAAAACAACATACATCTTCTTTTACATTAACCGTATATTACTACTATTTATTTTGCCTGCACTCTTTACTGTTCGATACTGACTTGCTTTTTTATTCTTATTTTATTTCATTTCTATCTTTTGTTCAAACCATGCTCCCTAAGGCTATGACAGAATAACAGCGTTGCGACTTGCATTTCTTGCAGATTGCAACATCTTGCTGAGTCCTAGCCTTTTCTTTATTGCACACAAGACATTGCTGGACTTCCCTTGTGACATCTGTGTGCGATGAACCTACAATTATTATATATATATATATATTTTTTAAGGGTATGTAAAACAGTTGAGCATAGTTGTAGGACATATATCTGTATAAAAGTCTTGTTTTGTGTGTTTTATTGAATAAATCATTTTTCTTTCTTCTTCTTTCACTTCGAAGTAACCTGTCGACTTTTATGAAAGTGGAAGTTACGAATAAAGTAATTCGCTTGTAGGGCACCTAAGAACGGCCGGCGTCGCATGGCACTTGCAGGTAAAAAGCCGCTAGTCATTGGTACGACATTTTACGACCGCCTATCTCAATCACTAAAAAAATAAACGTCGACTATGAAACTTTTTATTTGAAAGCCCATTATATTTAATATATGAGTACTATTATATTACTGATTGAATTAAATTTTATTGTATTTTATTTTATTCGTATGACATCTGAATTGTCTAGATATTTGAATTATTATTAGGAATTCATTATTATTACGATTAATTACGATCCAGAGACGGTGAATGGTGATCTTAATTTTAACGTTTTGATACTTATCTTAATCTTGAATCTGTATTTTGTAACTTGTAGACATATTATTTATTTATTTAATCTTTATTGCACAAAATAAACCTTATAATACAAAAGGCGAACTTAATGACGTATGGCATTCTCTGCCAGTCAACCTTAAGGCGAAGCAGAAAAAATACACTATTACTTTATTATTAATAGTATTATATACTTGTATAACTAAGCGCACCTTACCGCTCATTATTTGTCGGCGCGGTAAAACGTCTGCGTAAGACGTCATGTCAGTCTTAGGGAAAAATAAAAGTTATATATCGAATCGTGGTTTTAATCCTGGACCCTAATTCGTAAAATATTGATAAATTTCATATATCTTGAAAATGTTGTATAAGAAAGAGTAAATTTAAGTGATAGTGATATTGTGAGGTAAATAAATCCTATCATATCTTGGTCGTAAAGGGACTTATTTTACGCAGGCATACTCAAGGATAATAGCCAAAATTAATCCCACGGAAATAACAGCTCTGTTTATTCTTTCGTATGTTCTGAAACATAATAATAATAATCAAGCCAGTAATTCACTAGCAATTTGCTTTAACATAAACTCTCTTCAGAAATTAGATTACTTTGGAGGACGATTTCTCCCAATAGGTTGAGATTGGACAGCTAAAAATATACGCGTCTGTTATTTTAGACTACTCTCTAGGTAAATCAAATCGGGGCCGGACAGTTGGTACTTTTCCTTGGAAGTTGATTAGATAATCTACTGTTAGGCATTTTAGGTTAGGTTGTGGTGGAGGTATGACGGTTGACAGTATAAAGTCCTACCCTACGGTAGGAAGTGTGATACTCCCTTACACCGGCCGCACGAGACACACCAGCAGCAGACGCCGTAGCGGGCCCCCAGGCCAGGGGCTCGCACGGCAACATCACCAGCAGCATCCGCCGTCCCTCAAATGACGGCCAGAATCCCGTCCCGCCGTAGCGGTGACGCTACCCGCAACAGCTCCCAAAGCACCCAGCGCAGGCGGAGCCCCCTAGCATCCAAGAGGGTGCAGAAGATTCCGGATGATAGGGTCGGTAGGTGGGTTTACGGCCTGTTAATTTGATACGCCAGTTTGCGGCCACTTCGATGAGTTGATGAACTAAAAGGATATTTTATTGCTTTTTTAATATATTCCTATTTAATAGCTACTAATTAAAACGCATAGGTACGACTCACTATTTCTTTAGAGCATGTAAAAATATCAATATCTTTAATTGAAAAAACTTCGTTCTTCTGAAGGCCGCAAACTGACGCAGGCCGCGTAACTGGCCTAGCGACCCTACTCCCTTTTTGCCTGTCGTCCGTCAAAAAAGGTAGACGTAAGATTGTGTGCTCTCTGTATTTATCGCTATTATTTATTGAGATACGATTTGTAATTTGTGTTTTATTGTTTATTCAAAATTATGAATAAATTACCTTTATAAACTTGATTCCTTTTCTGATTCATAAAAAATATATCGGTAAGATAGTTAGATATTAAGATCGTAGGAGATGTATGGATGATTATGTATATACTAGTATTATAAACAACCGAGTTATAATATACACACTGAGTACAGTGTCAGAGGTCTCACTGAGTGTGGACTTCCATAAGCTCCTCTGGGGTATAGTCCACGCTTCCTCTATCAGCTTCCCCAATAACAAAAAAAATGGAGTAAATCATATTTAGGTTTAAAATATTTTATAAACAACAATCATTACATTTAATCCTTTTCCAGGCATAGTACGATTCATCGACCACATACGTGTCAATAGAACTTCAATCTTAGTTCTGAGATTTAAAGTTAAAACTAGATTGCGTTTTCTTAAAAAGTGTCTCATCTTGAAATGAATCACCAAAACGTAACTATTTTTATAATGTGCCGGGCCGGGACTGTAGGGGCAGTTGGCACGATCGATAGCTAGGAGAGGTATTGACGTCTGAAGAAATAACACTGATTTAACTTAACACTGATTGTAATTCTGATTGAAATTATTAAAAACTGTATAAATCAAGCTATCCGTAGTAGAACTGGGGTCACCGACATAGCCTTCAAAATTGCGAGACTTAAGTGGCAGTGGGCAGGGCACATTGCTCGCAGGACTGACGGTCGATGGGGCCAGAAACTGCTTGAGTGGCGTCCACACACCGGAAGACGAGCTGTCGGTAGGCCTCCGACAAGGTGGAATCCGGTGGAAACGAACGGCACAGGACCGGTCTAAATGGCGAGCCTTGGGGGAGGCCTATGTTCAGCAGTGGACGTCTTTCGACTGAAATGCAATCAACTTTAAACTAATTATATTTAAAACAATATAAAAACAAACTAAACACTTCTTGATTTACGTGTGCTCGTGCCGGCGTTTAGTAGCGAATTAATTGATGAAAGTGTTTGCGCTGTATGGAGCGCTTATTTTATTTACGCGCGAATGCCGCTATGAAGAGCATATGTGGCTAAGGTGTGTGCCCGGTGTGCCGGCCAATCAGAGCGCGGGACGAGCACGTGCTGCACAATTTATTGTGATAGTCCATATTGAAAGGAACCTTATGGCGGCCGGCACTTACGCCTTTATTGCCGCTGTTCCAATACAATAGTGAATAGGTGCAACGTAAGAGCCTGCCGCCATAAGGTCCCTTTCGATGTGGATTATCACAATTTGATATGCTAGTAAGTGGTGTAAGATAGTCAGTCATATGACTAAGATAATATACATTTTTATGATTATTAGTATAGTTACATTAGCCTCATTTGGGATGTGTAATAAACCTTATGGGTTTGAGTTTTTGTGCCTGGTTGTTATGTTAATTTCCGGAAGGGCTATTTTTTATTTTATTTCGAAAGGTACATAAAACAAACAGTAACCGAAACGAACAGTGAAATAATATATATAAGAAGACACACATGACTAGATTACAAGTCCAAAAGTATATGCACACATTATGACTATGAGTTATAAT
Organism: Epiblema foenella; assembly: GCA_963556455.1. Lineage (NCBI taxonomy): Eukaryota > Metazoa > Arthropoda > Insecta > Lepidoptera > Tortricidae > Epiblema > Epiblema foenella. The sequence continues at coordinate 3,638,915 of OY747118.1, forward strand.
TTAGAGAGAAAATAAAAAAGTAGTTTGAATTACAGAGAAAGTGAATAGTAAAAGCCGAACAAACAGTTATACAATCATTTTAAATTATTTGTAGCTAAAAATAAAGATTTCTTGAATTGAGAGATATTGGACACATAAACATCAAGATCCTTACAGACACGAACCAAATCTTCAAACTCCCGACACATACGAACAATTGGATTATAATATAAAGTATTATTTCGGTATACAGCCAGAGTAAAAGTTTTTGGGGAAAGAGTCCTGTAAACTATATTGATATTCAGAAGTGACAATAGATAAGGAGAATCAATATGGGAATGGATAATTTTATATAAATAAATAAGGTCAGATTGCTTACATATCTTGTAACTGTTTGCCTTAAGGACTGTTTCTATAACTAAAATGCATGAAGGCATGCATCGAATGCCTCGCTATTGGCGCTCTCACTTCGGTCGAACGCTAAAGTATCTCGTCTGGAATGGGTAGCTTTCAACTCTTACTTAACAATCTACTATATTTAGTTGTAGATCGCTGAGTCCCATGGCCCAAAGGTTTCGCCTTCAAAAAACTCAAGCATTGAAGATTTAGGCATGTATAGGGATATCCAAGGAGGTCGTAGATGAGGATCAATTTTGTCAAAACGAAACCTAATTACTATAGAATAAGATTTATCTAAGTTAAATTGATGTCGTTTCAAGTTCTCACAAACACTTTATAGTTGATGTGGTGAGAATAAGGTCCTTTCTATAATTTCTTGTTGCTGTGTTATAAGCCTTATAACAATGCTCACAGAGATCATATTCCCATATTGGCTGTTAGTACCATTTCAATCGGGATTTCAATAATAATCCGCTCATTCGTTCATCACTTAAACTAGTCCACTTACTTCTTAGTTCACTTTCAACTTCAACTTATTTCAATTTACTCTTTATATCCATTCAATATCGAGTCTTATGATAAAAGAGGTAAAGTGCCTTTTATATTACTTGTGAAACTTTGATCGACTTCATCCAGAGCAGTTGAGTAATATTGGATAAGCGTTTATTACCCTTTTAAGAAAAAGTCGCACAAGGCATATACTAGTTGGGTCATACACGGATTTAGGTTCGCGTCTTTTCTCTCTTTTTAAGAATTAACGGCTACAAAGCTTAATTTTGGATTGGACCAGTAACCCGCATAAACAGTGTCTCCGTTTCTATAAATCCCTGTAATAAAAATACATAAGCCGTTAACTATTGACCACAGGAGGGAGGACTTATGTTTTTCAACTAAGTATGACCCAGTGCCCTGTGAGATGTGTAGACCTCGCGAGTGTACTTTTTTAATTAAAAAAACAGCCCGTTACGTACCAACAGCTACTAGTCCACATTTAAAACCACTATGCAATACATTGAATCTAAAAAGGTCGTACCTTCATAGGGAACTCACGGCACTGACAACCTTTTGTTTGGCCAAGTTTTTCAGCGAAAACTCAAAAACCGTAAAACCTATATTGTTCAAACCAAAAATCGTTGAAAGTATTTATTAATGCACACAACCTCAATTTTTTTTCAGAATTACAACTTCCAAGTTTTGAAATTAGAGGGGGGGCGTGCACAATTTTTAAGATTTTGACAGCTAATGTCTCACCAATAGGTTGACTTAAATGGAAAAGTTTTATTAAAAACCCCCTTATCATTTTTTATACCTATCCATGGATACCATATACGTGCGTTGAATTTATTTTTTCTCCCACCGGTCACATGTATGGAGTGACTCCCTTAATTTAATATTATTTTGCAATTTCACATCACTTAACATCACGCCAACCGATACTTGAATCAAAAAATGTTTTTAGAAACATTATAATATTTTTGTAAAAGCTATCCAACGATACCCCACATGATGGGGTTTGGAAGAAAAAAAATTGCACCACCACTTTACCATGTAGGGGAGGTACCCTAAAAAATTTTTTTTATGATTTTATTCCACCGTTTTATCGGCGTCATTGATATGTATACTCATGCCAAATTACAGCTTTCTAGTACTAACGGTTACTGAGAAAAGCGGGGGACGGACGGACGGACATGGCGAAACTATAAGGGTTCCTTATTTACTACGGAACCCTAAAAAAACTTTAAGCCTACTGATACTATACCATATAATACCTACTACTCCTACTAGACAATTTGAAGATACAGCTTCCACCCTGCAGTAAAAAAACCCTCGAATAACATTCCGGCGGTAATATCCATTTTCATTCCGTGCATCGTACACCGACCGTAACCTGATTTGGCGGCAGCCCAGAACAAAGGCCTCACGGGATTCCCGGAAATTCACTTAATTCCGCTATACGTGTCGTTCTTTTTTATACAACGCCGGTGGCAAACAAGAATACGGTTCACCTGATGGTAAGCGGCCACCGCAGCCTATAGACGCCCGCTATTTCCGAGCTTACAAGTTTGTATTTTTGCTTTTTGTTCTAGGCGTTTATTTCCTCGAGTCGGTTTTAAGTAGTAACGGTTACTCAGCTGGGCTAGACGGACAGACAGAAATACGGACATAGTGAAACTATAAATCGGGTTACTTGTTTATTTACTACGGAAGCCTGAAACGGAAATGCCTACTAAACTGAACCCAAGGACATATCAACGCGAAAATCCTTATTTACACTAAAACCTCTGCTGGGATTCTCGGTTGAATCCAAAATACTGTCGTAGGTATTTTAATTTGAACACTCACACTACATAATAAATAAGAGCATTGTTGAAAAAGGTCCTGTATAAACAGCCCCTCCGTAAAGGAGAGCTTATACCAAAATTCCAAGCTCTCACCGCGTATTCCCATGGCACAAAGACAAAGGCTGACATTGCCCGGATTTTTATATACTTGTGTTGCGGGACTAGGTTTCCAATTGAATTTTTACGTTTATTTCTCGTGATCAAAATGATGGCACTTTTATGGTTGTGTGCACTTGTATGTCCTCTCTGTCTGTCCGTCCGTCCATTACAGCCGAATCTAGTTAAAATGTTATTAATCGATAACTGACATACTTAAATTAGAATTACGATTTGAAATGGGATATTTACCATGTATATTTGTATTTGTGAGTTCCCGATATTTCGGCACTGTTGTAAGCGCCATTATCAAGGATTAACTGACGTGCTGCGAGTTTTAGTTGTGGTCTACCCACACACCATAGCGATCTACCCTCTTCCTGGTTCGCTTTTTTCGCACAGTGTTACCGTCACTACCACCGTCCGCCTTGTCACTTGAAACTCGATTACGGTCACGACACACTACACTCACAGTATCAATACGCGAGTTCTTTCCGGAAACAGAATCAAATCGTAATTCTAATGTAAATGACCATGTAAGCTTGAAATCTTATATTGACATACTTAAAGTCGTATTAGGAAACAAAACCCAGCTCAGGATCTTCCATGAACATTGTATAGTTATTAGTTAGTATCACCAGAGTAGAGGTTACGCACGCAACGGGGACGTCTGCCGCGCGATCGCGACAACACAGACACATATAGTCCCTATTCGTCCCGGTACCGCTGCACACCGGGTAAAGTCAGTCCGACCCAGGTTGGACCTAGCTGAGTTTCTTGCTGGACTCTTATCAGCTCGAGTGAACTCTTAGAGTAGGTATTCCAGTGTTTAAACCTCCCGCGGTTTCCCCTGGATTTTTCCGAGGCCACTCTCTAACCACGCACTTCTATCGCTTTATTGGACTCGGCCTATAAAGCCACAGTCATGATAAAAAAATTAAAACCGGCCAAGTGCGTGTCGGGCCACGCACAGTGTAGGGTTCCGTAGTTGCCCGTCCATCACGTCACCGGTCATATGCGGAATTATGGACCCGTAGAAGGGTTTTTACTGATCTTAGTACTGATGATGTACTTTTTTGAGATGTTGTGTTGTATACATGTTTTTGCCCTTTACGGTAATGTCTACTTAGCTGTGATAGTTTTTCACATGCCTAGTAGCCACCGTTTAGCTGGCAGGGGGGGACACTTAACTAGAGCAACAAATATCATTTCAAAGCTTAATATCAGGCCAACCGATTCTTGAATCAAAAAATGATTTTAGAAACCTTATAATATTTTTGAAAGAGCTATCCAACGATACCCCACACGATGGGGTTTGGAAGAAAAAAAAATTGCACCACCATTTTACATGTAGGGGAGGTACCCTAAAAAAATATTTTTTTTTAGATTTTATTTTACCGTTTTGTCAGCGTCATTGATAATACTACCCATGCCAAATTACAGCTTTCTGACGGACGGACGGACGGACATGGCGAAACTATAAGGGTTCCTTGTTTACTACGGAACCCTAAAAAGCACGCAACAACATTTCATGTAATGACACCCACTCACAAATTTTGAAATTACTATTCTTTTTTCGTATTAGTAGCAAGTTCAAAAGTGAATTGCAAAATAGACCAAAAAGCTTCTTTATAATATTATTATTTATAAAAATATAACGAATTAAAAAAGAACAAACAATTAAATATTTTGATATATTTCATTCAAATATTTATATACCTATTCAAAGTATTATTTAAATAAATGGGTAATATGAATAAATAAAGGTGAGATGTTTATATTTTACTGTTACTTAATACCTATTAAAATATACATATATTTAAGTGTTTTATTTACATTCACTCATTCATTTCATGCAATCAGCAGGTACTTTATGTAGCTGTGTGTGTAATGATTCACCTCGACTCGTGGCACTACCTATAGCAATAGTTTGTCATATTGGCATCCTGATAAATTTGTTACTACAGTTTTTGTGACAAAGACATCCTTATCCTTTATCTGTACGGTTTTTACATCAGCAGTGAACGTGTTTACCTTAATATTTCGTGGATGCTCTATCTTCGTTCCAAATCCGTGACAGCACAGAGACGCACTTGCCACTATTGTCCATTAATACACAAAAGAATATACAAAGCCGTTTTTCCGTATTTGGCGAACGGGAAGCTACACTCAAGAGCAAATATAATGGGTACACATTCTATGGAAATTCAATACAAAAGTGTATCCATATTATTTTGCTCTTGATTATAACTAAACTAGCAGCACCCTGCGGAGTTACCCGCGGATAAAAGGTAGCCTATGTCCTATTCTGATGTCTAAGCTACAATACTGGAAAGTTTCATAGAGATCCGTTCAGTAGTTTTTGAGATTAAGCGGAACGTACATCCATCCGCACAAACTTTCACGTTTATAATATTACTAGCAGCGCCCTGCGATGTTACCCGCAGATAAAAGGTAGCCTATGTCCTATTCTGATGTCTAAGCTACAATACTGGAAAGTTTCATAGAGTTCAGTAGTTTTTGAGATTAAGCGGAACGTACATCCATCCGCACAAACTTTCACGTTTATAATATTATTAGGATTAGGATTATATTTTGTTCGTTCTAGATCTCGCTGATGTCAACCAGATTTCTTTACTGACATGTTGTAGTAAATTTCGCGGATGCAGGCCGATAACGCGGTAATCATGCATTATTATCAGTAGTAAATAATCTGTATTGAATTGAAATGCTGATAATATATGTTCCGTCATATATTATAATATGAATGAATCTGGCTCTATTGAAATATATGATGTAATTCCGTCACACCAGTAATAAAATATTGCTTAACATTATACTGTGCATAAATTTAAGTAAAGAGGAATTTGAGGAATTCCTACCTATTAGAAATACAAAATGACTAGACACGTGTGCCGTGCCAACTGCCAAGGCTTAATTTCCAAATGAGGTAAAGAGACTTCGACGTAATAAAATAAAACGTGTGACTCACGTCTTTAAGGTCGAATATTGTTCGACTCGCGGTCAAACTACACTTCACTCACTTCAATTACCAACCCGCCAGCGCTAAAAGGTGTGAAATTTGTCAAGCTGCAGCAGTGTGGGGGAGATTGTAACAATGCCATCAGTCTGCCATGAGGCCACGAAATCGGGTGAAGCTATCTCTAAATATTTTGTCACGCCCGTTGGCTAAAGTTAGTTCGATGTTCTGCTGGTCCTAAAAATGCTTAACACCCTAATTCCAAAAATTGACTCAATGAAATTTGTGTGGTTGCAGCGGTTACAACCTCCCCCAGGTTGTATTGTAACAATGGACTCCATTAGTCTGCCGTGAGGCCACAAAATTGGATGGAGCCGTGGCGTATGTCTTTAAATTTTGTCACGATCGCTCTCTAATGTTATCTCGATGCTGTGCTTGTTCTGAAATTATCCAAAAAATCGGTTGAAAATACGACCAGCATCTTAATCACGTAATTTCATTTAGTAACGTTAGATATATTTTAATGTCATGTTTGAAGTATAAATGCATGAGCATTGTCATTAAAATATGCCTAATGTTAGTACATAAAGTTACGTGATTAGATACTCTACTGTAGACGAGAAGAGCCGGATGGTTATAAGAAAACAATTTAGCCGAAACTGAAACGAAGACGCTTTACTTGGTCAATTTAAGGTGTTAAATAATAGGCCAGTGCTGGACACTGGGAAGTAGCTGGGATGTTTGTCTTATTCATGGGTCAACCAAACTTTTCTTGTTGTTATTCTGTCCCGTCAGCGAGGAGACAACAATAACCGAGTTTCTTACAAAAATGTTTATAATATGGACTTCAAGCATGCGTAAGAGATGACCCATGTGCTAATGGATTGATGTCCATCGCTAAAACTCATGTTGCTAGATTTTAACTCTATAAAATCACAGTTTTAAAGAGTGACTCAGGAGACGTAACCGTGGTAACGATAGTTTTAAGGAGTGACTCAGGAGACATAACCCTGGTAACTAGCAACAGAATAGTTGATCCACCCTCATATTAAAACAAGTTGTTCTATTTCAATACCCGTTATTGTCCACGCCGAGCTATGACTCCTGAGTTATAAAGTGAAATAGAATCCCTTTGGCGCGAGAAAAGGATTCTATTTCGCTTTATATTTTAGAAGTCAGAGCTCCAACAGACAATGGCCACTCTAAGTGAATTTAAACTGCTAAATGACACAAAAGTTCCAACGTTGGATCGACTTTCAACTCCTATAACCTTAGATCCCTTTAAGCGTGCTACACACTGCTGTGGTCTGCGGTGGCGGCCAGTTGTTACTATGACAATCAAGGCCGCGTGTGTCTGAATGAATGTTAGGATTGTCATAGTGTAGCACGCTTAAAGGGATCTAAGGTTATAGGAGTTGAAAGTCGAGCCAACGTTGGAACTTTTTTGTCATTTAGCAGTTTAAATTCACTGCGGGATGCGGTGGTGGCCTATTGTACACTATGACAATCCTAACATTCATTCAGACATACGCGGTCTTGATTGTCATAGTGACCACTGGCCGCCACCACAGGCCGCTGCAGTGTATATTAGACTTTAAGGCGTATACAGAAGATAACAACTACCTTCTTTTTCATAAATCTATTCCTACTTACATTTCTTCTCGTTTCAATTTTTTTATGTGTATGCAAAATAATCGGACATCTATGTAAGTTTAACTAGTAATTAAAGTTCCAAGAACTAAAATAGTTTCTCGTATAATCTGATTACCAAAAGACTGACACTACTGAATGTCATGTGAAACTTGTGTGATTCCTTTATATTAGGTACAACAAATAATTAAGAAATTTCATAACGAGTAAGACAAAAAATATAAAAGTGTATGAAAAGCTTACCATAAGATTAACTTTGCATATTGCAGCATAGTTACACTTACCTGAAACAAAGAATAAGGGATGAAAATTAATTATATACAATATTTTTTACAAATATAAGAAACATGGTATTATATCACAATGGCACTGTCATTCCGTTAACGGTTAACTGTTACTTTGTTTTTTAAAGATAACTCGGGTTAAGCAGTTGTCCCACCGCCGGCGAGTAACGAGTAATCTCATAGTAATTCCACTCGCTTGAGCGAGAAAACGAGTAGAATTACTATGAAAGTACTCGCTGCTCGCCGGCGGTGGGACAAGTGCCTTAACCTGAAACTTTTAATTGTAATTTTTAATTTTTGAGACCGCCTGTTGTTTGCCTCTACTCATTGTAATTATTTACTGTACTGTGTTTTTTGTCTTTTTTTGTTGAGTTTATTCAATTATAGTATTGAGAGTATTTGTACTGTATTGTATTTTTGAAGCCACAAAAACTCAAAAAACTGTTTTACCATACATAACTTTCTTTTGGTTACAGGACCAAAACACATAACTTTTATCAGTGTCAAATGGGGGTAAAATGGGTCAGACACGGATTAAGGTTCGCGTCTTTTCTGTGGACATACCAAAAGATAAGGGCTGCAAAGCTTAATTTTGCATTGGACCAGTAACCCGCATAAACAGTGTCTCCGTTTCTAATATGCACATTAGCCGTTAACTGTCGATCACAGAAGGGAAGACTTTTATTTTTTCAACTAAGTATGACCCAAATAGGACTCGTATCTATTACTTGAGACACCCCTTTTCACCAGGAACAGATTCAGATTCAGATTCACAATATAAATTACATGTCAATCTGCAAGAATCGCTGTTGTGATCGTCAATAACATTAAATAAAACGTAATAAATTAAAAATCAATGAATAAAATAGCAGTTGAATAATACAATGAGTATGATAAAATTCACCTGAGAGGATCGTCATGAATATATTAATATTTTTGGTATTCTAAACACGGATAACAAGGAATTAAATATCAATATCTCGTAATGATCGTCAAAGTAAATATTAAAATAAGAATTAAATTAAATCAATAATATTAAATTAAATTAAACAATGTGTATTTTATTTCCATGTATTCGCTAATGGAATATAACGGGGTTTCTAATAAAAAGTTTCTCAGTTGACGTTTGAATGTTTCGTCAGATAGTTCAGTTCTTAATTTGGCGGATAGGCGCTTTTTAGCTGAGAGTGCCATGCGACGCGGTATATCAGTCCGTAGATATATTTATGTTTCACTTCTCATGTTCGAAAAGTGTGTCAAATTAAGCTAATCAAGCGGGGCTAAAGTAGTACATTTAGACCCTAGGGAAAATATAAATACATATTTATGATTTACAAAACATTCTAATTTGACCAATCAAAATACTTCACCATATTAGATCCACTAATCAGAAAATAATTCCTACAGAAATGCACATACTAGCTCCTTGTGAACAGATGTCTCAAAGTGACCTATGTTTGTCCCATTTGAACCTAATGCACATCACAAATAGACTTTTACAGCATAAATAAATAATGATTAATTTCTACAGACAAACATTATTAAGCGCCCTTACTACACCCATTTACTATTTCCTATCAGCGACGCCATCCGGCGGGTTTCAGCTGACGCGTGAGTCTCATTTCCTGTTCCGGATAACATCTGGTCTAGATAAAGCCTCAATCCAATAAGGAGTAATCAGGAACCTTATCTAATACTGCTACCATCACGAGTATTATACATTGGAATGAGGGCCCGGAATTTTGGTGGCATTTTTGAGCTGCCATAGTGACTTCTCATTAATCAACTTCGTCATATCGATATACATATAGGTACTAAAATATTATATTTACTAAGGATATTTATTTGTTACTCCTAACAAGTTCTCGTCGTATTAAATTTTTGTAATTTAAGATTAGTTTGTTAAGAATGAAATGTAATTAAATATATTTTTACTTAAATAAACAGTTCAAATTTTAATTTTTTTAATTTATTTTTTTATCTCCTATGTACCAAATGTTTTACTTGATGATAAGTTTCCTGTCAGTTCCATGTCATAAATTCTGGATATAAAATTATTTTAGAATTACCTAGTTTCATACAAGGCATTCTTAACTTATTACTTAAATTATATTTTCTTTTCAGAAAAAGATATTGTAAATTATTTACTTATCCATAATTATGCCAATTAAAATAGTAATTAAAGGTCATTTAGACGTTTTTACATTTGTTAAGTACGATGCAGTTTTGATTAACCATGGGAGCGGCACTGTCGTACGCCGCGCTATGCCTCTTGCTGACTATTATATTTAATCTCGGTGAAGCTGCATCATTTGTGGTTTTATGTATGTGGACCATTTGCATACTAAAGACTAGGACAGAGAGCGTGAAATACGGAGCTGGTCAGCTTGCAGCATCAGCAAGGATATCGAAGGTTAGTAGCCTGCACCATATTAGTGGAATGCAATGCCTGTACCTAAAGCTTAGCATCTATTAGAATTCCAGTACCAGCAAAACTATCGAAGGTTTACACGAACAGAGTGCACGAGTGTAATGTTTAGCCGGATGTCCGTTTAATTCTTTGGGTATTTAATGTTATTTAATGATTTGACAAAAATTTACAGTTGCCATTACAGATTTTAACTAAGAGTTGTCTGGCTTATTTTAAAACATAGATGAAAAAGTTTGTCTAAAAGTGATATTAATAAGTATTCAAATTGGTCACCGATAATTGAAGGGTAAACATGTCGGGGGGTAGCAGAATCGATTCTATTGGACCGCTGTTCCAAAAGATATCGTTATACTTGGTTAAAAACTTAACTATACCTGTATCAATCCTGAACATATTCTAATAAAATATTTAAAAGTGTTAAGAGTGTTTGTTTCACGCTTACCTTTCGCCATAAAATATACTATGAACTTACATGTTTTTATCGATAACTGACCATACATTGAAAGTCGATAAATGAGAAGTCCCTGTAACAGCTCATAAATGCCACGAAAGTTCTGGCCTGTGATTATGTTAAAATTGATAGACAGCACTAGACTTGTCTTTTTCGACGTTATAAAATAAACTAAAATGCCCACAGTCGCACACAGTCTAAGATTGCCCCTCTGTAACTTACTCTTCAGTAAGTACGTACCGCACCTGACCATTTTGACTGATTATTCGTGAACTTTACTGGAACGAGATAAGAACTATCAATGACCAGGTAACTGTGATGCTAATAGTACATTCTTGGACGTAAAGAACCTAAGTATGTTCTGAAGTTTATTTGGTAATATTTATGTCGATATTGTATAAAACAACCATTAGCATGTTGCATTAGGACATGTAACTTTCAATATACATAAGCGAAAACCTCTTTTCAATAAACTGTTATTGAAAATACCTACAGTTTCTGTTACAAGCATATTTAAATAAATAAATAAATAAATAAATATTAGAGGACAATCTTACACAAATCGAACTAGCCCCACAGTAAGCTCAAGAAGGCTTGTGTTATGGGTACTAGATGACGATATATTTAATAGATATAAATACTTAAATACATAGAAAACATCCAAGACTCAGAAACAAATATTCATGCTCATCACACAAATATTTGCCCTGACCGGGATTCGAACCCAGGACCGTCAGCTTCACAGGCAGGTGCACTACCCACTAGGCTAAACCGGTCGTCAATATTTCCAAGGCTTGATAATCTAAAATGCGGATTAGAACAAGAACACGTCTTAGGCCGGCTTTTATAAAGATCTGGTAGACCAAATGACAGATCAAGTTTCAGTAACTCAGTACATTTCTTGACATAACAAACCGACATAACATCTAACGGATCTTTATAAAACCGAACCCTAATCAACTATTATACCTATTGGCGCTGACCCCTGCAGCAAGGACTAAGCTACTTAACTTAGATTTAAAATCGTAACTGGTTGAATCAACTTTCTAGTGCCACTCGTTGCCGAAGTTACGTCTAGTTGTCCAGGGGACAAAATTCGAATAAAATCGTGATTTTATGCTATTTAAGTTTATCAAACATACGTATTTGTGGTGCTTATAAGCTATTACAATATATTAGAATATATTAGAACTTAATACAACATTTTTTTGAACAAACTGCGCCACTAGTGTCGCTTGGACAACGGGTCAAGATAACAGGGCCATTCTACTTTTTCATAACCAGTTTACTATTACAAAAAAAAATCTATGATATGTATTGAATAAGTGTACAACAATTAGATTTCGAAATAGTACCTGAACATAATAAAAGGAATTTATAGGTAAAAATACTTAAATATTAAAATATTGCTGTAAAAGGTGGGTAACACAGTGGTAAAAACTATTTTTTCATACAAATGGTGAGACATCCAAGGACCATTGAGTTACTCGATTTATGGATATTAGCTGTGGTTCGTTAATTACCAAAACTAGCGAAAGTGATACTGCAATTAAACCTCTTTCTAAATAACAATACAAAAATATGAAGTGAGGGGCAAGTATTCCAAAATCTGCATTAAAAAAAAGCGTCTGAAAATTATGTACATGACAAAGTAGAATGGCCCAACAACACAAAAAAAGTTGATGCAACTACTACAACGACTAAGGATTAGAAGAAGACCGAGGTCCACCCAATCTCATGCATAGTGAGCACTTCTGACCTCCACCGCTCCTTTACGTCGTTTGATAATACAAAAGAAACTGAGCGTCTACCTTTCTCATGAATGTTAGGCCCAAATTCTCAAGAGAAGCGTACCACGACTACGTCTGCGACTAATGTTGTTACTTAGATAATAGGGATATACACCAAATAAGAAAATCAATAAGTTCGGATTTTCTCGAAAAAGGGTTAACTCAAATGGCGAAAAAGGAACTCAAAAGAATAAATAATCACATAGTTATGTCTTTAAAGTTTTAAAAGGGAGCATACTCCGTCCATTTTCCGCAAAACGCACCTTTGTATTAAAACAATCGTCATTTACTCGTCGTGTTCAATGACATCACTGATATGTCGCGCTTTCTCTCTCTAACCAGCACCATTGATATGGTTATAGCTTCGTTATTTTTTGAGATAATTGAATAGGATTTTCACCATTGAAAATATGTTTTGCCTTATTTCTTTTGGAGTAGTCAAATTTTGAGTCTACATCTCTATTATAGTTTTATTCTCCGGGATTGTTAATATAAATCTATACAAGATTTTTAACATTCAGTATGTTTTAGTTTGCTAATGTGTTTGCCAAATTTTGCAATTCAAGTATGCTCCGGAGTCAGAAAGGTGGCTATAGCAACTCATAAACTACACAAGACAAACCTGTCCAAAATGTTACACAACAGAATTTCATGAAAATTCCTAATTATGGTGAAATTTGATCAGTTTATCCATGCAGATGTTTTTGAATTTAATTGTAAAATAATATGGAAGCCAGTGTGTGTACGAACCCTCTTCTTACTTGACCGATTGTGTCTTATTTTTATGATGATAATAATTACCTATTTGAATAATTTGATACAGAGAACAAATACAAAGAAAAAAATGGACAGTGATCTCGCATGCAGCCATAGACGAGATTCAAAACCGGGCCTCTAGTTTGCCAGACCAGCGCCCTTACCACTAGGCTACCAGACCACTACGTTATCACTGTGAGGTCCGCAGGTCCTCAGGAGTGGGTGTTTGGATGGGGAAGCAAAGATTGGAAGCCAGGAAAGAAGGTATTTATTTTATATAAACAATAAGGCACCTGCAACAAACATATGATGCGTTTAGCCTACGATTTATTGATCAGCTACGTATTAAATGGGTTAAATTAACAAATAGGTATGGAAACTTACAATATTGTGCCTTGGAACAATATAATACACTGCACTGTAGAAAATAACAGAATACAAATCTTTCTATCACAATTCGAATAATATCATAGAACTTCACTGTTTCAAGTAGGTATTTAGGTCTAATATATTTAATTTGTATTAAAATAACAGTATAACTGAGTAGATGATTATCGTTCGGAAATCAAGATCGAACTGCGCTGCCAATAATGGCTGCGCAACTTTACGTGGAATTAGAAAATGTAGTTCAAATTTTAAAATTTAGAGAAAAGATAAGTTAGAAAAACGGACAGAAAGTTTGTATGTAACGGTCCGATTCACGTATCGTTACAATCACAACAAGTCTTTGCCTTGCATTCTAAGATTCAGAAGCTCACAGCAGAAAGTCTCAGTAGCTCGATTCCACTCACACCTCAGATTCGGTTGAAACCGCTCAACCAATATCACTGGAGCGCAAACTCTTAGAGTGTTACAGTATTCCAAACCACACGCGTGGTCGTGCCGGAGGTTTTCCCCTGGATTTTCTCCAGGCTACTCTCCAACCGCGCACTCCTATCACTTTATTGGGCCCGGCTATAAAGCCACAGTCAGGTTCAAAAACGCCACTCCATTGAGTAAGTAACCCTAGCCTATTTGATATATTTTCATTCACAAAATAAATTCAATTATTAACAGTGAATATATTCGCCAACAGCTTTTAACTTATTGCTCTAAGGTCATATACTCGTACACGAGACGATGTCCAGCTGTGTCCAGCGATAAATTGAATGTCAGAGGATCGTGACCTACTTGCAGACACCAAGGCAGCGGATAAAGGCCATCTTTCCTGTCTAGGATATATACCTTTTCCAGCCTTTGTTTCGATAAAGTTATACTTTGGAATCAGGTAAACTGTAATGCATTTTAATGCCATTTATTGTACATGATTTTCAAATAATTACATTATAATCAATGAAAATCAAGGCACACGAACAATAAATGCACCAAGTTTAATTAAGCTGTTTGGTAATGTTTTAATAAAATTGACGGTGGAAACGATTATTTGTAGCGGGCGATTATCCATTTTGCTATGTAGAATTTTAAATAATATGAGTCTGTACAGTCGCGACGGTCACTGAGCGTTTGAAGTTTATGAAAATTTAGTATCACCTTGTTACTATGTGTATGACCGATTCTGTAATCATTTACGCGAACTTAAGGTTTTCAGGCCCCTCTCGTCTATCCTCTCGCACCAAACGAACGTTCCATATTCCATCCGTTCACACTAATTATAGGAAAAACTCCTTTCTTCTAAGAGCTGCTAGGTCTTTTAATCAGCTTTGCAAACTTCATGATCCCATCGATCTGTTCTGCGATAGCTTTAGTTCAATACGCAAACTAATGAGCCAAGATTTCTCCCACTGTCAACACTTATATAATTTTAACTTGTCTCTTTCTCTTTTCGTTCTTCTTCACTGTTTAAACTCATTCTCGCTGTCAAGCTGCATAATTATAAGCATACCTAATAGGTATTAGTATTTTTGTGATTTCGCACGTCATGTACTTTACGCAGCTTTCTACCTGTGGAAACTTGTAATTGGCTTACTGTTTCTATGTCGTGACCTACTTTGTTACTTTAGCTGTAAGTTTTCCTATGAAATAAAATAAACATAAAAATAAAAATATATTTTTTTTAATCCTTTCTAATCTTTCAATGTTGAGTACATGGTAAGGCTTCAAAACAGTACAGGCAAATTGGAGGTGGCCGCGAACAAAACAATAACATGACAGTCAACAAAACTATTGTATAAAATTTTACAAGTTACATCATATAAGATTTCAAGCTTACATGGTCATTTACATTAGAATTACGATTTGAAACGGGATATTTCGGGGAAATATCGGGAACTCAAAAATACAAATATACATGGTAAATATCCCGTTTCAAATCGTAATTCTAAGTTACATCATTTTTAAAAGGTTTCCCTACACGCAAAATAAAACCTAATTAAATAAATAAATAAAATAAATAAATATCTTTGGACAATCTTACACAAATCAACCTAGCCCCAAACTAAGCAATGCTTGTACTATGTGTAGCAAGTGACGATATACATACTTATATAGATAAATAGATACTTAAATACATTAGAAAACATCCAAGACTCAAGAACAAATATTCGTGTTCATCACACAAATACATACCCTGACCAGGATTCGAACCCGGGACCTCCAGCTTCGAAGCCAGGGTCACTACCAACTAGGCTAAAGCGGTCGTCAATTGTTTATAATATCTGGGCATTTCAAGAAAATATAAATATAGCCCATTACATTAAAAAATAGTCGAGTCATCTGTCCTTATGTCAAGCTACCACTCAGAGTTTGTTTTGTCAAGCATTCTGTTATTGTCAAGTACGAAGCCCTCGAGGCCCTTTTTATTACAGATAGGGCCTCCGGACGGCTCCCGAATGCTCGTGATCGTTACGATGGGGTTCTTTTAACGAATTGGAGTTTTATGTTACAGTTATGGTTATGGCTCGTGAGTGTTTGTTCTTAATTTGTATTAAAACAACCGGCCAAGTGCCTGTCGGACTGTAAGGTGCTGAACAAACCGCGAAATGAAGTTGGTTTTATAGGAAAAATAAGATAATTTCAATGAAAAAATCTGATTTATCAGTATTACGTATATATTAGTACGTGAAAACCCTCATCTATTTGAAATAAAACAGGTCAAGGAAAAGACTCGAACACAGTACAGAAATAAATTATTGGTACCAAAGACTAACCTAGAAATGTGTAGAAATAGTCCATATTATAGATGTATTTTAATAACTAATAAAATCCCAAATTCAATTAAACAGGAACCACAAAATACACTATTTAAAAACAAACTAGAAAAACTGTTAATCGACAGATGCTATTACTCTGTAAAGGATTTTTTAAATGATGATAGTTTATAAAATTTCATGATATTATTTATTTTTAGAAAATGTGTATTGTTTTAGTAAAGTAACTAGTTTTTAAGTTATAGTTGTGTGCCCTTTCAGGGCGTCATGGTCTGACTTTAATTGTATAATTACACCTTAATTGAAATGTACATGACTTAACAACGAAATAAATAAATAAATATTATTATTTTTTCGTAAAATATACTTACAAATTAACATTATTACCAAATTTCAAGTTAAAATAATATTTGGAACAAAATTTTGTAAAAGAGCTGACTGGTAGCTTCTTATTCCTTTTCTTTTTATATTTTTTTAAAAATATAATGTATTTATGTACTTAACGAGCTCTAAACAACGATACCCCATTCAATGGGGTTAGTCAAAACAAATTTGCGCAATGTAACACTACATTTAATTAATGATACTTTGATTATTGTATTATTTTTATTTGATGTACCTAGATAGATTTTGACTTGTAAAAGTGCCCTTGAGGCCTATTTGCAGAATAAATGTTTTGATTTTGATTTGGAAGAAATATCGTTCCAAACATCACTCCAAAATGACCATTTTCAAGCTAAAAACTGTTTTCTTCCGCTTAAATTCTACCACACAATAAATTTAGAAAATGGCTGTTAATATCTAAAACTTTACTAAATGAATCGTATCCTTTAATAACTTTATTGGTATCATCAATACTTTTGGTCACAAATTGAAATCAAAATATTTTAAAACTTATGAGCCCTCTTAAGAAAACTCTGTTCGACTTATTGTTCTGCTAACAGCTTAAAGAATCAACTCAAAGCTAACCAACTTTACTCAGACGAAGCTCCCTTCATTCCTAGCAAATTGTTCATCAAATCCAATCCCCAGCGGTGCGGTGAATGAAATATCTTTTTCATCGATCCGCTCACTCACTGAACGAACTAAAGACTACGATATTACATTCAAGAAAAAGTTGTTCAACTTATTACATTTCTTTTGACTTATGTCGTATCGTAATCTTCCACCCTCCATTAGGAGATTCTTTTCGGGATAAAAAATATCCTTTATCCGTTCTGGAATATCAATAAGCTATATCCATGGCAAATTTCATCTGAATCCGTCAGGCGGTTTAAGAGCGCTTTAATAAAATGTAGCAGGTCCACTAGCGCCACTCGTAAATAAGTGTAATTATTTAAATTTAACGATATATAACTAAAAAAAGGGGCCGCTACGTACTGTACTTTGTATTTAAATACTTTTTGAATCCATCAAACTAGTTTTTACGTTGCTAGATTCGTCTCTCTATGAGCTCAAAATTAAAACGGCCGTTTTAACTTTGGACGCATAGACTGACGAATCCAGCAACGTATTAACTAGTTTGATGGTTTTATAAAGTACTTAAATACAAACTATTGTACGTAGCGGCCCCCTTTTTTAGTTATATATCGTTAAATTTAAATAATTACACTTATTTACGAGTGGCGCTAGTGGACCTGTTACATTTTATTAAAGAGCTCTTAAGCGTGTAGAGGTAACACACTGACAGAATTAAATTCGCATTTATAATACTAAGTATGGATGTATTGAAATCAAAATGAAATCATTTATTGTTCAATTTAGGCATATTACATGCACTTATGAATGTCAAAAAACTACCACCGGTTCATAAAATAAACCTCCGCCTCGAGAAGAACCGGCGTAAGAAACTCGGCGAGGTGTCATTTTTTCCAAACAATAATATACAATGTATATAAAATAACAGTATCATAATACTACAGAATTAAAATGCTACAATATGAAACATATATATTTTTTAAATATTTAGGATAAAATATTTAACTATTATTTTATGTTGCAATTTTTGATTTTAATTTTAAAGTATCTCATGCCGTAAAATCATGTTATATTTTTGAAAGAAAATGCTTCATTTTGATACCCCACTTGATAAGTTCGAAAATCATTTTTTTCTTACATTGTCCGCCATATTATTGTTATTGCAACGTCACATATTCTATATATTTTATGTTTAGGATATCAAATAATTTTATTACAAAAAAAAAAATAGAACAAAAACAAAACAAGATCTTACTAACTACCTAAACCTAACCTAAACTAAAGGCCTAAACTGTATGGGCATGGGTCGCCCAAGTCGCTGCCACTGGGCAGTTCCCATAAGGCTGGCCGCGTTGCCTCGCTGAATGGCAATGCCAATTCGCTGCGCGAGGAACGAGCCAGCCCTACGGTCACCTGACGACCGGATAAGCAAATAACTTAATCATGAAAAGTTTAATTGCATCCGGTCCCCACGGACCCAGAGTCTCCACAGCAAACGCCGCAAATATTTTATCTACACGGGATGATGTAAGAATTCCAACGATATCGCACATCTAAATTAGTTAAGGCCCTGGGAAGTTCTGGTGGAACAAAGAATCTCACATACATACATACATACATACGTACATATTGAACGCTGAAAACATTACACTCTTTTTTTTTGGGCAGTCGCGTGAAAAAGGTACATATCTAAGTTCCCTCTGTAAATTTCAATGCAGTAAATTGGCTATTGTTCGCTAAATACATTTTGTGTCGTGTGACAAAAGACAACGTTATTTAAGTTGTGACATTATTATCATCAATTGTATTGTATAAAATGTTGTTTATGTTTAAATGTATGGTATTATTATTACTTCTTAAATAAACGTTAAGTTTTAATTTTGTATAATTATGTAGTTTTAATAACAATTAAATAATTTATACCATCGCATCCGCATCGTTCGATATTTTTTGTATAGAAAAATTCTGCTACACGATACTCTTAAGTAAGTACTGTAAAACGAGAACTCCCCATCGGCATACAAACCTCCCCAAGGTTTTGCCTACGATGGGTATTAATTTAAGTAAAAATGTTCATTTTTGTTTTTGATCAATAAAGAAAAAAAAAATACCAATTTATTGGGGATTTTTCAGGGCGTTTTGAGTCACCTGACTTCTACGGCCGTATTATTAATGAAATCCTTATAAAGGGAATTTTTTTGTGATATTTTATAATGAGGAGGACTTGTTACCGTTCATGAAAAAATTATTCAAAAAAATCTTGCCCCTTCGTCAGTATTACGGTCGTGAGAGTCAGAAAGTGAGAAATACCTACGAAAATGTATATTTTATTGCGTGGTTGGTGCCTAGAGATAACGATAACGTGTTAAGCCCCTCTTTAACCTGCGCTCATTAGAGCGAAAAAAACAGGCGAAGTACGTGTAGGGCCATGCGAAATGTACCTAAGGGTTCCGTAGTAGTGAGTCCTTATCATTTAAAAAATTCTCATAATTATATTATATTTCATTATTATGCTCAGGTATATAATTATGAGGATATGATTAAGTTCTAAAATGTTTGTTAATCTTGCAAAAATCTTGAAACTTGTGAATAAATAAAAATAAATAAAATAAATAAATAAATAAATATTAGAGGACAATCTTACACAAATAGAACTAGCCCCACAGTAAGCTCAAGAAGGCTTGTGTTATAGGTACTAGACGACGATATATGTAATAGATATAAATACTTAAATACATAGAAAACATCCAAGACTCAGAAACAAATATTCATGCTCATCACACAAATATTTGCCCTGACCGGGATTCGAACCCAGGACCGTCAGCTTCACAGGCAGGTGCACTACCCACTAGGCTAAACCGGTCGTCAAAAATAATCGTGGATAAATGTGTTACCCTATAGGTAATTAAAAAATGCTCATCTATTAAGACGATTTTCTGATTTAATTAACACGTATGTTGACATTTTCTCAGTGTCACTATCTAGAACAGGACTATTGCGACCTAATATCATAAATTTTCAATGCATTTTTTGGATTTTTCATTAAGAAATATCGTTTCAAACATCACTCCAAACCGACCATTTTGAAGCTAAAAACTGTGTTTTAAACTTAAATTCTAATACACAATGAAATCATAAAATGGCTATGTTACTATCTAAAACTTTAATAAAATCATCGTATCCTTTAATCACTTTATTGGTGTTATTAATACTTTTTGAAATCAAAACATTTTAAAACTTATATAAGGCCTCTTAAATCTTCGCAAAGGTCCAATAAAACAGTTTTTTATTCCAACCGTAGACTTATTAAGTCCTTCTCTATGTAGGTATTTCTTAAAGTAGTGACCACTATTAATTTTAGTTTTTGCTAATCGCATTTATACTTAAACGATTACGTACGGTCAACCAAAATGATTTCACGACCACTTCGTACATTGTCACAGTGACATTCATATGAAATATTGATTTTCACTGTGATAAAGTACTAAGTAGCCTAGAAATCATATTGGTTGACTGTGCATATGAAAAACACCTATAATTATCGGACTTCAAATAGGTATGCTTCAATTCAAGCGGTAATAGTATTAAAATAACAATAAAACCTACCAACCTACTTTAAATTAATTATATTGCTACTGTAATTAATTTAATTTTATAACCCTTATTTAGTGTGAAACCAACTCACTGACTACGGGTGGGCTTAAAACCAGCTTAGCGCTGTGCTCACACCGATTTTTCAACCTCTTAGTTTTAATACCCATACTTACTATAGATTGAACAATGTAAAATTTTGAGAAATAAACCTTTTTGTATTTGTATTTGTAACTAAAATAACATAAAAAAATAACTTTAATCTAAAACAGGCCCTTGGGGCATTGTACCGAGGATGCTGGCGGTATTTCGTCGATTTATCGCAATGCTGATACGTCGTGCGAGGAGGTCGCCAGCTCTTCGGTCACCAATTAAGTGAACCAGACGCTTTGCGATTTCAGTAAATAACCTATTATCTCTACATGTAACCAGGGGCCGTGGACAAGACCCCTAAATAGTGGGATGCCGAGAAGCCAACACAGCTTTAAGTGCTGGCTCTTAGATGTAATGAAGTAGCGGGAATTAAGATAACGACATAAATCGAGCAAGTAATTACGCGCTGAAATATAATGCCAGCGGGATCGCGACAAGGCTAACACTTAGAGGGATTTACAGATGTAGCTGTCTGATGTGCAATTTGGCTTTATTTGCGCAGACCGGGATATTAACCCGTGGTGCTGGTTTTTTTGTTTTTTTGTGTTGTAACTTTGTAATAAATGCTTCGTCATACAAAGAAGTAACTACTGTCTTTTTATAGGGGATTGACGAGAGACATGTTGTGGATTCGTTTTTATTATCAGTGACTTAGAGACCATATACATCTCTAACAATATTAAATTAATTTTAATTTTGACGCTCAGAGACCATGTACATGTCTGGGATATTATATTAATTTCATTATACTCCTAGTTTAATCTTGAGACCTTATACATCTCTAACTTTACTGATGTTGTAATATTTGTAATAGATAACTTTGCAAGTTTATCTTCACTGTATAACATTAATTTTGTTATAATTGTAAACTCGAAATTATTATTCCTTCTTGAACTGTAAATTAATATTTTGACATGAAAAATGTATTACTTATTATAACAATACACTAATGTATATAACTAAACGCCAAACTATAAATATCGAATATATGTTCATATCTGTACATAAATAAGTACAGACATATATGTAATAACTAACTGCCGAAATAAAATATCAGTCAAATATGTAATGTAATTGAATAATTTTAGTTAATAGTTATTTGTTATATACGGGTGCAAAGTTGTATTTTAACCGCGAGTGTGGAATTGAAACATGAACTAGCGAATGGATCCTAGGTTTGAACCGCGAGCGGAGCGAGTGGTTCGAAAATAGAATCCTGAGCGAAGCGAGTGGTTCAAAAATAGAATCCTGAGCGTAGCGAGTGTTGCAACACACGAGACGTAAAATAACTTTGCAGCCGTGTATAACACAAATCTTTTCACCTCACTAGAGCGAGGTTTTTTTTCGGTACAGTTGCATCCTAAATGTAGATAAATGCCGAGATTTGGCGTAGGTACTAGTTTTTTTTTAACACAACAGCACAAAATAATTATTGTTGCTGGACTGTCTGTGGCTTTTACATGTTATTATGTTTAAAAAAGTTACAAATAGCGCGTTCGAATTTCAAATATTCTTTGCACTCTTGTGGATAAAATGCAGTTTTGCTATCTGTTTTTAAAGAATAAAAAAGGGCTTTCCGAGCTAGTGAGGTGAAAAAAATATTGTATTGCACTAAATTCAATGGAACTGACATAACATTAATATATGTATGTACCTTACATGTAATATTTCAGTAACATTATCAATAAATGAGTATGATTATGAGTATTAAAACTTTTTTTGGACTTGGCTGTGGCTTTATAGGCCGGCTCCAATAAAGCGATAGGAGTGCGCGGTTGGAGAGTAGCCTGGGGAAAATCAAGGGGAAAACCTCCGGCACGACCACTCGTGTGGTTTGGAACACTGGAATACTCTAAGAGTTTGCGCTCCAGTGAGATTGGTTGAGCGGTTTCAACCGAATCTGAGGTGTAAGTACAGTATTGAAACTGTTTGTTAGTTTAGTCAGTGTTAGTACGTGTGGTTCAGTGTGGACTCACCGAACTTTACCCTATGTTTATAAGTCAAAAATAAATCCATAACTGTGCTAAACATAGTATGTACTCTACAAACTTGTGAAGTACTCACATATATCACGGAATAAGTAATAATACTACGTAATTGAGTGTATAGTGTGCGTGTAGATGATGTATAGAAAGCGTGTAATAGAGTGTATAGTGTGTATAGCGCACCTTAAAAGAATAGCTATTGAATGACAACTGTGTGAACGCACCACCTGTCACTTTGTCTATGTACGGTGGCAACATTGCCTAGCCCTCGCTCTGAACTGGTTTTCAAGTGTAACACCATCTCCATATTCACAATGTATTAATATTTTAAGAACATAAAATAAACACCTCGAAGACTTTACAAATTAGTTTTATTCAAGAAATATTACACATAAGGCCCACTGTTAAGGCGCGTAATAGAGTGAAATACCACATTTTGGTCGCGTTCAAAGGCCTAAAACTCAAAACTGGCCCGAAATATACGAGTAGATCTCGAAAAAATATACTTGAAGAATTGATATGTCCTCTTCAATCTGAGCAATGGAAATTGCAACACGCCTAGATTGTCCTAACAAAAAAAAATTATCATGTAAGGCATTTTTCAACCTTTTAAATCGCTACTGCTCACTATCTAGACATGAATTTTACACGGGATATTCAGAAAATAAAACTTAATTCAGTTTTTCATAATCTGAGCAACGGATATTGTAAAATAATCATTACTTTTGTCAAAAACCTGGAATAACTACCACACCGTCATAAAAGTTGGGGCGGATACGTGCGCGGGCGATGGGCGGCAGTCTGTCACCGGCTCTCGGACGGGAAAGCTGTGTCGCTTTGCGCGCGACGCTAAAATATAAGAGTTCGATTCTGAGACAATGTACTCGTACCTACTTAACTATTTTATATATTTAATTACTTCAAACATTCCTACGTAAAGACGTTTTACTATTTTTTATATTATTATTTTCTAAATAGAAAATAATAATATAAAAAATACATACACACATACAAAAAACCTGTTACCGCGGGTAGTGCGGCGGGAAAGGCTACGCCACGCCCCAACGCGCAAGGTCGTTCGCGGGTATACGCGCCTTAAGAACATAAAATAAACACCTCGAATACTTTACAAATTAGTTTTATTCAAGAAACACATAAGGCCCACCTGTTAACAAAACCTCGTTTTTTTCTATCGCACGCACTTCTACTCGCTACATCTTCTAATCGCACCCGCCGGGTGCCGGCCACCATAAGCACATTTACTTGTAGCGGCGCAACGCAACCACGGAGTGAGCCGCCCCTGGCTGCCAAAGAGTTTTCCAGACCTCTGTTTCTAAGTCAAAAATAAATAGTGAGCCGCCCCTGGCTGCTAACGAGTTCTCCACACCTGTTTCTAAGTTAAAAATAAACCCATAGTTGTACTCAACATTTGGTCCGTATTATAAAAACTCGCTAAGTACTTCTCTATACCCAACGAGTTCTCCAGAGCTCTAGAGATTATATTTTAATAATCTTCTTGAAGCGGCTGCCTGAGGCAGCTAATACAATCGGACAGGCTTTAACACGGGATTACTTAGTCTGCAAATTAAACTGAGAAATATTTATGAGTTAGCGGCGTTCAGACTGATTTCATAAGCGCTTTGAACCTTAATAATATATACGTGCTATTGCGAAAAAGGTCACAATACAATACAAATATGTACACTTTACTGAACACCTCAAAACAAAACAATCCGACATAAACGTCGTGTGAAGTTTCACAGTAAAAAAACCCGTTCAAGTGCGAGTCTGACTCGCGCACCGAGGGTTCCGTACACAGATGAGTACCGGTTCCAACCCTATTAATTCAGGAAAATCTCAACAACGTGGTGTAGAAATTGAACGCCATGGGTACAACGCCATCTATCGGCGTATTTAGTTACAAATTTGAGCGACTGAATAACTTAGTATGCATGGTGGTTTTTCAAGGATAATTCTGTATGACGTGGACCGATTTAATTTTTTTTATTTTGATATAAGGTGCCTTCAGCATATTTGCGTAGGAAATTATAAAAAGAAACATGCAAAGGTTATCAAATTACAAACTTAGCATAGAAATGTTTTTTGATGATGAAAAGAAAGAAAAACTAGATAGAGCTACAGTTATATTTTTCCTGTAAAATATACATTAATATCAATTTATAGGTAGCTTTTAACTTTTTTTTTATTTATTGCAATTTCCTTGTTTAAGTTGTCGAAGAAAACATAGTAAAGACATGTTACGTAATAATTTCTTGCTTTTTCCTTGGTAAATTTCGGAGAAAAGGGGGAACGTTATTTTTTTACATTTTCCCTCATAAATATAAATGATTTGACGTAAAAAAAATTGTTTCATAATGTGCAACTCATGCCCTTTCATATGACACCCCACTTGACATATATTCACTAGACTTTCAAATTTTGAACCACATATTATCTGTATATTACATTTTAAAATAAGTATCATGTTCTATTCATCTGGGTTAATTCTTTATAACTAGTCTAAATTTCATATCGATTGCATAAGTAGTTCTTGAGATAATTAGCGGTGTGACAGACAGACAGACAAACAAAGTGAAACCATAAGAGCTCCTTTTTTACCATTTTGGTACGGAACCTTAAAATCGTGGAATAGGGTTTTCAAAGTATTCATCATAATATTTAAGAGCTTGGCTCTTGTCGGTGGAGTAATTGCCAGCTTATTCTACATACAGCTTTGTCCTTCAAATACAAATACAAATACAAACATTTATTCTGCAAATAGGCCACACGGGCACTTTTACATGTCAAAATATTAATTTACAATTTAAGAAAGTCTGACTATAAAGATAATATTTTATACGTATTGCACGTGTTTCTCGGTTTGCCCATTAATCTTAATCTCCAGTCAATTGCTCAAAAGTTAGCTGGAAGAAATCCGTTACAGGGATAAGCTCGCCTTTGTATATATATATGTCAACTGTTCTTGTAATTTGTGTTGTATTTTTCCTAGTGTACAATAAATAATTTTACATACAAACATATATTAAAATTAAAAAGAATAGAATTGATTTACATTATAAAAGTTTAGACAAACATTTTTTTAATTAAGCCTGTATTAATATTGAAATTGTATGTAGGTATTTAATTATGTACATATCGAAATTATAGGAAATTAACAAAATAAAAACAGTGTCTTTTGAAACACATAGTTGAAGTACTCCTCAGTTTGAGCTGGAGATAAAAAAAAAATGTATTTTAGTACATTTGAACCCCTTCTAAGTTTGAGTTGGGGATAAAAATATACTAAAATATTTAACCCTTGCTAAATATAATATAACGCAAAAATTTAATAATCTTCCAAAAAATTCCAATCTGAAGCTTAGCAAAATTCTTACGGAGAAAAAAATAAAGCGTCTAATCCTTTTATCTTTTAATTGTTGTGAAACTTGACGTCAGAATATGAATAAAAAAACTAGGTACGTGCCATAAAATTTCTTCTATTCCACTGCGTAACGCAATGGAGTGTAACATAGCGATTTTAAGTCGGTACTGTGGTATATAACGTGGTTTTTTTTCATTCATCGGCCTATGCATCTTGACAGATGATTTAAACAGCGTCTGTGTGTGAGAAACAACGCTTCTCGTGACTATATAGTCCAAGCCGAGATAGACATTTACGTCCACATTTATGACAAGTGTACTGAGGATCTGTATCCTCTTGGCGGTTACGCCTTTTAGCACGCTTGTGGGCCAGATCTTGGAACCAGGCGTTATCGTGGATTTTGCGGCCTTTTGCGATAGTATTTCTCCACTCATCGCGATTACAGGCAAGATCTTCCCAAGTTCTGCGATTAATGTTAAAAGCAACCATGTCGCGTTTCACGCAGTCTTTGTACCGGAGCATGGGACGTCCTACATTGCGCTTTTCGAATGCAATTTGGCTTAACATTATCTGCCTAGGCAAACGAGAGTTGTTCATGCGTTGCACATACCCAAGCCACCGCAAACGCCTCTGTTTCAGCAGAGCGGTGATGCTGTGGAGCTGTGCGATAATAATATAACGTGGTTTATATATATTAATACTGGGGTATGCTGCACGAGAGGTACGGGTTTAGAGGTACTGGGAGGAGATCGTAGCTAAAATATAACACTGGAAGCACATATGGAACTAGTATATTTCTTACTGTACTGAAATATACATACAATGATCTCTTAAATGATTTACAGTACATGTGTTTCCGATGGTGTCGAAGACCAGTCCCTGGAAAACCAATTGTTTCCAGAAGAATGCCAGTTTGACGCATTCTCGAATCATAGTTTAAATTCAATTTGTATACGTTATGATTCTGGACCTACACGGCCAGCCTCATACCGTAACAACCTCTACAGTACCCATAAGAAATCTGAATCGGTGTGCAAATCTGCTCAATAATGTGTCCTGACTGTTTGAAATCGCTACGTTCGACGTTTGAAGTTACATATTTTCGATTTCTACTGGGCTTGTTTTTAGGGTTCCGTACCCATAGGGTAAAACGGGACCCTATTACTGAGACTCCGCTGTCCGTCCGTCCGTCTGTATGTCCGTCTGTAGCCAGGCTGTATCTCATGAACTGTGATAGTTAGACAGTTGAAATTTTCACAGATGATGTATTTCCGTTGCCGCTTAAACAGCAAATACTAAAAAACAGAATAAAATAAATATTGAAGGGGGGAACGCCCTCATACAACAAATGTGATTGTCTGTCTATATGTATCCGTCTGTATCTCATGAACCGTGATAGTTAGACAGTTGAAATTTTCACAGATGATGTATTTCTGTTGCCGCTATAACAGCAAATACTCAAAAACGGAATAAAATAAATATATAAGGGCAATCCGTTTTT
Organism: Epiblema foenella; assembly: GCA_963556455.1. NCBI lineage: Eukaryota > Metazoa > Arthropoda > Insecta > Lepidoptera > Tortricidae > Epiblema > Epiblema foenella. Next base: position 3,666,809 of record OY747118.1, read on the forward strand.
ATAGATAATGGTACCGAACCCTTCGTTCGGGAGTCCGACTCGCACTTGGCCGGTTTTTTCCTTCAGTTCCTATTACGCAGTTAGGTTTTTTAATGTTGTAATTTATTTATTTGTTAAATATTTTTTTCTATACTCGGCCTCTTGACTTCTAAGAACAATTTTCCATACTTCGTTCGGGAGTCCGACTAGCACTTAGTTAGGTTTTTTAATGTTGTAATTTATTTATTTTTTCAATATTTTTTTTCTATATTCGGACTCTTGAGTTCTAAGAACAATTTGCCATACTTCTTATAGTTTCAAAACTTTCCTGTGCCTTTACCACATGAGTTTGCGTGACCGTACTCGATAGCAAATGCGTATATGATTTAGTATGCCGATTCTTAGTTCTATTCGGTAACCGCCAGAGGCGCTGTACTTTTGTCCAAACGACCGCTTTAGCCTCCTAAGACCCCGCGTCCTATATAAAGGACAAAATATGGTCAACGGAAAATAAGTTACATTTTGAAGTGATAGAGTTGCATTTGTTTTGGTTTGATTGATTTGACATAAAATAAAATTCAAATTTGTAATCGGAACTGTTAGGTTCAAAAAAAAAATTAACTCTGCCTCATAGTAGATCATCCGTGGTCTGCTAAGAGCCGGTCACAAGCCCGGGTAAAAGAGGAGTGCACTGGCCGTGTTGTCATCTGGGGGCTTGCCTCCTCATGACAACACGTCCCCAAAAACCCCCAGGGTCAAGGTGGGAGGACGTGCCGAGGACCCTCACAGCCGGCTGTGGGCAGCGGGGGGTTGGTGCGGATTAGGCTCGCAAGCGGACGAGGGGAGAGGTATAGGACCTGTGTTGTGCTCGGCGGAAGGGGACGTGTGGAGTAAAGGGAGCCCCGGGGTGTCACATAGGGACGCCCTTGGGGTGAACGGAAGTCTGCATTGAACTGGAAACTGAGGTGAAGGGAAAGTGATGTGCGTCGTTAGCCCCGGAGGGTCACGAGCGACCTTCTTGGGGTGGACGATTAACGCACTGATTCCCAACACAAATAAACAACACAGGGGCTATATCCTCATGCCTGCGAGCCTACTTCGCACAATCGCTGTCGTTAACGACTATGCGTAGGGGGGTGGCGCCACTGCGTAGGGGTAAATGTTGCTGGGTGGTGGTAAGGGAGCACTGCTGCCACTCATAAATTTTCTTCCCACAGAACTTAACTTAGTATGGAATCTAATCAAAATATATTAAAAAGTGCACACACCGCGCAAGCGGAAAAGAAACCCGCAAGGGGAGAAGTGAGGGAGGGGGTTAAGCCTTCGGGTGGGCCTCCGACCGAGCTGCTAAAGAGTGAGGGTGACCCGGGCTCCGTGGGGCACGGGGAACCGTCGGAGAAAAGTAGGCAGGGTACTCCAGATGTCCAAGAACGACTGGGTGGTCTGTCACTAGAAGAGGAGAAGCTGCTGCAAACGCCACCGAAGGAAAAAACCGAAAGGGAGATCACACCGGTGGTGAATGAGCCGTTCTTCAAGTACGAGAGCAAGGCCCAGAAGCGTAAAGCGAAAATGGCAAGAAGAAAGGCGAATGCTGGGGACGGGAGTGTCATCCCTGTGGTAATCTCCACTGGGGATGACAAGCCTGGTCCCAGCAAGCGAGGACTGAAGATGAAGAGACAGAGTACTGATGAGGGTCATTCAGAGCGTCCTCCAGCGAAGCGCCAGAATCAAGGCAAGGTGGCCGCGGAAGGACCACGGAACGTCGCTAAGGCGAACCGTGGTCTAGCCGTGGCGGTGTGCCGGGAAGATGGCGCTTTGGTGGATGAGGCCCTGGCGAAACTCATCAGGAAGAAGCTGACGCAAATGATCGAGGTGGTTGTCCTGCGTGTGGTGAAGGGGGAGTCTGGCTTGGTAGCTCCTAGATTCGCTACTTCGGGGTTGGTGTCGGAAGGATTCTTCCTTGTGACACCAAAATCGGAGGAGACGAGGGAGTGGCTATTAAGTCAGGACTTCGGTGAGCTGGGCGGCCACAGGATCGTTGTGCGTAAGCTTGAGCAGACGAGGGTGCAAGTTTGGATCCCGGGGGATACGGATACTGAGTACGTAAAGGAGTTCCTTTACGCTCAGAATCCGGATCGTCCGGAACTGAAGATCCTGGAGTAAAAGGCTGCAGGAAGAGAGGCATTGGAGCTAGGGACCCGTCTGACTTATGTGGTACCAGAAGGGGTTGAAGAGAGCTGGGGCGAGGAGAGGACAAAAGTACTGGACTTTTCAGCCACCAGTGTAAGGGTTCGGATTCTGAGGGCAAATCCACAAAATAAGCCCAAGGAACCGAAAAGGGAAGATCCAGCACCGGAGCAGGAGAGTGCTGAACCAGACGACATCTTTACGGAGGAGACGGGGAGTATGGATGTCGTCGGAAGTGAACTCTCCGAGTGAAGGTGCGGGAACAGGGACACTACACACACCATAACACTATGAACACACAAAAAACACTTCACAAACACATGTACACAAACACACATACAAATATATGCCAAGTAAACCTCCAGCATTGCAAAAATGCTATGTCCGAGTTGGGGCAGTATGTTGTGAGGAACAAAGTCGAAATTGGGCTGCTACAAGAACCATATGCATGGAGGAAACAGGTGGCAGGCCTGGGACATCTGGGGGGAGCTCTCCACTACGAAAGGAATGGTGAGCTACCTCCTAGAACATGCATATATGTGAGTAATAGCGTAAGAAATATGGGATGTGTCATGACCATATGTTACAGAGACCTGATTGTGGTGGAGACCTACTTCATGGACAAAGACGGTAGAAGACACAAGGTGGCGCTGGCATCCTGCTACCTGCCGGGAGATGGGGAGGCGCCAACCAAGGAGCTGGAGGAGACGGTACTGAGGTACAGAGGTAAGAAGATCCCACTTATTCTTGGTTGCGATGCAAATGCACACCATGAGGTGTGGGGCAGCACCAATACCAACAGCAGGGGCGAGTCACTACTAGAATTTTTAATAAGCAACGACTTGGATATCATAAACACAGGTAATACACCAACGTTTGTGACCAGAGCGAGAAGGGAGGTGCTTGACATAACTATGGCATCGAGAGAACTGTGCGACAAGGTAACGAGATGGAGGGTGGACGAGGAGGACAGCATGTCTGACCACCGCAGAATACTCTTCAGTATCGAGAGTAGCACTGAGAAGGTAAGGGTGAGAAACCCACGAAGAACAGACTGGGGAAAGTACGAAGAGGAACTGGAAGCACTGGTCAAATCGGGTGAGAAATATGACAAGGTGGAGAACCTGGAAACGGGTGCACTCAAACTTAAAGAAAACATCATGGAAGCTTTTCATAAGGCTTGCCCTGAAAGACTGGTTCTGCCGGGAAAGGGCCAGCCATGGTGGAATAAGGAATTGAACAAGTTAAGAAAAAGGTCTCGCAGACTGTTGAGAGTAGCTCTCAAAAAGGGTGACGATCAAAGTTGGGACATGTATAAAGAGGTCAGGAATGCATACACCAGACAGAGAGAGAAAGCCAGCCGGGAGGGTTGGAGGAAGTTTACAGAAAACATAAGCACTTATGCTGAGGGGGCACGAGTAGTGAAGCTGCTTGCAGGGGAACAAACGTGCCAACTCGGTAGCCTGAGAGTGGAGGGTAGCCTAATTACTGATCCGGATGAGGTCCTTGGTATTATGCTGAGATCACACTTCCCGGACTGTATAGAGGAAGCAGAGATTACAGAGAAGACAAAGTTCAGTACGTCGGACTGGGGGGCTGCATTGGAGGTGGTGGAGGAGATGAGAATGGAGTGGGCGATCGGATCCTTCGCACCCTTCAAGGCAGCAGGACCGGACGGAATACTGCCAGTCCTCATACAAAAAGGGTATAAACATATTAAGGAGAGCCTAAAGGAATTGTACAGAGCAAGTCTAGCCCTAGGCTATATACCAAAAGCATGGAGAGAAGTAAGGGTGGTATTCTTGCCCAAACCGGGGAAGAAAACGTACCAAGAAGCAAAATCCTTTAGAAGCATAAGTTTATCGTCATTTATACTAAAAGCGTTAGAGAAAATGATAGATAAATCCATAAGAGAAAAATTGGAATGCGGTGGTAATCCTTTACATGGGAACCAACATGCATACATGGCAGGAAAATCTACAGAAACTGCTCTGCACAACTTGACGGTGAGGGTGGAGAGAGCATTAGACACGAAGCAATATGCATTAGGCTGCTTCTTCGATGTGGAAGGAGCCTTTGATAAGGCGACTTTCGCAGCTGTAGAGGAAAGTCTAAACAGAGAGAGTATCAGTCCGGCAATAGCGAGATGGATAGGAAGAATGCTTAAAGACAGAGAAATTAGGGCAGAACTGGGAGGAGCTGCCAAAAGAATAAGTCCGAGAAGGGGGTTCCCGCAGGGGGGATGCTTGTCCCCCCTAATGTGGTGCCTTCTACTGGACTCAATAGTAAAGAAGGTCAACAGAGGAGGTGTGTATATGCAGGCCTACTCTGATGATGGGGTGATACTGGTGAGAGGAACAGTCCTGAACACTGTAAGAGATATCATGGTAAGAGGTCTCAAGCAGGTGCTAGGATGGTGCAGAGAGAAAGGACTGGACTTGAATCCTTCCAAAACAAAGTTGGTACTATTTACCAACAAAAGAAAGAAGGTGGAGATGAGACCTATAAAGATTGAGGATAAGGAGCTGGAGATGGTGCAAGAGCTGAAATATCTGGGGATGATACTGGACAGTACACTCAGATACAAGGCCCACATCAAGGAGCAATCGGCAAAAGCCATTAGAACACTGTACCAATGTAAACGGGCAGTAGGGAGGAAGTGGGGGATGAGGCCAGAGATGATCAACTGGATCTATCAGGCGGTAATTCTACCCAGGGTGACATATGGGGCCGTGGTCTGGTGGCACAGGGCTCGGATTAAAGAATATGAAAGAGAATTAAATAAAGTACAGAGACTAGCATGCCTGATGGTGTCGGGGGCAATGAGAACAACACCCACACGGGCAATGGAGATAATGCTAGGAATGAAGACACTGAGAATTGAAGTGGAGAAGAGAGCCACGGAACAGTGGTACAGAATGAAGGCATGTAAGGAATGGAGAGGAAGCTGTGTGGATAGAGGCCATGCGCTGATACAGAAGGAGGCGCTATCAAAGATAGAAATGCTAATAGCCAATAATGACCTGATCAAAAGGCAGGAAATTTTTGACAAGAAATATAGAATACATATAGGAGAGAGAGACGAATGGAAGGTTGAAGTGGAGCATCCGATGACTATCTGCTTCACGGATGGATCGAGGAGAGGATCGACCAAGCTAGCAGGTGCAGGCATAGTGGTACCCAAGCTGGGGATAAGAGAAGCCCTACCACTGGGCAGGTATGCCAGTGTATTTCAGGCGGAAGTCTACGCAATAACGAGGTGCGTGCAGATGATAAAAGAGAAAAGACAGTCGACTGGAAGAGTAGTGATATACACGGACAGTCAGGCTGCGTTAAAAGCACTAAACAGGGCAACCGTGACCTCTGCATTAGTAAGAGAATGCAAAAAAGAACTAAATGAGATAGGAGAGCACCTAGGCGTGACCTTGGCATGGGTGCCAGGACACCAGGGGGTAGCGGGAAACGAAAAAGCGGACGAACTGGCAAGGGAGGGGGCGGGAGCGGGATTCATGGGTCCCGAACCGGTCCTTCCCTTCTCGGCTGAGGTCACAAAGGGGGTCATAGGAGGAATAAAAGAGAAAGAGGCGGAGAGAGAGTGGCGAGTAATGCCTGGATGCAGGCAGGCAAAGATGATGCTAGGAGGGATCGACCGTAGAAGAACCAGGTACCTGCTGAAACTGGGTAAGAACAATCTGAGACTGTTGACCGGGATCATCACTGGTCATAATAATCTTAATAGACACCTGAACATAATAGGGATCAGCAATAATGCTTCCTGTCCACATTGTGGGGAGGAAGAAACCAGTAAGCATGTCATAGCGGAATGTATTATGTACGCAGCAATGCGATTTAATATATTCGGTAGCGATATGCTAGAGGAGAGCGAATTGAGGGATGTCAACCTTAAAGATGTCCTTCTCTTCTGCAGGAAAATAGGAAGAATGGAGGAAGACTGTGTGGGAAGGCCGCCGGGACAGCAACCTTAAGCTCCGACTTCAAGGGAATTGGGCTGAATGATCCTGACCTGCGATCGACAGCCCGCCTGCTTCCGGCCAGGCGTCCCTACACTACATCTACATCTACATCTAGGTTCAAATTCGATTGTATTTTTATTTGTATGGTGGGTCTCAGGAGGTTAGCCTAGTTAGTAGTGACCCTGCCTTCGAAGCTGGAGGTCCCGGGTTCGAATCCCGGTCTGGGCATGTATTTGTGTGATGAACACGAATATTTGTTCCTGAGTCTTGGATGTTTTCTATGTATTTAAGTTATTTATCTATATAAGTATGTATATCGTCACTTGGTACCCATAGTACAAGCTTTGCTTAGTTTGGGACTAGGTTGATTTGTGTAAGATTGTCCAAGAAATTTTTATTTAATTTATTTACAATTTTTTTACGCAGTTAGCGAATGCGGTCATGTAAACTCATGGTAAAGGCTCTAGGCAATTTGAATGCTATTCATACGCTGTATGTTAGTGTGTCTATCGTGTTGGGTGCGCCACCAATTACTAGTAAGTGATGGATGGCTCATAACAGCAGTATATATAATGTACATATAGTATATTGTGTGTGAACGAACGCTTCATAGAGCACTATTTCTAGTCGAGGATTTGATTAAAGTTTCAGAGCCGTTTTGAATATAAGTAAATATTTCATGTTATGGCTTCCATTGGGTCTCATCTAATAGTAATATCTCTAACATCATAGGAATAATAATTCCAACAAAATGAATCTCCTTCATAGTACGCTTACGAAGACCATCTTTTTGTAGAGAATTTTATGTTTTTATGTAGATTAGTTATGTCTAAGAACATTTTTCGCTACAGGCCACGCCACAGCCAGTTTACGAGCTACAAAAAACTAAAAAGGTATCTTTACACCCCCCTACCCGTTTGCTCCCCCCCATCCGCCAGTACTTTTAGCATGTAGTTTAGGATATCTTTACCTACAACTGTGCCAAAATTTGCTTGTGCACGAATTATTTCCTCTAATTTTCCTTCGTTGGGCGTACTAATAATAATCTAATGCTTCATCTATGTATTTTCAACTACTTACAATACAACACAAATACTCTTTTCATCTCAGTGGCTCAAACACGGCGACTTTGCTGCTTGAAACCAATGAGCAAAATGCAATTTTGCTGCGAGCGTGAAGAAAACTAACTTTTTAATTTTTCATATCGTAGGTTAGTCACAGGTCATCTTTTCGTACTGCGGGGTGTAATACAAACTTGGAACATTTAAACTTCATTTTCTCTGTCACTTTTACTCCGTTACAAAAAAGAGAGAGATAAACTATGTCGATTCGTCATTCGACTTCGAAACTTTGTAGTAGGCCCCTAAAAAGCGGGTACGAAAAAGTCGTTCTGAAACAAAATAAAATTGGAACTCGTGTTAAAGTCGTATAAAAATATTTAATATATTAACTCTAATTATTATAATCGTATTAATATTTCATTATTCTTAAAATACAATGAAGAAATGCGATATTGATCGCGAACATTAATTATTATAAGTCTTTAGTTTTTATCATACGGTGCACGAATATAAATTCATATACAGTTTCAGAACGCATTTTATACTCTTTAAAAAGTTAGCGCGATTGAACTTTTTAAATGTTATTCTTAAGTATTACGTTTTCTTGGATATAAAACATAACTTAAACTAAAAACTGTACTAAATATGAGTGAATAAATTGGCGAAGCCGATGTTTTAACTCCTCAAGAGTTGAGAGCTGCCGTCAAAGAGGCTGAACTGTGTTTTATGCCCGAAAAGTCTCGACAGAAGTATTTAAAGGCACACGAAATACTCAATAAATGACGATCGGATAAAGGAGCAACCAACATCTCGGAAAAAGTATAAGTATAAGTAAGTAAGGTTATCCCACAACAAACAACCGACAACCATGTGGAGCAATATTCGATGCTCAAAGCGACGATGAAGACGAAACACAATATACTCGTACATATTGAAACGTACCCAAAACTAGTTGCATTTCTAAAACGGTTGTCAGTGGACTTTTTCTGAACGTCATGTAAAGTTAATGTTATGGGAAAGAGTTATTGTAGTTAATGTTTGTTATTTCACATGTATTTGTTGTTTGATTTTTTTACATAAAAATGATTTGATTTATTCTATGTGGCGTTTTATTACATTGAGTTATATGTTCTCGCCGCTGAGGTGAAAAGTTGTATGTATAACACGAGAGCAAAGATATTTGCTTCTCGTGTCTTTGAGTCCCTCGCTACGCTCAAGATTATAATTTTGAATCACTCGCTACGCTCGTGATTCAATTATAGGATCTTTCGCTTGCTCGGGACTCAATATCAACACTCGCAGCAAAAATCTACTTTGCTCTCTTGTTGAACAAATAACTATTATTGCACATCTTAATTAAAGGACACGGTACAGTACAAAATCACAACGAGTAGAGGCAAAGCACAGGCGGTCTTATCTCTAAAGCGATTTCTTCCAGACAAACTTACGGTAGCGAAAATGAAATCTAATCATAACGATTTATAGTAGGTGGTGCAGAGTTGATATATATGAAACCTACTAATAATATACAACAATAATACTTAATTAAAAATAGTATACATACATAAATATAATATACATAAACATATATTCGACGACCGCTTTAGCCTAGTTGGTAGTGACCCTGCCTTCGAAGCTGGAGGTCCCGGGTTCGAATCCCGGTCAGGGCATTTATTTGTGTGATGAACACGAATATTTGTTCCTGAGTCTTGGATGTTTTCTATGTATTTAAGTATATATTTATCTATATAATTATGTATATCGTCGCCTAGTACCCATAGTACAAGCTTTGCTTAGTTTGGGACCAGGTTGATTTGTGTAAGATTGTCCACAAATATTTATTTATTTATATACATAGACAGACGGACGGATGGACGGATGGCAGTAATAGGGTCCCGTTTTACGCTTTCGTTACAGAACCCTAGAAATAGCAATAAAATTCTGCAATGAACGAGTTCTATGCAGATAAAGTCGGTCTGAAAATAAGTTACCTAGCTATGAGGGTGAATCAACTATTCTTTGTTGCTCGTTACCATGGTCTCCTGAGTCACTCTTTAAAACTATGATTTTATAGAGGTTAAATCTACCACACATGAGTTTTAGCTATGAGCATCAATCCATTAGGACATGGGTCATCTCTGGAGCATGCTTGTAGTCTATATTATAAACATTTTTGTAAGAAACTAGGTTATTGTTGTCTCCTCGCTGGCGAAACAGAATAACAACAAGAAAAAGTTGACTGACCCATGAAATGACTAATTTTCAGTGCGCAAGAAAATTCTAGTTTCATGTACGACCCAGTTGTTATCCCCTCGTCAGTGTGGAGTCCGATTTTAACGCCGCTTTTTTACACCGTCATCGGTGGCGACGGCGAAAGCGATCCTCATGGGCTTTGCCTACTTTCTTCGCAATATAACAGTGAATCGTGTATTGGTCTTGCTTTAACATATTGAAACGTATAGCCAATGAAGCAAGACAGTTAGCAAGCGGTAACTTGAATGTCCAACGGTGAAATTCGTTTTGTTGTTAGTCAAAAACTGCAGTTGTTAATAAAAAATATATAATAAATTACCTTTGGACATTAAGGAGCTTCCTTTGAACTTATTTAAAAGAAAATTGTTTCTATGGCTTTGCAACAAGTGTTTTTACTCTGTGAATGAATATTTAAAACTATGACATTTAATTATTATTTATATGACTTACCTATACAATGTAAATTAATTTAATAAGGCTTGACATCTTGAAAGAAACAAATATTATGTGACATTGCTATATTGCTATGTTTTAAATTAATTGATTACGCATAGTTCTCACTAAAATTTTTTGCATGCTACCCTAAGCAGAGTATGGCTGATCTCAATCCTAAGATTAACACCGATATGTAATATATGTATCTTATGAAATGATCTTATGAAATTTAGTAAAGTCGTACCTTTATTTAAATCGGGTGATTTGAACGACCTAACCAACTTTCGTCCTATATCGATACTACCTGTGTTAAGTAAGGTTTTTGAGAAATTAATGTTAAATGATATGCTAATGCACTTCAATGGAAATAAACTTCTTACAAGTAATCAGTTCGGTTTCACAAAAGGGCGCTCCACGACTGACGCTGCATCTGTGCTGATTAAGTATATTTACAATATTTGGGAAAATTCTTGTGATGCGATTGGTATTTTTTGTAACCTTTCTAAAGCATTCGATTGCGTGGATCATGGAACGCTCATTTTGAAACTTAAACATTATGGTCTATCTGATAATGCGTTAAGCCTTATGTCCTCATATCTTAACAATAGAACTCAAACAGTTGTTGTAAATGGCACCCAGTCTAGTGGAGCTGTAGTAACGTTAGGAGTACCTCAGGGCTCTATCCTAGGTCCATTTTTATTTTTGGTTTATATAAATGATTTGCCGTCTATAGTAAGTGATCTTTGTGACATAGTATTATTCGCGGATGATACATCATTAATCTTTAAGGTTGACCGAAAAACAATAGAATGTTCTAACGTTAATGGCACACTGGTCAAAGTACTTGATTGGTTTACCGTTAACAACCTACTACTTAATGCTAAGAAAACTAAATGTGTCAGATTTTCTTTGCCTAATGTTAGACCGGTTGTAACTAATATTCTTTTAAATAACGAGTGTTTAGAAATTGTAGATAAAACAATATTCTTAGGTATAACATTAGACAAAAATCTACAATGGAGTCCCCATGTAGCCATTATGGCACGTAAATTAAGTTCAGCCGCTTATGCTATTAGAAAAATTAGACAACTGACCAATGTAGAAACAGCTCGCTTAGTTTATCACAGCTATTTTCATAATGTTATGTCGTATGGTATTCTGGTTTAGGGTAAAGCAGCTGACATATAGACAATTTTTGTGTTACAAAAAAAGAGCCATTCGCTCCATATATAACCTGGGCTCACGTGAAACTCTAAGAGATCTCTTTAAAGAAATTAACATTTTAACGGTAGCATCCCAATACATCTATTAGAATATTATTTATGTCATAAAGAATCGAGAATCATTCTGAAAAATTCTGATATCCATAATTTTAATACCAGGAATAAAAATAAAATTGCCACTAACAAGTTTCGTGTCCGTAAAGTTTACAAGTCTTTTGTAGGTCAATGTGTTCGTTTTTATAATAAGTTACCCGATGAAATTTTGAATTTACCCTTTCCAGCTCTTTAAAATTACCTAAAAAAACTTTGATGTCAAAGGCTTATTAATAGGTATCAAACGATTCGACATGTTTTGTTTTCTTGTGTAACTACACATTGTAAATACCTATTGTTATTTTTTCCTCGTTTTTCTTTCAATTCTCTTTTGTTGTGTACCATTTACATTTACTTAAGTAGGTTAAGTAGTAACATTGTAATAAGCATATTTTGGAGAAAATGACTGACTGTCGAGTTTCTTTCGGCGTTTCTTCTCGGCAGTGGTCTCTTGAGAAACGCTAGTAGTTTTTGACTTGTAAAAGTGCCTTTGCGGCCTACTTGCAGAATAAAGTTCATTTATTTCATTTATTTATTTATTTCATTTAATGTAACCTGTACTCAGCAAATAAATTCATTTCATTTCATTTTCATGTTTTACAACCAGCCAGTGACCGCTTTAGAAGTGTCTCATATTTATAGCTTCGAGTTATCTTCCTCACGAAATGGCTGTAACAAATCCTCTTATTTCGTGGTACATTGCACATTCTCTTATCTACTCTCTGCATACCTACAACCCTTAACCTAAAGCTTGAGCTACACTGTTTCGGGAAAGGTCAAACGACATGCGACAAACAAAATACGATTACAAATACGGTATTATAATTATCATAAAGCTCTTTTTTATACAACAACGGTGGCAAACAAGCGTACGGTCCACCTGATAGCGGCCACCGCAGCCTATAGACGCCCGCAACTCCAAAGGAGTCACGTGCACGTTGCCGACCCTTTATAAGATTTGAGGATGCATTGTATTGACAGCAGAAGGAACACATTTAGGTCCCTCGCTCTCAACACAGTGCATCCTCGGGAGCTCTGGCAACCTTGCTCACCCCCAGGAATACAACACTACATCATCATTTATAATCAAACCTCTTGTCAAAAATAAAGTAATTCGTCTCCACTAACAAAAACTGGCCGAGTGCAACTTGTGTAAGTATGACATTTCCACCGATTCTCTGTCAATCTGTGTGTAGTTTTCTAAATAAAGTAGGTAGGAGGTGCATTCACCTATTTAATCAAGATTAAGACTCCTTATCATTTGAAAAAAACGCTCATCTATTTAGGCTTTTTCTGTTTGAATTGACACGGATCACACCATTTTCTCAGTGTATCTACTATCTAAAACATTAATAAAATCATCGTAGCCTTTAATGGCTATATTGATTATTTCAGTACTTTTGTCATAATTTGAAATCAAAACATTTTAACACTAATAAGGCCTCTTAAAAGAAATTAAATTTTGCCTGGCCCCTATTTCTATTCTACTACGGCTTTACCTATTGAGATTGAGATATTTATTCATAAAATTATAAGTAATTTTACATGTCATTTTTACAATAATTTTCACATTCTTATTATTACCACCAGTTAATACGATACAATACAGTTTATTGCACACTTTGACACAAACAGATTGGTTTAGAGGTAAACATGCTTACCTGTTTAACACAATAGGTATATTTTACATTCTCAAGTAAGTAATTATCAGTCCCTAGTTAATTGGCCTTGACATAAACTCTCTTAGATTGTAACAAGCCAGTTCATACTGTACTTTAGTTTTTCTTCAATTTACTGAAGACAGACAAACAAAAACAACTTTTGCTTGTACTGGCCCCTAAACTAAATCTTACGAACTTGGCAAATGCGTTTTAGTAGGCAATCAGCTGTCAAATCATCCGGTTATCCGGGTTGAGTTATCGTACATACTATCCCAAGATGCAGGTGCTGTCGTTTGTCTATCGGCTGCCACTTTAGCCGGATATCGGATAACCGGCTACGAATGCTACCCGGTTATCTAATGGAATGGGATTGTGCAAACAGATTTATTGTTAATGCCAGACTGAGGTAATGTTATGGACGGATTTTGTAACTTGGAAGAAACAATAGGTATTTTATATAGATTGTATAAATTAAAATCAAAATGAAAACATTCATTCTGCACATAGGCCTATAGGGCACTTTAACAAGTCATAATTATATCTTTATAAATTAAAGATAATACAATACTCAAAATACCATTAATTAGATGTAGTGTTACATGTCAAAAATAAGACTAAGAAACTAATAACAATCCAGATTTCTTAGAGATGTATAAGGTCTCTAAGCATCAACATACACTAATCATGTTGAATATAATAAACGGGTCAATCTCGTATTTAAGATTGAGTATAGCGTGATATGTTACCGACCAATACGTGGCCCTTAATATGAGAACTATCAGCGATGGCCGCGCGTCTAGCACTGCGCGCTCGTGCGCGGCTCTAGCAGCCGATCAAGCCGCGCTTAAAGACGTGTGACTCGTTTATTATTAGGGATGCGCCGAATATTCGGTTATTATTCGGTATTCGGCATATTCGACATGTTTTTGAATGTTCGGTATTCGGCCGAATATTTACCGAACAATTTTGAGAAGGTTTTGTTACAAGTTACAAGATTGTATTATAGTTACTGCTTCGTGAAATTAATAATTGACCCATTATTAACAGTGATTTAACTTATTTTTGACAATATTTCACTACGATAATGAACAAAAATTTTATCATTCACTTAGTCTGTTTTACAACAATAGATGAACGAATTTCGTTGAACCGAACGATTCGGCCAAATATTCGGTTCGGCAACAGCTGGACCTAATATTCGGCCGAATGTTCGTATTCGGTCAAACCCATATTCGGCGCATCTCTATTTATTACTCTCACCGGAGTTTTATATTTAAAATTAAACTAATCATACCTAATCAAATATTGTGACAATAATACCTAATGCATAATACACAAGATAAAGCCATCGCATTTGAGTTCATTCACTTTTCCGAAGCGTGTACCTAGTTAAAAAACGGGTATGAATTTGAAAACGTGTATGTATTAATATAAAAGTTGTAGAAAATTTTATTAAGATTTTATTTGTTCTTGGTTTTTTTTTCTGCGAAAACACGGAGTGGGCCTCCCCTGGCTCGGGTCTCATACTAATCGACGAACTCTTTCCTTCTACACTGTAAGAGAAAAACCGAAACCTTTTTATGATTATTTTTCTAATCTAATTATCATTTTCTATGTCGGTTTTTATCGATATTTTGTATAGATACAAAATACACCTACATTGATTGATTGATTGCTATTCTCTGTCTCGTTTTGTGACTACAACGCAGACATTTCATTTGCTTTTATGTGTTTAGTTTTAATCAGTAATTTTAATATTGTCATATGACGCCAACCTAATAATGCCTCCATTTTCATTTTACGAAATCGCGTAATCTGTCACTGTTTTAGTGGTTGTCCGCTGGCGCTAGTTGCGACTCGTGACAGACCACAGATATTTAGTTTGTTTAAGGTCGCGTTCATGTTTGTCTGTTTATATTGTAAATTATGACATTTATTTAATTGTTATGTTGTGTGTGACTTTTAGTGTTTTTTGTCTTTCGTGGCTTCTCGTGGTCCCAAAGGAAGACCAGCGCTAGCCAATGGCTAGCACTATGCTGATTTGGGGCCATTTCGTGGCTATTTTCTGTATTTTGGTGTTATGTGATTTTGTACTGTGTCTGATGTGCCACGAATAAATGTTTTTTCTTTTGTTTCTTTCTTTCTACAAATTATTTAAATCGCCGCGTGCTAATCGATATTGCGCGGCTTATGTTTCCCGTCACTAAATTACACTCCTGACGTCACAGTACCTACGCAAAATGTTACACGCTCGTTTACCGTACGAATCAATGAACTCTTGCGGTGTATCTCGATTTCTCGATATATTTCTGTGGGCGCAGTATATTATTGTATAATGTTTTTATCCGACGTCGGTAAAGCCAAAGGAAGTTATTGTGATCAGCAGTGATACTATGCTGAGGGACTACTCCGAACTTCGTATCATGCCGTCCCTTTCACTCATATAGTGTATGACACTAGAGTGATAGGGACGACACGACACGAAGTTGGGATTTCGTTGTTCGGAGTCTTCGGAATTACAAGTGCGGCTTTGAAATTTATATCGTGACGAGATATGTACACTTTCAAAGCGCTGAAATGAAAACAGGGATGTAACAGAGCTCCGGTTCCGGTTCCGTTAAGTCGGAACTTCCGATTGGCTTTAAACATCCGCTTCGGTTCCGGTTCTGTTATTTTTAGAAGAGAAAGAAAGAAAGAAAAAAGAAAAATGATTTATTCAATAAAAAAAAACGCATTTTTCATTTTATATCGGATGTCAAAGCAGCGCAGCGGGGAGAAATGAGCGGCGCACATCAAAAACAAACAGGTTTATAATTTTTATTTAAAATAGACTTAGATGGATAAGATGTTAAGGGCAGGGCAGGTCCATCACTCGGCCTCCGTATCCGTTTTCAGTTCCAGCTCTGGTTCTGGTTCCAATATACCGGATATAAAACTTCCGGTTCCGATAAAACCACATCTGTTACATCCCTGATTGAAAATATCTATTTTCCGATTCAGAACACAATCCGCATTTCCATTCCATTATTTCGAACAAAACAGCTGATTGAAATCAAAACCGATGAAAGGTCAGCTGGCATCACTACAGTATGCACTATTTATAAAATAATAAAAATAAAATAAAATGCTTTTATTTCAGACGTTATGATCCATAATGGGTTAGTAACAATAAGAATATCGTATAATAATAATAATAATAATATACTTTATTGTGCACTATACAAAATGGAAATGTTAAAAACAAATTTTAACACTGACAATAATGCAAACAACAGGCGGTCTTATCGCTAAAAAGCGATCTCTTCCAGACAACCTTTGGGTAGCAGGAAATTCAGCAAATGAAACTTAACAGGTAGTGCATATTTAGCAGAGAGATAGATCGTATTTTTAAAGTACTGTGTTAATTTTTTCAATTTTGCCACATTCAAACTATATTTAGTCACATTCAAAAGTATGGCCACATACACTTAGTACGTGTATGTGGTCACACCTGAATGTGCTTTCGTCCAACTTGTGAGGAGCTGACTGTCCAGCGTGGCAGCCGCAACAACGCCCTGAACGCGTTATTATATTGGATACGGAGAGCACTCAGCGTCCTTTGTGCATAATTGGTCCATAAGGCACATGTTATTCGGACCAGTAATCCCAACCAAACAGCGTGGCAACCCTGACAATGGCCGCTTACCATCTGCCGTCGGACGCGTAAAATGATATGCATTATAATTATGTTTGCGAATTCTCGAGAGCTTTTGTGGCACAGCGGTGCCCGAGTACCACGTGCGGTATGCAAGGTTAGACGTCGGTCACGGTCAAATCTTGGATGGGTAACTGAGTGCTCCTGTACTTTAGAAGGCACGCTAAGCCGTTTGAGCTGCTTATATGATAGCCAAGCTAAAAGCTTTCGGGCGGCTAGAACTTCTCAAACTCAAACTCAAACATTTATTTTGCAAATAGGCCACAAGGGCACTTTTACATGTCAAAATATTAATTTGCAATTTAAGAAAGTCTGACTATAATAAGTAATACATTTTTCATGTCAAAATATTAATTTACAGTTCAAGAAGGAATAATAATTTCGAGTTTACAATTATAACAAAATTAATGTCATACAGTGAAGATAAACTTGCAAAGTTATCTATTACAAATATTACAACATCAGTAAAGTTAGAGATGTATAAGGTCTCAGATTAAACAAGGAGTATAATGAAATTAATATAATATCCCAGAAATGTACATGGTCTCTGAGCGTCAAAATTAAAATTAATTTAATATTGTTAGAGATGTATATAGTGTCTAAGTCACTGATAATAAAAACGAATCCACAACAGGATGACGTCTCTCGTCAATCCCCTATAAAGACACCAGTATTAACGTAGTCACTAAGAGTCAAGTTGCTCACTCACTTGACAAGACTAATCCGAATAAGGTCGTTTCCCCTCGGGTTGGAAGGCCAGATGCCAGTCGCTTTTGTAAAAACTGGTGCGGCGTAGGCACTTTTGGGGATTAGATAGCGGACCCCGGGCATCCTTCAGAATGCAGCTGTACTGGGATAAAGCTAGGATGATATAGGTAATAGTAGGAATTAAGGAATGAGTGTATTTTAATTTATTAGTTTTAAGTCTTAATAGATGAGCAATAAATTAAAAAAATATATAATAATGATGATGACGATGTTCACCAATTCTCTAATAACGAAAATGGAATTAAAATTCTTCATTCGCGAAAGAAAATAATTAATTTGAACGGTAAAACGATTTCGTAGATACAAAAGTTTAAGAATATTAGTACCGGTATACGACCGGTTTAGCCTAGTGGGTAGTGCACCTGCCTGTGAAGTTGACGGTCCTGGGTTCGAATCCCGGTCAGGACAAATATTTGTGTGATGAGCATGAATATTTGTTTCTGAGTCTTGGATGTTTTCTATGTATTTAAGTATTTATATCTATTAAATATATCGTCGTCTAGTACCCATAACACAAGCCCTCTTGAGCTTAATGTGGGGCTAGTTGGATTTGTGTAAGATTGTCCTCTAATATTTATTATTATTATTATTATTATTTAGTAATTATATACTCTTAATTTCAAGCTCACATGGTCATTTACATTAGAATTAGCCACTCGAGAACCTTTCGGCCCCAATGACCATCGGTTCTACGTGCAATGTGCCCCGCCCACTGCCACTTAAGTTTAGCGATTCGAAAGGCTATATCGGTTACTTTGGTTGTGCTACGGATGGCCTCATTTCTGATACGATCACGCAGAGAAACTCCCAGCATAGCCCTATCCATTGCCCTCTGAGTGACTTTGAGCCTTCTTATGAGGCCCATGATGAGCGACCACGTTTCCGTACCGTACTTCATCACAGGCAACATACACCGATCAAAGACTTTCGTCTTGAGACACTGCGGAATATTGAACGAAAATATATTCCGTAGCTTCCCGAACGCCGCCCAGCCGAGTCGGATTCGACGATTAACCTCTTGTAAATGTAAATATTAGAACGACGTTTACTTATTTTGATTTGAACCGAGTTCACGAGGCCGATGGAAATCGTTATTGCTGTCGAAAAACGCATACTTAGTTTGAGTTTTTGCAAAATATTTTCGCGTGGTGCGCATCGAGCTCGTTTTACGATGTTGCTTTGAATATACGCTACCCTAACTGATTCATGCAACAACATAGTGTCTTTTTATAGATGACGAGAGACATCATCCTGTTGTGGATTCGTTTTTATTATCAGTGACTTAGAGACCATATACAGCTCTAACAATATTAAATTAATTTTAATTTTCACGCTCAGAGACCATGTACATCTCTGGGATATTATATTAATTTCATTATACTCCTTGTTTAACCTTGAGACCTTATACATCTCTGACTTTACTGATATTGTAATATTTGTAATAGATAACTTTGCACTTCACTGTATGACATTAATTTTGTTATAATTGTAAACTCGAAATTATTATTCCTTCTTGAACTGTAAATTAATATTTTGACATGTAAAAGTGCCCTTGTGGGCCATTTGCAGAATAAATGTTTGTATTTTTGTATTTGTATTAAAGTCTTTCGTCTTGAGACACTGCGGAATATTGGACGAAAATATATGTCGTAGCTTCCCGAACGCCGCCCAGCCGAGTCGGATTCGTCGATTGACCTCTTGTAAATGTAAATATTAAAACTCCGTTTACTTATTTTGATTTGAACCGAGTTCTACATTAATATTAATCATTTATCCATGAGGCCGGTGGAAATCGTTATTGCTGTCGAAAAACGCATACTCAGTTCGAATTTAGAATAAAGGAAAAATTTAAAAATTTAGGCACCGAGCAGGATGCAGCAGGATTCGAACCTGCGACCTCCCGGCACTCGCGGCCAATCGCTCTAGCCAACTGAGCAATAGGAAAAGCAATAGCAATAGCATAGGTGCAATCGCCACCCAGTCCCAAATTCATCAACCGTTCCTTCGTATTAAGCAGTACCGCTGCTAACGTAAACTATAACGCACGCCATGTACGCCTCCCTTAAGGCGTTTGTATAAAATATACCTACTCAGTTTGAGTTTTTGCAAATTTTTTTCGCGTGGTGCTAAAATGTCGAAGCGAAAAAATCGAGCTCGTTTTACGATGTTGGAAATTTGAATATACACTACCCTAACTGATTCATGCAACATACAAATAAGTCTTAACTACGTCATGTATTGCGATTTTACTTAGCCTTTTTTAGTGTCGTTTTCTACTGGGTTACATCAGGTAACTAGCGCTGTTCGTTTCGCTAGGTATCGCACCATAAATGAGATCGTTTGAGAAACGCTTGGGTTACTCGAGAATTCTCATCGATTTATCGCTTTAGGGGCTCGTAGTATTGACACTCGATACACGAAAACGGACCTTATCTCAAAGCATATAAGCATTTAGTTGCGTAATTCCCTGAGTATTATTAACAAATAACGCTTCTTTGGGCGTCAATTCAAAACCGCACTTGATACGTGTGTGTTTTAATAGTTATTTGTTATACAAGGGTGCAAAGTTGTATTTTAACCGCGAGTGTGAAATTGAAACACGAGCTAGCAAATGGATTCTAGGGTTGAACTATGAGCTAGCGAATGGATTCCATGGTTGAACTACGAGCGGAGCGAGTGGTTCATAAACTAAAATCCTAAACGTAGCGAGTACTGAAAGACATCAATATTTTCACCTCACTAGAGCGAGGAATTTTATTTTTTTGCTCTTCCTCGTCATAGCGTTATTACAATACAGTTGCATCCCAAATATAGTTGAATGTCCGGGGTCCACTACCTAATCCCGAGATTTGGAGTAGGTACTAGTTTTTCTAACACAAGTCAAGAGGCCGAGTATAGAATTTTTTTTAACAAATAAATAATTACAACATTAAAAAACCCAACTGCGTAACAGGAACTGAAGGGAAATAAAACCGGCCAAGTGCGAGTCGGACTCCCGAACGAAGAGTTCGGTACCATTATCTATAAACGCGGCAAAAAATCACGTTTTTTGTATGCGATCGTCCTTAAATATTTATTTTATTATATTTTTTGCATTTGCTGGTATAGCGGCAACAGAAATATATCATCTATGAAAATTTCAACTGTCTAAGAATCACGGTTCATGAGACAGTCTAGTGACAAGCGGACAGACGGACAGCGAAGTCTTATTAATAGGGTCCTGGTTTACTTTGGGTACGGAACCCTTAAAACGGTACACTGAGACTTGGTATGTGTTTGACTAAAATTCCAGTGACATTTATTTTGCCCAACAAACCCTAAAAAGGTAGGTAGGTACAGTCAAGGGCACCTACGTATATACATGTAGGGGTGGGTTCAAGTCATTAAAAAAATAACTACTTAATTAATGGAACACTATTCTTTTTATTTCGCATACCTCTTACGCACTACTCCGCCGCCATATATTTTTATTTCCTCCCTCTCTCACTCTCATCCATCCCTTTCACTCTATCCCTGATACGTTCACTTTCACGCTAACTTATACGCTAGTAACTATATTAACATAAAATCCTACATACATTTATTGAATGAATGAATGACTTATTCAATTGAAACCTCAACATAAAGTACAGTTAGCTTAAATTTAGGAAATACACATTTGAGGATGGTTCCAAAAAGGAGCCCACTCAGCATTGTGTCGGAGCATAAAGTGCCACGACCAGGGATCGGATACCGGTATTTTCTCCATAGAAAAATACCGGTATTATCACGGTCACCGGTTCATTATTTCGTATTTATTGGGACAATCTAATAATACGACGTTGTTACCTAAATACATGATTCAGCCCTACGTAAAGAACAAAAAATAATCCAAAATATTGGGCTAATTCAGGGTTTTTTAAAAATACCGGTATCAGTCCCTGGCCACGACGCTGATTTTCAATGGATCCATTTACACAATAATATACAAATAATTAACCTAAGACAAGCAGAATATAGCAGAGATGTGCAGTGTAGTGTTATATTGCCAAAATTACGCCAGATAGATTTAGAATAGGATAAAATTCATCCTATTACATTGAAATCGACGTTAATACAGTCCGAAAATGTATACAATTCTATACCCAAGACTGTACATTAGAGACTTAGGTATTGAGCAGTCGATCTGCTGTCACATTAATGGGCCCAGCAGGGAACGTCACTGCTGGAATTTCGGAGTGTGATCTGAATTTGTGTTTAGACCTCCATTATTGGTGTATTTATTTATTTATTTAATCTTTATTGCATAAAAGTAAAACTTATCGTACAAAAGGAGGACTTAATGCCATAAGCATTCCCTACCAGTCAACCTTAGGGCAAAGCAGACAAATTGTGGGCGGTGCAACTTCAAATATAAAAAGGAATATACTAAGTGTCAATATAGTACGTACATATTAATACCAATACATACATGAATAACGAATAACAAATATATACACATCATTCATCATCATCATTTCAGCCGAAAGACGTCCACTGCTGAACATAGGCCTCCCCCAAGGCTCGCCATTTAGACCGGTCCTGTGCCGTTCGTTTCCACCGGATTCCCGCGACCTTCACCAGGTCATCACTCCACCTTGTCGGAGGCCTACCGACAGCTCGTCTTCCGGTGCGTGGACGCCACTCAAGCAGTTTCTGGCCCCATCGACCGTCAGTCCTGCGAGCAATGTGCCCTGCCCACTGCCACTTAAGTCTCGCAATTTTGAAGGCTATGTCGGTGACCCCAGTTCTGCTACGGATAGCTTCATTCCTAATTCTATCACGCAGAGAAACCCCGAGCATAGCTCTTTCCATTGCTCTTTGGGTGACCTTGAGCTTTCTTATGAGGCCCATCGTTAGCGCCCATGTCTCGGATCCATATGTCATCACTGGCAACACACACTGGTCAAAGACTTTTGACTTGAGGCACTGCGGTAAACTGGACGAGAATACACTGCGAAGCTTCCCGAACGCTGCCCAGCCGAGTCGGATTCGACGAGTGATCTCTTTCTCGAAGTTGGACCTACCTAACTGGACTGTTTGTCCCAGGTATACGTACTCGTCAACAACTTCGAGCGCCGAGCCGCCGATTATTACGGGAGTTGGTACGACATGGGCATTAGACATGACCTTCGTCTTGTCCATGTTCATTTTCAGACCAACTCGATCGGAAACTCTGCTGAGATCAACGAGCATTGTACTGATACACATATATATATTATATACAAAAGAAACTATGTACAGATATACAGACGAAACTATGTACAGAAACATTAGGAATATTCGGTTCTGCTAGCATAAAATTTACGTAGAGAGTTTTTAAAGATTATATTAGATTAGATTAGATTTATTTATTTCTTTCTGAAAATTTACATCGTATTTTATAAAGATGTCAATTGGTAAAATATCATGGATTCACAAAAAGATCGTCAGATTGTATATAAAGTAATAATAATAAAATAATAATACAGTCTAACACAAAAAAAGAATATTTTTTAAACAATACAAAATAATTCAATAATAATAATACGGTACAATGGCAAATAGGTGTAATTAAAATTTCAAAAAATAATAATTCAATAATTACTGGGTTATCCTAGACATAAGTAGTCGGAAGTCAAAAGATAATAATTAATATACAATGCTGGTCATTTTAATCCTAAAATACAATTTATTCATGTCACAATTATATTTAAAAAGACAAAGATTTTTCACTGTATTCTTTTACAGAATACAGCGAATTTAATAATAAAAGTCCCTTAAGCCGGCGCTCAAACATGTCGTTGGAGGCAACACTAACAAACAACAAACACTGGTAAACACTATTTTGGTATCAGATTGCCTGATTTTATTGGGTAGACTGTTCCAGAGACGAGCGACTTGAATGGTAAACGAATAGGACATGAAACCAGTTCGGTGAAGTGGGAGAGAGGGGGAAAGGTTGCCTGAAGAGCGAAACTGGCGCAGAAGGTGCACAACTTGGTACTGAAAGAAACCTTTGAGATATTCGGTAGATTGAGGGTCCTTGAGGATAGAAAAAAGGGAGCAAAACATACGAATATTACGACATTGGCGGATGGGAGACCAGCCAAGCTTAAGGCGAAAGGAGGAGACGTGGTCGTATTTACGGAGGCAGAAGACAAAACGAATGCAGTTATTAAGGAGGCGTGTATAGTCTACTATTGGTAGTGTATTCTTCTGCATGGTGACCACTATTTACTACAACCAAAATTCCCTGACTTTTCCCGGTTTTCCAGGCGCTTTTTCAAGTTTTTCCCTGACGATAATCTTAAATGTAATAAATATATAATATATAATTTGAATACGTTTTTTTCAGAATTATCTGCTAGTAAATTAAAATTTATAAATACAATGAAATAATACAAAAACGGAAATAATAAGAAGTAGTATCTGAATAGCTCAGTTGGTAAGAGCGAAAGCATTTTTAGACGGAAGTCGTGGGTTCACTCAATAATCATATTTTTGGAGAAAATGACTGACTAGAGTTTGACTTGCAAAAGTGTCACTGCGCCCTACTTGCAGAATAAAGTTCATTTATTTCATTTACATAAAGATACATTTTTATTCCCTGACCTCCAATAAATTTCCCTGACAATTCCCTGACTTTTCCATGACTAGCGAAATTCCCTGACTTTTCCCGGTTTTCCAGAAAGTGGCCACCCTGCTTCTGTGACGTGGGTCTTGTGCCGAAAGCACATTCGCACAGACAGATTCCCAAATGCCTCCGAGACATCATGAACAAAAAAAAACTCTCTGCTAAATGTGCACTACCCGTTAACTGTCATTTTCTGAATTTTCTGCTACCCACAGGTTGTCTGGAAGAGATCGCTTTTTAGCGATAAGAACGCCCGTTGTTTGCATTATTATGAGAGTGTTAGAGTGCAGTAACCCGTTGGGAACACGAACGTTTTACAACATGAAAATATCGGCGGCATTGACCTGAATCTGATGACGCGACAACTGCGGTGATGCGGGCATGTGTCGGAGTGTGAACTCCAGTACAGTAAGCGCGGTGACCAGAACCTGAGCTACAAGGATATTCTGAAAAGACACATAAAACGGTGCGAAGTAGAGTCCTCTGAATGGGAGGTGAAGGCTCCTCAATGTCCCGAGTAGCGCCTACTTATCCGAGGCCGTACTTATGACATTAACCGAAAATTTCGGTAATAATCACATGTATGGGCTCGACTGAAATTATGCGGCTACAAGTCACAAAATTACGCTCGTCTGGCCTCACCCTAAAAGGCGGAACTATGAAACAACCCACGATGAGTGTTATACGTATTATAAAACCTTAAATCTTAGGTATACCTATGTCTGACACTGTCCAAAAACAAGCACGAACTTTTATGTGCAAATACATATAAATACTTGCAAACTTACTGTGAAACTAACTCCATAGTGTATAGTGTGTTCGAAGAAGACAACTATTCGTATGCAGTGAAAATCAGCTAATCGATTCAATTATCAATCGTGGACGTCATTACCTATGTCAGGAAGTTGGAACAGCAGGTGAGGGCTTTTACATTACATTCTAAGGTCAAACCGATAGAATTTCAATTTGTAGGCGAGATTTTCTCGACCCAATGTACCACTTATTTGGAATTGGTACAATTAGTCTGAATTAACATGCCTGACCAGGATATACAGTCAATGTCCGAAATCGATAATAAATACTATCATCATAAATGAGCGTAATTATGTAAGACGTGAGCTGCTTGATTTCAACCGAAGCCATATTTGTGACATTAACCTAATATTTAGGCAATAGTCACAAGTATGGCCTCGGCTGAAATTACGCAGCTCACAAGTCACCCTTACAAAGAGCGAATCTCAAGCTGGAATTAGATACAAAGGTGTACAATGGCACCATTTGGATAATAAACCTTAATAATAAGGTTCCATTTGAAGGTACTTAACGGAGTTGTGGGCGTTTGTTAAGTATTTTCGGTGAAAAAAGCTTTTCTTCAAACATCCTAACAATCCTTAACGAGGTCGATAATTTGGGTCCAGATTGGCAACGTGATGTGCGAACGGGCACAGCAGGGTTCCGTACAGAAAGGTTTTCATCGATACTAACCTTTGCGAAGTGTTATGCGATTATAATTAATATAATTATCGTACATTTTATATCGTTTTGCTGCCATAAATCGTCAAAGTGCAGGCCAAAGACTGCGGAATGAGAGGAGAAATTACGTTTAGGTTGTTACTTGTTTGTAATTGTGGACTTAGCTGGTTTATTTATTATAAGAGTATTGGGCGGTGATACTTCGACTATGGACCATCTACCAAGCAACCTGTCTAGTAGGGTGGGTCGAAAATCACGAATTTCGGAGTACCGTAATATAATAGGGCTCAAAAGTTGCTGTGTATTCTGGAGATTACAGGAAAAATAATTAAAAAATTATAGATTAAGACTTTTAACCCCCGCACAGCCGCCAAAGATCGATGTTAAGGCCTAGATTATATAAGTACTTAAATAAAGTACGCGACAATTATGTTAATAATTTATCACTTAATAAAGTAAATTAAACTATAATAAAGCTAAATTGTACTGAGACTTTTTTGTTATTTTCAAAATAGTCGACATTATAGCGTTTTGAAGTTTGATAACTTAAAATATTATGGCATAAATAAAGCAAAATGCTATATTTATATAAATTTTTGCTACTATTTTTTAAATACAAGCTTGAATGTAAGAGCTAATCTAAATATTACAGGAAAGATTTGTTTTCTTCAAAAACATACGGTATTTATATGTTTTTAATGGTACCCAATAGTACCAAATAGCCTTAAAATTGTGTTTTTCGACTATTGTTCCTTGCCTCGTGTTGCTTTAATCGATATATTTTTTGTTTCTATGGTCTGTGTTTAGACCACTGATCAGATGATCCGTTAACAGCTTTAAATCATAATTTTGCCGGTTTAAGCACATCAAAATGCATTTTACATAAAAGGCCAATTCTCTAGTTTGGCTACATGATGACAAAATATGATACATGGATAAAATATAATTAAAAATAAATAATTTTGAGATAAAATAGTGTTATTTAATGATTTAAATAATTTGTATTTATATATTTAATATGGAGTGAAAATAAAAAATAAAATTTTTTTTTTATACTTAACAGCCGTGCGGGGGTTGAAAGTCTAAATCTAGATTTTTTAAATTATTTTTCCTGTAATCTACAGAATACACATCAACTTTTGAGCCCTATTACATTACTGTACTCCAAAATTCGTGATTTTCGACCCACCCTACTGTCTAGTGGTAATGAATGCTTGTTACTGAGTGATAGACAATTATCTGGAAGAGTTTGAATGAATGAATAAGAATAGAATAAAGGAATGAGAGGGAATGGTGAATAAGATTGTCTGGAAGGATGGATTAAGCAAATTGAACATATATCGTTTTCGGTGAAGTGTTATGCTAACTAATGAATGCGATGCGAATAGAAAATAAAAATGTAGATTCTTATCTAAAATAAAATCATAATGTGAAAGTTGTGAAACATAGGACATTATAACATAGACTGATAACTGACGACGACCGCTTTAGCCTAGTTGGTAGTGACCCTGCCTTCGAAGCTGGAGGTCCCGGGTTCGAATCCCGGTCAGGGCATGTATTTGTGTGATGAACACGAATATTTGTTCCTGAGTCTTGGATGTTTTCTATGTATTTAAGTATATATGTATCTATATAAGTATGTATATCGTCACTTGGTACCCATAGTACAAGCTTTGCTTAGTTTGGGGCTAGGTTGATTTGTGTAATATTTATTTATATTTATTTATTTATAAACACATTACGCCCCTCGGGTACATAATGTTACGCCGGTCGATTTGAAAACGCCTGAAGTACATATCAGTATATAGCGAAATTTCCAGCAGGAGTGACAGAGATAACAGTAGTAGAAAGACATTGCTATACTCAGAACATTCGAGATGTAAGTGACAGAGATATCAGTAGTAAAGGGAGATAGCTATACTCGGATCATTCCAGTAGAGCGTGACAAAGATAAGCACCATTGGAAAGAGACAGCAATGGACGTGAATAATCCTGACAGTATGGACGCACAGGCGAATGTTCGAGAGTCATTCCGCGGAAAATAAAAGGGGCCGCCGACCGCCGGAGGAGTCACTTTACTTTTAACTGCGATACACGACTGTACATAACTGTAATATTAGGGTAAATATTATATGTACCAAATTGGGAAGAGCGAGACTTAACACAAGTGAATAAACACTTACTAGGAGGCCTCTACAACATTGTTATACATTTTTATTCGATATAAAAATAAAGATTAAAACAAAATAAAAAACACAGTGCGATTGAAGTGATAAATCGGAGCAAAGAATATACGTGATTAGTGCGACTAGTGAAGTTTTAATTACAATTTATGTGTGTTGGTGTTAATTATGTAATTAATTCCGTAATAAAGTGCTCGTTTTAATTAGTGCATTTTTCTATCTACGCGAACCTCGCGCTCGTAACAATAATTGCTGCCACCTGCCACAAGAAAGTATAACAGGTATACTTATTTTATTTCAAATGAAGCAGACGCGAAAGAAAATTGAAGTAGACTCATTGTAGTTTCCTAACAAAAAGCATAATTGCCCTCCTTTGCGTACAGCAGTGGAGTAAAAAGGAGGCAATAATATTCCCCTTTTTGTTGTACATTAGTTCTAGTTTTTAATGTTTGAGGTCTATATTATTTACCTTATCTATCTATATAAATAAATAAATGAAAATAAGAAGCCTTTTATTTCTTGCATTAAACAATAATAATCACATGCAGTTACTAATGTTTACATATTAAGAAAAGTACATTTATAAATATTTAACTATGTTGTAATCTATTTTAAATTATAATTTTAATAGCTATCTATACATATACCTTTCTGTTATTAGTTTCACAATATAGAAAACCTAATTACTGACGACTCTATGAGCTGTGTTAGACCTCGCGAGTTTTTTAGGGTTCCGTAGCCAAAATGGCGAAATCGCAACCCTTGTATTTTCGTCATGTCCGTCCGTATGACACAGCCGATTTACTCGAAGACCGTAAGCACTGACAATTATGAAATTTGGTCGGTAGGTATTTTTTATGAACCACCACATAAAAATGATGTGAAATTATTAAAAAAAATAGGGGGCACATATATTTTTTTAATTTAACACAGTCTCTGGATAGGCCTTTAAAAATGATATGGAGGTTTCTACAACATTTTTCCATTTAAGTCAACCGTTGGTGAGATATTAGCTGTCAAAGTCATAAAAGTCTGCCCCTTCAATCTATGAAATTTAAAATTCTGAAAAAAATTGAGGTGGTGGGAATTAACAACTTAACGATTTTTGGTTTAAACAGGTTAATTGTCTTCCTCATTGAAAAAACTGTCTGTGGCGTGAGTTCCCAATGAAGATAAGACATTTTCAGATTCAATGTATTGGATAGTGATTTTAAATGTGGACTAGTAGGTGTTAGTACGGAACCCTTCACTGTGCGTAATCCGACACGCACTAGGCAGATTTTTTATAAATTTCTATAAACTGACGACAAAATCCTATAATATTATAACGTTCATAAAAATCGTATTCGTATAATATTATAAACGTGAAACTTTGTAACGATGTGTGAATGGATGAATGTATTAACATCTTACTAGTTTTTGTTACAATAATTATTATGTTGACCAGCGGGGTAATCACGTAACTATTTTACTACCGTTAGGTAGATTTTAATGTCAAATTTTAATTGTCAGCTCATACATTTATACTTCAAAATTGACAGTAAAATCTATCTACCGTTAGTACATAAAGTTACGTGATTAGCCTGCTGATAACATGGATTGAGTGTTGTTAAGGACAGTGAATCCTGTTCCACCGTAATACAGTTAATACTAGTACGGGATCAGTAGACGCTTACTTAGCTTAACTTATATACCATATACTACAAAACTAATGTAAGCAGAACTATGTACCATTTATTACCATAATAAACGTTATTATTACGTTACGTTAACAAATAGGCTGCCTTCTATCCTTGAGTAACGCCGCAGAGCGCTGCTGGTAAACCATATAATTATCGAACCTGCTCACAAAATTTCAAGAGATTCAGTTGAAACCGACCTGCGGAGTAAAACAGCCTAACGGACATGTGAAACCTTTTTTGTAGAAGCTGAAACGGAGACCTTCGTTTCACTCGGTCAATTATTAATCAAGAAAATAAACGCAAATTTAGAATGAAGGAAAAATTGAAAAATTTAGGCACCGAGCAGGATTCGAACCTGCGACCTCCCGGCACTCGCGGCCAGTCGCTCTAGCCAACTGAGCTACAGGTGCAATCACTACCTAATTCTAAATTCATCAACCGTTCCTTCGTATTAAGCAGTACCGCCGTTTAGAACTGGGTAGTGATTGCACCTATAGCTCAGTTGGCTAGAGCGACTGGCCGCGAGTGCCGGGCGAGGTTCGAATCCTGCTCGGTGCCTAAATTTTTAAATTTTTCCTTCATTCTAAATTTGGGTATGGGATGGCGCATCGTAACTGATGATTCTCAATATGATTTGAGACGTTAGTGCCGTTTATGAAGCATGAGTCTTCTGGTAGATGTCGCTGTACGCCTCCCTTAAGGCGTTTGTATAAAAAGAAAAAGAAACGCAATCAGCAGCTCTGAACCACTTTGTACTGAATTCTAGAAACTACCTTGTACCTTCAACCAATTTGATGTCTAGGCCACTTCGTACTCACTGAGACAAGGTACGAAGTGGCCCAGATATCAAATTGGTTGACTGTACAGTCGAATATAATAAAATGTATTCACTTTTGGACCTTATTACACTGGCGTAAGGTAATAAAATGTATACATCTCTTCGTAGTTGAGACAACAGTACATAAAATAATACCACCTTGGGAACACACTTTAGGAATCTCTATTACACACCTAATAAACTAGGGACAGTCTAAATATGTCTAAACTACATTATGCGGGTTATATATTATACCGAAGACACAGTTAACTTCTTTTTCGTGTGAAGGAATCAAGTAACTTCAATTAAATCTTGTTTAACATTTAAAACTTCGACACACCGG
Source organism: Epiblema foenella (assembly GCA_963556455.1). Taxonomy (NCBI): domain Eukaryota; kingdom Metazoa; phylum Arthropoda; class Insecta; order Lepidoptera; family Tortricidae; genus Epiblema; species Epiblema foenella. The sequence goes on from OY747118.1 coordinate 3,697,269, forward strand.
ATGCGTGCGCGTTGTAAAGTATGGATCCCCATAGGATATGACACACCGCTTGCGTGAGGTACGACGTATACACGTCTACGTGCACGTCACGCGTACGCATCCGGCGTGTCCTGGCCTTTAAACTTTAAGACTTCAACACACCGGATGCGTGCGCGTTGTAAAGTAAGGATCCTCATAGGATATGACACACTGCTTGCGTGAGGTACGACGTATACACGTCTAAGTGCACGTCACGCGTACGCATCCGGTGTGTCCTGGCCTCTACACTAAGGGCAAGATGGCGACTCGCTTGATGTAAAGACACTGTGGCTGTTTGCTCGCAACACTAGGGTCTCAATTCGATTAATCTCTTTACCAACCATTTTAATTTGTTGCGCCCGTTCCGATCTGTTTTAAACACGTAGAAGTGAGATGCGTATACGTAGGTATGCGTCATACGTTGAAATGCGTTTAAAATAGAAAGGGACGGGCGAAAATTGCTTATTATTGCCGTTAAAAAGGTATAACTAATTCAATGGATGGTCGTCTAAAGATAGGTTAACTGTGTTTTCGTTTGTAGGTATACCTTATGTATACCTTAATGATTGCATGATTTGTTAAAAAAGTTGTCCTGCCAATTACTTTATAGTACTTACAGTAAACCTTGTCGCCTGATTACGGGGTACTTTGCGCGATTATAGCCTTACAGGACTAGTTACTGATAGTACTATCTCAGGACATTTTTTAAATAGACTAAATGTGCTACAATAGGAGACTAGAACTGTATTGTCTACTTTAAAAAACGCCCTGAGACGCTACGAGTCCCTTAGGGATATAATCGTTTTTATCGATATTTGACAGAATTTTTGAAAAATCAAAAAAACCAATCACACTACCTGATTTGACACAAGCTCTATAACTTCATTTGAAAACCCCAAAAACAACTTTAAAAGCAGTAAAATTAGCTATTGGGAAAGCATCGAAAGTTGTCGAATAAACACAATCTGTTATAAAAGTATACTATATTATATCGTACTCAATCACTATATAGTATAAAACAAAGTCGCTTTCTCTGTCCCTATGTCCCTATATCCCTATGTATACTTAAATCTTTAAAACTACGCAACGGATTTTGATGCGGTTTTTTTTAGGGTTCCGTAGCCAAAATGGCAAAAACGGAACCCTTATAGTTTCGTCATGTCCGTCTGTCCGTCTGTCCGTCTGTCCGTCTGTCCGTCTGTCACAGCCGATTTACTCGGAAACTATAAGTACTACAGTGATGAAATTTGATGGGAATATGTGTTGTATGAACCGCTACAAAATTATGACACTAAATAGTAAAAAAAAGAATTGGGGGTGGGGCCCCCCATACATGTAACTGAGGGATGAAAATTTTTTTTTCGATGTACATACCCGTGTGGGGTATCAATGGAAAGGTCTTTTAAAATGATATAAAGTTTTCTAAAAAACATTTTTCTTAAAGTGAACGGTTTTTGAGATATCAGCTCTCAAAGTCGTAAAAAGTATGTCCCCCCCCCTCTATTTTTATAACTACGGGGTATAAAATTCTAAAAAAAATAGAGGTGATGCATGCTAATTAACTCTTTCAACGATTTTTGGTTTGATCAAAGTATCTCTTATAGTTTTTGAGATAGGTTGATTTAACTGTAATTTTGGTTAAGTTATTTTTGCTGTTTTATAGATACTAGTACGGAACCCTTCGTGCGCGAGTCCAACTCGCCCTTGGCCGGTTTTTAATAGATAGAGTGATTGAAGAGGAAGGTTTATATACATATAAATGATAATCACAAATATTCGCTAGTCCCATCGGTACACAGAATACAAACAGTGTATCGGTAATAACATTACACGGATGCTTGCCAAAACGAATTACGAGCCAAAAACCACACAATGATCAGATTCGATCTAACGGTCCTAATCTGCGGGGCTAGCACAACTGCCTCTGCGACGCGACGCGAGGAGAGAAAAATCTACTCTTCTCTTTCTAATTCGCACAGTTCGAGTGAGACAGGAATCGTTCAGTCGCACGAGATACGACTTGGCAGCAAGTTGTGCTTGCCCACTTGTGCAAAATATTGTATTTGGCATACGATTTCATCTTACGAAATTAGATTGTCGATCTCTCTATGAAATCGAGTTAAAACGTTAATTTTATTGTCATCACCATCATCCTCCTAGCATTATCTCAGTACAGTTGCATTCTGATGGATGCCCGGGGTTTACTACCTAATCCTAAGATTTGGCGTAGGTACTGAGCGACTGCCACCTGACCTTCCAATCCGAGGGGAAACCAGACATTGGAATTAGGGTCAAGTGAGTGGGCAACTTGACTGATACAAGTTCTCAAGCCGCCCAAAGGCCTCTAACTTGGATTAACGACTGTTATCATAGATATCAGCCGGGATCAACGGCTTAACGTGCCTTCCAAAGCACGGGGGCGCTTAGTTTATAACCACTCAAAGCGGTCACCCATCCAAGAACTGACTTATGCTCACGTTGCTTAACCTCGCATACCGCACGCGGTGCGCGGGCGCCGCTGGGCCACTAGCGTTACTTACGAACGTTAATTTTGTTGTATGTTTTTTTTTTCTTTTTGATGTTCCTGAAGAAAATAAAAACCGCTTAGCAGAATAATATCAGTCAGTAAAGTCTTTCAAGCTCTGATGATAAAGCTTTCTGAATTAATATATTTCAGCGTAATTTTGACGTGATATTTTTTGGGCGATATAAAATCTAAATCGTGCAATCATTTCAGTCTAATACACTAATGAGCTCAGTGTCAAGCCAGTGTGACAAATTCCACGAAGCATATATAATTAGATATACGTATACCTTTTTTCATAAAATAATTCGTACTAAACTAAATAACGGTATAGAAAATGGGGGACTGGATGTGACATTAGTATTTATTGATGTATTGTGAAGATTATGCTAAACTAAGCATCATTTGTCATCTTTTTCAGGAAAAACCGACAAAAAATTCCGTTTTGTTCACATCGTAGGATAAACCGGACAGAAAAATCCGTTTTGTTCACATCGTAGGACAAACCGGACAGAAAAATCCGTTTTGTTCTACTCGTTAAACCGTAGGATAAACCAAACTTGAAAATCCAGTTTGTTCAACCCGTAGTACTACGCGTAGACAAAATGGATATTTCTGTCCGGTTTGTCCTACGATGTGAACAAAACGGAATTTTTTGTCCGGTTTGTCCTACGATGTGAACAAAATCGTAGGACAAAACGGACTACTTCAGATCAATAATTACAGAGATAGAAGTTGAAAAGTTAATTAATTACAAAGGCGTGGGGGGGATTTTTTTTTAACTTCACACCACTACCATAAAAGAACATTATAAACTACTTATCCATTTTTAGGGTTACCGATTATAATACTGATTTTGACCAAGAGCTCATCAGTGATGTATGAAGCGTGTTGTAAAAGTTAGACAAATACATACATTTCTGACGTACTGATCAAAGGTCCTCACCGCTGTCCTGCCGAGCAGCAATGCATCCATCTCGCTCTCCGGCACCGCCACCACCGCCACCGTCGGCGCCGGGCCCGCTTTCATTGACACGTTCATTTTCTACCTTTATATCTTCACCACTAGGTTCAATTTCAATCGAGTCTTTGGAAGCCTTAAAATATACAAACTTCACGATTTTTTTACTTTAACTTCTTCGCTATTAAGTTCAATTTATATTGAATTTTATTCACTTTCATAATTCCGTGTTCATTTTCTACTGTTACTTCAGCACTAGGTTCAATTTCAATTGAGTCTTTGGAAGCTATGAACCCATATTCACTTTCATAACGTTCGCATTAATTCTCTCCTTAAATTTCTTCGCCACTAGGTCCAATTTCAATTGAGTTTTTGAAGGCTGTTAAGCCATATTCACTTTCATAATTTTCTCACAATTCATGTAACACAATGTTCAATTTCAAAGGAAGATGTAAACTGCTATCACTTTTTCTTTGTCGTTTTTCCTGTTATATTTAAACGTTCTTAGTTGTTACACTTGTTTCACTTAATATCAGACAATCTCTACCTTTTTAAATGTTTTGTAGGAGTAGATATTAAATTCATTAGGAATACATGAAGTTATATCATAATAACGACATTCAGTTTTAAACATTGGAACTACATATATCAAAGTCCAAATTCCTACTTTATTTTTTTTATTTCACGTCTATTATCTACATCACTATGGCCAAAGTCTAACACCGGTTTAATTGAACCCAACTGAGTGGAAGGTACACATTCAATATCTATTTTTAATCGCGTTGTACTAAAGTCCAAACTTGTATAACACGTTCGTTGAATTTAATGTCTGTACGGCGGAATCGATTTGGAGACTTAATTTTTTGCACTGAGAGTTGAGTTTACATTGATGGATCCAGGATATTTAAGGTTAGTCACGCAGAAGCACACGCGTGATTAGCGGATTATCTGAGATTTTGGGGATTTTACATGTACACTTTACAACGGGTTTTTGTGTCCTATTCTTCACACATTCGCATTTTTTAGGCTTTCATTATTAAAAATATCTTTCACTGTCACTTTATCACAATTCTTGCACCATCCACAGATTATCCTTTCAAGTTGCAATGAAGGTTAGAAAGTAATTGACCAAAAAAATCAAAGCTGATATGATGCTTATTGTCTTTTGCTAAATTAAGTATATCTACGCCATATATTGTTTTACGTTCTAAGGGGTCTGTATAAATTAGACTAATTTTGGTTTCACTGTCTTTCAGAACACTGTTATCTTCTCAGTTGTCACTTTTCTGTCCTTTTCTCACTTGATCCCGATATCAGTCTTTAACAGATTATTCTTTCTGACAGTTTTTGGGTGGTAAATAAAATTCGTATTTTGGACCTTGGTTACTGGTGATATTTACTTGATTCTAATATTTTCTGAAATCTGAATTCGAGTGAGTTTGTGGCTAAAGGTGATTTCTTATTTGGAAAATATACAAATTAATGTTATTGTCTTGTTAATTGTACACTTGTGCATGAAGTTAAACGTTAAATTCTAATTTTAATATATTTTAGTGGAATATTTTTAAGATCATTTATTCTTATCAGAAGAAAAGACAAATAAAATCAATGTGTTGCTCTGTAACCAAAATGTTATTACGTCAGCTATATTTGACTATTCTACTATAAAAACAACTAAATATCTCACTATACCTACCTGTAACTAAAGAAACGACATTAAATGTTAGTTTGTCCATCCGTAAATTAATTCTCAATACAATATTTCATTTAAATAAAATGTTTTTCCTTGCGCCATTTATGACAGTATATTTGAAAATGACATCATTGTTAGAGCCGCGCGCAGCTTAACCATAGGTTGAATAAAATAAGATTAAATACTTTTTACATATTTATAAAAACTATATATCGACCAAAACAGTTTCAAGGTCTGAATTAGTTAATGGTTTATGTTTGTTATTTAACTACCTCTGATGTCACAGAAAATCAATCATTAAAGTACTGCAAATAGACAATTCAATGCATAGGTAAATAATTGAAGTATTTCACTATCGATGTGGAAAATTTCACATAATGAAATTGCTTCTCCCATTTATTTCGTCTAGCTTCTCCTCACGAATAAACAAATAATTTAGAGCATATCTATTTAGTGTCGCCGTATTATTCAGTATAATAAATCCAATAACTTAACTTGGAACCAATCACGTAAAACTTGAACGATAATAGTTGTCTGACCAGACTTGGCCTAACTTATCTAATCACTGGTATTCGTGCTCTTTTGCTGATCTCAGTAATTAATACTTGGCGATACTTGGCAATAGTTGAAGGAATTGTGGTTGTCGAGTAATAATCTGACTGGATATTTTAATTTATTTTGACATTTGCTTATTACATATATGTGCGTATCTACTTATATATACTTATATTCGATATATAATAAATAAATAAATATTCGAGGACAATCTTACACAAATCGAACTAGCCCCACAGTAAGCTCAAGAAGGCTTGTGTTATGGGTACTAGACGACGATATATTTAATAGATATAAATACTTAAATACATAGAAAACATCCAAGACTCAGAAACAAATATTCATGCTCACCACACAAATATTTGCCCTGACCGGGATTCGAACCCAGGACCGTCAGCTTCACAGGCAGGTGCACTACCCACTAGGCTAAACCGGTCGTCAAAATATATATATATATATATTATTGTGATATTATTAAGATAATTTGTGTTCGAATTGTACATGTTTCTCGGTTTGCCTATTAATCTTAATCTCCACTCAATTGCTCAAAGGTTAGCTGGAAGAAATCCCTTACAGGGATAAGCTCGCCTTTGTACATATATGTCAACTGTTCTTGTAATTTATGTTATGTTTTACTCATGTACAATAAAGAATTTTACATACATACATGGTCTCTATTTCGAGCAAACGGCTTTGATTGCTGTTATTGGGTAGTGGGCATCGATTTAAAATACCCTAGATACACTATCACCTACAAATTCAAGACGAACAAGACGAAAAAGTGTCCAAGCCGGCTGAGCCGACATTGTGAGTGTGTGCGTGTTAGATACACGCTAAACGAGCGTAAGTCAATTGGGATCAATTTATTTTTTTTCAATAGTGAGCCTTATGTCACCAGCGTAACGTTTTACTTTAAATGAGAGCGTTTGGCGATTACAGCATTTCAATTTTGTTCACGCACATTTTCCACTGATTGTGTTGGCAACATTGGACATACATTGGAACAGAGTCGGTATCGTGTACCGTGGAGTCGAAAATGATTTGTTTAAAATAGGTAGGTGGTAAACAAGCATACGACGTCAGATGTTAACGTCGATTTATTATAAATAGTAATGATAAATCGATTTATTATGTTGTGTTGTTTTTTAATTTTTATTATTTTAATGAGTGTTACTTTAGAACTCCGTAGTTTATGAACCGATTCGGAAAATTCTTTCTTTGTTTGGAATCATATGTTTGAAGCATGTTGGTCCCGTTGTTGCCGTAAACTAGTTCTGATGATGGTATCCATGAGGAATTGAGGGAATTGAGGGAAATCCTCAAAAAATCAGGGGAAACATATAGCGATTTTAGTTTTTCGGTAACAAATCGAGCATTTGCATTCAGAAAGTAGCATTTGGAGAACAGAAGCTGATGACGAAGACCATGGATGGGACCATCCAAAAGTGTTTGTGTGTGGCGCTAAGATATTTCGATCAAGATACTCAAGCGACTATGACAAAGACACTTTAAATGGTTCTACTGTAATTTCATGTTATGTTACCATTAAATTAAAGCAGTCCTAAATTTAAAGCAGTTAATCGAATAAGTTATACTTGAAAGAAGAAATAGAATATTATTATCCGTAACACATTATTTTTAAAAACAAGGTTTAATTTACAAAAATTACACTGAATCAGAGTAACTTGTATACATGATAGTGTCTCAAGCTTTGAAATCTTTATTTTACATTTTGAAATGATATATAGGTAACATACCCCTCACGTTACTAGAACATATCTTTCTACAAATAGTCATAAATCATTTAATACTTTTTATTCACTTTGTTTTAGATAAACGCTAATATTTTAATTTATAGTTTTTACCAACTTACATATCTACATACACACTCCATAGGTGTGTGCTAATAACAAACAATACTTGTAAACTTTCATAAAAAAAATTAGTCAGTCTGCGACTCCATTCCTTCGAAATTTTACTATAGTCCGATTCATAGGTCTCCCGTTTCGTTTCGATATAGGACTCACTCAAAGTGAGGAAAAGAGACAATAGCATAGCTGGTTGTGTGTCTGATATTTTGATAAAATAATTGTTATAAGCGCGTTAAAGCTTAATATAACTACAAATCAATTAAATAATGAAACTTTAAATAAATACTCACCGAAAATATGAAATTACATCCTTTTTTAACGTCATTAACGTGTTTTTGCATTTTTTTACGGAGCACATGGGCATGTTGACTCGCCGATGGCTAGCGCGCGACTCTGAGCGCAAGAGTGCTTAAAAGGCATTTAAGCACTCTTGAGCGCGGACGCTTTTGACAGGCGGATAGTGCATCTAGGGTATTTTAAATCGATGGTAGTGGGAGTTATTTTGTGGCTTATAATGTGTGACATTTATATATCAAGTAAAGTTATTAAAATTTAATTACTTTTGCTCATATTTTTGTATAGGTCAAGAATTATAGACAAGCTCTGTAGACCCTAGAAGTAAAATATTACTATATAATTAAGTACATGAATGTGTTCGGGCATCCTTAGCGATGAAGTTGAGTCTACAACCGAAATATCCTAGAAAAGGTGCCGTCCATAGAAAAATTTTCGTCCTACATTTCATAAATCGTTGCTCCAGTAGATTCTCGGTACCGCCACACACCGAGTGGAGTCGGTCCGACCCAGGTCGGGCCTAGCTGAGTCTCTTGCTGGACTTTTCTCAGCTAGGCTAGGTTTAGTGAACCAGCGACAAAACTATCAGTAGCTAGATTCCACTCACACCCCAGATTCGGTTGAAACTACTCAACCAATCTCACTGAAGCGCAAACTCTTAGAGTATTCCAGTGTTCCAAACCACACGCGTGGTCGTGTCGGAGGCTTTTCCCTGAAATTTCCCCAGGCTTCTCTCCAACCGCGCACTCCTACCGCTTTGTTGGGCCCGGCCTATAAAGCCACAGTCAGGTTAAAAAAAAGCTCCGGTACTTTAAAAGTTGATACGGTTTTTTGATTTGTTATAAAATACAATATTAATCATAGTAACCCTAATCTTTCGACCTCCCAGCTCTTTTTCTTGCTCCGCCATCTTAGAAAAACTGACATTTATTTCAGTTGATTGTCTGTACTGTCGTTAAACTTAATTCTAGTGTTAAACACGGTTCTGCAATATTGTAGAATATAAAATTTGCTACAAATTTTGCGTGTAAATTTTTTTCCACAACTTTTAGGGATGAAGATATGCCATTGTCTATGGAGAGCTAGCGTTAAAATTTGCAATTTTTTTCTAGTTTTCTTGCCATATTTACATTTTAAGTGCATTTTAGCGCAAAGTATAATTCGGCAATATTGTATATAACAAAATTTGCTACAACTTTTGTATGAAAATGTTCTTTCCACGACCTCAACAAACCTCTTTCAAATTCCGGGATATTTCAGTTTTCCCACCCGGGTATGCGTTAGAACATTTTTTTCCATAACTCTAGGAGTATCCAAACATTGGTATAGATTCGTCTAGTAACTATATATACTAGTAGGGTCAAATGCAAGAATTCTTGAACTAAGAAAACTTGAGGGCAATAATGACTCTTTTCCTAATATAAGTTGTGAAAAGTACATGCCACTTGGTAGCAAAATTATTTGTAAGACATTTCATGTTTTTAGCAGCGGACCTCATAGGCGGTGTGAAAATCAGTATGTGTCACACGATAGCAAAATTATTTCCACCTTGGACGTAAACTCTTAAATCCCTCGCTACGCTCAAGGTTCTGCTTTAGAAGAATTACAAGGTAGCAAACTTCGATGGTACCACTCTATAGATGACTCTGTCTTCTTTCTTAGAGGTCGTAGAAAGAACATTTTCATTTCTATATATAGTACATATAAGGATCAATAGTAGAATGTAAGACCTTCTAGGGTAGGATTAGGCTGAATTATGCCGGGCGAATAGAGAACAATCTTATTTATCGGTTTGACATTCTGATAGCTATCACATTTTATCTACAAATCCTACTTCCAAAACAGATCCCAGACAAAAAACGTTGTATCTATAATTAACCTCTCTTTTTCCAAATATTTATAAAACTATATCAAGATGCACAACTCCTATATTTTTAGCTGTTTCAATTAAGAGTCTTTATCAGTTAAAAAATGGTCATATATTTAGGTCATTTTTTGTTTGAATTGACACGTACCGTGACATTTTCTCGATGTTACTATCTAAATCTAATCTATTGCGATATGAGATAAACTTTTAATGTATTTTTTGGATTTTTCATTAAGAAATATCGTTTCAAACATCACTCGAAATCGACCGATTTTCAAGCTAAAAACTAGTTTTTTTCGCTTAAATTCTACAACACACAAAAAAAATCAAAAAATGGCTATATTACTATCTAAAATTTTAATAAAATCATAGAAGCCTTTAATCATTTTATTGGTATTATCAATACTTTTATTATAATTTGAAAGCAAAACATTTTAACGCCTCTTAATTATTAGGCCGTGACATGAAACTGACACAAACTATTAATTCACCAAAATAAATTCAAATTTATGCAAATCTCATTCCCATAATTATACTAAAATGCTATTCATTTCCTTGATTTTCTATTCGTCGACTACAATATTTGAATTAAGATATCGTAGACGAAACTAAAATCACATACTTTTCTCTATGGAGCTCCCTTCAAGTGAACTATTATGAAATAGACCAGTCACGTGTCGCCATTACTGTACTCTTATGAAATTGGCCAATCACGTGACGCCGCGGAGATAGAACAAAAGACATCAACGAGCACCCGACCCATGTACCTAATCTTCACTTCCGCAGGACTAGTTGTTTAATTATTTCGTTTTATTTAATTAATTTCCGTTGACTCGTAAAACAAATAGTGTATGCAATAGTTACATAATTAGCTTCTTAAGTCTCGAACCTTACTTATTTAAATTACACGGTGCTCGACTAAAAAAACATATATTATGTAACGGTTGCATAAACTAATATTGCATAAATTACATGTATATTCGTCTAATTAGGTACCGACTCGATAGGCGTCTATCCATCTACTATTAGCTCGTTAAAGTAGGAACGGACCGACAGAATGAGTTGAGGATTAGTAATAGGGTTTCGTTAATAATGTGCGAAACCCTAAAATGTTTGTATAACAAGAATAATGGGACTTAGTCAGTACAAGGCCAAGCGACGCTACGTGTGCTACGCCGTAGCGAGCTGCAGCATTTTCCCGTCTTGTAACGGAAATATTTCCTAGAATGCGCTATCCAAAGGTAGTTTTAAGAGATCGCTCTTTAGCTATAAGACCGCCTGTTGTCTACCCCTGCTTATATCTCGCTATCTTAGACACTGGTCCCACCGCCGGCCAGCAGCGAGTATTCTCATAGTAATTCTACTCGTTTTCTCGCTTAAGCGAGTAGAATTACTATGAGATTACACTACTCGCCGGCGGTGGGACCAGTGCCTTATGTTCCTGAACTGCTTTGTATTTTTGATTGAGGTGTGCAATAAAGAGATACAATACAATACAATACAAATAGCCTGACTATGAGATGGGTCCGAATTTCATTAGGTGGTATAGCGTAGAAAGAGGATTAGCGAAGGGGGCGGACTTATGTTAGATAGGGGTAAATCAACTTTTTAGTGCCACTCGTTGCCATGGTTACGTCTAGTTGTCCAGGGGATAAAATTCGAATACAATCGTGACTTTATATTTAAATTTACCAAACCTACGTATCTGTGGTACTTATAAGCTATTTCCATAATGGTCCACCTACTAAGCATGTTAGTAGAACTTAATATATATATTTTTTTATAAACTGGTCCACTAGTTTCCCTTGGACAACGGGTCAAGATAACAACACAAAAAAAAGTTGATCCATCCATAGACTGACTAAATTGAGATGTATCAGAAGACTGATATGGATGTAGCACAATTATGGCATCTCATAATTAGTCGTGCTGTATATACATTGGCACCAAATTTAAATTAAGACAATAGGCTGGAATAGTTTTAGAAACAAACAGGTGACTTGCCTGAAACATAATCCTAATAATAATAAAAACAATACAATTAATTCAATCATGGTGTCTATGTCCCTCTCGGAGCGAATAAGTAGCTAAACGATACGAATCATTAGGTCTGGCTGAATAAAATCAAATCAATCAAAATCAAAACATTTATTCTGCAAATAGACCTCAAGGGCACTTTTACAAGTTAAAATCTATCTATGTCAATTAAAAATAATACAATAATTAAAATATCATTAATTAAAAGTAGTGTTACATGTCAATAAAAGTAAGAAACTAATAACAAACAAGATTTGTAAGAGATGTATAAGGTCTCTAAGCGCCAGGATAAAAAGTAATAAGGTACACTAATTATAATAAAATATTGTGAAGTATATATCTAATCGTCAACATAAAAGTAATAAAATCTAATAAATAAAAATCCTCAGAAATGTATAAGGTCTCTGAGCGTCAGTCTAAAAATGAAATCAAATGAGAACAGAGCGAAGTCTCTCATCATGTCAATTCCACTGAACACTAGCACGAAGCGCTAGTCCTTGCAAACTTCGTATCGTGCCATCTCTCATATAATGTATAACACGACAGTGAAAGGGACGGCACGATACGAAGTTCGGATTTCGAAGTTCAGAGTAGACCCTCAGACCGGACCCCACTATTGAAGTATATGAATCCGAACTGAACTAGTGAACGAAAGATTGACACCACGTGAAAGTACCAACCCCCTTATTCATAAACGTCTGTCAAACCTATATTAGTTAACTAGCCGCTAAAGTTCGTTTGTCCTTATCTGTCACTTTGACATTGACGTTTGTGAGAATGGGACAAAGAACTTTTTAGTTAGCAGAGGTTTGTTAAGTTTTATGAATACGGGGGTTAATTTATATCAATCATTCCTGAACTACACATGTCTACTTGGTAGTTTAACTTATAAAAAAACCGGACAAGTGCGAGTCTGATTCGCCCACCGTGGGTTCCGTACAGATTTTCAGGTAAATACGCATTAATTACGTACTTTAAATAATGACTGTATATTTTATAAATTAATTACTCATGTATAATAGTTCTCAGATTATCCCCTATGCTTGTAGTATAAGACGATATTACTTGCTAAATTTCATTGTTCTGGGTCAACTGGTTTGGCCAGAGGATTAGCCTAGCAATCCAAAGAGGAAACGCTGCCAGCCTTCTGGGCACTATAGCCAGTGATGGGGACTTGGGGGCATCTTCTTTTTATAGTTTAGTTATAGGTTTAGTTAGTTTAATTAGGTTAGTGATGTACTCGTATTATTTAACTTTATATTTTAATTGTGATTTTTATGTTTGTTTCAAGTTATAAATAAAAAAGAGAGAACTGAAGGTACTAAATTTAAGATATTAGAAACTTACAAAAATAAAAATTATTACAGAATAAAATAAACAACTACTTAATCAATAACTATATAAAACAAAAACTAAAAGTCGAATTCTAAAATAGGCCCCTGTGGCGTGGTACCAAGGATGCTGGCAGCATTTCCTCGCTGAATCGCAATGCTTATGCGTTGAGCGAGGAAGCTGCCAGCTCTCCTGTCCCCGGTTACATCGATCAACCGTTTTGCCAAAAAGCAATATATTTTTTTGCTGATAGGCCCCACGGACTAAGGGTCTTGTACTGAAGGTACTTAAAGTTTTGATTCCCTTGAGATTTTCGAAATACACGTTTTTTGCGGCATAAACGGCCGTATCTTTTTTTTGCGTTAACTTAGAAGCCTGAGTTTTTCACAGCTTCAAGGAACTACAGACCTGAGTATATGTTTTTAATTTAAACACGATACCTCGACGCGTTCCCAAGATAAAGGTCTTGAAAGACAGACAGACAGGCGGACAACAAAGTATGTATGTATGTAAGCACTTTATTGTACACAATAACAGGTTAAAACAATACATGTCACATAAGATTTGAGTACAAAGGCGAACTTATCCCTATGAGGGATCTCTTCCAGCTAACCTTTGAGGGATTGAGTGTAGAGTGGGAGAATGAGATAGACAAACTTACACAGTGTACTAAAACTTTTCAATAAGGAAACTTATAGCTAAAACCAGAACTAAATAAATATATAACAACTATAACATATAATAAACACATATTATAAATATATACGTATTTAAATTAATATACATAAATAAATATATATAGTATTCAACCAAATCACAAGTCGTTGGAGAGCCACAATTTCTTTAAATTACTCTACAAAGTGATGAGAGGGTTTCGTTTTTTCCTTTTGACATCCAGAACCCTAAGAACTTGACGATAATCAACATAGCCACGAGTTTTCCAACCGCATTGGCGGCTAATCACCCGGCATGTCTTTGAAAAGTAATCCTCCAGTTAATTACGGCCGCTTATACACGCTTACGGCGGCGATCGAAAATCGATAACACGATATAATTTTAAATATATACCGTTGGAGCAATTTTAGCGAAGTCTTTACGATAATTTGCGAAGTTTTGTAACGTGTTGAAGCCTGTCAAAATACAGAATGAGCAGATTAATGATGATACAATTATCGATAAGCGACGTTCAAAAGATTTTAATCTGCTTGCTTGCTTAAATATTATATCTTCATTTTTGAGTGATTTTATAAAATAATTATAAAATGAAATCAACAATATCTCACTTAAGAGTCCTTATCAGTTAAAAACGCTCTTCTGTTTAGGCGATTTTCTGATTCAATTGACACATATCTTGACATCTTCTCAATGTTACTATCTAGAACAGGACTGTTGCGACCTAGTGTCATAAATTTTAAATGTATGTTTTGGATTTTTCAATAACAAATATCGTTTCAAACATCACTCCAAATCGACCATTTTCAAGCTAAAAATTGTGTTTTTCCTCTTAAATTCTAATAAGTACACATAATAAAATCAAAAAATAGCGATGTTACTATCTAAAACTTTAATAAAGTCATCGTATCCTTTAATCACTTTATTGTTATTATCAATACTATTGTCATAATTTGAAATCAAAAAAAATTAAAACTTATAAGGACTCTTAACTGTAGGAAAATCAGTCCATACTACTATCCATGCTAATATTATAAATGCGTCTGTCTGTCTGTTACTTAAACCGCTAAACCGATTTAGATGAAATTTGGTATGGAGATAGTTTGGATCCCGGCGAAGGATATAGGATACTTTTTATCCCGGAAATTATCCGTAAAAAGGGTGGAAGTTTGTATAGAAGATCAATAACTAGGTAAGCGCCTAAAATAAAAGAATAGCAATTAAATACTCAACAAAGTCGCGGGTATAAGCTAATAATATTAAAAATGCAAAAGTAGCTCTGTCTGTCCGTTACCTATTCACGCTTAAACTGTTAAACTAATGGATGAAATTTGATATAGGTTGAGCTCCAAGAAAGGATCGTTTTTCTGGAGCTCATCCAATCTCACTGGAGCGCAAACTCTTAGAGTATACCAGTGTTCCAAACCACACGCGTGGTCGTGCCGGAGGTTCCCCTGGATTTTCCTCAGGCTACTCTCCAACCGCGCACTCCTATCGCTTTATTGGGCCCGGCCTATAAAACCACTCAGGTTCAAAAAAAAAGGATCGTTTTTATTTCAGAAATTTGTCTCCTAAGGGAGTTAGGGGGCAGAAGTTTGTATCGAAGTACGATATAAAACAAGTTACATGGACGAAGTCGCAGACAAAAGCAAGTCAGTTATACACTATTTTTTAGGGTTCCGTACCCGATGAGTCCGAATGGAGCCCCATTTCTGTCACGCCGTCTGTCCGTCTGTCTATCACCGAGCTGTATCTCATGAACCATGGCCTATTCATTCATTCATTCATCGGCCTATGCATCTTGACAGATGATTTAAACAGCGTCTGTGTGTGAGAAACAACGCTTCTCGTGACTATATAGTCCAATCCGGGATCGACATTTACGTCCACAATATATATAATTATACATATTAATTTACCAATTATTGCGCATATTCAATACTTTGTTAGATCATTATAATAGTATTCCCTTTTAAAGGTGTGTCTAATGGTTTAAAAGGCCAAAATCATTTCACTGGAGCACTCAAACCAGTCATAAAACTACTTACACACGCGGCTGCGCCTGTCGTTAACTTGGCGTCCACCGCAGCTATTACGAGTACACGGCAGTTATAGTGCTTATATGGCTTCAGTAACGTTTTATGGACGCTATTATATCACGTGGTTTAATGGAGATGTACAACTGAGAGCATTTTGGCTTTTAGAATATAACGACTTTACGTAGAATATATGATCTTTGTAGGGTTCCGAAAAAAACGGAACGTTTACAGGATTTTTTTTTTATTAAAAATGGGATCGCTCTTGGCCAGCATCTAGCCAGGGGGCAAAGATGAGGCCGACGATGAAGCGAGCTCACCCAGAAGGTGCCTATTCACTCGTGCCTTAAAAAAGTCTAGGTTATATGAGCTCGGAAACACAAACGCCGGCAGAGAATTCCTTAGAAGTGCGCATTATAAAAGATGATCCAAAAAAGAATAAAATTATAAAAGGTGATGATCACTATGTTGGCCGTCTGTCTGTTTGTCTGTCAAGTCCTTTTAACTCGGGAACACGTGGAGGTAACGAGTTGAAATTAAAACCATATACTCAGGTGAAATGTGCTTTGAAACTGTGATAAAAAACCTTCTAAGTTAACTTTAAAAAATGACAGTTTGTGCCCCAAAAAACGTGTTTTTAAGTACACAAGAGGAAAATGGAATCCTCACTCACTCGGACAGCGGAGCAACGTGATCCACAAAAAATGGTCTCGCCGGAAGACCAGCGCTGGCTTGTGAGTCAGCATTATGCTGAGGCGGGACCATTTCGTGGCAATTTTATTAGTTAATAGGTTAAAATGTATTATCTTGTAGTATCTATGTCACGAATAAATTATTTTCATTTCATTTCATTTCACAGGATCACTTTGTTGTCCGTCTGTCTGCCTGTCAAAGGCCTTTACCTCGGGAACGCATGCTATCGAGTTGAAATTAAATCTGTTAATCTAAGTTAACGTAGAAAAAGACAGCCGTTTATGACGCAAACAACTTATATTTCGAAAATGTATAATCCAAAAACGTATACCCTCAAGGGAATCAAGATGGATAAGAGTATTTAAAAAAAAAAAATAAGGTATTAGGTTTAAATTTAAGGTGTTATCCGTTGACCTAGAACTATGAAACATGGCAAACAATATCGTTTCCACATAAAAACAAATTAAAAAATAAATAAATTGTATGCTTGATTCCATTTTTATATCTAGTATATGTTAGTAATAATAATTATATTGTATTGTCATCTTTTCTGACTTTTCGCGCACATATTGTTAATCCATTTTTGAACTGGCTACCTACGGGACAGGCTTACCCTAGTGTAGGAGCCAGTCGAACCGCAGAACGAAAAATCCACTCAGTACATTACTTATAAATGATGATATGTTCAACTATACCTGTAAACTTTTATGTACGAATAAACTTCTTATGTCTTAAATATATTTTTAATAAAAGCAGACCTTATATATCCTATGAAATTCACGACTAAAATATGTTAGTCTATTTGCGCCTAAACGTTAAAACTCGTAATCAAGCCGAAATCAAACTCGCCAACGAAAATAAAACCACCGCTAAAATGTTTATTCACAAAGAAAACCCAATTAAGTCTGGAGACATGAAACAATGGATTCGTTAGGTAACGTTTAAACCAAAACGTGGGCACGTGTCGGAAGGTAGTCTAAACGGTATAAAGGGTCGGCAATGCTTTGGAGTTGCGGGCATCTATAGGCTGCGGTGGCCGATTACCATCAGGTGGACCGTAAGCTTGTTTGCCACTGGCGTTGTATGAAAAAAAATACTAAAAAAACAGAATAAAATAAATATTTCAGTGGGCTCTCGTATAACAAACGTGATTTTTTTTAGTTTTTATGGATTATGATACGGAAACCTTATACCTTGGCCGGTTATAAGATACCGAACTGCCAAATACCAGTAACAAATGTGTGTTCAGTCGTGGCACATGCTGAGCGACAACCTTTTTGGTGTATCATCATCATCATCATCATTTCAGCCGAAAGACGTCCACTGCTGAACATAGGCCTCCCCCAAGGCTCGCCATTTAGACCGGTCCTGTGCCGTTCGTTTCCACCGGATTCCCGCGACCTTCACCAGGTCATCACTCCACCTTGTCGGAGGTTTTGGTGTATACCCACTTGTAATTTGTAATATCCTCTTTTTATCTGTATGTACACCAAATAAACGTTTTTTTCTTTTCTTTCTTTTCTTTTCTTTTTCTATTTTGTAACTGAGATGGCGCTTATGACTTTTCAATTCGTCGTTAGCGTCTTAGCAAGTTTTCAGTAAGTGATAATTTTCAACTAACTATAACTTTATTCTATTCTATTCTATTCTAATAATGTAATATTCGCTCCGCACATACAATAATTTAATATCAACTCAATATAATGTCATTATCTGAAACTCGCTGCCTTTACGCCTTATCTGTAGTGTGTACCTTATAAACACAAATTTGGAAGCAACAACACACAAACGAGTTAGATACATACGACCCCAAAAGTTTAGGCATGATCTTTGTTTCATTATTATTACATGTTACATTTTAAGATTTAAAAAAATAAAAACAAATATGTATGTTATTGTTATACGTGTGGATTTAATTACACAGATTGCTTGGGGCTACCTACAAGGTAAAAAGTAGTACCTAGTATAAAAATAAACTAAGATTGAATTTAATTTTTTGTTATAATGTGGTATGTGAGTGTGTGTGTGTGTCTATGTGTGTCACGTGCGTGTGGAAGAATTGTCTCTAGCTAGTAATGACTCTGTTTCATTATATGTAAGCGTTTTTAGCCATTCGGTAACCGCAAGTTTACTTTTTTTTTTAATCTAATTCATATTCAGTTTTACTTTTAAACCTTTAGTATAATTTAAGAGGCCTTATAAGTTTTAAAATGTTTTGATGTCAAATTATGACAAAAGTATTGATAATAAAGTTACGATGATTTTATTAAAGTTTTAGATAGTAACATAGCCATTTTTTGATTTTATTGTGTGTAGTAGAATTTAAGCGGAAAATACAAGCTTTTAGCTTGAAAATGGTCGATTTGGAGTAATGTTTGAAACGATATTTCTTAATGAAAAATCCAAAAAATACATTTAAAGTTTGTGACATAAGGTCGGAATAGTCCTGTTCCAGGTAGTAACATTGAATAAATGTCAAGATACGTTTCAATTCAAACAGAAAATGGCCTAACTATATGAGCGATTTTTAAATAATAAGGACCCTTAATTACTGCCACTAATAGTTATCCAATTACATTCAGGCTCAGACACAGAAACTATTAGGTTTTTATGTGAATATGTCTTGTTATTATGCGGTTGTCTAGTTTAGATTTAAATGAACAAGAACCATTTGTTCTGTTTTTATTTACGTTTTGACAAATATAAAGTGTTCAATGGGCCATTCTACTTTTTCATGTACATAATTTTCGGTCACTTTTTTTTAATACTTGGATACTATTTTGGAATACTTGGTACCCTCACTTCATATTTTTGTATTGTTATTTAGAAAGGTTTAATTGCAGTATCACTTCGGATAGTTTTGGTAATTAACGAACCACAGCTAATACTAGGCTAGCTATGTAGACTGTAATAAATATATTTGTAATTGAATACTGCAATAAACAGATTAAATTTTTTTTTTTTTTTTTTTAATATCCATAAATCGAGTCACTCAGTAGATGATGAGACGACATGTCTCACCATTTGTATGAAAAATGGTTTTTTACCGCTGTGTTACCCACCTATTACAGCAACATGTTAATATTAAAGTGTTTTTACCTATAATTTCCTTTTATTAGGTTCAGGTACTATTTCGAAATCCTTTTTTTGTACACTAATTGAATACATATCATAGACATTTTTTTGTAATAGAAAACTGGTCATGAAAAAGTAAAATGACCGTTAATATGTTTCTCATTATGTTAATGATCGATTGCTTGTGTTATTTTGAATATGAAACCTTCGAAAGTTAAGAAAGTACTAAATCGTTATGTTTTAAACAATTATTACATAATTTAGGTGCCAGATAAAGAGTATATTGTATTGTTGTAATGATAAAAAAGACTAAGAGTATATTTAGGTTTATTTTAGGTTAGTTTTAGTTTTATTTTAATTTCTTTGTTTATTTGTAATTACTATTATGTTTTACATGTGAAAATTTATAAAATGATTTAAGCAGTAAAAACAAAAAAAAGACTAAGATATATAATATAGTATTTTCACGTTTGTCATCCATATTTTCACCTAATAAGCAACCATAAATTTTTTTCTTAATTCAGACTGCGTGTACTACAAATAAGATATGTGGAGATACTATTTACTGTCACGTTATTTTAGAATTGATACTGGCTCATATTTTTTCTTATTTCTTTATTCCTATTTTACCACTGCGACTGTACCATTTTTTTCGTGCACAAAAATGCCTAAAACTTCACAGACACGTGTATGCATCTCACCTTTAACCACTAGCCTACAGGGTGTATATCTAACATTCATCTAAAATAAACTGTTTATAAAAAATATCCACTCGTCGCGCTGAGAGCGGTGGTCGCTACGTGCGCCTCTCGGCCCGCGGATCGGCGCACTGCCGGCACTGGGCAGTGTTGCCAGGGCCTTTGGAACGAAAATTACGTTTCTTCTCTCGAAAAGTTACATTTTTTATATCGCACTGCCGGCGCTGGGCAGTGTTGCCAGGGCCTTTGGAACGAAAATTACGTTTCTTTTCTCGAAAAGTTACATTTTTGATGCCAGAGTTACATTTTTTATATCGCACTGCCGGCACTGGGCAATTGCCAGGGCCTTTGGAACGAAAATTACGTTTCTTTTCTCGAAAAGTTACATTTTTGATGCAAAAGTTACATTTTTTATATCGCACTGCCGGCACTGGCCAGTGTTGCCAGGGCCTTTGGAACGAAAATTACGTTTCTTCTCTCGAAAAGTTACATTTTTGATGCAAAAGTTACATTTTTTATATCGCACTGCCGGCACTGGGCAGTGTTGCCAGGGCCTTTGGAACGAAAATTACGTTTCTTTTCTCGAAAAGTTACATTTTTTATATCGCACTGCCGGCACTGGGCAGTCTTGCCAGGGCCTTTGGAACGAAAATTACGTTTCTTTTCTCAAAAAGTTACATTTTTGATGCAAAAGTTACATTTTTTATATCGCACTGCCGGCACTGGGCAGTGTTGCCAGGGCCTTTGGAACGAAAATTACGTTTCTTTTCTCGAAAAGTTACATTTTTGATGCAAAAGTTACATTTCTTATATTTTTCATAATTACTTATGAAACCATTTGATTTAAAGAAATGACTAGCCATTGAAATAACATACAGCTACAATTCGGCGAGTTGGGAGACCGAACCTAGATAAGAGTGTGTATGACTAGACAGAATTACGCCAGGCTGATGGGCGGTATCTCAAATGTCAATGTTGCAATAGACGGACAGACAGACGAGTCCTACCATGTAGGTTCTTTTGTCATTTTTCTGTATGGAAGCCTATAAATTGTCTCGCTTGGTCCCGGTTAGATACAATTGAACTTTTTAAATAAAGTTTCATTGTTCTCAAAAGTTACAAAAAATCCTTTAGAACAGAAGTTACTTACATGTTACGCGAGCCGGTTAAAAGTTACGAAAAATGTAAGAAATGTAACCATCTGGCAACACTGGCACTGGGGGATGACGGACGGTTTTGGGGCCCGCCGCGCGAGTCCACGTGAAAGGTAGCTCGGGTTCACTAAGTGGTATATTATTATACACATTTTTGGAAGGTAAGGAAGTAGAGTGAAATAACCGGCGAAGTGCGCGACTTCCCGCGTTTTGGGTTCCCAACCAACAGCAAAACTAAGTCGGTTTTATTTATTTATTTATTTATTCGGAGATAAAACAGAAACATGCAAACAAAATAGGTGTCATTTACATAAAAATACAATATAGATTAAGATGTTTCCCTAGACATATCTCACTGAGAACATACTTAGCATTAAAATTTAAAACCTTACAAAATGCAAACAAATTTTGAACTAAAATTACGCCACCTTCCGCATAAATAAATAAAAGGAAAAAAGGAAAAAATAGTAAATTTCAATGTAAAAACCTGATTTATCAATATATAAGTATTTTTTTGTAAAATACACATAATTATAAACATTATCACCAAACGTAAAGTTTGTAGGTTAATAGGAAGGTAAAATATTCTTCAGAATTTTTGTAAAAAAACCTGACTTTGTTGGCTTCTTACTCCTTTGTTTTCTAAAATTATCACTACATAGTATAAAACAAAGTTGCTTTCTCTGTCCCTATATCCCTATGTATGCTTAAATCTTTAAAACTACGCAACGGATTTTGATGCGTTTTTTTAATAGATAGAGTGATTGAAGAGGAAGGTTTATATGTATAATAACATCCATTAAATAGTGCACCCGTGCGAAGTGCTGAAAATCAGCGTCACGACACATCAGTCGTGGCACATGCTGAGCGACAACCTTTTTGGTGTATACCCACTTCTAATTTGTATTCTTCTTTTTATCTGTATGTACACCAAATAAACGATTTTTCTTTCTTTCTTTCTATTTATCTTCTCGGTGAGCTCTAAACAACAATACACCACTCGATAGGGCATGTTAAAAATTAAAAACATTTAAATTTAAGTGAAATTTTTAAGACTAGCTCCAACAACTGTAAAACCTGTGTGACAGACGACGGGCGAACGGACGGACGAACGGACTGACGGACGGAATAGAATAATACATTGTGATGCAAGTGCAGAAGGTATGTCATTGTGCCAATGATATAAAAATGACACTTCCGCACGTATATCTAACGACGTTTTTTAGTAAAGTTCCAAAATCAAAGAAACAAAAATAAGAGACAGAACAAAATGCGTTTACGTACATGCCATTATTATGTACCTGCGGGGTAATCACGTAACTTTTGTCGTTAGATAGATTTTAATGTCAAATTTTAATTGTCAGCTCATACATTTATACTTCAAATTTGACAGTAAAATCTGTATACCGTTAGTACATAAAGTTACGTGATTCGCCTGCAGCAGGTCTATATCTGGCGTAGTTTACATACATTTTATTTAACAATCGTGTAAATCGCACATATCACAATAATATTATTGAACCATTACAAGTATTTACTAAATTATATTGTGAAATTATGAATGAAAGAAGCGGAATTAAAAAGTTGGTTTAACTTTTAATTGATAGACTTTTCAACATGCCATGGTTGTCAGCATTGGAATAAGCCAAATCTAAAATATGATGGTAGAAGTTTTATGTCAAATGGTAGTTTAATTAGACTTAGACTTCGAAACCGAACGTCGTGAAGGCCTAGATAGAAAGCGGGATGAGTTGAAAACCAGACCACCTGTATCCATCTCCTACAATAACGTCGGTGGGGTGTTGACGTGCCCAAAGTGTGCTCGTACCTTCTGTAACAAGATTGGGTACTGTAAGCCACACAAGGGTGCACTTAAGGGCGGAACAACAAAACAACTCACCGTGAGTCTGGGTAAATATGCCTGACCAGGATATACAGTCGCTGCGGCCGAAATCGGTCAAGATCTATACATACATACATACATAGTTTAATTACATTTGAACATGAAGAAACATATTATTTTAATTAATTTGTATTTGATTTTTCGTTCCAAATGCTTTATAAAATAAATAAGGAAACTCATTGAAGCTCATTGAATCTCTTCGGATGTGTGGCTTTGACCAACAGTAAATCTGGTATTTGACACATGGTAAAATTTATAACATGGTGTGGATAAATAGAAAACCATCATATATGAAAATAAATAGTAAATTAGGACTAGAAAGATTAGCAAAAATGTTTTTTTTAATAGTCCAATTGTAAATTGAAAGTTACCAATAGAATTGTAATGTTTCAATAAAAAAGAAATTGTACTGCAACTATGTACTCAAGCGCAATATTTCACCACTAAAATGGCTAATTACTCGTTTTTTCGTACAACGGTATTATGAAACCATAACACTGTGACGTCACATTTCACTGCCTATCAGTATGGAGCGTTCAGTGCTCATTAGCTTCGTCTTCATCATTTGTGGTGCTCTAATTGTAGTTGATCCCATACAAACACTTGATCGCCTCTAAAACCTTTCGAATGGCACCATATTTTTTTTAAACAAATAGACAATTTCAAAAAATTGGAAAGGTAAAAGCACTAGTGCGAGAAATCCAACTTTGCGCACGATATACAGCTACATGGAATACCATTTTTTGAGCAACTCAGCATAATGTACATGCAAAGCTGGCTGAGATACGCGTCATACTCGTGATCGGGTGCTGTTTGTGGAGTCCGGTCTGTTCATGCTTGCTAGGACATAGTGACTACGTTAATACTAGTGTCTTTTTATAGGGGATTGACGAGAGACATCATCCTGTTGTGGATCCGTTTTTACTATCAGTGACTTTGAGACCATATACATCTCTGACAATATTAAATTAATTTTAATTTTGACGCTCAGAGACCATGTACATCTCTGGGATATTATATTAATTTCATTATACTGCTTGTTTAATCTTGAGACCTTATACATCTCTAACTTTTCTGATGTTGTAATATTTGTAATAGATAACTTTGCAAGTTTATCTTCACTGTATGACATTAATTTTGTTATAATTGTAAACTCGAAATTATTATTCCTTCTTGAACTGTAAATTAATATTTTGACATGAAAAATGTATTACTTATTTTAGTCAGACTTTCTTAAATTGTAAATTAATATTTTGACATGTAAAAGTGCCCTTGTGGCCTATTTGCAGAATAAATGTTTGTATTTGTATTTGTAAAGAAGGTCAAATGACACTGATATTCCGTGGATAGACATGTAGTCAACCACAGAACTGCAAGTTTCATAATTGCAATTACTCGCTCCGCTTTAACTACTTAGAGAGCGTACAGCCGTACATAGTCCAGGAAAATTACGTTCGTATAGTATGGCGAAATGGAAATAATTTATAATAGCCCAGTTTTCCTGCGTAACGGGTATATCATAATGCTGGTCATAGACTTTCATATGAACAAATATGTAACAAGTCAAGTAAACATGTAGTCAAAAATTATAAGGATATGTTGATAAGTAGATTACACTAACACATTCCTCAATTTTTCATATTTTTTCATATTATTATTATATAAACTGTAATAATAATAATAATTAACCGTTAGGTAATTAAAAAAATCTTTAAATAATAAGATTGCATGCCTAACCTTGCCAAATGTAATTTATATTTATATTTAAATGTACTTTTTTTGGTAATGACGTCGATATATTTATAATAAGGTAACAATTAAAAATTAAAAACGTCCTGAAAAATTGGCAATAATTAATAATAAACTTTTTTCTTTGTTTTAATACATTATTATGTGCTTTGTATCATTAAATAAATAAATAAATAAATATTAGAGGACAATCTTACACAAATCGAACTAGCCCCACAGTAAGCTTAAGAAGGCTTGTGTTATGGGTACTAGACGACGATATACTTAATAGATATAAATACTTAAATACATAGAAAACATCCAAGACTCAGAAACAAACATTCATGCTCATCACACAAATATTTGCCCTGACCGGGATTCGAACCCAGGACCGTCTGCTTCACAGGCAGGTGCACTACCCACTAGGCTAAACCGGTCGTCATTGATGGTAAATCGGGCTGCTTCAGCTTCGACAAAAATACTTTCGTATGTCCGGATTTCCGTTTGTTCTCGTCTAAAGGTCGCAATTCTCAACCGATTCTCGTGAAATTTCGTGAACAGGTTCAAAAGTTATATAAACTTTTTTGTCGAGACATTTTTTGGAAATTTTCAAACACAATTTTTATTTCAAAGATTTTGTAAGTTGCGTCCGAATTTCGGTTTGATCTCCTCTACATCATGGTCGCATTTATCAACCGCTTCTCGTGAAATTTTGTTAAGAGGTTCGATAATCATAATTGATCTTTTTTATAATGTGAGATTTTGGGAATGATAATCAAACTCACTCACGAGGATTACGGCTCACAGAGCCACTAGTTGTATTTAGTTAGCCACCGGTATTTTATTGATTTACCATATTTAAGTACTTAAAAATAGTAACTGGCTGTAAGTTTCTTCTTTACTTGTTAATTATAGTGGACATAAACATTGATAACAAATTGGTATGTTTACAAAAATAATAACGATTATTATTTTTATTTAAAAACATCGGCGCTATTTGACAATGTCTTTTAAACCTCTCCACGAGTTTGTCGGATTCATAAATATAGTATCTTAGAATATGAGCATGTATTTATGAAGGTAAAAGAAATAAGGCTATTATGAATTAATGTTTTGCTGGACCGTAATTTTCCTGGACTAACGTAGAAAGCCATGGCAACGAGTCATTAGTGTGATATACTCACACTAGACATGTAAGTTAGTACCTATAACTGTGTTCCAACCTTCCAACAGACACGTATCCTGTTACAGGCTAATTCCTGGCGACCGACAGACGCTCAGTTCATTATAACGTGATTTAGGGCCAATTCAATGAAGCGTTTTGGTTTTTTTTGCCAGTTTTGTTACACTTTTAGCACCACCCAGGAGTCACGTGTGGGGTAGCGGTGAGTACTCCCTACGGACGTGGTGCAACTACGACCCCCCTTGTCAAGTGAGTGGGCAACGACTGTTAGAAGTTCTCAAGCCGCCCGGAGGCCTCTAACTCGGCTTAGCGACTGCTATCATAGACAGCAGCCGGGATCAAGTAGGCTAGCACAACTTGCTGCCAAGTCGTATCTCGCGCGACTCGGCGATTCCTGTCTCGCTCAAACTGTGCGGAATAGAAAGAGGAGCGTAGATTTTTCTCTACTCGCGTCGCGTCGCAGCGGCAGTTGTGCTAGCCCCGCAACTGCTCAACCAATCTCACTGGAGCGCAAACTCCTTGAGTATTCCAGTGTTTAAACCGCGTGGGCGTGTAGTTTCTCCAGGTCACTCTCCAACCGCGCACTCCTATAGCTTTATTGGGCCCGGCCTATAAAACCACACTCAGGTTAAAAAAGCATATTAAATTCGATTCTGTTAGGAATAAAGTGGTTCTAGAATGTTCACAGACGCACAAACACTCGGTGTTAATTAACAAGGGGTTAAAACGGAATGCTTTAATCACCAGTAAAGCTCAGCAAATAATTATTCAGTAATATTGAGGAGCTCGTATCCTGGCCTACCATGAACTTTGAAATTAAACCTTATTGAAATTACCTAAAGTTGAGACTACAATGGAAATGATATACAAGTATGTTGTATGAGAATCCGGGTTGGTTTACCTAATGATGAGTATCGATAGCCGAAAGGAGTCGTATGGATTACATTTCATTGAAATACAATTTCAAAGCTTATGATACGGGTATTTGATACGCCCGTGTGGTGCCGGGTTACAACAGCACTTCAAATACAAATACAAATACAAAATTTATTAGTAACAATTGTTATAAGTCATACAAATTGAATATAAAATGTCAAATAGGTGCTTAACTAACAATGTAGTTATGTCGGCAATAATAATTACAATTTTACAGTTTAAATTCTGCATTATTGAAGATTCTAATCATATCATATTGTGTATTTAAAGGGAATTATAAAAAATAATTGATCCATTATTTTTTGTTGCTCGTTACCATGGTTACGTCTACTGAGTCACTCTTTAAAACTGTGATTTTATAGGGTTTAAATCTACCAAACATGAGTTTTAGCTATGAGCATAAATCCATTCGGACATGAGTCATCGCTTGAACATGCTCGAAGTCCATATTATAAACATTTTTCTAAGAAACTCGGTTACTGTTGTCTCCTCGCTGATGGGACAGAATAACAACAAGAATAAGTTGATTCACCTATAAAACTTTTAATCTAATTTAATTTCATATTTAGTAATATAACATTAATTTAGGCATTATTTGTCCTTTCATAATGTGAGTGGTAGGTTGAAGAATTCTTCATAGCTGTAGAACAGTTCTGTCATAAGGTATTTTTTCAATCTACCTCTAAATCCAGCGGGAGTAGCCGCATCTCTAATAACATCGGGTAGTCGATTGTAAACAGCCGGTCCTAGATAATAAAATTATATGGACGGCGAGGTGATGGATCTGCATGGGTCACTCGAAACGCTCATAAATTAAGAACTATTCCCCATAAGCTCACAAAGACAGCAAAGACAATCCATGTCGCGGGTCCTATCTTTTACAACAAGTTACCAGACAGCATCACGGAAGCAAAAAGTCTTCCGTCTTTTAAAATTAGATTAAAAAAATGGCTAATAAATCAATGTTTCTATACTATTAAAGAATTTTTAGAATATATTTTGTTTTATTTTGACGACCGGTTTAGCCTATTGGGTAGTGCACCTGCCTGTAAAGCTGACGGTCCTGGGTTCGAATCCCGGTCAGGGCAAATATTTGTGTGATGAGCATGAATATTTGTTTCTGAGTCTTGGATGTTTTCTATGTATTTAAGTATTTATATCTATTAAATATATCGTCGTCTAGTACCCATAACACAAGCCTTCTTGAGCTTACTGTGGGGCTAGGTATTTGTGTAAGATTGTCCTCTAATATTTATTTATTTATTTTATTTATTTATTTATATAAAATATATAATGATAAACATAGCAAGAATATATAATGCAATGTTCTAATGTAATGTAATGATTGTAATTTTCCAATTTAATCAATTATCTAATTAATATAATCTATAATGAATGTACAATTTTAAAAACACTGACTTGTAATACCTTATTACCAATAAATTATGTCTATGTCTATGTCTATGTCTAATAGAGTGAACTATCTGACTTAACGAGTCTGTGTGGCTCCGCGACCAGTCTATTCTGGTGTTTATTGCTACGTAGCGGGTAATTGGCGTGTCTTCCCCCTTTCTTCCGATGACTGCCGTAAGAGATAACTATGGAAACCAGCAGGCGAATCACGTAACTTTATGTACTAACGGTAGATAAATTTTACTGTCAATTTTGAAGGGTAAATGTATGAGCTGACAATTATAATTTGACATTAAAATCTATCTAACGGTAGTACAAAAGTTACGTGATTGCCCCGCAGGCCCCGTATTATAGTCACGTTTATCGACTACAAATGTCAAGATAAACTGTAAATATGACTGTAACTTGTTCTGTGAGCCTAATAAATAAATAAATATACAGCGCCGGTGGCAAACAAGCGTACGGTCCACCTGATGGTAAGCGGCCACCGCAGCCTATAGACGCCCACAACTCCAAAGGAGGCACATACGCGTTGCGCCGACCCTTTATAAAATTTGAGGATGCATTGTGTTGACTGCAGAAGGGACAAATTTAGGTCCCTCGCTCTCAACACAGTGCATCCTCGTGAGCTCTGGCAACCTAGCTCACCTCCAGGAACACAACACTACATACTTGTATAGTAGATAATATTATTATGGCTGTGGTCTTCTGCTAGGCGGAGGTACTTCCCCAGTAAGGCTGCTCAAAATTCGAGCAAGATGACATTTTACACGACATGACATTTGACATTAATTTTTATGCAACAGATTAAGAATATTTTAATTGACAAATCCGTTATATAGCACTAATGAACATATATGGAAGTAACAAAATTATTTATATAATTGTTTTTGACATTTACAATTTAAGTGTTAATCGTGTTTTCAATTATTGTTATTTCATGTTTTCCATATTCAGTTATTAGTTTCGAATTTGACGAAGTTTTGATATGTAATTCTTGTAAACTAAATCTTAAATGACATTTATTTAATTGCGACAAAACATGATTAGTTTGACATTATATTAAATTGAATAACATTTTATTATTGACGGTCATAATAGATTTAGATAGATTTATTTATTTCATAATATAAAAATACAATATAAATTCGTATATTTTAAGGGTCCTTATAAGTTAAAAAACGCTCATCTATTTACGCCATTTTCTGTTTTAATTGACACGTATCTTGATATTTTCTCAATGTTACTATCTAGAACAGGACTATTGCGACCTATGTCATAAACCTTAACTTTTTTTTTGGATTTTTCTTTAAAAAATATCGTTTCAAACATTACTCCAAATCGACCATTTTCAAGCTAAAAACTTGTTTTATCGGCTGAAATTCTACTATAAATAAAAAAATGGCTATGTTACTATCAAAAACTTTAATGAAATCATCGTAGCCTTTAATAACTTTATTCGTATTATCAATACTTTTATCACAATTTGAAATCAAAACATTTTAAAACTTATAAGGCCTCTTAAGCTAACTTTAATTTGTATAATCACTACATTTGTACATAGTATAAAACAAAGTCGCTTTCTCTGTCCCTATAACTCTATGTATGCTTAAATCTTTAAAACTACGCAACGGATTTTGAATGGTTTTTTTTTTATAGATAGAGTGATTGAAGAGGAAGGTTTATATGTATAATAACATCCATTAAATAGTGCACACGAGCGAAGCCGGGGCGGGTCGCTAGTATATGTATATTATGAAATAAAAAATCTAAATCTAAATTATATAGAATAGAGCCTAGGTCTCTTGATCGCCATTCGCAGCGCTGTGGTAAGCTTCACCATACAAGTCTTCATGAGTACGGATTTCGAGGGGTGAGTGGTCAAACCCGATAAATCGAGATAAATGTTTTTTGAAATAAGAACTTAACATCCATTACGCAGAGTTCTATTTTCAAAAAACCTTTTACACGACTTATCGGGTTTGACCACTCATCCCTCGATTTACTCGTGAAAAACGAAATCCTATTAGTTTCAAGTTGACACGGGATGCGTCCGTCCGCCTCGGAGTGCAAGGTCGGCCTTCCCGCCCGAGGCCAGCATACGATTACAGGACTAGGTCACGTAAGGATTTACGTGGATTTTAAATGGATTTTTTTTAAAATTTGCGCCCTAACCTCGTAAAGGCCGTTAAATTACGAAAAGTTAAGAAGTTAAGGACGCACAACGAGAAATTTCGCATCCTCGCAGCATAGCTCATCGCTGGTGGAAATGCACTCTAAGTGTGGGTTGCACCAAACCGTCTGTAATCGTAAGCGGTGTTCGTTAAAATCTGATTGTATGGAAAGTTTGACAAGTTTCTATGGGATGACAGTTGCCGGCGCCATATTTAACGATGACCGACCTGTGATCGTATGTTGGTGCAACCGACCCTAAGTGTTTATGCTTTAGTCCACCGCGCGATCGTGACAACACTGACACATATAGTCCCTATCCATCCCGGTACCGCCGCATACCGGGTAGAGCCAGTCTAACCCAGGTCGGGCCCAGCTGAGTTTCCTGCTGGACTCATCTCAGCTAGGCTAGGTTTAGTGAACCAGCGACAAAAGTCCCAGTAGCTCGATTCCACTCACACCTCAGATTCGGTTGAAACCGCTCAACCAATCTCACTGGAGCGCAAACTCTTAGAGTAATCCAGTGTTCCTAACCACACGCGTGGTCGTCTCGGAGGTTTTCCCCTGGATTTTCCCCAGGCTACTCTCCAACCGCGCACTCCTATCCCTTTATCAGGTTCAAAAAAAAAAGCTCCAGTTACATTCCATAATATCAAACGACAACATACCAAAGCCCTCGATCCACATAGTTAGGAACGTCCTCCGGGGAATCCACTTAGTTGGGTCGCTAAGTAATAGCTTAGCTAACTCAGTTTCCAGAAAACCTTCGTCCGGAGGATCGATCACTTTTATATTCCTCTTTTACGAACCAAGCTCTTTTCATCATCTTTTATAATGCGCACTGCTAAGGTTTGTAATTCCCTGCCGGCGTCTGTATTTTCTAGTTCATATAACTTAGACCTTTTTAAGGCACGAGTGAGCAGACATGGTCTGGGTGAGTTCGCTTCACCTTCGCCTCATGTTTAATAATAATAATAAATAATAAATATTTGTGGACAATCTACACAAATGGGTCATTGTCAGATTTAGGTTCGCATCTTTTCGGTGGACATATCAAAAGTTAAGAGCCACAAAGCTTAATTTTGGATTGGTCTATTAACATGCATAAACCATGTTTCCATAACTATAAATCCATGTAATAAAAACATAACTTATATGTACATAAGCCGTTAATTATTAACCACCAGGTGGCCAACTTTTGTTTTTACAACTGACAATGACCCAAATCAACCTAGTCCCAAACTAAGCAAAGCTTGTACTATGGGCACTAAGTGACGATATACATACTTATATAGATAAATATATACTTAAATACATAGAAAACATCCAAGACTCAGGAACAAATTTCGTATTCATCACACAAATAAATGCCCTGACCGGGATTCGAACCCGGGACCTCCAGCTTCGAAGGCAGGGTCACTACCAACTAGGCTAAAGCGGTCGTCAAAAGTATTTTTGCCTACTTGTAGGTATTTTTGCCCCTTCCTCGTGGTGATCATTGGTGAGGTTCTAGGCGACCCTTTTATATTTTTGCTATCTTTGCATATACAGCGCTGATCAAATATGTTTTTTTTTATAATATTCTAATACTGTGTTTATTTTTAAAACTGTTTTTTTTCTCTAATACTATGTTTATTTGTTTTTTTTTATACCTCACGTGATTTCTGGATAAGCCACTACATGTATGTATATGGATGGTTGGATTATATTTCTAGTTACGATAATCAATCAATCCTTAAAACAAAGACAATCTTACATAACACCATCAAGAGCGCACCTCTTTAATTACTAGCTGAGTTTCTTACTGGAATCTTCTCAACTAGGCTAGGTTTAGGGAATCAGCGATAAAACTCCCAGTAGCTCGATTCCACTCACACCTCAGAGTTGGTTGAAGCCGCTCACCCAATCTCACTGGAGCCCAAACTCGTGGAGTATTCCTGCATCATCAACATCAACATCAACATCAAACATTTATTCTGTAAGTAGGCCTCACTCAAGGGCTCTTTTACAAGATGTATAAGGTCTCTTTGGTTACGAAGGAGTTAAAGTTAAAGTTTTGGATGTATTCCGCCCGCGTGGTCGTGTCAGAGGTTTCCTCTGGATTTTCCTCAGGTCACACTCCAACCACACACTGCTATCGCTTTATTGGGCCCGGTCTATAAAGCCACAGTCAGCAAAAAAAAGAAAAATAAATAGTACGTAAAAGTCGATAACAATACTTATATCTCCCATCTCGCACGTCATTCCAACTCTCGACAGCAAAAGTTTGTCTACAAGTGCTACGGCGTAGTCAAGCTACGCTAGAATCTACAATGTGCTACAATACTATTATTTTGGATTGAATACTCTACTTTAACGCCAATGTAAAAGAGTTTATATTACATATACGACATTGTCTAAAAATCGTATGTACGTAATAAATTAGACACTCTGTTACATTACAGTTAAAGTGGAATATCCAATAAGAGCATATAATCGTACTGTAGTCCGGTACCCTTCCCTATAATATATGTACTATTTTTCCATTAGCTCGTATCTAACTAAACAACAATTGCTAAATGTGTACTTATTTCGCACCAGTAAAGTTTAAAGTTGATGGTTACGTTAAAGTGTGACAAGAGAAGAAAGGCATACTATCTCCATTATTGATATACTATTATCAATGAATATTAAAACCGTTATTTAACAATGCTTACATTACATATTCCAAAATATATTTTTTTTTACCATGGCGGTGGCAAACAAACTGACAGCCCACCTGACGGTAAGTGGTTACTGTCACCTATAGACGCTTCCAACACCATATTTTTATTTATTATTTTTTTGTAATACCACGTCGGTGGCAAACAAGCGTACGGCCTGCCTGATGGTAAGCGGCCACCGCAGCCTATAGGCGCCAGCAACTCCAAAGGAGTCACGTGCGCGTTGCCGACCCTTTATAAAATTTGAGGACGCACTGTGTTGACAACAGGAGGAACACATTTAGGTCCCTCGCTCTCAACACAGTGCATCCTCCGGAGCTCTGGCAACCTTGCTCACCTCCAGGAACACTGCACTACATACTTATATAGTGGAAATGACCATATTTACTTATATATCTTTTAAAATGATAAGCCGTCAAATATTTTTTAAATTACGCTTCGTTCCCATTCATCTAAAAGTTGAACAATAAAAAACCCACAGAGGCAGAGATTGTAAGAAGTTGGTTCGAGTTTTAAAAAAAGTAATTTCATTTACTCACTTATTCTGATCTTTCGTGCGAATAATGCGAATTCAATGTTTGTGTTTACGACCAACGTTTCTTTGTTTACCTCATCATCATCATCATTATCCTAGCGTTATCCCGGTACAGTTGCATCCTAAATGCCCGGGGTCCGTTACCTAATCCCACGAGTTGGCGTAGGCACTAGTTTTTACAGAAGCGACTGCCATATGACCTTCCAACCCGAGGGAAAACCAGACCCTATTAGAATTAGGCTTGTCAAGTGAGTGGGCAACTTGACTGTTAGAAGTTCTCGAGCCGCCCGAAGGCCTCTAACTTGGCTTAACGACTGCTATCATAGACAGCAGCCGGGATCAACGGCTTAACATGCCTTCCAAAGCGCGGGAGCGCTCAGTTAATAACCACTAAGCGGTCACCCATCCAATAACTGACCTGGGCCGACGTTGCTTAACCTCGCATACCGCACGCGGTACGCGGGCGCCGCTGGGCCACGAGCGCTTGGTTTTTTTTACCTAATTTCTAATATTTAAAAAAAACAAGGTATAAATGCAGTATGTCAATAATGAAGTGTCAGTTTTAAGAGTCGTAAATATAATGGGATAAATTTTATCCCTAATTTTTAATAATGAGTCCTGGCTATCTTATTGCTCTTATATTTGTCTGCATCACTATTAGAAAATATTTAGCAACAAAAAAAACGAGTTTTTTTTTTAATTTATGGCCTCAACGGTCATAAAGTGAAACAAGGAACCAATTATTAAGAAAATGAAAAAGTTCGATTATCTAGAAAACCAATGGACTTTTACTAAACCCGAAAGTCCATTTTCTGGTACAGCCTCAGGTGCTCTATATGTGGTTAGAAGCTTGTCCATTATTTACTGGACAACCTGTATATTTATTTAAAGGCGACCTTATGATTGCCATGGTACTTGGAACTCCCTTTATCACCATCATCCATTGAAATAACAATTTTATTTTAACTAAATAACAAACACAACACCTTTAAAAAAATTCAAGTCGAGACCTGGCCTTGTACGGGCTTGTAAGCAAAATTCAACCACAACTCCCATTTTATAAAGTTTATATTGTCGTATCGCATCATACAATGAAGGTGCCATCGTATTTTGGTCTGTAACATAAGAGGTGTAAGGTTCAACGATGTAGTTATGTGTAACGGTTTGCATGAGCGCATTTTACTCAGTATCGGAACACGTCGTTAGGTACGCCTCCGCGAATTTCTTTCATAGGCCCAGAGCTGTGAATAAGGAATTAAGTTTTAATACGAAAACCATACAACTGTGAATAGACGGAGACCTAGCGACCAAATCGGTCATGTGGCTTCAGCTGTATTGAAACTCCGTTAGCTACTTCCCTGAACAATCTTTTCCTATAATCTTCGTGCTGGCAGGCCGCGGGCGGTGGGTGCGGGTGTAGTGGGGTGGGGAAAAAAAGAAAAAATGTGGGCTCAGCGACTTTAATTTTTTTTTCAAACAGTTGCTCTGTACTCCCTGTGCACCCAAAAAAAAAAAATCAATCGAGTGGTGGGAAGGGGTTTCCAGCGTTAATTAAAAGTACCAAAATAATAATAATTTTCGTGTGGGCTCAGCTGTATTGGCTTTTTTTCTGACGCGAGATTAATCAATATGTAAGCCCCAAAAAAATAGCCATGCAAAAATATCGGCGGGAAGGTATAACTTTTGGTATATCCACAGAAAAGAAGCGAACCTAAATCCGCGTATGACCCAAAATTACCTATGAACTACCTTAGCTTTTTCTTAGTAAGCTCTTAGACTACAATAAATCCGTGCAGGTCTCTTAGCGTGTTTATTTTTATTCGCTATATCTCGGCGCAATCGTCCGGTGCTGAAAGCCTCTATTAATTTACAAACTTAGTATTTCTATATAGACACGTATCGAGTTTAAATTAGTCGTAATTGGTGTACTCCGATTTTGCAAGCGCCAAATGAATAAAAGTCTTATACATTTTCTTCACTGAAGTAACTGGCGAATGGTATTCAATTTTATTTTTCATTCTATACTTTCTATTTATTTATGAAATACTTATCCTGTTATTCATAAAGTTTAACAAACAGTCATAGGTTGAAATGTGTTCGTCCTTTTTCTACATACATATCGACGCTGGAAAGGCAAAATGGGATAACCGACATTTTTGGCGATATTGAGTTATACACACCGTTGGAATCGGCAGAATCTGCCTTTCCAGCGTCGATATACTTTCAAACCTCATTGAAATAGAAGTAGGAAAGGTGTATTATTTATTAGTTTTAGGTTTACGTAGCCTAAATGGCAAAAAAGTAATGTGAAATAACAAAAAAAAAATTAGGGGGTGGCCCCCCTAATTTTTTTTTTGTAATTTCACATTACATGTAGCCGGTGGATGAAAAAAAAATTCAACGCATATAGTCGCGTGGGGTATCGGTGGATAGGCCTTTAAAAATTTTATGAAGGTTTCTAAAAAAATATCCATTTAAGTCAACCGTTGGTGAAGCTGTCAAAGGCATAAAAAGTGTCCCCCTCTAATTTCCAAACTCTGAGGTTTAAAATTAAAAAAAAAAATTGAGGTGGTATGCATTAATAAATACTTTCAACTATTTTTGGTTTGATCAAGCTAGATTTTACGGTTTCTGAGCTTTCGTTTAAAAACTGTCTTGTCCAAACAAAAGGGCGTAAGTGCCGTGAGTTCCCATGAAGATACGACTTTTTTAGATTCAATGTATTGGATAGTGGTTTTTAAATGTGGACTAGTAGGTGTTAGCACGGAACCCTTCATCACTTGGCCGGTTTTTTAAAAGTATTATCTTAACATTAGAGGGGAAGACAATGTTACTTACCTTATCGGCGCAGTGACCCGAAGAGGATTATGGCGTCCGAAAAGCGAACACGACACCTTTTCCGGTCCTTTTATCTTCCCTTAAAAAACAGGTCAAGTACGTGTCCAGCCAGGCGCAATGTAGGTTTTCCGGCGCTGCCCACGCTTTATATAATAAAAAAATAGTTATAGAAACCAAACAATTTCCTCCTACTTTGTATTTAGACACAAAGTTTAAAGTTGGTGGGTAGAAACTTGCCATGTCACACGTCAGACGTAGCAAATAACAAAACAACAAATTTTATCTACGCACATATCATTAGTGCTCTAAAACGCGTTCAGAAACCGTAGGAAATGACCAGCATTACGACAACCAATTCTACTATGAGAACTTTCTTATCTGTGGTAGTAGGTAAAATTTGTACTGTAATGTTATTACAGTACAGATTTTTGTAAGGTTTAAATTTGGAACAGCTGTCAAAACTCAAGTATTCTAGTGTCCATAGATATTAAAACAGTTATCGATACGAAACGTCAATTCAGTATGTTTTTTAATATAAACCGCACGACATTTGATCTCGAGTGACATGAGAATAGGGACTTCATTCGTTTTTCTATAATTTTAAAATAATTTAGTTGACGGAGGTTGGAATTGCCGCCATTACTGTTGTCATTATTAGTTTTTTGCTTTTACGAAAGTAGAATTATGATATGAACGTAGATAAAGTAGTGTATGCAACTGTACATAATTAGGCCTTAAAACTCTCGTGTGATCCTATTATGAAACTCGCTGACGCTCGTTTCATAAAACCACACTCGTGTTTTAAGACCTCTCATTATGTATCAGTTGCATAAGCTACTATTAAACAATCGAAGAATTTGTTGTATTTGTTTCGGGAACTTGGATGACACACTCCCGTGTATCTATAATGAAAAATAAAGGGGGCAGGCGAAGTTTAAAAGCATATTTGCATCTATTTTGTCCCCCCTCATTTTATCCAAGCAACTACAAGCGAAATGCTTTTCACTACTAACTACAAACGATTCTGTGGGATGTTCAATCGATAATATAAAGTTTTTTAAAAGTGGGGGGCTGAGGTTTTGGTGTGCCCCCAATTTTTTTTTCACGCAACTACAAACGAAATACGACTACAATCAACAACAAACTAAAATCTGACAGAAAAAAAACGGCCAAAGTGGGCCTCCTAATTTCAGGGCCGACATCACTGAATATATAGTTCGATAAGACTCCCAGATGATAATATATATATCATGAAAACATCTGCTGGCGCTAATAAAAAAAATTTTTGTAAAGAAATATATATAACCGATTTATTATTTCTTTTCAAAAAAAATTTTACTGCAGTGTTTTCATTGCAGCATCGCCAGGTTTCTTGCATTGCAGCATCGCCAATTCATGTTAGCCCATGAATGAAGTGTCATATTATACATATATACAGGTATATCATCTGGGAGTCTTATCGAACTAGGTTCAGTGACGTCGGCTCTTAAACTAAAACGAAGTTGAATATTTTATTGAGACTGCATTAGGCACAATAGTCAGACTCCGATGTCAAAGATATGCAGGTATTAAGGGTCCTTTTCAGTTAAAATACGCTTATCTATTTAGACGATTATCTGATTAAATTGACACATATCTTGACATTTTATCAGTGTTACTATTTAGAAAAGGACTATTGCAACCTAATGTCATAAATTTTAAATGTATTTTTTGGATTTTTCTTTAAGAAATATCGTTTCAAACATCCCTCCAAATCGATAATTTTCTAGCTAAAAACTGTGTTTTTCCGTTTAAATTCTAATACAGACAATAAAATAAAAAAATGGCCCTGTTACTATCTAAAACTTTAATAATATTATCGTATCCTTTAATCAATTTAATGGTATTATCAATACTTTTGTCATAATTTTAAATCAAAACATTTTTAAACTTATAAGGCCTCTTAATTCACCTATATTTTTTTCGCCTTATTAGAAAGAAATAAGGTACACAATTATTGTAAGCATATGACACCAACGGTGATTGGAGAATCTCAAACAAACTGCCGTTTATATTAACAGTTTCTAATATATGTAGATGCAATGCAATGACATAAAATTTAACGTAATGTATGATTTGGAGTATTTGGGTTATTCTACTTTTTCCTGACCAGTTTTCTATTAAAAAAAAAAAACTATGATACGTACTGAATTAGTGTTCAAAAATAAGATTTCAAAATAGTACCTGAACATAGTAAAAGGAATTTATAGGTAAAAATACTTAAATATTAACGTATTGCTGTAAAAGGTGGGTAACACAGTGGTAAAGACCATTTTTTCATACAAATGGTGAGACATCCAAGAACCACTGAGTTACTCGATTTATGGGTATTACGTGTGGTTCGTTAATTCTGCCGTCCTATCTCTAAAACTGATCAAAGCTGCTTTATAGCAGTTTTCTGTAGTTTACATGGGCTAAAAGAGAAAGAAAAGCTCTATCGAATGGTCTTGGAATCATATTTTTATCATTTGTAGTTGCGAAGATACTGAGTCGACCTACCACGTTAAGTGCATGATAGTTTAAGACTTTACAATACTATATAATCGCAAACCAACATTACTACACTATAAGTACTCTAAAAGCCCCTAGCTGTTGTTTAATTTAATAAATCACTAGCATGATTCACAGCTAAAAAACCGTTATTAGACAAAAACTTCATAAAGCGCCGTTAAAGTCCTTTTACCTTTTTCTTACCTTCTTTTATACATATAATTTCTTATCAAATACTACACAAAAAAACAGTTACTACGCTTATACACGGCAAAACACCCTTAGCCCTGTATTTGTAAGACTTTGCTTGCGATTCCTATTGCAAATACAACACTAAAACCTAGTAACTGTAACTAATCCGTGACTACCTACATTAAGAAACATAATAATGCAACTCTTAAACCCGGCTAACCAGCAATGCTACGCTAAAACCTAGCTATACGCAAAATATTATCCCTCCGATTTTACGGCATGCGGCCAGTCAACCGAGCGGCGCGTCCGCAGGACGTTGTGTTTAGTTGTGTAGTGAGTGATGATATTAATTATCGTCACAAAATGTCAGGAAACCATCCTTCAAACCGTTTCATAGCCAGCTACCATATGGAAATATAAAATCCCATTT
Organism: Epiblema foenella; assembly: GCA_963556455.1. Lineage (NCBI taxonomy): Eukaryota > Metazoa > Arthropoda > Insecta > Lepidoptera > Tortricidae > Epiblema > Epiblema foenella. The sequence goes on from OY747118.1 coordinate 3,737,310, forward strand.
AGTAGGTAGATACGAAACGAGACTTTCTTTACCATTTTGTAGCCAGCAACCGTATGGGAATTTAAAATCCTGTTTAGTAGCTGGATACGGAACGGTAAGTGGTAAAGGAGATCGTCGATTTGTACCCACTGAAAATTGTAACGTTTCAAATTCAAAACTCAGATAGGACCTCAGAACTCAGGTCAGATTCTAGACTTGTTTAGATGAATTTAGGACGTAAAACTCTAAATACCAAATTTTATCAATATCGTTAGCCCTGTTTTTGAGATAGCTGGGTATCTAATATACAAGATTATCTGGTTAAAAGTACTATTAGTTGAATTTACCTATGCTATTTTGCCAAAGAGTAGTCGAAATATTTATGCTGATCACACAAAAAATAAATGTGTTTATTTGATATGTATACATTTCATTACTATACGTTACAATTTGTCGTGGACCCTCTGGTCCTATCGCCGAACATAATCGACGGTCTTCTCTATAGTAATTGAACCTATTTGAATGCATCGCAATAAAATAGGAAAAAAATGCAGTAGATATGAGTTTTCAACGCTGTCTTGCTATCATATCATCAGAAGTTTTAGAATGGATATTGGATATTCTAATTTTCACTGCTTATTTGAGTTGATTGCTGAGAACACTATAACAATGCATTATTCATATGAATATTGTGAGCCGCCTACTTCATCAAGCGTGTTAGAAGATGATTTAAACAAATTACAGCTTATTCCTTCTAAAAGAGGAGCATAAATACTGTTAATCAATGGCCGTAAATATTACCGGAAAAAAGTGTACAAGAAATACTCCCAATCTTTGTGGATATGTGGTAGTATACCAGCGTGCAAGGGAAATGTTACACAGGACTCCGGCTGGAAAGGTATTATAAAAAGCAAATACCATGTAACGTAATGCATAACAAATATAACAAAAGACAAAAGAAGAAGTAATAAAAAGAGATTGCTGGTTTTAAAAAAGATGTGCAAATAATTACGAACCAATCCAGAAGCAGTATATTTAAATGATATGATCTTCAGAAAAAAAACATTCATCTTCACTATTAACTTCCAAAATTCAATATTGATAAATCTTCGGCATATCGACAGAGAAAAAAGAATCTAGAAGTCTACTTTTTTATTTAAGAGTTGACTATAATTACTCTTGTCGATTGACTAGGTACTCTAGAAGAATTAAAATTAAAATGTTGTACGCCCGAAGAATGTCAAATACTAAGGCAATTTTCCGATTTCCTACTCGTTGACGACAACTGCGATGGAAAAACGGTATTATTGGTGTTTGCTTAAAGTGATTGTAAAATCCAGATAAACAAAATATACCACTTCACTGCGGATGGTACTTTCAAGTCTTGTCCTCCTCCATTTTCACAAATTTACAGTTTGCACGGCTTAAATGAACAAACATAACGTAGGTATAACCCTATTGATTTATGCATTTTTGCATAACAAGAACATAAAAACGTATGAAATTTTGCTGAGTGTAATAAAATCACAAAGGTCGGATTGAAATCCCAATAAAACAACTTTAGACTTCGAAAGTTCTGCAATGAAAGCTTTCACTTATATATTTCCCGATATTGTTGTTAAGGCTGTTGGTTTTACTTCACTTAAATAAAAATCTTTGAAAAAAAGCACGAGATCTAAAAGTTAAATTGAGACTAGGCCGAAGACATGACTGTAGCACGGTGTGCTTCAATAGCCTAGTTACCCATGTGTACGGGTATGGTCGTACATCTTGATTAATTGAAAATGCAGTAATTATAGAAATACCGATTTATTGATAAACTGAATAGAATGCACTCCGCGGCGGTCGGTTATGCACTGAAGCGGACCGCGGTTTACGCAATGTATGGAATATGAAATTGATGAGTACGCGTTTGTCGCTATGTGCGGTTCGAGACCGTACATGCTCCCGGGCGCGAGAAAGGAGGAGATGAAAAGATTATATTGATAATGATGTTAGTTAGTTAGATCTATGAAGAATTCCGATATATATATATATATATTAAACATAACTAAGACAACGATGGAGACAAATAAATTTCGTATCTACTAAACGAGATTGTATATTCCGATAAAGCTGGCTATGAAACTGTTCGAAGAGGATTTGTTTCTTTTTTTGTAAACAAATAGATACAATTATACAGATTTTATATATTTATTAAAAATATTGAATTACTTTTAAAACTTACTTCTATAACAGTGTGGATTAACGTGGTTTTGCCAAAAAACTAAACCTTTTTTCCACAAGATTACACGACTAAAACCCAGTTAGAGGCGATGGTTCGTTATCTAACGTGTTTTTAAATTAGGAACGCATACAACTTGCTTGAATATTTGCAGTTATTGCAAAGCTACAAAACGGTTACAGTCCAATAACGTGCTTATTTAAAGTTTTTCAGTGTAATCTGCTCACAACTACAAATACTATAAAATTGTTAAGTGACTTAGCCGTTATTTAGCTATGTTCTGTTTGTTATGCAATGCTAAAGAACGGCTAAGGTATACTTAACGGTGTTTTAAGTGTAATATCGTTGGTAGTTTAGTAATTATTTGCAACAGTAAAACACAAAAACCTTATTATGAAAATAAATATTCATTCTTTTACGGAGTAATGCAATAAAAAAGCAAGTATAAATTTAGTTTTAATTTTTACGTAAAAGAAATCTGGAATAAATATACACATTTCCTAGAAATTTTTATTTTAACGTTTTTTGCTCATATCTCAAAACTATAATTTGTGGGTTAGTTTGGTTTTAGACATAGGACGGCAGAATTACCAAAACTATCGGAAGTGACACTGCGATTAACCTTCTTTCTGAATAACAATACAAAAATATGAAGTGAGGTCCAAGTATTCCAAAATCTGCATTTAAAAAAAAGTGTCTGAAAATTATGTACATGAAAAAGTAGAATGGCCCATTTGCCTACGGTATGTATTTTTATAAAGTTTAACGTAGTTTAGTAAAGCAGGGGTCGGCAACCTTCTGGCAGCCAAGGGCCGCATAGTAACATGCAAAATTTCGAACTATAGGTACAGTGTCGACTCTTCTACTATCCAGGTTAACAGAGGTCATTGTGTCAGCCAGCTGGCGCTCCCTAGAATACGGAAAACTCACTTAACTCGCAAAAAATGCTCGACGAGCGAATTTTAACACGCTTAGCGTCGAGGGCCCAATAATCGGGATCTCCGTTTGTAGACAGTTTTCAGTACGAAGCAAAAACCGAACACGACGCGTAGCACTCGTCAGCAATGGATGCGAGCAGGCGTATTATAGTTTTAATGAATTTATGAATAATGTTTGCCAAATAAATTTATAAGTGAGAAATGTAATGTCTTATTATCAATTTTAATCTGAATTTGTTAATTATTTATCCATTTGTAATGTATTAATCAATCATGTATTCAATTTAATGTATTTCATTCATTTTAATCAACTTCTAATTCTCTTTGTAATGTTACTAATAACATAAATAGTCTCAAAAGTCGGTAAATGGGTGGATCAACTATTCTTTGTTGTTCGTTACCATGGTTACGTCTCCTGAGTCACTCTTTAAAACTGTGATTTCATAGGGTTTTATTTTATCAAACATGAGTTTTATCGATGAACATAAATCCATTTGGACGTGGATCATCTCTTGAGCTCTTGCTTGAAGTCCATATTATAAACATTTTTCTAAGAAACTCGGTTACTGTTGTCTCCTCGCTGACGGGACAGAATAACAACAAGAAAAAGTTGATTGGCCCAAATATAGTGTGTAGGCATGACTTGTAATACTATTATTACCAATAAACGAGTTTGAGTTTGAGTTTGATGTGTTAAGCCATAATTTATGTAGTTTTTGTACAAAAAGCTATAATGTAACGCAATAATGTGTTATATACGCTTTTGTGCACATTGTATCATCTATCGCCGGTATTCGAAAGTGGATCCTATCCTACTCTCGTATCACTTGTTGCCTGAAAATTAAACCTAAGAAAGACATTAAGCCTATTTTACAACAGCCGTAAGTGTACGCCTTGGATCGAGAACCTTTTTATAGCGAAACTTTACGGCTAGTGAGTAAAGTACATTTTCGGATGGCATCGTAAAGTTTTACTCGGAGTCTTTATGGGTTGTTATTAGTTGGAATAATATAATTACTGTTGCGCGGACGATATGGCCACTGGGTTTTATTACAGTTTTATTTGTCAACCAAGCCGTTCGCGCAGCGTCGTCTCACCAGCACTCACGCAGCGATAACGCGACGTCTCTAACGTCATTCGAACTCAGCGTCTTACCAGCGTCCTTCTCCTGCCCACTACCACGCCGCAACCTGGTGAGGCGCTAACGCTCGATACACACCGCTAGCGTCGCGTCAACGTTGCGTTAACGCTGCGCAAAAGTTGCGTAGCCGCTGCACGGGCGCTAGCAGGACGTCGACGCTCAAAAGACGCTGTGGGGTCTCTCTTTTTGGCACTTTGCCTTGGGTATTTCGAAGCAGTTTGTTTTTAAAACATACCTTTCAAAAATAATTTAGTACACTTTCTTTACAATGTACTTATGTTTTTTTTTTTCATTTTTGTGCTTTTGTTGCTTAGAGAGGTTCATATTAGCATCTTTTGAAATTCGGCGTCCTGCCAGCGCCCGCGCAGCGACGTCGCAACGTTCGCGCAGCGTCGTCTCACCAGGTGGGCTAGCACAACTTGAGGCCGAGTCGTATCTCGCGCGACTTAGCGATTCCTGTTTCACTTGAGCTGTGCGAATTAGAAAGAGCAGGGTAGATTTTTCTGTACTCTCGTCGCGTCGCAGCGGCAATTGTGCTAGCCCCGCAGCACTCACGTAGCGATAACGCGACGTCTCTAACGTCATTTGAACGTCAGCGTCTTACCAGCCCTCCACGCCGCAACCTGGTGAGGCGCTAACGCTCGATAAACACCGCTGGCGTCGCGTCAACGTTGCGTTGACGCTGCGCAAAAGTTGCGTAGCTGCTGCACGGGCGCTAGCAGGACGTCGACGCTCAAAAGGTGCTGTGGGGTCTCTCTTTTTGGCACTTTGCCTTGGGTATTTCGAAGCAGTTTGTTTTTAAAACATACCTTTCAAAAATAATTTAGTACACTTTCTTTACAATGTACCTACGTTTTTTTTTTCATTTTTGTGCTTTTGTTGCTTAGAGAGGTTCATATTAGCATATTTTGAGAGTCGGCGTCCTGCCAGCGCCCGCGCAGCGACGACGCAACGTTCTCACAGCGTCGTCTCACCAACGATAATGCGACGTCTCTAACGTCATTCGAACGTCAGCGTCTTACCAGCGTGCTTATCCTGCCCACTACCACGTCGCAACCTGGTGAGGCGCTAACGCTCAATAAACACCTCTGGCGTCGCGTCAACAATACAATACAAATATTCTTTATTGCTCACCAAACGAAGTACATTCAAAGAACAACAGAAATTAAAATACATGTAACAGTGGTAGACAACAGGCGGTCTTATCGCTAACAAGCGATCTCTTCCAGACAACCTTTGGTTAGTAGAAACTAAGCTAGAAAATTTAAATTACTTGAGTAGGTGAAACAGAAAAATAGAGTATAAAATACCTATAATACTAACTATGACTATAAGAAGCACCATAAACTTACATAAATACATAGATATGTAAACCTACAAACATACATACATATGATAGACTCTACATAGATATGTCAACGTTGCGTTGACGCTGCGTAAAAGTTGCGTAGCCGCTGCACGGGCGCTGGCAGGACGTCGACGCTCAAAAGACGCTGTGGGGTCTCTCTTTTTGGCACCTTGCCTTAGGTATTTCGAAGCAGTTTGCTTTTAAAACATACATTTCAAAAATAATGTAGTAGGCCGTCTCTTAGAATTGTCTCTCTCTATGCAACTATCTGAGTAGGTAGGTAAAATAAGACTCAAAAATAATTTAGTAGGCCATGTCTTAGCATTGTCCCTCCCTAGCAACTATCTCAGTAGGTAAAATAAGACAGTTTAATTAACACATTCAGTGCCGGTGCCACGAATTGTGTTGTTTTTGTATACCTAGTTAGGTAGTTAGTACCTTGCCGGGCCCGAAAGTGTTAATAAATAGCTCCTCTTCGAAACGGACAGATAAAATAAAATGATCACTTTAATTGTTCATACGTGGTATTAAAACCTATTAATTTAGCTAACAGACAACTCATTAATATTCCAATTAAACAACGCTCACAGCAATTAAAAAGTGCTGAATTACCTCACGCTGCTTACATTGTACAAGCCACCATCTAAATTAAAAACAATGCAATAAAGCTATCTCGTTGGCCAGAAAACGAAGGTTTTTAATTAAATTTCTCCCTCTAGGTCCGCTAAACCATACGCAATTTATTTATTACTAACTCCATCTATTTACAGTCAGTATCACTGTTACCACACGCCATCTTTTGCTGAGCGGCAGGACTACATTCTAACTTATGTTTCCAAATGTTACTACAGCGCTCCCAGCGGCGAGTAGCCAAAGCTTTCAAGGTCATGATGTCCAATATGCTTTTTAAGCCGTTGCCCTGACAACCGACATGGGAGGCGGGGCTTCAAGTAGCAACAGTTTGTTTACTTGTGTATAAAGTGGTCTACGGAGTTTGAGCTTTACTAGCTTAGAGATAGAGTCGTTTTCGAAGCTGTAGTGTTGAGTCAGACTTGTTTCGCTTTTTCGACTTTAGAAGAAAATGTATTATTGAGTTAGAAACACTGAACATGATATTTTATTCCTTGCCTTGTATATTTTTGTTACTGAACCTAAAAATCATAATTTTTAGGTTCAGTAACAAAAATATACAAAAGGAGTTAGGCCGTGGCTGAACATACGTCACAATTATATCCCAGGAACTTCTTATGCATTATCGATTTGCAATTGGGAATAGTTGGAAGAAGACCCAAATTAAATGTATCTAATAAAACAATTAAATATTAATAGTAGATAGTTAACCAAGGGTTGAAAGTGACCCATCTCAGCCGAGATATTTCAAGGGTGAAATGGGTGATTTCACCCGAGTTAAACATTACTTTTCATTTCGACTATGCGGAAATAAATGAGAAATAAAAGTAACAGTAAATGATATTCTAAGCTAATAAAAACACGCGCTGCAGCAACCAGCAGCCGGCGCCGCCGCGCCCCGCACCCCCGGCCTATATATATGTAGAACTTTAAAAAAAAACACCCTAGGGTCGAAAAAGCGAATTTCAACCCGGCTATCTAAAAAAAAATATATATTTTGGACAATCTTACACAAATCGACCTAGTCCCAAACTAAGCAAAGCTTGTACTATGGGTACCAAGTGACGATATACATTACTTATATAGATAAATAGATACTTAAATACATAGAAAACATCCAAGACTCAGGAACAAATATTCGTGTTCATCACACAAATACATGCCCTGACCGGGATTCGAACCCGGGACCTCCAGCTTCGAAGGCAGGGTCACTACCAACTAGGCTAAAGAGGTCGTCAAACTATCTACTCATGAAATCGAACTTTCCGATCAGGAGAGATGAAAAGGGTATTTATTCGCACTTCGTAACATATTTGGATCAATTCCAAAAATTTCAATGTCAACTATGGCGCTACGCACTCATCCATTATGTGAGTACATTGGCGCTAGTTTAGCTGGAACAGTGCCTTTACCATGAGTTTGCATGACCGTACTCGCTAGCGACATGCGTAAACGATTTAGTATGCCGATTCTTAGTTCTATTGCGTAACCGCCAGAGGCGCTGTACTTTTGCCCATACAAATTTTTGAGCGAGTACGGTCATGTAAACTCATGGTAAAGGCACAGATAGCACAAGCTAAATATGCTGCGTTTACATCTCACTTTTTAAAATCAAACTTTGTTTTTTAAATACCTCTTCTTTCTGTTTTATGTTAAACGTTCTTTGTTTATTATTGTTTTTTTTTTTGTCTTCGTACGGTTACACACCGTGAAATCACTCGACGGTCCCATCGGATCAGCGCTGGCGATTGCCCGCATTATGCTGAGATGGTACCGTTTCGAGATAACACAACTTTCTAGTTTTTTTTTGTATATTTTAGTTTCTATTTTGCTGTGTTAATCTTTGTCTCGAATAAATATTTCTTATAACTTTATGTGTAGTGCTTTCGCAACGATTTTCCAATATACGCTGCCGATCTCTGCCAGCGCCGCCCATCGCCATCGGTATACGTTGCATACTCGAAGCGAATGCACTCATCCATTATGTGATTACATGGCTCACTAAATTTTTAGTTCAAAAGCTAACCTGTTGCATGATTTGACTAAAACAAACTAACATACATTGCAAGGTAATAATTGCTTCAAATAAAATTACTTCTTCTATGAATTCAACTTTAGAAAAAAACCTCCTTGACCATAGAAATAATTGACCATTTTGAGATGCAATTAGAAAGAAAAGAAAAAAAAAACATTTATTCGTAGCACAGACACAGTACAAATTAACATAACACCAAAATACAGAAAATAGCCACGAAAGGCCCCAAATCAGCATAGTGCTAGCCATTGGCTAGCGCTGGTCTTCCTTTGGGACCACGAGAAGCCACGAAAGACAAAAAACACTAAAGTCACAAACAACATAACAATTAAATAAATGTCATAATGTACAATTTAATTAAAATAAAGGCAAAATTAAAAATTTTGAAAATACCCCCGACGGATGTTCTCAATTGAAAAATAATTAAATAATGCCTTTGAAAATCCCCCGACTCTATAGGAAATAATTACATATAGATAAAAACATTTTTTTTCTAAACGGTTAACTGGTTGCGAGGTATATTTACAATGCCAGAAATATCCGTCGGGGGCTGCCATTGCCTGCCCTGAAATGAAGTAATAGTTTATGCAGTTAGTTTATACCGTTCTGTAAGTTATCTCGAATTTCATTATTATTACTACTTTAACGCAATTGGGAATTCACATGGCATTTCATTATTATTACTATTTTAATGCAATTGGGAATTGACATGGCAATGGCAGCCCCCGACGGATATTTCTGGCATTGTAAATATACCTCGCAACCAGTTAACCGTTTAGAAAAAAAATGTTTTTATCTATATGTAATTATTTCCTATAGAGTCGGGGGATTTTCAAAGGCATTATTTAATTATTTTTCAATTGAGAACATCCGTCGGGGGTATTTTCAAAATTTTTAATTTTGCCTTTATTTTAATCTTTTTAGAGAGCAGTCTAAGTATACCTATACGTTTGACCCTCGAACACTTCGGTTGTGCAATGAGCTCCCTACCGATGTTTTCCTAAGGAGCTACAAAAATAAGTAAGTGCCAAGTGGCCACTTTCTATCCCCGAATGCGTCACAAGTAAACCTGAGGGCCGAAGGCTCGAAGCTAAGAGGCGAAATACACGAGGTTAGAAGCTGTTCCGTGAAAGGCCGAAGGCCCGTAGCTTCTCCTTGGAGCACGTTTGCTATACGAGCCCGAGAACCGAAGGCCTGAGGGGCGAGCCCTAGTCGACAATATCGAGCCCCAAGTGTCTTACAAATGAACCTGAGGGCCGAGGCATACGAGGTCAGAAGCCGCTCCGCGTAGAGCCGAAAGCCTGAAGGTTCTCTTCGGAGCACGCTCGCTCGCCCTCGACGCGAGCCCCAGGGCCGAAAGCCCGAATGACGATCCCAAATCGGCTATTTCTAGCTTCGAATGTCTTACAAGCGAACCCCAGGGCCGAAAGCCCGAAGGTGAGGGGCGAAGTATATGAGGTCAGAAACTGTTCAGCGAAAGGCCGAAAGCCCGAAGCCTCTCCTCGGAGCGTGCTCGCCAAGTCGACACTTTCCAGCCCCGAGTGTCGTACAAGTAAACCTGAGGGATAAAGGCCCGGTAGTGAGGGGCGAGGCACACGAGGTCAGAAGGTGTTCCGCGTGGGGCCGAAGACCCGACGACCGAGCCCACGTGAACGCACATTCTCTGTCATTTATCTTTTCCCTTCATCTGCTCACAGCTGCCACGGATTTGTACCTACACTTCTTCCAACTAGTCCCAAAGCGTAAATAAATAAATACCCAGGGTTCATTTTCGCAACGGCTCCTGAAATCGGATGACGCAATTTGAAGTACGAGTATACCTTATTTCGTTTACACAATTAAGGTAAACCTCCCAGTAGCTGACACCATAGTGACCAATAGATTACAGTAATTAACCACCAAACACCACAGCATTGAGCCAGTGTCGAGTACAGGGACGTTTACCTTGCCAACATATTTAGAACCAAGGAAGTTTATATGTTTAAATTTTTCAAACATTGTGATGCAGTGCGGAAAATACTTCATACTTTTTGGTATCCGATTATAAAGCCATATCATATCTAAATGAAAACGCGAGCGCAGCGAGCGTGAAATTTTTCAAACATTATGATGCAGTGTGGAAAATACTTCATACTTTTCGGTCTCCGGTTATAAAGTCATATCACAATTAGATGAAAACGCGAGCGCAGCGAGCGCGATATTTTTCGGACTTTTAATACAATTGCGGAAAATACTTCATACGAGTCGCCAGAGATCTTTTCACGAGCCATAGTAACCTAGTTAACATCGGTAGTATCCAAAACATTACAACATCGCAAAGCACACGATGTAAGTATCTGGCTACTTTTTAGGGTTCCGTACCCGAAGGGTCCAAATGGAGAACACAGAAGAGACACACAGAAGCTACGCAGCAAACAGTATTAAAATAGTCGACATACGGTAATCCACCTATATGCCTTCGCAAAATTCCCTATGCTGTTGTTATGCCTCATCATCAGGCCTTCTCAAGTTCCTGTACAGAGGCGTCTCAATAGATAGGTACTATCAAAAGAGTCTAATGACATATTATTACTAACTAAATACCTTTAAAACATGCCTTGCCTTAAAATACTGTTCTGATCCATCATCAGATCCTCAGCAGACTATGTATAGAAGCTACTCAGCAAACACAATCTAAAGAGCCCAAACACGAATAAGTTACTACATGCCATCGCAAAGTTCTCAATGGCATGGTTTTACTCCATCATCAGACCCTCAGAAGGTTATGAACGACGTCTGTTCATGCAACATAAACAAAAGGGACCAAAAACAAACAAAAATATTATCGACCTCTGCAATGTACCCTACTATGCTTTTCTGCTCCATCATCAGATCCTCAGAGCTAAAGTGCATGTACTCCACACCACATTATATGGAAATCGTAAATACTGGCCCAGTAGTTCCGGAGAAAATGCACTCACACGCACTTTGGCAAGCGAAAAATGTTTACTGCAGCGCCCCCTGGCGAGTTATCATCGTAACTCTTAGCTAAGTTTCTGCCCGTCTAAACTACACACCTATTGCAGAAAACCGTTTCTAAATCGGTCAAGCCGTTTCGAAGATATTGATGTGCACACACAAACAAACAAACAAACAAACAAACAAACAAACAAACAACCTCTCACCCTAAACGCATATACCTTCTCCGTTCCGTCGTGGGTAAAAAGACAAGAACAGATAAACATGAACGCGACCTTAAACAATCTTTAAATATCTGTGGTCTGTCACAAGTCGCAATTAATGAAATAAATGAACTTTATTCTGCAAGTAGGCCGCAATGGCATAACAAGACTACTAGCGTGTCTCAAGAGACCACTGCCGAGAAGAAACGACGAAAGAAACTCGACAGTCAGTCATTTGTAAGTAAATAAATAAATATTTGTGGACAATCTATCACAAATCAACCTAGTCTCAAATTAAGCAAAGCTTGTATTATACCCATAATACAAACTTTGCCACCAAGTGACGATATTTATACTAATATAGATAATTAAGAGATTAAGTATCTATTACTTAAATACACAGAAAACTTCCAAGACTCAGGAACAAATATTCGTGACCATCACACAAATAAATGCCCTGACCGGGATTCGAACCCGGGACCTCCAACTTCGAAGGCAGGGTCACTGCCGACTAGGCTAATTAAAGAGGTCGTCAAACATTTTCTTTTCCCCAAAAATAATATATACTGATTACAATGATACTAATTAACTTACTTAAGTAAATCTGAGTGGTAAAGCACAAAAAAAAATTTAAAAAAAAGAAGAAAACGATAGGAAGATGTACAATTTTATGGATCTGTTTTAGAGGGATAGGTAAGGCCAAGCAGCGTTTCAACCGCCCATTCCCATACGTTACCAAATATTCATAGATACGGCGACAAATGCATCAAAATTGCGTGGCGTGTGTACAGTTTAACTGTATTTACAAAAGTGCATACATACATTTGTCATCGTATCTATGAGTGGTAACGTACGAGAGGGGGCGGTTGTAACGCTCCTTGTGCTTACCCTGTTACAGTCACGAACTAATAATTGAACTCTTGTATTCCCCCCCACAGTTCCAGTTCTCAGGAGTGTACCGTAACTAGGCATACAGACGTGCTCGGAATCTCTTAACCGGATTATACCAGTTCAAACCAGCGGGCAAAGACTCGATCCGTATTTAACGGTGATAAGTGGACGCAGTTCAGCCGGTGTAGAGCTTAAACGTCACTCGATTGTTAGAGTACGTCCGCCAAAGTGAGTTAGGGCTGGACCAGTGATCATATTTTGCCCACATTTGAACTTGATGGTTCTTCTTTTGGAAGATGTTCATGGGGATACAGATCCAACACGAAGAGGCCCTTTTGAGATACCATAATGTGTTGGGATATGTACACCTAGCAGATTCTATCTCTGCCTGCACTACTGAGGAGATACAGCCAGAGACAGCACCCGTTCCGTGCAAGGGCTATTGTGCGAAGAAGGGAAACTACACCGGTTTTATGGGAAGGAACTTGAGGGACTAGTTGCTGGGATATTGATGAGATAATGGGATGCCTGTCATATGAAATGTCTCATCTTGGTAATCAGATCAGAGGTGACTCGCCGCTTACTGGATAAACTGCCCTATTAGAAGCTACCGGATAGCAGCGAGGGTAGCAACACTGGTGTAAGCAGATCAGGGTGTTGAGAGGTGCGGCACCGATTTCACTGTCGCGGGGTTTACCCCCGAGAGCGGGTTTCTTCGTTATTACGCCATTACGTGCAATACACTTCCACCCTGTAAGCATATAGCTGTGGTACCCCACTCTGACCGGCCGGTTAAGGCAAGCCAAAGGTGAGAGAACTGCGGCCCCTGCTGGGGTCCTCTCCACCGGCCAACAAAAGCAAGCGGAGAGAGGGGCCTGACCGACTCTCGGAGACAAGGGACCTAAGGGACGCCACTTCCTATTCAGCTCACCTACTCTGGAGGTTATTATTATTATTATGTTTCGTGTCGAGTTTTCTTTTTTATCTGAAATCTCGACACGAAACATAATACCTGCCCCATTATATGCCCAGGAATATTATTCCTTATGCCGATGGCCGATGGGGCAGGCGAGTTCTGGAGTGTAGACCACGAACGACTGACGAGAGCTGAAGACCGGGTGTGGCGGCGTGAATTAGGGAAGGCCTAATGTCCAGCAGTGGACGACTGCAGGATGATGATGATGATGATGATATACCTTAAGTCAAGGAAATCGAAACACGTACATTTTCGGTCTTATCTCAACAACAATAACGGATAAAAACGTACGTACCTGTTAATGTTTCTATACCAGACCATCCCTATTATTCGTCGCTGTCTATAACTGTGTCCCCCGTCGCTAGAGCAAGCAGTAGTTACTGTACGGCCCAAAATCAAAAAGACGTAATGACACAACTATCTTATTTGGATATTGAACGTTTCGGTTTTGCACGATACGCTTTTTATAGGTCGGTACATCGTTCTTCCATTTGCATAATTGCGATAGAGATTTTAGGCCAAAATTGGAATATTGTAGATGAGAACTACCTACTGAATTCGTTCGGAATCAGTAGGCAACACGTTTTATGATATCAGTAAAATTGTAACTACGGTCACTTTATTTCCAGATTTTAAACTACAATTTTGTCAGCATAATTGCCAAATTACAGCTTTGTAGTGCAAACGGTTACTGAGCTAAGCCGCGGAAGGACAGACGGACAAGGCGAATCTATAAGGGTTCTTTTTTATGGAACCCTAAAAAGCGAAGTACCTTCCCGGCAAAAGGCTAAAAATACTTAACGAGATAAGATAATAATGTAATGATTAACAAAGTAGGAATCTTTTACTACATTTTTACGCCAGTGTTTTTGCTTAAGTAACTGATCCACAGAACAAAGTAAGTACAGAAGGTGCATTGTTAACTTTCATGCGATTATCGAAACTTGAAGTCAAACCCAAACTCAAAATCATTTATAACATTTTAAACTCTCGAGCTTTGTAAACATACTTAAAGATTTGTTTAAACGGGTCTAACAGTCTAACGCAACCAAGACCGGTGCAACCCGTGTCGAAACGTCGGTAACAAAGGTAAATATATAAATATCGCGTTAGACCCGTTTAAACAAATCTTTAAGGCCGGGTTTTTAAAGATCCGTTAGACCAAATGTCAGATCAAATTTCAGTAACTCAGTACATTTTTTGACATAACAAACCGACATAAGGTCTTTATAAAACCGACCTTTATAAAACGAATTCTACCTTTATATAATATTTGGATATGTTACATTTGACCTAAAATATACACCCAACTACCAAGAGACTTCAGGAAATTAGAAATATCAGAAAACTAATTTATAAGTCAGCTGAAAGAATACCTAATGGATAGGGAATTCTACATAAAATAAATTAAATATATAATTTGATTACAGACTGTAAAATAGATATTAGTAATTTATGCAACTGATACATAATGAGAGGTCTTAAAACAAGAGTGTGGTTTTATGAAACGAGCGTCAGGACGCATCTCATATATTATGTCACGAATAGCATGCTTTTGCAATATAATTATGTGATAATCCACATCGAAAGGGACCTTATGGTGGCAGGCGCTTACGTTACACCTATTCACTATTGTATTGGAACAGCGGCAATAAAGGCGTAAATCACACAAATGGTCGTGTCGGAGGTTTTCCCCTGGATTTTCCCCAGGCTACTCTCCAACCGCGCACTCCTATCGCTTTATTGGGCCCGGCCTATAAATCAGGAATCAGGATAAAATCAGGATAAAAAAAAACATCTGGGAGTCCTATATTTTTTTCGCCTTATTAGAAAGAAATAAGGTGCACAATAATTGTAAACATATCTGTAACACCAACGGTGATTGGATAAGTTCAAACAAACTGCCCTTTAGATTACCAGCCACAGCCAGGTTCAAAACAAAAGAACGTTATCAAATATTCATAGATACAAATGTATCAAATTTTCATGGAGTTAACAACAGCGTGTTTACAGGTTATCTGGTTTCACAAAAGTTCATACATTTCTCATAATACATATTCATAGAATATTTGGTAACATACGGTAAGGGACGGTAGAAACGATCCGTGGCCTTACCCAATTTTTTTATACTACGGTTTTTTTTAATAAGTATAAGTAAGTAGGTATACATATTTCAATAGAAACTGTGAATCTCAGACATATTGAAATATTAAACGAGCCACTCACGTATTTAAAGTCGAATATCGCTCGACATGTCGTTGTCGTCACGACTGCTTCTTATGACTTAAGGACCACGTAATGGGCCCGAAACATATCAAATGATATTCGACCTTAAAGAATTGAGTGACCCGTTTATTGTATTTCAATATAAACATTTACCAGTATATTTTTTTTGTACATTTACCAGTGTATGTATGTTTACGACGATAGTGTAGTGTTTAGAAGCTTATTAGCACTGTTGCCAGATGGTTACATTTCTTACATTTTTCGTAACTTTTGACCGGCTCGCGTAACATGTAAGTAACTTCTGTTGTAAATGAAATTTTCGTAACTTTTGTGAATAATGAAACTCTATATAAAAAGAAAGGTCAAATGTATCTAACAGGGATCAAGCGAGACAATTTATAGGCTTCCATACAGAAAAGGTGACAAAATAACCTACGTGGGACGACTCTGTCAGTCCGTCTGTTACAACTATGTATGACATTTGAGATACCACCCATCAGCCTGACGTTATTCTGTCCCCGAACTCGCCGAATTGTAGCTGTATGTCGCTACTCACTTCTTAGAATGGAAAGTCTTGATAAGCAATTACGAAAAATGTAAAAATGTAACTTTTGCATCAAAAATGTAACTTTTTAAGAAACGAAACGTAATTTTCGTCCCAAGTGCCCTGGCAACACTGCTTATTAGTCCAATATCTGGCATTATGAAACATAACAATAATTGACCTTAGACAAAAAACCGTAGAAAAAATAAGAAGGAAGTTTGGAAACGCATAAATATTGAATTATTAAGTCTACGACTGGCTCTCCGCAAAATTCCCCTCGGGCAGGAGGGTTGCCACCAAGTATAACAAAACTTGAAAGTTGATATTTTCTTATGGCTTCTAATTTAATTCACGGACATTGTTATCCTGACAAAGTAACTTAGATTTATATAAATTCATCCTTAATTTATATTTGATTATTTCGAAACTTTAGTCATAATAACGATGCCATGTTTGTTGTAATAATTCAGGATCTGGCTTTAGTTGAGAAGATAGAAAGCTGAGTAGGAATCTTAGTAAGTATTTGGGTGATTCTCATTCCAAAATTTAACATTTTCGGCAGCGGTTTGTTAGATTAGGGTTTTTGATAAGTATATTTAGGTTAGTTTTAGTTTTATTTTAATCTCATTGTTTATTTGTAATTACTCTAATATGGACAATTTTCATATGGTAATGTTTAGATTTCAAAATGGACTTACGTTAATAACTTACGGTTGTTCAGCAATTCCCAAAGAGTTACACTCACTTTTCTGTATATTTTTCTATTTTGGATTACACCAGCTCCTAAATCTACAGTCCACTATTTTTATTTACCACTGTCAACAATAAATTTAAGTTGCACTCTGATTTCCTTAACTTTCACTTAACGTTCGGACCGGTAAGGACATCAATTAACTTTAACGATGAGAATCACCCATTTTAGACTCGGGTGGACAGCTGTCAGCTGGTACATTTTTCAGATATGACTTCATCAACAAACCTGCAAAACCCATCGACTTCCGCGTCAATCGGGAAGCCCTCATTAAATGTAGATATCCCTCATTACCCAAATCAAAAAAAACACTGATAGGATACACTGCAAACCGAAATTCGCCCACAGAAACTTACAAAATCATTTAAAAATAAATAGTTTTTTGGAAATTTCTAAAAACTGACTCCTCAAAAAAATTCTATGTAGTTACCGAACCTGCTCACAAAATTTCACGAGAATATGTTGTGAAATGCGACCTGTAGAAGAGAACAACTGGAAATTTGGAAATCTGGAATTCGGGCATTATACGAAAGCATTTTTTGTCGAAGCAGAGATCTTCGTTTCAATCGGTCAATTAAAATGGTTTTCGTTTAAAACCTGACGGACACGTTAATTGTACAGAATTATCTAATGATGGAATCCTTTGTAAAATTACCCATCTATTTATTTTATTTTTTTATTTATTTATTAGGACCTTCAACAACAAGAATACTAATACATAATTAGAGTCTTAGATTCACAAATATATGCTAAGTATCTTATTAATTAAAGAAGGACACAACATGCATAAATGAACAGTGAAACATTATTAAAATAAAAAAGATGTGTTAATTACAATTAGTTTGCTCCTATTTTATTATTAAGATTAGGCAAGACATAAATCGTGGCCGATCAGGTCACAATTTATGTCTTGTCGGCAAAGGTGGCTTTAATTGACGGGATAGTTGACGAGTTGAGATCAATAAAATCTTGGTATTTCTTATATGTCGTAAACATCCGCGACAGGGGACAGTGTAGTTTGAGATTAGTACGACAAGTAGGCAAGCTGAATAATTTAATATTACATGCTCTAGGAATTTTAGATGGTACATGGTACATGACATTTACTTGATTATGTATTTGATTAACGATACAGGAGTGGTATTCCTTGGGGGCCTGTACGCCATGTCGTTCTCTACGGCGGCAATATTTTGAATTATGTGGCATAAAAATAACAGAAATATGACATGCCAAATATTCGCGAATAGCAGTTCGTTTTTAAAAGATTTCAAAAACAGGAGGATTGCCTCAATTCTGTTACATGTTATTTTTTAGGGTTCTATAGTAAACAAGGAACCCTTATAGTTTCGCCATGTACGTCCGTCCGTCCGCGGCGAAGCTCAGTAGCCGTTAGTGCTAGAAAGCTGTAATTTGGCATAAGTATTACGATTACGCCAACAAAACGATGGAATAAAATATTGATTTTTTTTACGTTACACGTAAATAAAGCGAGGGTTTTTTTGTGTTCCAGGCTCCATTGTGTGTAATATCGTTGGATATATCGTTTAAAATATTTTTGTTTCAGTAAGTCCCATTAGTTCTGTACACAGAACTACTGGGACAAAACTATTGGGACAATAAGTTTCACTAGTTCTGTGTACAGAACTGCAGCACAGAACTAGTGGAAATAAGCGAAACTTGAAAGTGTTAATTTTTGTTATGATCAAGTGTCTATCCCATGGTGGCTACTGGGCATGTAAGAAAAATCATCTAAGCAGTATAGGTACATAACGTACTTAAAAAGGAAACTATCAAAACTAGGTAGACGTTGGTAGTTAAGGAGTAACAGCCGAAATTAAGCTTGTAATTAGAAAAGCAAACTTTGGTCCTTGACGAACCTGGCTGTGGCTTTGTAGCCCGGCCAATAAAGCGAAAGGAGTGCGCGGTTGGAGAGTAGCCTGGGGAAAATCCAGGGGAAACCCTCCGGCACGACCACGCGTGTGGTTTGGAACACTGGAATACTCTAAGAGTTTGCGCTCCAGTGAGATCGGTTGAGCGGTTTCAACCGAATCTGAGGTGTGAGTGGAATCGAGCTACTGCGAGTTTTACCGCTGGTTCACTAAACCTAACCTAGCTGAGAAGAGTCCAGCAAAAACTTTCGTACAATATCCATTCATTACTTAGATAATGTTATTAGTTGTTGAAAGGGCCATTCTACTTTTTCATATACATAATTTTCAGACATTTTTTTTAAAATGCAGATTATGGAATCCTTGACCCCACACTTCATATTTTTGTATTGTTATTTAGAAAGAGGTTTAATTTCAGTATCACTTCCGATAGTTTTGGTAATTAACTAACCACAGCTAATATCCATAAATCGAGTAACTCAGTGGTCTATGAAATAATGGTTTTTACCACTGTGTTACCCACATTTTACAGCAATATGTTAATATTTAAGTTAACTACATATAAATTTCTTTTATTAGCTACAGATAGTATTTCGAAATCCTTTTTTTGTACACGAGTTCAATACATATCATAGAGTTTTTGCTGTAATAGAAAACTGGTCATGAAAAAGTAGAATGACCCGAAAACCAACTTACTTTTGCGGACTGACTATTGTCATGAAGTCATGATCAATTACTAGGTAATCGAACGTCATTTTTGCTCAAAAATCGAAATCCTCTTTATAATCCGGGAATGAAAACCTAATTTGCTTACAACGTAACATATGTAACGTAGAATGCTTGTGACGGTCGCCAGTCGCCACCCGACATGGACATGTTTTTATCGGACAATTCTATTTGCGTAGCGCCGCTATGTCCTCTAGAGAAATAAGCTGGTTTTGCATAATCCTGTTTCGCGACTCGAAGAGGGAAAGGAACTCATCTGAAAGACGCAACATCTATTGCGCTGTGGTTTTCCTGACGTAATCAGCCCTTTTATTTTTACGACTGAATTCGAATATTTCCTTATTTCTGTGCTCTTTGCAAGGAAAAATCTGCTTTAGATATTACAACACCTTATACACGGTTCTGTACATAGTCTTCATTATGTAAATGTAAGCCGTCTAAGAAGACGTTCACAAATATCTATGAAATGAAATGAAATATATTTATTTGCTTAACATTATGTACATATGAATGAAGCTATCCGTAGCAGAACTGGGGTCACCGACATAGCCTTCAAAATTGCGAGACTTAAGTGGCAGTGGACAGGGCACATTGCTCGCAAGACTGACGGTCGATGGGGCCAGAAACAGCTTGAGGGGCGTCCACGCACCGGAAGACGAGCTGTCGGTAGGCCTCCGACAAGGTGGAGTGATGACCTGGTGAAGGTCGCGGGAATCCGGTGGAAACGAACGGCACAGGACCGGTCTAAATGGCGAGCCTTGGGGGAGGCCTATGTTCAGCAGTGGACGTCTTTCGGCTGAAATGATGATGATGATGATGATGTACATATGAAGATGGTGAGGTAAATGATAAATAGCGTCCATATAATGTCAATACCTTGTAAAGTAGGCGAATATTGTAAAGATTTCAGATATTAAAAGCCGGGCAAGTGCGTGTCGGATTTCGCGCATTTGGCGTTCCGAACCAACGGCAAAATGAAGTTGATTTTAATTGGTAAAATAAGGCGATGAAAAAGTCTGATTTATCAGTATATTAGTTTTTATTTTTATTTTTATGGGTTAATGGAAAGTTAAAAACTTCCTCGGAACAAAATTTTGTAAAAATAAATATAAATAAGTAAATAAATATTAAATAAATATTAGGGGACAACCTTACACAAATCGAACTAGCCCCACAGTAAGCTCAAGAAGGCTTGTGTTATGGGTACTAGACGACGATATATTTAATAGATATAAATACTTAAATACATAGAAAACATCCAAGACTCAGAAACAAATATTCATGCTCATCACACAAATATTTGCCCTGACCGGGATTCGAACCCAGGACCGTCAGCTTCACAGGCAGGTGCACTACCCACTAGGCTAAACCGGTCGTCAAAAAAATGCTGGTTTTGGTGTTTGCTTGTTTTGTTTTCTAATTTAAAAAAAAAAATCGTGCGCTCGGAGCACACGTGGCCCAGCGGCGCCCGCGTACCGCGTGCGTATGCGAGGTTAACCGGTCTCTACCGGTCCCTGTGATCCCAGGACTCATTACAAAAGAATGCTATTGTTTATTTTTTACGCCGGGATACGACGGCTTAAGCAACGTCGGGCCAGGTCAGTTCTTAGATGGGTGACCGCTTTGAGTGGTTATTATCTATGATAGTCGTTAAGCCGAGTTACGGGCGGCTTGAGAACTTCTAACAGTCAAGTTGCCCACTCACTTGACAAGGGGGGTCGAAGTTACACCACTTCCGTAGGGATTACCCACCGCTACCCTACACGTGATGCACTCCTAATCTTTTGCTTACGGAGATACAGTCGATAATCAATTGAACATTCAAGGCGGTTGTTACGAGTTTTTGCAACATGGTCATTAGTTTTTTGCGGTTACCCCAATAATAGCATTGTTTTAAGCGCTGTAGGTGTTTGACACCTCATCATAATGCTGAGCCAGTGTCCGTTTCACTGCCGCGGGGACACACATGTTATGTGGTTTGTGTATAATATGTGTTTTCTTCATTTATCATTTTTGTCATGTGTGTCTTCTGTGTCTGTGAATAAATGTTATATATATTTATTTATGTATATTAATTTAAAAACGTATATATTTATAATATGTATTTATTATATATTATAGTTGTTATATATTTATTTAGTTCTGGTTTTAGCTATAAGTTTCCTTATTGAAAAGTTTTAGTACACTGTGTAAGTTTGTCTATCTCATTCTCCCACTCTACACTCAATCCCTCAAAGGTTAGCTGGAAGAGATCCCTCATAGGGATAAGTTCGCCTTTGTACTCTAATCTTATGTGACATGTGTATTGTTTTAACCTGTTATTGTGTACAATAAAGTGCTTTGTGGAGTCCGGTCTGTTCATGCTTGCTAGGACATAGTGACTACGTTAATACTAGTGTCTTTTCATAGGGGATTGACGAGAGACATCATCCTGTTGTGGATTCGTTTTTATTATCAGTGACTTAGAGACCATATACATCTCTAACAATATTAAATTAATTTTAATTTTGACGCTCAGAGACCATGTACATCTCTGGGATAATATATTAATTTCACTCTTTGTTTAATCTTGAGACCTTATACATCTCTAACTTAATATTTGTAATAGATAACTTTGCAAGTTTATCTTCACTGTATGACATTAATTTTGTTATAATTGTTAAACTCGAAATTATTATTCCTTCTTGAACTGTAAATTAATATTTTGACATGAAAAATGAACTTATTATAGTCAGACTTTCTTAAATTGTAAATTAATATTTTGACATGTAAAAGTGCCCTTGTGGCCTATTTGCAGAATAAATGTTTGTATTTGTATTTGTATTTGTATTTGATTACATACATACATAAATGTTTCTTTCTTTCTTTCTTTAAGTGGATCATCCAAACTTGAGAAACAAAGACTATACCACACTTTCTTATTTGTGACGTCACAACGCCATCGGGCGAGCCGCAGATTAATATACTCCCATAACATTCACAGTTATCTCAAATGATCCCGCACTTCCTGTTTCCCCGCTAATAAATGTCCTGATAAGACTTCTGGATTTATTAGTGCGATCCGTTAAAATCATTCATCATCACCATCATCATCCTAGGGATCGTCTAGAATTTGGTAGAACCCTCGTTGTGAACAGCCCAGGTACTTTTTACAAAACGAAACGAACGAAGTAATGGTATAAAAGCATATCATCATCATCATCCTAGCGCATTTGTCGTACGAACGGGGTTTATGAGGCGGTATGGCTAAGGTGAGATTAGCACTAGAGCGCAGCCGATGACCGCTGCCATCCGCCATAAATTTGAACCTCTCTGAATGGTAGGGTGGAAGGAGAAAGGAGAAAATAAAACATTAATCCCGGCGGCGGCGAATTGGTAACCATTTAAGTTGAGTGCGAAAAGATGATACATGGTCAAAACGCAAACCAAGAATGAAGTATATCAATCTTTCCTTTTTAGTGACACGTTTTGCTCATAACTACAGGGTACGCCTTTGGCAATAGAAATAAAGAAAGAAAGAAAAAAAAGAAAAAATATTTATTCGTGGCACAGACACAGTACAAGTCAAAGTCAAAGTCAAAGTCAAAGTATTTATTGTTTGGGAGAATTGGGTTACATTGCAGGTATAATAAACAATTTTACACATAAGAGTTTCACCAAGACTCTACCTTTTCAGGTGTACAAACAAAACGATTGAATTTAAATATAACATCTTAATCATCATATGTCAAAATTTAAAAAAAAAAACATTATTATTATTAGGTCATAAACTATTACTGTAATACATACTTAAAATAATAATAAATTCATGCGATATCAAGATTAAGATTTCAAAGTGAGTCAGTCTATTCAATTAGATAATTCAATTAATACAAATTAATATAACACCAATATACAGAAAATAGCCACGAAATGGCCCCAAATCAGCATCCATTGGCTAGCGCTGGTCTTCCTTTGGGACCACGAGAAGCTACGAAAGACAAAAAACGCTAAAATCACAAGCAACATAACATTTAAATAAATGTCATAATTTACAATTTAAACAGACAAGAACAGATAAACATGAACGCGACCTTAAACAATCTTCAAATATCTGTGGTCTGTCACAAGTCGCACCATAATCTTCGGCAATACACACCATATTCTTCGGAACCTTCTACTACTATCGTAGCATAGTTTGTTTAGAAGTTTTTCTTAATTTGCATCACTTGCCGGGGGCAATTCATTAACTGGCCAGTAAATGAATTGCCGACGCAAAGGACCAAGGTGAACGCAGCAAATTGTTGTTAATGGCCACTGCGCTGTAATACACGGAGCCTGAGTGTACGCGTTTCCGCCAACGGATATATTAAGTAGGTACCTATTTTCTTAAGTGTTTAGAACAAAATGTTCTGCAGTAAGAAAGGATTCTTTATTACCCGGCTATCTGACCACTCTGAGGGGTTACTCTGAAATTCGAACTTCGTATCGCGTCGCTTTCACTCATATAGTATATTACACAAGAGTAAAAGGAACGGCACGATATGAAGTTCGAATTTCGAAGTTCGGAGTACAGGTCCTGGTTTTGAAGTAATATGCAATCATAAATATTTATTTATTTAAGTAGAAGATAGCCTATATTAGTTATTAATGTGGATTCTACATATAATTATATCCATGTTTTGAAAACTTTGCAAGTAATTAGAAGATCACTCCCAATAGAAAATTTCTGTGAGTTCCTTCATCACAGACTGACACTTCTTGAGTCACGGTGGCAACGAGTTCCATAATTTGACCGTGTTTACCGTGAACGATTTTTTAAACCAGAATTCCCTCAACTTCCCCTTCATCACAGACTGACACTTCCTGAGTCACGGGAGCAACGAGTTCCATAATTTGACAGCGTGTACCGTGAAGGATTTTTTAAACCACATTTCCCTCAACTTCCCCTTCATCACAGATTGATACTTCCTGAGTCACGGGGGCAACGAGTTCCATAATTTGACAGTGTGTACCGTGAAGGATTTTTTAAAGCACATTTCCCTCAACGTCCCCTTCATCACAGACTGGCACTTCCTGAGTCACGGGAGCAACGAGTTCCATAATTTAACAGCGTGTACCGTGAAGGATTTTTTAAACCACATTTCCCTCAACTTCACTTGCATCACAGACTGACACTTCCTGAGTCACGGGGGCAACGAGTTCCATAATTTGATAGTGTGTACCGTGAAGGATTTTTTATACCACATTTCCCTCAACTTCCTCTTCATCACAGACTGACACTTCCTGAGTCACGGGGGCGACGAGTTCAATAATTTGACAGTGTGTACCGTGAAGGATTTTTTAAACCACATTTCTCTCAACTTCCCCTTCATCACAGACTGATACTTCCTGAGTCACGGGGGCGACGAGTTCCATAATTTGACGTCGTTTACCGTGAAGGATTTTTTAAACCAGAATTCCCTCAACTTCCCCTTCATCACAGACTGACACTTTCTGAGTCACGGGGGCAACGAGTTCCATAATTTGACAGTGTGTACCGTAAAGGATTTTTTAAACCACATTTCCCTCAACTTTCCCTTCATCACAGACTGACACTTCCTGAGTCCCGGGGGCAACGAGTTCCATAATTTAACAGCGTGTACCGTGAAGGATTTTTTAAAGCACATTTCCCTCAACGTCCCCTTCATCACAGACTGGCACTTCCTGAGTCAAGGGAGCAACGAGTTCCATAATTTAACAGCGTGTACCGTGAAGGATTTTTTATACCACATTTCCCTCCACTTCCCCTTCATCACAGACTGACACTTTCTGGGTCACGGGATCAACGAGTTCAATAATTTGACAGTGTGTACCGTGAAGGATTTGTCATACGAATGGGATTTATGAGGCGGTATGGCTAAGGTGAGATTAGCAGTAGAACACAGCCGATAACTGTTGACATCCGCCCTAAAATTGAATCTCTCTGAAAGGTAGAGCGGGGAAGAAGGAGAAAATAAGACATTAGAAGAGTGACAGTGTATGCGAATCCCAGCGGCGGCGAATTGGTTATTGCTTTAAGCTGAGTCCGAAAAGATGATACATGGTCAAATTTACGAAGACCGAAAATATACCTCTATACGTTCCGCAAGCGCTCAAGTTTGTCAAGCAGTTCCTCATTAAAATCCAAGAATGCAGTGTCCCCGTAGTCTAGAACTAGAAGTAATAAGGAACGGACAAGGATAACCTTACTTTGAGAAGCTAGGAAATTTTGGAAGTTTTTAAGGGAGTACATAAAGGTAAAAAGTCTCCTATACTGACCTTAAATATTATTCCACGCCAGTCTCTCTCCTAAGGCTTAGCTAACCCGTAGTTTTATTTAATCATCATCATCATCATCATCGTCATCATTTCAGCCGAAATACGTCCACTGCTGAACATAGGCCTCCCCCAAGGCTCGCCATTTAGACCGGTCCTGTGCCGTTCGTTTCCACCGGATTCCCGCGACCTTCACCAGGTCATCACTCCACCTTGTCGGAGGCCTACCGACAGCTCGTCTTCCGGTGCGTGGACGCCACTCAAGCAGTTTCTGGCCCCATCGACCGTCAGTCCTGCGAGCAATGTGCCCTGCCCACTGCCACTTAAGTCTCGCAATTTTGAAGGCTATGTCGGTGACCCCAGTTCTGCTACGGATAGCTTCATTCCTAATTCTATCACGCAGAGAAACCCCGAGCATAGCTCTTTCCATTGCTCTTTGGGTGACCTTGAGCTTTCTTATGAGGCCCATCGCTAGCGCCCATGTCTCGGATCCATATGTCATCACTGGCAAGACTATTTAATAATAACAAAAAAACTACGTACCTAAACCTAACTTAAACTAAATGCCTAAACTATAAGGTCGCCCAAATCACTACCACACAAACCCTGCCCAGTTCCCATGTGATCTTATTTTCTGTTTTCAAAACTTGTACTATATATCCATTACAATTGAAAATACTATTGTCTTAAATAAATGACTTTGGCTCTCTCCGTGGAGTCTGTTGTCTGTGTACTTACCAAGAAATAGCTTAATCACTTACCCACCATATTTCATATCTCTCGTTACCCCAGAAGCTGTAAATCTTTTAGCGTTATTTATGAATATCCGAGAGCATCGTCTCGTTCCGGTGACGTCACAAACGAGACGAGAATCCTTGAGAAGAAAATCCATATAAATCCTAATAATATTATAAACGTGAAAGTTTGTGCGGATGGATGTACGTTCCGCATAATCTCAAAAACTACTGAACGGATCTCTATGAAACTTTCTAGTATTGTAGCTTAGACATCAGAATAGGACATAGGCTACCTTTTATCCGCGGGTAACACCGTAGGGCGCTGCTAGTATTATAAAAAAGGTGAAAGTGTGTTTATCTGTTACCTCTTCACGCTTAAGCCGCTGAACCGATTTAGATGATATTCGGTATGGAGATAGTTTGAATACCGGGAAAGGACATAGGATACTATTTATTCCAGAAATTATCCCTTGAGGTGAAAGTTTGTATGAAAGAGCGATGACTAGGTAAGCGCCTGATATTAAAAAATAAGTAGCATAAAATTCTATCGCTATAGACGAGTTATATACGCAGACGAAACCGCGGGCAAAAGGTAGTCATAAATACGAACATAGATAGACTCTTGGAGATAGTTGGAGATTCCGGGAAAGACAGGATAATTATCCCGGAAATAATTAATTAATGGGGTAAAAGGTGGGTAGTTTGTATAAATTTCAAAATGTGAGTTCAGTCTACACAGCTCACTACTAGTTACCGTTGTCATTATGAACCAACTATCGATATTTCGTTTGGCCAAACTCGCAACATCACTACATAGTATAAAACAAAGTCGCTTTCTCTGTCCCTATATCCCTTATATGTATGCTTAAATCTTTAAAATTACGCAACGGATTTTGATGCGGCTTTTTTTTAATAGATATAGTGATTGAAAAGGAAGGTTTATATACAGAGGAAGATATAATAACATCCATTAAATAGTGCTGCCGTGCGAAGCCGGGGCGGGTCGCTAGTTTACTATAAACTAAAATTCTCACAAATCTAGCTAGAAACATCCAGCTTACTAGCAACGGCTAATAAACTTGTGTTTATGGACGACAAAGATAGAAATGCTTTTTTATGTTTGCCAACGGAGCGGCACCTTATAGACAAAAGATTTTACGAGCTTGCGATAAAAAGACGAATCCGCCACCGCCATAAACTTATAGCTTAGTTGCTTTAACACAGTGCAATAAGAAAGTACGACAGTGTCTATATTAATAGAAATAGATAAACATACGTTCCCGTGGATTGGTACTTTTGATGGCTGTTTAAGGCTCTGACTGCTCGATGATGAATTTGGAACGTTCGAATGGAGTTTCACTTGTCTCGGATGGAGTTTGATTTGTTTTGCATAAGTTGAAGTATGATTCAGTTTAGGTATGTAATACGACTTGAACGAAGCAACATTTTACAAAGATTTCATTAAGAAGATTATTATTTGTCCTACATTCACGATACAAAAAACACAACTTCGCTCTGTTCTCATTTGATTTTATTTTTAGACTGACGCTCAGAGACCTGATACATCTCTGAGGATAAATAAATATCCTAGATTTTATTATTTTCATGTTGACGTGTTATAGATATAGCTCAACATATTTTATTATGATTAGTGTACCTACTTTATTACATTTTATCTTGACGCTTAGAGACCTTATACATCTCTAACAAATCTCGATTGTTATTAGTTTCTTAGTCTTATTTTTGACATGTAACACTACATTTTTTTTTTGTATCTTTGGCACGTTTGGTCCGGGTGAGTATCAGAGTGAGGTGTGATTTAACTAATTTTAATTTAGTATAAGGCTGACGAAACCTGTTGTGGATTTATAGTCTGTGCAATGCATGCATTGTTTGACGAGGCCTGTTGCTGATGCTTGTTGCCCGTGAAATCGACGAAGCCTGCGTTGTGGATGAGATTTGTACAACTTCTTACTACATTTAATTAATGATACTTTGATTATTGTATTATTTTTATTTGATGTACCTAGATAGATTTTGACTTGTAAAAGTGCCCTTGAGGCCTATTTGCAGAATAAA
The DNA here is from genome assembly GCA_963556455.1 of Epiblema foenella. Classification (NCBI taxonomy): domain Eukaryota; kingdom Metazoa; phylum Arthropoda; class Insecta; order Lepidoptera; family Tortricidae; genus Epiblema; species Epiblema foenella. Next base: position 3,765,861 of record OY747118.1, read on the forward strand.
TGTTTTGATTTTGATTTGATTTTGATTTTTGACAAAAAAAAAAATCATCGGAGCCGAATGTGGTCCAGTTTCGGAACGGACACAATGATATGAATTACTTTGATTCGTTAATCGAAAGCATATTAACTCGTAATATACTAGTAGTTCTATGAGTTGTAGAGCTCGCGGCCATTTTTTACGTTTTCAACCCCGGCTCAGGGCTGCTACCGCGAATGGCATTCGAATATTTCCCTCTCAGTCGCACTTGCAAGTTTGCACATAAGTGCGAGAGAGAGGGAAATTTTCGTTTGTGGTTAAACGAACGAGGGATAAAGAGGGACAGGTGGACAAAAATGGTAACAAATTGGTGGCCACATCATTAATTTGTCATATACACCGTGGGCGTTAATAACCCGAAATATTTAAACCAACAATTTTAGAGCTTAATTAGAGTATATAAAGTATATAACATATAGTCCAAAAAATCATAATTTAAGAGATATTAATTATTTAAAACAAATCACAAGTTAAAAAATCTCAATTCTAACACACCCTAAAGACGTGACGTAGCCACCTACCACTTTTACACGCAGACGAACTAGCTGCATGGTTGTTAGCCAGTTTCACTTAATTAAGTTTGGTATCTATCCTACAAGAAAGTTTCACTACCAAAAGTTTTGTTCAATCGCTAGAGTGCAAACTATTTACCTTTACTGATAACTGCCTGTGAAATTGATGTCACTAAAATGACAGTGCTCGCTCTCTGTTTCTCAACTTAAGATTAGTTAAACTCGCTCACTCTTCGAAGTAAAGGTTTGTTCACAAAGAAGCGGACATTTAATATGATTTAATTTGTACTGAAATAGTAATTTAATTAAAACACAAATTGGACTGGTTGACAAATTGGATTGGACAAATTGGACACAAATTGGATTGGATTGGATTGAATTGGATTGGTTGTCTGGAAGAGACCGCTCTTTAGCGATAAGACCGCCTGTTGTTCTGCCTCTGTCTCTCTGTATCTTTGTTTTTGTTTTTTATGTGCTATTTTATTATGTGAGGTGTGCAATAAAGAGTATTTGTATTGTATTGTATTGGACCCAGGTTCATAAAGTATTATTTACTCGTACTGTCGTCAAAAATACGTGGTTTAAATCTCTTGGGTTATTGGCGCTCAAGATGTATATTGCATAAACTACTAACACACGACTTGGAATAAGCTTTACTTTACTTATTTCACTAGCTTCCCTTCGACAAGGATATAATGGAAGTCTAAGCAATAGTTACTCATTCGGAAGCGGAGGCGATCAAACGAAAATAACATCAAAAACTACTTAGCGCTAACATCCATCTGTGATTCATAACGGAGATGAATATTGCGTATATTTTTAATCTTTATACGTGTCGTAAGATCGTAACTTAGATTTAGAGAAACATATTTTATTATAACTTAAGTGCCTTTTATTCAGAATATAAATAATTAAAATATAGAACAAAAACAAAACAAGATCTTACTAACTACCTACCTAAACCTAACCTAAACTAAAGGCCTAAACTGTATGGGCATGGGTCGCCCAAGTCGCTGCCACTGGGCAGAGTTCCCATAAGGCTGGCCGCGTTGCCTCGCTGAATGGCAATGTCAATTTAAGTCAATTTTTTTTAACGTGCCCGAGTTATACTCTATACTAACTTAAAACTTAGGGACATCTCATTAATCCTTTCTACTCGTCAACTATAATATTTGAATTAAAACTTCGTAGACCATTGCATAATGCCTTACTTTTAAAGCTGCGTCAAAAGTCTATACTGTATGGGGTACTAAAATAATTTATTATGCAACAGTGCGCAGTATCGAAATCATTCTAAAACAGAACGCCGTATTTTTATTAAAAGTGGTCTCCGTAATAGTAGTTTATTACCCTAGTACACAAACCTTATCCACAACGCAGGCTTCGTCAATTTCACGGACAACAAGCATCAGCAACAGGCCTACTATAAATCCACAACAGGTTTCGTCAGCCTTATACTAAATTAAATTTAATTAAATCACACCCCACTCATACTCACCCGGACCAAACGTGCCAAAGATACTAGCGGCATTACCCTAGTTAGTACTATTTACTCTAATTGGTTTACAGCAGAACTTATCCACCTGAATGATTTAAAAAACCAGCACCATGAAACATAATATAAACGAAACGAAAATCAATTTCACTATGCATTCTTCTGCTGCTACAGAAAACTTGTCCGAACCAATGCCCAAAAATGCCTGGAATCCTATATTAAGACGCTGCAATTAAATACAGTAGAGCCATCTTCTTTCTGGTACCTCTGGTAGAAGTACCCGATTCTTTTGCAGATTTCTTTAAAAATGCATACCTGCCGTACCCTAGATCAGCCACTTGTACTTCCGCTTCGTCCATCGGTATCCAAGAAACCCACCGTAATGTCATTACATTACGATTGATTATACTCATACTCATACTCATACTCTTTATTCATAATATTGTTAAATATTACATGTCACATTACAATTTTGCACAATATATATAAAGTAACATTATCTTAGTACAATCATTATTAGATATATTAGTGAAGATGCTGTCCGGAAAGCTATAAGTTGCCTGTCATCAAAGCATACTCAGTCCTGTCATCAAAGTCCTGACGAATATCCCTCAGTTTATGTTGTCGGAAAATGTTTGTGCAATACCTCAACATTTTGTAATAATCCGAATAATTCCCCTCTTTATAAGCTCGCCTTTGTACATATATATGTCAACTGTCCTTATGATTCATGTGGTGTTTTACTCATATACACAGAAGAATAGACACCCCACGCAGCGTGATAGTGATAGGTCCGGAACCGTTCGTGGGACTCTCATAGAACCATAACATTATTATTGTTTGTTGTGGGCTTTCTTTGCCGCCTCGACCAGTATTGATCTATTGTGGCAGTACCTGTACTTCCCTAGGTAGATACTTCTTTTGCACATATAAGTGGTCCACAGGACATAACAGTTTCCCTGAACCAAAGGAAAGGCACTCCCGTTGAGCTCCATTATCTGGTTTGTGGAAATGTTGGAGAACAGCTTGGAATACGTATAAAGGAGGGGGAGTTGCACAAAAGATCCCATATCCATTAGATAAGATGAGATTATATAAGTTAGACTCTAAATTAACGAAGATCACAATTTTACGGTGATATGTCCATAATAAGATGGTCGAGGGAGGCGATGGCTGAGATACGCGTCATACTCGTGATCGGGTGCTGTTTGTGGAGTCCGGTCTGTTCATGCTTGCTAGGACATAGTGACTACGTTAATACTAGTGTCTTTTTATAGGGGATTGACGAGAGACATCATCCTGTTGTGGATTCGTTCTTATCATCAGTGACTTAGAGACCATATACATCTCTAACAATATTAAATTAATTTTAATTTTGACGCTCAGAGACCATGTACATCTCTGGGATATTATATTAATTTCATTATACTTCTTGTTTAATCTTGAGACCTTATACATTTCTAACTTTACTGTTGTTGTAATTTTTATAATAGATAACTTTGCAAGTTTATCTTCACTGTATGACATTAATTTTGTTATAATTGTAAACTCGAAATTATTATTCCTTCCTGAACTGTAAATTAATATTTTGACATGAAAAATGTATTACTTATTATAGTCAGACTTTCTTGAATTGTAAATTAATATTTTGACATGTAAAAGTGCCCTTCTGGCCTATTTGCAGAATAAATGTTTGATTTTGATTTTTGATTTTGAATAGGTATACAATAGATCACCTACCTCAGCGGTTGGTCGGTAAGCACCCTTTCCCTTCCCGTGGTCCGGAGAATGTCGCAAATTCTTGGAATCAATCTGCACGTTCGTTTGCATCTTGACACGCTCACGCCTTTTGCACACACATATAGCGTTTTTTCAATGTCCAATTGCGTTCACTTACTGTAATAATCGTGTACGATTCACAACGTTTTATCCCAATTGTAGGCAACGATTTGACGGTTTTATTCCACATAAAACATCGTGCTTAAGTGGTTTAATGTATTTGAGTGTCATTTCTGCACATCCGATAAACACAGAACTGGGTACCTACACAGTTGGTACACTAAGCATAAAGAACAAACTTTTAGTATCCTACACCTACTTTTGATATCTATCTAGCACTATTTACTTTAATGTCAACATTGTCACTGAACTGGTTTCGTCTTTGGATTCTCACAATTTAACTTATCTCTCATTTTAAGTAGCCGTTTTTTAAGTTTTAATGTTTACTTCCAGGTGTTGCAGTTTGTACCTGTAACAATAAAAAAGTATAATATTATGCAGTGTAAGTACTCGTCACATTTATTTTCTTCTAGATCTTGGATAAATTCGATAATTTTTCTAACCAAATTTATATCCTTAAAATTCCTAAATAGCCGTTCAAAAATTCAACCATAAATGGTATGTATGTATGTATGTAAGCACTTTATTGTACACAATAACAGATTAAAACAATATACATGTCACATAAGATTAGAGTACAAATGCGAACTTATCCCTATGATGGATCTCTTCCAGCTAACCTTTGAGGGATTTTTTGGGGAATGGTTTTAGATATTTCACAATATTTTTCAACGATCTATCCAACGATAATAATGCAATGGAATCTTTTTTCTATTGTGAATATTCTAAGTTGCTTTTTGGTGAATTTCCTATGCTTCTTGGTCCAGCTTGAGTCCACTTCTTCCATGATAAACTTTAAGTTAAAACAGCCCTAATGTGAACGTTTCAGTTTTAATTTTTACGAAGCGAATTATTTTCAGGATTATGATTTAAAACCGTCGTCTACCGGCGAAAAAAATAAACAATAGCATTCTTTTGCTATGATCCCGGGGATCCCAGGGACCGGTAGACGACAGGTTATCATAATTCAAAACACTCAATGATATGAAATTCTGAGACATATATGAATTGATCAATTAAAATAGCCTCTGTAAGTAAAACAAGAGAATTAATGTCATATTCTGTAACTACAAAGGTTTCAAGAATCCGCAACCACGACACAGAATAAGTACTATACTATACAAGTACAGAAGCTTCACTTTCTAACAAAAACGGTGTTTAGGCATAAACAGCGTGTCTACTCTGTGCATCTTTGTCTATCGTATAACTTGTATTCATTCACACGCGGCACGTATAGCGCTAGGGCTGTCGCGCCAAAAATATATGGATGAAGGCAAAAAATGTTCTAGCTCACCAGAGGTCGCTCGAGTACAGTAAACCCATATTAATTAAGTACCTACTTACGTGTTACTTCACATTGTCACTATATATCTATGAAGTTATTATGTATGCCAGAAGATATTATGAACATCTTCTGAAAAACAGTGACATACACACATTTAGGCCGAGTTTTATAAAGATCCGTTAGACCAAATGTCAGATCAAATTTCAGTAACTCAGTACATTTTTTGACATAACAAACCGACATAAGGTCTAACTGATCTTTATAAAACCGAGCCTTAATACCAGAAGCAAGGATAAACTTGCTGTTCGTCGCTTGCGAATTGCCAAAACTCGGAAACCATTTATTGGACAGGCAGTACATTTCTATAACAAAATCCCTAAGAATATAATCATACCGATCATACATTTAAGAAACTTGTAAAACTGAAATTAACTGAAAAATCTTATTATAACGTGTGGGAATATCTAACACAAAATATGTATGGAATAATTGTAATTTTTAAGTTAACTAATTAGCTATTATCAATAGTTTTAAGTTGGTAATGTGCAATAATTGACGGACATAAGTGTATCAATGTATACCTACATGGGAAATGAATTTAATTGAATTGAAGTGTCATTGTGAATAACGCCACAAATAAAACAACACCATGACGCCACGATTGTCTTGAGCTCTTGAAATTTTAATTCGTAAATAAAAATATCGTTTATTTGTGTATTTATACTTGTCCTTAATAAATTATATGTGTATGTATGTTTTATATCTCTTGTCTTTTTTATACCTTGTTGTACAGGTTGCTGAATTTGACTGCCTCCGTTCATTTCTTCTCTCATTTGCTCAAAGGTTAACTGGAAGAGATCCCTTAAAGGTATAAGTTCGCCTTTGTACATACCATTTCTTTTTGTATTTGTAATTTTTGTTATTGTGTACAATAAAGAGTTTTACTACTACTATTACTACTACTACTAAAATAGTACCGCGAGCTGTGTCCCGAGCACAAACCAATTCATTATAAACTCATTAAAAGAACGGCAAACATGGACAATTCCATGTTTCCCAACTTGTTACTGTGAAGTAATTTCAACAGGGTTTTGCATTTGACAGTTTTAAATGTAACAATTATCGAAATTAACACATAATCACTACATAGTATAAAACAAAGTCGCTTTCTCTGTTTCTATATCCCTATGTATGCTTAAGTCTTTAAAACTACGCAACGGATTTTTATGCGGTTTTTTTTAATAGATAGAGTGATTGAAGAGGAAGGTTCATATGTATAATAATATCCATTAAATAGTGCACCCGTGCGAAGCCGGGGCGGGTCGCTAGTTCCTTATAAAACAGACCAAACAAAATTAGGGATTTAGACCGGTAGGTATTTCTAAACATCGCTCTCCTTTCCGGTGTCAACGGCATCTTGTGACCCATTTTGGCAACAAGACTTTTCCGAAGTATTGAAGCCTGCTGGGGCGCTACCGCGAACAGCAAACGAAGTTTTCCCTCTCTGTCGCACTTGCAAGTTTGCACATAAGTGAGACAGAGAGGGAAAACTTCGTTTGTGGTTCGCGGTAGCCCCACTGAATCCGATTCCGAGTGTTGCCATGCCAAATTTTAGCTCCTTTTTCAGCTACAAAATCCGTAAATAATACAGTTTTTTAAGTTTAGGCCCAATTTTGGCCGCCATCTTGTTTGCATCCACTTCCGGTATCCGTACCAAAGTCGAGTCCAGCAAAGCCCATTCTAGGACACCTCACGGGACCAGACCTTACATAACCAGATTCGAGTTACTATATGGATTTTTTAAGTTTTTTCACCACTTCGGCCGCCATCTTGAATTTTGAGCAAAGGAGCCAAAATTCGACTTGGCAACATTCACAACTCAGCAGGCTTTTTAAAAAATGGCTCACAAAATCCCGTTCAACTTAAAATAGTATCATAAAACTACTCGCCGATATGGTACGACGCCTTTCTAAACCATTTTAGACATCTTCTTATGGAGTAGTACAATTTTGAACCAACATCCCTATTTTACACGATTATATCTTTATGTATATAACAGTGAGCAATCCTGCTCTTGCAAATAGAGACAATGTAACACAAGCGTTCAAGTCTCTGTTGCGAGTTAAAACTACTAAACACAGCTAGGGCAGATTTCCTCTATAAATGGCTAGCTAGATATTGTGAGAATACAACATCTATACAGTATGTATGTTAGGTTAGACCACAGAGAACGATTATACAGTAGGTACCGCGCTACGTCGGTTAGTTAGGATTGTGCAACTTTAGCATGAATTAAGATTAAAACTGGAGCCAGCAATACACACATACAAAGATGTGCATATAAGCACAGACAATAGAATACGTGGGAACGAGGTACAATGTGTCATCTCCTGTTCCTCATCGCGTATTATTTGTTACCGAGACGTCGTCAATATATTCAAGTCATCATCATCAGCCTGTGTCAGTCCACTGCTGGACCTAGGCCTCTCCCATGGCACGCCACTGAGCTCGGTCTTCAGCTCTTCTCCTCCAATCCCTGCCCACTGCCTTACGAATATCATCGCCCCACCTAGTTACAGGGCGCCCTACACTACGTTTGCCGACACGCGGTCTCCACTCAAGAACTAGTCTGCCCCAACGGCCATCGGTTCTGCGACATATGTGACCTGCCCACTGCCACTTCAGCTTACTAATTCGCTGAGCTATGTCGGTAACCTTTGTTCTCTGACGATGTATTCAAGTCTATCGGCTTAATTTAAATTTGACACCGATGTATATACAACACGGCTAGTTATGAGATCAGAATTGTGCTACACCCATATCAGTCTTCTGCGACATCTCAATTTAGTCAGCCTATCATAAGTCCGTCCCCCTTGGTGATTCGCTCCTCCTTATATCTAATCCTATTTCTACGGATTTTAGTAATTTGCGTCATAATGTACCGTGGTGTCGATTACAAGTGAATCACTTTTAAGTCTTCCATCGTAACCTAAAGCCATGATCGGTGAAACGAAGGGTGCATTTGATGCCGCATTTCTCTACCGATCCCTGAGAAATTTGTGGCGGAGCCACGGTAATTTTAACTTAAAAAATGCTTATGAGGTCTACATAACAGCTCAAAGAGCTACTATATAGGCTAGTGTGTACTTACGACGTTTAATTAAATGATTCTTAAGACTTGCTGGTCACATAGCGTGCGCTTCGCAAGCGGGACGCCACGCAACGCGACCGCTGCGCGCCTGAGGGGCTACCGCGAACCGAAAACGAACGAAGTTCGAATATCTCCCTCTCTGTGGCACTTATTAGCAAGTGCGACAGAGAGGGAGATATTCGAACTTCGTTCGTTTTCGGTTCGCGGTAGCCCCTCTGAACATGATAACCATGGGCTAAGAGAACTAGGTCTGTCAATCCGGATCGTGACACCACTTACGTCACTATCGACGACACACATACGTCCACCGCCGATAGGCTAATGCAAGGCTAATGACGTAGGTCGTGTCACCCACACTACTAACCGATGTGATTGCCATAGGGAACATACACAAACTACGTGACCAGTTTAGGGGGGGGGGGGGAGAGGGGTCGTCAAAGTACCACTCTTGGTCACCGGGTTCGGTTTCTTGTCACGTAGCCGGTAGAATACTTTTGAGAAACAGTCTAATAAGAGTGGCCTCACGCGCCACGGTTTAACCCCATCACTAAACCTTGTCCAGTTTCGCCACATCACTAATTGTACTGTTTCTTCTTGATATATTTTTTACTAAATACAATTACAATTGAATAGCTACGCTATACCACGCTTGCACTATCGAAGTATGCATTTTTAGGGGCCGTATGAGAAAATACAAAGAAAAGCCATTATTTTTTCAACTTTCCGCAATTTTTTTTTTATAAAATATACTACGTGAAAACTAGGGGGGAGGGGGGGGGGTCTTGGCATAATCTACGCTTGGTCACCTAGGGGGGGAGGGGGGTAAAAAACGCAAAAAAATGGTCACGTAGTTTGTGTATGTTCCCATACTTGGCGCAAAATATTCTTGTATCGTGATAATAACGTATCGCTCTCGTCGCGCCTGTGTGGCATCTGTAACCTATTACCGTAAGTTCATTAACGAAGCGGTCGCACGCTGCGTGTCCAAGCCTTTACGACCAAATTTAACCGTTTCCAGGGAGTGTACCACCTGGTGAACATGTTAGTGCCAGATCTTCCCCTACTAAAGAGGTTCCCGTTCCCCAAGGGTCGTGTGTACACCAATACGTCCCATTTTTCTATCTTTCCTAAAAAAAATCGTATATACACATTTTCGATAGAATTAATATTTGTGAAAGTTAATGGCTCAGGTTTTAATCTAGGTCTTCCTCTTCCTATCCTGCCCTCAATTTTGCACTATAAACTTGAGCGAGTTCCTTCGTGCCTTTAAAATGTCTAGGTTATATAAACTCGGAAATACAGACGCCAGGAAGGAATACTAAACCTTAGCAGTGCGCATTATAAAAGATGATGAAAAGGGCTTGGTTCGTAAAAGGACACTTGAAGGCAGCGACCCGTGAAACGCGTTCTCTCACCTGTGGGCTAAAAACGCGACCTTATAGGGTAACCAACAACGCCTTTTGTTAGTACAGGCGACTACAATGAGATATATCCACTTTTGGACTCTATTACAACAGCATAAGCCAATAAATGTGATAACGTCTTTGTAGTTGACTGTAAATTCATGCGTAAAAATAAGTACCTACTCGTTAAAACAATATCAGAGTTTGACGACCGCTTTAGCCTAGTTGATAGTGACCCTGCCTACGAAACTGGAGGTCCCGGGTTCGAATCCCGGTGAGGGTATTTATTTGTGTGATGACCACGAGTATTTTTTCCTGGGTCTTGGATGTTTCCTATGTATTTAAGTATCTATTTATCTATATAAGTATGTATATCGTCGCCTAGTACCCATAGTACAAGCTTTGCTTAGTTTGGGACTAGGTTGATTTGATGTAAGATTGTCCACAAATATTTATTTATTAGAGTTGTGCTAGGTAACATTTATTGATTTAAAGGCGGTAATCACTACATAGTATATAACAAAGTCGCTTTCTCTGTCCCTATGTCCCTAATATCCCTATGTATGCTTAAATCTTTAAAACTAGGCAACGGATTTTGATGCGGTTTTTTTTAATAGATAGAGTGACTCAAGGGGAAGGTTTATATGTATAATACATGCATCAGCCTTGCACCCGTGCGAAGCCGGGGCGGGTCGCTAGTAATAGTTACATAACAATAACCTAAATAATATTATAACTAACTTAAATCTAAAACAGGCGCTTGGGGCATTGTACCGAGGATGCTGGCGGCATTTCCCCGCTGTATCGCAATGTTGAGGGCCTACTCCGAACTTCGAAATCCGAACTTCGTATCGTGCTGTCCCTTTCCATCACGTGTTTTTTTTTTTTTTAAATGGGATCGCTCTTGGCCAGCATCTAGCCAGGGGGCAAAGATGAGGCCGACGATGAAGCGAGCTCACCCAGAAGGTGCCTATTCACTCGTGCCTTAGAAAGGTCTAGGTTATATGAGCTCTGAAACACAAACGCCGGCAGAGAATTCCAAACCTTAGAAGTGCGCAATATAAAAGATGATGCAAAGCGCTTGGTTCGAATAAGAGGAATTTCGACCAAGTAAGGATGACATCCAGCCGTACGTCTCGATGTCCGATAGAAGAAGGGGGAAGGCGGTATGAACTCATGGAGCTCCTGAGCACACTCCGAAGTACAATTTGTAAAAGACGCACAGACATGCTACTTTGCGTCTATGTGCTAGGCGCTGTAGCTTGTTTCCTACTACCTGACCGTCGCCAATAAGCCTCCTGGCTCTGCGGTCCACCGAGTCGAGTGTGAAAGGGACGGCACGATACGGAGTTCGGATTTCCAAGTTCGGTGTAGGCCATCTGATACGTTGTGCGAGTAAGTCGCCAGCTCTTCGGTCACCAGTTACGTCAACCAAACGCTTCGCGATTTCAGTAAATAACTTGTGCGCGCTGGGACCCCATGGACCAAGAGTTTCGACACCAAAAGGTACAAAATTTTACTCTGTGCTTGTGCTTAATATTCTAATCTCCTACTAACCCACTCGTATTTACAATGTTTACTGTTTCAATAATTTTCCTATTTTCGGATTGTAATCTTCGGAAATAAAGAGGAATGGTATTTTTCACTATATTTTCCTTGACAAATCAAAATTTATCCACTGTAAAAAAAGATAAACTTTTTTATTTACTTGATAACTAGAGTTTGAACCTCATTTTTTATACAACGCCGGTAGCAAACAAGCGTACGGTCCACCTGATGGTAAACGGCCACCGCAGCCTATAGACGCCCGCAACTCCAAAGGAGTCACGTGCGCGTTGCCGACCCTTTATAAGATTTGAGGATGCACTGTGTTGACAGCAGAAGGAACACATTTAGGTGCCTCGCTCTCAACACAGTGCATCCTCGGGAGCTCTGGCAACCTTGCTCACCTCCAGGAACACAACACTACATACTTGTATAGTAAATCATGTTATTATGGCTGTGGTCTTCTGCAAGACGGAGGTACTTCCCCATTTGGGCTGCTCCAAATTCGTGCAAGATGACATTTTGCTGTGCCTTACCTCTCTGGTCTCCCTTTGGTCTCCTTTGGGCATAGGTATCGGTAAATTTTCGGTACAGAGCCCCAAACACTATTATGCTGACATGGTACCGTTTCGAGATAACACAACTTTTTAGTTTCTGTTAATTTTTATATTTACTTTGCTGAGTTAATTTTTGTTTTCATCTTTAATAAACATTTCTTACTTCTTAATTGAATAAAAATTAACGAAAATATACTCAGCGTAGCTGTTCAAATTAACCATCTAGGATTAGATTTGAGTAAACTCTAGTCCGACTATATTGGTAGTACATTCGGGGTCAACTGAGTCCACAATAATATAATCGTTCGCTTGTTTACCTACAACTATCGTTATTTTTACTTCCATTAAACATAACGTATTACTATGTATGAAGCTAACTTGTTGTCTCTTCCTTCTGGACATCGGAAGTCCACCATCCTTATAAACAAACACGTTACGCGCAATAGTAGCCTCTATTGCCACAGTGTAGGGTTCAAGGTGGGCTGTGGACCGATGCATTAGCAGCGGAAGTAAGTGAGGCGATATTCAATAACGGTACTTGACCTTTTTAGCCAGAGTAAAGCTATGTCCACACATGTCACCGTACAAAATGGCGATTCTTTTTAGAAATAGATTTTCTGCAAAAAATGTAATATATGTACTAATATATTTTGTAATTTCTTTTGACGCTATTTTCATAATAATTTTTGCATAATTTATGCTGTTTTTATTTTTTGCTACCCAAAGGTTGTCTGGAAAAGATCGATCTTTACCGATAAGGCCGCATATTGTCTACCTCTATCTACATATCGATGTTTGATGCTATATGTAACTTATTCAATTGTGTGAGGGGTGCAATAAAAAGTATTTGTATGTTATTGTTGTTTCGTCCCGAACGAGAAGCCATTAGCGTCATTCGGAACGATAAAACGTCACACGTCATTGAGTTGACATTGACAGTTAATACAAAATATACGGATACAGTTGATGAACCCCAGTACCTTTCTGAAAAAAAATCACTTTATGGCAGACGGTAGTGGCCATCGTTTGAGGTCTAGTGCCAACCTGGCACTGTCTATTCCTCCTCACAAGTTGCGTGCATATGATAAATCGTTCGCGGTGCGCTCTGTGAAATTATGGAATGAATTGCCTCTCTCCTTTAGTAAACGCAGTCTGTTGCATCGCTCAAGGGGAAGTTGAAGAAACTGTGGCTTTGTGATTCTGGCTAATTTCATAAAATATTTACCTTTTATTTTGCTCAGGCTATAATTTCCTTCTCAATATCGTTATTTGTGTATTTATACTTGTCCTTAATAAATTATATGTGTATATATGTTTTATATCTCTTGTCTTTTTTATACCCTGTTGCACAGGTTGCTGAATTTGTCTACCTCCGTTCATTTCTTCTGTCATTTGCTCAAAGGTTAACTGGAAGAGATCCCTTAAAGGGATAAGTTCGCCTTTGCACATACCATTTCTTTTTGTATTTGTAATTTTTGTTATTGTGTACAATAAAGAGTTTTACTACTACTACTACTACTACTACTACTACTACTACTACTACTACTACTACTACTACTACTACTACTACTACTACTACTACTACTACTACTACATGGGTGGATCAACTATTCTTTGTTTCTTGTTACCATGGTTACGTCTCCTGAGTCACTCTTTAAAACTGTGATATTTTATAGTGTATAAATCTACCAAACATTTTTAGCGATCCATTTCGACATGGGTTATCTGGTTACCTCTTGACCGTGTTTGAAGTCCGTAATATAAATATTTTTGTAAGAAACTCGGTTACTGTTGTCTCCTCGCTGACGGGACAGAATAACGACAAGATAGGCTAAACATGTGAAACTACTTATACTTATTACCTATGTCAACTTCAATTTACCATGTTTACGCAAATAAATCATTCATTCATTCATTCATTCATTCATTCATTCATTCAAGAAAAAGTTGATTGACCCACATGTAACATCACTCGTTGCAACACCAAACATCGCTGATATAGCATTGTGATTCAAAAGTTAACGAGATAAACAAGATCATAAACACTATTCATTCCGCTGCATCGCACGTAAACATGGCCATAACCGTAGAAGATGCGGGCGAGGCGGTAAACAGCGAGCCAGCGTGTCCAAGTGGGTCAGACACTTTAGGGGGGTCAAAAGTGAAGAATATGAAGAAAAGTAGATTGCATTACAAGGGTCTAAAATAATCCATATTACTTACCAAGAATTGTTTCTACTTTGCACTTCCATTTCGAGAAAATAAATATTTAAATCCCGACCAGAAATATGTGACCCTTCACAATGTTGCGGAATTTAATTGCAACCAATTTTTTATACTGGCAATAGATTCAATCATAAGTTGTCACTGCTGTCAGTGTCACTGTGGTGTTTTAGGTTAAGTGTTAAATATTTAAATCACAGACTTAGGCACTTGTCCCACCGCCGGCGAGCAGCGAGTACTTTCATAGTAATTCTAATCGTTTTCTCGCTCAAGCGAGTGGAATTACTATGAGATTACTCGCTACTCGCCGGCGGTGGGACAAGCGCCTTACCAGACGCGACATGCAAATAATAATACCACCACCATAGTCATATACATTTCGCAAAAGGGCGACAGAGACACATCATTTGTTGTCCCTGTCACAGTTTCACTTTTTTTATCGATCACAACTTATTTTATATGACAGTTGTGCCCAAATATGTCACACAAGCTATTACCCGCCCAAGTTAAGGAAGTAAGTTAAGTTTAAACCGGCAGTCATTTTAAACCAATTCTCAATTTATCTCCATAAGAACTTTTCCGTCACTCTTGGTCCGCGTATAAGGATAAATAAATAAATAAATATTAGAGGACAATCTTACACAAATCGAACTAGCCCCACAGTAAGCTCAAGAAGGCTTGTGTTATGGGTACTAGACGACGATATATTTAATAGATATAAATACTTAAATACAGGATCTCTTTCGAAATATTTATACTCTAATATTTAAATAATCACTGACAAAGAATGTCCAAAACGATTCATTGTCAAGAGCGGAACATTATTAACAATGTATATAATAAAATTCTGGAAGAAACCGATTCAGAAATAGAACCATTTCGCTACAAAAACATTTCAAAATTAACATCAGAACTGACAGGTAAACAAGTCAAAAATAATTCCGACTATACTGACATTACTGACCTGTTGCCATATAAATAAAATAAATAAATATTAGAGGACAATCTTACACAAATCGAACTAGCCCCACAGTAAGCTCAAGAAGGCTTGTGTTATGGGTACTAGACGACGATATATTTAATAGATATAAATACTTAAATACATAGAAAACATCCAAGACTCAGAAACAAATATTCATGCTCATCACACAAATGTTTGCCCTGACCGGGATTCGAACCCAGGACCGTCAGCTTCACAGGCAGGTGCACTACCCACTAGGCTAAACCGGTCGTCAATGTTCATATATTTCTGGTCGGGCTTTACTTATAACTAGTATTCGGAGTATCGGTGGCAAATTTCACACAATGGAGTCGTTTTTATGATTAACTTTTTAAGATTTGAATTAATAAATTATTCATTTACCTCAAGTACTTAATATGACATTAATTAGGTAGGTACTCGTAAATTTCAAGTACTTAAAACTATTTATTACCATAAAAAGATATAGACCTAGACGAAGAAAGGCTGATTTTGACCGAAGTTTGCTCCTGGTGTTGACATAGGGAGTATGATGTTTGTGATACCGAATTGTATAATTCGCGGCAGGTACAAACATCATACTGTCCCGACTGTTTAGGTGACATGTTTGTACGTATGTAATAAGTAAAAATAAATAAATGTATTAAACAATATTTACCTACATACTTGTGTTATTAGTAGTCCTGTGTTATCGTGGTATAAGTAGGTAATGCTCGCAAGATAATTTATAATTGTAAGGAGTATTAGACAAAATTAATCATTTAATTAAAATTGTTAGGCGACTCCATTTACCTCTGTGAAATTTTCCACCGAAACTCCGAACACTACTTATAACTATCACTGTACATATTGCCACGACGCGTACACTTAGGCATTCCCGCCGGCGGGGACGTCCACCGCGCGATCGCGACAACAGTGACACATATAGTCCCTATTCGTCCCGGTACCGCCGCACACCGGGTAGAATCAGTCCGAAAGTCCGTTGAAACCGCTCAACCAATCTCACTGGAGCGCAAACTCTTAGAGTATTCCAGTGTTCCAAACCACACGCGTGGTCGTGCCGGAGGTTTTCCCCTGGATTTTCCCCAGACTACTCTCCAACCGCGCACTCCTATCGCTTTATTGGGCCCGGCCTATAAGCCACAGTCAGGTTCAAAAAAAAAACATATTGCCACGAATCGGTATCATCTCAGGCTACCATTAGCTGAGTGGCCCGAAATGATTCGTGTAATATAAACCCACGGTCGGTCTATCGCTTTTTTGCTTTGTAACCTTGCCTAGATTGAGGGTTATAAAATTCTTATTTAAAAAGATACGTTTTACTGCCGTAATATCATTACTTAAGAAGTTTCGCCGTAGGAATAATATAATAAAAACTCTGGTCTGAGTTTGTTTGAAACGCTGAAGGGCCACAAAAGGAGGCGGAATGGCCAGCTTTATGGCGCGAGAAATGCAGAGATCGCATCTAAATATACTGAGGTACCTAGTACAGTGAAGGGCATAAATATGTATACATTTTTAGATATTATTTCACAGTTAAGGTGAAAAATGTATACATATTGGCCCTTGATTGTACCTTTTCCTACGACGAACGATTTTCACGATATGCAATAACCAAACATTACGCGACAACATAAATGGCCGCCAAACTGCACCTTCCATAGAAATATAAAATACACAATGAATTCGTATGAAGATAATTCCCTCACCGCAGTTCCTGCAGTTCCCAGTTCCGACAACCAGCATCATAAACATGTATACACTTTTAGAACTTATCCCCACACAATAAGGTGGTAGAATGTATACATATTACGAAGTAGAAGTATACCTACCTATTCATAAAATTTAATCTCCGCTTGCCATGTACCCGCAGCCAGCACAAATCTTCGCTATCGCCCGCCCCTCTCGGGCCCTCGTCCTAAAGCGTGTCACACACTACGCAGATACGATAATATTTTATCTGCGTATAATAACTTAATGATCTGAAACTATCCCTATGATGGAAGAGATCCCTTAAAGGGATAAGTTCGCCTTTGTACATACCATTTTTTTTTTGTTTTTGTAATTTTCGTTATTGTGTACAATAAAGAGTTTTACTACTACTACTACTATCCTATTTCCTTCTCAATATCGTTTATTTGTGTATTTATACTTGTCCTTAATAAATTATATGTGTATGTATGTTTTATATCTCTTGTCTTTTTTATACCTTGTTGTACAGGTTGCTGAATTTGTCTACCTCCATTCATTTCTTCTCTCATTTGCTCAAAGGTTAACTGGAAGAGATCCCTTAAAGGGATAAGTTCGCCTTTGTACATACCATTTCTTTTTGTATTTGTAATTTTTGTTATTGTGTACAATGAAGAGTTTTACTACTACTACTAGTATCACACACTACGCAGATACGATAATATACGAGACGATACATTCAGTCTAAATCCTTCAAACTGAGTAGACTTGTGCGGCGTGCTTGTGGCGCGGGCGGGTCTCTGCGGATAAAATACTATACCATATTTATATCGGCAGATATTATACGCAGATCAATTTATATACGCAGAGAATATCTTTGCCATTTTTCGATATATGTCGGTGCCCACAGATACTTCACGATAAAATATACGTTATCTGCACTGTGTGTGTTAGCTCATTGAATTGTATAGGGAGCGATATTGACAGATATGCGTTCAGATACAGATATCTTATCGTATCTGCTGTCGCGAATTTACGCGATTGCTATTAAAAGGTGAGTGACGAGCCTTATTAGTTCCTTTTTTATGCTGGCAATATTATAAATAAAGGCAAAATTAAAAATTTTGAAAATACCCCCGACGGATGTTCTCAATTGAAAAATAATTAAATAATGCCTTTGAAAATCCCCCGACTCTATAGGAAATAATTACATATAGATAAAAACATTTTTTTTCTAAACGGTTAACTGGTTGCGAGGTATATTTACAATGCCAGAAATATCCGTCGGGGGCTGCCATTGCCTGCCCTGAAATGAAGTAATAGTTTATGCAGTTAGTTTATACCGTTCTGTAAGTTATCTCGAATTTCATTATTATTACTACTTTAACGCAATTGGGAATTCACATGGCATTTCATTATTATTACTATTTTAATGCAATTGGGAATTGACATGGCAATGGCAGCCCCCGACGGATATTTCTGGCATTGTAAATATACCTCGCAACCAGTTAACCGTTTAGAAAAAAAATGTTTTTATCTATATGTAATTATTTCCTATAGAGTCGGGGGATTTTCAAAGGCATTATTTAATTATTTTTCAATTGAGAACATCCGTCGGGGGTATTTTCAAAATTTTTAATTTTGCCTTTATTTTAATCTTTTTAGAGAGCAGTCTAAGTATACCTATACGTTTGACCCTCGAACACTTCGGTTGTGCAATGAGCTCCCTACCGATGTTTTCCTAAGGAGCTACAAAAATAAGTAAGTGCCAAGTGGCCACTTTCTATCCCCGAATGCGTCACAAGTAAACCTGAGGGCCGAAGGCTCGAAGCTAAGAGGCGAAATACACGAGGTTAGAAGCTGTTCCGTGAAAGGCCGAAGGCCCGTAGCTTCTCCTTGGAGCACGTTTGCTATACGAGCCCGAGAACCGAAGGCCTGAGGGGCGAGCCCTAGTCGACAATATCGAGCCCCAAGTGTCTTACAAATGAACCTGAGGGCCGAGGCATACGAGGTCAGAAGCCGCTCCGCGTAGAGCCGAAAGCCTGAAGGTTCTCTTCGGAGCACGCTCGCTCGCCCTCGACGCGAGCCCCAGGGCCGAAAGCCCGAATGACGATCCCAAATCGGCTATTTCTAGCTTCGAATGTCTTACAAGCGAACCCCAGGGCCGAAAGCCCGAAGGTGAGGGGCGAAGTATATGAGGTCAGAAACTGTTCAGCGAAAGGCCGAAAGCCCGAAGCCTCTCCTCGGAGCGTGCTCGCCAAGTCGACACTTTCCAGCCCCGAGTGTCGTACAAGTAAACCTGAGGGATAAAGGCCCGGTAGTGAGGGGCGAGGCACACGAGGTCAGAAGGTGTTCCGCGTGGGGCCGAAGACCCGACGACCGAGCCCACGTGAACGCACATTCTCTGTCATTTATCTTTTCCCTTCATCTGCTCACAGCTGCCACGGATTTGTACCTACACTTCTTCCAACTAGTCCCAAAGCGTAAATAAATAAATACCCAGGGTTCATTTTCGCAACGGCTCCTGAAATCGGATGACGCAATTTGAAGTACGAGTATACCTTATTTCGTTTACACAATTAAGGTAAACCTCCCAGTAGCTGACACCATAGTGACCAATAGATTACAGTAATTAACCACCAAACACCACAGCATTGAGCCAGTGTCGAGTACAGGGACGTTTACCTTGCCAACATATTTAGAACCAAGGAAGTTTATATGTTTAAATTTTTCAAACATTGTGATGCAGTGCGGAAAATACTTCATACTTTTTGGTATCCGATTATAAAGCCATATCATATCTAAATGAAAACGCGAGCGCAGCGAGCGTGAAATTTTTCAAACATTATGATGCAGTGTGGAAAATACTTCATACTTTTCGGTCTCCGGTTATAAAGTCATATCACAATTAGATGAAAACGCGAGCGCAGCGAGCGCGATATTTTTCGGACTTTTAATACAATTGCGGAAAATACTTCATACGAGTCGCCAGAGATCTTTTCACGAGCCTTAGTAACCTAGTTAACATCGGTAGTATCCAAAACATTACAACATCGCAAAGCACACGATGTAAGTATCTGGCTACTTTTTAGGGTTCCGTACCCGAAGGGTCCAAATGGAGAACACAGAAGAGACACACAGAAGCTACGCAGCAAACAGTATTAAAATAGTCGACATACGGTAATCCACCTATATGCCTTCGCAAAATTCCCTATGCTGTTGTTATGCCTCATCATCAGGCCTTCTCAAGTTCCTGTACAGAGGCGTCTCAATAGATAGGTACTATCAAAAGAGTCTAATGACATATTATTACTAACTAAATACCTTTAAAACATGCCTTGCCTTAAAATACTGTTCTGATCCATCATCAGATCCTCAGCAGACTATGTATAGAAGCTACTCAGCAAACACAATCTAAAGAGCCCAAACACGAATAAGTTACTACATGCCATCGCAAAGTTCTCAATGGCATGGTTTTACTCCATCATCAGACCCTCAGAAGGTTATGAACGACGTCTGTTCATGCAACATAAACAAAAGGGACCAAAAACAAACAAAAATATTATCGACCTCTGCAATGTACCCTACTATGCTTTTCTGCTCCATCATCAGATCCTCAGAGCTAAAGTGCATGTACTCCACACCACATTATATGGAAATCGTAAATACTGGCCCAGTAGTTCCGGAGAAAATGCACTCACACGCACTTTGGCAAGCGAAAAATGTTTACTGCAGCGCCCCCTGGCGAGTTATCATCGTAACTCTTAGCTAAGTTTCTGCCCGTCTAAACTACACACCTATTGCAGAAAACCGTTTCTAAATCGGTCAAGCCGTTTCGAAGATATTGATGTGCACACACAAACAAACAAACAAACAAACAAACAAACAAACAAACAACCTCTCACCCTAAACGCATATACCTTCTCCGTTCCGTCGTGGGTAAAAATAGGAAGGTATGAGTATTTGACGCTTGATTGACAGTTAGCGAGTAACGGCGGGAATGAGCTCTGATAGTCCCAATGAGAGTTTAAGAGAGATAAAGAGGAGTAAGGAAGAGTTCAAGGAGTAAGAAACGAGTTACTGAGAAGATTGACTGGTGAGTGTTTCATTTTCTTATAGTACTGAGAAGGATATATTGAGAGATTAACTAAGAATAAGAGATATGGTGGAAACGGAAGGTCTATGGGGAAGGTGGAGGACCGTCCTGGGACCTGTGGGTCCCTTAGAGTGAGATGATAGAAGAGTTGCCGTGAGAGCAATGAGTCTAACCACAAAAGAGAGGATCCTACCACAATTAGTGGCTCTCGGTTCGATTTATGGTGTTCCACACGGCTATCATGTACTAGATCGAAGAAGTTGACAAGAATACGAAATCTCTCAATGTATGCCGATCAGATTATATTCATTCGTGAGGACTATTGTATAATATTTGAACCTGGCGCGATATTTGTCGTGAGTACGATATATAAACGGGCGACATCTGCTTAGTGTGTGACACGCTTAACAATGAAAGGTTTATGGCAAAGTATCGTGCCGTCCGTTTCACTCATATACTGTACACGAGAGTGAAAGGGACAGCACGATACGAATTTCGGGTTTCGATGTTCGGAGAGGGCCTCCGTTTACGGCGCGGAAATTTCTAGTGAATTGGTTTAGTTTTTAACCCCGACGCGCAACGTGAAAGAGGAGTACTGTGTATGTGCGTATGTGTGTCTGTCTGTGGCATCTTAGCTGCCTAGCATAAAACAATTTGAATGCGGTGTTTAGGGTTCCATACCTAAATGGCAAAACGGGACCCTATTATTGACTTCGCTGTCCGTCCGTCTGTCACCAGGCTGTATCTCATGAACCGTGATAGTTATACAGTAGAAATTTTCACAGATGATGAGGTTATTTTGTTACTGTTGTTTTTGTTGTTGTTGTGCACTTGCGACTCCTCTGGCGTTGCAGGTGTTTATGGGCGACGGTAATTGCTTACCATCAGGCGATCCGTCTGCTCGTTAGCCCCCTATAACATAAAAAAAACAATATAAAATATATAATTTTTGACACTTTTTGACAGTTACCAAGGCATTTTTCAATATTTTGTTTCTTTTTCAGTCCACAATAATTTTTGTGTAGTGTAATTCTACATTACTTCTTCACACTGGAAGCTCAAAATTCAGTATGAATCCTGATCTCTGAATGGGCCTTGTGTTAAGAAGTGGGTCATTGTCAGATTTAGGTTCGCGTATTTTCGGTGGACATATCAAAAGTTAAGGGCCACAAAGCTTAATTTTGTATTGGACTAGTACCCCGCATAAACGGTGTTTCCGTAACTATAAATCCATGTAATAAAAACATAACTTACATGTACATAAGCCGTTAACTATTGACCACCGGGTGGACTACTTTTGTTTTTACAATTGACAATGACCCAAGTAGGTAAATTCACTTGCATACATATAGTCTACTAGTTCAAGCTCTGTACGTAGTGTAACGGTCCTCGCGCGGTGACTGGCTGGCTGGCGCGTGTTTTGTTTTTTATTATTATTTTTTCTTGCTTACTTTTGCTTGGTAAGTAGGCGTACTTTGTTATGATGTTATTTTAAGATGTAAATATTCTGGTTTTCTCTATATTTTCTGTGCTTTTGTACTCGCATGTGTTGTCTTGTGTTGTATAAAGTGTATATAATAATCCTTACGCGTTTAATTCATCTCCGGCGGCCCGCACACTACACGTAGATTTGCGTTTCTTGTTACTTATAAGTGTTAATGATCTATAAAACCAAAGAAGGGTCGTTTAACGCTGATATGTCAGAATATTTTCGGACGAGGATTGTTCAACTGGCATTATGGATGAAGCGCGGGTCTTCTGACACTAACTATAAACGCAACTCCAAAGGAATCACGTATGCACTGCCGACCCTTTATGAAATTTGAAAATTCACTCCCTTTTCACCCTTTTAGGGGAGCAACTTCGAAAAACGCTGGAATAAGTTTTGTTTTATTTAAACAGAGAGTCCATATACGAAGTTTTAAGCCTCTAACTCTAAAACAGAAGTTTCTCCCATACAAACTTTGCACCCCTATTTTACCCTACCCCTATTTAGGGTTTGAATTTTGCAAAACGCTGAAAACACTTTCTTTAGATTTAAGTTCGTAACCTTTATACGACTTTTCAAGTCTTCAGCTCAAAAATAATAATTCTCCCATACAAACTTTGCACCCCTATTTGATCCCCTTGGGGGTGGAATTTCCAAAAATCCCATCTTATCCCTTGCATACGTCATAAAAGTAAGCTCTGGACCAAATTTGAAGTTTCTAGTTCCAGTAGTTTCGGCTGTACGTTGATGGTAGATCAGGACTCCTTCTTTTATATATTTAGAAGAAGAAGAAGATATATCGTGTAATATATCGTTGTGCTAAAGTGAAACCGCTCCTAAATCACAGTCAGTAAGCACCCATATTACACAGCACTCATTACTGTTTAATTCAGAGTTAATGTGAGTGTCTCACATTAACTGGTGAGCCTTGCCATTACGTATTACATAACGCTTTTAAGACGTTCCGTAGATACGAGTATACGACTCGTAATGTCGACAATTCGAGTTCCGTATACAAACGGAATGAAATCAAAACATTGAGTGCTGTGTTTACCATCAAGCTGGATGTAAACTTATTGAGGGCTATCGCGTATAAATTCGCCGCTAGAGGCGCTAGTGTAGCGTGGGGTCTCCGAAATGTCCAATGTCACTCTTTGTGGTTGCGCTACGCGAGTTAATATCTCATTGGAACAATATGGTGACTATTTTGCAATACCTCAGCTTGATTATGGCAAATATGAGTTAAGGGTCAATGACTGTCAGTGTTTTGAGACAGTTTTGTCTTTCGGAAACTTATTTCCTCCTTTTTCCGAACAAAACGGGACCGCGCTACAATGCGGTATGTTCGATATTTTAACGGTACGGTTTTAAGGTATTGAATATGATTTAACTACGGTAAGTAGTAAGTGGATATTATTATTATGACTCGTATTATTTATTTTTGTCGTAAGTATTATTTTTTCTATTGCAGTCATATTAATTTTTTTAACTATTATTTAGTGTATGCCAGCCACAGCACAATGCTGAACCAGTGTCCATTTCATTGCCGCGGAGACACATGGTTTGTTTTTCTACTATCGTTTTTAGGGTTCCGTGGCAAAAATGGCAAAAACGGAACCCTTATAGATTCGTCATGTCTGTCCGTCCGTGCGTCCGTGAGTCACAGCCGATTTACTCGGAGACTATAAGCATTACAATTAAGAAATTTGGTAGGAAGGTGTATTCTATGAACCGCTACATAAAAGTGATGTGAAATTACAAAAAAATATTAAATTAGGGGGGGGCACTCCATACATGTAACCGGTGGATGAAAAAAAATATTTCAACGTACATAGTCGTGTGGGGTATCGATGGATAGGCCTTTAAAAATGATATGGAGGTTTCTAAAAAACTTGTCCATTTAAGTCAACCGTTGGTGAGATATTAGCTGTCAAAGTCATAAAAAGTGTGCCCCCCCCCCCCCCTCCAATTTTTATTTCCAAACTATAAAGTTTAAGATTCTGAAAAAAATTGAGGTGGTGTGCGTTAGTAAATACTTTCAACGATTTTTGGTTTGAACAATTTTACGGTTTTTGAGTTTTCACTTCAAAACTGTCTTGCCCAATCAAAAGGTAATAAGTGCCGTGAGTTCCCTATGAAGACACGACTTTTTTAGATTCAATGTATTTTACATGCGGACTAGTAGGTGTTGGTACGGAACCCTTCATTGTGCGTGGTCCGACATGCACTTGGCCGGTTTTTTTTTCAATATATGTGTCTTCTGTGTCTGTGAATAAATGTTTAATTCTTTCTTTCTTTTATATTCTTACGTCAGTGGATATAAAATGACAAGTATTCCTGTGGTAAACTAATACCGATATTGTAATAGAAATAAAAATCATAGGCACGAATATTGAAATTTCCTATTTAAATACTATAAACGTCTAAGTTTTCGTGTAATCTAAGCGTAGGTAAAGAACTATAGTCCGTTTTTTTTATCTTCTTAGTTTTTTCTTAATTTTCTAGTGATTTTCCACCCAAAAGCCCACTTTAGAAGAAGAAGAAGAAGAAAATTTATTTCGCACACCATTACAGTGCTACAGGCTCGGTTTTATAAAGATCCGTTAGACCTTATGTCGGTTTGTTATATCAAAAATGTACTGACTTACTGAAATTTGATCTGACATTTGGTCTAACGGATCTTTATACAACCCGGCCTTAGACTAAACTTACAGACTAAAGATACAATGGTAGTAAAAATGGCATCCACTCAGCATGTGTCGCGCCGCATTTTAGCGCCACGACGCTGATCTTCCGTGGACCCAGAGTGAAAATGTGTGCAAGGAAAGAGCAGTGTTTTTTTTTTCTTTACTTACATCTTGACAACTACGTATTTGCGGCGTTTGCCGTGGAGACCTTGGGCGCATGAGGACCGGAGGCTGTTAAACTTTTTAAACAAATATCACAAATGCTTATCCGGTCTTCTGGTGACCGTAGGGCTAGCTCGTTCTTCGCTCAACGCATTGGCATTGCCATTCAGCGAGGGAACGCAGCTTGCCTTATGGGCATCCATTCAAATTAGTTAGGCTCGGTTTTATAAAGACCCGTTAGACCTTATGTCGGTTCGTTATGTCAAAAAATGTACTGAGTTATTGAAATTTGATGACATTTGGTCTAACGGATGTTTATAAAACCCGGCCTTAATATAGTGATTTAGGCGATATTTGTACTTATAGGTTAGACACCGTAGTTTAGTTTAGTTTTAGCATTTGTATTGTTTATTTTCTCAGATTTTTAATATTGGTTGTGGTTTTAAGTTAAAATTAATCAAATATATTTTAATTATTATATTAAAAATAATTGTTTTTTTCATGTTTAAATGAAATTAAACTACCATGTGACATAACCTCCACTTTACCGGCAATTTTAGAGAAAAAGAAATATACCTAATATACTTGTATCTATGTATGTAGCTAACTGGGTCATACGGCGATTTAGGTTCGCGTCTTTTCTGTGGACATACCAAAAGTTAAGGGCTACAAAGCTTAATTTTGGATTGGACCAGTAACCCGCATAAACAGTGTCTCCGTTTCTATAAATCCCTGTAATAAAAACATAGCTAACATGCACAGAAGCTGTTAACTATTGACCACAGGAGACGACTTTTGTTTTTTCAACTAAGTATTGTAACATCCTCCCTAGTCTAAGTGAAAAGCGGAAAATGGAAAACCTAAAGCCTACCTAAGCTTTACCTACAAATACTTACACCATCTGAAAGTCTGAAAACCAGGACTTTCGTAAAGTTCCTAAAACTCTAAAAGTTTCTAAAGCTTTCCTAAAGCATTACTAAAGCTTTCAAGTTCAGCAGATCTAAAAGATATGGGAATAACTACAGGGAAAGAAAATAAATCAAACAAAAGGTTTTGAGAAAGAAAATAAACGAAACAATACATTTATTTCATAAAAGTGATTTTACTCGAAACTTTGACTATTTTAACTAATAAAGTCCGGTGAGAACTTTATTAGACATCCGCGTTGATTCCTAGGCCAAGACCTAAGCAAGGGAAAACAAGGCGGACTCAACAAAAACCCTTGCTGCCAACTTAACCTACTACAATTAATAATGAAATTAAATTAATTCAAATGAAAAGGTTAATTACACAATCGGAGAATATTAAACATAGACCAAGACTAAATAATTGAAATATTAATGGCGTGATCGAATAGTGGCAATTTAAAGACCTAGTTATGAAATGTAGCAACTTAAGTTCTCTGAGGTGTGAGAAACATATGAACTATTGAGAATTAGACAATGTTTAGACAAATACAACTTAAACTAAATAAATTACTACTTAAATAAGTCTACCTAAAGAAATAAACATAGCAATTTCCTACAGCATCTTATTTATAAAGGATAACTAATCGTGAACACAATACTAAGACACCTAGATCCTAATTTACTAGAAATACAGAAAACTTAAAACACAACTTTAATAGAAAACTAATCATGAACACAATACTAAAGTAATTAAGAGTTTAGAGCCTAACCTACTTGTAAAATACCGTCGTTGGCCGTGTGATAAATCATGGCATAAATAAGTTGTTTATAGGTTAAAGAAGTAAGCGTAAAATGATGTAATATGATACGGAGCAGATAATAATATTCCATAGTTTGATTCAGAAGAATGAAAGTATTTAGAAATGGTTATAGTTATCGGTTAATGAGGCGTATAGTCATGGGCAAATCGTGAATTAAATATATGTTTATAAAACCTTAAAACTAGTGTTTGATATGTCGAGATATCGATATGTCGTATCGTATTTCCTACAAGATAGGATAGGACAGGTCTGGCTTATTACAAAATATAATATAATTCTCAATCTAAAAGATGTGAGAATAAAATAGCTGATTGCAAGCAACCATAAAGCCACAGTACCTCATAAAAGTACCATGCATAAGTCATATAAACCACCAAGCCATTTCTGGACATGATGAGGCGACTATGTCGAGGCAGCAGTCTCGCGAAGGAATACCTGATGCTAACCCATTGGGTATATCCCTACCTAACACCTAACACGAGCAAACAGAGTATCCTCGCAGGTGGCACAGGGCCGAGACTATAAGTGATATGTGACAATAGCGCCTGACGAATGAACATATACATGGTAATAATAAGAGCGTAGCCCATATTATTATGAGACCAGCCATTTTATTGCATACAGCAAAAGTAAATCATACTGAACTTATTTAAAAGCCAGTTGGAATAGGATCTTGTTATATATATATATATATATATATGTATATTATAATACACGTGTGATGTATCTACTTTGAAGTAGACTTAAATACGAGTTAGTTACCTCGTACCCAAATATTGTGCAAACAAAACAAGTTGTTGCTATTCAGGCTTAATGTCCAAACCGAGTCATATGGTCATCCCATTAGCGAATATCACTACTGAGCCATGCAACCGCAAAACCTCAGCATTGACCAGCGTTCTCACGACAGCAAGGAGTTTTGCTCGAGTCGTCAATCAACCTATATCGCCTTTGAACTTTCACATTCCATCTCGCCCATATATAGTTTGGGGTCTTTAATGTTCAATTTCAGCAAACGGCAATACAGATTTCTCGTCTCTGCGGGTCTATAGTGTCTTGTATGAATCAAAGATTCCGACAAGCAGCTAAAGGCGCACCGCGTGCCTAAACAAGACCGCAGCCCTTTTCAAAGCTCGTCTTGGGATCGAGACTAAAGACGAAAGCCTGTCGTTAAGAATCTGTGAGACTGGCCCTAAACCCCATTTATGAACGTATTTCATCGATCTGGAGTAAAACCATTGCATAGCAACAGTAATAGTTATTAGGCATATTTGGTATATTTGGGTACTACATTGTACTACCAAAACCTTTCGTCATAGGCTGGAACATACCATACAAAATCGTAATAAAATATTTGGCAGTCCAACTTGTGACATTACCTCATTGCTGGAACAGTCACGAATAATAAAAATCCACTGCGACCAGTCCCAACAACTACAATAGGTTAGTAAATATATGTGTTGGTACATAGATTTGAAATACTGAAATAGTATCTACTCGTACCATAACATAAATATAATTATCGTACAGGCGAATTCATGATGAAGGTATTGACGTAATATTAATTACGTAGTCAACAGACTATTAGGCATCGTAATAAGAACCAAAGTTCCATAAAAAGGTAAATAAGCCAAGATCACTTCAAATAAAGAGTGCAATAACCTGGTCAGATCACACAACACAACGATAGCATTTCGGCCTATTAAAAGGTAACATTATGTATGACATTTACATAGAACGGGAACGTGAATAAGTATCATAGTTAACGCAGTCAGAAAGTTTTGCGCAACTTAGAAAACCATTTAAGGATCTCTTCATCTGCGTGTGTACAGTGGTAGGCTATGAGGTCATCATGCAGGTACAGCCTCGTTGTCCAAACGCCGGAACTGTGATCTTCGCCGTTGATGGATTTCACATTGTCATGGCACAGCGGTGGATTGAGAATGGCCTGGCTCTGGTCGTCGATCGCCCACATGTACGAAAGTGCTGGCAAGTACACGTCCCGTATAAATGTCCAGGGTCCGAACGATAGGTGGAAGGCATATCGTCGTTGACAGTGTGATTACGCGGAGGCGCTGACATGGTCATCTTCTTGACACCAGTGCGATGATACGTCATTCGATGTCGTCTATCCTTCTCATATAAAGGTTTGATTTCGCAAAACCCTCCAAATACCCAAACTATGGCATTGTAATCTTTAGATATATTCAAAAATAAAACATACTCATTTAATAACCTAAAGTAACTATTATCACCTACAACACTGTACTAAATCAATAAGAACATACTTAAAATACCAACGAAATATAACAAACCTAATGAAAATTAAATAATTAATGCGTTAAATAATAAGTGTAAGAATATAATGACTACCTTCATTAGCAAAGATTAATTCAATTACTGTTTAATAGTAAAATTACAATCCTTCAACGATTTGTCTACTAATAAATAATATCCTTAGAGTCAAATAGTCATTTAAAACTAATTGAAATCAATAGTCAAATATAGTAAGACTCAAATAGTAAATCCAGCTTGTATGAACAGCGCCTACCCCCATTATTCATGAATATCTCAATAATACTAAATAGTATCAAAAATAGACACGAATTCACATAGCATGCACAAAACACCACCATAAATGTTAATAACTAACATGCACAATAAGTATGGGTATAATAAAACACAATGTATTTATTAAATCAGGTAGCAGCACTCCAACGACACAGATGTGCCTAGAGTATATTCCATTTAGCAAACATTATCAATTAAATATCTGTTGCACTAATGGTAAAACTATATCCGCAACAATGAATTAAACGATTAACGTACTTAAATGCATTTTAAAGCCATAATCATTTAAATGTAGATACGCCACCCCACATCGATATTGTTAACGTAGATTTTACCTTAAGCAGGTTATTCAAATTAAGCAAAGGTATTGTCAATCTAACTTAAACTTGATACTGAACACTATAGGCAACGACAAGGTAATTGTACCTATATAAGCAGCGTAACGCGCTCGCATAATACACTATGAAAAAGAAATCACTATCGTTTGCTATATGGAATTTAAACACTCCGTCTTCATAAATCCTGTGAACAGAAAGGATTAAATACACAACACCCTAATTCATCCTAACACAACGAAATCCTACATGAATCCTATCTATCACAGCAAATAAATCTTAAACGACTCACATGGGCACTCCTGAAGGTTCACCTCGTTGCACGTCGCTCTCGTGAAGTCCACCCGCAGGAGAAATCGAAGGGGAAAAAAGTCTCGAAAACGTTATGCATCTCCTTATATTACCTCATCTCGTTCATGAGAACCCCTAACATCACGCGATCAACTAATGTTCCATAATTCTCGAGGGAACCATCGATTGGTCAACTAGCTAAATCTGGCTTCTCATTGGTCTAGAATAACTTTCCGATCTCCTACTCAACACCAGATGTCTCTCCGATGTCTATCCCATTAAAACTTGACTAAAATAAATAGACATCTACACAAACAAGATTGTTTCGTCCATCAATATATCTCATTTTAGTAGGGTAGCCACGAGCATAACATTTTTTCAAATACCCGCCAAAGACAGCGATGCAGCTACTACTTTGCAATTGACCACTTGCGTCAACTAGACTCAACGCTCACGTCTAGTATATCTTGACGTCGAGACTCGTACTAGCATTACACAACTAGAGATCCGTCCTACACTGGTTCGTTAAAGTGAATTGGTGTTCAAGTTAGTTTCAGCATTGTGAATGACAGCCCTGACTCCACACTAACCGTGCAATTTCAGATGGCTACT
Organism: Epiblema foenella; assembly: GCA_963556455.1. Classification (NCBI taxonomy): domain Eukaryota; kingdom Metazoa; phylum Arthropoda; class Insecta; order Lepidoptera; family Tortricidae; genus Epiblema; species Epiblema foenella. Next base: position 3,796,607 of record OY747118.1, read on the forward strand.
TATTTCGCTATTAGATAGACATAATGACAACCTTTCTACGCGGACGGATTATTTACTAACAGTTCAAATCCTCGACACCAGGTGTCCATACTTGACCTTTGCAACTTGAGAAATGCTAATAATATAAAGCAGGAAACCGTTGTCCAAGCTTATTCAAATTACAAAAGTAGCACTACTCTTAGGAAAATGAAAATAACTTGAAATTCAAAAAGATTGGTGATATTCATTATAAATAATCGAACTTCTTTAGACTTAATTTAAACGCCATCTGTTTACAATGAAAGTTGGATGATGAACATTTAGAATATATAAATCAGCTTTTACGAAGCCAAGAAGCGTTTCTGAAAGCTTAGCTTTCCTGAAGCCGAGAAGCTTCCCCGAAGTTTGGAAGCTTTACAGAAGCCTTCCTCTGAAATTTAAAAGCTATACTGAAGCTTAGAAGCAAATCTAAAGCTTTTCCGAAGCTTAGAAGCTTTCATGAACTTTTCACACGAATGACGGATGTCGATCTGTTACAGTATGACCCAACTAGGTCGAACTTAGCACTATTCTAGCTCGTCTGTTAAGTACTTGTTGATCCCGTGAGCAACTTGATTGAAGTGGTCGCTTTGACTACGGTGTGCGATTGCAGCAAACATGGGTAAAGCAAAGCGTTCAAGTTTCAGTAATGCATGTTTCAGTAGAGCGATTTTAAGTATCATACACACAAAATTGAAAGTGAAAGATGAAGAAATTGAAGATGAAGAATTGATGATTGAATTGATGGATGATTGAAGTGTGATTGTCATTGAAAGTGTCTAAAAATATAATTTCTTTTATTCACCAAAAGTAAATTAAAACACAACTATCAGGATTATTTTTTTAATAAACAAATAATTGTATGATACCAATGTACCTAAACGCAATATTTCACGATCTAAATAGTAAATTACTCGTTTTCCATACAATGGTAATACACTTAATAAGAGAACAACGGTTGAAACTCACTTGGAAAGTCACTATTTGCGACATGTTTCAGACTACAATTGGAGTCCTTCATCAGGTTGAGTGTTAATTGTAGTCCGAAACATGTCGCAAATAGTGACTTTCCAAGTGAGTTTCAACCGTTGTTCTCTTATTGAGTGTAAATATTATGTCTCACGTTAGTGTAAATTTATGCAATGGGTAATACAGTATGGGGTTCAAGTTAAAGTTTTTAAAGGGTCGGCAACGTCCATAGGCTGCGGTGACCGCTTACCATCAGGCGGGCCGCATGCTAGTTTGCCACCGACATGGTATAAGTAAAAAAAAGTACGGGCACAATCATAGTATATGACGTCAAATACTATGCTCAATTAGTATGGGAGTTTTGGGGGCGTTTTATTAACGCTCGGATTTTATGCGGTACTTTGAAATCCATTTTGTCTTTTGTATTTTGTGTTTGTTTTTGGTAGTCTATTCCATATATATATTACCTATGATTTTATTCATTATATTATATGTGTACCTTTCCTATGTAGTATGTTGTGTTGCGTTCCGTGGATCATGTACGGTGCTGTCTGAAAACCAGCGCTGCAGGTGTCTGACACCTCGGCACAATGCTGAGCCAGCAACCGATTCACTGCCGCGAAGACGCACTTTATAATAATATGTCAATGTACTGAGTCTATTCTGTTTGTAACGATGTGTCTTTTCGTGCAGTGAATAAATGCTTTCTTTCTTTCATTCTTTCTTTTTTGTGTTGTTCTAATTGTACTTGTTCCATATATTTTTTTTATACAACGCCGGTGGCAAACAAGCGTACTGTCCACCTGATGGTAAGCGGCCACCGCAGCCCGCAATTCCAAAGGAGTCACGTGCGCGTTGCCGACCCTTTATAAGATTTGAGGATGCACTGTGTTGACAGCAGAAGGAACACATTTAGGTCCCTCGCTCTCAACACAGTGCATTCTCGGGAGCTCTGGCTCTGGCTCTGGATATATACATTAGTTCCTCTCTAAAAACTGGTTCGAATGGCATCATGAAAAAAAATATACATATGTGATAAACCACATCGAAAGGGACCTTATTGCGGCAGGCGCTTACGTTACACCTATTCACTATTGTATTGGAACAGCGGCAATAAAGGCGTAAGTGCCGGCCGCCATAAGGTCCCTTTCGATGTGGATTATCACATATTCTCTATTGTTTAGCTTGTTAGAGCTATCTTTATACTACGTAATGTGCGGTATAAAATGAGCTGTAAATGGCTCAACAAATAAAGTTCTTGAGTGTAGCTCCCTCGGTATTACGTTAGAGGCACAAAGGAAGACTAGATGGCACTAATTGGCAAAGGGCAGTCCCAGTAGCTCGATTTCACTCACACCTCAGATTCGGTTGAAACCGCTCAACTAATCTCACTGGAGAGCAAACTCTTAGAGTATTCCTGTGTTCTAAACCACACGCGTGGTCGTGTCGGAGGTTTTCCCCTGAATTTTCCCCAGGCTACTCTCCAACCGCGCACTCCTATCGCTTTATTGGGCCCGGCCTGTAAAGCTACAGTCAGATTCAAAAAAATGGCAAAGGGCCTTTATAAATATCTTATGTGATTTTTGACAGTTGATATAACGACATAAATGAAATCAGAAAAAAAATATCCTTAACTATGGTTATCTTATAGCCTTTTAGGCCCGGTTTTATAAAGATCCGTTAGACATTATGTCGGTTTGTTATGTCAAAAAATGTACTGAGTTACTGAAATTTGATCTGACATTTCGTCTAACGGATCTTTATAAAACCCGGCCTTACAGTATTTAGTAATAATACTAGTTAAAATTAAATCTTCGGTTCTAGGTATATTTTAGTTTGGTTTTAATTTAGACATATTTAATTTTAATTCAGTTTTATTTTTAGGTCTTATTTAATTTGGTTATTTTTATTGTATTAATAAAGCATTTCCATAGTTATGAATTTAAAAAATCCAGTTATGTGCAGCAGCGAGCTCATCCCCACACCTTGGAGCCATTGCGTTCTCGTACAGTACGATTTAACAGGCACTTTATACCAAGCAACACTTAGGTTGCGTAATGAGCTTCCTGCCGAGGTATTCCCAATTGGGCTACAGAATGGGACTCAAAAAAGGCGTGAAAAGGTTTCTTACGGGTCGGCAACGAAGGAACGCCTCTGGTGTTAAGCGTCTATAGGCGACGGTAACCACTTACCATCAGGTGGGCTGTCAGCTTGTTTGCCACCGACGTGGTATAAAAAAAATTTTGAATTTTTATTATCAATTTACCACAACTACTGATTAATTAATTTAACTACTTATTCGTGCCGCTTGCGGTCGAAACAATGGGTTGTTAGTGAAAGCGAAAACCTTTTTTGCGGACGTAGGGCGCCGTTTAAGGGAGAGGGGTTTAGACCCTCATCATCATCATCATCATCATTTCAGCCGAAAGACGTCCACTGCTGAACATAGGCCTTCCCCAAGGCTCGCCATTTAGACCGGTCCTGTGCCGTTCGTTTCCACCGGATTCCCGCGACCTTCACCAGGTCATCACTCCACCTTATCGGAGGCCTACCGACAGCTCGTCTTCCGGTGCGTGGACGCCACTCAAGCAGTTTCTGGCCCCATCGACCGTCAGTCCTGCGAGCAATGTGCCCTGCCCACTGCCACTTAAGTCTCGCAATTTTGAAGGCTATGTCGGTGACCCCAGTTCTGCTACGGATAGCTTCATTCCTAATTCTATCACGCAGAGAAACCCCGAGCATAGCTCTTTCCATTGCTCTTTGGGTGACCTTGAGCTTTCTTATGAGGCCCATCGTTAGCGCCCATGTCTCGGATCCATATGTCATCACTGGCAACACACACTGGTCAAAGACTTTTGACTTGAGGCACTGCGGTGAATTAGACCCTCGCTCCGGGTCATTCCTGGTGCAAAGGCTGGCAGTCGCTACTCAACGAGGCAATGCCGCTAGTGTGATGGGCACCTTTGCACCGGGTGTGACTCGGGGTGGGTTATTCGATTAGGCTAGTTTTTATAATTTAATTTATATAGTATATAGTTTACTTTTATCTTAGCTTAGAATTTGTATTGTGCTTTCATTTAATAAACTTTTTTCGAAATAATAAACATACATATAATATTTACCACAACCCAGTATATAAAAACAAAACAAAATTACATTTAAATTAGGAGTATTTTTCAATCAAGATTACAAATCATAGAGCAAACAACTGATTTCATAGCCTTGAATGAATTTAGCGACTAAACTGTACAAAGGACCGTTTAACCTTTACCACAAATAACATAATCCCATAACATTATTTGAAGAATAGTACAAGGCACGCGTCCACTTCCAAAAACCATGACATACAGCGTTCTGAATACGAAGCTTTGAAATTCATTTAATAGAGGCGTAAGAGTGTGATCAAGAACACAAATACATATACATTTTTCCACTTTATTCCATTGAAATAAGACCCAAAAACGTATACTTATTTATACCCCCGAACTGTACATAAAGTTGTGGTGATTTAGAGTTCAACTCAAAATTCAAAGCAAGCGAGTCGATAAAAAGGCGTAAGAGTGTGATAAAGAACACAAATATGTATACATCTCTTCACCTTATTCCATTGAAATAAGGCCCAAAAACAATAACGTATTTATACCCCCGAACTGCACGTAAAGTTTAATACTTTATGCAAGGGTGTGTGGAGGTATAAAGTCGTTCTCGATAGCATCTCGCGTGCTCGGAATGGTATTAGGAGGGAATTCTGGTTATAACGCATACCTTTTTTAGGGTTCCGTAGTAAACATGGAACCCTTTATTACATGTTGTGCCTAATGGTAGCAGTCATTATTAGTACTAGTAAGCTGTAATTTGACATGGATATACATATCAATCACGCTGACAAAACGGTAGACATTTTGTTTTCGATTTTCGATTTTTTTTTCTTACCCATTGCATGGAGCCATATCGTTGATTAGCTCTTTAAAGAATATTGTTGGTTTTCTCAAATTAATTTTAGATCGAATAATAATATCAGGCAAATGGATTTTCCCAATATTATTATTAAGATTCAAGGCAAGGCCCATTCACAGATCTGACGAAAATACTGAAGTTTGAGCTTCCAGTGTGAAGAAGTAATGTAGAATTACACTACACAAAAATTACTGTGGACTGAAAAGGAAAAAAATAACCGAATAAAATAGTGAACAATGCCTTAGTAACTCTGTCAAAAAATCCTAAATATCATCATAAAAAATAAACATTAATGTGAAAAATAAATTTCGTATTATCAACGACGGTCACATATTTTTTTTACAAAAAGCATAGCTTTTTTATTTTTCTAACCAATTAAAGGGATATATTTTTCATGAGTGATCCAGTTTTCCAAAAATCAATTAAAATATACTAAATATTTACGAAACTACGCGCAGAGCTTCCGTAGAGAGCGGGATAGTTAATTGCAAACTCACGCGTGTTAGAGAGGATCATTTGAAATTGGCCTCGCTCTAAAGTCATGATTTTTGTTACGGTAAAGTGTACGCCTGTCTGTCACCTTATCATTTATAGAATTGGTTTATTGTTTATAAGTTGCTTATCATCATCAAAACTTATGAGCTTCGCTCTTGTCGGTGGAGTAACCGCCACTCTTCTCTATTCATTGCCAGTTTTTTGACTTCCCCATACGACTCGGCAACTTCCTCCCTCACTTGATTAAAGTAAGGTAGTCTAGGGCTTCCTCTTCCTCTCCTGCCTTCAATATATACACATAAGTTACTTATAGTGAATTATAATTTTATTATTCAGTAAACAATAGCGAGTATTATCCCCGGAACCCTGCCAGTCAATAATCCCCTCCGTTATTAAGCTCCTGTTAATGAATGCGGACGATTCCTGTACTCCTAGCTGCAGGAATAATCAATTGATGAATAATAACATGAATTTATGCAAATTGTTCTCGAACCGTGTTATAATATTCACAAGGTCTTTAGTATGTAGAAACCTACTTGATCTGTTAGAATTTATAATGTAAAATACTGTTAACTAAATAAAAGGTAACTGTTACGAAATATTAAGGCCTAACGAAAATTTATTTTAGTATATTGTATCTTAAATTAATTGAGACATATGACCATGAATCGTCGTTTTCATCCATTTAATGTATATCCACAAATACTTCTATGTCATTATATAAATATCTAGCTTTTACCCGCGACTTCATCTGCGTAGAATTCGTTCATTGCGATAGAATTTTATTACTATTTTTTTATATCAGGCGCTTACCTAGTCATTGCTCTTTCATACAAACCTCCACCCCCTTAATGGATTATTTCGATATAAAAAGTAGCCTATGTCTTTCCCCGGGACTTAAACTATCTCCATACCAAATTTTATCTAAACAGGTTTAGCGGTTTAAGCGTGAAAAGGTAACATACAGACAGATAGACAGACAGACAAACATGCGGACACACTTTCGCATTTATAATATTATTATGGATTTAATTGGCCTCAACTGTTGATGTAGTAATATTAAATCCAAAAAACTCCAACAGCATATTATTATTTTTTTCATTTATTTATTACATTATATTGTATGTACATAAAGGTGTTAAAATATAGTACAGTATTCCAATATAACCCTAGAAGGGTACCGCAAATACTTAATCTAAGGACTTAAAACAACGTTCAAAATTAAATTTGATAAATAAATAAATAAATACAACAATTTTGATCAATTTCTTATCAAAAAATTCATTTAAATTGCAGAAACTATTTGCGATTAAATAGTTTTTTAATTTGCTACAAAATATGTTAAATTTTTTGCCAATCCGCAAAAAGATGCTTTGCAGTTTCCGCTACATTGTTATATTCCTTCCGCCGCTGTAATGGGTAAGCTATGCTTAACCACATTTCAACTGGACCGCATCAGGTATAGTGTTTGTGTTTTTCTCGCGTCCAATTCCTTGTCCTATTGTGCGATTTGCTCCCATATTATCGTCCGTCATAAAAAATGACCATACTTCGTAAATAAAGACTGCATGTGTATTAACACTTTACTGGACAACTCTAGGGCTTTTACCGAATGTTTAAATTACTTTAATAAAAATGTGACGTTGCACGCATGGCCCAATACACCCGCCGGCGTTTATCTGAATACCTGAGAATAATAAATATGAATAGAAGGCATCTGAACCGTCATTTTTCTATTAGTGCACTCGTAATCGTTTGCTTACAGTCGATATGAACATTCAAACCGGTTCTTACATATTTTGCAACGTGGTCATTAGTGTTTTTTTCGGTTACCCCAACAACAACATTGTTTTCTTTCGTGGATCGGACGAAACTGAAAAACAAATACTATAGTCTCCGATTAGCGCGAGAGATAGCGCTATTTTTTCATTCTGACGGTCCTGGGTTCGAATCCCGGTCAGGGCAAATATTTGTGTGATGAGCATGAATATTTGTTTCTGAATCTTGGATGTTTTCTATGTATTTAAGTATTTATATCTACTAAATATATCGTCGTCTAGTACCCATAATACAAGTCTTCTTGAGCTTACTGTGGGGCTAGTTCGATTTGTGTAAGATTGTCCTCTAATATTTATTTTTATTTATTTATTTAATGTCTTCAATGTATTTCGGCTGAGCAAAACGGTATACATCCACATTCATATATGAGTTTTACGCTACGCTTAACTGTTTTTTATTCAGTTGAGAAACATGCATAAAACACATCTTACCTCACCTAAGTATGGTAAAGAGCTAGAAATGGAATTACCTATGTTTGTAACCACCCACTTGTATGCCAAGTGTTTGCCTTTGATCTACGAGTGTTGGCTATTTAGTATTTATGCTAATTACCTCTACATCCGGTCCGCCGTCAGACAGATTCAATCCTTATTGCCATGTGGGAAAACCGTAAATCGCATGTGTTGGCAGTAAATCGAGCTACTACCTAGCATTTTCAAAACGTACTTTGACACGAAGTCACATGTATGTCGTAAAAATTAAGTAGCGTTTAGTTTTGATAGGTTACTTACATGAAGTATAAGACTGGAGTGGGGGATACACACATAAAACATGAGTAAAAAATATGTAACTTCGCGAGCGAGTCTGACTAATACTTGGCCGGTTTATTTTCTAAATTTTTCTTCTATAGGATTATTTTCTACGGTTTAATTTGAAAGACTCGCAACTCATATGAAAATGAAAGCAGTTAGAATCCAGATACAATACAATACAATCGTTTATTAATAAAATTATAGTAGATTGTACACCAAGGGGATAAAGCACCAGCGAAGCGAGTGAATTAAGACTGGGTCCTGGGCGTTGTGCGGGATTTAAGCACGCCCGAGACAAAAACAGTTTTATCCCCGAGGAGTATACTCTACTTTTCTCACCTCATGCGAGACAATAAAGGAAAACCAAGGCAAACTAGAAACAGAATCAATCAGTACTTTCGTGACTCGCTATGTTATTAGAATTGTACCTTCTATTTTTGTAGAATCTGTAGTTTTACTCCGTATAATGCAGCGTCTTAGCACTCGCGGCTTGTGTTTTGGATGACCTTCCTTCCTTATCACTACATCACTACATAGTGTAAAACAAAGTCGCTTTCTCTGTCCCTATATCCCTATGTATGCTTAAATCTTTAAAACTACGCAACGGATTTTGAGGCGGTTTTTTTTAATAGATAGAGTGATTGCAGAGGAAAGTTTATATGTATAATAACATCCATTAAATAGTGCAACGTGCGAAGCCGGGGCGGGTCGCTAGTATACCTATACAGTACCTCACACGACCACATTCAAGTTACAATATGGATTTTCTAATAGGTTTTTTGCCGCTTTGGCCGCCATCTTGAATCTTAAGCAAAGGAGCCAAAATTCAGCTTAGCAACATTCAGAATCAGATTCAGCAGGCTTTTTTACTTCGGAATAGTCATGTTGCCAAAATGACTCACAAAATTCCGTTGCCATAGAAAAGGAAAGCTATTTTAAAAAATAACTACCGTTCTAGTACTTGCGTCGCTTTTTCGGCCTCGTTAGAGAGAAATGTATTTCATTTGAAGTTATTGCGAAACTCATGAAAGTTACGGTGCTTACACAAATCTTCGTTCAAACATAAATCTTGATAAGTATATGGCAATGATGCAGCGTCATAATATTTTTGAGTACAGGGGTCGGAAAACCGTGGCTCCTTGAAGGTCCAGTTGCAGCTTTGAGGTCTCCTCAAAAATATAGAAAAAAAACTTGAAAAATATAATTTCGTCCCTTTCGGTGTCGAGACCCTTGGTCCGTGGGGCCCAGGAGCTTTGAGCCTCTTCCAAGAAATCGCGAAGAGGCTTAAAGATACTACCGGTGACCGAAGAGCTGGCAGCTACCTCGCACAGAAAATTAGTCTTACTATTCAGCGAGGAAATGCTGCCAGCGTCTTTGACACAATGCCGCAGAGACCATTTTTAGATTTAGTTTAGTTTTTAATTTATTTTTTATTTTTATAGACTTAAGCCTTATATTAATAGTATGTAATTGTTATAGTATTTTATTTTCATTTGTTTCAATGTCACATAATTCTTTAATATCATAAAAATATGGATAGAAAAAAAAACTTGAAAAAGTTATTTTTAGTGTTTCTGACGTTCCCAATACTGGACATTATTGTCGATTTTAGCTCTCTGAGGTTCCAAAAATGGATATTGTACCGAGTTTGGCTCTTTGGCTAAAAAATTTTCCAACCCCTGCAGATATTTGAAGCTGGCTGTACCCTTCTTTTTCTTTCTTTGTGATCTGGTGACTTAGTAATAACCATGAAGACTATTTAAAAAAAAACTTTAAAAAATAAGATTGCATGCCTAACCCTATCAAATGTAATTTATATGTTTTTTCAGAAATAAACAGTTTAAATTTAAAATTAAAAAAAAAAAAAAATTTGTTCTAGGTTATACGCAAATTCTTCTGTGTAGCCTAGTTTTCAGTTTGTAGCTTGGTTTTATTTTTTCTTGTTAGGTGTAAAGTGTAAAAAGGTTTCATTTCAAAAAAAAAATTAAATCCTACCTATATTCGTTATGGTGAAAAGGCGAGATTATGTGTATTATAACTATCAAAACAAGAAGTTATTTCATTTAAAAGCATTGATTGAAAGAGTTTTGATGTTGTTTTCGAAAACTCAGTCACGTATCAAATGTGGCACAGATTTAAGGTAAAACTGCCATTCCATCTAAAGTTTTCCTACTACACGCAAAATATTTGTTTACCTCATTCGAATCGAGATCTCGTAAGCGTGAGTGCACTTTGCTATGAATGCTATGATAACATTATTTCTAAGTCGCTGATGCTATTCATGTTTATATAAATAATTTTGTTTGCTCAGAAAACGGTACTTGTTTACTTTAGACGATTCAGATTGTTTCAAAATAAACCTCTTCAAGTGAATTTACTATGAATGGGTACCTGTTTCCCTTTTGTAAAATAAATTCAGCTCATTTTTGTGTCAAAAGCTGCTCCAAATTCGTGCAAGATGACATTTTGCTGTGCCTTACCTCTCTAGATCTCTCTATTGTCAATTTCTATTGACAAACTATTACCGCTAATAAAAGAATACCTATATTCTAATTGGAGGTATTGTTGTCATTCCGCTTTTATATATTCATCTATGTATAGACTATTTACGATATTAAATATTCATTACCGCTATTCATTGCACTTGAAAGGTAAGATGCCAATTAAACGTTACTACTAAAACGCAACAAATAGGTGCAAATACCTACTTTTTACAATACGCCAGTTTGCAGAAACAAATAATCGAGTATATTGACACTGACAGCTATTACCGGTAATGGTTTTTTGGATAAAGTGTCAAATAGAGGTATTTGGCCTGTAATTTATATTCTAATCTTATATTGTGAACAAATTAATCTGAATATGAATCTGAAACTGTTGTCAATTGACGAAACCGCTAATATATTTGATTACCGGTTTTGATTCTACCGCTAATCAAAGCTTTAGCGATATAAATAGCGAAATGCAATTATAACCGGTTATTATAATAATAATAATAATCGTTTATTGCAACCATATACTTAGATACAATATACTAACCCCCTTATTCATAAACGTCTGTCAAACCTATATTAGTTAACTAGCCGCTAAAGTTTGTTTGTCCTTATCTGTCACTTTGACATTGACGTTTGTGAGAATGGGACAAAGAACTTTTTAGTTAGCAGAGGTTTGTTAAGTTTTTGAATACGGGGGTCAGATACTAACTAAGATACTATGGACCCAGAAAGGGTGTAACAACAATCAACTAAGTTTTATACTTTATTTAAAACCGGTATTAAGAATACCGGCAACAATCCCTGATTATAGATAATAATGTTGCTTACTGACGGCCTCTCAAGTCAAGGAGTTTGCTCTCGAGGCTAAAAGAGAATATTGATGATGAGGCATCAATGCGAGCCTGAAGAGTTTCTGAGTTTGTTGATTGAAGGACATTTTCAACCGACTTGATAAAATGTGGGGAGGTTCAATAGGAAATAAAAAAAAATAAACTGCTTATTACAAAAAAGAAAATTAAATTACATTTCATTGCATTTTACGAGCGTGTGACACACCAGGAGTTGCAAGCGTCCATAGGCTACGGTGACCGCTTACCATCAGGCGGGCCGTACGCTTGTTTGCCACCGACGTGGTATACAAAAAATGTTAATTACTTAGCTAAATCTTTACATTTTAAGATTGTCGTGCTAAGCTTATGTCGTATTTAGTTTTCTTTCATTTAGATTGGGTTATATAATATTGTTCTTTTTATACTGTTTTCAGTTTTGATAATAATAATAATAAATCTTTATTTGCAGTAAAATATGGTACAATGAGGTGGTGTGTTACATTTTCCGGTACTGTCACATATTTAGAAAGAAAGAAAGAAAGAAAGAAAAAACATTTATTCGTGGCACAGGAGTGATACACATACCAAGGATTAAATTTAGCTATATACTAGCATGCTAATGAGCACTTAAATTTACTTTTACATATTATTTCATTTTAAATAAGTCAGCTAGTCCATAGAACATTTGGTCTCTAAGCCATCGATGAAGCTGCGTTTTGAACTGATTGAGAGGTAATAACTTATATGTTCTGGAATGGCATTAATTTTATACACATACAATAGCTACTTTTCCTGAAGAGGGCGCTCTTGGGTATAAAATCGAGTACAAGTTTGTTAGCATCTAGTATTTCTAGGGTAAACATCTATAGCCTTTTTAAATGATTTTGGGTATTTTTTTACGAATATAGCCGCCTCAAAAATATACATACATGGTTTTGTTTGGATTTTCCTCTATTTTATTGATGAAGTGTATGGGGAAACCATTTAGTGTATGAGGTACTCGCCTGAGGTATGAGGTACCTCTTTCAACACTTCAAATGACTCATTTGGATCATTGTCAGATTTAGGTTCGCGTCTTTTCGGTGGACATATTAAAAGTTAAGAGCGCTCATGAGTTAAAAAATGCTCATCTATTTAGGACATTTTCTGTTTGAAATTACGCGTATGTTGACATTTTTTCAGTGTTACTATCTAGAACACTAATGTCATAAATTTTAAATGTATTTTTTTAATTTTTCATTAAGGAATATCGTTTCAAACATCACTCCAAAACGACCATTTTCCAACTAAAAACAGCTCTCTTCCGCATAAATTCTACTATGCACAATAAAATCAAGAAATGGCTCTGTCACTATCCAAAACTTTCATAAAGTCATCGTATCCTTTAATCACTTTATTGGTATTATCAATATTTTTCTCATAATTTGAAATCAAAACATTTTAAAACTTATAAGGTCTCTTAAGTGCCACAAAGCTAATTTTGGAGTCTGATAGATAATTACCTTCTTGTAATGATGATGGGTCTATTCGACAAAAATGTTTGTATTTTTGTTTCAGTTTAAGCGTGAGTTATATACAAAAACAAATTCAATATGTTGATTAGACCCAACGGCGACGAATGGTGCTACAATTGCCTTTTAAGCCGTGAATCCAATAAATCGCTGCCAACCAGAAGCGGGCGACAAAAAGGCCCAATCCTGCTTAATACGGACCCCAACGTCCGGTAAATCCATGCGGATAGCATCTCGATAAGGGTTCACCTTCATATCCACGAATAATAAGGGGTGCCACGCGATATCTAAGGCCAGATCTTGTTAAAATAACATATGAACGAAAACTTTATACTCTTTACTAAAGGTCGAAATTCAAATGATAATATATTCTCGCGAGGGGCCAATATGAATGCGGTATGCTAAAATAAGTGTTATTTTACGCAGCGTAAGTATATGACTGAAAGCTTCATAAATTTTGTTAAATATGCTTTGCGAAGGAGATTTATTGTATCATATTTCGGAGTCAAGTTTCCATATCCGTAAATATTTACTTGCGTATACTGCCAAATGCGTGTCGTACTTCGTTACATTTAGGGTTCTGTACTTAAATTGAGTTTAAACGATATTTTATAAATCCCACATGTTTGAACAATCAAATCCAAAAAATTGTGTCCACTTTACTTAGGTACGTGTAGAATTAGGTACCCGAAAAAACGGATGGACATAGCGAAACTATAATCCTTATAGTACTTGTTTACCACGGAACCCAGAAAACTGAAAACCTGAAATCTATTTATTATATATAACGTTATATAAAACGTTAACTCGTATCAATTTGTAATATATTATAAATTAATAAGAGTTAACGTTATTTTTTAATAACGTTATTCAATAATTTTATGCTCACATAGAACGGGTTTTTTCGTTCGGTTCGTATCCGTTCTGTCAAAATATTTAAGGAGCGTCGTAAAAGGGATTTTATCTGTTGTATCGTAGCCTGCCTTTGACATAGTGAATTATAAAAGGATAACAAGGAGATTATTAGGTAAATACTATAATATTTCAAATAAATCAGTCAAGAATCGGTCTGACGCGCGACGAAGGTTTCGTACTGATGATGGTGATTAAAAGTAGGTTATAAAGGATTTTTGATAAAAATTCCCATTGTTGACATCACTGCCAACATTACCATATAAAAAGGAATGTTAGGCTGGCATCCCTGGCCGATTATTAAGATGTATGGCAATATCGAGCCCGCCCGAAATATAGCTGCATGGAGGTACAGGGCACAAAAATAACAGCTAATAGATTATTATAAGAAAAGGTGACTTTAAGATACATAAGTAGTGTAATCAGTGTGAACAAGTGCTGCATTATAAATACTCCGTATTACAACCAGCCGCCGTATCATTTTATACCTATACAGTCCACAATAGAAGCCCCCAAGATCGTACAATCATATACAATACAATCGTTTATAGGTAAAACAAGGTCGTTTTAGACGTCAGCGTTACATATATGTGTCACATGACATTTATTATATCTATTTGATACAGTTCTTGCAGGAAAGCATATCAAACGATTTAATTTAATGTCTTGGGCAAGTATATTCCATTATTATGATTTTCCTTATCTCGTATTTGGTAATACCTACCGTGTAATACGTATGCAGTTTCGACATGTTTTCTTGTGGAACTACACATTGTAAATAACTGTAGTTTTTTTTAGTTTTTTAATTTTTTTTGGTGTTTACCACTCAGATTTACTTAAGTAGGTTAAGTAGTATCATTGTAATAAGCATAATTTTGGAGAAAATGCGTGACAGTGGAGTTTCTTTCAGCGTTTCTTCTCGGAATTGGTCTCTTGACCAAAGCGAGTAGTTTTTGACTTGTAAAAGCGCCATTGCGGTCTATTTGCAGAATAAAGTTAATTTATATCATTTAATTGATAAATGTACTCATAAAATTACACCTTTTTACTACTAATAGTTATTGAGGTAAGCCGCGGACGGACTTGGCGAAACATTTATTTCAATAATGAACTCTATGACTTACTCCTTTATTGGACTGTGCGTTTGCGCAGAGGCGGGCAGAATCAAATATCCTGGACACATGTTTATTCCCGTTTAGGGGTCCATTAGTGTAGCAGTTGGACGGAGCCGGGTTCGGAGGCCCGGGCTAAGCCCTCCATTTTGTAGATCCGTTTTATAGCCTGTATGTTAAAATTTATTGTACACGGGAGATCGAACTTCGGAGTTTTCATGTTTTTCCGAGATTTACCGGGAATTAGATCGATTTTTGAAGGGAGGTAGTGATACGAATCCGGCAACCCCTTTTTACGACAAGGCATATATAGTGCTTTTCCTAAACATGAAATAAAAAAATCGCCTCTCAAAAAACAAATTTTAATTTTTCGCTCCAATCCCTCCATAATGATTTTTTTTAAGGAAGTCATCCGTATTTCGCTTGTGTAGTGTTGGAATAGACCCTATTAGGGCCATTATACACAACCTTAAATGTTTAATTTCTATAATAAATAAAATAAATGCAGAGGACTTCATATATAGTCTATGGTCTCCGGTTATTTACGTAACGACAATATTTTAAATTTATTCATCAACACATTAAATCATACAGATTTGTATTGTTAATGTCAGTTCGTGTGTAATAGGCATTAACGCGGATGTTCTTGGTCCGATAACCATTCAAACACTAGAAATAAACAAAAAAATATGATTCAGCTGTTTAGCATGGGGCGCTACCGCGAAAGCACCATCTTGTTTTCTCTCTATCGCTTCAATGAGAAATGTCATTTGAGCGACAGAGAGAAAAAATACGATAGCGCTTTCGCGGTCACAGCCCTTTCATGAACACAGACGCCATGTTTACATTAAAATTTTAAAAAAAATCCTGGCCTAGACCTTCAATTTTATATGAAATTCCTTTACAGTTCTCTCGAGTTGTTCCGCCTGAAACGTGATACTTTGAAGCCTGTGACGAATATAACGTCAATATTTCATTGCATGTTTGAGAAAATGTGAATTACGTCGCATCCTATCCTAGCTTTGACGGCCGAGTGCGGTAACCTTCATATTTAAACCATTGCTTTCAAGCCGTGAACACTCGAGTGCTCGGCAGTGAATGGGAACGTTAATAGCTTTTTCCCACAAGAGCGGTAACGACTTGTTTTATGCGCCGCCTTTAAAGTAACGTTCAAACGTTGTCATTAAAACCTTAATTCACAAATGATGTATGCGTAGTAATCTTTTTCACGAATCAAACTAATTACACTGTATTGGTACGTATGAAGGACCGTATCGAATAAAAATCGGCTTGGAATAAAAAAAAGGTATAATGTCCTTTACAGGATATTGTGGCGTCACTCCTGTCAACTGTCAAATCTGACATGTTCTGCATCGCGCTATCGAAGTTTCTAAAATCAGTTGCATAAATATAACTTCCCAACAACTCTCATTGGACTTAGGTCCCTGAGAGATCTCTCTATTGTCGTCTCTTCCTGTGTTTCCTATCTATTGTATATATGTATATAATATGTAGATAGCCTTTCCTGTACATATCCAACATTGTATATTGTTCTTTATAGGAGCACACCTACTTATCCACAATATAAAACATGAAAAATATAACAGTCGTAAGTCTGGGAGTTCAAAATCGTCTAATCATGTCCGAAGTTAGCACGAGTAACAGCAAAAAAACGGTTGCACCCCGTCCCTCCGCGGTCCCCGCTGACACCATGCGTTTCGTTCTTAACATACACTGTTAGCCTTTGAAGAAAAATACAGAGCAGGAGCGTATTATGAAATATGACGCCCCGGGCCAATAAGTTTCGCCGCCCCAGAAGTCAAGAAAGAACGATATAAATAAAAAAAATACAAAAAATATATTAACGTCAAAATTTTTGGGGTTGTACAATTTTTTTTAAAAGTTTCATGGGGGGACTATGCCGCCCCTGTCGGATTGGCGCTCCGGGCCATGGCCCGGATGGCCCTAGGGTAAATACGCCCCTGATACAGAGTCGCTATTAGTAGCGGCTTTGGATGCAAGACAAAGAATTGCTGTGATGACGCTGTGGTCTGGGTGGCCTAGTGGTAAGGGCGCTGGTCCGGCAAGCCAGAGGCGCGGGTTCGATTCCCGTCTTAGGCGAGATCACGGTCCATTTTTTCTTTGTATTTATTCTCTGTATCAAATTATTGAAAATATGTATATTGGGAAATGCTTGTGACCAATTTATTATCCCATTGTGTGGTATTGCTACCACCACGAGGGGGCCACGAGCGCTCCTATTCCTATATGTTATGAATATTTTCATTTGAATTTAGAACAAAGCCAAACAAACGAGTTAGCAGGCGTATCGCAAACAAATGTAACCGTGGTGAGTACTTTTAATTACATCAAGGTGACACAGAAAATATTAATTTCCCAGGCGAATTACGTTCAGTTCGCGTGGGTACTGATATATATTATTGTTAGTAAGTAGCCGTACCTATTGGGCCTCTAGTAATATTACTAATATTACATGTTTGGTTTGGTGCCTACCGACTTTTTGGGCACCTGTCCCGAAAGCTAGCCGAGGCTAACCCGAAAGCTAACTATAAGTCCTTATTTAAGAAACTAAACATACTGCCAGTGCATGAAAAAATTAGGTATCTGATAGCAACTGACCAATTCAATAAATCGGAATTTAAATCACCTCGAGTGTATACCCGCAAACTGAGAGTTACGACGCGCCTAAATTACGTAGAACCCGCAGCTAACAACTATTACGGCAAAAGAACTCGAACTTACTTAACACCACGCATTTTCAATACCATCTTTCCAGAACATGATTGTAGTAGCAAACACGTCTTCAAAACTACATTGAAAAATTGCTAATAGATACCCTCTAAATACATATTTTATTTTAGGTTTTAAGGTAGATAGGTATTAGGTACATTAATTTGTTAAGAGCATGAGTGCATTACTCGCCAATAAACGTTGTGTTTGGCGAACGGTTGTTAATGTAAAACTGTACCTATCTAACTTTTTTTTGGTAAATAAATTAAAAAAGATGTTAGGGAACTGTAGGGCTGGCTCGTTCCTTGGCCAGCGGATCAGCATAGCCATCCAAAGAGGAAACGCTGCCAGCTTTATGCGAACCCTTCTAGACTTCCACAGCGCTCCGATCTTGGAGACGTTTTTAAATATAATTTTAGTCCTCACATTTTTTTTTTATTTAGAGTAATTTAAAGAAATTGTGGCTCTCCAACGACTTGTGATTTGGTTGAATACTATATATATTTATTTATGTATATTAATTTAAATACGTATATATTTAAAATATGTATTTATTGTATGTTATAGTTGTTATATATTTATTTCTGGTTTTAGCTATAAGTTTCCTTATTGAAAAGTTTTAGTACACTGTGTAAGTTTGTCTATCTCATTCTCCCACTCTACACTCAATCCCTCAAAGGTTAGCTGGAAGAGATCCCTCATAAGGATAAGTTCACCTTTGTACTCTAATCTTATATGACATGTATATTGTTTTAACCTGTTATTGTGTACAATAAAGTGCTTACATACATACATACATACATTTTAAATATTTTGTTGTTTTATACTCTCTCACATGAAGCGAAAGTTCCTTGAATATTGTAGAGGGAACATTTTATTTTATTTTATTTATTAAGAAACAAACAGTCTCATATGTTTACAATTGACACAGTAAAGGGTATTAATTTGTACACTTACAGTTTCTTTAATTCGAATATGTAAACCTAAACATTAAAAACAATAAAATTTAAGAGTTTTTGATATACATCGTTTTACTGAGAAAAGACATTATTTGAATTTAAAAAAC
The DNA here is from genome assembly GCA_963556455.1 of Epiblema foenella. Classification (NCBI taxonomy): domain Eukaryota; kingdom Metazoa; phylum Arthropoda; class Insecta; order Lepidoptera; family Tortricidae; genus Epiblema; species Epiblema foenella. The sequence goes on from OY747118.1 coordinate 3,815,314, forward strand.
AATTTAAACTGCATTCACAGATATTTTAATAGTTCTATGGTTGAACCGGGACCGTCACACGAGAAAAATAATTACCGTGTAGCTTTATCATACCGATCGAAAGGCTTCATCATAAGGATTATTTTGGTTAAATAACATAGTGTCAAAAATAAAAGGAAGACCATGAATTTTATTTCCGACACTATGGCATAGCCGTGGGACGCCCTGTATACCTGCAGGCGAATCACGTAACTTTATGTACTAACGGTAGATAGATTTTACTGTCAATTTTGAAGTATAAATGTATGAGCTGACAATTCAAATTTGACATTAAAATCTACCTAACGGTAGTAAAAAAGTTACGTGATTACCCCGCTGCAGGCGAATCACGTAACTTTATGTACTAACGGTAGATAGATTTTACTGACAATTTTGAAGTATAAATGTATGAGCTGACAATTAAAATTTGACATTAAAATCTACCTACCGGTAGTAAAAAAGTTACGTAATTACCCCGCTGGTCGAGCTTTAGTTGTTTTTCTGTCTATTATGTTGTATTGTCACGAATCTGAATCAAAAAGCATTGCTTTGTATTAACAAAGCAGATTGTGGTATGGCGGCGCGAACCGCGAGCCAATAACCATAACTAATGGCGAGGCTCAACCTAATGAATATACGCTAATGTAGTTCGCAGCACAAAACGGTCATAGAAACCAGTAAACTAATTGTCGCAAACCAGCGACAAAACTCTCAGTAGCTCGATTCCACTCGCACATCAGTGCCTTTACCATGAGTTTACATGACCGTACTCTCTAGCGACTGCGTACACGATTTAGTATGCCGATTCTTAGTTCTATTGCGTAACCGCCAGAGGCGCTGTACTTTTGCCCATGCAGTACGCAGTCGCTAGCGAGTACGGTCATGTAAACTCATGGTAAAGGCACAGATTCGGTGGAAGCCGCTATTCCAGTGGTTAAACTGCCCGCGTGGACGTGTCACTTTCCAAGTTCGATTTTATTTTAGTCTTGATCAATGCCATATACATAGATGAGGAGTGCGGTGTAATCACTGTGATCTGGTATCTATCTAAATATTTTGATTCCTTAGGTACATTATGAAACGGTTTAACATAAAATTTACTTATTTGTATAATAAAACTAGCGACCGTCCCCGGCTTCGCAAGGGTGCACTATTTAATGAATGTCATTATACATATAAACCTTCCTCTTCAATCACTCTATCTATTAAAAAAACCGCATCAAAATCCGTTGCGTAGTTTTAAAGATTTAAGCATACATAGGGATATAGGGACAGAGAACGCGACTTTGTTTTATACTATGTAGTGAAATATGTTTTCAAATTGGCTATTAAATGACTGTGTTTTCCTACTTTGTATATCACCTGTTACATGAATTATTGTAGTCTATAATAAATTAACGTAAAAAAAATCTAGGTAGAGATTAAGTTCTTATTTCACTGTACTCTAGGTATATATAAATACCTAGATAAAATAGTTATTTGCTACAAACATACATCCGGTGTTGCGTATTAGACACTTTCGCTGCTATTTTTAGCGCTATGCAATTTCCTCTACATACGGGGAAACGTATGGTACCGGCTAGGCGTTTGCGAAGGCTACAACCCGGGTTCTGGCAGTGAATGTGTTAACAGACTGGTGGAAATGCTTGCACTGTGTTAGTGGCCTGCTTTGTAACTTGTGGCCAGAATTTCGCTTCCCAGTTGATAATGGCACCACGTTTTTAAATAAATGTTTAACTTTGTTTGATTTAAAATATTTTAAGCAATTAAGTGATAACAGTGGTGATGTAACGTTTTATTTTGGTAAATAAATTTAACGTGTAAACGTAACGTAACGTAAATAATGTAAAGTGTATAAATTTAATGTGTAAACGAAAATAGGCCTGTGGTTTCTTTAAAAGCCAAAATGCGCCGAACCATAGCCGAACTCACGTATCACGTATCTTTCGATACGGAGTTCGGCTAAGGTTCGGCGCAACCGTGCAAAACTCAAACGTATCGTGTTTGTTAAGCTTATTTGTCGTAACTAAAGATACGGGAATGCGCATAAATTGACTTCCAAAAAACGGAGCTGAATATTTTAGAAATTTACCATAAAAAATTATATCACCTTTATCGTATACATATAAGATACTATTTAAAATCGATTTAGCCCGGGTTACCCAAACTGCTGTATCTCAAGACGTGAGTTTGGCTTAACACGGCAGGCCACCGACGTGGTATTAGAAAAACACTTGTTTTTTAACGATGCAAATTTCATGTAAAATTTGTATTGCAGTTTGTGGAGCAGGTAAACTCATTTACATAATTGTGACTAGAAAATTGAGCATTCGCCGGAGTTTTCCCCCGAGGAACTCTTTCAAACTCCTTTGCCTCTATGTACATACTCGTACAGCCAAGAAAGTGGTCTACAACGTTTGAACCTTAATATAATAGGTAATAGAGTCGAATAGTGCTAAACTTCTTTTTTGGGGTACTGTACATATACATCGTTTGAGAGTTTCCTAGTTTAGCAGTTCGGAATAGTATAAAACAAATCGCTTTCTCTGTCCCGATATCCTTATGTATGCTTAAATCTTTAAAACTACGCAACGGATTTTGATGCGGTTTTTTTTAATAGATAGAGTGATTGAAGAGGAAGGTTTATATGTATAATAACATCCATTAAATAGTGCACCCGTGCGAAACCGGGGCGGGTCGCTAGTATACATATAAAAGAAGTCCTGATTGACTGACTGACTCATCAACGCACAGCCGAAACTACTAACGCTAGAGAATTGATTTTTGCACAGTCGGTGACATTTACAACGTAGGCTAGGGATAAGTAAGGATTTTTCGCAATTCATCCCCCCTTAGGGGAAAAAAGGAAACAAGGGATTAAGGTTTGTATGAAAACACGAATTTATTGAAGTGATAGATTTGAAACTTTGTATATAGACTAGACTCTCTTTGTTCAAATAATATATTAACGGCTTATTTCAGCGTTTTTTGAAATTGCTCCCCTAAAGGAGTGAAAAAGGGGTTCTAAGTTTGTACGTGGAGCAAATCTTTTTTGAAGTGAGAGATTTTAAACTCTCTGTTTAAAAGCAACAGAACGCATTTCAGGATTTTTCGAAATTGCTATTAGGGGAATAGGGTGAAAAGTGGTTCCAAGTTTGTACGGGGAGCAAATCTTTTTTGAAGTAAGAGATTTTAACACTTCGCATATAGACTATCTTAATACAAGAAAACGTGTTTCAGCGCTTTTCAATATAAGGGTATTTATAAGTACCTATACATATAAATATATATTTTTAGCAGTGAAAGACATAAAATCGATAAATAACAAAATGTAATCGCTGTTACTACAAATATGCAAAGCATCTGCATTAAATTAACAATCTATAGACACAGAGCAACACTTTACGCGCCTAACCAATCTTAGCAACAACTGTCAAATCTACCGTTTCCCGCGCGAACTGACAGCGGTTGTCAGTCGGGGTATTTGAGGCTTTGTTAAAAACTCATCGAATCCAATAATATAATCAATAAAGAATATGAGTATGCGTATGAGTATTGAACTTATATTTAAAAAATATGGAAACCTATCTTCCTTTAATCTCAAGCTGATACTCCTTCCGAATAGTTTACCAAGAATAAATCGTAGGTATATCGAGTGGTTTTTGTGGCCGATGATTAATTCATACACATAAATTAAATAAATCGAATGGTCTCTGCACAATATTGCCAATCTCACATACTTACCGTATTGTTTGCGCATATAAATCACGTTCCACTTCGCCATACTTCGCAAATAAATCTACCGGCACCAGCAAAATGCATAGGAATTTTTGCTGCTCTTGCCAGGCATTGAGTGGCTTCCTTCAATAAAGGAGTATTGTTCGAAACTTATAGAATAGAATAGAATAGAAAAAGCTTTATTTCGCATTTTACACATAATACATAGTACATTTACACTTATATTAAAATTAAGGCTTAATGCGAAAAAGGAGTCCACTCAGCATGATGTCGATCCACTGAAGGTGAAACGACGCTGATATTCTGTGGATCCACATGTGGTGAACCACAGAACTGCACGTTTCATAATTGCTATTAAGTGCTCCGTGTTAACTACTTATATAATTCTAAACAATAGTAAAGTATCAAATAGATACAAAGTCACTGACTCGAACTGGAAGGCTATGCTGGATTCACTTGTTTATCAAGTAGATATGCTTTCAGACATTTTTTGAATAATTGAACAGTGGAAACGTTTTTGATTGGAGGAGGGATATTATTCCAGCATTTTGTGGCAGAATATGTGAAGCTACCACGAAATGAAGCACTTCCGTGTCGAGGACAGATAAGTCGAGGTATACGTCTACGACCGAGCGAAACGAATACTGCTTCTGGTTCGACAAAAATGCTTTCGAATATCCAGATTCCAGATTTCCGGTTGTTCTCCTCTACATGTCGCGTTTCTTAACAGAGTTTGTATGTTTCTGCGGGCCGATTTCGATTAGTTCACTGCAGGTCACATTTCTATACGATTCTCATGGAATTTCATGAGGAAATTCAATAATTATGTAGAACTTTTGTCTAGTCAGTTTTTGGAAGTTAAAATAAAAACATTCGCGAGGTCTACACCTCACAGAGCCACTTCTTCTTCTTCTTCTTGTACTCTAATGTACGGCTACGGTAGTGCCCGGCCTGACACTCCGCGCCCATCGGCTGGACGGGTTGCTGGATCGGGCATTATCGACTCTGTGGAATTAGTCTAGTTCTTTTAATTTACTAATGTTCTTGTTTTCTGTTATTTTTTACGCTTGTTTTTCACTGCTCTTTTAATTGTAGTTATAGCTTCTTGTGTATACTTTATCTTTGTTTAATTATGTCATTAATTATTTCATTTTTAGTTTATTTTTATTTAAATGTGTTACCTTCTGGGAAATCACTTAATGGTTCTGTCGGAAGATCAGCGCAGGCAATCGCGCCAGCACTACCAACGCTGAGACAGAACCATTTCGTGCAATACTTTATTCTTCTGTTTTTATTTATTTTCTTGTTCTTTTTGTGTTTTGCACGAATAAATATTTCTGATTTCAGATTTCTGATTTCTTTGTCCTCGCCTTATCCCGTTACATCAGTTTTTGAAACTTAAAATCAAAACATTCGCGTGATTTACACCTCACAGAGCCACTTGTTCTTCTTTGTCGTCACCTTATCCCGTTACGCGGGGTCGGCTTTCCTAATCGTGAAGCGCCATTCTCTTCGCTGGTAAGTGTCGTCAACAGATAGACCTAACACCGTCATGTCTCTACGGACATTCGTCATCCATGTGGTTTGTGGTCTACCTCTCCCTCTCTTCACCACCCAAAGAGCCACTTCGTAAAGCTCCGTGTAACCCCACCAAACATGCTTATTGTTACGTGTTGTTGTTAAGTGTGTTTGGCGATTGTACGGTAGTAGGTGTCAATAACATAGAAGCCATGTAGCATGTCTGTGCCTCTTCTACAGACTGTACTTCGGTGAGTGTGCTCAGGGACTCTATAAGCTCATACCGCCTTCACTCTTCTTCCATCAGATATCCAGACGTACCTCTTATTCGTACCAAGCACTTATCATCATATTAAAGAATTTTTAGAATATAAAATATGTAATGATAAAAATAGCAAGAATATATAATGCAATGTTCTAATGTAATGTAATGATTGTAATTTTCCAATGTAATCAATTATCTAATTAATATAATCTATAATGAATCTACAATTGTAAAAACACTGACTTGTAATACCTTATTACCAATAAATTATGTCTATGTCTATTTTATAATACGCACTAAGGTTTGGAATTCCCTGCCGGCGGCTATATTTCCGAGTTCATATAACCTAGACCTTTGAGAGAGCTCGCTTCACCGTGGGCCTCATCTTTGCCCCCGGGCTAGATGCTAGCCAAGAGCAATAACATTTTTAGTAAAAAAAGCCGGCCAAATGCGAGTCGGACTCAACAAAGGGTCCCGTACCATTATCTATCATCCTCCTAGCGTTATTCCAGTACAGTTGCATCCTAAATGATGCTTGGGGTCCGCTACCTAGTCCCAAGACTTGGCGTAGGCACTAGTTTTTAGAGAAGCGACTGCCATCTAATCTTCCAACCCGAGGGGAAACCAGACCTTATTGGAATTAAGCTTGCTTGTCAAGTGAGTGTGCAACTTGACTGACAGAAGTTCTCAAGCCGCCCGAAGGCCTCTAACTTGGCTTAACGACTGCTATCATAGACAGCAGCCGGGATCAACGACTTAACGTGCCTTCCAAAGCACGGGAGCGCTCAGTTAATAACCACTCAAAGCGGTCACCCACCAAATAACCATTATCTACAAAAACGGCAAATAAGTTATGTTTGTTGTATGGAAGCTATAGCAACTCCTAAACTATACAAAATAAACTCTGGAAAACATCTCAACGAATAGTTAGTTGACTGTGGAAAAAAGCACTGCAGTCCGCAATAAAAGCTTGTACTAAATTAGAAATTATTGACATAAAGTTCAACAGGGCATGCATCCTCACACCTTAGAACCGAAATGGTCGCGTACGGTACGGTTTCAGAGGAATTTCCTCCCGCGGACGCTCTGGTTGTGGAAAGAGCTCCCTGCCGAGGTTTTCCCGAGGGACTACAGTATGGGGTTCTTCAAGAAAGGAGTGTATACATTTTTAAAGGGTCGGCTATGCGCATGTGACACCCCAGGAGTTGCAAGCGTCCATAGGCTACGGTAACCGCTTACCATCAGGCGGGCCGTACGCTTGTTTGCCACCAACTTGCTTTTAGTACTGGGGTCAATACGAGTTAACGAATCTTGATATTAATAGTTATATTTTTGACTAGCGGCCACTCGCAACTTCGTCCGCGTAGATTTTAGATGGTAACAAGGATGGTAACAAAGATATAAATGAGGTTTATTTGTTTCTGTCAGTTGTCTGATGCTATTAATCTTTTGTGAAAATTACTTGAAAGAAAAAAATAATGTCCGCCATCTTTCATAATTAATCAAAATATTGAGCTAATAATAGATTTAATACCATAACAATTAACCGCGTTTACCGACGAGCTCACAACAGCGGCGACTGGCTGTCGGGAAAGTAATTACCCAAGATACTAAATTCAGGGCAATAGCGCTTTTAATACCACATAAATTAAGTTTAAATTCCTTAATGAATGTGTATCAGAATCCTAGTTAGAACTTACGCACCAACGCAAGCCAACTTCAACTGTGCCGTTATGTTTTTACGTTTCAAAATTGTTTTGTATATAGTAACAAAGGCTGCTAAACTATATCCTGCGATACCAACTGCATGTAGTATTCCAAACAGTGTAGACTAATTGGTTGCAACAATTTGCCGTATTATAGGGTAGCATATGAAGAAGAAAGAAAAAAGAAAGAAACATTTATGACCGACCGGTTTGGCCTAGTGGGTAGTGCACCTGCCTGTGATGCTGACGGTCCTGGGTTCGAATCCCGGTCAGGGCAAATATTTGTGTGATGAGCATGAATATTTGTTTCTGAGTCTTGGATGTTTTCTATGTATTTAAGTATTTATATCTATTAAATATATCGTCGTCTAGTACCCATAACACAAGCCTTCTTAAGCTTACTGTGGGGCTAGTTCGATTTGTGTAAGATTGTCCTCTCATATTTATTTATTTATTTATTCGCGCAAACATAAGACATTTACAAAGATGACAGAACATAATAACTTATTGCCACGAAATGGTCACAACTCAGCGTTGTGCTGGCAGGGCCAGCGCTGATCTTCCGTTGTGACCATTTGGTGATTTCACGGCACAATGACGAAAACGCAAACACATATGAATCCCATCACAAACATAAACGCGAAAATGTGCCAAATTCGTAAACGGTTTCGTTGATATAATAATCTAATTGCAATCCAAGTTCTTTCAAAGCCACTTAGATCACGGCTTCTATCATGCATAACGTTCTACAATTGCTTAAAACTGTTAGTGTAGGTGGGTTTACGGCCTGTTATGCGTATTTGATGCGTCAGTTTGCGACCTCTTAGATGAGTTGGTGAACTGAAAGGATACTTTCTTGCATTTTTAATATATTTCCATTCAATAGCTACTAATCAAAAGGCATACGACTCACTATTATTTAGGGCATGTATAAATGTACATATCTTTAATTGAAAAAACTTCGTCCTTCAGAAGGCCGCAAACTGACGCAGGCCGCGTAACCAAGCCCTAAACAACCTAAAATAGACCTTATCCTCATTATATATCACTTATTAATCACTACATAGTATAAAACAAAGTCGCTTTCTCTGTCCCTATGTCCCTATATCCCTATATCCCTATTTATGCTTAAATCTTTAAAACTACGCAACGGATTTTGATGCGGTTTTTTTAATAGATAGAGTGATTAAAGAGGAAGGTTTATATGTATAATACACGCATCAGCATTGCACCCGTACGAAGCCGGGGCGGGTCGCTAGTAACTTATAAGTACGCTATTTCCTTGAAAGTTTCCAAAATGCATTATTACCATTTAACATAGCTGACGTGCAAATCTGTTTTATCATCTTTCAATATGTTTCGTTCGCTCACTTTCACGCCGAGATGACGCGCCAGATCAGAGACAAAATAAACTGGATGAAGAATCATCTCTGGATTCTAATATATTCTTAACATGTTTGTGAATAAGGGTCATACGCGGATTTAGGTTCGCGTCTTTCTTGTGGACATACCAAAAGTTAAGGGCTACAAAGCTTAATTTCGAATTGGACCAGTAACCCGCATAAACAGTGTATCCATTTCTATAAATGCCTGTAATAAACACATAGTTAACATGCACATAAGCCGTTAACTATTAACCACAGGAGGGACGACTTGTGTTTATTTATTTATTTATTTTATTTGGAGATCCAACAGCTATTGTGTAACATTACACAATCAAGTAGATACAGATAGCCAATTATAGGAACTCACAGGTAGTGCCATGATACTTAACTAATAGGTACTAATATTACGCGCTAACGTAACCGCACATGCAACAAAAACAAAAAAAACTTTTTCAACTAATTATGACCCATAAACGATCTCTAATAAAATACCACATTTATTTCTTGTTAAAATATTTAATGAACGCAGCCAGCCTTATGGGTACCCTCCCCAGGGTTCCGATCTGGGGTATTTAATATAGCTATTGTTTTGTTATAAAATAGATATGTAATACATGTGTAATTTGATACATAGGATCTAGTTAATAAAAAAAATATTTATTTAGATTTCTATTACAATACTCCGGCCACCTTAATAACATACGGTTCGATTTTCATAATCCCAGCCTACTTCTTTTTTTTCATCCACGCCATTTTTTTTAACTGTATAAAATGGCGCCAATGCATTCACAGAATCTATTCAAAATCAAAATCAAAATCAAACATTTATTCTGCAAATAGGCCACAAGGGCACTTTTACATGTCAAAATATTAATTTACAATTTAAGAAAGTCTGACTATAATAAGTAATACATTTTTCATGTCAAAATATTAATTTACAGTTCAAGAAGGAATAATAATTTCGAGTTTGCAATTATAATAAAATTAATATCATACAGTGAAGATAAACTTGCAAAGTTATCTATTACAAATATTACAACATCAGTAAAGTTAGAGATGTATAAGGTCTCAAGATTAAACAAGGAGTATAATGAAATTAATATAATTAAAATTAATTTAATATTACGTTCGATTTTCATAATCCTAGCCTACTTCTTTTTTTTCATCCACGCCATTTCTTTAACTGTCAAAAATGGCGCCAATGTGTTCACAGGATGTATTACAAAGGTTTTATACAATTTAAATAGTTTTACAATTCATACATTGTTTGAATACTTTCTTTAATAATCATCAGTACATATTCAAAAATAAGTGCATTAATTAAGTTACTATGTAAATGGTGAAGTTGAATATAACATTCATCGGTCTGGCCACCCACCGTGTCAGTAGCAGAGTAGCGATGAGAAGAGGCTTATCCTTTTAGTCATGATTTAATTTAACGTTCTAGCTTAAGAAGGAAATAGAATGAGTATCTCAGCTACTCATAAGTGACACGTTTCGTTATCTAGAAAACACATATTCGACTAATGTTATCAATAATATAGTTAAAAAAATTAAAAATTAAAAATCATTTATTTTCAGACCAATTGATCCATAGATTGATAGTACAGTCGCCATCAGATATATCGGAGCGAACGAGGTGCTCACAAATATCTGAACACGACTCTATTGTCAAGGCGTTAAAGTGCATGTTCAGATATTTTTGAGCACCCTGAAGAGTACAGATATATTTGATGGCGACTGTACCTTTATACCTGTAAGGGTCTCTTTTTCTAAACCAACTATTTACACGACTCTTACATTTGTTTCCATTAAATATTAAAGTTTCGTGTCGCTCCGGTTGTGGAATGAGCTCCCTGCCGAGGTTTTCCCGAGGGACTACAGTATGGGGTTCTTCTAGAAATGAGTGTATACATTTTTAAAGGGTCAACAACGAACATGTGACACCCCAAGAGTTGCATGCGTCCATAGGCTACGGTGACCGCTTACCATCAGGCGGGCCGTACGCTTGTTTGCCACCGACGTGGTATTAAATTTTTGTGTCCGTATCTTTTTTTTTTTATTTATTTATCCAAAATACTTAAAGACTAATACATATATCCTAACAGCGAGCGGAAATCGCGTGCGGTTTATCTGTCTTTATTATTAAATTCGCTGTATTCTGTAAAAGAATACAGTGAAAAATCTTTATTTTTTAAATATAATTGTGACACGAATAAATTGTATTTTAGGATTAAAATGACCAACATCGTATATTAATTATTATCTTTTGACTTCTGACTACTTATATCTAGGATAACCTAGTAATTATTGAATTATTATTTTTTGACATTTTAATTACACCTATTTGCCATTGTACCATATTATTATTTTTGAATTATTTTGTATTGTTTAAAAAATATTCTTCTTTTGTGTTAGACTGTATTATTATTTTATTATTATTAATTCATATACAATCTGACGATCTTTTTGTGATCCATGATATTTTACCAATTGTCATTTTTATAAAATACCATGTAAATTTTCAGAAAGAAATAAGTAAATCTAATCTAACCTAATCTGTCACTGTTGTTGCTCGTTTTACAATCTCTTATTTTATTTATTTACCTACATACAATTTATTGCGTACCGCTCGGGCGCGCATCGCTATTTGGCAAGTATGTTTTTTATAATTGCTTTACACTTGTGCGGATTACTGATAAGGTTATGGCAGACATCATTAGTCTACATGTACATCGGCAAAGTTTAATCAGCAATTATTTTCCTGAACCAGGAGTTTTCCTTTGTCTTATTTGGTGTCCTTCAAAGTACGAATCCATCCTGTCCGGCCACGAATTTGCAGGAATAGCGGCACGACAAGCGTTTTATCTGTTCATTGCGCGGTTGAGATACGCAACGGACTGCACGGTTAGTTGTGACACGTAATGTATTAGGAAAACCGCTCACGCTCGAAGTCGTGGCGGGATCATTCCATTACGGCGGAACTCGAAGGTCAAACAACATGCTATGACTGAAGTTTTGATCGCCGCGCTGGGAACAATTTTGTATCTCCCAGAAAACAATTGAGAGAGAGGTGCGTTTGTCGCCCAGCGGTTAAGCAACGTCAGCCGGGGTCAAATCTTGGATGGGTTAAGAGAGGTAGGGCACAGCAAAATGTTATCTTGCTCGAATTTGGAGCAGCCCAACTGGGGAAGTACCTCCGCCTTATAGAAGACCACAACCATAATAACATTATACAAGTATGTAGTGTTGTGTTCCTGGAGGTGAGCAAGGTTGCCAGAATTCCCGAGGATGCATTGTGTTGAGAGCGAAGGACCTAAATTTGTCCCTTCTGTTGTCAACACAGTGCATCCTCAACTTTTATAAAGGGTCGGCAACGCGTACGTGACTCCTTTATAGTTGCGAGCGTCTATAGGCTGCGGTGGCCGCTTACCATCAGGTGGACCGTAAGCTTGTTTGCCATCGGCGTTGTATAAAAAAACTAAACGTCCCAGTACTAGACACCATAGTGACACATAGATGACACATATTAATCACCTCTGTCATCATGACAATATAGATTGAAAGTGGGTCATGTATTGGGGTAGTGTCGATCACAGGGACGTTTACCTTAAATGTACCTACTTAAGTAGGTATTTATTTACTCATGTTGAAATTTTATAGTGCTATAGAACAGGGACGTGCCAAATAAAGGTTTAATTAAAACCTACGATTACAAAATGGCCGCCGCTTTAATGACGCTTGTCTTTTAATGACGGCGGATATTGACTCAACGGTCGTATGAAATGCGCTAAGAATTTCAATTGCGAAAATTCGGACAATTAGATCGTATCTAACTTGAGGGATAAATGCTGGAACAGCAAAAGCAAAGCTTGGTTCGATACGGTGCCAGTGACGTCACTGGCCAGTATCAAACTCGCGTTTAGGGAGCCGCTAGCGGCGAGCTTAGTTTATCCCTAATTTCTGCCGTTTATTCTGCTCTAATTGTAGTTAGTACCATGTTGACATTTGATCGCCTTTGAAAACTGGTTCGAATAGCGCCGTAATAAAAAAACAGTCAAATAGCGTATGTAAGACCTAGCCAAACAGACATGGTGTAATTTACAAACACCATCTCCGCTTTACCGGGTAAGAACCTTGTATGCAGTACCTAAACGTAGTTAATAGGGATGTTGACTTCATGTTACAATCTATAAAATGGTGTGGCTATTGACGTATTGCGTGTTATACGATATGCGAGTTGGACGAAATGAGAGTTGGACGAAATGCGAGTTGGACGAAATGCGAGTTGGACGAAACGCGAGTTGGACGAAATGCGAGTTGGACGAAACGCGAGTTGGACGGTACACGTATCAGACCAAATGCGTGCTGGACGAAATGCGAGTTGGACGAAATGAGTGTTGAAATCCAATTTGGACGAAGAGCGTATTGGCCTAACAGCTAACAAATCGGATATAAAACCGTCAAATTATCACAATAAATAGTAAATTAGACAAATTAATTAAAATCTTGAAAAGATAAGACAACAAAGATTCGCAAAAACGTTGTTTTTTGTTTATTGGCGAAATGTGAATTGAAAGTTACCAATAGAATTCTCATGTTTCAATAAAAAAGAAATTTAAATAAATAAATAAATAAATATTAGAGGACAATCTTACACAAATCGAACTAGCCGCACAATTTTACGGCAACTATGTACGTAAACGCAATATTTCACAACAAAAACGGCTAATTTCCCTTTTTTCCATACAACGGTAGTACGAGGCCACGCAGGCGTGACGTCACGAATCAGTATGGAGAATTTTCAGTGCTCGTTGAATATGCTGTACTTCGCCTCTCATTTTCGTCTTTTGTGCTGCTCTAATTGCAGTTGGTCCCATACATTGCATAGTAGGGTGGGTGGAAAATCACGAATTTCGGGGTACCCGGGGGAGTCGACTATTTTGAAAATAACAAAAAAGTCTCAGTATAATTTAGCTTTACTACAGTTTAATTTATTTTATTAAGTGATAAATTATTAACATAATTGTGACGTACTTTATTTAAGTGCTTTTAATCTAGGCCTTAACATCGATCTTTGGCGGCTGTGCGGGGGTTAAAAGTCTAAATCTAGATTTTTTATTATTTTTCCTGTAATCTACAGAATACATAGCAACTTTTGAAGCCTATTTACATTACGATACTCCAAAATTCGTGAAGTTCGACCTACCGTATTGCATAGCATTTGATAGTATAAAAATTGGGTCGAATGGCATGAACAAATTATAAAGATAGGTAACCTCGATGCATAGAACGTTTTTTTTATTATTTCTTTTTAATTTTCCGTGAAAAATGACAGATTAGGTGGTTCAAAATTTTAAAGTTTAGTGAATATATCAAGTGGGGTGTCATATAAAAGGGCTTGAGTTGCACATTCTGAAACATTTTTTTAGGTTGAGAATCATTCTCAATTTATGAGGGAAAATGTAAAAAAATACCGTTCCCCCCTTATCGTCGAAGTTTACCAAGGATAAAACATGAAAATGAAAAAATATTCTATTCTATTCTTTTTTTATCATCAAAAACATTTCTATACAAGTTTGTAATGTAATCACCTTTGCATTTACTTTTCTTTAATAAAATTATTACGCGATTATGCTGAAAGTACCTTCTTTCAAATAAAGAAAAAAAAATGAAATCGGTTTACGTGATAAAGAATTATCCTTGAAAAACCACCATACATACTAAGTTATTCAGTCGCTCAAATTTGTAACAAAATTCGTCGATAGATGGCGCTGTACCCATGGCGTTCAATTTCTACATCGTGTTGTTGAGATTTTCCTGAATTAATTGGATTGGAACCGGTACACGTCTGTGCGCGAGTCGGACTCACACTTGACCAGTTTTTTTTGTCATCATGCGTATAAATAAATAAATAAGTATTAGAGGACAATCTTACACAAATCGAACTAGCTCCACAGTAAGCTCAAGAAGGCTTGTGTTATGGGTACTAGAAGACGATATATTTAATAGATATAAATACTTAAATACATAGAAAACATCCAAGACTCAGAAACAAATATTCATGCTCATCACACAAATATTTGCCCTGACCGGGATTCGAACCCAGGACCGTCAGCTTTACAGGCAGGTGCACTACCCACTAGGCTAAACCGGTCGCCTATTGCACACAGGCTTGAGACAAAGTCTTTGTCTCCATTTTGGAACCAAAATTGTCATTTTAATCCTATCTCCACACCATCACAATGCCAATGTGCCTCGCCAATGTCAATGTGTGTCGCTCACACATACTTTTCCATACAAACGCAACAAGGCTCGCAACGCGAGGGTCAATCAACTTTTTCTTGTTGTTATTCTGTCCCGTCAGCGAGGAGACAACAGTAAGCGAGCTTCTTAGAAAAATGTTTATAATATGGACTTCAAGCATGCTCAAGAGATGACCCGTGTCCAAATGGATTTATGCTCATTGCTAAAAGTCATGTTTGGTAGATTAAAATCCTATAAAATCACAGTTTTAAAGAGTGACTCAGGACACGTAACCATGGTAACGAGCAACAAAAAATAGTTGATCCACCCGCCGAACACTACACAATTCACATATCAACACAGTACGTCAGAAACGCGTTTCCAAACCGAGCCCCTGGTGGGCTAGCATAACTTGCTGCCAAGTCGTATGTCGCGCGACTCAGCGATTCCTGTCTCACTCGAACTGTGCGAATTAGAAAGAGGAGAGTGGATTTTTCTCTACTCGCGTCGCGTCGCAGCGGTAGTCGTGCTAGCGCCGCTGATCACGTACGACGAATATTGCCGCCATGAAGGTTGTCAACTTCTACGACCCCTATCAGTCACGACGCACGTTATCGTCCGAGATAAGAGGCAATTAGGAGGGGGTGGGGGGGACTAACCTCAGCGGCGCGGCTTTGAAGGAGGCAGTGTTCGACATGACGTTGGTTAGAGTTGGTTTTCATTTATCTTACTGCAAGAGTAAGTATGAATGTGATGAGGTGTGGTAACTATAGGATGTATTAGCTGAATAGACATTTTATAACGCCTCAACTCAAGGCAATACTAATATGGCGCAGTCGGAGAATTAAGGTTGAGGTGGGCCGTGAGGGATGTGTAATAATAGACATGTATGTAGTCTACTAAGGTCCGTTTAATACTGCCATAGAGTTGCCTTAACATCTATATTACATGTTACACTTACATCCTATAGTTACCACACCTCAATGATTTAAAAATCATCGTTTTCCGATCCGGATAGCCGGACGATTTGGCGCTAAGCACGTTTCCGTTCGACTCATAAAAACTTACGGGTATTTCCCGCTCAAGGGCAAGAACGGACACAATTCCCTTAGGAGTTTCTGTGTTTCAACTTTGAAGTTTCGTACGTAAATTACTTATAAACAGAAATGTTTTTCAAACCAGCTCTCCTTAACATTGTGTTTTGCGAAGAATTCGAATTAGCACAAAATAATTTATAATACAGTTTATCCACTTGTAGATTAAGGAGGATGATGAATATTAATTAAAAAGAATGTCATTTTTTACGTTTTGAGAATGAAATCCAATTAATTATCGAACCGGTTCAGAAATGCTACCAGAGGATCTAGAGGAGAACAACCAGACATGCACTGGAGATCCGGACGTTAAGAAAGCTGTAGATAAGTATATGGGTGTATATATACGGGAAAGGGGATCTACATATTATATTATATGCAATAGATAGGAGACACAGGAAGAAACGACAATAGAGATCTCAGAGACCGAAGTTCAATGAGCGTTGGTTGCAAGTTAAATTTATGCAACTGACTTAGGAAACGTCGATAGCGCGATGCAGAACATGGCAGATTTGTCAGTTGACAGGAGTGACGCCACAAAGCATTATTGCCTAAACTGAAACGGAGCAATTATATAATAAATCTTATTGACGACCGCTTTAGCCTAGTTGGTAGTGACCCTGCCTTCGAAGCTGGAGGTCCCGGGTTCGAATCCCGGTCAGGGCATTTATTTTGTGTGATGAACACTAATATTTGTTCCTGATTCTTGGATGTTTTCTATGTATGTATTTAAGTATATATTTATCTATATAAGTATGTATGTATATCGTCGCCTAGTACCCATAGTACAAGCTTTGCTTAGTTTGGGCCCAGGTTGATTTGTGTAAGATTGTCCACAAATATTTATTTATTTATTTATTGACCAAGCGATCGTGATCCTTTCTTTTGAAGACGACTATGGCTTTATGGGCCAGACACATTAAAGAGATAGGAGCGCGCGGTTGAAGTCCAGCCTGGGGAAAATCCACTGGAAAACCTCCGACACGACCACTCGTGTGGTTTGGAACACTGGAATACTCTAACAGATTGCGCTCCAGTGAGATTGGTTGAGCGGTTTCAACCGAATCTGAGGTGTTAGTGGAATCGAGCTACCGGAAGTCTTGTTTTGATCCCTTAACGTAAAAATCTTATGATTCCGTAAGTATATACCTATGCAACAGAGGTATTATTCATAGACGACCTGTGTCCCTCAAACACCTTCAAAATTCTATATTGTGCATGTGCAATACAGATTTTAATAAATATAACATATCACGTTAAAATAATAATGTTTCGGATACTTATTAACCTCTTCACCGCCACAGTAATTTCGTAAGTTGTGTCTCACACGCCAAAGTCACAGAGCAAACGACCGAAAATTTATTTATTTATTTATTTAAACTTTATTGCACAAAATACACAAATTGTACAAATGGCGGGCTTAATGCCAAATGGCATATATTCTTATTTGCCGTGAAATATGGTGTTGGTTATTACAAATTCCTGTACTATTACATATTTTGCTACATATTAGCATGCACTGAGAGGCAAAAGTAAGCTCCCCTCCGTACTAGTTAACACTGTAAAATGAGCCTTACCTGACAGCACGTAGGTTGCTTTACATCGTATTGATAGGTCATTGTGAGATTTAGGTTCTCGTCTTTTCGGTGGACACATCAAAAGTTAAGGGCCACAAAGCTTAATTTTCGATTGGTCTAGTAACCCGCATAAACGGTGTTTCCGTAACTATAAATCCATGTAATAAAAACATAACTTATATGTACATAAGCCGTTAACTATTGACCACCGGGTGGACAGCTTTTGTTTTTGCAACTGACAATGACCCTGATATGAAGTCATGGCATGTGAGGCTCTAAATGTACTGACTTTATATCAAGTCGAAGCGCGGCGAAGAATTTAAAAAGCGATAAATGCCGATCCGTAGCATTACGAACAAATTAAAAATGCTTCATTAGCACCAAGATTAGCACCAACTTTTGGTACACATTACTTTGCACCATTACACCGCGCAACTCACCCTTGACAGTTTTTTCTTATCAAGCTTTCCCGACTCCAACGACACCGTTCCTAACGCGACGCAAAGGGAATAATTATCATACAAATAGATCCAGCCATCTCCCTTGCACACAGTAGAAAGAACGAGAGCGCAACCTTTATTCAGTCACAGCGTCCTTTCAGTTTGATGTACTTAGATCAAAATGTTGTACTTAATCCTACGAGCATTAAGGGACTCCACGCGCTATTCATCGAATTTTCACGAGTTTTGAGTTGACATAGCTCCGTCAAAACTATATTTGTGGCACAAACGGTTATCGGTTTTTCAGTCCTTTATCTACATTTTTAAGAGCCCAATTTTGAAAAACCTGACTACCTATTTTTTATGATTTTTTCAAACATGGTCCAAAAAAGCTATATTTCCGATATTAGTATGTTGTTTCCTTTTGTCCGGGTGTGCCTAAGACGTTTTTTACCTATATCGATACACTGCCTAAGTCGCTTTTAGTCTAAAACTCTAATTTCCTAATAATCATTATGCCCTCATATCTGTTGTACCGAATTGCATTAGGACTAAAACTGGTTTAGCTATATCGCTTTAGGTCTGAAACGCGTTTGGTCAACCTATATATTAGACTCAAGCCTAAAAAGCATTAGGACTAAAACTGTTTGAGCTAAATCGCTATGGGTCTCAAACACATTAGACCTACTATAGGATTGAGACTAATAGGCAGTAGGTCTATAGAGTCTGATGCCTATTATGCCCTATGCCTAAAACGCGTTAGGTCTAAAATAAATTACAAGTAGAGTTTGTATAAGTTTGGTCAATAATTTGTAATTGTATGACTATATAATTTTGATTTTAATTTTTTTTTATAATAACTCCTTTATAATTTTGCAGTTTAGGCAAAACGCAAAAATGCCAGTTTGAGAGTTAGACAAGTCATCATAATGGTCAAAAAGCGAATTAGTCAACAAGCTTAATAGTCTTAACGCCACTGAAAATTGAAGTTTAGGCAAAACGCGACTCAGTCATAAAACGTTTAAGTCATTCGTCGAAACAGGCAGTCAACCAATTAGACAAAAAGCGAAATAGACAGCAAACAATATAGTCTTAATGCCACTGAAGATTGAAGTTTAGGCAAAACGCGAATTAGTCATAAAACGTCTTAGGCACACCCGGACAAAGGGTGTTGTTTATGCACTTATATATATGAAATTAATATACATTTAACTGTTCCTTATTGACGTCTCTAACAAGGCACAACGCAAGAGAGATTTCTATTTTTAACCAATTTTCACAAAAGTTACGTCCAGAAAACTGATTTTTAGGCCTAAAATTGCCAGTTTGATGCCAAATATCTCGAAGACAGTGAGTTTTAAAGTGAATACGGTACCAACGAGGTTTACCGAAATAATATTATTATTTCGGTAAACCTCGTTGGTCTTAATACTGTAAGCCATAAAAAACACAAGAAAACGGAGAGTTACAGATCGAAGGTCATTGGAAGCTAGGAGCCCCTTAAGTTACTTATAACTTGACATCCTGATATTAAAAATATAGATATGGAATACAAAGTATAGTAGGTTAAGATAATGACATGTAATAGTTCCTTTTATGAATAAATTATTGAATTGAACTGAATTGAATTAAGTCTGGTAGTTGACGAGAGGTTATTCTGTAAGAAACTAATCTAGATTTAATTACGTCTTTATTGTGTCGTTACGTTTAAGTTCTCATAGTCTTCGGGTTGACCAACTCATTCTAGCCTTATGTAGTAAGGCAATTAACTTTCAGTGTTTAGCAGTAACAATAGTTTACTGCGACATTAACGATATTGCTTGTGTCAGCGCAACCTAGTGTATATGAGGCTAGGAATATTATATTAAAGGATTATTTACGCCTGGCTCTCATCGCAACCCCAACCCTGCCTCTCTCACCACCATCGTAATATATAAAGAAAGAAAAGAAAGAAAAAGCATTTACTTGCGAACACTTTTTAGAGTTACGATGTTGTTATTGTCGACACCGAAAGTCCTGAAGACTGACGGTGCACTGAATACCTCCAAATGAAAAACTTATATAATATAATATGTGGTAAACGGTGTGGGTCACACATATTGTAACCATTATTACAATAAGTTAGTATTATTACAATAGTAGCATCCTTTGTAATGACTGTTTGTTTACCCACATAAAAAAAAATATATAAATCTAGCCATTTCAGATAGAAATTCACAACACGCTCTAATGTAGGCGAATACGTGTACCGTACTACAGATTCCTTTGTCGCGTATGCTAATGCATAATGTTATTACGCGGACCCTTGTAATCAGGCAACTGGGGGCGGGGAGGCATCTAACCACACATATTTCAGTAGAAACGATACGGAAGCCTTCCTGAAATTGCGGGGTTTCATGGCGTGTAGTACCCAACTGATATGGCTGTACCTGCGCAGAAGATGAATTTTTAAAGCGCGGGAAATGCTATTGACCAATCGGCACGTTCCACGCACCGCGCTTCTTTTTCCTGTACCGCTATTGGTCCGCAGCTGCCGCCATGTTAGCGCGCGCCGCGTGGCATGTTAGTCAGCCGCCATACTTCTGATCGAGTGCACGCGCATTATGAACAGTGTATTATGAACCTTATAGTAGTGATCTAAGGTTAATTGTAAGTTTTAAGCATTCTTTCGTTAATCTTCGGAGCGATACTTTCTTTTCTGCGCGAACGAAGATCCACGACGCGCCTTATCAGTTGGGTACTACTTGTACTTGCGATTCGCGAACGGAAAAAAGCGCATACGAAGTACATAAATGCTTGAATTAGAAAGTAAAACGAATGTAAACGTTGAATTCAATATTTTACAATACAATACAAATACTCTTTATTGCGCATCTCATACAAATGAATCAGCTACACAGAATCAAAACAACATCAGTATACAGGTAGAGGGAGACAACAGGCGGTCTTATAGCTAAGGATCGCTCCTTCTTTCTCTTCCGGACAACCTTTGGGTAGCGGAAAAAATAACATAAATTAAGCAGTGAGTGTTGCAGAAATTCTTGTAAAACAAATTTATAAAATATACAAGATTAAATACATATACGTTATACAAATATTTATACACAATCATACATATAGAACAATATCACATGCATATATAAAATACATATATACATCAGCCAAAAAAGGAACAAAATATACCTATATATAGTCGATATTAAGGGAGTGACAAATTTTATTTTGTGAAATGAAAATCTTATTTACGCCGCATCTTTTCGTCATCGTCCATTTCCATCCTCACCATTTAGGTGGTTGCAAGTCCAAAACTGTGCGTTTCTCAAGAAATTTCCTGCCTCGCACAACCAAATATGGAATGAACTGTCGCCTGCGGTATTTCCGGACCGATATGACCTTCAAACCTTCAAGAAAAGAGCATATTCCCTTCTGAAAGGCCGGCAACGCACTTGCAACTACTCTGGTGTTGCAGGTGTTTATGGGCGACGGTAATTGCTTACCATCAGGCGATCCGTCTGCTCGATTGCCCACTATAACATAAAAATAAAATGTGTAATGTAATAATGTAATTGGAGGGCTACGTTATTTATTTGCATCAAACATAATGAGTATATTAAGAATCTTTTGAAAGGAAACAATCGAACATAAGTGTGTATCGTCAGTCTTGGTTATGCAAAATATTGGAATTTCTTCTCTACTGCTGTCGCAAATTCTGTGAGCATGAATAAAACATGAACTGTATTGAGTGTCGGCTAAGATCAAAAGCTGTAGGTTGCCGCACAACTCAAACAACTGTTCTAGAAGACCGCTTTTTGTAATCCCCAGTAGAAGTACAGTCACTCTGGTTACTCGTCCCTTATATGTGGCACTGAATAATATAAATATTATTCCATACGACCCCGCTTTGGACCTGTTCTCGCAGACGGAACTGAGGTTCCTGGCTACAGCAGCACGCTATCTGGAGGCAAACTCCACTCCCACTACCATTATATAAAGTAACTAAGCACTGTGTTAGTAATACCTTTTTGTAACCTATAACTTGCATGTTTGGTTTATCTGTAAATGTAAGTTAGTTAATAAATAAATAGAAGAAATACACAACACAAACTGTTAAGTACGTCTGAACTGTTACCCCTTTATAAAATTTTATTTATCGTTTTTTTTATACAACGCCGGTGGCAAACAAGCGTGTGGTCCACCTGATGGTAAGCAGCCACCACAGCCTACAGACGCCCGCAACTCCGAAGGAGTCACGTACGCGTTGCCGACCCTTTATGAAATTTGAGAATTCACTGTGTTGACAGCAGAAGGGACACATTCAGGTCCCTCGCTCTCAACACAGTGCATCCTCAGGAATTCTGGCAACCTTGCTCACCTCCAAGAACACAACACTACATACATGTATAGTAGATAATGTTATTATGGCTGTGGTCTTCTACAAGGTGGAGGTACTTCCCCAGTTAGGCTGCTCCAATTTCGAGCAAGATGACATTTTGCTGTGCCCTACCTCTCTAGATCTCTCTATCGTATGGCAATTATTTCGAACCGTGACATCTTCCAGGAGACAGTACGGTTGCCAGTTTTGTATCACCCAGAAGTCACGTGCAAGGGTTACCGGTGGGTACTCCCTACGAACGTGGTGCAACTTCGACCCCCCTTGTCAAGTGAGTGGGCAACTTGACTGTTAGAAGTTCTAATACCAAACGAAGGCCTCTAACTTGGCTTAACGACTGCTATCATAAACAGTAGCCAGGATCAACGGCTTAGCGTGCCTTCTAAAGTACGAGGGCGCTCAGTTAATATTGTTAATAGCCAGTCAAAGCGGTCACCCATCCAAGAACTGACCTGGGCCGACGTTGCTTAACCTCGCGTCCGGACGCGGTACGCGGGCGCCGCTAGGCCACGAGCGCTCCTAAAATTTAGAGTTCACAGTTTGCTTTCGAAACGCTCCACCAATTTCCTTTAATAGATTTATTCTAGGAGCCACCTATTAACACTTTCACTGCCAAGCATTTCCTAACGCTATGCAATTTTCTCTACACACGGGGAAACTCATAGTATCGGCTACGCGTCTATGAGACGCAGTATGTGCGGTCAATAGCCAAGCCGTACATTTTTCTTCAACTTATTCGTTTTTGCGTTTCACAAGCCAGTAAAACCTGTCATAACACGATAAAACGCCAAAAACCCTCTCCTCTCCTCTCCCTCTGCCTCTGATATATGTAATACCCGAGTGTCCTTTTTAATAATAAAATGATCTATTGGCGGCTAAAGACCAAAGTTCCCGCCGCTTAAACGGGTAACACTATAAATCGAAGCTCCGCGCCAGCATCGCAGCCATTTCCCTAATCGAATTACTAGTTACATGCTTGGAAAGAACGCCTGGAAACTAAGGATAAACTATGCATGTACATGTGTATTTATGTACTTTTATAGTGAGATACGTATACAAGTGAGCTACGATGAGCAAATACTCTAGAGATAAGTAAGTAAGTAAGTAAGTATTTTGGGGACAATTTTACACAATTCGACCTAGTCCCAAACTAAGCAAAGCTTGTACTATGGGTACTAGGCGACGATATACATACTTATATAGAGAAATATATACTTAAATACATAGAAAACATCCAAGACTCAAGAACAAATATTCGTGCTCATCACACAAATAAATGCCCTGACCGGGATTCGAACCCGAGACCTCCAGCTTCATAGGTTGTATCTAAAATTGTTATGATTGCACTAGTTCTTAAATTTGTCGTCTTGCCGTCACGGACTCTGATCTGTCGGGTGTAAGTTAATGGAAAAAATATATATAACAGTTGACCTATGCTTAGTTGCTTATCCCCGGTCTCTGGACTCTGTAATATAACTTGTAACTCTTCTTAAGTAATTTGTTGACTTAAAAATCGCCATGCACCGACGGCCGCACAAAAATCGTAACTCGTAAGTGACAAATGCCTTCTTTTTACTTTCACATGCTTGAGCCCGTATATCCCACCCCAATGCGAAATAGATACTTAGAAATAATACGGGTATATTTGTATGTGGGAAGTGTAAAAAAGTAACAGGTGGTATTGCAGGCCGAAAGTAATGATCAGTCCTCAGGAGTTTCATACGAATTTTTTCAACACATTTGCGAGCATTTGCAAACGTGTGGAAAAATAAATTCTATATAGTAAAGGCGTCACTTTAGCTAGTTAGCCGACTAGTGTTAAATACAATACTTATTTACAAACTCATCACCTTCTTAGCGTTTTTACTATTCTGTCCTAAAGGAGCCAGTTGGGCTTTGAAACCTAATCCGAATATTTAGCGTAGGCACTAGTGTTACGAGAGCGAACGCTGACCTTCCAATCCAGATTGAAAACTAAATCTAGTTGAGATTAAACTGGTTTTCTAACTATATTTTCCTTCGCAAAAAGCTAATATTAAGTGTCAAAGGTCCCCAAAATCAGATGCACGGAAAGTTATGCTTAACAGGAAGTGTTCTAAGGAGCTTTCAAATAACTTGGTTTCCAGTTACTCACTTCTTTTACTAGCGGAACCGTTTACGAACTTGGCATTTTTGATGCCATTAAAATACACCTAATCTATGGACACTACTAAACCATTCCGAACTGAAATGACAATGACAAAGTACTAAATATTTGCTATACATTCAGCACCTTGTATGAAAAACAGTTCGAAACCCACATGTTCAATATTGTGTAGGTACATGCATCCTGCTTATACACATTCAATTACATTTGAGAGGGAGTAAGGCGAGCTGATAAATGTATAGAGTATGGTAATTTTGGTCGCTGAATGGCCCGGTGAAAGAGGCCAGCGATGGGCCTTCTCCACTTTGCGATATCGATTTATCATCTCATTTGCTTTACAATATATCGCAACGAACGCTGTCGATATCGATTAGAGTCAGGGTCTAAACCTTGGTTAATTTATAATGAAACGTCGGCTTGGAGAGACTCTAGAGCAGGGGTTGGCAACCTTTTAGCAGCGAAGGACCACATATTAGCTGGGCCATTCTTCTTCCTTCCTCCAAAATTGTCGCGGGCCGTACGTGTTAATAATTTGTGAATATCAGATAAAAGATACCACATTGTACTCATAATGGTCAATAAGGAGGCTCGCGGGCCGCAAGTAAGGACCTCGCGGGCCGCCTGTTGCCGACCTCTGCTCTAAAGTGATACTTATAATGAAACATTTGACGACCACTTTAGCCTAGTTGGTAGTGACCCTGCTTTCGAAGCTGGAGGTCCCGGGTTCGTATCCCGGTCAGGGCATTTATTTGTGTGATGAACACGAATATTTGTTCCTGAGTCTTGGATGTTTTCTATGTATTTAAGTATCTGTTTATCTATATAAGTATGTATATCGTCGCTTAGTACCCATAGTACAAGCTTTGCTTAGTTTGGGACTAGGTTGATTTGTGCAAGATTGTCCACGAATATTTATTTATTTAATCTTGATTTTCTGCAAGAACCCCTCTGTAGGTAAGGGCCTCCTCCAATTATAGCCATTTCTCCCTAGATTGGGCTTTTTGAATCCAGTTCGGGCCGGCTGTTTTTCTGAGACTATAAAGTTTCAACGCAGTATAAGCATCTTGTTGACCCAAATCCATACAAATGTCATAATTTATTTTTATTTGTTTTGAGGGGGCCATCTTGCACCTAAAGAGGGGGGTGGGCGAAAAAAATTTTAACCTACCCCATCGAGTGGGCAACTTTAAGTAGATAAATACCATATCTCTTGTTTTTAAAAATATTATGAAACAACGCAATAAAAAGCCACCAAAGTCAGCTTTATTTATTTACAAAATTTTGTTGTTAATTTTTTTTTACTTCCCATTAACCTGAAATATGGTGGTTATGTTTGTTATTACGTATATTTTACCATAAAACAGTAATATATTGACAAATCAGATCTTTTCATAGAAATTTCCTTATTTTTCGTATTAAAACCAACTAAATTTTGCGGTTAGTTCCCCTAAACGTGCGGAGACCGACTCGGTCTTGGCCGGTTTTTTATTCCAGTTTCTTCGATCACTGATACTTTAATCACACCCTGGCATGCACTTTTCTACATGACTTGTATTACAAGATTTTTCATGCATGTAATCAAACAAGACCAAACTCTTTTATCGTTCCTGGAATGGATCTCTGCGGGCCAATGCAGCTTGTTATGAGCGTGTGGTGGTTTTAAACGAGCGAGAGAAGATATCCCGCTAATAGCTTTACAACAAATTCTGCTGAACAAGTTACTTTTCTCAGAAATGGCCAGCAAAGTGAACCTTACTTGCTACATATTAGAAGTTAAAGTGCATAGTTTAAGCCAAGGTCGCTTGGAATGTTACATATAAATTCCTTTATTTGTAGTTCCACTCTTTAAAAAGTAGAAACAGGCATATAAAAGACGGCATAGGGGGGGCGATTTTTGAGTTTCGAAATATCGACTTTTCAATCGAGATCAGTCAAAAAACTATGATGATTTGACCGATGTCGAGTGAACAGTCGAACGTTCGACACTCAAAAATCGGCCCCCCAGTCGTATTCAGCCAATTAACTCGTATTCTTCTGTTGGAAACGCGACGTTTTTCTATGTGTCTCAGATAGTTTGCGTTTTTCGGTGGAAAAATACACTTCCGATTCTGATAAAAAAGTGCGGAAAAGCATGTATACAATACAATACAACAATACACTCTTTATTGCACACCTCAATAAAAATACAAATCAGGTCAGAAACACAACATAGAGAGATATAAGCAGAGGTAGACAACAGGAACCATATCGCTAAAGAGCGATCTCTTCCAGACAACCTTTGAGTAGCGGAGAAAATTAAACACACATATTCAGTGGGGAGGTGCAAAAATAAAAACTAGGTACTGGAATATTTAAGTAAAATTAAAAAATAAAAACGTGGCAATGCTGCCAGCCTTCTGGGTATGCTGCCATCAGAAGGCGATTTAGGGCAAATTTTATAACTATATTATTTTTAAGATAGTTTTTAGTAATAGTTTTATTTTTAATAAATCATTTTAGTTACAAATGACTACATGTAAAGTTACAAAATGTTCTAATCGCATTTGAAAGATAAAAAAGAAAGTAAAACACATACAATAAATAATATATAGATAGACATACATACGTATATACTATCAAACTTAAGCGAAACCCAAAAATAAACTACAGACCAGCTAAAAATAAACAAACTATAAATGAACTATATAACTATTTTTAAATATTTTGTGTGTATTTCTTTCATAAACAAAAAAAAAATTATTAAGTGAATTCTCGGTGTCAACCTTCAATAATGCTGAGGGGCTACTCCGAACAACGAAATCCGAACTTCGTATCGTGCCGTCCCTTTCGCTCTCGTGCTATACACCACATGAGTGAAAGGGACGGCACGATACGAAGTTCGAATTTCGATGTTCGGAGTAGGCCCTCTAAGGGGCTACCGCGAACCACAAACTAAGTTTTCCCTCTCTGTCTCACTTATGTGCAAACGTGCAAGTGCGACAGAGAGGGAAAATTTCGAATGCCGTTGGCGGTAGCACCCCTGGAGAGTATCATGAAGTCCGATAATGAGCGAGCGTGCATGGCTGTGTTGGGAAAAACTTGACTCGACTGCGCGCGTTCCAGCACGACATAGAAGTGGATTGTATAATATAACCGCGAATATTAAAAATAACTCACCTAAGGAGCGCTCGTGGCCAAGCGGCGCCCGCGTACCGCGCGCGGTATTATTTATTTATTTATTTATTGCAAACAAAACATATACAGCATTACGGTCGAAACCAAGGCACTGTATAATTTAGGTTATAAAACATATAATTCACAATAGGAAAATTCAAATATCAATCAACTCTCATCCATCATCTCACAGTGCCGCAGACACATTCGATACACAACCGTCCATCGACTTTCAAACATATCATATCCTGGTGCCCATGACAGATGCGAGTTCAGCAGTCGCAGAGCGCGTACAGCTGGCGAGCTTCTATGCGCCACAGTGCGTGTAATTGGGACTGCCAAAAGGTTGGGACTTCACGGTCTTAGGAAATTTTTGGGCAGAAACGGGATAGGGAGCCTAACAATTCGTGCTACGAGCTCAGGACAGTCTGTATCGCCACGTAAAATTCCACATGGTGTCACTAGGAGATTGGAATTACGCCTTACAGCAAGGGAATTAAAACCTAGCGACTCCAATAAGAACTTGGTCGGATATAAGAAAGGAAAGGAGCGGTATGCGAGGTTAAGCAACGTCGGCATAGGTCAGTTATTGGATGGGTGACCGCTTTGAGTGGTTATTAACTGAGCGCTCCCGTGCTTTATAAGGCACTTTAAACCGTTAATCCCGGCTGCTGTCTATGATAGCAGTCGTTAAGCCAAGTTAGAGGCCTTCGGGCGGCTTGAGAACTTCTAACATTCAAGTTAGAAAAAAAAGAAGTTAGAAGAAAAGAGCGTATTCCCTTCTGAAAGGCCGGCAATGCACTTGCGACTCCTCTGGTGTTGCAGTTGTTTATGGGCGACGGTAATTGCTTACCATCAGGCGATCCGTCTGCTCGTTTGCCCCCTATAACATAAAAAAAAAGTTGCCCACTCACTTGACAAGCCTAATTCCAATAAGGTCTGGTTTCCCCTCGGATTGGAAGGTCAGATGGCTGTCGCTTCCGTAAAAACTAGTGCCTACGCCAAATCTTGGGGTTAGGTAGCGGACCCCGGGCATCCTTCAGGATGCAACTGTACCGGGATAACGCTAGGATGATGATGATGATTGAAAATAATTCTCCTGTGTTTTGTTTTACCGATTTTTTTTCATCTAATAAAAGTCTGAGTGTCTGTGACTGTCCTAAGACTGTCTTTGAGACAATTTTGTCTTTCGGAAACTTATTTCCTCCTTTTTTCCGAACAAAACGGGACCGCGCTACAATACGGTATGTTCGATATTTTTACGGTACGGTTTTAAGGTATTGAATATGATTTAAATGTAAACTTCGTTCTCATGTCCATAATAACCAATAATAATTTTTGACAGCTGGACCTTACTCGACAGTGGCGCCAACTGGTGAGCACAAAAACGATACCCCCATTCCATGAAAGTGAAACAAAACATCTTCTCCAAGTACGTCCTCCACAAAACAGAATACCTGTTTTTTTTTTCATGTGCTTAGGGGATGGAATGATTACGATCGCGTCTGCTCATGCTTAATTCAAAAGACGTCCCAGAAATAGTTACGAAGCTGGCTCTTGAAATACTAGGGACGATACTATACAAAATACCTATACATCCAGACTCACTATATACGCATTTTTGAACCTTATTACAAAGGAATGGAGTGTTAAATTGTACCATCGCGAACAGGGATTGTTGAGCCGCTTGGCAATGTTCGCAACTTGGTCAATGTCTAATTAATTTTTAGTCTATCTTATTATTACTTAGTTATTATTGTGTTACAAATTTAGAAAATAAAGGAAAAATCGAAAAATTTAGGTACCGAGCAGGATTTCAACCTGCGACCTCCCGGTATTCGCGGCCAGTCGCTCTAGCCAACTGAGCTATAGGTGCAACCGCCACTCGGGCCGAAATTCCTCAATCATTCCTTCATTTGTACAAACGCCTTTAGGGAGGCGTACAAAACGGGTAGGGGATTTTCTAAATTTGTAGTTTACGTTAGCAGCGGTACTGCTTAATACAAAATAAATTATTGTGTTAGCTTGACATTTTAATCATAGTATCTACAAATTTTATTATTATTGTTATTATTATTTATTTTTTATTGTTTTAGCTTGACATTTAAATATGATTAATTATAGTATTACTCTGCTTTTATAATGACCACTTTCCTATTTGCATGACATCGGTTTACTATTTATACATTTTAATTTTTTCACCATATTTTTTAGTCTGACATTCTTTTATATTGATTATTTTTCATTGCTATTATTATTATTTTCACTAATTTATATCGACATTAATATAATAGTAATCACATAATTCCTTTTTTTTCTTTTTTTTTTGAACCTGACTGTGGCTTTATAGGCCGGGCCCAATAAAGCGATAGGAGTGCGCGGTTGGAGAGTAGCCTGGGGAAAATCCAGGGGAAAACCTCCGACACGACCACGCG
The DNA here is from genome assembly GCA_963556455.1 of Epiblema foenella. NCBI lineage: Eukaryota > Metazoa > Arthropoda > Insecta > Lepidoptera > Tortricidae > Epiblema > Epiblema foenella. The sequence goes on from OY747118.1 coordinate 3,845,425, forward strand.
TGTGGTTTGGAACACTGGAATACTCTAAGAGTTTGCACTCCAGTGAGATTGGTTGAGCGGTTTCAACCGAATCTGAGGTGTGATAATTCCAATGACATGCATACGGAGAATTAAACTAAACTATTGTACGCCAAATTTTGTCTGATTGCGATGTAACGAAATTACTAACCCTACCACCATTTGTAACTACTCACATTCGAACAATAAATCATTTGTATTTATAATTGTATTTTGTGTAATGCAAATCGGGAATCAAAGAGAATATAATCACTTGTCGGGAATGACAAGATATCAGGGGCGCTACCGCGACAGCAAACGAAGTTTTCGCTCTCTGTCGCACTTGCACGTTCGGAAGTAAGTGCGACAGAGAGGACTTCGTTTGCTGTTCTTGGTAGCGCCCCAGATAACATCTGTCATTTATTATATGGCTTAAATTACGGACAATGGCAAGTGACTCAACCATCCCGGTTCGCGACTGTACATAAGGCATTCCTACCGGGACATCAAATATAGGTCCTATTCGTCCCGGTACCGCCGCACACCGGGTAGAGCCAGTCCGACCGAGGTCGGGCCTAGCTGAGTTTCCTGCTGGACTCTTCTGAGCTAGGCTAGGTTTAGTGAACCACTCTACTGTAACCAGGCACGTATCCAGAGGGGGGAATAGTTGGGGTTCCCCCCCCCCAAGTTTTTTCAACAAAAAAAGGGTATACTCGTAATTCGGTTATACACGTGGTTATCCCGTCGTCTACTGGTACCTGGGATCCCAAAGCTCATTACAAAATAAAGCTATTGTTTATTTTTTCGCCGGGAGACGACGACAGCTTAATTTACCAAGCAAGGTAACGTTGCAGCTGGGGCAAAAGTGCTTTCGTGTTAGGGTATGAAAAACCGGTTTTGCCCGTAACCTAAAAAACCGGTTATTGCAGCAATTACATTTGAAAACGAGTGTAGCAGTAAAAATATATTTAAAAACAAACTCAAAAGGTTGCTATTGAACACCTCAACGCAAGATGCTTAATATTATAAGCTAGTACCCATCTTGTTTTATATTCAAAGAATAGGGATTAATTACTTTATTACTTAGGTCATTAGATACTATAACTTGGTACAAAAAATGAAAGTGAGTGTAATATTACTGCCGTCCTATGTCTAAAACCAAACTAACCCACAAATTATAGTTTTGAGATATGAGCAAAAAACGTTAAAATAAAAATTTCTAGGAAATGTGTATATTTATTCCAGATTTCTTTTACGTAAAAATTAAAACTAAATTTATACTTGCTTTTTTATTGCATTACTCCGTAAAAGAATGAATATTTATTTTCATAATAAGGTTTTTGTGTTTTACTGTTGCAAATAATTACTAAACTACCAACGATATTACACTTAAAACACCGTTAAGTATACCTTAGCCGTTCTTTAGCATTGCATAACAAACAGAACATAGCTAAATAACGGCTAAGTCACTTAACAATTTTATAGTATTTGTAGTTGTGAGCAGATTACACTGAAAAACTTTAAATAAGCACGTTATTGGACTGTAACCGTTTTGTAGCTTTGCAATAACTGCAAATATTCAAGCAAGTTGTATGCGTTCCTAATTTAAAAACACGTTAGATAACGAACCATCGCCTCTAACTGGGTTTTAGTCGTGTAATCTTGTGGAAAAAAGGTTTAGTTTTTTGGCAAAACCACGTTAATCCACACTGTTATAGAAGTAAGTTTTAAAAGTAATTCAATATTTTTAATAAATATATAAAATCTGTATAATTGTATCTATTTGTTTACAAAAAAAGAAACAAATCCTCTTCGAACAGTTTCATAGCCAGCTTTATCGGAATATACAATCTCGTTTAGTAGATACGAAATTTATTTGTCTCCATCGTTGTCTTAGTTATGTTTAATATATATATATATATATCGGAATTCTTCATAGATCTAACTAACTAACATCATTATCAATATAATCTTTTCATCTCCTCCTTTCTCGCGCCCGGGAGCATGTACGGTCTCGAACCGCACATAGCGACAAACGCGTACTCATCAATTTCATATTCCATACATTGCGTAAACCGCGGTCCGCTTCAGTGCATAACCGACCGCCGCGGAGTGCATTCTATTCAGTTTATCAATAAATCGGTATTTCTATAATTACTGCATTTTCAATTAATCAAGATGTACGACCATACCCGTACACATGGGTAACTAGGCTATTGAAGCACACCGTGCTACAGTCATGTCTTCGGCCTAGTCTCAATTTAACTTTTAGATCTCGTGCTTTTTTTCAAAGATTTTTATTTAAGTGAAGTAAAACCAACAGCCTTAACAACAATATCGGGAAATATATAAGTGAAAGCTTTCATTGCAGAACTTTCGAAGTCTAAAGTTGTTTTATTGGGATTTCAATCCGACCTTTGTGATTTTATTACACTCAGCAAAATTTCATACGTTTTTATGTTCTTGTTATGCAAAAATGCATAAATCAATAGGGTTATACCTACGTTATGTTTGTTCATTTAAGCCGTGCAAACTGTAAATTTGTGAAAATGGAGGAGGACAAGACTTGAAAGTACCATCCGCAGTGAAGTGGTATATTTTGTTTATCTGGATTTTACAATCACTTTAAGCAAACACCAATAATACCGTTTTTCCATCGCAGTTGTCGTCAACGAGTAGGAAATCGGAAAATTGCCTTAGTATTTGACATTCTTCGGGCGTACAACATTTTAATTTTAATTCTTCTAGAGTACCTAGTCAATCGACAAGAGTAATTATAGTCAACTCTTAAATAAAAAAGTAGACTTCTAGATTCTTTTTTCTCTGTCGATATGCCGAAGATTTATCAATATTGAATTTTGGAAGTTAATAGTGAAGATGAATGTTTTTTTTCTGAAGATCATATCATTTAAATATACTGCTTCTGGATTGGTTCGTAATTATTTGCACATCTTTTTTAAAACCAGCAATCTCTTTTTATTACTTCTTCTTTTGTCTTTTGTTATATTTGTTATGCATTACGTTACATGGTATTTGCTTTTTATAATACCTTTCCAGCCGGAGTCCTGTGTAACATTTCCCTTGCACGCTGGTATACTACCACATATCCACAAAGATTGGGAGTATTTCTTGTACACTTTTTTCCGGTAATATTTACGGCCATTGATTAACAGTATTTATGCTCCTCTTTTAGAAGGAATAAGCTGTAATTTGTTTAAATCATCTTCTAACACGCTTGATGAAGTAGGCGGCTCACAATATTCATATGAATAATGCATTGTTATAGTGTTCTCAGCAATCAACTCAAATAAGCAGTGAAAATTAGAATATCCAATATCCATTCTAAAACTTCTGATGATATGATAGCAAGACAGCGTTGAAAACTCATATCTACTGCATTTTTTTCCTATTTTATTGCGATGCATTCAAATAGGTTCAATTACTATAGAGAAGACCGTCGATTATGTTCGGCGATAGGACCAGAGGGTCCACGACAAATTGTAACGTATAGTAATGAAATGTATACATATCAAATAAACACATTTATTTTTTGTGTGATCAGCATAAATATTTCGACTACTCTTTGGCAAAATAGCATAGGTAAATTCAACTAATAGTACTTTTAACCAGATAATCTTGTATATTAGATACCCAGCTATCTCAAAAACAGGGCTAACGATATTGATAAAATTTGGTATTTAGAGTTTTACGTCCTAAATTCATCTAAACAAGTCTAGAATCTGACCTGAGTTCTGAGGTCCTATCTGAGTTTTGAATTTGAAACGTTACAATTTTCAGTGGGTACAAATCGACGATCTCCTTTACCACTTACCGTTCCGTATCCAGCTACTAAACAGGATTTTAAATTCCCATACGGTTGCTGGCTACAAAATGGTAAAGAAAGTCTCGTTTCGTATCTACCTACTAAATGGGATTTTATATTTCCATATGGTAGCTGGCTATGAAACGGTTTGAAGGATGGTTTCCTGACATTTTGTGACGATAATTAATATCATCACTCACTACACAACTAAACACAACGTCCTGCGGACGCGCCGCTCGGTTGACTGGCCGCATGCCGTAAAATCGGAGGGATAATATTTTGCGTATAGCTAGGTTTTAGCGTAGCATTGCTGGTTAGCCGGGTTTAAGAGTTGCATTATTATGTTTCTTAATGTAGGTAGTCACGGATTAGTTACAGTTACTAGGTTTTAGTGTTGTATTTGCAATAGGAATCGCAAGCAAAGTCTTACAAATACAGGGCTAAGGGTGTTTTGCCGTGTATAAGCGTAGTAACTGTTTTTTTGTGTAGTATTTGATAAGAAATTATATGTATAAAAGAAGGTAAGAAAAAGGTAAAAGGACTTTAACGGCGCTTTATGAAGTTTTTGTCTAATAACGGTTTTTTAGCTGTGAATCATGCTAGTGATTTATTAAATTAAACAACAGCTAGGGGCTTTTAGAGTACTTATAGTGTAGTAATGTTGGTTTGCGATTATATAGTATTGTAAAGTCTTAAACTATCATGCACTTAACGTGGTAGGTCGACTCAGTATCTTCGCAACTACAAATGATAAAAATATGATTCCAAGACCATTCGATAGAGCTTTTCTTTCTCTTTTAGCCCATGTAAACTACAGAAAACTGCTATAAAGCAGCTTTGATCAGTTTTAGAGATAGGACGGCAGATTACGCCGATAAACTTAACGTTTGGCGAAACGGAAACAAATGTAGCTGTACCATACTTTTATTGGGTAAAATAAATTATTTTTTTTTAATTAAATTAAAAATTTCACAACCGGTTATTGGAAATTTGAAATAACCGGTTTCGGTTACGTTCGGTTATACTTTTCCTAATTCAAACTACTAAAAATGAGTTAAATTTCCTGCATTATTTACTGTGATTTTAGCATAGAATTAATGAAACAAAAAAGGAGGCAATAGCGTGCTTATGTTCATAAGTTGTCGTTTGGTTCTAAAGGTACCCATGTGTTAAACTCAAACCTTAATGTGTTTAATGTGATATGTGCATGAGGGAGTGTACTTGCACTGCCACATGGAGTGGTCTCATTATATTTCATTGGTGGTTACTTTGTATTTTCCATGTTTTTAACATTAAATAACCGTTACCGGTTATAACCGTTATATTTTCGTCATAACCCAAACCATAATCGCTTAAAAGTATGATCGGTTATTGTATTTCATATTTTGTATGTCCGCATGTCCGGCTGTTCTCACTAAATGAGGGCTACTTATGTTTTTTTATGTATTATGTAAGTCTACTAAGTAGATCTGGGAAGAGTAATAAGCAAGTTGTCTGGTAGAGATCGCTCATTAGCGATAAGACCGCCAATTTTGTCCGTTTTAGTTCCGTGTATTATTATTTTTCTTTTTGTACCTAAACAATAAAGAATAATTTGTATTTGTAAGTGTGACATAATGGATATAGGGAAAGAGTGTTATCGGAAATCTATGACGGAACAAATAAATACCCTAAATTGACCTACGCAGAGTTTAGATTAGGTAAATAAATGTCCTCGAAACCTACTCAGAGGTTAGCCAGGCCCTTTGCCTGATTAAACACACTTGTTATTATACAGACCTTGCAATTCACGAAATCAAGTGGAGTGGTCCTATTACTATGACGTTAAAGTCAAATTTAGTCAAATCCACTCACCTTCGTGAATTGCAAGAGCTACATCGTCCAACACTTTCCGATATGAAAAACAAACGCCTGTAGAACCGGCAGCGCACTGACCTCATCCCATCCTGTACAAACACGCCACAGGTGGATCGCCTCTTCACCCGTCACGAGCTCCTTATCTCCTCACAATACAACCCATATTTGTCTAGCACGCCGCTCTCAACCTGTCGCTGAAACAACTGCCTTTCGCGAATTTGATATGTTTTTCTGCTGAGTTAAGGTTTAAAATTGCGCGAATCAGCTGTTTATTCGTTTATTCGGATAGAGTTTGCCCCTTCGCGGATATCGGGGTACAAATACGGGCCGCTTAAACTAATTTCCTGGGACGCAATGTCAGCGCTCGTTCGTACTCGAGGAGGCGGGTTGGTCTCAGATAGTCTAAAACGCAGAATGACTAGTTTGGTTTTTGCCTACATATCACTATGACTACCATGTAACATGTCTAGATCTTATACGGACTACAACGCAAAATGACTAGTTTGCATACTTCCGGCATAGTATAGCGACATAAACGCAAAATGTCCAGACAGTGAACTGCAAAAGCATTTTACCTCTCGGTATGGTTTCATTATAGGTTGTTCTGTAACCTACCAAGTATACAAATATATAACACTTTACCAGGGTGGTTTTGTACAGTCAACTTCATAAATATATGTAAGTACGTTCCCAAAGGTTCATAAATATATGAGTAAACTTATGCTCTTAACAATTAAATCATGTTCACATATTTTCGAACATGTCTGAATATTTGTTAGGTAACCCTCCGTACGTATAAAATGTAATATTCTGTGTCAATTAAGCAATTTTTATGGAAAGGAAAACTGGAACAGGCGTGCCAGTTTTCCAGTGAACAGGCACTATCAAACTGATACTCACTTCGTTCGAACGCCAATAGTTCAAGGGTGAAATGGGTGCTTTCACCCGAGTTAAACACTCTACTTTTCATTTCGACTATGAGGAAAATAAATGAGAAATAAAAGTGGATTCAGTAATAAAAACATGCACTGCAGCAACCAGCAGCCGGCGCCGCCGCGCCCCGCGCCCCGCGCCCCGCGCCCCGCGCCCCGCGCCCCGCGCCCCGCGCCCCGCGCCCCGCGCCCCGCGCCCCGCGCCCCGCGCCCCGCGCCCCGCGCCCCGCGCCCCGCTCCCCGGGGCCCGTGCGTGCGGCCGGCGCGCGCCCGCGGCCTAAAGGACTTTAAAAAAAAATACTTTCCACCCTAGGGTCGGAAAAACGATTTTCAACCCGGCTTTCTAGTTATGAAAATTGAACTTTCCGAACAGGAGGGATGAAAATTAATTATCGTGTTTGCTTTGGTTCAATGTCAATTTAATTAGGTATGATTTATTTACATAATTGTTTGTACAGCGTTTTACAGTGATGATTATTTAAATAATACATCGAATATATTATTAAATAAACACAAGATACATACTTACAACTACAACAAAGAAACATGGTTCAATCTCATAATTTATATTTGTTCATAGTTAATAGGTATCTGGTATTTATCGTATGGCAATTATTTCGAACCGCGTGATCTTCGAGAAGACAGTACGGTTGTCAGTTTTGTTGCACTTTTAGCACCACCCAGGGGTCACGTGTAGGGTAGCGGTGGGTACTCCCTACGGACGTGGTACTACTACGACCGCCCATTATCAAGTGTTTGGGCAAGTTGACTGTTAGAAGCTTTGACTTTGTATGTATTCTGTATTTTAACATCCTTGATACTGGTCTATGCAAATAAATAGTTTCTGAATTTCTTTTTTTTTGTTATTTATTTATTTAAGCCACAAGATACAATAACAAAATATTTTATATTTTCGCTAAACTGCAAAACAGTTTATTGGAGAAGCCAGCACTCTTTTTTTACATTTAACAGTTTAGGCTATTATATTAAAAACTAACATCTTATACCTACTCGCGTTAAATGGCCCACTGCCTCCAGATATAAACACTAGGTATTTGTGCGACTTAACTACTTTCACTTTCTTTAATGAAAGTATCCATCAAACACTTTAGATTTAAATATATTATTTGTTTTACACTCGTTCTCTGATATGATTCTATTGTAAATGCACGGTATCAGGTACCCTCTTGACTTGTTCTTTGTCCGTAGAATTATTAAGTGCTCTCGGTTCAACAAACATTTTTCGTGACGATGTTTTTCTAAGATTACGATTATACATTTTAACTATCTTATATGTTGTGCATTTATTCTGGTCCACAGCTAATAAAAACTTAAACTTGACATGTACTGGTAACACATTACATTTTTTAAACAAGATATGGCACTTTCATTTGCAGTTTTCTTTGTTTTTTTATCTACAATATTTCTGATTTTCTGATTAAAATTCTAACTCGATGAACGAGTTATACGCAGACGGAATCGCGGGTTAAAGCTAGTCTTCTATATTCACATCGAAATACAAGTCATAAACCCCATCTGAATCCGCATCAAATCTGCTACCGTTCGTTATTTTTTTCGCGAAACAGAGCCGGCTACGATTCATACAAATTTACTAACTGCCAGTCTCTATTTTTAAAGAAAGCAAAATAGTAGATTGTATGACAAGGGTCTAAAATGAGCCATATTACCACGAGATAGTTATTTTCCCGAACAAAGTGAGGGAAAATAGTTCGAGTGGTAATATGGCTTTTAGACCAGAGTTATACACTCTACTTTTCACTTCGATTGCGAGAAAATAAATAAACAAAGGTTAGCCATCCAAAATTAACAATTAATTCCACGGCGAGCTTATACGTAATTTGGCAGCAAGTTTTTTTTTCTAAACTGCTTTCATGCTTTGACACACAAAATAGACACCGCGGTTCGCGCGCAAAAAAGCGTTACTCGAACTAATCACTTTTTTAATTATTATTGTGAAATAGGGACTACTACAAATGAATTCTGTTTTCTGATTGGTCGATTTTAGTAAAGCTGTATTCTGGTTTGTTAATACCCAATACCAAATATTTTTTAAAGAGTTAAATTAGTGTTTTGTTATTCGTGGATTTAATAGGTGAAGTATTATGATTGGTCTAAATTGAATGTTTTGTAAATCGTAAATATGTATTCATATTTACCCTAGGGGTTAAATGTACTACTTTAGCCCCGCTTGACAAGTCTAATATGACACACTTTTCGAGCATAAGAAGTGAAAAAACGTTTATTCGAAATAAAACAACTTACAATATAAAAGCATAGGATCATAAAAAACCGGGGACAATGTTCGCAAGGAGATATGTAAAGGTGTTTATACAGCCTTTACGGGTCATTGAACTGAAAGGAAATATAACAAGCATCCCGTTCTGTCCTAGATCAGCAATCATTATATTCCAGGTGACTAGCTGTATCCAATAAGGGCTTGTACTGGCCTGTGCCAACAGAATAGGATTTCCAATTGTCTGAATAGATCAGGGTTCAATTTTACTCGACTTATTGGACCGAATCGATGTCTAGACTCGATGACGCCTAAACTAAAGAATGCTATAGGCTGAGATAAAAAATGTTGGCATAACGAAACTCACAGTTAAATTAACAAACTGAGGCCGTCCCTTTCATTCGTATAGCATAACATGAAAGTGCAAGGGACGGCACGATACAAAATTCGGAGTTCAGGGCGAGAACGAGTTAGCGCAATAATTGTTATACTAATATCATAACGACGTTGAGTCAAATATACCTCTAAATCGATAGTGCAGTTAACATGCTACTGAGCTGAGCTTATTCCGAAGAGATGCTCTGAAGAATGACCTCCCACCTCCTATCCAGGCGGCGCCTAGCAAGTATACCTTTAAGCGTAAGCTTAAAGGCTATTTGTTGACGCTCCAAAAATCCCAATCCTAATCCAGCACTATTAGCAGCAAAAATAGTACATTATTGCCGTGGCCGGGAAGGAGTCAATTGCAGGCTGAGTATTTGTTTAAACGGACGAGCTTGCGAGTCCGTTTAATTGTAATACGAAGCCTGCAATTGCCATTCCGGCCGAGGCTAATATAGTGCTTTTCTCAAAAATGGGGGAATAAAAAAGAGTAATAATAATAATAATAATAAGACGTTTATTCAAAAAAAAAAGAAAAAAAAAAGAAAAAAAAAGTAAGTAGTAAAATTAAAGTTAAGTTTTATTATGTACAAACTGAGGATACGGCAAATTACTTAAAATTAAACGTCATGTTGGACTTAGTGCAGTCCTTATATAATGAAATAAGCTAAAAATATGCTTTCTGAAAAGTTGGAGACATTCTTTGCTTCTCGCCACTTCATAAAATTATCGTAGGTTTTCATATATTTTTCTTTTGACTTTTCTGGAAACAAATTATTGATTACTAAATTCGCTTCATCCCTCTATTCCTCAGGCGTACACTCCATTTCTTCGTCACTTGAACTCATATTATTTATTTAATAACTTTAAATATCGTTGCGCAATCTGAAAATATTGAAGATTTCCCGCCGTTTTTATTTTTTTAAACAGAATCGCAAGTGTATTTTCCCATCGAAAAACGCAAACTATTTGAGACACATACAAAAACATCGCGTTTACAAACAGAAAAATAAGAGTTCAATTGGCTGAATACGACCTGTGCCGTCTTTAATATGCCAGTTTTCACTTTTTAAAAAGTATGGAACTCGACAAATAAAGGAATTTATATGTAACATTCCAGGCGGCCTGCAATGTTTTTTATTTTTTAATTTTAATCTGACCTTAAACTATACACTTTACCGTCCAATATGTAGCGAGTTATGTTCACTTTGCGGGCCATTTTTGAGAAAAAAAATATACCAACCAGGTATTCATTTATAGATTTCCAATTTGTAGCTTTTCTGTTTTTGTACTCCCGATGCTGTATGTAAGTAGTAAGTGTTTTTATTTTTGCTTATTATTATAATTATTTTATTTATTTATTCATGTACGACGTGTTACGAATTGTTTTCACTATTGCAGTTATTTCTATTTTACTAATTTATTTTTTCTGCAACTGTATGGCGTTTCGTGAGTCACCGATGGTACTGGCTGAAAATCAGCGCTGTAGGTGTCAATGACACCTCAGCATAATGCTGAGCCGGTGTCCGTTTCACTGCCGCGGGGACACACATGTTGTGTGGTTGTTGTGTATTTTTTTCTTGTCATATATGTATGTCTACTGTGTCTGTGAATAAATGTTTCTTTCTTTCAAGGGAAGGATGAACTGAACTACCCAATTCAAGGTTCATCCATAATAGATAAGCTGAGCTACATATTCAGACTGAAAAATCACCCCTAACTTCACATATATCATCGCGAGCTCACAAGCTCCGTCTTGAAGGCAATGCCATAAGATTTCAAGCTTACATGGTCATTTACATTAGAATTACGATTTGAAACGGGATATTTACCACGTATATTTGTATTTTTGAGTTCCCGATATTTCGGCACTGTTGCAAGCGCCATTATCAAGGATTAACTGACGTGCTGCGAGTTTTAGTTGTGGTCTACCCAGACACCATAGCGATCTACCCTCTTCCTGGTTCGCTTTTTTCGCACAGTGTCACCGTCACTACCACCGTCCGCCTTGTCACTTAGACCAATAATTACTCACGAGTCGTTAATAATCCGGGCCCGGTAAGGAAAAATTAAGAAAATGTTTTTTGGAATGAGAATCACCCATGCATTTATGTAAAGTAGACGACTCTAAGTCAAATTACTAGCTTTAAATAGTTATCATATAGCAATGTTTCTTACTCCATGGCTGTTCTCCAGCCCTACAAATTTTACATATTGGCTAAAAAGTTGAGACTCTTTGTATCTCCCTAGTGTCCAAACTCAAGATTTGGTGTCTGTCTTCCATATATTTGCCAAATGTCCTTGATACCCTGCCTATGAGTACTTTTGTTTTTCCATTTAAGTATATCCCAGTATGAATGTTTATTTTTACGACGATATTTAGGATTTTAAGAAAGAGTTACCACGGCATTGTTCAATATTTTTACGGTTATTTTGTTTCTTTGTTTCTTTTCAGTCCACAGTGTTTTTGTATAATGTAATTCTACAGTATTTCTTCACACTGGAAGCTCAAATTTCAGCATTTTCGTCAGATTTCTGAATCGGCCTTGTCTGAAACATGATTGAGTAGATAAACAAAATATTACTTCATTTTAGTTCTTTTCCAAGCCACTCCGCGAGCTAATGCTTGATTCCTACATAAAATACTGAAATGAAATGAAATGAAATCATTTATTCTTCAATTTAGGCATGTTACATGCACTTATGAATGTCAAAAAACTACCACCGGTTCATAAAATAAACCTCTGCCTCGAGAAGAACCGGCGTAAGAAACTCGGCGAGGTGTCATTTTTTCAAAACAATATACAATGTATATAAAATAACAGTAAAAATAGTACAAAATTCAAATGCTACAGTATAAACATACATACATATTTTTTAATATTAAGGACAAAATATTTCTGTGTTAGATTACTTGTGCGGGACGCTATCACTGCCAAACATCCCTATCCATGATGTAATCGTTTATCTTATAATATGCTTTTGAAATGTCTGTTTCACGACAGATTTAAATTTAGAACCCGTAAGTTCAGTAATGTGTCTTGGAATTTCATTGTAGAATTTTATACAATTTCCCAAGAACGACTGAAATCACCTCAGTGCCTATAATAGATTGGTACATATATATATATATATATATATATATATTTCAAAGCTTTTGTCAAAACAACGATGTCAGCTCCAATATGAATCTAATTACATACTGTCTTCTGAAATTTAATTCAATAAATACGTACCCTAAATTTACAAAAAAACGGTCAAGTGCGAGTCGGGCTCGCTCACGAAGGTTTCCGTACCATTTATAAAAACTGCAAATCAATCGTATTTATTGTATAGAAGCTCCCTTAAATATTTATTTCATTCTGTTTTTTAGTATTTGTTGTTATAGCGGCAACAAAAATACATTATATACGAAAATTTCAACTATCTAACTATGGGATACAGCATGGAAATAAATAAATAAATGAAATAAATGAACTTTATTCTGCAAATAGACCGAAAAGGCACTTTTACAAGTCAAAAACTACATCTTTCACTCATATAGTGTATAATATGAGAGTGAAAGGGACGGTACGATACGAAGTATGGATTTCGAAGGCCCTCTGGTCGACGTCATCGGAAACATGAGATTCTTGGCAGCGGTACGCAGAGGCCTTTTTGGATTTTTATTAGTTCTGTTTTTAGTGTTAATAATTTAAATTAGGTATTGTTGTCACTTATTGTTTTGTTTTATGTATTAATTAGCACTAAGCTTTGTCAATAAATTTGTATTAATGAATGTTATAATTTAAGAGAACTTTATGGCATTAAAATAATAATATAATAACCTTAATTGTAAATAATAATAAGAAATGTTAAAAAAAACAGATAGGTACTTAAAAGAGTAAATACAATATTTAATAATAGTTTTAGTCTTGTATTTACTCTTTTAAGTACCTATCTGTTTATTAACTTATCTTATTATTATTTACAATTAAGGTTATTATATTATTATCTTAATGCCATAAAATTCTCTTAAATTAGAACATTCATAAATTTAATACAAATTTATTGAAAAAGCTTAGTGCTAATTAATACATAAAATAAAACAATAAGTGACAACAATACCTATCTTATTATTATCCCTAGAGTGCTCGCGCTATGAGCATTTTGCCGCCCGCGGTACCATATTCGTGTTATTTTCTACACTATGCATTTCTCAAGGTCATGTGTCAGAGTAGCTGCCCTCCCGTACCTCACGTCCTTGTTTTAGAAATACCAATAAATTCAGTGCGCGGATGACCGCAGCAGACAAAGGTTATCGCAGGTGGGTTGCGTTTGGCGGCAAATTACCCACGCAGGGACCGATACCGGTATTTTTAAAAAACCCTGAATTAGCCCAATATTTTGGATTATTTTTTGCTCTCTACGTAGGGCTGAACCATGTATTTAGGTAACAACGTCGTATTATTAGATTGTCCCATTAAAAACGAAATAATGAACCGGTGACCGTAATAATACCGGTATTTGTCTATGGAGAAAATACCGGTATCCGATCCCTGTACTCACGTAAGTAAAGTTTGTGGGTCTTGGTTTTTACTGTTGTTGAAATATTATTAGTTTCCATTGCGTATAGTATTGATTTTACGTGAATATCGTATTATATCGATTTTTAGTCTGTTTAGATAATATAGAAAGAAAATACTGACCAGTTATTATTACGACGAACATTTCCGAAAGTAATTGCCCTGGCGATGACTACACCGCCTAGTTATTAGAAGATCCGACTTGAACCAGGGACCGATACCGGTATTTAAAAAAAATCCTGAATTAGCCCAATATATAATACAATACAATACAAATACTCTTTATTGCACACCTCAATCAAAGGATACAGTACAGTACAAAAACACAATGAGAAGAGGCAAACAACAGGCGGTCTTATCGCTAAAGAGCGATTTCTTCCAAGGTCATATAAAACCTACCTTTATGATAATTATTGGACGTAAAATAATTTTGGCCGCTGCGCTGCCATTGAAATCTGTGACTGACATGTTAAACATTTGTGCGCATGTGAGATTGAATAGATTCCTGAAAACATCTTCTGCTGTTCTACTTCAACTGTTTATGTTCAACTGTTCATGTTCAACTGTTCATGTTCAACTGTTCAAGTTCAACTGTTCATGTTCAACTGTTCTAAAGATATTATAATCACAATACAGGGGCAGATTAGGGTTGCTCCAGTCCATAGGTTCTATAACGTCTCTCTTGTGGGGCCAGAAGTATTGTCCCTTTACTGACTGATCGACATCCAGGGCTAAAAAAACTGGAGCCCTACTAGCTTTTTCCACTGAAAAATACCCAGTTCCGTTCGTCATGGGTGTCTTAACGAATCCGGGATGTATAGAGTTGATAGAAATGTTACTGCCGATCTCCCGTTGCTGCACAATAGTTAGAGCGCTGAGAGCTATCTTGGAGATCCGGTAGGCGAGTATTTCAGTCTGGTAAAAGTCCTCAGTTTTTACCGTCCCATTTTTGACAGAATCTAAGAACCAGGCAACGAATGCGTCGACGTCAGTTCCTTCTAAGTCCTTCTTGGTCAGTCTAGCGATCCAATATTGGTTTCTTAGATTCGAAATGTGTCCGCAATTACTGGATATGTTTACAACTCTTGCGTCTTGATTAAGAATTGGAAAAAAATGTTCTTGCATGTTCAGAACACCATAGTAATTTGTGTTGAGAACACGGAATGCGTCTTCGTAAGTAGTCTTATTCCATTTCTCTGTGGTAACGCCCGCATTATTGACCAGTATGTCTAATGTTCCATGTTTTTGTTTCACCTTATCAGCGCAATCTTTGACGCTTGTTGAATCGGTTACGTCTAAAATGTGAAACTCCGGATTATAACCAATATTATTTAATTTTTCCACAGCCTCGCGTCCCAATTGTTCAGTCAATGCTGTCAAGTAGACATTCTTCACTTTCCTTTTCAGTAATTCCTTCACAATAGCGAATCCAAGTCCTTGGTTCGATCCGGTTACTAGTGCCACTTTATTGATCATGGTGTTCTTATTTTCCAATGTCTTTATTCTGTTAGCCGTAGTTTTCGATGTCTCTGTTTATATGTAGGCTACAGGTAATACACACGACTATTATTCAAAGATAAAGAGCGTCATAAATACCACCACAACCACGTTTTAGAAGTAACATAATCGTAAATTCTACTTTAATTACTTCGTGATATCTATAAAATTGTAACGTCGTTGATATTACTTAAGTATTCTTTTTTATTCAAGAAAAAAGGGGCTTGTCGCCAGGCGAACATGCCGCCTTAAACTCTAGATTTTAAACCTACTTCTACTAAATTGTATAAAAACTCGGCTTCGTCCGAAATAGGAAGCGACAAAATACTATTTACATATCCTGTATTAAACAGTTTCGAATCGGACCAAGCTCCTCTCTCAGCCTCGGTCCGGACACACTCCATCAATACATGTATTACATCTTACTTAGGTATAAAGGATAGGCAAATTACTTGTAAAACAAAGTTACTTCTGTTGTTTTTTTTATTGAAAATGGGAATGCTCTTGGCCAGCATCTAGCCCGGGGGAAAGATGAGGCCGACGGTGAAGCTCTCCCAGAAGATGCCTATTCACTCGTACCTCGAAAAGGTCTAGGTTATATAAACTCGGAAATATAGCCGCCGGCAAGGAATTCCAAACCTTACCAGTGCGCATTATAAAAGATTATGAAAAGCGCTTGGCTCAAATAAGAGGAATTTCGACCAGGTAAGGATCGTAGCCAACCGTACGTCTGGATGACCGACGGAAGAAGGGGAGAGGCGATATGAGCTGGTACTGAGCACACTCGTCGAAGTACAATTTGTAGAAGACGTACAGACATGCTATACCAAGTAGCACGTCTATGTGGCTATGCAGCTTAATTCCTACCTACAGCCGTACCGTCGCCAATGAGCCTCCTGGCTCTGTGACCCACCGAGTCTTGTGCGGCAAGTTGGAACTTAGCCGAGCCTTCCCAAAGGTGTCTACAATACTACATGCAGGATCGGACTTGGGCTTTTCATAAGAAGAAGCTACCCAGGCGTGAAGTATCGCTTGACCTCATTTAGGATGCTCAGCTTTTTGGCCTCTGTTCGGGTTTTGGACTCGATGGAAGTGCCGAATTTAAGGTTTGAGCATAACTTCATGCCAAATACCTCGATCGTTCATATATTTCATCATCATCATATTAGCCAAAAGACGTCCTCTGCTGGATATAGGTCTCCTCCAAAGAGTATCACAATGACCAGTCCTGCGCAGGGATCGGATACCGGTATTTTCTCCATAGAAAAATACCGGTATTATTACGGTCACCGGTTCATTATTTCGTTTTTAATGGGACAATCTAATAATACGACGTTGTTACCTAAATACATTATTCAGCCCTACGTAAAGAGCAAAAAATAATCCAAAATATTGGGCTAATTCAGGGTTTGTTAAAAATACCGGGTCCCTGGTCCTGCGCCACCCTATATTTAGGTTTCTGACAATTTTATTCATTCTCATATATGTACATTCTACCAATTCTCAGGTACGGTTCAGAAAGCTGGACTTAAAGAAGAATGCTCAAAAGTAAATGAACTGACAGAATATCGAATCGCAAAGTACTATATTGATGAAAAAGGATATGTAAGTAGTTAATACAATCAAAAGTAGGAAAGCGTCATTTTTGGACATATATTTCGAAATAGATAATTTACCATCATACGTGTTGCCATGCAATACTAACACTTATGGTAAAAGAACTATGGATTCCTTACTTCCAGCCATTCATAATAACCTACCTAAGGAGTTATTGCATGACCTCACGAGTACCGGTTTTAACCAGAATAAATGTAAAAAATTACTTAAAAAATATTACTTAACTTTGGGATAGCTACTTAAAAAATATTATGTTACTCGTACCTAATTATTAACTTATAATTCTAACTGAAAATGTTAAATTAAATTAAGTTATAACGCGGCATGAACCGCGTGATCTCGCCAACTATTATTTAAACCATTAAAGGTTTTAAATAGTGGCTCATATGTACACAATAATTGTTTCTAATGATTGTATTAAATATTTTTTTTTTTAAATGTGAAATACGAGATACTGAGACTAATAATAGAAGGAATAATAGAAGGAAAAGAGGTCGTGGTAGAAAAACATCTTGGGTAAAGAATGTGAGAGACAGGTTGGAGGCTAACAGCACGGAAAAACTAATTCGCATGACTACAAATAGATCGACATATAGGCAAGTGGTCGCCGACCTCTGGGATGCAGATGGCATATGAAGAAGATACTTAAAATCCATATTTTGTTCTTTTTTTAATCAAACAATCCAGAAGCTCCTAACAAATAGTATTGGTATTCTAATGCAATTCTAACATCAATTCCGCCAATCCAGCCACAAAGCGAGGACGAGATAAAAATTGCCAACGATCCACGCGCATCATCGATCCTAAAAATCTTACTGCTCAGATATTATGGTTGAAATTCAATTGGTAGGGTTCTTGGAGCGCTTGGCACGAGTGTTGATTAAAACATGAAGAGGCGGGCCCGTTAGCTCGGAATTGAGTTTTATTCGAGCAACTCGTGAATAGCAACTAGTGCCGCACCGCACCGTCTCTGGCTGAAAGTATTCTACTATAATATTAAAAAAAAAAAAATTAAAAACGGGTAGCTTACGAATCTTACGATGTACTAACTTTGTTGACAGTAGAAGCGACAAAGGGTCCCTTGCAATAGTTTAATTCACAAATATCTTAATCTGTAATATGTATTACGACGATCAAATGTGTGTATCGTTGAAAGTATTTACTAATGCACACCACCTTAATTTTTTTCAGAATTTTAAACTTTATAGTTTGGTAATTAATGCTCGCACTTTCTCTGTCCCTATGTCCCTATATCCCTATGTCCCTATGTATGCTTAAATATTTAAAACTACGCAACGGATTTTGATGCGGTTTTTTTAATAGATAGAGTGACTCAAGGGGAAGGTTTATATGTATAATACATGCATCAGCACAGCATTGCACCCGTGCGAAGCCGGGGCGGGTCGCTAGTTTAGTAATAAAATATAAAATTTTACATGTCAAAGAAATTAAGGTACATAGTTATATAGTTGGTATGTCAGTTGAGTTATTGTTTCAATTAGATTACATAAATTAAATCATTAATAAATTAATAAAATATACTATTTTGTGTGATAATTTGATGGTTTTCTATCCATATCCAGACTATGTTTAAAATTGTAACATGAGCCAGCCCTACATATTGCTAGTGCTTGCTACCATTATAGTATACAGTTTCTGATCTAGACAGCGTGTATTTTCTGACCGTGAGTAAATGATTGGAGCCACATATGCGCAAACCAACAAAGCAAACGTTCGAATGAGGCAGCTCTTTTTTTTAACCTGACTTTTGCTTTATAGGCCGGGCCCAATAAAGCGATAGGGGTGCGCGGTTGGAGAGTAGCCTGGGGAAAATCCAGGGGAAAACCTCCGGCACGACCACGCGTGTGGTTTGGAACACTCTACTCTAAGAGTTTGCGCTCCAGTGAGATTGGTTGAGCGGTTTCAACCGAATCTGAGGTGTGAGTGGAATCGAGCTACCGAGAGTTTTGTTGCTGGTTCACTAAACCTATCCTAGCTGAGAAGAGTCCAACAAGAAACTCAGGCCCGGCCTGGGTCGGACTAACTCTACCCGGTGTGCGGCGGTACTGGGACGAATAGGGACTATATGTGTCAGTGTTGTCGCGATCGCGCGGTGGATGTCCCCGCCGACGGAAATGCAGTGTACGCGTCGTGTCTGAGTTGGACGCCGTAAGCGCAGCATTCCATCTTCCGATGGACGCTGTGATTACGTCGTCCGGGTCCGTGAGTGTGTGCCTAGGACGCCGGACCGTGCGGCCCCTAATCAGTGATCGCCGAGTTACGACAGAGGGGAGGGGGATGGGAACATAGTCGACAGCCTTCCTAACGGATTCCTATGACACGAGCCAGCTCATTTCGCGTAATAGCTTAAAGATGCAAGGGTCATTCCGACTACATAAATGTTTGGAACTAGAATTAGATTTGTCTCAACAGCAAAGCTCAGAGTATCGACCTCATCTTTGCCCCTTTTTTAACGTTGGGAAAATACGTTTACGTATCCCACCCGGAGAAAGAGCGGGGTGAGTATGACGGACTATCCGGTTAGACCATACTACCATCTAAAAACCCAACAAGTACCAGCTACGCCTTCGGTGGGGCGCCGCAGGATCGCAAATGGCTTTCTACTTGCCCCTGGGCTAGATGCTGGCTAAGAGCAATCTCATTTTTAATTTAAAAAAAAATGTATTGTAATGACAGCACAGCAAGGGAATGCCTCGGGCATTATGGGTGGGTCATTCTACTTTTTCATGACGAGTTTTTTATTACAAATAAAAATCTATGATATGTATCAAATTAGTGTATAAAAATAGGATTTCGAAATAGTACCTGAACCTAATAAAATGAATGTACCGGTAAAATTACTTAAACATTAACATATTGCTGTAAAAGGTGGGTAACTAAGTGGAAAAACCTTTTTTTCATACAAATGGTGAGACATCTAAGGACCACTGAGTTATTCGATTTATTGATATTAGCTGTTATTCGTCAATTACCAAAAACATCGGAAGTGACACTTCAATTAAACCTCTTTCAAAATAACAATACAAAAATATGAAGTGAGGCCCAAGTATTCCAAAATCGGCATTAAAAAAAAGTGTCTGAAAATTATTTACATGAAAAAGTAGAATGACCCGGGTACCTTTGTCCCAGTACGATGCGGGGTGGGGTATTTAGACTGTTATTTGTGTTTCATTGCATTTAATATCAATTTTATTCATATTGTAGTTATTGAATATATTGCATTGTGAATTTATTTTTAATAATATGCTTTAAATTGTATTATGTTTTTCTTTATCATTAATACTGAGTCTTGGCGCGCGTGGTTGCGAGTGCGGACGACAAATGTCAAACTAATTCTAATTCACTACATTACTCAAATAGACTCTGTTGCACCCGTACTACTAGGTAGATTTTAATGTCAAATTTTAATTGTCAGCTCATATATTTATACTTCAAAATTGACAGTAAAATATATCTACCGTTAGTACATTAAGGTTACGTGATTCGCCTGCTGATTTAATCTGCCCAAGTAACACAGTCATGTTGAATAAAGTTTGAGTAAATGTCTATTCAGCTGTTATTCAAGCAATTTGGCCACATTTTTAAATGCTTTAGCCTATATAACAGCGATGTAAAGTCTGGGTAATAGCTTAGTAATACTGTGGTATGATACCCACTTTAATTCAACTTTTACTAAGCTTAAAGAGGTATTAAGGATCTATAGAGAATATTATTCAAAATTTGGCTATATTAATAGCCTTTACTCACACATTATGGAGATTATTGCTGATAAGAGGTGTAAATGTTTGCGAATTGCTTTTACTCAAACCTTATTCAGCATGCTGTGTTACTTGGGTGAGCCCTCCTTCTTACACTGACTGGAGTCAGTAGAAAGTTGAGCCCTAATGTGTCGCTAATTGCACGCCTATATCATTGCATAGACGAGTGGTATCGTTATTATCTGTTTAGTACTACCTCCTAATGTAATTGTTATACCATAAAATATCGATGTCTTTGTTCAATGTGTCATAGCTCTTAGCTAATTTTATATAAACTCACTCACTTTATTGTCCGCGAATGTGGTGTCGATACAAACCCGATAAGGTTTAACGTCACTTATCTGACAAACGTTATATAAAAATTTATCATTGCAATAGTAGTTTATGCAACTGATACATAATGAGAGGTCCCAAAACACGAGTGTGGTTTTATGAAACGAGCGTCAGCGAGTTTCATAATAGGATCACACGAGTATTTTAAGGCCTAATTATGTACAGTTGTATACACTACTTTATCTACATCCATACATTAAATCCTCTTTCATGTGTTGAGGCACCATTGCGTTGAAAGTGCAGGAGTTCGAGTTCGTGAACTCGTTGAAGTCTTTTTGAGCCTGTATCGTAATGGGCGGCGATGGCCATAACGATACCGTTTTTGATGCTGTTATGGCCATCTCGATATTGTAAAGTTGGTCCTTACCTACACTTTTTGAGCACATAAAAGAAGATTTACTGTATGGGTGTAGAAAAATAAATTAAAAAAAAATCTGCGGCTATTCAAGTCTGCGTTAGATTAGATAATTGCCTGCTAATATCATATTCATATCTCATGTTCGCATTAAGGTTAGACAGAGGGATATCCAACATAATAAATCAACAAAAAAGAAAAACATGGCATCTTGTTTAATTGCAGGCACTTTTGTCGTCATGTTAGCGTGTTATCGTCATGGTACAGTCGACTACGAGAGGTCCACGATTGGTCCTATTACAATGGCATAAGGTACTAAATACCTTTCGATACCTTGGTTTTTTTAGCATTAGTTACCATCTAAGGCCACCAGAGGCGCTAGTCGCGTTTCCATATCAGGCTAAACGCAAAAGCGTTCGTTTGTGTTTTGTTTCGAATAAAACATACTAGAGGTTCTAATATCGTCTAGTTTTAGTTTGCGAGATTGAAGAGTTGTGCTAATTTACTGAGTTCAATATACACGAGAGAGAAAGCACGACTGACTTATATTTATATTCATTGCACGCGGCAGAGCTCCGCTTTTCCCAATTGCCGTCTCTTTCTCGACTAATTGCATTGCGAAAAGACAATAGGGAATAATTGGGACGCTCGCAAACCGCTTTGGAAGTTGTTCTACTCTCGCTTCAAACAGAAGCAGGCCGAGTACGTATTCAAGTCGCTAACAGCTTGATTTCGTATCTCGGCTTTGTCAATTGGGCATTTGACCGATGTTAAAATTTATACCATAGTGTGGCTATATAGAGAGAAAACCATCAAATTACCCCAATAAATAGTAAATTTATTAATAGACTTTATCAAAATCATAAAAAGATGTGCATGGGACTGCAAATATTCGCAAAAATGTTGTTTATTTTTAACTATCGACCCGCCCCGGCTTCGCACGGGTGCAATGCTGATGCATGTATTATACATATAAACCTTTCCCTTGAGTCACAAAAAAAATTTCGGCGCACACGACTATATTTTTTTTTCATCCACCGGTTTCATGTATGAAGTGCCCCCCCCCCCCCTAATTTAATATTTTTTTGTAATTTCACATCACTTTTATGTAGCGGTTCATAGCATACACCTTCCTACCAAATTTCATAATTGTAGTACTTATGTATGTATGTATGTAAATACTTTATTGTACACAAGACAAGTAAAATATATAGTCTCCGAATAAATCGGCTGTGACATACGGACAGACATGACGAATCTATAAGGGTTCCGTTTTTGCCATTTTGGCTACGGAACCCTAAAAATGGCTTTTCAGTGTTTTCTGCTCTCGGAGTGGCTTGGCAAAGTGTTAAACTGGGGCGCTACCGCAAACAGCAAACGAAGTTTTCCTTCTTTGTCGCACTTGCAAGTTTGCATATAAGTGAGACAGAGAGTGAAAACTTCGCTAAAACTAGCCCCTCTGAAGTCGGTTTTTCTTCAAGCGAACGAGATTATACTATTAAAATATAAAAACTCATTGATATTAATTACAGATCCCATCACGTACTACGACCTCACCCTTGACCACTTTTATTAATATTCTCCGACCGGCATCGTGACGTCCATTGTGTCTCTAATCGCCGCGTGAAACTAGGTTCTAGCTCCTAGCAACACGAGCTATATTCCCGTGGCACTGGCGCGGAGATTCATTAAGCCAAAGTCTTCGGCACGCCATTAAGATCTGCGTCTCACGAAAGCCTCCTTCTAACGAGCATGCAGACATTATGAGACAAGGCTTATTTGAGAGTATGACTATGCGAAATGATCTTCAGTGCTTTGGATAAGTGCCTGAAGACTCGCCTTTACAACCAATGTGTACTGCCCACCATGACGTATGGTGCCGAGACATGGACGCTTACAAATGAGGCTGTGCACAAAATCCGAGTAGCACAGAGAGCCATGGAGCGCGTCATGCTCGGCATTAGACTGCAAGACCGGGTGAGGAATGCCGAGATCCGACGCCGCACAAAAGTGCGTGACGTCGGATACGTCATTACCAAACTCAAATGGAGTTGGGCAGGACACCTTGCCAGGCAGAGTGATGGCAGGTGGACCAAAATAGTGACAGACTGGTGGCCACTTAGTGGTAAAAGGAGCGTCGGGCGTCCACCGGCTCGATGGGTCGACGATATTAGGAAGATCGCGGGTCACTCTTGGATGAGACTGGCTCAGGACCGGGACGAGTGGCGTACTCGAAGAGAGGCCTATGCTCAGCAGTGGGCGATTACAGGCTGAAAATGATGATGATGATGATGCTTTGGATAAAGGAAGGATATAAGATTTCAAGCTCACATCGCTCGCGAAAGTTCACAAGTCGAAAAGAGACTGTTTCCGGAAAGAACTCGCGTATTGATACTGTGAGTGTGGTGTGTCGTGACCGTAATCGAGTTTCAAGTGACAAGGCGGACGGTGGTAGTGACGGTGACACTGCGAAAAAAGCGAACCAGGAAGAGGGTAGATCGCTATGGTGTGTGGGTAGACCACAACTAAAACTCGCAGCACGTCAGTTAATCCTTGATAATGGCGCTTGCAGCAGTGCCGAAATATCGGGAACTCACAAATACAAATATACATGGTAAATATCCCGTTTCAAATCGTAATTCTAAAGGAGGGATATTTGATCGCTTTTGCATGTTTTGCATTTCATATTATTTTATGTGCTCATTTCATTACACGTGGCTTACGCTAATGAAACGCGACAAAACTCGACGCTCGTGTCCACTCACACCTTAGATTCGGTTGAAACCGCTCAACCAATCTCACTGGAGTGCAAACTCTTAACCCCTTATTCATAAACGTTCATCAAACCTACTTTAGCTAAAAGCCGTTAATTTTTGTTTGTCTTTATCGGTCACTTTGACATTTGTGTTTGTGGGAACACATTTTAGTTACAAGAGGTTTGTATTTTTTTATGAATAAGGGGGTTAGAGTATTCCAGTGTTCAAAACGTGGTCGTGTCGGAGGTTTCCCCTGGATTTCCCCCAAGCTACTCTCCAACCGCACACTCCTATCGCTTTATTGGGCCCGGCCTATAAAGTCAGTCAAGTTCAGAAGAAAAAGCTAATAATGAAGGTATGAGGAAACCTTTTTAAAGGGACGAATGGCATGGCATTAAGTCCGCCCTTTGTACTTATATTCTTTTTGTGCAATAAAGTTTAAATAAATAAATAAATAAATGATTAGGTATCTTCTGGGAGAGCTTCACCGTTGGCCTCATCTTTGCCACGACTAGATGCTGGCCACGAGCAATGACATTTTTGATTTAAAAAAAAACATCAGGTTGTTTGAAATTAGAATATTTTAGCGGCCTTTGAAGATTCAAGCAATTGTTTGTCGCACTAGGAGTACTGTTCCCCACTACACTAGGAGTGTTGTTCTTACAGGGATAAGCTCGCCTTTGTACATATATGTCAACTGTTCTTGTAATTTATATTATGTTTTACTCATGTACAATAAAGAATTTTACATACATACATACATACTGTTTCGTAGACAAACGTTTCATAGAATGTGTGTTCGCATTTTCATTTGAAAGAAAACATTTTTTTCACTTCTCATGCTCGAAAAGTGTGTCATATTAGACTTGTCAAGCGAGGCTAAAGTATTACATTTAACCCCTAGGGAAAATATGAATACATATTTATGATTTACAAAATATTTGAATTTGACCAATCAAAATACTTCACCTATTAAATCCACCAATCACAGAACACTAATTTAACTCTTAAAAAAATATTTGGTATTGGGTATTAACCAACCAGAATACAGCTTTACTAAAATCGACCAATCAGGAAACATAATTAATTTTTCTAAAGAGTCTAAAGATTAAGTTTGTAGTAGTCCCTATTTCACAATAATTAAAAAAGTGGTTAAATCGTTCGAGCAACACTTTGAAGAGCTCAACAGAAGGTCAGTTAGCTTTTTTCGCGCGTGAATGTTGCGCGCGAACCGCAGTCTCTATGTTTTGTGTGTCAAAGGAGTATAGAAAAAAAATCATGCTGCAAAAGTATATATCTTCGCCGTGGAATCTATTGTTAATTTTGGGTGGGTTAACCTTTGTTTATTTATTTTCTCGCAATCGAAGTGAAAAGTAGAGTGTATAACTCGGATCTAAACTATCTCGTGGTAATATGGCTCGTTTTAGACCCTTGTCATACAATCTAATATTTTACAAAGAGTCGCAGTTCTGAACAACCTTACCCACTTTTCTGGTAGACCTAGCAGGTTCTACGTGGGTTATAGAATGACCTTTTAGCTGTACCTAAAAGTTAACGGTTTCTGAAAAGTAAAGTTTCTGCGAAACAGTACATTCAATGCTCTGTTTAACTAGAAGATATCCTTTATAGGGATAAATTCGCCTTTGTACATGTATAGTCTGTTTTTGTAGTATTTACATACATACATTAAAAATAAATAAAAAAATCGAATATTGAAAAAATTGCTTTTTAATCGATTTTAATTTGGAGCAAAATAATCGATTATTAAATAATCGATTTTTCAAAACCGAATTGACATCCCTAACTTCATGTCAATGTCAAATCGAATTCCCGATCGTGGGCGGTCCGCGAAACTGTTTACTACTCTTGCTTAGATCCGAGCATAGCTCCCGTGACGCAAGTACGTTAAGGGACCTGCCGCGTCAGGCGAAACCCTACCTTATTACTCACACGTACAACTTACTTCCGTTTAACTTCAATTAATAGTTTCAAGCGAGCAAGCTCGGTCACCATCACGGCAATTACAACCTTGCTTGTGTTGAATTAATGTTCAAATTACAAGAATCAGTGACGTTTCGAATTTGTGTGAGGTAACATCGCTCAACAATTATTTATGAGCGTTGATAACACTATTGGGTTGTGTTTGAATGTTAATCGTTTGAATTTATGATATGGCTCGTAGCATCGATATAGTAGCGCTGCTACGGCGTAGATCTGCTACGCGCTACGCATAATGTACACGAAGGACGAGCGTAGCGGGGACTATGACTCGGTATAGGGTAGCTAGGCCAGTTACGCGGCCTGCGTCAGTTTGCGTCCTTCTGAAGGACGAAGTTTTTCAATTAAAGATATTTACATTTTTACATGCCCTAAAGACATAGTGAGTCGTATGCGTTTTAATTAGTAGCTATTGAATAGGAATATGTTTAAAAAAGCAAGAAAATATGCTTTCAGTTCATCAACACATCCAGGTGGCCGCAAACTGGCGCATCAAATTAACAGGCCGTAAACCCACCTACCGACCCTACTCGGAATATCTTGACTAAATGAATTACTTTCGATAAGGTTTATATGATATATAATTTGACATTCTCTAGCAGGCGTTGTAATACGACAACAATAATCCGTTTTAAATCTAGCTAATCTGTAATTATTACCATGTTTGTTACTTAATGTATTTATCACTTAGGTATTTCAACGTATTGATGATCACAATAGAGATATAAGATTTCAATCCTTGATAATGGCGCTTGCAACAGTGCCGAAATATCGGGAACTCAAAAATACAAATATACATGGTAAATATCCCGTTTCAAATTGTAATTCTAACACAATAGAGATTATTTTAAATTGACATGAATGTAATTTATAATGAAGTCATGTATATTTAAATATCGAATCAGTTTATAATATAAACACATAATAAGACAAGCCACTTGCTATTGTCCGTAATTTAGCCGTGTAATGAATGACCGATGTTAGCCGATGTCGTGTCAGTCCCGATTGGCATTACACGACCAAGTTGCGAACATCAAGTCGCTCAACAATCCTCGTTCGCGACTGTATACAGGGCGTCCCACGGCTATGCCACATGGAGGGAAAGTCCCTTGAATATTGTAGATGGAACATTTTACTGAAAGAAGATATTATTTTAATTTTAAAACAATTTAAACTGCATTCACAGATATTTAAATAATAATAAAACCGTGAACCGGGAATCGAACCCTTTACACAAGAAAAATAATTACCCTGTGGCTTTATCATACCAATCGAAAGGCTTCATCATATGGATTATTTTTTGCTAAATAACATAGTATCAGAAATAAAAGGAAGACCATGAATTTTAACTTTTTTAATACAAAATTAATCAATTGATCACGTGTAAAGGGTTCGATTCCCGGTTCAACCATAAAATAATTTAAATATCTGTGAATGCATTTTAAATTGTTTTCTAAATTCAAGTAATGTCTTCTTTCAGTAAAATGTTCCATCTACAATATTCAAGGTACTTTCCCTTCATGTGGCATAGCCGTGGGATGCCCTATATATTTGTCATCACTACATAGTATAAAACAAAGTTGCTTTCTCTGTCCCTATATCCCTATGTATGCTTAAATCTTTAAAACTACGAAACGGATTTTTACGCGGTTTTTTTTAATAGATAGAGTGATTGAAGAGGAAGGTCTATATGTATAATAACATCCATTAAATAGTGCATCCGTGCGAAGCCGGGGCGGCTCGCTAGTCACTACATAGTATAAAACAAAGTCGCTTTCTCTGTCACTATATCCCTATGTATGCTTAAATTTTTAAACTACGCAACGGATTTTGATGCGGTTTTTTAATAGATAGAGTGATTGAAGAGGAAGGTTTATATGTATAATAACATCCATTAAATAGTGCACCCGTGCGAAGCCGGGGCGGGTCGCTAGTACAATATATTTCTGAGAGTGTCGTCTGTACGTGATCAGACTGTATGGCGGTGACGTAAGTTTATTGACCTTACATTCGGCATAGAAATTATTATAGGCGATTAACTTTAACACATTTATTTACTTAGTTGATCTGTTGACGAGAGACATCATCCTATTGTTGATCCGTTTTTATTATCAGTGCCTTAGAGACCGTGTACATCTCTAACAATATTAAATTAGTCTTAATTTTGACGCTCAGATAGTGTACATCTCTGGGATATTATATTAATTTCAATATTCATGCTGCCAGCATCTTAGGGACTATGCCTAGAGGACCAAATTTTTTAAATATATTTTAGTTTTAGTTTAGTTTAGTTTTAATTTTTAGTCATATATTCTCATGTTATTTTTAGTTATAATTAGTTAGATATTATATTACTATTTTATAAAATTTTTAAGTTTGTCAAAAAAAAACGTAAATGTACCAAATATTTTTAAGTATAAAAAAAAATATTCTCATTCTTTTCAAAAATTCTAGAACAAAAAATAAAACACCATTTCATTATACTCCTTGTTTAATCAGACTTGAAACCTTATACATCTCTAACTTTACTGATGTTGTAATATTCGTTCTTGAACTGTAAATTAATATTTTGACATTAAAAAATTATTATTATAGTTAGACTTTATTAAATTGTTATTAATATTTAGACATGTTAAAATGCCCTTGTGGCCTATTTGCAGAATAAATGTTTGATTTTGATTTATGATTTGGAAAGACTAAGGCCATGTACGTACTAAGAGGTTAGTACGTACCTTATAATCGAAAGATGTTAAATCAACTGCAGAAGTTTAAACCTTTAATTCCGTTAATAAATTACATAAATTTACGTGCAGTCTGCTTCTGAAACGCCCACCGCAGAATGATCTACAGCGGCTGCGGTAATGAAACATCTTGTTAGTTCTCCTTCAACTCACCAGGAGGGTCAAATTAACAAACTTGAGTTCGATATGCTAATATGTATTTTATTTGCATTTTAACCCGAATAGGCTTGTGGGTCTGACTATAATAATGACAAGGATGATGATGTTGACGACCGGTTTAGCCAAGTGGGTAGTGCACCTGCCTGTGAAGCTGACGGTCCTGGGTTCGAATCCCGGTCAGGGCAAATATTTGTGTGATGAGCATGAATATTTGTTTCTGAGTCTTGGATGTTTTCTATGTATTTAAGTATTTATATCTATTAAATATATCGTCGTCTAGTACCCATAGCACAAGCCTTCTTGAGCTTACTTTGGGACTAGTTCGATACGTGTAAGATTGTCCTCTAATATTTATTATTTATTTATATATTTAATAATACATTTTTAATGACAAAATATTAATTTACAGTAATTCGAGAACGAATAATGTCGAGTTTACAATTATAACAAAATTAATTTCATACAGTGAAGATATACTTACAAAGTCATCTATTACAAATATTACAACATCAGTAAAGTTAGAGATCTATAAGGTCTCAAGTCTGATTAAATAAAGAGTATAATGAAATTAATATAATATCCCAGAGATGTACATGGTCTTTGTGGCGTCACTCCTGTCATTTGTCAAATCTGACGTGTTCTGCATCGCGCTATCGAAGTTTCTTAAATCAGTTGCATATATATAAGTTCATTGGACTTCGGTCCCTGAGAGATCTCTCTATTGTCGTTTCATCGTATGTTTCCTATCTACTTGACGACCGGTTTAGCCTAGTGGGTAGTGCACCTGCCTGTGAAGCTGACGGTCCTGGGTTCGAATCCCGGTCAGGGCAAATATTTGTGTGATGAGCATGAATATTTGTTTGTGAGTCTTGGATGTTTTCTATGTATTTAAGTATTTATATCTATTAAATATATCGTCGTCTAGTACCCATAACACAAGCCTTCTTCTTGAGCTTACTGTGGGGCTAGTTCGATTTGTGTAAGATTGTCCTCTAATATTTATTTATTTTTATTTTATTTTCATAAAATGAAATGAAATCATTCATTCTTCAATTTAGGCATGTTATATGCACTTATGAATGTCAAAAAACTACCATCGGTTCATAAAGTAAACCTCTGCCTCGAGAAGAACCGGCGTAAGAAACTCAGCGAGGTGTAATTTTTTTAAAACAATATACAATGTATATAAAATAACAGTATCATAATACTACAGAATTCAAATGCTACAATATAAATATACATATATATTTTTTAATATTAAGGAAAAAATATTTCGGTGTTAGATTACTTGTGCGGGACGCTATCACTGCCAAACAGAGAGGTCTCTCTATTGTCGTTTCATCGTATGTTTCCTATCTATTGTGTATTATGTCTATCATTTGTTGTTTTCAGTGTACTAAGTAACAAATTGTGGTTAAAGTGAGCATTCAGTATGTACCGGAAAATACAGATAACCTATACCTAGTTTTTTTTAAGAGTAGAAATAAGATAAACAAAGAAGCACTGGTCGTAAAGACACATCCCCTTATTCATAAAAACTTAACAAACCTCTGCTAACTAAAATGTCTGTTGTCACTGTCTCACAAGCACATATGTCAAAGTGACAGATAAGAACATACGAACTTTAGCGGCTAGTTAACTAATATAGGTTTGACAGACTTTTATGAATAAGGGGGACACACATTAAATTCACATTATTCTCACGACAGATCAGAATAAGTGACAGTTAGTGACTACCTATGACAAATTATTTTTTTTAAACCCGAACCGACTTCTTACATCGAAATAAAACGAAACGTAATTTAAAAAACAATTGGTGCCTTGTCATCTAAATATGTATATTAGTAAATGTAAATTAAGATACGTTTTCTTATGACGACCGCTTTAGCCTAGTTGGTAGTGACCCTGCCTTCGAAGCTGGAGGTCCCGGGTTCGAATCCCGGTCAGGGCATGTATTTGTGTGATGAACACGAATATTTGTTCCTGAGTCATGGATGTTTTCTATGTATTTAAGTATCTATTTATCTATATAAGTATGTATATCGTCACTTGGTACCCATAGTACAAGCTTTGCTTAGTTTGGGACTAGGTTGATTTGTATAAGATTGTCCAAAAATATTTATTTTACTTTACTTTACTTTACTTTTAAATAACAATATATAATGTAATCCTGAAATAATGGTTTTAATATTCATTGAGATTTTGACACTTTTACCGCAAAACGTGCCTGATAAAAAACCTTATAAGTTGTTATCTGTCATTCTTTCTAATGCTAAAAAAACAAGCTATAGTCATTTTACAGTACACTGGGCTTTGGATTGACAGATATCGACGGTACTGCGGCTGTAACGTGTCAACGCAATTTTGGGTTGGTCTCAGATAGTCTAAAACGCAGAATGACTAGTTTGGTTTTTGCCTACATGTCACTATGACTACCATGTAACATGTCTAGATCTTATACGGACCACAACGCAATATGACTAGTTTGTGCACTTCCGGCATAGTATAGCGACATAAACGCAAAATTTCCGGACAGTGAACTGCAAAAGCATTTTACCTCTCGGTATAGTTTCATTATACTGGTTATGGTTTTATTATATTTGCAGTCCATGGTACCTACATCAATATAAAAACGAGAGAAAAATCTAATTATAATTCATATTAATAAATTATTTTTCAAAAAAATACTGACCACAACTCCACACAGGCCTCCGAAGCAAAACAAACACAAATTAAACTTCAAACAACACTTGAAAGTAATCTAGCAAAGGCTATGACTTGAGAACATCACACAAACACTTTCACTGCACACTGACTTGTTGTCATCAAACGTGTGACGAAGTTTCTTTGTCACGATTTGGTCACGAAGTTGTTTCGTCGCACTGCGAGCGTCGCGTGGTCGCAAGGCCGGCCGGCTAGCGACTGCCGCGCCCGCCGCACAGAGAATCCTAGACCAGGAACCCGGGAAGCTTTACTTACATACAAACGTAGTTGGGTTCTTTTTAGAGACATCATTAAGATTACTACTTATATACTTAAGATTATATAGACTCACGGATCCCACAGTCAAACTGTGCAATCAGTTTTGCGGGACGTTGTATTTAATTTTAAGTAATACCATTTGCTTTACTGAATAAATAAATAAAAATAAAATATATGGTATAAAACATATGGGTACATTTTATGTCTCGAACCTTAGAACCCATTACCTTTTGAACGCTTTCATATTTGTAATCACTCACACGCCAAGCCCTGTTACGTTAAAGAAACGAATAAACCAATAAAAACAATCCATAACAGATTTTATTCATGATCCTAGTACACCTTCACTCCGTTTTTAGTGGTTTTGGCGTGGTGGGCACGACAACACACGACCACTTTATAGGTTCTTGGCGTTCAAATGGTTATCTTATCTTATCTTATTTAGATGAGGGCCCTAGCGGATGCACTTCGACCCAGTGGGATCTTTTGTGCAATTGCCCCCTCCTTTATGCCTACTCCAAACTGCTCTCCAGCATTTCCACAAACCGAATGATGGAGTTCAGCGGGAGTACTCTAAATTCCTTTGGTTCAGGGTAACCATTGCCAAAGTCATTCATTCTTTTTCTGGCAAGGGCGTGACATTCACACAGTAAGTGTTCCATTGTCTCGTCATCCTCGCCACACATCCTACATTCTGTGTCGTCTGCTAGTCCCACCCAGTTATCATCCTGAGTTGCTTTCTGCTGTATTTCCAAAGTTTTTTGGTCCAGCCTGTATCCACTCCTTCCATGAAGAGCTTTGAGTGCCTTAAGCCCGACTCATTCCTCCACTCTTGTTCAAAGGGTTAATAGTAGATGTTGATGTGATAAAATGTATACGGCAATAAAATAAAAAGTATACGGCCATCCCGTACGAGTAATATTTCGTTATCAAAGTACTTAAAAACTTTAATACCGTGCGTGCGTAGAAGATAATTTTAATGAATACTTATTTTTATGAGGAATTGAGGGAACTCCCCTAAAAATTCAAGAGAAACATATAGAGTTTTTAGTCATTTCGGTAATAAATCACGCAAATTTAGAATGAAGGAAAAATTGAAAAACTTAGGCACCGAGCAGGATTCGAACCTGTGACCTCCCGGCACTCGCGGCCTTTCGCTCTAGCCAACTGAGCTATAGGTGCAATCACTACCCAATTCTAAATTCATCAACCGTTCCTTCGTATTAAGCAGTACCGCTGCTAACGTAAACTATTCTTTTTATTTGAATTCATTCTGAATGTAGCATTTGGTGAGCGGGAACTGATGAAAAAGACCACGGATGGTCATCCAAAACTCCTCGCGTTTTATGGATGTCATTATGATATTTCGATCAAGCATCAAGATACTGAAGCGTCTATGATGAAATCAATCGATCAAGATACTGAAGCAACTATGACGAAGTCAATAAATGGTCGTGATGTAATGTCGTCATCAACCTGATCTGGTAATTGAAGCCGGAAGGTAGGCAACGGAACTCCGTTATAAAACAGTGTAGCTTAGCCGTGTTTGAGCTTATTGTAATCGCTATGAGATGCACCCTGGTAATGATTCACTAATAAGTGTGAAATACATTTTTTTTAATAAAAAGATAAAACCATCCAAAAAAACGCTAAAAAGAAATGAAAAAATAATTGCCTAACTTCTAATATGTGTCTTTACTCTTCTTATTGAACAATGTAGACGTACCTAATGTAATTTTTGTAATCAGTGCCATTTCGTCAACTTTAGACGATTTATTTGGATGGCTCAGATTTCAAAAATTTTACAATAGGTACGTTTACATTGTTCAATAAGAAGCGTAAAGTCTCATATTATAAGTAAGTAAGGCAATTATTTTTTACTTTTCATTGTTTTTTTTTACGGTTCCTTGATATACTTTTTAGGTACCATATTGTTTATTAATAATGATTTGTCAGAAACGTAATACAATATATGAAAAAACAAGAAGATAAAAACCTAGGCAACAGTAAACAATAAAACTTAAAAATGAAAAATTGACCAAGTCGCCGTTAGCGAGTAGGCTACCCAGAAGGATAGCTGCATTGCCACGCAGAATGGTAATACTTATTCTTTGTCCGAAATATTGGCCAGCCATCTGGTCACCAGTGGTCTCTATTAGGCGCGCCGACAAATCTTTGTATGGGGACCACCCCATGGTCCCAGCGTTTCGGCCCCAAACGCTTCAAATAAATATTCTCTCCCTAGGGAGGCATACTTGCGGCGTTTGAGGTCTTCGGCAGAGAATGCAGCAGAGCTGGCATTCATTCTGGTGCCTGAGGTGGTTGGCGCAAGCGTGTCCACACACGTAGCGTCCCATACAAGGAGACGACCCACCTTCCATGGCACCAGCGTTATGCCTTCAGCCCTCTTGCCATCATCTCGCGCCAGGCCACCTCGCTACTTACTATTCTAAGTTTTTATGAAATAATTTTCTCATAAAAACTTCATTGTTGGTTTGTACCAATTGCTGACTGTACAAAAGTACATTTCTACTGTATTTCTTCAGTCATAACTATACTCGTTGAGAAGGGTCAATGGCCTAGTTTATCTTGTCTACTCTTAGTTGCTATAGCCACAGTCTTCAGAACAGCTATGTGGTACCAAGGAAGTCTGCATTATGGCTCCCCGCTGTCAACTTGGAAGACATTCCGTGCAATCAGGCATTGTACACTGCGCCACCTATATCTTTGTTGCGGAACCTAAAACCACTGTGGTAAAAGGACCGACGAAGGATATGATAACTTCACGAGTTCTCACTAGAGGGCGCTATAAGGTGTTCATTTTAGGGTAAACCGGGAAGGGTCGAGCGCAATTTATATTTTGAAGAAAACAAGTCGATTTTGTTACTTTATATATTTTAATAAGATTCTGCTTCTAACATTTCATATTAAAGGTGAGGATATATATTAAAAACAACAATATCACACGAAATATTCATAGATTTGAACATCACAGTATAAGCGTTCGAATAAGTATTAACTTGAGTAAGTACCTATAACATCTGAACTGTTACGCACCATGCCTAGACTAGAGATATTTCGACATAACTTTTTGAAAGCCGAGACATAAACAATCTTGTGACATAGCGACAAGTCGTCGTCTCCCGATCCCGGCGAAAAAAATAAACAATAGCATTCTTTTTAATGAGCCCGGGGATCCCAGGGACCGGTAGAGACGGGTTAACTCCAGCCTTCGCATACAATACACCTCCGAGGTGCAATTCACCCGAACGCGGTTGACAATGAAATGCCATACATTCATTACTGCACCGTGGCCGGTGGCGTACAAACGCTAACACAGTTAACTGACTCTTATTACAGTGCTTATAAAATTCTGTTTCCAACACATCAAAAATTATGAATGTAATCGCACTCGTTGCAGACTCTCAATATTGTACAGTCGACCAAGTGGGGTCTACCATTTTTCGACCTTAGTCTCTTACACAACACAGTCGAAAAGCGGTAGACCAATTTTTTGGCTTAGTGAATCATCATATGACATGGAATTATTGCATTGAGTGAAAAACAATTTATTGTATCACAGAGATATCATAAAGATTGACGATGTCACGGCTTGTTAAAAGCAATGATCGAATAGCGCCCTAACGCTTCGCCGCTCAGTGGTCGCGCGCTGGTGTGTGCAACTCTCGTACCTGAAATAAAGAAAAAGAAGCTTAATGCCTGTCAGTTCAGATTAATCAATCAGTAGAAGTGAGCTAACGCCTACATCCGATACGCAGATATCAATCCCAATCATCATCATCATTAACCTAGCGTTATCCCAGTATAGATGCATCCAGGAGCGCTCATGGCCCAGCGGCGTCCGCGTGCGGCATTTGTTACATTTTTCCACTTCTACGTTGACAGTCAGACGGACGACCAGCGGAGGCATAACCAAAAGTAACTATAGTTTAGGAACATCATCATCGTAATCATGACCCTGTAATCTATAAAAGATGATTTAAGCTGCTTCCACTTGCTTCAGTTACGTCCGTATATAAGATGGCAAGTAAGAGGCGCAGCAGCGAGCTGGTGTCTTAGTTCTCATTTGTGGGAAAAGAGGTCAAACCAAGCGTTTAGAAACAACACATTTTTAAGAGCGCTTTAATAAAATGTAGTGGGTCCACTAGCGCCACTCGTAAATAATTGTAATTATTTTAATTTAACGATATATAACTAAAAAAGGGGGCCGCTACGTACTATAGTTTGTATTTAAGTACTTTTTAAATCCATCAAACTAGTTTTTACGTTGCTGGATTCGTCAATCTATGCGTCCAAAGTTAAAACGGCCGTTTTAATTTTGAGCTCATAGATTGACGAATCTAGCAACGTAAAAACTAGTTTGATGGATTCATAAAGTACTTAAATACAAACTACAGTACATAGCGGCCCCCACTAAATTTTATTAAAGCGCTCTTAAACTGATATTACGACCAGAACTATAAAAGTCACCTGTCTCGCAAGCCACGCTATCCCGTCATGCAGCGTGGCGCTGTCGCGAGCGCTGGTCGCGCACACGTGCCAGGGCCGGTCCTGCACGCGCTCGAGGCACAGCGCGACCGCCAGCCGGTCCGGCGGCAGCGCGCCCGGCGCGTCAGACTTGTTGGCGAGCACGAGCAGCGGGACCCGCCGCGCGCTCATGTCTGGGTGCGCTAACACAAGTTCCAGCTCCTCGCGTGCTACCACTGGAATTATCATGGACCACGTTAGGCGTCATATTAGACCTAAGAAGCTGTCTGTAACTAGAGGTTAGTCCGCTCACTATAGGTATTCAAAAGAGACTTTATTAATGGACAAATACCAGTACATGCAGACAATCCCGGGAAACAATACCACACCCGGATGCACGCCTTACTAGGCGTCTGCTCTCTCTCAACAGAGCGTCACTACGTATAATCGTAGGCATTATCACTGGACATTGCCCACTCAACAAACATTTATATGTTCTAGGTACGACCGACAGCCCCCTATGCAGGGCATGCCTGTCGGCCGATGAAACAGCCCCCCACGTCATCCTGGAATGCGAAGGTGTCACCAGGTGGAGGATTTGAGTCCGTTGTGCAGCTCGAGGTCACTCCGAGAAGCCTGTGGTGACACCAGGAGAATCCTGCGCTTCTGGTCGGAGTTAGGCTGGCTAGATCCCTAGCTGGTTTTCACCCACGCACAATGGTCCAACCTACACGGACTAAGTGCGGAAAAAGGAGTCCACAACCATAACCATAAGAGACTTTATACGCTTCTGTTGCCGTTAAAAAAATATATACCCACTCCCCCGTCCATTTACCACTTCATGGCCAGGTGTGACATCAATAAATTTATAGACTTAAACAAAACTTCCAAGACCCAGCAAGTAAAACCGTTCTCTATCTCACTATAACTCATCTCACCAAGTCGCAGGTGGTCAGCTGCATCTACGACGAAGATCAGCGCCTGCGCCTTCCTGTAGTGGCGCTCCCACAGAGCACGCGCACGCGCCGCGCCCGAAACGTCCCAAGCGCTGAATGACACGCCGCCACCTGCAAACATCGAGTATCATCCACCCCTGCTATACACTACTCGTCTTTTTTTTAACCTCACTCTGGCTTAGTAGGCCGGGCCCATAAAGCGATAGCAGTGCGCAGTTAGAGATTAGCCTGGGGAAAAACCAGAGGAAACCTTCGAGATGATCAGGCGGTCGGTTTAAACAATGGAATCCTGTAAAAGTTTGCGCTCCGGAGAGATTGTTTGAGCGGTTTCTAACCGAATCTGAGGTGCGAGTGGAATCAAGCTACTGGGAGTTTTGTCGCTGGTGAGTGAGACGAGGAAAGCAGGCGGAGATGTAATGTGGCAAGATAACTGGTATGCCGCGCATCATGCTTCTCGTCAAGCCCTCCCTGTTTTGTTTTCTGGACGCGAGTCAAAAACCTAGTGTGTCGCTTTTAATCATGCGAGTAGAGCAGTGTGTGAACAAGAGAAGGCAAAATTGCGGCAGCACGAGGAACAGATCGATGAGCAGCGAGGGGATAGTGTAACAGAGTCAATCAAAGTATAACTGTGACGACAGACAAAAACCTCGTCGGTAGTCTTTGAAAGAGACCTTATGCTTAGCCACTAGTACAGGTTAATTGATGGTTGACCAATACATACAGGTCCTCTATCGCAGTCATGAGACTCGTTTCAGGGAATGACAGTCATGAGACTCGTCTCGGCTTCAAGAACCGCAAAGGTTTCAGAAAGAAGCTCTTACTAGCCCGATCCCAAGAGCTCTAACAACGCTTTTAAAGTATTATCAATAAACAAAACCATAACTGTGGCAATGGCCACATGACATTGCTTTTAGAATGGATGGAGTCTAAAGTCACCTGAATTCGTAAGCAACATTTTTTGATGAAGAACAATAAACGTACTCTGAAAATGCTCAATCTGAGGAGCAAGACCTGCAGCAGGGCCTGGTGATGGCGCAGGCGCGGTGCCAGCAGGGTCAGGTGGCCGTAGTGCCTTCAGCAAGGAGGTCTTTCCAGCCCGGTCTAGACCCAGCACTAGCACTGGTGCGGACACACGCGGCCGTCCCCCCAGCCAGCTCGACACTTTCTCCATCAAACCCATGCTCGCTTTATCACCTGTAATTAAGATGTTATTGTTCATTCAGTTCTTCAAAACAATATAGTACCCCTACCCTCCAAGCCTCAAGTATCTCTGGAAGGATTTGGTGGAAGTGGACCTACGTGAGCTCGGCTCGGAGCCAGTGCTAGCTGGCGGAAAATTACGCAGGACCGAGCAAAGTCGTGTGCTCTTGTGTTGGAGGCCAAGACTCACTTTGGGTCGTCCTGCCAGCCCAGTGGGAGAAGTGAAAAGAAGAGTGTATTACACGGCAGCAAATTTATTTCTAACTCGGGCGTGGCGGTTTGAATCCCTCACTATGCTCAGGATTCCATGTTAGAATCCCTCTATTCTCTATTCTGGAATCCTTCGCTTCGTTCGGGATTGAACACGCTAGCCCTCGATGAAATATTGCATTTTGCTCCGTTGTCTATCTACTATTTCACATGATGGCCAATTATATGTGGAGCCTTTCATGACTTACCTCTAAAGAAAACACGTTTGTATTGTTTAATGACAAAAAAGCTGTGAAAGTTGTATTATAAAGACATTATGTAGTATATTTAGTATCAGCATTGCACTCGTGGGAAGTCGGGGCGGGTCGCTAGTTAGAACAATAAAAAAGCTATCCTTTTGTAAAAAAAACATAATCACTATAGTTGATAATTAAGAAATATGCAGCATGAAAGTTTATTTTTACTATGACATTTAGGATTTTTGGCAGATTTACCAAGGAATTTTTCAATATTTTGTTCGGTTATTTCATTTATATGTTTCTTTTTCAGTCCACAGTAATTTCATTTATATGTTTCTTTTTCAGTCCACAGTAATTTTTGTGTAGTGTAATTCTACATTATTTCTTCACACTGGAAGCTCAAACTTCAGTGTTTTAGTCAAATCTCTGAATGGCCTTGCCTAAATGCAATGAGATACAAAGACTCACCTGTGACGCAAAAACAAAAGATTTGCCAAGCAGTTACGCAGTTTACGCAGTTTAAAGTAAATGAACCACTGCAATCAAGTTATCGAGTAGTATTGACTGACGGTTCCCAGGCAACCTACGGCAAACACAGTGGCGGATTTACACTTTTGCCGCCACTAGGCTATTCAAATTTTGCCGCCCCTATTGACCTCTACTACAATTCGATACCCTAGTTTTTGCCGCTTTGGTATCAAAGGGCCTACTCCGAACTTCGTAACGTGCTGTCCCTTTCATTCTCGTCCCTTTCACTATATGAGTGAAAGGGACGGCACGATACGAAGTTCAGATTTCGAAGTTCGGAGTAGGCCCTCAGGTCCCATTTTCAGTGAAAGCGGAACATCGCCCTGGCGTTGTGGGTTTTGGCAGTAAGTGGCTGAATGGGGTGTCAAAAACTCGTCTCGACGAAGGCTTCAAAACAGAAAAAAAAATTGAAATCTCGAAAACATTTTTGAAAAATCAGTAATAAGTGAGCAATGCGGTCATCTGTCGCCCGATTTCAGTCAGAAAAAAAATATATTTAAAAAATGACTTATTTCCGATACCGAAAAAAAGGCCTAGAAATGACTGCGATATATTTAAAAAAATATTGGAGGTGCCATGCCGATCACTGATGGATTATTCAGAAGATGTACTTTTCTGCTCGACTAACTCTTTTTCGAAAATCGATAAAATTTGAAAAATGCGGTCATTTTTCGCCCGGTTTCGGGCAGAAGAAAAATAAAATTCAAAAATAAAATTGAGATACTGAAAAAATAAAAAATAAACTGGTCCAATGCGTTTCGGATCACGGACAATGAAGGGTTCCGTACCGACACCTACTAGTCCACATTTAAAACCACTTGCTAATACATTGAATACAAAAAAACCGGGCAAGTACGTGTCGGATCACACGCGCAGTTGTGCATAGTTGTAGGACATATAAAGTCTTGTTTTGTGTCTTTTATAGAATAAACCATTTTTCTTTCTTTCTTTCACAGTGAAGGGTTCCGTACCAACACCTACTAGTCTACATTTATAACCACTATCCAATACATTGAATCTAAAATGGTCGTATCTTCCAAAATTAAAAATATTTTTTCGTAATTTCACATCATTTTTACACGACTGCCCAAAAAAAGGAGTGTACTTAATGTTTGCAGGGTTCATGTCTGTATGTATGTGAGATTCTTTGTTACACAGGATGTGACGTCGCAATAAAAAAATATGGCGGACTATTTATC
Source organism: Epiblema foenella (assembly GCA_963556455.1). NCBI lineage: Eukaryota > Metazoa > Arthropoda > Insecta > Lepidoptera > Tortricidae > Epiblema > Epiblema foenella. The sequence continues at coordinate 3,886,271 of OY747118.1, forward strand.
TATATTTTGTGTGTTCAGACCAAAAATTTAAAACATGATTTTACGGCAACGATACTTTAAAATGAAAATCAAAAATTGCGAAATAAAATAATAATTAAAATTTAAAAACATGACTGCAGTGGATAAAAGAACTAAAAAGAAAAAAAAAACAAAATAAAGAATTTCCAAACTATGAAGTTTAAAATACTGAAAAAAATTGAGGTGGTGTGCATTAATAAATACTTTCAAAGATTTTTGGTTTGAACAAAATAGGTTTTACGGTTTTTGAGTTTTCACTTAAAAACTGACTTGCCCAAACTAAAGGTCGTAAGTGCCGTGAGTTCCCTATGAAGATACGATTTTTTTAGGTTCAATGTATTGGATAGTGGTTTTAAATGTGGACTAGTAGGTGTTGGTACGGAACCCTTCATTATGCGTGGTCCGACACACACTTGGCCGGTTTTTTCTTTTTAGTTCACCTACAATTACTCTTACGTATGTAAGGGTAATTGTTATAAGGTGTGGTAATGTATGCCCAAAATTACAGACACTATGAAGATCGTAAAACGAGGCTTCTTTGCTCTAAACACGCCTTCAAAAATTTAAATTAAGTACTGAATTGTTTTAAAATTTATCATAATGCGGTATGTAGATTTTTATAGGCATAGGTATTAAAAACTTGGTAGTAGAATGCCCATATGGATCCTGTTATAACACTTACTAGGCATCAAAATAATATTTTAAAGTCAATTTAAACACTTTGAAGCTTACCTACAACCTACAAGCGTAAGCCAATGTTTGGGTAACTGTGCTCCAGAATGAAAAATGTTTCAAAACTAGCCATTTTACCCCGTTGTCAAATATTCTGCTCCATAAAAATTTTGCGTATGTACTACAATTGCTGTTTTACAGAGTTAAGAACAGACAAAGTACATTTTCTATCATATATAAACATATTTTCTATCAAGTGGGAATATATTACTTTTGGTTATAACACTATAAAACCAAATAAACAGTTGGGGCATAGTTATCCATATGGTCCATATGGTCGTTATGGGGAGCAAAGGAACCACAATTTACGGTACAAAACATATTTAAGTGGTGAAAGATATTACACGTTGATTGAATTGTGTGAGCGGACATAGTAACATTTAGATTTTTTTTGTACGACAAAAAAAATCGGGGCAAATTTGCCGCCCCCTAAAATCTGCCGCCCTAGGCTCCAGCCTACTCAGCCTAGTGGTAAATCCGCCACTGGGCAAACAGACTAACTAAATAGGTATTTAGGGCAGGCGCACAAAAAGTGAGTGAGTGAGTGAGTGGTCAAACCCGATAAGTCATCTAAAAGGTTTATTGAAAATAGAACTCTGCGTAATGGATGTTGAGTTCTTATTTCAAAAAACAATTATCTCGATTTATCGGCTTTGACCACTCACCCCTCGGATTTTTAGTCGCGCTATAATTTTGTCGCAGAAATAAACGTATGGCTTTATGAAAATCGCGGTGCGCGCACTCTTAAGCCGTCGTCTCCCGGCAAAAAAAAACAAACAATTTAGCATTCTTTTGTTATGATTCCTGGGCAGAGACCGATACCGGTATTTTTAAAAAACCCTAAATTAGCCCAATACTTTGGATTATTTTTTGCACTTTACGTAGGGGTGAATCATGTATTTCGGTAACAACGTCGTAATATTAGATTGTCTCATTAAAAACGAAATAATGAACCGGTGACCGTAATAATACCGGTATTTTTCTATGGAAAAAATACCTGTTCCTGGGATCCCACGGATCGGTAGACGACGGGTTTGTAAATTTTGGTAATACGTTTAGTTTATTATTTGGTACAGGTAATTTTTGTTTGTAATTTACGTTGTATTTCTGAGACGAAATTATTCTTACTGCAATCAATTGCAATTATTAATTTCCAAAAAAATACAGTACTTAAGTACTTAATAGCTGTCACAACGATTAAAGATTATAATTTTAGTGTCTAATGGTAAAAAAAGAAATGGTAGATTGACCAAGAGTTGAAAGGGAATCATTTCACCCGAGATATTTTAGGCCGGCGCGCGGATCCGGCCTATTCAAAATAGTTCAATTCAAATACTTTTTCCCCTAGAGTCCGAAAAGCGATTCTCCACCCGGTTATCTACACATGAAAATCAAACTTTCCGAACATGATGCGGTGCGGGTGAGTCTATGTTGATAGGGTAATAAACTATCAACATAAACTAGGCTAAAAAGACTCGAATCCAGGCAATAGTTATTTAAAAAAAACTCAGCGGCTTCACTGTTTGTCGCTTGTCAAGTTGACAAGAAATGCTGCTGTTTGCAAAGTTTGCATAAATATTTAAAATGTTTAGCCTGTTTATTACCTACGAAATGTTATATTTGTTATTGTAAACCTTTCAAAGAGTGAACATTATGTTCCTGCTGTCCGTTGAAATATGGCAGATCTCAAAATATGTAGAATTTGTTTACGAACCGAGTGTAAAGTTTTCAAGCTTGATCGATTTCAGCTCAAGTCTTACTATGAGGAAGTTATGGCATTAAAAGTAAGTATTTCTTTTCATTTACTTCATCGTTTACCAAACACGAGTTTTAGCGATGAGCATAAATCCATTTGGACACGGGCCGTCTCTTGAGCATGCTTGAAGTTCTTATTATAAACATTTTTCTAAGAAACTCGGTTACTGTTGTCTCCTCGCTGATGGGACAGAATAACAACAAGAAATAGTTGATTGACCCACAAACTTGTGATCAGTCATGAGGTTTTCATAACCCCCTCCCCCCCTTCGGAACCTCGCGTGATTTCTGGATAAACCCTTAGTACTAAAAATAATATTGCTATCTATCAGTTCTTATCTAACTTGACTCTTTTAGTAGGCTATTGCAACCCAAATTAAAAGTGATATGCTGTTATTTTCTCACCCTGGCCAGGAAGTGAGATTCTCCGCATGTTAACGCCACTTCATGGCCAGATGTAACAATTAACAAAAAAATATTTCCAACAGGTAAACGATAATGACATACTACCACATTACTTTTGCTACGAGTGTGCCACAATGCTGCACAAATTCCATAAATTCAAGGAGAAATGTTATTGCGGACAAAAGGCGCTGAGGGAAATTTTGTGGAGAGGCCCTGTAAGTATCAAGAACCAACTTTAATTAGGCCCCTATTTCATCAAAGCTGACAGGTGCGACAATTGTCAAAAAGAGATTACAATTGTAGTTGATGAATTGTAAACAGTTTTCACATGAAAATTGTCGATTTGTCAGCCTACATATGTCATATACATACATATGTCAACTTGGTGAAATAGGGGCCAGGCCCCTATTTCACTAAAGCTGACGGGCGCGACAATTGTCAAAAAACATCACAATTGTAGTTGGTGAAACAGTTTTCACATGAAATATGTTGATTTGTCAGCCTACATATATTATGTCAAATACATACATATGTCAACTTGGTGAAATAGGGGCCAGGAATTGATGCCTCTATTCTTATTAGGCTCTATAGTTAGTGCTACCAGAGTTGAGGTCACGCACACAACAGCATGTCATGTAATGACACCGAGATTTTGAAAATATTTTTTTTCATACCAATAGCAAGTTCACCAGTGAATTGAGAGATAGATCAAAAAATTCTTGTTAAGTATTATATATTTTTTCTATATATTTTTATTATATATTTTTATTATATTTTTTCGGCTGTCAACTGTCATGAGTGTGCAAGTGCTCTGGAAGATTATTTTGTTCTTTAGACCATAAACAGTGTAAAAGTGCATATATCCACCACCAAAGTGAACTTTTTGATAATGCCGAAAGGAGCTAGTGTTATCCCGACGTAAAAAACTGGAAAAGTGCTAAAATCAGTTCGATAAATTGCGCGAGTGACACTATAACCCTGATCCATATTTCAACCAACCCTCGAATTTTGAATATTTACTATGGCGTCCAAGTACCCACTTCAAATTTTATTGAAATAGTGTTGCCAGATAAATAAAAATAATTTCTACTAATGAAAACAGCACAATGACCAAAACCAATGAAAATGCTACAACTTCAACAAAAAAAATACTCACACAACAAGTTTTTCATCCATCATTGTTCAACAGAACGCGACCATCTTCTCCCAGCGATCTAGCCAAGTCCGATTTAAACTCTGAACAACCTGACCAGGTCGTAAATGCTGATGTCACTACTATCCCTCAACAATCTGTGCAAGGGGAGAATATCAATATAGCCATGAACAATCAAGTGCCAGTGCCACCTGCATGGCAGCGAGTTCCCACCAGCAATAAGCGGCGAAGAACCAGTGATTCTCCTCCTAGCAATGAACGCTTGACTATATCCAACAGGTTTGAGACACTACCCCAGGATCAAATGGAAAGTTCCGACAATTACCCCGCCATCCCCACTTCCAATAGGCCCCCTCCTATTGTTTTATATGGAATTGAGGATGTCAACGAACTAAATAAACTTATGAAATCAGTCTGTGATCCTAAACAGTTCAAGATAACCATTGTAAATAAGAACTTGCTACGCATCCTAGTGCAATGCCCAGATTCTTATAAGACTGTAGTATCGAAAATCAGGGAAAGTGGCTTAATCGGTCATACTTTTACGCCAAAAAACAAAAAACCATATCGCATAGTGATACGAAAGCTACACCCAACCACACCTCATCAAGAAATTACTGAAGCGATAGAAGCAACAGGTAACAAAATTAGCGGAGAAATTATTAACGCCCGCTTTGGCCCGGACAAAACTCCATCATTTACTTTCTTTGTTAACCTTGAACGAAACGCTAACAATAAAGCAGTGAAGGATATAAAGAGTATCTTTCACCAACAAGTCATCATAGAGGATCCTCGTAAATCCAAAGGTATCGTACAATGTCATCGTTGCCAACAACTTGGTCATTCAAAGAACAATTGCATGCGACCGTACCGATGTGTCAAATGCGCAGAAGGACACAAGTCTGCAGACTGCAAAAAGGACCGCAATACTCCAGCAAAATGTGCCCTGTGCCTTCATGACCATCCAGCCAATTACAAGGGATGCCAGGTGTACAGAGAAATCCTGGCCAGAAAAACCAATCAGAACAAGACAAACTCCCCGCAGAATCATGTCACCAATGACACTGTAGAGCCGAACAACCTAAACAACCGTCGTAACATTGGTACGTCGTTACCAAAAACTCTTAACTCGAGGTCTCGTGAAAAAGTAAGATACTCTGACGTCACAGCCAATCGGTGCCCCCCAGACGCTACCAATGAACAGCAACGTAACACTCAACCAAGCTCTTCCCTAGAACAAATCCTCTGGAAACAATCAGAAAAGTTAGACCAACTCATCCAACAAATAGGGACCTTACTTGGCCTATTAACTACTGTCATTTCCAAGTTACATTCATAGCTCCTCTTCGAATTGCAACGTGGAACATAAATGGACTCTCTGCTAACATCCTTGAACTTGAGGAAATCATAAAAAATAATAAAATAGATGTGGTTCTCATATCCGAATCTCATGCCACTAAAAACAGCTGTTACCGTATGAAAGGCTTTAACATTTATTTCACGCCACACCCTGACGATGGAAAGGCTCATGCTGGCACAGCGATTGTCATTAAATCACACATAAAACACTCCCTGCTGGCGGGCTATCCGTGTTGTAGCTACGCGTACAAAATGGTATTCTACGCACTATAGCGAATGCTCCGTGGTTCTCCAGGAATGATGAGATTCACGAACACCTCGAAGTGCCAACCGTGCAGGAAGTAATAGAAAAACACAGGGAAAAATATGTGGAACGACTGACTATACATCCTAATCTCTTGGCAACACAGCTTCTACAGCCTGTTCTCAATGAAAACAGACTAAAAAGGAAGAATGTTTTGTGAAAGGACAGTAGAGGCGCTGGCCTCTTCGCCTACAAGTCACTATGTCACATTCTGCTAACAAATCAGCTTATAGTCTACCGACTGATCGCCGATTAACCAAGAAAAAAAAAAAAAAGAAGTATTATATACAAAAATATTAAATACATACATATGAGATGAAACAAAACAGAAAATAAAATATTTTGATCTAAGTACATATATTATTTAAATATTTATAAATACCGGTTCAAATAGTTTTCATCTATATGTTTAATTTTAATTTTGTTTTCAATGTATTTTCTGGTAAACAATAAAGAATATTTGTATTGTATTGTATTATTAAAGTAAATGGGTTATATGAATTGATAGAGGTCAAATATGTTTAATTATTACTGTTTTTATACCTGTTAAAAATATGTATGTATGTAAAATTCTTTATTATATATGAGGAAAAATACAACACAAATTACTAGAACAGTAGATATATATATACTGTAAAAAGGCGAGCTTATCCCTGTATATATTTGTGTTTTTATTCACATTCACTCATTCATTTCATTCATTCACTTTTTTCCAATCAGTACTTCATGTAGCATTCACCTCAATTCTCGTGGCACTACCAATATAATGCTGTATATGTCACCATAAAATTGTGAACCAATCATCAAGCATACGGTCCACCTGATGGTAAGCGGCCACCGTAGCCTATAGACGCCCGCAACTCCAAAGGAGTCACGTGCGCGTTGCCGACCCTTTATAAGATTTGAGGATGCACTGTGTGGACAGCAGAAGGAACACATTTAGGTCCCTCGCTCTCAACACAGTGCATCCTCGGGAGCTCTGGCAACCTTGCTCCCCTCCAGGAACACAACACTACATACTTGTAAAGTAGATAATGTTATTATGGCTGTGGTCTTCTGCACGGCGGAGGCACTTTCCCCAGTTGGGCTGCACCAAATTCTAGCAAGATGACATTTTGCTGTGCGCTACCTCTCTTTGAAAGATTGTATTCTATTGAAGTGTACATTTTTAAGTTTGCTTATTATATTGAATTGATTATTCAACCTCATCATCTGCAGGGTTCGAAATTATCAAGATAATTATGGTCTTTGATATTTTAATTATCGCTATAATTATCCGATAATTATCGGATAATTATCCCTCTTATGAGTAGGGTAGTATATGTTATTTTATTAGTTAAATTTATTTTCCGATGTATGATATGACCTGTAAAATGTATTTTTACCAATAACGACTGTACTCTGTACTAATATGTAAAAGATTATGGTGTTTTAGACTGCAAAATAAATAGTTGCTATGCAATATTTTACTAGTTTTTTATTAACCATTAAAATATAATCAATTAATCATTACAACATCATTAAAACACATATACAGAGCGCAATTATTAATGGTCGAATTCACGCACCTATTTTTTTTAGACTCATGGCGAATTTACAATTTTAGGTTATTATCAAATCGATAATTATCAAAGCATAAAAATCACGATAATTATCTTGATAATTATCCTTAAGAACCCTTATCATCTGGACAATACAACATAATTAAATACAACGTTTGACGACCGGTTTAGCCTAGTGGGTAGTGCACCTGCCTGTGAAGCTGACGGTCCTGTGTTCGAATCCCGGTTAGGGCAAATATTTGTGTGATGAGCATGAATATTTGTTTCTGAGTCTTGGATGTTTTCTATGTATTTAAGTATTTATATCTATTAAATATATAGTCGTCTAGTACCCATAACACAAGCCTTCTTGAGCTTACTGTGGGGCTAGTTCAATTTGTGTAAGATTGTCCTCTAATATTTATTTATTTATTTTATTTTATCATTCATGTTACAGATAACGTATGAGTCAGTATACAAAATTGACCGAAAAAACAGAAACCTACAATCACCGATAGACATTATGACCATAACAAACCAGGTACAATCCTACACCATTATAGAAGCTGAAGTGAAGCCTGAAAACCAAAGAGAAATAGATACCAGTGTTGCTATCCCTAACAGTATTACGAGCCCAAATAGTCCTGCATCAGTATTCATAGATGTTAAGAAAGAAATAATTAAATTGGAGAATAAAAAAATTGACGAGCGGAGGAAGAGCAAAGATTTCGAAATAAGCGCTTGGAAGAATAAAAGTTCTAGACGCATGAGATTCCTAGATGCTAGTAATTGGAAAAAGTGCAGTCTCACAGAGGAGGAGGCGGTGAGGGAGTTTAGAGGGAGGGCAGACGATCCGAAGTATTTGAAAGCTAGCCATAAGTGTAAGGATTGCTTCAAAAGGTTCTCGAAAAAGGAAATGCTTAGTCGACATCTGCAGTTGAGGCATAGTGAGGTAAGATATAGCATTAAACACAGGGACCGTTTTCGGTACGGTATAAACTATATATATATATATAGTCCTCCTTTTTTTTTATTATGGTCTACAAACTAGATGTTACAAGTTTTGAACACTCATGGTCTATTACATTACAGTGGCTAGTTACACTCTTGTACATCCTAAAAAAGTAGACACATCATGCATAGAATATGCGTGCAGGTTTTACAAAAACAAAATATGTAGTAGTTTACAAAGTTTACAAGTCGTATCCGACGACGGCGACCCTTACAACTTTCTCTGATGAGCACGGATATGGCTCACAAAACCGAATTTTGATATAAATGTTCGGTCGCGCTGTGTGCAGTATAACTGCCCCTGATCATTTTGAAAATTCTTCCAGAGAGCCAATGTGGTTTCAGGCCGAGCAGAGGTATGGTGGATGCAATATTTGTTATACAAATACAAGAGAAGTGCGTCGAACAAAACCGTCCCCTGAAGGGCTACCGCGAACCGAAAACGAACGAAGTTCGAATATCTCCCTCTCTGTCGCACTTGCTAATTCGTGCGGCAGAGAGCGTGCGGTAGCCCCTCTTTTCATCTGTTTCGTAGACCTCGAAAAGGCCTTCGATCGAGTCCCACGTTTGGCTCTCTGTTTGATTGATTCTAGAGAAAATTGGCTGTCCATCGAAGCTTGTAAACCTAATAAGGCAGTTTCACGGTATGAACTACGGTGTAAATGGTAGCGGTATTGGATATCGATACCGCTTCGTTATAAAGGTAGAACTATACCGGTTGAAATATAAAGGTACGCTACCGGTATAAAATAACGATTCGCTATTTTTGATAGGTGTACTCAAACTTTTATTATAACGGTAGCCAACCGGTATTATTTCGGTACCGAAAAATTTCGATCGTAACTCTTACGATGGGTACGTAAACGCAACCAACAGTGAACAACAGTAAATAGCGGCTGTACATCAGTAATCTATCGCGCCGAACGATATTTAAAAAAAATGTGTATTTTAATCATACACCCAATAACTAGCGCTGATTGGTTGGCGCCGTTGGCGGCACCCTCGTAAAGCCTAAACGATACCTTGAAACCTATGAAAACGGTTCAGGTATAGACTTCAATCTTGAATGTACCTTAGAAACGGATGTATCAACCTACCTTTAGCGACAGCTAGTGCCAACGGACCATGGTTTACGTGTCCTAATCAGTTAAAAAACGCTCACCTATTTACATCATCTTCTCTTTAAATTGACACGCATCTTGACATTTTCTCAATGTTACTATCTAGAACAGGACTATCGCGACCTTATGTCATAAACTTTATATGTATTTTCTGTATTTTTCATTAAGAAATATCGTTTCAAACATCACTCGAAATCGACCATTTTCAAGCTAAAAACTTGTATTTTCCGCTTAAATTCTACTACACACAATAAAATCAAAAAATGGCTGTTACTATTTAAAACTTTAATAAAATTATCGTAGCCTTTAATAACCTTATTGGTGGGTAATTATTTGAGGTGTAAGATAAATGTTACAGAAATAAAAACACACATTTTGATGTGGTCTGTTTTATTTTGAACATAAGGATATGTACCGATAAGATGCTTTATATTATAAGAGATCGATAAAGTTTATTTTGGTTAAAAAAAGCAAAAATCCAATTTTAATGGTAACAAAAATGAGCACCGAGACCACGAAAAAGAACATTTTGTTTATTTTAAAATCTTATAATTGTACTATTTGAATGAAAATCCGATCATAATGAGAAAACGAATAAGCATTATTTAATTAATCAGGTATCAACAGAAATAGACAATCGATATCTATATAAAAAAATATTTAAAACTTGACCACGAAAATGACGACTTCAAATTGTCATTTTTGTAACCTTTTAAATACTATCTAGAAATTATTTAATTGAAATAAGATTAATAACTTCAACTCACAAACAAAAACAGCTTTCAATACCTTCTATATATATATATATATATATATTCCCGTGCAGGTCTACGGTAGACCCGAACGAAATTATGTTACAACGAAACAACACAACAAAATATTCCTCTAAATGACGAAGTTTTTTTTTAATATTTAGATATATACATTTCACACGTACATTCAGGGCAAAATAATTCTTGAACCTCTCGCCAGTTAACAAAATTGGCGTCGCACTGGTCATAATTCCTATAACCACACCTGGAGTAAAAAAAACGGCAAAACGAAAAGACGGCATAACGGCATAAACGATTACACTGTAAAAAGCAGAAAATTCTATAAAAAGTAATCTGTATTTTTTCTACTTGTAGGGAAAATCATCTTTTTCGTGGTCTTTAATCAGTTTCGTGGCACATAGCACCACGAAAATGATGACCACGAAATTGAAAAGTTCTTACTTTCGCGGCTCTACAGTAAATATCCTATAGGTTTGAAGCAAATGAAATCAATATTAAATAACTTAATTGCAAATGACACAGCACCAGTAAAACATTATATTTATTTACTCAATACTCACCAAGTCGCAACCGTAACGAAAATGACGCTCGATCTTTGACGCAAATCTAACTTAAACCTTTATTACATTAATTATAGATAAATAATTATGGCTTACGATAAACATTATACGTCATATTGACGCAGTCTTATTTTCAAAGTTGCTTTTAGTTAAAAAAGGATTTACAGGAGGTTTGACCTCTTTTTTTGTTTAAAATATTACTTAATAAGTGTGGCCACGAAAATGATGGTGTATTTTGGAACAACGGGAAATGTAGAAAAAAATAGTCTTATCAATGTCCTAATTTTTTTATGTTTGCATGCATGGTATATCATATTATGAACATTCAATCCATGTTTTAAACAGCAAGTTTTTCTATACCTTGTATTTTTTACAATACTACAAAGTAGTCAGGGATAATCCGAACCTGACCACGTAACTGACTTTTGTGCAGAAAATTTAAGTTATTGTGGAAAAAAAGATAAAATAGAATAAAATGTATTTACCACAAGTTTCAATGATAATATCCTAAGCAACTTAAAAACAATAAACGATATATTTCTAATTTTATAACTGAAAATTTGAGTCTGAACACAATTGAACCTCTCGAAATAATAACCCTGGTATTATCAATATTTTTGCCACAATTTGAAATCAAATCATTTTAAAACTTATAAGGCCTCTTAAGGCTATACAAATTTGACATTTCTATTCATTTTTTACCTTTGACATTATTTGATTTCAATTATTTCTCTATCATTATTATTATACCTATTAACGATCTTTTTGTGAATTTATCTTGTTTTAAAAATGTAAACCATCATGTAATTTTATAAAGGAAATAAATATATCTATCTATCTAAGAAAATCAAGGTCTGAGGAAATCAGTGTCTTGGCACCAGTGCCCTTGTCGACGACAGCTCGTGCTCGCACTCGTGAGATAGAAGTAATGTGTTGCTCTTTCTAATGCTACGTTTACACGCTACAGTCGCTGGGCACGTTCGAGTGCCGCCTTTGCCGGATGCGGTTCAAGTGGGACAGCCACCTGCGCGTGCACATGCGCCAACACTTCACCAAATACCAGTGTCTGCGCTGCCAGTTCGTCTGCAACCTCGAGTGAGTGCACCAGCAATTAATTAAAAAAAAATCGTTTATTCACATAACGACCGGTTTAGCCTAGTGGGTAGTGCACCTGCCTGTGAAGCTGACGGTCCTGGGTTCGAATCCCGGTCAGGGCAAATATTTGTGTGATGAGCATGAATATTTGTTTCCGAGTCTTGGATGTTTTCTATGTATTTAAGTATTTATATCTATTAAATATATTGTCGTCTAGTACCCATAACACAAGCCTTCTTGAGCTTACTGTGGGGCTAATTCGATTTGTGTAAGATTGTCCTCTAATATTTATTTATTTATTTAAATAACAAATGTTTACGCAACTTACGCACTTCTGCCAAACCACAGTGCGGTTTGTTGGCAGACGAGGCTCCATTTATATTTACTTAAGTAACATTTGTATTGTAGGTATTGTATTTACTTAGCTAATGCGAGAATATAACATATTAAGGAAATGACGAAATGACGCTTAGACGTATTATGGGTACGTTCCCTAAGTTACTTTTTTTGCTCGAAAAGTAGAAGAAAAAGACGCTTAGGGAACGTACTCATAATACGTGACCCGTTTGAGATTGAGATATTTATTGATAAAATTGTAAGTAATATTATATGTCAATTATAAGTAATTTTACATGTTATTTTTATATTCACTTGCTACTATCGTAATTTTTTTTTCTTCATGTCTTCTAAATACTACGGTTGATCATAAGGGGGCAGGGAAGGGGCTTAGATCTTCTTCATGTAGTCAATATTCTCTAGGGAAATATAGCGGAAATATATTTATAAAATTTTTAAAAAATAATATTAGTCTTAATACTGTAATAATTTCACGTCAAGTATTTTCTGGAATAAAGTAAAAAAAAATGAACGCTGTTGTATATGTTGGTAGAATATAAATAAATGCATGTGAGGGTAGGGTTTTGCAAAATAAAATCAGTCCTACTTGAGTTGGCAAACAGGTAGTTTCATTGAACTTTCCCTAAACATTACAAACGCGTTTTCGAGCTACATTCAAATTTTGACGCGCAAAGTACAGCGCTTTTTTTAATTGAGAGATTTTTAAAACCTGCGCATGGACAGCCGCGTATATACCTATGCATACATGTACGCGTAGCAATGTGTAAAATGGTGGATCAACTTTTTTTGTGTTATCCTTGACCCGTTATCCAGGGGAGACTTTTTTTGTACACAAATTAAATATACAACTGAATTAACACTGTTAATCTTAGTATTACATAAGGGTCATACTTAGTTGAAAAAACAAAAGTCGTCCCTCCTGTGGTCAATAGTTAACGGCTTATGTGCATGTTAGCTTTGTTTTTATTACAGGGATTTATAGAAACGGAGACACTGTTTATGCGGGTTACTGGTCCAATCTAAAATTAAGCTTTGTAGCCCTTAACTTTTGGTATGTCCACAGGTAAGACGCGAACCTAAATCCGCGTCTGACCCATATTGGTCCAGACGAGCATCTAAAGACTAGTGTGAAGTAACAGCCCAGGAAGACCGAGGCCTGTGTTAGGGCTAGTTACATATTTGTTGCGCGACTTTTATTTTGTGAGCGCACTCTAGTGCCGCAGTTTGTTAAAAAAAATGTTGTATTAAGTTCTACTAACATGCTTAGTAGATGGACCATTATGTAAATAGCTTGTAAATGGGTGAATTAACTTTTTCTTGTTGTTATTCTGTCCCGTCAGCGACGAGACAAAGTAACAGAGTCTCTTAGAAAAATGTTTGTAATATGGACTTCAAGCATGTTCAAGAGATGACCCATATCCAAATGAATTTATGCTCGTCGCTAAAACTCATGTTTGGTAGATTTAAACAATATAAAATCACAGTTTTAAAGAGTGACTCAAGAGACGTAGGTAACCATAGTAACGAGCAACAAAGAATAGTTGATCCACCCAAATAACACACACATAACAAATACGTATTTATGGTAAACTAAAACAGCATAAAATCACGATTTTATTCGAATTTTTTCCCCTGGACAACTAGACGTGACCACGGCAACGAGTGGCACTAAAAAGTTGATTCACCCAAAAACTACGGGTGTCCACCGATCCCTGTACCCACGTGGTCCAACTGTATTGTCCTACTAATCGAACGACGTGGATATGGGGAGGGTAAAATCTTGATAAAAATGGGTCACGTAGTATGGTTACGTTCCCTTACCCAATGAGCTTAACCTATAATGATCAACTGTTTTTGTTTACAGAAATTCAGCGCTTCTGCATGAGGAGTATCATAGTGGAATAACAAGAAAGTGCATTCACTGTGAAGAGGAGTTCAGGTATAGTCCATCCAGAAAGAAAGAAAAAGAAAGAAACATTTATTCACAGACACAGAAGACACACATATTACAAAAAAAAACAACAACAGAAGAAAACAAACCACAACATGTGTGTCCCCGCGGCAGTGAAACGGACACTGGCTCAGCATTATGCTGAGGTGTCAGACACCTACAGCGCTGATTTTCAGCCAGTACCGTCGGTGACTCACGGCTGGTCTATGACCGAACAGACCTAAAGGCTTGTTCGGACTAGGCTAGTATTTTAGTCTAGTAGCGAGTAATTTAGTAGCTAAACCTGTCTGAACACCAAAAAATTGGTCGAGTAGATTAGTAAGTAATTTAGTCGAGTCAATACATTTTAATCTATTTTTTTAGTACTTTAGTAGTGAGTATCCCACCTCCCACCACGTATACGTACACGTACATAATATAAGTTACATCGGCAATCTTCGTTCACGCCGACAATTACCGAATGCAATCGAATGTGTGACCAATTCAATAAAGACCTTGTTGCGTTATATGTAAGGTAGAATATACAATGACAGGTGAACTCGTGTTTTCTCTCTCATGGCTTCTGTACTTTCCTTTGCCTATACGTCGATGTAATTTATTTTCTTGGTTACTACTTGCACTAATGTTGCTGACTGTCACACATTCTCTGGTCACACAGACACGCGTCGACGTACTACACACACTTACGCACGGCGCATAGGAGCGAGTATGTGTGCACCGCATGCGGCGTCTCCTTCGTGAGTGAGACGGGGCTACACCAACACAAGCGGGTTAAACACGTCGACAACGACTTTGTAAGTTGTAGTGACTACGTTAATACTAGTGTCTTTTTATAGGGGATTGACGAGAGACATCATCCTGTTGTGGATTCGTTTTTATTATCAGTGACTTAGAGACCATATACATCTCTAACAATATTAAATTAATTTTAATTTTGACGCTCAGAGACCATGTACATCTCTGGGATAATATATTAATTTCACTCCTTGTTTAATCTTGAGATCTTATACATCTCTAACTTAATATTTGTAATAGATAACTTTGCAAGTTTATCTTCACTGTATGACATTAATTTTGTAATTGTTAAACTCGAAATTATTATTCCTTCTTGAACTGTAAATTAATATATTGACATGTAAAAGTGCCCTTGTGGCCTATTTGCAGAATAAATGTTTGTATTTGTAAGTAGCTAAGGCTGCCTTTCCACTGAGGCGGAGCGGAGACGTGCAAAAGTGATTAATCAAATTAATCCGTTATCCAAACTGAGAAACTTTTGTTGGAAAGCCCACTGTACTCAGTTGATGAGCACATGGAAATGACTTTTTAATTCCTAAAAATAGAAAAAAAATACATTTCTATTATTGACAACTAATCTCCGTTTCAAGTATTAGTGACAATCCTTAGTAGGGGATATGTTTGAGGTTGTATATTGTATTAGATAATGTTGCCATAGTAATAGTTTTTTTTTTATTTTTTATTTAGGTGTTGTGGCTATTCCCGGGCTTTCCAGCCCTCGTATCACTGCGACCATTTCTGATCCATTGTGATCGCCACATACTACAATTCTCGGTCAAGTCCTACAAACCAGGGATGTTGCGGATCCAGATTTTTTAACATCCGCGGATGCGGATGCGGATGCGGATTTTTACAGGCTCACATCCGCGGAAGCGGATGCGGATGCGGATGTAAGATAAAATACATAATAAAACGACAAATTGTACGTTTTAGTAATTTTATTATTAGAAGAAACAATATTAGTAATTAAACTTAAAAATAGGTGAGTTATATTTGATAAAAAGTAACTTGGCTGCCTTTTTTGGGTCCAAACGATTTCGCAATGGATCATAAATTTGACCTGCAGCACTAAATAATTGTTCGCTAGGAACACTGGCTGGCGGAGGTGATAAATATCTTCGTGCTATTTCAGATAACAACTTAAACTCTTTATTATCTTTCCACCAGACCAGGGGATTGTCCGCTACATTTATTCTTTTCTTGCTCCTATACGATAGTAACTCCTTTTTAAGATCTGCCCCGGGGCTATCATTTCTTTCGACCAGATCTTCATCTTCACTGGACGAGTCTAGCATCGCTTGCAGATCGCTTTTCAAGCTGGGTTTCTTAGCAGTGCTGGATGTATCAGGTGGTGAAACTGGTGAATCACAAACTTGTGATGAAGAACAGTCAATCGATTGTACCAAATCTGCTGAATCTCCAATTCTCATTCTTTTAGGTCGGCTGCAGCCTGGGGAACATGTGCTGCCATGATCATGATCTTGAAAACTTTTTTTGTTGCCTCTTAATATTTCTTCCTTTATCTTTTCTTCAATCAACGAATTGAAAAATTTGTGCTTATAGCGTGGGTCCAAGTAAGTGGAAATAGCAAATAAACTATTTTCTTCCAAGGCCGAGAATTTCGAAGTCATTTCTGTTTTTAAAGTTGTAACTGCCAGCCTAATAGGATCAGAGCTCTGTGATTTACTCAAATGGTCATCAAGTTTTTTCACAAGCATTTGAGTTATAGGGATAACAGAAGATATAAGGGTCTCTGAGCTGCTTAATTCTCGTGTCGCTTCCTCAAAAGGCTTCAGCAACTGGACACAACATTCGATTATTTTCCACTCTTCTGGCATGATCGGATCCATTTCACTGTCATTCATGTACAGACTTAATGCGTCTTTTACCTTCAGAAATCGCTCCAACATATAAAATGTACTGTTCCATCTGGTTACGCAGTCTTGGAATACTTTGAGCTGCGGTTGATTAAGTCGATCTTGAATGTCTTGAAGCTTTTTTTGAGCAATTGTAGAATGATTAAAATGAGTTGAAATTTTCTTGCATTTTTGTTTCACTTCTTTTATATTTTCTTGGGAATCTAAACCTCGCCGAATAGCTAGCTGCATTTTGTGAATTGTACAGTCTAAATCATTAAATGCTGCTAATCGCATAGCTCTTTTCATGTTGGAACCTTCGTCGCGAATCATACAGTGTACTTGTTCCTTTGTGATATTCCATTCAGTAAGCATCGTGTCAAACTTTTCGGCAATTACATCTCCAGTATGACGTTCGTCAAATGTTTCACATTTCAAAACCATAGCCGTTCGATCAAAGGTTTCCGCTATGCCATGGCATGTCAGGCTCAGCAACGAAGCACTAGAGCTTGGATCTGTCCAAATATCAGTAGTAAACGACATGTGGTCAAATTGTTGAACAGATTCTGTTACTTTTTCAGCAACCTTTTGGTAAAGTTCAGTACAAACATACTCAGTAAAAAAGTTTCGCCCCCTCAAATTATACTTTGGTGCTACTTCTTGCATGAGTCTCTGAAATCCTAGTCCTTCTACAAAATTAAATGGTAAATTTTGAAGGGCAATCATTTCTCCGATAAGTTTGTCAATTTTTTTGGAATTGGGATGGTTAACGTCCCACTTTTTGTCTTTTTGAACAGCCTGCTCCATAGAAAGTTGTTTCTTAACTGTTTGCAAAGGTGTAACACATTTGTCTGAAAAAAAAAACACAAAGTTTATCACAAATTTTGTTTACGATAACTTTTCTGGCTGTCTGTACTTTTTTTACGGTGTAATCATTTAAGCATCAAATCGATATATATAATTAATAAAGCTAAGTAAGCTTTGAAAGTTTAGTAGACTGTCTGACCCCTACATAATTTGTTTAACAGAGTTCGTCCACTTAAAAATACTAACAAATAAAATGTCAACCCGACTGATTGAGAAAAATGTGCCGTTAAATAAACTAATCTAGTGTTATTTTTTCGTAAATTCGACTCCGTTCCGTACTAACGAGGATTTCGTTTTATCGAGGTTGACTGCATAATAAAAAAAAACTAGCACTTACCAGGAACGTCTTTTTTTTCTAGCATCTTTTTAGTAACATCGCCGCTGAACAAGTTGTATTCATCCGAATGCATCGATTTAAGGTGATTTTTTAATGAAGTGGTTGTTCGTCCCTTCCGAGAATATGTTTTGTGACATATTTTACATTCAGCTTTATCACGATCATGTTCGTCTTGCTTGAAATAACTCCAAATCGCACTTTGCGCGGGCGGTGCCATTGTTTTTTTATTTTACTCGAAACTTAACACTCACAACAAAACTAAACAACATGCAAATGAACAAAACTTATGTTATTAATTCAATAAATCTGACCATAAACACGAGACACGCCTCTTACTTAGAATCCTATTACAATTATAAATAAAACTCAACACAAACTCGTCGGTTCCTGTCACTATCATAGCGAAAGTGCTCGATCTCTATTGCGTAATAGCGAATTTACCTACTTTACCTAGCACACGCGGCGCCGCTAAGCCGTTCCTGTGACGACTTGTTTCAACTCCGCATCCGCATCAAGCTCCGCATTGTTTCTTGCGGATGCGGATGCGGAAGCGGAGCTTCAAAACAATGCGAAAGTTCTGCGGTTGCGGATGCGGATGCGGATATCCGCAACATCCCTGCTACAAACTCAAAGAATCGCAGGATTTTTCTGTACTCGAGACACTTAATCTCATCCGGGCGCATGATGTGCTTGCCCAGCAATGAGCTACGACTGCGCATTAGGCTAGGGCATTCGGTTAGGATGTGTGCAAGCGTCTCCTCCGCTTCAAAGCAGAGTCTGCACCGCCTTGTGTCACTCAAGCCTATCGTATATGCATGTGCTTGTTTAGGCAACAATGCCCTGTAAGCACCCTTACCAGAATGCGCACTTGGTTCCTGCTTAGCAATAAGGCATCCGACGACGCCTTCTTGCTAAAGGCCTTGATTAGTGCCTTGGAATGGTTCAGACCTGGGATTGCTCTCCAAGCCTGAATGGTTTTATAAAAACAGTAGGTCTTCAGGGTGAGCTTGGTCAGGCTTTTGGGGATGCCGCAGAACGGTTCTGGTCCGCAAAGCGCCCCCTTCGCCCCTGCTCGTGCAAGCTCGTCGGCTTTTTCATTTCCTTCGACGCCTGCATGCCCCGGTACCCAAAGTAAAATAACCTTGTTTTTCGTACCAAGGTTATTTAATGCTTCCCGGCAGTTCTCGACCAACCTGGACGTTATAACATCCGAGCTGAGGGCCAAGAGCGCCGCCTGGCTATCCGAGTGGATGTAAATAGTATTATTGAGGTAGTTGCTTTGCAGGTTAGTTGTCGCGCATTCTAAGATGGCGTATACTTCTGCTTGAAATATTGAGGAGTACTTTCCCAGATTCAGACTGATGGCCCGTCTGGGCGATTCTCCGTATACTCCGCATCCTACCTCAGAACCGGATTTGGAGCCGTCAGTATACCACTTTAGGCTACCAGGTTTCCAAACTAATAGACCGTTTGACCAGTCTTCTCGCTGCGGGAGTTCCACAGAGTAGAATTTCTGTGTACAGTGTTTTGGGGGCATTGTGTCTAACGGCATCCCCAGAACTGGAATCTCGTACACTGAGTCCTTGAGTGATCTCAAGGCTGTAGATAGCCAGTTCCCTTTCCCCGCGGAAACTATTCTAAGCATGCTGGACCTCGCCTCCTTTTCCAGGTGGAAGTTAAGGGGCGGCAGGTTCAGCACGGCCTCGAGAGCCGCCGTCGGGGAAGTTGACATGGCGCCAGTGACGATGATACAGGCAGTCCTTTGCAGGCTGCTCAGCTTCGCAATTGTAGTTTTCTGTGCCATTTTCCTATACCAGACCACAGAGGCGTAAGACACTATCGGCCTCACTATGGACGTGTATAGCTACAGGGCAATTTTGGGTTTCAGTCCCCAGCTATTGCCCGCTAAACGACAGCAGATACCAAGGGCTGTTTTAGCCTTCTGGATAACTCCGTTTACATGCGGATTCCAGGTCAGTTTCTGGTCGACTATAACGCCCAGATATTTGACCTCGGATGACAGTGGGATTGTTTTGCCGTTCATCATCAAGGGCCGCATCTCGTCGAGTTTCCTCTTGTTGGTGAACGGCACAACAACTGTTTTGTCCACATTTACGGATAGTTCGTTTTCCCTGCACCAATTGTTTATTGTGTTTAGGGCATTCTGCATAAGGTACGATATAGTGCTTTGGCAGCTTCCCCGCACAGTGACCACAAGGTCGTCAGCATACCCTTGGGTGTCTATGCAAAGTTCCGCCATCTTATGCAGTAGGCCATCTACTGCAAGAGTCCACAGTAGAGGGGAAAGTACACCTCCTTGTGGACAGCCTCTTACAGTAGTGACCTCACGAGTGGTATTGAGCAATTCTAACTTGGACTATAGTAATAGTTTAAATAGTCTTTCGAGTAATTAATAACAATCCTTTCTAGGAGATACAGAATCCTAATTATTACTATTATTTAATTACATTTTGAAACATTCCTTGCTCCTTTATATATCTTATTTAGTATGATAGGAATTCTTGTAATTTTGACATACACTCAAATTTATATTGTAATTTTTATCGTGAAATAAATGAATCTGAATCTAATCCATTGATCGAAGCGGAGAGATCCGTTTAGCGCTTTAAGACTGAAGAGGTAACAGACAGACAGAGTTACTTTTGCATTTCTAAAGTAATATTACTATTTACCCCCGACTTCGTCCGCGTAGGTAACTCTGTCTGTCTGTTACCTCTTCACTCTTAAACCGCTAAACGGATCTCTCCGTTTCGATCAATGGATTAGATTCAGATTCATTGCTATTATTTTATTTCAGGCACTTACCTAGTTATCCCTCTTCCATAAAAACTTAAAGAATGATTTCTGGGATAAAAAGTATCCTATGTCCTTCCCGGCACTTAAACTGTCTCCATACCAAATTTCATAATCGATTCATTAGTTTATGCGCGACACAAGAGTTCCTTTCGCATTTATAATTAGTATGGATTGGTTTGTAAATTTTTACGAATAACGGGGAATGAATAGAATAGAATATCATTCGGACGATGTTATGCAATAATGTGTTAACTTACTATAGGTTTTTCTATTAGTTTGACATATTATTGCATAACATCATCCATTTATTGTATTGATCATACATTGTCACGCACATTATCCAGTATAAAAAATAGCAAATGCAATGCATTTTGAGCCGTATTATTTAGATGATAAATTCCAGGATAGCCCGGATGATGACGACGAGGAGGTTGACACGTACTGTGACCGTTGCGACATCAGATTCGACACGAGGAAGGCTTTTGAAGAGCACAAGTTCCACTCAGTGCTGCACTCTGAAGGGGTTGAGTGAGTATGCTTCTCATTTATTTATTTAAACTTTATTGCACAAAAAGAATATAAGTACAAAGGGCGGACTTAATGCCATGAGGCATTCTCTACCAGTCGACCATAGGACCAAACAGAAACTAGAAATGTGGGTGCAATGAGAAAATAATTCATAAAAGTTAAACGATTTCGAAAGAATAAACATACATATAATCGTAACTAATATACATTTACCACGGAATTACATATACAAATACATACGTAAATATATAGATATTACATACATATATAAATATATATACACAAATATATACTACTGCATAAGTACAGGGGATACTAACTGATTAGTTTACGCTAGACTTGTTCTAGCAGGTGCTTGTAGAGCATATGTTTGAAAGCCAACTTGCTTGGGGCTTGTCTTATAGTCATTATAGTATTTGCATTCCTATTTGCGTTATTTGACATATTATGACTGACGTTACTCATTAGTCGTTTAATCAAGAACAATATGTGTCTTATTGATCAACCAACTCGTATAATAAATATCTAACACACATTTCACCCACATACATACGCTCACACACCCACTCACACACACACACACACACACACACACACACACACACACTCAATCACACACACTCTCATTTTAGTATTAGCAATATATTGTAATTAGCTAAGTTTTCAAATTGTTCGTTTTTAGAAAGAATTATCTAGTTTAATCTCTTTCATTGTTTATTATGGTTTACTACCACTTCTTGTGCTGGAAGAGCGGTGTCTCCTGACACAAGCATTATGAAATGCTTACTAGGAGGCTCCAACCTTGCCTATTCTGTAACAATCTAATTAACCTAAATAAACATTTTTCATTTTTTTCATTTTCATTTTTCAATATACATTGTTTTTGAAATAAAAGTGATATAAATTTTACAATTACTACCATAGAAATAATTCAATTAATTAAACTTCAAAACTGCCGTAAAATTTGAAATTTAAAAATATTGATACTTAATTATTAAACAAAGTAGCATGTCAAAATCTTAAAAAGAGATTTGAAAGATTTGAAAAATAATGTTATTTTTTAATAATAATAATAATAATTGTTTATTTGCAGAAAATTGACTAATAGTAGTTTATGCAACTGATACATAATGAGAGGTCTTAAAACACGAGTGTGGTTTTATGAAACGAGCGTCAGCGAGTTTCAGAATAGGATCACACGAGTGTTTTAAGGCCTAATTATGTACAGTTGCATACACTACTCTTTCATGTGTTCAGGAACCATTGCGTTGCAAGTGTAGTGAGGTCGAGCGTGAGCCCGTTGAAGTCTTTTAAGCACGAGCCTGTATCGTAATGGGCGGAGATGGCCATAACGATACCGTTTTTGATGCTGTTATGGCCATCTCCGCCCCGGACCGGCGCGATATTGTAAAGTTGGTCCTTACCTACACTTTTTGAGCACATAAAAGAGGATTTACTGTATGGGTGTAGATAAAGTAAATTAAAAACCATCATCAGGATTCTTATGTTTTAAGTAACAAAAAATTGTATGACAACTATGTACATTAACGCAATATTTCACGACCAAAACAGTAAATGACTCGTTTTTCTATAAAAATGCTCAATTAGTGTGGGAGGTTTTCGTGGATCGGATTTTATGCTTTACTTTGAAATCCATTTTTGTTTTTTTTGTGTTGTTCTAATTGTATTTGTTCCATATACACTTTTTTTCGTTTCTAAAAAGTGGTTCGAGTGACACCATGAAAAAAATGATGCATATTCTCTATTATAACATTTATTTTATTATTATAGGCATGAATTACAAGACGAGATCTCAATACCTAGGAAGGTCCTAGGCAAACGACTTCGAGCTAAAGTAAGTGTCTAATTAATATGTGATAATCCACATCGAAAGGGACCTTATGGCGGCCGGCACTTACGCCTTTATTGCCGCTGTTCCAATACAATAGTGAATAGGTGCAACGTAAGCGCCTGCCGCCATAAGGTCCCTTTCGATGTGGATTATCACATATAATCAACTCAACTAGATAAACAGATGAAAACTATTCAGCAGCTCGATTCCACTCACACCACAGATTAGGTTGAAACCGCTCAACCAATCTCACTGGAGCGCAAACTCTTAGAGTATTCCAGTGTTCCAAACCACACGCGTGGTCGTGTCGGAGGTTTTCCCCTGGATTTTCCCCAGGGTACTCTCCAACCGCGCTCTCCTATCGCTTTATTGGGCCCGGCCTATAAAGACACAGTCAGGTTTTGACGACCGCTTTAGCCTAGTTGGTAGTGCACCTGCCTGTGAAGCTGACGGTCCTGGGTTCGAATCCCGGTCAGGGCAAATATTTGTGTGATACATGAATATTTGTTTCTGAGTCTGGGACGTTTTCTATGTATTTAAGTATATATTTATCTATATAAGTATGTATATCGTCGCCTAGTACCCATAGTACAAGCTTTGCTTAGTTTGGGACCAGGTTGATTTGTGTAAGATTGTCCACAAATAAAAAAAAAGTACTCTAAAAGTTTGCGCTCCAGTGAGATTGGTTGCACGTTTTCAACCGAATCTGAGGTGTGAACGTGTACGTATGATATCCATGTTGTAAGAAGACAAGATCTGACAATCCGGATAGTGACACCACATACGTCACTGTCGACGCCGCTGATGCTGGCTGTTTTTTTTTAAATTCGAAATAGGTTTGCGCTTTATTATCAGTGACTTAGAGACCGATTGACGAGAGACATCATCCTGTTGTGGATTCTTTTTTATTATCAGTGACTTAGAGACCATATACATCTCTAACAACATTAAATTAATTTTAATTTTGACGCTCAGAGACCATGTACATCTCTGGGATATTATATCAATTTCATTATACTCCTTGTTTAATCTTGAGACCTTATACATCTCTAACTTTACTGATGTTGTAATATTTGTAATACATAACTTTGCAAGTTTATCTTCACTGTATGACATTAATTTTGTTATAATTGTAAACTCGAAATTGTTATTCCTTCTTGAACTGTAAATTAATATTTTGACATTAAAAATGTATTACTTATTATAGTTAGACTTTCTTAAATTGTAAATTAATATTTTGACATGTAAACGTGCCCTTGTGGCCTATTTGCAGAATAAATGTTTGATTTTGATTGACCACAAATCACCTGATGGTAAGCAATATTGTGGTCTAGGAGGGAACGCGGTTACCTAGTAAAAACCGATTCACTCTCGCTTTGAAGACCAAAAGTTAAAGTAATATCGTGTCACCCACACTACTAACCTACCACTCGCATTATGAAAGGAATATGTCCTTTCATAAATGCCTAAACTAATGTTATATATTAATAAATATGAAATTAAATTATATTAAAAATTTTATACACAATATGATATGATTGGAATCTTCAATAATGCAGAATTTAAACTCTAAAATTGTAATTTTTATTTTGTCACAAACCTAGAGCACGCATAACACAGCATACATTTGTTTTTTTTTTCTGTTTTTTTTCTCTAGTCTCTGCGACCGACAAACGCTAGGGCTCGGTCTGAAAACCAGCGCTGGACATTATTTTTCTTTTTTGCCCAGCACATGCTGAGACCGAGACCCATTGCCTCAATTTTTTTTTATTGTATTTTATTTTATATCTTAATTTGTAGTTTCTTTTTGCTGTATTTTTGTTGGCTTTATTTTGTAACTTTAATTCGTGGCAATAAATAATTTCTGATTCTGATTATTATTGCCGACATAACTACATTGTTAGTTGAGCACCTACTGGATATTTTATATTTAATTTGTATGACTTATAACAATTGTTACTAATAAATTTTGTATTTGTATTTGATGTACTGGATTGCCATACAAATGTATGATGTGTCTTATCTGTGTGTGATCTTCTTGTTTCAGATAACAAAAGAATTGAGGAAAAGGTACCTGTTATTTATACTTTTAAACTGACGGTATATCGTCGGGTTACCAGCAAAAGTCACTAAGGCCGGGTTTTATAAAGATCCGTTAGACCAAATGTCAGCTCAAATTTAGAGCCTAAGTAACAAATACCTACTTAAAATAAAGCTCGTATATCAGCATCGTTTCAGTACTGAGATACGAGGTTTCGAAGAGTAGTGACAGATTTTATAGTGAGTTTTGCTTCTCACCCGACTATATTATGTACTAGCTTTTGCTCCCGACTCCGTTCGCGAAAAACTCCTTCATCGCGTTAGAATTGTATTGCTGTTCTTGTATATCAGGCGCTTACGCTTACCTAGTTATTGTTCTTCCATACAAATTTCCGCCCTCTTAAGGGATTATTTCCGTGATAAAAAGTTTCTATGTTCGCCTCCGGGACTCAAACTACCTCGATACCAAATTTTATCTCAATCGGTTCAGTGGTTTAAGCGTAAAGAGCTAATAGACAGACAGACTTCCGCATTTACGAAATCATAGAATGTACATATAAATAAGCAACGTACATTTTACACAATAACAGAGGGGTTACCGCGAACTGAAAACGAACGAAGTTCGAATATCTCCCTCTCTGTCGCACTAATTAGCAAGTGCGACAGAGAGGGAGATATTCGAACTTCGTTCGTTTTCGGTTCGCGGGAGCCCCTCAGGTTAAAACCATATAAGGGCTTATCCAGAAATCACGCAGGTTTTTTTGTCCCACTTTTAGACCTAGAACCTCACCAAAGATCCAAGGGGGGGGCCCTTGGATCTTTGGTGAGGTTCTAGGTGACCCCTCCCCTCCACGAAACGTCACTGATCCTAGATGGCAGTATCAAATGGCTCAGCTGTGAAGTTCTGATTGTAAACAAAAGATATTCAAATCGTTCAACGGTAGATTTTGAACAGTATTTTGTCCTGGCACTCTATTTACTCACTTTTAATTAGTCCATATCCGTTGAGGAGTTCACAAGTTGTCACTTTATTGTCCTTGTTCGGCTGATCACTAATATTATCAACGAGAAAACACTGGTTAGTTGCATCAAGAAATAATTGGTGATAGTTTTCGTTCGCGTTGGTGTTACGTGTAGATAACACTCATTTCGTGTCATTGACTTTGTATCCACACGTTTAATTTGTTATTGCGCTTAGATTAGTCGTAATTTTAATTTTTTGAATGAACTTATATGCGGACACGATGCTAACCGTGGCAGTGGCGCCATCTGTTTATGTTCGTATGTCTCATACAAACGCTCCGAACGCTCAAAAAACGTAAATAGACTCGCTGTTTTATGACGTGCGTAATGATGATTTAATTTAATTTAAATCATTTATTTATAATCATTCATTCATTCATTTTTTATTTATAATTTCCTACATAAGTAGATATTATTTCTCGGTTTTAATACACGTGAGGTCAACGTTGCCCAAAACGTAATCAGTCGTGAGTTATTCATGAACCCAACCCGGAGCCCCGCGTAATCACTACATAGTATAAAACAACGTCGCTTTCTCTGTCCCTATGTCCCTATATCCCTATGTATGCTTAAATCTTTAAAACTACGCAACGGATTTTGATGCGGTTATTTTTAATAGATAGAGTGACTTAAGGGGAAGGTTTATATGTATAATACATGCATCAGCATTGCACCCGTGCGGAGCCGAGCCGGGGCGGGTCGCTAGTTTCTTGATATACCTCTAATTTGTTTATTACAATACAAAAATGAACTTATTCATATTAGGCCAGGCATCTCTTCCATCTATTCTTAATTAAATAATTATATTCATAAAACTTACAGAAAACCGGAAGAAGAACAAATTACGGCTTCAGACACGAAACGTCGGAAAAAACCTAAAAGAAAACGCAGGAAACCTACCACTTGCCATCAGGTATAAGAGGGGAGAGTTACACTTTAGTCACTATGTACCTTATTGAATAGGAATAAGGTACATAGTGATACATTTATTTGCGACATTTTTATGAACCCCGTCATTTCACAGTCGATTTTTTTTTTTCAAGTATTTATATACGTTTATATACGAGCTGGAAGGCGAGGGTCAATCTAACTAACGTATAAAGCCGCGTATCCACTATCGCTCTGAGGCCTCTGAAAAATGCAGCCGCTCGAGCTGAGGCTGCCTCGAGTGGATTCGCGGCTTAACATTTATATACGTTTAAATACGAGACAATTTCGACTCGAGCTGGAAGGCGAGGGTCAATCTAACTAACGTATAAAGTCGCGTATCCACTATCGCTCTGAGGCCTCTGAAAAATGCAGCCGCTCGAGCTGAGGCTGCCTCGAGTGGATTCGTGGCTTAACATTTATATACGTTTAAATACGAGACAATTTCGAGTCGAGCTGGAAGGCGAGGGTCAATCTAACTAACGTATAAAGCCGAGGATCCACTATCGTTCTGAGGCCTCTGAGCTATGCAGCCGCTCAAACGGAGGCTGCCTCGAGTGGATTCGCGGCTTAACATTAGCAATATGTAATGTTCACTTTTCCGGCCATTTTGAGGGACAAGACTGTGTCGTGTGACGAGTCGTGTCTACTTTCCATGATTTTTTTATAAAATGATTTTAACGTTTGTATATGTATATTTGTCTGTCTGTGGCATCGTAGTTCCCTAACGGATGCGTTGAGTGTGGTTTTAATCGAAAATCTTGATTGCGGAGATGGTTAGCTATGTTATGTGTATGTGTCATTTTTTTTTCATTCATTCTCTTAGCGTTATCCCAGTACAGTTGCAACCTGAAGGATGCCCGGGGTCCGCTACCTAATCCCAAGATTTAGCGTAAGCACTAGTTTTTACGGAAGTGACTGCCATCTGACCTTCCGACCCGAGGGGAAACCAAACCTTATTGGAATTGGGCTTGTCAAGTGAGTGGGCAACTTGGCTGTTAGAAGTTCTCATGCCGCTCGAAGCCCTCTAACTTAGCTTAACGACTGCTATCGCAGACATCAGCCGGGATCAACGGCTTAACGTGTTTTCCAAAGCACGGGAGCGCTCAGTTAATAACCACTCAAAGCGGTCACACATCCAAGAACTGACCGCACCTCCCTTTTTTTATTTAATTGTTTTATTCCTGTTACATGTATTAACTTTGTGTCCTAGTGCGGGAAACACTTTGAGACGCAAACGGCCTGTATGAAGCATCACCTGGTGGCGCACCCTCGCACCTCCTTCTACCCGTCCACTGAGCGCCACATTTGTGAGATCTGCGGGGCATCGTTGGCGGTATTTACAACCTTATTACTATTATTTTAAAGTTCATACGTACTGAGTAAGGTAAAGTACTAAGTTTTGAGTTTGACACTGACTTGCTCTTATTCCATTGGATAATGTACTTTAACGTTAATTTAATAGAGTTTATATTACAAACATACGGTTTTTAGACAGTGTGTGTGTGTAATAGAATCTCTATTACAATTGGGAACCTTAAGTTTTTTTAGAGTGGTCCATATTATATTTTTTATTGATATTAGATTTTTTATAACATCAAAATTGTTGCAGGTTTATTTATTAAGTATCGTTTTTGAGAAATATTTTTTTGAATTTTATCATACCCACACGTTTGAAGTTTGAAGGCATTAATAGGATCATGCCTTGGTCTGCTACGAAAAAAAGAAATTAACATCAACTTGACAGCTGACAGATGTCAAATGTGACAGTTACGTATATCCAGCTGTTCAGCTGTCAAATTGATGTTTATTTTTTTGTTTCACAGCAGAACACGGCACGGTCCTATTAATGCCTCCAAACGTGTGGAATGTGAAAGATATAATAAAAAAAAATCTTAAAAACGATACTTCATAAAAAAAACTGGCAACAGTTTTGAACTTTATAAACAGTCTACTGTCAATATAAAATGTAATACGAACCATCCAAAAAACTTAAGGTTTCCAATAGGTACTGTCTAAAAAAGTACAGTGTTGAATCTTGTACAATGGAACCCTTCGTTTGCGAGTCTGACTCGCAATGGCCGGTAGTCAGTCACTCCGAACGACACGTTTCTAACTCCTCGGGAGATTTTCCTATTAGTTTGATGTACCACCTACTTTTCAGCTTTATATTTAATTTCTCCATTACCCAAAGGTTGTCTGGAAAAGAGATCGCTCTTTAGCGATAAGACCGCCTGTTGTTCTGCCTCTGTCTCCCTGTATCTATGTTTTTTTTTGTTTTTCATGTGCTATTTTATTATGTGAGGTGAGCAATAAAGAGTATTTGTATTGTATTGTATTGTAGCTATGTTTGTGTCGTTTTTTTTTATTTATTTAATATTTAATTACGCTCTATACGCTCTAGCTATCTACCTAATTACGATCTAGCTATCCGTAGTAGAACTGGGGTCACCGACATAGCCTTCAAAATTGCGAGACTTAAGTGGCAGTGGGCAGGGCACATTGCTCGCAGGACTGACGGTCGATGGGGCCAGAAACTGCTTGAGTGGCGTCCACGCACCGGAAGACGAGCTGTCGGTAGGCCTCCGACAAGGTGGAGTGATGACCTGGTGAAGGTCGCGGGAATCCGGTGGAAACGAACGGCACAGGACCGGTCTAAATGGCGAGCCTTGGGGGCGGCCTATGTTCAGCAGTGGACGTCTTTCGTCTGAAATGATGATGATGATGAATTACGCTCTTTGCTTATATGAGTTTTCTTCCAGCCTGGCAGCGTGGCCGTACACCAGAACATGCACACCCGGAGCACGGTGTTCCCCTGCGAGAATTGCGGCAGACAGTTCCATTCCAGCGTCGGCCTGAAGCGACATCTAGTGGTAAGTTGCCTCGGTCATTCTGAAGAACGTAACTTAGGAATTTTAAGGTGGGTTGCATCAAACCGTCTAATCGTAAGCGGGATGACAGCTGCTGGCGCCATATTTAATAATATAAAATAAAATAAAAATAAATAAGCATTTATTCACGAAAACAGTACTCTTTTACAACTTGTTATAACTTCCGCCAAACTGTATAACAGTTTGTTGGCAGAAATAAGCTCCCTTTCTTTATATTACTGTTTTAAGTTAGTTATTTAGTTAAGTACATCAACTGCTGTAGTAGTGCAAGTTACAAATGTAAGTTTATTATAAGTGTTATAACATAAACTATTCTAATAATATTAGCTAATTAAGTTTGTTGTATTTTCAAATTGTTTTAACATAAGCTTTTTAAATTCTGATTTAAAGATATTTTTGCTGGCGCTTTTCCTAATACTTAACGGTATATTGTTATAAATTTTAGGAACGAGATAAGGTCTGGTTCTCTTACCATAATAATTTGAAGTCAAATATGGCGCCGGCAGCTGTCGTCCCATAGAAACTTCTCAAACTTTTCATACAATCAGATTTTAACGAACACCGCTTACGATTACAGACGGTTTGGTGCAGCACACCCTTATACTGTCTTAGTAAGTGCTCGCATATTTGTTCAGTTGATCCTGAACCTTATGCCCTTGATAATAAAGTCGTGTTCACATATTTTCGATCACTCTGTACGTGCTTAAAGACACAACGACTTACGATGTTTTTTATCAGGCACGTTCTGCGGTAAAAGCGTTAAATAATACCAATGAATATTTAAAACATTATTTACATTATTTATACTTACATTATACCGCGCGATCGCGACAACACTGACACATATAGTCCCTATTCGTCCCGGTACCGCCGCACACCGGGTAGAGTCAGTCAGACCCAGGTCGGGCCTAGCTGAGTTTCTTGCTGGACTCTTCTCAACTAGGCGAGGTTTAGTGAACCAACGACAAAACTCCCAGTAGCTCGATTCCACTCACACCCCAGATTCGGTTGAAACCGCTCAACCAATTTCACTGGAGCGCAAACTCTTAGAGAATTACAGTATTTAAACCACCCGCGTGGTCGAGTCGAAGATTTTCCCCTGAGGGTCTAATCCGAACTTCGTATCGTGCCGTCCCTTTCACTCTCGTGTTATACACTATATGGGCGAAAGGGACGGCACGATACAAAGTTCATAGTAGCCCCTCTGGATTTTCCCCAGGCTACTCTCCAACCGCGCGCTCCTATCGCTTTATTGGGCCCGGCCTATAAAGCCACAGTCAAGTTAAAAAAAAAAAATACTTTTCTGCGCAGACGCATACGGGAGAGAAGCCATTCCAATGCAGCCAGTGCGACAAGCGATTCACTCAAAGCAACAGCATGAAGCTCCACTACCGAACATTCCATCTCAAACAACCCTATCCTAAGAGGTAAACGGGCCGTTTTTATTTTTCATATAAATAATTTTCGGTCATTTGTACCGTATTCGTATCTCAAAGGGGCCTCTTCGTGTTGGATCTGTATCCCCATGAACGCCTTCCAAAAGGACCGGACATTGTGCCGTGATATCCCAAAGGAGAGATACAAATAATAATCATTTTATTTTCAGACAAGACATCCATAGCATTGTTAGTAACATTTGTTCACTTATATATCTAGATTAGTTATAATTATTTAATGCAGATTTTGAAATACTTGGGATGCACTTCATATTTTTGTATTGTTATTTAATTAAACAGTTTAATTAGAGTATCACTTCCGATAGTTTTGATAATTACCGAACCGCAGCTAATATCCATAAATCGAGTAACTCAGTGGTTCTTGTATGTCTCACCATTTGTATAAAAAATGGTTTTTACCACTGTGTTACCAACCTTTTACAGTAATATGTTAATATTTAAGTATTTTTACCTATAAACCCCTTTTATTAGGTTCAGGTACAGTCAAGTGTAAAAATATATATCGAATGAATCCTCTCATAAATATGTATCGAAACCTTAATGCGTAGACTTAAGATCCATGGGACATATTTTTGAGTAACTTGCGTATACATTTTTGTAAAATAATTCAATAAATATCATAATTTTTTTTTGTAATAGAAAACTGGTCATGAAAAAATAGAATGACCCATAAATCCATAGCCCATAAATTCTGCTCAGTTAGTCACGACTGAAAGCGGTCACCTGCCCAAGAGTTGAACACTGCAGACGTTGCTCCTCGCATACCGCCTTTGGACCACAAACGCGCCTAGAGTAAAGTAGCGTCATCATCATCATCATCATTTTCAGCCTGTAATCGCCCACTGCTGAGCATAGGCCTCTCTTCGAGTACGCCACTCGTCCCGGTCCTGAGCCAGTCTCATCCAAGAGTGACCCGCGATCTTCCTAATATCGTGGACCCATCGAGCCGGTGGACGCCCGACGCTCCTTTTACCACAAAGTGGCCACCAGTCTGACACTATTTTGGTCCACCTGCCATCAATCTGCCTGGCAAGGTGTCCTGCCCAACTCCACTTGAGTTTGGTAATGACATATAATGTCACGCACTTTTGTGCGGCGTCGGATCTCGGCATTCCTCACCCGGTCTTGCAGTCTAATGCCGAGCATGGCGCGCTCCATGGCTCTCTGTGCCACTCGGATTTTGTGCACAGCCTCATTTGTAAGCGTCCATGTCTCGGCACCATACGTCACGGTGGGCAGTACACATTGGTTGTAGAGGCGAGTCTTCAGGCATTGTGGAGCATCGGTGGATTTAAGGAAGTCGTCCAGTTTATTGAAAGTAGCGTAATAAGATTAAATGGTTACAGGAACAGAAGAAAAAAGAAACAGGACCAAGATGCGCCGGAAACGGTCGAGTTGCAAACAAACTCGTCAGAATCTGACGAGAGCTTGCCGTCACCAGACATGGGGCTGCCGGCCTTGGAGTCCTCAGTAGAGCCGCGGCCCGTGCATCCGCCCCCTCAGGAACCTTCAGAAGATGTGCACTATCTCACACTCAACTAGTATTGACTCAATTGAATTGAATTTAAACTTTCGTGATTCATGATTAAAACTTAATTAAACTGAATTGAATTTAAACTGTCGTGACTCATGTTTAAAATTTAATTAAACTGAATTGAATTTAAACTGTCGTGACTCATGTTTAAAACTCAATTAAACTGAATTGAATTCAAACTTTCGTGACTCATGTTTAAAACTTAATTAAACTGAATTGAATTCAAACTTTCGTGACTCATGTTTAAAACTTAATTAAACTGAATTGAATTTAAACCTTCGTGACTCATGTTTAAAACTTAATTAAACTGAATTGAATTTAAACTTTCGTGAGTCATGTTTAAAACTTAATTAAACTGAATTGAATTTAAACCTTCGTGACTCATGTTTAAAACTTAATTAAACTGAATTGAATTTAAACTTTCGTGAGTCATGTTTAAAACTTAATTAAACTGAATTGAATTTAAACCTTCGTGACTCATGTTTAAAACTTAATTAGACTGACTTGAATTTAAACTTTCGTGACATGTTTAAAACTTAATTAAACTGAATTGAATTTAAACTTTCGTGAATCGTGTTTAAACCTTAATTAAACTGAATTGAATTTAAAATTTTCGTGAGTCATGTTTAAAACTTAATTAAGTTGAATTGAATTTAAACTTTCGTGAGTCATTTTAAAAAAATTATTTCACTAAACGGTGATATAATAACGGTGGTATAATTCACGTATTAATTGTCGCTCCGGGCGACATGTTTCGAACTTTTCGATCTCACTCAACTATCATTGACTTGGATTTAAACTTTCGTGAGCCATGTTTCAAACTTAATTTAACTAAATAGCCTTGGAGCCCTCAGTAGAGCCGCGATCCGTGCATCCTCAGGAAGAAGATGATGTGCACTATCTCACACTCAACTCGTGTAAAAATTAGCCTATCGACGCTTGCTACTCCAGAAGATTCCCAAGCCAGTTGCTGCCTACCCTTATTGACTTCTGGATAGTTGTGCTGACAGCTAGTAGAGACGAGGTCCTACATAAAGTTATCTCTGTTTTTCATTAACAACTTTTTTCGTTGACTCGGGTGTAAGAAAATGGAAAAGTTCGATTATCTCGAAAACCTTTATTAAACCTGAAAGTCCATTTTCTGGACCAGCCTCAGGTGCTCTATCGGTGGTTAGAAGCTTGTCCATTATTTACTGGACACCCTTTATAAAATCCTCTTTCATGTTTTTTACCCCGGGGGCACGGTACGGTGAAAAACTGGTCCTTTCCGACGGTTTTTGAACGATAGAGGATTTTTGCAATATCTCGCTCCGTCGTAATACCCAACCCCTTCGGCCGTCTACGAAACCGGAGTTTCGAAACTGGCTTCGATCGAGGCTTTTGTAGTACTCAGTATTAGCAATTCCCGGGATCCTATCATAGAAATATCAATCTCCAAAACTGACGATTTTTGCGATATCTCGCTCCGTTAACATTGTTTTTTTCATTGGTTTTTAGGAGTCGGATTTAAACATGGAAAAGTTATTTTTTTAACAGTTAATTTTACAGGTTAGGTGTAAAATTAAATACAGATCATGACATTATATAAAAATTGTACAAGTTAGCACTATTACAGGAAACATGACGGTATTTTACCGACCCGTATACTTTGTCCGCGAGTGCATACGAGTCAGTGTTGCCAGGACTGGAATTTGATACCATCCGATTTCAGCCTTGAAAAGATGCGAAAACAGTCGCGAGGATCCGCCACGTACAATTTCATTATTTTCTCATACATCATTGGGAAGAAAGAAAGAAAGCATTTATTCACTGCGCCAAAAGACACACCGTTACAAATATAATATACTCAGTACATGAACATACAGTTAAAAAGCGCGTCTTCGCGGCAGTGAATCGGTTGCTGTCTCAGCATTATGCCGAGGTGTTAGACACCTGCAGCGCTGGTTTTCAGACAGCACCGTACGTGATCCACGGAACGCAACACAACACACACACACACACATATAGGAAAGGTATACATATAATGAATAAAATCAAAGGTGTTATATATATGAATGAGACTACCGCAAAACAGGGCAAACTGGTGTGAACATGAGGAGGAATTTACTCAACAGTGGAAGCGGCCCGATTTGATCCGTGGTCCGACTTGACCCCCACAAGATCCACCAGATGCCTGAAATATCCGAAATCGGACCAGAAGATCCGCACTGGCAACACTGATACGAGTGTAGTTAAAAGTTTACTTTATATTTCTATATGTAATTAGTACCTACCTCTCATATAAACAATGAATCAAGTTTAGTATTATTTAACATATCACTATTATTGTACTATTTGAAATTTGTTACATGTAAGTAAATGCAGTAAGTACGATTAAATATAATTTTAGTAAATTATAACCGATTTTTACTTTGTCAATTAACCCCGGTTTTATAAAGATCCGTTAGATCTTAAGTCGGTTTGATATGTCAAAAGATGTACTGAGTTACTGAAATTTGACCTGACATTTGGTCTAACGGATACTTATAAAACCCGGCCTTAGGCTGGGTTTTATAAAGATCCGTTAGACCTTATGCCAGTTTGTTATGTCAAAAAATGTACAAGTTACTGAAATTTGGTCTAACGGATCTTTATAAAACCCAGCCTTAGAATGCCCAAGTAACCCAACTAAGTATGTACAGTTAACAGCACAAGCGGCTACGCGGGTCTAGCCTCGTAAATCCCAATGTACTTGTACAAGTACAAATTAGGGTGGATCAACTATTCCTTGTTGCTCGTTACCATGATTACGTCTCCTGAGTCACTCTTTAAAACTGTGATTTTATAGGGTTTAAATTTAACAAACATGAGTTTTAGCGATGAGTATATATCAATTTGGACATGGGTCATCTCTTGAGCATACTTGAAGACTTATTATGAACATTTTTCTCAGAAACGTGGTTACTATTGTCTCCTCGCTGACGGGACTGAATAACAGCAAAGAAAAGTTGATTAACCCATTAATGGTAGTACTTCAGACCTGACATTTTGATACCATAGCATTAATAATTACTGGCCAAGGCAGTCTTTAACCAGTTGGAGGCACATTAGGGTAATGTGGCCCCTATGGACATAACAGAGAGCCAGGCACGTATCCAGAGGGGGGATAGTTGGGATTTATCCCCCCCCCCGAAAACGTTTTTAGCCGTCTGTTTACAGTGATTACAGCGATTTTTACACAATTCACATGGTTGTTTCAAAATGGCGCGTCTCGTCAATTTCTGAGGGCCTACAGCGAGCCGAAAACGTACGAAGTTCGAATATCTCCCTCTCTGTCGCTCATGATGGTTAGTGCGACAGAGAGGGAGATATTCAAACTTCGTACGTTTTCGACTCGCGGTAGCCCCTCAGAGGTCGTAATAAGAATAAGAATTTTATTTGCAAACTGTGTACATAAAATGTAGGTACAGTAATAGTTACCCTATCAAACATCAACATCAAACATTTATTCTGTAAGTAGGCCTCACTCAAGGGCTCTTTTACAAGTCAAAAACATAGTTAGTACCTATAGTGAAAGCACACAGCAATAAGTGATCAGACGAATAACCTGGGCACGCGTTTGCAGAGAGATGTATAGTCTATCGGGCATTCAACTTGGTAAGTAAGTTTATATGCTAAAACAATGTTCAATGAATTACCGGAATCATTAGGTACATATCTCATGAAGGCTTTTCTTAATCATAAATGAAATAAATGAATTTTATTCTGCAAGTAGGCCGCAAAGGCACTTTTACAAGTCAAAAACTACTAGCGTTTCTCATGGGACCACTGCCGAGAAGAAACGCCGAAAGAAACTCGACAGTCAGTCATTTTCTCCAAAATATGCTTATTACAATGATACTAATTAACCTACTTAAGTAAATGTAAGTGGTAAGTTAGTGGTACTTATTGGACGAAGCTTTTAACTTAAGACGGGCTTTATTAGGCGCCTTTACCTTAAATATGAATTACATTGACGGCCATAATGACGAAAATATTCAAGTAATGAGAACCGTTTAAGTTAATGGTATGACTAACGAGTTTACTAACCCACGACTGTCGTCTTCAAACGAGTATTTCTTATGAATGAGGATTACAAAGTGTATAAATAACTTAAAAGTCAATCAATATTTGATGTGTGCATCTGTGGGCCATTCTACTTTTTCATGTACATAATTCTCAGACACTTTTTTTTTAATTCAGATTTTGGAATACTTGGCCCTCACTTCATATTTTTTTATTGTTATTTAGAAAGAGATTTAATTGCAGTATCACCTCCGATAGTTTTGGTAATTAACGAACCACAACTAATATCCATAAATCGAGCAACTCAGTGGTCCTTGGATATCTCACCATTTGTATGAAAAAATGGTTTTTACCACTGTGTTACCACCTTTTACAGCAATATGTCAATATTTAAGTATTTTTACCTATAAATTCCTTTTATTAGGTTCAGGTACTATTTCGTAATCCTATTTGTGTACACTAATTCAATACATATCATAGATATTTTTTGTAATAGAAAACTGGTCATGAAAAAGTAGAATGACCCCTGTACCTACGTAAACCAATATATATATAAGGACATGATGAAGTGTCAACTCTCGCTGGCCTCATTTTAAACCTCGAAACAAACGAGGGATATTATAAATTTCAGAACGTGCCTTTTTTTATACAACACCGGTGACAAACAAGCGTACGGTCCACCTGATGGTAAGCGACCACCGCAGCCTATAGACGCCCGCAACACCAAAGGAGTCACATACTCGTTGCGGACCCTTTATAAATGTTGAGGATGCATTGTGTTGACAGCAGAAGGGACTTAGGTCCCTCGCCCTCAACACAGTGCATCCTCGGGAGCTCTGGCAAACTTGCTTGTGCCTTGAAGAATTCGCGTTTTCGAATCGACGTACAGACGGCCTACGCCGAACTTCGTACCGTGGCGTCCCTTTCACTCTCGTCTTAAATCCTATAGGAGTAAAAGGGACGGCACGATACGAAGTTCAAATTTCTCAGTTCGGAGAAGGCCCTCTGAGGCGCTGCCGCGAACCAAAAACTAACGAAGTTCGAATATCTACCTCCCTGTCGCACTTGCTGATTAGCGCGACAGAGGGAGACATTCGAAATTCGTTCGTTTTCGAGCGGTAGCCCCTCTGACCACATACGGAAAGAATATGTACTATTTTTTGTTATAGTCGATGACAGTGTACTTCAATTGTGCAGTTGTGAGTAA
Source organism: Epiblema foenella (assembly GCA_963556455.1). NCBI lineage: Eukaryota > Metazoa > Arthropoda > Insecta > Lepidoptera > Tortricidae > Epiblema > Epiblema foenella. The sequence continues at coordinate 3,924,581 of OY747118.1, forward strand.
GTAATCAATACTTCCGCACAACTATTGTAAAGTACACTACCACTAACCTGTCGCTGCGATATCACATTTTCACCATCTTTACCAACCCAACCTGCAATGAGGACTATCGTTTTTGTGCTCACCAGTTGGCGCCACTGTCGAGTAAGGTCCAGCTGTCAAAAATTGTTATGGGTTATTATGGGCATGAGAATGAAGTTTACATTTAAATCATGTTTAATACCTTAAAACCGTACCGTAAAAATATCGAACATCCTGCATTGTAGCGCAGTCCCATTTTGTTCGGAAAAAAGGACATAAGTTTCCGAAAGACAAAACTGTCTCAAAGCACTGACAGTCATTGACCCGTAACTCATATTTGCCATAATCAAGCTCAGGTATTGCAAAATAGTCACCATATTGTTCCAATTAGATATTAATCCGTGTAGCGCAACCACAAAAAAGTGACATTTGATATTTCGGAGACCTCACGCTACACTAGCGCCTCTAGCGGCGAGTTCATACGCGATAGCCCTCATTGCTAAGTGTGGCACTGGAATTAAATTTCATGTGCTCTGCCTACCCCTTTCGGGAAAACAGGCGTGAGTATATGTATGTATTATAGCTGCTCTATAATTTCATCCACGGATATGAAAATTATATGATATTCATTCTACTTTTTCATGTACATAATTTTCGATCATTTTTTTTAAATGCAGATTTTGGAATACTTAGCCCTCACTTCATATTTTTGTATTGTTATTTAAAAAGAGGTTTAATTAGAGTATCACTTCCGATAGTTTTGGTAATTACCGAACCACAGCTAATATCCTTAAATCGAGTAACTCAGTGGTTCTTGTATGTCTCACCATTTGTATGAAAAAACGGTTTTTGCAACTGTGTTACCCACCTTTTACAGCAATATGTTAATATTTAGGTAATTTTACCTATAAATCCCTTTTATTAGGTTCAGGTAGTATTTCGAAATCCTAGTTTTGTACACTAATTCAATACATATCATAATTTTTTTTTTGTAATAGAAAACTGGTCATGAAAAAGTAGAATGACCCATGAACCCTTCATGAGATATATCCATATACAGCCTACATCTAGCTACAATTTCATAGTACCCATAAATTGCGTAATTTTACTTTATCGATAAAAAGACAAATGACTCAGTATGAATTGACGGTAATAATAGCCACTCTTAAATATTAGAAAAAATAGTCAAGAAGGACTCGGGCACAAAGCACCGAAGAAAATGATATGAGCCCTTCATGAGTATCCATATACATACAGCCTACATCTAGCTACAATTTCATAGTGCCCATAAATTGCGTAATTTTACTTTATCGATAAAAAGACAAATGACTAAGTATGAATTGACGGTAATAATAGCCACTCTTAAATATTAGAAAAAATAGTCAAGAAGGAGTCGGGCACAAAGCACCGAACTACTTCGTAAGGCCCAATATATTTTAAGACAATTGTAACGACCCAATGTCCTTAAAAAAGTTCATACATAACATTCTAGTTTGAATTTAATGGGTCCCAAATAAGGGTTAAAATCTAATTACAACTTTTGAGAAATTGGGCTGTTAATGCTGAGTTTTTGGTCCTAAAATTAAGCCACTGGGCTTTATTAAGGTATGCCCTCCATTTTAAAAGTTTGGAACTACGGTTTTTTAAATATAGGGCCAAATTAGTTTAGTAAAGTACTGTTTGTGTTAAGTCTTTAAAGGACGGATTTCGCCGCATTGACGCAGGTTACCTTAAACTAATTTTGTTTTACAGTAATATTTCATGGATCATATACTTAGTGGCTCTGTGAGCTGTAGACATAGCGAGTGTTTTAAAAAAAACTGCCCTGACAAAAAAAAACAATTACTATAATTAGTGAGCCTGCTCACAAAATTTCAAGGGAATCGGTTGAGAAATACCTGTAGAGGAGAATTGGTGTGCTACCGCGAACCGCAATCAAAATTTTCCCTCTCTGTCGCACTGGCAAGTTTGCACATAAGTGAGATAGAGAAGGAAAACTTCGTTTGTGGTTCGCGGTAGCCCCTCTGGAAATCCGGACATCTGGACATACGAATGCATTTTGGACGAAGCTGGCCCTGTACTCCGAACTTCGCATCGTGCCGCCCCTTTCACTCTCATGTTATACACAACATGAGTGAAGGGACGGCACGATACCAAGTTCGAAGCCCACTGATGCATAGACCTTCGTTTCACTCGGTCAATAACTCTCATTCGGGATTGCACGATGAAGAATCTTGCTAGCTAGGCTTGACCGATTCAATATTTAGGAAAATATAGTGTAGGTATAGTCTACATCGAAAAACATGCGAACATGACTTTAAGACTTGCGAACCTATCGTGCGGGACAAGAACTAGCACTTCGGAATATTATTTCTGTTTCACTCGCCGGGGTCGTGCGCCCGCATCGCGCCTTAGAGAGACTCGTCGCCGTCGGCCATTTAGCGCCTAATTTCTCACAGAATTAGTGCTTCGGGCGGCAGCATTTCCCACCCCTTAAACCTTCATCAAATGAGACAGTATTAGCCTTGATCGATTCCTTACATCCTTAACAGGTTTATACGTTTTGATTTTGTGGTAATTCTTTCGCGTTTATGAAATAATAGCTAAAAAACAGGAGAAGTCTTCGAGTCAAAAAACGAATCTTTAAGGAATCGTATTTTCACTTGTGTTTAATTTTTCCATAAAATCTAAACATACAAATTTAGTTTTTAATGATACCTACTATATAGTAGTTGTATTTCTACTTAATAATTCATTAAAAGTTAATTGTAAATATTAATCAATTTAGGTGAGAGTTTAAAGGTAGTGATTACCTAAATGCATGTAATAAATGTGAGCTGTTTCTAAGCTAACATATAATAGTAGATTGTATGACAAGGGTCTAAAATGAGCCATATCACCACGAGATAGTTATTTTCCCGAACAAAGTTTGAGGGGTAATATGGCTTTTCTGTATACCCTGAAGAGCAGGTACAGATAGGTTTATGGACTACAGTGACTATAAACCTATCTGTACTCTTCAAGGTAAGTATACAGAAATATTTGATGAACATGATAGGTATTTACTTATTTTTGGTAGGCAGAGAACCCTAAAACTTTCCTACCTAAAATGGTTATTCACTGATGTTACAGAAATTGTTAGTCGGAAAAGCATACCTGTGTCGGTACGTGTCGCTGCTCGTTAAAAGTACCTCTTACATACTGTAAACAGATACGAAATGTCTTTCATAAAATTATCAAATCAAAGAATTCTAAACAATTTCATTGACATGAACTTTCAAGATATGCTGTTCCCGCTTGATCTGTTAATGTCCATTTTACAAATCCCAAAATACAAATGTTCCGATGGTTTTATCACTCCAAGCAAACGTCTTCAAAAACTCAAGATTTTAATGATGTACATATCCGTCTTGATTCTCCTTTATTTCCGATTTGGGTTATCCCTTGTGGGCGATTCCATAACTTCCGAAAATTTCATCACCCTTACACTTTATTTTGATGTATTATATTTTTCCTTAGCCCTAGCTGTTATTTTCATCGGTAATATTGTTAACACATATAACAGTACTAATATCGTTTTAAATCTACAAAAGGCTTTTAGGATGTTCCGATTCCGATTTATTGATAATAGTATTAGACGTCTTATGTTTTGGAATTGGATGTCATTAGCTATTTTAGCTGTTTGCTATATTATATTAATTGGCTCGGTTCCACCCATCAACATCTTTGCTTTGTTCCTGAATTTTCTGCCGTTTATATATCTTGACGCAAGCGTATTATACATCACTCGTGTATTGTGTATAATCAGAGATGGATCAGAAATGTGGACAAAAGAATTGAAACGAGGAATTATGCACTCTGATACACCAAGGTTACAGAAGATTTTAGAAAGCTTCTGTCTCATTTTAGACGCATTTGCAATGTTCAAGAAAGTCAGCTCAATTACGGTGAGTATAAGCAGTATAAGATATGTAAGATTATTTTTAAGATATGTAAGATTCTCCCAGTAAGCCTTAAGCATAAATTCATCCTAGCACTTAATCACCATGGGAGTCAAGAACATGGCCTATCTCATTTATGTCACACTTACGGCACCAGGTAGGTAGCTGCGGGCAAGTACGATATACCAAGAGTAACCAACTACTATGGCGATAGATGCCTGCGGAAACGCATACCCTACATTTTAAACTGCGTGCCAACAGATATCAGACTGGAGGCCAATAGAGCAACATACAAAAGAAAATTATTTAATTATTTCTTAAATAGCATAGTAGACACTAGTAAATAGTGATAGTACATAGTAATAGGCATATGTATGTGAATTTAGTTACCGAAGAGACTCCGATCCCATAGTCAAACTGTAAACCGTTTTGTGGGACAGACACTAATTGTAAAATTCTACCTCTTTATAATAATAAATAAAAAATAAATAAAAATAAAATAAGGATTCCCTATTGGTTCATATAAAATTCAGTATCCTATTTTCTGTTCTACCAATTCTTATTCTTAATTATCACTCTTTATAAAATCATACCCATACTTTTTTAGGATTCCGTTGCCAAAATGGCAAAAACGGGACCCTTAAGTATAGTTAGTTTCGTCATGTCTGTCCATCCGTATGTTACAGCCGATTTACTCGGAGAGTATAAGCACTACAATTATGAGTAAGAAGGTGTATCGTTTGGTAGGAAAGTGATGTGAATTTACATTTACAAAAAAAACATTAAATTAGGTGGGGCATATATGTACCCGGTGGATGAAAAAAAAAATTCAACGCACAGTCGTGTGGGGTATTCATGGATAGGCCTTTAAGCCCCCCCCCCCCCCCCCTATGAAGATACGACCTTTTTAGATTCAATGTATTGGATAGTGATTCCAGTATTCCAAACCTGTGTCGGAGGTTTTCCCTTGGATTTTTCTCAGGTTACTCTTCAACCGCGCACTCCTATCGCTTTATTGGGCCCGGCCTATAAAGCCACAGTCAGGTTCACCGGCCTGTGTCTCCGAAACGTCATCAATGTATTCAAGCCTATCTATTTGCTTAATTTACTTTTTTGCCCAACGTGTATACAGCACGACTAATTATGAGATGTCAGAATTGTACTACATAAATCATAAATGAAATAAATAAATAAATAAATGAATTTTATTCTGCAAGTAGGCCACAAAGGCACTTTTACAAGTCAAAAACTACTAGCGTTTCTCATTTACACAAGAAAACAAAACATGTCGAATCGTTTGATAGGCTTTCCTGCAAGAACTGTGTCAACTAGATACAATGAAATATTATACATGACTCTTTACGATATTTAGGTATTTGGTTTGGGCCATGCATTTCTGTCTGTTCTTTAGATAGTCCTCAACCCTATAATAAGCCTTTGACATCAATGTTTTTTTAAGTAATTTTTAAGAATTTTTAAGTCCGTCCCCCTTGGTGATTCGCTAATCCTCCTTCTATCTAATCCTCTTTCTAAGGCTTACTCAAACACTACTCCTCCCCGTCTTGGATTTTGCTGATGTTTCCTATGTTGACCTCAATGAGGAGCAACTTGAGCGCTTTCAAAATGTCTGAATTATTTTCATATTGGGCTTAAGCAAATATGACCATGTATCCTTTTCCTGCTCCCAGCTCTACAGCAGCTTTTGTAATCTACTTACTCTCTTTAACCCTGCAACTCCAATCTCAAACAGCGTTTTACTCATGTTTAGTTCCTTTAGGTTCCAACGTCATGTCATTACTAAAAAAGTACTTAAATTCCTAATTTTATTATTCATGACTTTTTAATTGAAAATTCTTTATTTTTTCTATTAAAAGCAACTTAATTTTGCGTTTGGTTTGGAACCCTAATAGTGACAAGTCTGACACGCACTTGGCCGGTTGTTTTTTCGAATTCTTTATATGACAACAAATTTACCTATCAAATAATCTGTAACGTCTAACGTATCTATCACATTGCTACTTATGTGGTACCCTGTTTCGTGTTACCAGTTCGGAACCGTAAGTCTTTTGGACTTAAGAGTTCAAAACTGTTGCCGGTTCTTTTTTATTAAGTATCGTTTTAGGAGACATTTTTTTGAATTTTATCTTTGACATAGCACAGGTTTGAAGGCATTAATAGGATCGTGCCTTGGTCTGCCGCGAAACAAAAAAAATAAACTTCAACTTAACGGCTGACAGATGTCAAATAGATGTAACTGCCACATTTGACGCCTGTCAGCTGATACTGACACATTTGACATCTGTTCATAGATGCAAATAGATGTAACTGCCACATTTGACTTTGACATCTGTCAGCTGATAAAATATAATATCCACAGCACAGACTTAAAGGCTCCAAAAAAACTTAAAGGTTCTCAATTCTGTCAAACGAACGCAAGCAAAAAACGACTAAGATATTTTGAGGTAGATTCTTATTTTATAAGGCTCTGGCAGAATACCAGCGCTGTGGCATGCCACAGCATTTATGCTGAGCCAGCGCCTATTCTCTGCCACAACACATGGCTTATCTGATTAGTTTCTAAGTCTTAGTTCTTAAGTAGTTGCATGTTATTTATTACTTATATACTGTCAGAGTTAATATTTTATTTAATTGTAGTACTGTGTTATGCTATGTATGTTGTGGATATGAATAAAGAGTTTATCTATTTATCTATCTATCTAATTGCTTGAGTTTCGGACGTATTATACACGAAATACATACATAGCACCCAGATAATTATATAGCTAAGTACATTATTAATTTCAGATTGCGTTTTCAATTGCCGATATAATCAGTCATACCTTGGCGTTCTTGCAAGTCACCATGGATGTGAAAAAGCAGAACGCGGACATAAGCATGGCTCAAGTAAGCTGCCATAATCTTCGATTTAACCTCTTGACCGCCACAGTTACGTACCTATAGATGACATCACGTAATTAAGTAAGGTTCATTTTCCGTCTTTTGCTACAAAGACTGTGTCGCTCAAGAGGTTAAATACCGTCAGAAATTGGGTAAAATGGGACATGCCAGGGGTTACTTGAGACACCTGTCTTTACCACGAGCTACAGTGTTGCCAGGGCCCTTGGGACAAGAATTACGTTTCTTTTCTTGAAAAGTTACATTTTTGATGCAAACGTTACATTTTTTATATTTTTCATAATTACTTGTCAAAACGTTCGATTCTAATAAATGAGTAGCCACGTACAGCTACAATTCGGCGAGTTCGGCGACAGAATAACGTCAGGTTGATGGGTGGTATCTCAAATGTCATATACAGAGACAGAGTCGTCATGTCATAGACAGAGTCGTACCATGTAGGTTCTTTTGTCACCTTTTCTGTATCTGTAAGTCTATAAATTGACTCGCTGCTTGGTTCCGGTTAGATACAATTGACCTTTCTTTTTAAATACAGTTTCATTATTCTCAAAAGTTACGAATATTTCATTTACAACAGAAGTTACTTACATGTTACGCGAGCCGGTCAAAAGTTATGAAAAACGTAAGAAATGTAACCATCTGGCAACACTGACGAGCTAGTATATGTTTGTTTGTAGGAATAACCCCGACATTCAGCTTATATGTTGAATTAGAGGTAGAGGTTTTATATCTACAGAGTGCCTCAAGTCCCATTTAACCCTATTTGACGGTAATCGTTACAATCTCTTTTCGGTAACCACCCTCTTGAGATTTCGCATAACTTTCAAATATTTTTCAATTTTCTCAATATTCTTTTTCCTGTTTTTTTTTCGTACAAGCTTTATTAAGATACCTACTAGGTACTAAATGAATATGAATACTTGTTGAGACGGTTCCAATGAGCCCAAGCACGACGGGTTTAGAGTCCGACCACGCTAACTCGGAATAATTTGGCAACACTGTGCATTATGAGTCATATTTGTATGAAACTGTGACGTTTGAAATGAAATGAAATGATTTATTCTTCAATTTAGGCATGTTACATGCACTTATGAATGTCAAAAAACTACCACCGGTTCATAAAATAAACCTCTGCCTCGAGAAGAACCGGCGTAAGAAACTCGGCGAGGTGTCATTTTTTCAAAACAATATACAAAGTATATAAAATAACAGTAAAAATAGTACAAAATTCAAATGCTACAGTATAAACATAATACATATTTTTTAATATTAAGGACATAATATTTCTGTGTTAGATTACTTGTGCGGGACGCTATCACTGCCAAACATCCCTATCCATGATGTAATCGTTTATCTTATAATTTTTGAGGTAGTGTTGCCATATTATTTCAATGCAGAGTTGGCGTGGTCGGACCTCTATCTTGTGTAGTTTACGAGTTGTTATGGCCACCTTCTCTTCAGGTATTGATATGGCCTCTGGACCATCATTTAGATAGCTATTTAATTTTCAGTTCCTCCTGATGAACCCTATGAGAATATCAGCCATGATGTGGATGACCAAAAACTATCTACTTCTATGTATCTTCTGTCACGCTCTTGATCAATTTTACATGCATATGAGGCAAGCTAAGGAAATATGTTGCACAGTTGACACTGGGATCCATGGTAAGATTTGAAGTTTAATTTAGGTATGTCCGTCTATCTGTTCGCGGCTTACTATATTTGCATGTCTGTATGACGAAACATGTAGATCTATGTACCTAGTTATAAACCCACCTATTTGTACCATGTTTTAAGCAAATAAAGTACTGAAACTGCTTACCTCAAGCCCTGGGCCCTTAAGTATTATTAGAAGGCAGACATTTGGAATGAGTTGAAAACTTAAGACAGAAGACGCCTTCAGCGCATCTTTCCGAACAAAATATTTCGCAATTTGGGGGGGGGGGGGGTCGAGGTAACACACATGTAAAGAAACTACGCTCACTTGCGAAACATTTTCCAATTACCACGCACCTACACTAAAACAGTCACGCACGCACACTCAAACCACTTTTGTATAAAATCTTTAAAATACGACGGCTAATGTAGCGTATAAAATCTTTTCACCTCACTAGAGCGAGGAAAAAGATCCTGTTTTTGCTCTTCCTCGTCCTAGCGTTATTAAAGTTTCATGCTAAATATAGTTGGATTCCCGGAGTCCGCTACCTAATCCCGAGATTTGGCGTAGGTACTAGTTTTTTTAACGCAATGGCACAATATGCCTATAACATATTTTAAAAAGTTACAATTATCACGTTCGGATTTCAAACATTTTTTGTACTCTTGTGGATAAAATGCAGTTTTGCTATCTGTTTTTAAAGAATAAAAAAGGGCTTTCCGAGCTAGTGAGGTGAAAAACAATTCTCTACCTCTGATACCCTGTTCTACCTTAAATACCCTATTCCTTCTTGCATTTCAGACAAGGATGTAAAACAGTTGTGCAAGAATGTCTGGCGCTGCACAAACGCGCGCTTCGGGCACCTCCGCGTGTGCGGCGTGCAAGCCGACGCACGACTGCCGCTGCGGCTCGCCGGCGTGCTCGCGACGTATATAGTCGTCGTGCTACAGTTCAACTTGTAACCCATAATATTTTTGTTATAGTAAGAATATTACAAAGCATATTATAGTCTAATATTTTCATTGTATCTAGTTGACACATTTCTTGCAGGAAAGCATATCAAACGATTCGACATGTTTTTTTTGTAAATACCTATTGTTATTTTTTCCTCGTTTTTCTTTCAATTCTCTTTTGTTGTGTACCATTTACATTTACTTAAGTAGGTTAAGTAGTATCATTGTAATAAGCATATTTTGGAGAAAATGACTGACTGTCGAGTTTCTTTCGGCGTTTCTTCTCGGCAGTGGTCTCTTGAGAAACGCTAGTAGTTTTTGACTTGTAAAAGTGCCTTTGCGGCCTACTTGCAGAATAAAGTTCATTTATTTCATTTATTTATTTATTTATTTCACAAAAGACTACATGAATGATAAAACACCGTGGGTATAATTGTGGTTGAAATACTAATTATATTTTAATAATTATGACATTACATCTTAATGACTATTTTCATAACTATGGCATTAGTTGTTGACGTTAAATTTTCCTCTTGACATTCAGATTTTATTCTAGAAACTGTCTAGATTATACAAATTTTTATGTTTTTATTTCACATATTGACGATCTTTTTGTGAATTTATTATACTCTCTTTTGACATACATTACAGTAATTCATGTATTTTTTTAAATTTCATATGCATCAATAAATTGCTCTGAATAATTAGATTCAATTTATGTAATATATAACTGACGATTCAAAAGTGCTTGTTTAGCAACAAGGCCTATTTGAATAAAGAATATTTTGAGTTTGAGTTTGAATAAATAACCTAGGGCCCGCTTCTGCCCCACCTGTAGAAAAGTTATTTATAAAGGAAAAGACTTAGTTTTAATTAACGTTTTTATTATTTGGAATGTATAATTATGTATGACGCTAATTCGGATAAAACATACATTATCAAGTAAATACGAAAAATGTTTACATATTCAAATTTCCGATTTAATTTCAAATTGACAATAAGATTGTGTTAGTATACATATATACAGGCTGTTACATAAATCATGATACAAAAAAAAGGATTCTATCCATGATTCTGAACCACTTTTACTATGGGGTCTTGCACAAGCTGCTGTTTTGTAAGAGAAGACCTTAGACTAATCGAAATGTATGATGATACATTTCGATTGGTAAAAGTGGTTCGGGATCATAGATAGAACCCGATTTTATTGTTTTGTATATCTACACTATACCTACCTACCCATGCATTAGCATCGAAATATATATTTCGATGTGCATTAGACAGACATGTTTCCAAACAGCGAACGGCAAACATCACTGTCGCTTACAAAATGCAAACAGACGTTGTAAGCGACAGTGATCGTCTATTTACTCGCCACTCTTAGGCTCGGTTTTATAAAGATCCGTTAGACCTTATGTGGGTTTGTTATGTCAAAAAATGTACTGAGTTACTGAATGATCTGACATTTGGTTTAACGGATCTTTATAAAACCCGGCCTTAACGAGAAGTTGAAGTATCCGGTCGTTTAATACGTGTAACGGTCACAATATTAGGTTGGACTACTGTAAACGGAGCATAAAACTTGAAAGTTTCTTGCTACTTTTAACTTGCCAATTATCTACACAACTTCCCTTTCTTCTTAGGTTTCTCTTTATTCAAGCACTTGACTGTGTGGTACTCCTTCCAGCAAGTGCCAATGCACAGTCCGACTTGGCACTTGGCGCACATCACTGTGACTTGGCTCCGTCTGCCAAGCGCTTGGCACCGTCCACAGCGGCGTCTACTCCTTCTGTTCTTTCCACTTGGCATTTCTGTGTGCGTTGGATAATGGTCATTCTTCCCGTCTAGCCTTATCTCTCCGCTTCTGGATACTGGTTGGGTGGCGACTTTGTTGACCCCATAACGAGCAGCCAAGTTTTCGGCCAGTTCATAACGGAAGTTCCTATGACTTATAGGCTTCGACGTGTTACAGTTAGATTGGTACAGGACGTATGCGTTTAGGATGCTAGAATTGAGAAGTCTTCGGAATATCTTTATGTACCATTTGAGTCCGCGTTTCCTTTCCATCGTGTAGGACATCTTTTTGTCTTTATCTACATTGCATTTGTTGTAGTCATTCAAGGCTAGAGGAATCCTTGGGAGCATGTGACTGAGGCTGTTTTGAGCGACTAAAACCATATCAGGTTTATGATATGTAGACACTATCGTTGTTAGTTCAGCGTCCTTCCATGATATAATAGAAATGTCCCCGCTTTGCCATGATAATAACTCGCCTTTCTGCAATCTCTTCTCATCAATATTCTTGATAACTTCAGGGATAAGCGGTCTTTCTTTATTTATTAGGCCAATGACGTCCGTACGTCTTGTCTTCAAATACCGCGTCAGAGGCACTTGAGTATACGTAACATCCATAGCCACAGTGTGACCTTTATCTAGGAACTGTTGCATCAGTTTAAGGGTGGTTTTCGCGTGGGCTCTCTCATCGGTCCCGCGGCCGGTATCTATGAGAAACTTCAGCAAGTAACCCGTTCTAGCTTCGTAGAGCTCATGGGATTTAAAGCCGAATTGTTCTCGGTTTTTAACGCTTCTCTCCCAGTTATACTGACCTTTCCACAGAGGGTATGATTCGTTCAGACTAAGGTACTGTCCAGGGACGTACAGGTTGCAGAATTTCATATTACAATAGTCGATGATGGGTTTGATTTTGGCCAGTTTCTTCTCGTTTCCGGTCACTTTTGGGAGCAAAAGAGAATTGTTATCGACAAAATGCAAGAATCTGAGTAACAATTGGAATCTATTCCGACTCATTAAGGATCTAAAGTTGGGCAGTTCCAGTCTGCCAGTTGACCAGTAATCCGCCAGTTTCTCTCTATGGCAGAATGGCATGAAAATCAGTACTGCGAAGAACAAATACAGCTCCTCCACTGTAGTGTCTTTCCACCTTGAAAGTCTGGAGGTATTTGGTATTCCGCCTTCAGTCTTGCATTTAGGAGTTATAGTTTGCCAGGCGTACTTATTAGTTTCATCTGCTATTTTCTGCATGATATTCCTGTCCCATATCGAAGTGAACAACTCATAGGGGCTTTGACTAGTAATTTTTGAACCAGGAATGAAGGTATACGGCTCCTGGTGGCCTGAAAAGGTGCTGAAGTCTTGCGACCAGTAGAAGTTTTGGTTCATACAGTCGTAGGTATCGAAGGTTTCTTCTGGGGCTGGTTCTACTTTGAAATTAGACTGGTATTGGACAGAGAGGAGGGATCGTATGAAGTCTTCGTCGTCTGCCTCGCTACCGGAATCCAGCGATATCACGTTAGGATCTTTCGATTTTTTATGTTTCTGGAAAAAGTGTTGAATCTTTTTAGGGCCCCTATTTATGTATTAATAATCATCAATATTTATTTATTATTTAACCTTTATTGCACAAAAGGAGGACTTAATACCATAAGCATTCTCTACCAGTCAACCTTAGGACAAAGCAAACAAATATATTTTCTATTGATTTTAAATTAAAATGCGAAACTTTATACATCGACGGTGGCAAACAAGCGTACGGTCCACCTGCTGGCAAACGGACACCGCAGCCGAAGGAGGCACATGCGCGTTGCTAACCCTTTACAGGTTTGAGTATTTAATGTGTTGACAGCAGAAGAACATAGTGAGAATTATTCAAAATTATATTTTTAAACCTTGCTCTACTCCATAGTAATTAGTGTCCGACCGAAACATGTTTTTTTCCCGAAACCGAAACCGAAGGTTCAGTGTTGGCTCTAGTTTCGGCCGAAACCGAAACCGAACCTTGTAAGATGTATTAAAATCGTGTCAACCAAGTTCGAAAAACAAAATAAGTAATTATGTTTTTGTGGGATATAAAAATATAAAATACTTAGCTACAATAAGATGTACTGTTGGCGGAGTCGAGCGAGCTACGCCATTGCCGGCTGTGCCGATGTTAGCCGAACGCGATCCGGAAGTACAATGTTGAAAGTTTCGGCGCGGCCGAAAGTTTCGGCAGTTTTTTGGCCGAAACCGAACCTTCGGCCGAAACATGATTTTTAGGCAAAAAACAAACAACACAATAATATAAAGCATTATAAATAAAACATTTGCCCTAAGTAACCGGTCGAAACCGAAACCTCGGTCGGACACTAATAGTAATACAAACTTCTCGGGACATGGTAATCACGTAGACTGGTTAATCAACTAGTCGGTCTGACAATCGTGTCATATTGAACCACTCAGCGCCCGAGTGGCTGGGTCATACGCGGATTTAGGTTCGCGTCTTTTCTGTGGACATACCAAAAGTTAAGGGCTACAAAGCTTAATTTTGGATCGGACTATTAACCCGCATAAACAGTGTCTCCGTTTCTATAAATCCCTGTAATAAAAACATAGCTAACATGCACAGAAGCCGTTAACTATTGACCACTGGAGGGACTTTTGTTTTTTCAACTAAGTATGACCCGGCTACTGACCGTTGTACAAATCTTATTCATAAGTAGCTGGACTTAAGTCCGGCCACGCTAACTCTGCATTGTAATAATTTGGCAACACTACCTCAAACGTCACATTTTCCACACACACACACACATTTTTCATTTTTATTTTTCGGTAAGGCACAGCAAAATGTCATCTTGCTCGAATTTGGAGCAGCCCAACTGGGGAAATACCTCCGCCTTGCAGAAGACCACAGCCATAATAACATTATCTACTATACAAATATGTAGTGTTGTGTTCCTGGACGTGAGCAAGGTTACCAGAGCTCCAGAGGATGCACTGTGTTGAGAGCGAGGGATCTAAATTTGTCCCTTCTGTTGTCAACACAGTGCATTTTCAAATTTTATAAAGGGTCTCCTTTGGAGTTGCTGGCGTCTAAAGGCTGCGGTGGCCGCTTACCACCAGGTGGACCGTAAGGCGTAAGCTAGTTTACCGGCGTTGTATAAAAAAAAAGTATAATGCCTGTGTTGCCCGATTATTTATTTCGCTTTGATGCGAAAGCGACAGTGGTCCTTTCTGAATAGGCTGAGTAACTCAGGTAACACAATTGTTTCTAACATATTCACCAGCTGTTACTTGGATATTGTATCCTTCATTCCAAATATATAAAGGACCGGACGACGTAGTGTACTTGTTAGACTTAAGCAATTTAAATTTCTGTAATTTCTCTAATAATTTGTTTCTGTAATTGTGATGGGATTATTGCCTAAATAAAGAATTATTGTCTTTCCCGTTCACGGGACAATGGTATCCCGGACCTTTGGGAGGCGTGCGCGGAGCCGAAGTACCAAACGAGTACCACATAGCCAACACGTAGAGGCCCTTTTGACACTTTAATGAAATGCAAGGGATACACCGAGGGGATGCTGTCCCTGCCCGTGTCATGGGACACACACAGAGACAGCACCCGCCAGGGTGTATAGGGACTATTTCTGGTTGATGGAGTCTAAATGTTAAAAAATTATTATTATTATTTTATTCCTTGCGGAGTTAGCTTGGTCGTACTCTAGTCGCTTTCACCCATTGAAATTGAATTCGTGATTAAACTGTCAATCACAACGTTAAAGCGACATGGTACTAAGGTAACTATAGGTGATTATATGTATGTATATTTATATGTTATTTAAGTACCGTAAACTGGGGTGACTAAGAAAAAACTGGGCTACTTTGATACATATAAAACACTTACATATTCATCACTAAGCATTTCTAGTTTGATTCAGTTTAGTAAATAGTTAGAAAATTAACGAAGGTATTCTTGATTCAAGGTTAACTAAATAAAAAAGTAAAAAACGGCATAAAAACTGAATTTTTAAAGTCGCCCCTCAATTTGAAAGTAACCCCGGTTTACGGTATGTGTATTTATATTGAACAGTTTTGGATTTTTTTTTTCTCATTGTAATAATTTATGCACCACCTACTTTTCAGTTTTATATTTCATTCCTCCACTACCCAAAGGTTGTCTGGAAGAGATCGCTCTTTAGCGATAAGACCGCCTGTTGTTTTGCCTCTGTCTCCCTGTATCTTTGTTTTTTGTTTTTTATGTGCTATTTTATTATGTGAGGTTTGCAATAAAGAGTATTTGTATTGTATTGTATTGTATTGTAACCATACCTTGCTCTCCTCCGTCGCGTCGCCTTCACTCGACGCATGAGCGCCCGTCTCGCCTGAAAATTGCAAAAAAATCCTGTCTCACAATTTTCGCAAAAAGTTAAGGCACAGTTCATATTGACCTCAAATTGCACAGCAAAATGACGTCAATGTAACATTAGCTTAACACATTTGCCATAATTGCAGGATTTTTTGCAATTTTCACGTCAGTATGCCGAAATGCGGAAGCTAATTTTACATTCACCTAATGAGGGCTATCGTTTTTGTGCTCACCAGTTGGCGCCACTGTCGAGTGAGGTCCAGCTGTCAAAACTTGTTATTGGTTATTACGGGCATGAGAACGATGTTTACATTTAAATCATATGTAATACCTTAAAACCGTACCGTAAAAATATCGAACATCCCGCATTGTAGCGCAGTCCCGTTTTGTTCGGAAAAAAGGAGGACATAAGTTTCCGAAAGACAAAACTGTCTCAAAACACTGACAGTCATTGACCCGTAACTCATATTTGCCATAATCAGGTATTGCAAAAGTCACCATATTGTTCCAATTAGATATTAACCCGCGTAGCGCAACCACAAAGAGTGACATTTGACATTTCGGAGACCTCACGCTACACTAGCGCCTCTAGCGGCGAATTCATACGCGATAGCCCTCATTGAGACCTCCCAAGTCCCAGTTTTGAAAGTATTTTAAACTTTTTAACGTAAATATCATAGCCGGTTAATTAACCAGTTATTATAACCAATCTGTCATCAGGTACGTATCCACGTATCCAGAGGGGGGGATAGTTGGGATTTATCCCCCAACCCCAACCGAAAACGTTTTTACGTCGGTTTATCAGTGATTACAGCGATTTTTACACAGTTCACATGGTTGTTTCAATGTTTGTCCCCCCCCGAACCAAAAGTCTGGATACGTGCCTGTCTGTCATATGACATATATGTCATGACAGGGATTATGTCACTGTTAAATTATCCCTAACTAAAGACTGATCAGAAATATATTATAACCATTGTCAAGAGGCCGCTATTATTGTCATTTATATGGCAACATACTAAATTACATTATGACTTGTTTACCTGTCAGCTTTGATGTAAATTTTGAAATGTTTTGTAGCGATATTTAGTAAAATGTATCACTACATAGTATAAAACAAAGTCGCTTTCTCTGTCCCTATGTCCCTATATCTCTATGTATGCTTAAATCTTTAAAACTACGCAACGGATTTTGATGCGGTTTTTAATAGATAGAGTGACTCAAGGGGAAGGTTTATATGTATAATACATGCATCAGCATTGCACCCGTGCGAAGCTGGGGCGGGTCGCTAGTTTATTATATAACGTTTCTTAGAAAACATCGTATCAAACACGAAAACAACGAGAGCGTTAGGCGCTGGTCCCACCGCCGGCGGGTATCGAGTACTCCCATAGTAATTCTACTCGTTTTCTCGCTCAAACGAGTAGAATTACTATGAGATTACTCGGTGGGATCAGCGCCTCATGGCCATGCTTTAATCAAAAGCATAGGTTTAATTTGATGTTAATCTTACCATTTAAATGTAAGTTACTTTTTTCATAAACATCTTTTACTTATAATTCGTTTCTTTGTGAATAATTTGCAAAATTATATAGAGAGTAAAATTAATGTTATAAAAATCTGAGAAATATATACTATTAATGCATCTCAAACGAATTGTAAATAATTGTAAAAGGTACAGCAAAACGTGCAAATTGAAATAAAATAACAAAACAACAATTACCATATGATACATTTAATTAAATAAATATAAAACTGAATTGTAAAACTCCCCCTACAAGCATTGAACGTGGTACAATTTCATATATCACAAAGCCAGAAGGCCAATTGGATGCTATTATGCAATAATGTGTCAACCTACTATAGGTTTTCCTATTACGTTGACACATTGCATAAGAGCATCCAATTCTATGATGCCGACTGATTGACGATGATTCAACTGTCTACTGTCAATGACATAAAGATTACAGGGCGTCCCACGGCTATGCCACATGGAGGGAAAGTACCTTGAATATTGTAGATGGAACATTTTACTGAAAGAAGACATTATTTTTATTTTAAAAACAATTTAAACTGCATTCACAGATATTTAAATAATAATTAAACCGTGAACCGGGAATCGAACCCGTTACACAAGAAAAATAATACCCTGTAGCTTTATCATACCAATCGAAAGGCTTCATCATATGGATTATTTTTTGCTAAATAACATAGTATCAGAAATAAAAGGAATACCATGAATTTTAACATTTTTAATACAAAATTAATCAATTGATCACGTGTAAAGGGTTCGATTCCCGGTTCAATCACAAAATTCTTTAAATATCTGTGAATGCAGTTTAAATTGTTTTTTAAATTCAAATAACGTCTTCTTTCAGTAAAATGTTCCATCTACAATATTCAAGGTACTTTCCCTCCATGTGGCATAGCCGTGGGATGCCCTGTATATGTAATTTTACTGTAGATGGTTGTAGCGCTTTAAAAAAAAACAACGCCATCCAATGAGACTGACAATGTAATGATATTCTTTATTGGACTATATTTCATAATTTTTATAAGTGTTTTTTAAGAACAATTCCAATCTAACTGATGTTACGGCGTTATATCATTGAAAAATCCTAAAATATTAAAATACTATCTACACCCCATTATGAACGTAATTACATCTATAAATATGTAACTGCACATAATTAGAATCCCTCGCAGTGCTCGGCTTTATTACTAATACGCCTCATTGTACAATATGGCTAGTGTCTAACTGAATAAGCGTAAACTAGTGTTGCAATTATGCAAAACATTGTTAAATACAAACGAACATTAAAACCCATATCAACTATTATTTATATTCAATTTATTAAATACATTTGACAAGGGAGCAACGTCCAATATTGTGTGGAGGGCGTAAATAAAATACAATCTAGAGAGAAGCGAAGGATCCTAAAACAGAATCTCAAGCGAGCCTAACTTATGTCCGTAGTTGTACCACACTGAGGTTAATTTTTTAATGTTAAGTAAAGGTACAGTCATTTGCAATATATGGATAAGCGTTCAAACTTTTATTGAAGTGCAGCGAGGCATTCTAGACTGCGGAAAATTAAAACAAGAGAAAAGTTCTAGATAATTGTTAAGTCACACAGATAATATATTATTAACTGATAAGGACCCTTAAGTAAGTGGTATACTAAATAAGCGGCAGCTACTCTGGTTACCAGGCGCCACTGAAAATCAGCGCCACGACTTAATGCCTAATAGCTTATTCCGTGGCACCAAGCTGAGTGGCGACCATTTTAGCATAATATTAGTTGTATTTTAATTTTCCTTTGCTTTTTTACTATTTTAATATTATGTATATGCTAAATAAACATGTTTTCTTTCTTTCAAACATGTTTTCTAGATGCGCCGAATATGGGTTTGACCGAATACGAACATTCGGCCGAATATTAGGGCCAGATGTTGTAATGGGCCACATTATGATATTGTCTTGCTCCTGAGCGTGTTTTATCGTATTACACTTATTAACTTCCACTAGAGGCGACGAATATGGGTTTGTTGTCGAACCGAATATTCGGCCGAATTATTCGGTTCAACGTAATTCCTTCATCTATTGTTGTAAAACAGGCTAATTGAATGGTAAAATTTTTGTTCATTATCAAAGCGAAATATTGACAAAAAATAATAGAAAATATTGGGCTAATTCAGGGTGTTTTTAGAAATACCGGTATCGGTCCCTGTCTAGCGCCCGCTAGGCGAGCTCTCTCTGAGCTGATTAACTTTGACAGTGAAAGTATTATTGCTCAATATTTTTATAATAAATGAACCCAACGTCAAATCTTGGAATTAAGTAGCGGACCCCAGGCATACAGGATGCTGGGAAATCGCTACGATTATAATGAGGGTATGTATTTCCGGCTAATTATAATCCAAACCTCTTCAAGGCAAGAGTGAATAGGCTATTACTGAACCAGCGAGCTACATTGCCTTGTCATCGCTTTGCATCAGACGAGTGTAAAGCCAATCGCTATTCAGTCATTCATAAAAAAAAACTGATGACTGTTCTAATTTCCGTCGTCTACCGGTCATAACAAAAGAATTACGATTTGAAACGGGATATTTACCATGTATATTTGTATTTTTGAGTTCCCGATATTTCGGTACTGTTGCAAGCGCCATTGTCAAGGATTAACTGACGTGCTGCGAGTTTTAGTTGTGGTCTACCCACACCATAGCGATCTACCCTCTTCCTGGTTCGCTTTTTTCGCACAGTGTCACCGTCACTACCACCGTCCGCCTTGTCACTTGAAACTCGATTACGGTCACGACACACCACACTCACAGTATCAATACGCGAATTCTTTCCGGAAACAGTCTCTTTTCGATTTGAGAACTTTCGGATCACTGGACGCCAGACACTTGACAATTGAAACCCATCTTCCCGGTTGAAATTCTTATGCCTTTGGATTTCAATGGCTTCCTTAACCAATATGTAACCGGTATGTAATGGCGTTCTGTCGAGAGGATCTGAGGGTTGTGCAACTCAATCCAATGATTTGTTCCTGCCTCCAAAAGGTGTTCTGCGATTACTGGCTTCCGAGGTTCGTTATTTTTATACGCTCGGATGTGCGTCGTGTGTGTGTGTGTCGTAATTCTAATGTAAATGACCATGTAAGCTTGAAATCTTATATTATAACAAAAGAATGCTATTGTTTTTTTCGCCGGGAGACGACAGCTTAATACATAACATCAAAACGCGTACGAATTACGAATACAAAACGGGTCTAACTTTTCTCCTTGTGTTTCTCCGTGGACGGCCGTCGCCCCAGGAGGTCTCGCTTGCAACACTTGTCCTCCTGAAACAATTATGAAGTTATTTGGGAGTTGGCAACACAACACAAGAGCTATCGACCAACACAAGACCTATCGACTTATACTTTGTGATTTGTGACTTTAAATATTTGTCATTGTTAGGATTAATATTAGTACGTAGCTATAGTTGTAGTATATAGGTTGTTTACGCAGTGATGCATAGTATCTAATATCTATATGTATAAGTACCCACCTGGCGTTCTATGTATGTATAGGTGCGAGCGCACTAATAAAGTCAGTTAGCAATGAGCCATGCCTTTGTATTAATCTCTGTCTAACCTAACCTCAAACATAACAGTGGCGACGATGGCTAAAATTTCGGTAGGCGTGTTAAGCACATTTAATCATGAAAACCAAGATTGGGTTATTTATAAAGATCGTTTGGAGCAGTGGTTTTTAGCAAACGACATAGTGGCTGAGGTTGACAAGTCGACTGGGGATAAACGTCGCGCCATACTACTCAGCAGCTTAGCAGAATGCACATATAAACTATTGCGTGATCTGGCATTACCCAAAGAGCTGGGAACACAAAGTTATGCGGATGTAGTATTACTTTTGGACGGCCACTTCAAGCCCAAAGTGTGTGGATTTGCTGAGCGTAATAACTTCTACAGTGCCGTGCAGTTCGAAAATGAAACCTTATCGGATTGGGCAGCCAGAGTGCGTGGCCTGGCACTGCATTGCGGGTTTCCGGCAGCGACACTCGACGAGACCCTACGTGATCGATTTGTTATAGGCATGGTTCAGGGACCGGAACGCGACAGGCTCTTCACTGAGCTGATGTCTAGCCTCACATTCTCCAGCGCCTTGCAAACGGCGGAGAGTGTACGCAGCGCCCGACGTGGCGCGCGCGCCGTCGCAGCCGGGTCCGCGGGCTCCAGTGCAGCTGATAAGGAGCTCGGCGTGCACAAAATGGCGGCCAGCAGGGCGCCCGCCTCAACCGGCGCGCGGCCCATTGTTTCTACTGGCATCTCGTGCTCAGTCTGCGGTTACCGTGGACATTCGGCATCCAGTTGTAGATTTGCTAACTCCGTGTGTGATAAGTGTGGTTGTAAAGGCCATATTAAGCGAGTTTGTCGTAATAAGTACCCCAATAAAAAAGTTAACTTTGTTGAGTGCTGCTTAGACAGTGGTGATGAGGAAGGTAAGCGATTGCTTTTTAATATACGTACCTACAAAAGTGAACCTCTGCGGGAGCGTGTTTTGGTTAATGAACTGCCTATTAACTTTGAGGTAGATACTGGCTCAGCTGTGACAGCTATTTCCGATAAGCTGTATTATAATCATTTCGCGTCAGCCCCCTTGAATAAGGTATCAACAGTACTAAAAGGATATAACGGTGACGTCATTAACACATTAGGAGTAATTAGGTTGACCTTTTCCTATAAGAACCAAACTAGTATCATTAATGTGTACGTTGTAAAGAATGGAGGTCCCCCTATACTAGGGAGAGACTTTATATCTACCTTTAAATTACAGATGTGCTCGATTTCTGAAAATGATTTGCATTCTATTAGTGAAGTATCCACCGATACCGATCTAACAGGTATGTTTAGCAACCAATATCCGCAATTGTTTTCAGATAAGTTAGGCTGTTGTAAGGATGTAGTGGTACATCTAAACCTGAAACCGGATAGCAAACCGATCTATTTCAGACCGCGGCCACTTCCCTTTGCCATTCGGAGTAAGGTAGAATCAGAGTTGGATCGACTGGTTCAATTGGGTGTTTTACAACCCGTCAATTATTCTGACTATGCCAGTCCAATTGTGCCAGTACTTAAACAAAGCGGCAAAGTGCGTATTTGTGCAGACTTTTCAGTGTCACTCAATAAGCAACTCCAAATAGATAAATATCCATTACCTCGAATTGAGGAGTTATTTTCAAAACTACATGGCGGACAACAGTTTTCAAAGCTTGATCTTTCTAATGCTTATAATCAGTTGCCTTTAAGTGATGACTCTCAGCAGTATACATGCATAAATACGCACAAGGGTTTGTTTAAGTACACAAGGCTTGTCTTTGGCCTTTCATCAGGTCCATCAGTCTTTCAGCGAGCACTGGAAACCATCCTTGCGGGGCTTGACATATGTATATTTCAGGACGACATTTTGGTGACTGGGCGTACAAGATCTGAGCACTTACAGCGATTGCACGAAGTGTTTCAACGATTGCAGGATGCTGGACTTGTTTTACAAACAGACAAGTGTTCATTCTTCCAAGACTCGGTTTCGTATCTAGGATTTGATATAGACAAGACTGGCTTACACAAGTCGCCAAGTAAAGTTAAAGCAATACTTGAAGCGAAAACGCCACAAAACGTAACCGAATTAAAGTCGTTTCTTGGACTAGTAAACTACTACAGACAGTTTGTTAAAAACGCGTCATCTATCCTGTGCCCACTTCATAAGTTGCTACAAAAAAACACCAAATGGTGTTGGAAGAGTGAACACGACGCTGCGGTGTCGAATATAAAACAGCAGCTAGCCTCAGACTTGACACTTGCACATTTTGACCCCAACGCGAAATTAATCCTAGCTGTGGACGCTTCTCCCTCAGGTCTTGGAGCCGTTTTAAGTCAGATAAATGAGAATGGTACTGAGCAACCCATCTCGTTTATGTCACGGTCGTTAACCAGTGCCGAAAAAAAATACAGCCAAATACATAAAGAGGCTACCGCCATAGTATTCGGGATTCGTAAATTTCACCATTATTTATATGGGCGAGATGAGCCGTTCATTCTTAGAACCGACCATAAACCCCTTCTTTGTATTTTTCGTCCAGATAAAGGAGTGCCGGAAGTATCTGCTAACCGCCTCCAGCGGTATGCATTGTTTTTAAATGCCTACAACTATAAAATTGAGTATGTCAGCAGCGCGCGCAACACAGCTGATTTCCTTAGCCGGTCCGTGAACGAGTCGAGTGATACCGATGCAGCGGCGACTGAGCGAGACGAAGTAATTGACCGGGCGGCTTATCTACATTTTATTGTAGATGGAGATGTACCTATTTCTATTGAGGACGTATGCGCAGCAACGTGCGCTGACGGTATACTCACACAGGTAATAGGTTATATAATGAACGGTTGGCCTAGTAAAATTCGGGATTTAAATTTACAGCCTTATTACAAATGTCGATTAGAGTTATCGGTAGAAAGGGGTTGTTTGGTCAGAGGTTCTAAATTAATCATTCCTTCTGCTCTTAGACTTAAAATCCTCGATGAGTTACATAGGGGACACTTGGGCATGAATAAAATGAAAGCAGAGGCTCGTTTGCGTTTCTGGTGGCCTGGCATGCCAGCCGACATCGAGCGCCGAGCAGCAGGCTGCATGGAGTGCGTGCGCGTGCGCCCCGCGCCACCCCGCGCGCCGCTGGCCCCCTGGCCGTTCCCTCCAGAGGCCTTTTACCGAGTACATTTGGATATTTTGGGGCCCGCGCATGGTAAATATTTTTTAATAATTGCTGATGCCTACTCTAAATGGGTAGAATGTTTTGATGTGTCGGCCAGCTATAGTAGTCGCGTACTGATAGATAAACTGTGCGAAACAATGTCTAGGTTTGGTGTTTTCCGTAAAATATGTACAGACAACGGTACCTCGTTTGTATCAAATGAATTCGAGCACTTCTGTAGCATTAACGGTATAGAACACATTACTACGCCTACTTATAGCCCATCTAGCAATGGGCAAGCCGAAATATACGTTAAACAAATCAAACTTACATTAAATAAGATTATATCATCAGGAACACAATTACGTAACATTAATGTAAAAATACAAGAGTATTTGTTTATGTATAGGAATTCGAAACACAGCTCGACCAATAAGTCTCCCGCTGAGGTTTTATTCGGTCGAAAATTACGTAGTCGTTTAGACCTTTTGTACCTCACGCAACCTTCGCCTGTGTCACCGCTGTCTGACTCGGCAGTCGCTGATAACGTCTCGCGTCAACAGGCCTTGCAGACTAAATTTTATGACGGCAAAAGGAATGTTCAATTTTATAGTGGAGAAACTGTATTAGTTAAAGTTTATAAGAACCAAAAATCGTTTTGGACAGTGGGTGTGATTGAAAAACAAATAGGTAAAACTATATACATTGTGAAGCTTAATAACAATAAAACTTTAAAAAAACACTTGAATCAATTACAAAAGTATAGGGGGGAGGAGATGACTGATGAAGAACAGTCCACGTCCGGGCAGTCACTTCCCAGCAGTCATGCTGATGCTCAAGAGCGTGAGTCCGATATGCTGCAAACTGTAATCTGGCCATCTCCACCGTGTCTTCAGCTAGGAACAGACAGTCAAGCTGGTCAGGCAGGCTCAGCCCAAGAGGGTTCCTCGCCGCTCCCAGCATGTCTCCAGGCTGCGGTTGCAGAGTCTCCCGACACCCGTCGTGACACAGACGCCAGCCCGAGCAGCGGGGCACTCACCTTTGAAACACTTGGCTCGCCTTCGCCAATATCTCTGTCTGACTCAAGCATTGCAGAAGTGCCACTTCTAGAAGAAGTGAGCCCCAACGCTGATAGTGACGAAACTCCTGAGTTGATGTCTCCAGAGATATCAAAAGTTAATACACGGCCACGTCGGCCCTTTAACTTTCATGATTACTTTTAACTTGGTGTGAGGGAGTGTTAGGATTAATATTAGTACGTAGCTATAGTTGTAGTATATAGGTTGTTTACGCAGTGATGCATAGTATCTAATATCTATATGTATAAGTACCCACCTGGCGTTCTATGTATGTATAGGTGCGAGCGCACTAATAAAGTCAGTTAGCAATGAGCCATGCCTTTGTATTAATCTCTGTCTAACCTAACCTCAAACATAACAGTCATTTATGAATAAGTAATGTATGAATAATTTTATTCATAAAACCAATTTACATGATAATTATGATAATAATAATCATTAAATGAATTAAAAACTTGAAATAAAAACAACTATACCTAACTAAAAACTAAACATTAAAAATTAATATCAAAATTAGGTCCCCTCGGGATGGTGCCCATTACGCAGGCAGCATTCCCGCGCTGGATTGCGATGGCAATTCTTTGCGCGAGAAAGTTGCCTGCGCGTGGTTCACCTGTCGCCTCCATAAGCCGCTTACTAAGCTCCCTGTGGAGTCCCCGTGCGCACCTGCCCCATGGGCCAAGTGTGTCGACCCCAAATGCGACAAAGTATATATGAATTGACGTTTGTAGTGATGAGGCTAAGACGTATCGTCTGTCAAATCAAGCGATTATTAATGAGTGGTTGATCGAATCGATTATCTAGCCTAATATTTTCTTTATCAAATATTGTATCAGTCCTCAAACCAAAAATTATCATTTATTATACTATTTATTCACATCGTATTTAATTTAAATAAATAAATAAATATTTGTGGACAATCTTACACAAATCAACCTGGTCCCAAACTAAGCAAAGCTTGTACTACGGGTACTAGGCGACGATATACATGCTTATATAGATATAGATACTTAAATACATAGAAAACATCCAAGACTCAGGAACAAATATTCGTGTTCATCACACAAATGAATGCCCTGACCGGGATTCGAACCCGGGACCTCCAGCTTTATTAGCTTTTATTTTATTTGTTATTGATATTTGGTTTTGGTTATCAATTTAACGTTTATATATATAATCGATTTTTGTCAAATCAAGGAAATGTCATCTGAATCGAAATGACAGACTTGGTCACAACACTGATTTTAAAAAAAAGAAAACCTAACACGTAATTGTTTCCGTGGTGAATTATTACCGTAAAATACTCAACAGCTATGTACTGAAAAAAATTAACATGGGTTAAACTATGTTTAAGAAAAGCAAAGTATTGTTTTTAGGTACTTGAGAAGCCCTAAAAATATTACGTGATTTTATTTATAATTTCGATGAGTCATGCGTGTTTACGTTCTATAGGTGTTGAGATGTGTCAAATATTTGAAGTTACAAATCACAAAGTATAGGGTCGATTGCACCAACATACGATCACAGGTCGGTCATCGTCAAATATGGCGCCGGCAGCTGTCGTCCCATAGAAACTTGTCAAACTTTCCATACAATCAGATTTTAATGAACGCCGCTTACGATTACAGACGGTTTGGTGCAACCCACCCTTAGCAAGCTTTAAGACTTGGTCATACATCATGCGCGACGCGAGCGACGCCATTATTTCTAAGGTAAATTTTACTAAACTTGTTAATCATCGGCCCAAGCCTTCCTAGAGGGCTTGGGCCGATGATTAACAAGTTTCTTACTGGACTCTTCTCAGCTAGGCTTGGGTTAGTGAACCAGCGAAAAAACTCCCAGTAGCCCGATTCCACTCAAACCTTAGATTAGGTTGAAGCCGCTCAACCAATCTCAATGGAACGCACCTTAGATTCGGTTGAAGCCGCTCAACCAATCTCACTGGAACGCACCTTAGATTCGGTTGAAGCCGCTCAACCAATCTCAATGGAACGCACCTTAGATTCGGTTGAAGCCGCTCAACCAATCTCACTGGAACGCACCTTAGATTCGGTTCAAGCCGCTCAACCAATCTCACCGGAGCGCACCTTAGATTCGGTTCAAGCCGCTCAACCAATCTCACTGGTGCGTACCTTAGATTCGGTTGAAGCCGCTCAACCAATCTCAATGGAACGCACCTTAGATTCGGTTGAAGCCGCTCAACCAATCTCACCGGAGCGCACCTTAGATTCGGTTCAAGCCGCTCAACCAATCTCACTGGTGCGTACCTTAGATTCGGTTGAAGCCACTCAACCAATCTCACCGGAGCGCACCTTAGATTTGGTTCAAGCCGCTCAACCAATCTCACTGGTGCGT
Organism: Epiblema foenella; assembly: GCA_963556455.1. NCBI lineage: Eukaryota > Metazoa > Arthropoda > Insecta > Lepidoptera > Tortricidae > Epiblema > Epiblema foenella. The sequence goes on from OY747118.1 coordinate 3,951,896, forward strand.
ACCTTAGATTCGGTTGAAGCCGCTCAACCAATCTCACCGAAACGCAGACTCTTACCCCTGTATTCATAAACGTCTATCAAACCTATATTAGTTAACTAGCCGCTAAAGTTCGTTTGTCCTTATCTGTCACTTTGACACACGTGCTTGTGAGACAGTGACAACAGACATTTTAGTTAGCAGAGGTTTGTTAAGTTTTATGAATAAGGGGGTTAGAGTATTCCTGTATTTAAACCCCCCGCGTGGTCGTGTCGGAGGTTTCCCCTAGATTTTCCTCAGGCTACTCTCCAACCGCGTACTCTTATCGCTATATTAAAAAAAGCAAGCGACACGCGGCGCAACGCTCTTGCTGCGCGCCGGAATGTATGATGTAGTCCCGCTCGCGTCGCGCAGCCTGTGTAGCGTCGCTAACCTGTCCCCATAGATAACCTCCACTAGATAGAGCTTATAGGGCGAAGCGTGCGCGCCACACATGGGGGATGTTGCGCTTAATAAACTGTCCCGCCTCACGCCGCTCAGTCAGTCTCGTCCAGGTTCATGACCTATACGTACGTGGCATAAAAAAATACTAAAAATTTACCTCTGAACAACGTGTCCCATCACTATGCCAGCGCGCCATTATGCAGCGTATTCGCGCGCTTTTTGAAACTGCCAATGGGGGCTATCGCGTATGAATTCGCCGCTAGAGGCGCTAGTGTAGCGTGGGGTCCTCCGAAACGTCAAATGTCACTCTTTTTGGTTGCGCTACGCGGGTTAATAACTAATTGGAACAATATGGTCACTATTTTGCAATACCTGAGCTTGATTATGGCAAATATGGATTAAGGGTCAATGACTGTCAGGGCTTTGAGACAGATTTGTCTTTCGGAAAATTATTTCCTCCTTTTTTCCGAACAAAACGGGACCACGCTACAATGCGGTATATTCGATATTTTTACGGTACGGTTTTAAGGTATTGAATATGATTTAAATGTAAACTTCGTTCTCATGTCCATAATAACCAATAACAATTTTTGACAGCTGGACCTTAGTCGACAGTGGCGCCAACTGGTGAGCACAAAAACGATAGCCCCCATTGCAGCGCTGTTACCAACCTCCCCGCAGCCCGCACTTACCGCCAACTGTGGTGACTTTTGATCCGAACTAAATCGTTCATAGGCTCAATCTAGTGGAGGTTATCTATGCCTGTCCCCGTACGTTCCAAAGCGCAGCGCGAGCGCACTCAACGCGTCGCGTCGTTATTGGAGCGGGTCTGATAGGGGGTGTGAAAAGCAGTATGTGTCACACGGTAGCAAAATTATTTCCGTCTTGGGCGTAAACAATTAAATCCCTCGCTACGTTCAAGATTCAATATACCGCCCTCGCCGTAAATATATAATTTTGCTCCCTTGAGACATCTACAATTTTAATTTAATTAATTTGATAGTAACAGGGACCGATACCGGTATTTTTCAAAAACCCTGAATTAGCCCAATATTTTGGATTATTTTTTGCTCTTTACGTAGGGCTGAATCATGTGTTTAGGTAACAACGTCGTATTATTAGATTGTCCCATTAAAAACGAAATAATGAACCGGTGACCGTAATAATACCGGTATTTTTCTATGGATAAAATACCGGTATCCGATCCCTGATACTAACAAGTTAATTAAATTAAAATTGAAGATGTCTCAAGGGAGCAAAATTATATATTTTCGGCGAGGTGTACTCACGGGCTCGCTCTCGCTGGAGTCTGCGGTGTCGGAGGAAGAGTCGGTGCCGTAGTGCCGCAGCCCCGGCAGCACCCCCACGCACCGCATCGCACCCAATTCAGCGCCCTCGGCAGGGGCCACGCTGTATAAATAAATACCGTAAACACACCCAACCACACCCAACTGTGGTCCAAGATATCTATTTTGATGATTAGTTTATAATATTTTATACAAACGCCTTAAGGCGCGTATAACCGCGAACGACCTTGCGCGTTGGGGCGTGGCGTAGCCTTTCCCGCCGCACTACCCACGCCCCCCCCCCCCCCGCTATAACAGGTTTTTGCAGGTTTTTTGTATGTGTGTATGTATTTTTTATATTTTTTTTGTTAGGACAATCTAGGCGTGTTGCAATTTCCGCAGCTCAGATTGAAGAGGACATATCAATTCTTCAAGTATATTTTTTCGGGCCAGTTTTGAGTTTTAGGCCTTTGAACGCGACCAAAATGTGGTATTTCACTCTATTACGCGCCTTAAGGGAGGCGTACAGCGACATCTACCAGAAGACTCATGCTTCATTAACGGCACTAACGTCTCAAATCATATTGAGAATCGTCAGTTGCGATGCGCCATCCCGTACTCAAATTAAGAAAAATTTAAAAATTTAGGCACAGAGCAGGATTCGAACCTGCGACCTCCCGGCACGGCAGTTTATAATAAGTAAGCTATTTTGTTATTAATTTATTGGCGAAAAGCTATTTTAATAGAAAATGGTAAACATTGTTTCACCAACACCTCAATCAAGGGTTTATATGCTGGTCAATTGTTTTTTTAGGTATAATATGTATATAACTAGCGACCCGCCCCGGCTTCGCACGGGTGCACTATTTAATGGATGTTATTATACATATAAACATTACCGCATCAAAATCCGTTGCGTAGTTTTAAAGATTTAATACTAATCATACATAGGGACAAAAAAGCGACTTTGATTTATACTATGTAGTGATAACTAACTATATACATATTATACCTAATAAAAATCGACACAGTCCCAAACTAAGGAATGCTTGTACTATGCACTAGGCGACGAGATGCATATTTATATACATAATTAGATACTTAATTTAATTACATAGAAAACATCCAAGACTCAGGAACATTCGTGCACGAACAGATGCCCTGACCTGGATTTGAACCCGGGACCTCCAGCTTCGTACTCATAGGCACGGTAACAAGGACATTTGGCAAATATATGGAAGACAGACACCAAATCTTGAGTTTGGACACTAGGGAGATACAAAGAGTCTCAACTTTTTAGCCAATATGTAAAATTTGTAGGGCTGGAGAGTTAAGCCGTCGCCATGGAGTAAGAAACATTGCTATATGATAACTTTTTAAAGCTAGTAATTTGACCTAGAGTCGTCTACTTTACATAAATGCATGGGTGATTCACATTCTAAAATTTAACATTTTCTTAAGTTTTCCTTACCGGGCCCGGATTGTTAACGACTCGTGAGTGATTATTTCTGACTTTAAATATTTTAACAATTAGGGATCCAGGTATAGAGTAAACTGGAGTCAACAATAAGTTTAAATTGCACTCTGATTTCCTTAACTTTCACTTAACGTTCGGACCGGTAAGGACATCAATTAACTTTAACGATGAGAATGATTATTCATAAACGTTAAAAAATACTATTTTAGCTAAAATGCCGTTCCAGTTGACACAGTGAAAAAACAAACAATAACATTGTTTTAGACGACCGCTTTAGCCTAGTTGGTAGTCACCCTGCCTTCGAAGCTGGAGGTCCCGGGTTCGAATCCCGGTCAGGGCATTTATTTGTGTGATGAACACGAATATTTGTTCCTGAGTCTTGGATGTTTCCTATGTATTTAAGTATCTATTTATCTATATAAGTATGTATATCGTCGCCTAGTACTCATAGTACAAGCTTTGCTTAGTTTGGGACCAGGTTGATTTGTGTAAGATTTATTATGTTTATTATTTATTTTGTTTTGTGCCCGGAGATCTCCGGCTTGGGGGATGATTTGTTCGTTTTCATCTGTCTTTTATGAATAAGGTGGTAAGTCTATGATAGCAATTATTAAGCAAAGTTAGAAGCCTTCGAGTGACTTGAGAACAACTGGACGCTGTTATGGGTCATACTTAGTTGAAAAAACAAAAGTCGTCCCTCCTGTAGTCAATAGTTAATGGCTTATGTGCATGTTAGCTATGTTTTTCTTACAGGGATTTATAGAAACGGAGACATTATTTATGCGGATTACTGGTCCAATCCAAAATTAAGCTTTGTAGCCCTTAACTTTTGGTATGTCCACAGAAAAGACGCGAACCTAAATCCGCGTATGACCCTTATGCAATAACGTATCAATCTACTATATGTTTTCCTATTAGCTTGTCACATTATTGCGTAACAGCATCCAACTAACAGTCAAGTTGCCCACTCACTTGACAAGCCTAAGGGTCGGTTGCACCAACACGATCACAGGCCGGTCATCGTGAAATATGGCGCCGGCAGCTATCATCCCATAGAAACTTGTCAAAATTTCCATACAATCAGATTTGAACGAACACCGCTTACGATCACAGACGGTGTGGTGCAACCCATCCTAATTCCAATTAGGTCTGGTTTCCATCAGGATGCAACTGTACTGGGGTAAAGCTGGAAGATGAAGGTGGCTTTGGTAAGATAGGATGTTACCGTTCTGTGACAAGACTGTTTTTAGCGGGTGTCGCTTCCTTTTCTGCATCCAACTCGCTCGCTTTACGTTTCCTCACTATTACCTGAAACAATCAAATTGACCCGGATATTAACAAAAGTTAAACCTTGAATGTACTCCAGGGGGGCTAAGATGATCGCGTATATGTCCGACCATATAGCATTCGTCCCTCTCGCACTTACATACTGACAGTAAGGGACGAATGCTATATGGTTGGACATATACGCGATCATCTTAGCCCCTCAGAAACCGACGTAGCGACCTACGACGACTACTACGACCTTTTTAGCATTAGAAAGGATGACATAGCACGACATACGAGGTTTTTTTATCAGGCACGTGCAGTGAAATTTTCAGATTTTCCCAATTAATATTAAAACATTATTTTATTATATACTGATATGCCATAAGGCACACCGAGCAAAGAAACATATTGTGAATAGTAAATAAGTAATATAAGGGTTGTAAAAACAAAAGTTGTCCATCCGGTGGTCAATAGTTAACTGCTTATGTACATGTAAGTCATGTTTTTATTATATGGATTTATAGTTATGGAAACACCGTAAGCCAATCTAAAATTAAGCTCTGTGGCTCTTAACTTTTGATATGTCCACCGAAGAGACGCGAACCTAAATCTGACAATGACCCATAAGGAACAGATGTAACAAAGTTTGGAATAAAAGGCTATATTATTATATACTGATATTCACTATTATTATATTCTATAAGAGAATGTCTTATCTACATCATTTTTCGAAACTTTCAAGTGTCATATCTTTTTAAGATTTTGAACATATTTATTAATTTACTATTGTTTGTCATAATTTGATGGTTCACTGTTCATATAGTGACATCGGAAATCAGAAATTATTTATTGTCACAAAATAAAGCTAACAAAAATACAGCAAAAAGAAACTACAAACTAAGATATAAAATAAAATACAATAATAAATTTTCGTAAACTTGATTTCGCAAATTATGTGTAGTCACTAAATTCCGTATTTAGCTTAACCTAGATAGGTACCTTCTTCGTGCTATATTCTTTGAGATGTATATTTAATAAAAATGGAAACTATAGGTCTACATTAAGATAAAAATCTGTAACAATATTTTTTGTATGACCGTTTGTTTCATATTAAAATAAATAAAATAAATAATTTAAGGCAACGGGTCGGTGTCTGAAAATGTCCAGTGCTGGTTTTCAATCCGAGCCCTAGCGTTTGTCGGTCGCAAAGACTAGACATCTTATTTTATTTTGACGACCGGTTTAGCCTAGTGGGTAGTGCACCTGCCTGTGAAGCTGACGGTCCTGGGTTCGAATCCCGGTCAGAGCAAATATTTGTGTGATGAGCATGAATATTTATTTCTGAGTCTTGGATGTTTTCTATGTATTTAAGTATTTATATCTATTAAATATATCGTCGTCTAGTACCCATAACACAAGCCTTCTTGAGCTTACTGTGGGGCTAGTTCGATTTGTTTAAGATTGTCCTCTAATATTTATTTATTTATTTATTATTGTTCATTCGGCAAGCATATTCTCTATTACTTAACTTACCCCTTGCAACTTATTTTTCTGTTGCTGCGCGGGAGTGGCGGTCCGCGCGGGCGCGAGCTGCGCGCGCAGGCGCGTGAGCTCCTCGCTCTCGGCCAGAGTGGACACGCGCTCCCTACAACACAACAATGCTAAGGTTAGTAAAGATCCCTATGTAACAGTGTATTGATAATACCACAATACCAATAAAGTGATTAAAGGATACGATGGCATAGCAATTTTTTAATTTTATTGTGCATAGTAGAATTTAGTAGAAGAGAGAATTTTTTAATTTTATTGTGCATAGAGAGCATATTTGAGTAGAATTTAGAAGTTTTAAAATGTTTTGATTTCAAATTATGACAAAAGTATTGACATACCAATAAAGCAATTAAAGGATACGATGACTTTATACAAGTTTTAGATAGTGACATAAGATTTATTTTATTTTATTGTGTGTAGTAGAATTTAAGCGGAAAAAAGCGGTTTTTAGTTTGAAAATGGTCGTTTTGGACTGATGTTTGAAACAATATTTCTTAATTCAAAAATTAAAAATTTACGACATAAGGTCGCAATAGTCCTGTTCTAGATAGTAACACTGAGAAAATGTCAAGATACTTGTCAATTCAAACAGAAAATGGCCTAAATAGATTAGCATTTTTTAATAAGGGCTCTTAAGCTGAAAACAGCTATTTTTAGCTAGAAAATAGTAGTTCTGGGTTCTGGAGTGATGTTTGAAACAATATTTCTTAATGAAAGATTAAAATTTATGCCAGTACATCGCAATAGTCCTGTTCTAGATAGTAACACTGATAAAATGTCAAGATACATGTAATTCAAGTGGCCTAAATAGATGAGTGTTTTTAACTCGTAAGGGCTCTTAAGATCTCACCAGGCACGTATCCAGACTTTTGGTTCGGGGGGGGGGGGGGGGGACAAACATTGAATCATCTATATTTTTATTTACCTACTTATTGAAAGAACACGCAAGCGAATAAATAAACAGACGGCTAAAAACGTGTTCGGGGGGGGGGGATAAATCCCAACTATCCCCCGTCTGGATACGTGCCTGGATCTCACAATACCTGAACTCCTGCATCTCCTTCTGTTCCTGCATAGAGATTTGTTGGGCCGCCTTGGCCTTGCTACGCTCCACCAGGTCCAGGAAACCCACTTCATCATCATCCAGCCCTCGGATCATGTTTTCTGATTAAAAATATATAATTACACAAATAATGTAAACACAGACACATCTTCCAACCTGAGGGGAAATCAGACCTTATCGGAATTAGGCTTGTCAAGTGAGTGGGCAACTTGATTGTGAGAAGTTCTCAAGTCGCCCCAAGGCCTCTAACTTGGCTTAACAACTGCTATCATAGACAGCAGCCGGGATCAATGGCTTAATATGCCTTCCAAAGCATGGGCTGCAAATTATTTGACTTCTATAATTAATTCTTCTAATTATTTCCCATGATAAAAACAATGTTAACGGAGCAAGATATCGCAAAAATTGAGTTTTGGAGATTGTTATTTTGAGAATTGCTAATACTGTTGGGTATTACGAAGAATAATATGTCATGTAAATAAAACTTGTCCACCGGTCCTGGGATCCCAGGGATCCATAACAAATGAATGCTATTGTTCATTTTTTCGCCGCGAGACGACGGCTTAAATGACATGTAAAAGTTCCTTTTATGAATAAATAATTGTATTGAAATGAACTAAAGGGGCTATGTTTTTCACCCATAAGTAATATCCTGGTTTAATTCAACTAACTTGTTAATCTAAACTTACTCAGTTTGTGAGCTTCTTCATATTCAGCATCCTTCCTCATCTTCTGTTCTTCGAGACGCTGGTAAAGAGGCCTGGTGTCATAGGGCTCCTCTGGTGCCTCTGTCATTATCGAACATACACTTTCAGATTGAGATGAGTAATGAATATAATTTTATTAGGAATAAGAACTAAATTTGCATGTATAACAATAACAATGTGTTATTCTCAAGCGAAATTACACATTGATACATTTGTTTCACTTTAATAACTTGACATAATATATTTGTTTCACTTTAACATTGTACTAATTTATCAAGCTAATCGGGTTTGCAGATGATGTCAAAAAAGCCTCATTCGATTATATATCCATTAGCTTACAATACAGTACCAAAATGAAGGATTTTCTTCATCAATAACAAATAGATAGAATTAATTCGCGTCAAAACAAGAATGGCAATGTAAAGCACCTTTGGGCTGGTCCTCAGTTCGAACTTTGTCCCATTCTTCTTGGCGACGCCTTCTAGCCTCCAAAATCTCAGATTCTGATATAAATCCAGAACTCATTGTTCCTAATTTCAACGTAAAACTGAAATAAGCAGCAAAACAAGCTACGTTTGTCTCAGTTCAATTTGCTTTACTAACCTAACTTTTTACGCTTCGATGTTATTCAATTGATTATGTTTATGAGTTATGCTATGACTTTCAAACGAAAATATAAAGTTAGCTGTGAATACGGAATTCATAATTCTCGATAGGTAGAACTGAAATTTATCATATCCTTTTAAAATAATAATGTAATGATAATTAAAATATTTAAATCATGGAAACACAGAAAACTTTACAAACATTACTAAATTTTATTTACAAAGTCATCTAAATATTATCTAGAAAATGCTGTTGTTTATTTATCGAAGTGATAGAAGTGTAGATATTTATGTTTAAACCCCAGGCGGGCCCTAAACTAACAATTAAGATAATATTTGATATCTTATTATGAATGGAAGTTTTTGACTAGATTTAATTTCCAGTTTTATAGGTTTGGACTTTGGACATCATTCGATTGGAAATGTTTACACAGCTATCTTCATAAAGGAAGTCTAAATGTCACTGTCTCTGTCAAAGGGCTCTGAGTCGGCCTGTCACATCTTGCTCGCTACAAAAGTTGCAATAGATCTATTCGAAGCCGTTTATCAAGTATTGTAATAATTATTTTTCTAGCAAAAAACTAAGCTTGTTAATAAGATAAGTTTGTCCCTTTGTCATAAATACATCATGAACGGCGTAGAAAACAAAGAAGAACTCGTTGAAGAGGGAAAAAACAAGATGAATGTGAAATGTAAATTCTGTGGATCTAAAATGTTAGACAAGAAATCGGCTAATTATCTCACGCAAGAGGTACAAATTCAACGTTCTAATTAACGCATATTTACTTTGAGACTAATTTCTCTCAACACTACATTTAGAAAGCAATTGTAAAAATACCGTTTTCCGTTTTATTTTACAGAAGGAACTGCCTCTAATGCAACAAGACAATAACCGAAGGGAGGGTGAGATCCAGAACGAAATGGTCAACGAGTTTTACCATGTAGAAAACATGTATATATTTGAGAATATTGGTTTTACACATACAGTTGACAATTACAAGTATTTGAGCTGCGCTGACTGCGACGCCGGCCCTGTGGGCTACTACGATATGAATACAAAGCAGAGTTACGTAGCATTGTCTAGAATTGTACATTCCTAAGTTAACATAACCTCAACTTAAGTTAATATCAAAATAATCTGATAGAAAGATAATGATTAAGGAGATTGTCAATAGTATGACTGGGTCATACTTAGTTGAAAAAAAGTCGTCCCTCCCGTGGTCAATAGTTAATGGCTTATGTGCATGTTAGCTATGTTTTTCTTACAGGGATTTATAGAAACGGAGACACTATTTATGCGGGTTACTGGTCCAATCCAAAATTAAGCTTTGTAGCCCTTAACTTTTGGTATGTCCACAGAAAAGACGCGAACCTAAATCTGCGAATGACCCGACTGCTTTATAACTGAAACTTGTACATATTCTCTCGCTGTGATTACACAAGTACTTTTTTATGTTATGATGTAGGTTAATAAGTACAGACTGGGCAAGGGTTTTTGCCTATGCCTTTTTTTTTATTGCAAAAGAGTTTCCTTGTCTATGGACTGATTGAAGATGCATTCATATTTAATTATTTATCCATATTTCAGCTACTATATTTATTTCAATGAAATTAGACATTTGTGTAAGGAAAGTAAAGTTGCATTTCTTGTACAGAATAGAAATAGTCTCAATTATCTAAATTTAGTTTGGGTCAAGTTCACTGAAAATAGTTGATGTTAATATTCTAAATATGAAAATGTGTGTTTTATTAAATTGCTGAACAAAATTTATTTGGTATGGCGATTTGAATGATAAATCATGCCTGAAGGGAAGTTTATACCTCTATGCAGAGGTCCCAGCCAGCAACCATATTAAATTCATTTATACTATCAATTTAGGCCAATAACAGTTACATTCTGATTTGGTATAAAGAAGACAGTCTTTTTTTTAATTAATTCACATATTTGTAGGTAAAACACTTAAGGCCCCTCTTGTATGTAGTTGTGTCAAGTTCGAATAGACATTACATGTAAAAAATTTGTAACACAAAAAAACAAGGAGAGGTAGGGCACAGCAAAATGTCATCTTGCTCGAATTTGGAGCAGACCAACTGGGGAAGTACCTCTTCCTTGCAGAAGACCACAGTCATAATAACATTTTCTACTATACAAGTATGTAGTGTTGTGTTCCTGGAGGTGAGCAAGGTTGCCAGAGCTCCCGAGGATGCACTGTGTTGAGAGTGAGGGACCTAAATGTGTTCCTTCTGTTGTCAACACAGTGCATCCTCAAATTTTATAAGGGGTCGGCAACGCGTACGACCGTACGTGACTCCTTTGAAGTTGCGGGCGTCTATAGGCTGTGGTGGCCGCTTACCATCAGGTGGACCGTGAGCTTGTTTGCCACCCGCGTTGTATAAAAAAAAACAAATGTCTATTTGAGCAGTCCTCAACTACATTCCTCCTGTTTTATTAAATTTTTCACCTATACTCGGCCAAAATCTTTGTATGACACCAAATTATTAACAATGATATAATTAGTTAGGTTAGAATTAGAATCCTTGGGTGCTTTACCACCAAGTGAGACAATGCGAAGTCAGGATTGAATAGAAATTGAACACAATTGTTTAATCATAAGGTCTATTTTTATTTTTTTATTACCAATGAGAAAATTTCTGTTCCTCACCTCTTCTCTTCGGTGGATTATCATTAGGCTAAAACCTTATAATTACTGCTTTGATATTATGTGCAGAGCACAATAAGAGCTTATTGCCTTTTGATCAATATAATTTTTGTATGTTTGAATGTTGTAAATATACATTTACCGCATACCTACTTTTGTCTTTTTTTTTCAATTTATTTAGAACACAAAGTCACATAAAAATATTCAAATTGTCAGTACCTGGAAGGTACCTACACAAGAATAAACAATAGACCTGGAGGTTCATCATTTTACATAGCCTCCTGAGACCCACCATACAAATAAAAATACAATCGAATTTGAACCTAACAGTTCCGATTACAAATTTGAATTTTATTTTATGTCAAATCAATCAAACCAAAACAAATGCAACTCTATCACTTCAAAATTTAACTTATTTTCCGTTGACCATATTTTGTCTGTTATATAGGACGCGGGGTCTTAGGAGGATAGTGTTAACTACAATTATGTTAATCACTACATAGTATAAATAAAACAGTCGCTTTCTCTGTCCCTATATCCCTATGTATGCTTAAATCTTTAAAACTACGCAACGGATTTTGATGCGGTTTTTTTTAATAGATAGAGTGACTCAAGAGCCGAAGTGCGAAGCCGGGGCGGGTCGCTAGTGTTAACTAAAGCAAAGTAAAAACTGTAAGTAGGAACAATCTCAGTCGATAATTATATTATCTTACTTCAAATTTAAATGCTGAACTAAAACAAATTACGTTTAATTAGTAATTTTAGACTAGATATAGAATTATGAAAGGGATCAATATCATATAGATGCTTATTATAATAACTGGGCACTAGTCTGATCTGTACTCCTCAGGATGCTCAAAATATCTGAACATACACACCTTGACAATAAAGTCGTGTTTATTTACTTTTGAGCACCTTGTACGCACACGAAGACAAAAAAAAAGAAAAGTTAAAAATACTGTTGTGTAGTGGCATAGATCAAAGAGTACTAGTGCAATGGTACAAATGCGAAGTGAATTATACATAATCCTTTTCCAGGCATAGTGCGATTAATCGACCACATACGTGTCAATAAAATTTCAATCCTAGCTCTGGGGTTTACTGTTAAAATTAGATTGCATTCTCTTAAAAAGTTACTTGTCTTGAAATTAATCACCAAATCGTAACAATTTTTAATACATTTTTTTATCGTCAATCCTTCTAGGTTGGTGCTGCCTGGAAGAGGGATAAACGACCTTTGTCCGTGTATAGATATTTTGTAACTTTGCCTTCAAGCCTTCTTATGTCATAATGATTGAAAGCGGCCGGCACTTACGCCTTTATTACCGTAGTTCGAATACAATAGTGAATCGGTGCAATATAAGCGCCTAACAGGCGCCCAACGCCAATGCAACACCATTCGGTCTCTTTCAATATAGGTTATCACATTTCTCTGTTCATTTACTCTTCAGAGTCTAATTTAGTATTTCGTCTTCACTGTCATCGCGGCCGGCACTTACGCCTTTATTGCCGTAGTTCGAATACAATAGTGAATCGGTGCAATATAAGCGCCTAACAGGCGCCCAACGCCAATGCAACACCATTCGGTCTCTTTCAATATAGGTTATCACATTTCTCTGTTCATTTACTCTTCAGAGTCTAATTTAGTATTTCGTCTTCACTGTCATCCGTTTCCGTGGTGTAGCGGTTATCACATCTGCCTAACACGCAGAAGGCCCCCGGTTCGATCCCGGGCGGAAACATAACTTTTTGTTTTTTATTTTATTTATTTTAATACGAATCTAGTATTCCGAGTAAGTAGTACTCTAAGTTTCTTAGAAAATAAGACCAAGCTAAATTAATTGTTCGCCTCCGAAAACCTCCACAGCACTTCAAAATCGTTCCATCCTTTTCAAAAATTAATCACTTAAACACGTATTTTAAAATTAAAAAAAATGTTGTTAATTTGTAATAAAATTAAATAAAAAACGAATCTTAAATTTGCTAAAATAATAAACATCTTTGTACCTAACAAAAATAACAAATAAGTAGGTAGACGTACCTGAGTGGTGTAGAAAATGCTACTACTACCAGTATCAATGCCGGCTCTGCTGCATCTTCTGCCGAAGACCTCAAACGCCGCAAGTATGCGTCCCTAGGGAGCGGATATTTATTTGAGGCGTTTGGGGTCGAAACTCTGGGACCATGGGGACCAGTGCGCGTCGACTATACAAAGTTTTGTCGGCGCGCCTAATAGAGACCACTGGTGACCAGAGGGCTGGCCAATATTTCGGACAAAGAATAAGCATTGCCATACAGCGTGGCAATGCAGCCAGCCTTCTGGGCACCCTACCCGCTGACGGCGACCTGGGACAATTTTTTTATCTTTAAGTTTTACTTTTTACTATTGCCTAGGTTAGATTTTTATTTTATTGGTTCTTCATATATTGTATATTGTTATTTTAAATAAATGTATGTATAAATACTACAACTAAATATATAACTACTTATTAACTGAGATCCTATAACTAATTTAGTTTGAGGTCTACGATGCCACAGACATACAGACACACACACGTTTAACTTATAACACCCTGAAACCATCGTTTGCGCCCGGGAAAAAAATAAAATAATATTAACAAGTTCCTGTCAAGTTATTCTAGTCTGATCACAAAAGTTGCATTGCTCGTTATAGTCATCAGGCGCTTGCTTTTTTATTTTTGTGTCAAAAGACTGATGTGGATGTAGCACAATTCTGACATCTCATAATTAGTCGTGCTGTATATACATTGGTGCCTTAAATTAAGCCAATAGGCTTGAATACATTGATGACGCTACGATGACACAGGCCGGTAACAAATATTACGCGATGAGGGGCAGGAGATGATACATCGTATCTCGTTCCCGTGTGTGTTAGTATTTATGCTTGCATCTCTTTCGCACATCTTTGTATGTGTGTACTGCCGGCTCCAGTCTTATTCTTACTTCATGTTGCTTAGTATTGGATGCTTTTTAATTGCAATAAGGCGATAGGAGTGCGCGATTGGAGAGTAGCCTGCGGAGAATCCATGGGAAAACCTCCGATACGACCATGCGTGTGGTTTGGAACACTGGAATACTCTAAGAGTTTGCGCTCCAGTGAGATTGGTTGAGCGGTTTCAAACGAATCTGAAGTGTGAGTGGAATCGAGCTGCTGGAAGTTTTGTCACTGGTTCACTAAACCTAGCCTAGCTGAGAAGAGTCCAGCAAGAAACTCAGCTAGGCCCGACCTGGGTCGAACTGAATATTTGATGCCATCATCACCATTATGCGCTGGCAGAGAGGTGGGACTCCCCGATACTGCGGCGGTGGATACAGCTCCACACCACAGTGGGGCTCTAATTTTTTGTTTCAATTATTATGTATTGTATAGTGTCAATTTTATTTCGTGTATTTACTAACATTATTTCTTAAGAATTATTGTTACTAACATATTTTAGTTTTAGTTTTGTGTATGGAATTACGGTTCTGAATTAAATTATTAATATTGTTCTCTTAAGAGCTGGGCTCTTGTCGGTGCAGCTTGATGCAGTTCTCTCGATCTTTTCCGGTCCGAGGCCAGTTTCCTGACTTCCTGATACGACACGACCTCCACATCCACCTTTATCTGGTTCAAATATTTCTTTCTCGGTCTTCCTCTTTCTCTTTTCCCATTAATTTCCCCTTTTATAATGATTTCAATATATGATGCATCATAATATTACTAGTATGTCCAATACAATACAAATACTCTTTATTGAACACCTCACACAAACAAATCAGTTTTTTTTTTAATTTATTTATCAAAAAAGTACATAACAGTTACAACCTTTTAATTTCTCGCCAAACTGCCATAACAGTTTATTGGCGAGATCGCGCTCATTTAACTAATGTTAGGTACTGACTATGCTATTATGAACTAAACTTAAACACTGAATATGACAATGCCTAAACATTTAACTGTAAGTTTTTATAACAATAAACATTACATTGTTACCTATAACAATTAAACTTTTTACACCCAGAATCAAATAGTAACAAGTATGTAGAGGTACACAACGGGCGGTCTTATCTCTAAAGAGCGATCTCTTCCACTTCCTCCATACAATAACCTCTACACAAGAAGTTACACTCGTGGTGTCAATCAAAACGACCTGTTCCTAATGCATGCAAATTAGGATGTTGACATAACATTACGTAAAACAATACAATTTACAAATTGCGAAGTACCATATGCAAATGAAACTGGTAATGAATCATGCGACGTAAACAATCCTTTAATTTGGATAATTTGCAATAAGTAATGTTTGTTTGGCAATAGCGAATTGTTCAATCGTTTTGTCACACGGGTCATTCTACTTTTTTTCAGGACCAGTTTTCTATTACAAAAAAAATCTATGATATGTATTGAATTAGTGTACAAAAATAGGATTTCGAAATAGTAGCTGAATCTAATAAAAGGAATTTGTAGGTAAAATACTCAAATATTAACGTATTGCTGTAAAAGGTGGGTAACACAATGGTTAAAATCATTTTTTCATACAAATAGTGAGACATCCAAAGACCACTGAGTTACTCGATTTATGGGTATTAGTTGTGGTTCGTTAATTACCAAAACTATCGGAAGTGATACTGCAATTACACCTCTTTTTAAATAATAATACAAAAATATGAAGTGAGGGCCAAGTATTCCAAAATTTTCATTTAAAAAAAAGTGTCTGAAAATTATGTACATGAAAAAGTAGAATGGCCAACACATAAATCTTGAACCAGATAATATTTGTTATACAAGGATGCAAAGTTGTATTTTAACCGCGAGTGTGGAATTGACACACGAGCTAGCGAATGGATTCTAGGGCTGCACTACTAGCTAGCGAGTGGTTCTTAAATAGAATCCTGAGCGTAGCGAGTGTTGCAACATACGAGACGTAAAATAACTTTGCAGCCGTGTACAACTCAAATCTTTTTACCTCACTAGGATTTTTATTATTATTATTTTTTATTTACCACCACAAAAATACAATTGACCGTATACTGGTCTTAGATGGCAGCCTGCTGGACATTGTCGAATTAGGCTCGGTTTTATAAAGATCCGTTAGACCTTACGTCGGTTTGTTATGTCAAAAAATGTACTGAGTCAAATTTGATATGACCTTAACTAACGGTCTAACGGAACTTTATAAAACCCGGCCTTAATGGTGGAGTAAAAAAAGTAAGGTACTTACAGACGCGTTCCGTACCGTAGGTATTGACGAAACTTAACTTACAATTGACAAGAAAAAAAAACGGTAAAGTAAAATTTGCTTAAATGACGCCAAAACCAAAAAAAATGCATTTGGCCAGGGTCGGCGCCCCTGGCTGATTGGCGCCCCGGGCCATGGCCCGGATGGCCCTAGGGTAAATACGCCCATGACTAACCCTAAAAAGTAACTCGTATTCTAAGCCGAATCATAAGTATGAAATCAATTTGTCCATAGTTGATGTCCTTACAGGAAACGATTAGTTACGTCTATAAGAAAATATATTGCCTATCCATTGTTAAAGATTTAATAACCACAGCGTTTCAGATGTCTCATTAGGTAAATTTCACGATCTTTACTTGATTAAGTATGTGTTAAAAATCATTAGGAAAATTATGCTTCCCTAGACCGAGTCTAGTTTTTTATTTTATATAATTACTAGCTTTTGCCCGCGGCTTCGCCCGCGTACTAAGAGTAACTTTTAACCGTCTACAAAAACGAGGTTTTCAGTTTGACCTGCATGCAGATATGTATTGGATGTCATTTTCGTAATCGGCACCCTGAGGAACCACAAAGATGAAACCCATATCGATTTTTAAGAAAAATAAATGTCTGCCATCTTTGATTTGAAACTGGATGTCATTTTCGTAATCGGTACCCAGAGTGACTCACTCAAAATTTACTCAAACGTTTTTACGTCTCAAAATTACAACCTTACAAAGTTTCTTACTTATACTTGCTTATACAAATACTAGCGACCCGCCCCGGCTTCGCACGGGTGCAATACTGATGCATGTATTATACATATAAACTTTCCCCTTGAGTCACTCTATCTATTAAAAAACCGCATCAAAATCCGTAGCGTAGTTTTAAAGATTTAATATATAGGGATATAGGGACATAGGGACAGAGAAAGCGACTTTGTTTTATATACTATGTTGTATGAGCCAGTTAGCCCATACACTTGAAAGCTGTGTTTGAGTGCGTTGAAAGAACGGAGAAGTTAAGTTGTAGCTATGAAACTGTTTTATTATTTAAAAGTAGCTACAAAATAGTAAAGTTAATTGGCCGTTCCTTCAGTTGATGTTGATCGTATGCGAGTTTAATTTGCACTGATTTATTTTACTTTATTTCGCCATATCAAAGCGCGGCCGAAAGTAGGTCGCAACGTAAACGGAAAAATGTACAGTATTGAGACTGTACAGTAGTGATATTAGCAAGTGAAATGGGCCCTTTTGTCCATGAAATGATAAATACAATAGACCACACCGAATTGCACCGAAAGCTCTTTTGGGTTACTGGGGTCACCAAGACTCCCACGGATCCGTAGGCACCGTGAATAAGTGTTCTCGTTGACACTGTGGACATTAAATACTTACGTAACACGTAACTTTAACGTGATCAATTGATTACGTGTTGGGCCACTGTTACAACTATGAACGATAACTTTCTCTGCAATGTTTGGTTTAGGTCATCGCTTGGTTCGGAAAATGTCAATTTGAAGATCTACTACCGACCGTTTTGACGACCTGTTTAGCCTAGTGGGTAGTGCACCTGCCTGTGAAGCTGACGGTCCTGGGTTCGAATCCCGGTCAGGGCAAATATTTGTGTGATGAGCATGAATATTTGTTTCTGAGTCTTGGATGTTTTCTATGTATTTAAGTATTTATATCTATTAAATATAACGTCGTCTAGTACCCGTAACACAAGCCTTCTTGAGCTTACTGTGGGGCTAATTTGATTTGTGTAAGACTATCCTCTAATATTTATTATTTATTATTATTATTATTTACTACCTTTTAGGTAGAGTGTCTTCGGGTAACTAATGTCGGGTATTCCGAAAAAAACAGATTCCTGTCTAACTGAGTGATTTTGTTGCACTACCAATCATCAACAAAAAACCGGCTAAGTGCGTGTCGGACCACCATAATGAAGGGTTCCGTACCAACACCTACTAGTCCACACTTAAAATCACTATCCAATACATTGAATCTAAAAAATGTCTTCATAGGGAACTCACGGCACTTACGACCTTTTGTTTGGGCAAGACAGTTTTTAAGCGAAAACTCTAAAACCGTAAAACCTATATTGTTCAAACTAAAAATCGTTGAAAGTATTTACTAATGCACACCACCTCAATTTTTTTCATAATTTTAAACTTTATAGTTTGAAAATTGGAGGGGCGGGGGGACACACTTTCTATGACTTTGACAGCTAATATCTCACCAACGGTTCACTTAAATGGACAAGTTTTTTAGAAACCTCCATATCATTTTTAAAGGCCTATCCATCTATACCCCACACGACTATATGCGTTGAAAATTTTTTTTTCATCCACCGGTTACATGACAAGAGTGCCCCCGCTAATTTAATATTTTTTTGTAATTTCACATCACTTTTATGTAGCGATTCATAGAATACACCTTGCTACCAAATTTCATAATTGTAGTGCTTATAGTCTCCGAGTAAATCGGCTGTGACATACGGACGGACGGACGGACGGACGGACAGACATGACGAATCTATAAGGGTTCCGTTTATGTCATTTTGGCTACGGAATCCTAAAAACAGATAGCAAAACTGCATTTTATCCACAAGAGTGCAAAGAATATTTGAAATTCGAACGTGCTATACCTTCAACAACAATAATTTTATATTGTGCTGTTGTGTTAAAAAAACTAGTACCTACCCCAAATCTCTGGATTAGGTAGTAGACCCCGGGCATCTAACAATATTTAAGATGCAACTGTACTGGAATAAAACTACGAAGAGGAGCAAAAAAAGTTGAAACAAAAAATCCTTGCTCTAGTGAAATGAAAAGACTTGTGTTATACACGGCTGCAAAGTTATTTTACGTCTCGTGTGTTGCAACACTCACTACGCTCAGGATTCTATTTTTGAACCACGCGCTTCGCTCAGAATTCTATTTTCGAACCATAGAATCCATTCGGTATCAGCTCGTAGTTCAACGATAGAATCCATTAGCTAGCTCGTGTTTCAATTGCACACTCGCGGTTTAAATAAGTACAGCAAGCACACTTGTATAACAAATAACTAATTTCGGTCTTTGTTTTTATTTGTTGTAAGTTGTGTGTGAATGTAGCCAACAAATTAATTATCTGTCTATCTATCTTGTCGTCGACACCGTTGACATAACACCGCTTTAGTCCCTATTCGTCCCGGTACCGCCGCACACCGGGTAGAGTCAGTCCGACCCAGGTCGGGCCTAGCTGAGTTTCTTGCTGGACTCTTCTCAGCTAGGCTAGGTTTAGTGAACCAGCGACGAAACTCCCAGTAGCTCGATTCCACTCACACCTCAGATTCGGTTGAAACCGCTCAACCAATCTCACTGGAGCGCAAACTCTTAGAGTATTCCAGTGTTCCAAACCACACGCGTGGGCGTGCCGGAGGTTTTCCCCTGGATTTTCCCCAGGCTACTCTCCAACCGCGCACTCCTATCGCTTTATTGGGCCCGGCCTATAAAGCCACAGTCAGGTTCAAAAAAAAATAAAAAAAAATAACACCGCTTGATAATGTAATGACATGTCTACCTATATCACAGAATCAGACCCGGAAACCAGACGTGTGTGGCCTTCATAGGTGCATTAAAGTATTTCTGTCTGACATTTGGATTATTCCACAAACCTTGTTTGACTATTTATGATCTTTTCGACTTATGTTATAAGATGCCCTAACGATTTCACAGAATTCATCACACTTTAACATTTCTATATTAAAGTTAGGTTACTGATTTGACTCATCAACCTCCTAGCGTTTTTCTAATCCTAAGATTGGCGTAAGAACTAGTTTTCGGAAAACGCCGATTCCCGGGTGATTGTGTCTCAAGGGAGCAAAATGATATATTTACGGCAAGGGCGGTATATTGAATTCTGAGTGAAGCGAAAGATTCTACAATAGAATCCTGAGCGTAGCGAGGGATTCTATTGTAGAATCTTGAGCGTAGCGAGGGATTCAAGTGTTTACGCCCAAGACGAAAATAATTTTGCTACCGTGTGACAAATACTGCTTTTCACACCGTCTATGAGGCCCGCTGCTAAAAACATGAAATATCTTACAAATGATTTTACTACAGTGTCACATACTGCTTTTCACACCTTCTATGAGGAAAGAAAAGTTCAACTTTGATCCCTCATTCGAAGGCAACAATAACTCTTTTCTGAATAGCAGGTGTGAAAACGAATTTTAGATCTTTGAATGCAGTTTTGTTTCTGTTCAAAAATACAGGAATGTTTCCTTTCAGTAAAATTAGCTAACTAAAGGATTTAAAGTAGTTCAGTTACAGGGCCCATAGTTTTTTTTCACCCTGTTAATATTTTTCATCATTATCATCATCCTAGCGTTATCCTGGTACAGTTGCATAAAGGATGCCCGGGGTCCGCTACCTAATCCTAAGAGTTGGCGTAAGCACTAGTTTTTACGGAAGCGACTGCCATCTGACCTTCCAACACGAAGGGAAACCAGACCTATTTAATTGGAATTAGACTTGTCAAATGAGTGAGTGAGTTGGCAACTTGACTGTTAGAAGTTCTCAAGCCGCCCGAAGGCCTCTTGGCTTAACGACTGCTATCATAGATAGCAGCCGGGATCAACGGCTTAACGTGCCTTCCAAAGCGGTCACCCATCCAATAACTGACCTGGGCCAACGTTGCTTAACCTCGCATACCGCACGCGGTGTGCGGGCGCCGCTGGGCCACGAGCGCTGCGCTGCGCTAGTGTTGTAAGGGTCATACACGGATTTAGGTTTGCAACTTTTCTGTGGACATACCAAAAGTTAAGGGCTACAAAGCTTAATTTTGGATTAGACCAGTAACCCGCATAAACAGTGTCTCCGTTTCTATAAATCCCTGTAATAAAAACATAGCTAACATGCACATAAGCCGTTAACTATTGACCACAGGAGGGACGACTTTACTTTTTTCAACTAAGTATAAATTAATAAATAAATATTAGAGGACAATCTTACACAAATCGAACTAGCCCCACAGTAAGCTCAAGAAGGCTCGTGCTGTGGGTACTAGACGCTGATATATTTAATAGATATAAATACTTAAATACATAGAAAACATCCAAGACTCAGAAACAAATATTCATGCTCATCACACAAATACTTGCCCTGACCGGGATTCGAACCCAGGACCGTCAGCTTCACAGGCAGGTGCACTACCCACTAGGCTAAACCGGTCGTCAAAAAGTATGACCCGTAAATATCTTTAACATTAATTATTTTTGCTGCATCTACTACCAAAGTCGTAAAAAACTCGTCCGTTGAGGGTTAAACCTATTCTATTATTAGCTTCTATTCACGAGAAAAACATCGTGTTTTAGTGAATGTTTAACTGCTTATATATGTGCGGTTGACAACTTATTAGGTACAGTCGTGTTAAAAAGTTTATTCCGGTCAAGGTCACTCAGCATATGTATTGGATTTCAGATTCAGATTCAGATTCAAACATTTATTCATGACAGACAAGTACATAATAATGGGACAGAATACAAAAACAGTCGTGTCACGAAATGGACCCAACTCAGCATAATGCCGGCATTACCGCCGGCGCTGGTCTTCCGTTGGACCCATTAGGTGTCGGCACGGTGGGTAACACACAATAATAGAAAATAAAAAGGTTACATAAATAAGCTAAAGTTTTACAAATAAACAATAGAATGGAAAGAAAACAAAACAAAAAATAAATACATATTTTGTCAGCGCTGTATAAACACAGATAACCAGAGCTCGGAATAGGTAGTGCCTATTTACCTAAACTTTGCGGGAGGACGTAACTAAGAGTGGTTACAAACACCAAAAATAATTACTTCTTTTTATTGAATGTGGGGTTTCCCGGGATTTACTGTATTATTCTAGAGGCTTAGTACATTTCTCTTTACTTATAAATCTTGTTATATTGCATGTTATTTGTTTAATTACCTTTAAATAACAATCAGTCATTAAAAATATAATATGGGTCAAATTGAATCAAAAGGATTCCGAAATTTGATACTTTTAGTTGACTTAGACAGAATTATACTCCTTTCTTCCATAAGAGGGGACCTGTGTCCAGCATTAGGGCGTATATAGATTGGTGATGAGACAGAACTATGATATCGTATAGAAAATTCCGACATTTCGAGTTCTTTACAGCACTCGTGGTCACGGAATGTATTTTAAATTCATTATACGCGATATAATCGGTTGAAAAATAGTTTTATTTAATATATAAGTACATGTATACCATCATATTAGAAATAAATTAGAATACATCTGTACGATATCTTCTATGCCATATCATAGTTCTGTCTCATCACTAATCTATATACGCCCTAATGCTGGACACAGGTCCCCTCTCATGGAAGAAAGGAGTATAATTCTGTCTAAGTCAACTAAAAACTATCAAATTTCCGAATCCTTTTGATTCAATTTGATCCATATTATATTTTTAATGACTGATTGTTATTTCAAGGTAATTAAATAAATAATATGCAATATAACAAGATTTATAAGTAAAGCGAAATGTATTAAGCCTCTAGAATAATACAGTAAATCCCGGGAAATCCCGCATTCATTAAAAAGATATAATTATTTTTGGTACTTGTAACCACTCTTAGTTACGTCCTCCCGCGAAGTTTAGGTAAATAGGCACTACCTATTCCGAGCTCTGCAGATAACAAAAACAACAAATAGTTTGCGCAAACGCACCGACAAGTGGTTCGTCTGTGCGGGCCTTAAAATTGCGCTGATCATGAACGCAGCCGTTTTCCCTGCTATTTATGTCTTTTATGGCACAAATTATTAATTGTTTTACTAGTTACATTCTTCGATTTTCTCTTTTTATCTAAGTCTATTTAGCCATATTGAAACATAATAAACGAGTCACTCACGTCTTTAAGGTCGAAAATCCTGTTTGGATATTGCCTATGAAACGATAAACATTCATATTTTTAGTAAATTTTTGTGACAACAAAAGTTAAATCCCAATTTTTGTATCAGTTCCGGAATTCCGGAATTAGAGGCCAATATCGAAAACAATTCCGGAATTATTACACCGTCCGATAGTGCATGCCCTAGTTGATTTCGTCGGGTAACCCCTTATAGTAGTTTATGCAACTGATACATAATGAGAGGTCTTAAAACACGAGTGTGGTTTTATGAAACGAGCGTCAGCGAGTTTCATAATAGGATCACACAAGTGTTTTAAGGCCCAATTATGTACAGTTGCATACACTACTTTATCTACATCCGTATATTAAATCCTCTTTCATGTGCTCAGGAACCATTGCGTTGCAAGTGTAGTGAGGTCGAGCGTGAGCCCGTTGAAGTCTTATGAGCACGAGCCTGTATCGTTATGGGCGGAGATGGCCATAACGATGCCGTTTTTGATGCTGTTATGGCCATCTCCGCCCCGGACCGGCGCGATATTGTAGTTGGTCCTTACCTACACTTTTTGAGCACATAAAAGAGGATTTACTGTATGGGTGTAGATAAAATTAATTTCATAGCCAATTTAACACTTGTGTACGCACCACTACGCGCCACTCGGATGACCTTGACACTCCGAGCTTCAATACCATCTTGTTGACATCATATTTCCCAATAATCATTTGTAAAGGATATGCAGCTTTCAGTCAAGGTCAGGACAGGAAAGTCGATCGCTTAGGAATAACTGTGCCTTTACCATGAGTTTACATGACCGTACTCGCTGACGACTGCGTAAAAAAATGTATGGGCAAAAGTACAGCGCCTCTGGCGGTTACGCAATAGAACTAAGAATACTACTCTACACTACTATATACTAAATCGTTTACGCAGTCGCTATCGAGTACGGTCACGCAAACTCATGGTAAAGGCCCTGTATCACCTACATAAGTACATAACTAGTACATACTACTACTACATACTACCACACAGTACTAGTACTACATAGTACTGTAAGTGATATATATATTCAATAAATAATAACGACTCACCTACTAGGTTGTGGAATAAGCTTCCTGCCGAGGTAGTCTCAAAACGCTACAGCATAACTCTTAAAAAACCGGCCAAGTGCGAGTCGGATTCGCGCACGAAGGATTCCGTACCATAATCTATAAGAACGGCAAAAAATCACGCTTGTTGTATGGGAGCCCTCTTAAATAATTATTTTATTCTGTTTTTTAGTATTTGTTGTTAAGGTGGCATCAGAAATATATCATCTGTGAAAACTGTCTTACTATCACGGTTCATGAGATACAGCCTGGTGAAAGACGGACGGACGCATAGCGAAGTCTTAGTAATAGTGTCCCGTTTTCCCCGTTGGGTACGGAACCCTAAAAGAGGCCTGAAAAGGTTTCTTATGGATCGGCAACGCGCGAGTGACACCTATGGTGTTGCAAGCATCCATAAGTGTTGGTGACCACTACATAGTACATAGTATAAAACAAAGTTGCTTTCTCTGTCCCTATATCCCTATGTATGCTTAAATCTTTAAAACTACGCAACGGATTTTGATGCTGTTTTTTTAATAGATAGAGTAATTGAAGAGGAAGGTTTATATGTATAATAACATCCATTAAATAGTGCACCCGTGCGAAGCCGGGGCGGGTCGCTAGTAAAATATCAGTGAAAGATTTATTCAAATTCAAACATTTATTCTGCAAATAGGCAACAAGGGCACTTTTACATGTCAAAATATTAATTTACAATTTAAGAAAGTCTGACTATAAAAATACATTTGTCATGTAAAAATATTAATTTACAGTTCAAGAAAGAATAAGTAATAATGTCGAGTTTACAAATATAACAAAATTTATGTACAGTTAAGATAAACTTGCGAAGTTTATGCGTATAAAAAAAATTTTCTTCTACTTTTCCTAATCTAAGCACGATACCGAATATACTTTTTCCTAATCAATAAACGAAACCACACTAGTTTTGTCACACCCTGTATACTATCGAAACGTTCTTGTATACAAATTAAATTAAAATATTATTTGTACCATTAGGTAGGATTAAAAACCATGTCAAAAGTCGAAAAACCTGTCAAGTGCGAGTTGGCTCGGTTGTACGGGACCAGTTGTGTACAAATAATAGATTGAACTAAATCAGTCATATTGACACTTGTCTAATCTATAGAATGCTTATCCACCTGTTACAGACAACAATCGATAGGCGGCGCCCACTGTACCATTTCTTAACACGTCTAGAGATCTAAAAAGAAACAACTCGAAGTTAAAGTTTCATCAAATATCAAATCTAAATCGTCTCATTAGGATTGATTATAACATTTAGTTTAGGCATCGTAACGTTAAAATGCGATCTAGTCTATTTACTGTTCCAATTTTAACAATGTGTTGCATAATGGGCCATACTTTCTTAAATAATGACACCCGCCTCTCACTAGATAGCCATCATGAGAGCTGCAATAGAAATTCGGAAACAATTAAATGTCATAATGATATTTCAGTGTTTTAGGTAACATTTTAATACTACAATGGTAAGTTTTTGTACGTCTATGAGACATGAATGCGAGATATCAACTGACCATGTCTTTTCGATGAGAAAAAAATGAGCAGTAAAGATGCAGTATCTTTAGTAGCAGCTATGCTCGGTGTTTCTCTGCGTGGTAGAATTAGGAATGAAGCTATCCGTAGCAGAACTGGGGTCACGGACATAGCCTTCAAAATTGCGAGACTTAAGTGGCAGTGGGCAGGGCACATTGCTCGCAGGACTGACGGTCGATGGGGCCAGAAACTGCTTGAGTGACGTCCACGCACCGGAAGACGAGCTGTCGGTAGGCCTCCGACAAGGTGGAGTGATGACCTGGTGAAGGTCGCGGGAATCCGGTGGAATCGAACGGCACAAGACCGGTCTAAATGGCGAGCCTTGGGGGAGGCCTATGTCCAGCAGTGGACGTCTTTCGGCTGAAATGATGATGATGATGATGATCTTTAGTAGTGCAGGAGTTGAGTGAATCCACATTTACCATCGTGGGCTCTCCTACTATAAGAGTGAAGTAAAAGTCGTAGAAAGAGAATTAGATAGAAGAAGGATTAGCGAGCCATTAAGGGGGACGGAAGATAGGCTGACTACCGCTACATAAAAGTGATGTGAAATAACAAAAAAAAACTAATTAGGGGGGCAATCCATACATGTAACCGGTGGATGAAAAAAAAAATTCAACGCACATAGTCGTGTGGGGTATTGATGGATAGGCCTTTAAAAATGATATGGAGGTTTCTAAAAAACTTGTCCATTTAAGTCAACCCTTGGTGAGATATTAGCTGTCAAAGTCATAGAAAGTGTGTCCTCCTGTGTGTCTAATTTCCAAACTATAAAGTTTAAAGTTCTGAAAAAATTAAGGTGGTGTGCATTAGTAAATACTTTCAACGATTTTTGGTTTGAACAATATAGGTTTTACGGTTTTTGAGTTTTCGCTTAAAAACTGTTTTGCCCAAACAAAAGGTCGTGAGTTCCCTATGATGAAGATATGACTTTTTTAGATTCAATGTATTGGATAGTGATTTTAAATGTGGACTAGTAGGTGTTGGTACGGAACCCTTCATTGTGCGTGATCCGACACGCACTTGGCCGGTTTTTTTATAAAGCCCCACAGTCATCGAATCTGGCAACGTAAAAACTAGTTTGATGTATTCAAAATATACTTAAAACAAAATACAGTAGATAGAGCAAATGCTTTCATTTGAAATGAGACTAGAAAAGAGCGGTAAATTTAAACAAAATCTACGTGTGTATAATGCGACAAAACAATAATGATACTTGGGCAACAAAATAGTTACAAAGTTACATAGTTCAGTACGTACTATGCGATAATATTACCAAAAAGAAGATTTATGACATTTAAATATTCCCACTATGGAAGTATCAATTCAAGCGGAATAATGTACTGTAATATGTAAATTTACACTAACGTGAGACATATTTACACTTAATAAGAGAACAACGGTTGGAACTCACTTGGAAAGCCTTGCCTTGATAACACTCAACCTGATGAAGGACTCCAATTGTAGTCCGAAACATGTCGCAAATAGTGACTTTAAAAGTAAGTTCCAACCGTTGTTCTCTTATTAAGTACTATGATACGATTTGCTGTATCCTGTTCCTGACCCGTAAAGAATCAAGAAATCTTTATCTCCATGGACACGGCAATTATGTGACGTTTAACATATTTGACGTAGATTTTGGTTTTTTTCAGCTGGAATAGATAAGCACAGGCTAAATATGCTGCGTTCACATCTCACGGATTTAAAAATGTCAAACTTTGTTTTTAAAATCCGTCTTCTTTCTTTTTCATGTTAATCGTACTTCATTTATTTTTGTATTCGTACGGTTACACACGGTGAAATCGCTCGACGGTCCCATCGGAAGACCAGCGCTGGCGATTGCCCGCATTATGCTGAGATGGTACCGTTTCGAGACAGGGACCGATACCGCTATTTTTAAAAAACCCTGAATTAGCCCAATACTTTGGATTATTTTTTGCTCTTTACGTAGGGCTGAATCATGTATTTAGGTAACAACGTCGTATTATCAGATTGTCCGATTAAAAACGAAATAATGAACCGGTGACCGTAATAATACCGGTATTTTTCTATGGAGAAAATACCGGTATCCGATCCCTGTTTCGAGATAACACAACTTTTTAGTTTTTTTGTTTATTTTATTGTCTATTTTGCTGTGTTAATTGTTGTCTTTGTCTCGAATAAACATTTCTTTCTTTCTTTCTTTCTTTCTTTCTTTCTTTCTTATTTTATAGTTACTATTTAAAAAGATTTAAACGCTCAGCTTTTATTAGCCCGACTCTCTAGCATTCGCCTTTTGTAAATGTAAATATTTATTGTTAAATTTAAATAATCACGAGTGGCACTAGTGGACTCGCTCGTAATAGCTCGTACAGCCTTAAGGTGAGACTCGTGACTATATCCCAATAAAAATGACTTAAAAAGTAGGTTAAGGGTCCTTATCAGTTAAAAAACGCTCATCTGTATACGCCATTTTCTGTTTGAATTGATACGCATCTTGACATTTTCTCAATGTTACTATCTAGAACAGGACTATTGTGACCTTAGGGGCCATCCATAAAGTACGTCACACGAATTTCATGATTTTTTGCCCCCTCCCCCCGTCCTTGTCACAGGTGGTCACCTTTCTGAGACCCCCCCGTCCCTAGTGTGACGTCACATGTTTTGCAATTTCACATCGAGAAATTATTAAATTAAAACAGCAGTTCCGAAATAAGTTTTATTACCATTCAAATTATTTTTTTTTTATCAGCGTAAGTTGCATTGTATGTTTCGTATAGTCTACGGTAAAGATTACCTAAATCTATCTTTTTATTCA
This sequence comes from Epiblema foenella, assembly GCA_963556455.1. Taxonomy (NCBI): domain Eukaryota; kingdom Metazoa; phylum Arthropoda; class Insecta; order Lepidoptera; family Tortricidae; genus Epiblema; species Epiblema foenella. Next base: position 3,980,520 of record OY747118.1, read on the forward strand.
TTTTAAACTTGTTTTTTTAAAATATGTTTTAACTAAACAATGACGTTGATCACTCAGCGAAAGTCAATTTTCGAATGTAATAGAAACAATAAAATCACGCGGGGTGCGGTGCGTTTGGCGGCATTAGTCAAAGGGCTCGTGGGCGATCGGCGCTTCTGTCAGCGCGTGTCACTAGAGCGAATGTGAACAAAACAATTTAAACCGTATTGTCATAAAGATAGAGTTGGAAATATGTTTTAGTATAATTAATATTGCAAATTACGCGGTTTAATACCTCTACATTTATAAATTTCGAAATGTGATGTCACGAAACTTAGGACCCCTCCCAACCAGCAAAATAGTCCCAGAATGCGCACTTTATAAGAGTGGTAGGCTTATAGCGCTCTAATATTTGTTTAGGAAAATGTCATCGCTCTTATATTAGTCTTAGACAAGCTCGTACGGTCTTAAGAACGCTCAGTCTTATTACCTAATCTCATATATGTATATAAGAGCATTTTATAATGCTATTATAAGCCTCTTGCTCTTATATTAGTCTTAGACAAACTAGTACGGACTCAAGAACGCTCAGTCTTATTACCTAGTCTCATATATGTATATAAGGCATTGTACAATGCTATTATTAGCCTCTTGCTCTTATATTAGACTTAGACAAGCTAGTACGGACTCAAGAACGTTCAATCTTATTACCAAGTCTCATATATGTATACAAGAGCATTGTATAATGCTATTATGAGCCTCTTGCTCTTATATTAGTCTTAGACAAGTATACGGACTCAAGAACGCTCAGTCTTATTACCTAGTCTCATATATGTATATAAGAGCATTGTATAATGCTATTATAAGACTCTTCCTCTTATATTAGTCTTAGACAAGATAGTACGTATTCAAGAACGCTTAGTCTTATTACCTGGTCTCGTATATGTATATAAGAGCATTGTATAATGCTATTATAAGCCTCTTGCTCTTATATTAGCCTTAGACAAGATAGCACGGTCTCAAGAACGCTTAGTCTTATTACCTAGTCTTATATATCTATTTAAGAGCATTTCATAATGCTATTATAATTAAGCCTCTTGTTCTTATATATAATATAATAACATTTACGAAGACTCGCACACTTGAGAAAACTTGTTCTTATAGCCCGATTCTCTAAGCTCATTTGATTTTATAATATATTTACTAGACGCTGTTTTAAGGATGTCAGGCTAATATCAGCATAGCACAAGACTGCACTGTTAGTACGTACTTTTCTGATCTTAAGTAAAGCTATAATGAGATCAATAGCACTTTTTCTAGTAAAATATTAGAGTGACATTGGATCAACACACTTACAATACAAAATACAAGATCAATATAAAATGCTTTGATCTTAAATATATTTTGGGAACACAATTGTAAGAGCAAGATTTAGTTGGCTAAAGTGAGACTGTGATTTTAATATTAGTGAGGGTTCTGCAGGTTCTACTTATATACAAGAGATCGATATTGAGAGAAATCATCATTTATCAGATTAAGATAAGCACAATGGCGATTTATACTAAATAAGTAATAATATTATATTACATCCTTCAGGAGTCTTTACAAATTTTCATTGCAAAGACTATAAAATAGTCGGTTGCTTGTATTGATTATCCGAAGGGAATTATATCATACTAGTTAAATCGTTATGCCATTTATTTGTGGTTTCTCTTAATAAATGAAAAATATAATTGAATCCTTGCTTTTATTGAAAAAGGACACAATCAATTACATATTTAAGAATGTTCTTCCAAAATCGGTAATATATTATACTTGACGTATCGTTTTTTAAATGGTACAACGTTTGAAAGTTCATGTGTAACGAATTTGCCAATTTCGTTTCGATCTCATTTATCTTAAGGGTTTGTGGTGTTTGTGTGGCAGATTCTGTCATATTGTTCTTCGGTTCAAATTTGTTGTTTTTTTCTTGTTCTTTATTTGATGTGTCTTTGTAGTCAAATCATTTTATTCACGTCACACAGGGGGAGACCTAACATTTTGTACTTGCCACGGGCGGTAATGAAGAAAGTCTCAGATCGCATATTTATCACCCTTCCCTTCGACTCGGGCAACAAATGCCTGAGATTCAAGTAGTTTACCATTAATAAATAGACTCAACGCCTTTCTTGGTGTATGAAATTGAAGACTTGATACCAAATGAAATTAAACCATTTTAATTTAATTCAAATATGTAGGAACATACATTTTATTATTCCCGACATTCGTGGTAAGTACACGATTTCATTATCAGCATAAAGTAACAAACACTGCACTTACCAAACTTTAGAATTTAAATAAGGCTTAGGTCTTTAAAAAGGCTATAGCCTTAAAAAGTCTGTAGCCTTTTTTATGACTTAAACCTTATTAAAATCACTAGCTCTTCTAAACTAATTACATCAATCTAGCCCTAAAAATAACCTCGGAACTTTAAAGTTTGGTGTAAACGGCTCGATTCTTTTGGAACACTACTTCTGAAGAAGGTTTTATGTAGGTAAGCACGGAACCCAAATTAATTCAACATGGCCGTATAATTCGTACTCAGAATGCTAATATTAGTGTAAACGCTCTTACAATAGTCTAATAGTGCGCTGGGAAAATGCAGCTGTAGCAATGGCGATACTCCCAATACAAATAAAGAAATGAAATAACTAAAAGAGAACACGAAATACCAGGAATGATAAGGCGCATCAAGTTTGAAGCGAGAAACAGGGTCTACTTTACAGTAAATAATTTATTCCCAGGCGATTACTTACCGTAAAACAAACACACCCGATGATAACAAACACTACGTCAATATATTTCAATATCAATAATTACTTCAAGTTTGTTACTTTTTTTTCACATGATGCACTAGCTGTCACACTAACGACTCCAGAATATTGAAATACCGTGTGAATTTAAACAATATCAAAATAAGCTAGTTTAGACTTACAGGATTCTAACTTTGGACCTATATAATCCTATGTAGGCTTATAGGGTACTTACGTAAAAGCGATATTAGCCTAAGTCAGCTTAAATTAGTTTTGGGCAAGATTATTTTAAATACGAACAGCATTCAATAAGACTGATATTGGAACGATATTAGCATATTTACTCTTATAATTGGTGCCCAAATCCGGGCTTAGACGATGATATAGAATCAATATAAGAGCAAAAAAATTTAGTCTTGAGACTTTTATAAGCCTGATTTTTGCTAGTTGGGCTCCCACCCCTTGTCACACCATGTCACACTTTGTCGACCCCCTCCCCCCCCCTTTACGTGTGACGTACTTTATGGATGGCCCCTTATGTCTAACTTTAAATATATTTTTGTGGATTTTTCATTAAGAAATATTCTTTCAAACATCACTCCAAATCAACCATTATCAAACGAAAAACTTGTTTTTTTCACTTAAATTCTACTACACACGATAAAACCAAAAAACGGCTATGTTACTATCTGAAATTGTAATAAAATTATCATAGCCTTTAATAACTGTATTGGTATTATCAATACTTTTGTAATAATTTGAAATCAAAACGTTTAAAAACTAATAAGGTTATAAGGCCTCTTAAGTTAATGTCTCAATGATATTGAATGATAGACGATCAATAAACAATTAAGGATTGTATGAATAAAATATTAAAATATGAATGTAATGGTTTTATGTATCTTGAAACCGCAGGGAATTAATGGTGCACCTATATTCTACAATACGTAATCGACCATATGGGTATACTGGCACAAGGATAAATTTAAAACTAGGTACAATTGATATGTCGTAAAAAAACCGGCCAAGTGCGTGTCGGACCACGCACAATGAAGGGTTCCGTACCAACACCTACTAGTCCACATTTAAAATCACTATCCAATACATTGAATCTAAAAAAGTCGTATCTTCATCATAGGGAACTCACGACCTTTTGTTTGGGCAAAACAGTTTTTAAGCGAAAACTCAAAAACCGTAAAACCTATATTGTTCAAACCAAAAATCGTTGAAAGTAAGTATTTTAAATTTTATAGTTTGGAAATTAGAGGGGGGGGGGGACACTTTCTATGACTTTGACAGCTAATATCTCACCAACGGTTGACTTAAATGGACAAGTTTTTTAGAAACCTCCATATCACTTTAAAGGCCTATCCATCGATACCCCACACGACTATGTGCATTGAAATTTTTTTTTCATCCACTGGTTACATGTATGGAGTGCCCCCCTAATTTAATATTTTTTTGTAATTTCACATCACTTTTAAGTAGCGGTTCATAGAATACACCTTCCTACCAAATTTCATAATTGTAGTGCTTATAGTCTCCGAGTAAATCGGCTGTGACATACGGACGGACGGACGGAAGGACAGACATGACGAATCTATAAGGGTTCCGTTTTTGCCATTTTGTCTACGGAACCCTAAAAATGTAATTTGGAGGGTTCCGTTGAGATAATGGCAAAATAGGTTCTAGTTTCGTCATCACCTTTTGTCTGGGTGCCATAGACATTGACAAAAACTTATTTTTATTTTATTATTTATTTATATATTTATTAATCATTAAGTACAAAAGGTATTATATAATATATCGCTCCACAAAACTATTTATTTGCCTGCGGAGTCGAATGTCAGTTTCAAAACAATAGGTAAAACTTAGGTAATAATTAGGTAACAGATAGTGGCGTAGCTACCCAAGGGCAAGGCGGGGCAGTACCCCAGGCCCCCCAAGCTCTGGGGGCCCCCAAAACCTGATTAGCAAACCTATTATCGAACTAGCGAAAAATTCTCCCACCTTCGGAATCTAAATAAAATAGGTTGCAACACTAATCATGGCAACTCATTAAAAATATATGTTTAGGGGCCCCAGTCTTTTTTTTCCCCAGGGCCCTTGGTTACCTAACTACGCCACTGGTAACAGATACTTAGGTAGTAGGTAATAAGTTATAATATACCATAGGTATAAGTAGCTAATATCATGGGTGATCCATGAAGGGTGAACTTACCCTTTATAGGGCATCCATGAGATACTTTTTAGGCGATATTTATACCTACATTTTTTAGCTTCACGGACAATGTCCGCGGGCAAGGTGTTCAACAGGTACGGTATGATATGTAATGTCCTATCCCCGTAGTAGTTGGACACTCTAAGTACATCATATTTGCCAGCGGACAGTGTCCTTGTGATATGGTTGTGCTTAACTAAAAGTAAATGTTCATTTTTATCATAATTGTTAATGGCTATATGAGTTTAGATCGTACTGGCAACATTTTACAGATTTTAAATAGTTGTGTTTTATAGATTTCTTATTAACAAGTAGTTTCAGGAAACAGATTTGTAGTAGTTCTAATTTATCAATATTGAATAATCAGTCCTTTTGTCAGAGACATTGTTGAACATTACATACACTTAAAAAAACACAGTGGAACATATAATATGTTTAATCGACTTCAATAACGGAGGAAGCTCCCTTATTGAAGCAGGGCTACCGGTATTTTTAAAAAACCCTGAATTAGCCCCATATTTTGGATTATTTTTTGCTCTTTACGTAGGGCTGAATCATGTATTTAGGTAACAATGTCGTATTATTAGATTGTCCCATTAAAAATAATGAACCGGTGACCGTAATAATACCGGTATTATTCTATGGAGAAAATACCGGTATCCGATCCCTGTATTGAAGTCGGTTAAAAATAGGGGCGAACTCTATGTGTACCTACTTAGCTACTTAAAATTTTCATAGCTGATGAATATGTTATTTACACACACACATCATCAGCCTGGGTCAGTCCACTGCTGAATATAGGCCTCTCCCATGGCACGCCACTGAGCTCGGTCTTCAGCTCTTCTCCAATCCCTGCTCACTGCCTTACGAATATCGTCGCTCCACCTAGTTACAGGGGTTTAATCGCATTTGGACAGATTTTGAACTAACCAGATTCGCATTTGGCCAAGAAATCACTTCACCTGATACGCAGTTGGCCAGAACGCTACTGGACAGAAACTCAAAAGGCCATATACGCAGTTGACCATAAACTTTGTAAGCCCTACATTACGGGTCCTTATCAGTTAAAAAGCGCTGATCTATTAACGCCATTTTCTGTTTGAATTTACACGAATCATGACATTTTCTCAGTGTTACTATCTAGAACCGGACTATTACTAGCTTATGTCATATACTTTAAATGTATTTTTTGGATTTTTCATTAATAAATATCGTTTCAAACATCACTCCAAATCGACCATTTTCAGGCTAAAAACTTGTTTTTTCCGCTTAAATTCTACTACACACAATAAAATCAAAAAATGCCTATGTTACTATCTAAAACTTTAATAAAATCAACGTAGCCTTCGATAACTTTATTGGTCTTATCAATACTTTCGTCATAATTTGAAATCAGAACATTTTAAAACTTAAGGCCCCTTACGTTTGCCGACACGCGGTCTCCACTCAAGAACCAGTCTGCCCCAACGGCCATCGGTTCTGCGACATATGTGACCGCCCACTGCCACTTCAGCTTACCAGTTCACTGAGCCATGTCGGTACCCTTGGTTCTCTGACGAATAACTTCCCCCTAAGAGAAACCCCGAGCATAGCTCTCTCTATAACTCGCTGAACGACCTTAAATTGATGGACAAGACGCACAGTAAGTAAATATGTTATTTAAATGGCGTAATCGTGTTATCTCTATTGTTGACTTAAACAGTCTAAGTAGGTACTTAATTATGAGTTTATCTTCCAGCAATGGACGCAGAAAGTGAAAACTGTATCATAATCATGAATATTAATAGTAATTATGTTTTATTATTTTCGTGTTGACGCTTAGAGATATATCTCACACTATTTTATTATGATTAAGTGTACCTTATTACTTTTTATATTGACGCTTAGAGACCTTACACATCTCTAACAAATCTGGATTGTTATTAGTTTCTTAGTCTTATTTCCATCATGCCCAGCATCATGGCCTATGTTCAGCAGTGGACGTCTTTCGGCTGAAATGATGATGATGATGATGATGATGATTTCCATCATGTAACATTACATTTAATTAATGATATTTTGATTATTGTATTGTAGTGCACCCGTCGACGACCGGTTTAGCCTAGTGGGTAGTGCACCTGCCTGTGAAGCTGACGGTCCTGGGTTCAAATCCCGGTCAGGGCTAATATTTTGTGTGATGAGCATGAATATTTGTTTCTGAGGCTTGGATGTTTTCTATGTATTTAAGTATTTATATCTATTAATATATCGTCGTCTAGTACCCATAACACAAGCCTTCTTGAGCTTACTGTGGGGCTAGTTCGATTTTGTGTTACATTGTCCTCTAACATTTATTTATTTATTATTTTTAATTGATATAGATACATTTTCGACTTGTAAAAGTGCCAAATGTTTTGATTTGATTTGATTTTGAATATTAATACCGCTGATTAGAATTTTGGTCCAACTGTAAGCTAACTAAATGCCCGCGCAGCTCTGTGCCTTTACCATGCATGAGTTTGCATGACCGTACTCGCTAGTGACTGCGTAAACGATTTAGTATGCCGATTCTTAGTTCTATTGCGTAACCGCCAGAGGCGCTGTACTTTTGCCCATACAAATGTTTACTCAGTCGCTAGCGAGTACGGCCATGTAAACTCATGGTAAAGGCATTGCTCGCTATATCAAGAACATATGGTACTGAGCGAAACCGCGGGTCGATGTAGAGAGCAGAGTTAGCGTTGTCGGACTCTAGAAATCTAGTAAATGATGTAAACCACGGAATATATTTTCGATTAGTTTTAATTTAGCGCAGTTTAGATTGTCCCGCTGCATCTTATATCAAAAAAAACCCATCAACATAAAACTGATTAATTGCCAGCTAAAATACTTATGCGCACTGTGATGGGCCATTAATTATACGAAGTTCGGATTTCGATCGGGAATAAAATGATTATTATGGAATGCAAAGGAACGGAACATAATCTGCTTTAAAAGGTGATAATGAAATTGGAATATCAACGGGCATTTACAATTAACTTAACTAAATTACCGTTTAACTAGTTATTTGCATAAAGTTTATTTCGACTCCGGTCTGATGCGTGCCTTTCGAAACGCACAAATGTCTTAAAAAATAATGACGGTGATATAATATTATGACGGCCTATACTTATAGGTACAGTGCCTTTACCATGAGTTTACATGACCGTACTCGCTAGCGACTGCGTAAAAATTTGTATGGGCAAAAGTACAGCGCCTTTGGCGGATACGCAATAGAACTAAGAATCGGCATACTAAATCGTTTACGCAGTTGCTAGCGAGTACGGTCATGCAAACTCATGGTAAAGGCACAGCGCCTCTGACGATTACGCAATAGAACTAAGAATCGGCATACTAAATCGTTTACGCAGTCGCTAGCGAGTACGGTCATGCAAACTCATGGTAAAGGCACAGTTGCGAAAAGAGTTCGTCACTCTTTGAACCTAGACATGGTTGTAATAAAGTCGAAAATTGGCGTACTTTTGTGTAAGAATTATAATGTATTTTTGCTTTTAATGGATGTCTCCGTGTATTTAAAAAAAAATAGGAGACTGTGTTAATCAATGAAATGCACTCTTAGGTTAAGTATTACATGTTTACATCGGCGTACTGATTAAGAGGGAAAAACCATTCTAGGACGAATGAATGTAAGATTGACAGAATGATTGAAAATTCTGTCTATTATTATTGTTTGTTGTGGGCCTTCGTTGCCGCCTCGACCAGTATTGATCTATTGTGGCAGTCCTTAAAGTTCTTTGCTTATACCCGTTGCTTCCAGGAATTTCCAGATTCTTTGGGTCGCAATCTGTTGTATCTCCTCTGGGGGCATGATGTGCCTCCCTAGGTAGATACTTCTTTTGCGCATAAGTGGTCCACAGGAGCAGAGGATATGGATGGCAGTTTCCTCCGACTCTTGGCAGAATCTGCATGCTGCGCTTTGTTTTATTTATTTATTTATTTATTTAAACTTTATTGCACAAAAAGAATATACGTTTTGTTTTCTGAACCTGACTGTTGATTATAGGCCGGCCCCAATAAAGCGATAGGAGTGCGCGGTTGGAGAGTAGCCTGAGGAAAATCCAGGGAAACCTCCGACACTACCGTGAGATTGATTGTGGTGTGAGTGGAATCGAGCTACTGGGAGTTTTGTCGCTGATTGAAGAAGCTTGGACTAGCTGAGAAGAGTCCAGCAAGAAACTCAGCTAGTGACTTGGGCTCGGTACCGCCGCATATCGACTCTACCCGGTATGCGGCGGTACCGGGACGAATAGGGACGCGCACGCATTAACACGTTGCGCACGCGCCGTGACCTAGCCTTTATTTGTGATAATAACCCACATCGAAAGGGACCTTATGGCGGCAGGCGCTTACGTTGCACCTATTCCCTATTGTATTGGAACAGCGGCAATAAAGGCGTAAGCGCCTGCCGCCATAAGGTCCCTTTCAATATGGATTATCACATTTACTTACTCCAATTACTTAACAGAACCGATGTATGACAGCTAAACAAGCCATCCCGCTCGCACGCGCTCTCCACATAGCACGTGCTCTTTCGTTCCTAGCGCGATAGGATATCTGGATCTGGACATCACGGAGGTGCCAGAGCCGAGTTTAGCCGAAGCGGCAACGGGGACAGGCCCGAATATGCTCTCTCTCTCTCTCTCTCATTGCCAGTATCCTCAATCCCATGTAAATAACTAAACTCAAGAGCAGAGAACATGAGTACACTTTGTATTGTATTTCCATACTAACATAGAAATAGAAATAGAAATACGTTAATTTGCCAGAATGTAGGTACAAAATGGTGACAGTTATACAAAACGAGCCATATACATTCAGCCAACTGGTGGCATGCAAAGTCAATATTATGAGTTTAATAAATAACATTAACAATGATGTTAGAGCAATCAGTAAAACTAATAATTTCGAGGTGTGCGTCGAATGTCAAAGAAGGAAAACATGAACAAAGAGAATTTAAAATTATAAAATTGTCAAAATATCTAATATAACACAAAATGTCATGCAAGTCATCATAAATAGGTAAGTAGTTTATTATAGGTACAATATTATATTTAGTAGGTACAGAGTGACACTTTTTTTTTTAATTAAGCATTGAAGCAGCAATATACATGTACTAGCTTCTATCCGCACCTTCGTCCGCGTATTCAATTATATCGTGTCTCCATACAAACTTCCGCTCCCATTTCACCCATTTAAAAAAGGGATGACTTCCGAGATCAAAACTATCCTATGTCCATAATCAAACTATCTCCATACCAGATTTCATCTAAATCGGTTCAGCAAGCGTGAAGTGTTAACAGACAAACATACTTTTGCATTTATAGTATTAGCATGGATTATTCAACAACAAAATTATAAGGCATAATAATTATTTTATTTTTTACACAAAAAGAAATCTTAACGTACAAAAGGCGGACTTAATGCCATGAGGCATTCTCTACCTACAATCTTTGAGTTTGACTTTGACATTATGCGCTTATTCCACTGATTGACACTATTGGTTTTATTTTTTAAAAGAAACTCTATTTCATTAGTGTTAAAGTAGAATATCCAATGAGCATACCTATGTCAGAGTCATATTTAAGCTTTCGAAATCAGATTCAAATTGGAATGTGTTCTGCATGACTCGAATCGACCCTCTCAGACCACCGATTATTTGGAGTGGCAACAGATCTAAGGGTCGTTTCATAGAAACAATTTTCTATGAATCTACAAGTTTTTCTATGAATCAATTTTTTTTCTGTTTCTAGAAAAGTATGTATGTATGTAAATACTTTATGTACACAAAACACAGGTAAAAAATAAAAACAAATTCGGTTACATTGATACAAAGTTAACACAGTTGCCAGAGCTCCCGAGGATGCACTGTGTTGAGAGCGAGGAACCTAAATGTGTTCCTTCTGTTGTCAACACAGTGCATCCTCAAATTTTATAAAGGGTCGACAACGCGTACGTGACTCCTATGGATTTGCTTGTTTGCCACCGGCGTTGTATAAAAAAAAACAGTTTTAATTGACATTAATTGCTTTCGGGAAAAAGTAGCTCTATGTATTTAGATATTTTTTTAGATATAGATATTTTTTGGACTATCTTACACAAATCAACCTAGACCCAAACTAAGCAAAGCTTGTACTATGGGTACCAAGTGACGATATACATACTTAAAAAGATAAATAGATACTTAAATACATAGAAAACATCCAAGACTCAGGAACAAATATTCGTGTTCATCACACAAATAAATGCCCTGACCGGGATTCGAACCAGGGACCCCCTGCTTCGAAGGCAGGGTCACTACCAACTAGGCTAAAGCGGTCGTCAATTTCTTCTGCATACCACTAAAATGCACTAAACTTGCTAACTTAATGAATAATTGATGCACTAAGCCAGACATTCTAATTGCCCAAACAACCATGAACCACAATTGTCACCTACAAATACAATCAATTAAAGTCCAAACTGAGATAACGTCTTCCCATTGTCTCTTTTACAAAACCCAAATCCGATTGTGTTTTCTTGCTAATTGTTGCTTCTTCATTAATTCGTGTCAACTCCTCCCACCAGTCGCAAAAGTAAGCTATTATCCAAAGATCCCTCTGCACTAGCTGAAATCTTCTCAGAGGGGGTCATGCGTAAATGGCAGTGATACCAACGTAAGTAAAGCTCGAGGAGAGGTCGAGATATTTAAGTAGGAAGACCTATCTCCAGTGGTGGTAGATGTAGCGAAAAGGTTAAAAGCGTGGTCTATGGTTCGCACGCGTGCATTCATCTCCAACACGTTCGTTTGATAGTGTGTTCTTTCTTTAACTTTTTTTTTCGGAAGTTACACAACTTGGTGACTAGTGTTGTGAATATCGGCTTGTTCGTTCCGTGCTTTGAGTTTAGAAATATTAAGGTGAGTTTAGTGTTAAGGCAATAAATTATGTCATCTATCAAGAAGTCTAATATAGGGCGAATATACAGCGTTTTTACCGCGGTTTTTTTTCGTCATTGTTGTTTCATTAAATATTGTTAAAGGAGACGACGATCAGAGTAAACTTAACCATTAACCTTAGACCATTATCGGGTCTAATTCTTATTTGAACAATGTTTTCGACGGTTTATCCTAACTTTGTGTGGATAATCGTGAGTCGATAATGACTTTACAAACGACCGTTTCAAACGCCCGGAGAATCTCCCTATACTGAATAATAATAAAATATTTTTAATATAAAATGCTGCAATTACATCTAATTTTTATCAGAATACGCAGTGGGAATTTTAGAGTCTGTTTGTATTTAAGAGTGGTCCACCATAGCACTTAAATTAAACAACCGATTTCGATAAATAAACATAAATGTTTTTATTGAAACAAATCAAAATAAAAAAAATATTAAAAACTAAACTAAATCTAAAAATGGCCCCTGCGGCATTGTGCCGAAGACGCTGGCAGCATTTCCTCGCTGAATAATAAGACTAATTTTCTGTGCGAGGTAGCTGCCAGCTCTTCGGTCACCGGTAGTATCTTTAAGCCTCTTCGCGATTTCTTTGAAGAGGCTCAAAGTCCTTTTTAGATAAATTAGGTGTGAATCATTTCGATATACTAGTTCGACTGTACTAGATTCAAAAGTAATTTAGAAGTGTATATACTTGGTCCTAATTATTTAACTTTAATCTGGCGGGCCTAGGAAATTATACATTGCTTAGTACTAACTTAAAATGGTACTTAACATGTTGTTAAACTATACAACTATTGCAGATTTCCGTCAAAAGTAAAATCTTAATCAATCCTGGATCAATAATAAAAAATAAAATAAAAACTTAACCTAAGCAAAATAGTAAAACTTAAAAATAAAAAATTTGACCCAATTCGTCAACAGTAGGTAGGATGCCCAGAAGGCTGGCTGCATTGCCACGCTGAATGACTATACTTATTCTTTGTCTCAAATATTGGCCAGCCTTCTGGTCACCACTGATCTCTATTAGGTGCGCCGACAAATCATTGTAATCCTGGATTGAATCTAGATAATTAGATAACATAGCAACTAGAATAACATTGATCTGTATTGTGTATTGAGAATGTAATTACAAATTGCAATTACGTATGAGCCGTGTCTTCGGCAAATACCCTGAGAATAAAGACAACGGGGGCATGAGATCACGCTTCTGGAGTTTTTCTATTTATAGAGATATATTGTATTGAACCGTAGTTATCAACTTGTTCGTTTGTAAGCTAAACTTCACTTGTTTTATAATTCTTAAATTTTACATAGCAATTAATTGACGACCGGTTTAGCCTAGTGGGTAGTGCACCTGCCTGTGAAGCTGACGGTCCTGGGTTCGAATCCCGGTCAGAGCAAATATTTGTGTGATGAGCATGAATATTTGTTTCTGAGTCTTGGATGTTTTCTATGTATTTAAGTATTTATATCTATTAAATATATCGTCGTCTAGTACCTATAACACAAGCCTTCTTGAGCTTACTGTGGGACTAGTTCGATTTGTGTAAGGTTGTCCTATAATATATTTATTTATTTATTTATTTACTTGTTTTATAATTCTTAAATTTTACATAGCAATTAATTGTGGGACTATATCACTACATAGTATAAAACAAAGTCGCCTCTGTCCCTATATCCCTATGTATGCTTAAATCTTTAAAACTACGCGACGGATTTTGATGCGGTTTTTTTTAATAGATAGTGATTGAAGAGGAAGGTTTATATGTATAATAACATCCATTAAATAGTGCACCCGTGCGAAGCCGGGGCGGGTCGCTAGTTTATTATAAGAAAATTGTTGGTAATAGAATGACAGACGGTGGTGACAGCAAAGCTTGTACTATGGGTACTATATCAATAACAGTAATAAATAATCAATTATTTAGCAATACATAAATCAACAAATTTAATAGTAAGTATACGTATAAAATCCGTACAAATGTAGTATACCTTATAAAGAATTTTTGATGATTAGGTAAAAAATGGGAAACGAGAAATTTTGCTGAATTAGCAAACCTTGCTCAAGATCACATCTTTAAGAAAAACTCAAAAAACAAATTAAATCTGTTTATTTCACGAAAAGTAGGTTACATATATTAAATCTTGATAGGTTGCTAAATCTCTGTAGTTGAGATTATGTGCGCGGCGACTCCGCTCTCATTTAAAACTAATTCTATTTTTTTATTTTTACTTTTGTTTTACACAATCCAGTGTCTCTTGAAGTTTTAAATAATTGTTATTAACATAAATTTCGCTCCTGATATTAAATCTTATCCGTTTCCCCCTGAACACGCCGTGCTTAGACAAAATTATTTCTAAGAACCATTTCTTGGCGACTTACGATCTTTTAGCTCTCGGCAGCACCAGCAGAGGTCATTGTATGTGCAGCGCACGCGCACCGGCCACACCACTTACGATTTCATTGAAGATTCACTAGCAAATCTCTATAATCGGATGATTATAGAGATTTGCTAAGTTTCGTAGAAAGTAAAATTGATAACGATTATTAAGGTAAACGCTCCAGTACTCGACACCTTAGTGTCTAATAGATGACACCTATTAATCACCTCTCGTCATCATGACAAGATTGAAAGTACCATGTCAAGCACAGGGGTGTATACTTTATATCTTTAATCATTGGACAGTCTAACATATGATAACAGTAACATGTTATTTTTCATTTCTCATACTCTGAAAACGGGCCATTGTCCATTTAGATGACGTACTGAAAGTGGCACTTTTCTGCTGTAGAGCAGAAAAAATTAAAAAGAAAAAAGTACGGTGAATAGGGTATAAGCACTAACCCATAAAAAAGTAAGAACGATTAATTCTTAATTAAAAAAAGATCTATACACAAAATGGTTCTTTCGTTGATTCAAAAAATATTTGTGGATATTTTGCCATTTTATTCAATTCAGATTCATTTATTTCATAGATGTAAATTACAATATAAAGTAAAAAAAAAAATGTTTAGTTTAATAGTGAAGAGATAATGTTTGTGCATATTTTGCCATTTTTTCAGTTCAGATTCAGATTCAGGTTCATTTATTTCATAGATGTAAATCACTACATAGTATAAAACAAAGTCGCTCTCTCTGTCCCTATATCCCTATGTATGCATAAATCTTTAAAACTACGCAACGGATTTTGATGCGGTTTTTTTAATAGATAGAGTGATTGAAGAGGAAGGTTTATATGTATAATAACATCCATTAAATAGTGCACCCGTGCGAAGCCGGGGTGGGTCGCTAGTAACGTTATAAATTTAACATGTGTATCTGTGTATATCTATGTCGATCTATAGTAACGTAGCTCCCTTACGGATAAACCTATTTGATTCCGTTTTTTAATCGAAAGCTTGATGGCAGAGATGGGTGCTATTTTGTGTTTTTTTTTTTTAATTACCTTTTAATGCCAATATATGTGGGATGCAACGTAAGTTATGGGTAGGCTCTTATTTCAACCACACAATGGCACACGTTGCCAAATAAATGGTAATTAACCTAAAATAATTGTTCAACCCGAATTGAATCATTCTGTGTTGCAGAATCGCTGTCGCTAAATACTATATCTAATATATGTACGATTTTACACGTCTACCTTAGAATAATAGAACCTACTACTAAACTAGGCTCATTGAAATGAAATGAAAATAGTTTGTTCGTGACATTATGACATAGAAGCAGACAAGTTAATATCTACTACTATTAACTAATAAAATTGCCACGAAATGGTCCCGCCTCAGCATAATGCTGACTCACAAGCCAGCGCTGGTCTTCCAGCGAGACCATTTTTGTGGATCACGTTGCCCCGCTGTTCCGACCGCCCAGCGGCGTGAAGGTGCGCTTGTGGCCGAGCGGCGCCCGAGTAACGTCAGCCATGGTCAGTTCTTGGATGGGTGACCGCTTTGACTGATTAACTGACCACTCCAGTGCTTTGGACGGCACGTTAAGCTGTTGATCCCAGCTGCTGTCTATAACAGCAGTCGTTAAGCTAAGTTAGAGGCCTTTGAGGCGGCTTGAGAGCTCCTAACAGTCACGTAATTCCAATAAGGTCTGGTTTCCCCTCGGGTTGGAAGGACATATGGCATATGGCAGTCGCTTCCGTAAAAACTAGTGCCTACGCTAAATCTTGGGATTGTAGCGGACCCCGGGCATCCTTTGCGGGCGTCTATAGGGTGCAATGGCCACTTACCAATAGGTGGACCGTACGCTTGCTTGCCACCGGCGGTATATAAAAAAAAGTCAGGTTGAAACAAAAAAAAGATGAAGGACGATGTGATGAGATGTCCCAATCACTTGGCCTTCAAGATACGAACAAATTAAGTAAACATTAGATTTATTCTAACATCATTAGCTCAAATCATCGTAATGATCATTACGCAATTGTACCATTATCATTATACGACAGATGCATTCATCTTATAAAAACCATTCAATAAAGAAGCCTGAACTCCTACAAATAAGATTGATATTTGGTATAAAGCGGTATTAACGATAAAGAATATGAATTATGATAGATGAGACGATGAGAAACGTAAATTAAGTTTCCTTATAACAATACATTATATAGTTTTTAAGGCAAGGCCATTCCATTGCAATTGTCCCGCTCTAACACGCGTGAGTTTGCAATTAACCATCCAGGGGGCGATATTTGAGTGTCGAACGCTCGACTTTTCAGTCGATATCTGTCTAAGCATCATAGTTTTTTTGACAGATCTCGAGTGACAAGTCGAGCATTCGATACTCTAAAATCGCCCCCCTGCTCTCTACGGAAGTTCTGAGCGTAGTTTCGTAAATACTACATTAAATATTTTTTGCAATACTGGATCACTTATTAAAAACCTATCCGGTTATTGTGTTAGATCAATAAAAACTTATCCGTTTGTAAAAAAAAAACTTTACGTTGACAATTACGAGTCCGAAATCGGCAGCATTTAAGTTTATTTTTACAATGATATTTAGAGTTTTTTGACAGAGTTACCAAAGCTCTTTATAATATTTTGTTCGGTTATTGTGTTTCTTTGTTTCCTTTTTCAGTCTACAGTATTTTTTGTTTCGTGTAATTCTATATTATTTTTTCACACTGGAAGTTCAACTTCTTGACATATCTCTGATATCATCTTTTTGTCATATCTCTGATAGGCCTTGCCTTAATTATCCAATTTGCATTGTTTGGGAAAGGTCACTTAAGATTTACAATGACAAGGTAAGTCAATATGCGGAAACTATGTTCCTAATTAACGAAAATGTTGCGGATACTACGCTAATTAATAATTAAAAATTAATTAGCCATTATGGTTATGACTTGGCGTTAATATCGTCGCATCATTTCCGATAAAAAAACACCTACGTATAAATTTAAATAACTTAAATGGGCAAGTTCTATATGTATTCATCGTCTTCCTAGCGTGATGCCCGGAGTCCGCTACCTAATGCCTCCTCATACCTGATTTTAGAAACTTCGATAGCGCGATGCAGAACATGTCAGATTTGACAGTTGACAGGAGTGACGCCACAGTCGCCTGGGCGGTATAGTATTCATGGCGCCAGTTATAATTATAATAATACTAACGTGTCTACACGAGGGTTTCCTTCCGAGTTGTCATAAGTCCCAGTGAAATCGAAAGTCGGGTCGGGCCGAAGGTCAGCCAGCGAAAGCGAACCTAGAACTTACCGCGTTGATCCGTGATGCACTCTATGCACTTTATAATGGTGTAGCGAGGCCGAGAACTTAACTGCGAAACAGCCAACTTAGATTAGAGTCTAACTAATGAGGCGTGGCCCGAGAAAAATGCGGCGAAGAAAGAAAATCGCATGCTGGCAAGAAAAAAACATAGCAACGCGATAGGTGCTTATAACTGACAGCTTATTTGTTAGGTAAAATAGTTGCCATATACAGAAAGTGGAAAAAGTGCTAATGTTTATGACTCGTTAGATTAGTAGCGTTGTCTATGTAACAATTTAGACGCCCTAAATTTTTTGACCTAGTGAAACTAAGGTATCTTCAGCTTCGACAAAAATGTTTTTGTATGTCCTATAGGTCGCATTTCTCAACCGATTCTAGTGAAATTATGTGATTAGGTTCTATAATTTTATAGATTTTTTTTGACTAGTCAGTTTTTGGAATTTCTATAACCAATAATAATAAATATTCTTTATTGCACCAAGAATCAACATAGAGAGAATACGACAGATAATCTTTAAGAACTAGGTAACAACAGGCGGTCTTATCGCTAAAGAGCAATCTATTCCAGACATCCTTTGGTTAGCAGGAGATTAAAAGTAAAGAAAAATTAACAACCAATTTTTAACCAACTTTTTTTAAACAAAATAAAAAACAAACAACACTCGCGAAGATAAATAACGGGTTGGTAAAGATATCAATTGCTTAGAATAAGTAATAATATATGATATAATATAATTTGTGTGTACGTGTAATGTATATAATGATAATCAATAGGCCGTTAGGACGTGTCAGATATTTCTACCCGCTTTGTTATGACAAATATTTCTATGCTGTACACTCTAATAAAATCGAGAGTGTGCAAAACAAATTTCTTAGGGCCATATGTTTTCGCTGTCACTATGGACGGTCTATCTCAGGCTATAGTCAGCGTATGGCAAAGTTTAATGTCACATCATTAGAAATTAGACGTAAGCAATGTGACCTTATTTATTTATATAAAATTATCCATTCCCATGTCGATTCTCCTTATCTATTGTCACTTCTGAATATCAATATAGTTTACAGGACTCGTTCTCCAAAAACTTTTACTCTGGCTGATGTATACCGAAATAATACTTCATATTATAATCCAATTGTTCGCATGTGTCGGGAGTTTGATGACTTGGTTCGCGTCTGTAAGGACCTTGATGTTTATGTTTCCAATATCTCTCAATTCAAAAGATCTGTATTTTTAGCTACAAATAATTTAAAATGATTGAATAACTGTTTGTTCGCCTTTTGCTATTCACTTTCTCTGTAATTCAAACTACTTTTTTTTTATTTTCTCTCTAAATTATAACTCATAGCCATGATGTGTACATATATTTTTGGACTGTAATCTAGTCATGTGTGTCTTCTTATATATATTATTTCACTGTACGTTTCGATTACTGTCTGTTTTATGTACCTTTCGAAATAAAATAAAAAATAAAATAAAAAAATAACCATCAAATAACAAAGCATATAGGCTAGATTTCCACCGTATGCCCGAGGCTTCTTGATGATTTGTGCGTGTCATATGTCTATGTAACGTTGATGTCCCTACACCAGTACCCTGTGGCATTTCGTGCGTACTAACCACGTACTAACACTAGAGTAACTAATTATCAGCTCTTACAGTTGGCATTTTGCGTTACCAGCTTAATGCGTTTCCACTTTCCATTACAATATTATACTAAGTAAATAAAGCCCTGAATATATTTGACTGGTTAATAATGTGACTAAGGGTCTTCAGTCGTTTACCGAAAAAAAAAAACAATAACCAACAACATTTTTTTTTAACCTGACTTTGGCTTTATAGGCCGGGCCCAATAAAGCGATAGGAGTGCGCGGTTGGAGAGTAGCCTGGCGATAATCCAGGGCAAAACCTCCAACACGACCACGCGTGTGTTTTGGAACATTGGAATACTCTAAGAGTTTGCGCTCCAGTGAGATTGGTTGAGCGGTTTCAACCGAATCTGAGGTAAACCATAACATGTGGACGGTAATAACTGGGGAGAATCGGAAAAACCTAATTAGACCTTAAATGTGATCAAAGATAAAGTAGTATATATGTAACAATAACATATTGTATGTGAGTATTGTATGTATATATGTTTATGTATTTTTCTAATCTAGTATACAGGATGTAACAAAACTAGTGAGAATCCGTTTAAGGGCATATTCAGTAACGTGTTCTATGAAAAAGTTGAAGAAATTTTTTTTGACGCTATCTTTTTTTTCTATGGGGCAGATCGTCCAAGTCAGCCAACTGTCCATATAAAGGCCAAAAATTTATTGCGTCAAAAAAAACTCTATTTTTTCCTAATCAGAACACGATACCGAATATGCCCTTAAACGTATTCTCACTAGTTTTGTTACACCCTGTACAAGTAGAACTTTCTAGCAAGGTTAATTGACTGCACCAAATGTTTGTTTAGCCCACTGGTTGACTGGTAGATAATGCCTTATGGCAAAAAGCCCGCTATTTGTACATACTTCTTGAGTTCTGCAATAAAGTTTAAATAAATAAAGGCAAAGATGTATTGGACACAGAAGACTCCTTGATTACTCGTCTACAGGAACGAGTACGTCACTGATTCAATACAATACTCGTGCATTGAATTAAGCCATCGAATTAAATTGCACACCACTTGATGGTCAATTTATTACAGGTTCCTTAACAGAAATAATACTGCGCCATTGCAAATCCTTATTCCCAATCCGAGAGGACCACCCAAGTATTTGCAGTATTAGATGAGCTTGCACAATACAAACTACTCGAAATCAGTCCAACCAACTAATTGGGTTAAACAACCAGCAATCTAGGATACTCTTGCGCCGGACAAGCGGCAATTTCATTACTAATGACGGAGTCCGCAAAACAACAATTTGTCTGTAAGTTTACATCTTCAGTAGTCTATACAAGCCAAATATGGCATAACGTGCGTGAAAAATGTGCAGCCTATACTGTAAGATGTAGCGAGAGTTCCTTACGATAGTATGATCCAATGTACCTACGGATTGCTTAATTTCAAACTAGTGGCTTTGGGAATTGATGAGGATCACGATGAAGATCATGATCACGCTAGGTTTTTGGGACACAATGAGTCCCCCGCTCCCTTACCCTTAGTGATCTTTGGTGAGGTTCTAGGTGTGTATTTTTTTAATTTTTTTGCACTATTTAAATTTTAAAGTAAATCATATTGTATTGTATTAGTTGATTCGTACCTAAACTGAATTGGTATTGTTGAACACCGGTATGGTGCCGTTACTATTCTTGTTACTGAAGAACTATAATTTCAGAGTATTTTAATATATTTATTTAAGCTTCCTAGAAAGAAAACCACACTCTTACTCGACTTTTTGTATAATTGACATTGCTTTATAGAAAAACCATAGGAACCTTCAAATTCAATTTAAATAAAAAAGGTATAAAAATGTACATGTACACAATAAGAAGGTCTGTCGCCAACAGGTATAATAATAGGTTTTGTATTATCGCCCGTGCGGTGCCCGATTTCTACGAGCGCATGCAATCGGTTTTGTACGATTTCAATTCGATATATGTAGTGAAATAGACCCCATGTATGAATATCATATTTTTTAGCACCAAAATGGTAAAAAAGGAGCCCTTATAGTTTCACTGTCTGTCTGTCAGATCACTAATTATCTCAAGAAATTATGCTATCGATTTGAAATTGGGAACAGTTATAAAGAAGGGTAACCCAGACGCATAGAACATGATTTTTTTTAATATTTTTTTCTGTCTTATGTAAAATGTGACAATACAAAAACAGGTGGTTCAAAATTTGAAAGCTTAGGCTATATGTCAAGTGGGGTGTCATATAAAAAGGCGTGAGTTACACGTACTGAAACAATTTTTAATTTTGTTATGTGACTAATACCAATCCCCCCCCCCCCTTACCTCCGAAGTTTACCAAGGAAAAATATAAACTTATTACATAACATTAATATTTATGTATATTTTACAGGAAAAAACTAGTTTCTCTTTTTTTATCATTAAAAAACGTTAAGCAACAAAAACAAAAGCTAAAAAAATTTAGCCTTTATTATGTCGAGGTTAGCCGGCTCCATTTAACACATGTGTTTAAATGACCAGGGCCTTATTCAAAACCTTTGTCTTTGTACCAAACAATAGTTAACAAGCCTCTATTAATTGCTCTAATTTGGTCACCGACCAATAATACAAGCATTAGTTCTCAACGTCTCCAAAAAAACCTATGACCTTTCGCATAGCCATTGTTACGTGGAAAGTTGCATCATAATCGGGCAAGCTTATTTTTAGATCATAATCTCTTGTCGGAGGAAGGTAACCAAAATTACATCTTATTTAACCATGTGACCTAGATAGTACAGCAATTTATGTCACATTTATTTAATTTTTTAACATTATATAATTTAAAGACGTAGGTAATTTTACAAACGGTTTCTGGTCTAGTACTTACATTTATTTAAGTAGTATCATTGTAATAAGCATATTTTGGAGAAAATGACTGACTGTCGAGTTTCTTTCGGCGTTTCTTCTCGGCAGTGGTCTCATGAGAAACGCTAGTAGTTTTTGACATGTAAAAGTGCCTTTGCGGCGTACTTGCAGAATAAAATTCATTTATTTCATTTATTTCATTAGTAGACAGTGGCGACGTAGAGTAGATTGGCATCCACATACGTAAAATAGAACACCAACATATATGTACAGGGTGTCCCACGGCTATGCCCATGGAGGGAAAGTACCTTGAATATTGTAGATGGAACATTTTACTGAATGAAGACATTATTTTAATTTTAACAACAATTTAAACTACATTCACAGATATTTAAATAATAATTAAACCGTGAACCGGGAATCGAACCCGTTACACAAGAAATATAATGACCTTGTAGCTTTATCATACCAATCGAAAGGCTTCATCATATGGATTATTTTTTGCTAAATAACATAGTATCGGAAATAAAAGGAAGACCATGAATTTTAACATTTTTAATACAAAATTAATCAATTTAAATATTAGAGGACCAATATTAGAGGACAATCTTACACAAATCGAACTAGCCCCACAGTAAGCTCAAGAAGGCTTGTGTTATGGGTACTAGACGACGATATATTTAATAGATATAAATACTTAAATACATAGAAAACATCCAAGACTCAGAAACAAATATTCATGCTCAACACACAAATATTTGCCCTGACCGGGATTCGAACCCAGGACCGTCAGCTTCACAGGCAGGTGCACTACCCACTAGGCTAAACCGGTCGAAATTTATCACGTGTAACGGGTTCGATTCCCGGTTCAACCATAAAAATATTTAAATATCTGTGAATGTAATTTGCAATGTTTTTTTAAATTCAAATAATGTCTTCTTTCAGTAAAATGTTCCATCTACAATATTTAAAGTACTTTCCCTCCATGTGGCATAGCCGTGGGACGCCCTGTATAGTTGTCATCACTACATAGTATAAAACAAAGTCGCTTTCTCTGTCCCTATATCCCTATGTATGCATAAATCTGTAAAACTACGCAACGGATTTTGATGCGGTTTTTTTTAATAGATAGAGTGATTGAAGAGGAAGGTTTATATGTATAATAAAATCCATTAAATAGTGCACCCGTGCGAAGCCGGGGCGGGTCGCTAGTCACTACATAGTATAAAACAAAGTCGCTTTCTCTGTCCCTATATCCCTATGTATGCTTAGATTTTTAAAACTACGCAACAGATTTTGATGCCGTTTTTTTTAATAGATAGAGTTAATAGAAGTGTGTATAGCCCAGGCAGATCGTCCTAATTTCCGAGTATCTTACAAGGTGATCGGCAAGGCCATGCGAGAGAAAAACCGCGCTAAGCGTAGGACCGAAGGCCCGAAGCACGTTCTCTAGAGTCTTCCTATCCCTGAGTGTCTCACAAGCAACCCTGAGGGCCAAAGGCCCGAAGCGTCCCATCAGTTACTCACCCCCCTATTTCACAACGAAGACATACGAGTGCAATGAATGCCTGACTCAAGTCACTCTCCCGCTCTAGACATGGGTAACTCCGGAGTGATAGATAAAAAAGATATATATCCCTCCGCGCGCACGAATCACTCTTCATATCCTTCCAAATCCGAGCATATCAGTATATCCGTATAACTCACTCACTCCCGGCATGGTTTGCACGGTCGCGCTAACGCCAATCGCAACTCTCTGTCTCACTCTATGGGTCTGTGGCCTGTGGCGGACGTCAAGGCTAACCGAAATGCTCCGAATCAACGGCTGCAGCCGTTTGGGCGAAGAAATGATGCACTAACCTACCTATTTGATTCCGACATATTAGAACGATACAAATTAAAGCAACTTAATTTCCTTAACACCATTCATTACCTACCATAACCAAGTAATGTCATCAAATACACGCCCGGAAGAATCAGTTTACTCAATGTAACTCTGAAATCCCTGAATACCAATATACCACTGTAATTAAATTTAATAAGTATATAAAATAAAATAAATACCTATAATGAACTATTAAACTACGTATATAAATAATTCTTACAGTTAAAATAATAAAATAAAAATTCGACCTTACAGAATTTACACATTATAAGTAAATCTATATCTCTTACTAAGTTACTGATATACAAGATTGAATCACTCGAATCAATCTCGATCCGTACGTAATTCGCGACGCAAAAGAGCGCGACACGTTGCGTCTCCCGGCGAGAGCTACTGATCGACGGATGTCACGGATGCATACGGATATAAAGATATAGAAGAGTGATATATATCCCGGGTACCGAAAGATATGTTTCACTCTTTTCTTTAAAGTGACACATTTCGCCCATGTCTATCTCGCTCTCAGCTTCCCATTGCAGATTTTTACCGCCGTTTGTCACTTCTTTGATGCCGTGTACTCGGGTACTGCCCCCCCCCTAATGCCGCCACTGACGGGTCATCCAACAGTAAACCTGCTAAGCTACTTGCAAGTCTTGCAACCCATAATTGGAAGAAACTAACAACATCTCAGATTCTGCAGAAAATAAATGTACCTATATCACACCATTACTCTACCTTATCCTACGATACTACTTACGTAGTAGTTCTAGTAAGTACTACTACCTACGTAGTAGTTCTAGTATTAGAAATGTTCAGAAACAGACTCACTCCGAATAAAACCTAATAAAAACATGATCTACCCAGAAGCTGACTAAATAAGAAGCTGGAAGACTCAGAATTAAACTTATTTCGAATTTGGTAATCTCCGCCCAAACCGTTCGGACAGTCATGTAAAATCGAAACGCATTTGACGAATTTAAAAAATGAGTTGATGTCAAAAACTTCTTTTTTGTGCGTTCTTTATAACCAACTGTATCTTTTTTCCACTTTCATCAACTACTTTGAGAGGTTCCGATTAGCCAAGACACGTCGGGTTTAAGTTGTGTAGTTTAGTTGTCGCTATGGACACCTGTCTCCGTCACCAGATTAGCTTGGTGGTGCCATATTCTTGTATTGTCACCGAATTTACATAAATATCAGTCTAGCATTGTCACCGAACTTACATACATAAATATCCCAAATTTTAGCTCAGTTGGTTAACAAAGTTTAGTAGCACGATTTGTCCCACACATACAAACACCCTAACAGGGCAAAAATAGTAGCCAGTAGTAGTTGCTAACCTGTCGTCTACCGGCCCTGGGGATCCCCGGGCTCATTACAAAAAAATGCTATTGTTTATTTTTTTCGCCGGGAGACGACGGCTTGAGCAACAATACGGGTACACTTTGTATCGAATTTCCAAAAAATATGTACCGGTTATATTGGCTACTTTGTGTATATATTATAAATCGAAATCATTTCAAATTAAATGGAAACGCCGCCAACATCTTGAGTTTATTTCCGCCAATGAGCGACCGTGGGGACGGTGTCTAGGGGTTTGATATTTCATTTATTTTTCATAATGATTGATAATTTAAAACTAAAACATCTTGGGTCCAAGTGCTCGGCGCCTCTATAAGGACATTGCAAGGCGCCTTATAGAGGCTTCCAGTGACCAGAGGGCTGGCCACTATTTCGGCCAGCGGATTAGCATAGCTATCCAGCGTGGCAATGCGGCCAGCCTTCTGGGAACCCTACCGAGCACCGAAGACTTAGGGCAATTTTTTTATTTATAATGCTTTATATTATTGTGTTGTTTGTTTTTTGCTCGTTTCTTGTTGTATTAATAAACATCTTTAATTATTTATCTACCTTATTGCTTTCTGAATAAATCAAATTATTGTTATCATTTTATCCAACGACTATTATAATTATTCACTTGTTATCTTCACGAGTTGACCAATAGCGTCGAGTTTCAAATTACTGGTTTCAAAACGTCAAAATTAAACAATGGCGGATCCTTCTCCCAGGTTTTGCATAACGCCTGTGAATTCACGTACACATTAATTGTATTTTATTATCTTTCGATCTCGCCATGTTGAATTGAGTTATGACTACACCTGGTTAAGGAGGGTAATGTCTTTCTGCCAATCTGGCAGTTAATCACAGTTTTTTACTGACGTTTGCGAGGGAATTGAAGAAGTTGATTGATTTGCTGGGATGCGTAGTTCACATAGAATTTTAATGCCGGAATGTACTTCGTTCGTTTTTAAAGTTGAATTTCAACTGTCGAATTATTTTCTTAGTTTTGAGAATTCACTGAGAAATTAAACAATATGAAACTTGGTTCGTTTATTGATTCCTTAATTTAGAGCGTACCTCCTACTTTCCGTTATCTCAGACTCTCATCTTTTTTTTATACCACGTCGGTGGCGAACAAGCTGACAGCCCACCTGATGGTAAGTTACCGTCGCCTATAGACGCTTGCAACACCAGAGGCGTTACTCGCGCGTTGCCGACCCGTAAGAAACCTTTTCACGCCTTTTTTGATTTTGGATTGGCAACACTGTGTGACTGTCAAGTGCATTAGGAATACACAAAAAAAAGAACATGAACTAGCTAAATTTCTGCTCGACTAAACTACAAACCTATTGCAGAAAACCGTTTCTAAATCGGTCACACCGTTTCGAAGTTATTGATGTGCACACACAAACAAACAAATTAACAACCTCACACCCTAAACTCATATAAGTACCTTCTCCGTTCCGTCGTGGGTAAAAAAAAAGGAGAAATTGAGAATGGTTCGGCTAGAAGCTGGACAAAGAAGTAAGTGTTAAGGAAATGCTAGAATTTGATTAGAATACAGTACAAAAGTACAGTAAGATCAGGTGAGTGTTTTCATAATGCAAAATTTCACCCAAATCAGTCATCAGTTCAGCGGTTTAAGCGTGATTTGTCGCAAAATTAGCGCCTCGGGCGGCAACGTTTCTATCTCCTTAAACCTTTATCAAATTGAACAGTATTGGCTTTGATCGATTCTTTACATCCTTAACTAGGTTTACACGTTTTGTTTCTTTATTAGTTATTTCTCGTTTATGAAATAATAGCTGAAAACCAGGAGGAAGTTTTCGAGTCAAAAAAACAATCTTCAAGGATCTATATTTTCACTTCTAGGCAATTGTTCCAAAAAATCAGAAATTCTTTGTAAATAAATAAATATTTGGGGACAATTTTACACAAATCGACCTGTCTCAAACTAAGCAAAGCTTGTACTATGGGTATACTTAAATACATAAAAAACATCCAAGACTCAGGAACAAATATTCGTGCACATCACACAAATAAATGCCCCAATCGGGATTCGAAACCGGGACCTTCAGCTTCGTAGGAGGGTCACTACCAACTAGGCTAAGGTAATTATGGACCTAGTATTTAATAATATCTACAATATTTCCAAAAAACATGTAATTCCATACAAAAAGCGGCTACACATTCCTCTTAAATGACCGCAGTGATAAAGCTTTCGTAACGTGTCATCCTATCCACGCAAATTAAAAAGTACGTAACTAGTAAAAATCTTAATGCAAAGAATTACTAAATAATTCCTATCTACACAAACCTTATACAATTCTCACACCTACTGAACAAAAACCTCAATAAAGCGCAATGACGCATTAAATCATAGTTATTGTCTAATTAGTTTAAATTCTGGTTAGTTTGCGGCGCTCCAAATAAGTTACCTACATACGAGCGTAGTTATAATATTGGCAAGTTCTAAAATGTCATATCCACGTTAGAATGCGATCGACGTTTACGACCTTTTGTCAGTTAACGGGGACAAACGCACGCGATGGTATCGGTTGCAAAAAGTGTTCTCACGCACACAATCAGCGATAGAATAAACACTTTTGCATACACAGTTGCGCTAAACTTAAAGGACATGGGTTTTCCCAAAGGCTTATTTAAAGGCACATAAAATAAACTTAACAACCTAAAACTACTGATTTGCATTTATTTATTTATTTATTCGGAGATAAAACAGAAACATGCAAACAAAATAGGTGTCATTTACATAAAAATACAATATAGATTAAGATGTTTCCCTAGACATATCTCACTGAGAACATACTTAGCATTAAAATTTAAAACCTTACAAAATGCAAACAAATTTTGAACTAAAATTATATCTAAAGGTCGGAGAAGTTGACGCCACCTTCCGCATAATTGGAAGGCGAAGTGTACATTCATATTAAAGATCAGGAAGTGAACAAAATCTAATATACATAGTTAGCTTTCGTTGCTTTATTTGCACAGCTAAAATACTCAATTGCACGTCGAAATGCGGTTTTTATGTGAAATTCTGATTTGCACAGCATGTAATAATTGCACATCAAAACCGAGTTTAAGTAGGTATAACAGTTTCATTTATGCGCGATAAAGTATTTCATGAGAGGAGCGCTCGAGGCCCAGCGGCGCCCGCTTACAGCGTGCGGTATCCGAGGTTAAGCAACGTAGGCCGGAGTCAACTCTTGGATGGGTGACGGCTTTAATTTAGCGCTCCCGTGCTTTGGAAGGCACGTTAATCCGGGCTGCTGCCTATGACAGCAGTCGTAAAGCCAAGTTAGAGGCCCTTCGGGCGGCTTGAGAACTTCAAGCAGTTGCCCAATCACTTGACAAGTCTAATGCAATTAGGGTCTAGTTTCCCTCTTGGGTTGTATATTCATAGTAGTCGCTTCCGTCAAAACTAGCGCCTAGGACAAATCTTGGGATTACGTAGCGGACTCGAGGCATCCTTCAGGATGCAACTGTACTGGGATAACGCTAGGAGGATGATGATAAGCGACTAAGGGTCGGTTGCACCAACATACGACAGGCCGGTCATCGTCAAATATGGCGCCGGCAGCTGTCATCCCATAGAAACTTGTCAAACTTTCCATACAATCAGATTTTAACGAACACCGCCTACGATTACAGACGGTTTGGTGCAACCCACCCTAAATAATATATTAATTTTTTTCCCAAATACTCTACTTTAACCTAAGGAATGTAAATGAATGTATAATGTAATTGTTAATTTATATAGCTCATGGTTCTTATTTTTGACATGTATATTATGTATGCCGATGTATGATCAGTAATCAGTAATCAGTCGTTTATTTGCTAAAACATGGTACAACAAATAGGTCATAATCTAAAAAATATAAGGAACTACATGTTTGGTCACAAGGACATGCAAATATTTAAGGAAATGATCAAGGCAAATAAATGATATTATATAAATATGAGTGTCTCGGGTAAAATGGCTCGTTTTCTGCTCTTGTTGTACAATCTATTATTTGATGCCTTCCCTACCTATTCATATTCAGCCCTTTTGCCCTAAAAACAAACTCATTAAGGCCTCCTATCGACTAAACAAGATACGTAATAAGTTACGTAATAGTCTGAACTCGAATGCTTTTTGAGGTCGCGATGATGAAGTTATTTGTGCAGTGATTTTGTGTATTGACAGGAGTTCGAGAATGCTTGACACATCAACTCACAAGTAAGAAGGTTATATTAGTAGCCTTTTTAGCACACATGATTTGTATTCAAAGTCAAGCAGTGTTTTGCTATGGTTAGATACGTTTGAGTGCCCCTAGCCAGCTAAAGGTGGGTACTGGGTCCGTCCCCCCTCTGTCGTAATCAGGGATCGGATACCGGTATTTTCTCCATAGAAAAATACCGGTATTATTACGGTCACCGGTTCATTATTTCGTTTTTAATGGGACAATCTAATAATACGACGTTGTTACCTAAATACATGATTCAGCCCTACGTAAAGAGCAAAAAATAATCCAAAATATTGGGCTAATTTTGGGTTTTTTAAAAATACCGGTATCAGTCCCTGGTCGTAACTCGGCGATCACTGATTAAGGGCCGCACTGGTCTGGCGTTCTAGGCACACACGGACCCGGACGACGTAATCACGGCGTCCATCGAAATATGGAACGCTGCGCTTCGACGTCCAACTCAGACACGACGCGTACACTTAGGCATTCCCGCCGGCGGGGACGTCCACCGCACGATCCCGACAACAGAGACACATATAGTCCCTATTCGTCCCGGTACCGCCGCATATCGGGTAGTTAGTGGTCGTCTAGCTGAGTTTCTTGCTGGACTCTTCTCAGCTAGGCTACGTTTAGTCAACCAGCGTTTTTTTACTTCTCATCAGTAGTTTTGCTTCTCATCCGGCGAAATTTTAGAACTACTAAAATATATTACAATAAGGATTAATTTTGGGATATATGATTCTTGACTATATGCCTGTGTTTCTGACTATAGCCGAAACATGATTGCTTTTAAAATTTATAATATAAGGTCGAAATAGACCTGTTGTAGATAGTAACATTTAGAAAATGTCAAGATATATATGGCTAGAGTAGTTCTAAAGTACTACGATTATATTACCTAAATCTTTAGACGACTCATTTCATCGCACTGACGCCTTTGTCCCGGCTGACCTTAGTAAAGAGTTATTATGTGAGGTAAACGTAGCCAGTATTGGATAGCTTAGTGCCATTGGCATTTGACGACCGCTTTAGCCTAGTTGGTAGTGACCCTGCCTTCGAAGCTGGAGGTCCCGGGTTCGAATCCCGGTCAGGGCATGTATTTGTGTGATGAACACGAATATTTGTTCATGAGTCTTTGATGTTTTCTATGTATTTAAGTATCTATTTATCTATATAAGTATGTATATCGTCACTTGGTACCCATAGTACAAGCTTTGCTTAGTTTGGGACTAGGTTGATTTGTGTAAGATTGTCCAAAAAATATTTATTTATTTATTGGGCAAACGTGACACCTCTGTCATCATGACTTAAGATTAAAAGTGCCATGTATTGGATCAGTGTCGAGCACAGGGACGTTTACTCTTATCGAAAACTTCATTTTAACTAGCATTTCTTATGTATATCGGAAACGGCTCTAACAATGTTTATGAAATTTGCTATGTGGGGATTTTCGGGACGATCAATCGATATAGCTAAGTTTCATTAATGGGAATACGCCGCCGAGCAAGACACCCAGATACTATAATCGTTTTTAGGGTTCCGTACCCGAAGGATCCATACGGAACCCTATTGCTCTCACTCACGCGTCCGTCTGTCCGTCCGACACAGATTTATAACTTCCCAATTAACTATGAACTTGAAATTTGGTAATAATGTTTTTCCCGTTCACGGGACAATGGTATCCCGGACCTTTGGGAGGTGTGCGCGGAGCCGAAGTACCAAACGAGTACCACATAGCCAACACGTAGAGGCCCTTTTGATACTTTAATGAAATGCAAGGGATACACCGAGCGGATGCTGTCCCTGCCCGTGTCATGAGACGCACACAGAGACAGCACCCGCCAGGGTGTATAATGTATATTATTACGTATATTTTACCAACAAATACAAATATATTAATAAATCAGATTTTTTGTTTCAAATTTCCTTATTTTTCCTATTAAAACCAACTTAACTTTGCGGAACCCTAAATGTGCGAAGTCCGACACGCACGTGGCCGCTTTTTTGTATTAAATAATTGTCATCCGTCTATGTGTATTGACATAACAACAATGTCATCACACTTGCAAAATATATGCTAAAACTAGTAAGTATGTTATGTTACGCACCACAGCCTTTGCATTTTTTATGACGCATAATATTTCTTAGCAAGTACAAATATTATGTCCCAATTGAGAAATAATCTATAGTTTTACATGGCAATGCTTGCCCAAGCTTAGCGATGTGTAGTTCGGAGAAATACTATGTTTAGGACACCCGAGCTTAGTCAGTCAAGAATTGTGTTAGAATCCGCGTAGTATTGCGGGATTGCATTGATGATGAAACTACGAAATCGAGCTAGAATTATGGCGAATTTATTTATATATTTAAAAAAGAAACACTTAAGTTATTGAAATAATGGAATACTTAACATATTAGCTCTGCCTTAATAGCTGTATGTTTGACGTTTATTGCTTATTGTAATCTTTAGTTTTTACTTTCCATCTCATTGATGTACTTCAAAATATGTAATTTATATTAGTAATATGGAGTTAACGTTGTTGGTATCACAATTACCAAACCTTAAATGTAACTTTTAAAGTAATACATTATTGTGATCACTGTTTGTTAACTTATAATAAATGAAAAAAAAAATCGTATGGAAATTATTTCGAACCGTGGGATCTTCTAGAAAACTGTACGGTTGTAATCTTTGTTACTTTTTGTTTATTGCGAACTAGCGACCCGCCCCGGCTTCGCACGGGTGCACTATTTAATGGATGTTATTATACATATAAACCTTCTTCTTCAATCACTCTATCTATAGAAAAAAACCGCATCAAAATCCGTTGCGTAGTTTTAAAGATTTAAGCATACATAGGGATGTAGGGACAGAGAAAGCGACTTTGTTTTATACTATGTAGTGATAGTGATGTAAATAACGCAATATACAATAAATACTGTTACACAGATGGTCACAAGACATAAATTACCAACTGAAATATGATAAACGGGTCACACAATTTCCGTTCGTTTCGTGTTTTGGTTTATTACCATAATCATAATCGTTTATTCATACAAAAACAAACATGTTGACAAGAATTACACACTTCTGCCAAACCACAGTGCGGTTTGCTGTCAGACGAGGCTCAAATTTTGAAACAATTAAGCAGATATTAACCTATTTTTAATAAAGATTATTTGTATTGTACTGTATATTTGCTTACTTAGCTACTGGGAAAATATAACAGACTAAGGTTCTGCGTAGGCACACTAATAGCCAAGGGACTTATTTATGCTTTTATCACAATTAGCATTTTTATATTGCATTTTTTACTTTACTTATTAATACATTACTATCTTTATTAAACTATATTTCAATATGTCTGAGACAAACGGCTGCTTTTTATTTTAAATTAGCAAACTGCTTATCTCTTATTATTTTACTGACATACATATAGAATAGATTTGACCGAAGAGCTGGCAACTTCCTCGGACAATGTATCAGCATTGCGATACAGCGAGTAAAATACCTCAAGGGCCTGTTTTAGATTTTAGCATTGTTATTTAATTAGCCCCCGTAACTGGACGACTGTTACCTAACAAAAGAAAGTGGACTAAGGGTTGCACCAAACCGTCTGTAATCGTAAGCGGTGTTCGTTAAAATCTGATTATATGGAAAGTTTGACAAGTTTCTATGGGATGACAGCTGCCGGCGCCATATTTGACGCTGACCGACGTATGTTGTTGCAACCGACCCTTAGTTTGTCTTTTCATCAATTGATGAGCTTGTCATATTGAAGTATGTATAGGCCTTTACGTGTATAATGAATATATAACGCGTTGCCCTGCTTTTGCTACAATTTTAGAAAACATTTATTTATTTTGAACTTTATTAGACAATACAAAAAGTACAAATGCCGGATTTAATGGCTTAAGGCATTCTATATCAGTTAACCGAAAGGCTAAACAGAAAGGCTTTCATTACAAAATAATAATTAACTCAACCTAATAATTATACAATACCATTCATCAATCATATATCTTAGGCATATACATAAACATTATATTTGTAATCACTTTACTGAAAAAGCGTAGGTGCACTAGTTAACTATGCTTATTTATTCGTTTACAACATTAAACAACCATGAACTGTCTTAAGAGGCCTTATAAGTTTTTAAATGTTTTGATTTCAAATTATGACAAAAGTATTGATAATACCAATACAGTTATTAAAGGCTACGGTAATTTTATCAAAGTTTAAGATAGTAACATAGCCATCTTTGATTTTATTGTGTGTAGTAGAATTTAAGCGGAAAAAACGAGTTATTAGCTTGTAAATGGTCGATTTGGAGTGATGTTTGTAACGATATTTCTTAATGAAACATCAAAAAAATACATTTAAAGTTTGTGACATAAGGTCGCAATAGTCCTGTTCTAGATAGTAACATTGAGAAAATGTCAAGACACGTGTCAATTCAAACAGAAAATTGCGTAAATAGCAGAGCGATTTTTAACTGGTAAGGACCCTTAAATCGTAATATAACAATAGCGAATCACACGATCTGTTTTTTGTGTCTATACCGATAATTAATCGTTCACCTGCAAATGATATGGTGAGAAAACTTGACACTTGCCTAGTGGACCTACATACAGAAAATAATGGCTGATTATGTAGGACCAAAAAACTAAACTTAATGCAAGACCCATTCAGAGATCTGAGGGAAATAATGAAGTTTGAGCCTCCAGTGTGAAGAACTATGCCTTTACCACGAGTTTGCATGACCGTACTTGCTAGCGACTGCGTAAACGATTTAGTATGCCGATTCTTAGTTCTATTGCGTAACCGCCAGAGGCGCTGTATTTTGCCCATACATATTTTTACGCAGTCGCTAGCGAGTACGGTCATGTAAACTCATGGTAAAGGCACTAATGTAGAATTACACTATACAAAAATTACTGTGGACCGAAAAAGAAACAAAAAACAAAATGTTGAAAAATGCCTTGGTAACTGTATATAACAATCCTAAATTTCATATTAAAAATAAACTTTCATGTTGAGATTTCGTAATTATCAACGACAGTGATGTGTTGTTTTTACAAAAAGGATAACTTTTTATTGTTCTAATAAAATAAAATGATAGATTTTTCATAAGTGGTCCAGTACGTGTTACAAAATTAAGCGCAAAGCTGCTCTGTGCCCAAGCACGGACCAACTTGCGAGATTGATAAATAATCATATTATGTAAACGAATGATTGTATAGCAATTTCCAAATTTCAGATTTTAGGTATATCAATTACCAATCATTTATCTAAAGAGCCGTGTAGGTAAGTAGACAAATCTTGCCTGAATTGCGCATTTTTTCGTAAAAGAATAGGCTTAAATAAGTGTTATGGCACGAATCAGAAAACCATTTTTTGAAAAGATATAAAGTTTCAAAGGACTATTATGTCCGCCCTTACGTACATTATTATTTACTGCCTAGTGCGGATTGTACGAGATACCTATATGTACCATTACATTTATATTCACTCATAAATCTCATAATACCCAATAAAAGTGTTGAGTAATAGTGCATTGGACGGTCGGTCGATTATTCATCGATTTATGTCAAAATGAATCAGAAAGTGACAAATGATTAATGAATAATAAAATACTGTTGGTTGCCTATGTTGGTAAATGCATCTCACATATCACCAGTGCCTTTACCATGAGTTTGCATGACCGTACTCGCTAGCCACTGCATAAACGATTTAGTATGCCGATTCTTAGTTCTATTGTAGTGTGATTGTATTAATCAAATATGTTTTAATATTGACAGTCTTGACATTGACCTTTGTTGTAAAAATAAAACCTTGTAACTAAATAAAATTATTTTAACCATAAATAAAATATTTGCATGCCTACTTTATAAGGTATTGACATTATATGGACGCTATTTATCATTTACCTCACCATCTTCATATGTACATAATGTTAAGCAAATAAATATATTTCATTTCATTTCATTGCGTAACCGCCAGAGGCGCCGTACTTTTGCCCATACAATTTTTCACGTAGTCGCTAGCGAGTACGGTCATGTAAAGAAATGGTAAAGGCACATGCAAGCATTCCGTAAGCATAACACTTACTTCCGCACAGCATCGTTTAACCTTCTAATTGTATGCCACATTCGTTTAATGCTAAATTTACTGCCATAAATTGCGCGTTGAAATACCAGTGATGGTAAGATTTCACTAAACCACCTTAATTGGGCGTATAGCGGTTAAATAATTAATGTTTTACATAAGTATAGATAAACTTACGCCACTATTAAATAATATGACTCTTTTGGTCTATGTATGACAGGAACACGCTATTTTTAGGGTTCCGTACCAAAATGGTAAATAAGGAAGCCTTAGATTTCCCTTTGTGTCTGTTACAATTACAACACTAATTATCTCAAGAACTAGAACGTTATCGATTTGAAATTTGCAATAGTTATAAAGAAAAATAACCCAGATGCACAGAACGTGATTTTTTAACATTTTTTTTTCATTTTCTGTGAAAAATTACAGATAAAAGGTGGTTCAAAATTTGAAAGTCTAGTGAATATGTCAACTGTGGTCGTGTAATATGAAAGGGCTAGAGTTACACATTCTGAAACAATTTTTTGAATATAAAAATGTAAAATACTTAGCTACAATAAGATGCACTGTTGGCGGAGTCGAGCGAGCTACGCCATTGCCGGCTGTGCCGATGTTAGCCGAACGCAATCCGGAAAAGGTCCCGAAAAGCTGCCGGAAAGTTTCGGCGGGGCCGATATGTTCGGCAGTTTTTGGCCGAAACCGAAACTTCGGTCGGACACTAGTTGAGATACACATGCACATTGTCTATGTGTGCGTCAGCGTGCATGTGTTAGTATGTGTCACAACTACAACCACTGCTAACTAGTCCAATTTATCAAAAGACTATTCACGTTACGTTACGTCGCGGTCCTCATTTCCTTGTGTATTAAGAAACGCGACCACAATCGATATATCGTATAAGATGCGACTATCGATCGATAACGATCGATTGTTCGATTACGTAATTTCGTGAATGGTGGCTGACGTGTCTAATATTTTGATGTGTGCCAATAGAGATGAATCAGGTCATCATTTGCAGTAGATCATGCTTTCCAGCTGTCTGGTATATTAAAAGTCGTGTTTTTCTTTCCATTATTTACTATTATAAAGAGCGTATTCCCTTCTGAAAAGCCGGCAACGCACTTGCGACTTCTCTGGTGTTGCAGGTGTTTATGGGCGACGGTAATTGCTTACCATCAGGCGATCCGTCTGCTCGTTTGCCCCCTATAACATAAAAAAAGAATTATTAGGTAGTTTTCCAATAAGAATTTTTAAACAGAAATATCATTAAAAGATACATGTTTAAAATTAGAGGGTAAACTACAAATTAATTAAGACAAAAAAATCTGAGCACTGTTTGTACACCTACTTATTTACAACACAACCATTACTATGAATTACTATTATAAACAATAACAGACTCCTTAAAACAAAAATCTTTTTAATTTAAGATTAGTTGTTAAGAATGAAATGTAATTAAATATATTTTTACTGAAATAAACAGTTCAATTTTTTTTTTAAACTTAATATTATTTTTTGGGTACCGTCTTTTATAACGTCTTTAGAAGTTATAAGCGTCCAAGCCGCACGCCGGCGCCGGTTAACTTATTGAATAGGGGAGAAATATAGTAGGTAAGAATGTTCGTTGGATACTATCAGCACAATTCCCAGTCTTGGCAGTAACAAGCTCTTCGTGACTTATTTGGCGATGCCCCGGAGAAAGCATGATTTATGTATAATTTCACGAGCCAAACGGCCGCATCAAGCCATCGGTTTTCAACAAAACAGAGGGGCTACCGCGAACAGAAAACGAACGAAGTTCGAACATCTCCCTCTCTGTCACACTTGCTAATTCTTGCGATAGGGAGGGAGATATTCGAACTTCGATAGTTTTCGGTTCGCGGTAGCCCCTCAGGATACTTGTAAGCTAGTAGATTCGAATTCGGAGGGTCGGTTGGCCACTTGTTCCGAATTCAAATTTTTGCCCCGCCATTTTTGGACGCACCTTTTGACAGTTGGACATTCATGTGACGGCCCGACGGCGGTGGCAAGTTGTAATAGGTCGCGTTCAATTTTTAGGCGAAGCGGGCTACACACACCGTCATTAACCACCTAGGTTTCGCCGGAAGATCAGCGCCAGCTCCCTGTCGGCATTACGCTGAGGCGAAACCTTTTTGTGGCGATTCCTTGTTTTTTTTTTTAATTACGTTTATTTATCTATATTTTACGTTTGTATCGTCACGAATAAATGTTTTTCTTTCTTTCTTCTTTCAAATTTCGCGCGCTCAATGATATTGAATCAACCTAGCATTAGGGTAAACGTCACAGTGCCCAGTAGATGACACATATTATCTCAAAATTATTCGTTGAAATTGCCTGAAATCGTAGGGCTGGCTCGTTCCTTGCCTAGCGAAGCGTAGCCATCTAACGGGGGAACGCAACTAGCCTTATAGGTACTCTCCCCCAGGGTTCCGATCTAGGGGATCTAATACAATTAAGTTTTATTATATATCTATTGAATAATGAAATTCGTCACATGGAAAAAAAATCACCGATGTCATAATGACATAAGATTGAAAATGCCTTTTATTGGGTTAGTGTCGAGCATAGGGACGTTTGCCTTATTCGATCAAACAAGTTAGGGTCGAGGGTTTATCTCAATATTAATAATAATTGCTATATTTAACCTCAGACTTAAGCTTAATTCCAATTTGGTCAATTCCACCCTAGTGCACAAAAGATATCGATATTAAATTGGATATCGAAATGCAATTTATGGATCCTTGTCGGTTAAAAAACGTTCATTTATTTACGCCATTTTCTATTTGAATTGACAGTTGACACGCATCTTGCCATTTTCTCAATGTTACTATCTAGAGGAGGACTATTGCGACTCTGTTTCATAAACTTTAAATGTGTTTTTGGATCTTTCATTAAGAAATATCGTTTCAAAAATCACTCCATCGACCATTTTCAAGCTAAAAACTTGTTTTTTGCGCTTAAGTTCTACTACACACAATAAAATAAAAAAATGGCTATGTTACTATCTAAAACTTTAATAAAATCACCGTGGCCTGTAGTAATTTTATTGGTATTATCAATACTTTTGTCATAATTTGAAATCAAAACCTTTTAAAAATTATATGGCCTCCCCCAAGGCCGAACACAAAAGACACCCCTCTTTTAAGTTTCTCGTCGTCTGTCGCGTCGTTTGTTCGCGTTCGTCGTCATGTGTATCTGTAACATGCAATTATGTGTGTCTATCTGAGCCATTGTAGCTCATTTGAGTGATATTTTTAT
The DNA here is from genome assembly GCA_963556455.1 of Epiblema foenella. NCBI lineage: Eukaryota > Metazoa > Arthropoda > Insecta > Lepidoptera > Tortricidae > Epiblema > Epiblema foenella. The sequence continues at coordinate 4,019,545 of OY747118.1, forward strand.
TAAATCGAAAGTATTTATGATGGAGACGGTTTTTAGCTAGGTTTTATGTCGGTTGCTTTTTTTATTTTAACTTACTTGCAGCTATGGACTGACCTAAATTGATAAACTATACTTTGTACGAAAACAATTGAAAGTGTTCTCAATAGCCGGGTAAAGCCTAAACACCAGAAAGCAGTTTTACTACACAAGATTATAACAAAGAACACAAATAAGTAACTTGTATTTACATTGTATGTGACAAACGCTACTAACGCTTTACGAAAACAATACACTTTCCATCATAACAGTTACCTAAGAGCTACAAATATAAATCCTATGTCTGTTCCGTATTTTGGAAACATACTTAAGGCAAGGCCATTCCAGTGCAAATGACCCCCTCTAACACCCGTGTGTTTGCAATTAACCATCCCGCTCTCTACGGAAGCTATGCGCGTAATTTTGTAAACATTAACCCCTTATTCATAAACGTCTATTAAACCTATATTAGTTAACTAGCCGCTAAAGTTCGTTTGTCCTTATCTGTTATTTTGACACTTGTGCTTGTGAGACAGTAACAGACATTTTAGTTAGCAGACGTTTGTTAAGTTTTATGAATAAGAGGGTTAGTATATTTTAATTTATTTTTTTAATTCCGGTTATTTTAGAACAACAAAAAAGCTATCCTTTTGTGTAAAATAAAGACATCACTGTCGTTGATAATTACGAAATCTGCAGCATGAAAGTTTATTTTATTAACAGAATTAGGCTGCGTTTCCACTTTCCATACATTTGATACCTCGCAAGCTAGCCAGCAACGTGTCAAATGTATGGAAACACATCCTCGCACAGCTATGATGGAAACGCAGCCTTATCGAGTCATTTTTCAACATTTTGTTCGGTTGTTTTGTTTTTTGTTTATTCTTCAGTCCACGGTAATTTTTGTGTAGTGTATTCTACATTATTTATTCACACTGGAAGCTCAAACTTCAGTATTTTTGTCAGATCTCTAAATGAGCCTTACATTTGTTACGTAAGGGATATAAGATGCTTGCTCACTTGGTTCGTTTATGTAACGGATGACTAGCACCTATCTCTGAATGTTTTTGTAGTTAGAGACGTGCACCGGCGTTTTACACTGGGATTTTCGTGGCTTAAGTTAATATTGCCCGTTTTACCATCAAAAGTCAATGACTTATCTAGATGAGTGCCCTTCATCGACCCAATGGAATATATTGTAAAATTTTCCCCTCCTTTATACCTACTCCAAGCTGCTCTCCAACATTTCCATAAACCAGATGGATCTCAATACTCTGAATTCCTTTAGTTCAGGGTAACAATTGCCAAAGTCATTCATTCTCCGTCTGGCAAGGGCGTGACATTCACACAATAAGTGTTCCATTGTCTCGTCATCCTCGCCACACATCCTACATTCTATGTTGTCCGATAGTCCCATCTTGACCAAGAGTCGTTTTACCCCAAAGTGACCTGTAAACACCCCAGTTATGATCCTGAGCCGCTTTCTGCTGTACTTGGACCATTCTACTTTTTCATATACATTATTATCTGACACTTTTTTTTAATGCAGAATTTGGAATACTTGGCCCTCACTTCATATTTCTATATTGTTATTTAGAAAGTGGTTTAATTGCAGTATCACTTCCGATAGTTTTGGTAATTAACGAACCACAGCTAATATCCATAAATCGAGTAACTCAGTGGTCCTTGGATGTCTCACCATTTGTCTGAAAAAAATGGTTTTTACCCAGTGGTAACCACCTTTTATAGCAATATGTTAATATTTAAGTATTTTTACCTATAAATTCCTTTTATTAGGTTCGGGTACTATTTCGAAATCCTATTTTTGTACACTAATTCAATACATACCATAGATTCTTTTTTGTAATAGAAAACTGGTCATGAAAAAGTAGAATGACTCACTTCCAAATTTTCTTGGTCCAGCCGGGGTCCACTCCTTCCATGAAAAGCTTTGAGTGCCTTAAGCCCGCCTCATGCCTCCACTAGTGTTGGTGTTTGGTTTGGGCATAGAATGACTAACTAGCCTTTCAAGGAGATACAGGGTTACTATAACCTAATTATTATTTTGTTGCCGTGTGGTACCGAGTTAGGCCCCCGTATGTTGCCGGGTTAGATCCCCGTGTGATGCCGGATTAAAATAGCACTTCCCCCTATCTTCCCGTGGGTGCCATAAGCAGGGATCGGATAACGGTATTTTCTCCATAGAAAAATACCGGTATTATTTCGTTTTTATTGGGACAATCTAATACTACGACGTTGTTACCTAAATACATGATTCAGCCCTACGTAAAGAGCAAAAAATAATCCAAAATATTGGGCTAATTCAGGGTTTTTTTTTTTACGGATTTACGGAAACCGGGTTTAAGTGTGTTGTGGGCGATGGGCACCTATCACTGCAATATCATATTTGCTCCATCTTTAAACCTACAATTGCTAAATGTGGCAGTGGTTTTTAAACATGTGCTCTGCTTTTAGGAATACAGGTGTGAGTTTATGTATGTATGTATTATGTATAATATTTTGGAATATTGCTGAATTGTAGGTACCTATTTATTATTGACAATCGTGTAAACGTTCTTGTAATTTTTACAGACAGGCAATTTTTTATCATGGAATAAAGGAATCTTAGAATCTCCCCTACCATACAAGGCATACAGAGAGGTAACGCGGCCAGCGTACTGGCACAAAATAGGTAGAAAAATAAAATATATAAAAAAAAACTATCTATTTTGTGGTAGGGCACCATACCGCAGGCAGACCTGGTTGATGGACGGGGTATTCTTTTTGTAACTGGTTTCTTTTTTGTAGTGTTTAGTTGTATTTTAATAACGCTTATTTTTAATTAGTTATCTACTTAGTTACTATTTTTCTTCATGTTAATTTAATATTGGGATTTGATTAGGCTATTTCTTTGTTTGTTTTTTCATCTATCGCCCATCTGTCAAAGTCATGTTCTTATTTTTATAACTATTTCATTCACTCCACTCTTCATCATTCTTGTAAAACCCACACACTTGAGCTTGTGTTAACATTGCCAATCCAATGACTTGCCTATTTTAGTAAAAATCATACAAAATAGTTGGCTCAACTTTTTCATTCACGTAATCCGTCAATTTCAATACGACACTTGGACCTGTCCATGCGCATACAGCATCTCAACTCTGACATTTTATTACACAACTGAGGTCATCGCAATCCCAAAACTATTCAAAACAATGTAACATAAGCAACGCGTGCGCATCTAGCACCGTAACGTCACAACTAACTTTCTCTAGTTATCAATTGTCTGTTTTCTTTTGTTTGGGATAAGGTGTAAATTAGCTTATGCTATAACTCCTAAAAAACTACTATCTCATGCAGCTTTGAAAGAGCATGCATGCTAACTTAAACTTTTGTGTTCAGTCTTACGATCGAAATTGGCTTATAAATTGTAAGTTGGCACGGATGGTTAGGTGAAATTAACATTCTCCATTCATGAATAGTGATAGGATTGCTTTGCAATAGTCATTATTATAAACTAAGACAGAAATATTTAGTTAGCAAAGAGTTGCTCTTAGAAGTGAGACATAACCTATTTGCTTTAGTTGAAAGAAGAAAAGTCGTCCGTCCTGTGGTCATAGTTAACGGCTTATGTGCATGTTAGCTATGTTTTTATTACAGGGATTTATTGAAACGGAGACACTGTTTATGCGGGTTACTGGTCCAATTCAAATTAAGCTTTGTAGCCCTTAACTTTTGGTATGTCCACAGGAAAGACGCGAACCTAAATCCGTGTATGACCCATTTATTCATTTCTTTCCTTATATACACTCGCGGACACAAAATACGGGTCGGTAAGATAACGTCATATTTCGTGGAATAGTGCAAACTTGTACAGTTTTAATCCTGACATGATCTTTATTTAATTTTACATCTAAACAGCAAAAATAATAGTAAAAAAAAAATACATTTTCCAGGTTTAAATCGGACTCCTAAAAACCCATGAAAAAAACAATGTTAACGGAGCGAGGTATCGCAAAAAATGACAGTTTTGGAGATTGATATTGTTATGATAGGATCCCGGGAATTGCTAACATTGTTGGCAATTACTAAGAATAATATATAATGTATATAAAACTAGTGTAAAATATTTAGAAAAACCTATTGCGGTTTTTTAATTTAGGGTGACTCGAAATTTTGACCTCGAGTGTAGTCACTTTTTTGCTAATACAATACAATACAAATACTCTTTATTGCACACCTCAATCAAAGGATACAGTATAAAAACACAATGAGTAGAGGCAAACAACAGGCGGTATTATAGCTAAAGAGCGATTTATTTCTTTCTTATAATATATTGATATGTGTTCAAGAATCGCATCGAATTCACTTTTTACGTATCAAAACAGGATATTTATCACACCATGACAAGTAGTGATTTTATTTCGAGTCGTATATAAGTAAAATAATCAAACTTTGACTCGAGTAAAACATGACAATAGATAGGAAACGATGTTATGAAGTTTTTATATGGCTACTTCTTTTAAAAAAATCAAAGCCACCTTCTTGCTTCATTAAAATTGTTATAAATTTATTTAGTTTGGGTTTTAGCTATGTTTCCTTATTGAAAAGTTTTAGTACGCTATGTAAGTTTGTCTATCACATTCTCCCACTTTCCACTCAATCCCTCAAAGGTTAGCTGGAAGAGATCCCTCATAGGGATAAGTTCGCTTTTGTACTCTAATCATATGTGACATGTATATTGTTTTAACCTGTTATTGTGTACAATAAAATGCTTATAATATATACAAAACAACCTGCGCAGCACATTTTAGTACCTAAGCAGATTCAGGCCTCGAGCTGGTATGACGTATGCCGTAATGTTTTCATTTTCACATTTGTATTTAAATCGCTAATTTATTTACAGTAACTAGATGGCACTAATATTTTTATAGTAAATTACTGGCTTGCCGTATTATTGAATACACGTTAAAAATATTTTCCTGCTTCGTACTTTACCTATTTGGTTTATAAGGCTTATCATTGATGCATTTTTTTTCATTTCTCCAAGTTCGATTTTTTGGTAGTAACGGGTGTAGTAACGAGAGTAATGAGTTAGTTGCCTTTACCATGAGTTTACATGACCGTACTCGTTAGCGACTGCGTAAAAATTTGTATGGGCAAAAGTACAGCGCCTCTGGCGGTTACGCAATAGAACTCCGTCCATTGTTGTAAACCTAAATAGATAAATAATATAAGTATACTTAATTAATACTAGTGTCTGCCATATTAAATTGTTGTAAATGCGGATCGATCCGTGCGATCTCGCCAGCTATTACATAAACCTACCAAGGTTTCCGATAGTGGCTAATAATATGTACATGTAAATTACTCACGTTGATTTAATAAATAAATAAAAAAAACTAATAATCGGCATACTAAGGCCGGGTTTTATAAAGATCCGTTAGACCAAATGTCAGATCAAATTTCAGTAACTCAGTACATTTTTTGACTTAACAAACCGACATAAGGTCTAACGGATCTTTATAAAACCGAGCCTAAATCGTTTACGCAGTCGCTAGCGAGTACGGTCATGCTAACTCATGGTAAAGGCGCAGGTAATGTTAAAATAAAAACCCTGCTGCTTACTTAATTAACCTTACTTTAAGCCCAAGGTCTGTAGACCTAAAACAGGTGAAAGGTGTCATCAAAAACTTCATAGTCCTAGGGAATTTACATAAGCAGTGACACTAAAGTGACAAATGACCTGCGAATGTGTCACGACCCGTGTTTACAGAGTTACACAAACTCACCACAAGTGTGAATGTGTTTACGCTACCACTTAAGATTCTGCAATGGTGACCTGTCTATCATAACGTGAGGTGTTGAAAATGAAAATGTATTAGCGATAACCACAAGATATTCAATTTAGTCGAAGCCGCATTGAGGCGCTCGGAGATCGAACTCTCTGCGTAAGAAAAACAATTGTTGGATATTTTTGATCGTTAGCAGCTTATTTCAGCGAAGTCAAAGATTCGCTGTGATTAAGTAGTGGTCTGGGTGGCCTAGATAAGGGCGCTGGTCCGGCAAACTAGATGCGAAGCGCGGATTGGATTGCTGTCTTGGGTTGCGTTAATTTTTTTCTTTGTATTTATTATCTGCATCATATTATAATTAATAAGAGTAGGTATACCTGCTGACTATACTGGCATTGGAATATCATTTAAAGTACAACGGCCATGGATTTGTAGAATGCTTCTTAATCGTAGTTAACATTTATTTACACATAAAACAATAGATTTAGATTTAGATTTCATTTATTACACAATACAAGACTTCATTATAAATTACATTTAAGTCAATTTAAAATAATCCCTATTGTGGTCGTCAATACATTGAATAGAATAATAACACATAATAAAACAAAACAAAAGAAAAACAAACATAAATTAAATAAAAATAACATTTTAAGTTTCACCCCCGAGGATCGTCATACTATTACTAATGTAGGCATTGATAATAATATAATAATGGTTAAAATACGAAATTACCTACCTATTTATCTAAATACTTACAATGTCAAAAAACTCAAAAATACTTAATATCAAATAGAATGTCACAATAAAACATTACGAAGTTAATTTACAAAATTCATTTACAGAATATAATGGATTATCCAATAGAAAGTTTCTCAGCTGACGTTTAAATGTCGAATCACATAACAAGATATTAAAAGAATCACTAACTACCTATCTATATATAAAATACCCCACCCAGTTCAACCGCTTGAGACATGGTCCCTAGGACGCTGGCTGTATTACTTTGCACCGGGAGACAGCTGCTGGGGAAAGAAGGAGACAACCCTATGGTCGCCTAAAACGTCTATTAGTCGCACCGACACTTCTTTTATGATTTTTTTCTGTGTCGGACGACCATGGACCCAAAGTCTCTACCGAAAATGCGACGAATTCATAGTTATACGACAGAATGTGCAGCGTTTAGACCAGGGATCGGATACCGGTATTTTCTCCATAGAAAAATACCGGTATTATTACGGTCACCGGTACATTATTTCGTTTTTAATGGGACAATCTAATAATACGACGTTGTTACCTAAATACATGAATTAGCCCTACGTAAAGAGCAAAAAATAATCCAAAATATTGGGCTAATTCAGGGTTTTTTTTTAATACCGGTATCGGTCCCTGGTTTAGACATAGTTAATTAAATAAGACAAAGACATGTTGATAACCATCAGCAATAGTTTAATTAACACTTTATTGTTCGCTCGTCCTAGACAAAATGTCGAAAACTCGAGATAATGCCAAGGTTTTTCGCTAGACAATAAACTTTGGCAAGGTCTAAGCACCCTGTACTCCGAACTCCAAAATCCTAACTTCGTATCTTACCGTCCCTTTCACTTTCGTGTTATTCACCATATGAGTGAGAGGGACGGCACGACATGAGTCAGTTTCCCCTTTTAGTAGCGGCTACTCTTGGGCATTAGATGGCAATCGAACCCAGAGGAGCTACTCCGAACTACGAAATCCGAACTTCGTATCGTGCCGTCTCTTTCACTCATATGGTGTATAACACAAGAGTGAAAGGGACGGCACGATACAAAGTTCGGAGTACAGAGTCATTATGCTCCTTAAATACAACGGGGATTACGTTAAAAGGTAATCATTGCCATCTCTTACACTTCTAAGGCTCGGTTTTATAAAGATCCGTTAGACCTTATGTCGGTTTGTTATGTCAAAAAATGTAGTGAGTTACTAAAATTTGATCTGACATTTGGTCTAACGGATCTTTATAAAACCCGGCCTTAGAGTAAACAACGAACTTAAATGGATGAAGTAAGGCCAAACAACTTTTATTTGACATTTAGATACATATTTTAGATTTTAGCGTTATTGAAATATCAAGCAGGCAATTGGAGCTCCCGTCGAATTATGTTTCTCTATAAATTATCAATATTATCAAAGTTCATTGAATTACAGTATATTTTCAGTAAGGGGTCATCCATAAATGTCACACTAATTTCAGTCGGTCACATTTGTGAGTAAATGTGACGTCACATATCTTGCAATTTTACAGCAGTCCGAAATCAGTTAAATTCTCATTTAAATTATTTTTCATATAACCAACATTAAACCAAACATTAGAAAATTATATAAAACAATACAATACAATACAATACAAATACTCTTTATTGCACACCTCAATCAAAGGATACAGTACAGTACAAAAAACACAATGAGAAGAGGCAAACAACAGGCGGTCTTATCGCTAAAGAGCGATTTCTTCCAGACAACCTTAGGGTAGCGGTTAATCTAAACAGAACGATTCATAGCAGGTGGTGCAGAGTTAATACATATGAAGCCTACTAATAATTACAACAATAACATTTAATTAAGGATAAATAAACATACATAAATATAGTATAAAAATATACGTACATAAACATATACAAATATATAGTCAGCCACAAAGTCTAAGGGAGTTAAGTCCTTAAGTGTGTCATGAGAGAGACAAATAGTGATCTTTAAGCTGTTTTTTGAAGACAGCAAGAGATTCAGCACGCCTCAAATCAGGAGATAAAGAATTCCAAAGCCGAATAGCTCGAAAAGTGAAAGAAGAATTATAAAATTTTGATGAGGAAGATGGATCAGTGAGAAGCAAGTTTCGGGAGGACCTAACGGAACGAAGATAAGTAAAACGCTCTTTGAGATAGCGTGGAGTTGCAGGGTTGAAGAGAGTACAATACAAAAGAGAAAGGGTGTGAGAATCTCGGCGAAAACGGATAGGGAGCCACTTGAGCTGGGAGCGGAAGAAGGATACATGGTCATATTTGCGTAAACCAAATATGAACCGAATACAGACATTTTGAAGGCGCTCATTAAGTTGCTCCTCATTGAGGTCAATATAGGAAACATCAGCATAATCCAAGATGGGGAGGAGTAGTGTTTGAGTAAGCGCAATTTTAGTGGCAATGGGCAGGAAATTACGTAGCCTTCTCAGGGAAGCTACTGCCAAAAACATCTTCCTGCTGACCTCGTTCACTTGATAAAGTTCTATCCATAATAATGCCTAAATTTTTTAAAATAAAATAAAAAAATAAATAAATAAATTTTAATAAAATATTGCCAGCAAAACAATTCAAACCTGATGGAAATAGAAAATATTTTTAAGTTTACGAGAATCGGTTAAAAAAAGGGATCTGTAAAGGAACAAGATGGACAAACGAAAGAATTGTTGTAGAAGCTGAAACGGAAACCTTTCGTTTCACCAGAGCTAGCCATTAACTCGTTAATCCGTCAATTAACGAAGTTAACCATCGGATTAACTTTTAAGTTAACTTGTGTAACGCTATAACGTTTAACGAAGTTAACTTTTATTTAACGGATTATCGATTAACGTAGTTAGCTCTTTGGATAACGGTTTTCCAGCTATGCGTTTCACTCGGTCAAATACTAGATATAGAACACGCTAAATATACAGGGACCAATACCGGTATTTTTAAAAAACCCTGAATTAGCCCAATATTTTGGACTATTTTTTGCACTTTACGTAGGGCTGAATCATGTATTTAGATAACAACGTCGTATTATTAGATTGTTCCCATTAAAAACGAAATAATGAACCGGTGACCGTAATAATACCGGTATTTTTCTGTGGAGAAAATACCGGTATCCGATCCCTGTAAATATAACACTAGATACACTGTGTCCCTGGCTACCCAGCAATGTGATTACCATAGTGTAGCCACAGGGGCCACAGCCAATCGAGCCGCGAAGATAAACGCCATTGTGTCTGCGCGTGCGCAGACGATAGATCAAACCTGGGAATCGAATCCGCAACAATGCACAATACGTGCAACCTTACGCAAGCATTGCTGACTTTGTTAGCTTAAGTTACATTTTTAAAGCTAATTACTTTTCTAGTTTCAAGGAGTGAAATTGGTATGGGAAAAATACAGTGAATTGAGAAGACAAAGGGGATACCTAATTGTTGCATTCAATGTGGTCAGACAGCAGTCGCTTCCGCAAAAACTAGTGAATCCTTGTAACATCAAACACCTGTAATTCATTGATTTCTTGTTAACAACATAGATGGCGCCACGGTGCAAGTTAGAACACGCTAACATTCGTTCGACGGAGGATGTATATAAACCTGAATCGATTAGTTTCTAATTAACAACATAGATGGCGCCACGATGCAAGTTAAAACGCGCTAACGTTTGTTCGACGGCCGATACATATTATAAGACTTAAAGGATTTTGTTTCACCATCTTACTACGGTTGGATATTATCTTGCGCTAACAGATCCTAATTCTAGAGTCTAGACTTCCACGAATGTATCCAATAAATATGCTATCTTTAATTACAGATGGCGCGGTGGTGCGCTATCCTGGCATTATGCGCGCTAGCTACTTGTGGGTTGGGGACTTGCGCAAAGGCATCATCCGAGTCACGGCTGCGTAAGTTGACTTATAGTTTCTTTTTTTATAACAACATATATGTCAAAATAGTCCGACCAAATATCTATTGGTACTAAATTACTATAAAAGGAACAACAAGGTACATTTATTAAAAAACGTAATAACCAATACTCTAATGACTCGCAGAATATTGGTAAGGGACATGCTATTGTCGGTAAAAAACCACCCAATTGCTGCAGTGAAAAGATGATAAAAAATATGTATTGATAAAGATTATATACTTACCTATTGAACTGACGAGGTAATGCTTCTATTGACCATATTTTTTACAAAATTTTGTCCATCTGTCACCTATCCTAAATTAAAGCCGTGACACAGGTTGAAACGAAGCACGCAGATATTTAAAAAGTATGCAATCTAAAAAAGTAAAAGTACAGTCAGGCAAGAAAACATTCAAAATTACTCCCGCCCTGAGAAATCGTGTTACTAGACCAACGGCTTTAATGATGCCTGGAACACAAAACTATTTTTAAAGCTCCCAATAAATGATGAAGTCCAGAAAACATTCTACCATTACACTTTTCGATTGTATAATTGTGTGTTGAGCTAAATTACGAAAGTGCTAGACTACACTTAATCAATGCTACATATTAGAAAGTTATAAATTAGGCAACAAATAACTAAATTTCTTAATCATGACACAAGATAACATGTTAGTAAAATACAATGCTATGTTTACAGAACAAGTACGCAAACGAGCTAGGAGTGGTACGTACACAACAAATTACCACCAATTACCACCAATACCATCAATACCACCATCCACCGCTGTCCAGTCCTCTAACTCACATCACGACACTGATACCACATTAGCGATATTTCATCACGCAGTATAACTACAACTTATTTTTTTGTAAATCAAAAACGGACAAAATCCGTTATGGATACCTCCGCACCGCGGGGGCGGCGCGGTGGTCATGTCGGACTTGCACCGACTAAAACCCCCCAATTGTCCTCCTCAACCCATTTCGGGCGGCTCCGGGATCTCCCACGAAATGCGCCAGCGCCGCCCTAGAGTCCACCTAGCAGGTTCTGCCAAAAGTCGGAGGAAACTGCCACCCATATCCTCTGCTCCTGTGGACCACTTATGCGCAAAAGAAGTATCTACCTAGGGAGGCACATCATGCCCCCAGAGGAGATACAACAGATCGCGACCCAAAGAATCTGGATATTCCTGGAAGCAACGGGTATAAGCAAAGAACTTTAAGGGCTGCCACGATAGATCAATACTGGTCGAGGCGGCAAAGAAGGTCCACAAAAAAAACAATAATAACAATAAATAATAGAGTCCACCTATGTGGGTCCTGCTACGTTTCTATGACGATCGTAGCCCCCAACTACGACCGTCTGCGACCCCGAGGACCCCCTTTTAGTCGCTTTCTACTACAGGCAGAGGATACAGTAAGCGCATTCTATGTCCGGGCTTCAGGGTGAGGTATATAACTACACCTAGATCATATGCAATATACCTAAAGTACAATTACTTTGAGTTTCACAATGACATATGCTCTTATTGACATGATAACGTCTTGCAAATCGATGAACGGATGCCAACACGAAAGTGTGACGTAATGTATGACTAAACTGAGCCTTGTTAAGCGAATTTCTATAAAAATGTTATTGGATTTTGAACCTTATTGTTCGAACGCTCAAATAGCTTTTTGAACAAATTACTTTAATGCAATTCGGCCAACTGAATGATTTCAAGTTATACCTAAACAGTTGACGGTCAAACCGGTTTTTCTCCTCAAATGGTAATTCCATCACTGTTTTCTTATGACGTTATCACGTAAAATTACCGTCCGTGAACCAACTTTACAGACAACCACTTTTTTTCATTGCATATTCCACTTTAACGCTAATGTAATAGACTTTTTATTACAATCATATGATTTTTAGGCAATGTGAATGTAATACAAACTCTATTACACTAGTGTTAAAGTAGAATATTCCATGGAATCAGAGCATACGTCAGTGTCATACTTCAAGTATTACCTGCAGGGTAATCATGTAACACTAACGTTAGGAATATTTTAACGTTATTTTAATGACATCGCTCATACATTTATACTTAAAATATTAGTTTATGTAATCGTTGTATAATGTATGTTTTTTTAGTCGAGAACCGCGTTTAGACCACGAGGCTTGCCGAGTGGCCTAAGTAAGGTCCGAGAGTTAAAAAGCTAATAATATAACTATTGCATTAACTATTTTTTCTACGAGTCAACGGAAATTAATTTAACAAACCGAAATAATTAAACAAAATCGCCCTGCAGAAATGAAGATTAGGCACATAGGTCGCGCGCTCATTGATGTCTTTTGTTCTATGTCCGCGGCGCGGGGTCACGTAATTGGTCAATTTCATAAGACTACAGTAACGACCACACGTAATTGGCCAATTACATAAGAATACAGTAACGGTGATACGTGATTGGTCTATTTCATAAGAGTACACTTGAAGACAGCTCCATAGAGTGATTTTATTGAAGTCGACGAGTAGAGAATAGATATTAAAATATGCCTAACGTTAGTACAGCCAGCATCATAAATATCTATACACTTTCGACCTTATCTCTTAACAATGAAATGCTAGAATGTATACATGTTTATGATGCTGACTGTACACAAAGTTACATGATTAGGTTTCCGTAAACAAATGTTTTCTGATCAAGGTATACCTATCCTTCCAAAAAGCTTGTGATGAATTTAAATCGGTAGAATTGACTGTGGGATTGAATACCGCTATGTAATAACTTCTACCACCCATATACAGTCGAGGGCATAATAATGTATACATTTTTGGATCTTATTTCAAAGGAATAAGGTGAGAACATGTATACATATTAGTGCCCTTGACTGTATTTCCTTTATTAGTGTATGTACACGCTCTAAACGGAGCTTGCGGATCGGGGGTGACATTTGCATATCAATCTTGCATTCATTAATCCAGGGGCGCTACAGCGACCAGCAAACGAAGTTTTAACTCTCTATCGCACTTGCACGTTCTGACGTAAGTGCGGCAGAGAGGGAAAACCTCAGTTGCTGTTCGCGGTAGCGCCCCAGAGGGCCTACTTTGAACTTCGAAATCCGAACTTCGTATCGTGCCGTCCCTTTTACTCTCGTGTTATATACTATATGAGTGAAAGGGACGGCACGATACGGAGTTCGGATTTCGAAATTCGGAGTAGGCCCTCAGTCGGTATGTCGTAACAAAGTGGGATAGCTGGAATGTATTCGGAACTTAATGAAACTTTACGGGGTTATTTGGGGGTACACTAGGAATACTTTAGGACAGTCTTCCACCTAGACGACCCTGTACAGATCTTAGCTTATATCTCTTAAACTAAGGATATTTTCTACGTTCGTTCGTGAACTATATTTTTAGGCCTACTATTAACGGATATTCAGCCGATCAAAATTATAGTACGTAGGCAAATTTACAAAAAGTCGTCTCCTTCAAGATTTTCATCTACAAGGCTTCTAAGTACCTACCTAAAACTGGTATGCATGTTTTCCCCTTTGTCTCCAGAGGGGCTACCGCGAACTGAAAATCTCTCTCTCTGTCGCACTTGCTAATACGTGCTGTACGATATTGGGCTTGGAACATATTCCTCTCCAAATGTGCGTCTCATAATAGGCGCGCAACAACCTTCACCTCCTCGCTACCGAACTTCATAGTTCATAAACTCTTATGTTCCTGTCACCGAGGAACATATATTTGACACATTCGCAATTGTCGGCCGACACGGAACTCATATAAAATCTTTAAAACTGTTAATACATGTGTAAACCTTGTGAATAGTGATGCAAGTTATCTGGAGAATGTTTATGGACCTAAAACCTATGGATGTGAGTGGAACCCGTTTTTCTTAGCCCAATACTTATTGTCGTAGTTCAAACATTTTGGTCACTTCCGACCGAATTTCTCAGTTTGTGAACCAGATACTCATTCACACATTCAATATGCACAATAACACAGTTTTAAAATAGTTTTTCCATACGCAAAGCTTTATTTCGAATCTAAAGGTTGTGTAACTTGCGAATTTCAATTAATTTCCAATTTTTCATAAGAGCCGTTTCAGTTTAGTTTCAAGTCAACTGAATCAACATGGCCGACGCAGAATTGCTAAATCAACTTTTGAATAAAAAAGAAATGTGTTTTTTACGTGTTCAAACACTATTCGAATTATCCAAAGTTGTTGTGACCGATTCAAGTCGTTTAACGGAATTCAATTTACGTCTCAAGGATATTCATTCGATTCGAGAAAATTTCGAGAAAACTGTTTTCGAAATACATAGTTTACGGAAAAAGGAAACCCCTAAAATTGAACCTAATTATCAAGAAATTCAATCTTTTGATGATTTGTACTATCGAATCCTGAGTGTCGCGGCAATAGCAAACGAGTCTTGGCAGTCGTGCGAGAGCGGCAGCTTGCCCCCGACCGACGGTAGCTTTTGTGGTCCCGGCAACATCCATAATGATGCACGATCAGTTCGACCACGGTTACCGAAACTTGAGTTATTCCAATTTGACAGCAAATTGGAAAACTGGCAAACTTTTCATGACACGTTTACAAGTCTGATACATAAAAATGACAGCATCAGTAACGTTGAAAAGTTTTATTACCTACTCACTGCCGTCAGCGGTTCTGCGCTCACTGTCGTGAAGGGCATGCCAGTTACATCCGATAACTATCCGATAGTCTGGGCGTTGCTAGTCAAGAAATTCGAAAACAAACGAGCCCTAGCGACCAGTTATTTGGATCGGCTATTCCAATTTAAACCATTGTTGGTGGAATCGGCCTCGGGATTAAACACCTTCTTACAAACATATCAAGAGTGCGTCAAAGCGTTGAAACATTTAAATATCGAGAATTTATCTAGTTTCATATTGTTTTATATGGGACTTCGTAACTTAGACGCGGTTACTAGGCGCGAGTTCGAACAATCCGTCGAACAAACTCAAATACCTACTTACGAACAGCTGATTGCCTTTGTTGAGAAACAAGCGCGCGTTTTGGAAATGTCAGAAGTCAAAAGCAGCATTCAAAAGCATCAGTTTGCGCCAAGGGCTAATGCTAACGTATTAGCAAAACCGTATGTGTCGCGACCGAATAATAATAACCATTACACTGGCGCTAATAAACAGTCGCTGAAGCCGTGTCTGTCAGCTGTTAGTAAGACGGTTAATGAGCAATCAAACAAGTGTTTATTTTGCGATAAACCCCATTCAACTTACCGGTGTTACGAATATCTGGATCTAACACCCTCGCAGCGTCTTGACAAAGTAAAACAAATACAATTATGCGAAAATTGCTTGCGTCAGCATCCGCTGTCAGAGTGTACTTCAAAGATTCGTTGTGTTTTGTGCAAGAAACTGCACCATCATACCTTGCACTTAGATGCAGTTTCAAGTGTTCAAGGTGCTAGTGTTGCAAGCCCTAGCAGTCATGGTCAGGTCAAAGGTCAAGGTCATATTCCTAATGTCGGTTTGACTTGTTCATCAAATTCAACTGTACTGCTAGGCACTGCCATGGTGCACGTCGCAGATCGTTGGGGAACTTACCACGCCGTACGTGCAGTCGTTGACAGTGGGGCGATGTCCGGCTATATCACTAATGAGTGCGCTCAGCGCTTGGGTCTAACGCGACGCAAGTGTCCGTTTGAGCCCACTGGTCTCGGAGGTGCACCAGTGCAAGATTTCGGTTTGGTTACATGTTCAATTAAACCACGAAACTCATCTGGCCCAGTTCTGACTACCGAAACTGTAGTGGTAGGCAATATTACCGGCAATCTACCTACAATGACGCTTTCAAACAAGATTGTCGATAATTTCAAAGATCTCGAGTTAGCAGACCCGAATTATTCTTCGGCTGCTCCTGTCGAATTATTATTGGCGGGTGATTTATTTCCATATGTTTATGACGGACAAAACATACTACCGCATGAGCCGGGTTTGCCCGTCGCGATGCATTCGATTTTCGGGTATATCATAGCTGGCCAAACAATACTGGATAGCGACCGCGAATCGAACAAACCTTCTCAAGGCTTGTTCTCGGCTACTAATGGTATCGATAAAATTATGAACTCCTTTTGGGAGATTGAAAACATACCTTGTGATATACCTAAAAATCCAGAAGACTTATATGTCGAACAGCTGTTTCAAAAAGAACATAGCCGCGATAGCACGGGGCGTTATACAGTGACGTACCCTTTCAAACCTAACTTTGAGTTGGGCGATTCAAGTCAACAAGCGTTGCGACGTTTTAATAATTTGGAAACGAAGCTGAACCGTATGCCGGAACTGAAGGCTGAGTACGGCAAATTTATGTCCGAATACGAGGATCTAGGTCATATGACTTGTGTAGGTGATTTAGGGTCAGTCGATTCAAAGTACATAATCCCTCATTTTTGTGTGCTCCGACCTTCAAGTACAACGACTAAATTGCGGGTGGTATTTGACGGGTCCTGTCACACGTCAAATGGCAACTCTTTGAATTCGGTTGTTTACGCGGGTCCTAAATTGCAAGCGGACATAAATGAAATTTTGACCAACTTTCGTCTTCATGAAATTTGTATGTCAAGTGACATTTGCAAAATGTTTCGAATGACGTTGATTGCTGAAGCTCAACGCAAATATCAACACATTTTGTGGCGGTTCTCTCAAGATCAACCGATAAAAGTCTACGCGCTTAATACCATAACTTATGGAGTCGCCACAAGCCCTTATTTAGCAATTAGAGTCCTGCACCAGCTGGCGGACGACGACGCTGAAAAGTACCCTTTAGCGAGCAAGGTTTTAAGAAAGGGATTCTTTGTCGACGATCTTCTGTGGTCTGTAGGTACTTTCGAGGAGGCAGCTCAGCTTCAAGATGAGTTGTTAGCATTACTAGAAGGAGGAGGTTTCATTCTGCGTAAATGGGCAAGCAATTGTCCCCAACTGTTGGAACGTGTGCCTGCTGATCATCGCGAAACGCCTGTTGCATTCGAGGATGAAAAGGACCTATCGTTGAAAGTTCTAGGTCTTCAGTGGCGGCCAGCGGAGGACGCATTTTCTTTTGCCACCAATGTTCTTCCACCTTCACAGGCAATCACGAAGCGTAGTGTCCTGTCTCAATTAGGTCGTCAGTTCGATCCTCTAGGTTTCGCAGCTCCTTGCATCTTCTACGCGAAATGCTTCATGCAGAGGCTTTGGCTTCAACAGCTCGGCTGGGACGAGAGACTTCCCCAGGAGCTGGAGAAGGAATGGCTCGATTATGTGTCTGAAGTTCCATTGTTGTCAAACTTTAGGCATGACCGTCAGGTTACTGTCAAACATCACAACTATTATCAGCTCTTATGCTTCTGTGACGCTTCTGCCAAAGGCATAGCTGCAGTTGTTTACTTGCGTAGTTTCAATGATGAAGGTCAAATGAAGGTCAGCCTTGTAATTGCTAAGTCCAAGGTTGCGCCTTTGAAAACTGTGTCCATACCTCGTCTTGAGCTAATGTCGGCGCATTTATTAGCCAAGCTTGTCAAGTATACTAAGTCTGTAATACTTCAGCGATTGTCGATTAATGATATTTTCTTGTTCACGGACTCTTCAGTCGTGCTGAACTGGCTGAACACACCCAGCTACACCTTGAAAACATTTGTGGCTACACGTGTTTCTAAAATATTAGAAACAGTGTCTAGCGAGCATTGGTACCATGTGAGCGGTGAATTCAATCCCGCGGATGTGTGCTCTCGCGGTGTGCTGCCCTCCGTGCTGCTGACTATGCCGGAATGGCTAGCGGGCCCGAACTGGCTGTATATGCCACAAGAAAATTGGCCTATTCGATCAATTGACCAATTCAAAGCCGATAGTGTGCCAGAATTAAAGGTCAATGGTAACTTATTAGTTCATACTGTTCAGACACTCGTGTGTAACACTGAATCAAATCAAGTTTTCGAATTGACTGAGAGGTTTTCAAATTTTTCTAAGTTACAAAACGTTGTAGCACGATGCTTTCAATTTATCAATAATTGCAAATCTATTAAATCAAAACGCAATACAGGTCCGCCACGTCTGTCTGATCTAAAGAAAGCGCACGATGTTATTATCAAGACCATTCAAAATCAAAATTTCTCAGCAGACATAGATGCGTTGTCGAAGGGTAAAACATGTAGCTCGTCGTTTAAAAAGTTGACACCCTTTCTGGACCCCCTTGGTTTCCTCAGGGTGGGGGGTAGGCTGTCGCTGTCGGATCTGCCATATCAAGTTAAGCACCCGTTGTTGCTTCCTAAAAACGGAAATTTCACGAAAATTCTAATAGACTATTTTCATAAAGTGTATCTACACGTAGGTCCGCGTACGCTTCAAAGTCTATTAAGTCAAAAATATTGGATTATTTCAGCAAGGCGAGTAATTAGATCGCGATTTTCCAAATGCCTTCAATGTTTCAAGGTTTCTCCAAGAACCTTGCAGCCCATCATGGGGAATTTGCCGAAATTTCGCATGCAAGATATTAGTAGTTATCACACGGTAGGTGTTGACGCTGGAGGTCCTTTCTACACGAAAGAGAGCAACCGGCGTAATGCAAAGACCTCAAAATCGTATTTGCTGCTTTTTGTCTGTTTTTCAACCCGTGCAGTACACGCGGAGGTTTTAAGTGCCCTCACAACTGAATGTTTTTTTGCAGCATTCGACCGTTTCACGGCTAGACGTGGTTTGTGTCACACGATTGTGTCGGATAACGGCAAAAACTTTGTATCTGCTGGCAAACAACTTGCTGAAATAAATCAATTTTATAAACAAAATACGAATGGCCTTACAATCGGTTTCAATAATCGCTGTGTTAATTGGACGTACAATCCACCCACAGGTAGTCATTTCGGTGGGATGTACGAAAGTGCCATCAAGTCTTCAAAACTTTTGTTGAAGCGTGTAATAGGCAATAGGCCATTGACGTTCGAGGAACTTAGCACTCTCTTCGCTCGTGTCGAGGCAGTGTTGAATTCCCGTCCCCTGACAAGTATCTCGAGTGACCCGTCAGAGTATAGGGCGCTTACACCTGGTCATTTTCTTGTAGGCCGCGAGCTTTTAGCTGTCCCTGAGTACGACATCTCTGACGAATCGGTTCACGGATTAACGCGCTGGAAATTAGTACAGCAGGCTTCACAGCGATTTTGGAAATTGTGGAAAAACAATTACCTTCATACGCTCCAGCAGCGACAGAAGTGGTTTAGCAATTGTCGAAACCTTAATGTAGGTGAACTGGTTATAATTCATTCAGATGCTCCTCCACTTCAGTGGTCGCTTGGACGTGTGACAGAGCTTCACCCTGGCGCAGACGGTGTAGTCCGTGTAGTCAAAG
The DNA here is from genome assembly GCA_963556455.1 of Epiblema foenella. Taxonomy (NCBI): domain Eukaryota; kingdom Metazoa; phylum Arthropoda; class Insecta; order Lepidoptera; family Tortricidae; genus Epiblema; species Epiblema foenella. The sequence continues at coordinate 4,039,376 of OY747118.1, forward strand.
TACGCACTCCACATGGAGAGTATATGCGACCTGTTGTTAAACTCAGTCCACTTCCAATTAGGATGAATGCTGACTAGTTGCAATACTTAATTAGGTTAACCAATTTGTTACATAAATTTGACGCAAGAAGGTGTCAAGTTTATGATGTTTAGTTTGTAAGTAAGAACCTAATTAAGGTTACACACATCTTACACGTTATATTTTGTTTTCAATATGTTTTATTCAAGTATTTGCATAATTTTACAGTCCATTATTATATATATCAATTATATCTCACTTTCAACCATCCCTGGTTCATAGACTGGGGAATCTTGGGGTAGATTCCCGGTGGGGGGTTTATGTACGATATTGGGCTTGGAACATATTCCTCTCCAAATGTGCGTCTCATAATAGGCGCGCAACAACCTTCACCTCCTCGCTACCGAACTTCATAGTTCATAAACTCTTATGTTCCTGTCACCGAGGAACATATATTTGACACATTCGCAATTGTCGGCCGACACGGAACTCATATAAAATCTTTAAAACTGTTAATACATGTGTAAACCTTGTGAATAGTGATGCAAGTTATCTGGAGAATGTTTATGGACCTAAAACCTATGGATGTGAGTGGAACCCGTTTTTCTTAGCCCAATACTTATTGTCGTAGTTCAAACACGTGCCACAGAGAGTTTTCGGTTCGCGGTAGCCCCTCAGCATACGAATTTACTGGTTCTAAGAAATGGAAGGGGGGACAGCCATAGTTTAGACGTCATAAAGATGGCGGCCGATTTCTGTCCAAATCAGGTACATATGTGTGAGGTGTCGTTGGAGGTGGAAAATTTAAGATTATCTTCATAGTGTACCCCCAAATAACCCCGTAAAATTCTATTAGGTAGGAATATATAATATACATAACAGCTGGATTATATGGACGCTGCACGTCTCATCCTGGTATAAGTAGGGGCCACAGACCAGATAACCTAAAGACGTCGCTTTGCGCAATTATTTCATTAAAACCGATGCTGCCAAAAATACAGGGGTGCGGGGGACGCAGCGAGCGCTTACCGTGCCGTGATTTGTCGAATGAAGGTCACTTGGGCGTCAGACGATAATGGCTGCCGGCCGCTAGAGATGAACGCGTTAAATAAATATATTATCAATAGTATCGATGATTAGAAATATTAAAATTCTCTGCAAGTATGTGACGGTATGGTATTTAAAGTGCCGAGAACATATGACACTGCTTGGAGAAGGAAACGAACCATGTGATCGATTTGTAGCATTGATCCACATTTCTTTTATGTTTGGACATTTAGGAAACCTAAAACAAAGAATGCACATTTTAGTAAACATGCTTAGAATGCTTTATAATGTAACACCAGTTTGAAAAGATCATAAAGGTTATTCATCCCGTGTTGCAACGGAAAATTCGATCATAGATAATTAGATACGGCACACAAATACTTTGCCAACATAATAGGTATTATTTGTAAATTACTTGCGATGTATTGCATCTTCCGTGAATTATCTTATCGATAGTAAATGAACACATATTATGGACATCACTAGTTCGCACTAAGCAATGCAAGGGGTGATAGACAAGGAAGGAGCGATTATTCCGCGCAGCATGGCAGAAAGAGAAGACATCAACGAGTTCCTACAATGCTTTCGCTTAAATTAATTTGTAATTTTATTAAAATCTACTTACCTGTGAAATGAAATACCATTTTTTTGCACACCAGATGTTTTAGTGTTATTTCCACACAATTTAACATAACAATAATGCATTTTGCATCACTAAAACCACGTCAAAACTTTATTTTAGTGATAGTCTTACTTGCACGGAAGCCGTCTGTAGACTGAAGTTAGCAACGGGGGCGTGTCTCAAACATAGAGTGAATTCACCATATGAGTGGCAGAGGGGGTCGCCCGACTACGCGACGTCTTTAGGTTATCTGGTCTGTGGTAGGGGCCCTTACACTTCACATGGAACACACTGGCCTGTATTGCTATAATCACCAACATTATTGTTTCTACATTATTCTTAATTATTTATTTAAAAAAACAGCTTATTGCGTCTCATTGCTTGAATAACACAATGTTTGTACTTTGTACCTAAATGTATGTACACATAAAATTACACTTCAATCAATAAACACAACTACACTTTCATCAAACAAGTGTAAGCAGTATCTAGGGATAGTCCTGGTTTAACATTTGTATATATTTTTTTCTCGTTTCTTGCTCTCCTTTCCATTTACTTTTTTGACTAACATTGGTAAATTTATCGTCTGTTATTTTTCACTTTAACTTTTTACCTCTCTGTAATTATATTCAAATATATTTTGTACATTGTCACAGTTTGTATATGTGTAAATATTAAGAAACATATTTCAATCGTTTTAAAGTAGACTTTTGTGTATATATTGTATTATGTGAAATTCCAATTTTTTGTGTAAATTTTCTTTACATTCGTTTTATGATAGACTTTTAACCATAACGTAGTTGTTCTTTGGTATAATGGCATTCATTTTATAATCTTTGGTTTAATTGTATCTTTGATGACTCTCTTTCCATTAATTTATTTCTAGTATAGGTATGTGTAAGTCAAAGTTAATTATTTCTGTAATTTTCATTACTTTTTTAACCTTCATTAATATTTTTTATTTGTATGTCTATATTAATAGTGAATGTTTTTGTTGATGTTGATAATACTGTTTATTTATCTTCCAATCTTATTAGCATAGTCGTGTACACTTATTTGCCTTCTTAGTTTTTCTAAATAACTATATATCTTCATTTCTCTTGTCAGTTCATATAACCTTAACCGTCCCTTATAATTGATAACGGAAGTGGTTTTCTTATCATCTTGTACCTTAGTCTCGAGACTGTTCTCATTTAAATAATTTTCTGGTTCATACCATTACTAAACTCCCATCTAATCTGTGGTTCGGTTTCTTCTCATCATTACTGATGACTCCTGGTCTTGCAGCTGATCTGACTCCGGCCCGCCAGGCGGAAGTCGATGAGATGGTCTCCAATCTTCTCCAATGGATTCAGGGCTTTTACCAACAGAAGAATACTAGAAAAGGTTCGATACTGTCAAAACAAATTTATCATTAGGAAATAATATACCCTTCGAATATGTCCCAATTTTTGAAACTGGTAGTGAATGCTGAATTGTACTCACTATAGGAAGTACTATCCCGTCGTGTACCAGCCCCTGGGATTCCAGGGCTCATAACAAAAAAATCTATTTTAAATTTTTTTCGCTAGATGTTAATTAATTTCTTTGTATATCTTCAGCTCGCCAGTACTTTGGAGGAAAACCAGAAAGGCCACGACCGTTTGAGCCAGCTAGCTACCTACCTCCAGCAACGGGCTATCCAGCTGCAGGCAATCGCCCGACGCCGTCGTATAATGAAGGACCATCATCATCCTACCAACCCAGCCAGCCCTCGCCGAGCCCATCATACCAGCCACCAACCCAACCAGAACAGCCCTACAAACCGACACAGCAAGACAATCCCCCTTATCAACCGAGCCAGCCTCCATACCAACCTAGCAGACCAAATCCGTCAACTCAACCATCATACCAACCGAGCCAACCATCTCAACCTTCATATCAACCTAGCCAACCAACCCAGCCCAGCTACCAGCCCAGTCAACCTAGCTATCAACCTAGTCAACCAACTTCTCCCCCCTATAAGCCAAGTCAGCCAAACAAACCTGAGGAAACTACTCTCCCGCCCTATGAACAGCCACAAGAGCCTGAGCAGCCCCAGCAGCCACAACAACCAGACAACGGAAGCGATGGTACCTCCCCATCTCAAACCCCCGCAGTCCCCGATGATGATGATCGCCATCCCCCGCACATCCACGCTATTACTGTCGACTGCGGCAAAGAAATGATGACAATCAACATTGAATTCAATAAGGTTTACAACGGACTCATTTACTCTCAAGATCATTACAATGAGCCAGAATGCATTTACGTCAGAGAAAACTCCGGTCAAATCAAATACTCGTTTACTGTAAGCTTGAACAAGTGTGGAACTAGATTCTTCAGTGACTTCGAGAACGAAGGTCAGGCGTACTTGGAAAACGTACTGGTGCTTCAAAACGAACCTGGCATTCAAGAGGTATGGGATCATATACGCCGCGTTAGGTGCCTATGGGAAGGCAATCTTACAAAGCAACTGATTTCCTCTTTAAGCGTCGGTATGTTGAACCAGATTACAAGCAACTTCAGCGGCGATACTGCTATGGCCCGTCTAGATATTCAGATAGGACGTGGTCCGTTCGCGCCTGAAGCCGACGGCTTAGTCAAGATTGGAGAAATCATGACACTAGTCGTCACAGTAACTGGTGACGCCGGCTTTGACATTTTTGTACGAGAATGCGTCGCAAAAGACTCCGAGAATCGCCACGTCGTTCCCTTAACAGACAGCAATGGGTGTGTGCTTAAGCCTAAGATCTTTGGAGCATTCCAGAAGACGAGGGATACTGGCAACACTGGAGCATCAATAATTGCGTACGCATTCTTCAATGCATTCAAGTTCCCTGATGAAATGGACCTCATCATACAGTGTGACGTCGAACTGTGTAAGACAGACTGCGACGCATGCCCTAACCCTGGCAGTATAGAGCCCAGAAGACGTAAGAGAGATATAATACATTTCGGAAATAGAACTTATGAGCCTTCTACTACTATTGCCAAGGGTTTGCGGGTTGTGTTCGCAGAAGATTTACCAAAGGAAATGAACAATTTCTGCGTATCGCCATCCGCCGCCATTTGGGGTAGTGCTTTGGTGCTATTCGGGTCTCTAACCACTAGTATATTAGTGTCCTACCTCTGGCAAAAAGCGCGCGGCACTAACAAGTATTTATAAAATCTCAAACGATAGATATCCAACTTAACAAATCGTAGGAGCGAATTTGCAGTTATATCGACTAACATTTACATTGAAGATGCTTAATTTATTTGTACTTAACATAAAATATGACATCTTTTATTTGTAAGTAAATAATTGTCGATGTTAGCTGCTAATCAAGTTTTAAGTATTATTGTATATTCGTTTTTTTCTATACTTTTTTAAATGACGATGTACAGATTTTGTGATGTTGATATGCTTGTCTAATAAGTAATTAAAGTCTGAGAAGTCTTAGATATATTACTTATTTATAATAATCTTTCTATCACTGCCACTAAGTTAGTCAACTAACCAATAAAGTAATGCTTATCCGAAGATTCGCAAAATAAGTTATTTCTTATAGTTTAGCAAAAAGGTCTGTTTTTTTTTAGTTCGAGTGCTCTTCCGTCCTTATTCAGATGATTATCATGTTTATCAGACTGTGCAGATTTTATGGTACTATAATTAAGTATTCCCTTATATTTAACAGTACAGTTATTGTAAATATTAGTTAGATTACTTAAAGAATAAAACATTATAAAGATCACGACTCATCTTCTTCTCCCATCCCCCAGGAAATCAATTTTAATTGCGAATAACAATTTATGTTCTGTAAAAAAATCAACTTTATACCTAATCATTACGGTTCATGATACATATATCAGCCAGCCATTTAGGGGTGAAACTTATTTTGTTATTTTAATAGTAAAGCTATGAAATGTCCAATTCAATTCTGTGACCGTACCATGACAGTACTTGGCCAATCAGGTTGGTTTTCCTACATTTTTATACTCTACTAGCGACCCGCCCCGGCTTCGCACGGGTGCACTATTTAATGGATGTTATTATACATATAAACCTTCCTCTTCAATCACTCTATCTATTAAAAAAAACCGCATCAAAATCCGTTGCGTAGTTTCAAAGATTTAAGCATACATAGGGATATAGGGACATAGGGACAGAGAAAGCGACTTTGTTTTATACTAAGTAGTGAAGAAACAAATAAAACTGAATCGAAATTTCCTACGATATTTTTGAGGTGCAGTATGAACATTTCTTAGAAGTTAACTGTATTTTGTCTCATCTTATCACAATACTGTGTAAACAGACATGTTGGCGGCGCACACGTGGCGATCTACGGGTAAGGTAAACGTGTCTTTATGGTTTAAACATAAATAAAGGAAATAGATGTGTCAAAAAAACTAATGTTATAGCACTTTTCTTTCGAACCGAAGCGTCATCATCGAGGATGTACCTACATATGGTCCCTATTCGTCCCGGTACGTATATCGGGTAGAGTAAGTCCGACCCAAGTCGGGCCTAGCTGTTTCTTGCTGGACACTTCTCAGCTAGGCTAGGTTTAGTGAAGCGACAAAACTCCCAGTAGCTCGATTCCACTCATACCTCAGATTTGGTTGAAGCCGCTTATTCAATCTCACTGGAGCGCAAACTCTTAAGAGTATTCCAGTGTTTTTAACACGCGTGGTCGTGTCGGAGGTTTTCCCTGGATTTTCTCCAGGTCACTCTCCAACCGCGCACTCCTATCGCTTTATTGGGCCCGGCCTATAAAGCCACAGTCAGGTTAAAAGAAGAGGATGTACCTATTATGGAATAACATAAAGCTGCCAGCATCTTAGGGACTATGCCTAGGGGACCAAATTTTTTAAATATAGTTTAGTTTTAGTTTAGTTTAGTTTTAATTTTTAGTCATATATTCTCATGCTTTATACCAAATAAATAAATATACATAAAGCTACATTGATATTTTTAAAAAATCTGATTCAACTTCTAGGGTCTTCAAATAGCTCCGTAACAACATAATGTGATATCGGACTCTCGTCTACTTACGTATATGTGCAAAATTTCTTCAACTCAGTAGGGCTTCAACAAATATGCCAGGGCCTGTACTGCAAACTTCGAAATCCGAACTTCGTATCGTGCTGTCCCTTTCACTCACGTGTTATACACTATATGAGTGAAAGGGACGACACGATAAGAAGTTTGGATTTCGAAGTTGTAGTAGCCCCTCTGATTGTTTTTAACGAAACATTAATTCTTAATAGCATTCATACTTGACTGAGATTGTCATTGGTTTCAGTTTTAATCAAAGTTCGGAAACCGGTTTCGTCTTCATACAATTAACCGGTTAAAAATTTCGGTTAATTGCGTTTTACGCTATTATTACGTACTTTATATCATTTATTTCATAGATGAAGGTTAACAAAAACAAACCTTAAAATAAAAATTGAGATATGACAAATACTTTGAGAGATATTTCAAAAATATTAAAAACCGGTTCCGAGTTTTAATATAGGGATTATAATATTGCGCATTATCGCATATTATGTGTGTGGTTCGGTTGAAGTACTAAGGAAGATTCATAAGATAATGAGTGTCTAGCTGTTATAGACTTTAAGCTTAAGATAATAGATGATAGTTTAATTATTATATTAATTAAAAATATTTCGAGTTCCAAAAATATAATATCAATGTAAAAATAAATAATACAATTATTTTGTCACTTTTTGGTAATTTAGTAGTATACAATTTATTCATCAACTACAAGTAATTTTATAACAAAACATACCTAAATTACACTATAAGTAATTTCGGAGGTTTTCAGTTATTACAATGAAATCAAAATACAAATAAATTATCAAATCAAATATTTATTATATGCCATCTGGTTTGTAAAGATATCAATATAAATAATTACAGGAAAAAATATAACTATAGCTCTATCGAAAATATGAAATGTCGGTTTTAAAATAAAACTAGAACTAAACTAAAATAACCTAAATATACATATCAAAAACCCTAATCTACAAGCCAGTAGGTAACGTTCCCAAAATGCTGGCCGCATTGCCACGTTGGATGGCAATATTGGCAATGCTCAATTTTGGTTTCTGTAAACAAAGGCCTTGTTTATATCTAGTCGCCACTCCAATAAATTTGGGTTCATCTCTTCCCGTTATCTCTCCAAATAAATACTAATAAAACTCCATAGGTGCATTTACCCTAACAATATTATTAATCTAAAGCATTACACAAACGTCTCTGTATTTTAAGAAAAGTCGTAAATAGTTTCCGAGCATATAACTACTAATCAAAACAATGCCATTTCATTTAATGTGGAATAGTTGGCACCGTGACAATTGTTTTATATTTAATTGAAGAGTAATAAGTACTAGTGCTCAAGATTTAAAACAAAATGAGGAAATCTTTGGTTATACAAATTTTGGCTACTATTGTGGGTAAGTGTTGTGGTTATTAGACTCGCCAAGGGCTCATATAATGGGGGCTATCGTTTTTGTGCTCACCAGTTGGCGCCACTGTCGACTAAGGTCCAGCTGTCAAAAATTGTTATTGGTTATTATGGACATGAGAACGAAGTTTACATTTAAATCATATTCAATACCTTAAAACCGTACCGTAAAAATATCGAATATACCGCATAGTAGCGTGGTCCCGTTTTGTTCGGAAAAAAGGAGGAAATAATTTTCCGAAAGACAAATCTGTCTCAAAGCCCTGACAGTCATTGACCCTTAATTCATATTTGCCATAATCAAGCTCAGGTATTGCAAAATAGTGACCATATTGTTCCAATTAGATATTAACCCGCGTAGCGCAACCAAAAAGAGTGACATTTGACGTTTCGGAGGACCCCACGCTACACTAGCGCCTCTAGCGGCGAATTCATACGCGATAGCCCCCATTTATATGGAGCAGCGGTGTGTGGTATAAACCCGGTGGAACTCAGCCTGTAATGGCGGCTCTTAGAAATTAGAGATATTGATTGCTAGAGAGTTGTAGGTAAATAAGTGAATACAAGAAAAATGAAAATCGAACAACCACCGAGGTTTTCGTTCAAATTTTGTATGTATGATTACGTAGACTATATTTTCTATGATTAATAGCAAATGCCAGTACTTATAGATTTCTAATTTCTAGTATAAGACGATATTACTCTATAAACTTCGATTCCCTCTCTCACGTGTCGAAATATACGTTTTTTTGCGGCATAAACGGTCTTATCTTTTTTTTTCACAGCTTCATGGGACTATAGAACTGAGTATAATGGTTACAATTTAAACTCGGTACCTCGACGCGTTCCCGAGATAATTGTCTTGACAGACAGACTACGGACAAGAAAGTCATCCAATGATATTTTCCTTTCGAGGTACGGAATGTTAAAAAATAATTATACAGCATTTGTTTTCTGACTTATGCTACACTAGCAGCGCCCTGCGGTGTTACCCGCGGATACAAGGTAGCCTATGTCCTATTGTGATGTCTAAGCTACAATACTGGAAAGTTTCATAGAGATCCGTTCAGTAGTTTTTGAGATTAAGCGGAACGTACATCCATCCGCACAAACTTTCACGTTTATAATATTATTAGGATTAGGATTAGGATAGGATTAGTAGGTATCAACCTAAAGTCTTCAGGAATAGTATTAATTATTATTCCAGTTATTCTGGTCCTTTTCGAAAAATTTACATCCGCTATGCCTATTTTGAGTGGGAAAGGAAAACTACTCCAATCTAACGCCCCAGCTCCTCGAAGTCGAAACTTGGAAAAGCCTTGCCCATTGCTTCATGTTCCTTAGATTCTACACAATAAGCCAAGAAAGTTGTCCACCACATTTCTGAATCGATTATTTGTATATCGATACCTTAATTCACAGTTCACACTCGTACATTACGGGGAAAATCTTGGCGTCATTAGTATGATAGTGCACAAATATTAGTTTTAATACACTAAATTTCCCCGTTTTCTCGTGGTCCCACTGATTTGTCCCATCAGTGGGACCACGAGGAAGACTTATTTCTCGTAGTCCCATTAATAAAATTTCACTTCCTGTATAATATCATCATGTACGCATTAGAACCTCTTCGTATTAACAAACTTTATCTAATGATGAGTGAAGTGGAAGATACCATGACGAGACCGATGACATGACCGATACCGGTACCGGTACCGGTACCGGTCGGTTTGGTTACGGTGATGGTCCATGGTATGGTGGTATATTATGTTTATTTTAATTTTCATTGTGCAAGGAGTATGCCTATGTAATTGTTTATTTTCAATATAATTAAATGTTGTTTTGTTGTAGCCGTATAAGTGTTTTATTAATGTTTACGGAATGGCAAATAAATTAAAGTATAAGTTATAGATGATAATTATAGTACTTAACTTGGAAATAAACGTACCAATGATCGACGCCTCAATAGTTGCTGGTGCACAAGACAAAAAAGTGCCAAATACGGCGTTTGATGATCAAAAGGATTCCTTTGGCAGAGTGAACCCTCTGAACCCTTAGACCATTTTAAGAAGGAGACCCATCTTGATTTTTGATGCAGGAAGGGAGGGGAGGGGGGGTGGTTATTGTCAATAATATGTTTTAATTATTAACAGCTTGTGTTTAGGCTATTGTATAAAATTTGATATCAGTTTCGAATAAACAAGAGTTAAGAAATTCATATATGGAATAATATTCATACCATAATCATGCCAGAACCACCAACTACAACGCCCCAGGGACGTTTACCTTACAGTACAAATAATATTCATCAGAACTAAAATATAATATCTTGAAAATATTTTTTTAAAACATGTTTTACACGTCGTAAACAAACGACTTCAGCACTCGGTTGTACTTTCTGTCATTTCTTTACTGTCATGCATTTTATACAGGAGGTTCAAGATACTTTAAATTGAACTGAATGGGACTACGAGAAATAAGTCTTCCTCGTGGTCCCACTGATGGGACAAATCAGTGGGACCACGAGAAAACGGGGCTAAATTTTTCCCCGTAATTATTACGAGTGTGAACTTATTTGAGGTTCTCAAATACATTTAAATATATTTATTACTATTATCATCATCTTGACATTACTTAGAAATTCTAATCCGCTAAGCAGGCTTCGTCAGGTGGGCACAACTATGAATCAGCAACAGGCGTCGTCACATATAGATATCCACACAACAATAGAACAATCCGCAATCGTCAATTTACCTTAATACATCAACTAAATAGGATCGCCCCAGGTCGAGCCTAGTGACCTGAGAATCCGAGTTTCTTGCTGGACTCTTCTCAACTAGGCTAGGTTTAGTGAACCAGCGACAAAACTCCCTGTAGCTCGATTCCACTCACACCTCAGATTCGGTTGAAACCGCTCAACCAATCTCACTGGAGCGCAAACTCTTAGAGTATTCCAGTGTTCCAAAACACACGCGTAGTCTTTCCGGAGGTTTTCCCCTGGATTTTCCCCAGGCTACTCTCCAACTGCGCACTCCTATCGCTTTATTGGGCCCGGCCTATAAAGCCACAGTCAGGTTCAAAAAAAAAGGATCGACCCGAACCGCATCTGGCTCAAAAGTTCCCGTTTCACTTGCAGCATTACCGCTCCAACGAAATTTGTTGTACCAGATACGATAGGTTCTCTATCAGAGCTACCGTTGTACTAATCAGTTGGCGCCACTGTCGAGTAAGGTCCACCTGTCAATAGTACATTACTTACCAAGGGCGGTAAAACAAAGAATGTCTCAGATCGCAGGTATTTGACGCCCGAGCCGAACGCAAGGGCGATAATTATGCGATCTGAGGCTTTCTTAATTACCGCCCGAGGTAAGTACAAAATTTTATGTCACCCCTGGCCAGGAAGTGGGATTTTCCGAGCGCGGAGCGTGCGGTAATTGCCACTTTATGGCCAGGTGTGACATAAAAATTGTTATTGGTTATTATGGGCATGAGAACAACGCACTGACAGTCATTGACCCGTAACTCATATTTACCATAATCAAGCTCAAAATAGTCACAATATTGTTCCAATTAGATATTACCGCGTAGCGCACAGAGTGACATTTGACATTTCGGAGATCTCACGCTACACTAGCGCCTCTATCGGCGAATTCATACGCGGTAGCCCTAATTGGTAACTACTCTCTAGCCTTACTAATTACCAATATTAAACGAGTGTTTAACAAAATTCCAGTTGCGTTCCAAGGCAGCTTAACCGGCGCTTCCATGAGTTGGCCCTCGGTAACAGTAGACATATTCGAATCTAACTCCACGGTCCTCGCTCGAAAAATGTCTCATCTGGAGGTGTCCCTATTTGGAAGCCTGATCAACGCTGGCGGTTTGTTCACAGCGCCGTTTTGTGGTATAATCTTCAACAAGTTGGGAAGGAAATATGGATGTGTGTTTTTTGGTATACCCTTCCTAGTAAGTATTAAGCAGCTACGATTATTAAACATTATACGATCCTGGAGCAAACGCATTTAAATAACAAGAATACTAAATTGAGACCTTGGGGTCATGGGGTCCAAGTGCTCGACGCCTCTATAAGGACATCGCAAGGCGCCTCATAGAGGCCTCCGGTTACCAGAGGGCTGGCCAATATTTCGCCCAGCAGCAGGCGCGGATACAGGGGGGGGGGGCAACAGGGGCAATTGCCCCCCCCCTGAAGCCTGTGTCAGGGGAGGGCAATTGCCTATGTCCTGACGTAGGAAATATGTTCTGACAATAAAAACTTGATACAGTTATCAAGTCAGTTTTATTTTCGGAAAGTTGCGTGCCCCCCCCCGGAACAAAATCCTGGATCCGCGCCTGCCCAGCAGATTAGCATAGCTATCCAGCGTGACAATGCGGCCAGCCTTCTGGGAACCCTAACGAGCACCGAAGGTTTAGGGCATTTTTTTATTTATTTATAAGTCTTTATTTTATTACGTTTGTTCTTTGCTTGTTTTTTTGTTCTCTTAAATAAAAGGGAATATTAAATTCACTTGTAAATATGCAGTCTTCTTCATCCTCGATTCCTCATGACTGAGGGTGTCAATGTCGTTCTAGAATAGAATAGAAAACCATTTATATCGAGTAACGTGTGACTCATACAAGAATATTATTAGCAAAATTCATTATTAATATCTTATTGAATAGATGGCTTGTATGGCAGGCTTACTACACCGTTGGTCAATCTGGTGGGTTACAAGGTAATCACATACCTTTTTATCCCTTATTGCCATTGTGGCAAGAGCGAAAAAGGTACTTGTTAAATTTTCTTGACTGTACTTACGGTTTATGGATACCATAGGACTTTTACTAAGTATTATTTAATCTTAGTAATATAACACCTTTAATAACAAAAAAATTTAAATGACATCAAAAAGTTGGAGGCCAATTCCATTTTTGGGAAATTATGGAAAAAATGATTTTGCATAGCTGTCTTGATTTCCGGCTGTTCTATTCTATAGTTCCTTAATAAATTCTCTCTTAGAGTAATCCAGTGTTTAAGCCGCCCGCGTGGTCATGTCGGAGGTGCTCCTAGATTTTCCCCAGACCACACTCCAACCGCGCACTCCTATTGCTTTATATCCCGGCCTATAAACTCACAGCCAAATTAAAAAAAACAGTTTCTTATGAAATCTTTCAAAAATTATATGGTATTTCAGTTTTTGGAGCCACTAGTTTAAACGGATATTACGTCGTCCTGAATTTAGCATCCTGGCTAGGGCAGGGAGTTGAAGCATCTCGCTCTAACGTATACGTCCCGCTCTAAAGATTCTGAATTCAGGCCAATGTCTTTACAACTATGATATCCCCGTTGTAGCTCAGTTGGGCTATAATATCCATGACGTCAGACGTAAAGCTAATTCTGGTAGCGATGGCACTGGCGGGTATCGGCGCAGGCGGCCAGGCGGTATCACCCATTTTCATCGCTGAACTCGCTGAAGATTCGGTGCGGGGAGGACTGTCGGCATGTTCTGGTAACTTTCCAACTTAATTATAAGTACATAACAAGCTTTTTCCCGCAACTGGCAGTGAATGCCTATCTCCCATATGTGTTGGATCTCAACTATCATTGTGTCAAATTTCACCTAAATCCGTTCAACGGTTTATGCGTGAAGAGGCATACAGACATATATTCGCGTTTATAATATTAAGGCTGGCTTGCACCAAACCGTAAGTAATCGAAAGCGGTGTTCGTTAAAATCTGATTGTATGGAAAATTTGACAAGTTTATATGGGATGACAGCTGCCGGCGCCATATTTGACAATGACCGGCCTGTGACCCTTAGTATAGATACCAGCTGATAGTGCTGGTCCTATTAATCCCAGCGTAAACTCCACTAAATCCGAACACGGCCAAAAAACAAAGATATATGAATGAAAAAAAAAACATTTTAAGCTCCAATTTGGACGAAAACAGCACGCTATATGTATATGGAAATAATACCCCATTTCGTCAAACCAGGCTGAGGATATCATGCATTACAAAGATATTCCCCTATTGTCCTATTGACCTAACATTACTTGTGTTGAAAGAAGCTATATTCGCAGTAGTCCACCTGATTAGGAAATATAATAAGTAGACATTTATTTATTTATTGCAATTCATAGATGGTTTTCAGGGACTGGATACTTCTTTGGCATGCTGGTGTGTTATATAATCGGTGGATACTTCTCGTATCACACGACGGTCCTCATCCAGTTGTCAATGTCAATTCTTAGTATCATACTATTTATGATACTAAAAGAGTCACCAGTGTATTTAGTACTTGTCGGCAGAGACGAGGTGAGTTTTATTTTATAATTTTTTTATATATCGAGGTAGAAATGTCATGATTGCTGTTTCTACGATTAATTATTTGACACAGATAACTAATAAAAAGAAGAACTGAATTAAAGAAAATGAACCGTGAAATCGCACGCAGCCGAATACGAGAATCGAAAATGCACCTTAGGTTTGACCGGACCAGCGCCCTTACTTCTAGACCACCCAGACCACTGCATCATCATCACCATCCTAGCGTTATTCCTGCACAGTTGCATCCTGAAGGATGCCCGGAGTCCGCTACTTAATCCCAAGATTTGGCGTAGGCACAATTTTTACGGAAGCGACTGCCATCTGGCCTTCCAACCCGAGGGGAAACCAGACCTTATTGGAATTGGGCTTGTCAAGTGAGTGGGCAACTTGACTGTTAGTAGTTCTCAAGCCGCCCGGAGGCCTCTGGCTTAACGACTGCTATCATAGACCGCAGCCGGGATTAACGGCTTAACGTGCCTTCCAAAGTACGAGAGCGCTCAGTTAACAACCACTCAAAGAACCACTATGATTAATCTTAATATTTATACTTGTAGGAAGCAGCGAGGTCGTTGGCGTTTTACAGATGGGCAAAAGTGTCTTCTAAAGAAGTTAAAACAGAGCTAGCAAAGATGAAGCGAGATGTAGATCCAAATCTGGAATACATGCTTTTACATAACAAAGGTGATCAATCCGATTTAAATTACTAGTTGTATCCTCGGGAAACCTTGAGGCTTCGTTCTCGGGAGATTTGTTCCTTGAATGCGGCTTGTTAGTTGTTGTTGGGGAGTCTGTTTGTTGTTCATTTTGTAGGGTGTTGTTCTATTGTTGGGTGAGACTCTTTAATAATTGCACCCCCGATTTGACCCCTATCATAAACTCAATCAGGGACTGTCAGACAAAGGGACTCAAATTATTTCCATACCACATATATTGCTTGTTCGCCCCCTGTATAAAAGTTCGGAGCATTGTTGCTTAATACAATAATAATAATGTTTTCAGGCATTTGTATTTTACATAATTTTCTCAATTATTTTACAGAATCTCAACCGGATGCTGGGTCTCCATCAGAAATTGCTGAAAACCAAATACAGAAAAATAATCCAGATAGTTTGATATCCCAACTCAAATTCTTAAGTAAGTCCGTAACTATAATGAAGAAGAAAATTTCATAACTATAATCTACATACTGAACAGGGTCGAAAATCTGTACATGGAAGATATTCGATAAAAGTTGGCTGATGATACTTAGAATTGATAACAGAACACGTACCAACAGTTTTTTTTAATGAGAGATCAAATTATGCTGGACACCAGTCGGTATCAGCAGTCACAACCAGTCACTTGAGATCCGCCTACCTATTATTTGACATGTCTTTAGGGGTCATCCTGAAGGTTGTTAGATCCCTCCAACAATAATAACTGTTTGAGATGAGAGACCTGATTATGGATGGACAATAAAAACACACGGGTGGACATCCGGAAACCCACCCACCGGATCGGATATAAAACAACGGAGACTGTTTCACTCGGCTCATTCTTCTCGCAGAAAACTCCCGCTCGTCCAAAAAGGCGCTGTTTGTGACGTCAACCCTCGTGTTCTTCTCCATCTGGATGGGATCGCTGGCTGTGCAGGTCTACGCGGAGCAGCTGTTCAAGACGTCGGCGCCCGACTTGCCATCTAACATGTGCGCCATATTCTTGATGGTTGTGTTTCTAGTCACCAGCATGCTATGCGTTTTGCTGGTTGATCGATGCGGGAGGAAAGTAAGTAATTAAACATACCAACACAACAACTTACTTACAATTTTTAATTACAAAGCTGGCAAACAAGCTTACGGCCCGCCAGCCCAGCTGTCCTCAATCGATTAAACTGATATTTAGCATATTTATGTGAGTTTGAATGCAATGCAATATTATGGCACCACACCGAGCTCATCTGATGATGGAGACAGAACGTGTCCATAGCATCTCCTAAACTACAAAATCTCAATGAGTAGTAAGGCACAATTGGCCATAAAATATTGCACCAAAATGAAAATATTGACAATAACTTATTCCTCTGTTTACAGATGCTGATAATCGTGTCTTCTCTGGGCTCGGGACTATGTACCCTTCTCCTCGGCTCCCAGTTGCAGTTCAGTTGGGCGCCGAACTGGTTCTCTGTGTTGCTTATTTATGCCTACAGCTTTATATACACACTCGGGGCTGCTGTTGTTCCTTTCATCGTAATGTCGGAAGTCTTCTTGCCTGAGGTTTGTCAACCATATATAAACAGATATAGATATAGGTACAGTACTTTTATCTCACGAGCGCAGGTTAATAATAGTTGTAGTTGTGACACATTCGAACACACAGACAATGTGAACTCATAGATCCTACGCAGATGCAAAGATAGACCATTTGTATGTAACCTATCTTAACACACCACCATGGTTCACCCGCGCTCGTGAGAGGAAGTACTATACATAGATATCATGCATAATACAACTCACCCGTTACCAGTTGGGTCATTGTCAGTTGTAAAGACAAAAATTGTCCACCCGGTGGTCAATAGTTAACGGCTTATGTACATGTAAGTTATGTTTTTATTACATGGATTTATAGTTACGGGAACACCGTTTATGCGGGTTACTAGACCAATGCAAAATTAAGCTTCCTGGCCCTTAAGTTTTAATATGTCCACCGGAAAGACGCGAACCTAAATCTGACAATGACCCAGTTTGTAATTTGTTAGGATATCTAATCTAAACCCTCAGACATCAGACATCATCACTCATTGGCCGCCATCCAGAATCGTTTTCTCCGTGGGGCGAGTGGTGCCCCGTGGTACCAGTCGAACCTCAGTCTGCACCACGGCATGGGGATTAGCACCATGTATGGTTTCTTTAAGCAGACTGCCAGACGTTATTTTGACAACGCCCCACCAAGAATCCGTTAGTTCAGAAGGCTGCTACGTTCCCATCCCTCCTCTCTCTGTCGTAACTCACTGATTATGGGCCGCACGGACCGGCGTCCTAGCCACACACTCTCGGACCCGGACGACATAATCACAGCGTCCATCGAACAACGGAACGCTGTGCTTACGGCGTCCAACTCAGACACGACGCGTACACTTAGGCATGCCCATCAAAACTTCCCGCGTGGCGGAGGTTTCGCCTGGTTTTTTCCCAGGCTACTCTCCAGCCGCGCACTCCTATCGCTGTAGTAAGCCCGGCCTATAAAGCCACAGTCAAATTAAAAAAGAACAAGGAATGGCCGACATCAATGGACTGAGACTTGCGTTCGTTCTGTTCTCGATATAAGTATTTCTATGCGCTCTCGAATCTCACCAACGTAGATTCCTTTTATTACATATATAGCCCGCTCTCATATTATACAGTCAGTCATTAGATTGATTTGACCATATGTTATCTAACAAACGTTTCGGAAAATTGTATGGAAAACTGTAACCGAGTGCCAACCAGCTCCTACCGGATTCGAAATGCTGATTAGTAGATCATTCGTAGGCTACCTTTCCACTGAAGCGGAGTGAGAAGTGCAGAATTGAACAATCAAATATCTAGTTCCTCTGCGCCGCTCTCTACGCTTCGATTGGTCTTTTCTGCAGGTATCCGCTCCGCCTCAGTGGAAAGGCAGCCTAACCTTAAAGGGCCTGACTGGCCTGAGCCATTCTACTTTTTTATGTACATAATTTTCAACACTTTTTTTTTAAATACAGATTTTGGAATACTTTTCTCTCACTTCATATTTTTGTATTATTATTTAGAAAGAGGTTTAATTGCAGTATCACTTTCGATAGTTTTGGTAATCAACGAACCACAGCTAATATCCATAAATCGAGTAACTCAGTGGTCCTTGGATGTCTCACCATTTGTATGAAAAAATGGTTTTTACCACTGTGTTACCTACCTTTTACAGCAATTTGTTAATATTTAAGTATTTTTATCTACAAAATCCTTTTATTAGGTCCAGGTACTATTTCGAAATCCTATTTTTGTAAACTAATTCTATATATACCATAGTTTTTTTTTGTAATAGAAAACTGGTCATGAAAAAGTAGAATGACCCGCCTAATCACTCACGTTGAACTACATTGCGTGGTTTGATAGATCAATTGTAGTAATTATACCTGGGTAACCCCCAATGTAATGAAACTCGCATGCGAGTCTCGTGCGTGTGTACGAGTAAATAAGACTTTAACCCGTTACCATCCCTTCTAGGTGCGAGGCCTATGCAACAGTATCGTTACTCTGCTGCAATGGAACATGGGCTTCATTGGACTGATGTTGTTCAAGCTGCTGCAGCCTGTGGTCGGCGAAGGACCCATTTTCTACACGTTCAGCGGCGTATGCTTCGGCTGCGTGCTCTTCACGTGGCGACTGCTGCCCGAAACCAAAGGCTTGTCCATTGACCAAATACAATTAGCGTTTCTGAAGGGAATTAAATGAGAGGAAAAATGTGGGTTTTCTTTTATTGCATCCAAATTGACTAACCTGGGTGTGCTCTATGATTAATAAGTTTCTGTCAAAAACATCCCACCAAAAACATTTTCATGTAAAATGTTGCCAAGACGAGACTATATGGCTCACACTGTCTAACAGTTCTGGGTTTGCTATGGTCAATAAGTTTCTGTCAAAAACATCCCACCAAAAACATTTTCATGTAAAATATTGCCAAGACGAGACTATATGGTTCACACTGTCTAACAGTTCTGGGTTTGCTATGATCAATAAGTTTCTGTCAAAAACATCCCACCAAAAACATTTTCATGTAAAATATTGCCAAGACGAGACTATATGGCTCACACTGTCTAACAGTTATCAGATCTCATGTAGAGCCAAGCTTCTAACTCTACACGTCCTAACTTTATAAGCCCTAACTTCACAAACTCTACAACTTAATCTAAATATTTATATGGCTTAGCCGTTTCGTTACTACAAGAACTATTGTATAACAGAAAACAGAAAAGTAATGAACAGTGAATATTTTTTTTCACTTTACGCCCATGTAACGATAGTGAAAATCGTTTACATTTAATTTAAAAGGAAAATTATCACTGCCATACTGCTACAGCTACTAACAAGAAACTATAGACATTATATAGCCGAACTTAATATAAGAAATGTACTTGGAAAAGGAATATAAGAAATGTACTTGGAGCGCTCGTGGCCGTGGCGCACGTACCGTAGGTTAAGCAACGTCGGCCCAGGTCAGTTATTGGATGGGTTACCGCTTTGAGTGGTTATTAACTGAGCGCTCCCGTGCTTTAGAAGACACGTTAAGCGGTTGATCCCGGCTGCTGTCTATGATAGCAGTCGTTAAGCCAATTTAGAGGCCTTCGGGTGGCTTGAGAACTTCTAACAGTCAAGTTGCTTGACAAGCCTAATTCCAATAAGGTCTGGTTTCGCCTCGGGTTGGAAGGTTAGATGGCAGTCGCTTCCGTAAGAACTAGTACCGATGCCAAATCTTGGGATTAGGTAGTGGACCCCGGGCATCCTTCAGGATGCAACTGTACCGCGATAACGCTAGGACGATGATGATTATAGATAAGACAGTAGGGTACGTGTTTTATTTAAGTATTTTTCGGAAATCTATGGAATTCACAATGTTTGTCGTTGTGATTGTTTGTGAACTAACATTTAGCAATCTTTGGAATTTCCATCTTAGATATATATATTTTAAGATAGCAATTAAAATGGCGAGAGCAACAACACATGAATTAGTATAATTTTACTATGCTGATTCTATTTAACTAAATAATGATAATCTTATGTAATTATCAAGACAATAAAGTTTATGGAGTTAGCAACGAAAGAGTTAGTTAACTAGCAGTATATATCAACGTGTCATTTAGTTAGGATACACTATCGCAATCGGTTGTGTTGTATTAAAAAATATATATTATTAAACAAAATATTATAATCACAGTTAAACATTGAAAAATGGAAAATAAACGTGAAAGGGTAATGATGAAGGCAGCTCTCAAACAAATAATGGCGACGATATCAAGTTAGTATTTTAGTGATTGTATTAAATTTTAAGATACCTACGTAGTATATAATATGTAGGGTCGCTAGGCCAGTTACACGGCCTGTGTCAGTTTACGGCCTTCTGACGAACGAAAATTTTTCAATTAAAGATATTTACATTTTTACATGCCCTAAAGACAAAGTGAGTCGTATGCGTTTTAATTAATAGCTATTGAATGGGAATATATTAAAAAAGCAAGAAAATATCCTTTCAGTTCATCAACTCATCCAAGTGGCCGCAAACTGGCGCATCAAATTAACAGGCCGTAAACCCACCTACTGACCCTACATATTTCGTAATGGCACAGTTTATAACTTGGTATGTAATTATAGTCAAGTTTGCCCTTGACCATGACCTGTGAGAATATTAAACTAGTTCAGGAAATATTGAATATTCAAAAAAAAATGGCCATGTGCTAGTAGAACTCGTGCAGGGAGGTCCCGTACCGAACTCGCATGTGTATTATCTAATTACTAGCGGCCGCCCACGACTTCGTCCGCGTAGATTTTAGATGGTAACAAAGATATAAATGAGGTTTATTTGTTTCCGTCAGTTGTCTGATGCTATTAATCCTTTGTGAATAATTACTCAAAAGAAAAATAAATGTCCGCCATCTTGAATTTGAAAATGTATGTCATTTTCGTAATCGGCACCCCGAGGAACCTCGAAGATGACACCTATAACGAGTTTTAGCCAAAAGTAAAGATTTGCTCCCCGCACAAACTTGGAACCCCCTTTTTACCCCATTAGGGGAACAATTTAGAAAAATTCTGAAACATGTTTTGTTGTATTTAAACAGAGAGTCTGTATACGAAGTTTTAAATCTCGCACTTCAAAAGATTTGCTCCCCGTACAAATTTTCAACCCCCTTTTCACCCCTTTATGGGAGTAATTTCAAAAAACGCTGAAGTACATTTTGTTGTATATAAACAGAGAGTCTATTTACGAAGTTTGAAATCTCTCATTTCAAAAAAGATTTGCTTCCTGTACAAACTTGGAACCCCCTTTACACTCCTTTAGAAGAGCAATTTCAAAAAACGCTGAAATACGGTTTGTTGTATTTAAACAGAGAGTCCATATACGAAGTTTTAAACCTCTCACTTCAAAAAAGATTTGTTCCCAGTACAAACTTGGAACCCCCTTTTCACCCCTTTAGGATAGCAATTTCGAAAAACACTGAAATAAGTTTTGTTGTGTTTAAACATAGAATCTATTTAAGAAGTTTCAAATATCTAACTTCAAAAAAGATTTACTCCCCGTACTGAATCCCCTTTTCATCCCTTTAGGGGATGAATTTAGAAAATCGCTGAATTTAGTTTTGGTTGCATTTAAACAGAGAGTCTATATACGGAATTTTAAGTTTCTAGGTCCAAAAAAATTACATTTCCCATACAAACTTTGCACCCCTATTTTACCCTCTTAGGGTTAGAATTTTGCAAAACGCTAAAAATATTTTCTTTGGATTTAAGTTCGTAACCTTTTTACGAATTTTTAAGTCTTTAGCTCAAAAAAAAAGTTATACACTATATGATCTATATCGTCGTCTAGTACCCATAACACAAGCCTTCTTGAGCTTACTGTGGGGCTAGTTCGATTTGTGTAAGATTGTCCTCTAATATTTATTTATTTATATGAGTGAAAGGAACGGCACGATACGAAGTTCTATTCGGAGTAGGCCCTCTGACAAATTGTCGCATCAGCCGCGCGCCGCTGCGATCGGCCGCAATGCATGAAATTAGATACAGTACCTTGTAGGTTGCATTATTGTGAAATAAATATCGGATACTGCGGTATATGACAAGATTAGTTTGTTGAACATGCTCTTAACAATTATCAGATTGTTACGATTCGATCAATGTTTGTTTTACCGGTGTAGCGCGAGGCACCTTTACAGATATCATTCCCGTGTGGTGTCAGATTACCAGAGCTCGGAATAGGTAGTGCCTATTTACCTAAACTTCGCGGGAGGACGTAACTAAGAGTGGTTACAAGCACCAAAAATAATTACTTCTTTTTATTGAATGTGGGCTTTCCCGGGATTTACTGTAATTGCTAAAAGAGTCTCTGAAAATTAAATATCATATGCTTTGCCTACGTCTTTTGGGAATACTGGCTTACATTTTCTTGATTCAGTTGATTAACTAACATTAAATTTATAATGGGCAATTATTACACCAGAATTTGGAAGCATGTAATAATGCAAAACAAAAAAATTCTTGACAGCTGACATGAAGTTTTTTATTAGTAAGTAGTTTACTTTATCGAAGCCGCTGAACTACACCTCAGTGCCTTTACCATGAGTTTACATGACCGTACTCGCTAGGGACTGCGTAAAAATTTGTAAGTATGGGCAAAAGTACAGCGCCTCTAGCGGTTACGCAATAGAACTAAGAATCGGCATACTAAATCGTTTACGCAGTCGTTAGCGAGTACAATCATGTAAACTCATGGTAAAGACACAGGTGAACCCAGAGCTGGCTTACCTCTCTCAAAGAATCGCCCTTGCGATACAGAGGTAACGCCGCCAGCGTAATGGGGACGATGCCACAAGGAGACCTGAGGGGCTACCGCGAACCACAAACGAAATTTTCCCTCTCTGTCTCACTTATGTGCAAACTTGCAAATGCGACTGAGAGGGAAAACTTCGTTTGCTGTTCGCGGTAGCGCCCCTGCTCGACCGGGTGTTCTTTTTATAAGTTTAGGTTATTTTAGGTTTTATTTTTGTATTTACATACTTTTATTTATTAAGGTGTTTTTAGTTATTTTAATATAATTAGTTTCAGTTTCGTATTAAGAATATCTTAAATTCCATCCTCTGGTGGGTTATATCTAGACTCCGGATTCTCGTCACGATGACGTCATAATATGGTACTTTGGGGAGTAGATGGAACAGTGGAACAGAATCAAACATATTACCACTATATTTTACTAAACGGTTTAACCGTTTTTAGTGAAAAAACATTTAGTTACAGTTAAATTTAGTTAAAGTAGTATGTACTACTTTAACTAAATTTAACTGTAAATAATGACACACGGATGTTTAAATTCGAACGTATTACCGTTATAAATCCTGCTTTGATTAAGTACAGCAAAGTTTTCAAATATGCACGAATAACATATAAAGTCGAAGTGATTATCTTTTATTTTTAAAGTGGATATTTTTTGCAAGAAGACGTAGCCTAACCAGAAGTCATTTAAAACAACTTTGGATCTGTTACGGAGAGTCAGTTAACGAAAGTTTATCTTATGTATCAATTGACTTACAGTTTTATAATTATAACTTTTTTAAGGATTACATAATTCGTAATTTAATAAATCTGAGAAAATTTACAATACAAATGCTAAAACTAAACTAAATCTACCTTAAACTACGGTGTCTAACCTATAAATACAAATATCGTCGAAATCACTATAATTTGGAAAGATGCCCATAAGGCTAGCTGCGTTCCCTCGCTGAATGGCAATGCCAATACGTTGAGCGAGGCACGAGCCAGCCCTACGGTCACCAGAAGACCGGATAAGCATTTGTGAAATTTGTTTAAAAATAATATTTGTTTAATTTTATTCCGTTAAACACCAATATATTAGGATTCCGTATTAATTAACACCATTTCATTTACTCTCCAAACTACCCTATTGTGACGTTATTGCGACCAGGGACCGATACCGGTATTTAAAAAAAACTCTGAATTAGCCCAATATTTTGGATTATTTTTTGCTCTTTACGTAGGGCTGAATCATGTATTTAGGTAACAACGTCGTATTATTAGATTGTCCCATTAAAATCGAAATAATGAACCGGTGACCGTAATAATACCGGTATTTTTCTATGGAGAAAATACCGGTATCCGATCCCTGATTGCGACAAAAGTCTGGAGTCAGGATATCCTTCAAGTGAAGCTACTAGCTATTTGAACTATGAGTTGCATTTGTTTTTTCATTTCGTATGGCGGGCGGCTAGGCTAGAGGATAAATTACGGGTCGGTTGCACCAACATACGATCACAGAGCGCCTACTCCGAATTTCGTATCGTGCCGTCCCTTTCACTCTCGTGTTATACACTATATGAGTGAAAGGGACAACACGATACGTTCGGATGTCGAGGTTGGGAGTAGGCTCTCAGGCCGGTCATCGTCAAATATGGCGCCGGCATCTGTCATCCCATAGAAAGTTGTCAAACTTTCCATGCAAACAGATTTTAACGAACACCGCTTACGATTACAGACGGTTTGGTGCAACCCACCCTTAGTCTCCAGAGGGCCTACCGCGAACCGAAAAAAACGAAGTTTGAATATCTCCCTCTCTGTCACACTTGCTAATTCGTGCGACAGAGAGGGAGATATTCGAATCAGATCAGACCTGAGTGTGATTTATTAAAAGTTCGTCGACCTGTGAAATAAACAAAGAAGTTACAACCAGATAGTTTGTGTCCTCAATTTGAATGTAAACACCCAAGATCTAAAATTAGATAAGTCTTATGAAAATATAACAATTATGATTACCAATAAAGGACGTGGTTATTAATGTAGATATTACAACTAATAATAAGCATTGTGCTAATTATCACTGAACAAGTGAGATCATAACTAAACCCTGAATAGGACTTCTTTGTTGCCTGACAAATAATCATCTATCCACGTATACTACGTAATTATTAAATAATATACACTTTGTTAAGTATATGGTTCATGTATTTACATTGCAGATCCCGTAAAGCACTAGGTTTATATACTTAATGTACTAGACTGTTTCTGTACAGCTAATTATAGATATGTGATAATTTCATCATCGAAACAAAGAGAAAACAGAACCACAGACAGAACCAATATTGATTATTTAGTGATACCAGTTAGCATAAAATCCTAATCTATCTTCTAATCTAATCTAATCACTACAAAGTATAAAACAAAGCCGCTTTCTCTGTCCCTATATCCCTATGTATGCTTAAATCTTTAAAACTACGCAACGGATTTTGATGCGGTTTTTTTAATAGATAGAGTGACTCAAGGGGAAGGTTTATATCAGCATTGCACCCGTGCGAAGCCGGGGCGGGTCGCTAGTAAATATATAAAAGAAGAAGTCCTGATCTACCATCAACGCACAGCCGAAACTACTGGAACTAGAAACTTCAAATTTGGTCCAGAGCTTACTTTTTTGACGTATGCAAGGGATAATACGGGATTTTTGGTAATTCTACCCCTAAGGGGATAGGGGTGCAAAGTTTGTATGGGAGAATTTTTTTTTTGAGCTGAAGACTATAAATTCGTAAAAAGGTTACGAACTCCAAAGAAAGAAAAAAGTATTTTCGGCGTTTTACAAAATTCTAACCCTAAGAGGGTAAAATAGTGGTGCAAAGTTTCTATGGGAGAAACTTCTGTTTTAGAGTTAGAGACTTAACACTTCGTATATGGACTCTCTGTTTAAATAAAACAAATCTTATTCCAGCATTTTTCGAAGTTGCTCCCCTAAAGGGGTGAAAAGGGGGTTCAAAGTTTGTAAAGGAGAAATTCTTTGACGAAGCGAGAGATTTAAAACTTTGTATATAGACTTTGTTTGAATACAACAAAACTTATTTCAACGTTTTTCGAAATTGCTCCCCTAAAGGAGTGAAAAGGGGGTTCCAAGTTCGTACGGGGAGCAAATCTGTTTTGAAGTAAGTGATTTAAAATTTTGTACATATGTACAAAATTTACTAGAGAGTATATACTCTCTGTTTAGATACAACAAAACATGTTTCAGCGTTTCTCAAAATTGCTCCACTAAAGGGGTGAAAAGGGGGTTCCAAGTTTTTGCGGCGGCAAATCTTTACTTTTCTTAAAAATCGATATGGGTGTCGTTTTCGAGGTTCCTTGAGGCGCCGATTACGAAAATGACACGCATTTTCAAATCCAAGATGGTGTACTTCTGTTTTTCTTAAAAATTAATATGGGTGTAATTTTTGTACGTACATACCTACATACGTAGGTGCAACCGAGAATCTCCATTTTTGTAGATGGTTAAAAATTACGCTTACTACGCGGGCAAAGCCGGGGGAAAAAGCTTGTCTATATATATAAAAGAAGAAGTCCTGATTGACTCATCAACGGACAGCCGAAACTAAATACTAATTTATATTGTAATCTTATATTGTGAATAAATGAATCTGAATCTGAAAGAATCGATCGCTTGGTCGATCTATTCAATAGTAGTTATGCAGTCAGGGATGTCAGCAGGGGAAGGATCAATAGAACCGAATGGAGGAAAAGGGGTAGCCTTTGCCAGCAGTAGGACACCCAAATAGCCTAGTAAAAGAAACATTTGGTGTTTGTTGCAGTTGCCTTCCTGACTTCCTTAACGGGTTTTACCTACGCGTGGCCATCGTATACTGAAGAAAACTTCCGCTCCAACCAAACTGTGCTGTCACATCCGATGTCCTCCATTGAGATCTCACTTCTAGGCAGCCTCCCTAACTTGGGAGGTCTGCTAGGCACTCCGTTCTGCGGTTACGCGGTGAACAAGTTTGGACGAAGGTACACGGCTATGCTGCATGGATTGCCGTTTGTCGTGAGTAACGAGTGATTTTTTTTTTTCGACGGGGGAAAATCCGTTATGGATGCCTCCGCACCGTGGGGGCGGCGCGGTGGTTATGTCGGACTTGCACCGACTAAAAACCCCCACTTGTCCTCCTCAACCCATTTCGGGCAGCTCTGGGATCTCCTACGGAACGCACCAGTGCCGCCCTAGAGTCCACTTATGTGGGTCCCGCTATGTTTCTATGACGATCGTAGCCCCCAACTACGACCGTCTACAACCCCGAGGATCCCCTTTTAGTCACCTTCTACGACAGGCAGAGGATACCGTACCCATATTCTATGCCCGGGCTACAGGGCACAGCGGCGACATGTTATGAGTAACGAGTGACCTAACATACACAATAAGTAATGCAGGCCGTACACGATGAAATTTGCCGTCAAGCTTGCAGTGTGTTTGAAGCGGCGTCCAGTTGGCAATGTCTAAACCACACACGGTCAGGTTCTCGAGTGGCGACCACGGACCGGAAGGCGCAGCGTGGGTAGGCCCCACCACAAGGTGGACTGATGACCTGGTAAAGGTCTCGGGAGTCCGCTGGATGCGGATGGCGCAGGACCAGTCATTATGGCTCTTTGGGGGAGGCCTATGTCCAGCAGTGGACGTCTTTCGGTTGATATGATGATGATGATGATGATGACGGTCAAGTTCGCCGTCAAGTTTGCACTATGCCGCTTGAGTCAGTTGATACCATGGCGTCACCAGTGACGGATGTTGTCATTGTCATGCACAAATTGACTGACATTGATGCATGCCACGGTAATGTAACTTATGACAACATGCGAATAAAAAACCCAGTTATTTCATAGGAAAAGGTCTTCAATCCACTAATGGAAAATGTATGAAGAAAAGCCGGCAGAATAGAAATTCAATTTTAACATCCGGCAAACTTGACGGCAAACTTGATCGTGTATAGCCTGCAACGATATGAGAAAACTGGCGCGGGTTGAGCGAAAACGGGGCGATACGATTCCCGAACTGACCCGCTTCCGCTCATAATATTAGGTACTACTGCACAAACGTAATACTGATAGTATACCGAATCGATATATCGGTCTGAGAGTTAGTTAGTTATACTTGGAAGCCCAGCTATTGTAATATTAAACATGATAAAGCAGTGTCCATGCCACTTCTATTCTTTTTTTGCTATGTAGCCACCAAGTGTTGGAATACTATCCCTCCACCAGTAAAAACTCTGAAATATGTTCAAAGTTTTAGAGTTAATCATAAAAAGTATATGCTGGAACATCAGCAGAAGGAGGAAACCTACAAACTTGATACAATCTAAAAAAACGTATTTGATATTTAGTTATAGCTAGTTTAGTTATAGCGAATTTTATTTTTAGTTTTTTGTAATATGTCTATAGTTAAATTGCATTGTTTTATGTTTTACGTGTTAACCGCCGTGAATTCACCAATTGCCCCCGACGAAAGACCAGCGTCGACCATTAGGTTGGCACCGTGCGGAGTCGGGACCATTTCGTGGCATTTTTGTTTTTTTTTTGTTTTACACCTTTTTACTGTTTTTATTTGTTTTACTTATTGCCATGAATAAATGTTTTTTCTTTCTTACTCTCTTTTACAGCTATCCTGGACAATTATCTCGGTCACAAGCTACGTACCGCTGATATTGGCGGCGGTAGGCGTGGCAGGGTTCGGGGCAGCGGGCCAAATTGTGTCCGGGGTATACGTGTCCGAAATATCCCAGGATGCCATACGAGGTGCCCTGACATCGAGTGTCGTCACCGGGTTCTTCCTTGGACTTCTGTTCTCCTATATCCTGGGAGGTTACTTGACATACAACCAAGTCGTGTACACGTTTCTGACGCTGTCTGTGCTTTATATTGTCATGCTAACGTTTTTGAAGGAATCACCAGTATTTTTGATGCAACAGGGAAAAGAGAAGGTATTTTATTTTTTCACTTAACTAGCTTGGAAAGCCCTTTTTAATCGAACAGAGCAAAAGTGCATTTTATCTACAAGAGTGCAGAGAATATTTGAAATTCGAACGTGTTATTAGTTACTTTTTTAAACATAATAACATTCAAAGGCCAGTCCAGATTAGCCAGTCTAAATTGTCTGATCAATTCACGAGGTGGACGCAAAATTAATTTTATATTAAATTTCATTCAATTAAAACCATAAAGAGTTTAAAAAAGGCTGATTTTACTTATTGTAGTTGTTTTCTCATGTAGTATTTTCCTCGCTTTAGTGAGGTAAAGAGATTAGTGTTACATACGGCTGCAAAGTTATTTTTACGTCTCGTGTGTTGCAACACTCGCTACGATCTGGATTCTATTTTTGAACCACTCGCTACACTCAGGTTTGTATTTTCTAGCCACTCGCTTCGCTAATGCTTCAAACTATAGAATTCATTCGATAGCTCGTAGTTCAACCCTAGAATCCATTGCTAGCCCGTGTTTCAATTCCACACACGCGGTTAAAATACAACTTTGCACCCTTGTATGTCAAATAACTATTTGAGTTCTTTAGCACGAGGGAACTCATTGTTATGCTGGCTGTATATTGGGCCAGCATGTTGGGCCAACATAACGCAATATCATTGGGACAATATGCTGGCCCAACTATTATATACGAGTACGTAAGCTGGCCCAGCCGGCTTCAAACATTGTGTAGATAGGTTGTATGACTATATAGGTAAGTGGGTGAAATTGTTTGATGATGTATCTTAGATTCCTTGAGGGATTTACCTAAACGTCGTAATCCTTCCCTCCCTCCTCTTAGCGTTATCTCAGTACAGTTGCATCCTGAAGGACGCCCGGGGTCCGCTACCTAATCCCAAAATCTGGCGTAGTCACTAGGTTTTACGGAAGCGACTGCTATCTGACCTTCCAACCCGAGCGGAAACCAAACTATACTGGAATTAGGCTTTTCAAGAGAAACTTGACTGTTAGAAGTTCTCAAGCCACCCGAAGCCCTCTAACTTAGCTTAACGACTGCAATCATAGATATCAGCCGGGATCAACAGTTTAACATGCCTTCCAAAGCACGGGAGCGCTCAGTTAATAACCACTCAAAGCGGTCACCCATCCAAGAACTGACCTCGGCCCACGTTGCTTAACCTCGCATATCGCACGCAGTACGCGGGAGCCGCTGGGCCACTAGAATAGTGTAATAACCGCTAAAACATTATCTACCTAATATACTTAACACAATCAGTAATTTAGAATGAAGGAAAAAATTGAAAAATTTAGGCACCGAGCAGGATTCGAACCTGCGACCTCCCGGCACTCGCGGCCAGTCGCTCTAGCCAACTGAGCTATAAGTGCAATCGCTACCCAGTCCCAAATTCATCAACCGTTCCTTCTTTCATTCGTTTTTGTTGTTCTGTTAAAAAAAACAATCAGTAATTATGATATAGATCTCACTGCAGCTATTATTTAAACAACGTGACTTTGTTTGTAGGAAGCCGCCGAGTCAATAGCATTTTACAGACACGTACCTGTGACGTCAAAAGATGTAGAGGTCGAGATAGCGAAAATAAGGTTACAACTGGATCCGAGAATAAACGAAGTACTACAAAGTGAAAAAGGTAAATTTTGCAAGGATTGTTCCATATTCATGCCATTATTGGTTTTTCCTATTCGCGATATCTCACAATATGAATTCAACAGAGCTGAATTTTATCACAATGGTTATTCTTCACAGTCATGAATTCTTCACAATCTTGTTTCTTCCTATTCTCGATTCTACACAAAATGAATTCAACACAGCTGAATTTTATCACATGCATTACTTTTCACCGCCATTAATTCTTTTCAAATCTTGTTTCTTCCTATTCTCGATTCTACACAAAATGAATTCAACACAGCTGAATTTTATCACATGCATTATTTTTCACAGTCATTAATTCTTCACAGTCATTAAATCTTGTTTCTTTCTATTCGCAATTCTACACAATATGAATTCCACGCAGCCGAATTTTATCACAGGCGTTATTCTTCCCAGATATTATTACTTTTCTTCAAAATTTTGTTTCTTCCTATTCACGATTCTGCACAAAATGAATTCCACACAACAGAATTTTATCACATGCGTTATTCTTCACAGTCATTAAATCTTCACAATATTGTTTCATCCTATTCGCAATTCTACAGAATATAAATTCCACGCAACCGAATTTTATCACAGGCGTTATTCTTCGTAGTCATTATTTCTTTTCTTCGCAATCTTGTTTCTTCCTATTCACGATTCTGCACATAAATTCCACACACCTAATTTTAATATGTAATCCTCGAAAGAGACACTGATAACATTCAGTGTTTATTTACCATTTTGCGCACATGCAAGAGTGGCGTGCAAGTTTAACTACTTTGCTGGTTACAAGATAGGTGTGAGTTCGATGGATCTTGCAAACCCCGCAGTGTATTTAAGGCCTGTTAACGCCCAGCGTATGTGTGCATAGGCACACACACACTCACATGCGTCAGCGACCAGCCAGCGCGAGCAGGACCGCGCCCCCACTCTCATTTTACCAACTACCGAGCGCATACGCTTGTTACTTATTATATATTTTTTTGTAATTAAGTAAAGGGAGTCAAATTTTAAAGAACGTCTTCATTATTTCTCAACAACGTCCACCGTCTGCATAACCATCATTCGCTCCTGTTTCCACCATTTGGTCCCACGAGCCGAATAAAGAAGAACCATTGCCGCGAACAAGGGAACAAAGGATCGCGAACAGTTAACGGACCGTTACGTGGACATTTCGAGAAAAGGTGTTCAAAATCAACCTTCGCACGAGAACTATTAAGGAGCAGAAGATTTACCAGTCAAAGGGATTGCCATTAATCGGAAGAGATAATCACGCCTACTATACCTATAGAAAAAGTGAAAGTGAAAGTGAGAACCTGGGAGAGTAACATTACCGTGAGTTCGTTCCGATCTTTTCTCTGCTAGACGAATCCCTCTTTAAGTGTTCACGAAGTATTATTTCGCACTTTAAACGCGAATTTCTTACATACTTAACTAATTGCGTCATTTTTAGTTAATAACGGTATTTATTCATAACTTACCTTCTTACTTCAATTCGTACCTTAAATGCGAATTCACTAAGTTAGTGCAACTTAAATATTTGCTACACTACATTTACAGTATATATTTTATGCTTATGGTTATAATAAACACCTAATAATTACAAATTTCATCGCATCTTTCATAATTGCAATTGCTTTATATTCCTATAACAAGTTAGTCAACAATAATTAAATATTATATATAAAATAATAGTTAAATAATAATTTCAGATTGAGTAATCGTATCAAATCTCGTTCCTTAAGACCCAAGATTTGTGCCTGGCCGAAAATAGCTATTTGTAGTGTTAATTGCAGTGTCTTTTGCACATTCCAGCTGTTGCTTAGTGCGCGGGCGCACCTTGACCTTGGATCGCTCGGCGCCCGGTAACTGCAACCCGGCTTATCTGCTTGCTACTTACCTGTTTACGAACTTCGCAAATCTCACTGCACTATCATTACGCTGCATAAAAACAACATTTAAGTATTCCAATCATTTATTTCACTATTGTAAACTGTTTGTTGACTAATATTCTTGCTTGCAGCGCAAATTTACGCATTGTAAGTACCTAAACTAATTTAGTGCATACAAAATGGATAAAATGGATGTAAAGGTATTAATTAAACAACGAGCTACATTCAAAACTAAAGTTACTCAGTTTGAAAATTATTTAAGATCTCTAGAAAGCTGTCCGCAACTAAGCAGATTGCAGGCTAGCGAACTAAATATTCGATTGACGAAAATTGAAGAAATTTATTCAGATTATGACTCTGTGCAATCTGATATAGAAAACATGTCTGAAATTCCAGAGGAACAATACTCGGATCGTGAGACATTTGAATCGAGGTACTTCGCTGCAGTCGCGCTTGCTCGAGAGGTGTTGGTAAGAAGCGGGAACTCTGCGGGCCTCGCGCAGGAGTCCAGGTCAGTCTCAGGTTCTTGTGGGCATCACGGAAGGCCAAACATTAAATTGCCAACCATACATTTACCTAGCTTTTCGGGACAATATCAGGACTGGCTGGAATTTCATGACACATTTAGTTCGCTTATACACTTAGATGAATCAATACCTAAAATAAATAAATTTCACTACTTACGAGCTGCATTAAAAGATAGTGCCGCTTTGATCGTACGATCGCTTGACTTCTCAGCTGAAAATTACGATGTAGCTTGGGATTTGCTTTGCGAGAGATTTAATAATAAGCGACTCCTCGTTAATAATCATTTACAAGCTATATTCGGTATTGAATTAGTAGGTAAAGAGAATTCCAAAGCGTTGCGTAACATTATCGACACTGTCAATAGGAATCTGCGTGCACTAAAAACCCTTAAATTGCCCACCGAGCACTGGGACATAATTATAATATATATAATTTCACAAAAGTTTGACACCGCTACTACTCGTGAATGGGAAGAACACCGTAGCACTTTGGCGGAGTTACCTAATCTTGCTATGTTTTTGCAGTTTATTAAGGGTCGTGCTGATTTATTAGAAACAATGGAGGATACTCATAAGCGCCGATACAGCGACAATACACATAACCGCCACAAGGCGTTAGTCGTCAGCTCTCAATCTCCTCCTGAAAAACAGTACATGTGTCCATTATGTAAAAACAATCACGCACTTTATCGTTGTCTTAAATTTAAATCTTTCTCGTTAGATGCGAGAGTTCAAAAGGCTAAATCGTTAAAACTATGCTTAAACTGCTTACGTCAAGGACACGGCGCAAATGCGTGTAGAATTGGTCCGTGTCGTTTATGCAATAAACCCCTTAACAGCCTATTGCATTCCCATGACGAGGCTCCGGCAGCTGCATCCTCGCCGCACAGCAGCGTCGCTCTCTGTGCCGCGCCGCCTCCGCCGCTTGATGCCCTGGAGTCTCCTGAAACAGAAGAATATTATACAGAAAAAGAAAGTGATGACTCACAAAATAACATTACTTTATCAGCTATTCAAGGGAACTGCGTGCTTTTGTCCACAGCATTGATTCACGTTACTGATCAAAACGGACAAAAACACACAGTTCGTGCATTGTTAGACAATGGGAGCACTTCGAGCTTTATTACTCAAAAATTATGTACAAAATTAAACTTACCAACCGCTTCGACTTCATCGTTAGTTGAAGGGTTGAACGCACAAACTTCTCGTTTGACGAAACAATGCGGCATCACTTTATCGTCACTTATCGAACCGTTTAAAGCAAATATAAATTGTTTCGTTGTCCCACGTATCACGCAACAATTACCTACAGTGCGCGTAAGTGATACATTGTTAAATATTCCTCCAAATATTACGTTAGCTGATCCGACTTTTAATATACCATCTGAAGTAGATATGCTTCTCGGAGCAGACATTTTCTGGACCGTGCTATGCTCGCATAATATTTCATTAGGTAAAAATATGCCGACGTTAAGTAAAACCAAGTTTGGATGGTTAATTTCCGGTCTCATTCAGACAAACAAACAGCTAAATACAGTCCATTGCAACCATGCTATTATGACACACGATGATCAACTACATGAGAAAATCACACAGTTTTTTGAACACGAATCCGTGCCTCAGCATAAACAAATATCAATGGAAGAGCTACAATGCGAGCAACATTTTTTAGATAATTTTCAACGAGATGTTGATGGACGATTCATTGTCTCTATTCCATTGAAGGAATCTCCCGACAAGTTGGGTGATTCGTATGACCGAGCTTTAGCTAGGTTTCAATCGCTAGAGCGAAGGTTTACTAAAGACCCATCATTCAAAAAACAATACTGCGATTTTATGCAGGAATATATAGATTTAGGGCACATGGAAGTAAACCAAAATCCTGATGAGGATACACACACCTGTATTCTACCACATAGTGGCGTCGTACGCGAGACAAGTCTTTCTACGCGCATGCGTGTTGTCTTTGATGGCTCGGCCGTTACGACGTCAGGATTGTCATTCAACAACATTCAAATGATAGGTCCAACAGTGCAAGATGACCTCATAAGCATTTTAATTAGATTACGACAACATCAGTTCATAGCAACAGCAGATGTAGCCAAAATGTATAGAATGGTCAACGTTAGGCCAGATCAACAACAGTTGCAACAAATACTGTGGCGTTTCCAACCACAAGACAGCCTTAAGCTTTATAAACTTAAAACGATTACTTATGGCACTTCTAGTGCTCCGTACTTGGCCACCAGATGCCTAAAACAGCTGGGTATAGAATGCCCAGATCAAAGGGTTTCTGAAGTCATTCAACACGATTTTTATGTCGACGATCTCATAACTGGAGCATCAACCGCAGATGAACTGATTCATATTTGTCAAGGTGTTATTAAACAACTCAGACAGGGTCAGTTTTATTTACGTAAGTGGTATTCAAATCACCCACATATTATCAATAACCTTATTAATGAAAACAGTAGTGATGGGTTATTTAATCTCAGTCACAATGAATACTCAAAAACCTTAGGTTTATTATGGGCTTGCAAGGAAGACAAATTGACATATTCAGTCGCTATCAAAAACGCTAACCATATCACCAAACGAGTCATATTATCAGTAATTTCACAGGTTTTCGATCCATTGGGATTAATTAATCCATGCGTACTTACGGCTAAAGTTATACTTCAAAAACTTTGGTCCTCAAAAATCACTTGGGACGAAGCAGTTCCTTCAGATATTCATGACGCTTGGTGTAAATTTGTTAATTCACTTAACGGCCTGAATGACATTCATATCCCAAGATGCGTGCTCTGCGAATATCCTACATTAATTGAAATTCACGCATTTGGAGACGCATCTCTGCAAGCTCATTCGGCATGCGTCTATCTCAAGTCTGTTTCTAGAAACGGCCATGTGACAATCCATTTGGTGATGGCAAAGAGTCGAGTAGCACCTCTCAAGCCTATAACCATCCCAAGAATGGAGCTAAATGGTGCACTCCTGGCTGCTCGGCTGGTAGAGAAAGTGAAGGCATCATTCAGATTGACAATAAATCGTTGTATTTATTGGTGCGATTCAACAATCGTGTTAGGTTGGATACACTCGACTAAAAGTCATTTACTTAAACCTTATGTCAATAATAGGATTCAAGAAATTTTGGAAAGGTCTGAACCATCAGAATGGCGTTACGTACCAACTAACATGAACCCTGCTGACATTGGATCACGCGGTTCAAACCCTGCCTTCCTAAAGTCGTGCTCCTTATGGTGGACTGGACCATCATTTTTGTCAGGAAATGAGTCATCATGGCCTGCCCAGCCAACGTACGCAAAGGAAACCGATTTGCCAGAATTTAAAATTCAATGTACCTTAAGTACAAAACAAAATGATTTTAAGAACTATATCTCAGATTTTATTAAAAGATTTTCTAATTGGAACACATTGCAACGCGTTATCGCGTATGTTCAGCGTTTCATACATAATTATACGCATCCAGATGATAAACGTACCGGGCACTTAAAAATAAACGAACTTAACTCCTCGTTCAAAGCCTTATGTAGATTTTCCCAACGCGATACCTTTCCTGTGGAATACAGAATTTTAAGACATAACAAACCTCTGCCTGTTAAAAATCAACTCAATAAACTAAATCCCTTTTTTAACACTTCAGATGGCCTGCTGAGAGTAGGAGGTAGAATATCAAATTCATTTTACCATTTTGACACAAAACACCCTATACTCCTACACTCAACACATCACATGACTGTTCTTCTTTTTAGATACTACCATACTTTACTCATGCATGCCGGACCACAACTTCTTTTATCTGCTTCTCGCCATAAAATTTGGGTAATTGGTGGGAGAAATTTAGCTCGAAAAACCGTACATAAGTGTGTCAAATGTTGTCGATTTTCGGGTAGAATTAGGCAACCAATAATGGGTGATCTCCCTGAACCACGGCTTCATGCTGAGTATACGTTTTTCAATACAGCAGTCGATTACGCCGGTCCAGTAATGATATTGAACCGAAAAGGTAGAGGTGGCAAATTAATTAAAGCTTACTTATGCATTTTTGTTTGCTTAGCCGTAAAAGCCGTTCACATAGAGCTTGTGACGGATCTGAGCAGTGAAACTTTTTTAGCTGCACTACACAGATTCACAGCCCGCAGAGGAAAGCCTGCCAACATTTATTCTGATAATGGCAGATGCTTTGTGGGAGCGTGCACCGAATTATCTCGATTCCTTAAACAAAATTCTAGTAACATTAGTTCTGAAGCGTCAAAACTCTCTATTAATTTTCACTTCTCGCCAGCGTATAGTCCCCATTTTAACGGATTAGCTGAGAGTGCAGTGAGATCAGTGAAGTATCATTTAAAGAGAATGATTTCCTCCATCAACTTAACTTACGAGGAGCTAAACACGGTCTTGGCACAAGTCGAGGCAATCTTAAATTCGAGACCTCTTACGCCCCTATCGTCAGATCCTTCGGATCTCTCAGCCTTAACCCCGTCTCATTTTTTGATCGGACGAACGGACACGTTGCTTTCATCTCCTCAGGGTTCCGAAACTGCTGCTATACACACTTTGTCACGTTATATGAGAACGCAACGACTAAAGGCTCACTTTTGGAACAGATTTTATAACGAATACGTTTCAGAACTCCAAAAACGGCAGAAATGGAGCAAATCTGGAGGAGAACTCACTTTGGGAGAAATGGTGCTCGTTAAAGACGACAGGCTGCCTCCTAATCAATGGTTACTTGGACGAGTAACACAACTTTACCCCGGCCCTGACGGCGTGACCCGCGTGGCCGACGTACTCACCGCGTCTGGAACCCTCCGGCGTGCCTTCAATCGTCTCTGCCCTCTGCCAGTGGAAGATCAGAACGTTGTTCCTGGGGGGGCAACATGTTAACGCCCAGCGTATGTGTGCATAGGCACACACACACTCACATGCGTCAGCGACCAGCCAGCGCGAGCAGGACCGCGCCCCCACTCTCATTTTACCAACTACCGAGCGCATACGCTTGTTACTTATTATATATTTTTTTGTAATTAAGTAAAGGGAGTCAAATTTTAAAGAACGTCTTCATTATTTCTCAACAACGTCCACCGTCTGCATAACCATCATTCGCTCCTGTTTCCACCAAGGCCCATTTAGAAATCTGATGATAATAATGAAGTTTGGGCTCCCAGTGTGAAGAAATAATCTAGAATTACACTACACAAAAGCTACGGTAAACTAAAAAAGAAACAAAGTAATAAAATAACCGAACAAAATATTGAAAAATGCCTTAGTAACTCTGTTAAAAAATTCTAAATATATATTTTTTAACAGAGTTACCTTTTAGAGTTAGTTCAAAATATAGGACTACTCTGTTGTCCGTCTGTCTGTCTGTCTGTCAATACCCTTTATTTCGGAAACTCATGGTGGTGTCGAGTTGAACTTGAAACTGTTGAAACCTACCTATACTCTGGTTCAGAGTACTTTTAGTATAAGACGATATTTGCCAAATTTCGTAGTTCTAGGTAATCTAGGTCCATGGAAAGTACCCTATAAATTTTGATTGTTGTCCTTAGAGTCGAAATATACATTTTATGTGGCATAAACGGCCGTATCTTTTTATTACGTTAACTTAGAAGTTTGATTTTTTCTGTTGTCATTTTTAATTAAATCATAAAAAATATAGTATTTACTTAATCTCTTGCGCACAAAATGTATGTAATGTATTAATCTAAATGTAATACCTGCAAGTTTGTACGGAACCCTCGGTGGCCAAATCCGACTCGCACTTGACCGTTTTTAAATGTATTTTCACCGATTACTATGAGATAATTAGACTTATTGTGATTTTTTTTTAAAGAAAGTCAATCTAACTTGTACCTAAAGTATTTATTAACAGCTTCAATTTCATTTGTATGTTACCTTCTCATACATTTCATCATCCATTAATTTATTTGACGTAATAACCTTTGTTTAATAAATAATAATCTTCCAAGCCATTGAACAAGTAAATTTGCAAGAGTCTTAACTGATAGCGACAATATACTATTTATATATAGTATCGTCATACTATCAGGATTTAAATGTTTAAATTACATCGTTTTAACCAATTTACGTGCTATGTATTTAGTGTAAATGAAAGTTAGTTAAATACGGAAAATCATAAATGAAACGAACGCTCCGTCGTCTGTAAAAAGATTATGATGTCTAGAAATGCGCATTAAACAAATATTTATATAATAAAAATGTTTACTAAGGAATAATATAGATTTATAATTAAAAAACCGGCCAAGTGCGTGTCGGGCACAGTGTAGGGTTCCGTAGTTGCCCGTCCGTCACGTCACCGGTCATATGCGGAATTACGGACCTGTAGAAGGGTTTTTACTGCTCTTAGTCCTATATTTTTGCCTTTTACGGTAATGTCTACTTAGCTGTGATAGTTTTCCTTTTAATTCATCGTATATACTACTACTACCATGATTTTTTTCACATGCCTAGTAGCCACCGTTTAGCTGGCAGGGGGGGACACACTTGACCATACCAAAAATTATCACTTCAAAGCTTAATATCACGCCAACCGATTCTTGAATCAAAAAATGCTTTTAGAAACCTTGTAATATTTTTGAAAGAGCTATCCAACGATACCCCACACGATTGGGTTTGGAAGAAAAAAAATTGCACCACCAATTTACATGTAGGGGAGGTACCCTAAAAAATTTTTTTTAATGATTTTATTCTACCGTTTTGTTGGCGTCATTGATATGCCAAATTAAAGCTTTCTAGTACTAACGGTTACTGAGAAAAGCGGGGGACGGACGGACGGACATGGCGAAACTATAAGGGTTCCTTGTTTACTACGGAACCCTAAAAAAGGGGTCCCAGCGCGCACAAGTTATTTACTGAGATCGCGAAGCGTTTGGTTGACCTAACTGGTGACCGAAGAGCTGGCGACTTCCTCGCACAACGTATCAGCATTGCGATACAGCGAGGAAATGCCGCCAGCATCCTCGGTCCAATGCCCCAGGGGCCTGTTTTAGATTTAAGTTAATTGTAATATTATTTAAGTTATTGTTATTTAACTATTATTACCGCCCATTAAAAAAATAATTCATTGACCGAATTAGGGCAATGACCAAAGGTCTCCGTTTCAGCTATGGCAACAATGCTTTTGATGTCCGGCGGGCGGTTTCTGACTGTTCCCCTTCACAGTTCGCATTCCTCAACCTTAGTAGTAAAGAGATTCGATAATTATAATATTTTTTTTAATGCAAAAATCATCGAACATATATGTCCAACAGAGTGCAAGGTATCATCCCATGTATTGTGTTAATCCGACGCGCTCGAGTAAACCCCAAAAATCCCTCTTGGGCTCCCCTACAATTGATTTAATCTTTTACTTTCAGAGCCCGATTTGACCAACACACTTTTGAAAGAATCACACCCGCCTCAAAATTCCGAATCAGAATGGCAGTTCTTACGTAAGTGTTCTCAGTTTATATTTTACAAACGAAAATCAAACTTTTTTCGATATATGTAACTAGGATTTTATTTTATTCCTCGAGGTCACGAAAGTAATAGAAACCAAAACGGCTCACTGTAAAATTGAATGAAAGATGGAATTGCTTTTTCATTTTCACATTTCAGGTTATCTGATTGTCAGTAGCAGAAGTTGCCCCATAAAGTATTCCCAATATGAATATATATATGTATATTCTATGTAGTGGCTGTCTGGAGATTTCTTTGTCCACTCCTCTCATTAGGACAAAGCCATGAAATAGTTACCGCGTGCCATCACTTCACTAATATTTGTCGATGAATGCATGATTTTTTTCTAAAATTATGAAATCGTAGAGAAAACAATAATAATAACATTTTATAAATCTGTTGAAAAACGTCGTGTGAAACTCGTGAGGCTGATCATCTACACTCTTGGCTGTAGTATAATCATTCACGTACCTCACTTGCATCATAATGTACTACTTATTTCTCATTGAACGCTTTCAGTAAAATCCGAGTCATCAAAGCGCGCCCTTGCTACCGTGCTGATAGTGATGTCCTTGACGATCCTGATGGGATCCATTGTGATCCAGGTGTACGCCGAGCAGATGTTTAAAAAGGCGGTGCCATCGATGCCGTCCAACATTTGCGCCATCGTGCTGGCGATCGTCTTCGTCTGCGCTTGTTTCTTGTGTGCAGCCATCGTTGATAAGCTTGGCAGAAAGGTAGGTCTTATGTGGCGGTGTACCTGATGACGCAGCGTTAAAAGGCCCCACGAGATGACCTGGTAAAGGTCCGCAAAAGATCCCACTGGGTCGAAGTGCATCCGCTAGGGCCCTCATCTAAATAAGATAATAATAAATAAATAAAAGGTCCGCTGGATGCGGGCAGGCTATGACCGATCGTTGTGGCATTCTCTGGGGGAGGCCGCTGTCCAGTAGTGTACTTCATTCATTCATCATTCTGATGATTTCAAATTGGTTTATGACCCAAAAAATCAATTAAATTGAATTCAATTCGGTTAAATGTAAAAAAAAAGTGCTGGCTTCGCCAACAAACTGTTTTGCAGTTTGGCGAAAATATTTGAAGTATTTTGTTATTGTATCTTGTGGCTTAAATAAAAAAAAAATAGTACAATATGAATAACTACGCTTCCGAAAATTACAGTCAGTATTACAAGTTCATCATCATCATCATTTCAGCCGAAAGACGTCCACTGCTGAACATAGGCCTCCCCCAAGGCTCGCCATTTAGACCGGTCCTGTGCCGTTCGTTTCCACCGGATTTCCGCGTCCTTCACCAGGTCACCACTCCTTGTCGGAGGCCTACCGACAGCTTGTCTTCCTTCGTGGACGCCACTCAAGCAGTTTCTGGCCCCATCGACCGTCAGTCCTGCGAGCAATGTACCCTGCCCACTGCCACTTAAGTCTCGCAATTTTGCAGGCTATGTCGGTGACCCCAGTTCTGTTACGGATAGCTTCATTCCTAATTCTATCACGCAGAGAAACCCCGAGCATAGCTCTTTCCATTGCTCTTTGGGTGACCTTGAGCTTTCTTATGAGGCCCATCGTTAGCGCCCATGTCTTCCAGTGATGACATATGGATCCGAGACATGGGCGCTAACGATGGGTATTACAAGTTACTCTTATAAAATTCTAGTGACCTATAAATGTAGTAATATTCATGCTTCGCTGCCAGATGCTGTTAACGAGCACATCAGCCGCGTCGGGAATATTCACGCTCCTGCTTGGTACACAGCTGGAGTGCGCCTGGGCTCCACACTGGGTCACAGCTGTTCTCATCTACCTCTATTGCTTCATTTACACGCTCGGCGCCGCCTGCGTGCCCTTCATACTCACCTCTGAAGTATTTCTGCCTGAGGTTGGTAACTTTCACTAAAAGAATATTATGTGTACAATTTTATGTAAAGTACCATTTAAGTTAACCTAAATATGGTTTACTAAAAAATAAATATTGCGTTTATGGACATAGTTGCCATATAATTTATTTTTGTTCAAACATGAAAATTAGATTGGTAACTCAATTTATACGAAAAATACTTAAAATATGTAACTTGAAGAAATAAATTACACAATTTGTAATCTGAATAACATAGGATCTTAAACTAGCTTTAATAAAACTAACTAAAATATGTTTCTGTTGAAAATTTAAATTTGGTACAAGGTTTTACTACAGCTTTTTTCCACAGTCATCAAAATCATCAAATACTCGTTGGGACGGTTAGGACTAATGAGTCTAAACACGACTGGTTTACCGCCCCTTTAGCTCGGAAAAAAGTTAGTTACCTATCGAGCAGACGATGAAGCCAGCCTCTCCGACTTCACATCTCAACAAGATATCCCTTTTTTCTGTGTTTTCATTGCTGCCTACCTGCTATAGAAGAAAGAATACATACAGTCCGCAGCTATGACGTCAATATATAAGGGCCGTACGCAACATACGAAAACCTCACGACTGATCACGTTGAGGGAGGGGGGTACAGGGTGACCTCACATGTATTTTTTTAATACAGTTGCTCAAAAAGTGGTACTTTATGTAGCTGTATATCGTGCGCAAAGTTGGATTTCGCACACTAGTGCTTTTTACTCTTCCAGTTTTTTTAAATTTACTGTTGGTCCAATCCAAACATCCAACAGAAGAGTTTTAGGTTCAATCAGATTACTCATGCATTTATTTAATAAAGCATCTGACCTTAAAACTATACTTCTATTATACATAAAACATGAAAATTGCATATTAAAATTGCATAACAGGTTAAAGGGATATCATATAATAAAAAATCTAAAACTGTTTTAAAAAATTTATCTGATTGAGTAGACCAATGACAGAAACGAGTATTACGCAAGACCTAAGATTAATAGAGTATTATGCAGGTCCGCCGCGCCAAAACATACATTTATTTACCAAAAAATCAAATTTAAAATAATTATAAAATTAAAAATAACTGTTTTTTCATGCTTAAATGTAATTATTAAACTACCACGTGACATAAAATGTCTCGCAAAGTAGTTTTGGTTTTGGCTGAATGCTGACAACCATGGCTTGCCGAAAAAAGACTATCAATTAAAAGTTTAACCGACTTTTTAATTCCCGCCTGTTTCATTCATAATTTCACGAATTAATTTTGTAATGACGTATTGTTTTAATAATATTTTTGTGATTTGTGCGATTTATACGATTGTTAAATAAAATGTGTGTAAACTACGCGAGATGTAAACCAGGTACGTCCAAAAAGCCCACAATGGCAAGTAAATACATTTTGTTTTGTCTCTCTTTTAATTACCGTTTTATTTAGTTTTGTTTCTTTGATATTTTTTCGCAACTGTATTAAGAAACGTCGTTTGACATACGTGCGGAAGTGTCATTTTCACTCGTCCCGAGTCTCGTCCCACGTCTGACGGCTCGGGCCAAGACAACTCGGGACTCGTGCGAAATGACAAACCTTCCGCACTTGCATCAAAATGTGCTATTTTACTGTACCTACAAAACCGTGAAATAATGTTTACTAATGTA
The DNA here is from genome assembly GCA_963556455.1 of Epiblema foenella. Classification (NCBI taxonomy): domain Eukaryota; kingdom Metazoa; phylum Arthropoda; class Insecta; order Lepidoptera; family Tortricidae; genus Epiblema; species Epiblema foenella. Next base: position 4,083,460 of record OY747118.1, read on the forward strand.
GGAAATTATAAATCTTCATTTCGCACGTCAAAAACAGCGAGTCTATATTTGTATAACGATACAATATCATTTACTTTAAAATTAATAAAGTTATAAAAATACACGTGAGGTTTGGTGGGGGAGGGGGGGTTCGCCTAGCACCTTACCAAAGATCACCAAGGGCGGGGGGGCGGTGGTTTAAAAGCGGCCTAAAAAACCTCGCGTAATTTCTGTGTAAGCCCTAACCAAACACACTTTTTTTAATTCAATCATGAAAACTAAATGTATATCATGTAAATTTTGCAGGTTCGCGGTCTTGGCAATACCTTCAGCATGGCTTGCATGTGGATCTTCAACTTCCTAACCCTGATGGTCTTCAATCCCCTGGTGGAGGCACTGAGTTTGGGCATCGTGTTCTGTGGATTCTCCGCAACCTGCTTCCTCGGCGCGCTATACAGCCACTTCTGCTTACCAGAAACCAAGGGTCTGCCGGCCGATGAGATACAACTGCTCTTTCTTAAGAAGAAGAATAATAAAGTCTAGATCAAAGAAACCCTTTTTTTAACCTGACTGTGGCTTTATAGGCCGGGCCCAATATAAGAGTGCGCGGTTGGAAAGTAGCCTGGGGAAAATCTCCGACACGACCACGCGTGTGGTTTGGAACACTGGAATACTCTAGAGTTTGCGTTCCAGTGAGATTGGTTGAGCGGTTTCAACCGAATCTGAGGTGTGAGTGGAATCGAGCTACTGGGAGTTTTGTCGCTGGTTCACTACAAAGAAACCCGTCTTTTAATAGTACATTACTTACCTAGAACATTATTTACCTAAGGTAAAAGAATGTTTCAGATCGCAGGTAGGTATTTGACGCCCGAGCCGAAGGCAAGGGTGATACACTCTCATGCTAGAAAAAGTACAAAAACAATTTTTCCGGTATGAAAATACAAGGCTACTATCCCTACATGTACCCCACACCGTTTGTATTGGGTATGGTGACATACCAAAGCCTCGGAGTACGAAGGGAACTCGCATCTGTAAAATACATTTTCAAACTTATTCGAGGATTAATAACAAACCCAAGGCTACTGCAATTTGTAAAATACAAAGTACCGACACGTTCTGTCAGAAGTACTCTTCGTTCTCGTCACAAAATGCTTTTTGTAATCCCCAGTAGGAGTACAGTCACTCAATAATATACTTACTTACTTATTTTATAGCCTATTGGCTGTCCCACTGCTGGGCAAAGGCCTCTCCCCATGTTTTCCAGGTCTCCCTATTGAGCGCTTTCCTCCCAATTCTTGGCAAATGCATCCAGATCATCCCGCCACCTCCGTCTGGGCCTGCCCCGTCTGCGTCGTCCATCATGTGGCACCCACTTGGTGCCTACATTAGCCCACCTATCTGGATGCATGCGACAGACGTGGCCGGCCCAGTCCCACTTGAGCCTGGCAGTTTTTTTACCTACGTCAGTAATGCGTGTTTTAGAGCGCAGTGCACTCAATAATATAAATAATATTTTTCTATACGACCCCGCTTTGGAGCTGTTCTCGCAGACGGAACCGAGGTTTATTAGAAAAACAAACCTAGTATCGCGCCTCCTGCCGGCGGCCAGCTTAACTGGCTTCAATAATAAAAACTGTTTGGTTTATTTTCCAACACCTGACCAGAATTCAAACAATGTTTTGTTTTACTGTCTAAAATATATTTACATATACTTTATCAATCCTGGTATAAATCCACCCTAAACTAATAAGGTTCCTGGCTACAGCAGCACGCTATCTGGAGGCAAACTCCACTCCCACTACTATTGTATAAAGTAACTAAGCACTGTGTTATTAATAAGTTTTTGTAACCTATAACTTGCATGTTTGGTTTACCTGTAAATGTAAGTTGGTTAATAAATAAATAAAATAAATGATAAATATGCGATCTGAAGCTTTCTTTATTACCATCTTGGTAAGTACAGCATTCTATATCTCCCCGAGGACGTATATGATGGGGGGTTTAGGGGGTTCACACCCCTTAGGACTCGATGGTCCACCGATCATTCCTAGAGTCAGAAAGAAAATTAGATCCATCCCGATTTTTTCTTAATGAGAATGTAGCTATGTGTATACCGGCCACTTGGTATCTAGATGTGTTATGATTTATGACCGGGGACCCAAACGTAGTATTTTCCGCACTTGCATCATAATATTCGAAAAATTTCGCTGTCGCTGCGCTCGCGTTTTCATCCAGATGTATTCAGTTTTGACTTTATGGCCGGGGAGTATTCTCCGCACTTGCATCAATAATCATTAATGTTCGAAAAATTACGCGCTCGCGTTTTCATCTAGATGTGCTATGGCTTAATGACACCCCCCCCCCCCCTCCCCCCCTTAGAGTTTCTATATCTACGTGCTTGGCTCCCCCTGGCTAGGAAGTGGCATTTTCCGCAAGTAAAGCGTGCGGTTATTACCACTTTACGGCCAGGTGTGACACAAAGAGTAAAATACCGTTCATAACGTTTTGAGTCGGATTTCACCAATCTGTAGACTGGACCCTTGGTCCAAGAGGATCAGCAGCATCCACACATATATGTAATATGGAATAATAATCTGGAAAATACATAATTTGGCTTAAGTAATTACAATAACATTATAAGAACTATGTATGTATGTAAGCACTTTATTGTACACAATAACAGGTTGCAACAATATACATGTCACATAAGATTAGAGTACAAAGGCGAACTTATCCCTATGAGGGATCTCTTCCAGCTAACCTTTGAGGGATTGAGTGTAGAGTGGGAGAATGAGATAGACAAACTTACAGTACTTACACAGTGTACTAAAACTTTTCAAAAAGGAAACATAGCTAAAACCAGAACTAAGTAAATATATAACAACTAAACATATAACTTAAGTACATTATAAGAATGTGTATATTGTGTATTGTGTAAATGGAAGGACGAGATAATTATACACCCGATAACCGTTTCAAGTGCAAGTAACTGTTGCTTAGTTTTATATTTAAATCAATGGTTGTTCAATATATCATTTAACTATCAGCTACAGAATAATCAACTAGAACCAGTGTATGTCCCTGACACGAAAACGCGAATAAAACAGCGTCAATTGGTTAACGCGGAAGCGGAAAAAGACAACCAGGTTATTGGACAGTAGTCAACGTATGTATAAACAAATTTTGAAAATGATCTTAAAATCTCAGTTGACTGATAAGACTCCAGTATTCGCTATCTCTCTAAGACAATATTTGTTACGAGTTCAAATTGTCCCAGCGCAATTTATCTTAAGTAAAATATTCTCATGTCTCTTAAATGGTTAGAATCGGTATCCTCTTTCAGTCATAAATAAGATGTTACATTATTGCTACATTTAGTTAGCGAGAGATAATTTTAGTGCTAAGTAGAAGAATTAATTAATTCAGTTATAATGGGTAAAGCACAGCAATTCATAACTGGATTAGCAGGTGAGTTCAAAAATCATTCAATCAATCATTAGCTTGTATCACGGGGAGTGCTCGGAGGAATTGTTTGAAATGGTCCCTGCCGCATCATTGTTTAGACTAGACGGATCATACTTAGTTGAAAAAACAAAAGTCATTAGCTGCAATTATATTTATATTTGTTTGACATTATCTATACATACAAAAGAAGAAGTCCTCACTGACTGACTGACTGACTCATCAACGCACAGCCGAAACTGCTAATATGATTTTTTCACAGTCGATTACACTTATAACGTAGACTAGAGCATAAAAAGGATTTTTCGAAATTCATCCCTTAAGGGGGTAAAGTAAGAAGGGATGAAAGTTCGTATGAAAACACGTACTTATTGAAGTGATAGATTTGAAATTGTGTTATAGACTCTCTGTTTAAAGATATTAATGGCGTATTTCAGTGTTTTTCTAAATTGCTCCCTTAAAGGGGTGAAAAGGGGGTTCGAAGTTTGTACGGGGAGCAAATCTTTTTTGAAGGGAGAGATTGGAAACTTCGTAAATAGACTCTCTGTTTAAATACAACAAAACACATTTCAGTGTTTTTCGTAATTTCTTCCTTAAAGTGAAGAAAAGGGGGTTCCAAGCTTGTACGGAGAGCAAATCTTTTTTGAAGTGAGAGATTTAAAACTTCGTAAATAGACTCTGTTTAAATACAACAAAATGCATTTCAGAGTTTTCCGAAATTGCTCCCCTAAAGGGATGAAAAGGGGGTTCCAAATTTGTACGGAGAGCAAATCTTTTTTGAAGTGAGAGGTTTGAAACCTCGTTTAGTATCGGTTCGTCGGGGTGCCGATTATCAAATCCATTTTCAAATCCAAGATGGCGAACATTTATTTTTCTTAAAAATCGATATGGGTGTCATCTTCGAGGTGCATCGGGTAGCCGATTACGAAAATAACATCCATACCTGCCTACATACGTAGGTACATACAAACATACGGGTCAAACTGAGAAGGAACCTCCTTTTTTGTAGTCGGTTAAAAATTACGCTTAGTATGCGGGCGAAGCCGCATGAAAAAGCTTGTAGATTATATTTACATCATTTCACACCTGCTATTCATAAAAGAGTCATTGTTACCGACCGAAATTGTATTTTCATCCCTTGAGGACAACAATAACCCTTTTCGTCATGGAACGAGTGAAAAGAGCCCTTAAAGACAACTTACAGAATTTGAATTCTGTAGTATTATGATACTGTTATTTTATATACATCTAAATTTTTATTATTATTGAAAATGATCTTTTAAATTGAATTAATTTACAAATCATAACAACTAAACTTAAAATAAAAACTTAAAAATAAATAATCTAAAATATTGGGTCCCCCCGCGGCATAGTGCCAAAGATGCTGGCAGCATTTCCTCGCTGTATAGCAATGCTTATGCGTTGAGCGAGGAAGCTGCCAGCCCTTTGGTCACCAGTGGTGTCCACTAACCTTTTAGTAAGTATACAGAATACATTTGATTTTGATTCACTTTTAGCATGCTTCGGCGCCGTTTCAATGGGCAGCCTGAACTGCTGGCCATCGTACACCCTGGAGCTGTTCACGTCCCCGAACACAACAGTGTTATCGAAGCCCATGACAGATTTCGAAGCCTCCCTAGTCAGTAGTCTACCGTCCTTGGGTGCAATGGCTGGAACTGCCCTCTCCAGTGTATTTATTGACAGGTTAGGGAGAAAAAGAGGTGCAATGGCGCTAGTATTACCAGATTTGGTAAGTCTGCTGGTAATTTAAATTTGTCGAGTGTTTAGTTTAAAGGTTTAGGCCGTGTTCAAACCAAACTGACTGTAAGCCGCCGAATGTGAGCAGGCTCACTCAGGGATACCGGTATTAAAAAAAAACCCTGAATTAGCCCAATATTTTGGATTATTTTTTGCTCTTTACGTAGGGCTGAATCATGTATTTAGGTAACAACGTCGTATTATTAGATTGTCCCATTAAAAACGAAATAATGAACCGGTGACCGTAATAATACCGGTATTTTTCTATGGAGAAAATACCGGTATCCGATCCCTGCTCACTGCGAGCCCCAGTGCAAACGTGAAAATAAACGGTATATTTCGTTCAGCGTAATAACCTAATAACGTATTCGCTTAGATTTGAACGAAAAAGTGAACATGTGTGGAAATACAATAAACTACGTAACGTTCGCTCACTTTTGGCGGCTGACAGTCAGTTTGGTTTGAACACGGCCTTAAGGCTTGGGCACATAGCGTGCGCGACGCTAGCGCGACGCGTTGAGTGCGCTCGCGCCGCGCGCCTTAACGTAGATACGATAACAGTACCCCTAGTATAAGTTTTTCGAAACAAAACACAAACGAACGCGTTTGCGTTTAGTTTCAATTCGTATGGGAAGTATAATTACCATCTAAAGCCACTAGAGATGCTGCTCGCGTTGCCATATTATACATTGAGACTAAATTGCGTTTTGTCTCGAAAAAACGTATACTAGAGTTACAGGTTAGCGACGCCACACAGGCTGCGCGAATTATAATGTGATAATCCACATCGAAAGGGACCTTATGGCGGCAGGCGCTTATGTTGCACCTATTCACTATTGTATTGGAACAGCGGCAATAAAGGCGTAAGTGGCGGCCGCCATAATGTCCCTTTCAATATGGATTATCACTATTAAAAAAAAAGTACAGTCAAGTGTAACAATATGTACCGAACCGAAAGAATCGTCTCATAAATATATACCAAAACCTTAATGCGTAGACATAAGATACATGGGACATATTTTTGAGTAGCTTGCATACACCCATATTTTTGCACTCGACTGTACTGTGAATCGTAGTTAGACTGGGCAAAGGCCGTAACCCATACATACATAAGTACGATAAATTCTTAATTAAAAAACCGGCCAAGTGCGTGTCGGACCACGCACAATGAAGGGTTCCGTCCGTACCAACACCTACTAGTCCACATTTAAAATCACTATCCAATACATTGAATCTAAAAAAGTCGTATCTTCGTAGGCAACTCACGGCACTTACGACCTTTTGTTTGGGCAAGACAGTTTTTTAGCGAAAACTCAAAACCGTAAAACCTATATTATTCAAACTAAAAATCGTTGAAAGTATTTGCTATTGCACACCACCTCAATTTTTCTCAGAATTTTAAACTTTATAGTTTGGAAATTAGAGGGGGGGGGAGGGGACACACTTTCTATGACTTTGACAGCTAATATCTCACTAACGGTTGACTTAAATTGACAAGTTTTTTAGAAACCTCCATATCATTTTTAAAGGCCTTATCCATCGATACCCCACACGACAATGTGCGTTAAAATTTTTTTTTTCATCCACCGTTTACATGTATGGAGTGCCCCCCCTAATTTAATATTTTTTTTGTAATTTCACATCAATTTTATGTAGCAATTCATAGAATACACCTTCCTACCAAATTTCATAATTCTAGTGCTTATAGTCTCCGAGTAAATCGGCTGTGACATACGGACGGACGACGGACAAACATGACGAATCTATAAGGGTTCCGTTTTTGCCATTTTGGCCACGGAACCCTAAAAAATTTTCGCTGATTCAAGAAATGTGTGCAGATTTTGTATTTTTTTAGTTTCCTCTTATTCGAAATAAAAAGCAGAGTGTTAAACTCGGCTGAAACCACCCATTTCAGCCTCGAACTATTGGCGCTCTCATTTCGTCCGAGCGCCAAAATATCTCGACTGGAATGGGTGACTCTCTGTTAATAATTTACTATTAACGTCTTCGTATGCATAGCTAGCTACTTTTCGATGCTTTGTTGTCATTCTACTTTTTCATGTACATAATTTTCAGACACTTTTTTTTAATGCATAATTTGGTATACTTGACCCTCATTTCATGTTTTTGTATTGTTACTTACAAAGAGGTTTAATTGCAGTATCATTTCCGATAGTTTTAGTAATTAACAAACCAAAGCTAATATCAATAAATCGAGTAACTCAGTGGTCCTTGGATGTCTCACCATTTGTATGAAAAAATGTATTTTACCACTGTGTTACCCACCTTTTACAAAAATGTTTTAATATTCAAATATTTTTACCTATAAATTCCATTTCTTAGGTTCAGGTACTACTTCGAAATCCTATTTTTGTAAATTGTTGTAATCTATGATATGTATTGACATATCATAGATTTTTTTTGTAATAGATAACTGGTCATGAAAAAGTAGAATGACCCTTGTACCAGTGATTTAACGTTTTTTATTTTATTTTAGGTCTCATGGATCATGATAGAATTTTCGTCATCGGCAATTCCGATCATAATTGGTCGATTCATCGGAGGCATAGCCGGAGGGGCCAATCTTGTTTATGCCCCGATCTTTATATCCGAAATCTGTGAGCCTTCTATCAGAGGAACCCTATCTTCAGGTACATATATGTCAACAATCAGCGACCCAAAATGTTTCAATTTCTTTTTTAAATCTGAATGAGGCTTTATAAGCCGGGCCCAATAGTGATAGGAGTGCGCGGTTGGAGAGTAGCCTGGGAAAAATCTAGGGAAATACCTCCGACACGACCACGCGTGTGGTTTGGAACACTGGAATATTCTAAGAGATAACGCTCCAGTGATTCGCTGAAGTGTCGTGACAGGCTTAATCAGCAATAGCGGGCTGTCCGGCACCTGAGGAAGGTTGCGCTTACGCAGCGTCCGCTAGACGGGTTCCTGGTCCCGGCAGTGAAAGTATTATGCAGGCTGTCATGCGAGAGCACTCACGCTCGACTTGTTTCGCTGTCGGTTGGGGAGGGGAATCGCCGGCGAGCATGAAGTAAGGATAAGACTGGAGCCGGAGCAATACACACACATATGTGCGTAAGAGATGCAAGCATAGACACCAACACACGTGGGATCGAGATACAATGTGTCATCTCCTGTCCCTCATCGCGTATTGTTTATCATCGACCTGTGTCACCGAAACGTAATCAATTTATTCTAGCCTATTGGCCGAATTTAAATTTGGCGCCAATGCATATACAGCACGACTAATTATGAGACGTCAGAATTGTTCTACATCCATATTTGTCTTCTGACACATCTTCATTTAGTAGGTCTATTATAAATCTGTCGCCCTTGAGGTTTCGCTAATCCTCCTTCTGTCTAATCCAACGAGATTTGGGCGACACCCCGCCTGTACACTCTCGCCCGAGCGCTCTCGCACGAGAGTGTACAGCCGGTATTAAGTGTACAGCAGAAGCGGTTTATCAGGATTGTACACACATTACTTAATTTTTAAACCATTTAAAGTTCATTTTATACTGGACAGTTCACAAATGTTTGCAGAACAACGTTTTATCCAATTTACGTTTCGTTGTTTTGTCACTAAGGCTAGTAGTTCTAAACTAACATTTTTTTTTGGCGCAGAGGAAATGCTTTTACGCATCCGCCGGGGGAAGGCCCATTATGGGAGGTATGTGGGGCTCACCCTTCCACAGGGGAAGGGAATACCCACTAAAACCTCTGCGGCATTAACCCTCGCTGCCGTGTAGGGGGCAGGGATCGGATACCGGTATTTTCTCCATAGAAAAATACCGGTATTATTACGGTCACCGGTTCATTATTACGTTTTTAATAGGACAATCTAATAATACGACGTTGTTACTTAAATACATGATTCAACCCTACGTAAAGAGCAAAAAATAATCCAAAATATTAGGCTAGTTCAGGGTTTTTTAAAAATACCGGTATCGGTCCCTGGTAGGGGGGCATCGCGGGGTCGCTGTCATTCTACCGCGATGCCCCCCCACTTCTTAAACTAACCTAACCTATATTTCTGGTAGACCTTATATATAAAATATATACGAGTATGTACCTCTCTTTACAGGGACGGTGTCACTATATTGCTTTGGTACAATACTATCATATTTGAGCGGCTGGTTCCTCTCATACAATATGATCATCCGGCTGAACCTTGCGCTTGGGGTGGTAAACCTCCTCCTTTTCATGTTCGTAGTCGAAAGTCCACTATTTTTGCTCAAGCAAAATAATGAACACGTAAGTAGGCGTTTTATTTTTTACTTTTTTTTCTTAAATAAATGGATTGATGATTAATCAAGTATTGTTTCTTTTACTTATTTGGATGAATAGTTTTATCATAGGAGAAGTGAAAAAAGAGTGTATTAAATGGCAGCAACATTATTTCTAACTCGGGCGTGGCGGTTTGAATCCCTCACTACGCTCAGGATCCTGGAATCCATCGCTTCGTTCGGGATTCAACACGGTAGCCCTCTATTAAATATTGCATTTTGCTCCCTTGTAATGCTACTACCTTGTACTATTTCTCCCTCAAAGCTAAGATTCAGTAAACTTGTTATTAAAAGTTTGTATCAAAAATAAAAGCATAGAATTTGGCTATAAATATAGTATATCAGAAGAATTCATCTCATCCAGTTTCATATTTCAAAGGACGAAATTCATCAAAGGACGAAAATAATGAACTTTCCTCATATTTCCAGGAAGCTTTAAAAGCTCTAGCACACTACAGAGATGGGTCTGTGTCGTCTAAAATGGTTTTGGAAGAACTTTCAGTACTGAAACAACAGCTGAACCCGGCAGTTGAGCTGCTCTCCATTAACTCAGGTGAACCTTAATGTTATGATACATATCTTACTGTTATGATACATATCTTACTGTTATGATACATATCTTACTGTTATGATACATATCTTACTGTTATGATACATATCTTACTATTATGATACATATCTTACTATTATGATACATATCTTACTGTTATGATACATATCTTATGTCAACAAAAGGAATTTTAGGGGTGATGTCATGTCAAGTTAGAATATAGAAAACCGTCAAATTATCACAAATAAATGAACATCAACTTATTGTTTAGCAAAAACGTCAACATACAAAAATACAAATAATATTATTTTAATTCTACTTAATTTGTTAAACGTATTTAATATTAGAATTACGATTTGAAACGGGATATTTGCCATGTATATTTGTATTTTTGAGTTCCCGATATTTCGGCACTGTTGCAAACGCCGGGCAATATCGGGAACTCAAAAATACAAATATACATGGTAAATATCCCGTTTCAAATCGTAATTCTAATGTAAATGACCATGTAAGCTTGAAATCGTATTTAATATACCTACATTATACACCTACTTTAATTATAACAAGTATGAAATGGATTAATAACTTAAAATAAAAAGTAGTACAAATTAGAAAAACTATTTAAAATCAGTAAAAGATAAGGGACTATAAAAATTCACAAAAACGTTTTTTGTTTATTGGCCAAATATAAAAGTTACCAATTGAATTCTTATGTTTCTATAAGAAATTGTATAGCAACTATGTACATACATAAACGCAATATTTCACGAAAAAAAAAGGAAAAATCCCTAGTACGTGAATTAGGGAGCGTGCTCGTTAATTATGCTCTCCTTTGCCTACGCAGTCGCTAGCGAGTACGGTCATGCAAACTCATGGTAAAGGCACAGTTCATCAACTCATCCAACTGGTGGCAAAAAGGCGCACCAAATTAGCTAGGTGCTAACTGACCTATTGACCCTATACGCGTAAAAACCGCCCAAGTGCGAGTCGGACTCGCGCGCGAAGGGTTCCGTACCATTATCCATAAAAACGGAAAAAATCACATTTGTTGTATGGGAGCCCCTTAAGTATTCATTTTATTCTGGTTTTTAGTATTTGTTATTATAGCAGTCACAGAAATACATCATCTGTGAAAATTTCAACTGTCTAACTATCACGGTTCATGAGATACAGCCTGATGACATAGGGACGGACAGTGAAGTCTTATATACCCCCTTATTCATAAACGTCTATCAAACCTATATTAAACTAGCCGCTAAAGTTCGTTTGTCCTTATCTGTGACTTTGACATATATTATGTGCTTGTGAGACATTGACAATAGACATTTTAGTTAGCAGAGGTTTGTTAAGTTTTATGAATACGAGGGTTAGTGTTTCACCAAACCGTCTGTAATCGTAAGCGGTGTTCGTTAAAATCTGATTGTATGGTAAGTTTGACAAGTTTCTATGGGGTGACAGCTGCCGGCGCCATATTTGACGATGACCGGCCTGTGATCGTATGTTGGTGCAACTGACCCTTTGTAATAAGGTCCCGTTTCACCCTTTGGGTATGGAACCCCAAAAACACCATCAAATACTAAGACGCACGGGGACCTCCTACCTTCTCTAGGAGTCGGTTAAAACTTGAATATATATTTTTAAATTTACTTGTTTGCAGATGAAGATAAGAAAGCAGAAGAAGCAGAGAAAGAGAAACTAACCGAGGGAGAAGTAGTGCCCGAGCCGAAGAAGACGTCCGCTATCAAGTCATTGTGTAAGTCGCTGTGTTAGTATTAAAAACCTACTTTCTGGCGTTTTTAGGGTTCCGTACCAAAATGTTAAAAAAGGAACCCTTATGGTTTCACTTTGTCACATCGCTAAATATGTCATTTGAAAATCTAGTGAATCTAGTGAATTTGTCTGCTTTGCCCTAAGGTTGACTGGTAGAGAATGTTTATGGCATTAAGTCCTCCTTTTGTACGATAAGTTTTACTTTTGTGCAATAATGATTAAATAAATAAATATGACAAATGGAGTGTCATATGAAAGGGCTTAAGTTGCACATTCTGAAACATTCTTTTTACGTTGAGTCATTTTCGATTGATGAAGAAAAATGTAAAAAAATATCTTCTTTTTTATAATCAAAAAAACATTTCTATAATGTTTGTAATTTAATCACCTTTGCAAGTATATTTGTTTTATAAATTCCTACCCGATTATGCTGAAAATACCTTCTTTCAAATAAAGACAAAAAAATTGAAATCGGTTCACGTGATAAAGAGTTATCTTTGAAAAACCATCATACGTACTAAGTTATTCAGTCGCTCAAATTTGTAACGAAATTCGCCGATAGATGGCGCTGTACCCGTGGCGTTCAATTTCTACATCATATTGTTGAGATTTTCCTAAATTAATTGGGTTGGATCCGGTACACATCTGTGTACGGAACCCTCGGTGCACGAGTCGGACTCGCACTTGACCTGTTTTTAATAAAGCGATAGAAGTGCGCGGTTGGAGAGTGGCTTGGTGAAAATCCAGGGAAAACCTCCGAAGCGACCACGCCGGCGGTTTAAACACTGGAATACTCTAAGAATTTGCGCTCCAGTGAGATTGGTTGAGCGTCTTCAATTGAATCTGAGGTGTGAGTGGAATCGAGCTACCGGGAGTTTTGTCGCTGGTTCCCTTCGACTTCAACCCCCTTTTGTCAAGTGAGTGGGCAACTTGACGGTTACAAGTACTCAAGCGCCCGGAGGCCGACTAGCCTAATAGACAGCAGCCGGGATCAACGGCTTAATGTGCCTTCTAAGCACGGGAGCGCTCCGATAATAACCACTCAAAGCTGTCACCCATCCAAGAACTGACCTGGCCCGACGTTGCTTAGCCTCGCATACCGCACGCGGTACGCCCAGGGACCGATACCGGTATTTTTAAAAAACCCTGAATTAGCCCAATATTTTGGATTATTTTTTGCTCTTTACGTAGGGCTGAATCATGTATTTAGGTAAACCGTCGTATTATTAAATTGTTCCATTAAAAACGAAATAATGAACCGGTGACCGTAATAATACCGGTATTTTTCTATGGAGAAAATACCGGTATCCGATCCCTGTGTACGCCGGCGCCGCTGGGCCACGAGCGCTCGTTAGTCAGGAAGGGTGTCGATTACGTTTCCATTTATCCCCCCTCGGTTGTAACTTGTAACACGGCGATCACTGATTAGGGCCCGCTCAGGTACTCACGAACCCGGACGACGTAATCACAGCGTCCACCGAAAGATGGCGCGCTGCACTTAAAAAAACACTATTTGCTGTTGGAGAAAGATTGACGTATGAATAAACACACCTACTTACTAAGTTACATTACAGGTGAGATTAATAAAAACAAATTCTAATGTAAATTACAATAGGGATGTTGACTCAAAATTATTAGTATCTAAATTATTATCCAAAAGAAAGAAGACATAAAACTATGCCAAATGGTGAAAATCCCATTAAAATATCTCAAAGAATAAGGAAGTTACCACCGTTACAACGTTTTTAATTAGAGAAAGAAAGCGCTACAAATCAGTGACGTCACTGCCCTAAAGCGCCATAGTAAATGACGATCGTTCAATACAGAGATGCGTTTTGCGAAAAAGGGACAGAACATGCCCCCACTTAAAACTTTGAAGACTTATAATTATGTAGTTATTTATTCTTTTGAGTTACTTTTTTCGCCATTTGTTTGAGAATATGATCCTTTTTCGAAAAAAAATCAAGTTATTAAGTTTCTTATATGGTGTCAACATCCCTATTATGGTCATAAAAACTAATTAAAATATAGAATAAAAACAAAACAAGATCTTACTAACTACCTAAACCTAACCTAAACTAAAGGCCTAAACTGTATGGGCATGGGTCGCCCAAGTTCTAATTAAAAAAACTATTTATAACTACACTGACATCTGCCTAAACTGTTTACCTAACGTCATGATTAATATCAAACAAAGAGAAATAAAGGCAAAAACAACAAAGTTATTTGAATACGTACAATATTATGTTAAATAAAATCAAATAAGCTGCGGAATATTCTCAAATCATAATTATCAGTATTATCTGATGACTTAACTTGTCAACGTGTTTGCTTTAACAACACACTATTTTTATTCGAATGCTTAATACGAACGTAGGTATACGATTTCCCGCATATGCCATTTTACGTCGGTTCTTGCAACTTGTACCTATAGCATGTTTTCTTATCTACATTTCTCTAGAAAAAGCTATGCTCGGGGTTTCTCTGCGTGATAGAATTAGGAATGAAGCTATCCGTAGCAGAACTGGGGTCACCGACATAGCCTTCAAAATTGCGAGACTTAAGTGGCAGTGGGCAGGGCACATTGCTCGCAGGACTGACGGTCGATGGGACCAGAAACTGCTTGAGTGGCATCCACGCACCGGAAGACGAGCTGTTGGTAGGCCTCCGACAAGGTGGAGTGATGACCTGGTGAAGGTCGCGGGAATCCGGTGGAAACGAACGGCACAGGACCGGTCTAAATGGCGAGCCTTGGGGGAGGCCTATGTTCAGCAGTGGACGTCTTTCGGCTGAAATGATGATGATGATGATGATTTCTCTAGTGTCCGACCGAAGTTTCGGTTTCGGTTTCGGCTGGTTTCGGCCTAAAAATCATGTTTCGGCTGAAGGTTCGGTTTTGGCCAATAAACCGCCGAACCTTTCGGCCGCGCCGAAATTTTCAGCAGTGTACTTCCGGATCGCGTTCGGCTAACATCGGCACAGCCGGCAATGGCGTAGCTCGCTCGACTCCGCCAACAGTACATCTTATTGTAGCTAAGTATTTTATATTTTTACTAGCGACCCGCCCCGGCTTCGCACGGGTGCAATGCTGATGCATGTATTATACATATAAACCTTCCCCTTGAGTCACTCTATCTATTAAAAAAAACCGCATCAAAATCCGTTGCGTATAGTTTTAAAGATTTAAGCATACGTAGGGATATAGGGACATAGGGACAGAGAAAGCAACTTTGTTTTAAACTATGTAGTGATATCCCACAAAACATAATCACTTATTTTGTTTTTCGAACTTGGTTGACACGATTTTAATACATCTTACAAAAGTTTCGGTTTCGGCAAAAAAACATATTTCAGTAGGACACTAATTTTATCCCGGTTAAGTAATATTACGTTAATATATAGGACTCGCGGTCCCATTTAATACCTACGTCCTGTAACCTAAGGTAGGTTTTCGTAAAATGTGTATGTGGACAAAAAATGGGAACTAACCACGGTATACTAATAATAGAGTCTGGCAAATGAAATATCAGAATGAGTTTTAGGCTCGGTTTTATAAAGATCCGTTAGACCTTATGTCGGTTTGTTATGTCAAAAAATGTACTGAGTAACTGAAATTTGATCTGACATTTGGTCTAACGGATCTTTATAAAACCCGGCCTTAGTAACCCAGCCCAGTAGCTCGATTCCACTCACACCTCAGATTCGGTTGAAGCCACTCAATCAAACTCACTAAAAATACAAAATACAAAATACAAAATACAAAATACAAAATACAAACATTTATTCTGCAAATAGGCCACAAGGGCACTTTTACATGTCAAAATATTAATTACAATTTAAGAAAGTCTGACTATAATAAGTATTACATTTTTCATGTCAAAATATTAATTTACAGTTCAAGAAGGAATAATAATTTCGAGTTTAACAATTATAACAAAATTAATGTCATACAGTGAAGATAAACTTGCAAAGTTATCTATTACAAATATTAAGTTAGAGATGTATAAGGTCTCAAGATTAAACAAGGAGTGAAATTAATATATTATCCCAGAGATGTACATGGTCTCTGAGCGTCAAAATTAAAATTAATTTAATATTGTTAGAGATGTATATGGTCTCTAAGTCACTGATAATAAATCACTGAAGCGCAAACTCTTACCCCCTTATTCATAAACGTCTATCAAACCTATATTAGTTAACTAGCCGCTAAAGTTCGTTTGTCCTTATTTGTCACTTTGACATTGACGTTTGTGAGAATGGGACAAAGAACATTTTAGTTAGCAGAAGTTTGTTAAGTTTTATGAATAAGTGGGTTAGAGTATTCCAGTGTTCCGAACCACACACGTGGTCGTGGTCGTGTCGGAGGTTCTGGAATTTCCCCAGCCTACTCTCCAAATTAAAAAAAAGTGTATAGCTTTTCGAATGCTAAAACAATGCTTTATATAGGGTGGGTTGCACCAAACCGTCTGTAATCGTAAGCGGTGTTCGCTAAAATCTACCACCGTCTACACCGTCCGTGGCTATCTTGCCGTCGATACCATCTAGAACACAATAGGATCATTTCTTAAATACTAATTCTACAATTGTGATAATCCATATTGAAAGGTACCTTATGGCTGCCGGCACTTACGCCTTTATTGCCGCTGTTCCAATACAATAGTGAATTGGTGCAACGTAAGCGCCTGCCGCCATAAGGTCCCTTTCGATGTGGATTATCACAATTGTATGGAAGCAGACCCATAATCTGCTAAATCACGCCAATCTAATGTATACACGTATTACACGTATGAATGTACTTTAGGCGGGGACGTCCACCGCGCGATCGCGACAACAGTGACACATATAGTCCCTATTCGTCCCGGTACCACCGCACACCGGGTAGAGTCAGTCCGACCCAGGTCGGGCCTAGCTGAGTTTCTTGCTGGACTCTTCTCAGCTAGGCTAGGTTTATTGAACCAGCGACAAAACTCCCAGTAGCTCTATTCCACTCACACCTCAGATTCGGTTGAAACCGCTCAACCAATCTCACTGGAGCGCAAACTCTTAGAGTATTCCAGTGTTCCAAACACACGCGTGGTCGTGCCGGAGGTTTTCCCCTGGATTTTCCCCAGGCTACTCTCCAACCGCGCACTCCTATCGCTTTATTGAGCCCGGCCTATAAAGCCACAGTCAAGTTCAAAAAATAAAGTACTTTAATAGATTTTAACTTAACTTTCAAGCTTAAGTTTCTAAGTTAAGTTAAGCTTCAGTTTCTTTCGGCGTTTCTTCTCGGCAGTGGTCTTTTGAGAAACGCTACTAGATTTTGACTTGTAAACATTCCTTTGCGGCCTACTTTCAGAATAAGGTTAATTTCATAAAAGTTTTCTTTTCAGTTACAGAGCACGCCAGTCGCAAAGCCTTCACGGTGGTAGGAACTACTTTGACATTGCAGGTAAGGCTTTGACATTTTTGCTTCTCACTTTTGCAGGATTACATCTCTGGTATAGTCGAGAAATAATAGTACATTACTCACCAAGGGCGGTAAAACAAAGAATGTCTCAGATCGCAGGTATTTGACGCCCGAGCCGAAGGCAAGGGCGATAATTATGCGATCTGAGGCTTTCTTAATTACCGCCAGAGGTAAGTACAAAATTTTATGTCACCTCCTGGCCTCGAAGTGGGATTATCCGCGCGCGGAGCGTGCGGTAATTGTCACTTTATGGCCAGGTGTGACATAAAAATAGTTTGCCTATTTTCGACTATGATGTTTCTGTGACATAGTAAGAATGTTGTGCGCACGCCGTCTCTACACGTCAAGCCAATCATTTGATCGCCTCTAAAAGCTGGTTCGAATGACACCATAAAAAAACCGGGCAAGTGCGTGTCGGACCACGCACAATGAAGGGTTCCGTACCAACATGTACTAATCCACATTTAAAATCACAATTCAATACATTGTATGCAAAAAAAGTCGTATCTTCATAGGGAACTCACGGCACACAACCTTTTGTTTGGGCAAGACAGTTTTGAGTGAAAACTCAAAAACCGTAAAAAACCTATATTGTTCAAACCAAAAATCGTTGAAAGTATTTGCTAATGCACACCACCTCAATTTTTTTCAGAATTTTAAACTTTATGGTTTGGAAATTAGAGGGCGGACACACTTTCTATGACTTTGACAGCTAATATCTCACCAACGGTTGACTTAAATGGACAAGTTTTTTAGAAACTTTCATATCATTTTTAAAGGCCTATCCATCGATACCCCACACGACTATGTGCGTTGAAATTTTTTTTTTCATTCACCGGTTACATGTATGGAGTGCCCCCCCCCCCCCCCCCTAATTTAATATTTTTTTCTAATTTTACATCACTTTTATGTAGCGGTTCATAGAATACACCGTTCTACCAAATTTCATAATTGTAGTGCTTATAGTCTCCGAGTAAATTGGCTGTGACATACGAACGGACAAACATGACGAATCTATAAGGGTTCCGTTTTTGCCATTTTGGCAACGGAACCCTAAAAATGTAGTCAAATAGCCAATTGCAGTGCCACATTTAGCAATTGTAAGATAAAGATGGAGAAAATGTGATATTGCAGTGATGGGTTGTTAGCCCATCGCCCTCAATACACTACAAACCTGGGGCGCTACCACGAACAGCAAACGCAAGTTTTCCCTCTCTGTCGCACTTGCCAGTTTGCACATAAGTGAGACAGCGAGGGAAAACTTCGTTTGTGGTTCGCGGTAGCCTCTCTGGTTCCCATAGTCGACTGTTACGACACCCGCGGGAAGAAAGGGGGAAGTGCTATTGTAACCTGGCACCACACGGGGGACCACAGCAGTGCGGTGGGACCTATAAACGCTGGACCCGGACGACGTAATCACAGCGTCTATCGAAAGATGGAACGCTGCGCTTACGGCGTCCAACTCTGACACGACGCGTACACTTAGGCACTCCCGCCGGCGGGGACGTCCACCGCGCGATCGCGACAACACTGACACATATAGTCCCTATCAGGCACGTATCCAGAGGGAGGATAGTTGGGATTTATCCCCCCCGAAAACGTTTTTAGTCGTCTGTTTACAGTGATTACAGCAATTTTTACACAGTTCACATGGTTGTTTCAATGTTTGAACCCGAACCAAAAGTCTGGATACGTGCCTGGTCCCTATTCGACCCGGTATCGCCGCACACCTGGTAGAGTCAGTCCGACCCAGGTCGGGCCTAGCTGAGTTTCTTGCTGGACTCTTCTCAGCTAGGCTAGGTTTAGTGAACCAGCGACAAAACTCCCAGTAGCTCGATTCCACTCACACCTCAGATTCGGTTGAAACCGCTCAACCAATCTCACAGGAGCGCAAACTCTTAGAGTATTCCAGTGTTCCAAACCACACGCGTGGTCGTACCGGAGGTTTTCCCCTGGATTTTCCCCAGGCTACTCTCCAACCGCGCACTCCTATCACTTTATTGGGCTCGGCCTATAAAACCACAGTCAGGTTCAAAAAAAATATAAACGCTGGTAATGAAGACTTTTACGTTCCAGGTGTTAATGGGAATGATTGCTGTGCAAGTGAACGCGGGGATAATATTCAATAAAGCCACAGTCAGGTTCAAAAAAAATATATAAACGCTGGTAATGAAGACTTTTACGTTCCAGGTGTTAATGGGAATGATTGCTGTGCAAGTGAACGCGGGGATAATATTCAATAAACCCACAGTCAGGTTCAAAAAAAAAATATAAACGCTGGTAATGAAGACTTTTACGTTCCAGGTGTTAATGGGAATGATTGCTGTGCAAGTGAACGCGGGGATAATATTCAATAAGGCAGCTCCGACTCTGTCCAAACACTTATGTTCCGTGATGCTGGCGATAACCCTCTTCGGTGGAGGTGCCTTGACCGCCGCTATTGCTGACAAGGCTGGCAGACGGGTAAGCTTACTATACAATCAGTGTTGCCAGGGCCCTTGGTACAAAAAATACGTCTCTTTTCTTGAAAAGTTACATTTTTGATGCAAAAGTTACATTTTTTACATTTTTCATAATTGCTTATCAAAATTTTCGATTCTAAGAAGTGAGTAGCGACATACGGCTACAATTCGGCGAGCTCGGTGACAAAATTACGCCGGGCTGTCATATATAGTTACCTACTCGTCAAACAGACGAACAGACAGAGTCGTATCATGTGGTTTCTTTTGCTACCTTTACTGTATGGAAGCTTATAAATTGTCCCGCTTAGATACAAAAGACCTTTCTTTTAAATAGTTTCATTGTTCTTAAAAGTTACGAAAATTTCCCTTACAACAGAAGTTACTTACATGTTACGCGAGCCGGTCAAAACTTACGAAAAATGTAAGAAATGTAACCATCTGGCAACACTGTATACAATACAAATACTCTTTACTGCACACCTGAATAAGTAAAATTAATACAGAGTATGAAGCTAGCGGTTCGCTTATCTATAAAGCCACAGTCAGATTAAAAAAAATGGTAAATTAACTAGACGAAGGCCATTATTATTTATTATTCAACACAACAATCGATACATACACTAAGTATGTTAATCGAGCAAATTTTTAACTTTTTGTTTTTTTCACTTACATTTTGGTTTAGTGTTGTTCTTTTACTTTGGAGGAATAGTTTTTCTCATAGGAGAAGTGAAAAGAAGAGTATATTACACGGCAGCAAAATTATTTCTTACTCGATCATGGCGGTTTGAATCCCTCACTACGCTCAGTATCCCACGTTATTCTGGAATCCTTCGCTTCGTTCGGGATTCAACACGCTAGCGCATCAAATATAGCATTTCGCTCCCTTGTAATATTATATACTGTTATGTATGACACTGATATATGCTGTTTAGAGTTTCTATTACATAGACATCGTCTAATAATTATATTTATGTAATAGATACTCTGTTACATTATCGTTAAAGTACACTGTCCAATGGTATAAGAGCTAATGTCAAAATAATCGTACCTTCTACTGTAATTCGACGAGACTATTTCTCACTTCCACAGGTCCTTATAATTTCGTCGTCTGCGTTGGTTGCGCTTTGTATGGGCGCCCTGGGCGCCCAGTTGCAGTTCGCTCTCCTACCGGCCACGGTCGCTGCCGTCATTCTACTTATCTATTGCTTCTCCTTCATCTATGGCGCCGGCAGCGTGCCCTACGTGCTGTTGGCAGAGGTCTTCACTCCAGAAGTACGAAATCCTGACTAAATGTGATAATCCACATCGAAAGGGACCTTATGGCGGCAGGCGCTTACGTTGCACCTATTCACTATTGTATTGGAACAGCGACAATAAAGGCGTAAGTGCCGGCCGCCATAAGGTCCCTTTCAATATGGATTATCACAAATATTGGTACCGTAAACTGGGGTGACTTTAAGAAAAAACGGGGCTACTTTGATACATATAAAATACTTATACATTCATCAATAAGTATTTCTAGTTTGATT
This sequence comes from Epiblema foenella, assembly GCA_963556455.1. Classification (NCBI taxonomy): domain Eukaryota; kingdom Metazoa; phylum Arthropoda; class Insecta; order Lepidoptera; family Tortricidae; genus Epiblema; species Epiblema foenella. The sequence continues at coordinate 4,104,723 of OY747118.1, forward strand.
CAGTTTCGTAAATATTTAGGAAATTAACGAAGGTATAACTTGACTGTTAACTAAATAAAAAAGTAAAACACGGTACAAAAACTAATTTTTTAAAGTCGCCCCTTATTTTGAAAGTAACCCCGGTTTACGGTATTAAAAAGAAATTGGCTTTTTTTTAGAGTTTAGGTTCTCTAAACCTAGCCTAGTTGAGAAGAGTCCACAAGACACTCAGCTAGGCCCGACCCGGGTCGGACTGTCAATCTGGGTCGAATGTTAAACCGTTATTGCTTACGACACCATGTATTGCAGATACAGGGTGTAACAAAATTAGTGAGGATCCGTTTAAGGGCATATTCTGTATCGCACGTTCTGATTAGGAAAAAAAGAAATTTTTTTTTGACGCAATACATTTTTGGCCTTTATTTGGACAGTTGGCTGATTTGGACGACCTGCCCCATAGAAAAAAAATTTTTTCGCGTCAAAAAAAAATCTTTTACTTTTTCTAATCAGATGACGATACCGAATATGCCCTTAAACGGATCCTCACTGGTTTTGTTACACGCTGTATAATTTATACTCTTATTGTCATCGTGTCAAGGTTTATTTATTTAAACATTATTGCACAAACAATGAGGACAAAGGACGGACTTAACGCCATGAGGAATTCTCTACCAGTCAACTATAAGGCCAAACAAACTTGCAAATGAGTGCAGTGTGTCATTAGGTCATTACCGCCTACCTAATTTCCACACAGGTGCAAGGAATCGCCTCAATGATCCTGGTGGAATGGGTGTGGCTCCTCAACTTCGTCATCATCGCGGTGTTCCCCGTCATGGAGTCACTGCTGGGGATCCACGGATCCTTCTACTGCTTCGCGTGCTTCGCTGTAGCCAACACTATTTTCAGCTACTTCAGCGTGCCAGAAACGAAGGGGATGTCCAACAAACAGATACAGGAGGTCTTCTCGAAATAAAAGCATTTAATGAGAATTGTCATTTAATTTTACCTTAAAATTTTCTTAAAGCTACAGCACTTCCAAATTCCTGTGTTAGATTTTGAGAAAGAGTAAAGCGTCGAGACCAATATCAAATAGAAGAGCCCTTATGAGTTACTAGCTTTTTCCCGCGACTTCGTTCGCGTGAACTTCTACTGACTATTCCTTGCCCTTGGTAGATAAATGCTGGTTAGGTTATAAACTACTTAACTTTGAGTGACTCATTCAAAATTTACTCCAACGTTTTTACGTCTTAAAGTTACAACTTTACCAAGTTTCTAATTTATATAAATACATTAGCAAGTGAAATGGGCCCTCTTGTCCATGAAAGGAAGCGTGTCTCCTGAAGTAGGATGTAATAGGCGGATAATTAAACAAAATGGGTATAATTTATCAATACCTATATAGGTACGTATGCATGTTGGTAATAGGTACTAAGTAAGTCAGACGTTAAATACGTATTTCATTCCAGGCCGGAGAACGCCGTCGACTCGATCCCATATAGCTTCTATGCGTATGATTTATTTTTGATGATTTCTTATACTACGTAGCAAAACACTAATGACTGCTAAGAAACTACCTCATCACATCCATGTAGCATAGTGGTGTCACGGTTTGATGTTGCGTACGTCTACACATACTTTCTTGTTCGATGACGTTACCCAATTTCCTACTTTCCGAGATTTAGTACTGACATGCTCGATGTAGCGACTACAGGAGAAGACATATTATGCTTGAATTGAACAAAAATTTTGATGATTCTCGAAATGCAAAGTGGTAGGAGTCCTTCATTGTAACCCAAGATTTTTAATGTCCTGCAACAATATACATTCTACTTGCAGTGAAAACCTCTACGCATTATCCCTCGGTAGGAAAATTAATTGAACACTTCTAGTTTATTAAGAAAATGTTTTTATAGGTACTTGTACTTTACTAAGACAAACATGTTTACAAAAATTTTAAGCACCCTATCAAAATATCCGTAAGAAATTCTCCCTTTATCGTAGGTATTTTTCTAGTGAAAGTGCTACCTTCAAAACTTACAATTGAACCTGTTGACATACGCAGCCAATCGCTTCAACTGAGCTGTCTAACAACAAATAATCACACTCGGTTACCAAGTCTTTCAACCACTTCTCTCTTACAAAGCCTGGGGAAGCGTACGCATTCCTTAACTTCAATTTATAATTTTCGTTAGCAGATGTTAATGCTTAAAACATAGTAATATTCTTAAGTGCAGATACTTAACAGCGCACATTATCGTTTTACAATGATATTTAAAAAAAATTGTAAGCCCGAAGACTGAGAGGTAGAATGCTGCCTGAAGTTACTTTTTTCCTTGTAAGTAGCCACTTTCTACAATATCAAGCTAGGACGATTGACTTTTATTTTCTTTTCGAAGAACCTAAAAATTGAAATTCCCCTCTATATCTCTCATGTACCTCCTAATTCCAAGAGATTCGAAACAAAGCCTGATAAAACCGGCGGACAGCAGAGCTGTAGACCGAATTTAGGTGGACATTGGACGACCATAGGACAAAACCTGTTCATATACCTACTACTTGTACCTGCCAGTGATTTGATTGTTTATAATTAATCAGCTAGGTAATCACTGTTTTCATGTTACCCACATTAAATTATTATTTTGGATAAACTTACCTAAAGTAACCAAAAAGATTTGTAATAGTTTCTATGGGTCCTTAGGACAGACACAAAATTACCACGCCGGCGAGGACGACCACCGCACGATCGCGACAACACGGACACATTATAATCCCTATTCGTCCCGATACCGCTACATACCGGATAGAGTCAGGCCTAGCTGAGTTCCTTGCTGGACTCTTCTCAGCTAGGCTAGGTTCAGTGAACCAGCGACAAAACTCCCAGTAGTTCGATTCCACCGAAATACACCTCAGATTTGGTTGAAGCCGCTCAACCAATCTCACTGGAGCGCACACTCTTAGAGTATTCCAGTGTTTAAACCGCCCGCATGGTCGTGTCGGAGGTTTCCCCTGGATTGTCCCCAGGCTACTCTCCAAGCGCATACTCTTATTACTTTATTGGTCCCGGCCTATAAAGCCACAGTCAGGTTCAAAAAAAATATTCTCATCGTAATCAATTGGTAGCGGCATTACTCAGTTTGTAACTACGATGATAAAAATAAAAACTTTACATGCAAATACGTACTTTATCGTAGCCACTATAAGACTCAAATTATTAAATTGTGCAAGTACGAAATAATTTTCATTAGTTTCTATTCGACTTTGCCGATGTCATCTGTGTAATGCAATGAATTGGTGTAATGGCACGTCTCTGACACGCCAAACGTCAAATATCGTGATATTGACAACCGTCTAGACTCGCCTCACGATACTTTTCCTTATTTTATCTTGACCGTATGATTTGTGACAACTATGTGCATATTTGGAGCTCAGACTTACACTGGTTCATCTGAGACGAATGTTCGTACGTCTGCGGGCATTGTAAATATCTATAAGACTCTGAGGGGCTATCGCGAAGCTGGTTCATAGATTCAAATTCCGACCCCGAATTTATAAATTTGATGGACGATTAAGGGATAAAAATTATCCTATATGTTTATCCAGGCTATAAACTCATTACATACCAAGTTTCATCATAATCTGTTTAGCCGTAACAAATATCCAAACATCTAAACATCCGAACTTTCACATTTAAATAAGATTGTGGGAATAGTGCCTCATTTTGTAGGGCCTCAGATAAGACCGTTATCACACTCGACCACTCTGACAACGTTCTAGATGACCACTGAAGACATATCAATTTTAGGTAGACGGAGGCAGATAGGCAATGTTGACAGCGACTGACTAACATAATTAAATCTCTCATTTCAAAATAAAAAGACAGAGAAACAGACACAAATTCTACAGATTTTTGAACCTCTGTAGCTTTATTATATCTATAGATAGCTTAGCCTTAGTCTGATGCTGTTAATCCTTTGTGAAAAATTACTCAAAAGAAAAATTTAATTTTTTTAATTTTTTTTTTATTTATTTTTTTATATCGATTTTTAAGAAAAATGAATGTCCGCCATCTTGGATTTGAAAATGCATGTCATTTTCGTAATCGGCACCCCGAGGAACCCCGAAGAAGACACCTATAACGAATTTTAGCCAAAAGTAAAGATTTGTAACCCCCTTTTTACGCCATTAGGGGAACAATTTAGAAAAATGCTGAAACATGTTTTGTTGTATTTAAGCAGAGAGTCTGTACACGAAGTTTTAAATTTCTCACTTCAAAAAAGATATGTTCCCAGTACAAATTTGGAATCCCCTTTTCACCCCTTTAGGGTAGCAATTTCGAAAAACGCTGAAATAAGTTTTTTTTTGTATTTAAACAGAGAGTCTATTTGCGAAGTTTGAAATCTCTCACTTCAAAAAAGATTTGCTCCCCGTATAAACTTTGAACCCCCTTTTCATCCCTTTAGGGGATGAATTTAGAAAATCGCTGAATTTAGTTTTGTTATATTTAAACAGAGAGTCTATTTACGAAGTTTTAAGTCTCTAACTCTAAAACAGAAGTTTCTCCCATACAAACTTTGCACCCCCATTTTATCCTCTTAGGGTTAGAATTTTGCAAAATGCTGAAAACACTTTGTTTGGATTTAAGTTCGTAACATTTTTACAATTTTTTAAGTCTTCAGCTCAAAAAAAAAATTTTCTCCCATACAAACTTTGCACCCGTATTTGATCCCTTTAGGGTTGGAATTTCCTAAAATCCCGTCTTATCCCTTGCATACGTCATAAAAGTAAGCTCTGGACCAAATTTGAAGTTTCTAGTTCCAGTAGTTTCGGCTGTACGTTGATGGTAGATCAGGACTTCTTCTTTTATATATATAGATTAACACTCATCTATTTAGGCCATTTTCTGTCTGAATTTACACGTAATTTGATATTTTCTCAGTGTTACTATCTAGAACAGGACTATTGCGACCTATTGTCATAAGTTCTATATGTATTTTTGAGATTTTTCATTAAGAAATATCGTTTCAAACATCACTCCAAAACGACCATTTTTAAACTGCAAACGGCTTTTTTTATTCTACTACGCACAATAAAATCAAGAAATGGCTATGTCAATCAAAACATTTTAAAACTTACAAGGCGTCTTAAGTAGCCTGAATATGGAAGCTCGGAGACGTCTGCACCTCGCAGCACCACTTATATTATTTATTATAGTTGTTAGTTGTGGGCCTCTTTGCCGCCTCGACCAGTATTGATCAATTGTGGCAGCCCTTAAAGTTCACCACTTATAACGGTCATTGTCAGTGGTAAACCCAAAAGTTGTCCACCCGGTGATCGATAGTTAACGGCTTATGTACATATATAAGTTATGTTTTTATTACATGGATTTATAGTTATGGAAACACCGTTTATGGAGGTTACTAGACCAATACAAAATTAAGCTTTGTAACCCTTAACTTTTGATCATCATTATCATCATCATTCAGCCGGAAGACATCCACTGCTGGATATAGGCCTCCCCCAAGGAGCGCCACAGCACACGGTGGCGAGCCACCCGCATCCAGCTACTCCCCGCTGCCTTGACCAAGTCATCAGTCCACCTAGTGGGAGGCCGTCCAACGCTCCGTCTTCCCGTGCGAGGCCGCCACTCGAGAACCTTTCTTCCCCAACGGTTATCGGTTCTACGAGCAATGTGGCCCGCCCACTGCCACTTCAACATGCAGATTCTCTGAGCTATGTAACTTTTGATATGTCCACCGAAAAGACTCGAACCTAAATCTGACAATAACCCATAAAGTATTGCACAAGCGAGTATATGCTGCGCTGTCGGCCACGCTGCAACTGCACGGCGCGCGCGGCCGCCAGCTCGCCGTGAACGCGCTGCAGCTCAAGGTGCAGCGCCACCACTCGGCCGCATTCAGAGGATCATTTCATTTCGCAGCCACCAAGTGCTGGAACGACATTCCACCACCTGTAAGACTTTCGAAAACTATTTTTTTTTTAATATCATGCTACAAGCTTGGGTTTCGTTTCTTACAATATTGTCTTAAATTTATTGTTTTCGTGTCATTTATACATGTCGCTGATACTTAAACTAGGTAAATCCTGTGCTATAAGCATCAGCTCTCTTCCAGTTTGACTACGAACTATCAGTACAATATAAGTAATGAGACAGCTAACATGGATACTTGATTTAATTTGCATTGCTTGTCAGGGATTTGGGTCGACAGCTGAGGGAGAGGGGTTGCGATCCTCGGTCCGGATCGTTCTTGGCTCAACAGATCTCTTTGGCCATTCAGCGTGGCAACGCCGCCGGGGTTATGGGAACTTTCGAGCCATCTACGATCTGGGGCGGTTATTTATGTTAAGTTAATTTGACGAAGCATGTTGCGGATTTCATTTTTGGATTAATAGTACTGGTTAATTTATGGAATAAATTATTTGACTTTGACAACAGAAAAAAAAATGCATTTTAAATATTACTTAAAAAAGTTTTAATTATCTATACACACAGAATTACAAAATATACGGTGCCCCACAAAGAGTAATCATGATCATAATCATTTATTATGCAAAAACATACACAGATGGTACAATAGTCATGTCAGAGGTATTACATTTTCATGAATGCATGTTCCGCCACAGCTGGCATGCAAAATTATTAAGCTAACTTAAAATAATATATCACATGCAATTACAATAATTCAGTATCGATAAAATTTACATTCACATTTAATTGTCAAGTCAATCAAGCATGTTTTCAAAATATTCCCTTAATGTATAGAATGGTCATGTCAATAAATAAGATTCCAATTTATTTGTAAATTCATTAAAATTATTACATTTTTTAATAAGTAGTAAGTTCTTTAGTAAGTAGATATAATTATAATTTTACATTGTAAACTATTACGTGATTTCATACATTTCGAACTTAACTTAATTTAATACATCTTTGTACACGTGTTGGTTTGTCTATCGTTTAGTTCCTATTCTTCACTCAATTGCTCAAAGGTTAACTGGAAGAGATCCCTTACAGGGATAAGTTCGCCTTTGTACATGATTGATCTGTTTTTTTTCTGTATAATTTATTTTACCTTGTCTTGTGTACAATAAAGTATTTACATACATACATACTTACATTATAGCTTACAACATAACTTATATTAAGTATATAGTAATAGTAATTAACTTCACTTAAGAACCCCTATTTAGTGTGAAACCAACTCACTAACTACAGGTGGGCTTAAAACCAGTTTAACGCTGTGCTCATACCGATATTTCCATGTCTTTATATACCTATACTTCTAAAAATGTAATTCGGACAATGTGAAAATAAACAACTTTGATTTTGATTTAGATTTTTTCAGTTAGCATTTTGATGTATGCGTGCCAACTTAAACGGCATTCTGGCTGTCTAAATGTATAGGTAATTTTGTAATTATAAACTAAAAGTAGGTTATCTAGCAAAATATCGACAAGCGGGAGAGATAAAACCGGCGCAATTTTTTTTTTAGAGCCGTGTCCGTAGAGTTGCCCGCCATGTGCGCGTACTTCTGACATAGAGCGGGTGAATCGGTCGATTAAGCCGTCGTCTCACGGCGAAAAAAATAAACAATAGCATTCATAAAAAGCCGGTAGTTGACGGGTTAACAGTAATTGTATACATTATTTAATATAAACAGCATTGCCTAGGTATGTATATGTTAAACACTCGTAAAATACTAAACCTATTATTTATTTATTCGTATGGCATATTTAAAAGTAGATACAGAAGATCATAAATCGAACTCCAGAGAATTAATCCACTTGAGAGCTTCGTCGTTTAAATTGATCAGGTCTTCCGGAGGCCCTCCGGCGTATCGAGTAGATGGGCAAACTTGAAATATATGATGGATACTCTGCTCCTGGGCACCACAGTGACAAGCAGGGGAGTCCAGCCAGCCGCAACGATATTTGTAAAGGGCACAGCGACCGTGGCCAGTACGCAGTCTGTTCAGGTTGCACCAGGTACGCCTGGGCAGTTCAAACCCCCCTATAGTAGCACCCGAGACGATCTCCGATCCAAGATTGCCATTGACTGCAGACTCCCACGTTTGCTACCACTCCCTGTATATGTTGAAGCCCTCCTGGGAAAGCTCCAAGACAATGCAGTATGGTGGGTTTCTGGACTTCAGGCGGGTTTTTACCGGGTTTATATGAAAAACTTATTATCGATACCAAATCACTACATCGAAAGTGGATCTCAAATATAGACAGCCTACTGGTAATATCGGGCCTATACTAAACACTATACAACTTTGCAGCAAACTAGCTTTTCTATCCCTCGTGACTGATTGGTACTGCAAGAACATGGCCTTCCTAGATACACTACATCACTAAGTGTAAACCGCATCATGTTCTGACTAAGATATTCACGGATTAAATCTACCAATTTTACTCCGTTAACAGTTCGATTCTTTTCTGCTATTTTGAAAATCGACTGCGCCGCCTCGTCATCAGGGTTTTCACTGATGAATAACCTAAAAATGAAAAATAATCAATGATAGTCAAAATACTGGATCATATAATTGCAACATAAGAGAAATGATATGTAATTGTAGCGGTACGTCTCTTGAACTGAGTTGAATGTATTGGGAATGGACGCCCTTTAAAGTAGACACGTTTCGTTTCATGATATGACGGCTATACAAGATTGGCGATGTTGTAACCTGTCAAAAGGCAAAGTCGAATAACAGCCTTGAGCCTATATTCGATTCGCTTCGCGACATAGTAGTCACATGCCTATACTTTTGAAAAGTGGTTGTGTCACCGGTTAACTGACACATAACTGACATATTTTATGTAACTGGTGACCAGTAACCCATTAATAAACAGGTGTCTGAAAGAAAACAAGTAAAATCAGCAGGTTAATTCATAATCTGTCCAAATGCGATTAAACCCTATATGAATAGGTTATTTTAGAGTCTACCTTAGTGATTAAATAACAAATCAAAATAGGGAATTTCAAAACCAACCTTAAGCATCTCTTCAGATAATCAAAATGTTCATCACATCCACAGACATCCGTTATATTCTCCGAACATATCCCCTCTTCACACTTCTTTACCTCTTCCGCTGTCCGATTAGCCACGTCTTCTTGGTCTGTACCTTCAAACATCCTTAAGTACAAGAGCCTCATAAGAGTTGATGTCATGACCGGCATTTGTTTCACGATTATTTCATTTCGACCCAGAGTCATATTGTGTTCTTTTTCCGTGGCCACTTCTCTTTTCACAGCACGGCAAATTGTTTCGAAATCTGCTACGGCTGCCAGCATATTGATCTGATTACAGAGGGCTTGGATGAACCAGCTGCCTAGGCTAGTGCTGAAACATAGATAATGGAAGCGTTATATCGCAGCGAACAAGGAAGATAACACACGACCCGTGGACAGAACCACGGCCGGAACACGCGCAGCAAGGACCTGCTGCTCGTCCCGCGCCGCCGACTGGCGAAGGCTCGAAAGTCACTCAGTGTCATTGGTGTAAAGATGTACAACACTCTTCCGAAAGAGATTATAAACTCGGCAAGTGACGCAATATTCGCCAGCAAACTAAAAAAACTGTTAGTTGAACTGGCTTGTTACGATCTAAGAGAGTTTATGTCAAGGCCAACTAACTAGGGACTGATAATGACTTACTTGAGAATGTAAAATATACCTATTGTGTTAAACAGGTAAGCATGTTTACCTCTAAACCAATCTGTTTGTGTCGAAGTGTGCAATAAACTGTATTGTATCGTAATAACTGGTAGTAATAATAAGAATGTGAAAATTATTGTAAAAATGACATGTAAAATTACTTATAATTTTATGAACAAATATCTCAATCTCAATAACGGCATGTTTTGGAATTACGTTCCATAATTTCAAATTCCAGTAATGGCAAACAAGCTTACCATTACCTGATGGGTAAACAAAACCGACTCCATAGCCTACGCCTGCCAGATGAGCAACTATCCTATTCCTAAACCAACCAGCACTTATTCCAACTGTGTCGCCTTTTTTTTTCATGTGTTTTTAATTTATTTTAATTGGTTTGAAGCTGTTCCTTGTTTTTTTTTTTTTCGTTTCGGTCTATATCCCCCCACTGTTGAGTAGATTCCTCCTCATGTTCACACCAGTTTACCCTGTTTTGTGGTAGTCTCATTCATATATATATAACACCTTTGATTTTATTCATTATATGTATACCTTTCCTATATGTATAGTATGTTGTGTTGCGTTCCTTGGATCACGTACGGTGCTGTCTGAAAACCAGCGCTGCAGGTGTCTGACACCTCGGCATAATGCTGAGACAGCGACCGATTCACTGCCGCGAAGACGCACTTTTTAACTGTATGTTCATGTACTGAGTATATTATATTTGTAACTGTGTGTCTTTTGGTGCAGTGAATAAATGTTTTCTTTCTTTCTTTCTTTCTTTTCTTATACCCGTTGCCGGTGGACTTGAATTACATACAAAAATATTGAACTGACCTTGCCGACGCTCTACCAATATAGCTGCTGTGGAAAATTAACATGTCCGCCTCTGTGGGCAATGTGTAGTGCTCGTCATTATCCAGTTCTATCTGTTCTTCAGTCTTCCGGGTGTAAGGGCTCACCGCGGGGGCCGGTTCCTCGCCTCGACATGCCTGCAAATAAAAATAAGGTTTCACAAAATATATGAGATAGAAATGGCTTATAATTATACTTCGTGTCTCGAAGATTCACATACTGTGTTCGACAGTTAAGTATCATGAAGAAAAGTTATTTATTGGAGAAAATCATCATACCAATGAGAAAGTAAAGAGACTAAAGAGACCTCCGATTAAATATGGTTGTAATGTTCTTCGCGTTAACTTACACTGGAGTAGTCAAAATTGAGCCTTAATGTGTCACTAATTGCACGCCGTTTTATTGTATTGTTTCGGTACCCGAATTGGGATTATCTATTTAATATTACCTCACAATGTAATTACCATGTTTGTGTCTTTGTTCAATGTGTCAAACATAGCTTTTAGCTCATTTTCATATAAACTCCCTACCTTGTTGTCCGCGAATGTTGTGTCGATACAAACCCGATAGGGTTTAACGACACTTATCTGTCAAACCTAATATAAGATTTTTCTTTTTAATGTAAATAAATAAAAAAAAATAAGTAACTTAAAGTTGTATTATTTTTCGATAAATCTAAGAAACCTTAATTCAAATATAACAATACGAGAAGCCGCCAACCTGTACTAGTGTAGGCACTAAAATTATATTTGTTCAATCACCGAATCCAGCTGGGCTGATTCTGCCCGAACCTGCTCCGGATACACAATCTTTAGCAGGGATGTTACGGAGGTTCGACTTCGGCTCCGATATACCGAAACTTTCGGCTGAATTCACACCTCCGGCTTCGGCTTCGGTTTCGTCTAATTTGAAGCGAACACCTCCGGCTCCGGCTTCGGTTTCGTCTAATTTTAAGCGGAGGTTTAAACGGAGCCGAAAGTCAGCGGCCGCGGCACGCGACGTGCGCCTACTGTGCCTAGAAGTACAAACAGGTTTTGACTTGTCTCCTCAGGAATTACCCCACCTGTTTTACGACGATTGTTTATTTTATTACTTATTCGTCACATTAGTCTCCCTCCACCTCCACCTTCACCTCCGGCTCCGGTTTCGGATTCGGTTTCGCTTTCGGTTTCGCTTTTGGGTTCGGTTTCGGATTCGGTTTCGTTAAAACAAATTTGTAAACTCCGGTTTCGGCTTCGGTTCCGATAAAACCACCTCCGTAACATCCCTGATCTTTAGCCCTGCCACAGACAGGCGGACGAATTCGTCCCGCCTATCTGCAAGACTATCATCTTATAAGTAACAGCTGCGACCGAAAACAGCCCGGCTGAATTCGATCGCTGTATGTAACCTTACCTGTATTATAATTATGATAGGCTTTCCCAGCATAGAGATATTCTTTTCAGCATTAAAGCACTCGATGATCTCATGCTCGCTGTAGCGTGTGTCATATGCCCGCAGGTACCCGTTTTTAGAGCCGTGCGTCATAATCACCGCACATATGCATCCATAATCAGTGAAGTCTTTCGAACAAACTGAAGATACAACATTAAGTTTGTGAGGTGTGGGTTTAGCATACATAGATACTTATCCCTCGGCCGTAGGGCCTTCACGAGGGTTACCAAAATAGCTCAAAGGTGATACTAGGGATCGAGTGGGAAGCGAGAGTCAAACACAGGATTAAATCTGTAATAAATATGGGTCTTACGAACTTTTATTGATATATTAAAGCTTAGCTTAAGCTACGGTACGGAAATGCTAACGCCGATATAGACTGGCTTAATCCGTCGGACGGCGCCGCACGGGCGCCTTGAGGCAGTGTATGTATATTAGAATTACGATTTGAAACGGGATATTTACCATGTATATTTGTATTTTTGAGTTCCCGATATTCGGTAATCGAGTTTCAAGTGACAAGGCGGACGGTGGTAGTGACACTGTGCGAAAAAAAAAAGCGAACCAGGAAGAGGGTAGATCCACAGACCGTCTGCTCTGTGGGTAGATCGCTATGGTGTGTGGGTAGACCACAACTAAAACTCGCAGCACGTCAGTTGATCCTTGATAATGGCGCTTGCAACAGTGCCCAAATATCGGGAACTCAAAAATAAATATTCCGTTTCAAATCGTAATTCTAATGTAAATGACCATGTGAGCTTGAAATCTTATAGTGTATGTATGTGGTCGTGTGTGGATTTACTTTAAAATGTTGTGTCAAACTGGTGTGGAGTGTTTCGGACTGAAACGGCCCGGTATACGTCCATACCGGGCCTCGTGGTGTGGTGTTGTAGAGTAGGGGGGATTGCACGGTGCACGGCCGCTATGGATGGCATGGAGCGGCGATGTGTGTTGTCGTTGTCACTGTCGTTATTACATTACTAGCTTTTGCCTGCGACTTCGTTCGCGTGAACTTCTACTGACTATTCCTTCCCCTTGATAGATTCTGCAGGTTAGGTTACAAGCTACTTAATTTTGAGTGAGTCACTCAAAATGTACTGAAACGTTTTGCGTCTCACAAGGGTCATACGCGGATTTAGATTCACGTCTTTTCTGTGGATATACCAAAAGTTAAGGGCTACAAAGCTTAATTTTGGATTGGACCAGTAACCCGCATAAACAGTGTCTCCGTTTCTATAAATCCCTGAAATAAAAAAATAGCTGATATGCACATAAGCCGTTAACTATTGACCACGGGAGGGACGACTTTTGCTTTTTCAACTAAGTATAACCCACAAAGTTTCTTATTTATGATACTTTGTGGGTTAAACCACAAACACTGGGTTACCATGAAAGGAAGCATTTTTTTCTTTTTTTGAAAGCATATGCTTCAAGGTTGGTCCCGTTGTTACCAGAATCTATTTCTGATGATAGAATCCACGAGTAATTGAGGGAACTCCTCAAAAATTTAAGGGAAACTTATAGCGATTATAAATCAAGCATTTTCATTCAGAAAGTAGCATTTGGTGAACGAGAACTGATGAATAAGACCACGGATGGTCATCCAAAACTCCTAGTGTTTCATGGGTTTCAAGATACGGAAGCGATTATGACGAAGTCAATCTAAATGGTCCAGATGTAATGTCACCATCAATCTGATCTGGTAATTGAAGCCGGAAGCTTTCAAAGTGTCATATTTTTTTAAGACTGAGCATATTTATTAATTTACTTTTTTGTCATAATTTGATGGTTGTTATTCATATTATAATTCATTCCGCGTGCATATTTCAATTAGATTTTTTCCGATTCAATTTTGGAATTTTTCGAGACGAAAAAGTTAAAAATATCACTCGCGAGGTCTCCAGCTCACAACGCCTCTATTAAATAAAATGAAATAAATGAACATTTATTCTGCAAGTTGGCCGCAAAGGCACTTTTACTAGTCAAAAACTACTAACGTTTCTCATAAGACTACTGCCGAGAAGAAACGCCGAAATAAACTCGACAGTCAGTCATTTTCTCCAAAATATATTATGCTTATTACAATGATACTACTTAACCTACATAAGTAAATGTAAGTGGTAAACAACAAAAGAGAATTGAAAGAAAACGAGGAAAAAATAACAATAGGTATTTACAATGTGTAGTTACACAAGAAAACAAAACATGCCGAATCATTTGATATGCTTTCCTGCAAGACAATTAGTTATATGCTATTACCTATTAAGTAAGTTCTTAAACATTTACAAGTGTTAGATGTTGAACGTTAATGTGATTTCAGAACGTATACTTTGTTTTTTTTTAATATCGATGACAGATGTTTTTGTCAGAGCGGGTTTTGCGCGGGAGTAGAGGATTTGACTTTGAGTTGTTTTCGATAATTTTAGTTTATTAATAAATTAATAAACTGTGTTACGTGCACAATAAACGTTTACGCATAGAAAACTATCTTTACTTTGCAAATTCCATTACAAGTTGCAATTAAAAACAGTGTTAAAAAATCAGTTAAAATGTACTTAAAGTTGCAATTTATACTTACATGCCTTCAGTTCCCGTATCAACGACGCTTTCTTCAAATCCAAATGCGGTTCAACTATAAACCCAAACTTCCCAAATGTCGCTTTCAATGCATCTTCGTCCTTCATAGTGTGTTTCCTTACCTTCGCACCCCAAAATTCTTTGTTGTTGAATATAATCATAGCGTTTTTCCTAAACTTCTCCAATTGGTAAGTGTCGGCGTTCTTTTTGGGGAAACCTCCTACATTTACATATTTTAGATTTCCATGTTCAGGCGACGGTGGGCTGCCTTCTTCCCCATTTCTTTGCTCCTGAATATCTTCCGTTAGAAGTGGTGTACTTACACCGATCGTAGGTGGGGTGTATGAAACAGCATCGAGTTCAATACCGTCAGAATTCTGCGGTTTCCACTTACTGCCCAATTCTGCAAGTCTCGTCACGGTATTTTGTTGAGATAATTCATTTTTTGTTATTGTGCAACTGCTATTATTCGCCATTATGTCTTTGTTAATTTGTACCTTAGGTAAAAAGGCTGTGACTGGCTGTCCGACTTCGCTGAACGCAACTGAGTGATATTGGCTGATAACTTATCGAATATCGGAAACGCTATAGGTAGTGCATCGCTAAATATAGATAAATCAATACGTACTCGGAAATGAAAGTATTTGTCTATACTCAAATATAGGTAAGTCTATGGGAGGTAACTTCCACAATTATTGTAGCTCAGAATCTTACGACAGATGTGCCTTTAATGTCAACAGTACATATATTTTAAGACAGACAACCAAACCTAAGGTACACATAGGTACCTGCTTTCACTATGAATATGTTTTCTCACTGAACTGACTAAAACAATTAACGAAATAAGAATGAAATAAACAGACGACTAAAGAAGTATTTAGAGTCTGAGCTTGTACTCCGAACTTTGTATCGTGCCGTCCCTTACACTCTCGTGTTATTCACTATATGAGTGAGTGAGACGGCACGAAGTCGGAGTAGCCACCTGGTTAATGATTCTATGGTAGGCTCTTGAACTAGGTATACATATATATATCTTTTTCACACCACCTGCTCGACGATGGCTAATTATATATCATGCAAACCTTACTGAAAGCAAATTGTTATAGCCTTTAGTTTGAGCCGTGTTGTAATTTTGTAACGAATTTCATTATAACCCGCCGGGTAATAATGTGATTTCACTTTTCATAGTTCTTATTATTATATCTTTAAAGTCTAATTTCGTGAAATCCGCATGGCGGCGGGGACGCGCCAGCTCCGCGTCGCTCGCCCGCGGCCGCGCGTCGCATTCGAAACAAAACACGACGACGCAGCCGGCCGACCTTCTTTCTTTCGCGGCCTTTGCAGTAACGTACTTACTGTTAAATACCTAAAACAAAAGCTGCGAGTGTTACAAGACGCTGCATTATACGGACTAAAACTGCAGATTATACAAAAATAGAAGATACAATTCGAATAACATGGCGAGCCACGAAAGTGATTGGACTTTGGCGGACTGATTGATTCTGTTTCTAGTTAGCCTTGGATTTTCTTTATTGTGTCGCAAGAGGTAAGAAAAGTAGAGTATACTCCTCGGGGATAAAGCTTTTTTCTCTTGGGCGTGCTTAAATCCCTCACTGCACTCAAAAGCTCACAGGGTCGGTTGGCTTGGTCATCTTGGAAGAATGGGAGAAGATCGCAAAGTAAAAAGAGCATACCGTGGCGTGGCCATCCGAAAAGTCGATGCCCTTGTCGAGCAGCCAAGGTATCACTAGACCGACATAATCGAAGCGAATCTGCTCAAATTCCAGTCAGGCCCCGTATTATGGTCGCGTGGTAGCGCAATAAACGACAAGACAAAGCATCTGTCTCGTTCCATCAGGTGGTATCAGGAAGTGACAGATGCTTTTATCTTGTCGGTTATCACGCTATCGCGCGACCATCATAGAACTCCGGCAATGGGGGCTATCGTTTTTGTGCTCACCAGTTGGCGCCACTGTCGAGTAAGGTCCAGCTGTCAAAAATTGTTATTGGTTATTATGGACATGAGAACGAAGTTTACATTTAAATCATATTAAAACCGTACCGTAAAAATATCGAACATGCCGCATTGTAGCGCAGTCCCGTTTTGTTCGAAAAAAAGGAGGAAATAAGTTTCCGAAAGACAAAATTGTCTCAAAGCCCTAACAGTCATTGACTCCTAACTCATATTTGCCATAATCAAGCTCAGGTATTGCAAAATAGTCACCATATTGTTCCAATTAGATATTAACCCGCGTAGCGCAACCACAAAGAGTGACATTTGACGTTTCGGAGACCCCATGCTACACTAGCGCCTCTAGCGGCGAATTCATACGCGATAGCTCTCATTAGTAAGACAGCTCATCTTCTAAATATATAAAAGAAGAAACTGACTGACTGATTGACTGACTGACTGACTGACATATCAACGCACAGCCCAAACCGCTGGTTCTAGAGATTCCATATTTGGCACGTAGGTTCCTTATAAGGTCTAGGGGTGCACTAAGAAAGGATTTTTCAAAATTCACCCCCTAAAGGGGTGAAACGGGGTCCAAAGTTTGTATGAAAAACCGTATTTATTAAAGTGGGAGACATGAAATTTTGTATATAGAGTCTGTGTTTAAATATATTAATGGCATATTTCAGCGTTTTTCTAAATTGCTCCACTAAAGGGGTGAAAAGGGGGTTCAAAGTTTGTACGGGGAGAAAATCTTTTTTAAAGTGAGATATTTGAAA
The DNA here is from genome assembly GCA_963556455.1 of Epiblema foenella. Taxonomy (NCBI): domain Eukaryota; kingdom Metazoa; phylum Arthropoda; class Insecta; order Lepidoptera; family Tortricidae; genus Epiblema; species Epiblema foenella. The sequence goes on from OY747118.1 coordinate 4,121,977, forward strand.
CTTCGTAAATAGACTCTCTGTTTAAATACAACAAAACATATATAAGCGTCTTTCGAAATTGCTCCCCTAAAAGGGTGAAAAGGGGGTTTCAAGTATGTACGGGGAGCAAATCTTTTTTGAAGTGAGATTTAAAACTTCGCACATAGACTCTATGTTTAAATACAACAAAACATATTTAAGCGTTTTTTGAAATTGCTCCCCTAAAGGGTTCAAAAGGGGGTTCCAAGTTTGTACGGAGAGCAAATCTTTTTTGAAGTGAGAGATTTAAAACTTCGTATATAGACTCTTTGTTTAAATACAACAAAACATGTTTCAGCGTTTTTCGGAATTGCTCCCTTTAAGGGGTGAAAAGAGGGTTCCAAGTTTGAGCGGGGAGCAAATTTTTCCTTTTCTTAAAAATCGATATGGGTATCATTTTCGAGATTCCTCGGGGTGCAAATTACAAAAATGACATCCATTTTCAAATCCAAGATGGCGGACATTTATTTTTCTTAAAAATCAATATGGGTGTCATTTTCGAGGTTCCTCTGGGTGCCGATTACGAAAATGACACTCATTTTCAGATCAAAGATGACGGATATTTATTTTTATAAAAATCGATATGGGTGTCGTCTTCGAGGTTCCTCGTGGTGCTGATTACGAAAATAGCATGCATTTTCAAATCAAAAATGGCGGAGTTTTTTTTTTAAATTCAATATGGGTGTCATCTTCGAGGTTCCTCGGGGTGCAGATTACAAAAATGACATCCATTTTCAAATCCAAAATGGCGGACATTTATTTTTCTTAAAAATCAATATGGGTGTCATTTTTGAGGTTCCTCTGGGTGCCGATTACGAAAATGACACTCATTTTGAGATCAAAGATGGCGGCGGATATTTATTTTTATAAAAATCGATATGGGTGTCGTCTTCGAGGTTCCTCGTCCTGCCGATTACGAAAATGGCATACATTTTCAAATCACAGATGGCGGAGATTTATTTTTCTTAAAAATCAATACGGGTGTTATCTTCGAGGTTCCTCGGGATGCAGATAACAAAAATGACATCAATTTTCAAATCCAAGATGGCGGACATTTATTTTTCTTAAAATTCGATATGGGTGTCGTCTTCGAGGTTCCTCGTGGTGCCGATTACGAAAATGGCATGCATTTTCAAATCAAAGATGGCGGAGATTTATTTTTCTTAATTATCAATTTGGGTGTCATCTTCGAGGTTGCTCTGGGTGCCGATTACGAAAATGACATCCAGTTTCAAATCAAAGATGGCAGACATTTATTTTTCTTAAAAATCGATATGGGTTTCATCTTTGTGGTTCCTCGGGGTGCCGATTACGAAAATGACATCCAATACATATCTGCATGATTTAGATTTAGATTTCATTTATTACACAATACAAGACTTCATTATAAATTACATTTAAGTCAATTTAAAAGAATCCCTATGCATGCAGGTCAAACTGAGAACCTCCTTTTTTGTAGACGGTTAAAAATTACTCTTAGTACGCGGGCGAAGCCGCGGGAAAAAGCGTTGAAACTTTGAATAAAGATTCTCTGTTTAAATACATTAATGGCGTATTTCAGCGTTTTTCTAAATTACTCCCCTAAAGGGATGAAAAGGGGGTTCAAAGTTTGTACGGGAGAGCGAATCTTTTTTGAAGTGAGAGATTTGAAACTTCGTAAATAGAATCTTTGTTTAAATACAACAGAACGTATTTCAGCGTGTTTCTAAATTGCTCCCCTAAAGGGGTGAAAAGGGGTTCCAAGTTTGTACGGGGAGCAAATCTTTTTTGAAGGGAGAGATTTAAAACTTCGTATATAGACTTTCTGTTTAAATACAACAAAAAATTACTCGGCATTTTTCGAAATTACTCCCCTAAAGGTATGAAAAGGTGGTTCCATGTGGTGTTTGTACGGGGAGCACATCTTTTTTGAAGTGAGAGATTTAAAACTTCGTATATATTATAGACTCTGTTAAAATACAACAATCCATATTTCAGCGTTTTTTGAAATTTCTTCCCTAAAGGGGTGAAAAGGGGGTCCAAATTTGTACGGGAAGCAAATCTTTTTGAAATGAGAGATTTATAACTTCGAATATGGACTCTGTTTAAATACAACAAAACACGTTTCAGCGTTTTTCGGAATTGCTCCCCTAAAGGGGTGAAAAAGGGGTTTCAAGTTTGTGCGGGGAGCAGTAATATGGGTGTCATATTCGAGGTTCTTCGGGGTGCCGATTACGAAAATGGCATGCATTTTCAAATCCAAGATGGCGGACATTTCTTTTTCTTAAAAATCGATATGGGTGTCATTTTTGTTATTCCTCGAGGTGCCGATTACGAAAATGACAACCATTGTCAAATATGATGACGTTATAATTATGATGGATATACGGTCATTCTTTATTCCTAAAAATCGATATGGATGTCATCACCGAGGTTCCTCGGGGTGCGGATTATGAAAATGACATGCATTTTCAAATCCAAGATGGCGGACATTTATTTTTCTTATAAATCGATATGGTTGTCATCTTCGAGTTTCCTCGGGGTGCCAACTATGAAAATGACATCCATTTTCAAATCCAAGACGGCGGAAATTAATTTATCTTAAAAATTTATATAGGTGTCGTCTTTATGGTTCCACGGGGTGCCGATTACGGAAATGACATCCATACGTATCTACATACATACATACAAACATACGGATCAAACTGAGAACCTCCTTTTTTGTAGACGGTTAAAAATTACTTTTATTACGCGGGCGAAGCCGCGGGTAAAAGCTAGTAACCAATAAAAATGGCGCGCTCTCGTGTCAGAGGCCATGATTCATTTTGGGTCCCTGAATCAACGGAGTCGATTTTTTTAAGTACCTACTCCAACTTACTAACATTTTAAACAAATTGAGAAATAAAGTAACAGTTCACATTTCGATAGCTCATTTATTTTGGTAAAAGTGCAAATATTTGTAATAAGGGCACTCCTGCGCATTCGTTAATAGATGATTACATATCGTCCGTAACATTACTTCTTTGCTGATATCGAATTCTCTGTCGGTCTTGAAAGTGTTGGCTACGTTCAGGAACCCTTGTGCTGTTGTGTCGTGAGGATAATCATTTACGAAATGGCTGAAAAGCAAATTAAGGTTTTAATTTCCCATTTACCCTCTCAAGAACTCACTCATAATTCATAATCTATATATATAAAATAAGAAGGGGTGATCTACCATCAACGCACAGCCGAAACTACTGGAAGTAGAAACTTCAAATTTGGTCCAGAGCTTACTTTTATGACGTATGCAAGAGATAATATTTTATATAAATCCTTGATGGTTGAGGAATAGACGAATTCTCAGGTTAAATTCAGCCCGCCTGTCTGTGCAGGGCTATTAAATTTATCACTACATAGTATAAAACAAAAGTCGCTTTCTTTGTCCCTATATCCCTATATCCCTATGTATGCTTAAATCTTTAAAACTACGCAACGGATTTTGATGCGATTTTTTTTAAATAGATAGAGTGATTGAAGAGAAAGGTTTATATGTATAATAACATCAATTAAATAGTGCACCGGTGCGAAGCCGGGGCGGGTCGCTAGTTGTATTATAAAGTAGCTGCTCTCGGAAGCAGCCCGGCTGAATTTGTCGACTGAACTCGGTCAAGTAATACATCCTATTTGTGACAAGGCTTACCTTAAACAATTCCTTATGTAGTCAAAATGAGTTAAGTAACACGAGCATCCAGTAGGTAATGGTGAGAGCGGTGACCCACTGTCCAAAACTTCATTCCTTGATTCTTGTCTCTCATTCCCCATTTTCCTATAACACACTTCATCATCTCCAAACTTCTTCAGATACAACTTCCTTATCAACGTGGAGGTCGTGACCGGCATTTGTTTGTTTGTATCCATCTCCATAGTTCTCCTGTTGTATTCCTTGTGGTGGCGGTCAATGGCTACCTCTCGTTTGACTTCGATCAGAATTGACTCGAAGTCGTGAGAATCGCCCATTTGGTCTATCTTGTTGCACAGAGATTGAATGAACCAGGAGCCGTGGAGTTCGTTTCTGGAATAAACGGGAGTAGGTTATTACACTACATATTTATATATCCCTCTCTATCTGCCTGACTGGAGCATTTCCATCCAGCTAGAGCATTTTGGCTAAGGTGTGTAAAAGTTCCAAGTTCAGTATCCAAATTGTCTAGACGTCGAATGGGGGCTATCGTTTTTGTGCTCACCAGTTGGCGCCACTGTCGAGTATGGTCCAGCTGTCAAAAATTGTAATAGGTTATTATGGACATGAAGTCGAAGAAGAGTCGAAGTTTACATTTAAATCATATTCAATATCTTAAAACCGTACCGTAAAAATATCGAACATACCGCATTGTAGCGCGGTCCCGTTTTGTTCGGAAAAAAGGAGGAAATAAGTTTCCGAGAGACAAAACTGTCTCAAAGCCCTGACAGTCATTGACCCTTAACTAATATTTGCCATAATCAAGCTCAGGTATTGCAAAATAGTCACCATATTGTTCCAATTAGATCCCGCGTAGCGCAACCACAAAGAGTGACATTTGACGTTTCGGAGACCCCACGCTACACTAGCGCCTCTAGCGGCGAATTCATACGCGATAGCCCTCAATGCGGGGCTCCTATTAGCTCCCAATGACCTTCTGTAACTCTCCATTTTCTCGCGTTTTTTATGGTTTATCGTATTAAGAACAACGAGGGTTACCGAAATACTATACCATATTTATAACTCACTGTCTTCGAGATATATGGCATCAAACTATGGCAAATAAAAATCTCTCTTACGTTATTAGACACGTCAATAAGGAACATGTACATTTCATATATATAAGTGCATAAACAACATACATAAGTGCATAAATTGAAAATTTTGGGTATGGGATGGCGCATCGTAACCGACGATTCTCAATATGATTTGAGACGTTAGTGCCGTTAATGAAGCATGAGTTTTCTGGTAGATGTCGCTGTACGCCTCCCTTAAGGCTAGGGGTCACAAAACCGGTTTCACCGAAACCGAAAAAACCGGAAAAACCGGGTTTTTCGTCGATTGAAAAAACCGGCTTTCAAATTTGAACAAACCGGTTTTTCGAGTTTTTCGGTTTTACACTTAAATACTTGACAGTTGTAAGTATTACTCTGATTATCAGTTTATTACTACTTATAACTTCTTCTTCTATTTGTAATTTCAACTTTTTAGCTTATCAGTAAATATAAAACATATAATTGAATTAATAAAAATTAGCTAATTGCCCTACCCTACGTATAGTTTGTTTTTCAATACAACATCTCTGCCATCTCTGGTCCTCGTTGGAAACTTGGAATCATTTCAATGAAACCACAGCATGTAACATACACCAAATGAATACACGGTAAATAAAAATAAAGAACAATATCTGTAAGTTAATTAACATGACAAAAGATCATTTTAAAACAAAGTGTGTGCGGGTTTAAAATAAACATACCGAACGATATTTTTTAACTATTGCAACGCAATCACATCAAAATGGCAACCATGATCGGAGTATTCGGAGTGTTAGTTGCCTAATCTGTAATCCTAGAAAATATCATTCACTTCACTCACTCGTTCCGTTCCGTTCTGACACTTCTGACCGAATGAGCTGTGTAGTGTCGTTCATGACATTCACTTCTGATACTTGTGGCAGGCTCCAGAAGTGCATGGAGGATATTATTTTAGTTATTTTGTTTTGAATTTTTGTTCCTAATAATTATAAGATATAAAAAAGGTTTTATATCCATTGTTAAATGACTGAATATTAAAGTTGAAATTCATAAAATGCAGTTTTTTTTCACTTTTTATATGTAAAACCGAAAAATCACCGAAAAACCGGAAAACCCGGTTTTGTAATGTACAGAAACCGAAAAACCGGTTTTCAAAAATACTAGCGGTTTTGTGACCCCTATAAGGCGTTTGTATAAAAAAAACTATAGTATCGAAAATAGCGCTTTTTTGGACCATCTTTAAATAAATCATAAAAATATAAATATTCCGTTTTCTCAAAATTTGGCTCTTGCAAATGTAGATAAAGGATTGAAGAACCGATAACCGTTAATGCCATAAAGATATCTATAGTTTTGACGGAGTAATATCAACTCCAAACTAATCAAAAATCGATGATTAACGCGTGGAGAGTTGAAAGATTTTTCGTAGTTTGAACTATCTATTAGACTAAATACTCACCTATGGGAAGGTTTGCCGACGTAAGAACTGTGCAGTATGAGCATGTCTGATTCCACGGGCAGCGTATAGGGTTCGAATTCCTGGTCCAGGTCACGTCTCACTCGACCAGTCATGTGGACCGCCACGCCAGCCGTCTCTTTGGTACCCCGGCACGCCTGGAAAATGCATTTCAAGTACTACCTGACTTTATTTCGCACATAATATCACCTACTGAATCGATTCCGATGAGACCTAAGAATTTCGTGTATAAGAATTGAGGAGTTCTCTGTATCATCCATATTAGCCTTGTCACTGTAATTGGCTGATTGTTATCGTTAAAGTTAATTGATGTCCTTATCGGCCCAAACGTTAAGTGAAAGTTAAGGAAATCTGTGTGCATTTTATTTTAAAGTTTTTGTTGACACCGGTTTACCCTATGCGTGGTAAAAAAAATCACTTAAATTTTTTTTCACCTCACTAGCTCGGAAAGCCCCTTTTTATTATTTAAAAACAGATAGCAAAACTGCATTTTATCCACAAGATGCAAAGAATATTTGAAATCCGAACGCGCTATTTGTAACTTTTTTAAACATAATAACATGTAAAGGCCAGCCCAGACAGTCCAGCAACAATAATTTTATATTTTTCTGTTGTGTTAAAAAACTAGTACCTACGCCAAATCTCGGGATTAGGTAGTGGACAACTATATTTAGGACGCAACTGTCAACGTTAGGACGAGGAGGAGGAAAAAATTCCTCGCTCTAGTGAGGTGAAAAGATTTGTGTTATACACGGCTGCAAAGTTATTTTACGTCTCGTGTGTTGCAACACTCGCTACGCTCAGGATTCTATTTTTGAACCACTCGCTTCGCTCGCGGTTCAACCATAGAATCCATTCACTAGCTCGTGGTTCAATCCTAGAATCCATTCGCTAGCTCGTGTTTCAATTCCACATTCGCGGTTAAAATACAACTTTGCACCCTTGTATAACAAATAACTATAAGTCGTTAACAATGCGGGCCCGATAGGACAAATTAATAAAATGTTAAATTTCAGGATAAGAATAGAGAATATACATGCGGAATGAATAAGAATAAGATGTCACTACATGAATAGTAGACCATCAAATTATGACAAAACACAGTAAATTAATGAATATGCTCTGTGAAAGAATGTTATAATATAAATTTATGTCGCGTTTCATCTATTATCTGTGGATATGATATCTATCACGGGCTGATAAGTATGCAAATGCAAGAACGCGGATTTACTTTATGACGTCATAATCATAACAATAGAGGCACTCTACTGACATCCGATGGCCGGATTTAGACGTTGCCTACTTTGTGTTGCGTCACTCCCGCATCATCCTAAATTTAAGAGCTGGGCTCTTGTCGATGGAGTAATCGCCTTTCCATCCTTTTCTCTGCCACTGATTTGAGCTCCTGATACTCCTTGGCTTGGTCCATAAATGTCCGTCTCGGTCTTCCCCTTCCACTTTTTCCTTCTATCTTCCCCTCAATTATAGTCTACATAATTATCATGCCGTATCAGGTATCCCAACATATTTCCTCTTCTATTTTCAATAACTTGAAATAGACGTCTTTTCTCTCCTATTAATTTCAAGACCTCCTCGTTTGTTCTTCTTTTTTTATTTATTTATTTATTAAGAAATAATAATACAACACAAACAAGACATAGACCCACACATAGACCCACAAAACCGTTTGCACAGTTTGACTGTGGGATCGATCAGTCTCATCTCTCTTCTAACAGTAAATTATTTTATGAGTTAACAAGGCAACTTTATATATTATGATTCTACATCTAGGTACAATAGTTTATTTTACGAGTTTAATAAGCTAACTATGTAGCTTTTTACTAAGTTTAGCATTATTGGCTTCCTGCCTGATGTCAGAGGGCAGGCTGTTGAGTATGTAGGGAAGGCGTTTCTGAAGACACCTATCGCCGTAGTAATTAGTGACCCTCGGCACAACAAACTTGCCCGCTGACATCGACCTGGTTTCACAATCATCTTGCTTTCCAGCTTATACCTTCCATCCCTCTCCATCCCCACATCTCGAACGCACTCAATCTTTCTCAAAGGGCCTACTCCGAAATTCGTATCGTGCCGTCCTTCACTCATATAGTGTATATAACACGAGAGTGAAAGGGACGGCACGATACGAAGTACGGTTTTCGAAGTTCGGAGTAGCCCTCTGTCACGTTGAGTTAATTTCCAAGTCTCGTTTCCATACAACGCTATGCTCCAGATGTACGCCCTTGTTCGCGCCGCTCCGTTAACTAGTTTTTAATTAAGCACACAAAAATGACACTTACACCTTTCCATTAACGCTTATTTTGGCTTGTATTAGCTTTACCTAATCAAAACACTCACATATCACGACATATTGTAGCTAACCACAGCCACGCCGCGCTTAACACTTGCATTCCATAATTCAAACGAACGGCATACAACCTCTGTAATTTTAAAGTAAATTACAGTAATTCTCAAAAATCCAGTCTCAATCATCTTCTTGCTCCTGTATGGAACAGCCCTAATAAATCGCTTTCGGGTGTTTCGAGATATCTTTACTTTGAATAAATATTTTTTAGCGTCAATTCCTACCCTATATAAACAGTGCATTTCTCAAACCATAATGGTCCCTATTCGTCCCGGTACCGCCGCACACCGCGTAGAGTTAGTCCGATCGAGGTCGGACCTAGCTGAGTTTTTGCTGGAATCTTCTCAACAGCGACAAAACTCCCAGTAGCTCAATTCCACTCGTACCTCAGATTCGGTTGAAACCGCTCAACCAATCTCACTGGAGCGCAAACTCTTAGAGTATTCCAGTGTTCCAAACCAGCGGTCGTGTCCGAGGTTTTCCGCTGGATTTTCCCCAGGCTACTCTCCAACCGCGCACTTCTATCGCTTTATTGGGCCCGGCCTATAAAAGCCACAGTCAGTGCCTTTACCATGAGTTTACATGACCGTACTCGCTAGCGACTGCGTAAAGATTTGTATGTGCAAAAGTACAGCGCCTCTGGCGGTTACGCAATAGAACTAAGAATCGGCATACTAAATCGTTTACGCAGTCACTAGCGAGTACGGTCATGCAAACTCATGGTAAAGGCACAGGTTCAAAAAAAAAACATTTCTCAAACAATGTGAGGAAATACAACAAAACATCTGGTGGCGTCCCTACTAAAGCGATGATATTTTAACATTGATTGAAAGCACTCACTCAATGCTCCATACAGATGAGTAATACCTGAATAATGACCAGGATAGGCTTGGAGATGAGCATCGGCTTGTGCATGAAGTGATTTAGCAGATCCGTCTCGCTGTAGGACGCGTCTCGTGCGCGCAGCAGCCCATTTTTCGAGCCGTGCGTCAAAATGGCGACCGCCACGCAACCGTAGTTGGTGAAATCGGTGTTGCTGACTGAGGAAAAATATTTAAACTATATCCGGAAAATAGGGTAAAGTAGGACACGTGTAAGTACTTGAGGCATCCGTTTTAACTAGGAACTGCTATGTGTCAGTTTGTAGGTGTTCTACCTCTAAATTCATCACGCAACGCTAACTATATCGTTACTGGAGTAAACAGGTGTCAAAAGTAATCTGTATAATGTCCCATTTTACCCCATTTAAAGGAACCCAGATACCGCATACCAGCTTCTTCAAAATCAAAACATTTATTCTGCAAATAGGCCTCAAGGGCACTTTTACAAGTCAAAATCTATCTAGGTACATCAAACAAAAATAATACAATAATCAAAGTATCATTAATTAAATGTAGTGTTACATGTCAAAAATAAGACTAAGAAACTAATAACAATCGAGATTTGTTAGAGATGTATAATCTCTCTCTCTAAGCGTCAAGATAAAATGTAATAAAGTAGGTACACTAATCATAATAAAATATGTTGAGCTATACCTATAACACGTCAACATGAAAATAATAAAATCTATTAAATCCTCAGAGATGTATAAGGTCTCTGAGCGTCAGTCTAAAAATAAAATCAAATGAGAACAGAGCGAAGTCTCTCATCATGTCAATTCAACTGAACACTAGTACGAACTAGTACGAAGTTACTAGTCCTTGCAAACATGAACAGACCGGACCCCACAAACAGCACCCGTCTTTGGCGTCTTCGTTTCTAAGACTCGTCTCAGCGTATTAGACTCTAGTCATTAATCGAATGTTGAGTTCTTTTAAACATGTTAGAAGACTTGAGTCTTCTGCAGAGACTCGAGTCGTATATAAAGATTCGAGTGTTTTGTTTACACCAAAGTTTTTAGAAAAACTGTGTTATGATGAGAACTTTACTTGTACAGACTCTTAAGAATCAGCGACTTTCTCATTATGGTACTGTAGCAATCGGCACATTTTTCTGTACTTAATTATGTGCGTTTATTTAACAGTTTTTTCTCTTTTCCTTAATTTATATAAGACAGAAAATCATCAACATTAGGAAAACCTGGCGTCCTACCGGATAAACAACAAACGATGTTTATACTCCTGAGGCTTGGTGCCTCAAGACATTTTATACAAGTCAACCAATTGTACCTAAACTAACAAATAAGAACAAAACATAAATATCGACAGTCGATTAGTATTTTTGCACCTAATTTGTCAGCGCTGATAATATTTTATCATAGTAGCATTATGCCACTGATATTGTAAAATATCAATTGAAAAATTAGGCCATACCTACTGGGATTCCCGAAGAAGGATTTATTCATTTCCATCGCGATGCGTCCATTCAATAATGCAACGAATAGTGTGAAGGAGAGACAGACATACCATGACGGCATGGCGGCCCTGCTAGCTCTGTACACAACCATGATATTTCTTTCTCTATCTTATAGTTTACAGGGCTGCTATAAAGTGTAAAAGTGGCTACAATTAGCATTCAGCGTTGGTCAATGGTGAATATTACTTACATGTCTCAAGCTCGCTAAATAGATCTGTTTTAGTACAATCTTTCCTCTCCGTCACTTCAAACCCAAACCTCTTGAACGTTGTTTCTAAAGCCTGTACGTCTTTTTCTGTCCCAAGCCTTTTCGTATACCCAAAAATGTTTTCCTGATTAAAAATTATCATTGCATTCTTTTCAAATTTCTCCAATTCATACGACTGACTATCTTTAGAGAGTGCTCTAGTGTTGTAGATCTGCTCTTCAGGCTTTGTTATGTATTCATCTTCTAATTGTTTGTCTTCTTCTTCGGCTTTCTCTTTAAACAAAGCAACGTTTTCAGCTTCCGGTGACGTCACAGAAGGAGGAGCTTTCATCATACCATCTTGGACGACTTCTTCCCCTCTATCATCAACCGTACCTTCAACAACTTCAACAGATCGATCATCTTTTGTTTCTTTGTACAGTTTGACGCCATCTATTAACCTGAAGGTAGGCTTATGTATATATCTTCTTACTTTGTTAGTTCTTTCAACTTCTTCATTGTCACTGTGATGAAAATTAGAATCACTTTCAGACGACATTTTTAATTCAGATACACTCAACACCTGTTTACATTACAGGAACACATTTCACAATGCCATTGTAATGATCAGAGGTTTTATCTTATCCTCCCGGGGTCGGAGCTTTGTCAATGTATTTCAAATCAAATTGTTTAGAGAATAGAGTCGAACTTTTTCTGACGCAAAATGTTACAACAACAAATAGAACTTTATGACTTGCCGAAAAGATCTATATTGAATTGCAATCGATAAGTTTAGCACGTTGGGCTGGGACTTAGCTTATCGGAGTTATAGATAATACACACTTACGGATTCGCTGTAACTTGTTAGTTGATTAAATTCATTATCGTTGGGAAAAGATAAAAGTGACACAGGTGACGACATGCTTCCATAAATGGAAGCGCAGTAGCATATGGGCTGTTCTACTTTTTGTCATGTCATGTACAGTCGCCATCAGATATATCGGAGCAAACGCGGTGCTCACAAATATCTGAACACGACTCTATTGTCAAGGCGTTAAAGTGCATGTTCAGATATTTTTGAGCACCCTGAAGAGTACAGATATATTTGATGGCGACTGTACATAATTTTCAGACACTTTTTTTTAATGCAGATTTTAGAATACTTGCCCTTCAAGTCACATTTTTCTATTGTTATTTAGAAAGAGGTTTAACTGCAGTATCACTTCCGATAATTTTGGTAATTAACGAACCAGCGAAGCTATCCATAAATCGAGTAACTCAGTGGTCCTTGGATGTTTCACCATTTGTATGAAAAAATGGTTTTTACCCTGTATTACCCACCTTTTACAACATTAAAACTTATTATTTAAGTATACCTATAAATTCCTTTTATTAGGTTCAGGTACTATTTCGAAATCCTATTTTTGTACACTAATTCAATACATATGAGTATCATAGATTCTTTTGTAATAAAAAACTAGTCATGAAAAAGTAGAATGACCGATATATCCACTGTTAGATATTAGATCTAGACTATTTTAGACATAGGTGGTATCACTACACGGTATAAAACAAAGTCGCTTTCTCTGTCCCTATGTCCCTGTATCCCTATGTATGCTTAAATCTTTAAAACAACGCAACGATTTTGATGCGTTTTTTTTAATAGATAGAGTGACTCAAGGGGAAAGTTTATATGTATAATACATGCATCAGCATTGCACCCGTGCGAAGCCGGGGCGGGTCGCTAGTGTTATATAAAGTTTTGCAAGTGTAGGGTTGATGACTCAAAGTTTGACTACCTACTCCAAAAGAAACAAGGCAAAAAACATATACCAAATGGTGAAAATCACCGGGTAGACAACTTTTGTTTTTACAACTGACAATGGCCCAGGTGGGTGACCGCTTTGAGTAGTTATTAACTGAGCGGTCCCGCGCTTTGGATGACACGTTAAGCCGTTGATCCCGGCTACTGTCTATAATAGCAGTCGTTAAGCCAAGTTAGAGGCCTTCGGGCGTCTTGAGAACATCTAACAATCAAGTTGCCCTCTCACTTGACTAGCCTAATTCCAATAAGGTCTGGTTTCCCCTCGGGTTGGAAGGTCAGATGGCAGTCGCTTGCGTAAAAACTAGTGCCTACGCCAAATCTTGGGTTAGAGCGCGGACCCCGGACATCCTTCAAGATGCAACTGTACAAGGATAACGCTAGGAAGACGATGGTTTGGTGCAATCGGGAAGTTACACAGATGAAACGTTTTAAGGAAAGTAGAATATCGGCCAGTATGAACCATGTATGAATAGCACTCCAGTCTAAAATGACTTATGCTGGTCACAATCCGAATAACATCAAATAAAAAATGGTTGAAACGCTTTGTCGACGACTACCCATTCAAATTCAAACAGAATGCTATATTGTGATTCGTAATTAATTTCTCATCGCGCTCATAAATTTCAAATTGGCGCTATTTATAATGTTGCTACACTTTAATTTTGTTCTTGATACGAAATTACGGGCAAATTACCAACCAAACTGTAACGGCTGTTCCCAACTATCCGATATGATATCGGTGTAGGTACACCGAAATAATTCATGAAAAACCACTTTACGATCCGATATCGGTCACATTCCCATACATTTTTTATCGGTATCGGATCCGATATCGGATAATGTGGACACAGCCTAACAATCCATGATGTGTAAACTAAACGAGCCTGAGGGGCTACCGCGAAACGAAAACGAACGAAGTTCGAATATCTCCCTCTCTGACGCATGAATTAGCAAGTGCGACAGAGAGGGAAATATTTGAACTTTGTTCGTTTTCTTTCGCGGTAGCCCCTCTGACGTTTGTCACTAGCGTCAAATGTTCGCATCCAATCACACTCATCGAATCAATTAAATTTAGTAGTATAGGGTTGGACTTTCATCTAGAAAAATCGATTATTAAATAATCGAAATTAAAAAATATTAAATAATCGATGATGTTGCTTCAAATTAAAATCGATTAGAAAACAATCGATTTTTGAAGAAATAGCAATCATTTTTTTTACATTCGATTTTTTTTTTTTCCTATGTAGTGGGTTACACCGTGATTATTATTTCGCGATACACTCATATTATGGTCAGTATAATGTGAATGTTGACGCGTATTGCAGTATCGTGATAATAACTTAGCAAATTCGGATATTTTTAAATCTGCGATACCTAAGGGACGTGGCTCTAAATGGCTCTAATGCCGAGTTCTGTACTAGGACTTAGTAGCCGTTCAATATTCTTATGTTCAGGGTGGTAGCTTACAATATTCTTTTAGAAATTATGTTACTATTAATCATCTGTGAAAATCATAATCGATTTTTTTATTAATCAATTTATTTTCAGAACCTAAATCGATTGATTTTTTTAATAATAGTAATCATAAAGTAAGGATTGTTTTCTATTCGCGGTAGGCCCTTAGGACTTGAGCCGGCAATACACGATCGTTTAAAAAAAAAGTATATGTGACGGAGAACGATTTTTTTGTAACACCAAATTTTAAATTTCTTGTTCTTATTCAATTCCTCATAAGTTATTTGAGATGACGAATGAAGATCATGAAAATATTAAAAATATTGAAACACATTATAATTTCAGATTGTGGTGGAACTAGTTCCAGATAGTCACAAATATAAAAATCATTATAAATTGATTGTAGCATTTCATGGACCAGTAATAGTTTACACATTTAAAACAACGACAACAAACCATTTGAAACGGGCTTAATTTATAGAAATAATGGTCAAAAACTTTGAGGATAAAATAACGCTTTTAGTGAGATATCGATTGCCCAAGTCTGTTAAAATCGCTGTGTCTATCTCCGGAATTCCGGTACTGTCGATTTCTTTGGAAAATAGAAAAAGCAGATTTTTGGCATTATAGACCGTATTCTTTTACAAATAAAGCACACATGTAATATCTAGACTCATTAATTTATCTGTTTGACTGCATTGAATATGCATTCTGCACTGCATAAATATCGCACCAATGTATATACAGCACGACTAACTATGAGATGTCAGAATCGTGTTTATGGATATATCAGAGGGGCTACCGCGAACTGAAAACGAACGAAGTTCGAATATCTCCCTCTCTGTCGCACTTGCTAATACGTGCCACAGATAGGGAGACATTCGAACTTCGTTCGTTTTCGGTTCGCGGTAGCCCCTCCGTCTTCTAATACATCTCAATTTAGTCAGCTTATCTTATGATACCTCCGTCTATCTCCGTCCCTTTTGGGCATTCGCTAATCCTCCTTCTGCGAGATCTTCTTTCTTCGAGAGTAATCGATTTTACATCGATTTTTTTAAATAATCGATTATTTTTTCGCATCCCTATTTTAGTAGTCAATTTAGTTGATAGTTGTGTATGACACATGTAGTCATGCACGGTCGATTATTTTTAAAGTATTAGTATATAATTACTTGTAAAAAGCTCACAAAATGGCGTGAATACTTTAGCTATAGTGAATTAAGCAAATCAGCTTATTTAATAGTATTTTCTTTTCGTATATAAGTGAATCAAAGTTGTGAAAATGTTCAATTACAAATATTTAAGTAAAGACCACTTGGAGGGTTTCGATAACTATAAGGTAATCATTTAGTGTTATTATGCGGTGCTTTAATCTATTTAATTAAATTTTTATAGGCTATTAAATATTGATTACTTAGATAACCTTAAAATAACTAGTTTTGCGCATCACATCGTCGGTGCGTACTCTACCTAATTGAACCTTTTAATGAATGAGGAAAAACGTGTTTAACGCGTACATTTCAGTACGATGCCCTAGTTTATATTACAGTCTAAAATGTCAAATGAATATAATGTTTTTACACACTTATTTACAAAAAATCTTTTGAGAAACTATTTATTTTTGTAAATTTTCATACAGTTTAGACGACACTTGATCCAATGGTTAATGTCTTTTTTTTATTGGTTGAATGTACATTACGTACGACTAATTTGAAAATCATTTGTTTATTGGTTACTAGCGACCCGCCCTGGCTTCGCACGGGTGCAATGCTGATACTAAATACACTACAGAAATATTATACATATAAACCTTCTTCTTCAATCACTATCTATTAAAAAAACCACATCAAAATCTGATGCGTAGTTTTAAAGATTTAAGCATACATAGGGATATAGAGACAGAGAAAGCGACTTTGTTTTATACTATGTACTATTTATTATTTATTTATTATTATTTATTTAGTATCACAGTGATTTCACATCTAGCTCGCTCGTAGCTCTAGTTGAAAAGCAACCTTACCAGTTGCGGCCAGTGTTGGCACACTCCCATAACCCATTGATCAAGGCCTAATACTAATTTAGGCTATCTAATTTGATTGCTGAGGACTGGTGCTTGATGGACGTAAAGTCAACGACGAAGCGTGGTTTGCGACACTCACAGATAAGCGAGCCAAGAGACATCAACATAAGACCTGTTCACCACGGGCAAACTTTACTTGCCAGGGTTGTGGTCATGTATGCCGTTCTTGCATTAAATAAATATCAGAGGACAATCTTACACGAATCGAACTAGCCCCACAGTAAGCTCAAGAAGCTTGTGTTATGGGTACTAGACAACGATATATTTAATAGAAATAAATACTTAAATACATAGAGAACATCCAAGACTCAGAAACAAATATTCATGCTCATCACACAAATATTTGCCATGACCGGGATTCGAACCCAGGACCGTCAGCTTCACAGGCAGGTGCACTACCCACTAGGCTAAACCAGTCGTCAAGCCAGGCCGGGACTGGGCGTCATTGGCTTACACAGCCTGTAGTTTATTGAAATTAAGTATGTAGTTTTATAACATATATAGTAATAAGGCTTAAGTGGAGATGAGCGGGACATATTTAGAGACCAAAAAGATAAATGGACAAAACAAGTGTCAGAATGGTACCCAAGAGAGGGAAAAAGATAAAGAGGTAGGTAAGTTCGAAAGTGGGAGGATGACCTTAAACTAGTAGCAGGAAATATTTGGAGAAGAAAGGCTTTGGATAGAAAAGAGTGGAAATCCTTAGAGGAGGCCAGAAGGCAAGACAACAGTGTTGATGTCTTATAATTCTCATCACTACATAGTATAAAACAAAGTCACTTTCTCTATCCCTATATCCCTATGTATGCTTAAATCTTTAAAACTACGCAAAGGATTTTGATGCGGGTTTTTTTATTAGATAGAGTGATTGAAGAGGAAGGTTTATATGTATAATAACATCCATTAAATAGTGCACCCGTGCGAAGCCGGGGCGGGTCGCTAGTAAAGTTATAATGTAGAAAATAAAACATGTATTTTAATTGTCAAATAAAGGCTTATATTATTATTATTATAAGTATGTAGTTTTAATATTATATCTTTATTTATTTTCAGTACATGGCGATAGACACAAGCCCCCTCAGTGTCTATGTTATGCATCCGTTCTGGAATAAAGTGGTAGAGGTGAGAATTTTAATTAAATAATGGTCATGGAGTCGTATATGATGGCTGTATAATTAGCCCATAATTTTGGTAATTATTAACCTAAATTGTTTTTTCTACAAAGTGTCTGTTAAACACCGAGTTGTGGCCTGTTTAGCCCTTTACCGGCTGACATATAAAATTATTGGCACAATGCAGTAGGTTCTAAAATGGTTCTGCCATATTTCACTTTGTATGAAGTAACAGTTTAGCATTAATATAAATAAAACATAGAAAAACTAGTATTTATGCTGATGATTTATGATTTCTACTGGCCAAAGGGCCAAAGTATGAGACTTATCTCCAATTTTTTTTTACATGAAGATTCAAGATTCAAACATTTATTGGTGACAAACAAGCAATATATAATAATGGGACAGCATAATACAAACATCAACTAACCCTATACATCTGCAAACCACTAGACTTAAAGTAATTCCCAATATAAACTGCTTAATTCGACATACATCTTTTTTTTTAAATTGTGATGCCTGTCAAATTCTTATGGAATAAATACTAATTTCACAACCGAACTGGAATGAACTGCCGCCTTTCACCGTGTTATACATACACTATATGAGTGACAGGGACGGCACGATACGAAGTTCTGAATAGACCCTCGCGATATTTCCGTGACCTTCAAACCTTCAAGAAAAGAGTACTGCCTTCTGAAAGACCGGCAACGCATGACTCCCCTGGTGTTGCAGGTGTCTATGAGAGACGGTAATCGCTTACCATCAGGCAGTCCGTCTGCTCGTTTGCCCCTATATTTATTTACTAGCGACCCGCCCCGGCTTCGCACGGGTGCAATGCTGATGCATGTATTATACATATAAACCTTCCCCTTGAGTCACTCTATCTATTAAAAAAAAACCGCATCAAAATCCGTTGCGTAGTTTTAAAGATTTAAGCATACATAGGGATATAGGGACATAGGGACAGAGAAAGCGACTTTGTTTTATACTATGTAGTGATTTAAGCTTTATGTATTCCTTAGTTTTTTTAAAGTTCCCAGCTTGGTCCTGCTATGTCGTCATCATCAACCCATCGTTTCCGTGGTCTTCCTTTCTTCCTCTCCCTTTTTTCTTTCTTCTGCCCCCTTATAAGTACCATAAAACTATAACACTATGTTATCTGCTTGTTCAAATGAAAATGGATACTGTCTGGGTCACAGTTGTGTCTACCGCATTATCACCAAGTACCTATTCATTATCGGGTTATCAATGAGTAAACACAAGAAATGTGAATGTGACCTTTATGTGTTCCTTCTGCTGTCAACACAGTGCATCCTCAAATTTTATAAAGGGTCGGCAACGGGCACGTGACTCCTTTGGAGTTGCGGGCGTCTATAGGCTGCGGCGGCCGCTTACCATCAGGTGGACCGTAAGCTTGTTTGCCACCGACGTTATATATTAAAAAAATAATAATTCTGCGAGTTGCTTGTAATCTTATGAATGATATTGTTATATTATATATCCAACAGTATCATATGAATATATTTTATTTGAAAGAACTCATTATTTTGCTCTTTTTAATCAGTATTATCACCGTAGAAACATATATGGGTATATATTTACACAGATGAACATTTTTGATTTACCTGATTTACTACCTGGCCCCTATTTCAACAAGTTGACATATGTATGTATGACATTTGACATATGTCAATGCAGGCTGACAAATCGACAATTTTCATGGGAAAACTGTTTCACCAACTACAATTGTAATGTTTTTTGTCATTTATCGCGCTTATCGGCTTTGGTGAAATAGGGGCCTGATGGTAAGCAGATACCGTAGCCTATGGACACAAGGGACTCAACAGGAATCACAGGCTTTTTTTTTTGGCTATATAAAAACCAAACCAAATAGAACAAATAAGATAATAAGAAACTAGGACACTTAGCTTTCTAGGGACTAGCCGCGTAGCCCTTGACTCCTTGAAGAGAATAGGTACTCCAGACTTCTTCGAGACTTAGTTAACGCGCCAAAGGCAGACAATGAAATGAAGTCTGCGGGCGGAATAAAAATGCTTATACACACCAAAGGCCTACCCTCAAGGCAAAAATATTCTTCTACTTTGCCAGGGCAAATAATCTCTTAAGGCGGATCCAAACGCACCGAACCTTGTTAAAATCTTCGCGACATCATGTATATGATACGTCGCGACAGGCCGGGCCCAATAAAGCGATAGGAGTGCGCAGTTGGAGAGTGGCCTGGGGAAATGCAGAACCTCGACACCATGTGGGCGGTTTAAACACTGGAATACTCTTGAGTTTGCGGTCCAGTGAGAGTGGTTGGTTGAAAGAGATTTGACGATTCGTTGTTCTTTGGAGCCTAGGTTTCGCCGGAAGATCAGCGCCGGTCCCCTGACTCGGCATTATGCTGAGCCGAGACCTATTTGTGACGATTTCGTGTTTGTAACGTTATTTTTATTTCTCTATATTTTATGTTTGTTTTGTCATTAATAAATGTTCTTCTCTGTAGACCTTACAACCAGGGATTTGTTAGATCATTTTCCCGAACTCATTATTTCTTCAAAGTAAATTTTCCGTTCGCATTTTTCCCCGATCGGTAAAATCCGTATGCACCATAATTTATTTTTCGTTATTTTAGTCAGTAAGTACACTTCGTTCGCATTGTTCCCCGATCGGTAAAATCCATATGTACCATAATTTATTTTTCTTTCTTTTTTCTATTCGCGTTTCTTCTTAAACGTAAACACGACATACATTACTGGTTGCTGAGGTATAATGAGTTCAATCGATCTCTTAAACCGCGCAATGTAGTGCAACTCGCGTGCGATTCTCGTAAATGTGTAAAACTAAGGTTGTAGTTGTGTTTTGTAGTTGTGCGTTGTTTGAAACTATACCTTATTTTTTTTGTAGATCAGAAATTAGGTAAATAAAGAATCAGTAGTAATATAAAAAGAAAGAAAGAAAGAAACATTTATTCACAGACACAGAAGACACACATATTACAATAAAAAAACAACAACAGTAGAAAACAAACCACAACATGTGTGTCCCCGCGGCAGTGAAACGGACACTGGCTCAGCATTATGCTGAGGTGTCAGACACCTACAGCGCTGATTTTCAGCCAGTACCGTCGGTGACTCACGGACCGCCATACACTAAATAAAAGCCAAAAGAAAAATAATTAAATACACACACACACTGAGTTCGCTTTATTCGCACGAACGATCAGAATAAGAGACAGTGACTATGACATATTACGTTTTTAAAAACCCCAACCAACTTCTTACAATTTCTGCCTCTTTGAGTTTTTTATTGTACCTACGACTTTTACTGATGTAATATTTGTAATAGATAACTTTGCAAGTTTATCTTCGCTGTATGACATTAATTTTGTTATAATTGTTAACTCGAAATTATTATTCCTTCTTGAACTGTAAATTAATATTTTGACACGAAAAATGTATTATTATAGTCAGACTTTCTTAAATTGTATATTAATATTTTTACATGTAAAAGTGCCCTTGTGGCCTATTTGCAGGATAAATGAGTCATACACGGATTTAGGTTGTATTGGACCAGTAACCCGCATAAACAGTGTCTCCGTTGCTATAAATCCATGTACTAAAACATAGCTTACATGCACATAAGCCGTTAACTATTGACCACCGAAGGGACAACTTTTGTTTTTGCAACTGACAATGACCCACATAAGCCGTTAACTATTGACCACAGGAGGGACGACCTTTGTTTTTTCAACTAATTATGACCCAAATGTTTGATTTAGTGGCCATTGGCTGCTAAAAGGTTGCCGTCCTCTGTTTAATCAATAGGTGGTTCTTAGATATGTTTTGTGTCGGGATTTTTTATGAACGGTAGGTACAGAAATTGCTGAAATTCCATTACAAATAATGTATTATTCATCGTCTAGGTGGAGCTCTGTATCAATTGATAACATTATCACATATGGTTCGATGCACGTTACATATTCGTATGACGACAAACACTTGAATAGGCACTTCTATTAAATGACTCATTCTCAACCAAAAGGTATTTAATTTTCGATATCAGTAATAAGGACGATTTCGATTTTCAATTGTTTCATGTGCTCTGCCTATCCCAAATCTCAAACTCAAAATATTCTTTATTCAAATAGGCCTAGCAACAAGCACTTTTGAATCGTCAGTTATATATTACATAAATTGAATCTAATTATTCAAAGCAATTTATTGATGCATATGAAATATTAAAAAAGACATGAATTTCTATAATGTATGTCAAAATAGAGTATAATAAATTCACAAAAAGATCGTCAATATGTTAAATAAAAACATAAAAAATTGTTTAATCTAGACAGTTTCTAGAATAAAATCTGAATGTCAAGAGGAAAATTTAACGTCAACATCTAATGTCATAGTTATGAAAATAGTCATTAAGATGTAATGTTATAATTATTAAAATATCATTAGTATTTCAACCACAATTATACCCACGGTGTTTTATCATTCATGTAGTCTTTTGTGCTATAATATGCTTTCGATATGAGTTTACGCTTTACATAAGTCTTGAATTTATTAATAGATAAATTAGTCACGTTTGTAGGTAGTTTATTATAAAACTTTACACAATTACACATGAATGATTTTCTTATTTTTTGGAGCCGAGTGGAGGGTACCGCAAGCTTATATTTGTTTCTAGTATTAATATTATGTATGTCACAGTTCTTTAAATTAACAATATTTTTGTCCCTTTTTGGAATACATTCGTGAGTTTAATGTATGTATGTTTTTGAGTGGATCAACTTTTCGTGTGTTGTTATCTCGATCCGTTGTCCAGGGGACGCTAGTGGCGCAATTTGTTCAAAACAATGTTGTATTAAGTTCTACTAACATGCTTAGTAGATGGGCCATTATGGAAATAGCTGATGAGTAGCACAAATACTTATCACTACATAATATACAACAAAGTCGCTTTCTCTGTCCCTATGTCCCTATATCCCTATACCCCTATGTATGCTTAAATCTTTAAAACTACGCAACGGATTTTGGTGCGGTTTTTTTAATAGATAGACTGACTCAAGGGGAAAGTTTATATGTATAATACATGCATCAGCATCCGTGCGAAGCCGGGGCGGGTCGCTAGTGTTTGATAAACTTAAATAGCATAATATCACGATTGTATTCAAATTTTGTCCCCCGGACAACCAGACGTAACCATGGCAACGAGTGGCACTAAAAATTTGATTCACCCTTTTATGTAAAGAACCAGTAACGGAATCATGGAGGAGGCGGTTGAAATGCTCCGAGTAATCGAGTTTGGTCGTGAAATATTGCGTTTAGGTACATTGATATCAACTATTTTTTGGCCCGGCGTCTACCGGTCCCTGGGATCCCCGGGATCATAACAAAATAATGCTATTGTTTATTGTTTTCGCCGGGAGACGACGGCTTAAAACATAAGAATCCTGATGGTAGTTTTTAATTTACTTTTCACTACATAGTATAAAACAGTCGCTTTCTCTGTCCCTATATCCCTATGTATGCTTAAATCTTTAAAACTACGCAACGGATTTTGATGCGGTTTTTTTTTAATAAATAGAGTGATTGAAGAGGAAGGTTTATATAATAACATCCATTAAATAGCGCACCCGTGCGAAGCCGGGGCGGGTCGATAGTAATCAATAATTACATCATTTTTTTAAACTCAAGTGTCATATCTCATTTTAAGATTTTGAGCAGATTTATTAATTTACTGTTTTTTGTATTAATTTGATGGTTTACTATTCATTTAGTATTTTCAAATTTATAAAGGAATTCCAAATTTAAATGTAATTTTACTGTCACAGTTTGACATAATTTGTAAATCAATCATACCTTGACATTTTTATCATTGTTTCTGACGCGTAATGTATATGATCCATTGCAAATAAATGAGTATGAGTATAGTGAAATCTTATTATTATTCATTCCGCATGCATATTCTCTATTACACTGCGGGTCAAGGAGATGTAGCGAGTTCAATCGCTCTATAAAACCGCTCAATGTAGTTAAACTCGCATGCGAGTCTCTGTATTTAGGGCCTTAAGGCCGTGCAACGAGAATCGCGTTCTTTGAAACTCTGTTCTGCCCAGACCAGGAAACAATTTTGATTGATTTTCAGATATATGATTATTGACTATATGACCGTGTTTCTGACAATATCCGAAACATGATTGCTTGATTTTCTCGATAAAAAAAAAGCCAAAGTTGAGTCATATTTACCTTTTTTTACTCAACGTACTAAAACAACGCATTATTAAACGGCACAATTAAGTTAAAGTGATTGTATTTTACCTCATCTAAACTCTGTCAAGAGGAAATTTAATAAAATTGCACACAGATAGATATTTGGGTCGATCAACTTTTTCTTGTTGTTATTCTGTCCCGTCAGCGAGGAAACAACAGTAACCGAGTTTCTTACAAAAATGTTTATAATATGGACTTCAAACATGATCAAGAGATGACCCATGTCGAAATGGATTTATACTCATCGCTAAAACTCATGTTTGGTAGGTTTAAACCCTATAAAATCACAGTTTTAAAGAGTACTCAGGAGACGTAACCATGGTAACGAGCAACAAAAAATAGTTGATCCACCCATTTATCGAGATTTGTCTAAAAAACCCATTCCCGAAGGGTGTTGTATCCCGTTTTGTCGTGCGCGAAAGACATCGTAGGGGCGTGGCTGACCGAATCGAGGCATCCCCATAATACATTTAAGACTTTGACATGACATTTCGTTCCAGTTGGTACCACGCTGGGTAGCCCCGAACCTGCTCACGTTCCTCGGCTTCCTGCTCACTGTCCTCGACTTCGGACTGCTCTCGTGGTACGACTACTCGTACACGGCTGCGAGCGCGCGCAACGAGACCACGGCCGAGCTGAGCGCGAGCCCTGAGGTGGTGCCGCAAGGGCTGTGGTACGCGTTGGCTGTGTTCCTGTTCTTAGCGTACACTCTAGGTAAGATTTTCTATATTTCTAATTTAAACTACCGACGCACAACGCAAAAGAGGGGTGTTATTTATAAGAGACCACGGCCGAGCTGAGCGCGAGCCCTGAGGTAGTACCGCAAGGGCTGTGGTACGCGTTGGCTGTGTTCCTATTCTTAGCGTACACTCTAGGTAAGATTTTCTATATATCCAATTTTAACTACCGACGCACAACGCAAAAGAGGGGTGTTATTTATAAGAGACCACGGCCGAGCTGAGCGCGAGCCCTGAAGTGGTACCGCAAGGGCTGTGGTACGCGTTGGCTGTGTTCCTGTTCTTAGCGTACACTCTAGATAAGATTTTCTATATTTATAATTTTAACTACCGACGCACAACGCAAAAGAGCGGTGTTATAAGAGACCACGGCCGAGCTGAGCGCGAGCCCTGAGGTGGTGCCGCAAGGGCTGTGGTACGCGTTGGCTGTGTTCCTGTTCTTAGCGTACACTCTAGATAAGATTTTCTATATTTCTAATTTTAACTACCGACGCAAAACGCAAAAGACGGGTGTTATAAAAGACCACGGCCGAGCTGAGCGCGAGCCCTGAGGTGGTACCGCAAGGGCTGTGGTACGCGTTGGCTGTGTTCCAGTTCTTAGCGTACACTCTAGGTAAGATTTTCTATACTTCTAATTTTAACTACCGACGCACAACGCAATAGAGGGGTGTTATTTATAAGAGACCACGGCCGAGCTGAGCGCGAGCCCTGAGGTGGTACCGCAAGGGCTGTGGTACGCGTTGGCTGTGTTCCTGTTCTTAGCGTACACTCTAGGTAAGATTTTCTATACTTCTAATTTTAACTACCGACGCACAACGCAAAAGAGGGGTGTTATTTATAAAAGACCACGGCCGAGCTGAGCGCGAGCCCTGAGGTGGTACCGCAAGGGCTGTGGTACGCGTTGGCTGTGTTCCTGTTCTTAGCGTACACTCTAGATAAGATTTTCTATATTTCTAATTTTAACTACCGACGCAAAACGCAAAAGACGGATGTTATAAAAGACCACGGCCGAGCTGAGCGCGAGCCCTGAGGTGGTACCGCAAGGGCTGTGGTACGCGTTGGCTGTGTTCCTGTTCTTAGCGTACACTCTAGGTAAGATTTTCTATACTTCTAATTTTAACTACCGACGCACAACGCAAAAGACGGGTGTTATAAGAGACCACGGCCGAGCCGAGCGCGAGCCCTGAGGTGGTACCACAAGAGCTGTGGTACGCGTTGGCTGTGTTCCTGTTCTTAGCGTACACTCTAGGTAAGATTTTCTATATTTCTAATTTAAACTGCCGACGCGCAACGCAAAAGACGGGTATTATAAGAGACCACGGCGAAGCTGCTGTGCCTTTACCATGAGTTTACATGACCGTACTCGCTAGTGTCCGCGTAAAAAAATGTATGGGCAAAAGTACAGCGCCTCTGGCGATTACGGAATAGAACTAAGAATCGGCATACTAAATCGTTTACGCAGTCGCTAGCGAATACAGTCATGCAAACTCATGGTAAAGGCACTGAGCGCGAGCCGTTGTCTCTTATACGCCGTTTATGTTATGGTCACCTTTTTAGATTTTTTTTTATTATTGGTATATCAAGTGGAAAAGACTTGAAATCTGGATTAATGTTAATTTAGACTGCTAAAGGGTTAAATTGGACTAATTTTTGCCAGCGACTTCGTCCCCATAAACTTTCACTCCCTATTTCATCCCTACGAGGGTTGATTTTCGGAATAAAAGTATCCTATATGCTAAAGACTTTGTATACCAAGTTTCATTAGAATCCGTTTAGCCGTTTTTGTAACAAACGTCTAATCAGCTTTCGCGTTTAGTTAAGATTTTTAATTAAAACATCAAAGTTCACATACTACTTTATCGATTAATCTGCAAGAACGAAAGTGCATTAAAATTGGTATACTTAGTCCATTACTGTACTTCGTGGTCAATTAACTAAGCAAACGAACTAAATCTTAATCCAGTTAAATGTGACTTTACGACGCTAGCGTACCATATTTGCAACTTATGTCATTTAACAAAGGGGGAAACTAGACCTTGTGGGACGTTTCCCACGATGTTTTCTTTCACCGAAAAGCTGTCATAGTCATAGTAATGTATTTGTAAACATAGGTAGTATACATTGGTGGATAAGTAATGGTATACTTAAATGAATTTTTCGAATACAAGTAGTTCGTAAAATAAGAATCATATGTGTATCTAACTGGTGTTGTATAGTTTTAAGGCTAAAAATTGTACGCTCGAAATGAGCAACTGTTGTTTCTAGCACTACTTACACTTTAAGACCTTATGTACACAGTTTACAATGAATAAATACTTTACTTTACTATGTTTTGCCTGTAGGCCTACAAAATCTAACATGCATGCAGCATGCGGCGAACGACGAAGTGTAATTGCCGCTTCAGGTTCCCAAAATAATGTATTGCCCAATTGCCTGAAACAGAAAACATTCAGGCGCGTGGTATATCATCTCTATCTATAAGTTTTAGGATCTATCTGGACGTCTGGTCGACGCAACACGTGACCAAAATGCTGGCCTTTATCTGGCACAAAGATTGAGCATTGCCATCCAACGTGGCAATGCGGCCAGCATTTTGGGAACATTACCCACTGGCAGCGGTTTGTTAGATCAGGGTTTTTGATAAGTATATTTAGGTACATTTTAGGTTAGTTTTAGTTTTATTTTAATTTCTTTGTTTATTTGTAATTACTATTAATAAAAATATATACTCAGTTTTAGGATATAATTACATAATTGTAGAATTAGTATTTAAGAAATGATCCTATTGTGTTCTAGATGGTATCGACGGCAAGCAAGCCCGCCGCACACAGACCTCGGGTCCCCTGGGAGAGCTGTTTGATCACGGGCTGGACTCGTACACTGTGTTCTTCATCCCGGCCTGCCTTTACTCCATCTTTGGATGCTTGGACTACTCCGTCAAGCCTATCAGGTGAACATTATATCGCTTAAATTTAGAATGAAGGAAAAGTTGAAAAATTTAGGCACCGAGCAGGATTCGAACCTGCGACCTCCCGGCGCTGCGGCCAGTCGCTCTAGCCAACTGAGCTATAGGTGCAATCGCTACCCAGTTCCAAATTCATCAACCGTTCCTTCGTATTAAGCAGTAAAAAAAGAAAAAAAAAAGCTTATTCTTATTCTGGCTAATGAAAGCTGAGACTGAGATTTATTTAAAACTTTTTAAACGGCAACTATAATATCTAAGAGAAAGAGACTTTGTTTTATACTATGTAGTGATACCGGTTTTGATTATACCGCTAATCCGAGCTTTAGCGATATAAATAGCGTAATGCAATTATACCTTATACCTTACCCGGTTATACCTTATTTAAAACCGGTAGTAAGAATACCGGTAACGATCCCTGAATTAACTAACGCTGTGACTTAAAATCTGTTTCAGAATGTACTACATAATGTGGAACATATTACTGAATTTCTACCTCAGCCATTGGGAGAAATACAACACGGGTGTGCTATTCCTGCCCTGGGGATACGATTTCAGTATGTGGGTGAGTACAGTTCTAAAGTGGCTTGTCCCTCAATGGTTTCAGTATGTGGGTGAGTACGGTTCTAAAGTGGCTTGTCCCTCAATGGTTTCAGTATGTGCGTGAGTACGGTTCTAAAGTGGCTTGTCCCTCAATGGTTTCAGTATGTGGGTGAGTACGGTTCTAAAGTGGCTTGTCCCTCAATGGTTTCAGTATGTGGGTGAGTACGGTTCTAAAGTGGCTTGTCCCTCAATGGTTTCAGTATGTGCGTGAGTACGGTTCTAAAGTGGCTTGTCCCTCAATGGTTTCAGTATGTGGGTGAGTACGGTTCTAAAGTGGCTTGTCCCTCAATGGTTTCAGTATGTGGGTGAGTACGGTTCTAAAGTGGCTTGTCCCTCAATGATTTCAGAAAATAGATTGTTAACCAAGAGTTGAAAGTGACCCATTTCACCAGTGGCGTCGCTACCCAAGGGCTAGGCGGGGCTGCGCCCCAGGGCCCCCAAGCTCTGGGGGCCCCCGAAACCTGATTAGCAAACCTATTATTGAACTAGCGAAACATTCTCCCACCTTTCGGATCTAAATAAAATAGGTTGCAACACTAATCATGGCAACTCATTAAAAATATATGTTTAGGGGCCCCAGTCTTTTTTTGCCCCAGGGCCCTTGGTCACCTAGCTACGCCACTGCATTTCACCCAAGATATTTTATAGTCGCCAATAGTTCAAGGGTGAGATGGGTGCTTTCACCCGAGTTAAACACTACTTTTTATTTCGACGAGAAATAAAAGTAATAATAAATGATATTCTAAGAATTCAATAATAAAAACACGCGCTGCAGCAACCAGCAGATGGCTCCGCCGCGCCCCGCGGCCTATAGAACTTTAAAAAAATTACTTTCCAGCCTAGGGTCGGAAAAGCGATTTTCGACCCGGCTATCTCTCTAAACTCGCACTTTCCGAACAGGAGAGATGAAAAATAAATTGTAAAGGTTCGTGATTACAGTCAAGTGCCCATGTAAATTAATTTTTAATTCTATTTTTGACACTGACAATTTATGATATCAAATTGGAAAAGTAATCTCAACTGAAATACCTATTATATAAATACCTTATTTCCATGTAAAATTTTCATAATGTATACTCAGTATGCGTATATATTTTTTCACCTTATTCCATTGAAATAAGGTCCAAATTTACTCACAGAAAACAGAAACTCACACTTAGAAACAATGTCTAAACCTCTTCACCGCCACAGTAGTTTTCGTAATTTGTGTCTCACACGCCAAAGTCACAGAGCAAACGACCGAAAATGAACCTTACTTGACAGCACGTAGGGTGCTTTACATCGACTTGATATGAAGTCGGCGTGTGGGGCACTAAATGTACTGACTTTTATATCAAGTCAGTGGTGGCTAAAGGGTTAAAGGGGGCATTCATTTAAAAAAATATAATAAGCATATATGTAAATGATATTGATCCCTTTCATAATTCTATATCTATCCTAAAATTACTAGTTAAACGTAATTTGTTTTAGTTCAGCATTTAAATTTGACGACTTAGATTAATTTGTTCCTACTTATAGTTTTTTTTTATATACTTTGCTTTAGTTAACATTAAGGGTTATGATCATTTCGTCTAAAACGCAACTAGTACAAGCGGTAACAGGTCTATAACGCTGCTAGTCTAAAACGCATCTCCTCTAAACTGCAACTGGTCTAAGTAGCTACCAGTCTACGTCGCTACTGGTCTAAACAGTAAGTGGCCTAAAACACAGCTGACCTAAGAGTACGTGGTCTAAGCCTTAGCTGGTCTAAGTAGTAAAGGGTCTAAGCCACAACTGACCTAAGTAGTGTCTCGTCTAAAATGCAGTTGGTTTAAGCAGTCATTTGACTAAACATTTGCTGTCTTATTAAGCAGGAAGTACTCTAAAACTCGACTAACCTAAGTGTCTGTAATTGTAGTTAACACTATGTAAAATAATGAACCTCCAGGTCCATTGTTTATTCTTGTGTAGGTACCATCCAAGTACTGACATTTTGGATATTTTTATGTATATACATAAATAAAATATTTAAATATTTGTGGACAATCTTACACAAATCAACTTAGTCCCAAACTAAGCAAAGCTTGTACTATGGGTACTAAGTGACGATATACATACTTATATAGATAAATATATACTTATATACATAGAAAACATCCAAGACTCAGAAACAAATATTCGTGTTCGGCACACAAATAAATAATAATAATAATAATATGTGACTGTTTGTTCTAAATAAATCTTAAATATATATATATTTTCACGTTACTTATTGTAAAACTGTTAGCTCTTACTATATAATTAATCTGATATTTGACATCACCTAGGATATCCTAGTTATGTATACATTTACCCGCTTATTCATAAAACTTAACAAACCTCTGCTAACTAAAATGTTCTTTTTCCCATTCTCACAAACGTCAATGTCAAAGTGACAAATAAGGACAAACGAACCTTAGCGGCTAGTTAGTTAACTAATATAGGTTTGATAGACGTTTATGAATAAGGGGGTTAGACATTTTTATTCTATTATTTCATTAACATGTGACATTTCTTAATTTATTATTATTGTTTTGAAGTTTTAAAATTATTGTAGACGATCCTTTAATGTATCCATTTTATTTTATTTTGATGTAAAATAATAATGTTATTTTCTAAAGGAAATAAATGAATCTATCTATCTATCTATCTATAGCCATGAATTTTTTTTCAGGCGTCCACGATATTTTTCCTGTGGACCGGCTGGAAGGGTACGGCGTGGTACAAGCGACACATATTCGGTGCGCACACGCTCGCCGACGGCTTCGAATGGCTCGTGTACGCGACCGGCGCGTTCACCAACCTGCCCGTCGCGCTGTACAACACGCGCCAGTGAGTACACACACATACGATACAGTGATAAAAGCTAGGGATGTTACGAATGTGGTTTTATCGGAACCGAAGCCGAAACCGGAGTTTTCAAATTTGTTTTAAAGAAACCGAAAGCGAATCCGAAACCGCCGAAAGCGAATCCGAAACCGAACCCAAAAGCGAACCCGAAAGCGAACCCGAAACCGAATCCGAAACCGAAGCCGGAGGTGAAGGTGAAGGTAGTGCAGGCCGTGACGTGAACTCGTGAACCAAAACAATGATGACTAAATGAATGAGTAATAAACAATCGTCGTAAAACAGGTGAGGTAATTCCTGAGGAGACAAGTCCAAACCTGTTTGTACTCCTAGGCACAGTAGGCAGACGCCGCGTGCCGCGGCCGCTGACTTTCGGCTCCATTTAAACCTCCGCTTAAAATTAGACGAAACCGAAGCCGGAGGCGGAGGTGTTCGCTTCAAATTAGACGAAACCGAAGCCGAAGCCGGAGGTGTGAATTCAGCCGAAAGTTTCGGTATATCGGAGCCGAAGTCGAACCTCCGTAACATCCCTAATACAAGCGGTACATATTAGGGCTTATCCAGAAATCACGTGAGGTTTTTTTGGCCCACTTTTAGACCCCCCAACCGATCTTTTGTGAGGTGCTAGGCGACCCCCTCCCCTACCCACGAAACGTCACGTTTATTTTTTCACTATTTTAATTTTAAACTGAAATGGTATTGTGTTAGTTGATATTGTGTTTATTTCAAAAACACGTGAGGTCCACGTTGTACCTCGCCTCCCCTAACGTAACCAGTTGTGAGGTTTTAATCACCCCCCCGCCCCCACGGTCGTCGACCACTTCGACTAGCTCGTGCCGTGAACACTGGAGTCTAATACATACGGTACATACAAGCATTACAAGATTCTATTAGGCCCTGGAATAGTGTAGCTACAAACAGATTACATATGGCAATAATGTGTTTACGTGATTTAAAATATATCAGTACCGGTTATATCAAAACATTGTTTATTGCAATACTACGCAATCCTTCGTCCTTTTTTTGATGTAAATATTTTAATGTACCTATTCTAAATATATTTTCTTACATCATTGGAAAACATTGGCATTTTTGTGGTAATATCGTTTGTAATTGGGATATATTTTCTTGTTTACATTCGATGACTTTAAACGTCTATTGTGAAAGATTATTCATTGCGAGTAGAATTAATTGATTCTACTGAAAATCAACATGGCGAAGTCCAAATAAAATCTGGTCATGCTTTACGAGCGATACAATTCAGTAAGTAGAAAACCACAAATAAAACGATTTGTTATTTAGCTCCATACATCGTAGATTCAATCATTCGTTATAGTAAAGTGGAACTTCAGTGTTATGAGTCATTCTACTTTTTCATGACCAGTTTTCTATTACAAAAAGAAATCTATGATATGTATTGAATTAGTGTACAAAAATAAGATTTCGAAATAGTACCTGAATCTAATAAAAGGAATTTATAAGTAAAAATTCTTAAATAATATATTGCTGTAAAAGGTGGGTAAATACAGTGGTAAAAACCATTTTTTCATACAAACGGTGAGACATCCGAAGACCACTGAGACTCGATTTATGTATATTAGCTGTGGTTCGTTAATTACCAAAACTATCGGAAATGATACTCTTTCTAAACACCAATACAAAAATGAGAAGAAGATGATGAAGTGAGGTCCAAGTATTCCAAAATCTACATTAAAAAAAAAGTGTCTGAAAAAAAAATTATGTACGTGAAGAAGTAGAATGGCCCTTTTACTGATTTTTTTTTGCAGGTCATACAAGTTGCGCACAGGCAAGATGCGTTCAGCCACGGAAGCGCTCAGGCCTCTCTGGTCGCTGCTGTCGGTGTTCGTGGTGTGTAGTGTGTGGGTGCACTATTCCTCGCGTCTGCCGGAGTACGACCCCAGGATGCTGTTCGTGCTCATCGGGACTCTGTTCAGCAACGTGGCTGTAAGTAGGACGGCAATACTAATTTAATGTGTCATTATTTTATTTTATTATTGGTGTATCCTTTTTGTGTGCGGGGCCAGTGTGTGGTCGGGTAAGGGACGGCAATACTCGGCCCGCTGCGTGGGTAAAAGACTGCAATATTGGGTACGCTGGGTGGGTAAAAGACTGCAATACTGGGTACGCTGGGTGGGTAAGGGACGGCAATACTGGGTACGCTGGGTGGGTAATGGACGGCAATTCTCGGCCCGCTGTGTGGGTAAGGGGCGGCAATACTCGGCCCGCTGTGTGGGTAAGGGGCGGCAATACTCGGCCCGCGGTGTGGGTAAGGGACGGCAATACTGGGTACGCTGGGTGGGTAATGGACGGCAATTCTCGGCCCGCTGTGTGGGTAAGGGGCGGCAATACTCGGCCCGCGGTGTGGTTAAGGGACGGCAATACTGGGTGCGCTGGGTGGGTAATGGACGGCAATTCTCGGCCCGCTGGGTGGGTAAGGGACGGCAATACAATTGGGCCTATGTGCTGCTGTCAGTGTTCATGGTGTGTACTACTCCGCGCTAACTTTATATTTTAAGAGATATTTTTCTTTACTACGACTGTACCAAACTAGCTTTAGGCCTGCTTGATGATAAGCAGACATCGTAGTCCATGGACGCTAGTGACGACAACTATTACGGCCACGCTGCCCACGCCTTTTTCGTTGGAGACAATTGCAGGCGACAGTCAATACAGAGCGTTCTCGTAAGCTCTGTATTAATTAAGAATATATATAAAAACATGTCATACTTTTTTTTTTCTCAAAAATGGCCGGCACTGCTTACTACGGCCGCTACTTTGCAGGCTTCGTATTAATTAAACGTTCTCCCAAGGTCGTCCATTTAAAACTGATACTCAGCCTGCAATTGGTTCCTTCCGTGCCTCGACAATAATCTACCGAATATTTCTTTTACAGAAAGGTGATATATATACACATATCATTATCATCAACTACAAAGATATGTATATATACACTTTACTACCTTGTGCCATTGTAATAAGGTCCAAAAGTGGATACATCTCATAGGAGTCATTGAATCCGTACCATATATCTTTTATTATTTGTACACAGTGTCGGCTAATAGTCAGTCAGATGAGCAACCAGCGATGCGATGCTGTGAATTGGCTACTGTGGCCTCTCATCGCCTCCGCTACAGTGGGCCTCCTGCTGCCTCGTCACGAAGTCACCGCCTTCTACGGCATGACAGTTCTGTCGGTGCTCGCGCATATACACTACGGGACTTGCGTGGTATGTATTCTAGCTTCCGTTACAGTGGGCCTTCTGCTGCCTCGCCACGAAGTCGCCGCCTTCTACGGCATGGCAGTACTGTCGGTGCTCGCGCATATACACTACGGGACTTGCGTGGTATGTATTCTAGCCTCCGCTACAGTGGGCCTTCTGCTGCCTCGTCACGAAGTCGCCGCCTTCTACGGCATGGCAGTACTGTCGGTGCTCGCGCATATACACTACGGGACTTGCGTGGTATGTATTCTAGCCTCCGTTACAGTGGGCCTTTTGCTGCCTCGTCACGAAGTCACCGCCTTCTACGGCATGGCAGTACTGTCGGTGCTCGCGCATATACACTACGGGACTTGCGTGGTATGTATTCTAGCCTCCGTTACAGTGGGCCTTTTGCTGCCTCGTCACGAAGTCACCGCCTTCTACGGCATGACAGTACTGTCGGTGCTCGCGCATATACACTACGGGACTTGCGTGGTATGTATTCTAGCCTCCGCTACAGTGGGCCTTCTGCTGCCTCGTCACGAAGTCACCGCCTTCTACGGCATGACGGTTCTGTCGGTGCTCGCGCATATACACTACGGGACTTGCGTGGTTTGTATTCTAGCCTCCGCTACAGTGGGCCTCCTGCTGCCTCGTCACGAAGTCACCGCCTTCTACGGCATGACAGTACTGTCGGTGCTCGCGCATATACACTACGGGACTTGCGTGGTATGTATTCTAGCCTCCGCTACAGTGGGACTCCTGCTGCCTCGTCACGAAGTCGCCGCCTTCTACGGCATGACAGTTCTGTCGGTGCTCGCGCATATACACTACGGGACTTGCGTGGTATGTATTCTAGCCTCCTCTACAGTGGGCATCCTGCTGCCTCGTCACGAAGTCGCTGCCTTTTACGGCATGACAGTACTGTCGGTGCTCGCGCATATACACTACGGCACTTGCGTGGTATGTATTCTAGCCTCCGCTACAGTGGGCTTCTGCTGCCTCGTCACGAAGTCGCCGCCTTCTACGGCATGACAGTACTGTCAGTGCTCGCGCATATACACTACGACACTTGCGTGGTATGTAATCTAGCCTCCGCTACGGTGGGCCTTCTGCTGCCTCGCCACGAAGTCGCCGCCTTAAGTGGTATGATTACCTTCTAACTTCTGTCCTACTGGCCACTGTGGCCTCATCGCCTCCGCTACAGTGGGCTGCTGCCTCGCCACAAAGTCACCGCATTCTACAGCATAACAGTAATGTTCGTGTATATGTTTTCTGTTTTATACGTAAAATTACGTACGAACAGCGATCCACGCTATCGGATTGCTGGCAGTAGTAGGGTTAAAGTCTGGTTTACATTCATACAGTAGCTGGATCCAACATCTGAAATCGTCATATATCTGAAAATCAATCCGTATTCTTTCCTTGTCTGGGCAGCGTTTCAAAGGACGAGTTATTTTGCGTTGCACGTTGCTAAAGCAGTGAATGAGTTACTATCAGAACGTTATATAGCATAGATCTTTTAAAAGCTGTATTTTATTAGGGTTCCGTAGCCAAAATGGCAAAAACGGTACCCTTATAGATTCATCATGTCTGTCCGTCCGTATGTCACAGCCGTTTTACTCGGAGACTATAAGCACTACAATTATGAAATTTGGTAGGAAGGTGTATTCTATGAACCGCTTCATAAAAGTGATGTGAAATTACAAAAAAATATTAACTTAGGGGGGCACTCCATACATGTAACCGGTGGATGAAAAATTTCAACGCACATAGTCGTGTGGGGTATCGATGGATAGGCATTTAAAAATTATATGGAGGTTTCTAAAAAACTTGTCCATTTAAGTCAACCGTTGGTGAGATATTAGCTGTCTAAGTCATAGAAAGTGTGTCCCCCCCCCCCCCCCTCTAATTTCCAAACTATAAAGTTTAAAATTATGAAAAATACTGAGGTGGTGTGCATTACTTTCTTTCTTCTACTTTCAACGAATTTTGAATTTGAATTTGGTTTTTGGTTTGAACAATATAGGTTTTACGGTTTTTGAGTTTTCGCTTAAAAACTGTCCTGCCCAAACAAAAGGTGGTAAGTGCCGTGAGTTTCCTATGAAAATACGACTTTTTTTAGATTCAATGTATTGGATAGTGATTTTTAAATGTGGACTAGTAGGTGTTGGTACGGAACCCTCCATTGTGTGTGGTCCGACACGCACTTGGCCGGTTTTTTTTTTAGATACAGTCATATTGTTTAAGGTCGCGTTCATGTTTATCTGTTCTTGTCTGTTTAAATTGTAAATTATGACATTTATTAAATCGTTATGTTGTTTGTGACTTTAGTATTTTTTGTCTTTCGTGGCTTCTCGTGGTCCCAAAGGAAGACCAGCGCTAGCCAATGGCTGGCAGCAAAGCGCTTGTGGCGAAATGGCCCCAAATCAGCATAATGCCAAGCACTATGCTGATTTGGGGCCATTTCGTGGCTATTTTCTATATTTTGGTGTTATGTCAATTTGTACTGTGTCTGTGCCACGAATAAATGTAATTCTTTCTTTTTTCTTTATTATATTTTGTTCGCAGGTCCAACAAATGTGCGATCACTTCCGAATAAACTGTTTCCGTATAAAGAAGAGGGCCGATTGACTCTTAGCCGACAATGCGTGTTAGTAGCATAACATCACACACACAGACAACATCATGGACGTATCTGTCATTCTACTTTTTCATGACCAGTTTTCTATTACAAATCAAAACAAAATTAAAAATTTTGAAAAACCCACGACGGATGTACAGTGAAAAATGTTTCGTGCAGCGCCCCCTGGCGAGTTATCATCGTAACACTTAGCTAAAATTCGTCCCGACTAAACAACAAACCTATTGCAGAAAACCGTTTCTGAATCCGTCAAGCCGTTTTGATGATATTGATATGCACACACAAACAAACAAACAAACAACCTCTCATCCTAAACGCATATACCTTCTCCGTTCCGTCGTGGGTAAAAAAAATCTATGATATGCATTGAATTGTACAAAAATGGGATTTCGAAATACTACCTGAACCTAATAAAGGGAATTTATTGGTAAAAATACCTAAATATTAACATATTGCTGTAAAAGATGGGTAACACAGTTGTAAAAACCGTTTTTTCATACAAATGGTGAGACATACAAGAACCACTGAGTTACTCGATTTAAGGATATTAGCTGTGGTTCGTTAATTACCAAAACTGTCGGAAGTGATACTGCTATTAAACCTCTTTCTAAATAACAATACAAAAATATGAAGTGAGGGCCAAGTATTCCAAAATCTGAATTTTTTTTTAATCCGAAAATTATGTACATGGAAAAGTAGAATGGATTAAATTTCCTTACCAGTGGCCTTCGCAAAAATAAGTATACATTTGTGAAATAGATGGTTTAAGACTATTCCACCCTATTTAGTTCTGCAATAGTCTTACACTTCTTTCTGTATATTTTATGAATATTGTGGAGGTTGAGAGTATATTCCAACCTTTTCAAGTACAATAGCATCCATTTTTTTTGAGGAGCGCTATTTATGTTGTACTGCGGACATATGTTGATCGCCGATGTTATGTTATGTTGAAGACTATGCACAGTTCAAACCACAACAAAGACAGTATTTTGACTCATTACAATTATTCCAACTATATTTTCTGATTTGTATACCCTGTACTCCGAACTTCGAAATCCAATCTTCATATCGTGCCGTCCCTTTTTCTCTCGTGTTGTACACTGTATGAGCGAAAGGAACGGCACGATACGAAGTTCGGAGTAGACCATCTGGTTATTATTTCTACCGTGGTATTATATACCTAAAGATTTTGTATTTTTTTTTAATTGTGCATATATTTTCTAAAAGTGTATGTAACACGCATTGTCTATTTCTATTTAATTTTTTATTGTGTATTTTATTATAATCTTATAATGATTAAGTATAAATCTAATTAAACAGTGAACTATTTAAGTATGTACTGGCGAGATCACAAGTGCATATAGGTATATTAAAATGTAAGTATTTTTGATCTCAGCAGTACTGAAACTAATCTTTGTGTGTTCTTAGTTGCTTTTGTTAGTACATATTTCTATATTTTATCAATTGACTTAAATGTAACATTTCGTATTATTTTGATGATCTAATAATGTGTTAAATTAACTCTTTAGTTTAAGTCAAGTTTAAATCATTATTATTAAGACTTTTGTGGTCTTGCGCCCGCGTCGTGCGATAGAGAGACTCGTCGCCCTCGGCCGTTTGGCGTTAATTTCTCGCAGGACTAGTGCTTCGGGTGGCAACGTTTTCCACCCCTTAAACCTTTATCAAATGAGACGATATAAGCCTTAATCGATTCGTTACATCCTTAACTAGGTTTATACGTTTTGCTTTTTTAGTAATTCTTTCTCGTTTATGAAATAATAGCAAAAAACCAGTAGGAAGTTTTTGAGCCGCAAAAAAAAGATAGAGAGAAAAAGAGAGTTTAAGAGAGGTAGGGCACAGCAAAATGTCATCTTGCTCGAATTTGGAGCAGCCCAACTGGGGGCGTACCTCCGCCTTGCAGGAGACCACAGCCATAATAACATTATCTACTATACAAGTATGTAGTGTTGTGTCCCTGGAGGTGAGCAAGGTTGCCAGAGCTCCCGAGGATGCACTGCGTTGAGAGCGAGGGACCTAAATTTGTCCCTTCTGCTGTCAACACAGTGAATTCTCAAATTTCATAAAGAGTCGGCAACGCGTACGTGACTCCTTTGGAGTTGCAGGCGTCTACAGGCTGCGGTGGCTTCTTATCAGGTAGACCGTACACTTGTTTGCCACCGGCGTAGTATAAAAAAATAAAATAAAAAAACAATCTTCAAGGGTCGGTAATTATTCCAAAAAATCAAAACGTATACACCTAGTATTTGATGATATCTACATTATATGCTTATTCAAATAAACGAAAATAAAATAATAGGTACAACAATTACACAATATTATAATCTAAAACATTTCAAAAAATCATGCAAATCGGTTCAGGATTTGGGGGTGGAAAACGTTTCCGCTTTTTGTATGGAAAAATTCTGCTAAATCCCCTTTATGTTTGGGAGCCATTCATATCATGGACTATAGGTTTTATTGAAATCAACATACATATTTGTATGAGCTCCCGAGGATACGCTGTGTTGCGAGTAAAGCCTTGTGTTTGTCTCTAACTGTCGACACAACGAGTCTTCAAATCGTTAATGAGTCAGCATCACTTGTAGCTGTTTTGTGTCAATATATAGATTATGATGTCCGTTTGCCACCAGGCAGGCTGTATGCTTGTTTCCCACCGTCATTGTCTAAAAAAAAACATAAAATAAGCACCAGCAAAAACCTAGTCTAAGTATTACACTGGCATATGCTCGTATTCCGTTAGATATTCTACTTTAACCCTAATGCAATAGAGTTTATATTACATAAACACTGTCATTAATTCGTATGGGTGACCGCTTTGAGTGGTTATTAACTGAGCGCTCCCGTTTGGAAGGCACGTTAAGCCGTTGATCCCGGCTGCTGTCTGTGATAGCAGTCGTTAAGCCAAGTTAGAGGCCATCGGGCGGCTTGAGAACTTCTAACAGTCAAGTTGCCCACTCACTTGACAAGCCTAAATCCAAGGTCTGGTTTCCCCTCGGGTTGGAAGGTCAGATGGCAGTCGGTTCCGTAAAAACTAGTGCCAACGCTAAATTTTTGGATTAGTTGCGGAGCCCGGGCATCCTTCGCAACTGTCAAGAAGTGGTATATTTGTAATAGAAACTATTATATAAGCGTTAAAGTAGACTGTCCAATCAAATAAGAGCATTTTTAAGTGTCAAACTAAAAATAATTGTACTGTATTACTTTTTTACAGAAATTAGGGCCTTATCATACTTGCAATGCGAGCGTGTTTTCTATACATATATCAGTCCCGGCGAACTCGCTGCGTGATCGCTTTCATACAGAATTGTCTCGCAACTCGCAAGTGTGATAAGGACCTTACTGATAACTTAGTATTTCACTGAAAGTATGAATAGTTCCCCAAGTACCTAACTAACAAAGACGCGCTTAAGTGACCAATATTAGACTTTAACCCCTTGCAATAAGGCACATATTGACACTCAAGCATTTCTGTGCAAGTACTCGGTACCATGTATTTTGAAAGTATTTTTTTAGTATTCTTATTTATTTACTATTTTAAGAATCATGTTTTTTTTTTTGTGTAAGCTGGTATACTATAATACTGTTACAGGCCTATATTCAAAAATATATATAGTTTTACAGATTTTTAGAGTAACAGATCCACAGATTGTGATACATAGCCAAAAAGGTAGTTTATTTCATTCCACTCTTAATTTTCACATTTGTGATAATCCATATTGAAAAGAACCTTATGGCGGCCGGCACTTACGCCTTTATTGCCGCTGTTCCAATACAATAATGAATAGGTACAACGTAAGCGCCTACCGCCATAAGGTCCCTTTCGATGTGGATTATCACATTTCTTGATGCGACATATAAGGTGTCTTTGGGTAATACCGACTGTCGGGTAATTCCGTATATAACAATTTCCAGTCTAAGGGTCGTTAGCACCAACATACGATCACAGGCCGGTCATCGTCAAATATGGCGCCGGCAG
Source organism: Epiblema foenella (assembly GCA_963556455.1). Lineage (NCBI taxonomy): Eukaryota > Metazoa > Arthropoda > Insecta > Lepidoptera > Tortricidae > Epiblema > Epiblema foenella. The sequence goes on from OY747118.1 coordinate 4,162,897, forward strand.
CTGTCATCCCATAGAAACTTGTCAAACTTTCCATACAATCAGGTTTTAACGAACACCGCTTACGATTACAGACGGTTTGGTGCAACCCACCCTAACTAAGCGATTTTATTGTATCTCATCATCATCATCATCTAAAAGAAATGTTAATTTTTTTGTTCATGTTTGGTAGTGCAACCAAATCGCTTAGTTATACTGGAATTAGTTTTTTTCGGAATTACCCGAAGACACCAGAGGGGCTACCGCGAACCGAAAACGAACGAAGTTCGAATATCTCTCTCTCTGTCGCACTTGCTAATTCGTGCGGCAGAGAGGGAGATATTCGAACTTCGTTCGTTTTCAGTTCGCGGTAGTCCCTCAGGCCTTGTACAGTGCCGAATTTTCCCCTTGGCCTTCAAGGCCCCGGCCTAGGGGCCCAGTCAGCCGTAGGGGCACCAGTGGCGAAAATTTTTCAATGCGAAGTGCCTAGGGGCCCTGGGTTTCTAAGTCCGGGCCTGGCCTTGTTGTAAAACAACACTTGAAACTTAATTATGTCAACAGTTAAAATACTTCCATTTGTGCAGTCGCTATCAGATACATCGAAGCGGTTAAGGTGCTCACAAACATCTGTACACCCTGAAGTATACAGATGGATCTAATAGCGACTGTATCAACCACGGCACGTGACTAGAACTTGAAGGCCTAACGCGAACTAAAAACGAAGTCGTGTGTCTCTGTCGCACTTACATACGTGAGCGACAGAGAACACTTAACGAATTTCGTTTCTGAGGGCCTACTCCGAAGTTCGTATCGTGCCGCCCCTTCCACTCTCGTGTTATACAGTATATGAGTGAAAGGGACGGCACGATACGAAGTTCGCGGTAACCTCGACGCTATATTGGTTCTACTGTAGTGCCGGTGACACTATTCTTGACTAATAATTGGCCTTAAGATTTCATAATACTCTTTATGTCAATAAGTTTGTTATATGTGTACGAGCCCCAATGCAAAATAGCTCGTCTAGTCGCAATTCTGCATGCGTATTTTTTTTCAAAAACTAGTATTTCTACCCGAATCGACTTTGATGATTAATGGAATACACTAGACGCAATGTCACTAAAGCTAGCTTAGTTTTGAGTTGTACAAAGTGTACATCTCGTTATTTATTTTAAAATAATTTAATTATAAATATTACATCTCACACGCAAATAATTACGTCTGCTTCATATTTAAGGCAAAATAGGTCGTCTATTTAAAATAAAACCTGTTTACCAGGGTTCGTAATATAAAATATTATTTTCAAATTGAATACGGAATATTCTCTGTCATGTAAAATGACAAACCACTATATAAAAGGGCAAATTCAGCCTAATTTTTTATTACTCCAAATCGTTTTTCTATCGAGATGGCACGAGGTAAGCCAGTGACTGAAGAAGTGCGGAAAATTATAATCTCCAGTAACAATAAAGGCAAATCTACGTACCAAATTGCCAAGGACCTTTCTATGCCAAGGTCTACAATCCAAACTATCATCGAGCATCATCGAAAACACGACAAAATTTCTTGTTTAAAGAAATCCGGCCGCCCACGAATTACTACTAAAGCAGAAAACAGGATTCTGAGGAAGATCATCAAGAAAAATCGTCGTGCAAGAGCTGGAGAACTTACGGTACTATGGCGTGACGCAATTAAAAAAAACATTTCAGTGGATACTTGCAAGAGAGTGATGAAGAGGATGGGCTACGGTTTTTACACTGCTAAAGAGAAACCGTTACTTACACAACGGCAGAAAACTAACAGGTTGAAATTCGCCAAAAAGTACAGAAATTGGACCGTCGATCAGTGGCGTAAAATTATATGGAGTGACGAATCTAAATTTGAAGTCACAGTAGGCGATGAACGAAGTAAAGTCATTCGCGAAAAAGGAGAGGCATTTCAAAAAGATTGTCTTAAGCGTAAGGTAAAGTTTCCAGCTTCCTTAATGATTTGGGGCTGCATGTCGGCACAGGGTGTCGGCTGTCTGCAATTTATAGATGGAACCGTCAATGCCGAAAAATACAAAAGCATCTTACAAGAGAGTTTGCTGCCGTCTATACGTAAGTTAAAGTATAAAAATGCGTATACTTTTCAACAAGATGGTGCCTCATGCCATACCGCTAAAGCAACGATGGCGTGGCTGAAAAAGAAAAAAATACCTACCATGTCGTGGCCATCCAGCAGCCCGGACTTGTCTCCCATAGAAACGTTGTGGTGGAAAATGAAGAAGAAGTTGCGAAAGGACCCGTCCAGATCAAAAGCTGATCTTAAAGAGAAACTTACCTGTGTTTGGAATGAAACAACCCCGGAAGAGTGTCGACAGCTGGTAGATACAATGCCGCTCAGAATTAAAGCCGTTTTAGATGCAAAAGGAGACGCCACCAAGTGGTAGACGTTCTAATCTGCGTCGGTAACACTAAAGACGAACTTTTTTGCATTTTAGTACAATTGGTGAAACAATGTTTTTTTTATTACCAAGGAAAGTTCGTTTTTTTTTTCATTGAATAAATAAAATACGATTTATAACTTATACTGTTTTTATATTGCTAATTCTTCCAAACACCTTCGTCCCCCAGAATTTTTAGGTTAACGTTAGTTTAGTACATTTTTTTCCTACCAGACGTACTCATTTGCATTGGGGCTCGTAAATAGTTTTATGACTGATTTGAACAGCTTGTGAAAATAGTCGTTTAAGTTCAAGGCAGTACAGATGTAGTGAATTTATACATGCTTTAACGGGAAAGTCAGTATTAAAGTCCACCAAAGGGTCCTTATCAGTTAAAAATCGCTCATCTATTTAGGCCATTTTCTGTTTGAATTGACACGTATCTTGACATTTACTCATTTTACTATCTAGAACAGGACTATTCCGACCTTATGTCGTAAACTTTAAATGTGTTTTTTGGATTTTTCATTAAGAAATATCGTTTCAAACATCACTCCAAATCGACCATTTTCAAGCTAAAAACTTGTTTTTTCCACTTAAATTACACACAATAAAATCAAAGAATGGCTACGTTACTATCTAAAACTTTAATAAATGGTGTCGCATAATTAAATTTTATTTGGACTGTACTTAGATTTTAATAGATAAAACTGCTATACCCTGACAGGGTTACCATGTACTGTATATATGCTATAATAACACCTTGTAAACCCATGGTATTGCAATAAATAAATAAGATCATCGCAGCCTTTAATCACTTTATTGGTATTATCAATACTTTTGCCATAATTTGAAATCAAAATATTTTAAAACTTATAAGGCCTCTTAAGCGAAGTTGTTTGACAAGTCGAAATGCATGAATGTTGTCACAGTTTGACTAGAGCGGAGGGGCTACCGCGACATCAAACGAAGTTTTCCCTCTCTGTCGCACTTGCAAGTTTGCACATAAGTGAGACAGAGAGGGAAAACTTCGTTTGTGGTTCGCGGTAGCCCCACTGTTCGTTGTTTAACGACCTCTTTAGCCTAGTTGGTAGTGACCCTGCCTTCAAAGCTGGAGGTCCCGGGTTCGAATCCCGGTCAGGGCATGTATTTGTGTGATGAACACGAATATTTGTTCTTGAGTCTTGGATGTTGTCTATGTATTTAAGTATGTATTTATCTATATAAGTATGTATATCGTCACTTGGTACCCATAGTACAAGTTTTGCTTAGTTTGGGACTAGGTTGATTTGTGTAAGATTGTCCAAAAATATTTATTATTATTTATTTTTCGTAACGATATTATTTAGGGTCTTACTGGACACAGGGGCGCTACCGCGAATAGCAAACGAAGTTTTCGCTCTCTGTCGCACTTGCAAGTTTGCACATAAGTGAGACAGAGAGGGAAAACTTCGTTTGTGGTTCGCGGTAGCCCCTCTGATCTTTTTCGCGCAATTTATCGGGTACCGAGAACATCGATAATCGAAAATAGTAATTTGCGTCTCTCATTAGATTGAGATTGCTCTGAAATTGTCAAATTAAAATGATTTTATGATTATTACGATTTACGTATGATTTATTAAATCATCAGACCGCGTGTCGGCAAACGTAGTGTAGGACGCCCTGTAACTAGGTGGGGCGATGATATTCGTAAGGCGGGGGGCAGGGATTGGAGAAGAGCTGAAGACCGAGCTCAGTGGCGTGCCATGGGAGAGGCCTATGTCCAGCAGTGGACTGACACAGGTTGATGATGATGATGATGATGATGTATGATTTATTCATATTTAAATGACTAAACTTCATATTGAAATTATTATTCTTTGAACTGTAAATTATTATTTTGACTTGAAAAATGTATTATCATAGTCAGACTTTCTTAAATTGTAAATTAATATTTTGACATGTAAAAGTGCCCTTGTGGCCTATTTGCAGAATAAATGTTTGATTTTGACTTTAAAATACTAATTTAGTCCCGCTTAATGAGCCGCTTAAAAACCTTATTTTTTTGAAGTTCCATCTTTTTATAATTTTGGTAAAATTACGTAATTTACAATTTATTGTAATATTTTCATGGTTTACTATCCATAGTGACACCATGTTATAACTTATAAATTTTTGACATGTGTCAAATACCCAATTGATAGAAGGCATACCCAAGCTATATTGATACATATAGTAGGTCACATAAGATATTTTTTCTATGTCTGTTCACTACGTCTGTACATTTGAACACGATACTTGTTAATCGCTGCCTTAGAATCCATTAATAAATATCTAGTTTACGAACGCTCATCTATTTCTGTAGACTAATGTAAGTGCCCGTCGTCGGATCGCTAGTATTAAAGTCAAGTGCCTCACGAGTGAATGATATTTTCTTCACGTACTATATTCTAAACTTAATTATACTTATGACATGTCTAACAGGGACCGATACCGGTATTTTTATAAAACCCTGAGTTAGCCCAATATTTTGGATAATTTTTTGCTCTTTACGTAGGGCTGAAGCATGTATTTAGGTAACAACGTCGTATTATTAGATAGTCCCATTAAAAACGAAATAATGAATCGGTGACGGTAATAATACCGGTATTTTTCTATGGAGAAAATACCGGTATCCGATACCTGTTTTCAAAGCATTACCTTGATCTTGATTTACTATAGTCCAGGAGCGAAAGTCATTATTTTTAAACTAGGGGCTCTGTGAGCTGTAGACCTCGCGATAATTTTTTAAAGTTTTCAACGCCCATTTTGAAAAAAAACTGACTCGATAAATTATCAAACTTGCTCAGAAAAATTCCTGAGAATCAGTTGAGAAATGTGACTTGTAGAGCAGCGGGACGGACGGAAATCCGTCGGACATAATACCGCTGAAACCGGAGATCTTCGGTCTCTTAGTTTACTCGGTCAATGATAGTTGACGACAAAATTCTATATTTATTCACCCTTAATGCATAGAAAGTTAAAATTGACATATTATGGTCAAGTTTAAGTCCACCTTATTATTCTGTCTGTAAATTTGAGGGTTTGAATAAACTACAAAAAAAAGGGAGATAGTGACCTTTGACTTGCCTTGGCGAAGGCACTGCGGGCCCCCAGATACCGTACTTTATAATATCAGATATGTGTGTAAAAAGACTGAATTTAAAAGCTGCTAGCAGGGACCGATACCGGTATTTTTAAAAACCCAATTAGCCCAATATTTTGGATTATTTTTTGCTCTTTACGTAGGGCTGAATCATGTATTTAGATAACGTCGTATTATTAGATTGTCCCATTAAAAACGAAATAACCGGTAACCGTAATAATACCGGTATTTTTCTATGGAGAAAATACCGGTATCCGATCCCTGGCTGCTAGACCAACGTAATGCTTGGTTGAAATGGGGACATGTCAAAAGTATTAGTACATCTTAAATATAATATAGCACTAAGTGTAGTATGTACTAGCAATATACAGGACTTACGGTTGCTTTTGTCCACCTTTTGTCGCGTACAGGGTCTTGATAAAAGCAACCAGAAGGCTACCGCTAACCGAAAACGAACGAAGTTCGAATATCTCCCTCTCTGTCGCACGGATTAGCAAGTGCGACAGAGAGGGAGATATTCGAACTTCGTTCGTTTTCGTTTCCCGGTAGCCCCTCAGCCCTCTTGCGATAACCGCCGACTACTACTAAACTGTATAAAGGGTCGGAAACGCGCACGTGACTCCTTTGGAGTTGCGGGCGTCTACCGGCTGCGGTGTTCGCTTACCACCAGGTGGGCCGTACGCTTGTTTTCCACCGTCGTTGTATGAAATAAAATAGATAATAAACACTGTAAATGACTTTTAATATGACAGTTACAGCGCGTCACAGAAAATGTTGAAAAATTAGACCTTATATCGAATAGCTAAAGATCAAATTGTTGTTAGCAGTCACCGCTATCAAGGCTCATTTTCATAAAACCGCCTTATGGTAGTCAGAGGTCACATTTAGTCAAAACGTAACTTTAATGACTATTGACCTTATTCAGAGCCTGTACTCCGAAATTCGTGTTTTGCCGTCCCTTTCACTCCCGTGTTATACACTATAAGAGTGGAAGGGACGGCATGATACGGAAGTTCGGAGTAGTCTCCAGGGGCGCTACCGCGACAGCAAACAAAGTTTTCCCTCTCTGTCGCACTTGCAAGTTTGCATATAAGTGAGACAGAGAGGGAAAACTTCGTTTGTGGTTCGCGGTAGTCCCTCAGGTACCGGCAAGTGGCTCCCCACAGTCAAATCAGTGTACAAAGTTCGACACCCACATAATGTTCTTATACCATTGGATATACTAATGTAATAGAATTTATGTCACACCTGGCCTTAAAGTGGCAGTTACCGTACGCTTCACGCGCGGAAAATCCAAGCGTCAATGGGCTGCGGTAACCGTAACCATGGTGCTTATTTGCCACCGATCTTTCTGAATACACATGTGTTGAGGTGCGTGTCGGGACCTAAACCAGTGATTTGGAAACTAAAGGCTTGGTCACACAGCGTGCGTGATGTATGATAACGTCGCGCAGCCTGTTACCGTACGTTCCTGCGCGCACTCAATACGTCGCACACGCTGTGTGACCAAGCCTTAAGGGTATTTACTGTTTAATGTACTCTACTTGATCGAAACTTTCAGATACATTCAAAGTCGGTCTTTCCCACAAATCTTGTAACCTCCTGAGTTAGCTTTGTAAAAAAACCTTTTTTTGTCTAGCGGTTCTGGTTCTGACAGTAGGTTTAAAATTTCATTTCTTCTAAAATTGAACATGAAAAAACAAAAGCAACTCATTCTTTGCTTTACAGTCAATTGGGGAACTAAGTTTTTTGGAGTGATTAATAGAATCGTGCCTCGGTCTGCCGCGAAACAAAAAAAAATATCAACTTGACATCTGTCAGCTGTCAAGTTGATTTTTTTTTATTATGACCTACATAAATATACTTATTATACGCTTTGGGCAGACCAAGGCACGATCCTATTAACAGAGGGGCTACTCGTACTTCGTTACGTGCCGTCCCTTTCACTCTCTCTTTGTAATAAGAATTTTGGGAACTGAAACCTTCGTTAAACCAAAATTATACTATAGGCCATTCGATGAACGACTGCGTCGATGAACAAATAAAATACTGAATTAAAATTCAATGAGTTGATTCTTGTGTAAAAGGTAATTCGATCAAATGTTTGAGCGATCTAACGGAGTTCGATGAATGATTCCTAAGTGATAATAAAATTCTGCGAATAGTGTTATAGGAAACGATAATCGATGTAACGATTTTCGGTAAAATTATGGATTCCCCGTGTTATACACCATATGAGTGAAAGGTACGGCATGATACGAAGTTCGGAGTTCGGAGTAGGCCCTCAGTAACAGTGGCAAGAAAAAGAAATATTGGCTTATTTTATGACCACGTTTTCTGAAAGTCGGTCGAGTAGAGGTTCTTCCCGATATGCCTTTGTCGTTGTGATTAGTCAGAGGGGCTACCGCGAACCGAAAACGAACGAAGTTCGAATATCTCCCTCTCTGTGGAACGTATTAGCAAGTGCGACAGAGAGGGAGATATTCGAACTTCGTTCGTTTTCAGTCGCGGTAGCCCCTCAGTGTAGGCTAGCGCTTTTACACCCGTCACCGTTCACTCCACGATCAAATAAATTAAGTATATCAAGCGATTGTTTGTTTAATTCCACTTCATCCCATATTTATTGACCGAGCAACTGAATAAATTATATCAAGTGATTGTTTAATTCCGCTTTATCCTATTATTTGATGGAGTGAAACGAAGATCGGAGGACTTCTGAGGGGCTACCGCAAACCGAAAACGAAGTTCGAATATCTCCCTCTCTGTCGCACTTGCTAATTAGTGCGGCAGAGAGGGAGATATTCGAACTTCGTTCGTTTTCAGTTCGCGGTAGTCCCTCAGTTTGGGTAACTTTCGGATATATCCAGCTGTTCTCTAGGTCGCATTTCTCAGCCGATTCCCTTAGGATTTTGTAAGCAGATTCGATAATTATATTTTATTGCTGATAATGGCGGATCCATGGGGGTTGAAAACTTAAAAAAATATCACTGGCGATGTTGGCCAAGGCGTGTTAAAAATATCACTGGCGATGTTTATCCACCAAGGCGTGTTAAAGTTAAATGTCGAAATTCACAACCCTTCAAAAATTTTGACAAGAAACAAAAAATAAAACATGATAAACATTTATGTTTTTATTAACAATTTAAACCACGTTTGTCACAATCACGTTTTTTTTAATTGTGCTATTTTACAAAAATAAATATGTTTACTATCTAACTGATAGTGTCAGAATATATTCAATTTCAACACTAACTACATTATGAGACCTACATAATATTTGCAGTATAAAGAGGTATTTGAACATTGAAGTTTTCATTAAATACAATCTCATTTATACTATATACTATGAATTAATATATAGTAAAATGCATTTAAACCCTACCTTACATACTAACTCTTTTACTGTCACATTCTATGAAATGTCAATTAATATTCCAACTGATTACAATATTAGCCCTAGCAAGGCAGAGGACTTCAAAATACACCACTTTCATTCACAGAAACAGTATAAAATGGCATCAGAAAATGGCAGGTTTAAAAAGAAAGTGAACATCATCAATTCATCACTAGCAATAGTAGTAGTTCTATGAGTGGTTTTTGATGGTAAACGCAGGGGGAAACAAACAGTCGATATTTGACGGTATACTCATACCTAAATGCACTAATATTGCTTGGCTGAATACGTTGTGTATTCCTATGTTGTATAACTACATACTACACCTATTTTATAAAGTTAAACAGTCAAAATCTTGTTTCTCATGATGCTCTAGAACAAAACTGTAGGTACTTTGTGACACTTAACAATAGCTCTGACATCAAAGATTTAAAGTTATAATATTTACTAAGAAGTACTTGGGATGCTATGCCCAGAAAAGTGGATGTACCAGGCATGAACATTTGCAGTATGGTCTATTCATTTTCATCCCTTTTTCTGCAGAAACTCTTGGTCCTTGGGGGCTAGAATCACACAAACTATTCAATGTCTTGAGGAAAAAACTAATATGATCTTGCTGTGATCCCAGAGCTGGTGCGTTTCTTGGGGAAAGGTTCAGCGGTGCTGTGCAGCAGGGTTATTTCTGCCAATAAGCGGCCTTGGGGATAGTGTGATGGGTTTTTATATATCTCATTTATTTTTCAAATTAATGTTGATTTAGCTTTAATTACTTTTCTTTTTGTTTTCTGAATAAATAATAATTACAATTCTGTCCAATGTAAAAAAAACAACATTTGTTTCTAACAAAACCAAAAAAATTATCGACAATGATCATGTCTCTCAAAATAAACTATTTTAAAAGTTTATACCTGCAGCTTTAAAGTACTTATGTAACAATATATCAAAGATATAGTTGTAACTGACAAGTCATATGTGGCCCTTCACATTCTTTATATACTCTAATTTGATTTTCTCTCTCTCTTCAACATCAGGCATGTAGGGATAAATGCCTCTGGCTTTCCGGTCACTATACACCTTCCCCTAAAAAAAACTAGTATAATGTACACAATTAACATTTAATTTAGAGAACAACAATTTATAAGGGATGATAATCTTACAGCTGATTCACACAGCTACTATGTAAGTATATATTAGTATATTGCATCCCTAGATAAGTGTGTATGACTATTGCTTCCAACAGGTCCAATTTTAAATTCTTACCCAGAACTTTTTACACGTATTGTAGTTATCAAAATAGTCTGCGCACTTTTTGTGATCAAAACCATTTCTATTGAGACACTCGTATGATTGATCCTGCTCCTGAAACGTAAAATTACATAATTTATTTTTGTTTTGAGGTATGACTTTTAGGCATGCAAATAATAAAGGCAGATATACCTTCAAGCAGGGGTTCATCCGAGCAGCATTTTGATTATTTAGTTTCGTCATGTTCCTGATATATAACTATGTTTAAAAAAATTCTAAAAAGCATGTAAATAGCTAACTCGTCCAAGAAAAACAATCACACTTAATTCAGCCTCTTCTTTTTTCAACTGAAAGAAAAAGTGAAACGTCAAAATGTGACTGACAGCACCAGCTGTCATTGACAGCTGCAACCTATTAATGATACGGCATTTTTATAATTGCCTCAAATGGATTGGCACATTCATCATCATCATCATCAGCCTCTGTCAGTCCACTGCTGGTCATAGGCCTCTCCCATGGCACTCCACTGAGCTCGGTATTCATTTCTTTTCTTCAAATCCATGCCTATTCATGGTTTGAGGAAAATGCTTGAATTGGAACGTCATATGAAATGATAGTCTGTTTTCGTATTTTAGTTTGTATCAGCCAATCAGATTTAAATAGTTATCATCAACAGCCAATGAAATTATAGCAAATGAAGCGATTACTAATGCGATAAAAATGTTGTAAATGAAAAGTGACCAAAATTACGACGCGAGCGAGAGTCGAATAACAGCCTTTTTCTAAAAGCATTAATCGTCTAATTTAATAAAAGTTTATTTTATATTTTACAATGTTATATTGCTAATGAAGTGCCTAAATATTTTGATGGTTTTTTATAAGTAGTGTACTAAATGATATCGTGATGTCGAAGAACAAAATCGCCGCACGCATAGACAGTCAAAATGTTGAAGTCAAAACTAAGGTAATTTCTAATTTTTCTTAGTTACTAATAATGTGAGTCACGTTATCTTTGAGGCCTAATTTATGTTCTTACTGGAACGAGCGGTTAATTTACTGTAGCATTAATTGATGATGAGTAGAAGAATGTTCGTAGGTAGTGGTTGCCAAGGTGAATCGAGATGAATCGTTTCATTAAGTATGTGTCGGTTTAATTAAAATCACGTACAAGCTAATGAGTTATTATTAATAACAGTACATATACATGGTACAAAAACCATTATTTGATAATGAGAACATTATACTTTTACCTAGTCCAATAATTGCAGACAATAATCATGAAACCACATGAATAGGAATCTTCATCATAAAACAGCATATATCGCCGCATTTGAAACCCAAGCACCATGCAGTCTACACGCTTATTGGACGTATCTCCATGAATATTAACCACAACATGACTTGTAAATCATGCCTAAATCCAAATGATAATTTTGTTATACACATATCTTCTAATAACGTATTGACTTACAAACTAATTTTGTAAACAATGTAAACTAATAATGTGTTTACTATTGCATTCAGTCATGTATATAGACGACCGGTTAAATCTAGTGGGTAGTGCACCTGCCTGTGAAGCTGACGGTCCTGGGTTCGAATCCCGGTCAGGGCAAATATTTATGTGATGAGCATGAATATTTGTTTCTGAGTCTTGGATGTTTTCTATGTATTTAAGTATTTATATCTATTAAATATATCGTCGTCTAGTACCCATAACACAAGCCTTCTTGAGCTTACTGTGGGGCTAGTTCGATTTGTGTAAGATTGTCCTCTAATATTTATTTATTTATTATTTATGTATGCCTGAATGATAAGAATTAGGCAAGTAGTATACTATGTACCCCGTGACGGGAAAAGGAGAAAAGGAAAGACGAAGGAAAATATGGGAAGACGAAATTAGAAAAATGGCTGGACCAGTGTGGAGAAGGAAAGCCAGCAGTGGCGGCGCGTCCATACAACTCGATTCCCACCGGCTTACCTAATTTTCACCCAGTCCTGTTCCCTTACTACGGCTCGTGAAGAATAAGAAAGGCAAATTATTTCCGGCTTCCCTATTAATATTTTTGACGCGCCGCCACTGAAAGCCAGTGACAGAAAACTATGGAAAATTCTAGGGGAGGCCTTTGCCAAGGGGCAGACTGACACTAATGAAACAGAATAATCATTAATATTTAGCCCATCGTCCCCGGTCCCTGGGATCCCCGGGCTCATTACAAAAGAATGCTATTGTTTATTTTTTTTCGCCGGGAGATGATGGCTTAATAACTAGGGAAAGTCTGTAATAAAGGCTTTATTTTATTATAAATACTATTGCATCTGATAACACACCTGAATACTAAAAATGTAGGCCATTATCTGCCTGTAATCTATTAGCCTGTAAATAGTGTAATTTATTTATTTATTTGGGAAACAAACAGGCAAAAATATTACATCAAGTTAATCATAATACTTAAACATAACATTAGCCAAACAGTTTCCACTATTGACTAATACAAAATCTGTTGCTCAGGCCAAAAAACGAAACTTCAAAATAAAACAATATGCTAAGAATTGATAATTTACACAATGTGACACAAGAGAAACATGCATGTATTTAAAGAGTTACGATACCTACAGAGCATCATTCAAGACATAACACTTAAATTGTTTTTTTTTTAATTGCTTTTTATTATTATTATTATTTTTTGTTTTTGTTTTTTTTTTGATTGCAGAAACAAAATGTTGTGATGATAAATGGAATATATCAATATTAGAATAGTTGTCATTGTAACTTTTGCACGCTCTATAACAAGTAATACGTAATACATAACAAGAGCCCTTGGAGACGCTATTATATCAGGGCTAATCAACTTTACCATGGTTGCATGATTTGATAAACTTACTTAACAATTATTAGTTTCATAATTTTAGATTTTTACAAAATCAAAACATTTATTCTGCAAATAGACCTCAAGGGCACTTTTATAAGTCAAAATCTATCTATATCAAATAAAAATAATACAATAATCAAAGTATCATTAACTAAATGTAGTGTTACATGTCAAAAATAAGACTAAGAAATTAATAACAATTCAGATTTGTTAGAGATGTATAAGGTCTCTAAGCGTCAAGATAAAAGATAATAAGGTAGGTAAACTAACCATAATAAAATATTGTGAGATATATCTCTAAGCGTCAACATGAAAATAATAAAATCTAATAAATAAACATCCTCAGAGATGTATAAGGTCTCTGAGCGTCAGTCTAAAAATAAAATCAAATGAGAACAGAGCGTAGTCGCTCATCATGTCAATTCCACTGAACACTAGTACGAAGTTACTAGTCCTTGCAAACATGAGCAGACCGGACCCCACAAACAGCACCAGTTCACGAGTATGACGCGTATCTCAGCCAACGCCTCCCTCGACCATATGTTAGGGAAGGTTGCGACCAGATCACCTTACCTGTATCTTAACATGTCCTCTCCCAGCGAAAAAAATATACAGTATGCTACTCTTTTGTTATGTACCCGGAGATCTCTGGCACCGGGCGATTATGGCTTAATCGTGGATGTCTGAAGATCAGGCGTTCAATGGTTCGAGTTTGCACAAGTGTTTAGTTATGTTAGCAAATTTGTTAATTGAATGTCAATTAGTTTGTCGAGAGTGGTAGTGAGTGTCAAAAGTACAGTATACATTTAGAGAATGCGATCTCGTGATTTCGAGAATTCACGAGATTTCGCACGAGATTACAACACTTTGTTGCCTGACTAAGAGTGCCTTTAATTTTGTTGTATTTTCCGGTACTTGGAAGCAACTCTAAAGGATGACAGGAGCGCAGCCCACTGGTACAGTGCGTTAGAGTATCTACACACTACGTACAACTATTTATACGACATTTTACACACTTTTTTTTAGCTTTATTTGTCCCACAGTCCTTTTGGATTCTTGTTATTTTTTTTTATTTATTGTTTTTTTTTATTTGGTTTGGGGCAGGGCACTCAATTATCCTACTTATTTTTGTTTCCTTCGCCTCCTGTTTCCAACTTAGGTTTCATAAGACATTATTTTCAAAATAATAAAATTGTATTTATTTACGAGCTCGGTTTTTTGCATAATACTTGGTCCGAATTTAGTACTAGAGGATGGACTTTTTATTAATTACATGTTATTTTTAATTTAAGAAATTGGGTGGATCAACGTTTTTGTGTTGTTATCTTGACCCGTTGTCCAAGGGACACTAGTAGCGCAATTTGTTAAAGAAAATGTTGTATTAATTTCTATTAACATGCTTAGTAGATGGATCATTATGGAAATAGCTTATAAGTAACACAAATACGTATGTTTGATAAACTTAAATAGCATAAAACCACGATTGTATTCAATTTTTGTCCCCTGGACAACTAGACGTAACCACGGCAACGAGTGGCACTAAAAAGTTGATTCACCCAATTGTCAATTTCTTATCTATATTGCATTCCCGATATACACATGTACAGTCGCCATCAGATATATCGGAGCGAACGAGGTGCTCACAAATATCTGAACACGACTCTATTGTCAAGGCGTTAAAGTGCATGTTCAGATATTTTTGAGCACCCTGAAGAGTACAGATATATTTGATGGCGACTGTACACTTTCATTGACAGTTTGATGCGGAATTCCGCCGGTTCTCCCTCAACCGAGCGGAGAAGCTCAAGTATGAGGACTTCAAAGCGCTCATAGAGAAGCTGCACCGGCTGCATGACGTCACATTCCTCATCTCGTACACGGATCCCCGGGATGGCGATCTCCTGCCCATCAACAATGACGACAACCTTGCGCGCGCGCTGCTCACGGCGAGACCCCTGCTCAGGGTCATTATACAAAGGAAGGGTAAGTCAACCAAGTAAAATCACTTTTCTAAGTAAATTATTGTGGACAAACAAATGGTTCTTGATGCTTGTTGCTATGGTGTTTTGACGACCGGTTTAGCCTAGTGGGTAGTGTACCTGCCTGTGAAGCTGACGGTCCTGGGTTCGAATGCCAGCCAGGGCAAATATTTGTGTGATGAGCATGAATATTTGTTTCTGAGTCTTGGATGTTTTCTATGTATTTAAGTATTTATATCTATTAAATATATCGTCGTCTAGTACCCATAACACAAGCCTTCTTGAGCTTACTGTGGGGCTAGTTCAATTTGTGTAAGATTGTCCTCTAATATTTATTTATTTTATTTATTTATGGTTATTGTCCGAGGTTTTTTAAAACCATGATTTTATAGGATTTCAAACTGCCAGAAATATGCTGCAGCTGTACACAACCAGAAATGGTTAGAGAAATCTAAGAAACATGCTGTCTCATTCATAGCACAGTTTTAACAACTAGAATAAAATTGCGCAGTTGTCAAATGCTCACCAAGAAACTATAACGAACTACGAGTTTATCGTAAAATTTAGGATTCATGTGCTAGATATTTTGCTTCTACCCTCCCTCTGTCTCGATTGTGATACCAGCTTTATCATAATACATTCTGTTAGAATTACGATTTGAAACGGGATATTTATCATGTAAATTTGTATTTGTGAGTTCCCGATATTTCGGCACTGTTGCAAGCGCCATTATCAAGGACTAACAAAAAAAAAATCAAATCGTAATTCTAATGTAAATTACCTCGATGATGATGATGATGAAATCTTATAATATATTCTGTTGTTGAAAATAAATAGATATTCCAAATATTGGCTCATTTAGATACATATATTTGCTGCTTTGCTACAACAGCAGATTAAAAAACATGAAATAGTTATGTTATATATTAATATATATCATATTTCATTATCTTTACCACAACACATAATATGACTAATGATTGTCTTTACTATTGTAATAAATCCAATGACGTCACGACCTATTATTCTAAAGATGCAAACAGTGTAACAGCTAAAGGAAGTCACTTTACATATAATATGACTAGTATAATTAGATAAATACTGAATTCTACCTCAATATGATACTTATTGTTCAGAAAATAAGGTTTATTTTATAACGTCTCTATACATTCTCACAACACAATCAAAGTAACACGCACGCTTGTTAGATGCAGTTAATTAGTGGTTTTGATAGTTACAATTGCCTTTAAAAATATTGACTTTGATCTAGTTATAAGAGATGTTGAATTAATGTATTTTTCTAAACCAAAACTAGTCTCAAAATTACAAAAGCCAAATCCCAATATAGAACTTGAGGGGCTATCGCGAAACGAAAACGAAGGACGTTTGAATATCTCCCTCTCTGTCGCACGAACTAGCAAGTGCGACAGAGAGGGATATATTCGAAATTCGTTCGTTTTCGGTTCTCGGCAGCCCTTTTGGAAGGCCCATGGCAGTCGAAAAGCTTCGACAATTATTGGGACTAATTAAGACGTCCCCTATAGCTCCTTCAAAATTAAAGTAGGATAACGCGAAGTTGAGGCATTTCAAAAATACTTATATGATAGACAACTCGAAATTAAAAGATTATGTTACTCGTACCTAATTATTAACTTATAATTCTAACTGAAAATGTTAAATTAAGTTATAACGCGTCATGAACCGCGCGATCTCGCCAACTATTATTTAAACCGTTAAAGGTTTTAAATAGTGGCTCATATGTACACAATAATTGTTCCTAATGATTGTCTTAAATAAATTTAAAAAAATATATATATACTTGGAAGGTAAAGGACCATATGTAAGTTAGTTTTCCTGAAATACAATTAAAAATCTAATTGAAGACTCATTCTAATGCGAAGCTTAATTTACTATCCTTCCTCATACCGACCTAATAAAGTTCAGGGCACGAAAACCGGTTTCATCTTCATACAATTGTTAATTAACCGGTTAAAAATTTCGGTTAATTGCGTTTTACGATATTATTTCGTAATTTAAATCATTTATTTCATAGATGAAGGTTAACAAAAACAAAATTTAAAATAAAAATGGAGATATGACTAATACTTTAAAGAGACATTCCAAAAATAGGAAAAACCGGTTCAGAGCCTTGATAACGTTACATAAGGAAAGCTAAACCAGTGCCACATGACCTTATTTTGTATACAGCCGAGAGTCACAAATACAGCGGTCACACGTATTTAAACTACGTATTTGTGATAATCCATATTGAAAGGGACCTTATGGCGGCCGGCACTTACGCCTTTATTGCCGCTGATCCAATACAATAGTGAATAGGTGCAACGTAAGCGCCTGCCGCCATAAGGTCCCTTTCGATGTGGATTATCACATTTAAAGGCCAGGGCCCTATTTCACCAAGTTGTCAATTGTCAGTGACATATGTCGGCTGACAAATCGACAATTTTCATGTGAAAATTGTCACTTTTTTTTACAATGGCTGCTTCACCGGCTACAATCAGGGACCGATACCGGTATTTAAAAAAATCCCTGAATTAGCCCAATATTTTGGATAATTTTTTGCTCTTTACGTAGGGCTGAATCATGTATTTAGGTAACAACGTCGTATTATTAGATTGTCCCATTAAAAACGAAATAATGAACTGGTGACCGTAATAATACCGGTATTTTTCTATGGAGAAAATACCGGTATCCGATCCCTGGCTACAATTATAAATAAATAAATAAATAAATAAATAAATATTAGAGGACAATCTTACACAAATCGAACTAGCCCCACAGTAAGTTCAAGAAGGCTTGTGTTATAGGTACTAGATGACGATATATTTAATAGATATAAGTACTTAAATACATAGAAAACATCCAAGACCCAGAAACAAATACACAATTAACAACAACATTACAATTGTTATGTTTTTTGACAATTGTCGCGCCTGTCAGCTTTGGTGAAATAGGGGCCAGGTATTCTTGATCCCTGGTTTGTAACGGGGGTATAGTTTAGAGAGCTACGTAGATGTTGGTCGCCGTTCGATGCACATCCACTGATGCGTGAAGGCAGGTTGAATCCACGTGTTGTGAGCTAATGTCGTGTACGAGTTTGATGATGATAATAAATATTTGTGGAGAATGTTACACAAATCAACCTAGTTCCAAACTAAGCAAAGTTTGTACTATGGATACTAGGCGACGATATACATACTTATATAGGTAAATACATACTTAAATACGACCGGTTTAGCCTAGTGCGTAGTGCACCTGCCTGTGAAGCTGACGGTCCTGGGTTCGAATCCCGGTCAGGGCAAATATTTGTGTGATGAGCATGAATATTTGTTTCTGAGTCTTGGATGTTTTCTATGTATTTAAGTATTTATATCTATTAAATATATCGTCGTCTAGTACTCATAACACAAGCCTTCTTGAGCTTACTGTGGGGCTAGTTCGATTTGTATAAGATTGTCCTCTAATATTTATTTATTTATTTAAATACATAGAAACATCCAAAACACGGAAAACAAATATTTGTGGTCATCACACAAATAAATGCCCTGACCGGGATTCGAACCCGGGACCTCCAGCTTCGTACGCAGGGTCACTACCAACTAGGCAAAAGCGGTCGTCAATGATATAGAAGGGCGAATATTCAGCGTTTTTAAGGCTGTTATTTTTCGTCATTGTCGTTTCATTAAATAATGTTAAAATAGACGATGATCTGAGTAAACTTTTGTCAAAAGTGTAAACCAATGTAGGGTCCGAGTCTTATTTGATCAATGTTTTCGACGGTTTATCCCAACTTTGGGTAGATAATCTTGAGTCGACAATGACTTTAGAAACGAGCGTTTCAAACGCTCGGAGAATCGCCCAGAAACATTTTGATTTGAAGTTACTTTTTATAAATCTATTGTAAAAAGAACTTGATTTAAGACGAAAAATGAAAAAAGAATGTAATAAATTATTTATTACAGGCATCAAGGACCAGAGATAAATGCCTTGTAGCTAAACATACATGCAATTATATACTTAAAACTAAAACATTTAGGCGTCAAAACGGTATGGCTCCGTTGCGTCGTCAATTCCGATTTTGGCCCTATACTCCACACTTCGTATCGTGCCGTCCCTTTCACTCTCGTGTTATACACTTTATGAGTGAAAGGGACGGCACGATACGAAGTTCGGAGTAACTCCTCTGAAGTGAGATTGAGTAGTAAGTTATAAGCTGTTGCACGTCGTAAATGAAAAATAACGAAAGTAAATAAATTAATAGGAAAACTCTGCAAACTCATTTTTTTTTTAATTTATTCATATTAAAAGAGAAAAAATTACAAAACTTAAAATAAAAAAACTTTAAAAATGATATAGTATTTTAATGGTTATTTATTTTCTCCTGTCACTTGCACCATTCAATGTATTCGGTTCGGGATTTAAATGTATGTAACATTTAAATCCCGAACCATGGTCATTCATGAGTATAGCCAAGGAATAAAAAGTATCGCCAATTTTCGACTTTATTTTAATAACCTTAAGGTTCAAAAGTCACGAACATATCAGTAATTGAGTTGGTCGTAATTTAATTACACATCTACAGTTACAATGTGGGATGCGACGACTGAACGGTCTAGTATCGTCGCGGTATGGAACGGAGACCATTTTGGACCTTAACTGTATTAAAACAAAGTCGAAAATTGACGTATCGTGTAATAACTCGACTATTAGGTACCATGTCACACTGAGTTGACAATAGGCAATTGGTTGATTCGAGTTGCACTGAATTATGCTATTGTGGTTCGGTTGGATACAACTGAGTTAGCGCCGATTTTTGAAACCCCAGATAAAGGTATCTGTTAAATAAATGAACTTTATTCTGCAAGTAGGCCTCAAAGGCACTTTTACAAGTCAAAAACTACTAGCGTTTCTCATGAGACCACTGCCGAGAAGAAAAGAAACTCGACAGTCGGTCATTTTCTCAAAAATATGCTTATTACAATGATACTACCTACTTAAGTAAATGTAAGTGGTAAACAACAAAAGAGAATTGAAAGAAAAACGAGGAAAAAATAACAATAGGTATTTACAATGTGTAGTTACACAAGAAAACAAAACATGTCGAATCGTTTGATATGCTTCCCTGCAAGAACTGTGTCAACTAGATACAATGAAAATATTATACATGACTCTTTACGCTATTTAGGTATTTGGTTTTGGCCATGCATTTCTGTCTGTTAGGTAGTCCTCAACCCTATAATAAGCCTTTGACATCAATGTTTTTTTTAAGTAATTTTTAAGGGCTGGAAATAAATGGTAGCTCTGTCCTTTTCCTTCATATGACATTAGAGACTGACGACGATAATTTTATCTCGCGATTGATAAATCATCCTTTAATAGGATAAAGCTAATACCTAAGATTAATGACTCTTAGGGCTTATCCAGAAATTACGCGAGGTTTTTGGGCCACTTTTAGACCCCCTTGCCCCTTGCGGATTTTTAATGGAGTTCTAGGCCACGGTTTCGTGGGTACAGTGTAAAAAAAAAATACACCTGAGGTCACCTTGTACTCGCCCTCCCGCAACGTGATGAGTTGTGAGGTTTCGTAAGGTTTCGTGAAATTTCAACTGTCAAACTATCACGGTTCATGAGATACAGCCTAGTGACAGTCGGACAGACAGACAGACGGACAGCGGAGTCTTAGTAATAGGGTCCATTTTACCCTTTGGGTACGGAACCCTAAAAATCAAGTTAAAATCGTGTACACGTGATGTCACCTTGTGAAGCAACGTGTTAGCATATTTTGTCGCTGCGTGCGTATAGATATTTTCGATTTTGACTTTACACAGCGGTATACAATACATTTATGCCAAAAGCACGCTTCATACTTCCCGCCGGTGGGGACGTCCACCACGCGATCGTGACAACAGTGACACATATAGTCCCTACTCGTCCCAGTACCGCCGCACACCGGGTAGAGTCAGTCCGACCCAGGTCGGGCCTAGCTGAGTTTCTCGTTGGACTCTTCTCAGCTAGGCTAGGTTTAGTGAACCAGCGACAAAACTCCCAGTAGCTCGATTCCAGTCACACTTCAGATTCGGTTGAAATCGCTAAACCAATCTCACTGGAGCGCAAACTCTTAGAGTATTCCAGTGTTCTAAACCACACGCGTGGTCGTGCCGGAGGTTTTCCCCTGGATTTTCCCCAGGCTACTCTCCAACCGCGCACTCCTATCGCTTTATCGGGCCCGGCCTATAAAGCCACAGTCAGGTTAAAAAAAAAAACGCTTCATACTATTGTGGAAAACCAGAAACAACCACACAGCTTAATGAGTTACAATTCCGATTGTGTCCAAGCTGACGCGAAATGGTCGCACGCGCCGGTATTTTCATTGTTATGTACCCGAAGTATTCTTGCATAGTATTTTAACCCGTCACCGCATTTGTAGCCATATACGGCAGATATCGTTGTAGACCTTATTACTTCGTATCAAGTTTCAAATTATGTTTTCGTCAGTATTTATGTTTTGAAAGCATTTTTGCAGTCGGATAGTATTATCAGAGCTAGCTCTCATTTATTTATTTATCGTATGGCAATCATTTCGAACCGTGAGATCCTTTTTTTTTATTAAAAATGGGATCGCTCTTGGCCATCATCTAGCCAGAGGGCAAAGATGAGGCCGACGATGAAGCGAGCTCACCCAGAAGGTGCCTATTCACTCGTACCTTAAAAAGGTCTAGGTTATATGAGCTCGGAAACACAAACGCCGGCAGAGAATTCCAAACCTTAGAAGTGCGCATTATAAAAGAAGATGCAAAGCGCTTGGTTCGAATAAGAGGAATTTCGACCAAGTAAGGATGGTATCCAGCCGTACGTCTGGATGTCCGATGGAAGAAGGGGGAAGGCGGTATGAGCTCATGAAGCTCCTGAGCACACTCTCTGAAGTACAATTTGTAGAAGACTCACAGACATGCTACTTCGAGAAGACAGTACGGTTGCCAGTATTTGTTTCACTAGCACCACCCAGGGGTCACGTGTGGGGTAGCGGTGGGTACTCCCTGCGGACGTGTGCAACTTCGACCCCCCCTTTGTCAAGTGAGTGGCCAACGTGACTGTTATAAGTTCCCGAAGGCCTCCAACTTGGCCAAGAAGGAATCGACGGCTTAACATGCCTTCCAAAGTTAGTATATCTTCGACATCGCTAAATACGTACACTGTAACAAACACATTTTCAACACAAACAAACTTACCCGCACCCGTATGGGATCTAAAACACGGCTTCTCTCAGCCAGTCACAGACTGACCAAGTCCTCCAAAACTATGCAAGTGATCGGCCCGAAAGTATATAATATGTTACCAATGCACATCAAAACAGTCGACAACCCTAACACTTTTACTAAGAAGTTAAAAAACTGGTTAATCGGTCATGCGTTCTACAAATTAAATGACTTTTATAACGCTAATTAATTAAAGAAATTATATTTGACATGTATAAATTAATTAATAATGGCTATTCACTGACATTTATAATAATTAACAACAATTTGTTCACACTGTATCTAATAATGATTGTACTAAGATAATGTTACTTTATATATATTGTGCAAAATTGTAATGTGACATGTAATATTTAACAATATTATGAATAAAGAGTATGAGTATGAGTAGTAACCACTCAAAGCGCTCGCCCATCCAAGAACTGACCCCGGCTCATGTTGCTTAACCTCGCATACCACACGCCCGCGGGCTCCGCTGGGCCATAAGCGCTCCAGCGCAGCTAGGGCTCCTTGCCGACTGGCATGGTCGCATTGATTGTGCGTATTAAGCAAAGGAATCCGTTTTAAGTGGTTATCTGAGAGCTTCCGTGCTTCGCGAGATACGTTATCCATGTTATTGTTTATGACAGCAACCGTTACAAAGTGAATCAGCGACAAAACTCCCAGTAGCTCGATTCCACTCACACCTCAGATTCGGTTGAAACCGCTCAACCAATCTCACTGGAGCGCAAACTCTTAGAGTATTCCAATGTTCCAAACCACACGCGTGGTCAAGCCGGAGGTTTTCCCCTGGATTTTCCCCAGGCTAGTCTCCAACCGCGCACTCCTATCGCTTTATTGGGCCCGGCCTATAAAGCCACAGACAGGTTCAAAAAAAAAAAGCAACCGTTAAACCGAGTCAGGCGTGCGGGCGCCTTGAGAACTTCTATCAATCAAGTTGCTAAGGGTCGGTTGCACTAACATATGATCACGGGCCGGTCATCGTCGCTGTCATCCCATAGAAACTTGTCAAACTTTCCATACAATCAGATTTTAACGAACTCCGCTTACGATTACAGACGGTTAAGTGCAACCCAATAGTCACTTGACGAGTAGTCTGAATTCTCCTTTGGGTTGGAAGTTCAGATCGCAACCGCTTCATCAAAAACTAGTACCTACGCCAATATTTAGATAGCAAGCGAGCTCCGTGCTCCTTGATCACGTAATAATAAACTTTGACGACCTCTTAAGCCTAGTTGGTCGTGACCCTGCCTACGAAGCCGCACGTCCCGGGTTGTAATCCCGGTCAGGGCATTTTTTTTGTGATGAACACAAATATTTGTTCCTGAGCCTTGGAAGTTTTTTATGTATTTAAGTATATATTTATCTATATAAGTATGTATATCGTCGCTTAGTACCCATAGTACAAGCTTTGCTTAGTTTGGGACTAGGACGACGTGTGTAAGATTGTCCTCAAATATTTATTTATTTTCTGGATCGGTCTACTTGTACGATGGTATCCTTTCGCGTGCGAGTCCGACTTACATTTGTCCCGTTTTCTAACGAATAACTAATGGTTATTCACACTACATTTTCAAACCACAGTAGCCTGCAATTGCACATATTCGGAAGCTTGTTCAATTGAATGCAACTTCCATTCACTGTGAATAAGGCCTTTGTCCAACTAAGGACCGTCCTATTCATTAATTTAATGACTAAGGCAGGAATTGTATAGAACGTTCTATAAACGCTATGTAGGAATTCAGTAGGTAGAAAAAAAACTCGTAATTAACCGAGCGAGCAAAAATATTCGTATATCCGTCTTATTTTTTTTTGAACCTGTCTGTGCCTTTATAGGCCGTGCCCAATAAAGCGATAGGAGTGCGCGGTTGGAGAGTAGCCTGGGTAAAATCCAGGGGAAAACCTCCGGCACGACCACGCATGTGGTGTTATCCGTCTGTTCTCCTCGACAGATCGTATTTCTCAACCGATTGTCGTGAAATTTTGAGAGCAAATAAAGAAAACACAAGTGTTAGGTGTTTCATTTTCCAATCAATAAAATACATTTATTAGTCGATTTACAATGACATTCAATGGTGGCATGGAGCCAGTCTGCTACTGCAAGCGGAAAGTGGCCACAGGGCCTCAATAAAATATAGAAATCCATGCAATTCGGGCCCGTTGAAAACGGCTTGATATAGCGAGTTTCTAGTATAGTGATAAAACAAGCATTCTATCAAGTTTTCTAACCGATAAATCGACCAATAGTGCAAGAATTCTCTTTCATTGCACAGTGTTAAAGTACAGTCAGTAATAAAAGCTTTTAGCGTTTTAACTGACTTCAAAAAGGAGGCTATTCTTAATTGGGTTGTATTCTTTTTTTAATTTTGTTACCTCAGAACCCTATAATTTATAAACCGATTTGGAAAGTTATTTTTTTGTTTGAGAGGATTTGGTCCCATATAATTTTGGCGCAGATCGATGAGGAATCGAAGCAACTCCTCTGATTTATAAGAAACATTTATGGCGAATTTGGTGTTATTTATAGTAGTGCAAGCATTACACAAAAGTCACCATCTAGGGAAGTGTTTTTTTTTAGTTTTTAGTGCAATTTTTCGTACATCGTGGTTTCTTGGAATCTGATTTTTACCGACTTCAAAAAAAGGAGGTTCTGAATTCGGATGTGCCATTTCGTTAACTTTAGGTAATTTCTTTGGATGGCACGGACATTACAGTACCTACATTGTTCAATAAGAAGCGTAAAGTCTCGTATTGAACTATTAGAAATTAGGCAATTATTTTTTTATATATTTTACCATGATTAATTGTACTTGCAGGCGACAGCCTCGAGGAACTTAACGGCTACGGCACGATGCGGCCCAAGAACTTCATCTCCTCGATCCTTAGCGGCACGCCCGCCAAGAACAAAGGGCTCGCCATCTCCAACCCGCACGACTTCAGAATGGTATGTCACACGTTTACACGCCAGTGACATCTCTTGGGAGTAAATGTGACCACAGTCCACACTTACATACTAGCGACATCTGTTGGGAGTAAATCT
The DNA here is from genome assembly GCA_963556455.1 of Epiblema foenella. Classification (NCBI taxonomy): domain Eukaryota; kingdom Metazoa; phylum Arthropoda; class Insecta; order Lepidoptera; family Tortricidae; genus Epiblema; species Epiblema foenella. The sequence goes on from OY747118.1 coordinate 4,188,221, forward strand.
GACCACGGTCCACACCTTTATACGTTAGCGACATCTGTTGGGAGTGAATCTGACCACAGTCCACACTTTTACACGCTAGCGACATCTGTTGGGAGTAAATCTCACCACAGTCCACACCTTTCATGTTAGCCACATCTGTTGGGAGTTAATCTGACCACAGTCCACACCTTTCATGTTAGCCACATCTGTTGGGAGTTAATCTGACCACAGTCCACACTTTTACACGTTACCGACATCTGTTGGGAATAAATCTGATCATAGTCCACACTTTTACATGCTAGCGACATCTATTGGGAGTAAATCTGACCACAGTCCACACTTACATGCTAGTGCCATCTGTTGGAAGTAAATCTAACCACAGTCCACACCTTTACATATTAGCGACATCTGTTTGGAGTAAATCTCACCACAGCCCACACTTTTACATGCTAACGACATCTGTTGGGAGTAAATCTGACCACAGTCCACACCTTTACACGCTAGCGACATCTGTTGGGAGTAAACCTCACCACAATCTGCGTCACGACAAAGCGCAACAATCCATGTTATTGATGGAGTGATATGAAGGTCTCCGTTTCAGCTTGAGCCCTTGCCGGGTGGAATTCCGGGTGTATATACCGGCTGTTCTACTCCCGGTCGCATTTCTCAACTTATTCTTGTGAAATATTGTCCCTGTTATCAGCAAAAAAACCTTAGATAGTTATAGATATATGTATGTATGTGTTTATAATTATTTACAAGGACAGTTTTTAGGAAATTTTCAAAGGCCGCCATGTGGGTTGGTTTTCGAGGTCGTTCGCAGAGCGACAGAGGTATTCTAACTGGTGCATTTACATTTAATACGGGTTAAACTTAACTGTAGATGTAGATGTAGTGTAGGGACGCCTGGCCGGAAACAGGCGGGCTGTCGATCGCACGTCTGGATCATTCAGCCCAATTCCCTTGAAGTCGGAGCTTAAGGTTACTGTCCCGGCGGCATTCCCACACAGTCTTCTTCCATTCTTCCTATTTTCCTGCAGAAGAAAAGGACATCTTTAAGGTTGACATCCCTCAATTCGCTCTCCTCTAGCATATCACTACCGAATATATTAAAACGCATTGCTGCGTACATAATACACTCCGCTACGACGTGCTTGCTGGTTTCTTCTTCCCCACAATGTGGGCAGGAAGCGTCATTGCTGATCCCTATTATCTTTAGGTGTCTATTAAGGGTATTGTGACCAGTGATGATCCCGGTCAATAGTCTCAGATTGCTCTTACCCAGTTTCAGCAGGTACCTGGTTCTCCTACGGTCGATCCCTCCTAGCATCATCTTTGCCTGCCTACATCCAGGCACTTCACGCCACTCTCTCTCCGCCTCCTTCTTTTTTAGTCCTTCTATGACCCCCTTTGTGACCTCAGCCGAGAAGGGAAGAACCGGTTCAGGGCCCATAAATCCCGTTCCCGCTCCCTCCCTTGCCAGTTCGTCCGCTTTCTCATTTCCCACTACCCCCTGGTGTCCTGGCACCCATGCCAAGGTCACGCCTAGGTGCTCTCCTATCTCATTGAGTTCTTTTTTGCATTCTCTTACCAGTGCAGAGGTCACAGTTGCCCTATTTAATGCTTTTAGCGCAGCCTGACTATCCGTGTATATCACTACTCTTCCAGTCGACTGTCTTTTCTCTTTTATCATCTGCACGCACCTCGTTATTGCATAGACTTCCGCCTGAAATACACTGGCATACCTGCCCAGTGATACGGCTTCTCTTATCCCCAGCTTAGGTACCACTATGCCTGCACCTGCTAGCTTGGTCGATCCTCTCCTCGATCCATCTGTGAAGCAGATAGTCATTGGATGCTCCACTTCAACCTTCCAATCGTCTCTCTCTCCTATATGTATTCTATATTTCTTGTCAAACATCTCCTGCCTTTTGATTAGGTCATTATTGGCTATCATCATCTCTAAATTTGATAGCGCCTCCTTCTGTATCAGCGCATGGCCTCTATCCACACAGCTTCCTCTCCATTACTTACAAGCCTTCATTCTGTACCACTGTTCCGTGGCTCTCTTCTCCACTTCAACCCTCAGTGTCTTCATTCCTAGCATTATCTCCATTGCACGTGTGGGGGTTGTTCTCATTGCCCCCGACACCATCAGGCATGCTAGTCTCTGTACTTTATTTAATTCTCTTTCATATTCTTTAATACGAGCCCTGTGCCACCAGACCACGGCCCCATATAACACCCTAGGTAGAATTACCGCCTGATAGATCCAGTTGATCATTTCTGGCCTCATCCCCCACTTCCTACCCACTGCCCTTTTACATTGGTACAGTGTTCTAATAGCTTTTGCCGATTGCTCCTTGATGTGGGACTTGTATCTAAGTGTACTATCCAGTATCACCCCCAGATATTTCAGCTCTCTTACCATCTCCAGTTCCTTGTCCTCTATCTTTATAGGTCTCATCTCCTCTTTCTTTCTTTTGTTAGTGAATAATACCAACTTTGTTTTGGATGGATTCAGGTCCAGTCCTTTCTCTCTGCACCATCCTAGCACTTGCTTAATGCCTCTTACCATGATGTCTCTTACAGTGTTCAGGACTGTTCCTCTCACCAGTATCACCCCATCATCAGAATAAGCCTGCATATACACGCCTCCTCTGTTGACCTTCTCTACTAATGAGTCCAATAGTAGGCACCACATTAGGGGGGACAGGCATCCCCCCTGCGGGAACCCCCTTCTCGGACTTATTCTTTTGGCAACTCCTCCCAGTTCTGCCGTAATTTCTCTGTCTTTAAGCATTCTTCCTATCCATCTCGCTATTGCCGGACTGATACTCTCTCTGTTTAGACTTTCCTCTACAAACTTAACTGTACTATGATCTACGATTAAGGAGTTGTATGTAAATATGTAATGATAAACATAGCAAGAATATATAATGCAATGTTCTAATGTAATGTAACGATTGTAATTTTCCAATTTAATCAATTATCTAATTAATATAATCTATAATGAATGTACAATTGTAAAAACACTGACTTGTAATACCTTATTACCAATAAATTATGTCTATGTCTATGTCTATGTTTGCAGGTATCAGCCATCATCGACGTGGACATCGTCCCGGAGACGTGTCGGAGGGTCAAACTGCTCAAACACGGCTCGGATCGCCCACTAGGATTTTTCATAAGGTAGGCTTCATGTAAAGTTCTCAATACTTATTTGATAAGGAATTTACAACAAAGGTGGTCTTGTAATTGACCGAGTGAATCAGCTTCGACAAAGATGGTTTCGTATGTGGGGATTTACGGTTATTTTCGTCTACAGGTCGCATTTCTCAACCGATTCTCGTGAAATTTTGTGAGCAGCTTCGATAATTATATATAATTATATGTCTAATTGGTTTTTAGGAAATTTTCATTTTTTTTTTAAACTACACGTATAAAATTGTTCCAAGACCAATAAGGTCCGTCCGCGATCCGTTATTATAAAATCTATATTATGAGACTGTAACTATCATGATAAGGGCTTATCCATAAATCACGCAAGATTTTTTGGGCCATTTTTAGACCCCTCCCCCTTCATGATCTTTGGTGAGGTTCTGGGCCACTGAAGATTTATAGTTTCCTACATGAGCAAATATTATTTCACGGTTTTGTATCAGTCGTGAGGATTTCGTAAGCCCCCCTCCCCGCCCCCTTCGGAGATTCGCATGATGTCTGGATAAACCCTAATCAGATAATTCGATCGATAATTTTCTTTCTTTCATTAATTCTAATCATCCTTCCGAACCATGAAATGAAATGAAATGAAGTGAAATCATTTATTCTTCAATTTAGGCATGTTACATGCGCTTATGAATGTCAAAAAACTACCACCTACTGGCCAATCACGTAACTTTATGTACTAACGGTAGATAGATTTTACTGTCAATTTTGAAGTATGAATGTATGAGCTGACAGTTAAAATTTGACATTAAAATCTATCTAACGGTAGTAAAAAAGTTACGTGATTACCCCGCGGTTCATAAAATAAACCTCTGCCTCGAGAAGAACCGGCGTAAGAAACTCGGCGAGGTGTCATTTTTTCAAAACAATATACAATAACAGTAAAAATAGTACAAAATTCAAATGCTACAGTATAAACATACATACATATTTTTTAATATTAAGGACAAAATATTTCTGTGTCAGATTACTTGGCGGGACGCTATCACTGCCAAACATCCCTATCCATGATGTAATCGTTTATCTTACAATATGCTTTTCTTTATTTCCAATATTTCAATACAGTTTTTTTTTTTTTTATATCGTGTGACATATCAAATGAAAGGGACACATATATTATTAAATAAACCAAAGATATGCTTTTGAAATAAGTATCTGTTTCACGACAGATTTAAATTTAGAATCCGTAAGTTCAGTGATGTGTCTTGGAATTTTATTGTAGTCCTTGTCCAAGATAGTTAGAATCAGAATCAGAATCAGAAAAATGTTTATTGTAGACATAGGTAGGCTGATGAATACAGAGTTGTTAAAAATACATTTAGTGATCTTCTATGTCTTGCCAATAGGCGTACAAAACATTGGATAAAAATACATAAAAAACAATTCGAAAATATAATCAATCTAAATTAAAAAAAATTGTGCAAGTCATATAATAATTATTAAAGCAATGAAGTCATATTTTATAATAGTCAAAAGTTAAATATTACATAAAATTATCATTTAAATAATCCGAAATGGTATAATAGCATTTATTAATAAGTAATGTCAGTAATTCCCGTTTAAAACACGGCATAGGCAACAGTTTCAAATTTGACGGAAGCTTATTATATATCTTGCACCCTAGATAATAAATATTTTTGCGCATCAGTGCCGTATTTGTTAGTGACTTGACTGACGTGGCGTGTTGTGTGACCGCAGGGACGGCACGTCGGTGCGCGTGACGCCGGGCGGCGTGGAGCGCGCGCCGGGCATCTTCATCTCCCGGCTGGTGCCCGGCGGGCTCGCCGAGTCCACCGGCCTGCTCGGCGTCAACGACGAGGTGCTCGAGGTGAACGGCATCGACGTGTCCAACAAGACGCTCGACCAGGTCGGTATAGCACCACCCAAGTAATAACGCGTGTGGATTAAGCAATAATAGTCTCTCAGTCAACTACTTAAGAGCTTTGACGCGCGCCATATTAATTGTGTTCTCCTGTACAATACTAAGACTCGGTTGCACTAGGGTGGATCAACTATTCTTTGTTGCCCGTTACCATGGTTACGTCTCCTGAGTCATTCTTTAAAACTGTGATTTTATAGGGTTTAAATCTACCAAACATGAGTTTTAGCGATGAGCATAAATCCATTTGGATATGGGTCATCTCTTGAGTATGCTTGAAGTCCATATTATAAACATTTTTCTAAGAGACTCGGTTACTGTTGTCTCCTCGCTGACGGGACAGAATAACAACAAGAAAAAGTTGATTGACCCACTAACTGCACTAGAGGTGTAGAACTTGGCTGTCGTCTTTGCTCGGAAAAAAAAAAATTAAACTGTTTATTTCAAAAGAAAGTTAATTACATTTTATATTAATTACTCAGCTAAATCTTTACATTTTAAGATTGTGATGCTAAGCTTATATTTTATTTAATATATGGTCTTCTGTCATTTAGATTGAGCTATACAATATTGTTCTTTTTAAGAGGGAAGGACTCCGGCTCTTCGAGAGTCACCGCTGTCAGGTCGACTATTTCGTCTTGCTCGTCTTGGTCGAACCTGCTAACAATGAATTTTATTTATTAAGGGTCGGTTGCACCAACATACGATCACAGGCCGGTCATCGTCAAATACGGCGTCGGCAGCTGTCATCCCATAGAAACTTGTCAAACTTTCCATACAATCAGATTTTAACGAACACCGCTTACAACCACACTCTCCCACTCTTAAGGTGGGTTGCACCAAACCGTCTGTAACCGTAAGCGGTGTCCATTAAAATCTGATTGTACGGAAAGTTTGACAAGTTTCTATGAGATGACAGCTGCCGGCGCCGTATTTGACGATGACCGGCCTGTGATCGTATGTTGGTGCAACCGACCCTAAGTCGATTTAAGGAGTCCTTTAGACTGCGTCTTGCTATTACTTCCATGCCAACGGAACGGTTGAATAATTAGATACCGGGTGGCAGTTGCACCTATAGCTCAGTTGGCTAGAGCGACTGGCCGCGAGTGCCGGGAAGTCACACTTTCAAATCCTGCTTGGTGCCTAAATTTTCCCTTAATTCTAAATTTGAAAACCTCAATTGATTTTTAGCTATTTTAAAGATTTTATACGCATAAATATTTAAAAAACGGACGCTGTTTGATAATAGTAATTCATGACATCACTAAAACATTATTTCCCTCCAAACTCCATACTAACAGAGCGGTTTTGGCGTTTAAGAAAAAATGCTGATTTGACTATCAATAAAATACCTTTTCACACCTGCTATTCAGAAAAGAGTTATTGTTGCCTTCGAATGAGGGATCAAAGTTGTACTTTTCTTCCCTCATTTGAGGGCAACAATGACTCTTTTCCTCATAGAAGGTGTGAAAAGCAGTATGTGACACTGTAGTAAAATCATTTGCAACATATTTCATGTTTTTAGCAGCGGGCCTCATAGACGGTGTGAAAAGCAGTATGTGTCACACGGTAGCAAAGTTATTTCCGTCTTGGGCGTAAACACTTGAATCCCTCGCTACGCTCAAGATTCTACTTTAGAATCCCTCGCTACGCTCAGGATTCTATTGTAGAATCTTTCGCTTCACTCAGAATTCAATATACCGCCCTCGCCGTAAATATATCATTTTGCTCCCTTGAGACACAATCTACCTACTATTTTATAATAACCATTCAACCGCTTACACAGGTGACGGACATGATGGTGGCGAACTCCTCCAACCTGATCATCACGGTGCGGCCCGCCAACCAGCGCGCGCCCGCGCCGCCCGCCGAGCCCGCCGAGCCCGCCGGCTCCGAGCCCGACGACGACAGGTACACCACAACCGACACTTTAGTGCCAACACACTAGCCTTTGCCCGCAACTTTCTTTTTTTTTAATTTATTTTCAAAAAGGTACATAAAGTTTCCAGTTTTAATTTTACTCGCCAAACTGACAAGACAGTTTGTTGGCGAGACCGCGCTCATTTTAACAAGTCTATTATCATGCACCTAAATTACATAATTAAGTAATACTTGTAATTGTAAGAACTAGAACAATAAAAAACATACATATTAACTAACTAAATCTGTTAACAGTTAAGGTAATCTTTGTAAAAATGTCTTTTTTAGCTTGCTTTTCGCTACATTTAAACTATATTTTTTCTCTTCTCTTAACCAGTTAAATTCGTTATAAATATTATAAAAATTCGTTATTATTTGTTATTTCGTTTCTCTGCGTGGAACTCGTCAACATTGTGTTAGAAATTAATTAAACAAATAAATAAAATAAATATCTTGAGCTTACTGTGTGGCTAGTTCGATTTGTGTAAGATTGTCCTCTAATATTTATTTATTTATTTGTGGACAATCTTACACAAATCGACCTACTCCCAAACTAAGCAAAGCTTGTGCTATGGGTACTAGGCGACGATATACATACTTATATAGATAAATATATACTTAAATACATAGAAAACATCCAAAACTCAGGAACGAATATTCGTGTTCATCACAAATAAATGCCCTGACCGGGATTCGAACCCGGGACCACCAGCTTCGTAGGCAGTGTCACTACCAACTAGGCTAAAGCGGTCGTCAAATTGCTATTGTTTTATATCAGGCGCTTACCAGCGCCCGTAGTAGGCACCTAGCATCTAACGCGGCCGCTCCATTCACTCTAAGCTGCGCCGGCGCTGTGGCTGACATTTTTATCCACAAGGAGACAAAAACAATACCAATGTATTGTTTTTGTATGAATACTAAGTGTGAATAGGGTATATTGGGTGTGGTAGGAGTTATATAGATTTCGAAGTCGTTAAAAGCGGTAAAATGTTATATGCGGAGTCGTTATAAGCGGATTCTACTGTATCTGTTTGCAATCCTTAATAAATAAGGGTGCGTTGCACCAAACCGTCTGTAACCGCAAGCGGTGTTCGTTAAAATCTGATTGTACGGAAAGTTTGACAAGTTTCTATGGGATGACAGCCGCCGTCGCCATATTTGACGATGACCGGCCTGTGATCGTATGTTGGTGCAACCGACCCTTAATAAATAAAATTCATTGTTAGCAGGTTCGACCAAGACGAGCAAGACGAAATAGTCGACCTTACAGCGGTGACTCTCGAAGAGCCGGAGTCCTTCCCCCTTCCGAGCAAAGACGACGGCCAAGTTCTACACCTCTAGTGCAGTTAGTGAAACGTGCAGTCAGTGATAACAGTGCAGTTAGTGATAACAGTGCAGACTAAGTGATAACACCGACGTCTAAGCCCTTACCTCTTCACTGTAGCAATTTTTCATAAGATTTAAGTAAAATTAGTCAGGATGTCTGCCTTAAGGCCTGGTCCGGTCCGGGTTTAGTAGCTCTAGACCTACCTATATGAGCTACAATTTCACTGTTTTCTCTTATGTGAGCTCTTAAGCTTCCATCACAACGTCGAGTTGCATCGTTATGAACCTTATTTCCTAAGCACTAAATGCGAAAATACACTCAATATGTTACATTCCAAATAAATTTTGGAGGGCAATACAGGAAATTTTCCCAATTTATCAAAGGATTTGGAGATGCAGTCCATTCTAAATAGGTCCAGGTGGGCTAGCACAACTTGCTGCCAAGTCCTATCTCGCGCGACTCAGCGATTCCCGTCTCACTCGAACTGTGCGAATTAGAAAGAGGAGGGTAGATTTTCCTCTACTCGCGCCGCGTCGCAGCGGCAGTTGTGCTAGCCCCGCAAGAACGTAGTTAAATACGGGGAATAATGCATTCGCAAAGTATGATCTTCATTGATTGGGCTAGATAGCCGGACTTCACCATATGGGTCAATCAACCGGGACTAGGGCTGCGGGTCCGGTTTTCTTCTCTAATAACCGGTTTAAATATCCGTGTCAACCTGAAACCGGTTTGACATTACCTAACCGTGGTGTGGGAGACAGCATCACAATATTCTGTAGCAATAATTAATTGGTCAATTTTAGAAAACTTAACATTCCAGAAGGCTTAAAACGATTAATTTTAAGATTTCTTTTTATAGAAAATCATTTTATACTGTCGACAATAAAAAATAGTTTTAAAAATTATATTTAGTGCGGGTTTTCGATGTAGCACCAGTTAACTTTTAAAATGTTTTTATATCTATAAATGCAGATAAACGATACCGTGCTATAAGTAAGTAACATGATGACTACAGGGCTGGAATTCGACTAGTTAAAAAGGCAGTTAGCAATATGGCTATACATGTCAGAAATACAAATGTAACTTCGCCTCGCCGTTTGAAATGTGGCTTGTGTAGTGTCGAAAGTCCATCCATTATGAATATAGATAACATTCATGTCTTTATTCTATGACTTGCAAAGAACCTTTTGAGCGCCAAGCATCAGACGCAAATGACGCATTGCGGACGCCACTCCATCGCATTGTTCAATGCGAAATTAAACCTTACGCAATAGCGCATAGATCGCTATTGCTTTGGCCAGGCTGTCGGCTGTAGAGGTTGGCGTCCATGGCACGATTTTCCGATGACGTGATTTGCCGTCTGTGGCGGTTAAAGCGTTAATAATGAAATATCTAAAAATTATTTTCTATCTTTAAATTCTAACTGAACGATTATATTATAATAGTTTATTGATCATTCATAACATGAAGACATTTAAACAGTTGCTAATCTCTGCTGTAAATTGCTACAATGTTAATTCTTGCAACATCTAAGAATACCTAAATATTATCATCTATAAAATATAGCTCACGTTATCCGTCTCTGTTATAAAACTAAGTATTATTAAACTCTTCCCATGGAAGGTGCTATTATTAAAGAGATCGAAATTTATGAAATGAAATTATATGAAAACATTTTATTACATTGCATTGAATATCAATTTTTTATCAAAAAGTATAGCATAACCAGATACAAGTAAATTATATAGACTGCCAATATCTATAAGTTGTGGCGTACCTTTAAAATAATAAGCCTGCTGTAGCTTGTGTCACTATAAAGAGGTCGCTGCATCAAACATTTCGTATGACGCATAGAACTCTGCTTAACACATTTGTAGGGTATAATAGTTTATTACAACCTACATGTACAAATGTTGTATGTTAGGTAGTTATGTTGATTGTCGATAGGGACGGTATTGTTAAGTAAAAAGGCTGTGACCGTCCAGGTTGAGTACCTTTATTGCACTAAAATAACAAAGTAATAAAACGTGTTAGGTAAAGGATATAATAACGCACGCGCGGGTGCATCGTAAGCTTAACATTAAAATGTCGAGTGTGCTCGTACAACATTGGCGCCATCTATTAGGAGATTTCTTGTTGCATTCATAGATGGCGCTATTGTGTTAAGCAGAGGTCTAAGTCTCAAACGAAATTTATGTTACAGGGACCTCCCCATAGTGAAACTAGCTACAGCAGGATCATTATTTTAAAGGCACTTCACGACGTATAGCTATTGGCAGTGTATATAATTTACTTCTCTGGCATAAGCTTAACCGTGTACTTAACCTCTTGTCTGTGTCTGATAAGGATCAGTACAATCGAAAATTAACTCTATGACAAAAAGGAACAAGAGTTAATTTTCGATTGTACTGATCCTTATCAGACACAGACAAGAGGTTAAATACGAGTTTATATTTAGTTCCTATGCTGCAAACTATGTTGTACAACATTAAATTTAACTAGAAAGTTAACTAAAAATATTTCATAAAATAAAAAACTAGAAAGTTTAATAAGGAAACGAGAATAAATCGGTTGGATGGGCTCTTTGAAAACCGCGTGATATTATAATGCATCACCAACGAGAACACATTCCAGTAGAAGACACATCAGTGCCTTGAATCTCTATACCATGTTTTATATTGCATTTAGCTTTTACGTACACGCGATAATAATAAGTAAATTGCTACAATTTTGGGATAAAATATTACTGCTTAATCGTTTGTTACAGTAGTACCCAACTGATAAGGCGCGTCGTGAATCTTCGTTCGCGCAGAAAAGAAAGTATCGCTCCGAAGATTAACGAAAGAATGCTTAAAACTTACAATTAACCTTAGATCACTACTATAAGGTTCATAATGCGCGTGCACTCGATCAGAAGTATGGCGGCTGACTAACATGCCACGCGGCGCGCGCTAACATGGCGGCAGCTGCGGACCAATAGCGGTACAGGAAAAAGAAGCTCGGTGCGTGGAGCGTGCCGATTGGTCAATAGCATTTCCCGCGCTTTAAAAATTCATCTTCTGCGCAGGTACATCGGTAAGCCATATCAGTTGGGTACTACTGTATCATTCTAGATCAGGGATCGTTACCGGTATTCTTACTACCGGTTTTAAATAAGGTATAACCGGTTATAATTGCGTTTCGCTATTTATATCGCTAAAGCTCTTATTAGCGGTATAATCAAAACCGGTATTCAAATATATTAACAGTTTCGCCAATTGACAACAATACCTCTATTTGACACTTTACCTATAAAACCATTGCCGGTAATAGCTGTCAGTGTCAATATACTCGATTATTTATTTCTGTAAACTGGCGTATTGTAAAAAGTAGGTATTTACACCTATTTCTTGCATTTTAGCAGTAATGTCTAATTGAAATCTTACCTTTCAAGTGCAATGAATATCGGTATTGAATACAGGTATTTAATATCGTAAATAGTCATACATAGAGCTATAGATGGGTCATTGTCAGTTGAAGAATCAAAAGTTGTCCCTCCGGTGGTCAATAATTAACGGTTTATGTGCATGTAAGCTATGTTTTTATTACATGGATTTATAGTAACGGAGAACATAGAACATATATTTTTTGGGGGAGGCCTATGTTCAGCAGTGGACGTCTTTCGGCTGAAATGATGATGATGATGATGATGATAGTAACGAAGACCTTGTTTATGCGGGTTACTAGACCAATCCAAAATTAAGCTTTGTAGCCCTTAACTTTTGATATGTCCACCGAAAAGACGCGAAGCAAAATTTGACAATGACACAGATAAAAGCGGAATGACAACAATACCTCTAATTAGAATATAGGTATTCTTTTATTAGCGGTAATAGTTTGTCAATTTCTATACAGGTATTAAATAAAACCGGTTTTACAATCCCTGTTCTAGATAGACTACAGGAGAAGTTTAAGATTGTGAATCTTTCGTGCGGGGCGAGAATAAGTATCTCGGAATATGCTTTTTGTTTCACCCGTCGTGGTCTTGCGCCCGCGTCGTGCGATAGAGAGACTCGTCGCTATCGGCCGTTTGGCGTCTAATTTCTCGCAGAATTAGTGCTTCGGGCGACAACGTTTTCCACCCCTTAAACCTTTATCAAATGAGACAGTATTAGCCTTGATCGACTCCTTACATCCCTAACTAGGTTTATACGTTTTGCTTTTTTTAGTAATTCTTTCTCGTTTATGAAATAATAGCAAAAAACCCGGAGGAAGTTTACAAGTCAAAAATCTTCAACGGTCCATATTTTCACTTGTAGGCATTTTTTTCCAAAAAATCAAAACGTATAAACATACTTTTAATGATATCTACAAAATTTCCAAAAATCATGCAAATTGGTTCAGGATTAGGGGTGAATGTTTAAATTTTTTAAACGTTTCTATTATGAAAAAACCCGAATAAATGTTTTTCTTTTTTTCTTTCAAAAACAAAACGCATGAAAAACGTCACAAAAATGGGGCCACTATTTTACCAGAACTAATTGTTTTCATGATATGATTTTGAGCGGGAGAAAAGCCCGAAAATGTGAGAAATACTTTACTACGATTATACTATAGAGTCTATCAGTGTATCGTCTTTATAGAGGCCTATTAATAATAAAACACAGCCTATTATCGTGCCTTGTATCTACCACGATAATTTGCCATCGTTAGCGTTTTTGACCAGTTTTTACACGTAAATATAATCTTAAGCTTAACTCGATAGCATTTTTCATCGTGTACATATTACATTTATTGTTAAATTTATCAGCAAATAAACTTATTAGTGTATACCGAATATCCGCCGTCCAAACCATTCCATATCTTATTCGTGGCGTAATCGTATATTTTTAGACCTATATGTCGCAACTATTGTAGTTATAGACAATAAGATCAGTCTGATGTATTTGTTACTAATCGATGAAGCTATTGTAGAAAAATTGTCTATATGAAAATACCTAAGAATGTGGTAGCGTGATGGATGAAAAAGATGGCTATGAATGATGAAGGTCTCTTTATATAGACATTTGAGTTTTATCGAACTGGGTAAGGACATGGATCGTTTCAACCGTCCCTTCCCTTACGTTACCCAGGGACCGATACCGGTATTTTAAAAAAATCCTGAATTAGCCCAATATTTTGGATTATTTTTTGCTCTTTACGTAGGGCTGAATCATGTATTTAGGTAACAACGTCGTATTATTAGATTGTCCCATTAAAAACGAAATAATGAACCGGTGACCGTAATAATACCGGTATTTTTCTATGGAAAAAATACCCGTATCCGATGTCTGACGTTACCAAATATTCATACAGGCTGTAACAAAACTAGTGAGGATCCGTTTAAGGGCATATTCGGTATCGTGTTCAAATTAGGAAAAATTAGAAGAAATTTTTTTTGATGCGAATAATTTTTTTTCTATGGGGCAAGTCGTCCATGTCAGCCAACTGTCCATACAGAGGCCAAAAATTTATTGCGTAAAAAAAATATTTCTTCTACTTTTTCTTAATCAAAACACGATACCGAATATGCCCTTAAACGGATCCTCACTAGTTTTGTAGATACGATGACAGATGTATGAACTTTTGTGAATGCGGTTACCCTGTAAACACGTCGTTGTTAATTCCATTTTTCTTTTTAATATTTGGTAATGCGCGGGAAGGGGCGGTTGACACGCTCCGTGGCCTTAACCGACTGGGCCAATCAACTTTTTCTTGTTGTTATTCTGTCCCGTCAGCGAGGAGACAACAGTAACCGAGTTTCTTACAAAAATGTTTATAATATAAGACTTTAAACATGGTCAGGAGATGACCCATGTCGAAATGGATTTATACTCATCGCTAAAACTCATGTTGAGATTGAGATATTTATTCATAAAATTATAAGTAATTTTACATGTCATTTTTACAATAATTTTCACATTCTTATTATTACTACCAATTAATACGATACAATACAGTTTATTGCACACTTTGACACAAACAGATAGGATAGTTTGGTAGGTTTAAACCCTATAAAATCACAGTTTTAAAGAGTGACTCAGGAGACGTAACCATGGTAAGAAGCAACAAAAAATAGTTGATCTACCCAACTATAAAATCAGGTTATAACGTAATGTTGAGGTTTTATTTCCCAACACCTAATATTGTATCAAATGTTCTTGTTTATATCTAGATCAAAATAATGTTAGTTTCGAGCTTAAATTAATTTCTTAGGTTTATTTGTATTTAATTTACTTAACACGTGTATTGTTAGATGTAGTTTATACATATCATGTATTTTGGGCTCGGAAGAGTCGATTGGATCAAATGTTGGTACATTGGTTGTTTCGAAAATTTAAGTATGTTGTTCACAATTACTGTTAGTAACACGGTTTGGAGGTCAAAATGTAACCGACTGTAGTTAAGTTTGTGTCGTTCTTCATATAATTGTAATACTAGTGCAAATATTTTATTGTATGTTCACAATTTTATACAACATGTATGCTTTTGAAAGAAAATTTCCTAATTTCAAGTGATCACGTCACGTCTAAAGTCTGTTATAACGGACATTGTTTTGAATCTCATTTGGACGCTGTTATGCAATAATGTGTCAACTTGCATAGGTTTTCCTATGAGGTTGACACATTATTGGGGGCCATCCATAAAGTACGTCACACGTTAAGGGGGCGGGAGGGGGTCGACGAAGTGTGACATTGTGTGACAAGGGGAGGGAGGGGTCCCGCCTTTTGTGACGTCACATTTCAAAATCCAAAACATCTAATGAGTTAAAATGCCAAATATGGACTATTAACGAAAAACTTACAAGTGCATATACAAATAGAGTTGGAAAAACTCTATTTGTATACGCATAAGGTTTAAATTGTGTGTTGGCGATAATTTATTGTTATGTTATTTTTTTCAAATGTTTGAGTTGATGTTGGTTAGTAGTTAATTTCGGAATATGTGACGTCACACTATGGGGGGGGGTCTCACAAATGTGACCAACTGTGACAAGGACGGGGGAGGGGTCAAAAAATCACAAAATTAGTGTGACATACTTTGTGGATGACCCCTTGCATAACAGCATCCATTTAATATAAAAATCAATGCCACGCCCCGTTACAATACAATATACAAAATAGGGTTGTTGATTCAAAATTTCAATAGTCCGATCTGCCAAAAAACTTCACGTGATAAGCCCAAGGGTCAAACAGTTGAAATTTTCACACATGATGTATTTCTGTCGCCGTTGTATCAACAAATACTAAAAAATAGAATAAAATATATATTTAAGGGGGCTGCCATACAACAAACGTGACTTTTTTGCAGTTTTTTTATAGATAATGGTACGAAACCCTTAGCGCGCGAGTCCGTCGTCAACAACAAATGTATACAGTCCACAGTCTTCTTTTATACAACGCCGGTGGTAACCAAGCGTACGGTCCACCTGATGGTAAGCGGCCACCGTAGCCTATAGTTGCCCGCAACTCCAAAGGAGTCACGTGTGCGTTGCCGACCCTTTATAAGATTTGAGGATGCACTGTGTTGACAGCAGAAGGGACAAATGTAGATCCTTCGCTCTCAACACAGTGCATCCTCGGGAGCTCTGGCAACCTTGCTCACCTCCAGGAACACAACACTACATACTTGTATAATGGCAACACAGTTGACTTATACTTGTGTAGTCTCGATGTAAACTTGTGAACTGTATCATAGGGTATGGTCCCGTATGAAATGAATTCGATAGTATTACTTAGTATTTTTTTCGTAATTGTCATTGTATATTTTAATCAATGAGTGATAATATTTGACATCATTTTTGTTTCTGTATACATTTTATGTTTTGTATTAATGTTCCGTTTGTACTTAATTGTTTTTGTTTATTATCACATGTTGCCTTTTAAACGTTTTTCGATGAAATTTACATATTATTTGCTGATTGGCTCAAAATTGGTCCAAAATTATGTTTGTAGTCAAATGATTATACATAGTTTAGGAGATATGTTATATTTACACTAAGCTAGTATACATTTGTGCTGTATGTAATAAAATATATTCTTATTTAATTAGTACGGTTTTATTATAGTCATCTATGAATCACCTATGAAGTTATCCCAATGCACGCCTTATATATTAATTGCTGATTGGCTCAAAATTGGCCCATAACACAAGCCGCCATATTGTTACGTTTCTGTCGCTATTAACCCAGTTCTAATAACCGAGATGGAAATAATCAAAAGCAAAACATTTAGTCTGCAAATAGGCCTCAAGGGCACAAGTCAGAATCTATCTATATCAAATAAAATAAAAAAATACAATAATCAAAGTATCATTAATTAAATGTAGTGTTACATGTCAATAATAAGATTTGTTAGAGATGTAGGTATAAGGTATCTAAGCGTCAAGATAAAAGGTAATAAGGTAGGTACACTAATAAAATATTGTTGTGAGACATATCTCTAAGCGTCAACCAAGTGGTTATATTCTCTTTGGCGTCAATATGAAAATAATAAAATCTAATAGGTAAATGAATATCCTCAGAGATGTATAAGGTCTCTGAGCGTCAGTCTAAAAATAAAATCAAATGAGAACAGAGTGAAGTCTTCTCATCATGTCAATTCCACTGAACACTAGTACGAAGTTACTAGTACTTGCAAACATGAACAGATCGGACCCCACAAATCAAACAATCAAACCTGGACCTAAAATAAACTATACACAAATACTAATCTCGTAAAATACGAAAGTAGGTCAACGACTCCCGCTGTCAAAAACAATACCAGATCAAGTTCATACGGTTCGATATTTTTGGCAGATGACTTTGTGTCAACTCTATGTCAAGGTCAAGTCTATAGAAAAGCAATCTTATATCGTAGCGTATACAGTCTAAATCCCATTGGGTTATTATAAATCGGCTCTTAAATCAATCCATGTCGATAATATTGCTTTTTTTCAGCCAGTTATCCGTTGAGCGACGATATTAGACCGTAGGTGCCTGCTTTTAAGGTATAATTTCGTACATTGAACGACAGTAAAGATATAGTTCAGTTTTACAGGTGGTCTAGGGCGGCTTGTATTCAGCCAGTGCTAGGAGTGATTTCGGACAATATTCACTGCAATCTTTGTGCTTAGTAATTTTATAACGCAATATGTGTGAGTATTTGAAAGTATTCTATCTAGCCCGAAATTGTGTTTATTTATTTATTAAGGATTACCAACAGATAAAACATCAT
Organism: Epiblema foenella; assembly: GCA_963556455.1. Classification (NCBI taxonomy): domain Eukaryota; kingdom Metazoa; phylum Arthropoda; class Insecta; order Lepidoptera; family Tortricidae; genus Epiblema; species Epiblema foenella. The sequence continues at coordinate 4,205,787 of OY747118.1, forward strand.
AAAGCTAAACTTAGTAAAAAGCTACATAGTTACCTTATTAAACTCGTAAAATAAACTATTGTACCTAGATGTAGAATCATAATATATAAAGTTGCCTTGTTAAACTCGTAAAATAATTTACTGTTAGAAGAGATCTAGATGAGACTGATCGATCCCACAGTCAAACTGTGCAAACGGTTTTGGTGGGTACTTGTACTTGTTTGTGTTGTATTATTATTTCTTAATAAATAAATAAATAAATAAAAATCAGACATGCTCTTATATCCAGTTTACATTAAGGGCAGATGCTTATCTAATTATAGGTAACCACAACTTACTCATTATGTGTTATGGACTAATGTAGTTTACTATCAATTGGCCAAATTATAAATTCCGAAACAATTTAAGAAAATAATTGTTTGTGTTCAACATTTTTAAAAACTACTGTAGGGTCATTTATAAGGTGAATAGGAGATGTTTTTTGTAACATTGGTACATCGAGAAATAATTTTCCTCATATTTTCAGAAACCATCGTGTAATAAATTGAGATGCCACTTAATTTCAAACTGGCGAATCTAATTTAATCCCGCCAATTCGATGCTTTTAATGTGTTTACGAAATCTTTCTGACGTCATTGGCTCATTTACCAAATATCGAATGACGTCACAACTTCACCAGTAGCTTATTTACGATTGTGCGCGGTCATTTATAAACGTCTCAAAGACTTAATAACAACGTGATGATTTTTTTCCCAATACTTTATGGACCGGCAAAACAAAAGTTGCAATGGCACCTCAAATATAAATAAATAAACCGTAAAACCGGGCCAGAAAGCTGAAAATTGGGAAAATACTTGTATTTGAGGTGTAAAATGACGTGGTCAAGGTTAGGGTCTCCAGAAATAAATGTTGCATCCTCCAGAGTTTGGGCAGCGCTGCCAAGTTTACTCCGTCCTTTAACCGTTGTCTCGCCAGTCCACGTTCAAAAACTGAACTCGATGGTCAACCGTCAAAATCCATGCCTGTGTGAAAAGTGCCAGTGTTTGTAACCCTATTTAAAAAGTTAGATTTGCGCGTCTTCTCTAAAGTCTCTAAACTAACCTTTTTTTAATTTGTGACAGTGAAATCCAAAATGGCAGACGAAGAATATCATGTCCACACAAGAATGGAAGATATCACGGAGCAGGATGACAAGAACCTAGCTGGAGCCAAGAAGGAAATAAGGAACGAATTAACCGTTATAATACCCGAAAATCCATTCCCAGAAATAGAAGTCGATGCTTACCCGCCTCTAAAGTTCTCTTGGGTCATACCGAAAAAACTGGCTGCCATGGCTTTCCCAAGAAATGAAGAAAATATTAAGTACTTGACCAATCAAGGTATTACGCACCTGGTAACACTGACTGCGGGGAAGAAGCCTCCGGTGGACGGTGTTGCCAGGATACGGTGGACGGAAATACCCATAGAAGAGTTCGAGGTGCCCTCATTGGAGAATATTAAGAAGTTCATCGATGTTTGCAAGAGGGCTGATAAGAATGGCGAGGTAATTTATTACTCTTTTTAATAACACTTTAATGTTAGGTAGGCGGGTCAATCAACTTTTTCTTGTTGTTAATCTGTCCCGTCAGCGAGGAGACAACAGTAACCAAGTTTCTTAGAAAAATATTTATAATATATGGGCTTCAAGCATGCTCAAGGGATGATCCATGTCCAAATGGATTTATGCTCATCGCTAAAACTCATATTTGGAAAATTTAAACTTTTAAAGAGTGACTCAGGAGACGTAACCATAGTAACGAGCAACAAAGAATAGTTGATCCACCCAGGTAACACTTTACTTAAAATTAAAATGAAGAAAACACTTTTTTATTAGATACTATGTACCCACATTCCAGCATTTCGCATTTGTTTCGCCATTTTTGTTGACGTCAATTAATGTCTTTCGTTGATTGTTCTAAGCGCAGAAATTAGCCAGTAATTATGCTGTTGAAAATAATTTTGAGGTTACCCGAAACCCACGTGGTAGGTGATTATTTAAACACAATTTGACGAAGTTTAAAAAAATTGGCAAGCATAAAAAATGCGAAGCGATCGGAGAGTTCAAGGAAGTTCTTTTGGCTAAGAAAAATAGTAGGTAAATATTAAACAAATTGACTTGAAAAACCGGTAACTCGATAAATTATCGATTTATTACCCAAATATTAAAGCTATAAGTACCATTTTATATACGACTATATCTTTGACTTTGTTTTGATATTAGCTTGTTGTTGCACTTGCACCTACACTTCAGCTTACATAGGGGTCGGTTACATGGTGATTATTATCACGCGATACACTAGTTCATGATCACAATACGTATCATATAATTAAATCGGTATTGGTAATTCACTCAATAATTAAATCGGTTGATCATATCGCTTCGGTTCGTACGGCGTAAGAATAAGAATAACTTTATTTGCATTAAACATTACCATTAGATACAAGCTGTTAATATAATTATTGGTAAGTTAACATGTTTAACCAAAATTTGTATGCAAATATAATATAATATTAGGTATGTCTAATATTTGGTAAGTAAAATTACAGGATCATTAAATATAGCTAACATTTACTAGCTAAATACACATCAATACTTATAAATCACATCGCCTGCCATTACATGTCAAAGAATTCATTTAAGCTATAGAAGTTTTTTTCATTTAGCCACCGGTACAGATACTTTTTAAATGACATAATATGCAATGACCGCAATTCGGCATAATACAAACCCTACCTACACCTCCGCTAGCGTTATGCTTGCCTGGTGCTCGCCTAATGATTTAGACGTCTAACACCGCTCGTTAATTTAATGATTCTCATTATTGTACAATGATTAGTTTAATAAAATATAGATAATTATAAAATTCGTAAAGAGATTAATTTCATTGCTATACTGTGTTGGATTTATGCATTCACTTAGAGGCTCTGCTGCTTGTAAATAGTAATAATAACCATTAAATTGATGAATATTGAAGCAACACCCAAACAAATTAGAAATCCACGATAATATTAACACAGATTGTGATAGAGCTGCCATCCGTCCGGGTTTCTCCGGATTTGTCCTAGTTTGAAGGCCGTCCGGTTTTCAGAATTATTCGTGTCATGGTTTATAGGGAATTATAGAAGTTGACTATTTACCGACTTACAAAGGGAATTTAATTATTTACCGACATTAATCGGGTAAATCTGTTTTTTTCATTGAATTCTCCTTATTTTTCTTATTAAAACCAACTTAATTTTGCGGTTCGCAACCCTAAGTGCGGAGTTCGACGTGCACTTTGTCTGGTTTTGTAATAATATTATTTCTAACACGTCTGGGGAAAATCTCCAAATGTCCGGAGTTTTTTAAGTTTTCGTCCGAGTTTGTCAAATTTAAAGATGTCAGCCCTAATTGTGATAATAATCACCCTGTAACCGTATACTTTTGCCCTTTGGGTTTGCTCTGTTATTTTATTAGCAGTTATGTTACTATTTTATTACCCGATTCTGAAACTTACGGAACCAAATTGTTTACGCCGTTACTACTCACTCACTTGGTTACCAATCGAATATGACGACAAGACGGCTCTGTCTTAAGTAAATTGAATCGAACGACCGTGAGCTAGTTTCTATTAACTACAGCGCCATCTAGTGGTCCACAAAACGATAATATATCGTCCTAAACACAAATGAAAGCTGATAGAGTCCGACCACGCTAACTCTGCATTAAAATAATTTGGCAACAGTACCTCAAACGTCACATTTTCATACAAATATGACGTATAATGTACAAGTCTTGCCAAATAATTCCTTGCAGAGTGTAGTTGAGGTACTTAAAAAAATACTGTAAATGCACGGAAATCCGAGGATAACGGTAAATGGTCTGAAAATATATTTCTGACTGGAAAATTTGTGTCTGGTATAGGTGATCGGCGTGCACTGCCGGCAGGGACGCAGCCGCTCGGGCGTGATGCTGGCCAGCTATCTGGTGCACTTCCACCGGTTCCTGCCCGACCAGGCGCTCAACACCATCCGGATGATCAGATCAGGTAACAGCAACAAGGAATATACTTGGGTGTGCCTTTACGTGTTGTCCTTGTGGACTAGGGTGACCAGATATCCCGCATTTTTCGGGACGTCCCGGTTTTGAGGGTTAATATTTGGGCATATCCCGCAATTCGGTGACTAATTCGTGGCGGAAGATTGTCCCAAATTTTGAGCCAATCAGTACCGTAAACCAATAAAATGCCCTTTGCACACTCCGTCAGTAATTTCAATTAATTTCATTCAACTGAGATAGTAGGCGAATTTAACTAACTTTGCTATCTATAATATAATATAATATCTATAATATAGTTATCGAACCTGCTCACAAAATCCCACGAGAATCGAGAAATGAGACCAGAGGGGCTACTCCTAACTTCGAAAACCCGACTTCGTATAGTGCCGTCACTCTGACTCATAGTGAATAACACGAGAGTGAAAGGAACGGCACGATACGAAGTTCGCATTTCGAAGTTCGGAGTACAGTCTCTGTAGATAAGAATAACAGGTGGTGATATTAAGGCCGGCACCTTTTTTAAACGACGGAGTGCCCATACCAAACCATCGTTATGTACTAATACTTCAACATAAATAATGTCAAAGAAATTAGGTTTGAGACGCTCTGATATTCACAATATATGTTTTTTTTTTTTAACCTGACTGTGGCTTTATAGGCCGGGCCCAATAAAGCGATAGGAGTGCGCGGTTGGAGAGTAGCCTGGGGAAAATCCAGGGGAAAACCTCCGGCACGACCACGTGGTTTGGAACACTGGAATACTCTAAGAGTTTGCGCTCCAGTGAGATTGGTTGAGCGGTTTCAACCGAATCTGAGGTGTGAGTGGAATCGAGCTACTGGGAGTGGAATCGAGCTACTGGGAGACAATATATGTATGGATTTACTCAATAATAAACTTCGCCTCCCAGGATCCTGTGACTCCGTCGAGCATGAGGAGGCGGTGGGCCAGTACTTTATGTACTTGACGGAGGACAACCCGCTGAAGTTCGGCGTGTCGGGCGACGTCATGGAGGACTTCATACAGGCCGCTAAGGACTGTAACAAGAACAACATCCAGTAGAGTTAAGTTTGATATACGTTTAAGGCTTCGTTACACAGCATGCTCGGCGCGCTGTAAACATACGATAACACTTAACCAGTGGCGGATTACCCATATAGCATGAGTAGCAAATGCTACGGGCCCCGCGCACCCACGCTTTCTGACCCTATATAAAAAGTACCTAAGTATTATGAATGCGAATATCTTCCGGATCTAGTTATCTTTCTTCAAGATAGCGGCGGCTCTAGAAGTTCCTGGCCTGGGGGTTTGGGGACGAAAATAAGGCCATCAATGAACATTGGTACCAAATTTCATCAAAGTTACGAACGTTTCGAGGTTTTGCTTCCTCGACTGGGTTGTAACCAGGTGACGGCTAAAATACTTACTAAGACTCCCTACAGGACGTAGCCAGGTCCCACTCGTATTTGCCCAAATTATATAAATCCAGAAAAGTTTGTTTGTAATAGTTTTGTTTCTTTTTAATACCATAAACTTGAAAACTTAAAACAAACCAAGGGCCCCTTGATAGAATTTGCTACAGTCCCCGCGCTAGCTTAATCTGGCACTGCATGCGCGACGCGTTGTAAACATACGATAACACTTAACATGTTAGCGACACCACACAAGCATATAGCGCGAGCGTTGCGCGGCACGCTGTGTGATCTAGCCTTTATAGGTGTTAAGAGAAAATATTGCTTTGATAAGAATTATGCGTAATAGCGGTTATCTGTTCTATTTACTCTTTCTGTCGTTAGTTTACAATTAACTAAAGTCCACGACTGGTACTTGCAGCTCTGCCCTAGCAGCTAACTTAAATACAAGACCTTTACAAAGTTTGCTCTATATTGGCGATTTAGAATTGTCTCGGGAAGATACTTAAGTCTGTGACAGACGTTTCCAATAATCATTTCTAAGGAAGGGTGTTATTTTAATCCAGACAGTCCGGTCAGCTTTTTAAATATAAATAAGAGATTGAAAATGATACATACCTAGTGATTGTGCACCGCGCCTTATCAGATTCGGATCGTAACCATTCGGTACCGAGCAGTGTTGCCAGATGGCGAAATACAAAAAGCGGAGGCGGAAGGTGCGCTTTTTATGTTCCAAATGAAAGAATCTCTACGCCGTCAAATGCACTATCAAGTTATAACTATTTACTTGCAGTCATTCTATTTCTATTCGTTCGATGTTTTGATTTTACCACCTTTTTCACTGAGCAAACGGTAACTTTTTTAAAAAGTAGATTTTTGTTAGTTAAACGCGGATAGCGGGGCCAGGCGCAAAACGCGGGGGAAAAAGCGCAATTGTTGGGTATCTGGCAACACTGCTACCGAGGAACTACCGCGAACCATAAACGAAGTTTTCCCTCTCTGACGCACTTACGTAGACTTGGAAGTGCGACAGAGAGGGAAAACTTCGTTTACGATTCGCGGAACGGTTAGGAAAACCGCTGCCGCCTCCGCTCGAAGTTGTGGCCGGACCGTAACCGCTCTTAACATCTCCCCGCTCGATTTATTTATTCTAAGTGTAAGCCTGTGATCTAAGTATAATGACTGAAGTGTTTTAAGTGTTTATGAATGTCTTTGTTGTACCTGAAATAAATTAAATGGCTATAATCAACATTTGATTTGTTTTATTCATCGTTGGTCCTTCGAGCCGGATTGTTTGCACATTCTAATCCGTCGCAGTAAACGTAAAACCATCTCTTAATTATAAAATATTGAAATAAGTAGCAGTCCATAAAAGTTAAATAATATTCCATTAACATTAATCACAAATAAGTATAGTATATTTTTGACTTTTATTGACGACCGCTTTAGCCTAGTTGGTAGTGACCCTGCCTTCGAAGCGGAGGTCCCGGGTTCGAATCCTGGTCAGGGCACGTATTTGTGTGATGAACACGAATATTTGTTCCTGAGTCTTGGATGTTTTCTATGTATTTAAGTATCTATTTATCTATATAAGTATGTATATCGTCACTTGGTACCCATAGTACAAGCTTTGCTTAGTTTGGGACTAGGTTGATTTGTGTAAGACTGTCCAAAAAATATTTAATTTATTTATTTTCTTTTTCGGTTTACCTGCTCTGAAATGCTCATTCGTTTTTTTAGAATCGCCGCGTTAGTGTCAAGTTAAATCGATGCTGTAACGAAGTGCTCTCATTGCTTAAAATAGCTAATTAATTTACACGTACAATACAGAACTGCCAACAGACTTTGGCACGCGGCCCGCGCTGATGCCAGCTCGTCTGCCGTCTGAAATAGCTGCGAGATTTAGCAAATCGCAATTGTTTTATGAACGGCATTATTACTTGAAGGAAGTATTCTTGTTTGTTTGTGAATGGGCTTCTGAAACTGTGTAAGGTAAGTTACGTTTGTTAATTTTTCTCAAAAATTGCCGGAAAACTCAATGTTATACTCGCTACAGTCGCTATATATTGGAAGAAGGAAGTGTATAATTTAAGGCCAGATAAAAAAAACCGGCCAAGTGCGTACCATTATCTATAAAAACGGCAAAAAATCACGTTCGTTGTATGACTGACAGCGAAGTCTTAGTAATAGGGCTCCCGTTTTACACTTCGGGTACGGAACCCTAAAAAGACTACTCAAAATCAAAACATTTATTCTGCAAATAGGCCTCAAGGGCACTTTTACAAGTCAAAATCTATCTAGGTACATCAAATAAAAATAATGCAATAATCAAAGTATCATTAATTAAATGTAGTGTTACATGTCAAAAATAAGACTAAGAAACTAATAACAATCGAGATTTGTTAGAGATGTATAAGGTCTCTAAGCGTCAAGATAAAAGGTAATAAAGTACTCATAGTAAATATTCACTAAAATGACATGTTACTGAATAAACTGAATAATTGCAGTATGAACTCAACAAGAATCAAAAGCTTAGATTTGAATCAGTTATTTCTACGCACCCATGCACCTACCTTAGGCACAAAGAGGTAATAACGCTAAAATGTGACCGAAAATATCTTGAATATACAGGGCGTCCCACGGCTATGCCACATGGAGGGAAAGTACCTTGAATATTGTAGGTGGAACATTTTACTGAAAGAACATTATTTTAATTTAAAATACAATTTAAACTACATTCACAGATATTTAAATAATATTATGGTTGAACCGGGAATCGAACCCGTTACACGAGAAAATTTCACATCAAATGTTAAAATTCATGGTCTTCCTTTTATTTCTGACACTATGTTACATTGCAAAAAATAATCCTTATGATGAAGCCTTTCGATCGGTATGACAAAGCTACAGGGTAATTATTTTTCTCGTGTAACGGGTTCGATTCCCGGTTCAACCATAAAATTATTTAAATATCATCTGTGAATGCAGTTTAAATTGTTTTTTAAATTCAAATAATGCCTTCTTTCATTAAAATGTTCCATCTACAATATTCAAAATACTTTCCCTCCATGTGGCATAGCCGTGGGACGCCCTGTATATCCATGAACAATTTATTGAAAGATTAAGATTAGTACCTACTTGTACTTATATTAGTACCTAAGTTTTCCACGTACATTAATTTTCAGTGCTCAAACCCATCAAAATGAGTTCACGAGCGATGCGAACTAACCTCAAGCTCTCCAGGCTCCTGTATAAATACACAGAAGAGAAAAATGAGGAAAAACCAGTTGAAGACACTCCGGGGCCAATCAAAGAAGAAAACTACGAGTCCTACCCTCCTTACAACTTCTCCTGGTTCATTGAAGGAAAGATAGCCGCCATGGGCTGGCCGCAAACGGTAACTCAAAACAATAGTTATTTGTTATACAAGGGTGCAAAGTTGTATTTTAACCGCGAGTGTGGAATTGAAACACGAGCTAGCGAATGGATTCTATGGTTCGAAAATAGAATCCTGAGCGAAGCGAGTGGTTCTAGAATAGAATCCTGAGCGTAGCGAGTGGTTCTAGAATAGAATCCTGAACGTAGCGAGTGTTGCAACACACGAGACGTAAAATAACTTTGCAGCCGTGTATAACACAAATCTTTTCACCTCACTAGAGCGAGGAATTTTTTTCCTCCTCCCAGTCCTAACGTTGACAGTTGCGTTCTAAGTATAATTGTCCACTACCTAATCCCGAGATTTGGCGTAGGTACTAGTTTTTTAACACAACAGCACAATATAAAATTATTGTTGCTGGACTGTCTGTACTGGCCTTTACATGCTATTATGTTTAAAAAAGTTACAAATAGCGCGTTCGGATTTCAAACATTCTTTGCACTCTTGTGGATAAAATGCAGTTTTGCTATCTGTTTTTAAAGAATAAAAAAGGGCTTTCCGAGCTAGCGAGGTGAAAAGTTATTTGACTTATTTGTCTTCAATATATGCATGTTAGACTGGTAGTTGACATGACATTATTTGGAGTTGAACGGCATTTTGTGAGACATTTTACCAACATGACTTTTCCGAAGTAAAAAATCCTGCTGAGGGGCTAATCCGAACTTAGAAATCCGAACTTCGTATCGTACCGTCCCTTTCACTTATACAGTAAATAACACGAGTGAAAGGGGAGGCAAGTTACAAAGTTCGGAGTACAGAGGGGCTACCGTGAAACGAAAACGAACGAAGTTTGTATATCTCCCTCTCTCTCTGTCCCACGAATTAGCAACTCCGATAGAGAGGGAAATATTCGAACTTCGTGCGTTTTCGGTTCGCGGTAGGCCCTCTGGCTCTGAATCCGATTGTAAATGTTGTCAAGCGGAATTTGGCTAAATTTAGAATGAAGGAAAAATTGAAAAATTTAGGCACCGAGCAGGATTCGAACCTGCGACCTCCCGGCACTCGCGGTCAGTCGCTCTAGCCAACTGAGCTATAGGTGCAATCGCTACCCAGTTCCAAATTCATCAACCGTTCCTAAAAAAAATGGAATTTGGCTACTTTGCTCAAAATTCATGATGGCGGCCAAAATGGCGAGACCCTATAAAATCCATATTGTAACTCGAATCTAGTCATGTGAGGTGTCAAGTCCATTGGCTTTGGGGGTCGCTGAGCTCCATTTTAAAAACCAGAAGTCGGTACGGATACTGGAAGTGGATGCAAACAAGATGGCGGCCAAATGTTAAAAAACTGTATTATAAATCAAATCTGGTCGAGTGGGGTGTCCTGGAATGGGTTTTGGGGGTCGCTGAACTCAATTTGATAACCAGAAATCGTTGCGGATACCGGAAGATCACGCAAACAAGATGCCTAAACCTAAAAAACTTTACCTACCTATTATAACTCAAATCTGGTCGAGTTGGGTGTTCTGGAATGGGTTCTGGGGGTCGCGGTTAACATGCTTTTTCAATGAGTGTCTCATGAGTTTGTTTTACGATTTGAATTTAGAATCAGTAAGTTCAGTAATTGATGGAATTTACTTTGTAGAATTTTATACAATTTCCCAGCAACTTATTCGCATTTAGGTAGCTAACCTCAACTACCTGGCGGACGCTGGCGTGGACCACCTCATCACGCTGTCTCCTGAGAAACGGCCGCCGATCCTGGACTGCAAGAAGAAGTTGAAATGGACTGAGATTAGGATAAAGGAGTTTGGGACGCCCACGCTGCGGCAGATCATCCAGTTTATAGAGATCTGCGAGCGAGCTGAGATCAGAGGAGAGGTTTGTACTTTTTGAGGATCATTCTACTTTTCCATGACCAGTTTTCTATTACAAAAAAAATCTATGATACGTATTGAATTAGTGTACAAAAATAAGATTTCGAAATAGTACCTGAACTTAATAAATAGTGTCACATATTGTGGCATTGGATTGAGAGGGCCAGGACTACACTGACATATGTCAAGTAGGCTAGGACCACAAGTTTCTCTTTGTTTTGTTTCCTATAATAATAACATTAGTTTTTAAGTTGTTTCTTGCTGCTAACAAGATATGGATCAATGTGTCTGAAATAAAAGATTTTTATTTTTTATTTTATTTTTATTATAAAGGGGATTTTTAAAAATACTTAAATATTAACATATTGCTGTAAAACATGGGTAACACAGTGGTCAAAAACATTTTTTGATACAAATGGTGGTGAGATATCCAAGGACCACTGAGTTAAGTACTCGATTTATGGATATTAGCTGTGGTTCGTTAATTGCCAGAGCTATCGGAAGTGATACTGCAATTAAACCTCTTTCTAAATAACAATAAAAAAATATGAGATGAGGGCCAAGTATTCCGAAATCTGCATTTAAGTGTCTGAAAATTATGTACCTACATGAAAAAGTAGAATGGCCTTTAAAACTTTTGTACTTTTTACTTAAATTAACATAAGAACCTAGGAGGTTCAGTTTTGCTTCTCGTTTTCACGGGAATGAGACCTAGCTAGCAGGGCTCGGAAACCGGTTCAGTTAATTGAGTTTTACGATGTTTTCTCGTAATTTAAACGATTTATACCATAGATGAAGGCTAACATAAACAAATCTTAAAATAAAAATGGAGATATGAAAAGTACTTTAGGAGATATTTCAAAAATTTCCGACCCATTCCCGAGATCCCTGACATAAATAAATATACAATAATAGTTTGTTTAAAGATGTTAACAATAATATTTTTTATTAATTAATTATTATTGTCTTTTATTATATTAGTCTTATATTTCGACACCGTGTCGGCACTACACGGAAGCACTAGAATAGCACTACCCCCTCTTTTCCTGTGGGTGTCGTAAGAGCGGACTATGGGAACCGGGTTTATAGTGTAGGTGTTCTGAGCGATGGGCTAGCAACCTATCACAGTAATATAACATTTCTCCATTTTTAGGGTTCCGTACCAAAATGGTAAAAAAGGAACCCTTATGGTTTCACTTTGTCTGTCTGTCTGTCACATCGCTAAATATCTCAAGAACTACTTATGGTATCGATTTGAAATTTGGAATAGTTATAAAGAAGGCTTACCTACATACATAGAACATGACTTTTATTTTAAACTTACAATTGCTAAATGTGGCACTGGAATTAAATTTCATGTGCTCTGCCTATCCTTTTTGGGAATTCAGGCGTCAGTTTATATATCACGACTGTGGCAAACTTGCATACGACCAGTCTGATGGTAAGCAGACACCGTTGCCTATGGACGCTTTATTGATTTGAGTATTCGTTCTGCTGGGTCAGTGTCGATTCGAAGAAACGGCCCACTCGAAGCGAACGGGGTGTATTTTCCATTTTTTTATCTGACTGTGGCTTTGTAGGCAGGGCCCAATAAAGCGATAGGAATGCGCGGTTGGAGTACTCTGGGGAAAATCCAGGGGGACTGGAACCGAGCCAGACAGGTTAAAAAAACTACTGGGAGTTTTGTCGCTTCGCTAAACTTAGGCTAGCTGAGAAGATTCCAGCAAGAAACAGCTAGGGGACCTGGGTCGTACTGATATTTTTGATTGTGGTCCCAAAGGAAGACCAGCGCTAGCCAATGGTGCACTATGCTGATTTGGGGCCATTTCGTGGCTATTTTCTGTATTAATTTGTACTGTGTCTGTGCCACGAATAAAAGTTTTTTCTTTCTTTCTGATATGTGCCTTGATTGTGGGGCAGGTGGTGGGCGTGCACTGCCGGCACGGGCGCGGGCGCACGGGCACGCTGCTCGCGTGCTACCTCGTGCACTTCCGCGACATGGCGCCTGAGCGCGCCGTGCTCACTGTGCGCGTGCAGCGCCCAGGTAACTACCGCATATATACACACTTGTCTAAGCGCTACATATCACAAATCAAAAAAATATTTATTTATAAATAGGTTCACAGGTCTTATAATGATTCATATTACTCTCTCTATGTCTTGTCATAGGGCATACACATATTTTGAGTTAAGATGGAGCATGCGTAAATAGTTACAATTCTTCATCCGTCAAGTATTCCCTTAATGAATAGTAAGTTTTACTAACTAGAAATGCAAACAGACTTTTTGTTAACTATTCCTCGGTATAGTAAATTTTACTATCCTATTTAACCATTCCATTCGAATATGAAACGTAAATATGTGTATACAGTTCAAAATCTTAGTAAAATTTTCTGCGACATTTTTTTTTAATTAAGAATGGGATCGCTCTTGGCCAGCATCTAGCCAGGAGGCAAAGATGAGGCCGACGATGAAGCGAGCTCACCCAGAAGGTGCCTATTCACTCGTGCCTTAAAAAGGTCTAGGTTATATGAGCTCGGAAACACAAACGCCGGCAGAGAATTCCAAACCTTAGAAGTGCGCATTATAAAAGATGATGCAAAGCGCTTGGTTCGAATAAGAGGAATTTCGACCAAGTAAGGATGGTATCCAGCCGTACGTCTGGATGTCCTATGGAAGAAGGGGGAAGGCGGTATGAGCTCATGGAGCTCCTGAGCACACTCCGAAGTACAATTTGTAGAAGACGCACAGACATGCTACTTTGCGTCTATGTGCTAGGCTCTGTAGCTTGTTTCCTACTACCTAACCGCCGCCAATAAGCCTCCTGGCTCTGCGGTCCACCGAGTCGAGTGCGGCAAGTTGGTACTTAGCCGAGCCATCCCAAAGGTGGCTACTACTGCGCGCGATTGTTGAGAATCATGCATCCCCTTCCGTTGCGAGGCGACGGCCGCTGGCGTCCATTGCAAAGTAACAGACTGTATAATGTTACCGTAATATAGTAAAAACGGTTAGATTACAATCTAACTAGCGAGATTGTAAACTGTCAGATTCTGAACCGAAAATTGTGTCGTACTTTCATTTATCAAGTCGACGAAGTGCCGCAAGGGGCTTCTATTTCCACACTGAAGAACCTGTATTAACGAACGACCTTAAATTTCAAGTTTCATGTCGGAAGAGTTGAAACTGTAAAATACTGCTTACAATTTCACGCATTATTGTTCCGTAGATTACTATCTTTTGGCAGTTTACAATTCGCTAGTTAGGTTACAATCTAACAGTTTTTACAATATGACGGTGACATACATACTTTACAGCTCAAAGAGAAAGAATGTCGTAAATTATCTCATTGGTATTTAAACTTGTTATTGTGCTTTTTATATAACTTAGGTATCCTTAGCCATCATCCCAGGCACAAATTGATATTTTTGACGTTTTAAGAAGTTATACTGGAATAAATCACAGTCAAATGACAGATGTCACCGTAACCAAGTTATATTAAAAGCACAATAGGCAACGACTGACCTTATTGTATCTTTTTGACATATTCGTGTTACAGGGATGAAACATATCTATCTCACCAGATTCATATGTGATAATCCACATCGAAAGGGACCTTATGGCGGCAGGCGCTTACGTTGCACCTATTCACTATTGTATTGGAACAGCGGCAATAAAGGCGTAAGTGCCGGCCGCCATAAGGTCCCTTTCAATATGGATTATCACATATACATTTACAGGATCCTGTGAAACGTACGAGCAAGAAAAGATCGTTTGCCACTACCACGACTGCGTCCGAGGGACCATAGAGAAGCCAGACTATAGGTTAGTCGAAGACAAATTATACTTCGACTGCTCTATGAAACACATGTTCGAAGAAAGCGATAATGAAGACACGGAAATTAACACAAAAAAGAAAGAGAAAAAGACGGTTGTCAAATTCGAAGAAGACTTTGTTGACAGGAAAGAGCTAATCAGGAAATTGTGCGAAAAAAAAACGAACACAATGATCATCAATCATAAGATTTATTTTTAATGTTATTATAATAACGTTATTTATAATTTTAACTTGAACAACAGCGGTGACAATTTTGCACTTTTGTACGGAAATAAAGACATTTTGTATTTTTGGCATTTTGGTTTACGCCGAGACTGTAGATTAAAAAATAACGGCCGTTTTATTATCGAGCTCATATCTCGTTGAATCTAGCAACGTAAATCTAGTTTGATGTATTTAAAAGGTACTTAAATACAAAATACAGTAGATAGCATTCCTCTTTAGTAAATATTTACCGTTAAATTTGAATAATCACAATTATTCACGAGACGCTAGTGGACTCGCTCGTAATTGTTCGTACCATCCTAAAAGATAGTGACATTAATATATCTCTAGCGGTCCTCATATTTATTTATACTGTGACAAGGTAGAAAGTGGCACAGAAATCAAATTGTATGTTTATAGTGGAGCTCCTAAGAGATCCGGTTGATCTGGCAGCCGAGCAGGCCGGGCTGCGCCCACGGCCGCGGGACCACCGCCAGGTTCAGCACCAGCCGGGACCGGCGCACGCGCACCTGCAATACCAGGCAGATTAAACAGACATACATGTCAACCTTATAAATAAATATTAGATAAATACGGTTGCCTATCAAGTAGCGCCTGCTACCCTAGTAATGTCACTCTCCCATTTGCAGTGTTGTCTGCCTTTTTTATTTTATATTGTCTTGGATGCCACTGTGACATTTTTGCACCATTTCTCTTTTATGCTACGTATCATATAGCCCACTTACATATAGTTATATTTCATATACAGGGTGTCCAGTAAACAATGGACAAGCTTCTAACCACCCATAGAGTACCTGAGGCTGGTCCAGAAAAAGGACTTTCAGGTTTAGTAAAAGTCCCTTGGTTTTCGAAATAATCGAACTTTTCCATTTTCTTAATAATTGGCTACCACCTAAGTCAACGAAAAAAGTTGTTGATGAAAAACAGAGATAACTTTATGTAGGACCTCGACTCTACTAGCTGTCAGCACAACCATCCATCCACAAGTCAATAAGGGTAGGCAGCAACTGGTTTGGGAATCTTCTGGAGTAGCAAGCGTCCATAGGCTAATTTTTAATAATGAGTCCTGGCTACCCTATAGCTTTAATACCGGTCTATTAGCAACACTATTAGAGAATATTTAGCAATAATAAGAACGAGAATATCTCTTCATTTATACCAATTATTAAGAAAATGGAAAAGTTCGATTATCTCGAAAACCAAGGGACATTTACTAAACCTGAAAGTCCATTTTCTGGACCAGCTTCAGGTGCTCTATCGGTGGTTAGAAGCTTGTCCATTATTTACTGGACACCCTGTATATAAGTGCATAAATATTATAAACAACATACTAGTATTAAAAATAGAGCTTTTTTGACCATAAATCATAAAAAATAAGAAATCACTTTTTTCAAAAATCAGCCCTTTACCAATGTAGATAAAGGATTGAACAACTGATAACCGTTTGTGCCATACTTATATATATAGTTTCGATGGAGCAGTAGCATCTCAAAACTCGTCAAAAATCGATGAAAAGCGCGTGGAACCCCTTAAGTGGCCAGTTACTGGCAATTTACCCTACCTATTAGAAGATAATCTTACAGCAATTGAAGTAAGCTCATTAAGGCTCGAGTGATAGTGTAACCCTTTTAACACCATTCTTCATGTAAATCAAGAACACCAAGAACTTAACAAAAAATCCAACTCTATATAATAATAAGCCTACACGGATAGAGTTTATAGTGGTTTATATTGTTTTGTTGGCTATAATTCATTGTTTTGTAATTTTTTTCAAATGTTTGATTTGATGTTGGTGGGTGGATCAACTATTCTTTGTTGCTCGTTACCATGGTTACGTCTCCTGAGTCACTCTTTAAAACTGTGATTTTATGGGGTTTAAATCCACCAAACATGAGTTTTAGCCATATGTATAAATCCATTCGGACATGGGTCATCTCCTAAGCAGGCTTGAAGCCCATATTATAAACAATTTTCTAAGAATCTCGGTTACTGTTGTCTCCTCGCTGACGGGACAGAATAACAACAAGAAAAAGTTGATTGACCCTGGTACTATACGCGAGGGGGGCGGTCCGCCCCGGTTACCAACCACCAAAGGGGTGACGACGACGGTAAAAATCTGTTATGGGGAGCGGAGAACGGGAGACTTGAGTCAGGCGTTCGTTGTACTCATACGTCTTACTTGTGAAAGAGGGGGGTGAGTAACTGATGCGAGATTGCTTATGAGACAATCGGGGATAGGAAGAGTCTAGAGAGCGCGCTCCGGGCCTTAGGTCCAACGCTTAGCGCGGTTTTTCTCTCGCTTTGCCTTGCGTTCCTAAGACACTCGGAAATTAGGAGGATCTGCTATGAGGGTGTAGGGACAGATAATACCTGCTGACATAGCATTACAGCCACGAGGCGCGAGACGCGGGCGCAGCTCGCCAGTTGTTACCTACATTACGCCCTGGCCGGTTAGATCCGTTAAAGATTATCGGTTAAAAGTAGCTATACCTAGCTTTATGAACTTTACCTTGTGAGAATAAACAAGTGAAATTAAGTCTGACCAGTGAAGAATGGTAAATAAACTAAATTCAACTTATATAAGTGATTTTCCTTTGTGCAAACATTCCTTCTGATCTAGTAGAGTGACCTCAATATCTTAGCGAACAATTGACTTTCCAGTTATAAAGTCAGTGATAAAATTAGGAACGTTAAAGTAATCTCATAACAACAAGACAAAGTAATACCTATATGGGCTATGTATGTTGGTGGTCTATTCTAAGTATGGGGGGGAGGTACTCATAACCGCTCCAAAATGTATCCTACGCCGCCACTGAATAAATGGGTTAGTGTGTAGTTGTGCTGCCTTACATTAACCTCTTGCCTGTGTCTGCTAAGGATCAGTATGATCAAAAATTAACTCTATGACAAAAAGGAAAAATACTAATTTCTTCAGCACTGTCAGTTTCATAACAAACGAAAGGTTAAGAATGGCGTCCAAAGGGTTGATACAAGGTGTAGCGAGTGTACCTGCACGCGCTGCCCCACCGAGTGCGACACGACATCGTGCACCTGCGACATGTCGTCAAAGTTCTGCGCCGTCACGGACCCAAACTGGATTACTTCGTCGCCGACACACAGGCCCTGAACCAAGTGAGATTTCATTGATAAATCGATTACAATACTAACTTAAATGGTATAAAAAATCGCACAAATTACGATATCAATTATGAAATTTACTGAATAATAGAGGGTTAAGTTTAGCATTAAAAAAGTAGCTTCAAGTTTATGAAATTGTTGAATAAGTTCAACTTATTACAATTTAACTACATTCTAGCCTTTAATTGCTTACAATAACACAATAAGGCAAGAATATCATATCTCATAAAAATAGAAAAAGGTTTGCATACTCACAGCATCATCCGCTGGTGAGCCATTGTGGACATATGAGACCCTCGCAAACACCTGTCGGTCATCTTCCACCTCTGCAGGAGATACCGCGGCTTGATGATGAGTTCCGTTCCCATTCATGTGCAGTGCTTCAAGGGCCTGTGTGGCCGAAGCTCCCTCTCCAGTGGACCCCATGAGGTCCACGTGTACCTCTGTCAAACCCTGTTCTATTCTTCTCATTAACGCTTTATGGTCATTTTGGAGACCTAAAAATGATTTGCTACTTTTCAACCTACACTGCTGATCAACCTATTGCCTCCTAATGAAAAATAAACACATAGTTTTGTTATGTACCCAGGGTCCAGCCTGTTGTCTATTGACAAAAAAAAACAATAACATTATTTTGTTATGTTGATGGAGATCTGCAGTATCAATAGATGATGACTTAGGTAATGTTTTCTACAGTTTATTGAAAACATAGTATTACAAGCATGACTCAACATTTTATAATACTGAGACAATACTAGTCTCCTATAAGTATAATAAGTGAAGTGGTGGTGTCCTCAAAATTATGTTTATCATTATGTTTCATCATATATTATCTGTAATACATGCGGAAGTCCCTTATGAGTGTAACACAGGTTGAAGAGGTGTTTCCGCTTATTGGAACTGATGTATCTGTCGTACTGTTAACCTTAATAATTGTTTTTCAAATTAATAATACGCTACGTTAGCGACGCAGCTCTTATGACAACAACGAACTGCGTCAAACATTAAGCCTGTCACATACTGCAGCGGCTTGCGGTGGCGGCTAGTTTTACTCTATGATAGGGTTGCCATACGTCCCGGTATGCCGGGACATGTCCCGGTATGCCGGGACATGTCCCGGTTTGAAGCTTGTTGTCCCAGTGTCCCGCCCATTAAGCAAATTGTCCCGGTTTGAAAAGCAGTTAATTAGTAGGGACCAGCAGCTAGGTGAATAAGTACTTATGCATGTACGTAGTACGGACGGCTATAAGCCTAACGCTTAAGACAGGCAGTGCCTGCGTGGTGCGCGCGCATGAAGGATGCCGTCCCACGGCAAAAACCGGACCTGATCCCACATCTGCTTTGACTGGGGATGAGGCATTGCGCTGATGTCCTTCAAATTTTTCTTCATGATTTCTACCTATACTATTTTTTCTTTAAATGTCCCGGTGCTCGATCTCATGCTTATGGCAACCCTACTCTATGACGAGGCCGCGCGTGTCTGAATGAATGTTAGGATTGTCATAGTACAACAGGCCGCTGCAGTGTGTGGCACGCTATAAACGGGAATTTACTTACAGATGATCTGATGCCTCGCATGGCGCACCTTGTAAACGTCGATATCGTTACGCGGGAACCCCTCAGCGTCAACCAGCGAGTCATGCATGCCCACATTGTTCGTTTGTAATACCGCCGTGTGGCCGCGGATCTCGCTCTCTATCCTCTCCTTCTCCTCCATCAATTTCAACACTCGGTCTCTTGCCGGCCCGTCCATGTTAAATCCAACCATATTAACTTAAAACGTGGTCGGAAGGAATCCCACTGAATTATTTGTGATTGTTGATGAACTTGACTTGCGTTTTGCGTTTTTGTTATGACAGAGAAGTACACTGTTCCAGTGTTGCCAGGGCCCTTGGTACAAAAAATACGTTTCTTTTCTTGAAAAGTTACATTTTAGATGCAAAAGTTACATTTTGTATATTTTTCATAATTGCTTATCAAAACTTTCGATTTTAAGAAGTGAGTAGCGACATACAGCTACAATTCGGCGAGTTCGGTGACAATAACGTCAGGCTGATAGGTGGTATCTCAAATGTCATACATAGTTGCAACAGACGGTCCCATGTAGGTTATTTTGTCACCTTTTCTGTATGGAAGCCTATAAATTGTCTCACTGGGTCTCGGTTAGATACAAGTGACCTTTCTTTTTAAATACAGTTTCATTATTCTCAATAGTTATGAAAATTTCCTTTACAACAGAAGTTACATGTTACGCGAGCCGGTAAAAAGTTACCAAAAATGTAAGAAATGTAACCATCTGGCAACACTGCACTGTTCCGAATCACGCTAACAGCGCGTAGCGCTCTCACGGTCGGACCGATTCACGCCCACAGCAAAAGAGAATATAACCACTACGTCTGACAGCGTGACAGCGCTGACATGAGATGTCGTGACGTCACTGATGATGTCATGGACGGCGCTCACACCAATGAAAAAAGAATGACTCGCACTCGCAGGCGTAAGCACCTTGACCGCAAACTTTTATCTAGGCTTTGATAATATTATTTAATATGACAGTCAAACGCAGAAAGAGGATTAGCGAATCACCAAGGGGGGCGGACTTATAATAGGCGGACTAAATTGAGATGTATCAGAAGACTGATATGGATGTAGCACAATTCCGACATCTCATAATTGGTCGTTAAGCTTGAATACATGGATGGTTTTCTTTCGGTGACACAGGCCGGTGACAAATAATACGCGATGAGGGACAGACGGGCTACCGCGAACCACAAACGAAGTTTTCCCTCTCTGTCTCACTTATATGCAAACTTGCAAGTGCGACAGAGAGGGAAAACTTCGTTTGATGTCGCGGTAGCGCCCCAGGAGATGACATATTGCATCACGTTCCCACGTGTGTTGTTGTCTATGGTTGCATCTCTCACACATCTTTGTATATTTGTATTGCCGGCTCCAGTCTTATCCTTACTTCATGCAGTCAAAAACGAACGAAGTTCGAATATGCTAATAATGCTAATTAGTGCGACAGAGAGGGATATTCGAACTTCGTTCGTTTTCAGTCGCGGTAGCCCCTCAGAAGTGCTACCGCGAACGGCATTCGAAATTTTCCCTTTCTGTCGCACTTGCAAGTTTGCACATAAGTGAGACAGAGAGGGAAAACTTCGTTTGTGGTTCACGGTAGCCCCTCAGGTAATTCGTGGGACAGAGAGAAGATATTCGAACTTCGTTCGTTTTCGGTTCGCGGTAGCTCCTCAAGCTTCAGGTTGGGTTGCACCAAACCAACCATGTAATCGTAAATGATGGCGCAGAGGACAAGGACGCAGCTATGCGGTGGGATGAGATAAAAGTCTGTCTTTCTTCCTTTATCGCATTTTTGACAAATATATGTGAGTTGACAGCTGAAGGCGCCATATTTAACGTTGATTGATCGATGATCGGTCTGTAATCGTAAGTTGGTGCAATCCGCCCTCAGTCACTAAAAACGCTCACATTTACGTTTTAACGATCGTTATCGTTATATTTAGTCTGGTAACACCCGCCCAATGCGCCTGCGCATTCTGCGCAAGCCAGGGGCTACCGCGAACTGAAAACGAACGAAGTTCGAATATCTCCCTCTCTGCCGCACGAATAAGCAAGTGCGACAGAGAGGGAGATATTCGAACTTCGTTCCAGTGTTGCCGTTTGGTTCCGTTTGTTCCGTTTTTCGGAACTTCTAGCAATCCCGCGGAACTTGGAAGGAACTTTAGATTTTAGGACAATTTTCGAAACTTTTAAGGTCTCGGTATTAATTTATTTAATATATTTAATAACACACTAAAAATGTTGTACGGTAGCCCCTCTGTTTCTAGATAGGTGCTGTCGCTGTCGCTGTCACTGTCACATCACATCACAATTAATGTGCGATCTTACTACGTAAGCTATCTATATATTTCATGATTTTGCATCTCTTTCTCTAACTTTGTTTCAACTCTGACGCATTCATTAAAAGCTTCTAGAAAAGGCATAGTACGGTAACAGTTGATCTTAATTGATGAAATAAACAAATATATTTACATATTTTTTTCAGATCAAAATCATATCTATATTTTTACGAGACGAAATAAAACCAATTTTTTTTTCATAAAAATATTCGATAAATGGTATCTATTTAAATTGCCTTATTTATAAGTATTTCGTGATTTAGAAAAAATGGAACTTTTCAACCTAAAATGTAACTTTTCAGGAATGGCGACGAAACTTTTGGGTGAAGTAACCTGGCAACACTGCTTCGTTCGTTTTCAGTTGGCGGTAGCCCCTCAGAGTAGGAAGACGGGGACGCTTAAAATCTTATAAACGAAACTTGCTGCCTTGCTGCTGGTCGGTTTATTGTAAGACGCAGTGTTTTAATGAAATTTGTTTCACGATATATAACTAATCACAACATGAGCACTATAATCGAGAACCTTAGTGGTCGTAAACTTGCCATCCTAGTTACATTTTTATTGTTGTGCCAAGTAACATGTTTTCTCATCGGTGGTTTGGTCGCGCCCCTGCCTGCAAACGCCCAAACTATCCTCGGGACAGTGTGTAAGGATACTCTCAAGGTTAAAAATGACACGTCAAAGTGGTATTATAATCGGGGTAAAGGCGCGTGTACGAAGATCGACATAGCTGGGACTCATCTAGACTATACAGAGAACGATATCGTGTTCGCGTTTCAAATGCCGATGCCGCGAGAAAACAGGATTCTAGACTTCTCCAGATGGCAGCAGAACTTGATCGGCGTGCTGCAGGTGGATATACGGTATCATTCACAGATGGAAGTGCAGCTGCGAAGCCTGATGACTATCGACGCGCGGCTAGCGTACCGGAACAAAGGGGACCCCGAAGACGAGTGGAAACTATATACGCAATCTGTCGAGAAGCGACACTTGGATTGTGATATACCTGTTAAATCGGAGGAGTATCTGTACAACTGCTCAGCCCTGCCTTTGTTTGAACTGGGTTCTTTGTTTCATGACTTTTATTTACTTAACATCAGGCTGCCAGTGGACACTCCGGAAATGAATGCACACATTAGTCATGTGCAGGACATGTGGCTAACAGTTATAAATCAAAATGGTGGCTTCACTAAAGTTTGGGTGTCTTTGAAAACAGTGTTTTTACCCTGTATCATAGCTATTATTGCCTGGTTTTGGAGGAGAGTGCACATTTTACAAAGGAAGCCTGTACTATTGGAGAAAATGCTACTGAGTTTAGGAATATCCCTGAGCCTGTTGAACACGCCTCTCGAATACTTTACATTACATTTTGACCTGCCATTTATGCTGCTACTGGGGGACATTAGACAAGGAGTGTTTTATGCTATGCTGTTTTCATTTTGGCTTGTTTTTGCTAGTGAACACATGCTAATTCAATACACAGCATCTCAGAGCTCACTGAAGCAGTACTGGCGTCACTTGAGCGCAGTTACAATGGGCTGCATTTTCTTATTTATCTTTGACTTGTGCAAGCAGGGTATGCAACTTATAAATCCTTTTTACTCTATTTGGGCCACAGATTTAGGAACAAATCTTGCTTTACCCTTCATCATATTGCTTGGAATATCCACTGGAGGGTATTTCCTTTTCCTGTGCTACATAATTTGGAAGGTTTTTGTGAACATTTCCCATAAGCGCCAGTGTCTACTCACAATGAGCGCTGGCAGACGTCTGTATCATGCGCAAGTAATCTACCGGCTCAAGTTTCTGATGTTAGCAACCTTGCTTTGTGCCGCGCTCACTATCATTAGGTTTATACTTGAACAGGTTGCCGAGAGACAGTGGGAGTGGGATGAAAATATTCAGTTGGAATATACATCAGCATTCTTCACTGGAGTGTATGGAATGTGGAATATTTATGTATTTTCTCTGCTGGTTTTGTATGCTCCATGTCGCAAATGTGGGCAGGCAGCTGAGAATATGTTTGACACTCTGAAGATAAGAATATAAACCAAAAATTCAAGGGATGACAAGTTGACCACCATCAGCATCATATCGAGGAAAGTCAAGAAAAAGACGTATCGGAGATTCGGCAAGAAGACCTGAACTAATAATATTGTTTTTTAACATCTGTAATGAGCAAATGATTCGTTTCAAAGATTTCGACCCATTTACTGAAAATGAGATAAACTGCTATATGCGTTTCTTCCCTAATCTTAAGAGCTGAATATTTTGAAGGGAGAAATAAAACTGTGTAATATTATTTGTTATTATTTTATATTTTGAAATCATAAATGAGATTTTAAACACTGTAGCTCTTCAGAATCATTATTTTATACAAGAAAATATTGCAAACTTTTTAGTTGCTTTGATTTTACATTTAACAAATATAACAATGATTTAAATAAAAATGACCAGATTAATAGTTTAATAACTCTAATAATAAAGACTTAATTGTAGAGTCAGATTTAAGATAAAAACTAACAAATATGTGTGAGTGCTGGTTAACATTTTCTTTATAAAATGAAGGAAGGTTACATTTTAAAGCGTTATGTTTCATACATCAAAGTTATTCTTAGCATTTATAAGTAATGTCTTTTGCGACAACGTGTACTTTAGTTAAATCTCTTAAACATAAAAGTCCGTTTTGGAATTATTTTCATGAGCAGATATTTGTCACATAAAAGACACACCACTCTGGCGATAGCAGTGTGAACTTCATGTTTTTTGTTAACCAAATGACACTTTCCCATTTTAACAAAAATTGTGCAATACCACCGTATAAATATAATAACGCGTACATAATATGTACATAGATAATGACAACTGAAATCATTCAAACAAATAAAAATGACCCCGAAAGGATCAAAAATGAAACATGATTGTGCATACAAAATTAATCACTCAACGACTATTTATCACCTTAACAGATGGCTGACCAAAATTTGGTACTGGACTATCTACACACGAAGTCTGGCGTATACAACGCGCGAGAATCCCACCAGTAAAAGCGTTAATCAACCATCACCTACTAAATAGTTCGTTTACAAAATGGTCCCTAAAAGAAAAACAAATATTAAAAGGTTACAAAATCACACTTTTCCATACAGTCTCAATAGAGAGACCGTAATACGTATTTTACATACAAAACATACACTAACATATGGCAACGTTGACAATAAATAAGAGAAAGGGGGAATATTCACAGCGATGAAGAAATAAAATCTCGCTTGGAAGTAGCAAGACTTCAACTGGAGAATACTGACGGCACAAAATAAATAAAGTAATCCAATGTGCACAAAATTGCACAGATTGTAGAAAAAATAAGTATACAAGGCAACAAGTGCAGACTTTACGTTTTACTACTACCATCTATTAACTTTTACTTAACTAAAAAGCCACATTCGCAAATTCGTTCTTTTATAAAATTAAGCTTGGCTTAATTCGCGAATCGGTTAATTCTCGGTTAGTATCAATTATAACATTCTCTATGCTCATGACAGTCGCAACGACTCACATAGTATTTTCTTAAAAGATGGAGTATATATAAATTTACATATATTTTGGCCTAGACATCAATTACAATTATGCAAAGAAAAATCGTGATTACGTAATATCACAAGTCAAAGCGACTCTCATCACACAGGTAACTATGATCCGCAAATTTCACTATATGGCAAAAATTATCTTAGGAAGACAATTTTTGTTTAGCAGTGTACTTATTCAGATCGGTAAAATTTGTTAAATCGTCCGTAAATCTAGAGCCTGAAAGGCTCACGCTTCTCCATCGTCCTGGAGCTTGCGGGCGTGCCACGGCGCGAGCCCGGCGTGGCGGGAGCGCCGCTGTCCGACGCGTCGGACGGCTTGCGCAGCAACCGCGACACCGCCGTCTGCTGCCCCGGCCGCACTGGCGTCGTGCTGCCCGATGGTGTCCTTTGTCTGTCACATTATGACCGAGTTACAATTTGCGCTCGTTCTGAATTAACATCATGCACCACTGCCAATCCAAATGGAAATACTTAACCAAAACCACAACACTACACTCTATAACAGTTCATTTTATATCTAACCTAAAAAAACATTCATCAACTAACAAACTAAAACAACACATTACAACGAAAGACGAAATAGAAGAAACACAAGCATTACACATTCATAAAGAGGAATTACCTATTAGAATTACTGTTAGTATGGTGATCCTTAAGCACTGGAATGCGGCTGCGGCCGGGAGTGTGGCCGTCGGTCGAGGCAAACGACCCGCTCCTAAGAGTTAGCGCGCGAGACAACAAGATTATTAGTCACAGACAGAAGAGAAGGATATAATATCCGAGTCAATGCATGTACTACTAGACCTTAACCATACCGTATCTTAGGTAGTCTTAATTGTTTACTTTGATTAAATTTCTGAGGATTAAAGATAGCAAAGGGAGTGTGTGAACGATATCAAAGTGTATTAGGGTACAATACAAGTTACGAAAACGTGTTTCAAAGTTGCAGAATTACTACGTGCATTGACTTAGGTTATACATAATGTAATGATCAAATAGTATATATATAAATACCGTAATAATAATTAAGCAGCAAAAACATTTGGAGTATTCACTAAAAGTAAAAAAAATGAGGTATTATTTTAGTGAATACAAACAGTTTAAGCCAAACACCAGGAAAGCAGACGTGAAGTGAACACATTAAAGCAAATATGTGCGGTTAACATACAAACATGAGTGATGACTGATGAGTTAAAATGTATTGTGTACAAATTGAACATTGGGAAGTGAAGGTACCAAGCGCAGTATGACCTAGATTGTGAATAGAATGAAATAGGTGATAGGAATTTTCATTGCGGCGATCGGGCATCAAGATGGCTAGCGAACGATTGATGAATACTAATGTATGATGAGGACAAATTGTGAAATCCAAAATTCAACGGGCATCAATAAAAATATTCGAGCCAGAAACAAAGCTAGCATTCTACAAGCTTGTACCCTTTAACGTCGCGCTGGGTGGGCTTTGAGGCGTCGCCGCTCGACTCGCTTATGTTACTTTCATATTCATTGTCGCTTGTCATTCCCGATATGCTGAATAACGAGGAGTCATCTTCCGGACTTCTCTGCTCGGATTTCCTCGAGGGATCTTGGGAAGTGGGACTAGGTTCCAAGGAGGTTTCTCGGGACTGGGTCATTCGGGAGATTTTCAAACGGTTCTCGACAGACGGGGATCTCTGGGATCGCGTACCCACGTACACTGGGATTTTCGTAGAACCCTGGGTTTGGAATGCGGGATGAGTATGAGACGCGGATTTAGGAAGTTCGGAAGCCATCGAGGACGGCTGGGAATGTGTAGAGCTGTTATTTGGTATCCATTTTCAGATTCGACGCATGCGGAAGGAAAAAATACAAATTTAATTATTTCCTTCAAAATAACTACTAGCTAACTAATGGTTAATTTTATCCAAAACGTGAAAGTGTAAGCTGTGTTGTTAACGTTGTACTAAATACGGTCATGCCGCCAGTTTAAGCTCCCTTTATAGCCTTTAAGATAATAAAAATATGAACAAATAGTATACCACCACCAGTAAATTTGGAAAATTCTTAACAATGACGAATTAAAATGTGTGCTCTCCAAATCTCAATTCTGCCATATGATGCTTCACTACAGATCCCTAATCCCTTTCAAGCGACGTGCTTTCACAATCGTGAACACCCAAAACGAGCGGGACGAACGCAATATATCTCAACTTCTTGCCAATGAAAATAAACTAACGGTGTGTGATTTCCAGAGCTCGGAATAGGTAGTGCCTATTTACCTAAACTTCGCGGGAGGACGTAACTAAGAGTGGTTACAAGCACCAAAAATAATTATTTCTTTTTAATGAATGCGGGATTTCCCGGGATTTACTGTATTATTCTAGAGGATTAATATATTTCGCTTTACTTATAAATCTTGTTATATTGCATATTATTTGTTTAATTACCTTGAAATAACAATCAGTCATTAAAAATATAATATGGATCAAATTGAATCAAAAGTATTCCGAAATTTGATATTTTTTAGTTGACTTAGACAGAATTATACTCCTTTCTTCTAGATTGCATCACCAATCTATATACGCCCTAATGCTAGACACAGGTCCCCTCTCATGAAAGGAGTATAATATGCAATATAACAAGATTTATAAGTAAAGCGAAATGTATTAATCCTCTAGAATAATACAGTAAATCCCGGGAAATCCCGCATTCATTAAAAAGAAATAATTATTTTTGGTGCTTGTAACCACTCTTAGTTACGTCCTCCCGCGAAGTTTAGGTAAATAGGCACTACCTATTCCGAGCTCTGGTGATTTCTAATGCTCTATAGATTACAGATTGTTGCATATAGGATTTCCTATAAAGGATTTTTATTTTAGAAATTTGAAATAAATTACGTCCATCTGATCGTAACACATGAACAAACTCTCAATGATAGCCTGTACCTCACGAGCGCCGGGACCGGCGACAGTGTTGGAATACTGGAAGTGCGGTACATCGCTCCGCTAGGGTACCTGTTTGTGCGCACAGCACCATTTAATAACACTACATAATATCACCTCTAAAACATTGAAACTGTACCATCCTGCAAACCTATTCTTACAATAATCTTTTGTATTGCTATGATTATGGATGTAGATAATAACGGTTAAAACAGTTATCGTGGACAACACGTATTAAATTTACATAATAACTATGTGATGAAAATATGAGCAATATCTACATCCATTAAAATATAGTTGCTTAGATAGAAATTTCCACGTACCTTCCGCTAGCTGGCGTGAGGAGACCGGTGGGGGTGCGAGGCCGCGAGCCGCCGTTGGGCGTGGCCACGCCCAATTTGGCAGCGTTAGCGGCCGCGCGCACCGTCGATGTCCGCGTGTTCGTCACTTTGCGCATCGGTATGCGAGATGGCGTTAAAACTTCATCTGTAAGGCGAAGCAATTAAATTAACATCAATTAAGGCCTATTGAGTATAAAAATGAGATGACATTTATACTTGTATTGTTAGACTTCGACAATTTCTTCGATGCTTTACTAACCTGTACTGTCCAATGAAAGATTAGACCCGTGTCTCGAAGGAGGCTTGGAGCCTGTTCTCGAACCCGGTCTGGAACCTGGTCGTGATCCTCCAGGCGTCAGTGTTGACCTGAGACATAAGGTATTAGATACATTAAATGGCAAAACTATGCGTTTAAGTCTAAATTTCTACACGAGTTAATAATTACCTTGGCGCACTAGGCTTCCTGTATCTCGCCCCGAGTCCACTGGCTGCTTCGTTATCGCTGAGGGAGTCCGGCGTTCCAGCACTAAGTGAAGACCGTGATGCGCGTCCCTGCACGCCACCCGACATCGGCACTGAGCGCACCGTGCGTTCCCGTACCTAAATATTACAGTAACTTATAATGTTTTTCCTTGTTAAGCGGACCAAAGATGAAGTGCAGATGTTGATAAGTAAGGTTTGTACTTGATCTCCAGCCACAACATTAGTATTTAAAATTTATCTGGTGTTATTTATTCACTGTTCGAATGACCATTGAGCCAGATTGTATTTAAAATGCATACCGACTAAGTAAGATCTGGGGTTCGTTCTGTATCATGCTATAAAGCTAAAATGATTTTCACAATGGAGGTCACCAATCTCAATACTGTTAAACATCGACAATGGACTTACACAAAAGACGTATAAACAAAAATACAGAGCTGCAAAACTGAATGATGTCAAGGGTGCAAATCAACCGCGGCACTATCACGAAGCCTGCATATTACCCAATGGTATCCTGGAGAGGGCTGGTAGCCGTGGTGGTGTGTGTAGTGGTGCGCGCCCGGAGTCGTCGAACCCTGTGATCTTGAGTGCCCGTATATGAAGGCCTGCTTTGTGCCGTGCGTGGAACCGACGTGCAGCGGGTATGAACACGGGAGCTCTTCCCGCTGCCTTAACGCCTCAAATATGGGCTTCAGCTGCTCCAAAAACTCCTCGGCTAAACGCACCAATACAAAACCGGGACAAAACATTACGAAGGGAAAGAGATCCATTACAAAACAAAACTATTTTTGCCTTCATAGTGCCAATCGCTTCGACGAGTTACGTACGCTTACGACGTATTTAGAAAACTTTGTTACGATTAGTCCACACACTTAGTAGACGACGCGCGGTTTCACGAAATGCGGATGTGATGGGAACGAGCAGGAAGGGGAACGAAATACCTTACCATAACATCCAAATGCGCTGACGTGCCACCTCTCCAATGCAGTGGATCCAATGAATATGCTAACAAACAACACCAAACACTACACGAGCCTGTGCTTCAATGCATAGCTTGATCACACTAATGCAATACGACCAAACGCTACGAGCTCAACACATGCGGCGCTCACGGGCCCCTTGCAAACGGATGTCTCCATCCATGTGCAAGGTGCAGCAAAAAAAAGCGAAAAGTTGAACATCCCAAACCGATTGCGCCCTCCAGTAACTACTGTGCGTTTTATGTAGTATATGTGCAAATTATAACTAAAATTATATCCTGTTGGAAAGAAGAAATTATTTGTAACTGTAGGCGATTCTAGCTGCTTACCTTGGTGATAGGTCCGGTGGACGGAGGGGTGTTTGTGTTAGAGCGGGGCGTACGCGGTCGGAACGCGGCCATGCTCTGCGAAACTCCATCAGCCAGAATGAACTGTTCCCTCAGTTCGATGTTCGTACGTCCCTTGGCTGCATGCGGCGTCCGGTGCGCGGGATCACAAAGGTAGGGAAAGGATAGGGTTCAAAGAAAACCGTTCGGTTAAAGGGTAGGTGAAAAATAACACCAAAAAGTGTTAAGAAAAACAGGACAGCGTGCAATGGAAGTGGGGAAAAAAAACAACAAAAATGAGAACACGTCAAAAAAAACAAAAGTAATCATAAAAATTTGGATTATGTAAAACGTGTGCAGTTAGGGACAGGAATTACAAAATACCATTAGTCATCTCTTTCACCAAGTTATGCATCGAATATAAATCAAGCGCAAGATTTAATTTTATCATTCGTTTAGGTCTTAACTTCACGAGTATTATATAATTACAGCAACGGTTATACAGAAAAAAATGCAAATGGAAAGGTGCAGAGTGTTAAGTGTATTATGTACATTTGTATGACATATAAATGTAGTTTCTTGCACTTGTCTTATATTTACACATTCTCTACGGATAAAAATAAAATCTTCGCAAATTAAGACCATAACATGCTGTTAGTGAATCAAAGCAATTCATAATTTTTATACATCAATACCACTAAGCCATGATTAATTACAGATGTCCGATACATAATTACAGAAGCATTCTAAACGATTAACTAAAATAATTTTAATCTATCTAACTACTAAAAAGCAAAAATTTGGAACCATGATAATTTATAAATTACGGCTAGGTAACGTACACCGACACATAGTTAAAACCAAAAAAGACAAAAAGCGTTAAGTACGGTTAACGCCCTGCAATGGAGTCGTCATTTATTTGAGTGAAAGTATAAAGCAGAGTGAAAAACTTTTAACAGACTCCAAAAGCAGGCCGCGATTCTTACCGAGCGGGCAACAAGCTTCATGCTGCTCCGGCTTGCTCGGGTCAGGCAGCGGTAGCACTAACGACACTACTCATGTAAGGGGATTTCGAAAGGATTTTCAACGCAATACAAAATAATAAACCAAATGTAATATTTTGAGGACAAAGGGATTTGGTAGGGTGAAAGCGAGAACGCATTAGTAAATTAGTAGCAAGTCAACAATAATGTTTATTGCGTACATTTTTTTGTTGTAAAATAGCAGGTACATGTTTGTGGTAGGTAACTAGCTTACGCTGCTTTGTGTATAGGTAACTGTGCTTACAATGGATATGAAAGTGGATTGAAACATTCGCGAATATGCCATTTGAACGTAATATTTTAGTTTGGTTAATATTGATAATGTTGTGTAACAGGCGGGCGTCTTTTAGTTTGGTTTCCATTTTTAAACTTTTTAAAACAATACCTAAAAAAAAAGTTTCCACGATAACGTTATAACGATCGTTATTTTAGTCTGGTATCACCCGCACACTGCGCATGTCAGACGGAAAGCTTCGGTCGGCTGGTTGGTGCCGCTTGTTTCCATACAGACAATGGAATTCGCTGCCGGTCGATTTTATGGTGACTCAGTGTTTTAATTCAATGTGTTTTGCGATATAACCGCCCACACCATGACGGGCACCATAATAGAGAACCTGAGCGGCCGTAAACTTGCCATCCTAGTTACATTTCTATTGTTGTGTCAATTAACATGTTTTCTCATCGGTGGTTTGGTCGCACCCCTGCCTGCAAACGCCCAAACTATCCTCGGGACAGTGTGTAAGGATACTCTCAAGGTTAAAAATGACACGTCAAAGTGGTATTATAATCGGGGCAAAGGCGCGTGTACGAAGATCGACATAACTGGGACTCATCTAGACTATACAGAGAACGATATCGTGTTCGCGTTTCAAATGCCGATGCCGCGAGAAAACAGGATTTTAGACTTCTCCAGATGGCAGCAGAACTTGATCGGCGTGCTGCAGGTGGATATACGTTATCATTCACAGATGGAAGTGCAGCCGCGAAGCCTGATGACTATCGACGCGCGGCTAGCGTACCGGAACAAAGGGGACCCCGAAGACGAGTGGAAACTATATACGCAATCTGTCGAGAAGCGACACTTGGATTGTGATATACCTGTTAAATCAGAGGAGTATCTGTACAACTGCTCAGCCCTGCCTTTGTTTGAACTGGGCTCTTTGTTTCATGACTTTTATTTACTTAACATCAGGCTGCCAGTGGACACTCCGGAAATGAATGCACACATTGGTCATGTGCAGGACATGTGGCTAACAGTTATAAATCAAAATGGTGGCTTCACTAAAGTTTGGGTGTCTTTGAAAACAGTGTTTTTCCCCTGTATTATAGCTATTATTGCCTGGTTTTGGAGGAGAGTGCACATTTTACAAAGGAAGCCTGTACTATTGGAGAAAATGCTACTGAGTTTAGGAATATCCCTGAGCCTGTTGAACATGCCTCTCGAATACTTTACATTACATTTTGACCTGCCATTTATGCTGCTACTGGGGGACATTAGACAAGGAGTGTTTTATGCTATGCTGTTTTCATTTTGGTTAGTTTTTGCCGGAGAACACATGTTGATTCAAGACACATCATCTCAGAGCTCACTGAAGCAGTACTGGCGTCATTTGAGTGCAGTAGCAATGGGCTGTATTTCCTTATTCATCTTTGACATGTGCGAGCGAGGTGTGCAGCTTAGAAATCCATTTTACTCGATTTGGGTCACAGATTTGGGAACAAATCTTGCTTTGACTTTCATTATACTGGCTGGAATATCCACTGGAGTGTACTTCCTTTTCCTGTGCTACATGATTTGGCAGGTTTTTGTGAACATTGCGCACAAGCGCCAGTCACTGCCCACAATGAGTTCGGTCAGGCGTCTGCACTATGAGGGCATCATCTACCGGTTCAAATTTCTGATGTTAGCCACCTTGCTTTGTGCTGCGCTCACTGTCATTGGGTTTATACTTGGACAGGTTGCCGAGGGGCAGTGGAAATGGGATGACAATATTCAATTGGAATATACTTCGGCATTCTTCACTGGGGTGTATGGAATGTGGAATATCTACATCTTTTCTTTGCTGGTTTTGTATGCTCCAAGTCACAAGCGGTGGCCGGCAGCGGAGAATACTTCTGATACTCAGAACTTGAGTGAGGAGATTGAGTTCAGCCGTTTACCGAGCGAGGGGGCGACCAGCGAGATATCCTCACTAACCTCTTTCATTAGAAAGCCTAATATTGACTAAAGTTTTGTCATATTTATTTGTAGAACACCATTATTACTGAACAAATATTGTATTCTTAACATGTAGTGGGATGTGTAGCCATATTTAGACATGTTTATCTTGCCCATAGAATAGCTGTATTTGTACGGAATAGTTTGTGGCACAATATATAATAGTATTAAGGTTCATGTCTGTATTATTTTTCCCGTGAATTTTGTTATGTAATAAGTTAATAAAAAATCTTAGGTATAGTATACCTACGCGTCTTGGTATCTGGTCTGTGTTAGTCATGAGGAATGTCGGTCTAAATAAAATCGACATGTTTGATCTAAACAGGTTTCGCGACCTTGGTTCACTGCTTCCATATTTAACCAATTTCGTCTGCATCTTACAACTGTAATATTGTTACTTAAATTTTTCTGTGATAGCTTTTTTATATAACCTTTTTGCAAATTATATATTTAAGTGCTTTTTGCAAATTATGTAATTAAGTGCCGTAACAGTATTATAAGCATTTCCTATTTTTAACGCTAGCATGATCCGAACAGATTCTTAACTTCAGTAATGTCAATGCTTTGCATCTCTTCTACTAGATCGCTTTAGAAGGGAGATAAGATACTATTATTATTAATGACTCTGTTTGGATAATTTAGAGGAAGTAGGTGTACTTTAGTCTAATGAAACGTAATTTGTATGTGTAGCCGTAATCGTAACTCTGATTTTGTAAGCGGTTAGAAGTTATAACAATAAAAAATAATTATTGTAAGTAGTTATTTTGTTATTTCTGCAAATCGAGCTTTTATTTTCATTTGTTTCTATAGAAAATATCTGCTCGCGATCCCTACTGTATTAGACGTCACAAATATTAGTGCCCGTGTTATGGGTTAAACACAGATATTATTTTTCCCGATACTTGGATTGACACTTTGAATATCACCATAAATATTTACTAGCTCTTCGCGTATTCAGTCTATTTAAAAATTAGTAAAAATAAACGGAAGAGCCAGTAATAATCAATTCATTATATATTTCACGATTGTATCATTTACAGACTGTATACGTTACAATGTCTGTATACGTTACAAACTAAAAAATAAGGCTGGTCAGTTAGGTTATACTAAATATTCATCCAGTTAGTTTATAACTCCATAGGTCTAATGTAATACTTAACTAACTGGCCTTAGGCTCGTTTTTATAAAAATCTGTTAGACCTTGTCGTTATGTCAAAAAAATAACAAATAAATGTATTGAGTTACCAAAACTTGATCTGACTGACCTTATTTGGTCTAACGGATCTTTATAAAACCCAACCATAAAAGGTAAATATGGCATCTCATAGAATCGGTAAATTGAATATTTGAGACAAGAAAAAGGATTTATGCTAAACTTTTTTTGCCATATGACGTGGTTACACAATATTTATGAAATCATAAGAATGAAAAATCATCTTCCTCGATTACATTTTCTTGACTTTCTATGCAGAAGGGTTTGGTATCATCAAAACACTGTCAGATCGAGAAATTGTATGGAAGATTGTCAAGAAATTGTTCGAGTGCTACCTGATTAGTCAAACCTTCGTTTACTGTGAAACTCGTAACACAATTATTATTAATTTAATTTAATCGGTCACGTTAAGATCAGAACTCCGCTTCTACTTGGTGTTATGATAATACTGTTAATTTTCATACTAATTTTTAGCAAATTAGTGTACTTACTAATTGTTATAGCAAATATGTTGTAATAATACTCGTAATTTCCAATAGGACAAGTAAAAGGGGAGTTTAGGATATAAATCTGACGTGATGGTTCGTGGATTTCGACTTTAGACTTGAACCGTCTTAACAAATAGAAACGTATCTATAGATCGCATATAGTGGAATGTGCTGTCACATATAGTGGTTAATTAACCACTTACCACCTTATTCATAAAAGTTAACAAATCCCTGCTAACTAAAATGTTTTTCGTCCCGTTCTCAAAAACGTCAAAGTGACAGAATATAACGGCAATAGGTTTAATTTAATGGACGATTATGATTAAGGGGATCCAATCGAGAGAGCCACGTAAACACGTCTCTCACACCCATGTCTAAGTACAGTCGCTAGCAGATATATCGGAGCGAACGAGGTGCTCACAAATACCTGAACACGCGCCTCTGTCAAGGCGTCAGAGTTCATTGTCATATTCGAGTACCCAGAGGAGCACAGTTATATTTGATGGTGACTGTACAACAGGATAGAGGCCGACCACGCTAACTCTGCATTGAAATAATTTGGCAACATTACCTCAAACGTCACATTTTCATACAAATATGACGTTTAACGCACAGTGTTGCCAAATTATTCCTTACAGAGTTAGCGTGGTCGGACTCTAGCTAAGGCTCAGTTGCACCAGCATATCACAGGCCGATCATTAAGTCAGTAAGTCAAATATGGCGCCGGCAGCTGTCATGCCATAGAAACTTGTCAAACTTTCCATACAATCAGATTTTAACGAACACCGCTTACGATAGGGATGTTGATTCAAATATTATTAGTATCTAAATTATAATCCAAAAGAAAGAAGACAAAAAAACTATGGCAAATGGTGAAAATTCTATTAAAATTTCTCAAAGAATAAGGAAATTACCACCGTTACAACGTTTTTAATTAGAGAGAGAAAGCGCTACAAATCATTGACGTCACTGCCCTAAAGCGCATAGTAAATGACGATCGTTCAATACAGAGGTGCGTTTTGCGAAAAAGGGACAGAACATGCCCCCACTTAAAACTTTGAAAACTTATAATTATGTAATTATTTATTATTTTGAGTTACTTTTTTCGCCATTTGCTTGAGAATATGATCGTTTTTCGAAAAAAAATCAAGTTATTAATTTTCTTATTTGGTGTCAACATCCCTATTACAGACGGTTTGGTGCAACCCAGCCTTAGACGGCATGTCCACGTATCGACCGCCACGAACCACCGTACCCGACGAGCCCTGGGGGCGCACGTACCTCGGCACGGGTCGTTCTTCACCAGGAACTCGTCGAGCGCCACCCAGCCGCCGCCGACGCGCACCATCACGGTGGAGCGCAGGATGCGCACCAGGCGCAGCTTCTGCGAGTCGCCGAACTGTTGCGGAACAAAATCTGATTAGTATTCCATCATTTTTTTTTTTAATTTAATAAATGATTAATTTTTAACCTGACCCCTGAGCATTTACTGAAATCAGTTGCCACTACGGCCGAATGTACTTTGCAAAGCATTAAACTGTTTTTGTTGTAAAGTCCGAGACCTTTTCTGTGAAATAAAATATAAACTAAGGTTTTCTCGAGTTTTCACTAAAACAAATCATTTTTAATATTACTCGACAAAGACATTGAGCATATTTGTGTTTAGGTATTTTTTGTCTTTTATAAAGGACTTTAGGAAAAAACAAACACTCGGGAATTGATGCTACCAAAAGGTCGGCCGTCTGTTGGCCAAATAAGAAGTTCAAAAATATTCGGACTTTACTGTAAGGTTTATTTAGCACTTTGTAAAGGACGCCAGGTGTCAGGAGGTTAATATATTTTTTTAATTTCATTTCATTTAAATATTTTTTTTTTAATGCTATGTCTAGAGATATACTAAAAATGTTTTCTTTAAACCATCTTTGTAAAACATCTGATAATGATCTTATCCTGTAGTGATTTTCTCATAATATGTTCAGTCAGCAGCAGAAGTACTCGTAGCTAAGCAAAACTCTCAGAATAATCTACACAGAGGCTTATTCTCTTGACATTCGAGTAAGTGTGTAGCCCATTTTGCGCACAAGGCCCACGTAGCCGTAACGTACACGTGCTGCCGACTGTTCCTTCAAGTTTCACCGAAGAATGGTCTACCTACTACAACTAATAATGTTTTTTTTTTTG
Organism: Epiblema foenella; assembly: GCA_963556455.1. Taxonomy (NCBI): domain Eukaryota; kingdom Metazoa; phylum Arthropoda; class Insecta; order Lepidoptera; family Tortricidae; genus Epiblema; species Epiblema foenella. The sequence continues at coordinate 4,243,405 of OY747118.1, forward strand.
AACCTGACTGTGGTTTTACAGGCCGGGCCCAATAAAAAGCGATAGGAGTGCGCGGTTGGAGAGTAGCCTGGGAAAAATCCAGGGGAAAACCTCCGACACGACCACGCGGGGGGTTTGGAACACTGGAATACTCTACTAAGGGTCGGTTGCACCAACATACGATCACAGGCCGGTCATCGTCAAATATGGCGCCGGCAGCTGTCATCTCATAGAAACTTGTCAAACTTTCCATGCATCAGATTTTAAGGAGCACCGCTTACGATTACAGACGGTTTGGTGCAACCCACCCTAATAATGTGCAAGAAAGAAAAAGAAAGAAAGAAAGAAACATTTATTCACAGACACAGTAGACACACATAAATGACAAGAAAAAAATACACAGAAACCACACAACATGTGTGTCCCCGCGGCAGTGAAACGGACACTGGCTCAGCATTATGCTGAGGTGTCATTGACACCTACAGCGCTGATTTTCAGCCAGTACCATCGGTGACTCACGGAACGCCATACAGTACAGCAAGGGTGGATACGTACCCGGTACTTGCCCTCGCCGACCTGGAACACGCGGAACTTCTGCCGGCACGTGCACAGCATCACCAGCCGCTTCACCTCGTCGTGGATCTTGTCCGCGTCCGTGGGCGGCCCGCGCCTCTCCACCTGCATACAAATCAACTAGTTAGCTTCAATTTGACGACCGCTTTAGCCTAGTTGGTAGTGACCCTGCCTTCGAAGCTGGAGGTCCCGGGTTCGAATCCCGGTCAGGGCATTTATTTGTGTGATGAACACGAATATTTGTTCCTGAGTCTTGGATGTTTTCTATGTATTTAAGTATATATTTATCTATATTAGGATTAGGATTTTTGTAGTGAGATTTAGGAAATTTTCAAAAAAGCAATCTGTCATGAGCCCCACAGCTCAGAGCCACTAGTATATATTTAGGTACAATCAACAGTACCAATACCTTCCACAACAAAGCGCGCATCTCTGACGCAACTCAATTTGTGGGGCCTATATAAGTAGGTGCCATGATTTTAAAAATATATACCTAGGTAATAAACGTACAAATATATAGGTATCTATCGAATACAATATACAAATATATAGGTATCTAGATAACCCAAAGGTCTTATTTATTATAAGCGATCTTGAAAGGGGCTGATAAAATTGTGTTCTCAACACAACACACATATTTGCCATTAAAACGTTTGTCATGGTTTTAATAATGCCCAGATTGGCAACCATGATATAACAAATGTGTGTTGAAGGAATTCCATAAAGTGATCCAATGAATAAAAACGTATCCATCGCGATGCGATCCGCCACAAAATATTTCAGAAACATCGTCCTATTTAAACTACCACGAATCTGTGTATGTATTCGTACTTACGCAGGATTAAATACCTCTCATTAGAAACACTAAGTAGTCGTTCAGAGTCCGAAGTCATGAGACTAGATTAACCGCAAACTGACATCGAACTAGAGATCGATCCGACGGCACACGCGATTAGATAGCATGACTGACTGATAAATTCAATCTAGGTTTTAGATGTCCTACGTCATAATTTGATAGACATAGGTAGTTCATACTAAATAAATTCTACCTTCAGATTTCAATTTTGGGTTTACTGCTTATCCGTATATCGTGTTATAGTAGTTATAATCATCGGATAAAAAATCATATAGAACTACAGTACTACTACAAAAAAATGTATTCTTTTTTTAACCTGACTGTGGCTTTATAGGCCGGGCCCAATAAAGCGATTGGAGTGCGCGGTTGGAGAGTGGCCTGGGGAAAATCCAGGGAGAATCTCCGACACGACCACGTGGGTGGTTTTGAACACTGTAATGCTCTAAGAGTTTGCGCTCCAGTGAGATTGGTTAAGCGGTTTCAACGGAATCTAATGTGTAAAATGTATCCATTATCTTACCGCAATAAGTGAAACATTGGGTACCTTCGTTTTTTTTACCTTAGCGCCTGCATTTTATTACTAATTCATTGCTTGGTCTAACGAATAACAGAAATAGTCTGTCAGTTCCGACTCTAAAAATGTATCTGACGTTGATTTCCAAGTCTATTGAAACCGCACCAAGAAATCTTACTGGATGTCGGACCCGCGTTTTGTAAGTTCATTTACCTATTTATTTAAAGCTTGCACAAAGTAAGTAAGTAGAAATGGCGGACGTAATGCCTTAAGGCATTCTCTAACAGTGAACCACAGCGGCAAACAGAAAGTGGCAAAAGAGCAGGAAACAGATAATCCAGTAACATTATACATCAGAATTTGCGTCATATCCGGTAGTTCACATTTTTTGCAGACTTGTTTATGTTACATTTGGAAGTTATTGGGTCTACGGAGACAATTCTAGTCTCATATTGTAGCAAATTTAGTTTCCTTTAAAAACGTCTTGAGAAGGTACTCTCAGCAACTATACTATCAAAGTCAAAAACATTTATTTGTAAACATAGGTACATAGGTCTTATAATTATTAATATTACTGTCTCTCTATGTTTGGCATACAAATATTTTGAGTCAAGATGGGGCTTGCTTAAACAGTTACAATTCTTCATCTGTCAAGTATTCCCTTAGTGAATAGTAAGCTTTTTTAACTAGAAATGCAAATAGACTTTTTTTAAATTCTATCAATCCTAATATGGTTATATTTCTCGGCAATTTATTGTAAATTTTTTATCCTCAAACCAAACTGAGGACTGAAGTAATAAACGTACTTGTTGTAAATGTACTTATTTATTTGTATTTAATCACTATTGTACTATTACTTTTATTTTAAGTCTTATTTTTATTGTAACTGTGTATACTTAACAATGTATTTATTTAATAATATACAATATACAAATATCGACACTCCTTTAACCGTGTCATGACTACCTACACTAGGCGACCCGGCTGATAACGAGCGCGCTCCGTAAGGACGCGCGAGTGCGAAAGAGATAGCACGATTCTTATACTTTTATTGCCCCGGTCCTCAGTTTGGTTTGAGGATAGTATAGTCCTTTAGTGTTATAAACGGTTTTTCGATTTTTAACATCGTTGCGTTCGGCGCTCGAGGTCACAAACTTGGATTATTCATCGGGACAACGTCATAAACAAGTGTTCCAAAATTGAGAACTACCGGATTTGACGCAAAGTACGACTTTCAGGCGACAAGGTTACTGGACTAAGGCTGGGTTTTATAAAGATCCGTTAGACCAAATGTCAGATCAAATTTCAGTAAGTTAGTACATTTCTTGACATAACAAACTGACATAAGGTCTAACGGATCTTTATAAAACCGAGCCTTAGCCTACTTTTGTGACTATTTAGTGTCCTTCTAGTTACATGTATAATCGAGTTCAAATAGTCTCGTCATATACCGATCCTGGCGATCTCCGACCACATAACCAGACAATGTTTTGCCAGCCGCTAAAATTCGTTTGTCCTTATCTGTCACTTTAACACACGTGCTTGTGAGACAGTGACAACAGACATTTTAGTTAGCAGAGGTTTGTTAAGTATTATGAATAAGGGGGTTATTACTCTTTGTTGTTTTTTGTTGGTAGACGACAAGTTATAACTGTACACTTTTGCACTCTATTATCTTGTAATAAGGTCCAGAAATGCGTACATATTAGTAAAGGTGACTGTAATAGAGAACTCACCCAGTCGGGCCGTAGGGCAGCGATGAACTCCTCCCAGTCGATAAGTCCGAGGCCGTTCCTGTCGAACAGGTCCGCCACGGCGCCCATCTCCAGCCGGGACGTGTCGAATTCTGCGCAACACACACGCATTATTTACGAAAATGTCATCATCATCATCATCATCATTTCAGCCGAAAGACGTCCACTGCTGAACATAGGCCTCCCCCAAGGCTCGCCATTTAGACCGGTCCTGTGCCGTTCGTTTCCACCGGATTCCCGCGACCTTCACCAGGTCATCACTCCGAAAATGTATCTCTAATAATTTGTTTACTAAACAGTATAACAAAATTTCATCCAAAAAAAACTTCAAAATATTTTAAATCGCATAAGGTTTAAATTATTTTCGTCGGCAATAATTTATTGTTTTGTTATTTTTTTTTAGCCTCCGGTTTAGCCTAGTGGGTAGAGCACCTGCCGGTGAAGCTGACGGTCCTGGGTTCGAATCCCGGTCAGGACAAATATTTGTGTGATGAGCATGAATATTTGTTTCTGAGTCTTGGATGTTTTCTATGTATTTAAGTATTTATATCTATTAAATATATCGTCGTCTAGTACCCATAACACAAGCCTTCTTGAGCTTACTGTGGGGCTAGTTCGATTTGTGTAAGATTGTCCTCTAATATTTATTTATTATTTATTTATATTTATTTATATTTATTATTGGTTATCACTACATAGTATAAAACAGTCGCTTTCTCTGTCCCTATATCCCTATAGCCCTATGTATGCTTAAATCTTTAAAACTACGCAACGGATTTTGATGCGTTTTTTTTTAATAGATAGAGTGATTGAAGAGGAAGGTTTAAATGTATAATAACATACATTAAATAGTGCACCCGTGCGAAGCCGGGGCGGGTCGCTAGGGCTAAATAAATGAATGAATGGGGATTAAAGTGATTAACACTTTCACGTGAGGTGCCTTAATTAAACGCAGTTAAGCCTTATCATGCGACGTCTATAGAGGTTGTGCACCTGAAAGTTTCGGAACCGATGTAAAATTGCAAAATGTGTGACACTAGAGATGGGAGGCTTTTACAAATGTGACCAACTGTGACAAGGTCGTGACGTAATTGGAAATATTGAATTTATATTGGAGATGTACAATATAAATTCAATTTTTATTTTATTCTATTTATGTACGCCTGTCCGTCTATAATATATATTAACACATATGTCCTTTGGGTTCTGACAGAATACCAGTGTTTTGCTCAATTGCGAGCAAGGCTACGCATTGAGTTGGGACCTTTTTGTTTTGCTGCAATGCACACAACACAACCAACCTATTTCTCGGTACTATGTTTGATATGTTATTTAAACTGTGTTCGTAATTTTCTTTTCGTTTTTTAATTCCTGTTTTATAATTTCTTCTTTTTTTTAATATGTGTTGTTTTAAGTCTTGATTTCTTTGTGTATTTCCTTTTCCGTTCTTTGTTTTTATTTGTTGTACCTTGAGAGTGAATGTGGCGAACAAATAAATGATTTATCTATCTATCATCTATCTATTTTATGGATGACCCCTTAAAGTGCAACTTTATGATAATGTGATAAAATACTCACTGGTATTCATGATGCCGTCGATGAACTCGTTGCGCGGGATCAGGCCGTTGTTGTCCTTGTCCATCTTGCGGAACAGGTCCGTCAGGCGGGACTTCTTGTGGTTCATGAACTTGAGGAACTGCGGGAGATAGATGCACTTTAATATTACACGCATAATTTGCTAGAAAAAGGAGTAACCCAGTCCCTATTACCTCTCTACGGTCAAGATATGCAGGCAGGTTCTTATGAAGGCAGTTTTTGATATCTAAAATGCGGTCGCAGGGCAAGGAAAATTTTGTGCAGTGACATTATATGTAGGTATATTTGGGTCATTCTACTTTTTCATGAATAGTTTTCTATTACAAAAAAATATCTATGATATGTATTGAATTAGTGTACACAAATAGGATTTCGAAATAGTACCTGAACATAATAAAAGGAATTTATAGGTAAAAATACTTAAATATTAACATATTGCTGTAAAAGGTGGGTAACACAGTGGTAAAAACCATTTTTCCATACAAACGGTGAGACATCCAAGGACCACTGAGTTACTGGATAAATACTGCAATTAAACCTCTTTCTAAATAACAATATAAAAATATGAAGTGAGGGCTAAGTATTCCAAAATCTGCATTTAAGAAAAAAGTTGCTGAAAAGTATGTACATGAAAAAGTAGAATGGTCCTTAAGGGTGGGTTGCACCAAACCGTCTATAATCGTAAGCGGTGTTCGTTAAAATCTGGTTGATACTGCAGTCCCAAACTTTATCATATATCGACCACAGTTGATAAATACGTACCCTCTTTCTCCAGTCGTCCCAGCTGAAGTTGGACACGCGCTGCAACTCCTTCAGGTGCGCGAGGCGCTCGTGCAGCCGGCGTTGGCGCTCCCACGCCAGCAGCCACACCGTGCGCCACTTGTCCCACAGCTGGCGTACGCGCGGCGACCGGAATTCCGGCTCGGCGCCCTTGCTGCGCGGACATAAGGTTTCATTTAGTTTGAATACTAAATGTAGTAGCTTTTGGGAGATTTAATTGATGCCCTGTATATTTCGTGAATGCGAAACTTACTCCCTATTCGTCCCGGTACCGCCGCACACCGGGTAGAGTCAGTCCGACCCAAGTCGGGCCTAGCTGAATTTCTTGCTGGACTCTTCTCAGCTAGATTAGGTTTAGTGAAACAGCGACAAAACTCTCAGTAGCTCGATTCCACTCACCCCAGATTCGGTTGAAACCGCTCAACCAATCTCACTGGAGCGCAAACTCTTAGAGTATTCCAGTGTTCCAAAACACGCGTGGTCGTGTCGGAGGTTTTGCCCAGCCTACTCTTCAACCGCCCACTCCTATCGCTTTATTGGACCCGGCTTATAAAGCCACAGTCAGGTTCAAAAAAAAAGTTACTATTCCTGCAGTAGATTCTATCTTATGTGGATTGTCATTGCCAACAATATACTAAAACTATACTTTGACTCTGAAAGATCTATCTAAGCGAACCACAATAAGAAATCACAAAATCGGGCATTTTAAAATTCTTCATGGTTTTGGCGAAGTCTATTTATTTAAGTATTCATTTATCTGCATGGATATCGCCTACTATATACTACAAACTTTGCTTAGTTTGGGACTAGGCCGATTGGCGTAAGATTGTCAACGAAAAAAAATTAAAGGTTTGAAGGGAAACGGGCTTAAGTTGATAAAACTGTATAAGGATTACCTGAGCATTCTTTCGAAGTTCACATTTATATATTTTTAACGTGCAATACGTCACAAATTAAAAATGGCAAAAATGCTGAACTTAAAAAATGCAAAGCAGCGGAGGCTGTCACAAATTAAAATTGAGTAAATCCAAGCGCTTACACTTATCAAATTATACGATCACAGAACCCAAAAGCTTCGAATGACAATGTCCAAATAGTTTATACTTACCAAATAGTTTACATTTATGTGTCTTACGGTTAATTCCTGTCAATTTTTTATGCTTCAAAGTGTAGTCAATGTTTATATTTGAAGAAACATGTTATTACAGTTAAATAAAATAAGGTAGTGTTTTGGAATCTTTTTTTCTCATTGTAATAGTTTATGCACCACCTACTTTTCAGCTTTATATTTCATTTCTCCACTACCCAAAGGTTGTCTGGAAGAGATCGCTCTTTAGCGATAAGACCGCCTGTTGTTCTGCCTCTGTCTCCCTGTATCTTTGTTTTTTGTTTTTATGTGCTATTTTATTATGTGAGGTGTGCAATAAAGAGTATTTGTATTGTATTGTAGTTAAGTTAATAGATAGTAAAAACTAAAACATTTACACTTAGTGGCTCTTGATTTTACCGGTATATCAAAAATCAATATCAAAAATGTTTATTGGTGTAAACAAGGGTATTTTACAGTACGAGGTCGGCGTCTCCTTTTAAGTAAACAATGCTTGTGTCCCCGCTCTTCCATTAAAAGGAGGTGTATGAGGTCTGTTTACTTTTACACAGGGATCGTTACCGGTATTCATACTACCGGTTTTAAATAAGGTATAACCGGTTATAATTGCATTTCGCTATTTATATCGCTAAAGCTCTGTTTAGCGGTATAATCAAAACCGGTATTCAAATATATTAGCGGTTTCGCCAATTGACAACAATACCTCTATTTGACACTTTACCCATAAAAGCCATTACCGGTAATAGCTGTCAGTTGTCAATATACTCGATTATTTGTTTCTGCAAACTGGCGTATTGTAAAAAGTAGATATTTACACCTATTGTTGCGTTTTAGTAGTGATGTTTAATTGGCATCTTACCGTTAAAGTGCAATTAATAGTGGTATTGAATACAGGTATTTATTAATATCGTAAATAGTCTATAAACAAAGGTATAGATAAAAGCGGAATGACAACAATACCTCTAAATAGAATATAGGTATTCTTTTATTAGCGGTATAAACTATCAATTTCAATACAGGTATTAAATAAAACCGGTTTTACAATCCCTGCTTTTACATTTAAGTACAAGATTTTTACAAATTTTATGAAACTAATTAAACTATAACAAGTATATGCTAAGATTTACCGTAGTTCGGCCTCTTACAGTAACATGTAAGTACAACAACACAAGCTTGTTACTGGAAGTAGGGACACTTTTAATTGCAAACGACTTTGACGATATTGGTCCAACATTTGATTGTGTATAATATTAATAATAAATATCCTTTATAGCGCCATAATATAGTAAAATGTTATACGAACATGGCATAGTACATAATGGTAGCAACAGGCAGTCTTATCGCTTTAAAGCGATCTCTTCCAGACAACCTATCCATTCTATACCCTGTATCCTACTTATCTATATGTATATGTGTGTGGAACGATATTGTTCGAGTCATTATCATCCTAGCGTTAATACAGTTGCCTCTTAAAATGCCCGGGGTCCGCTATCTAATCCCAAGATTTGGCGTAGGTACTAGTTTTTAAGGACTGTCATCTGACCTTCCAAACTAAGGGGTAAACTGGACATTGGGTTTGAATATGTGTTATTTGTTAAATCTAACATTATTTCCTGTGGTGTTTCGTGTGTTTGTATGTGTGCGGTCTCAACCTCGGTTGCCATATTTTTCTGTTTGTCTCTGAGGACCTACTCCGACCTTTGTATCGTGCCGTCCTTTCACTCTCGTGTTATACACTATATGGGTGAAAGGGACGGCACGATACGAAGTTCGGAGTAGGCCCTCTGTGTGTGTGTGTGTGTGTACGTACCTGCCCCTCGGCGGGAACCTCGGCCCGTAGTGCGGCAGGCGGTCGGGCGTCTCGCGTCCCGGGCTCACGCGACTGAACACACGCATTATTGTAACGACAATACACACGCTACGGCCGCTGTACCTTATAGTGTCCCTTATCGATCGTCGGTTATATTATAACGGGGTGAATTCTGGACTGGGTACTCGTGTTCACTTGATATGACTATAGATAGTAATAAGTGAGTTAAATTAGAAATACTTAGTTATTAATATAATTACTTTTATTGAATTACTAACTTAATTTTGTAGGGTTACAAAACAGATATCATAATAAATATTGTATGAACTAAATATGGTTTGTAAATTCAACTTTCACAAGAGGACCAACAATGAAATCTTATAAAAATAGATATCCCATACAAATCGAAAATTACATATATATGTGGTAAATATAGTAGTCCTTTTTTTTGCAATTTCCTTTTTCAGTACGGCCGGTATATTGTTAATGAACTTTTAAACAGTCTTTCTGATGGATATAAGGTGTTTTTTCATCGATAACGGACTAAAGTAAGGTACAGCTTTCAGTTGAAAGGGGATGCGTGTTAGGTTAACAACATCTTGTTAGTTGTGAGTGGAGTGGTCGCGGGTGTTTAGTAGGTTAGTTATGTGTTACAGTACGAAGGCGTCATGAATTACAGTTTATTTGCAGTTTCCTCAACCGTCTAAGAAAAGTATTGTAATATGAAGAGTATTATTCTTTTAATGATAAGTTTTTGCACAAATATGGTTTTTAAATGTTAAATTTACGTTCTTTCAGTGTTATTTTTCGTGTGATCGATAGGCCTAATTCCCTTCAAAAACATGCAAGAAACCCCAACAAATATTGGAGATATAAGCGTTATTTCTACAAGCAAACTCAAAATGCTCCAAGTTATTTAAAAAGGCATGACTGTATTGTATGAAATATCACCCAATGAAGATGAGAGAGGCAATTTATATTGAGTCGAATATAAATCAATTTACTTTAAACCCAGATCGAATGCGTATGTAAAATGAAAATATGTCATTTAAATAATTACCTCATATGTACAAACCTGCATAATGCAAGCCAAAAAAAAAACAACGAAAACAATGTGTAAACTACGAAAAACTAGCAAAGCCATCCAAAGACAAAATACACACAAGAAAATCTAGAAAACTACAAAATAATAATAAAACAAATCAAACCTTCCTCTCCTACTTCGAGGGTGAATCCTGGACCTGCCCCCAGCGTGACGAGATGAGACAGAAAGCGACATTTATGTGTGTTAAAGCAAGACGACGTTAGGTTGCGTGGTTTCCACATCAGTTAATGACAAAAATTTCTTTAATTTCGTTTATTTATTTAATCATTATTGCACATAAAGAGATCTTAACGTACAAAAGGCGGACTTAATGCCACGAGAAAAAATATCGTTTTGTCATTCTATGACGTAGTAATAATGACATAAAGCACATGAATGTTATTTACACCAGCAAAAATCACAATATGAGAACAGATTTAAAAATAAACTCGAAAAAAGTTATAATTAAAAAAATTCAAAATCATAAAAAAGATTTTTTTAAAACACAAAATGAATATCACAATTAAGTTAATTAAAAAAGAAATCAAACACACCTGTACCGCCTAGATCCGTAATAATCAGGCGACACTGATCGATCCCTGTTGAGGTCGTGTTGCGACCCGCGCCTGTGTGCGTACACGTACACCGATACAACACGTGTGAACACACCATGCAATGACGTCACAATGGCCGCGTGCGAACGTGAAAGAGACGGAAATACAAATGAAATAATGGTACATACATTGACAATACAGATGGAACATACACAACATTTACCAAAACACCAGTGGACTTGGTTTGATGTAAGCGTCGCCCTTACTGACGATGGTAGTTAAAAGTTTACGTCTTCAATCATGTACTTTGTAAATTCGTGTGTAGGGATAGAAAAATTGGCGTGATGTCTCTCTTATACTTAAATTGACAGAAAGGGACAAGGTGTCAAGAGTTGAGAGACGTTTGTTGCAGGCACAAAATGTATAAATAGGGTAACAGCACCAGTAATGGATGAGGAAACTAAGTTACTTATTTTTATACAACAATGAATTTAAAACCGTGTGATCATACAGGGTGACTGGTAATTCGACCTATTCCTTGAAAGGGGTTATAGTAGAGCTAATTTGCAACAATTTAGGCCCAGTCAACCAGGGGTCGAAACTCGCTGGTTTCCGAGTTATTCGAGTTTTTAATTTTTTTTAAAAATCCGCCTTGTAGGCGACTGACTGGTGATTGTGATTAAAGTACTGCCATTTGGATGACAATAAAACATTTTTCTGATAGCCTATGAATAAGACGATTACTTGAAATCAAAATTTGTGTCCAAAAATTCCAAAAACTTTGACTTCCAAGTCGTTTAGATCAAAGAGAATTACCCAAAAAAAATGTACTACACTTGGCGTAAAAACTGCTCAAATAAGTTCTCCAATTCATAAGCTTTCCAAAACGATAAAATTGTTAATATATGCTACTTGTCTGCTTAACACCGATGCCGTTAAGTTCTGTAAGTAAAAGGTAGAAACCTAGTCCACTGGTAATTCGGCCTGTAATAGTAATACTCTTTATATACGAACCCAGGTGCTCCCTTGACAGCTGATTTCACCGAGACCTTGCGCGGAGTCGACTCCCTTCCTTGGCTTTGGCTCTTCACCTGGAAATAATTGTTAATTGTAATTGGGTTGCGGGACTCCCTAATATCGAGTCCACAGTGTCTTTCTAAATGGCTTTAATCTTTTCAAAGCTCACACGCCATGAGATAGGAATGTGAAACGCGAATTCGAACCGTATAGAAATGCATGTAAGTTGATATCAGAATGCACGCCGTGATAGATATTATGCGTTATTCGCGTTGAAGCTACGGTGAGGATATATCCGTCGTTGGCGTCGAAAAGGTTAACCTTCAGCTTATCAGATAATGAAAATCGAGTAGCGCATTATAATGTGTATTTGAGAACTGTCAATGTCACAAAGTATCTGTCAATATCAGTTGATATTGCACAAACATGTAACAATCAGCCGGTTGTATAATGACTTCTTTTTAACCCCTTTCATTAAAACCTCTTTTCAAACTCTTTTATTAGTTTCCTGGTGACCTATAAAATGAGTCTACACGTAGTCATGGGAAAGTACACCATATCCTGTATGCACTAGCTTATATTCTCCAACGTACCTGGTACGCCTTGCAGACGCGGTCGACCTCGTTCTGCCTCTTCTGCGTGTGCTCCATCAGTTCCTTGTGGTCCTCGATGAGGCCCTCCAGCAGCTCGATCGATTCCGGCAGGGGCTCCGCTTCCAGAGCTATAAGGAGTTTATTCACAGATTATTTATTTATTTTTTAATTTATTTAGAACAAAAACAGTCGGATATTCAAATGTTTTACACGTACGATAGAAAATTGACAAGAAAAAAGCAACCGTCATTCACTTTCTATAAAAGTAGTGACCACTTTATAGTGATACATGATTTATCTTCTATCAAGTGATAAAAGAGACCATTCATAGGCGGTCGCGGGAATTCGGTGGAAACGAGCGGCACAGGACCGGTCTGGATGGCGAGCCTTGGGGGAGGCTTATGTTCAGCAGTGGACGTCTTTCGGCTGAAATGATGATGATGATGATAGGCCTTCGAATTCCAGAAGTACTCACAGAGCAGCGTGTTCTCGAGGCCCATGAGCCACTGCAGCAGCTCCTCCAGCACCGTGTCCAGGTCTTTCAGGCCCTGCATGTGCGCCTCTAACTTGCCGCCGCGCTGCATCGCCCACTGCCACACCTGGACAACATCAACATCATGTCAATCACCAATAGCGATGATGAGTTGGTGACGCATGTTACAATCTATAACATGGTGTGGCCATATGGAAAGAAAGTCATCAAATTATCTCAATAAATAGTAAATTAGACAGATTAATTACAATCATTAAAAAAATTGGGACTTTGGGACTATAAAGATTCGAAAAACTGATGTTTTTTTTTGTTTATTGGCCAAATGTAAATTGAAAGTAACGAATAGAATTCTCATTTGTCAATAAAAAAGAAAATGTATGATAACTAAACGCATTATTTCCATACAATGGTAGTACGAGGCTACGCAGGCGTGACGTCACGCCTGCGTGTCAATCGGTATGGAGCGTTTTCAGTGCCCGTTAGCTATGATGTACTTTACTTCACATTTTCGTTTTTTGTGTTGTTCTAATTGTAGTTTCCATACAAACATTAGATAGTCTTAAAAACTGATTCGATTTTTTTTGTCATCTAGCCTATTCTACTGCTGCAATATGAGAACACTTTTTAATTGATATAGATAGAGTTTGCCTTGTACAAGCCCTTGAGGAATTTTTCCAGAATCAATGTTTTGGTTTTGCTTTGATCAACAACTTTAGCCAGTCAAAATTCTATATTGTTTATTAGCTCTTCACGATTGCATGCCTCTTTTTAATGCTTGTTATTCTACTCGGTCCTGTCACAGGGAATCCTAGCTCAGAACCAAAGACTTGTATCTATAACGTACGTAATGTTTTTTGCCAGTATTTCTAATTAGGAAAAGCGCACCAGGTTAACATGACGACCTCTTTAGCCTAGTTGGTAGTGACCCTGCCTTCGAAGCTGGAGGTCCCGGGTTCGAATCCCGGTCAGGGCATTTATTTGTGTGATGAACACGAATATTTGTTCATGAGTCTTGGATGTTTTCTATGTGTTTAAGTATCAATTTATCTATATAAGTATGTATATCGTCACTTGGTACCCATAGCACAAGCTTTGCTTAGTTTGGGACTAGGTTGATTGGTGTGAGATTGTCTAAAAATATTTATTTATTTTATCTCCAAAACCAAAGCGGCAATCAATTCTTAGAAAACCTCATGTGCGAAAACATTACGTAAAAAATGCAGGCGTTACGTAAGTCATTTAGGTACAAAAGCCTCCATTCGCGGTGTTCCACTTAAGATTTTTTTTCCTAATTTCTTGTAAGGAGGTTTAACACCGCCCCTTTCTACAAATAGGTGTCTTCAGAAACGCCTTCCCTACATACTCAACAGCCTGCCTTGTGACATCAGGCAGGAAGCCAATAAAGCTAAACTTAGTAAAAAGCTACATAGTTACCTTATTAAACTCGTAAACTAAACTATTGTACCTAGATGTAGAATCATAATATATAAAGTTGCCTTGTTAAACTCATAAAATAATTTACTTGTTAGAAGAGAGATGAGACTGATCGATTCCACAGTCAAACTGTGCAAACGGTTTTGTGGGTCTATGTACTTGTTTGTGTTGTATTATTATTAAAAATATATAGTACGCCTTTAGGGCATGTTATGTGATGTGCAAATGAGTCAGGATAGGTACCTGTAGGCCGCCTTTTACCTATATACTTTAAGCCGTCGTCTTCCGGTGAAAAAAAATAAACAATAGGATTCTCTTGTTATGATCCATGGGATCCCAGGGACCGGTAAACGACGGGTGTTAATGTACTGTGTTCTTTTTTCCGAGGTATGCAATAAAGAGTATTTGTATTGTATTATACCTGTCCAGGCGTAACCCTGCTAAATATCCTTATAACGGGCATGATAGTCACCACATTTTTTCGGATTTTTATTTTCTCGCCCATCTTTCACAACATAAACACTAACTCGCACATTAGATAATTATTACGTTAATGACAAAATTGCGACTCGAAAACGAATTATCTCTTTTGATAAGAATTGATTTGATTAATCAGATGACGTTGTTAGATAAAGAGTGAAATGCAGTAAATAAATGTAATTATGTAGGCAAACGCCATGTATGCAATCTTTAGTTAAATCACTACATATTATAAAACAAAGTCGCTTTCTCTGTCCCTATGTCCCTATATCCCTATGTATGCTTAAATCTTTAAAACTACGCAACGGATTTTGATGCGGTTTTTTTTAATAGATAGAGTAACTCAAGGGGAAGGTTTATATGTATAATACATGCATCAGCATTGCACCCGTGCGAAACCGGGGCGGGTCGCTAGTATTTTATAAAAAGTTCCTAAAAGATCTGTCCGTAGCTATCAATAGCTATATCGACACCTCTGAATTGCAAGTTACTATAGGCTACGTCAGTCACTAAGGCGTGTCATAAATTTCTTGCTACAACTTAATACAATCAAAAATTTAAGATTCTTCCGACATAAAACATAGCTAAGAACTATCTTCACCATCAACAATTTCGATTAAAACCAGTTCATGCGGTAACTACGAAGCTGCAGACAGACACACATCATGTGTCCCTAAAACCAACGCCAGAATGAAGAGTGATAGAAGAACAGCTTATATGCTGCAGCTTTTGCTTAGTTGTATTTGAATTTTCCATTGTTTTTATTACATTTATAATATTATTTTCCATTGTACCGCTTTAGCCTAGTGGGTAGTGACCCTGCCTTCGAAGCTGGAGGTTCCGGGTTCGAATTCCGGTCAGGGCATTTATTTGTGTAATGAGCATGAATATTTGTTTCTGAGTCTTGGATGTTTTCTAAGTATTTAAGTATTTCTATCTATTAAATATATCGTCGTCTAGTACCCATAACACAAGCCTTCTTGAGCTTACTGTGGGGCTAGTTCGATTTGTGTAAGATTGTCCTCTAATATTTATTTATTTATTATTTTCCATTGTTGTATTTTAATTTTGTATATGCTAAATAAACATGTTTTCTTTCTATCTTATAAGCTTTCAATTTTAGCAAATTTGACCTTGTCAAAAATATAAAACTCGCGTGAGTTTCAGATACATTGAAATACAATAAACGGCTCACTCACATCTTGAAAAATGTCATATGTTTTAATATTTTCGAATATTGACCCTAAAGTTTTGAAACGTTAATTAAAATGTCGATATCTTGGTAACTATGACATTTTGATAATGTCAAATTAGCTTGAATTTAATGCTTATAAGCTGTTCTATCACCCCTCTTCATTTTGGTGTTGGTTTCAGGGACACCATATACACAGATACACATGTTACACTTATAAAACCCCCCTCGCGCGTCGGGGGTTAGAAAACGGCTAGTATTTAAAGGCATAACAATAAACCTAACCACCTAAAACTGCTTATTTGCCAGCTAAAATGCTAATTGCCATCAAAATTTTGCTGCGAAAATCGGTATTTTTTTGATGCGCAGTCAGTATTTTTTGACGACCGCTTTAGCCTAGTTGGTAGTGACCCTGCCTTCGAAGCTGGAGGTCCCGGATTCGAATCCCGGTCAGGGCATTTATTTGTGTGATGAACACAAATATTTGTTCCTGAGTCATGGATGTTTTCTATGTATTTAAGTATCTATTTATCTACTTATATAAGTACGTATATGTATATCGTCACTTAGTACCCATAGTACAAGTTTGACTTAGTTTAGGACTAGGTTGATTTGTGTAGGATTGTCCACAATTTTTTTTTTTTTATTTATATTCCTTAAGAAACTACGATGAGCTAACCTCGTCCCACCGGCTCTGTATGATCGTGATCCAGTGCTTGATGACAGTGACCGCGTCGGGATGCGCCTTGCCCAGGATAGAGTGGGCGAGCTTGATCGTGTCGTCCTTGTCCCGCTGCTTCTCCTTCAGCTCCCTGATGAAGCGCTCGTGGTCTCTGATCTGCTGCTGGGTCTCCTGGTCTCCCTCGGGCAGTTGTCCGGAGAAGCGGAGTTTGGTCTCCGCGTCGGAGAGCCATTCGAGGAGCATGTTCACTGATTTGTGCAGTTTCTCGGCCTGGAACAAATGTGTAATTATAGAATAGGGTATCGGGTAATTAATACGGCTTGGTTTTGTAATAGCATCGCCTAAAACAAAATATATATTTCACATAAAGACAGCAAAATCTGGTAGCAAGACTCCCACTAGCGCAATATCACATTATGTCGATTTGCACAAAAATACTTGTATGTAAAACTGATATCGCAAGTACGGGGTTCTTTTATTAGATATTTAAATTAAAAAAAAATGTATATTATCGAGGTTTTTTAATGTCATTTTAATATAATATCATGTTGAGCTAGAAGCGTGGTTAAAGAAATTATTAACAGTTTTATTGTAGCGCTAGTCTTTGACTCGCGATCCCTATGCCCCTATTGAAAAAAAAAAAACATGTAACACGGTTTAGGGGTTGCATCCCAAGCAAAAATCTGCCAATCTACATTGTCTATCTTTTAGATTTATGCCTTATGTAATAATTTATTATGTTGTTGTCGCAGAAATTCTATTCTAAATGCCGACAATAATTTAAAAAAGTATAGTCATAGGAGCATCCTCAGAAACTCTCTAGTATATTTTTCAATAAAACTGAAAAACTAATCGCCACAGGTGAGTTTTGAACCCACGACCTCTGGAATCCGTCCATTGCTGTTAACCAACCCTTGTGGTGAGGAATCTTTTGATCACTTCACTCTTGTAATTATGCCTTAGGGCTATTTCCTTCTTGACGACCTAACTACCCCACACTAAGTAGCAAAATAGTATGAGTGCCGTATTGCTTCGGGACGGTGTATCGTCCTACACTAGCAAAACGTAATATCTAAAATATCAGTGACATTAAATTTGAACCTTAATACTATGACGATACCGTTTGTTTTTCAATATGAATGTTGTAGTGCCGCGTGCTAACTCGGTAGTTAGCGGCTTTGCAATAATAGAGACAATGGCATTTGTTTGAAAGATTAGGGCGCGAAGCGAAAAATTCACCTGGGAAGTTTTTTTTTGAACCTGACTGTGGCTTTATAGGCCCAATAAAGCGATAGGAGTGCGCGGTTGGAGAGTAACCTGGGAAAAATCCAGGGGAAAACCTCCGGCACGACCACGCGTGTGGTTTGGAACACTGGAATACTCTAAGAGTTTGCGCTCCAGTGAGATTGGTTGAGCGGTTTCAACCGAATCTGAGGTGTGAGTGGAATCGAGCTACGTCGCTGGTTCACTAAACCTAGCCTAGCTGAGAAGAGTCCAGCAAGAAACTCAGCTAGGCGCGACCTGGGTCGGACTGACTCTACCCGGTGTGCGGCAGTACCGGGACGAATAGGGACTAGAAAAGTCGTACTATTGCTAATGCTAGCCTTACCTCCTTGAGCGCGGATTCAAGTCTGTGCGCCTTCTTCTCACTGAGGCTCTGCACGGAATCCCACGCCTGTCTCAACTCGCTGCACTGCTGACGGATACTGCTTGCGTCCTCTCGCGGCACCTGACATACACAACTCTATTATTATAACGTTAACGTCTAGTTTTGTACGCTTTTAGATTTTTTTTCTGCATTTTCCATTCGAATAGATTGACAAACGCTGTACTCTGTTCCTTATATATGTAAGTTTTTTTTATACAAGTCTGCGTCAAGTCTTATTTTTGACATGCAACACTACATTTAATTAACGATATTTTGATTATTATATTATCTTTAATCGATATAGATAGATTTTGACTCGTTAAATTGTCCTTGAGGCCTATTTGCAGAATAAATGTTTTGATTTTGATAAATAGTTCAAATATTAACATCCTAAAATGCGGTCTGTCAAGATTTTCAGAATAATTATCAAGATATAGATTGGTTAATAGATTATCATACCGTGGCTTCCAGATCTTTGCCGGTCTTCAGCACGGACTGCATTTGCTGTTCGCGCGAGTGTAAGTCTTCCTCGAATTGCTGTAAAAAAACATCGTTTAATAGGGATGTAGACACCAAATAAGGAAATCAATAACTTAGAATTTTCTCGAAAGAGGATCCAATTCTTAATCAAATGGCGAAAAAAGTAACTCAGAAATCAGAAATCAGAAATTTTATTTGTAGAAACATAGGTACAATGAGGATGGTGTGTGTAACAAGTTAGTTCTCTATGTTTTACCCACTAGCGTAGGTGTACAAATGTATGGATGGTGCTTAGCATGCAGCACGCATATTTAATATATTAAGTTAAGTTACAATAATAATAATATAAAAACAAAGTCAAAAGCATTCTAGTCAGTAAATTACATCATGAATATATAAAAAAATAAAAAAATAAAATGGTATTTAGATAAAATTACGTACAATCGTAGTTATTATTATCGATGTCAAATAAAGAAGGTCACACTAAGAAATTATGCAAATGTGTCATTTAAATAATCATTGAGGGAATAATAACATTTATTTATCAACAAGCTAATTAGTTTTTTCTTAAATAAATTCGAGTTCAGTTGCAGAAAGTCATTGGGTAGCTTATTATAAATGACTGGAGCCATATTTAATACATTCTTATTTAAAAGAGCTGTTTTTCCTGCGGGCCCTCGAAGCTTGTACATGTGCTGTGTCCGTGGGGGCCGCGGCCGCCCACGGGACGCAGGTATGAATAAATGGGTATTACACTTTACGAACAAAGCTACTTCTAAAATGTACAATGAGGGGAAAGTCAATATTTTTAAGGATCTAAATGCAGGAGCACAGCTTTCCCTGGATTTCATATTTAGCATGGCTCTAACACACTTTTTTTGGGCTTTGAAGATATTAGATATGTGTGAAGAGTTGCCCCATAAGAACAAATAATTATATAATTACAAGTCTTCAAAGTTTTAAGAGGGGGCATATTCTGTCCCTTTTCAGCAAAACGCGCCTTTGTATTGGAACGATCGTCATTTAATATAGCGCTCGAGGTCAGTAACGGCACTAATCTGCCGCGCTTTCTCTCTCTAACCAGCAACATTAAAACGGATGTAGCTTCGTTATTTTTTAAGATATTTGAATAGGATTTTCACCATTTCTTTTTTTTTATACAAAGCCGGTGGCAAAGAAGATTACGGTTCACTGATGGTAAGCGGTCACCACAGCCTATAGACGCCCGCAACTCCAAAGGAATCACGTACGCGTTGCCGACCCTTTATAAAATTTGAGGATGCACTGTGTTGCCAACAGAAGGGACAAATTTAGGTCCCTCGCTCTCAACACAGTGCATCCTCGGGAGCTCTGGCAACCTTGCTCACCTCCAGGAACACAACACTACGTACTTGTATAGTAGGTAATGTTATTATGGCTGTGGTCTTCTGCAAGGCGGAGGTACTTCCCCAGTTCCCCAGTTGGGCTGGTCCAAATTCGAGCAAGATGACATTTTGCTGTGCCTTACCTCTCGAAAAATCTTCTTTTGAAGTAGTCAAATTTTGAGTCTACAGCCCTATTATCTGTTATACTAATAACATACACTGTTATACTCTTATTTGTTGAGCTACTATTTAAAACTAATAACACGTAACTTTGTCCGTGTCTTGATCGCCGGATCTTGAGATCTTGGGATTAGTCGTAAAAAATACGTTAACAACAAGTACTTAGCAAGAGCATGTAATATTAATAAGAAATATTCACATCTACATATATTTCAATTAAACCATCACAAGTTTGTTTCTGCAATTAAAGCAAGTGTTAAATCTTAAGAGTTTATTTACTCCTTGTTAAACATATTAATGGAAACTGCGCTAATATTACTCTAATTGTAATTAAGTCATTTCTTTTTATTTTATTTTATTGTTATTATTAATTTTTATCTTCCATGTTCTACTCTTTCTAAATTCGAATGATTACTTACTAATTGGATCAATAGATTTGCTTTTGCTGCATATTGTTTATACTCAGAGCAAAAATGTAATTAACTCTTGGTGGAAACTGTTTTGGTATATGTACAAACTACATTTTTACCTTATATGTATGTGTAATATAACGCTGTTTGTTTCCCATTACAATAAATAAAAATAAAAAAATTAGGTGTGTAAACTTTATCTCGTCCACATAAAGTGTTATTTACCTTGTGCTGCTCAATGAGCGCCATGACGGTGTCCAGGTCGCCGTGAACAGGCGAGTCCGCGGCCAGCTTGCTCTGCTGCTTCTTCAGCCAGTCCAGCAGCGCAGACATCGCGTCCTTGAACTGGCCGGAGTATAGGAGCGCCTCTTCTAGCTTGCGTTGCCTGTAGATATACGTAAGGTCAGGTATTGTCTGCTCGGTGTTCAAAGGCCAAAAGACCATAATTAAGCAATAAAAGTAGTGCAACTATAGCACTTTTTATTTCGAATGGTCACAAGTCGCAATAAGGACTTTTGAATTGCAACCTAAGCCTAGCTTCTTTAAAGCTTAAAATACCACAAGCCTGTCGTCGCGGGATCGGGGAACCCGCGATATTAGACATGGACTTATGCTTAGTTTTAATATTTTATTGTTGTACTCGTATGTTATTTAATCTATTTGAATTTAATTTATGTAATTTCAATTTAAAATTTATTAATTTATGGACATTTGTCTGGAATAAATTTATTTTTGTGTTCCGTTTTACGTCCGAGATCCGATGATTGAGAGGGCGCCACTGCGCACGATCGGAAGTAGCCCTTTGCGTCAAACGAGTCGCCCAACGTCACCGTCGCCACGTGACATCCGTTTCCGCTGACCTGCGAACAGCCGAACCCTCGCCCACCCCACTCGCCGCCATTATGGATCTCCATTGTTGCGTCGTCTGCCGTACTGATCGGACGTACCTTTCTTATAGCGATAATATACATGGAGGAAATTTAATCCTCGGTGTTTAAATTTATTAATTCAGTTTTAATTCAGAGGGTGTCCTTAAATATCGATAACTAGTGTTAGAAGTTGTGAGACTTGTATTTCGGACTACCCTCATTTTTTTAATCAAATTTTTTCTTAAAAATTTTGTTCGCGAGTTATATTCGTAGTCGTCATGAATAACGAGTGTCGCCCTGCGTCGGAGGAGAGGCAACGCGCTTCGCGATATTCGTCTCGGAGTCGGCGGACGTTGCGCGAGGAGTCGGGTTCGGACGAAGAGAACCCGCGCTCGCGCAGCCGGGGCTGGCGCGCGCGCAGCCGCGAGTCCTCGCCGCGCCGCGCCCGCAGCCGCGCTGCTCGGCTCTCCACATCCTCGGAACTGGAGCAGAGGTTCGAATATCTATCGAATCAATTGGTGAGCCAACTTAATAATATTCTTTCTGCGCACGTGCCCGATGCCACCGCTCGGTCCGCAATGAGGAAAACCCCGTTGAGCGCTTCGCCCGCCACGTGGGCGCCGCCCGCCGGCTCCGCGCCGCCCGCCGCAACCGAGCCGGCGCTGCCCGCCACAGTGGTGGCGTCTGCCGGAATGGTGCCACCGATTGAATTGATGCCGTCCGCCGCAATGGCGCCACCGGCTACAATGGTGCCGTCCGCCGCAATGGCGCCACCGACTACAATGGTGCCGTCCGCCGCAATGGCGCCACCGACTACAATGGTGCCGTCCGCCGCAATGGCGCCACCGATTACCATGGTGCCGTCCGCCGCAGTGGCGCCTCCGCCTACTCGGTTGCTGTCCGCCACAATGGCGCCTCGGCCACTAACCTTGATGCCGTCCGCTGTAATGACGCCACCGTCTACCTTGGTGCCGTTCGCTACAATGGCGCCACCTCCAGTCCTGGTAACGTATGCCGCGACGACACCGGCGTCTACAATGGTGCTATCCACCACGGCGGCGCTGCCCGGGCCGACCCCAGCCGACGCCCCGCGCGCCAAGTTGCCAACGTTTCCGGTTCAGGTGGTTCCGATCACCGCACCGGCGCCGATCCCGGTCGGGTCACAGCGTCCCCAAATCTCTGAGTTATCGGTATCAGTCAAGGACCCGCTCGTGGCCAAGGCGAACCCGGATCGAGTCGCTAGAAGCTGCGCCCTGTCGCGACTCGATTGTCCTGAGTGGAAAGCGGTCCGCTATGTTGATACGCAGAAAAAGTACCTCGCGTCTCCGGGCTTCACAGAGGTAATGATTAACGAGGAACTGCGCCGCTTCGAGGGTCCGTCGACGTCCCGGGGCTCGCGAGCGACTCAGTCGGAGCGGAGCTTCGCGGCGCTTTCTAATGCTGTAATTGCTCAGAATGAAGCCCTCAACGAAGGCCTTCTGAATCTGATCGAGTGGTCCAGTACACCGGAAGCTGGGATGCCGGGCGCACTGTACACCAAGCTCAAAGATCTGTTTGATAATCAGTCCAATTACAAAGTCATCTCTCACGACATCTTGCAAATCGTCTCCGGAAAGCGTGCTGAAGCCATGGCGGACAGGAGATTCGATCTGCTTAGAGCCGTCAAGGATAAGTACATGAGGGAGGATATCGATAAGATCCCTCCGACCTCTGAATATATGTTTAGCCCCGAGAAACTATCTTCGTACCTTCAAAGGATCGGTGGCATCGACAAGGTTGGTAAACAGGTGTCACACCATCTCTCAGCTCGCCCTCGCTCGCCTGCTCAGGGCATGTCCTTCAAAGACAAACCCTTTCGTCGAGGCCCAAATAAGCAAAAATCGGACAAAAAACCCATCGCTCCTAAACGAGCCCGAGATTCCGCTCCTAAGCAAAAGAAATCGGAAAGAAATAGCTCTAAACGAGGATCTCATTATAAGAAATGACTCCCGAGATTTTTCAGCCGGCTGTCTTCGACTTTATCGGGAAAGTTGGAAAGCCTTAAAAGCCCCGAAAACCATTTTAGATCTGATTTCATCTGTAAAGATTCCATTTGTACAAAAGCCACCGCTGATTCTTCCGACTATCGATTTCCTGCTCAAGTTTCAGACCCGAGAGTCACCTCAAATGACGGAGGAGATAAGGACAATGATGCAGGAGGGAATTCTAGAACCTGCTCCACTTACCCCCAGCTACATTTCGACACTTTTCCTGCAACGGAAAAGCAACGGCAATTTCAGAACCATTTTCAATCTAAAAGCACTCAACCAATATATGAGACCTTCCCGCTTTCGACTTTTCAGTCACTATCAAATGCACAAGTTCTTACAGGCCAGAGAGTGGTTAGCCAAGTTCGATTTAAGTCAAGCATACTACCATGTCCCGATACAGACTCGACACAAAAGATTTCTTCGAATAAGCTACCAGGGCCGGTTACTTCAGATGACTTGTCTCCCTTTTGGCTTTGCCGTAGCCCCAAAAATATTCGCCACTTTATCAAATTGGGTAGCGCATATTCTGAGATCGCGGGGCCTTCGCGTAATTGTCTATCTGGACGATTTCCTTATAGCGAACCAGTCGGAGCGAGCACTGACAAAACAGGTACTAATTGCCAGAGACACCTTAATCAACCTGGGCTGGCAAATAAACTATCAGAAGTCGGTTATGGTTCCCACTCAGACCATTGATTTCCTGGGCATCACCTGGGATACGCAGCACAACACCCGGTCGCTACCGACAGAAAAGGTAAACATCTTACGACGCGATTTACAGGCCTGCCTCAAGTTGGACGCTCTCACACAGAACGAGGTGCAACGCCTCCTGGGCCGTCTCAACTTTGCGAACTTTGTAACCCACAGAGGCAGACTGCATTGCCGCAGTCTCCAACTGTACCTGGGAGAGCTACGAAGGGCCTCACGCACTCTCCCTCATCTTCCGTCTGCTGTGCGGGAGGACCTCTTATGGTGGGCCGACAACATCACACAAAGGACCGGCATTCACACGAAGGTGAAAAAGACGAATTTTATAGTAACAGATGCATCGGATTGCCAGTGGGGAGCAATCGTCAATGGCAAACCGTTGTACGGTCTATGGAACTATCAACAGAAAAAGTGGCACTGCAACCTCAAAGAGCTTTACGCGGTGTTTGCAGTGCTGTCGATAGAGGGCAGAAAGCTGAGGGACTCCAGGATTGTACTACAAACGGACAACCGGACCGTTGTAGCATACATAAAAAACGAAGGCGGGACCAAGTCCCTCCCGTTGCTACGACTAACCCGCAAACTGTTAGCGCTGGCGGATCATCTACGGGTTGTTCTAGTCCCGTTCTACCTACCAGGTCGGTACAATCCCGAGGCCGATGGACTGTCGAGAGGGCACGCCACCCCCGAGTGGCATCTGAGCCCCGAGGCTACAAAGAAAATCTTCGATCGCTGGGGCGTCCCGTCCATCGACCTCTTCGCGTCGGACAGCGCCCACGTCGTACCGCGGTATGTATCAATCGACTCGCTCGACTCGAACGCATGCTATCACGACGCGTTCAGCAATTGCTGGCATTACGACCTAGCGTGGGTCTTTCCACCTCCCAGCCTGTTACCTCGTGTCCTACATCACCTCAATACGGCGTCGGGCTTGTTCATCGTGATAACGCCAGAGTGGAGCAGACCCTTCTGGAGGCCAGACCTGAAGAAGCGAGCCGTAGCGGGGCCGATGAAGGTACACAACCTGCGATCGACTCTAATCGACACGACAACGAACCGTCCACCTCCACAAGTCAACCAACTGCATCTGGGGGCCTGGCTCGTTTCGGGTGGGATATCTTGACACCGGGCTGGTCACAGGAAGACAGACTCCTCCTGGCGTCACACTGGCGCCCCTCTACTATCAAAACATACACGCCTATATGGAACAAATGGTCATCGTGGTGCTCCAGGAACAGCATCGACCGCCAGGTACCTCCCCCCAGTCAAGTAGCGAGATATCTTGCGCATTTATTATTAGCGGATAATCTAGCGTACCGAACGATTCTTGTTCATAAATCTGTAATAAGTGCTATGTGTGAACCACTATCGGACACTAAGATATCGTCAAATGTCTTGGTCAAGAATGTTTTAAAAGCTATATCCTTAGCGAGGCCACCGCCTCCCAAACCACCGATTTGGGATGCGAGAGACCTCATAAATTACTTAAAAAATACCAGTCCTAACTTAGATAGCTTGTATGACGTCTCCAGAAGAACTGCCGCACTTTTACTGATAGCCTCGGGGCGAAGGGTCCACGACCTCACTCTACTGCACTGTGGTCCGGGTGACTATATAGATAATTCCCAGTCCATTACTTTGTATCCGAAGTTTGGCTCTAAATCAGATAGCGCATCTTATCAACAGTCTACCTGGACCCTATTGGAAGCTGCGGACCAGAATATTAACCCGGTTTTCTGGATACGTCAACTTATAATGATTTCAGCAAATGTTAGGGGAAATTGCTCTAACTTATTTGTATCAACTAGAGCTACGTCTAAACCGGCCTCCCCCACGGTGATTGGAGGCTGGCTTAAGCGTCTTCTGACAGAATCAGGCATTCATGCCTCGCCTGGTAGCTTTCGATCCGCGGTATCGTCGTTGAACTGGCTAGAAAACTACCCAATTAATGACATTCTAGCAAAAGCTAATTGGCAACATGAATCTACTTTTAGACGTTTTTACCACAGAAATATCCGTGGTTCGCAAGCTACTACATGTGAGAAATCTCTCTCAAATCTATTTAATGCATAATATATAACTACCGTTAAGGTATAAAGTAAGGTGTTAATTAAATTCATTATGATCATATTCTATGAGTTTATTATTTATTTCATAACCTTATGTAAAACCCTAACGTTTGTTCGCCCGCTAACTCGCCACCAGGAGATAATAAACAGATCTCAATCATCGGATCTCGGACGTAAAACGGAACACATAATATGAAATTTTACCTTCCAATAAAATTGATATTATGTTTCCTGATACGTCCGAGATCCGAGTAATGGCTTCCTGGTAGGCTGCCAACGGCATTTCCTCCGCAACAATGGAGATCCATAATGGCGGCGAGTGGGGTGGGCGAGGGTTCGGCTGTTCGCAGGTCAGCGGAAACGGATGTCACGTGGCGACGGTGACGTTGGGCGACTCGTTTGACGCAAAGGGCTACTTCCGATCGTGCGCAGTGGCGCCCTCTCAATCATCGGATCTCGGACGTATCAGCAAACATAATATCAATTTTATTGGAAGGTAAAATTTCATATTTCATTTCATTTCAATACCGTGTGTTCCGCAAACAGAGATTATCTCAACAACTACCGTCAATTTTTTTTGTCGCAATTATAACAAAAAGCAGTAAATTAATAAATATGCTCAAAATCTTCAAAAATAGTATATGACGTACTCAATTAGTATAGAACGTTTTGAGCGTTCGGATGATGGCCTAAATATATGAGTGTTTTTTAACTGATAAGCACTTAAAAGAAATGTATCTGATGAGATCTTATCTTTCTGGGGTTCAAAACACGAAGTGTTATTGCTACAATGACAAGTGATTTATTGGTGGTAACTCTCCTATTGGTAAGCCAAGTACGCAAGTGCCGCAATGAGGGCTATCGCGTATGAATTAGCCGCCAGAGGCGCTAGTGTAGCGTGGGGTTTCCGAAATGTCAAATGTCACTCTTTGTGGTTGTGCTACGCGGGTTAATATCTAATTGGAACAATATGGTGACTATTTTGCAATACCTGAGCTTGATTATGGCAAATATGAGTTACGGGTCAATGACTGTCAGTGCTTTGAGACAGTTTTGTCTTTCGGAAACTTATTTCCTCCTTTTTTTCCGAACAAAACGGGACCGCGCTACAATGCGGGATGTTCGATATTTTTACGGTACGGTTTTAAGGTATTGAATATGATTCAAATGTAAACTTCGTTCTCATGTAAATAACAATCAATAACAATTTTTGACAGCTGGACCTTACAGGACAGTGGCGCCAACTGGTGAGCACAAAAACGATAGCCCCCATTCAATGGACGCCCTATTAAAGGATGATGATGATTGGTGGTCTCACCTGTCGACAGCCTTGGAGCACACGGTGGTCCACTTGGTCTTTAGCTCCTGCAGCATGGTGCGCAGCGTGGGCTCGTCGGTCTTGGGCGCCTTGTCCTTCAGCGCCTTGCCGACCTTCTGCGTCTGGTCGTACACGGGCTGCTTGGCCGCCAGCGCCTTTTGGAACTCGCGGTGTTTCGACAGTCTGGTGGAGAAGAAAGAAAGAAAGAAAGCATTTATTCACTGCACCAAAAGACACACCGTTACAAATATAATATACTCAGTACATGAACATACCTGACGACCGGTTTAGCCTAGTGGGTAGTGCACCTGCCTGTGAAGCTGACGGTCCTGGGTTCGAATCAGTCAGGGCAAATATTTGTGTGATGAGCATGAATATTTGTTTCTGAGTCTTGGATGTTTTCTATGTATTTAAGTATTTATATCTATTAAATATATCGTCGTCTAGTACCCATACCACAAGCCTTCTTGAGCTTACTGTGGGGCTAGTTCGATTTGTGTAAGATTGTCCTCTAATATTTATACAGTTAAAAAGTGCGTCTTCGCGGCAGTGAATCGGTCGCTGTCTCAGCATTATGCTGAGGTGTTAGACACCTGCAGCGCTGGTTTTCAGACAGCACCATACGTGATGATGTGAGAAGCGAGGTTAGAGGTTTGGTCAGTGAGCGACCGCTGCGCTTTGGAAGATTCGGTAACATAACGGTACAAGAGCGGGACTATATCATACATTGCAGGTAAAATAATTAAAAAAAATTATTTATCTCTTCCATAATACCTACTTTGTTTAGATACTGGTTTATAGTTTATTTCTGGGTTCATCTTAAGTTTGTGGTATATATGTATAGTTATGTATGTGTCTATTTATATGCTATTTATGTATGTTTATAATGTGTTTTACTTTCATTCTTATCTTTTAGTTAATTTTATATATTCCAGTACCTAGTTCTTATTTTTGCACCACCCACTGAATATACGTGTTTAGTTTTCTCCGCTACCCTAAGGTTGTCTGGAAGAGATCGCTCTTTAGCGATAAGACCGGCTGTTGTCTACATCTGCTTGTATCTCGCTATGTTATGTTTCTGAATTGCTTTGTATTTTTATTGAGGGAGAATAAAGAGTATTTGTATTGCACGCGTTGCACGGCGTGTCGGCTGCATCGCGTGTGAATAGTACCTAAAGGTACTATTAACTTGAGAGATACAAAGTGAATAGATTTATAGATGTTAGTTTATAAATAGATGGGAGCGTTAAATCACATTTTTTTATACAAAGACGATGGCAAATAAGCTCACGGCCTGCTTGATGTGAAATAAAGCATACTATTCAGTGAAAGAATTTATGGCCGATACTTGAAACGCAATTATAATCCTGTTGCAATGTAATGATATCATTATCAACATCTTTTGACAAAGTCTAGTCTGCATTTAATCGAACCCTGACATTTAAACTATTGTACTAAGTACCGCCTTAGTAATTTTAGCGTGTGTTTATTATTTCTTATTCATATTCATATATCTTTATTGCAAATCACATTGTATCGCATTGTTGTGTGTCGCATAAATTAATTTAATTTGGACTGTACTTAGATTTTAATAGATAAAACTGCTATACCCTGACAGGGTTACCATGTACTGTATATATGCTATAATAACACCTTGTAAACCCATGGTATTGCAATAAATAAATAAATGGTAAGTAGCATCCTATGAGCGCCTGCGACTCCAGATTCAATAAGTTTAGCATTAAAAACCAACCTCTGTTTGATTTTCTCCGGGTCGTTGACGGTAGTCTCAGAGTTGAGCTCGTCCAGTTGCTTGTCCGTGTCGCTCAGCCAGTTCATCAAGTTGTTCCTGCGAGGACAATCGGTCAATTAACACATGCAAGTCACATGTACACGCAAGACACACAAACGAGGAAATTAAATGAACCGAATGCCATCCTGTCATACGCGGCCAATCGCTGTAACCAACTGAGCTACCAGATCAACCTTGATCGGTCCCCAAAATTTATAAACCATTTCACTCTTACAACGTTTTAGAGAGCAGGTTTTTATATATGGGTCTATAAGGTATTTATATATGGGTACTTGTTGCCTGAAATAAATGATTTAGTATTTGCCCTCTTTGAAGACTATAATTATGTAATTATTTATTTTTGAGTTACTTTTTTCGCCATTTGATTAAGAATTTGATCCTTAATCGAGAAAATTCGAACTTATTTGATGTCAACATCCCTATTATTATCTTTTTATCAATTTGTTTTCTTATATTAGGTTTTTTTTTACTATAGTTTTATAAAATATAAAAAATCATATACAAAATATAAAAACATTATACAAAAACCTAACGTAGAGTGTCGTCGTTATTATTATTTGTATGTCTTTCCCGTTCACGGGACAATGGTATCCCGGACCTTTGGGAGGCGTGCGTGGAGCCAAAGTACCGAGGCACCGAAATACCAAACGAGTACCACATAGCCAACACGTAGAGACCGTTTTGACACTTTAATGAAATGCAAGGGATACACCGAGCGGATGCTGTCCCTGCCCGTGTCATGGGACGCACACAGAGACAGCACCCGCCGGGGTGTACAGGAACTATTTCTGGTTGATGGAGTCTAAATGAACTGGGTTATTGGATGAAAATGATGGATTAATGGCTGGGCTATTGCGTAAGACAACGGACGCCTGCCTAATAAAACTGTCTCAGATATTTATTTCCGGTAAGCGGTGACTTGCTCTCTGTTAGATGGGCTCCTATAAAATAGCGACATTATAAAATGGCCTTAAGGGCAATACCGGTCAGAGAGCTGACACTGGACTTTAAACATATAGCCAACTCGCCACTTAGGTGACCACATCCACCCTCGAGCATCAGCACTTGCGACTCCATTAACTTTGCAAGTTTATCTTCACTGTACGACATTAATTTTGTTATAATAGTAAACTCGAAATTATTATTCCTTCTTGAACTGTAAATTAATATTTTGACATGAAAAATGTATTACTTATTATAGTCAGACTTTCTTAAATTGTAAATTAATATTTTGACATGTAAAAGTGCCCTTGTGGCCTATTTGCAGAATGAATGTTTGATTTTGATTTTTGATTCACTCTGGACGGCCGGTTAAGGCGAGCCAGAGGCGGGGGGTCTGTCCCACCAACCACACAGGCCACTCCCAGGAGGGCTCAGGTACGTAGGGCCGCTACTGCCTAACAGCTCGCCACAAGCCGCCTTATTATTATGATTATGATAGTGTCCTCACCACATGTCGGCGAACTCGCGGGCCTCCTTGACGCCGTGGTCGAGCGCGCGCGTGCGCTCGGCGCACTTGGCCACGACGCGCTCCCAGCGGTGCTGCACCGACACCAGCAGGTTCTTGATCAGGATCACGTCCTGCTTCTGGCTGAAGTACTTCAGGTGCGTGCCCTTCTTGTCCAGGTGCAGCATCGTCTCGCGGTGCGTCGCCACCTCCTTTTGGAACGATTTGTGCTCTTCGATTTGAACTACAACAAAATAATGAGTCGCGTTAATACCAGCCGATGCTTCATTTCTGATATACGTGATGTATAATGTTGCAATTGGGTGGATCAACTATTCTTTATTGCTAGTTACCATGGTTACGTCTCCTGAGTCACTCTTTAAAACCGTGATTTTATAGGGTTTAAATCTACCAAACATGAGTTTCAGCGATGACCATGAATCTATTTGGACATGGGTCATCTCTTGAGCATGCTTGAAGTCCATACTATAAACATTTTCTAAGAAACTCGGTTACTGTTGTCTCCTCGCTGACGGGACAGAATAACAACAAGAAAAAGTTGATTGACCCAATTATGATAATTTTCTTAGGAATTCCTGAAGAATTGCTATAGGAACTAAAAACTGCCACAAGTTACAGTCCTATTTTTAATTAGACTAAGTAAATATTTTATTTAGACATTATTTCACAAAAATACACATAAAGGTAACATTAATTCATAAAATGTGTTACACTTTGACAATTATGGTATAATCACGTCCAAAGTGTGCCCATAAATGTCAGTCTAAATGTATCGATTCACTATCACTACATAGTATAAAACAAAATCACTTTCTCTGTCCCTATATCCCTATGTATGCTTAATTCTTTAAAACTACGCAACGGATTTTTTAAATAAATAATAGATAGAGTGATTGAAGAGGAAGGTTTATATGCATAATAACATCCATTAAATAGTGCACCCGTGCGAAGCCGGGGCGGTTCGCTAGTTACGATATATATGATATTCTTATCATATTCTTTTTTTTATTATTTCGCCTTTGTACAAATATCTATTAAGTTTGTTTTCTACTATGTGCTTGATTTGTACAATAAAGTGTTTACTACTACTACTAGTACTACTACTACTACTACTACTTTATGGAGACATCATCAAAAAATCTAAGTCGAGAATTGAGTCTGCTTTTGCTCCCTATACACACTAAACCAAGCGCGATCTCCAGAACTCACCGAGCAGAGTCTCCATGACCCTGGAGACGGGCTTGGCGGAGGTGAGGGTCTTCTCCGCGCCGGTGAGCCAGTCCACGAAGGCCTGCAGCGCGTCGTGGAACTCCGTCGCCTCCTTCAGCGCGATCTCCAACTTGATCTTCTTGTCCGACGCTCTGTATAGCAATCAGTCAAGTAAGTTGAGTTATTTTTAAGCAGCTGGGTCATTGTCAGTTGCAAAAACAAAAGTTGTCACTTCGGTGGTCAATAGTTAACGGCTTATTTGCATGTAACTATGTTTAGTTATGTTTGTTTGACGACCGGTTTAGCCTAGTGGGTAGTGCACCTGCCTGTGAAGCTGACGGTCCTGGGTTCGAATCCCGGTCAGGGCAAATATTTGTGTGATGAGCATGAATATTTGTTTCTGAGTCTTGGATGTTTTCTATGTATTTAAGTATTTATATCTATTAAATATATCGTCGTCTAGTACCCATAACACAAGCTTTCTTGAGCTTACTGTGGGGCTAGTTCGATTTGTAAAAGATTGTCCTCTAATATATTTTTTTATATATTTTTAGTACATGTATTTATAGCAACAGAGACACTGTTTATGAGGGTTACTAGACGAATCCAAAATGAATCTTTGTAGCCCTTAACTTTTGATATGTCCAGCGAAAAGACGCGAACCTAAATCTGACAATGACCCAGCTACCTATAAGGACTAGTAAAGGCGAGCGGAGCGAATTAGTAAGCTGAAGTGGCAGTGGGCAGGTCACATATGTCGCAGAACTGATGGCCGTTGGGGCAGACTAGTTCTTGAGTGGAGACCGCGTGTCGGCAAACGTAGTGTAGGTCGCCCTGTAACTAGGTGGGGCGATGATATTCGTAAGGCAGTGGGCAGGGATTGGAGGAGAAGAGCTGAAGACCGAGCTCAGTGGCGTGCCATGGGAGAGGCCTATGTCCAGCAGTAGACTGACACAGGTTGATGATGATGATGGTGACCTATAAGGACTAGTTTCGGCTTTGTGTTGCGGGACTAGATGAGAGTAGCTTACGCCCTTTGGGTTGGACGGCTAGATGGCAGTCGCTTCCACGCGATATAAATAGGTAAAGTACGTGAGTTTGTAGGCTTGTACGTTTGTTATGTAGGGGTAATCTCCGTAACTATTCACTCGAACCCAAACATTCTTTCACTATTATTATAAATACGAAAGTGTGTCTGTCTGTCTCTGTCTGTTACCTATTCACGCTCAAACCGCTGAACCGATTTAGACGAAATCTGGTATGGAGATAGTGTGACTCGCAGGGAAGGACATACAATACTTTTTATCACGGAAATCATCCCTTAAGAGGGTGGAAGTTTGTGTGTAAAAGCGATGACTAGGTAAGCGCCTGATATAAAAAAATAGCAATTGAATTCTATCGCGATGAACGTGTTCTACGCAGACGAAGTCGCGGGCAAAAGCTAGTAGGTTATATATTAATACGAGGGTAGCTAGTTGGTTATAAAATATCTGAGGGGCTATCGCGAACCACAAACGAAGTTTTCCCTCTCTGTCTCACTTATATCCTCCTGAGACCCACCATACAAATAAAAATACAATCGAATTTGAACCTAACAGTTCCGATTACAAATTTGAATTTTATTTTATGTCAAATCAATCAAACCAAAACAAATGCAACCCTTTCACTTCAAATTTTAACTTATTTTCCGTTGACCATATTTTGTCCTTTATATAGGACGCGGGGTCTTAGGAGGATATGCAAACTTGCAAGTGCGACAGAGAGGGAAAACTTCGTTTGCTGTTCGCGGTTCTGCTGCTACCACCACAAATAACCATTGTTTGCAGTTTTCATCATAAACCGAGGGGTGAATGTTACCTGGAGGTGATGTTGTCCCAGCGCGACTTGAGGTTCTTGAGGTTCTGGTGCAGCTGGCTGCTGGGGTTGGGCTTGTCCTGCCGCCGGAGGTACTCCTGGCCCTGCTGCAGCACGGCCTCCACCTTCGGCCGGTTGGCCTCGATCTCGTTGTACACCTCCTGTTGACGACAACAACTCATAGAAGATATCCATCTCACATCTACAATAGGCATGATGAAAAGAATCATGCCATTCGAACTAGTTATTAGAGACGATCCAATGTTTGTATGGGACCAACTACAATGAGGGCTATCGCGTATGAATTCGCCGCTAGAGGCGCTAGTGTAGCGCGAGGTCTCCGAAATGTCAAATGTCACTCTTTGTGGTTGCGGTACGCGGGTTAATATCTAATTGGAACAATATGGTGAGTATTTTGCAATACCTGAGCTTGATTATGGCAAATATGAGTTACGGGGCAATGACTGTCAGTTCTTTGAGACAGTTTTGTCTTTCGGAAACCTATATTATATTTTTTATTGATAGATAGACTTATTATAGAGTTCAAAACTGTTGCCGGTTTTTTTATTGACATACCACACATTCGGACGGATTATATTAATTTCATTATACTCTTTGTTAATCAGACTTGAGATATCTAACTTTACCGATGTTGTAATATTTTGTAGTAGATAACTTTGCAAGTATATCTCCACTGTATGACATTAACTTTGTCATAATTGTAAACTCGAAATTATTATTCTTTCTTGAAATGTAAATTAATATTATGACATGAAAAATGTATTCTCATAGTCAGACTTTCTTGAGAGTCTTTATCACTTAACAAACGCTCATCCATTTGAAGATTTTCGGATTGAATTGACACGTATCTTGACATTTTTTTAGTGTTACTATCTAGAATAGGACTATAGCGACCTAATGTCATAAATTAAAAAAGTATTTTTTAGATTTTTTTAAAATAAATATCTTTTTAAACATCACTCCAAATCGACCATTACAAGCTAAAAACTGTTTTTCCGCTTTAATTCTTATACACACAATAAAATCAAAAAATGGCTGTGTTACTTATCCAACTTTAATAAAATTTATAGGTATTATAAATACTTTGGTCATAATTTGAAATCAAAACATTTAAAAACTTATAAGGCTTAAATTGTAAATTAATATTTTGACATGCAAAAGTGCCCTTGTGGTCTATTTGCAGAATAAACGTCTGATTATGATTTTGATTAATATGGTCTATGGACACGAGGTGTACAGGTCACAGGGTACTTGGGTAGGTGTCGTGGTCTCACCATGAACCGCTCGAGCTGCTCGGAGGCGGTCTCGGGCAGCCCGCCGACCGGCTTGGAGGCCGCGATGACGCCGTCCACCTCCGACAGCCACGACAGCAGGTCGCCGATTTCCGCGTTGAAGCTGGAACGTTCAGTAATGTAGAGGATGCTGCAGTTACGATGTGTAAAACGGCTATATCTTACTAATATCAGAATTTTATGACATACCCAGTAATCAATAATAACAATACCTATTACAAATAATTATACTTAGGCTCGGTTTTATAATGATCCGTTAGACCTTATCTCGGTTTGTTATGTCAAAAAATGTACTGAGTTACTGAAATTTGATCTGACATGTGGTCTAACGGATCTTTATAAAACCCGGCCTTAATGATTTCAGTAATTTGTAGAATTGAATTAACTCATAATAATTAATACTGTACAATTGAATTATAAAAATTATATGTAATACCGTCAACCGGGGTTACTTTCAAATAGAGGTGCGACTTTAAAAATCCAGTTTTTATGCCGTATTTTAGTTATTATTTGCTTAACATGAGGTCAGTAAAATACCTTGGTAAATTTCCCAACTATTTACTAAACTGAATAAAATTAGAAATACTTGGTGATGATTATATAAGTCTTCTAAATCTATCAAAGCGGCCCCGTTTTCTCTTAAAGTTACCCCAGTTTGCGGTATTGATAATATTATTAATAAATGACTATCGTTTGTCGCTATTTTTCCGCTACCCAAAGGTTGTCGGTTATAGTGTTTTTCAAGGTAGAAATGAACTCTATTACCTTTGGGCTTCTCTAAGCGCATCCTCGAGCTCCGCCTGGCGATCCCTCGCCTTCTGCTGCAGCTCGCGCCACTTCCTGTTGAGGGTGGACAGCTTCTCCGCCGTCTCGCTCGCCTCGTCGGTGCCTGCGGACACCACTCACAATAACACCGCCGTACTGACTCCGTAGCAAGGGAGGCAGACGAATGAGGGCTATCGCGTATGAATTCGCCGTTAGAGGCGCTAGTGTAGCGCGAGGTCTCCGAAATGCCAAATGTCACTCTTTGTGGTTGCGCTACGCGGGTTAATATCTAATTAGTGACTATTTTGCAAGACCTGAGCTTGATTATGGCAAATATGAGTTACGGGTCAATGACTGTCAGTGCTTTGAGACAGTTTTGGCTTTCGGAAACTTATTTCCTCCTTTTTTTCTGAAGAAAACGGGAATGCGTTACAAGGTGGGATGTTCGATATTTTAACGGTACGGTTTTAAGTAATTAAATATGATTTAAATGTAAACTTCGTTCTCATGCCCATAATAACCAATAACAATTTTTGACAGCTAGACCTTACTCGACAGTGGCGCCAACTGGTGAGCACAAAAACGATAGCTCCCGTTCGGTAGCGGAATTGAGATATGCATAATTTTTTCCATGATGCCATTCGAACCAGTTGTTTGAGGAACAAATGTATATATGGAATAAGTACAATTAGAACAACATAAGAGGCAAAAATGGATTTCAAAGTACAGCATGAAATCCGAGCGCTTAAAACGCCCTTAAAACTCCCATACTAATTTAGCGTAGTATGTCACGTCATATACTATGCGCCCGTACTACCATTGTATGGAAAAACGAGGAATTTACTGTTTTGGACGTGAAATATTGTGTTTAAGTGCATAGTTATCGTACATTTCTTTGTTTATTAAAACATAAGAATCCTGATGGTGGTTTAAAATTAACTTTAAAAAAATTACGTTATTTTTCGAAACTTTCAAGCGTCATATCTTTTTAAGATTTTGAGCATATTTATTAACTTACTGTTTTTGTCATAATTTGATGGTTCACTATTCATATAGTGACAACCTATTATTATCCATTCCGCATGCATATTCTCTATTGGATATTTGCCACACGTATATCATGGTTGTTACTCTAGTAGTAATGAGTGCGTGGTCAAATCCGATAAACCGCGTAAGTGGTTTTTTGAAAATAGAACTATGCGTAACATACGTATTCTTATTTCAAAAAGCAATTATCTCGATTTATCTGGTTTGACGCACCCTCGAGTTACTCTAATAGTAAACCATAAATTATCGAATTGCAAAGGAAGATTAGCGCTAGCCATTGGCTTGCACTACGGTGATTTGGGGCCATTTCATTACTGTGCTGTATATGTTTATATGCGTATATATGTTTTCTTTTTCTTTCAATAAATTGTAAATTACAAAATTTTACCAAAATTAAAAAAAAATTGTCATCCAAAAGGTACCAATAGAATCCTTATGTAAAAATAGAAGACACACCTTAGGTTTCAGGACTTTGTTTCACAAAATAGTCACCTAAAAGTGTCTTTAAATGATACTGACTTCACAAACACACAAGCGTTATAGGAAAATGTGAGAAGAAGACAGGCTTGCTAGATTACAGTATTCACACACACACACGGACAACACGAAAGCTGAAGCATTAGAGCCAATAGCATGTCTGATGTCGAGTATGTTCTTGATAATGACATGATTCGATTAATTTTGACAAAAGTGATTTTCTATGTGTCGGACTGTCAAACGCGAACTTGAACCATATATATTATGTATTTAAATTGGTATTTGTCGACGGCGTTGAACCGCTGGTGCGGAAATCCGTCGTTGGCGTCCAAAAGGATTAAATGAGTATATTCCAGGGACCGATACCGGTATTTTTAAAAAACCCTGAATAAGCCCAATGTTTTGGATTATTTTTTGCTCTTTACGTAGGGCTGAATCATGTATTTAGGTAACAACGTCGTATTATTAGATTGTCCCATTAAAAACGAAATAATGAACCAGTGATCGTAATAATACCGGTATTTTTCTATGGAGAAAATACCGGTATCCGATCCCTGGAATATTCATGAGACTAGGCCTCGGCAATGATATTTTATAAGTATAGATACAGCTTGCACGCGTTAGCTACTGTATAGACGCTACATATTATTATAACGCCTATTGATTTAGTCGCTCACTGGCAAGCGAAATATGCGCACACCGACACGAGTTCCCGCCAAGTGAAGGTTGAATCACGCATTCGCAAGCGACAAAACGCTAGTTGTCTCTGTTATTTTAATATACTTTCTCTTTTGTAATAAAACAAAATGCGATGTTGGAAGTATTTCTTGCGGTTGTTGTTTGAGTAATGAAATAATTTATACCTCTGCCTCGAGAAGAACCGGCGTAAAAAACTCGGCGAGGTGTAATTTTTTTTTTAGGTAGTGGACCCCGGGCATCCTTTAGGATGCCACTGTACCGGGATAACGCTATGATGATGTATATTTTTTAATATTTAGGACAAAATATTTCTGTGACTGTTTGATTATTTCAAATATGTACAGCGATGGCAATACCTATGTATACTTGTAAAATATCATTAGACCTCAGCAGTAATGTATATGTATGTATGTAGGGCGCAAGCGCGTGGCACATACCCGTACCCTGCTGCACGATCTGCGCGCCGGCGTCGTTGAGCGTGTCCACGGAGGCCTGGTGCGCCGCGATGTCGTTCACCAGCACCTTCAGCTTGGCCAGCTCCACCTCCAGGATCTGAGGGTCGCCGGCCACCTGGGAACGACAACACTTAATAATAATAATAATACATTATCGTATCTCAAAGGGGCCTCTTCGTGTCGGATCTGTATCCCCATGAACGCCTTCCAAAAGGACCGGTCATTGTGCCGTGATATCCCAAAGGAGAGATACAAATATAATAATAATAAGACGTCGACCAACACCTCAAGAGACTCTCGCTAGATGGCTGGGTCAAGGGTCAGGTACAGAAGGCGGTACTCCTGGACACGGCGCGGACAGTTAGGCCCCTATTTCACCAAGTTGACATATGTAGGCTGACAAATCGACGATTTTCATTTGAAACCTGTTTCACCAACTACAATTGTAATGTTTTTTGACAATTGTCGCGCCTGTCAGCTTTGGTGAAATAGGGGCCAGGAGGTCCCTCTGACACCACCGGTAGCTTAGGCCCCACCTCGCTGCCGGCGGCACACTAGGTTAGGATTTTATAATATTTTTATGTTTTGTAAGTGTATTTTTATATTTTACTTTTTATAAAGATATTGTAAAAACCTAGCCCAAGAACGAAAATAAATAAAGAGGAATAAGACGTTTATTCAATGATTGTATACATAGAAATTTACGGGTTACTAACACAGGCACAATAAAACAAAGTATGCAAAACAATTGAAATGGTAGGTGGCTCAGCTTGTGTCTGTACCAAGAGACCACTAAGGACTCTTGGTCTACAGACGCTGTTATTCTGCCACTTACTTCATATGTTCAACATATATACAGTATGTGCTGCCAAAAGCGGTAGGCGGCCCACATTAAATAACGTGCAGAAACGTACGTCAGGGCAGAATGCGTGAAACAGAGGACAAAATGTGTCGCGTTTAGGGAGAGGTCAACATAGTCACTAAGGGTCGGCTGCACCAACATACGATCACAGGCCGGTCATCGTCAAATATGGCGCCGGCAGCTGTCGTCCCATAGAAACTTGTCAAACTTTCCATACAATCAGATTTTAACGAACACCGCTTACGATTACAGACGGTTTGGTGCAACCCACCCTTAGTATAGCATATTCAGCACGTATGGGTGGGGCACATTGCACGTAAGCTAAAATCCACAATTAGGCGAAGTAAACTGACAGATAAGGTGTTGCCAGGAGTAGGACATAATACATAGTGACGGTATATATCGATGAAAACATATCGATAAATCTAACGTTGTACTACCAAACTTATTCCGATGTTGCAAATTATGAGATATGCATAAAAATATGTATAAAGGCTTGTTAAGCGGGAGAAAAGAGGTATTTAAATATGAAGTTTAGTCCTTTAAATAGGGATAAATCATGAGATTTAAAAATTATTTTAATTTGACTAATTCAGAGCATATTAGATTGAGAAAACACTACTAATCTCGATTTTCGATGTTCTCCGCATAAATTGTATCGAGAAATTGGTAAGTCTACGAGTAGTAAGGCCCTAAATAATATCGATACGTACAGCACCGGCCATACATACTGTGGCAACATTTGTACATTTTGACTTGTCAAGCAACTTCGCCTAATGGTGGACTACTGTAGAACCGATTGCCGCTAAAGCGGAAAGGATCTCGAGCGGCGATTACTTGCCAGAAGGAGCAGCGTGGGTAGATCCCCTATAAGTTGGACTGACGACCTTGGTAAGGTCGCGGGGGTCCGCTGGATGCTGGTGGCGCAGAACCGGTCATTATGGGATGCTTTGGAGGAGGTGTATGTACAACAGTGGTCTGTGGACTTTTCAGCTGATACAATAATGATAAGGATGTACTGACCGGCTTGAGCGTGTCGAGCGTGTCGCTGGTGTGCGTGATCCAGGCCAGCAGCTCCCGCAGCGCGTGCTGCAGCTGGCCGAGGCGCAGCAGCGCGCGCTCCAGCTGCTGCTGGCGCTCCACCTGCCGCGGCACCTCCGCCAGGACACTCACCGGCTTGAGCGTGTCGAGCGTGTCGCTGGTGTGCGTGATCCAGGCCAGCAGCTCCCGCAGCGCGTGCTGCAGCTGGCCGAGGCGCAGCAGCGCGCGCTCCAGCTGCTGCTGGCGCTCCACCTGCCGCGGCACCTCCGCCAGGACACTCACCGGCTTGAGCGTGTCGAGCGTGTCGCTGGTGTGCGTGATCCAGGCCAGCAGCTCCCGCAGCGCGTGCTGCAGCTGGCCGAGGCGCAGCAGCGCGCGCTCCAGCTGCTGCTGGCGCTCCACCTGCCGCGGCACCTCCGCCAGGACACTCACCGGCTTGAGCGTGTCGAGCGTGTCGCTGGTGTGCGTGATCCAGGCCAGCAGCTCCCGCAGCGCGTGCTGCAGCTGGCCGAGGCGCAGCAGCGCGCGCTCCAGCTGCTGCTGGCGCTCCACCTGCCGCGGCACCTCCGCCAGGACACTCACCGGCTTGAGCGTGTCGAGCGTGTCGCTGGTGTGCGTGATCCAGGCCAGCAGCTCCCGCAGCGCGTGCTGCAGCTGGCCGAGGCGCAGCAGCGCGCGCTCCAGCTGCTGCTGGCGCTCCACCTGCCGCGGCACCTCCGCCAGGACACTCACCGGCTTGAGCGTGTCGAGCGTGTCGCTGGTGTGCGTGATCCAGGCCAGCAGCTCCCGCAGCGCGTGCTGCAGCTGGCCGAGGCGCAGCAGCGCGCGCTCCAGCTGCTGCTGGCGCTCCACCTGCCGCGGCACCTCCGCCAGGACACTCACCGGCTTGAGCGTGTCGAGCGTGTCGCTGGTGTGCGTGATCCAGGCCAGCAGCTCCCGCAGCGCGTGCTGCAGCTGGCCGAGGCGCAGCAGCGCGCGCTCCAGCTGCTGCTGGCGCTCCACCTGCCGCGGCACCTCCG
Organism: Epiblema foenella; assembly: GCA_963556455.1. Taxonomy (NCBI): domain Eukaryota; kingdom Metazoa; phylum Arthropoda; class Insecta; order Lepidoptera; family Tortricidae; genus Epiblema; species Epiblema foenella. Next base: position 4,285,002 of record OY747118.1, read on the forward strand.
CCAGGACACTCACCGGCTTGAGCGTGTCGAGCGTGTCGCTGGTGTGCGTGATCCAGGCCAGCAGCTCCCGCAGCGCGTGCTGCAGCTGGCCGAGGCGCAGCAGCGCGCGCTCCAGCTGCTGCTGGCGCTCCACCTGCCGCGGCACCTCCGCCAGGACACTCACCGGCTTGAGCGTGTCGAGCGTGTCGCTGGTGTGCGTGATCCAGGCCAGCAGCTCCCGCAGCGCGTGCTGCAGCTGGCCGAGGCGCAGCAGCGCGCGCTCCAGCTGCTGCTGGCGCTCCACCTGCCGCGGCACCTCCGCCAGGACACTCACCGGCTTGAGCGTGTCGAGCGTGTCGCTGGTGTGCGTGATCCAGGCCAGCAGCTCCCGCAGCGCGTGCTGCAGCTGGCCGAGGCGCAGCAGCGCGCGCTCCAGCTGCTGCTGGCGCTCCACCTGCCGCGGCACCTCCGCCAGGACACTCACCGGCTTGAGCGTGTCGAGCGTGTCGCTGGTGTGCGTGATCCAGGCCAGCAGCTCCCGCAGCGCGTGCTGCAGCTGGCCGAGGCGCAGCAGCGCGCGCTCCAGCTGCTGCTGGCGCTCCACCTGCCGCGGCACCTCCGCCAGGACACTCACCGGCTTGAGCGTGTCGAGCGTGTCGCTGGTGTGCGTGATCCAGGCCAGCAGCTCCCGCAGCGCGTGCTGCAGCTGGCCGAGGCGCAGCAGCGCGCGCTCCAGCTGCTGCTGGCGCTCCACCTGCCGCGGCACCTCCGCCAGGACACTCACCGGCTTGAGCGTGTCGAGCGTGTCGCTGGTGTGCGTGATCCAGGCCAGCAGCTCCCGCAGCGCGTGCTGCAGCTGGCCGAGGCGCAGCAGCGCGCGCTCCAGCTGCTGCTGGCGCTCCACCTGCCGCGGCACCTCCGCCAGGACACTCACCGGCTTGAGCGTGTCGAGCGTGTCGCTGGTGTGCGTGATCCAGGCCAGCAGCTCCCGCAGCGCGTGCTGCAGCTGGCCGAGGCGCAGCAGCGCGCGCTCCAGCTGCTGCTGGCGCTCCACCTGCCGCGGCACCTCCGCCAGGACACTCACCGGCTTGAGCGTGTCGAGCGTGTCGCTGGTGTGCGTGATCCAGGCCAGCAGCTCCCGCAGCGCGTGCTGCAGCTGGCCGAGGCGCAGCAGCGCGCGCTCCAGCTGCTGCTGGCGCTCCACCTGCCGCGGCACCTCCGCCAGGACACTCACCGGCTTGAGCGTGTCGAGCGTGTCGCTGGTGTGCGTGATCCAGGCCAGCAGCTCCCGCAGCGCGTGCTGCAGCTGGCCGAGGCGCAGCAGCGCGCGCTCCAGCTGCTGCTGGCGCTCCACCTGCCGCGGCACCTCCGCCAGGACACTCACCGGCTTGAGCGTGTCGAGCGTGTCGCTGGTGTGCGTGATCCAGGCCAGCAGCTCCCGCAGCGCGTGCTGCAGCTGGCCGAGGCGCAGCAGCGCGCGCTCCAGCTGCTGCTGGCGCTCCACCTGCCGCGGCACCTCCGCCAGGACACTCACCGGCTTGAGCGTGTCGAGCGTGTCGCTGGTGTGCGTGATCCAGGCCAGCAGCTCCCGCAGCGCGTGCTGCAGCTGGCCGAGGCGCAGCAGCGCGCGCTCCAGCTGCTGCTGGCGCTCCACCTGCCGCGGCACCTCCGCCAGGACACTCACCGGCTTGAGCGTGTCGAGCGTGTCGCTGGTGTGCGTGATCCAGGCCAGCAGCTCCCGCAGCGCGTGCTGCAGCTGGCCGAGGCGCAGCAGCGCGCGCTCCAGCTGCTGCTGGCGCTCCACCTGCCGCGGCACCTCCGCCAGGACACTCACCGGCTTGAGCGTGTCGAGCGTGTCGCTGGTGTGCGTGATCCAGGCCAGCAGCTCCCGCAGCGCGTGCTGCAGCTGGCCGAGGCGCAGCAGCGCGCGCTCCAGCTGCTGCTGGCGCTCCACCTGCCGCGGCACCTCCGCCAGGACACTCACCGGCTTGAGCGTGTCGAGCGTGTCGCTGGTGTGCGTGATCCAGGCCAGCAGCTCCCGCAGCGCGTGCTGCAGCTGGCCGAGGCGCAGCAGCGCGCGCTCCAGCTGCTGCTGGCGCTCCACCTGCCGCGGCACCTCCGCCAGGACACTCACCGGCTTGAGCGTGTCGAGCGTGTCGCTGGTGTGCGTGATCCAGGCCAGCAGCTCCCGCAGCGCGTGCTGCAGCTGGCCGAGGCGCAGCAGCGCGCGCTCCAGCTGCTGCTGGCGCTCCACCTGCCGCGGCACCTCCGCCAGGACACTCACCGGCTTGAGCGTGTCGAGCGTGTCGCTGGTGTGCGTGATCCAGGCCAGCAGCTCCCGCAGCGCGTGCTGCAGCTGGCCGAGGCGCAGCAGCGCGCGCTCCAGCTGCTGCTGGCGCTCCACCTGCCGCGGCACCTCCGCCAGGACACTCACCGGCTTGAGCGTGTCGAGCGTGTCGCTGGTGTGCGTGATCCAGGCCAGCAGCTCCCGCAGCGCGTGCTGCAGCTGGCCGAGGCGCAGCAGCGCGCGCTCCAGCTGCTGCTGGCGCTCCACCTGCCGCGGCACCTCCGCCAGGACACTCACCGGCTTGAGCGTGTCGAGCGTGTCGCTGGTGTGCGTGATCCAGGCCAGCAGCTCCCGCAGCGCGTGCTGCAGCTGGCCGAGGCGCAGCAGCGCGCGCTCCAGCTGCTGCTGGCGCTCCACCTGCCGCGGCACCTCCGCCAGGACACTCACCGGCTTGAGCGTGTCGAGCGTGTCGCTGGTGTGCGTGATCCAGGCCAGCAGCTCCCGCAGCGCGTGCTGCAGCTGGCCGAGGCGCAGCAGCGCGCGCTCCAGCTGCTGCTGGCGCTCCACCTGCCGCGGCACCTCCGCCAGGACACTCACCGGCTTGAGCGTGTCGAGCGTGTCGCTGGTGTGCGTGATCCAGGCCAGCAGCTCCCGCAGCGCGTGCTGCAGCTGGCCGAGGCGCAGCAGCGCGCGCTCCAGCTGCTGCTGGCGCTCCACCTGCCGCGGCACCTCCGCCAGGACACTCACCGGCTTGAGCGTGTCGAGCGTGTCGCTGGTGTGCGTGATCCAGGCCAGCAGCTCCCGCAGCGCGTGCTGCAGCTGGCCGAGGCGCAGCAGCGCGCGCTCCAGCTGCTGCTGGCGCTCCACCTGCCGCGGCACCTCCGCCAGGACACTCACCGGCTTGAGCGTGTCGAGCGTGTCGCTGGTGTGCGTGATCCAGGCCAGCAGCTCCCGCAGCGCGTGCTGCAGCTGGCCGAGGCGCAGCAGCGCGCGCTCCAGCTGCTGCTGGCGCTCCACCTGCCGCGGCACCTCCGCCAGGACACTCACCGGCTTGAGCGTGTCGAGCGTGTCGCTGGTGTGCGTGATCCAGGCCAGCAGCTCCCGCAGCGCGTGCTGCAGCTGGCCGAGGCGCAGCAGCGCGCGCTCCAGCTGCTGCTGGCGCTCCACCTGCCGCGGCACCTCCGCCAGGACACTCACCGGCTTGAGCGTGTCGAGCGTGTCGCTGGTGTGCGTGATCCAGGCCAGCAGCTCCCGCAGCGCGTGCTGCAGCTGGCCGAGGCGCAGCAGCGCGCGCTCCAGCTGCTGCTGGCGCTCCACCTGCCGCGGCACCTCCGCCAGGACACTCACCGGCTTGAGCGTGTCGAGCGTGTCGCTGGTGTGCGTGATCCAGGCCAGCAGCTCCCGCAGCGCGTGCTGCAGCTGGCCGAGGCGCAGCAGCGCGCGCTCCAGCTGCTGCTGGCGCTCCACCTGCCGCGGCACCTCCGCCAGGACACTCACCGGCTTGAGCGTGTCGAGCGTGTCGCTGGTGTGCGTGATCCAGGCCAGCAGCTCCCGCAGCGCGTGCTGCAGCTGGCCGAGGCGCAGCAGCGCGCGCTCCAGCTGCTGCTGGCGCTCCACCTGCCGCGGCACCTCCGCCAGGACACTCACCGGCTTGAGCGTGTCGAGCGTGTCGCTGGTGTGCGTGATCCAGGCCAGCAGCTCCCGCAGCGCGTGCTGCAGCTGGCCGAGGCGCAGCAGCGCGCGCTCCAGCTGCTGCTGGCGCTCCACCTGCCGCGGCACCTCCGCCAGGACACTCACCGGCTTGAGCGTGTCGAGCGTGTCGCTGGTGTGCGTGATCCAGGCCAGCAGCTCCCGCAGCGCGTGCTGCAGCTGGCCGAGGCGCAGCAGCGCGCGCTCCAGCTGCTGCTGGCGCTCCACCATGCCGCGCAGCAGCGCCGACCAGCGCGCGTTCACTTCACTCAGCGGCTGTTTAATGGCCACCGCTTGCTCGGATGACGTACGTTCCGTTAGTTCTTGCGCTTGTCTGTTGGAATTTGAGACGTATAATAATCATGTTAAAGTACATATTCATACAGCGAAGCTCTGTGGATAAGATTAACGGATGTTTAGCAATACATTTTACGATAATACCCAAGTATTTCTACATCGAAAAACCAAGATTGCTAGCAGTATTTATTAAAAACAGAAATTTCAATTTATCGGCATAAACAATCTACAAATTATAGTATTTACCTGTACAAGAAAACAAGCAAATAAAAATGACGAAAAAATACATCAAAGAAAGCAACGATCACATTTGGCGAGAAGAATGTAATAATAGAAATACGGCGAGTACAATATGTTAGTATCACTCAAAACAGCATATCACTACTTACAAATTACAAGACAAGAAAGGCAAACTAAGGCTCGGTTTTATAAAGATCCGTTAGACCTTATGTCGGTTTGTTATGTCAAAAAATGTACTGAGTTACTGAAATTTGATCTGACATTTGGTCTAACGGATCTTTATAAAACCCGGCCTTAATAATAAAAATAAATGATTATCTAAAGCGCACACAACAATTTTGTAATGGCATTCTACTGTTAATTTACTCTAATATCTACCAAACGGCACACGCAAAACGTTTTTATTCTTGCCTCATCAAACTCCTTTTTTGTTGTGGGTTCCAATCCGTAGGAAAGGGTCGCATAGAAAAATACACAATTATTAAAATGAGGAAAGTGTTCAGTTATTTAACAACGGGTTTTCAATGATTTAATAACCTCGGTAGAAGGCATTAAACCATATGCATCTGTAAAGGGGGTGGGCAGTTATTTAACTGGATATATTTTGTGAGCAAAAAGGTATCACCAGAAAAACAAATTAAAAAGAGACATTTATGCTATTGAAAAAGATAACAAGCAAGGGAGTCACAGTTGACTATTTATATAATACATAGTGTCTTAAAGCATTTAAGATAGGATCCGCCTTCAGCGCATCTTACCAAAGAAAAATATTTAGATAAATTCTGGGAGGGACGAGGTAGAACACATATAAAGAAACTACGCACACTTGCAAGACATTCTCCCATTACTACGCACCTACACTAAAACAATCACGAGCACACACTCAAAACACTAAATTTGAACAATAAAAATTCGACCTTATTTTCGTGTTCTCTACGTCCATTATCGAATGGCTAAACTGACCAGTGTCGCTAAGGATTATATTTCATAGAAATTCTGTCAAACAGTAGTCCTTATTTCATAAACTAGTGACGTAAAATGTCAAAATAGCCGTCAAGCGTGAATGGTCAAGTACGAATGTTTTTAAATCGACTATGTATAGATGCGCGATCATTAAAACTTTAATTATGGTGTAAATTATAATTAAAGCCAAAACATTACGTGCACGGGAAATAACAATAGTTTTTTTTTACCGTTGATATATTACAATTTGTTGCACCCGAAAACAGCACATAAAGGCATTTTGATGGAGCTCTTCACACGCCGGGAACGATTTCGAGACTGACGTATAATCGATTAGTGAAGTAATTTTTAATAACGTGGCCGATTTTTCTCCTATACCTTTGGCAGAGGGGTAAGTATATCAATAGCGTCTTCAATTTTAAATGCTTTAAGCACATTGTACATTAATAAAATGGTTATAGTATATCAATGACGTCTCCCGTTTTAAATGCTTTAAGCACATTAATACAATGGTTATGGGTCATTGTCATTTGTAAAAACAAAAGTCCACCCGGTGGTCAATAGTTAACGGCTTGTGTACATATAAGTTATGTTTTTATTACATGGATTTATAGTAACGGAAACACCGTTTATGAGGGTTACTAGACCAATCTAAAATTAAGCTTTGTGGCCCTTAACTTTTGATATGTCCACCGAAAAGACGTGAACCTAAATCTGACTATGACCCATATAGTAGTGATTGAGAATCATCCACGGGTGTAGGAGCACAATAATCCAATTACTATAAGGTTCGGTTTATAAAAATTCGTTAGACCTATGTCGGTAGATTGTCACAAAATGTACTGAGTTGCCAAAATTAGATCTGACATTTGGTCTAACGGAATTTTATAAAACCCAGCCTAAAACCATCACCAAAACGTATTCAACCTCCATATGGGAAGCGGAATTCGAAATTTACAAATGTTTGCTGAAAAATTGAAAAAGACCACGAGTCCCTCTAAACACACGAATCTGAATGAGAACGGGTAGCATGATTTTGAATATTATTCCAAATCACACAGTACATAGTGCACACCAGTGTTCTATCAATAAAAATAAATCTTATTTATTATATTATTACAAAGAGACTCAAGTGTCCCACTGCTGGGCAAAGGCCTCCCTCTTTTCTTTCCACGCGCCCATATCTTGGGCAGTCTCCCACCACTCCTGATCCGAAACGTCAAGTTCGTCTCTCCATCTCCGACGAGATTTGCCGCGACGCCATGCTCGGTTTTGTGGGACCCACTTGGTGGCGATTTTAGCCCACAAGTCTTCCGGCACGCGGCATACATACCCAGCCAAAAATAAATATATTAAATACAAAATAACTATGATTAAACTAAAGATAAATACTTTAGATGTAGAATTTAGTGTAGTCAATATTTAATTTTCTCAAAAAAGGTGTGTCATCATGCTATCCGTTACTACTTTCCCGAAAATTCATTAGTTTACCTCAAAACGCCTCTGTCAGCTTATTCTTAAGAGCGCTTGAATAAAATGTAACAGGTCCACTAGCGCCACTCGTAAATAATTGTAATTATTTAAATTTAACGATATATAACTAAAAAAGGGGGCCGCTACGTACTGTAGTTTGTATTCAAGTACTTTTTGTTTCGTCAATCTATGCGTCCAAAGTTAAAACGTTTTAAATTTGAGCTCATAGAGAGACGAATCTAGCAACGTAATAACTAGTTTGATGGATTCAAAAAGTAGTTGAATACAAACTACAGTACGTAGCCCGTTTTTTAGTTATATATCGTTAAATGTAAATAATTACAATTATTTACGAGTGGCGCTAGTGGACCTGTTACATTTTATTAAAGCGCTCTTAAACCTATCGACGCAGTCGCTACTCGCTAGTATCTCACCTGTTCAGCGCCTCGACCTTCACCATGTGCGGGTCGACTTCTTGCTTGAACGAGGCCAGTTGCGCGATCTGTCGCTTCACGGCGTCGATGTCGGAGCCGAGCGCTCCCATGCGGGAGAACTTGTCTTCCGCTTTGTCTAGGAATTCTTGAAGGTTCTGTTGAGAGATTATTCGTGTAAGCTAGCTAAAACCAATTATAAATAAAGCCTTTAAAATTGTGTTTATCTCTAAAAATTCATTTTGTAATTGAGTGCAATTATTTCGCACAAAACTGTAAAAATACATATAATATTTAGATTCGTTTGTAGTTCGTAAATATGTTGCTACACCCTACTAGGGTCCATGTCTGTCTGTATTGCCTAGCTTATAAGAACACCTTGTAAATACCATGGTTGCAACAAATAAAGAATAAAGAATAAAGCTGACAAAATGTGTTGATGAGGTCGTGCTAAATTGTAGTCCTATCGAAGCTTGCTCAAATCAGGTAATCATAGGCCTACTATAGAATAGGCATAGGCAAACTGAAGATGTACAAACATGATACATGGTAATAATTTTTTTAACATTGATAATTGACAAATCTTAGCGCGATTTGTCGATAAAATTTATTACTATATGTCATGTTTGTACATCTTCAGTGTCGTTAAAATGTAGATCAGACCTTGCCTTTTAAAGTAGGTATTTTTAGTAAATTTAATATAGAAAATTCTGTGTAGTCACTTAATTCCTTATTTAGCTTAACTTAAACCCTTTAGGTACCTTTTCGTGCTATATTACGCCGATGGATTTCTGATCAGGTCTTGCTCCACAAAATCTTGGCGGGGGTAATTGATTCTCCCGAACTTTTGGGTATGGTTAAGTTCTCAGTACCGAGGCAAAACTCGCGTATATTTAATTTCCGACCTTTTGCCATAAAAACTTATCGCACAAATCTCGGCTCCCAAAGTGTCCTCCCTAGGATATGTAGGGAGCATAACAAGCTATTTAAAGCCACTAAGGTGGACTTATTGTCTATGTCTCAAATTAGTTTTAAGAAGTTTTTGTATAGTTATTGTAAACTTTAACCACAACAGCCGTCCACTAATCTCTGTACTATGCTATTGTTTTCATATACAATGTGCTTTTCTTTTTTTTTTCTTTTTTTTTAGTAGGTGGTTGTAACCACCCCACAATGTTTAGCTTTAGTCTATTTGCATGTTGTGTTTGCCTGTAATTGGATAAACACTCTGCTCTGTTTTTTGTGTACACAATTTACTTTGTAAGTCATATGGTGTTATATCTGTTGGCAAACCTTAAATAAATAAATAAATATATTGTTTTAGACATATGTTTAATAAAAATGAAAACTATAGGTTGATATTAAGAGAAAAAACCGTAACGGTATTCTTTGTATGACGGTTTGTTTTATATCTGAATAGAAAAAAAAAGTTAATATTAATAATAATATAAGACGCTAATAGTTTTTACAGATTGAAAAGCAAAAGTTGCATATTTTATATAAACATTGACAAGACATGTCCGGAACCATATAACCATAACTAGCCAACGCCTAAAGCTGGATTAGTATTGTTCTGATGTAACGTGACAGAGCGATGTGACCTGTTGTGTTCCAGGGAAAGAGTTCAATGGCCTCCCTGGCGATGAAGGACGGAGAGCAGCCATAAGGCTATGCAAATACCTGAAGCGTGTCGTGGAACTCCATAGCCTTCTCCATGGCGTCGATGAGGTTCTCCTCGCGGCGCGCGTACAGCGCGGTCACGTTGTCCCACGCGCTGTCCAGGTCTTCCATGTGTTTCTTCACTTCAGGCTTGTCCGGTTCGCCGCACAGCGACATCAGGTGAGAGCCGGTCTTGCGGACTTTCTCCACCTATTACGTTGTATATTTTAGAATAGGTAGTAGATTGTGTCTTGAGGGAGCTAAATTACATATTTACGGCGAGGGCGGTATATTGAATCTTGAGCGTAACGAGGGATTTAAATGTTTACGCACAAGAACAAGAAGTTTACGACGGCTACTCCAGCTCCCCTGGGGGGACCCGGGTAAGTCCTAAAACTGCGACCAAGACCACCGGGGGATGGGCAGCAGCATCCCTGGAGCGCGGTGGGATATACTGCGATCGCCAACCCGCATGCCAAGCGTGGCGATTATGGCATTTACCCCCCCATGCAAAGTACGACAAGGCCACGGCCAAGAGGTTCGGCGACCCCCGGTGTCCTGGTTATGGGACCGGGCATTATGGTGCCATAAGGTCTTTAGGGAGGGCCTATGTCCAGCAGTGGACGTCTTTCGGCTGATATGATGATGATGATGAGCTCCAGCTCGGCCAGCGTGGCCATCAGCGCGTCCAGCTGCTGCCAGAGCTGGCGCGCCGCCTCCGCGCCGGCCGGCACACTGGCGACATACCTCCGGCTTGGTGTGGTCGATCTCGTGGCGGATCTCCTGCAGCGCGACCTGCTGCGCCTGGATGGCGCGCGGCTGCGCGGCGGGCGGCGGCTGCGCGCTGAGCGTGTCCTCCAGCTCGGCCAGCGTGGCCATCAGCGCGTCCAGCTGCTGCCAGAACTTGCGCGCCACCTCCAGCGCGCTGTCCAGCGACTGACCGCGGTCGGAGGTCGCCTTTTGCACGTCGTCCCATAGTCTAGAACACGAGCCACAGTTTAAACATTTGCTTGCTATCAATCCCCCAAGAACTCCACCCTCCAACCAATAATAAAAAAGGAAAAACACTTTTGTACACACAAGACAAGTTCGATGTATTCACACACAGCGCGGGTCAGCCCGGCTGCGGACATTTTTGTAAATAATCAACAATTCCCCTACAACACGACCCGCACACGCTCGCTGTGTCTGCGTATCCCAAACGTTGGTTTTACCAATAAATACCACCGCTCGTTACCTGTCGACGAGCGCGCGGTCTGCGGCGTCGGGCGACGGCCGCGGGTCGATCGCGGGACCCGGCCCGCCTGTGTGGTGTTGTTCATATAGAGTTATGGGAATCTGTCCGTCGTACTTCCGACCCGACCCGCTTCTGACCCGCACCCGTCCCTTCTTATATAATGTGTCATCCGAATGTAGTACTCACTTGTGCTGCTTGTCGAGCTTGTTGCAGATGTCCCTGACGACGGGATCGCCCTTGTTGGCCTTGCTGATCACGTCGGAGGTTCCGTGCTCACATCGAGTCAGGGGTCCGGATGTAGTACTCACTTGTGCAGCTTGTCGAGCTTGTTGCGGATGTCCCTAATGACGACAGAGGTTCCGTGCTCACATCGAGTCAGGGATCCGGATGTAGTACTCACTTGTACAGCTTGTCTAGCTTGTTGCGAATGTCTCTGACAGCGGGATCGCTCTTGTTGGCCTTGCTGATCACGTTGAAGGCTCCGTGCTCACATCTAGTCAGGGGTCCGGATGTAGTATTCACTTGTGCAGCTTGTCGAGCTAGTTGCGAATGTCTCTAACGGCGGGATCGCTCTTGTCGGCCTTGCTGATGACGTCGGAGGTTCCGTGCTCACATCGAGTCAGGGGTCCGGATGTACTCACTTGTGCAGCTTGTCGAGCTTGTTGCGGATGTCCCTAACGGCGGGATCGCTCTTGTTGGCCTTGCTGATGACGTCGGAGGTTCCGTGCTCACATCGAGTCAGGGGTCCGGATGTAGTACTCACTTGTGCAGCTTGTCGAGCTTGTTGCAGATGTCCCTGACGGCGGGATCGCTCTTGTCGGCCTTGCTGATGACGTCGGAGGTTCCGTGCTCACATCGAGTCAGGGGTCCGGATGTAGTACTCACTTGTGCAGCTTGTCGAGCTTGTTGCGGATGTCCCTGACGGCGGGATCGCTCTTGTTGGCCTTGCTGATCACATCGGAGGCTGCGCGTTGCACGGCGTTGTAAGCTTCCGTTCGTTTCTCCAAGTCCTCGATCAGCGCGTTGTTCTCCTCGATCTGGTCTCTGTAGGAGCATAGTATAAGTAACGTCATTATAGAAACCGCACAAAATTAACTCAGGATCAAGTATTGAAAGAGGGCAATTAAGGTTTGAAAATGATGGGGATGATAGAAACAGGGATTCGGACCAACGGAAACTCATATCGCATACGACTTCTTTGGTACCGAATAGTAACATATGTACTTTGAAAGTGCACCCATCAGTATCTCTAGTATAAGTTTTTCCGAAACAAAACACAAGCGAACGCGTTTGCGTTTAATATCAATTTGTATGGCAAAATAATAATATGGTCTTTGCTCGCATTGCCATGCAATTTTACTAGAGGTACGGGTTGAGTGTTCAATGATAATAGTCGTTACAAAAAAATAAAAGAAGTGACATGTCATTGCATGCGTCAGTACTTAGCATTCGGAATGATTTCGCACTTTACATCGTGAAGTCTGGAATCGCGATTCCCGTGTATTTATTTGCTTTTATATATATTTAAAAAGATCAAACAATCACATTTCCGTGATCTAGCTAGGCCCTATTCCCGGGAGCGCCGAGCGAAGCCCGGTGTCCTCGGTGCTCAGTAGTATAGTGTACTGACTGTATCTTGGGCGGGTGCGCGGAGACGGGCTCGGCGCGCTGCAGCTGGTCCTGCGTGCCGGCCAGCGCGCGCAGCATGCCCTCCAGCTTGTCCGAGAACTGCGACGACTCCTGCAGTGCCTGCAACCAACATATACTACTTGGCACTACATTCAATACAAAAAATATTTCTTGGATATATTTTCTTAGGAATGCGAAGTACTTTACATTTGGTGCCGTGACCAGGATTTTATGTGAGAAAGGTATAAAATACCTTTTAGCTAGGAGAGCTTTCTTACGTGCTATGTTAAATTACAGTAAAGTCCACTATTAAGCGAAGTTGTTTGATAAGTTGAAATGCACAAATGTTGCCACAGGATGGCTGTTCGTATCGATATTATTTGAGGCCTTACTAGATCTTTCTCGTAGGTGCTTGTCGAGAACATCGAAAATCGAAATTAGTAGTGACCTGAATTTGACAAATTAAAATGATTTGTATATCTTATTATTTATTTTTATTTAAAGGGCTAAACTTCATATTTAAATACTACTTTTGTCTTGCTTAACGAGCCTATATGCATATCTCAAAGACTACAACATTGGAATGAGTTTGGGAATCGATATATACCGTCACTATTCATTTTTTTCTATTCCTGGCATCATTTTATCTGTTAGATTATTTCGCCCAATTGTGGAATTTAGCTCAGAAGGTATATATGTCCTGAGACTAATACAACTAGACACTAGAGGATAGCGCCCAACAAGGCGGAGCAGCAATCTAGTCAAGATAGAGGGAAACGTTGAATGTGGGAGACGTAATGCCGGTCATTGTGAAGATACTTGGGGGAGGTTTTTGTTCAGCATTAGACGTCTTTCAATTGATATGATAATGATGATGTCCTGACCTGCTCGAGCTGCTGCTGGCGGGTCCTCAGTTCGGCGCGCAGCGCGTTGTACCGCTCGCAGTCCTGCTCGACCACGTCCTGAACGCGCGCCGCGTCCTCGTCGCCCACCAGCCGCGCCAGCGCTTCGCCGGTCTTCACCAGCTTGTCTACAAGCGGCTTGTGGCCTAGGATCGACTGTTGCAGCATCTGTTTTAACAAAAAATTAGCGTTACTAAGGGCTGTTTGCCAGGCAATTGCCCGTAGTCGGCTCTAGTGGTTCAAAGTTCGACCGGTCATATTGATCCGAACGGGTGTCTAAAGATAGCAGGCTGCGGGTGTGCAGTAACAACCTAAAAATACCGAGACATGTGCTATGACTGGTTACGTTTTATGTAGACAAGCTCTTTCGTTAAGATATAATAAATAAATATTTCGTGGACAATCTTACACAAATCGACCTAGTCCCAAACTAAGCAAAGCTTATACTATGGGTACAAGCGACAATATACATACTTATATAGAGAAATATATACTTAAATACATAGAAAACATCCAAGACTCAGGAACAAATATTCGTGCTCATCACACAAATAAATGCCCTGACCGGGATTCGAACCCGGGACCTCCAGCTTCGTAGGCAGGGTCACCAACTAGGCTAAAGCGGTCGTCTATATAAGATATTTTCGAAGCTTACCTCGTTCTTGTCCTGTTGCTGCGCTATCTGCTCGGGGCGCAGCGCCGGCATGGCGAGCATCTGGATCTGCTTCTCCATATCATCCAGCCACATCGATAGTCTGCACACAAATATAACAATTAGCTAGCGAAGAAAATTCTACTTAGTGATTCAGTTTGCTGTCAATTAGTATCGGTTGTTTGAGTACTCGATGTCTGATGTACCTAATTTATATCTTTTGTTGGGAAAAATATAGGATTCGAACAAGTGACATCCTGGCATATCGCTCTAGCCAATTGAACTACCGGAGCAACGATGTTTAGCCTTCAAATTCTTTAATCAGTTCTATCCTAGAACTGGTGGCTTAGAGGAGGTGAAATTTATAATTTGCGTGAACAGACGTTACGTGTAATACAAATTTACCACCTTATTCATAAAAAGTAACAAACCTCTGCTAACTAAAATGTGTTTTCACATTTTGTAGCTTCAAACGTTTATCTTTACAATGTATTCAACAACCATAATAACTTTTTTTTTAATTGTAAATTTTTGGCACTATTGAAAATAAAAAGGAAAATGATTTATTGGCATTCATTCATTCATTCATAAAGGCTAGTATCTCCTATTAAGTACACCGGTACTTGTGTCAGGAGACACCGCTCTTCCAGAAAACGAGAGTGGGTGCAACCAATGAACTACGCTTTTATATAATATTAGATAACTAAAGATTACAATTAAGATATACTACATTGAATAACATTTATTTATACTACTAACGATGTATATCAATAACACTTAAATTTTATCGTTTTTAATGTTTACTTTTACATATTCGAATTAAGAAAACTGTAACTCTACAACTTATTGTGTTAATTGTAAATATATGAGACTGTTTGTTTCTTAATAAATAAATATATAAATAAGTAATTATTTATTCTTTTGGGCATTTGCCAAGAATTGGGAGGAAGAAGCGCTCAATACGGAGACCTGGAAAACATGGGGAGAGGCCTTTGCCCAGCAGTGGGACAGCCAATAGGCTATAAAGTAAAGTAAGTTTGGGTTACTTTTTTCGCCATTTGATTAAGAATTTGAACTTATTGATTTCGTTATTCGGTGCCAACATCCTTATTAGTATAGTAGATGTAGATGTAGTGTAGGGACGCCTGGCCGGAAACAGGCGGGCTGTCGATCGCACGTCTGGATCATTCAGCCCAATTATTAGTATAGTATGTGAGCGGTGACAGTAGTGGCTAGCGACTGACCCGTGGTGCGTGTCGGCGAAGTGCTCGGCGAGCGGCAGCGCCTGCTCGAGCGCGGCGAGCCGCTCGGCGCTGAGCTGCCCCACCTCCTCCATCATCTCGCGCAGCTCCTCGCTGCGGTCGCGGATCACGCCCGTCTCCTCCGACGACTGGCACTCGCGGACCACCTGGACGAGTACAAGGGTGAATCAACTTTTAGAATAGAATAGAATAGAATAGAAAAATCTTTATTTCGACAACAGAAGAACTAGAATTACAATTAAAATACTTAAAACTAAAAACAGTTGCGAAAAAGGGGCCCACTCAGCATGTGCCGGGTCACAAAAGGTGTCCCGACGCTGGTTTTCTGTGGGTCCCGACAAAAATGAGTTGCGCGACAATCCACACAACTTTTTAGTGCCACTCGTTGCCATGGTTACGTGTAGTTGTCCAGGGGACAAAATTTGTATACAATCGTGATTTTATGCTATTTAAGTTTATCAAACATAAATTTGTGGTACTCATAAGCTATTTCGATAATGGTCCATCCACTAAGCATGGTAGTAGAAATTAATACATTTTTTTGAACAAACTGCGCCACTAGTGTCCCTTGGACAACGGGTCAAGATGACAACACAAAAAAAGTTGATCCACCCACAAACACTTGCTGACATACGATCACAGAGGGGCTACCGCGAACCACAAACGAAGTTTTCCCTCTCTGTCGCACTTGCAAGTTTGCATATAAGTGAGACAGAGAGGGAAAACTTCGTTTGCTGTTCGCGGTACCACCTCAGGCCGGTCATCGTCGAATATGGCGCCGGCAGCTGTCACCCCATACAAACTTGTCAAACTTTCCATACAATCAGATTTTGACTAACACCGCTTACGATTACAGACGGTTTGGTGCAACCCACCCTAATTCGTATTACTATTAAGAGAGAGAGAGAATTGAAGTCGATTGATATCCGTAACTCATTAAAACAGTTACAAATTAGTATCACTACATAGTATAAAACAAAGTCGCTTTCTCTGTCCCTATCCCTATGTATGCTTAAATCTGTAAAACTACGCAACGGATTTTAATGCGGTTTTTTTTAATGTATAGAGTGATTGAAGAGGAAGGTTTATTTTATATGTATGATAATAACATCCATTTAATTGCACCCGTGCGAAGCCGGGGAGAGTCGCTAGTTATTATTAAGAGAGATAATTGAAGTCGATTGATAACCGAAACTCATTAAGAAACCTTATAAGTTAAAAAACGATCATCTATTTAGGCCATTTTCTTTATGAATTGACACGTATCTTGACGTTTTCTCGATGTTAGTATCGAGAACAGGGCTATTGCGACCGAATGTCAGTAATTTAAAATGTATTTTTTGGATTTTTCATTAAGAAATATCGTTTCAAACATCACTCTTAATCGACCATTTTCACGCTAAAAACTGTATTTCTCCGCTTAAATTGTAATACCTACACACAATTAAATCAAAAAATGGCTATGTTACTATCTTAAACTTTAATAAAATCATTGGAATTTTTTATCACTTTATTGGTATTATCAATACTTTTGTCATAATTTAAAATCATTTTTTTTTTTAAACTTGTAAGGCCTCTTACAGGTTGCTACAAACCATTCGTAACCGTAAGCGGATATTATGGAGTTTGGCAGGTTTCTATGTGATGACAGTTATCGGCCGAATATTTAACGTATATCAATATCAGTCAGTAATCGTTAGTTCTTCAAAATCCGAACTTCGTATCGTGCCGTCCCGTTCTCTCATATAGTGTATAACGTGAGAGTGAAAGGGGCGGCACGATACAAGTTGCTGTATGACCGGCGCTCTGCCATCCATATCCTCTGCTCCTGTGGACCACTTATGCGCAAAAGAAGTATCTACCTAGGGTGGCACATCATGCCCCCAGAGGAGATACAACAGATTGCGACCCAAAGAATCTGGAAATTCCTGGAAGCAACGAGCATAAGCAAAGAACTTTAAGGGCTGCCACAATAGATCAATACTGGTCGAGGCGGCAATGAAGGCCCATTTATTTTTTTATTTTTTTATTAAAAATGGGATCGCTCTTGGCCAGCATCTAGCCAGGGGGCAAAGATGAGGCCGACGATGAAGCGAGCTCACCCAGAAGGTGCCTATTCACTCGTGCCTTAAAAACGTCTAGGTTATATGAGCTCGGAAACACAAACGCCGGCAGAGAATTCCAAACCTTAGAAGTGCGCATTATAAAAGATGATGCAAAGCGCTTGGTTCGAATAAGAGGAATTTCGACCAAGTAAGGATGGTATCCATAACAAACAATAATAATAATGACCGGCGCTCGAGGGACTGACCTTCTTGGCCTGCGAGAGCAGGTCGCGCACGCGCACGCGCTGCGCGGCCACGTCGTCGTTGAGCGGGCGCTGCGCCTTGAGCTGCGCGCGCACCAGCGCGGGCTGCGACGACGGCGGCTCCGCGTCGCGCAGCTGCGCGAACACCGTGCGCAGCCACTCCAGCAGCTCCTCCATGTCGCCGACCACTTCCAGGGAGCGCTGCGGCCGACAGTATAATAGTACGTTACTTACATAGGACTGTCAAACAGAAAATGTCTCAGATCACAGGCATTTGACGCCCGAGCCGAAGACAATGGCTGTACGGTCCACATACCGCACATTGCTATCTCAGCGGAATTACCTTCGATCGCATAAACTATTAAAGTACGCGTCAGTACACGTTTACAACTAGCACTCAACATTCGCACTATCATTCATAATATCGCGCTTTTATAGTAGTTTTATACTGTATCAACAAAGTGTTTACTTTGACTATATTAGTGAGTTATCATTACATCAAGCAAAGAACATTATACTTGATGTGTGTGGCACCAGCAGCCCATACAAGGGCGATAAATATGGAATCTGAAGTGTTTAGTACAAAAGTCTCTCCTAGCTAGGAAGTGGGATTTCCCATGCTTGTGAAGTGCGGTTATTATCACTTTTTGGCCAGGTGTGACATAAAACCAGTAATGTTTGAAACGTATATCCGGGTGTTCTCTTCTGCAGGTCGCATTTCTAAACCGATTCTCGTAAAAATTTGTGAGCAGGTTCGATAACTATATAGTTTTTTTTGTGGGGTCAGTTTTTGAAAACTTTCAAAAATATTTTTTTTCAATGATTTTGGAAATTTCAGCAGGCGACAATAGTTCTCAATAGTCTCGTGAAATTCTGTGAGTAGCTACAGAAATAATCTAGATTTTTTTACCGACTGAGTTTTTGAAAATTTTCATAATGATTTTGAGAGCAGGTTAATAGCATTTTTACAAGTCAAAAACTACTAGCGTTTCTCAAGAGACCACTGCCGAAAAAAAACGCTACAGGAAACTCGACAGTCAGTCACTTACTCCCAAAATATACTTATTGCAATGATACTGCTTATACAGAACTTTCTAATCGAGTCAGTTTTTGGAAATAAAAAAATACTCGAGATGTCTGCAGCTTAAAAAGCCATTGGTATAGTATATCCCATTCCCAAAACAATACTTGTCAAAAAAACCAAGTCTCGCAACTCAGTTGTTCTACGGTAAAAAGTTGTGAGATCCATGTAATACCAAGTCGGTTATTAATTTATTCAGTCCCTACTTAAGCGACTTTCTGTCCTACTACGTCCAGTCCCTAAGACCACGATCGTGGTCCATAACAATTGAAAATCAATTGTGTCTGGAATCTCCGTACTCGAAGCATTAAGTTGTTACGTAATAATTAACAGCATCTTATAGTGACGCATGAAAGGTGGGCAGACGAGGTCGAGAGAATCGCCGGTAAGGATTGGGTACAAGAGGCACAGGACAGACTGAAATGGAACCAACTGGAGGAGGCCTTCACCCTAAGAGGGGTCCTTAAAACAAATATTAATTAAGTAAATAGGTATACAAAAAAAAAATGTTAAAACGCTTCTTTTTGTTATATAATATTATATTTTTAGTAACTCTGTTTTTTGGTTTTAAGAAATAATAAAGGCTTTTTTATTTATTTTTATAGTGACGCATATCAATATTAAAAATCTTTATTGTTTTATATAAATATATTGAGACTCGGCCATCGCATGAAAACACGTGTAAATTAAATTATTTAGTAATTGTGTACTCGTACCTTCTTGCTGAGCAGCAGCCTCTCCGCCCTGCGCTGTATCTGCTCGGCGATGGCGTCGAAGCGGCGGTTGTCGCGCGTCACGATGCCCTCCACGTGCGTCGCGCCCTCGCCCGGGGATATCTGCAAACGCGACGCGTTACAATCATGCTGCTTCTCTCCTACTGAGGCACACAATAAATACGGGTTGCACCAAACCGTCTGTAATCGTAAGCGGTGTTCGTTAAAATCTGATTGTATGGAAAGTTTGACAAGTTTCTATGGGTTGACAGCTGCCGGCGCCATATTTGACGATGTCCGGCCTGTGATCGTATGTTGGTGCAACACAAAGAATCAACATTACCTGGCAAAGCTGCGGCCCAATAAGGTTGATGTTGTCCAGTAGCGGCCTGAACTCCTGCAGGTCTCCCTCGAGGCGAAGGATGTCCTCTTCGCGGGGCTCCACCGACTGCAGGCACGACTCCGCGGCCGACATCCATTCCGTTAAGCTGGGGACAGATACGTTGATTAACTCCTTAATCAAAAAAAAGGAGATTAATGGAGAATTGATCTAAACCACACGCGTGGTATTTGAACCTGACTGTGGGTTTATAGGCATGGCCCAATAAAGCGATAGGAGTGCGCGGTTGGAGAGTAGCCTGGGGCAAATCCAGGGGAAAACCTCCGACACGACTTGTGGTTTGGAACACTGGAATACTCTAAGAGTTTGCGCTCCAGTGAGATTGGTTGAGCGGTTTCAACCGGATCTGAGGTGTGAGTGGAATCGAGCTACTGGGAGTTTTGTAGCTGGTTCACTAAGCCTAGCCTGAGAAGAGTTCAGCAAGAAAGTCAGCTAGGCCCGACCTGGGTCGGACTGACTCTACCCGGTGTGCGGCGGTACCGGGACGAATAGGGACTATATGTGTCAGTGTTATCGCGATCGCGCTGTGGATGTCCCCGCCGGCGGGTCGTAAACTCCGTGTTCTATGTTTATGGTGTGGCAAGTTAAAGTTGATTTGTAGGACACGTAAGGATGGTAACCAGGACAGTAGGAAGTTTGACAGTATTTTATGAGCTGTCGCCGCCATTTTTTATGATTGTTTTGGATAAACAAGGTGGATTGATGACTTGGTAAAAGTCGCGTGAGTCCACTGATTGTAGGACTGGTCATTGTGGCACTCTCTGGGCGCGGCCTATATCCAGCAATGGATGTCTTTCGTCTGGTATGATGATGACGATGATGCTGACGTCAGCTCCGGCCCGGACTCCAGTGGCCTCACCTGTTGTGCGCGTTGAACAGCTGCTGCACGAGGGGCAGAGTCTCGGAGGCGACGCGGAGCAGGTCGGCGCCCTTGCTGGTGAGGTCGTTGTAGCGCCGCTGCAGCGCGTCCAGCTTGTCCTTCAGCTGCAGCGCCTCATCGCCCGAGATGTGCTTCATCAGCTCCAGCCCGGACTCCACTGTGCTGTCGACGGCTTCTTGCTTTGAAGCGATCTCTTCCGTTTTTTCCTAGAGATAAGAACAGTATTGTGACTCTTTGTAAGCGTATATTCCTACGCTAAGAGATTAAAATATATATTGTTGGATACATATATGGTCAGAAGTTTCTCAAAATGCGCACCATAGTGAAGTTGTCCAGCAAGTTAATAGGGTTAATTAAAAATTCGAGCACTTAATGGAGATGTTACTGATGCTATAGGTTAGGTTGGTATTCCACTTATCCAATTTCTTTGATAAAATCAGATTGGACAAAAATATGGTTTAGTGGAATACCAGCTTTACAATTATTCAATTTAAATTTGCAACGTATATAACTAAAAGAGTGGTATTTTTGGACTTTATGCTGGTTTCCGATAAGGTTCAACCGAGATTTCGGCTCACTGTTTGGTGGAGATGAGCCGAGACCGAGATTTCGATCGGACCTTATTGGTAAAAAATAACAGTGTGTTTTAAGAGCAATCAAATATCGTACGTAATTTAAAGAGGTACTCACAGCCAGCTCGTCCATCTGCCGCAGCAGCTTCTCCATGTGCACCGGCAGTATCTTCCGCTTGGCGAGGTACTGCTCCATGCCGTCCATCCACGCCGACAGGTCCTGGTACGTGAGCACCAGGTGCCGCAGGCCCTTGCGCGAGTTGTCCAGCAACTCGCCGATGTTTAGGCTGTGATCCACCAGCGCCTGGTATCTGGGGGGTGATAAGTAAATAAATAAGTTGTTGTCAAAAAATCATTTTTGGTTTGTGTTTTTTCCGTAGTCATTGTTCAGTATATAGCCTAGATAACCTCGTTGGTAATGGGAGTCGGTATTGGCTGATCATAGAACACCTAACAATAAAAAGTAACATAGACATAAGTCAGTGTCATTATCGAAAATCCAGAAAACAGTGAATAAAATAATATCTAATCCTGTATATATATTGTTGGATTAGATGAGTTTTTAACAAAGCCTCAAATACCCCGACTGACAACCGCTGTCAGTTCGCGCGGGAAACGGTAGATTTGACAGTTGTTGCTAAGATTGGCTAGGCGCGTATAAGGTTGCTCTGTGTCCAAAAATTGTTAATTTAATGCAGATTCTTTGTATATTTGTAGAAACAGCGATTACATTTTGTTATCTATCGATTTTATGTTTTTCTATTCCAAAATCAGTAGTGGGACACGGATTTGCCACAGCCCACAAGGCAAAATTCTATGCGCGCTAGCGTGGTTTTGCTTTCTTGTTATATGGCAGCCATCGGTGTAAATTGTTTCATGTTTATGTGAATCAATCGTAATAACTAGAAATCAGATGTTTGGATGCATGAGCAACATTAACGCTGCCGAATCAGATCTCGTCGGCACCCAGAGGATCTTAGCCATCGTAGGCTAAACATGGCTAAACGCTATTAATGCGCAGACGCCGGTATCATCGTAGCCGCATTTTCATTTTGTCATCGCGAAATTACTTAACATTGCGCATCATGGGTTATATTGCTGTTGTCATAAGCACGGCATTATTCATAAAAGTAAAATGTGCGGTTTGACGTGCATGTGATGTGTTCTAAGCGCACCTTACGATCGATATCGACGTCGTATCGACACAACCCGATGGTGACATCTAGAAAGCTTTATAATTCCGAAAATAACCATTTGTGGAACATTTGGTTCCTTGGTGATCTTTAGTGTCCACAGGTCAAAAATCAGCGGAAAGGTGAAATAGAAGCTGCTTTGCAACTGCACCTACAGGCCTTACAGCATGCATTGCCAGATGTCATGGATGTACTTAAGTCAACGGGTATCTACACAAGTAGGAATTCAGTGAATTGTGGCAATACAATCAGCAGCAAGTATAGTTTTCTGGAATTGGTAATTTCCTATGCTGTGGATACTACAGTCTTCTATTTATCATACAAGTGGTAATGCACATACTGGTAGTAGTAACTATTTGTTCATCTATGAGTGGCTGCTGTCTAACATATAAACAGGTAACAAACAGACTTTGTAATCAATAAGGGGAAATTGATTTTTGACATAACTAAATTATGTGACTGTTTAGTCCAGTAAAGTGCAGCATGGTGCAGTCAGATTGAGTATATCCAGACTGCCAAATCATCAACTAGACTGTTGGTGTGACATCTTATTGAGATTGCAACACATCCAACCACTTACATGCTAAATCACAAATACTTAGAAAGTACCTAGTCATAGGTCATACCTACATGCCGGTTGTCATGAATTTTTAATAGCAAGGAACTAAGTGTTGAAAGTGCAGTAGAAGTATTTCAATGTTGGCAGTTAAATGAACATTGAATGTTGTTACTAGCAAGCTTACACTTTATTTTAGTTCTTTGAGTTAAATGTCTTGTTGCACAACACTAGTAACTGTAAAATTTGTATTCCAGCTCTTGCTTTAGAGTGATACACATTATGAGTAAAGATGTGAATGGTCACATGTCACATACCTATAACATTTTCTAGTTAGAAAAGAGACTTAGTGAAAATGATTTTTGCATACACCTGACGTATTTGGGAAAATCATGACTTAAGTATCTGTCAATAAAATTGTGGTATGAATGAAACCACTACTATTAGTTAATGGTACTGCTATTGTTGTTTTACTTGCTAAGCATTTTGCACAATGAGCTTTGATTTCAGAGGTAATTTGACCCTAGACTGTATGATGCATAGTTTGGAATTAGTAAGTAACGGTCCAGATCATTGTTGCTGTTGGGATTATGAGAAACGGCCCAGATCATGAATCCTAAGTTGGATCAACACATTTCCTGTTGAGTAGCAATGTACATGATAGGGCTGTGCCCTGTAACATTATTTCTTTAGTGTGCAGAAGTTGATAGCTGAGTGCCTCATGGGTATGTATTGTGAACGGTTGTGCTTAGTAAGTACATGCATGGAATGTTACTGAAATTGAATTTCATGTGCTCTGGCTACCCTATTTGGGAACATGATTGAGTTTCATGTATGTGCACATGGAAAAGTTTGATGACATATGGTGTAATTCTATTCTAGACTTGTGTAATGACAGGAATGTCATGATGAATTGATGACAAACTGATAACAACACTTAGACTGATATTCATGGGACAAAGTGAGGAGCCATGACTTATGGTTTTTTTAATGTTTGTAGTATGGAATTTCATTGGATTTAATGAATAAATGAAAATTGCTGTTCGTTCATGTACCATATGTGGATAACTTTTATTACATGCAAGCCTTTATTAATCATGTGTGATGTTTTTTGCTTGTGTGTATGTGTGTTAGTTTGTTTGTATCAAGTTTGCAGGTCAAGTCTAGTAAGCTTCCTGGAGTAAAATGAGAAATGAAGTTTCGTGTACCGGTATGGGTCCGGGTGATAAGGGATGCACATTGTGGTGCCATGGGATTGGCCTGATGATAAAGATGGATGGTGCCTATGGCTCAATCTAGTACATATGATCGCCCGGTTGAATTGGAGCTTGTTGGAGTTGCAGTGATGAGTAATTGATGACTGTGTATAAGAAGGTACAGTCGGCAATGTAAACTCGTACACAAAAGGTGAAGGTTTTGAGACATTTTATCTTTGTTCTGTTTATGTCAACTTAAAAGTTTTGACCTCATGCATATGGATCAAGAAGTGCCGAGGTAGTGGTGATATTAATGCAACGGATGAAATTTCGGATTTGATGAGATAATGTTGCAATGTGTTGTGACGACCATTGCATTTAACAACATAACTGAAAAAGGGTCGGTATGTAACTACTTCTTGCATATTTACTTACTTTGGCATTTAGTCATTTGTATTTGTATGTGTCAATTTTGGATGCTATTTTGGACAACATGTGTGTTAATGATTGAACAACAGTAGCAAATGGCTCTGTTGGTCGTAACTTATTGCTCATGAAATGTGATATGGAGTAATGCTAATGAACTTGACACCCTTAGTAAGTTGTAAATTACAGATTGGTGGCTCTGTAACCACCTGAGATGTTAGCTGCAACCTCACATTCATGCATGATGTGAATGTCGGAATGAATAAGGGTCCATAGCCAGGGGCTTATTTGTTGATCTTCATATTGGAAGGACTTCTTGTGACTCTTGGGAAATGTTTATTTGGAGAAGAATCATTTGACTTGATAAAAAGTAACTTGCATTGTTTCCGTTATGTGTTTTGTGCCTGTGTGTTACAGTGAAGGAGGCCTTTGCGAGGCAAGAAATTATTATGGGTCAGTAAAGGCCGAACAGGTAAAATAAAACATTTTGCATACCTGGATAAGCATTGTGATAAGGATTATGGTGCTATGAAGGAAATCTGCAAAGAAAACTTGCAGTTGTCTACCTTGATATCTGAGAACTGAGCGGCCTGGAGATCAATAGTGTGCAAAGTGACGGCCTTATGTAGTGATGACCCTCAGTCATGAAGGTGCGACGAAGAAGGAAGGATTATGAATCTTAGATGTACAACTGTATGTTTTATTAGAATTGTTGGATGGTAAGCTTAATGTGGGATGTACTTTGGCTAGATGGAGCCACGATTTGTGAAAGGTCAATGGCAAAAGCTGGGTGTGACAAGCCAAAGACATGCTAAAAATGCGTATTGGGGAAGGCATATGTCCAGCAGTGGACTATTGCAGGTTGATGATGTAATGATGATTTCCACTTTATTTTCCATGAATGGTTTGAATGAATCATGGGGTGACTGACTAATAGTTGTGTTCATGGGAATAATCATGATTTGATTTGTGTTTGCTCTTTGCAGTGAGGGTTTACTGTGTGAAGAGTGCTGTCTTTGCGGCACAGTGAAGAGAAGAGTGGTGCCAGGGGTCATGCACTGCTTTTCTGGACCCTATCCTATACTGCGAAGACCAGAGCGATGCCTGGAGGCATGCGCCACTTACTGGAGCGTTAGTACGCAATGAACTGCAGTTCTGAGCGTGTTCCAGTATATGGTAATGTGGAAAGGATAGTGGTTAGTCATACACTGCTTTAGTTATTGCACCTGATAGCTGTGATTCTGTTTATCATAAAACTTAAATCCCCCTTTTTTTATTCTTTTGAGTCCAAACAAAATCTAAGTAGTCCCTCACAACGTTTCTCTTAGGGCCTCCCTGTTGTAGGTTCATAGAAATTAATTCGACATACACTTACCGTTACTGACTGACTTACATCTCTTTCATGATGAAACGAATCACAGCGGGGCATTAATGATAGTAGGTATGAGTGCAGGTTAGTAAGCTACGTTGATACTTGTGTAGAAGTTTTACTTTGAGCAGGTTGACACGCTAACTATGGTGCCTCTGTTAACGTTTACATGGTGCGGGTTAACAAACACTTCACGTGTATGCGGATTAACGGGTTGTTGTGACGGCTCTGTTAACGTTTTACATGGTGCGGGTTAATAAGCATTTTACATGTATGCAGGTTAACATGTGGTTGCGACCCTTGTTAACAAGACGGGACGTAGGGACGCCTTGCCCGTAGCAGACGGGAATGGGGGACGCTCCTACCCGTAGTGACGAAGTGGGAGCTGCGATTCTCATCTTTCGTCTGCAGACGGGACAGCCCGTAGTTGACGAATTGGGAACTTGTGTTCTCATCTTGCGTCATGCAGACGGGACGAGAGGGTATAACCTCTACCCGTACGTAAGGCCATGGCAATGCAAATTTAAAGGTTTCAAATGTTTGAATAGCGCTAAACTATTAGGAGCTGATGAATGATCGCATGATGATTGAGTGAATTATGACGTTGCTGATGTATACTGTGTGCGTACTCATTCACGCCTTATCTTTTATGGATGATCGAAATATGATGACGGTTATGTGATGTTGAATGGATACATCTGGTTTGTGAATGATTAAATGTTGATGGAACAAATGTAGTGTTGAACGAGTGATAGAATGGAGATAAAAAGGGGTTCTCTTGTGCCTGTCGGTACGGAACCTTAAAAAGGGCTTCAGATGATAGAGATTGAGAAAGTTGTTGCAGATGCTGGTGCTCGGCAAGTCACCGAGTAATGGACATCAGGTCTGGGACCTGAACTGGAGGGAGCGTTCGACCCTGCCGTGAAAGCTGCCTTCCGGCATCGCATGGAGACGGGTGTTGGTGGTGAAGAACGGAAGATGCAGTCGAGGACGATGCACCGTCAGGAACGGCCGTGTTGGATTA
The DNA here is from genome assembly GCA_963556455.1 of Epiblema foenella. NCBI lineage: Eukaryota > Metazoa > Arthropoda > Insecta > Lepidoptera > Tortricidae > Epiblema > Epiblema foenella. The sequence continues at coordinate 4,311,420 of OY747118.1, forward strand.
GATGAGTTTTTAACAAAGCCTCAAATACCCCGACTGACAACCGCTGTCAGTTCGCGCGGGAAACGGTAGATTTGACAGTTGTTGCTAAGATTGGCTAGGCGCGTATAAGGTTGCTCTGTGTCCAAAAATTGTTAATTTAATGCAGATTCTTTGTATATTTGTAGAAACAGCGATTACATTTTGTTATCTATCGATTTTATGTTTTTCTATTCCAAAAATATATATAATGTTTGTATGTTTTATTAGATATTTTGATATACTTTTTCATACTCTTTTTCTTTTTTTTCTTTTCTTTGCACCTTTTATAAATTATCTGTTTAGCCCAATGGTTGGCTGGTAGAGAATGCCATTTGGCATTAAGCCCGCCATTTGTACAATTTGTGTATTTTGTGCAATAAAGTTTAAATAAATAAAATAATTATCAAGTCATAAATAATATAAATACGGAAGTTAGAAGAAAAAGCCTACAAGAATAACCATTGGAGCTGACGGGGGAGGCGCTACCTCACCATTCACAACCAAAACCAGGTGAGTCGGCTCTTCCACTTCTAGTGCCAGTGAGGTTCTTCGGCGGAACACGGCGCAGGAACATACAGACCACTATTTCCCGTGGATTTACGCCACAGGCATCAACTGCTCGTTGCGACGGTTGCAATGAGCCTAATGATGACGGGTTTATCTTGTGTGGTTAGTACTATTATATTACTGTTGTATCGAGAACTAAACTGTCAAATTTATATAAGTTCCTTGTATCAACCAGTCTGTATATAACTCCGGATGGGAGGAGCGGCTTCTCCTAACACAAGTATTGTCATACTTACCTGGAGGGGTCGGCCACATTCATATGTTGAAACCAACAAGATACCAAATAAATTTTTTTGTATTTTTGTGTGGTTGGTATACTCGTGTGTGTGTAGCATGTGCTCGTGTGTGTATGTGTGTCGCGTGTGCTGGTACCTGTCGGTGGCGGCCTGCAGGCGGTCGGCGAGCGCGGCGGCCTCGTCGTCGCCGACCAGCGCCATAAGCGCGGACGCGGTCTCCGTCAGCTGCTGGAAGGCGCCCTGCTTCGACAGGATGTCGTCGTGCAACGCCTGCGAACAGGTCAAACGGTTAGTGAAACGTAAGTGTAGTCACCAGCATTATTATCTGCGAACACGAAGCCGTGTGACTGTGGCTTTATAGGCCGGGCCCAATATAGCGATAGAAGTGCGCGGTTGGAGAGTGGCGTTCCATCTTTCGATGGACGCTGTGATTACGTCGTCCGGGTCCGCACCGTGCGACCCCTAATCAGTGAACGCCGAGTTACGACAGAGGGGATGGGAGCGTAGTCGACAGCCTTTCTAACTAACGGATTCCTACGATCCGGGATCCTTGATTTCTACACTACAGATAGGTTGCATCTGTTAAGCTGGTTTTAGTGTCACACTAATCGTCGTTACAGATTGATCAGCGGCGCCGATACCTAGTGCGTAGGTGCGGATACAGAGGGAGAAGCAAGAGTTAGTTCCCCCCCTGAAGGCCTTTTTCATGTAAAAAGTGAGCAGGGGGAGGCACTATTGACCCCTCAATCAAATCCTGTTATGTAACGCTGAGCTAGCGACGTCGCTAAAACGGTTCTAAAGAAATAACACAGCGTGTCAGCGCCGATAGCCAGAATGACACCGAATGCAGATAAGAATCCCTTATAATATAGAAATAAATTTTTGCGGAAAATCTTACAAAAATAGACCTAGTCCCAAACTAATCAAAGCTTGTACTATGGGTGCTAGAAGAGACTTAAAGAGTTACTTATAGACAAATTCCAAGACTCGGGAACAAATATTCGCGCTCATCACACAAATGAAATGCCCTGACCGGGATTCACCAGGACCACCAGGGGCCTGTACCACAAAATTTTACCAGCGTACAATTTAACAAAATTGACAACTTTCTCTACAGAAAACTGTACAATTTTGTCGAATTGCAGACTTGTAACGTTTTGTGGTATAGGGGCCAGCTTTGTCACTACCACCTTGGCTTAAGTGGTCAACTAAAATGGTTACAGTACCTTGTGCTCCCTGATCTTGAGCTGTATCTTCTCCTCGTCGGTGGGCACGAGCTCCAGCGCCTTCACCTTGCGCTCGGCGCTGGTGAGCCATTCCACCAGCGGCTGCAGCTCCTCTTGGAATTGTTTCGCGACCTGTAAATAAATAATTAGACATCATACGCCTTTTATGACATTAAAGAATTATGTGACATTTAATATTAATATATTTTCGGATCACCTAATTATAATTATAATAGAAACATGACATTACTATTTACTTATTTATATTGAATTATAACGGATTATATAACATTTAGTATTAAAACAACCTACAAAATGTATAAAACTTTTGACGTGTAATGTATTTGTACATTATAAATAAATGAGTATGAGCATGAGTATGAGCATATCCCAACACGGTCTAGTTTTCCATCTGCATTTAGTGATCAGATGGTAGTTGCTTTCGTAAATATAGTTTCTACTCCAAATCTGGGGATTACATGAATTAAGGATAAGATTGGAGCTGGCAATACACACACATCGATGTGCGTGTGTATTGCCGGTATATCTAGAAAATTATCGACAAGCCGAAGATATCAAAAATGACGCCATCTTTCCGACTGTCTTTTGTTTCGGGATGTGTCCCTAATGTTGCCCTAATTCCGCCATAGAGCGGATGAATCGTTATATTTTTAAACTAAAAAGTAGGATATCTAGAAATTTATCGAAAAGCCGAAGATATCAAAAGACGCCATCTTTTCGACTGTTTTTTGTTTAGGGACTCGTCCCTATTGTTGCCCTAATTCCGTCATAGAGCGGAAGAATCGTTATAATCCGGTTAACCCATTTACGGTAATACCTAAAGACCTCTTTCGTCCTTAAACCATCGTCTACCGGTCAGTGGGATCCCCGGGCTCATTACAAAAGAATGATATTGTTAATTTTTGCACTGGAGAGGACGGCTTTTAACCTGGTGGGCTAGCACAACTTGCTGCCAAGTCGTATCTCGCGCGACTCAGCGATTCCTGTCTTACTCGAACTGTGCGAATTAGAAAGAGGAGGGTTGATTTTTCTCTAATCGCGTCGCGTCGCAGCGGCAGTTGTGCTGGCCCCGCTGGACCGCTAGCAGGGTAGGGGGACGGGAGGGGGTGGACGCCATGTAGTGGTACCTTCATGGCCTGCTCCAGGTCGAGCATGCGCTGCTGCGCGCCGTCGGTGAGCGCGTCGAAGCGCTGCATGAGCCCCTTGAGCTGCTTCTCGATGGCCTTGCGCTCGCCGCTGTCGCAGCCGGCGGCCACCTCGTTGCCCATGGCGAACAGGGACGACATGCTGTTCTGGCGGTCCATCAGCATCTTCTTCAGGAACTGATTAAAAATAAAAACACAATATTTATATATTTTTTTCTTGAACCTGACTGTGGCTTTATAGGCCGGGCCCAATAAAGCGATAGGAGTGCGCGGTTGGAGAGTAGCCTGGGGAAAATCCAGGGGAAAACCTCCGGCACGACCACGCGTGTGGTTTGGAACACTGGAATGCTCTAAGAGTTTGCGCTCCAGTGAGATTGGTTGAGCGGTTTCAACCGAATCTGAGGTGTGAGTGGAGTCGTTACCTTCTGCTCCTGCAGCTGCGCCTTGACGACCTTGTAGTCGGCGGAGGGCGGCTTCTGGTTGCGCACCATGTCCTCGGTGTCGCCGAGCCACTTGTCGAGCCCGGCGAGCGCCTCCGCGAACTTGCCCGACTGCAGCAGGCCCACGTCCAGGCGGCGCTCCCGCTCGTTCATCTAACAAACGAACGGTTACAGTTAATGGTTTCTTTTTTAACACTAGCTTTTGCCCGCGACTTAAACCGTAAACTATCACTCGCTATTTCATCAATTTGTGGGATGATTTTTTTTTTTAAATTTATTCAGGAAACAAACGGTCATGTACAGAAAAGAATATATCTTAAGAGATGTATTAACAAACCTGGAGTTCCATTAGTTATTTAGGAAATAACAATAGTTGTAATATATTTTCGAAACAGGGTGGGGTAAGTACGCATGCCTACTACTTACACGCCAATATTATGTTACATTTAAAGTTATACAATGATACTGGAAAAATCCACTAAGCTTAGAGTTACACAATGATAAATTTAGATTACTACTAGAAGTAAAAGAAAAAACAATAGGTATTATATATGCACGAGAACAAAAAATGATGAAAACAGGGGTAAGTATGCGATATACTCAGTTAACAAGTAGTAAAGTTATTCGCACTATTTTGAGAAAATTATGCTACGGAGAGCGCTACTATATTTGCCGAGAGATGATGAGAATATATCTAAATTTATAAAATTTGTATTGTAGTCATGACAAACTCTTCTAAAGAAACTGTTCCTAGCGAAATTGGAATGACATAGGCTGACATGAAATGTTAAGGGGTGGCGAGGGGGAATACGGCGGGGCAATTTAAGAAATACTTTTTGGAGGAGGGGAGATGAGTCAATATAATTGTTTAAAAGTTTGTATAGAAAGATCTGATCTAAAAATTTTCGAGATTAAAAGTATTCTTTGTGTTAATCGAGACTATAAACTCGTTTTATACCAAGTTTCATCATAACCCGTTCAGTCGTTTTTTACGTGATTAAGTAACAAACATCCAAACATCTAAATATTCAAACACGTGCTCCTTCGCATTTATAATATAATCTACTAGATTATAATATTGACAAATTAGTCAAAGAGTACAATGTAATGTCTGTCAATCTAGATCATATTGACAGGGCTGGCTCCCGAGATAAGTTGTAACTTAGATTAGACATTAATCATAAAACAAAATGTTGTTTTTGACGGTTGAAAATGGCGTTGTTTTGTTGACGTTCGTTTGAAATTAGTTGAAAGCCGAGCCTTTGATACGTCGGTACATGAATTCTGTAAGATGGTTTACTCATCTTACAGAATTCATATACCGACGTACTCATTCAAGATCCATGACGATACCTATGCGTCATGATTCGCTGAATAATGCCACATACAGAGTTATCGAGCCTCAAAAGGCTTAATACAAATACAAATACAAACATTTATTCTGCAAATAGGCCACAAGGGCACTTTTACATGTCAAAATATTAATTACAATTTAAGAAAGTCTGACTATAATAAGTAATACATTTTTCATGTCAAAATATTAATTTACAGTTCAAGAAGGAATAATAATTTCGAGTTTAACAATTATAACAAAATTAATGTCATACAGTGAAGATAAACTTGCAAAGTTATCTATTACAAATATTAAGTTAGAGATGTATAAGGTCTCAAGATTAAACAAGGAGTGAAATGCAATTACTACAATTTGTAAATATGTGCGGCACTGATATACAACGGTGTGATCTGTGTCGGACGCCAATATAAATCCGCTCGGGTGCCATTCGGACTCACCTTCTCCTTGAGCGCGTTCCACTTGTCGTTCATCTTCTCCAAATCCTTCTCCAGCTGTTGAGTGGAGACCGGCTGCGGCGCGGAGCGCACGAGCCCCTGCCCTATCTTGTTGCAGTGAGCCACGTTCTGGCCCAGCGGCTCCAGGGTCCGGCGGCGGAGCTCCGCGAAGTCCTTCTGTTGGGCTCGGATCTGCTCCACTTCGGAGGACACGGGTTTCAGGCTGCGGACTTGCTCGGAGGCCTGGGGAAATATTTGATTTGTTGTGATAATCTGTATGGTTACCAATCGAGTAAAATACTAACTCGGCGAGTAAAATAAGAAGTAAGAAATATTTATTCGAGACAAAAACAACAATTAACACAGCAAAATAGTAAAATGAAAATAAACAAAAACTAAAAAGTTGTGTTGTCTCGAAACGGTATCATCTCAGCATAATGCGGGCAATCGCCAGCGCTGGTCTTCCAGTGATTATTACTGTGGTAACTAACGTGGTATACATATATATTAATACTGGGGTATGCTGCACGGGAGGTACGGGTTTAGAGGTACTGGAGGAGATCGTAGCTAAAATATAACACTGGAAGCACATATGAAACTAGTATATTTCTTACTGTTACTGAAATATGCTTACAATAAACTCTTAAATGATTTACAGAACATGTGATGGTGTCGTGAAGACCATTCCCTGGAAAAACCAATTGTTTCCAGAAGAATGCCAGTTTGACGCATTCTCGAATCATAGTTTAAATTCAAATTCAATTTGTTATGATTCTGGACCTACACAGCCAGCCTCATACCGTAACAACCATCCACTCACACCTCAGATTCGGTTGAAACCGCTCAACCAATCTCACTGGAGCGCAAACTCTTAGAGTATTCCAGTGTTCCAAACCACACGCGTGGTCGTGCCGGAGGTTTTTCCCTGGATTTTCCACAGGCTGCTCTCCAACCGCGCACTCCTATCGCTTTATTGGGCCCGGCCTATAAAGCCACAGTCAGGTTCAAAAAAAACCGTAACAACCTCTACACTACCGTGGAAATACTAACTCAGCGACTGGTTCCTAAGTACAAAATAATATGTCTTCCCCTGGCCTGGAAGGATTTTTACTACTGTGGGAAGTGTTTTCACATCTTTAATTGAGTACTATTTTTAACGCTAGTTTGCTATGCTTTAGCTACATCAATTAGCACCCACCTCCTGAACATCGTCCATGACGGAGTCGTACGCCTTGTAGAAGGCCTCGAGCTTGCTGAGCGTGTCTTCCAGGTCTTGCTCTCGGGCGCGCGCGCGCTCGTCCAGCTTGCCCAGCTGCTTGCGGAGACCTTCCACCTGCGAACAGACAACACGATTATACCTGACACCTTATACATCTCTAACTTTACTGATGTTGTAATATTTGTAATAGATAACTTTGCATGTTTATCTTCACTGTATGACATTCATTTTGTTATAATTGTAAACTCGAAATTATTATTCTTTCTTCAACTGTAAATGTATTATTATAGTCAGACTTTCTTAAATTGCAAATTAATATTTTGACATGCCAAAGTGTGGTCTATTTGCAGAATAAATGTTTGATTTTGATACCCTTTTTCAAAAATGTTCATCAAAAAAGCCGTTAATACCCATTTTTTTTGTCTGTCACTTTGACGTTTGTGGGAAACGGACAATAACGGGGTTAACCCGATAGATATCAGAAATCCATTAGATTACTTTAGTATGTTCCACGTCGGCCATTGTCATCCGCTCGCTCCAGCCTCTTGTAGAAGCGGGTCACGTCATCCAGCTGTTGTCTAATATCATCGCGTCATAATCACAGTTCCTCACCTGATCCCTAGTCTTGGCGGCGTCACCCGGCGTAGCCACTATCGACCAGTTCTTCGGCAGCCCGTCCCACGTCGGCCACCAGGTCGTCTGCCTTCTCCAGCCGCTTGCAGAAGCGGGTCACGTCATCCAGCTGCTGTCTAATATCATCCCGTCATAATCACAGTTCCTCACCTGATCCCTAGTCTTGGCGGCGTCACCCGGCGTAGCCACTATCGACCAGTTCTTCGGCAGGCCGTTCCACGTCGGCCACTAAGTCGTCTGCCTTCTCCAACCGCTTGTAGAAGCGGGTCACGTCACCCAGCTGCTGTCTAATATCATCGCGTCATAATCACAGTTCCTCACCTGATCCCTAGTCTTGGCGGCGTCTCCGGCGTAGCCACTATCGACCAGTTCTTCGGCAGCCCGTCCCACGTCGGCCACCAGGTCGTCCGCCTTCTCCAGCCGCTTGTAGAAGCGGGTCACGTCACCCAGCTGCTGTCTAATATCATCGCGTCATAATCACAGTTCCTCACCTGATCCCTAGTCTTGGCGGCGTCTCCGGCGTAGCCACTATCGACCAGTTCTTCGGCAGCCCGTCCCACGTCGGCCACCAGGTCGTCCGCCTTCTCCAGCCGCTTGTAGAAGCGGGTCACGTCATCCAGCTGCTGCCGTACGGTCTTGATGTCGCGGCCGGGCGGTTTCATCGTGTCTAATTCCTTGTCCAAGTCGGACAGGTCTGCGGACAGGCTCTTGACTTTGTCCTGAAAATATTTTTGCATTAGTTTAGCTTCAATCGTACGGTTACGGTAATGATTGAGATATTTGGGCAGTATAATGAGAATTAAGTTTGGGGGCACGGAGGCTATACCTTTTGATTCATCTTTTGCTTCGTTAGTTTTATCAAATAAAAAAATAATAAAATACGTTTATTATCAGACATCAGTGGTCCATACGTTGTTAGTAAAGAAAAAGACTTACTCTATCCTCCTGACGACCGGCATCCTATACATAGTACATAGGCCCCAATTAAATTTTGACTCTGTGTCAATTTGACAGAGTAACATTTATTCTGCCAAGTTTTGATACCTAGTCGTCAGGAGGCTAAGTTAGAGATAATAATTTACAATTTAAAAGTAAAATGCAGTATCAATGACTGTTTGTGAACGTGTTAACTGCAAACGTCAATAATGTGGATGAGAATTGGTGTCGGCACTATCTGACTGTGAACTTCTCGATGAAAGACTGTCGGTACAGTACTTCTATGTAGGCGTCATCGTAGGAGCTAGTAGTTCACATTGTCTATGTGTTCGTACGTGTCACATCACAATTATAACTAAGGCTAACCTGTGCTCTTGAGTGAAAGTAGAGTACCTGGAAGTGCGTGAGCGCGCTGGCGGCGCCCTTGAGGCGCTCCCGGGCGTCCTGCGCGCGCGCGTCCAGCTCGTGCAGGCGCTCGGCCAGCGCGCCCGCCGTGGCGTCCAGCACGAGCCGCGCGCGCGCCGCCGCGTCCGGGCCCGCCATCTCGTGCGCCATCGTCACTATGTCGTCCACTGCCGAGTTCACGCTCTGCGACCGATACAAATCACTTAATAAACATATTCATTTAATATTCGTTATTTACAATTTAATTTATCCAAGTTAAACATTAGTTAAGAGTGGGCTTGGATTGCTTGTTTTTTTGCTTGTTGTGTTTTTTTTCTATTTGAACATTCTTGTTCCAATAACGTTTGTAATTGTGTACGAGTGCGCACTTTAGTTCAGTATATACACTAGCGCTATCTGTGAGATCCTGTAATTGGCTCTGCTGTTAATACGCATGTTGTTACATTGTTTGTACTGCTGTTGGTTCTCCTAATATGAATAAATAAATAAAATAAATAAATAAACATGAATGCCACAAGCTTATTATACAAAACCTTAACTCAATCGGTCAAGCCCTTTTGTATAGAGAGATTTGTAGATTTAGTAGGTACTTAACCTGTCACCCTATAAAGACATGATATGACCTTACGGGCCCATAGGAGTGTGCGGGTGGAGAGTAGCCTGGGGAAAATCCAGGGGAAACCTCCAACACGACCACGGAGGCGGTTTAAGCACTGGAATACTGTCCAGTGAGATAAGTCCGTCTTGGGTAAAAATCCTATTATCGTAATCCTAATAATATTATAAACGTAAAACTTTGTGCCAATATTAATGATGTATGTTCCTCTTAATCTCAAAAAAACGGCTGGACGGATTTGGTTGAAATTTGAAATGGTAGTAGCTTATACCTTGAATTACTACATAGGCTTTTATTCGCAGGTAACAACCGCAGGATTACTAGCAGTAATAGATGTTTGTTGAGATTTCAGCGTTCTTCTTCTATGATCTGTATGTTTAAATATTGAAGTAAATGAAGGAAGCCCTGCTTAGGGTCGGTTGCATCAACATACGATCCAGGCCGATCATCGTCAAATATGGCGCCGGCAGCTGTTATCCCACAGCAACTGTCAAACTTTCCATACAATCAGATTTTAACGAACACCGCTTACGATTACAGACGGTTTGGTGCAACCCACCCTTAGTAGCGGGTTACCTGCAGCGGAGCCCTGAGCGCGGTCACGGTGTCGGCGACGCGCGCGACGGCCTCGGCGGCCTGCGCGGGCGGCGCCCCCAGCGCGTCCTGCAGCCGCTCCTCGCAGCGCTGGAGGGGGGTCTCCACGGCGCGCGCTCGCTCCTGGAACTCGCCCAGCTTGCGGGCGGTCGACTCCAGGAATTCCACTTGTTGGAGGACCTCTGCAAGGAGACATGGCGGCTATTATTGTGAAGGAAGCTGTCGAAACGAAAAACTGGCTGCGCGTCGTCTCCGACCGATGTTCCTTCGGGGATTGTATGCAAAAATAAAACGGTAACTGACAAGAACCGTCACCGGAAAATCGCTGATCAACTATAATGGAACAAATATCTACTCCAAATTAGTAATCAAAAATAGTGAAGTCATGAAAAACTCTAAATATGACTACTCCAAAAGAAACAAGGCAAAAAAATATGCTAAATGTTGAAATTCCTATGCAAATATATCAAAAAATAACGAAACTACAGCGGCTTTAATGTTGCTGGTTAGAGAGAGAAAGCGCGACAGATCAGTGACGTTACTGACCACGAGCGCCATAGTTAATAACGATCGTTCCAATACAATGGTGCGGTTTGCGGGAAAGGTACAGAATATGCTCCCTCTTTAAACTTTGAAGACTTAATTATGTAATTATTTATTCTTTTGATATACTTTTTCGGCAAATTGATTAAGAATTTGATCCTTTTTCGAGAAAATTCGAATTTATCGATTTTCTTATTTGGTGTCAACATCCCTATTGTCTGGACTATCATCGATGGAAAGTCCACCCACCGTAATCGAGGGGTGAGTGGTCAAACCCGATAAATCGAGATAATTGTTTTTAGAAATAAAAACTCAACATCCATTACGCAGAGTTCTATTTTCAATAAACCTTTTAGATGACTTATCGGGTTTGACCACTCACCCCTCGCGTTGTTGTCGGGGAAGTTTCCAACTCGCACAATGCTAACTTGGGAACCACTGCCCAATCCCGCCCATCAATAAAAGGAGCCCTGCATTTATGTATCGTATGGCAATTTAGTTGCACCGTTTAACACCACCCAGGGGTTACGTGTAGGGTAGCGGTGGGTACTCCCGTCGGACGTGGCTGTGGTGCAACTTAACCTCCCTCTGTCAAGTGAGTGGGCAACTTGACTGTTAGAAGTTGTCAAGCAGTCCGAAGGCCTCCAACTTGGCTAACGACTGCTGCCATAGACAGCAGCCGGGATCCATACGTGTCCAAGGAGGCCTGTGCCCAGCAGTGGACGTATAACCTCCTGGGGTTCAAAGTGATAATACTAGGACAAAATCAGTTTGCAGTGAAAGCCCAAGTATTTTAACAGAGAGTTGGAGCAATGACCCACTGTGATAGTACTAGAACAAAATATACGGTTAACCAGATATGAACATTTTTTGGTCCGGGCGTTCAGTACTTTATTAATTAGTTCTAATATTAGGACATTGGGTCTTCCTCGGAAGTACCGTCTTCGAAATTGGGTCGTAGGAGGATAAAGGCTTGCGATGACTTACCGTTGTTGAGCCGGTCCCAGCGCTGCTTCATGCTGTCGAGCTGCGAGCGCACGATTTCCTGGTCCACGTCGCAGGCGGAGATGAAGGTCTCGCCGAGGGTCTTGTTGTTCTCGTATTCACCAGACCTGTCCGAATAAAACGCAGCGTGAAAGATAATACCACTAACAATAACCTTTCACATAAACTACTACTATATGTAGAGACATTAACAGAAACTTTACTTTAGAAAATGATAGACGGATTAATACAGATAGGATTAATATCGAATTATTTTAAATTAGTGAAAAGATTATCATGACTAACTTTCATTAAATATCGCACCCTCAGCAATTTTAGAGTAATGTTCATATTTAGTAAAGTGAATCATAACGCAACTTAAAACTTAACTAAGCATCGCACAAGTTGACCCTATCTTTATAGCTTAGAGTAGTCCTAAGAAACGCTCATGTGTTTAACAACATGTATGCCTCTGAAGGCTTGGCCACTGAGCGTGCGTTCGGGCTGCGTTGGAACGTACGAGAACAGGTTAGCGACGCCACACAGGCGACAAGAGCGGGACAATATGATAAATACCGGTGCGCAAGAGCATTGGGCAGCGTTCCGCTTGCATCGAGCACGCCCCGCGTGACCAAGCCTTAAAAGGCCTTATAAGTTTTAAAATGTTTTGATTTCAAATTATGACAAAAGTATTGATAATTGATAATACTAATAAAATTATTAAAGGTTACGATAGTAACATAGCCATTTTTTGATTTTATTGTGTGTAGCAGAATTTAAGCGGAAAAATTAAGTTTTTATCTTGAAAATGGTCGATTTGGAGTGATGTTTGAAACGATATTTCTTAATGAAAAGTCCAAAATAGAAAATATCAAGATACGTGTCAATTCAAACAGAAAATGGCGTAAATAGATGAGCGTTTTTAAACTGATAAGGACCCTTAATACCTATAACCCAAATCACTTGGATGCTGTGCAACAGAATTCTACATATGACCAGGTAGGCTAGCACAACTTGCTGCCAAGTCGTATCTCGCGCGACTCAGCGATTCCTGTCTCACTCGAACTGTGCTAATTAGAAAGAGGAGGGTAGATTTTTCTCTACTCGCGTCGCGTCACAGCGGCAGTTGTGCTAGCCCCGCAGCACATACCTCTTCCAGATGTCGTTCCTGAGGCTCTGCAGTTCTCGGAGCTGCTTCTCCACGTCCCGCTTGGAGAAGGCGGCGGGCGGCAGCTTGGCCACGCGCTCCTCCGCCTCCGATATCCACGGGAGGAAGTTCTCTTGAGCCTTCGTGTATTTGCGGCAGTGCTCCTACGGAGGGATACGTTTGTACAATTAAGCTTATAGATATATATTGTGGAAAATAGCGGAAATGAAGCCAATTTTATTATTCTTGTCCGTAAACTGTTCATCTCCTTAACCGTTACAGTGCTGAGCATAAGAAAAATATAGAATAGAATAGAATTGTTTTATTTGCTAGAATACTTAATACTATGCGTACAGGATGTTACTGTACAGAGGTACAGTATTCAGTCGTTGATCGACATGCAAAATTCACTAAGAGAGAGATTCATATTATCATAAATAGTAGTTATGTCATTATGTTAATTATGATTATTGAATATACAGAAGTCAGGTGATTGAAAAATATTTTTTTTCAGATACAAGATAACTTAAGAAAAGACATCATGGCTACAATCATTAGACTTGCAAACCGCATAATTTTTTTTAATAGGTATGCTACTTGACTTAGGGTCAGTTGCACCAACATACGATCACAGGCCGGTCATCGTCAAATATGACGCCGGCAGCTTTCATCCCATAAAAACTTGTCAAACTTTCCATACAAGCAGATTTTAACGAACACCGCTTACGATTACAGACGGTTTGTCGCAACCCACCCTTAACGTGAGAGGTTAGTTACCATAGCGGCCTGCAGGCGCGTGTGTCGGTCGTAGGTCTCCCGCTTGAGTTTCTCCCACTGCGCCTGCACGCGGTCCAGGTCCTTGCGCAGGCCCTGGTGCGCTGGCTTCTTCTCCATCTCGCGCCCTGGATAAACACGTTGATCAATTATCTACTCATTTTAGGGTTAACAACTTATAATAAAAGCGGACGCCTTTCTCTGATACACAAGGCCGACTTTAACCAATTGGAAGCCCTGGGCACACTAGGGTAATGGGGCCCCTATGCCCTTGACAGATCACTAAATATTGGTTATCGTTTGGTGATCTGCAATAAGTAGTGGGCCCCTATCGATCGCGGGGCCCTGGGCAAGTGCCCTTAGTGCCCAGTGGGAAAGACGGCCCTGCTGATACAGTACTTTTATCTCTCTACAAGTTTTTTCCCGCGACTCCGTCCGCGTAGAACTCGTTCATCGCGTTAGAATTTTATTGTTATTCTTTTACATCAGGCGCTTAACTAGTTATCGCACTTCCATATAAACTTCCACTTTTAAGGGATGATTTCCGGGATAATAAGTATCCTATGTCCTTCCCCGGACCTTAAATTATCTCCGTACCAAATTTCATCCCAATTGGTTCAGCGGTATAAGCGTGAAGAGGTAACAAACAAACAGACAGAAAGACAGACAGACACACTTTCGCATTTATAACATTAGTACGGATGTAGCTGTGATACAATCGAATACATAGACAATGTGAACTAATAGCTCCTACGCTGACGCACACATAGACAATGTGCATGTATAGTTCAACACACAACGATGGCTCACCCGCGTTCGTGAGATAAAAGTAGTGTAAAAGGAGTTGAAAAAAGGCTTCCGTATGTAGCACAAGTTTCAACAATATGTAAAAAAAGCTTCAGCTGACTTCTTTGTAAAGGGCCTCGTTTTCATATGTGTGATGATTCTATGTGTATATTTTGTGCAGTTTTTAAGAAGTAGTAGTTACCACTTTATTGTACCAAACCAAACAAGTCCGTAATAGAAAAAAAAAACAATTACAGTCTACGAGATTTAAGACTGTCTTTTGATAGCTATAATTCCGGTACAAGAAGCGCCAAATATTACATACATAACAAATTGTATTGATATTGCATCTGTCAAAACAACAGACTTATATCTCGTAGATTTATGACTTTGACCACCGGCGAGCGCGCTGCGCTTCTGCCTCAGGGCCGGTGGAGTGATATCGCCCCGTGGTACAAGCGTCATAAGCGGAGCGGATTCGCCGCTCCAACTGTACCCTGCGCTTGCCTAGTGTTACGTGTCGTGTCACCGTGTGGTACCTTTGTCGAGCAGCATGATGAGCTCGTGCTCGCGCTGCGTGAGCTCCCGGTAGAGCGGCTCGTGGCGCTCGAGCTGCTGCTGCAGCTTGTGCCGGTCGGCCGACACCTGCAGCTTGCCGGGCAGCGCGCCCAGCTCCGACTGCAGCCAGCCCAGCGTGCGCGCCACGTTCTCCTCCAGGTTGCGCCCGTCCCTGCACAAAACAATCAATATCACAACATTCCCACGAAATTCTCGTAAAAATACGAAACTTTAGATGGCTCTCATCAAGCAACTTGGTCACTCATTCAGGGAATCTGAGTGATATCGAAACGAATGTGAGCTCTACTTTCACCTACGATGTTGGCAAACACATAAGGATCGTATCTGATGCCAAGAGGAGCGTCAGTAGGCTGCTTCAAGCGACACATGCACAAATTCACCGTCCCGGCTGACAAAAGACACAGGCGGGACACCAGTTTGCCACGGGTAGACTTATGTTTGCGGCCGTACATTCCCTGAATAAGTTTGCATACATTATGAAGAAAATCCAATCACCGAATGCTCAGAATGTGGTTCATTAGAGGATGCATATCATATTATGGTAGAATGTGTGCGAAATGAAGCTAAGAGAGTTGAACTCCTGTCTCAAGGCGTCGACCTTAAGCAGCTGGATGTCTGTAACAGGGTATTGGCTTTCCCTCATTCGGAGGGAGGCCAAGGCTCTGTATGGCCTGGTTCTTACAGGCTTAAACAGACGGAAATAACTGCCAGCTGCTATGGTACATAGTGATAAGAACCCTATCAGGTATAGTTAGCAAGTTGTTCTATAGAGTGACATTGTCATTATGACTAATGTCTTTAAATAAGGGTCATACTTAGTTGAAAAAACAGAAGTCGTCCCTAGTGTGGTAAATAGTTAACGGCTTATGTGCATGTTAGCTATGTTTTTATTACAGGAATTTACAGAAACGGTGACACTGTTTATGCGGGTTACTGGTCCAACCCAAAATTCAGCTTTGTAGCCCTTAACTTTTGGTATGTCCTCAGAAAAGAGACGAACCTAAATCCGCGAATGACCCATAAAGATTTAAAAAAAAACGGTGGTAAATGCCGCTCCCACATTGGCTTACAAAGCCACGAATATATTTTTCTTCCTACTTAACACTACTTGTAAGGGTGGGTTGCACCAAACCGTCTGTAATCGTAAGCGGTGTTCGTCAAAATCTGATTGTATGGAAAGCTTGACAAGTTTCTATGGGACGATAGGTGCCGGCGCCATATTTGACGATGACCGGCCTGTGATCGTATGTTGGTGCAACCGACCCCGAATCACTCGTGGTACTGACTTGAGCGCCGCCTCGATCTCGGCCTTCCTGTGGTCGAGCTTCCGCTGCAGGGTGTCGTACTGGCGGCCGACGGCGGCCAGCTTGGCCTGGATGTCCTGGCGCGCCGCGGGGTCGCACAGCACGTCGGCCAGCGCCGCGCCCGCCGCCTCCAGGTCGGCCAGCAGCGGCCGCTGCCCTTCCAGTTGCCGTTCGAGGTTCTGTCGATACGATGGACAATTTTGATACCACGTTGGGAAAAATAGCACACTATAATGATCCTCCTTCTATGCATCAATCAGAATTATCTTTAAATATACTTTTACTTAAAACTGGGTTTATACAAAGCGGACGATCACGATTTTTGCCTGATGTCAACTTTTCAGGGAAAAAAGCAATCAAAGATGTAAGACAGCTGAGTTTATTAAATTAACAAACCCTGAATACAATAAAACATTCAGTCACTACAATTATAAATTTAGTGAATAATATTTTTCCATCGGGAAACCTCTGTATGCGATTAGATACGATGTGTCAATCAATTACCGTTTTAATAACTGTTAATGTTATGTTATGTTACTATCTGACATTTATGGACACCCGATGAACATTATTCACTACATCTATACACATGATAAACACGCATCAACGCGCTCGTGTACCGCAACCTCGATCTTACTGAGTTCTTCGTTAGGCTCCTCTAGCGCGAGGTCGTCCAGCTTGTCGACGACATTTTGTAGCGCGTCGCACAGGCGCGCCAGCCCCGCGTCGAACTCGCGAGGCATATTTGGTACTTTTGGACTATATTAGAATAGAAATAGAGTCCAAAAATGACAACAAAATTCCCCGCCTGCGGATCCTGGTCACGGCACTACTATTGTAACGCACCTCGATCTTCCTGAGCTGCTCGTCGGGCTCCTTCTCCAGCGCGAGGTCATCCAGCTTGTCGCCGATGGTCTGCAGCGCGTCGCGCAGGCGCGTCAGCCCCGCGTCGAACTCGCGCGACGTGTCCGCCGCCGCGCCCAGGCTCGACGCGCGCTGCTCCAGTCTACACACAACATGCGGGTTTATATTGAGAACTAGTGTACACTACTTGGGGAGATGTATTAAATACTGATTCGTAGCCATCTTAGGGGAATTAAATGCAAGAATCGGGATAGATGGCATGCTCCCGTTTCGGACGCCAAGATCCTTTTTGAATCACTGCGTTACGAGGCCTTATACGTTTTTAAATGTTTTGATTTCAAATTATGACAAAATTATTGATAATACCAATAAAGTGATTAAAGTATACGATGATTTTATTAAAGTTTTAGATAGTGACAGCCATTTTTTGATTTTATTGTGTGTATTAGAATTTAAGCGGAAATATATAGTTTTTAGCTTGAAAATGGTCGATTTGGAGTGATGTTTGAAACAATATCTCTTAATGAAATATCTAAAAAATACATATAAAATTTATGACATTAGGTCGTAATAGTCCTGTTCTAGATAGTAACATTGAGAAAATGTAAAGATACGTGTTAATTCCATCAGAAAATCGTTAAATTGTTGAGCGTTTTTGAACTGATAAGAACTCTTAATAATTGGTGAGCTAGCTTTGGCCTCACTTGTTGAGCAGCTCGTTCCATCGGTCCTGCAGGTCCTTGAGCTTGGTCCGCAGCTTGTCGGCGTCGGGCGAGCGCGGCTCCAGCCGCTCCAGCACGCCGGCGGCCACCTGCTCCAGGTGCGACAGCTGCGGCTGCTGCGTGCGGAACTCCTCGCGGAGCACTTGCACCTGTCGACCAAGTTGTACAATCAATGTGCGAACTTAATGGAACAATTTTGAAGTGAAAAACGATCATTCTTTTTGGGGTGAATGAAAAATTGATATTCTTAGTCACTGTTATAGATAGATGCCATTAGACTTCGCACGAGTGTTTTCATACATTTGGCTCACTTTACAAATTGAGCTTGTGTGTAAGCTTCGTGTCAAATGTATGGAAACACATCTTCGCACATCTTTTGTTGGCACATCGTTTTACGGGGCTTCCTGAAATGAAATCATTTATTCTTCAATTCAGGCATATTACATGCACTTATGAATATCAAAAAAATTCCACCGGTACATAAAATAAACCTCTGCCTCGAACGACGCGTCCCAAAAACCCTAGTCAAACCTAGCCTTAAATCTCTGTAAAAGAAGGCTCACGACGGTTTACTAAGCTTACCTGTTGCACTTGCGTCTGCACCATACGCGAGTCGGAGGAGATGGGTCCCAGAGCAGTCATCATGCGGTCCTTGGACACGAGCCACGACGACAGGTTGCTGTGCGTGTCTTGGAAGTCCTTCACTTCCTCCATCAGGCGGATCCTAGCAGAACATTAACGTATAGTATACACTAATGCCCTGTCAGACGAAACCGTCTGCTAGAGTATTGGTATATAAAGAAAAGGGATTTTTCTACGGAAAATATGCATAAATTTAAAGATGGTCTGTCGCGTCTTAGCTTTTCTGATATCTATGAATGTAATGACCCAAATGAAGCATACGATAATTTTTTAGAGAACATAACTTTGCTATTTAGACTCTGCTTTCCATTTAAGATAATTAAAATATCGCAGAGAATAAAGCCACGTTGGGTATCAAAAGGTATCAAAACTTGTTGCAAAAGGAAACGTGATATATTATGGCGCTACAGATCTAATCCTTGTGACTCCAACAAAACTGAACTGATATCGTACTCTAAAAGACTAAAGAAAATTATAAAGTTAACCCAGAAATCTCAAAATATTAACTATTTAAAAAAATCGGACAACAAATGTCGAGCCGCTTGGAATTTAATAAAGAATAATAATGAAAACCGCCCCAAAAATTCAATTCATAAGATTGTTAACGAGGACAATTCTATATTAACAAACCCCATAGATATTGCCAACAGCTTTAATGACTTTTTTATAGCCCAGTCAACACTTTCTACCGGTAACACGTCCACTGCTGAAATCAAAATTTCATTTAACACACTACACTCGATGTTTTTAGCTCCAGTAACGCCCAAAAGTATCCATAAAATAATTTCTCAGCTGAAAAACACCAACAGTAAGGGCCATGATGAAATTACAACTGGTGTTATTAAACACTGTGCGGAAATAATATCTACGCCGTTCTCGTTCATATGCAACCTAATTCTTGAAAGTGGAATATTTCCTGACAAACTTAAAGTTGCTATCATCAAACCACTGCATAAAAAAAACGATAGAGAGAAGATGGAAAATTATAGGCCTATAGCCTTGTTGTCGATATTCTCGAAAATTGTAGAAAAAATATTATACGAACAGCTTTACACCTATTTAGACAAGAAACATATTTTAGTAAACGAACAAAACGGATTTAGAAAAAATAAATCAACATCATTGGCCATTTTTAATCTAATAAAAACCGTGACTCTAAATATTGACAAAAGAAATCCAATAAGTGCGATATATATGGATTTGACGAAGGCGTTTGATTTCGTCAACCATGACATATTGTTGAGGAAATTGGAACAATATGGAGTCAGAGGAGTTGCTTTAAATTTATTTAAATCATATTTGACAAATAGATCTCAATGTACAGAAATTACAAACATCTGTAACAAAACAAAACATGAATTGGCCTATTATTCCTCTTGTAAACCTATATTATCAGGAGTTCCACAGGGAAGCATACTGGGACCACTGCTGTTTCTAGTATATTTCAATGACCTTCCTGAATATATTGAATATCCTATGGTTCTATTTGCAGACGACAGCACAGTGTTAATAGAAATGAGAGATAAAAATACCTATGAGGATGAAATAAATAACACACTGGCGTCCGTGGAACAGTGGCTTAATGCAAACAGGTTAAAAATTAACATCGACAAAACGAAAATAATGCAATTTCATCAGTCAAACACTAGTTCCATTGCACTTGATATTAAATGTGATAGCAAAACTGTTGAAAACATAAACGTAACCAGATTTTTAGGAATAAACATAGACAACCATACTAACTGGAAACCACATACTGAATCATTATGCAAACGTATTAACAGTTTTATATTTGTTCTTTATAAAATATCAAAAATAGCAGATCGTAAAACTACCTTACTTGCATATCATGGATATATAGAATCGATTCTAAGGTATGGCATTATTGTTTGGGGTAACTCTACCAATAAGCAACAAGTATTCCGATCGCAAAAAAAATGCATTCGAGCTGTGTGCGGCCTTAAACAAACTGAGAGTTGCAAACAACATTTTAGAGATTTAAAGGTACTAACCCTAACAAGTCTGTACATCTATGAGGTTGCAGTCTTCGTTAAATCCAATCCTGCTTTGTTTCCCCAAAGGCTACCCGTTAACTCGAGAAGTGTTCGATATAAGCATGCAATACAAACTGTGAGCGGTAAAACATCTCTGTTAAGAAAAAGTATACTAGGCATGGCATCAAAAATATACAATTTCCTACCAGAGAATATTAAATCACTTGATTTGTTCAAGTTTAAAAATAAATTAAAATTAAAACTTGTACAGGGAGCTTACTACACTATTGATGATTTTTTTCTTGATAAAAACATCTTAAATAATTAAAAGTAAATTCAAAATTGTATTTCCCACTACGATAATAACTATAATTAAGAAATTTGAAATTATAAAATAATATACTTTGTTTTAATAAATATGTAAGCGTCAACACTGTAAAACCACAGTCTAATGTATAGGTAATGTTTAATTTTTAAGGCCAAATATTTGTACACCCTTGTGGGTAGATCACAGAGGACTGTCTAACTCATTATTTCTGTCATCCTATTATGTAACCTGTGTATCACAAATAAAAAATACTTACTTACTTACTTACTTACTTACTAATATCCAGAAATAAAGAAACAAAACTGAATTTAATCAAGGCTTAGTATTTCCTCCTGAAAAATCTTACTACTAAAGTAACAGGAACTTGCGCATATTACAGAAGCACCAAGAATTTAACAATCGTTGCAGAAAAGGGTAACTTAACAACGAATAAACTTGAATCAATTCACAGGCGGATTACCTTCAGATGGACAGAGCTACGCCGACAAAAGTCTAACGCTAACGTCTAAAGAACCATGCCTCCAAATACACCAAAAACCAACAGAGCTGACAGTTAGGTCATTAAAAATGCATGTCTATCTACTTTATTTCGTTCTATGGGCATAAAGTTGAATTCTATTGCATATACATTCATTCATATATCATAAGGTGTTATTCGGGTACTCTCCAAGTAAAATACAGTTTCTCATAGATCATACAATACAATACAAATACTCTTTATTGCACACCTCATATAATAAAATAGCACATAAAAAACAAAAAACAAAGATACAGGGAGACAGAGGCAGAACAACAGGCGGTCTTATCGCTAAAGAGCGATCTCTTCCAGACAACCTTATATTTATTTAATCTGACTAAAATATGAATATCTCCGTTTTGCAATAGAATTAAACTTGGTGCCCATAGAATCAATTGAAGTACATGTAAATACCTATTTAACCCGTCGTCTACAGATCATAACAAAAGAATGCTATAGTTTTTTTTTCGCCGGGAGCTCTCAGCTGTTGGCTTTCTATACAAAGTTGGGGATGGTTGTTTGTGATGTGAAGATGAGTGGAGTGTTACTGACTTGTCCTTGCACGCGTCGTGCAGGCTCCTCCAGCGCGACACGACGTCCTCCATGGCGTCGTGCAGCCGGTCCGCGCCCTGCACGCCCTGCTTGCGCTTCAGAAGCTCGCGCACCTGGGGTTCACATCAATTTATTTATTTATTATTTATTTATTCATTTATACACAAATTAAATATAAAACTGAATTAACACTATTACTTTTACCATTACATATAGGTCCAGACATGCATCTAAAGACTAGTGTGCAGTAACAGCTCAGGAAGACCGAGACCTGTTTTAGGGCTAGTTACATATTTGTTGCGCGACTTTATTTTGTGAGACCGACCGGATTCATTATAATTGTGTAGATATGACCAATATAAAGTTAAAATTATTAAAAACAATTAAAAACAATATATATATATATACACTTATAGGATATCAATTTGTTCATTGTATAATTAAATATATTAGATATATTATGTTCACGCTGCAATGCTATCATTATTATTATCATAGAAGCTGAAAGACGTCCACTGATGGATATAGGCCTTAGGCCTCCCCCAAAGAGTGCTCCCGCGACCATTACCAGGTTATCAGTCCACCTTGTCCGGTCTACCCACGTTGCGCCTATGAATGGTATAGTAAAACAGCAAATGTACATGATCGCTTTAGTACTTTGTCGCATTAACGTGACAATACTGCGACAGTTAGGATGCGTGAAACCAGTGCAAGTGACAGGGTACTAAAATGATCACCGTCTTTTGCTGTTGACTGTCCATTACTGTTGAAGCACGTAAGGCAATAATATTGCAGGCCGCGTATTCGTTTCAAACGGACGAGCTTGGGAGTCCGTTTAATTAATACGATGCTCGCAATTGCCATTCGACTGGTAATTCAACCTTACTTAATATTGCTTTGACAAGAAACAAATTTGCTATAAATGTGAACATAAAGTTTTAATGAACCTAATAGACTTCATAGATGTGATCACCGGACTATTATTTCATCAAGTTGACAATTGGCAAATTACAATGACGACATAAAATCAAGGAAATCGAAACACCTTTTTCGCCCTTGTCGCAATGCTAATAAGGAACAAAAAGGTACGCGATTACGTTTCATTCACTGTACATTGCTGCGTGGTTTATTGAACGACATAGTTATCTGGTCAGATAGTTACTTATTTGGTCAGCGATGTACGTCGAATTCTCATTGTTAGATAACAAATATCGAGTAACATAACTTTCTTTCAATGATAAGTCATCAATATCAGGAAATATGTTGAGTAATTTTATGTATTAAACAAACAAGACAAACATAAAAGAAAAAGAACAAATTGAGACTAAGGGTCGGTTGCACCAACATACGACCACAGGCCGGTCATCGTCAAATATGGCGCCGGCAGCTGTCACCACATAGAAACTTGTCAAACTTTCCATAAAATCAGATTTTAACGAACACCGCTTACGATTACAGACGGTTTGGTGCAACCCACCCTTATAATATGAGAACTTGACTTGATCAATGGAAATTGGAATAAAACATTAGCTGCTACTAATAATATCTATTTAATTCGAGACTCAATACAACCGTACAACGCCATGTTGCTACGTTCAATTGTTCTACAAGAGAAGAGTAGATACGGAACGAACGCGACCATAGACTACCATCACCATAGATAATAATCATAACTTCACATATAAAACAGCCAACTGACCTGAGTCTTGGCGGAGTCGAGCGAGCTCTGCTTCTCGTACATCTCCTCGAGCACGGCGCGGACCTGCTTGATGGTCTTGTCCGCCTCCTCCTTCGTGTTGGGCACGCTGTCCTTCGGCAGCTGCCTCTGCACCTGAACAATGTGATAATAGTTATTTATGTCACACCTGGCCATAAAGTGGCAATTACCGCACGCTCCGCGCGCGGAAAATCCCACTTCCTGGCCAGGGGGTGGCATAAAATTTTGTACTTACCTCGGGCGGTAATTAAGAAAGCCTCAGATCGCATAATCATCGCCCTTGCCTTCGGCTCGGGCGTCAAATACCTGCGATCTGAGACATTCTTTGTTTTACCGCCCTTGGTAAGTAATGTACTATTGTTATACAAGGGTGCAAAGATGTATTTTAACCGCAAGTGTGGAATTTAAACACGAGCTAGCGAATGGATTCTAGGGTTGAACTACGAGCTAGCGAATGAAGTCTATGGTTGAACCGAGAGTGGTTCGAAAATAGAATCCTGAGCGAAGCGAGTGGTTCAAAAATAGAATCCTGAGTGTAGCGAGTGTTTCAACACATGAGACGTAAAATAACTTTGCAGCCGTGTATAACACAAATGTTTTCACCTCACTAGAGCGAGGATTTTTTGTTTCTTTTACTCCTCCTCGTCCTAGCGTTATTCCAGTACAGTTGCATCCTAAATATAGTTGGATACTCGGGGTTTACTACCTAATCCCAAGATTTGGCGTAGCTACTAGTTTTTTTAACACAACAGTACAATATAAAATTGGTGTTGATGGACTTTCTAGACTGGCCTTACATGTTATTATGTTTAAAAAAGTTACAAATAGCCCGTTCGGATTTAAAATTACCTTTGCACTCTCGTGGATAAAATGCAGTATTGCGATCTGTTTTTAAAGAATAAAAAGGACTTTCACTTCCACTACCAGACTTAAACCTTCAATGTACCGATTAATCGATTTATGTTCGCTTCACTCGTGGGAAGACAGGTGAAGAGAAGTACTTTTTTTGAACCCGACTGTGGCTTTATAGGCCGGGCCCAATAAAGCGATAGGAGCGCACTCCTCCTAGTTGGAGAGTAGCCTGGGGAAAATCCAGGGGAAAACCTCCGGCACTATCACGTGTGTGGTTTGGAACACTGGAATACTCTAAGAGTTTGTGCTCCAATGAGATTGGTTGAGCGGTTTCAACCCAATCTGAGGTGTGAGTGGAATCGAGCTAGTGGGAGTTTTGTTGCTGATTCACTAAACCTAGCCTAGCTGAGAAGAGTCCAGCAAGAAAGTCAGCTAGGCCCGACCTGGGTCGGAGTGACTCCACCCGGTGTGTGCCTGTGCGGCGGTATGGGGACGAATAGGGAGAGAGGAGAGGTAGTGTACCTTGTCGAGGAAGTGGTGCGTGTTGCGGATGGTGTCCTCGTGGCGGCGCAGCTCGTCGCGCACGGCGTCGAGCTCGCCCTGCCGGTCGCTCAGCTTCGTGCGCAGCAGGCTGTAGCGGTCGTTGATCTCCGACAGCTGCTGCTGCACCGGCGACAGCTCTGCAATCGCATCACGGTCAATAATGCTCACTGTCAAGCACGGTCACATCTGATTCCGTTCAAGGTGATTCAACGATTTTTTTTTAATTTATTGGCCAAAAACTATTTTAACATAAGATGGTAAACATTATTTATTATTGTTTATTTAAACTTTATTGCACAAAAAGAATATAAGTACAAAGGGCGGACTTAATGCCATGAGGCATTCTCTACCAGTCGACCATAGGACCAAACAGAAACTAGCAAATGTGGGTGGGTGTGGGTGGTGGGTGTGGGTGTGTGTGGGGAAAACATTGTTTCACCAACGGAAACCTCAACGGATGGACGTATACAATGCGGATCTGATAGACAACAGTCGATAGATCTCTCTACAGGTCGCATTTTTCCACCGATTCTAGTGAAATTTTTGTAAGCAGGCTCGATAATTAAATGGTCGAGTCAGTTTTTAGGTTCCGTACCCGGAGGGTCCAAACGGAACACTATTGCTGTGACTCACGCGTCCGTTCATCCATCCGTCGTCTGTCACACAAGTTTTATAGCCAAAAGGCTAGATTCCGTTAATAGTGATTCAACGATTTTTTTTAATTTATTGGCCAAAAATTATTTTAACATAAGATGGTAAACATTGTTTCACCAACGGAAACCTCAACACTATGTGGATCTGATAGACAACAGTCGATAGATCTCTTGGCAGGTCGCATTTTTCAATCGATTCTAGTGAAATTTTGTAAGCAGGCTCGATAATTAAACGGATTTTATTGGTCGCGTCAGTTTTTAGGATTCCGTAGCCAGAGGGTCCAAACGGAACCCTATTGTTGTCACTCACGAGTAGTCCGACCATCAGTCGTCTGTCACAAGGTTTTATAGCGAAACGGTTGGAGCTACAGTTTTCAAATTTTCATAATATAAGCATCGTGTTGACGAAGCCATAAAAAATAAAAATAAATCTAAATAAATTTTTATTTATTTTTAAGCGGGACTCTCATACAGCTAAAGGGAAGCGCGAAAAATAAATGTTTGACCTACATCATCGAGTTTGTTGAGTAGATAATTAACATATTTTTAGTTTTTAAAAATATTGTAAAACAAAGGAATGATAGGCCACTAAAGACAGCTTTTTTTTACAAAATTTTGTTCCGAAGAATAATCCCCTAAACTAGAAATTTGCTAGTAATATTTTTTATTACGTATATGTACCAACACATACTAAAATGTTGATAAATCAGGCTTTTTCACTGAAATTTCCTTACTTTTCGTATTAAAGCTAACTTAATTTGCGGTTGGTTCGGGACCCTAAACGTGCGGAGTCCGACTCGCCCTTGGCCCGTTTTTGAAAACGTAAAAACTGCTCGCGGGATGTACAACTCACAGAACAAGTGGTATTGTTACCTTCTAGATGCAGTTGGTACTCACAGAACAAGTGGTATTGTTACCTTCTAGATGCAGTTGGTCGCTGGAGGAGCGGCGCGACGAGAAGCCGCTGGAGGTGGAGTGCGTGGAGCCGGGGCTCACGAGCGCGTGGCCCTTGCTCGGCGACGGCGAGCGCCCGTCCAGGGTGCGCACTGCGGGGTACATCACTACATAGTATAAAACAAAGTCGCTTTCTCTGTCCCTATGTCGTTATATCCCTATGTATGCTTAAATCTTTAAAACTACGCAACGGATTTTGATGCGGTTTTTTAATAGATAAAATAAATACGTGGGGGCATAGGAACTGACATACATACACACATCAAAATCATAACCCTCCTCAGGCTTCGCCGCAGTCCGGTAAAAATAGAAACCCTTCACTTTGGATAGGGAGTTGACTCAAAATTTGACGACTCCATAAGACTATTTCAAAAGAAATACAGCAAAAAAACATGCCAAATAAATAAATAAATATTAGAGGACAATCTTACACAAATCGAACTAGCCCCACAGTAAGCTCAAGAAGGCTTGTGTTATGGGTACTAGACGACGATATATTTAATAGATATAAATACTTAAATATATAGAAAACATCCAAGACTCGACAAATATTCATGCTCATCACACGAATATTTGCCCTGACCGGGATTCGAACCCAGGACCGTCAGCTTCACAGGCAGGTGCACTACCCACTAGGCTAAACCGGTCGTCAATAGAGTGATTGAAGAGGAAGGTTTATATGTATAATAACATCCATTAAATAGTGCACCCGTGCGAAGCCGGGGCGGGTCGCTAGTCAACTTATAAAAACCAGACTGAACGAGATTCTTTTATAAAGCGGGTCGTTTTGCCGCAGTACACAGGTTGTTACGTTGTCTTGTTTAAACGACGTTGCCTGATTTTACGAATTATACAAGAATATTTTGTGACACGAAGAATTTCCTATCACAAAAAATCGTTGTCAAATAGTTGAAAGATTGTATCAACGTGACATACTTGAAAATTTTTCATATCCCAAACCGCATATAAATCTCTTTTCCATCTCACTGAATGTGTGATTTGAGAGAAAACATACATATACAAAATATCTGAAGCGTTCCCTCGATTCTGCGATGACCCCATCCGCAGATATTCTTCTCAGAAGAGAAAGTTGCATTCCTATAGTTCGTTTCAATTGTTAATGCGAGTGAATAACGCTTGTGTGGAGGAAGAGCAGAGGTGTGAGGAAGGAGAGGGGATGCGCACCTGGCGTGTGGCGCTTGGTGGGGCTGTAGAGGCGGCGGCGCGGGCTGTCGGCGCGCTCGCCGCGCGTCAGCGCCTCGTACAGCGCGCCCGCCTCGTTCACCTGCGGACACACACACACACATATACACACGATGTTACTTCCGAGTATTCCAATAGATATAGTACTTTATGCAACTGCTTTTGAAAACCAGCACTGGTTTTTAAACACAATAAAGAGAATTTAGTACATAAACTACTGCCAAATTAATTCTTGTATTAAGCAGTAACGCTGTTATAGTAAACTACACATTTAGAATAAAGGAAAAAGCCAAAAAAAAAATTGAAAAATTTGGCCTGCTCGGTGCCAAATTTTTCAATTTTTCCTTTATTCTAAATGTATAAACTACTGCCTCCTAAAGTCTGATGGTTGGCGTAACGCACCACTATCTCTGTGCCAAAACTACTGCCTAACTCGATGAATCTAAAGGAAAATAACGAATGTAACCCAATATCCATTTAAAACAGAGGAAATAGAATAGTGACATGAATGGAACAACCCAAAACCCAGAGATTGATTTATGTATTTGGGCCAATCAACTCTTTATTGTTGTTATTCTACTCTGTTTACCAGGAGAGCATTTGTCGGAATTGATTAGAAAAATTGTTAAACTATGAACTTCTTACGTGCTAAGATAGTCCATAGAAATAACGGTAAAATAACAGATAAATCCTACATTTGGTGGATTTAAGCCCATAAAATATCAGTTTTATGACCCAGGAGACGTAACCATGGCAACAAATAGCTGAAAGAAGTTGAAAGGCCCATTTCCTTGTATTTCTAATTAAGTTAAAGGCATCTTATAAGACGTACTAATTGGAGGAAAGCAAATTATTCAAGGAGACTAATATAAACAAGATAACATAGACAGTACAAGTCCTAACTATTTACCTTGTCAATAGTAATGGAATAGTCGCGGTACTCCTTAGTCAAGGGTCTCAGCTCGTCCGTCTGCTGCTTCAGCAGTTCCAGGTCCAAAGCCACGGGCTGCAAGCGCCCGATGCGGTTCTCGAACGACTGGAGCCACTCCAACACCTGGGGATAAGGTTCAGGTCATTTATGGATACATACTACCCCACCCACCTTGTACCCACAGTACAGGCTTTGCTTAGTTTGGGACTAGGTGGATTTGTGTAATAAGATTGGCCACAAATATTTATTTATTTACATCTACTGGGTAGTTGTAGTGAAGTGCCAAATCATGGGCCTTATTGCGATGAGATAATGTCTACTAGTCGTCACTTCAATGCCTTGCTGTTTCTATTATAGAAAATAAGTTTGTGACCATCTGTAAGTCCTGACGAAATAAGGCTCGGTTTTATAAAGATCCGTTAGACCTTATGTCGGTTTGTTGTGTCAAAGAATGTACTGAGTTACTGAAATTTGATCTGACATTAGGTCTAACGGATCTTTATAAAACCCGGCCTAAGTCTACTCATAATCAGTTAATTGCTTATCTATAGTAGTTTCTGAACCTATCTTAGACTCGATTTACAACTTGGTTAATGTAAATTCATTCTTTATAACATCTCCAAATGCTCGAAGAAGAAATCACCCGGAATAGGAACCCAACATTGCGGGACTCCATCGCACATACTTCGACTCGAAGTTGCGTAATGCCGACTCCCTCTATGTGGGGCTCCATCGCACATACTTCGACTCGAAGTTGCGTAATGCCGACTCCCTCTATGTGGGGCTCCATCGCACATACTTCGACTCGAAGTTGCGTAATGCCGACTCCCTCTATGTGGGGCTCGCCTAGGCATTGCGTAAGAAGAGCCTGTCTTGAATCTGACCTGACTTTAGCCATACCTGGGCACGGAGGGTTTCGTACTGGCTGAGCTGGTCGGCCCGTTGCTGTGACAGCTTCTGTTTCTCCTCCAGCGACGCGTTGAAGTCGCGCCACGCGTTCTCCATTTGCTGTGACAGACAGACACAAATTAACAGTCCATTACTGCCTCTACTTTCAGCTTTATTTTCTGCATTGTGTTATTTTTTGAGGTGTGCAATAATGAGTAATTGTATTGTATTATTGCCGAAGCGAGGAAAGTAAGGAAGGGCCGCCTGACGTGTTGGTTGGCAGGCCTGCCATGAGTTAACATGGACATGGGACTGCAGTATTCTTCAAGAAAGGAGTGTTAAAAATTTTAAAGGGTCGGCAACGCGCATGTGATACTACTGGAGTTGCAAGCGTTCATAGGCTGCGCTGACCGCTTACCAGGCGGGCCGCATGCTTGTTTGCCACTGACGTAGTAGAAAAGAAAAAAGTCAGGCAACCCTGGTTTCCGCCAAGGAACATAGTGCTTTTCTCAAACACCGTAAGGAAATAACACAAAGATATTGTAAAAATATTAGGTGGCGTACCGATACCGTACCTAATAACTTAGTTATCTGAAAGCAATCTTTCTACGAATTCTTTCAAAAGCTGTGTTAAATTTTCAAATAGCATAGTGCACAGTTTTAAAAAACCATTAATTAGCTTACTTTCATCCTGTCACGAACGACGTGTGTGTCCGTGACGTCCTTCTTGGAGATCAGCTGTTTGCCTTGCTGCAGGCACTCATCCAGCAGGGGCATTTGAGCATCCCTGAAAATTCCCACCAGCATTAATATTTCTATTTAATCTTTCTTAGTATCGTAGGAGATAAAAATTATATCGCCTTATATTGATCCTCAACATCGTAGCAATATTGATGGATAAGACTTCTAGAGTCTGGCTAATGAAAGCTGAGACTGAGATTTATGTAAAAAAAATTTAATGGCAACTGTAATATCTACGTCAAATGTGTCAAACGTCACTTAATTGCCGTGTCAATGCAGACAAACATTGCTTAATCCTTTGCAGGTCAGAAACGGGATGCAGCAAATCATATCATAGTATATTATTCCGCTTGAATTGCTATTTCCAAAACAGACTCGGAATATTTCAATATCATAAATCCTCCTTTTGGTAATGTTAGCGTTTATTATATACTGAACTATGTAGTGCTAACATTTTATTTTGTTTCCCAAATATCATTATTGTTTTGTCACATTATATACAGTGTTGGACCACGTGGATTTTTTAAATTTGCCTCTTTTTTCTAGTCTCAGCTTTCATTAGCCAGACTATAAAGGTGGTGAATTTTTGTGGTGAAATGCTGGGTCTTTGATGGTGTCATCAATAATGTGGTAACACAGACATTACTTTGGGACATTTACAATGGATCTTTTGAGCAACCCTGTGACATCACTAGCATTCAGAGCAGGGCTCGGAAACCAGTTTCGTCTTCATACAATTAACCGGTTAAAAATTTCGGTTAATTGCGTTTTACGATATTTTTTCGTATTTTAAATCATTTGTTTTATAGACCAAGGCCAACAAAAGCAAATCTTAAAATAAAAATGGGGATATGAAAAGTACTTTAGGAGATATTTCAAAAATAGTAAAAACCGGTTCCGAGCCCTGATTCAGAGACAGTAACTCACCTGAAGTGCCTGAGGTCGCTGAGCCTGGAGCGGAGCTCGTCGGCGCCCATCCGGGCGAGCTCCCGGGCGTCGGCCTGCTCCAGCAGCTGCGCGTGCGCCGCGTCGAGCTTGCCCGCGAGCGACGTGAAGTGCGACAGCTCGCTCCACACGCCCTCGAGGAACTCGTTGCGTTTCGTGGAACGCTCTAGGAGCTTCTCGTATCTGTGGGTACCAGGGATTCTCCGTCAACCACATTTTTTTAAAATTTATTTCTTACAAAAAAAGTTTACATTCGTTTACACTATAACTTCGCCAAACTGCATCACAGTTTGTTGGCGAAAGAAACACTCTTTATTTTTTTACTCAGCCATCTAAATATGTTAGTAACATTATTTTACCTACTTAATTTCACCTTACTTAAAAATACATACATATTGTTTATTTTTTTATCATGCGGGTATTCTTAGTAATGAATCACAACATAACAGCACAACATAGCAACAGCATTAGTGCACTGCAGAACGTAGGCATCTATTTTGCGCCCCAATACGATTCTGGGTTTTCCTCATCCAGCCCCTACCAATATTCCTTTTAAGGTCAAGAGATTTTATTAGAAATATTTCGTTGTGATAAAATTGTCATAGCTGAAACACCGTCCTCTCAACAAGAAACTGCAATACTATGCACAGTCGAAGAATTTTAATATTTCTATGGATATAGAGTCCCAAATGAACTTATGAACTGTATACATATATACCTCTGTTCGATTCTTCGCTAACGCTTCGAGCCCTTGTTATGACATTATTCTGACTTTCTCTTTAGCTTGATCTATAAATGCATATCCCGGTCTTCCCCTGCCTCTCCTCCCCTGTATCTTTTTTTCAATTATGGCTTTATTTATATCTGTACGGTCCACATACCGCACATTGCCATACTATAACTATAAAAGTACGCGTCAGTACATGCATACAACTAACATTCATCACGCTTTTGTAGTTGTTTTATACGGTATCAATAGTGTTTACTTTTGACTATATTAGTGAGTTATTATTACATCAAGCAAAGAACATTTATTAATTTGGGAAGTGTGGCACTAGCAGCCCATACAATATCTTTTTTTAAACTTAGATGACAGTGGCAGCGACTCGTGTGAGTGGAAGATATTACCTGTTGTAGATGTCCTCGGCGCGCTGCTCGAGCTTCTTGGCGATGCGCGCGTTGCTGGGCGTGGCGGCGGCGTCGCGCACCGAGGCGAGCAGCTTGGCGAGCGTGGCGCGCCGCGCCTCCAGCGACGCGTGCGCGATGCGCTGCTCGCGGACCTGCTCGTCGAGCCGCTCGCGAATCAGTGACGCTGGTTTCGATTGCGTCCTGCCACACGAGAGTGGATTAGTGAGGAGAACAAGCGTTTCTAAATACATAAGACGGAATGAAGGTACAGTAGTACCCAACTGATATGGCTTACCGATGTACCTGCGCAGAAGATGAATTTTTAAAGCGCGGGAAATGCTATTGACCAATCGGCACGCTCCACGCACCGCGCTTCTTTTTCCTGTACCGCTATTGGTTCGCAGCCGCCGCCATGTTAGCGCGCGCCGCGTGGCATGTTAGTCAGCCGCCATACTTCTGATCGAGTGCACGCGCATTATGAACAGTGTATTATGAACCTTATAGTAGTGATCTAAGGTTAATTGTAAGTTTTAAGCATTCTTTCGTTAATCTTCGGAGCGATACTTTCTTTTCTGCGCGAACGAAGATTCACGACGCGCCTTATTAGTTGGGTACTACTGTAGTCAACTACAGGTGGAGGTTAAAATGTTTTCATGTGTTGTAGGCGACAGGTTAAGAACCTGTACTACAATATCACATTTTCTCCGGCACTAAGGGTGGGTTGCACGTCTGTAATCGTAAGCGGTGCACCAAACCGTCGGCGTTCGTTAAAATCTGATTGTATGGGAAGTTTGATAAGTTTCTATGGGATGACAGCTGCCGACGCCATATTTGACGATGACCGGCCTGTGATCGTATGTTGGTGCAACCGACCCTAAATTTACAATAGCTAGAACTATCATTAAAAACGAAATGTCAAGCGTTTTACCAACCCCATTCGATAATAGGAATGGGGTCATTGTCAGTTGTAAAAACAAACGTTGTCCACCCGGTGGTCAATAGTTAACGGCTTATGTACATGTAAGTTATGTGTTTATTACATGGCTTTATAGTTACGGAAACACCGTTTGTGCGAGTTACTAGACCAATCCAAAATTAAGCTTTTTGGCTCTTATTTTTTGATATGCCCACCGAAAAGACGCGAACCTAAATCTGACAATGACCCAATGAGTAGTGTACACGCATGATCTCGCTCGGAGACGTGGCTTACTTGAAGAGTGTCTCGGCCTGCTGCAGCCACTGCGCCTGCGTCTCGGCCGCGTCCTGCAGCCCCTGGCACTGCAGCAGCGCCGCCTCCAGCTCCTGGCAGCGCGCGCCCACAGCGCCGCTCAGCTCCGCGTAGCGCGCGCTCAGGTCTAGAACCGGGACCTCCAGTTGGCGGATCTCAGATGGCGTCAGGTTGCCTTCCAGGGATTTCACTAGCTGGTCACATGCCTGGGGGATACAAAAGTATTTATTTGTTTATACTAGTGGCTACGTGAACTGTAGACAGAGAGAAATTCGACAGAAAAATTCTATACACAAAATTTCACTAGAATCGGTTGGGAAATGCAACCTGTAGAGAAGAAACGAAATTCGCCCACAGAAACCTACAAAATCATTTAATATATATATAAATAAATAAATAATAAATAAATATTAAAGGACAATCTTACACACATCGAACTAGCCCCACAGTAAGCTCAAGAAGGATTGTGTTATGGGTACTAGACGATGATATATTTAATAGATATAAATACTTAAATACATAGAAAACATCCAAGACTCAGAAACAAATATTCATGTTCATCACACAAATATTTGCCCTGACCGGGATTCGAACCCAGGACCGTCATATACCGGACCGGATATTTTTTAATAAAGCCACAATCAGGTTTAAAGAAACTGTCTAGCGCGGTAACTCACATCCTTCGCGTTGTCCACGAGTCGCCCCTGCGCCAGGATCTCGGAGTGCAGCGACTTGGCGCGCGAGAGCTGTGTCTCCACGGCGCGGGGCTCGCCGCCCACCGGCTCCGACAGCACCGAGCGAGCTTGGGGCTCCACCTGCAAACAAACAGACACAAGGTCAGATAGTTGTTACAAATATACTTGTATCATTAGAATTACGATTTGAAACGGGATTTTTACCATGTATAACAGTGCCGAAATATCGGGAACTCAAAAATGCAAATATACATGGTAAATATCCCGTTTCAAATCGTAATTCTAATGTAAATGACCATGTAAGCTTGAAATCTTATACTTGTATCAAATCTGTGATTACCGCCAGCCAATGCATAGAAAATACCCAAATACCCAAATTGTGTGTGTGGTTTTTCCACACTTTTTCTGGATCCTATAGTCAAATTTATGTGGGTATTTCACAAGGTACCTTTCCGAAAAAATAAGTATGGAAATCCGATGATGCGGCAAAGAATTACCGCTGAAAGCATGAAAACGAATTGAGAATGTCCATTCTTCTATTGAAGTCCAACAAAAATAATGTTTTCACATCTGTTATTCAAAAAAAGTAGTTGTTCTCGAATGAGGGATCGAAGTCGAATATTTCTTCCTTCACTGGGTAACAATAACTCTCCTTACACAAAGTGTGAAAAGAAATTATTTGTAAAACATTTCATATTTTTGCAGCGGGTCTCATAAGCGGTGTGAAAAACAGTATGTGCCACACGATAGCAAAATTATTTCCGCCTTGAGCGTAAACACTTAAATCCCTCGTTACGCTCAAGATTCAATATACCGCCCTCGCCGTAAATATATGTAAAGAAAAACACTACAGTAGTGTTGTCTCTTTTCTTTATTAATCATTTTGGATTTGCCGCCTTAATCCACAGAGCTTAAGTGGAATCACGTTTGACAGCAACACCTTCACAAGTGTCATTGTCAGTGTCATTGTAAATGTGAGGTTATGTTAAATATTAGAGTCATCATTGTGTTAAAATATTATTTGGAATAAAGGCTTTAAATGTTGTTTTTCTGTCTTTATACCTATAAACTCACCTGAGTTTAGTAAT
Organism: Epiblema foenella; assembly: GCA_963556455.1. NCBI lineage: Eukaryota > Metazoa > Arthropoda > Insecta > Lepidoptera > Tortricidae > Epiblema > Epiblema foenella. The sequence goes on from OY747118.1 coordinate 4,346,566, forward strand.
TTGTTTATATGTGGTAAAAGTGAAATTACGTGCGTACATTGCTCTTTACCAATAAAAATTTTGTCTTTACAGAAAACGGTACTACGTATATTATATATATAATTTGGAATGTAGTATGTAGTACCTCCTTGATCCACCGCTGCGCGCGGTCGAGCGCGTCGTGGTAGAGCTTGGTGACGTCGGCGGCGCCGCGCAGGCGCTCCTGCAGGCGCTGCGCGCGCGCCGCCAGCTCGGCGTGGCGCCGCCGCGCCAGCGCCGCCGCCTCGCGCAGCGCGCTGTCGCCCGACGGGTGCACGTGCGACAGCCGGGACGGGAGCGACGTGCGGTACTCGTTCAGGATTGTGAGGAATTCCTGGAGGAAACATACATTAATTGATTATAGCTGGCTGAGAGAAAAATAGAACATTACGAACAATAGTGAAGCTCTATTTAAACCCATGCCCAAAAGGCGCTGGTCGGCCTAGTGAGCGCACTTCCTCTGTCGCGACAGGTACCTCAGCTTTGACGGTATAACCCATAGTGCCAGCTGATGTAAAAGTGAAGAAGCCAGTTGTTTACACAGTCACTGCGCACTCACTTGGTTACCAATCAAATACACACAGACGGCTCTTTCTTAAGGAATTTGAAGCGAACAACCGTGAGCTAGTTTCTGTTAGGTACAGCGCCATCTAGTGGTCCACAAAGACGATGTCGTCCTAAACACCAGCCTTACCTTGCTCTCGTCCACAAACTTCTGCGCGGCCATGGTGATGAAGCGCAGGTCGGCCTGGTGCGCTATCACGTCCGACACAAACTCTCGTACTTCCTCGCTCTGCCCTGACAGGTTCTTCAGCTTGGACAGAGCGGACTCCTTCTCTTCTAGCGTGCGGTACGCGGACTCCATCCAAGTGTTGAAGGTGTTCAGCTCATTACTGGGAACATTTGTTTATGTGTCAGTCAATGTTGTTAATTAAAGCGTACTTTTTTATAGTGGAGTCCATTGAATCATATTTTCATGGACGGCTAATGATAGTGAAGTAATGCCTCTTCGCATTTAGAAATCTCCATTATCAAACAAGGCTGTAAAAAGTAACCGATCAACTTTTTTTGCTGTATTGCCACGGTTACGCCTTATCGAAGGCAAATACCAAAAATACGTTTTTTTACAATTCTGATAAACAGGTTCTCGGCTTTTACAATGGAACATATAAGCATGTTAAGGATTCATATTACAACTAATTTTCAAATATTTTCTGTCCCTGTTGTCTCCACACTTACGTTTGTGACAGAATAACAACAAGAACTTAATCAACCCATATATACAAGGGTGGATCAACTATTCTTTGTTGCTCGTTACCATGGTTACGTCTCCTGAGTCACTCTTTAAAACTGTGGTTTTATAGGGCTTAAATTTACCAAATATGAATTTTAGCGATGAGCATAAATCCATTTGTTATCTCTTGAGCATGCTTGAAGTCCATATTATAAACATTTTTGTAAGAAACTCGGTTACTGTTGTCTCCTCGCTGACGGGACAGAATAACAACAAGAAAAAGTTGATTTACCCACAAGGATCCTTTTAAGGGCATATTCGGTATCGTGTTCTGATTAGGAAAAAGTAGAAGAAAATTTATTTTAACGCGAAAAAATTTTTTTTTCTTTTGGGGCAGGTCGTCCAAATCAGCCAACTGTCCAAAAAACGCCAAAAATTTATTGCGTCAAAAAAAAATTCTTCTACCTTTTCCTAATCAGAACACGATACCGAATATGCCCTTAAATGGATCCTCACTCGTTTTGTTACACTCTGAAGCTTCAGAGTAGCTTTGGTGTGACACTATGAGATAGATATGTATATCAGAGGATAATATTGTACTAATATCAATTATTTCAGTAGCTTATCACGTTTCAAAGATAGTATGCCGCATATTGTTCCATTACAAGATTGTTTTACTTGAGATCGCATAACGGATAGCGCACGACTTTACTTATCTGAAAAAAAAAAACGAATAGTGCATTAGCAAGTCAGTAAGTCTCACTTGAATTTGCCGAGCTCGTCGCGCGCGGCGGCGAGCCGCCGCAGCATCTTGTCGCACTTGTCCGCGCACTTGTCGCATCGCTGCTTCAGCTGTCGCACGCCGCGCTCCAGCGCCGCCACCTGTCGGATAACATTACATGTAAACACACGTTATAAAACCACAGGGGCCTGCCAAGAGTAAGTACACGCGTCGTTGCACACCTCAGATTCGGTTGAAACCGCTCAACCAATCTCACTGGAGCGCAAACTCTTAGAGTATTCCAGTGTTCCAAACCACACGCGTGGTCGTGCCGGAGGTTTTCCCCTGGATTTTCCCCAGGCTACTCTCCAACCGCGCACTCCTATCGCTTTATTGGGCCCGGCCTATAGAGCCACAGCAAGGTTCAAAAAAAAAAACGCGTCGTTGCTTCAGAATGTAGGTTTAGTACATTTTTTATGGCCTTATTCATAATCGTTCATCAAACCTATTCTGGCTAAAATGCCGTTAAAACTCGTTGTCTTTTCTTTCACTTTGACATTTGTGTTTGTGAGGAAGGGACAAACAAAACACATTTTAGTTAATAGAGGTTATGCTTTTGTGAGGCCCGCCTTATGCTTTTGTAATAAGGTCAAAAAATGGTTACATATCTCATTGTATACCACTGTACAGTTGGGATGTGAGTGTGTTACCTCATGCGGCGCCAGCACGTCGCCTCCAGACACGAGCAGCTGCTTGGCCTGGTCGGCGCACGCGGACACCTGCCGCTGGTGGCTCTCCAGGTCGTCCTTGATCAGCTGCAAACACACGTCGGATCAATACTAATAATGTGATTAGGTTAACGAGGAGTAACCTAACTAAACACACGCACACACACACACACTCCACATACACAAGCACACTCACATTCATACAAACGCGCGCACACACGCCCAGATCAAGTTGTTGCTCACACACTTACTAATTTATTCACATTTTTTGTTATAGTGTAATAGTAATTTTATTGTAAGTACTTAGGCTAAACTAAACTTTTGTAAACTACGTTTGTACCATCAAATACTACCCCGATGACCACAGGCGTCACTGAAAATCAGCGTCACGGTGTGAAACCACGGTTTGCTTCGCGACATCAAGCTGAGTGACGACCTTTTTAGCGTCTATAGCTCTATATAATATCTTTTTGTTTGTATTTCTTTAAAATGCTGAATAAACTTATATTCTTTCTTTCTTTCTAACTGATAAACTCCTACCCTTTGGCTTCGAGTTGGCCGTTTCTTTCCGTCCCGGTCCCTTCAGCCCGAGCGGGGCGGGGGCGGTGGTAAATACGTCACGAGGGAGCGGCCAACTCGAAGCGAACGCGTTGTACTGACTGTTACTCGAGCCCATCGGTAAACTGATAGGAAATCAGCGACATTTCAGTAGTAAATGCCGTAAATTCAAGTACGCTGTGTGCGTGTTTAAATCAGGGCTAGGAACCGGTTTTTACTATTTTGAAAATATTTCCTAAAGTACTTATCATATCTCCATTTTTATTTTAACATTTGCTTTTGTTAGCCTTCATCTATGGAATAAATGAATGAATAATTTTTATTTCCAGGCAACCATTACACAAAAATTAAATAAAACAGTGTATACAATAATATAGGTACAATACAAACCATAGAAATAAACATATGTATAATCAAACTATTTGCGATTCGGTAGCCGATGTACGACAACCAATGTAAACAAATAAGATTGCGGTATATATGACTTAAAGTACGAAAAAATATCGTAAAAGGCAATTAACCGAAATTTTTAACCGGTTACGAAACAGGTTTCCGAGCTCTGGTTTAAATAATTATCTAGCATGAAATATCTACACAAAGCGAACCAAAATACCAAAACTAAAGTTAATAGTTCTCTTCATCCTATAACGACACTTCAGAATAAGGATCAAGTTACCCTCGCTCTTAAATGTAATGTGTACCTTTAGAATGTTGATCTGGTTACGCAGTTCGTCTAGATCCTCCTTGACGGCCTCCTGGTTGGCCAGCCGCTCCTCCACAACAGCGATCCATTCCAACAGCTTCGACAGAGTCTCGTCGCAAAGTCTGTACTTCTCCTCTACTGCTTGCTATATTAACAACACACGTATTAGTATATGCACCGCACGTAGCACCGCGAATGTACAAAGCCCGCTGGCTTCCGAGTGCCTCTAACTACTCAGCAAACTTTACAATGCATCTATCTACAGACGGGTGCTGTCAATCACTTTTTACAGGACGACTCGGCTTTTGAAAATCATACAGTGCTTAATCCAAGTAAATATGCTGTTCAAGACGTTAAAAATCATTCAAATATTTACAAAATTCTAAAGTTACATCATTTCATGCAAAATTTAAATTTAATATGCTAACGATACGATGAGAACCTGAAAAGGAAGCTTATAATTACAGACAACACTACGCAGAGACAAAAGCAAAGATACGAGTCCTCGGAGAAACAAATAGAGAAAGGCGAAACCACAGACAGCCAGTACACGGTAGCGTGGAGATGACAACACAACCAGTCCAAAAGTTGCGTACACAGTAACATAACATGCAAAGCGTGGCATGCAAGCAGTGAATCAACGTCGCAAATGTCAAAAGTTTAAAAAGTTAGGTAAATCAAAATGGTCGCTTTTGACATTTGCGGGTTATGGTATTAACATCTTCCTTATGATTAGATTAAAATTACTTTTTGATTAGAGTTAATTGGTTTAAAATTTTAAAATTAAAAGTACCTGTTGAAATCTGAAACTTTGAAATGTTTTGATGTAAAGATAAAGATAAGGTACAAGAAAATTACGTAAAAAACCTTAAAGAATTTACACGTCAATTTAAAATGAACGAAAAACATTTAATTTAGATGAGATTTCATTTCATTATAATGTTATTTACCAGAAATCACGTCAAATACTTAATGAGCGTTATGGCCGTTTCAATATGAATCAAACAACTATAATTGAATAAAAAAAAACAGAAGCAACTGATGAAAGATCTCATAATGAAATAAATTCTCAAAACAAACGAGCATTTTAAACTAAGACGAAAATATAAATACTACCTTTCGTGTTTGTGTTTGTCGAAAATGTTTTACCATTTGATGATAATGTGAATGTTTGTCGCGAGAGCCCGCATACGGAAACATCACACTAGCATAGCATTGTCATGCATTCCATAACGTGAGCGTCCAAGGAATGAGTATATCGACTTATCTCAGGGTATAAACCGAAAAACCAGTCAGTCATAAATCACTGGTTTTTGTATGAAAAAGCAAACAAAATAAAGCTCCGAAAGGATCGCATGGAACGGACACCCATTCGATCTCCTTCGCAAATTCTTAGCACATAGTGATCATGGGATGTTAGGTATTGGCGAGACGGTGATGGTTCTTTTATCGTCGTTAATATGATCCCTCACAGGCAAGCATTCACGATTTAGCTCAAAAGGGTTCTTAGCATCGCAGGCAACGGCTGGAAATAAAAACAACATACATCGGGCCTTAGTACACTGTGAATAAGCACGCTTACACAATTGGTAGTTCACTCAAACAGAACACTGTTTAGTAGAAAACTCACAATTGTAAGCGGTACAACCTAAACTTAAGCTTCTAGAGAACATAAGAGTAAAAATTTTGCTGTAAATACTCTGACCAACTACTAAGTTTATTTATAAAATTTTGCTCTAAGTACGTATTCTAAAGTGTAAAGCCAACTATGCGGCATTTGAAATATACAAAGAACTTGTAATTAAGCGTTTAACTACTTCTTACAGTGAAAACTAACGAATGTTTTCAATCGATTTCTAAAGCATATTTTTTATGTGAAGCATATTAATTATTTAAACGGTCATTTAAAAATCGATAGAAAAAATTCACCTTCAAAATCTATTCAAAATTTCATCAAATCATGGATTAGTTGATAAAAAACCATTTATTTAAACTAGTGTATGCCACAAAAGTGACTCCCCCATTGCATGTAATCCATTACAAATCGACACTGCAAGTCTTGTGGGTGTCGTGCCATGCCAATGTTTAAGCCAAACGCTTTAGAGATCAGCTTAAGAGTAGAATAGGAAATAAAGCAACACCTTCGCTTGATAGAAGCACAAATAGGAACAAAAATATTGTGAAACTTACCCTAGTTTCTGCGGGCAGTAGATATCCCTTCTTTAGAGCTTTGACTAGGTCCAATGTGATAGCTTTAGTTGGATCTATAACAAGTCTGCCTTCAACGGGGTCGACCAGCTTCTGTTCTATTGCTTGTACTAACGGACAGATCTTGCCTGAATCAGGTTCTTTGACGACAGTGCTAGAAGGATCGACAATGCCTTGTTGGATCGCTTCTCCCAGGTTCAGTCTCCTTCTGTCTATTACGCTCGTAGTTATAAATGGATCATTCAATGCCCCGGTGGTCGGATTGTAAATGCCAAAGTTTAGGGTCTCGATCAAGCTGAAACTTTTCTTCGGAGTCATAAGCAAACCACTCTCGATGGCTGATGGGAGCGTATTCAATTTAGAGGTCTCCGTGTCTAGAATGTTGCCTTTTTCTGCGTCCATGAGGCCTTTACGGAATGCTTCAGGGAGTTTTACTAACCTCTTTTTGAGATTATCTTTTATTAGCGCTGTGTCTGGATCAATGTAGCCCAAAGTGGCTGCGTCTTTGATAGTGAGTACTTCTTTGGAATGTGGATCAGTAAAGCGGGCTGTCGTGATGTTCAGGTGACCGTTTTCTATCGCTTGCTCAAACGTTAGAGGCTCGCGGAGGTATACAATCAGACCGTTCTCAAACACGAAGCAAAGTGTACGCGATCTACCGGTTTGAGGATCGAACGATCCCTTTGCATTCTTATCAATTATACTTTCTATAATACCTAATTTTAATGGAATGTATTTGTTTTTACGAGGATCCTTAATGACAGCTGTTTCGGGATCAATAAATTCGTATTTAATAGCTTCGTCTAACGTGAATTCTCTAAGCACAGCTTCTTTTGGAGCTGACGAGTCAGAGACGTGGCGTTTCGTGACTGTTTGTGACGTAATAGGTTGGACGATAGTTACAAGTAGACCCTTATCAAACGCGATGTCTAAGCTATAGGTCTTCTTAGCTTTAGTGTCGAGAACCCTACCTTTCGTGACATCTACGTCGCCCTGTTGAATCGCTTGCGGCAGAGGTTTGAATTTGTTTGTGTAGCTGTCCTTGAACACAGTTAGTTCTGGGTTCATTAGACCAGTTTCAATAGCTTTGGTAATGTCCATGAATTCGTTAGTACTAGGATCAACGATCTTGCCATTATCCGCCCTAAACAAACCGTTCCTAATGATTTCCTCTAAGCCCAGGTTCCTTTTAGATGTGACTATAAGTCCACGGTGTTTAGCGTCAAGTAGGTTAATTTGGTTGCCGTTTGGTAGAACGTAGACGCTATTATTGTCATCAACAATGCCTGATTTTATGGCTTCATCTAACTTAATATATTTGCTGGTAGGAATATTCTTAATCAATGACGTTTCTGGGTGTATTAATTCGTCCACTATCGCAGTTTTCAGGGATATTTTTCTTTCAGTAACGGGGTGCACGAACGCGTGCTCGGTGATTTCATACAAGTTCATAGCGAGCGTATCGTATAGAGTGAAACCCGCACTTTCGATATCGACGATGAGACCCAGGCTCATGGCCTCGGAGAGAGGGATTTGAACGTCGGAACATGGCTCGTGGAACTTACCGGTCCTCCTATCAATGATTTCACTACGGCAACAATCCGCCAAAGTTAGTGGTTTCTCGGATTTCCTATCGAAATAACAAAGATATTTGGGACTGATAATTGACCTTCTAAGGGCCTCATGCAAGGTAATTTTACGGCTAGTGGCGGGGTCTATTATTTTGCCAGTGCTATCATCATACAGGCCTTGGTGTAATGCTCTTTGTAGACTAATAGAAGCTTTGCTGTCGACAAGCAATCCTATTTCAAAGGCTTGACGAAGACTAATCTCCTCGTTGTCTGCATTTATGTTTACAATTTTGCCTGTCTTATCGTCGATTACACCAGTTTCTAGTGACTCGGGAATTGTAATCTTATCCCACTTACCTAATCTGTTGTCTTGAATGTGAACTGAATGTGGGTCAATAAGGTTCAATTTAATAGCCTCGGTAAGAGTGTATTTTTTACCGCTTTGCGGGTCCATGAAAAGGCCGGTAATTTCATTATAAACTCCTTTTTCGATTGCTTCAATTAGGGAAAGTGGTTTCCTGACTTCAACTAAGATGCCTCTTTCAAATGCTTCTCGGAAATCTATCCTTTCGTCGCCCAGTATTATTGTTCCGGTCCTACTGTCTACGATACCTTTATCGACCGCGAATTCAAATGGAATCACTTTGCCAGCAGCGTGAACTAATGTTGATTGGGGATCTAACATGCGCTTCTTAATGGCTCTATCAGTTGGAATTTTATCTTTACTCTGAGGATGTGAGAACTTGCCAGTTTTAGGATCGTAGAAGCCTTTGAAAACTGCCTCTGGCAAACTTAACTTGCGTTTAGCTGGGACTATAAGACCGCGTTCAGATGCGTCTGTCAAAGAAATTTTATCACCCTGAATTGGATCCCTAACCTTACCCTCTTTAGAATCAACGATACCCGCCTTGATAGCATCTGAAAGAGAAATCATATCCCCAGTTACAGAATTCCTGACGGTCATGGCCTCTGGGTTGATATTTCCGATATTGATGGCATCTTCGAGCGTCATTGTAACATTGTTAATGGTTAACAAACCAGTGTCTGGATCGTAGCAACCCTGAACCAGGCCTTCCTGCAACGTCCACGGCTTTTTGTCACTTAGCAAGTAACCCTTTTCGCTAGCATCCTTTAGATTTAGAACGGGGGCTGTAATTATTCCTTTCTCTAAGTCAATTAGACCAGAGTTAACTGCCTTGTCAAATGGCACCACTGCTTCAGATTTGTCTTCTTTAATTTTAACATCTGAAGGATCAATTAGTCCGTCTGTAATCGCTTTACTAAGGGAAATTGTATGACCAGTTTTCGGGTCCAAAATTTTGCAAGAATCAGGGGAATAATAACCTAATTCGATGACATCAAATAAGGAGTAAGTAACCGCTTTAGTGGCAATTAAACCCTTTTTCAATGCATCATCTAATGGAATGTGTTTTCCAGTCTTTTTATCTATAATTTTGCCTGTTTCGGAATTGATAAGTTTAGTATCGAGAGCTTCTGATAGTGGCACAAACTTTTCTAATTGCGTATCTTTAATTTCAGAAATTGTGGGATGAACTATGTTCCTGTCTACAGCATCTCGAACGGTAACGAGTTGTTCCGTCACATTGTCCTTAATTTTTCCAGATTTGGGTTCATACATGTCATTTGTAATTACGGCTTCGATTGAAATCGGTCTTCTTGAGATGATAATTAAACCTCGTTGTATAGCTACTGATATTTCTATAATTTCTTGAGTTTCCACAATAGTTACTACACCGTGTCTAACTTCAACGATGCCGCGTTCAATGGCATCAGATAAAGTTATACTTTCATTTGAATGGGGGACTCTGATGAGGAGTGATTCATGGTCAACAAGACCGCTTTCAACCGCTGAACCTATGGGTACTAATACACCGGTATTTATGTCTTTAATTTCGCCGGTCTTAGGATTGTACAATCCTTGATCTAAAGCCGATTCAATAGTAAGTTGTTCGGGTACCGACACATCTTCAGGTTTTTCAACTATCCAGCCTACCTGCACGCATTCTAGGAAAGGAACGCGTTTGCCTGTTTTTGGGTTAACCATATGGCCCGATGTTTTGTCGATAATCGGTCGTGCGATTGCTTCATCGAATGGAATGTAATTATCTGATTTAGAAGTTAGATCTTTGACCAGAATAGTTTCGGGATCGAAAATTTGCAAACTATAAATTAATTCTTCGAACGTTATTTTGGCACCTGTCTTGGGATTCAAAAATATCTGTTTCTCAATATCGTACACACCCATTTCCGAGAGCTCTTCGGGAGTAAGCTTCTGTGATATGGCCACATTATATTTCGGTTTAAATTCCCGAACTATGACGATATTTTTCGAGACTACATCTACGGGCGTGAATCTACTAATCTGTTCTTGCTCTAATGAATCTTGTACTGTCAATGGCGATTCTACGCCATTAATTACAATTCTACAAACTTTAGGTTCAATTTTACCTTGCATTATTGCGTCTATTAATGTAATGTTTTCGTAAAGTATCTGTACCGGTTCTGATTTAATCTTTGTGACGTTTTGTTCGGTTATTTCATCAATCACTCTCAAAGGTTGCCTCTCAGCATCAATGAGCATTGCTGATACTGTTTTGGCGTCATGTTCAATGGTTGTGTTTTTGGTGACAACGAATTCCATGGTTTTGTGTTCGACTGACGACGACGTTGTCGTCACTGATTCTACAGGTTTATATTGGGTAGTTGTGGTAATAGTCACTTCACTTGGAAGTTTAGACGTTTTAGTAGACACTTGTTCTACTAATTCATCGGTTATTTTAGGGACCCTAGACGCGTTTTCAATAGCTAATGCCTCAGCTGGAGTTATTTCACTAATTTCAACCTCATGTGCAGGGGACGTTTGAACTTTCACAACTTCGACAGTGCGCTTGTAAGTTTCCGGGTCAATTAAACCTCGTTGCTGAGCTTCTTCTATTGTAAATTTGTTACCTGTTTTAGGATCTAAAATAGCGGTACTTTTCACTACCTCTACTATTTTTGAAACTGCTAATATTGGAGCTCCAACCACGGCCACTAGGCCAAGCTTTGCAGCATCCGCGAAACTCATTTTCTTACCAGTTTTATCTTTGATCTCCCCAGTCTTCTTGTCAACTACACCTTTGGCAAAGGCTTCCTTCAGTGTAATTTCTTTACCTGTTTTAGGATCCACAACTTTAACAGCATCTCTAGGTACTACTCCTTTATCGATGGCTTTTAGTAAGTCATCTGGTAGTCCCGTTTGTGAAGAAATTACAGCCGCCGTTTTCCGATCAAATATTACTCCCGGAGCTACCTCTACTGCCGTGCTGGATTGAATTTCCTGTACTTTTGTGGTTTCTTCAGGAGTTATTTTAACCGCGGTTTGGTCTCTCGAATCTTGTTTGGGATCTTTAGATTTGGGCGCAATGTTATCCTTCGATGGCGATTGCTCCTCTTTAGGTTGCTCAACAGGACCTTTAATTTTGGGAGCAATATCATCTCTAGACGGCGACTGCTCTTTATGAGCCGCTACTTTAAGTTCCTCAACAGTGCTTTTAGTTTTGGGTGCAATATCTTCCTTAGACGGTGATTGCTTCTTTTCGACGGGTACTTTACGTTCCTCTTCAGAACCTTTAGTTTTGGGGGCAACATCGTTCTTAGACGGCGATTGCTCCGTCTGGGCCGGTACTTTACGTTCCTCGTCAGGTTTAGACTTTGTTGGAGCTATCTTGTCTTTATGTATGTTATCTTCTACAGTTCTATCAGTCTCATCGGGACCTTCAGAATATTCTGTCGCATAGGTTTCAACTGTTGTTCCATATTCATGAGGTACTGAAACTTCACTAACTACGTGGTAAGATGATGATTCATTCTGGGTTATTTCAACTGTTGTTATTTTAGAAGACTTTGTGACGACTGAGTTGGTTGTGTGTTCCGTGATATACTCAGTGGGTTCAGATGTTGTCACCACTGTTTTAACAATAGTTGTAATTTCATCACCTTCGGGCGTCGTTTTTCGGAATTCTTGTATAACTGGCACTACTTCTTCGATTTGATCTGACTGCCTGACCGTTTCTTCCGGTCTTAATTCTGTAACTTTTCTTTCGTGAGCAACAGAGGTCACAAATGACTGATCTTGACTAGGAATTTGTTCCGATGTTATAAAGACACTTTTTTCTGTTACATTCTTTGTATCACGATCTTTGAGCAACTTCTGCTGTTTAATTTCTTCTAATATTGCCTGATGAGGCTTCTGCGGCTCTATCGAGCTATGTATAGGGGCAGTTTCTCTTGATTTCATATCTTGAGTTTTTTTCTGTAATGGCGCAGCATCAGTGCTCATAGTTACAGTAGGTTCATGTTCAGGCGTTTTGGCTTCGACGCTGCTGGGTTCATTCTTAAGGTTTACAACTTTAGAATCAATTGGAGCCGGCTGTTCATTTATTCTTGACGGAGTCTTGGGTTCAACTTCAGTTTTCTTTTCTATTACAACGGTTTTAACTGTTACCGGTTGAAATTCTTCGATAGCGACTTCACGAGAATGAGAAGTCTTGGCAGAAACTGAGGGCTTCGGAGCCACTTCATGCCGTTCAACGCTAGCTTTTTTAGGTTCATCAATTTTAGCGGTGCCTCGGTTTGAAGTTTCCACCGCGGTTGCGACTTCTTGTTTGGATTTCATAATCTTACTTGTTACCATCTTGGCTCCTTGGACGACAGCCATGCCAGCTAGAACTGGAGCAGCTACTACGGCTACTAAGCCCATTTTCGCAGCGTTTTTGACATCGATTGACTTTCCGGTTTTTGGTTCTTTTAATTTACCTGTTTTCTTGTCAATGAGACCCGAGTTTACGGCCTCCTTTAACGTGACTGGCTGGGCAGCCTCGATGTTGTAAATGACGGAGTCTGGATTAATGATGTTCTTATCTAAAGCTTCTTTAAATGTAATTGTTTTGTTTGGAGATTTTGGATCTCTAAACTTCTGTGACCTTTCGTCGTACAGAAGATCGAATGCTTCATTTAAGTCGAGCATTTCCAATTCGCTCTTCGGCTTTGGTTCAGTTACTTTTTTGGGTACCTCCGTGTTTAATAACCCAGTGCTTACGGCTTCGGCAATAGGTATGGTTTCCCCAGTATTTGGATGAGTGAACGTACCCTGCTCAATGTTAATGTATCCGTGAGTAAGCGCATCTTCGAAACTTATATTCGTGTCGCTGGTCGTAAATTGCTCTTTGCTTACTTGCTCGTCTCTGACTATCCCCTTTTCGCGAGCCTCGTCTATTGTGATTATTTCACCAGTTTTAGTATTCTGTACTTCATTTGCGTTTACCAGAACATAGTCTGCGAGAAGTTCAATCATTTTTGTTGTTATTGTATGTTGAGACGTAAAGGTTTCAGTAATTGTTGTAACTACGCCTCCCATTATTTCAGTATTTGGCTTGACCGCCAAAAGACCCTGTTCCATCGCCTTATCTAACGGGATAATTTCTTTCGTTTTCGGATCAGCAAAGGTAGCATCCTTCAAATTAACTGCGCCTTTGTTCAAAGCTTCCTCCAGTGTTATGGTTTCCTCAGATTGTGGGTATGGTATAGCCATTATGAGATCTTTTTTAACTGCTTCATCAATAGGTATTACTTTTCCTGTAAGAGGATGCTTGATCTCACCAGTTTTAGGATTAATAACGTTTTGTTTAATGGCTACAGAGAGCGTCATGGCAGCAGGGGGAATATTGTTAGCTGATTTTACAACCGTAGGCTCAGGGAAAATACCCGCATTTACAGCCGTGACTAAATCAAGCGCACCTTCGTTGGTTTTAAGGACATTCTTATCATTGTCAATAATATTCCTTTCGATAGCTTCAGCCAGCGTTATATTTCTACCAGGAGCAATTGTTACCGTTGACAAAGGATCTACAATTTCACAAATGATTGCTTCTCGTAGTGTCAGTTGGGTACCGGTCTCGGGGTGGATTATTTTGCCAGTTACTGGATTCAATAAGCCCTGTTCTAAAACTTCGGATATAGACAGGCTCTTGGCCAGGGGAATCAGTACCTCGTCCTGGCCTTCTCCATCCAATATACCTCTTTTGAGAGCTTCTTTGATAGTGACAACGTCACCATGCAATGGATCCACGATTTTTCCCGTGTTTTCATTTACTAAGCCTTTTTGAATGGCTTTCTCTAACGTAATGGGCGAACCGCTTTCATCCTTGTAAACCTTGACAGCTTCTAAAATGGTCGCTGTTTCTTTGTCAATAAGACCTTTTTCAATGGCCTCTAAAGGCGTAACTACTTGTTTTCTTAGTTTTTGTAACACAATCGGTTTTGTTTCAAAATGTTCAACTACCCTTTCTTGGGCTACATTAACGCTGTACTTAGGTTTCTGAGAAGTGGTATTAGCCACATGAATTACATCTGAAGGATGTAGTACTTTAGATTTTTCCGCCGGTAACTCTATAACTCGCCTATTATCAGCTGACAGACTGTTTTGAATAGATTCTACTGTAATAAAGCCTTCAGATACGGCAGCTCCTACAGAAATTGGTTTGCTGGTGGACTGAGCGATTTTTGTAGTGCTTGAGCCTGGCGCCCTATTTGCATAATCGGTAGAGTCATTGTCGGGGGTCTTGTCCCTTAAAGATTCTTCGTATTTCTTAAAAGTAACAGCATCGACCAGACCTCTTTCGTAAGCTACTTCCATTGGTACTTTCTGTCCAGTGCGCGGATCTACGACCATAGTACTTTTAACAACTTGAATTATTTTAGACGCACCTACCAGTGGTGCTCCGACCACAGCAATGAGCCCTATTTGAGCAGCTTCTGTAAGACTCATTTTCTTACTAGACTTGTCTTTGTATTCACCAGTTTCCTTATCAATAATACCCCTCTCTAATGCTTGATTAAGTGTGATAGGACTACCTGTTTGAGGGTCAATGACCTTAACTGTATTTGCCGGTACTACGCCTCTATCAACTGCTTCCAAAACATTTTCCGAAACGCCAGAAGTCGTCGATATAACTAGAGCAGTAGCCGGATCAAAGATAACACCGGGAGTTACTTGGACGGGTTCAAACGCGGACTGATCTTCCGTGGTTACATCATAAGGTGACGCGCGAGATTCCGATATTTCCATTTTGTCCGGCATTCCGGCTACAGACGTGATCGTTATTACTTTCTGTGAGGACATAGAAATAGATGATTGTAAGAAAATGATTAGTTTTCTTTCAATTGCTACTTTCATACTAAGCACAGAATTGTTTTGCTTGTATCGACCGATATTATCGAGAACACGGAATTCGAGTGCTTTATCTAGAGGGATTTGTTTCCTAGTTTTAGGGTCGATTACCATGGCAGAGTCGGGATTGATTATATTCAGTTTTAACGCCTCTTCGAACTCGAGGACTCTATCAGTGCCTGGAATAATAAACTTTCCGGATTCCGGGTCAAACAGGCGCTGTTCTATCGCATCTTTGAGGGCCCAACCACCACGAGGTAACTCAATGGTGTTTTTCTTGATAGTCATTGAAGTTACTGTGGGTTCCGTAACAAACGATTTTGATGTAACAGTTCTGATTTCCTGCATCGAGCTGTCTGACGGCTGAATCGTCTCGCGTACTACGTAATCGGGGCTTTTAACGGTTTCAGGTCGAGAGTCGCCCTGGACCTTGCTCTCAGGACTAACCGGCACATCCTGGATATAAGACTTTTTCGTAATTTTTAATTCTACCACTTGCCCGGGCATGAGGTCTTTCTTATTAATGCGGTCGTGTAATTGAATAACGCGGGGCTCGTTCTTTTCGACACCTAATAGGCCTTCGTCTAATGCTTGTTGTATAGGGAATACTGTACCGGTAAGCGGGTCCGTGAACGTTTCCGTGGCCTCGTCTATGAGACCTCGCCTTACGGCTTCTGCGAAGGTTATTAATGTCTCCGATCTTTGAGAAGTGTTTGTATTGGTGACTGTGACGTACCGCTTGACCGTTTTCGTGACAGTTTGTAATGTAAGGGTAATATTAAGGAGTGAATTTAACAATGCAGCACCTTCAGGTGTTATCATGTTGATCTCTACAGCTTTATTGAAAGGAATTGGTCTTTTGGTTGCGGCATCAAGTAAATAACCTGTTTTAGGGTCCAAAATATTTTTGAACACAGCGTCTAGGACACTAAGTTCTTTACCGTTTTCGTAGATACCTATTTTGCGATTAAACATTTCTAATACTTCAGGCCTAACAATGGACACTTTCGTGCAGTCCTCAAGGTAAACGAAATCTCCGCTTTCTGATTTAAGGAATGTTTCACCGTTGACATACTTAAGGTTACTCCGGCTCATAGCAACGTTGAATGAGACAAATTCACCGGTCTTCGGGTCTCTGAAACCGTCGATATCGAAAATGGACCTTTGGGACACGGACGTAATCAGACCGCGGTCGACTGCTTCAGGTATGGAACAAATCTCACCTGTCAGATTGTCCCGGAACTTGCTATCGGGTTGAATAATGAATGCACCTAGAGCTTCAGACAGGGTTAACAGCTGAGCTGATTTAGTATCCGTTACACATTTTACGCTATCACTATCTAGAACACCTATCGAGATAGATTCCAAAATATTTAAAGGCGTTCTCTTGGCCGGTGAAAGTATTTTACCGTCATTTGTCATTAAATTATTATCACAAACGTCTTTAAGTGTCATGGGTTTGCAAATGAAACGCTTATTTGCCGCGTCTTTGAATGAAAGTTTTTCTTTCGTCACATTGTGTACGTATTTCGAATGTTTAGTATTTATAATATTCTTTTCTATCGCTTCAGCAAGCGTTATTTTGACATCGTTTTTAGGGTCTACGATTTCCCTAACATTGGGGTCGATTAATTCATTTTTGATTGCAACATCTAATTGGAACTTGTCGCCCGAATTTCTGTCCAAAATCCAACCGTTGTTGTCAACTAAATCTTGGTTAATCGCGTCAGATAGAGACAAAACGCTGGATTTTATTTTGATAATCTCATTGTAGATGAGGTAACCCCTCTGGTACGCTTCGGCAATGGTGATGTAGCTGCCATTGGGCAGTCTATAGAGACTATTCTGCAGATCGACTTGTCCCCTGTTCAGGGCGTCGGAGATACTCATTCCTTGTGTGCTCGGTCTATCTCCTTCAACAGTTACCTTTATCCTTTTCTCCGCCGGGTCCGCCAGTCCCTGCTCGGCGTCATAAATTTCACTCTGGATAGCTTCTAGTAAGGTAACTTCGTTTCCATCTTCTGTCATTCCACATGGTCCTGTTAATCTCGCAGCTAGTTTGGGGTCAATGAGCCCTTGCTTCGCTGCTTGTTCTATAGTCATGGTTTGTCTCGTTTCGGGGGATGATAGTAACCTCCCCGTCCTGACGTCAAGTATCCTCATGCTTATAGCCTGTCCGACAGTGAGGATCTCTTTCGTCTTTGGGTGGACAATGCCTCTGGACTCTATTATATTGGGTCCTTCGTACATTTTGAATACGCGTTTGAGATTCCTTATGTCAGGTCTGTCGTCTTCGATGGTAGTTTTAATCGTATAGTTGGGCGAGACTAGTTTGCCGTTAGATATAGGCGCTTGCCCGTCTAGCTCAGTCGAATGCGACGTTCTGACGTATCTGTTACAAGAGGAATTTTGCATAAAAAGCTGCACCCAAAAATATTATCGTTTCTTAAGCAAGTAATCAGTAAATAGTACTTAAAACTTGTCAGTAAAGAAATATAGTCATAATTTATTTTGATGTTTACTGATATTGTTAATTATTTGTTTAAGAAATTCGATTCCGTAATAATACAATATCCAAACATTTCAACCACGAATCAAGATTATTTTATATCCAACGTGATGTGTGCGAGATTTTCAAAGGAAGTACACCATTTTTATTAAACTCACTAGTTTTGGATATCGCGTTATTCAGCCACAAAGCAGAGTACTCACTGTTCGGAGGTATATGTGGACGTGTAGGTGTGCTCCGTGGAGCTAGCCAGGTCCTGCATATTGAACTCCTGGCGGAAGGATCGCGCGGAGCGCGGCGCCATCGCCTCCACGAGACGCTGCGATGAAAAAAAAAACAATTAAAGTCTGACAGGAACTATACAGACATCTTTCTATATCAAAGTTTCGGAGCAAAATTACAGCTACCTACTCCGCAAGGTCCTGGATCATCGGTTTTTAGTAACACTGCGAGTTGCCTAATAGAAATGTTGCTAACATATCTTATTCTGAACAACAACGCTGATAATAGATAGGGTCGCTAGGCCAGTTACGCGGCCTGCGTCAGTTTGCGGCCTTCTCATGAACGAAGTTTTTTTAATTAAAGATATTAAAATTTTACATGCCCTAAAGACATAGTGAGTCGTATGTCGTTTTAATTAGTAGCTAATGGGAATATATTAAAAAAGTAAGAAAATATTCTTTCAGTTCATCAACTCATCCAAGTGGCCGCAAACTGGCGCATCAAATTAACAGGCCTTAAACCCATATACCGACATTCGTTTAAATGTTTATCAACCCAGTTTTAGCATTTATAACTCATATCGTAATGCTTGCGTGATAATAAGGTATATAGCTTGCGTGTGTCATAATCATTATAATTAACAGACTGAGTCTAGAATTTCGGCTTCAACTTTCACGGCTAGGTCAAATCACCGCGCCCATAGCTTTGAATTATTGTCTACCGAATAACACTTTTTTTATATATCATAAATAATTAAAGGTTCATAAAAGTGAAAAAATACCAACCCGACACTCGTACGCGAAATCATACTCGTAATCTTCCATTGTCACAACACAAACACTAGAAAAGTGTCACACAACACTGGCACATTTCACACAACGTCTGCTAATCATCACTTATTTAAAATGTAACCTATACCTAAATAAATACCGGTAAACAGATTAAAGACTAAATTCTAACAAATTAAAAAACGAATTAAAACAGTCATTAAACAAATAAACTGTTAAAAAGAAACGATAGACGACGATCGGTTAAGAATACAACTGACAAATGTACTGTCTGAAAACTGAATGGAAGCCAGAAAACCGTAAATCGAAAAAACTACCAATTCTAAATTTAAATCATTCGGAGATGCCGACCGGCGCGTCTAGCGCGCGCGTATATTACTTCGTTGTTAATTACCATCATTTTAATTACATTGTGTAGAGTTAAACTACATAAGAGGTAAGGTGCAGTGAAAACAGCTGTTTGATAGCTTTTGAGGTTATGACGGTGACTGGCTGATTCGAATCGGAAAATGCGTGGAAATTGTGCGCGCGCATCCTACCGCGCCGGTGCGGTGACCGCTTAATCTTGACACTATGACACCGTTGTGAGAACAAAATCGCATTATGTAGCGGTGGGTGGGTTATGTAATGACAGTTTACGGCGCAGTATTTACTTTATTGAAAGGTTTACAGGATTTACACTACATCGTGAGAGAGCTATTAGCCAGTTTTGACATGTTGACATTGAAAACGAGATTAGAGAATAGATGTAGTTCAAAAGTTGGCAGCTCAGCAAATCGTGTTTTCACGGGTAAGATCCGTCTGTGTGACACTTGAATCAGACGAGTACACGAGTTAATTCTTTTTGATAGCCAATAACTTTAGTAAACAGTTATTATGATAAATTTAAGTCTCTCGTATTTCTCAAGTTTCCCTATTGTTACAGTTGTGACGACTCTTACGTTAAGTATACCACTATGATATCGAAGTGTAGTCAGGGTGTAATATCTGTAGATACATGAGAGCCGCGGTTGCCCCGCTGTCGGACTTGTACCGCATCCTAATTGATGGTGTTTTAATTGGAATTTCGCTTGAGTAATTATTTTTGTATTAATATAAAGTCACGAATATCACTAATAAATAAATAAATAAATATAAATATTAGAGGACAATCTTACACAAATCGAACTAGTCCCACAGTAAGCTCAAGAAGGCTTGTGTTATGGGTACTAGACGATGTTATATTTAATAGATATAAATACTTAAATACATAGAAAATATCCAAGACTCAGAAACAAATATTCATGCTCATCACACAAATATTTGCCCTGACCGGGATTCGAACCCAGGACCGTCAGCTTCACAGGCAGGTGCACTACCCACTAGGCTAAACCGGTCGTCAAATAGTTTATAAGACACTAAATATTTACGATGGGTAATTTAAATGAGGGGGCAATACAGCTAGCTCAAAATAGAGGCGTTTGGAGAGGGCTTGTGAAGAACTGCTCTGGTGGTCACAAGTCAAGGCTGAGATGGAGGAATCGACGAAGAAAAAGAATTAATGTGAAATTAGAGGTTATTTTACTATAACTTGAAAGGTGTGATAATATAGTTCAAACAGGTTATCTGCGAGTCTGCCTACAGTAACGATGAGGGTTTTGAGTTATGACATAAACATAGTAATCTCTATATTTAGATCAATGATCCAACCAACGGCGGCATTATTCCAAATGGCGGAAATGATGGAGTGGATGATACATACGTGTGAATATTTCAACATGTTAGCATCATAATTCCAATCGTACCATTTTATATGCCACTATGGAATTTTCGTAATATTGAACTTGGTATTCGTCATTGAATTAAAACCATGTTGTAAATGGTTCCAGCGCGGGAATGCTGCCTGCGTAATGGGCACCATCCCGAGGGGACCTAATTTTGATATTAATTTTTAATGTTTAGTTTTTAGTTAGGTATAGTTGTATTTATTTCAAGTTTTTAATTCATTTAATAATTATTATAATTTAAGTCATTTTCATATGTAGTAAATATATACTAATATTACAGTCAAGGGCATCAATATGTATACATTTTTTCACCTTATTCCATTGAAATACGGTCCAAAAATGTATACATATTTATGCCCTCGACTGTACATCCCGGCGGTTTCTAAGTCTTTACAGCGTTCCTTTCCGTGGAATTTAGGCTTGTCACTAACGTAATATGTATATATTTAACATAAATATTTAATTTGAAATCGTTAAGTCTATAGGCACGACTTGCCAGTCAAGAAACGTAAACAACGAATAACACAAATACCTACAACATAGTAAATAAGCTTCCGATACGCCGAGTAAACAAATATTGTAACAAATTGCAGATCATTAGTAAACAGTGAGGCGAGAATTGTTACCTCAATGAGTTATTAGTATTTACCTATTTATTACTAGTGAAGCCTAGTCCACTAAAGGTACATACATACATACATATAAAAGCAGAAGACCATTTATATCCTTCTTATTACAAAAATAAATGTAAAAAAAATAAAAATCGTTTAATTCGACTGTCTATGACCCATAACACATTTAAACAGGTTATCATTAACATTAATATATTAACATAAAATATTATGACTAAAGAGATATTTTGACAATGTGATTGTTTATATTTAGATATAGCTGTAAGGAAAATAACATCGAAAAGAAATACCTACATCAGATATTTAAAAAAAATGCAAATTGTTTTTAAAATATAAAGTCACCCGCATAATTTCGTATTTAAAACGCTAAAAACGGACATGTTTAATACGAGTATATAGACGAGGATAATGCGAAGTAGTTAGGTAAGTCAAGAAAACACGTCTGATCCAATATTGGTAGGTACATTAACCAAAATAAAGCAACGGAGACTGGACAAACAATGAGGTCACCGCTCACCAAAAAACCGCAATAATATTTGACTAACAAACTGAATTGGAGTGGTGATAGCAAATTGTCTTTGGCAGCTATTCAAAAAGCCCTAAATCGTGTCAGCGACCCAGATGTGTTCCCTAGGACGACATTAATCTAAGGGAGCCAGTTCTGCGAGCGCATGCTAACAGCCTATCACAAATTTTGAAATAGGTTCATATTTACTTTCAACACTATTTCTATCGGATTAGAATAGATTTTCGTTAGCTGATCTTTGACAATAGCGACTTTTTAAATTATGTCACCTTTTAAGACGCACTCTGCGTAACTTGTAGGGGTCGAACGCGACAATAGTCAGACCTTCGAATCGTACAAAGATAAACAACTGCCACAGAAAGAATATTTGGGCTGTACTTTTTATCATCAATACTTGAGAAGTAAACCAATAACCAAACTTGCTAGTGCATAGCATATTTATTTATTTAATTCTCTGAAATATTCTATGTGGGGGTTCTCATGGGCGTACAATCGATCTAGCTAAGTCCCATACCCGGGAAACCACAGAACAAAGCTTGGTCCCCAAGTACATTATTTTAAAATATAGGTATAGTTTTAAGTCTAGACATTTCTAAAACAAAAACAAGACTGGTATACATTATAATACCAAATTCACAACGCGCCGTCAGGACCTTGGATAAGATCCGAGCAATAAATAAACCCGCATAACATCATAGAAATGACTAACTGCAACCTTGATACCCTAATTTAGGCAATAAAAGTTAGTGCAACATTTATTATTAGGTACAACGTATTTATAATTTGACCTTCACAGTAATGGTCTGCGATTTAAAAACAAAAAACTGTTTAGCAAAACCGCAATAAATTTAAGGTTAGGTAAAACGGAAATCCACTGATGGCATCGAGTCTACAAAAGTAGGTATATTCGTACTTTACGTACGTTTTTATATTACCTACCTTAGTATGACAATTGACTACTTTGGTATGATATAAATAAATAAATGAAAAACTTACGGAACGGAAAAGAAATGTAAAGAGGTCCATTACAACATATCGATACTAGTGAAAGACCTAATGAAAACAAAAGCACACCTAAATTCATAATGCGCTCCGCCAAACCAAACATCGCTCTTATTTTCAAGATCACAAGATCGATTATGATACTGATACGAGTTTTAAGGGCAGCAAATTACGATAATGTCATATTGGCAGAGCGAGTAAAAATAGTAACGTGAACGCATTCTATCGGAGATCGTTGCCAAATCGTGACATGGGGCTAGAAAAGTTTCAAATGCATTACGGTTGTAATACAATAAAAACTTTAATAGGTTATCTTTAAGACTTATATCCGAAATACACAAAAATGCTACACAAATCCAGCCCACAAAATCGCTGAGTGAGGCACGAGGCGGTTTATCATTCCTACACTCCTTACGGCATATACACGCGAGGTCAAAATTTTCGGGTCACCCTATATTAAATAGTTAACCGCAATAGGTTTTTGTAAATATTTTTCAGTACTCTTATTTACATGATATATCATTCTTCGTAATACCCAACATTATTAGCAATTCCCGGGATCAAGTCATAAAAACATCAATGTCAAATCTGGCGATTTTTGCGATATCTCGCTTCGTTAACATTGATTTACATGGGTTTTTAGGAGTCCGATTCAAACCTGGAAACGTTAATTTTTTTAAGGCAAGGCCCATTCACAGATCTGACGAAAATACTGCAGTGTGAAGAAATAATGTAGAATTACACTACACAAAAATTACAGTAGACTAAAAAAGAAATAACCGAACAAAATATTGAAAAATGCCTTGGTAAAAATAAACTTTAATGCTGCAGATCTCGTAATTATCAACGACAGTGATACGTTTTTTTTATTTACAAAAACGATAGCTTTTTTATTGTCCTAAGGAAACCGGATAAATTTTTCATGTGATTCAGTAATATTCACGAAATTACGCGCAGAGCTTAGATGTAAAATTAAATAAAGATCATGACAGGATTAAAAATTGTACAAGTTTGCACCATTTTAGGAAATATATACGGTTTGTTTACCGACCCGTATTCTTTGTCCGCTTTGTCCGCGAGTATACTTCCTAAAAGTAAAATTCCTCATGTTTTAATAACAGCGAAAGCGTGAAGTTTTCCAATGCAGCAGTTAATCATGCATTAATGAGTTTTCCCTGGTCGGTTCGCAACAATCTTGACTTTATCTCAACATCTTTCCGCGCAACAAACGTATCCTCTCTCCATAGTATTATACACACGCAGTATTAGTAATAAACTATGTTTTACTAGTCAATCTTTCGATAACTGATATGAGTGATGGATTTAGTAGCCGTTCATACAATACGCAGTTCGTCCAATTGGTTTTTAAATCCTCATTTCGTCCAGTTTTGTTTTGATATCGTTTTTAACCCCCAGTGCGAAAGACTTATAAGTTTAAAGTGTATGTATCTGTCTGTGGCATCGTTAGCTGCTAAGCGAATTAACCAATTTGAAAGCGGTTTTTCAATCGAAAATCTTAATTGTTTGTGGAGATACTTCTTAGCTATGTTTGTTTGTCGAGAAGTTTTTTAATTTTCAATCTAGATTGTAGGTACTACAACACACTTCAATATTTTACTTTAGCCAACAAAATGTAGGGAGCGCGAAAAGCGAGACATTACAGCATAAATAAAGTCTTTCGTTTAATTTTCCGATGTAGAATGCATGTCGCACTGCATCTTATGATTAATTCAGCGCTGCAGCTATTTGTTTTGATCTACTTTTGCACGTCGAGGACACACACAAACGTATTGTTGTCTAGACATGCTGATATAAGTTTTCTTTGAATATTTTAAAGTTAACATGCTTATGTTTAAGAGTCCTTATCAGTTAAAAAAAGCTCATCTATTTGGCGATTTTCTGATTGAATTGACACGTATCTTGACATTTTCTCAGTGTTACTATCTATAACAGGACTATTGCGACCTAATGTCATAAGTTTTAAATATATTTTTTGGATTTTTCATTCAGAAATATCGTTTCAAACATCACTCCAAATAGATAATTTTCAAGCTAAAAACTTTGTTTTTCCGCTTAAATTCTGATACATACAATAATATAAAAAATGGCTATGTTACTATATAAAACTTCAATAAAATCATCGTATCCTTTAATTGGTATCATCAATACTTTTGTCATAATTTGAAATCAAAACATTCAAAAACTTACAAGGCCTCTTATATATTAAATGCAGTGGAAAATTTAGAAGAGTTAATTTGGAACAATGATTATTTAATCTTACATCAACTGGTGAAATGTTTGGCCTATTATGGTCGAAACTAAAAAGAAATCTTTTCTAATACTCATTTCTGAACAACACTACCCACTTAAACACTCCTAGGATCTGTCAACGGCCAGACGTAGAAAAAAAAACAATGAACCACAGACGCGTTTCCGGTGCGTATTTGGTTTCGTTTTGCTGAAACTGATGATGTCATTCGGAGCTGTGATATAAGATTTTTTTTATAATAAGTCTAGTCAAACCGGAACTTGACTGAACATCGAATTTTTGTAAGGAGGTAAAAATTCAAAGCCGTCTTTTCCCGGTGAAAAAATAAACAATAACATTCTTTTGTAATGAGCCCTGGGATCGCAGCGACCGGTGGACGACGGGTTAACATATGTACAGCCAGGTTTACTAATATATAAGCATTTTTGGATCTTATTACAGATGAATAGAGTGCAAAAATGTACATATATTAATGAACTCGACTCTACCTACCTAACTGCATCAAATTCATTATCAATGTCCTCGCACAACTAAACCTCTATGTGGCATGTAACATTTGAATTCAAGAAGTTCATTAAACTACAGCTGCACCTTCGAATAAAAACCTTGAATATCACAATAATTAATTTATTATCACTACATAGTATAAAACAAAGTCGCTTTCTCTGTCCCTATGTCCCTATATCCCTATGTATGCTTAAATCTTTAAAACTACGCAACGGATTTTGATGCGGTTTTTTTAATAGATAGAGTGACTCAAGGGGAAGGTTTTTATGTATAATACATGCATCAGCATTGCACCCGTGCGAAGCCGGGGCGGGTCGCTAGTATTCTTATAATACGATAAGAGGATATAACTATACATGGAATTATATCATATTAATAAACAAACCCTATCGTAATATATTCAGATATCGTATTTTATTTCAAGCATGAACCTTATCAGATACCTTGTGCAAGAGGGCATGTTTCATTTCGCCATTTTCTGATGCTCACTAACCGGTAAATATTTTAATTGAAAGCATAATACTGTACAGTAAAAGTAGTAGTAAAATAAGAATCGATACCGCATTAGGAAAAGAAGTTTCGGCGGAGCGACAAAATCGCGTGATAGCAAAAAGTGGTCTTTGCTTCCAACTGGTTTTTTTAGGGTTCCGTAGCCAAAATGGCAAAAACGGAACCCTTATAGTTTCGTCATGTCCGTCTGTCCGTCTGTCCGTCTGTCCGTCTGTCCGTCTGTCCGTCTGTCCGTCTGTCACAGCCGATTTACTCGGAAACTATAAGTACTACAGTGATGAAATTTGATGGGAATATGTGTTGTATGAACCGCTACAAAATTATGACACTAAATAGTAAAAAAAAGAATTGGGGGTGGGGCCCCCCATACATGTAACTGAGGGATGAAAATTTTTTTTTCGATGTACATACCCGTGTGGGGTATCAATGGAAAGGTCTTTTAAAATGATATAAAGTTTTCTAAAAAACATTTTTCTTAAAGTGAACGGTTTTTGAGATATCAGCTCTCAAAGTCGTAAAAAGTATGTCCCCCCCCCTCTATTTTTATAACTACGGGGTATAAAATTCTAAAAAAAATAGAGGTGATGCATGCTAATTAACTCTTTCAACGATTTTTGGTTTGATCAAAGTATCTCTTATAGTTTTTGAGATAGGTTGATTTAACTGTAATTTTGGTTAAGTTATTTTTGCTGTTTTATAGATACTAGTACGGAACCCTTCGTGCGCGAGTCCAACTCGCCCTTGGCCGGTTTTTTTTCTTCGTATTTTGAAAGACGCCCGAGAAATGTTAAACTTTCGATTCAGTACACCCTGACACCGATTCAAAAGTGGATATACTAATAATTGACATGAACGGTTATCTTGTGTCTTTCAAATATTATCTTACTGATAACACGTTATTTGTTTACAATATCAGATTATTAGCGTGTATTATCTAATGCAATAAATAGAAGTAACGTTTCAGCTGAACTCCTAATTTGCAGAATCACTAAACTTTTAAGTCAAGGTTTCAGATAAAAATCCCTTGACAATCAAATGTAAATAAGATAACTTTTTAAAAACACCACAACGTTACTGAACACCACTATGCCATAGACAACCTTTAAACACAACACCAAAAATGCTGGCACTCAAACACACGTTTGCACTTCGAAATTCGAAAAAAAAATAATTCGTTCGTAGCTCGCAAAGCGATTCCGTTTGCGCAGAGCGTCGGTCGCCGGCCGTCAATCGCGCACAACTAAAAAACCCTCGCACGCGTCATTGTATTGAATTTTGCTATCAGTCCGGCTGAATGATTCGATGCAGTCACCTTCGACAAGTCAATTCAAGATTACCAGAACGTACATACTCCAAAAAGAATTCTTGAAAAGAAACTTATCTATTATATAAAATTATAGGAGTTTTAGAAAAATCTTATCGCTCTTACACATACGATAGCGAACCTTTGACATCTGTTCTATTTTTTTTTTGTGAACAATTGTTAACATCAATACTTTCATGATTTGCGGTTTGAGATAAATGTCACAATCGATTACAGGCGTTAAAATAAGAAAAAAACGTAAGTTAAAAATTACATCTAAATAAATGCATTAAGCACCTAGTGTGTATAATGTATTACTTTGCAACGTGCTTAACAACAGATGTTA
The DNA here is from genome assembly GCA_963556455.1 of Epiblema foenella. NCBI lineage: Eukaryota > Metazoa > Arthropoda > Insecta > Lepidoptera > Tortricidae > Epiblema > Epiblema foenella. The sequence continues at coordinate 4,373,918 of OY747118.1, forward strand.
TAAATTTAGCAAGCGATTCTAATCATAAGAACTCGGCAAACTATAAAGTATTTTCAAGCCATAACAGGTTAATCTCGTCCGCTGCTTAGTATTCGATCCAAAAGAGTAGTTTGCAAACCTTGACACTATGACCATGCCGATTAATGTCGCGCCTTACGTCACCCAAGTAATAACAACACTAACTCTTACGAATTCCGCACGTACTACATACATGGCCGTTTTCGGCAGTGAAACAACTCTTTGTCATGTGTTTGGTTGAATAGCAAGGAAAAAACCTTGAATGTTAACTTATGATTCAGATTATATCGAAAAACGCCGCAGTCACTGGAAATGGCTAAGCGAACTAGTCAAGCTCTATCGACCTCGTTTAACGAATGCGTTAGGGCGCGACACGACACTACATCGCCGTTATAATTTTAAACGAACCAATCAAAAGTCATCAATCATTCTAAATTCAAGTCAAAACCATAATGTTGACATTGTTTGTTTTTGCTTTTTAGAGCGTTGGCGCTATTAAATTCGTTTTTTTCTCTGTCTGTCATCGCTACCGATAATGAAAATAAAAAATAGCGCAAAAACGTGGCTAGAAGAACCCCTTCGTCTATTCGTTGACTTTCGTGACAGACGTCCATAGATGCGGTCATTTTGGCGAGTTCAAATCCGTTCACGTCACAGACAGTCACGCTAATCTTTTATTACATTCTGCGGATAAAAATGCAGTAAAACTTTAACTATACTACTATTGTTAGTCATCCTAACCTTCATTATTTATTTCACGAAAACAGATCTTTTAACATTTTGAGCACGTAAAAGTATTGCCAAAGTTATATTATCGTTATGTTGCTGAATTCGGGTACCTAGCTAAAATAATTAGATAAAATTTATCTAGCCTAGCTAGAACGATCTTAGTGGGCGTCAGAATAACATTTTTAACTTGATGCTTGGTTGAGGATAACGCTTCCAAGTAAAATTACGTCATGGTAAGTAATTAAAATAACGAATTATATAGGAATGCTCGCACTTCTATACGGATAATGGTCGGAACGTAAGATTCTTTTTGATAAAATCGTGAATTACGAGTATTTAACTTTATGTAAATTCTAATCAAATATGAAAACACATTAAGAGGCCTTATAAGTTTTAAAATGTTTTAATTTCAAAAGTATTGATAATACCAATAAAGTTATTAAAGGCTTATGATAATTTTATTAAAGTTTTCGATAGTAACATAGCCATTTTTTGATTTTATTTTGTATAGTAGAATTTAAACGAAAAAAAACAAGTTTTTAGCTTGAAAATGGTCGATTTGGAGTGATGTTTGAAACGATATTTCTTAATGAAAAATCCAAAAAATACTTTTAATGTTTCTGACATAAGGACGCAATCGTCCTATTCTAGATACTAACATTGAGAAAATGTCAAGATGTGTGTCAATTCAAACAGAAAATGGCGTAAAGAGAATAGATGAGCCTTTTTTAACTGATAATGATAAGGACCCTTAAGATACAAAAAGTCTGGTTGATCAGATTTGGCATGTCTTTAGAACTTGTGTGGATGTGGTGATCTCGATAACATTTAAATGATGTCATAACTGTACTATTTAGTGCCCGCCTAATGTGAATTTAAATTTACAGTATGTCTCTGTGTACTCGAATTTCAAGTTAAAAAAACAATACGTTCCGTATGGCCGCAAAGAAAACCAGTTCCATATTACAGCATCAAATTAGCACAATAAGAATGACAACAATTAATGTATACCAGTTCAGTTCACGTCACTTCTAAATATAGTTTACCTTATAACAGTTGATATATATGTTGGGTCAGAGTGTGACCTAACACGTATCCAATGCAACAATAGTCAATTTAAATAACTTGAAGACTGATAGGATACAGTCATACTATACTCGTAAGCTATGTACTACTCTTTTTATGTGTACTATGGGTCATCATCATCCTAGCGTTATCCCGGAACAGTTGCATCCTGAAGGATGCCCGGGGTCCGCTACCTAATCCCAAGATTTGGCGTAGGCTCTAGTTTTTACGAAAGCGACTGCCATCTGACCTTCCAACCCGAGGCGAAACCAGACCTTATTGGTATTAGTCTTGTCAAGTGAGTGGGCAACTTGACTGTTAGAAGTTCTCAAGCCGCCCGAAGGCCTCTAACTTGGCTTAACGACTGCTATCATAGACAGCAGCCGGGATCAACTGCTTAACGTGCCTTCGAAAGCACGGGAGCGCTCAGTTAATGACCACTCAAAGCGGTCACCCATCCAATAACCGACCTAGACAGACGTCGCTTAACCTCGCATACCGCACGCGGTACGCGGGCGCCGCTGGGCTACGAGCGCTCCTCCTATGTGTACTATGGGTGTAACGCCTTCAAACTTTGTAATTTGCTGAGTTGGAAGTGTGCATTTCCCGTTTATTTATGATATAAGCATATTAACTTCCGCTCGTCGGTCCGTATCGCGGTAAAAACGCATAGATATTACAATTAATAAATAGTTAACATTCTACAAACCCTCCTAATATTTCTGTAAGTATTTCAAAACTGAGTCGCCAATAAAAAGCTCTTAATACGTCCGATTATGGTTTATGACAATGCAGGTAGAACTGTGTCCAGAGGTCTATAGGTATCGAAACTACCAAACAATTAAATTTGTGGAGTCCGGTCTGTTCATGCTTGCTAGGACATAGTGACTACGTTAATACTAGTGTCCTTTTATAGGGGATTGACGAGAGAAATCATCCTGTTGTGGATTCGTTTTTATTATCAGTGACTTAGAGACCATACACATCTCTAACAATATTAAATTAATTTTAATTTTGACGCTCAGAGACCATGTGCATCTCTGGGATATTATATTAATTTCATTATACTCCTTGTTTAATCTTGAGACCTTATAACATCTCTAACTTTACTGATGTTGTAATATTTGTAATAGATAATTTTGCAAGTTTATCTTCACTGTATGACATTAATTTTGTTATAATTGTAAACTCGAAATTATTATTCCTTCTTGAACTGTAAATTAATATTTTGACATGAAAAATGTATTACTTATTATAGTCAAACTTTCTTAAATTGTAAATTAATATTTTGACATGTAAAAGTGCCCTTGTGGCCTATTTGCAGAATAAATGTTTGTATTTTGTATTTTTGTATTAAATGATGACCACAATTGGCTGGTAGCTGGTGACTAATACAGCCTGAAATATAGGTACCTAATTTAAATTCCGCTTAAAAGTAGTTTTTGTCAGGTTCAGTTGAAGTACCTATGCAAGTCGTTGACGCATAGATCCTAGGATCTATACAAAGCTTTCGATTAAAAACCGTTTCAAATTGATTAAACTAAACGCAAAATGTTTCTTTAAAACCGATCTGAGTCAGTAAAATGTGCATTACTGTACTACTAATTAAACGTCAGATAAGCATGATGCGTCAACATAAAATCGTCGGGTGAGAAGCAAAAAACACTATCAAATCTGTCACTACTCTTCGAAACCTCGTATCTCAGTACTGAAACGATTCTGATATACGAGCTTTATTTTAAATAGGTATTTGTTACTTAGTGACGTTTGCTTGTAACTCGTCGAAATATACGTATTTTACTGTAAGCAGAAGCCGCGAGTTTATCTTAAAAGGCCTCTTCAACTAATTGCAATTGCTGTTCATTAATATACCTATATCGAGTTTAAAAATAACTTCTTTTAACCCACAAACGTAATCCAGATGTGAAATTGACTTATTGATTAATAAAAGTATGAGTTCTGGGTGAGCTCGCTTCATCGTCGGCCTCATCTTTGCCCCCTGGCTAGATGCTGGCCAAGAGCGATCCCATTTTTAATAAAAATAATGAGGCTGGCCGGCGGCGAAGTAGAGATTACATTAAAAAATATATTTAAAACCAGTACCTATGGTCTTCAGGTAATTCCGAATGTCGAGTAACTCCGAAAATAACAGATTCCTGTCTAACTAAGTGATTTTGTTGCACTACCAAACATCAACAAAAAAAAAAACATCTTTTTGATGGTGATGATGATGAGATGCAATAAAATCGCTTAGTTAGACTGGAATTTGTTTTTTTCGGAATTACCCGACATTCGAAATACCCGAAGACACCTTACTTATGTATATTTTTAATGGCAATAATGATAATTATTAAATCTACATTTAAATACAAATAGTTGTACTGAAACTTTCACACAATTTCCATCCTGTATATGTGTACTGTAACTAACGTGGTATTTATATTAATACTGGGGTATGCTGCACGAGAGGTACGGGTTTAGAGGTACTGGGTGGAGATCGTAGCTAAAATATAACACTGGAAGCACATATGAAACTAGTATATTTCTTATTGTTACTGAAATATGTTTACAATAAACTCTTAAATGATTTACAGAACATGTGATTCCGATGGTGTCGTGAAAACAAGTCCCTGGAAAACCAATTGTTTCCAGAGGAATGCCAGTTTGACGCATTCTCGAATCATAGTTTAAATTCAATTTTCACCCCTGCTATTCAGAAAAGAGTTATTGTTGCCTTCGAATGAGGGATCAAAGTTGTACTTTTCTTCCCTCATTTGAGGGCAACAATGACTCTTTTCCTTATGGAAGGTGTGAAAAGCAGTATGTGATACTCTGTAGTAAAATCATTTGTAAGATATTTCATGCTTTTAGCAGCGGGCCTCATAGACGGTGTGAAAAGCAGTATGTGTCACACGGTAGCAAAATTATTTCCGTCTTGGGCGTAAACACTTGAATCCCTCGCTACGCTCAAGATTCTACTTTAGAATCCCTCGCTACGCTCAGGATTCTATGATAGAATCTTTCGCTTCACTCAGAATTCAATATACCGCCCTCGCCGTAAATATATAATTTTGCTCCCTTGAGACACAATCTACTATTGTATACGTTATGATTCTGGACCTATACGGCAGCCTCATATCCAACCTACAGTACCTATGAATCCCTTACTTCCACTTTGTAAATAGAATTCAGTTAATAAACGCAAATGAATAACATATTTGGACTCTTTGTTTACATGTACTTAAGGCGGATATTTTTCGGATTAAAAGCGTCCATTAAACTCTAGGCAACTGCCATATAGAGACGCTGCCCACGCCGTGAGCTCAGCTCAGGTGGGCGGACAATAAATGGAGGTTTTATTCCAACTTTAATTGCATGGCGTAAATAAATAGGAGGCTAGGTTTTTACGATTACCTGACTGTGTGGGATTTTGCATATTGGGAATCTAAACCGACGGGTTTGTATGGTTGCCGAAAATATCCTAATTAATGTTCTGAGATCAACGCTTGATATAGAATTATGTGCTGTTGTGCAAAGTTAGTAATATCGTATGACACTTGGATAGCATGAATTCTCCAAAGTTAAACTGTTAAGTTTCTTCGACTGTCAACTTAGAACACGACCTTACGAGCGAATCTGCCAATTTAAAAATTTACGTTCCATTCTTGTGCAAAAGGTTCAAAATGAAACCAATTGAATACCGTGATGGTAGATGTATCACAGTTTTCTTGGATCAATCTTTTATTATTAATTTAACGCGAATAAGGTACACTATATACAGGTTTAATATAGGTGTAAATTCGGCATTAAATATATGAGTAATTCTGTGCATGGAATGCATTATCGGCGTTACGACCTTCAAAATGCCACATTTCATAACAATGTGCTCAGAATTGCGCCGCTTACACTACTATGACATAAACAACTCCATTTTCTGAATAAATACGATTGAATGATTCAAGGTGGAAAGTTCCGTACACCGAAGAACTTCGTTAACTATACAGAGTCACCCGGGACGACCGCCCTAACCTAGTTGGTAGTGACCCTGCCTACGAAGCTGGAGGCCTGAGTCTTGGATGTTTTCTATGTATTTAAGTATATATTACTTTATATAAGTATGTATATCGTCGCCTAGTAGCCCTTTGCTTAGTTTGGGACTTGGTTGATAAGAAACGATTTAGTATTCCGATTCTTAGTCCTATTGCGTAACCGCCAGAGGCGCTGTACTTTTACGCAGTCGCTAGCGAGTACGGTCATGCAAACTCATGGTAAAGACACAGTAGTCCCCACGCTGGCTCAGTAAAAATACCATATTGTATTATTGCGTGTCTTAGTGTAATCTAACCTAAAGAGTTTCCATAACGAACCTTTGAAGTATCTAACCGACAAAGGCACGTATAAACGGAATGTCGTTAAGGCGCCCGTCTTGGCATTGCCGGCCGTCGTGGCCAGTTAATGACATAATGTGGTGACATCACTGTCGTGAATTGTACGTAAACACGCGAGCATTAGCTCACACGTGGAATCCGTTAATATAATAATAAGTGTATCAGTATTTTTTACATTTCAGTTTCAGAAACATCCGAATATTGCGATTGGATTTTGTCATATTTCGATAACGAACTTAAAACTATTCTTAGCTCATACCCGGTGAATTGAGTTAACCCTACTAAGGGTGGGTTGCACCAAACCGTCTGTAATCGTAAACGGTGTTCGTTAAAATCTGATGTATGGTAAGTTTGACAAGTTTCTATAGGGATGACAGCTGCCGGCGCCATATTTGACGATGACGGGCCTGTGATCGTATGTTGGTGCAACCGAGCCTAAGCCTAGAATTCATCCTCACACCTTAGAACCGAAATGGTCGCGTACGGTACGGTTTCAGAGGAATTTACTCCCACGGACGCTCCGGTTGTGGAATGAGCTCCCTGCCGAGGTTTTCCCGAGGGACTACAGTATGGGTTTCCTCAAGAAAGGAGTATATAATTTTTTTAAATGTCGGCAACGCGCATGTGATACCCCAGGAGTTGCAAGTCTATGGAGGCTACGGTGACCGCTTACCATCAGGCGGGCCGTACGCTTGTTTGCCACCGACGTGGTATAAAATAAAAAATAAATAAATATTAAAAAAAAGAAAACATTTAAATTTTCGAAATCGTCACCTACGTAACCTACATTATATAAAAAACTAGCGACCCGCCCCGGCTTCGCACGGGTGCACTATTTAATGGATGTTATTATACATATGAACCTTCCTCTTTAATCACTCTATCTATTAAAAAAAACCGCATCAAAATCCGTTGCGTAGTTTTAAAGATTTAAGCATACAAAGGGATATAGGGACATAGGGATATAGGGACAGAGAAAGCGACTTTGTTTTATACTATGTAGTGATGATAACGTAAGTAATTTTTTACGTTTCAAGACAAGCCGAGTTGTTGCTCGACTTACTTCTCTATTCAAATATTGTTTAACACTTGACCACAGTATTGCTTACCATCAGGTGATTTGTGGTCAAACGCAAACCTATTTAGAATAATAAAAAAAAAACTGACTACACTCTTCACAACGCTGAGTTGTGATCATTTCGTGGCAATATGTTATTCTGTTCTGTCATCTTTGTAAATGTCTTGTGTTTGTCGCGAATATATGTTTCTTTCTTTCTTTCTTTCTTCCTCATTGTACTCGAGAATCGGTTTATAACTAAATAAGTGTTGTATGACTAAGTTATATGGCTACCAATTTTATAAGCTCCTTACATCGTAAATCTTAAACTCGCCCAAAAGAGTGTAATATCAATTAGTATAGTTTCAGTAATAGACAAGTTGACGCTAATTCAAATACGTAATAACGTAATATGTATAATAACGTTTTCGATAAAACATCGCAGTTTAGATCGCGTGTGCGCGATATTTCCGTTTCTCGTTGATTCAAACGACCTTGCAAGTGGACGTTATGTCGTTTAAGCTCAATACTTTACAGCGCCAGAGGGGTCAATTTTATTAGAGCACTAAACGTATTAATAGTTATTTGTTATGCAAGGCTGCAAAATTGTTGTTTGGCGCGAGTGCTCGAATTGAAAGCCGAGCCAGCGAAGGATTCTAGAATTGAAAAATTGGTTCAAAAATAGAATCCTGAGCGTAGCGAGGGTTTCAAGACACGAGAAGCCAAATAACTTTGCTGCCGAGCGAAACACAACTTTTCACCTCACCGTAGCGAGGAAACGTAGGTACAAGAAAACGATGCAAGTATTATTAAAGAAAATTGCAATACAAATATTGTTTGAATAAGTATAGCGTAGTAGTATAGCGCTGTCTTACTCGCACACCGCTCCATCGTGCGGAAACCGCATCAGTGTAGAAACCGCCTTAAGACCGCATGGCCGAACCATGATTCTGAACGCATCCATAAAAAAAATGGGTAGCGTGGTACTACGTCATGTTCGAATTTCAAAATTACTTAATTATCCGTTAGCGGATAAAATGGACTTTTGCACGCAATTTGAAACGATAAAGTAAGCCTTTGAGAGCGGGTGAGGTGAAAACATTATTGGTTTTATTTTTTTATCGATCCGGTAGCTAGTGTAAGAAAAAAGACATTGTACTGTCATTGAATGCAGACGTCGTGTGAAATATTCCAAAGCGCAATCTATTGTACCTATATTTAAAACCTAGTTGTACCTTCATTGACTCAATATCCATAACTTAATCTTAGTGCTCTATACAGATGTCGTTTTCAAAAATTCTGTATCATCTTTTCTGCAAACCGATTTGTTTCCCTGAACTTTTTCTCATATGCTCACAAAATACCAGCGGACGAAACGGTTGACAGAATTTTTAAATTGGAATCATCTGTAACGGAGGTATTGCATTCGGGTAAAGCATTGATGAGCGTTCAAAATAAGCCTCCCACGATGTAGTGAATAATGTTTTTCGGGATACGATTAGACACGGCGTGTCAATCAATTGGGTCAATCAACATTTTCTTGTTGTTATTCTGTCCCGTCAGCGAGGAGACAACAGTAACCGAGTCTCTTAGAAAAATGTTTATAATATAGACTTCAACTATACTCAAGAGATGACCCATGTCCGAATGGATATATGCTCATCGCTAAAACTCATGTTTGGTAGATTTAATCTCTATAAAATCACAGTTTTAAAGAGTGACTCGGGAGACGTAACCATGGTAACGGGTAACAAAGAATACCACGATCCACCCAACTACCGTAACCCCTCGTCTATCGGTCCCTGGGATCCCAGGGATCATAACAAAAGAACGCTACTGTTTATTTTTTTCGTCGGGAGACGACGGCTTAAATAAATGAAATGTTTATTTCATTACATTGAAATTTTGATTGTCAATTGATGTGAGATATCAGATTTGATATCTAAAATTTACTAACGAAGTTTTGCACACGGTCCTCTACCGGCGAAAAACATAAACAGTAGCATACTTTTGTTATGAGCCCGGAGATCTCCGGCACGGGTAGACAACGGCTTAAGACACATAGACAATTCAATCACCAAATACTTTACTTACACACACACTGACACTTAGGGTATACTCGTATTCCGAGTTTTTCCGATAGATAAACATTATTCACTACATTTGTACATGGATTAGAGGCGAAATGAGTCGCCAGAGTCGTATAAAAAAATACAGACTCATAAATGCCTTGCCCAATGCGTGACAAGAAAAAAAAACTCACCAATGTAACAATGTCTCCAGGGTTGACGGCGGCGATCCTCCTCAATCTCTCATACAACATGTCCAGCAATCTCTGATGTTTCGCGTTCAGCTCGTCCAGCTCCCTCGCGACACTCTCAGCCCCGCTCTGCTCCGGCACCGGTTTGTTCCTGTTCCTGTGCCGGTCGGCTTGGTCGAGCTCAGCCTGCCGCTTCAGCTGTTTCATGTCGAGCGACGGATGGATCTCGTCGCATAGCCATTCCGCGTATCGCTGGCACCTCGACGAGTGGATCTAAGTCGAGTTAGGATCGAAGCAGGTTATTTTAGGTTAGTTAGTTGATTGCTCTTTTTCGTATCGACAGGGTAACTTGATTATTGTATTTCTTTAGATAGCCTTATTTTATGGATGTTGGAAAAAGAACAATCATCTGCATTGTTATAGTTAAGCATTTCATATTAGAATATCATTTCTAAATTCATTCATATCGCCATTCATACAATACCTACAGGTCTCTTCTTGAATAATTTGATTACATTTTACAGATAATATATATATATATATATATATTTTATGTTATAGGGGGCAAACGAGTAGACGGATCGCCTGATGTTAAGCGATTACCGTCGCCCATAGACACCTGCAACACAAGAGGAGTCGCAAGTGCGTTGCCGGACTATTTCACAATTATTCATACTTCACGCAACTTCCACTACCTCATCCAAACATCACACAATTTTGAACCTATAACGTGGCTAATCTGTTCAGCTTTCTGGTATCCCAGGACAGACTCATGCCGGGAGACAGTCAAAGCTTTTTACATAATTTAAAGCGTGCAACACCAAACAGTGGGAGATGTATTCGATACCCATTTTTGTGCATTTTAACCCAAAATATCACCAAAGCCGAAAAAAATACATTTTCTATACTTTGTTTGATTGGAACACTGATACACCCAAACAATGCATGCAAAGCTAGTCATTTAAGGTCAATGAACTCAATTATTAATTTACTGTCCAATGTAAAGTGAGCTCTGACTGGAACATTTTAAATTACAAAGAAGGCCTCAATAAAATGGGCATGTAAAAACTAATCTGAATTTCAAATGCAGAACGCTGAAGATGGTGCGTAACATAATTGTTTGCTAATCGATTTCGCTTTAGTCACAATGCAATAATTCAGATGAGCAGTAATATATTGCTGGTTTCATCGATTTTCATCCACACATCACACATACAAAAGTTAATGTTAATATTTGCACACGTGTAGTCACATGAGGCGTGGAGATTACTTTTAAAGCGCAAAAGCATTAGTTACAGTCAAAGCGTACGTGCGCTTAAAAATAAAAGTGCAACAATTCATAGACGAAAGAGACTAGACAAAGACACCCAGATAAGAAGAAATCGAAACGACTAGGCGAAAACGAGGATTGAGGAAAGGTGGTGATGAAATGCTGAACCATTCCATCTCTTCCATCCAACAACAATCATAAAACCTCACTGAATAAACACGAGGAATCTCTAGATAACACAAAAACAAAAGAACTGATTAGGTTGACACACGACCTAATACATTAAAGTCTTCCAGTTCTGATGTCCTCGTTAACATTCAATCGAATTCAAAGAATAAGTTTTAACTTCCGTACTCGTCTCTTAGACGGACTAAAGACTAAATAATTTCCATATTAACATTTAGTGTTCTGAGATTTACCTTCGCCTCTCTTATGAATCTGCCACCGTCAACGTTAACCTTTTCTATCTTTGGCGTTCGCTCCACAGCACTGGTCAGTAGATTCTGTAATTTGAACCACAAGACACCCAAAAATGAACATTATTAGTAGTTGTAAATCGTGCAAAAGTCTACCTTGTTACGTGCCGGATAAATGGCATTTTTTATTGACATGCAATTTCTTTTCTCTTAACGTATAAACGAACTTTGTAAAGTTAATTTAGTACAATTCCTTTCAAGTTAATAGTGCATGCTCTGAATTAAAATTAGGACCTGTAAAGTGGTAATCCACATCCAGCCCATATCTCCAACTTAATTTAGGTAAGTATTAAACCACATGCTGTTTTGTAATAATTATGGGTTTAATATTTATAACCAAGTCAAAAGTAAAAAAGGACTCGGACCCTAAGACCGGTGAGTTGGTGCTGAAAATATCTAAACTGGCAAGAACAAAAATTTCGTAAATTAATTACCAAACAAAAATCCGCAGAATCCGTAAGGAAATTAACAGTAATAAATACTAATCTTGATTATTACCCGAGCCGAAGGCGAGGTACTAACCAAGAAGAGTGTAACTTATGTCTGTTAAAAACTGTTTAATAGTCGTTGCGAATTCATGGCGTAGTTACGAAACTGACAGCGACGGTCCCTATCTGACACTAAACGAATCAAACGTCACCCAACGGAACGTTTAGCGTCAAGTGTCAGACTTACCCTGGTAGGCTCGAACTGCTCCTTGGGGCGCACCTCGATGGGCGGCTGCGCCTGCAACTTGCCGAACGAGTCGTCGACCCATTCGGCCTCCTTGTCGAGGCCGGCGTTGTAGTTGCGCAGGAGTTGGTATGCCGCTTCGCAGCTTCGGAGGCTGGAATACAATTTGGTTATAGTCCCATGGCATATTCACTTACAATGAAATTGTGGGCGTAAGTCGGCAATCTAGTGTCGCTGTAATGTAATATAGCATACAAACTTTTAGGCAAGGGGGTGCAAACTGAACAACTTTGGTGACTGCACGTTCTGTTAAAACTCATATACAGTTCGGTAGGAACAGTGTAACGTATACGTATACGTTAGCTGTATATTTTATGAATTATTAAAACAATTTGTTCACAGCCAGTTGCTGCCACACGCTATCATAATAGCTTGCTCCAAATTTCTGTGCTCCAGGTGTTCTTGATGCAGTTGAAAAGAGTCCGGGCTCTACGAGGCAATAGTAGCTTCGGGTATGCGATGAACCTGTGTACTTTTTTTATGTTATAGGGGGGCAAACAAGCAGACGGATCGTCTGATGGTAAGCAATTACCGTCGCCCATAACACCAACACCAGAGGAGTCGCAAGTGCGTTGCCGGCCTTTCAGAAGAGAATACGCTCTTTTCTTGAAGGTTTGAAAGTCATATCGTTCCTGAAATACCGCAGGCGACAGTTCATTCCATAGTTTGGTTGTGCGAGGCAGGAAATTTCTTGAGAAACGCAGTTTTGGACTGCCAACCATCTAAATGGTGAGGATGGAAATGCTGACGCGTAGGACGATGACGAAAAGATGCGGCAGGGATCATTCCGAACAATTCCTCCGAGCACTTCCCGTGATACAAGCGATAGAAAATGCAGAGTGAGGCTACATCTCTATGCAGTGCCAATGTACTTGAGGCTAGCTGGCATATATCTCACCGTTCAGCCAGCTGCTGGCACACGCTGTTCCAGCGGGCGTTGAGCTGCGCGACCTCCTTGTCGAGGCGCTCCAGGTCGAGGTGCTTGCCCTGGCGCGGCAGCGACGCGTGCGGCAGCGCGCCGCGCGAGCTCTCCACCAGCCGCCGGCAGTTCTCCGCGTCGTCGTTCATCTGCTCCACCTGGACCTGCTGCTTGCTCACTGCCACCTGCATGCGGAGGAGGTCTTCGTGCATCTGGGAAAACGTTTCAACTTTTAATGTCCGTTTAAAAAGAGCTAGCGCTAAACCACATATTGATAAATATTAACAAAGCTAGCTAAATGGGTTTTGTTCCTTTCTCACAAACACAAATGTCAAAGTGACAGTTAACCTCCTAAGACCCCGCGTCCTATATAAAGGACAAAATATGGTCAACGGAAAATAAGTTAAATTTTGAAGTGATAGAGTTGCATTTGTTTTGGTTTGATTGACATAAAATAAAATTCAAATTTTTAATCGGAACTGTTAGGTTCAAATTCGATTGTATTTTTATTTGTATGGTGGGTCTCAGGAGGATAAAGAGGAATTTTAGCTAAAATAAGTTCGATGAACGTTTAAAAATAATACCCTCTCTAACAGATTCAAGTTAGAATAAAACTATTGCAACTGACGTAATTGGTGCTTTGAAGTCCAAAAACACGATAAATATCTAATTTTAATGTGTTTCCTGAAATAAGTCCCTTGTGTCAATTGAATTAGAGCCTAATCAAAAAGAGCATAAGGTTTTGTTGTGGTATTACTTACATCCTTGAGCAGTTCTACGTCGTTGGGCAGGTCGTTGAACTGCGCGAGCTTGATCTCGAACTCGGTGATGCTCTGGTGATTCTCCTCCATGCTGTTCACTACGATCTCCACGTACTTCAGCCTGCAAACCATACACATACATGTAAATATAGTGGAGTCCGGATAAAGCGACAGTCAAGGGACCGGTGATATTACGTCGCACTAACAGAACGTCGCACAAAACTGACTGATTTATTTAGAAAATGTTTGGCATGAAATCTAATGTGTGGTGATTTCAGTAGTTAAAAGCGGTCAAATGTTATAAGTGAAGTCTTTATAAGCGTAATTCAACTGTAACACTATACACTAATTTTGCACTGTATAATTTTACTTCTTACATATATCGCAGGTCTATGGGAACGATTAGAATTAATTAAAAAGACAAGTTAATTAAATTCGAAAAAACCTCCGACATATAACATAGCTCAGAACCATCACTACAATCGACTTTCGATTAAAAAAAAATGTGTTCAAACTGGTTCATCGTGAGGGAGCTACGCTGCCACAGACAGATACCTGGCTATGGCTTTATAGGCCGGGCCCAATAAAGCGATAGGAGTGTGCGGCGGGAGAGTAGCCTGGGGAAAATCCAGGGGAAACCTCCGATACGTCCACGTTTTGAACACTGGAGTACTCTAAGAGTTTGCGCTCCAGGGAGATTGGTTGAGCGGTTTCAACTAAATCTCAGGTGTGAGTGGAATCGAATTACTGGGAGTTTTGTCGCTTCACTAAGCCCAGCCTAGTTGATAAGAGCAATAAGATCATGTCATGACATAAACAAGCACCTTTTAACATTACATTTTAAATTAGTCATCCATAAAAATAACATGTTATGACAAATACTGAGCTATCTTAACACGGTTAGTCATTAAGAAAGATAATGTAGACTAAACTGTAGGATGAACTCACCGTTCGACGAACAGCTGGCTCTTGGAGTGCATGTCGTTCCACTTGCCCATCACCTTGTCGAGGTTTTTCTTCATCGCTGGCGTCTTCAGGGCGATGCCTGGAAACAAATGCCCTAGTAAGAAAACTGCTGGGGTTGACACATTCTAATTTGATTATTGAAACAAATGAACCACAGCTGTTCCTAATTATGGTTTCATGCCTAAATAGCAGATCGCGTTTGGTCTGACATGTACTAAAAACACTAAAGACCTTCAAAAAATATGTTTTCTGTATCACAAGACTGTTGACGTGTATTGCAGCATAGTGATAATATCTGAGCAAATTCGGATATTTTGAAATCCGCGATACCTCAGGGGCGTACTTTCAATATTAGCTTCATTGCTAGAAATGTCCTCATAATGCCAGAGTTTTTTCAAGGACTTTCTAGACGTCTAATACTCTCATGTCCAAGGTGGTAGCTTACAATATTCCTTGATAAATTATGTTACGATTAATCGTCTGTAAAATAATAATCCATTTTTAATCAATTATTTTTTTGACATTCCTGGTGATACTACCCTTACCCATCGGTTAACCGTCAGCCGTAAACTAAAGGCCTGGAACATGGTATTCACACAGCTCATGATAAGCTCCCTGCTTCTTAAAGATACTACATGTTGTCTCCGAAGTTCGTCGTTGTTATCAGCAGCCGCTCCAGCACTCCCAGCCACTCCAGCAGACACGACTGTCACTCACCTCTGAAGGTGTTCTGCACTTCCTCGACGTGCGAGGTGAGCGAGTGCACGGCGCTCTCCCAGTCCTTGTGCTGCAACACGAGGTGCTCGAGCGAGTCCAGGTCGCGCGGGATGTTCTGCGCGATGCGCTCATGCAGCTGCCGCTCCAGCACTTCCAGCCGTTCCAGCAACGAAGACGATTGCTCCGTAAAGATTCGTGCGGCATTCTTGCTCTCCTCTGGAATACAGAAGAATTGTTTAATTGATGCTGTGAATATCTTTACTTTATGAGGTGGCAGTTCGCACGATTAATCGTCTGATAAATTGAATAGAACCAGTTTGAAATGGCATTAGGCAAATTCTAATCCATAAAAACAATTCAACTGGATTAGAATTTGCCTAATGTCATTTCAAACTGGTATTTCAATACAACAATATGAATGAAAATCATATTATACATAAATCTTTTACGGAGTGACGGATTGATACGACCTGAATACATTTAATCTAGTATACACAATTATCATTAACAAATACATCTCTCCACAAGGTATCGACTGAGATATATTCTAAAACAACACACTAGAAAACTCACTAAGTCCTAAAGCTATCATGCAACTTTTCATAAATATGCATCTTCAAGATTTTGACTTGTAAAAGTGCCCTTGCGGCCTATTTGCAGAATAAATGTTTGGATTTTTAAATTAGCAAATTATTTTTTTTGAGACCCTGGGGGTCATGGGGTCATGCTCGTTGCCTCTATGACATCGAAAGGCGCCTTATAGAGACTTCCGGTGACCAGAGGGCTGGCCACTATTTCGCCCAGCGGATTAGTATTGCTATATAGCGTAGCAATGCGGCCAGCCTTCTGGGAACCCTACCGAGCACCGAAGATTAGGGCATTTTTATTTATTTATAAATCTTTATTTCCTTGCGTTTGTTCTTTTCTTGTTTTTTGTTGTGTTTTAAATAAAAGTTTAATCATGGACTAATATAAAAACATATTTTATAAAGACACTAGCGATCCGCACCGGCTTCGCACCGGTGCACTATTTAATGGATGTTATTATACATATAAACCTTCCTCTTCAATCACTCTATCTATTAAAAAAAACCGCATCAAAATCCGTTGCGAAGTTTTAAAGATTTAAGCATACATAGGGATATAGGGACAGAGAAAGCGACTTTGTTTTATACTATGTAGTGATGAAGCTGCTTCTTCAGTTGCCCCTGACTAGTTATCAATGTTGCTACATGAGAAATGTTTTCGTCAATTCACTTACGTAGTGTGAGGCCGACACCCAAAATTGCCCTTGCAATTGAGCAATGACGGCCGTGACATCACCCGAGTGTAGGCGCCCTCAAGGAGTTTATCAATCAAGTATGTCTATACATTGCTGAATTATTTTTTATTACGAGGTCTATTGCATTCCATTCGGCGGTACGTACATATAAAAAGGTGGGTTTAGAAGGAGCATAACTTTGTTAAGACTCCAAGGTGCATTGCATTAATATTTTTTCGTTAATTTGTATACATGCATGCATAAACTCACACCTGTATTCCCAAAAGGGGTAGGCAGAGTACATGAAATGTAAGTCCAGTGCCACATTTAGCAATTGTAGGCAGGCACGTATCCAGACTTTTGGTTCGTGGGGGGACAAACATTGAAACAACCATGTGAACTGTGTAAAAATCGCTGTAATCACTGTACTATAATTTTTAATAACTTAAAGAAGTACCGTCCGTAGTTTAGTTACACACTTATAAGTATTTTATATTAAGTATTTTAGTATTTTCGGGAGGGATAAATCCCAACTATCCCCCCCTCTGGATACGTGCCTGATTGTAGGTTTAAAGATGGAGCAAATGCGATATTGCAATGATAGGTTGCTAACTCATCGGTTCAACTCGGTTCTTACTGCACCCTCGGGAAGAAAGGGGAGCCAGTAATTTCCACCACCAGGACCAGGGGGTTAATTTATCTAAACCCATTACAATAAGCATACCCATAAGCCGTTAGGAAATGTAAATAGTATACACCAAACAGAACTTGATTAGTAAGATAACGACTTGAAGTTCTGTGACAAGTGCCAAATGAAATTCTAGTAGTCGTTTTAAATACGAACATTTAAAATCCGGCGACATGATTGTCCTATTGTGTATTTGCCAGCCAGTGTACTAACTGGACTTAACTTTGTTAGAAACTATGAACGTGATGCCCAAAGCACTTTCAACTCTATTCCCTTTGTAAAAAAGATTTTTACAAACATCCCTGATAAAAAAATGTTATTATACAGTATCAGAGCTTATGAACGATAATGCGCTTTCAATTTAACAATAATTAAGTGAAAATGTATTGTTTTTACCTGTAGTTCTATATTAGTTCTAAGGCTTTATTACTAAATTGTAAAATGATTGCTATGCCCTAGCAGGGTCCATGAGGTACAAATAACTGTATTCCTAAGAACTGTATCTCACCATGGTTGCAATAAAGAATTATTATTATTATTATTAAAGGGAGTATCGTTGTTCAAGACACTACGGGGACGAAGTCCTTTCCTAAAGTCATTCCAGCTCAAACGTATGTCAACAAGAAATATCGCGATAGCATACACTAGGTCGTTGATGATCAACCTCAGTAATTTGTCCCGATTTACGACAGCATTCAGCAATATGATTGTATCATTCAGCGACTATATATAACCGTGATGGCACTCGACAAGAAGCGGGTCACTATAACTTGACCTTAGACAGTTGAAAAACAAGATGAAGGTCAATAACAGTTCTCAGGATAATTGCATTATTAAAATCGCGGCTTTTTAAGAGAGATGAGGATTCATGTTACGATTTATAACATGGTGTGGCTATAGAGATAGAGAACCATCAAATTATCACAATAAATAGTAAATTAGACAATTAAATTCATAAAAAGATATATATTATACAAATACAAAAAGCTTTATTTCTCAAAATTTTACAATGTTCAATCTATAGTAAGTATGGGTATTAAAAATAAGACGTTGAAAAATCGGTGTGAGCACAGCGCTAAGCTGATTTTAAGCCCACCCGTAGTCAGTGAGTTGGTTTCACACTAAATAAGGGTTATAAAATAAAATTATTTACAATATATATATGTATATTACATATAATATATATGTTTATTAGCGACCCGCCCCGGCTTCGCACGGGTGCACTATTTAATGGATGTTATTATACATATAAACCTTCCTCTTCAATCACTCTATCTATTAAAAAAACCGCAACAAAATCCGTTGCGTAGTTTTAAAAATTTAAGCATACATAGGGATTAGGGACAGAGAAAGCGACTTTGTTTTATACTATGTAGTGATATGTTTCATTAGAATAGATATTCTGATATACATTTTCTTGCTCTTTTATAAAATATCTGTTCAGCCCAATGGTTGGCTGTTAGAGAATGTCATTTGGCATTAAGCCCGACATTTGTACAATTTGTGTATTTTGTGCAATAAAGTTGAAATAAATAAATAGTAATAAAAGATATGGGACTAAAGATTCGCAAAAACGTTGTTTTTTGTTTATTAGCAAATGTAAATTGAAAGTTACCAATAGAATTGTCATGTTTCAATAAAAAAGATATTGTATGGCAACTATCTACATAAACACAATATTTGACGATAAAACGGTAAATTCCCATTTAGATTCAGATTCTGATTTATTTCATGATATAAATTGCAGGACAAATTTGCATAAGTAAAAATTATAAGAATTTACATCACGATCGTCAAAAATAATATAAAAATATTCAAACAAATGAAATACATTTCAAATAAAATTATATCGTATCTCCCGGTAGTCAGGATCGTCAAAATGCAATAAATTTAAAATAACAATAGGTACACGTCAATAAATAAAATATAACAAACAAACAATTACAGAGATAATGTCAATAAAAATATCAGCAATAATAGTTTAATGGTAAACTAATTAAATTCAAGCAAATGTCAATTCCATAAATTCCTTAGTTGAGTACATTACTTCATAGAACCGTAGTACGAGGTCACACCTGCGTGTGAATCAGTATGGAGTGTTTTCAGTGCTCGACAGCTATGCTGTACTTTGCCTCTCATTTTCATCTTTTGCGTTGCTTTAATTGTAGCTGGTCCCATACAAACGCTTGATCGTCTCTAAAAACTGGTTCTAATGTCACGAATTTTTATTTGTCATCATGCCTATTGGCGCTGCCGTCCCATCTGCGCGAATATTTAGGTAAATGTTTATATATTCAAGATGGAGATATGAATTATAAATTTAGACGCTTTGATATTCATGCCAAAATAAAGATTCTTATGAGGTCACTTCGATACAGGGAATCGCAAATAACCAATCAAAAATAGCCTTGCGTGCAAAAAGTGTATTTGGCATAAGCTGCCAGACTTTATAAGAAGATCTGACGTGCAAGAATTTAAGAAATATTTATTAGAATTTTTGACTCAAAATGCATTCTACTCTGTGAAAGAATATTTAGGTTATAAGCCTGATATTTATTAAATCTCCCCTAATAATTAAATTAAATTTTGACTAACCTTTAACTTTTAACATTGTAATTTTAATTGTAGTATAATTTGCATGCCCAGTAGCAGGCAGAATACATTGTACGAATATTATCATTATTAACATCCGCTTGACTGTATTCTAGCAAATAAATTACTTTTGACTTTTGAACATAATAAATTATATGATATTTTTCACCTCTATTTTTAACTGTAACGGCGAAGATTATAGCAGTCTCAAGTATGTATGTTTGTTGGAATTCGATATTAATCACATTGCTGTACGGTAATAATCACGGTACGGTGGTACTCGAGGGTAAAAAATTCGGGTCACCCTAAATTAAGCCGTCTCCCGGCGAAAGGAATAAACAATAGTATTCTTTTGTAATGAGCCCGATATCCCCGGGACCGGTAGGCGATGGGATAACCGGTATATAGGTTTTTCTAAATATTTTACACTAGTTTTATTTACATGATATATTATTCTTCGTTATTCCCAATAGTATTAGCAATTCCCGGGACCCTGTCATAAAAATATCAATCTCCAAAACTGACGATATTTGCGATATCTCGCTTCGTTAACGTTGTTTTTTTCATGGGTCTTTAGGAGTCCGATTTAAACCTGGAAACGTTAATTTTTTAAATTGTTATTTTTGCAGGTTAGATGTCAAATTAAATAAAGATCACGACGGGATTAAAAATACTGTACAAGTTTGCACTATTTTAGGGAATATGACGATATTTTACCGACCCGTATTCTTTGTCCGCGAGTGTACATTTTTGCAAATAATAGTTAATATAGATATAAGTTGGTAGATTATACTATCCTCAAACCAAACTGAGGACTGGGGTAATAAACGCCGGCGACAGTAGGGATGGCGGCATGTCGATATAGGTTTTACTTAAACGTCGATAAATTACTTATATTAGTTTAATTTAATGGGTAGTTCAAGTTATTTGCCTTATTTGTCTTGTTCGTCATGCTGACAATCTCCAGAACGAAGACTTAGCAAAAGCACATTTAATAGACACACGTGCTCTCGTAATCAATCTTCAAGACGACAGTGACAACGACGACGGCGAGGACGAAATCGATTTATATTAAATTAGGTACAGCATATTACCACTTTCATTAATTATATTATAAAATTCATACTTAAGACACGTATTTACGACCGACCGTATTTGACGACCGGTTTAGCCTAGTGAGTAGTGCACCTGCCTGTGAAGCTGACGGTCCTGGGTTCGAATCCCGGTCAGGGCAAATATTTGTGTGATGAGCATGAATATTTGTTTCTGAGTCTTGGATGTTTTCTATGTATTTAAGTATTTATATCTATTAAATATATCGTCGTCTAGTACCCATAACACAAGCCTTCTTGAGCTTACTGTGGGGCTAGTTCGATTTGTGGAAGATTGTCCTCTAATATTTATTTATTTATTTTATCTAATCACTTAATTCTATCGACATTCCTTGTTACGCCTTTATTACCTGCACTATGGGTCTCGGCCCGCTCCGTGAAAAACAATGCGAAAGAGATAACGCGAGCCTAATGGTTTTATTGCCTCAGTCCTCAGCTTGGTTTGAGGATAGTATAGTATCTACTGAGAACTGTATGGTTTTTAAGGCGAAGGAGAGACTAGCGAAGCGGTCACCTAGGTATTAATTAGCTTAGTTCAAGCAATTGATTTATATATATATAATTTTAGGATAAGTATTTAGTCAGTCTGTCTGCTGAATATTATGGTAAAGGATTAACACAGACAATACTACATTCCAGTTAAGCTAAGAACCAAGAACGGCAAACATGCTGTTACTTGAGGTAGTGAGTGATTATTAGACAGCTGTTAATAATTTACTACACCTACAATTGCTAAATCTGGCACTAGAAGGAGTTTCATGTAGTCTGCCTACCCATTTAGAGAATGCAGGCATGAGTTTATGTAATAATTTACTGGAGTGAGTGGCTCTATGTATTGTGGTGAAAAATAAAACTTACACAAATTTTATATGAATTGTAATTAATGATTGAATAAATTTGACTATTTACCATCTTTTCCCCTCGAGAATATTCGTTTAATTTTCTTCATGTTTGCTGTCCTTTATTGCGATCACAATAAGGCACAAAATGTCGTTTTATCACTTCGTATT
This sequence comes from Epiblema foenella, assembly GCA_963556455.1. NCBI lineage: Eukaryota > Metazoa > Arthropoda > Insecta > Lepidoptera > Tortricidae > Epiblema > Epiblema foenella. The sequence continues at coordinate 4,395,939 of OY747118.1, forward strand.
TGAACAGGTAAACTGAGTGCGAGGTTTAATAGCATTCCAATAGTTGACACTTAAACTTCATTATGAATTGCCTCAAATATTACATGTATCTATTGAAAGTTACCACTAAGACCTACTCCACACTACAACTAAACGAACTAACATTTTTTTTTAATTAACATATTTTCATGAATAAATTTAAACATAACACAAAATGGTAATCGCAGTAGCCTAACTCAAATCACAAGTTTCAATCAATAAAAATAGGCGGAATTTTGAAGCAATTCACAGCACTTCTCAAGGATGAACGCGCTCAGCGTCAACCTGACCCGTCCCCGTAGTACGAACTAATTGCGTCTGACTCCCGTAGGACTGTTACGCTACTGTCATTTGTGAGTTTGTGACCTCAGCATTGAGAATTGGTTTGAGCAGTTTTGGTACTTGTAAGAAAGTATTAAACAGGCGTGGATCCAGGATTTAGTTCAGGGGGGGGGGGGGGGGCACTTTCGAACTTTCCGAAAATAAAACTGACTTTTGATAACTGTTTTTATTGTCAGAACATATTTCCTACGTCAGGACATAGGCAATTGCCCTCCCCTGACACAGGCTTCAGGGGGGGGCAATTGTCCCTGTTGCGCCCCCCCCCCCCCCCCCTATCCGCGCCTGGCATTAAAGTATATGGGCCCGAAACAACACCGTTTCGTGCTATTACATATCTTATTACTACGATTGCCAAATATTTAAAAAGCCATAATATAAACTTTTCAAAGTTGCCATACAATCAGATTAAAAAGAAGGAAGTTTTCAGCTTGAACAGTTCTTATGCAGTTTACAGAAAAGTATTTGTTACATTCTGGAGGTTTCGGTATACAACAAATGGAAATACGTGAATGCGGTTCCCTTTAAAAAATATATAGGGTACACCGCTTACGATTACTGACGGTTTGGTGCAAACCACCCTAAAATGTCATGCAATACGCACCTAATTCTATTAATCGTATCGTACATTACAATCAATACAAATACTCTTTATCTTTTTTTTTTGTATAGAGGGGTGAGTGGTCAAACCCGATAAATCGAGATAATGGATTTTTGAAATAAGAACTCAACATCCATTACGCAGAGTTCTATTTTCAAAAAACCATTTAGATGACTTATCGGGTATGACAACTCACCCCTCGGTATTCATTCATTAAACATGGTTGGACTATAAAATAGCAGTAACAGAAGGTATTATAAAGCAAGTATCAAGAACAATCCCCTAGTCAGCGCTAAGGTGCATCCACCCACTCCGTAATTACGCTATCAGTCTGTCACACGCTATCGCACGCGACAGTTCCCGTCCATAGAGTTCACAATTGCATGATTAAACGACGTAAATAGCTAAAGCCTACTTGAAAAATTACTAAAAGACGCACTAAGAAAATTTGACTTCAAAGAATTATGGAGTGTTATTTGACGATAGTTTGAATTATACACGATGTTTTGACACATCCTGGGACAAACGAAAACAGCGAAGAGATAGGACCATATACTCCTTACTTAGCCTTCGATAAGTTATTTAAAATTAAGTGTTAATTTCGGAATTTATTGGAAATTAAATTTCTTTTTTTCTAAACCTCGAGGCCTAGGCCAGTTTTCTAGCGCTAAGTAAGTAGCATATGGCCCCACCTCTTTGTTTCCGTTAGTCCAACCATGTGCCAAACACATGTGTGTTAAGTTCGGAGTTTGTGTGATGAACACGAATATTTGTTCCTGAGTCTTGGATGTTTTCTATGCATTTAAGTATCTATTTATCTATATAAGTATGTATATCGTCACTTTGAAGCCATAGTACAAGCTTTACTTAGTTTGGGACTAGGTTGATTTGTGTAAGATTGTCCAAAAAATATTTATTTATATTTTATTTATTGTATTATGATCTGATGATCAGGTCCTGACCATAGAAAATGATCTTATTTGTGATTTATGCGTGATCAAAAATATACACTTGATCGAATAATTTATCAACATTCCTATAAATTAAGCCCTATTCTACGGATTTAAGACTTCAGATTTTTTGAGTATTTCTACATGATAACTGCTTACGTATTTCCTACATTCAGTTGTATGAAACAGCAAATACTAAGCAACAGTTGTGCCCTAAATATGGTAAGAAAACAAACCAATTGCCCTACTATTATTCACTTAACTTGCGTCTTGTGTAACGGAATAAAATTGATTAATTGCATGTAGGTTTTAATTCAATTATCGTACAACGCAACTGGTTATTTAATTTTATTACCAGCTATATTTCATCTGAAATGACTTTTATTAAGCTGTATTTCTTGAGTGATAGAATAAACGACATGAGCTGAACGAGCGGCTTTTCGATGGTTATTATTTGAGGGGTCAGATCAACTATAAAGTAGCCAAAGTAATCAGACAGGGCCTGTTTTGACAACGCTTCCCATCATAGGAATCCGTTAGTTAGGAAGGCTGTCGACTACGTTCCCATCCCTCCCCCCTCTGTCGTAACTCAGCGATCACTGATTAGGAGCCGCACGGTCCGGCGTCCTAGGTACACACTTACGGACCCGGACGACGTAATCACAGCGTCCATCGAAAGATGGAACGCTGCGCTTAAAGCGTCCAACTCTGACACGACGCGTACACTTAGGCATTCCCGCTGGCGGGGACGTCCACCGCGCGATCGCGACAACACTGACACATATAGTCCCTATTCGTCCCGGTACCGCCGCACACCGGGTAGAGTCAGTCCGACTCAGGTCGGGCCTAGCTGAGTTTCTTGCTGGACTCTTCTCAGCTAGGCTAGGTTTAGTGAATCAGCGACAAAATTCTCAGTAGCTCGATTCCACTCACACCTCAGATTCGGTTGAAACCGCTCAACCAATCTCACTGGAGCGCAAACTCTTAGAGTATTCCAGTGTTCCAAACCACACGCGTGGTCGTGTCGGAGGTTTTCCCTTGGATTTTCCCCAGGCTACTCTCCAACCGCGCATTCCTATCGCCTTATTGGGCCCGGCCTAGGAGTTTCACCATTCGGTATATTTTATCGCCTTGTTTATTTTAGAGTAGTTTTATGGAGTAGTCAAATTTTCAGTCAATATCCCTACTGCAGCGAGAGACGAAGATATAATAAAGTAAACGTAAGTTTAAACCCCCTGGTGCGATTGATGATATTTGGTTCTAATAGTATATCTTAGACTAGTGCTAACAGCTAGGCTCTTTCGATAACACAATGTAATACGGGCATACAAATAGTATATTCTCCTGATGTTGAAAGTGAGAATACTAGAACAAATTCACTCTCAATGGAATTTGTATCTTTAATAATTGTAACAGTTTCATTTGTTTTGTTTCATTCAGATCCAAAACAAAATTTATCCTACCCCTATTTCTGTTACAGGACATTAACATGGCCAATTACTCTTTTTTGGTGAGCGGCTAGAGGTGTCCCGCTTGGTTGATAATAAGATATTAGAGTCGCTACCGTCATCAAGAGGGACCGCTTAAGAAGTGAGCAGGTGTTGTTACCTTCGGCTCTGGCGCGGCGCTCGAACTCGTCGAACAGTCGGTTGACTTCGTCGATCTCTCGGCGCAGGCGCCGCAGCTGCGGGTCGGCGGGGTCGCCCTCGCTCAGCAGTTTCTCCGCGTCCTCGTTCAGTGCGCGGCGGATCGCTTGACGCTGTTCTGCGCCCATGGCCACGAACTAAAGAAAAACAATGTAGTTTAGCATATCAACATAGGCTAATAGTGGGATTTTCAAAAACTACTGATACAAGTCTCAGTAAACAAGAATTCTCTAGGTTGCTGTTGAGACTCATGGAGCCAGTTTACCAAATGTTTATGTTAAATCGTCTCGCAAACAGGGACCGGCACCGGTATTTTTAAAAAACCCTGAATTATAGCTCAATATTTTGGATTATTTTTTGCTCTTTACGTAGGGCTGAATCATGTATTTCGGTAACAACGTCGTATTATTAGATTGTTCCATTAAAAACGAAATAATGAACCGGTGACCGTAATAATACCGGTATTTTTCTATGGAGAAAATACCGGTATCCGATCCCTGCTCGCAAATCGTTTAAATTCCTTTGAGCAAGAATCATAAATGACAGGAACAAGGAGAGGATTATAATCCTATACCGTAATGCTCGTTTTAGTAATGAACAAAATATGTAGTAGACCATCACATAGTCAATTAGTTGATACAAACAAAACACTATCATACCTGCGGGAAGTCCCATCCTTTCACAACCTTGATGGTTGCGAAGATCATGTTCTGTCGCATACGCAGTTGTTTTCGCTGCCACAGCTGGATAACCTGTACACACAACCACCATATTAACACTATAGTACCATGACATATGGTATATAAGACACATAGCGGGTCCATAGCTTTTGAGACTAATATGAGGTAAAGGATTAAGAAAAAACTGGGAAACAGTATTCGTAAGTGCAACTATTGAGGACGCAAATCAACTGATATCGTAAACGTGGTACATATGTTGCTACTGATTATTTTTGTTGTTTAACAGTGAATTATATGTAAGAATGCATGGTTGTTAGTTTATGATTTCTATTTCAAGAGCCATAGAGTGCATTGTACAATACTCATTGAGAGTATAAACAATACACGTGATTAGCGGTAATTATTCGGCGTTAAGTTGTAAACAAAGATATATTTGGAGAAAGTGGATTTCTTTATCTTTTCAGGTAAGTATAATTGGGAGTTTATTTAAGTATTTTTGAAAGTTTGCGGTGATTTGTAACTTTAGTCTAATGATGCCTATTCTACTAAACAAACAAAGTGACATACATCGTCCAATCGCATCGTTATGATTAAAAATCTGAATTCAGATCGATTGCGAACGTATACAGTAGAATCCGCTTATAACGACGTCGCATATAACATTTTACCGATTTTAACGTCTTCGAAATCACCGCACATTAGATTTCAAACAAAACATTTTGAAAGTGAATCAGTCCGTTTTGCGTGACGTTCTGTTAGTGCGACGTAATGTCACCGGTCTCTTGACTGTCTTTATCCGGATTCCACTGTAGCTATATCCGATGTTGCGGAGTTCACCACCGCCGCCACAGAATAATTAACAGTACTTACGGCAGGTGTTCTTCTAACATTGTTTTGAAAAAATGACACCTCGCCGAGTTTCTTACGCCGGTTCTTCTCGAGGCAGAGGTTTATTTTATGAACCGGTGGTAGTTTTTTGACATTCATAAGTGCATGTAACATGCCTAAATTGAAGAATAAATGATTTCATTTCATTTCATTTCAACAAAACCGACTTTTGACAGCTTCATGGCATCGCGCTCGCATGCGCTCTTTCGTTCCTAGCGCGATAGGGCATTTGAACAACATGGAGGTGTTCCAGAGGGCTCTCGTGTTAAACACTATATGAGTGAAAGGGACGACACGATACGAAGTTCGGAGTTTAGCAGAATTGGCCTGCCGTCACGTGATTGCCGAGCGAGTGTCCTCACCCTGTCGTACGCGTTGCGCAGGCGCTGCGCGGCGTCCACGGCGTCCTGGCAGGGCGGCGGCAGCGCCAGCACGGCGCCGGGCAGCGTGGCCTCCGTGCCCGCGCCGCCCAGCCGCACCAGCCAGCGCGAGCGCCCGGAGTTGTCCACCACCGTCACCGCCGAACCCTTCTCGATCGCCACCTGGGACAAACATTCTCATTCATATCTATACTGGACAGGTTATTTGTTATTTTACATTAGCCGGAAAAATTTATCGGTGAAAAAAACAGACGGACGAGTCTTGTTCTCAAAAATGGTCCGCAAAGTGAACATTACTCGCTACATATTGGAAGGTAGTGTATGGTTGAAGGTTTGAGCAAAATTAAAAAATAAAAACACATAGCATGCCGCCTGGAATGTTACATATTAATTCCTTTTTAAAAGTGTATTCAGCCAATTCAACTAGTATTTTTCTGTTGAAAAAGCGACGTTTTTGCAAGTGCCACTAGTAATTTGCGTTTTTCGGAGGAAAAATACACTTTCGTTTCTATTTAAAAAAATAAACGGCAAAGGACGGAAAGTATGAAGTTTTTAACGTTTTAAAGTTGTTTATCAAATATTAATTACGTCTCATTTCCCCCATTTTAGAGAAAAGCACTATATTAGCCTCGCCCGGGATGTAAAATGCAGGCTTCGTATTATAACTAAACGGATTCACAAGCTCGTCCGTTTAAACAAATAATCAGTATGCAATTGCCTCCTTCCCGGCCAAGGTAATAATATACTATTATCGATTGCCAACTCATAAGAAGATCGTTGTTGTCGAAGAAGAGTAGTGTTGTACCATCTAGAATTAAACACCCTTTCGAAGAACGATATATTGTGCTCATTCTGTCCTTGTTGCGATTTGAAATATCTTGATGGGAGTTAAAAATTTAGATAATATACTTCACTCAATATGAGGGGGATAGTTGAAAATCCCATCTTCGAAAAGCTCCTTTTAAATATAATAATATCAGCATAACCTTTGTGCTCAGGCGGAAAACAGTCTTCGCTGGGACGCTACCAAGTCATCGGTCATACACCGAAAAGAAAAATCTAGCGAGTTCAGTTCCTATTCATAAAATTTAAACCCCTAATTAAAATGTGTTTTGTCTCTTACTCACAGACATAAATGTCAAAGCGACAGAATAAAACAAACGAATCTTACCGGAAAATTAACTAAAATAGGCCTGACACCAATTATGAATAGGTCAATGACTTACATTTTTTTTTGAACCTGACTGTGGCTTTATAGGCCGGGCCCAATAAAGCGATACGAGTGCGCGGTTGGAGAGTAGCCTGGGGAAAATCCAGGGGAAAACCTCCGACACGACCACGCGTGCGGTCAATGACTTACATTGGCGTGTTTATAAGCGCAGACGGTCTCCGCGCGCAGCGGGCGCGCGACGGGCGCGCGGCGCTGCTTGAGCGGGCGCACGCGCTGCGCCTCCTCCGCCAGCCGCGACACGGCGCCGCCGTGCGCGTTCAGCTCCTCGCGCAGCTCCTGCATGCCCTTCAGCAGCCGCTCGCCCTGGTCCAGCGTGAACTCCGACTGGGAGAACGTCGAGTTCAGGGCTTCCTCTCGTCTGCGGAGTCAACACGGAACTTTTGTACGGGTACGCACTGATATGTCCAGAAAAAAGGACCCATCAGCTTTGAGGGGTTTAGCTTGATCATCAGATATAGCTAAGGACCACCAGCGCCAGATTCAGAGAACTCACTTAGTCTGTAGGGCCCCGCAGTGGCGGAAAATTTTCAAAATGGAATGATGAATTGACGACCGGTTTAGCCTAGTGGGTAGTGCACCTGCCTGTGAAGCTGACGGTCCTGGGTTCGAATCCCGGTCAGGGCAAATATTTGTGTGATGAGCATGAATATTTGTTTCTGAGTCTTGGATGTTTTCTATGTATTTAAGTATTTATATCTATTAAATATATCGTCGTCTAGCACCCATCACACAAGCCTTCTTAAGCTTACTGTGGGGCTAGTTCGATTTGTGTAAGATTGTCCTCTAATATTTATTTATTTATTTATTTTATTTATTTATTTCAAGATGGGGTAGGGCGGGGACCTCAAATTACAAGTGCCTAGGGGCCCTGGGTCTCTGAACCCGAGCCAAAGGATCACCCTAGCTAAACTGCCTTCTTATTATACAAAATCGGTCCTTGAATTAATTTTTGAAAGTATAATGCTATAGATATCAAAACAACAACTCTTCTTTACTCGAAGGTTAAGTATATATATATATATATATATATATATAGCATCAAACGTGTCCTAAAATCAGACTCTACGCAGAAGTTTATTAATAACTAATCGATCAAATACTACGGTTAATTTAGGAAGACTAGAGTTGTTAATATTTCAAAGTGAATAACTTACTTTTGAATCCACTTCTCGGCCTCTTTAACCTCCTCGAAGAAGTGGTGGTACTGCGTGGTGTGCTTAAGGTGCGTCTCCAGGCACAGCGTCAGTTGCAGCACCCACGCCCATTGCGACTGCATCACCTGTTGTCATGAGAGAAGCATAACATCGCTGCTTTTGTATAAACAAATAGATATACGCGTGAGCGATTACTTGTAGCCTTATTTCTAACAACAAATGATAACGTTGTACTGAAATAACTTTGCAGCTACCCGTCAATCTACAATATACCTTATGCAATACCAATTATAGTTCTAATCGTACTGACCTGCAAGTGCGCTTCGATCGTTTTCGTCGCCGGGTGGTGTTGAGCGATCAACGCCTCCCCCCGGTCTATCACATTGCTGAACTGCAGCTCCCTCTTCTCCAATGACGACATCAGTTGCTGCAAAACGTACCTTATTTACAACGCCGTAAAACACAGGTTTGTTTAAGCGGTAACAAGCGTTAAATAAAGACGCAACTAAAAACAAATTCAAATCAAATGAAATGAACAAACCTCGCTATCTTCTCCGAAGGAATGCTTGCAAGGATTGAAAACGGAATTTCGTAAACAATTCTTCAAATAAATGGTACAACAACATCGTCTTATAGATGGGTCATTGTCAGTTGTAAAAACAAAAGTTGTCCACCCGGTGGTCAATAGTTAACGGTTTATGTACATGTAAGTTATGTTTTTATTACATGAATTTATAGTTACGGAAACATCGTATATGCGGATTACTAGACCAATCCAAAATTAAGCTTTTTGATCCTTAACTTTTGATATGTCCACCGAAAAGACGCGAACCTAAATCTGACAATGACCCAGATAACTCGTTCATAAGTTTAGCGCTCACTTCGAAAAGCCAAAGCACAGTATTCAACAGTTTCTATTTTAAGTGAGGGTAATAAACAAAGCAATTGACTATAGGAAAATGACACGAATTTTGAATGAATGTTATAACAGTTTATAGTAGCTAACTACAAGTGAGCTTTAATTTAGGATATAGGTACGGAAGGATTGGAATTCTAGTTTTTCTACTGTATACTAAATACGCCACAGAAGTAACTCTAGACGTAAGGGGATCATCTATATGCATTTCATTCCATTAAATTGTTCTTATATTTCCTGGTTAAGAACTAAGTGTACACATGCTCTTATTACGCGTCATGCATGTAAAACCAAAATCATGATCATGTGTATATGTATATTCGGCGTTAGAGATTTCGGCTTTAATTAATGAAGAACAGGAACTACTTCTGTTTGTTGTCAGTTTAGGGAGTGTTCGTGGCGTGCCTAATTCCAATAAGTTTCCCCCTTGGGTTAGAAGGTCAGATGGCAGTCGCTTCCGTAAGAACTAGTGAATATCCAAATCTTGGGATTAGGTTGGGGATGCCGGACATCCTTCAGGATGCAACTGTACTAAGATATCGCTAAAATAATGAAAAGTAGAAAGAGAATTAGCAAACTACCAAGGGGGACGGATTTATGATAGACTGACTAAATTGAGATGTACCAGAAGACTGATATGGATGTAGCACAATTCTGACATCTCATAATTAGTCGTGCTGTATACACATTGGCGCTAAATTCAAATTAAGCCAATAGGCTTGAATACATTGATGACGTTTCCGGTGACACAGGCGGGTTACAAATAATACGCGATGAGGGACAGGAGACGACACATTGTATCTCGTTCCCACGTGTTGGTGTGTTATCCTTACTTCATGAATGATAATGATGTAGTCATAGATAACCTCCACTAGATAGAGCTTATAGGGCGAAGCGCGCGCGTCACACATGTGGGGATGTTCCCCTTAATATACTGCCCCGCCCCACGCCGCTCAGTCAGTCTCGTCCAGGTTCACGACCTATACGTACGTGGCACAAAAAAAATCTAAAAATTGGTTTTGATTAACCGTCGGCATGGGTTTTTATTCCGTAAAGTGGTGTGGGAACGACTCCCGAACTACAAGTCGAAAGAATGGCGGGATAACACATCACAAATAAGTTAAATATATACAAATACGCATTTAATTCTGCCCGGCGGGGATCATTTTACACTGGTCCACAAGGCCCACAAGGCGTAGTGAAGTGTGCTTGTTCCTTTCCAACCACCTCAAATGCCAATATACTTTCTCTTTCTGATGACATCACATGCGCGGGCTAGTGATGTTCGGTTCCGATTTCATTTAATTATCGGTTCATCCGTATTTTACCATATGATTTTAATACTTATATAACATAATCAATTAGTTTTATTTTTTTATATTGAATGTCAGTTTTGACGTAGACAATGTTCTTTTATTATCTGAACCATAAGTAGATCTTCGTAAAAGGAGGTGGAAGATGGTAATAGTGTAGTATTTTTTTTTATCTCGTTTTATTTTATACGCTATACAAATCAGTAGTTGTATGGGAAGGAATATTTAGTTAGTTTGTTCTCATTGTAGTTTTGTTGTTGTCTTATTTTATTATGAAGTCTATATACTCGTAGTAGTAATATAATTAGTTTGGTGGTGATGGATTTCCTTTAGCAATTAGGACTACTGACATAAGACGGACCCAATACTGAATTTCGAAGAAGTATAAAGGATTTAGAAGCAGAGCCATTGCAATTAGAGTTTTTCGTATCGTCTTGGTCGGCAACTAGGCCTAGTGTCGCGAAGTGGATATAACGCTGGACTTCGAAGGAGTATAAGGGATCTCGAAGTTGGTTAGAGATGGTGCCATGATATTTGGGTTTTTTTTTAATCGTCTTGGTGGGCAAACAGGACTAGAGACTGGTGAACCTTTTCCACTACTGGTAGTGGACCTGCTGCTGAACTTCGAAGAGGTATAAGGGATCTCGAAATCCTTGACCTTATAAGTAACCTACGTGCCAAATTTGGAATCTCTAGAACCAGCGGTTTGGGCTGTGCATTGATATGTCAGTCAGTCAGTTAGTCAATCAATCAGTCAGTTTCTTCTTTTATTTATAAGCCACTAATTTATTCCTTTTACAGTTATTTAATTAATACTCACCAGTGCTCTAGTTGTATATTACGCTATGTATAATAAACAATATATACATATATACAGGAATCGAAATGAAATAGCTGCTGCAATCTTAATATACTACGCGATTTTATATAATATATAATAGCAAAGGTTCGTTGTTAACATGCCTAGAAAATATTATTCTACTCGTAATACCAATTCAACAGACATATACATCATCTAAAATAATTTACCTAAAATAAATTGCAGTGCCCGAAAAAACCACTAATAAACAACGTGTCCCATCACTATGCCGGCGCGCCATTTTGCAGCGTATTCGCGCGCTTTTTGAAACTACCAATCGCAGCGCTGTTACCAACCTCCCCGCAGCCCGCACTTACCGCCAACTGTGGTGACTTTTGATCCGAACTAAATCGTTCATAGGCTCAATCTAGTGGAGGTTATCTATGGATGTAGTCTGTTTACGAGTGATCATTTTAGTCTTTGACAGGTGTGTACCTCATAGTAATGCTGGACGGCGGGCAGGTTAATGTGCGGGTCGGCCCAATCCCGCGACAACTCGACTTGTTCCTTCTCGTTGAGCCAGTTCAGCTCGGCTGTGGCGCTCTGCAGGAATTCTTGTAGCGCGTCCAAATCAGACATGCTGAAACAAAAACACAATAATTCGCATACATTGAATGTATTCACGCTTAAGCAGGGTAGGGCAAGGCTTTCTCCATACAAACTCTGTGTTTTATTCGTCAATTTAGGCACTCCCGAATATTATTATTCTTTTGCTTGTAAATATTGAATACACGAAAACCTCAAGGAAAAAAAATTAAAAAAAATCTCCTGGTTATGGCTAATAAAAAAATAAGCATACTGACCAAAAATCATATGTACAAATTTAGAAACAAAGGAAAAATTTAAAAAATCAGGCACCGAGCAGGATTTGAACCTGCGACCTCCCGGCACTCGCGGCCAGTCGCTCTAGCCAACTGAGCTATAGGTGCAACTGCCACCCGGAAATAATGAAGCCTGAGTCTTCTGGTAGATGTCGCTGTACGCCTCCCTTAAGGCGTTTGTATAAAATGAAGGAATGGTTGAGGAATTTCGGACTGGGTGGAGTTGCACCTATAGGTCCCTGATGTTCTGTAATTATATAGAACTAGGTTTTACTCGCGACTTCGTCTGTGTAGAAGTCGTTCATTGCGATGGCATTTTATTGCTATTTTTTTATATCAGGCGCTTACCTAGTCATCTCTATTCCATGCAAACTTCCACCGCCTTAAGGGATAATTTCCGGGATAAAACGTAGCCTATGTCCTTCCCCTGGGCTCAAACTATCTCCATACCAAATTTCATCTAAATCGGTTCTGCGGATTTAACGCGAACAGGTAACAGAGAGCCAGACACATTTTCGCATTTATAATGTTACAGTATGAATTTTCTTGACGAGTAATTTTTTGAAAAATTCTGTAAATGGCGTAGTAATTGATAACCCGGGGAAATTTAAAACAGTGCTAAAAAAATATTACCTGGAATGTGAATCTCAATTTACACTGTAAGCTACATGGTCCATTGTTGGAAACCTAAATAGATAAATAATATAAGTATACTTAATTAATACTAGTGTCTGCCATGTTAAATTGTTGTAAATGCGGATCGATCCGTGCGATCTCGCCAGCTATTACATAAACCTACCAAGGTTTCCGATAGTGGCTAATAATATGTACATGTAAATTACTCACGTTGATTTAATGAATTGAAAAAAAAATTAAAAAAAAACCTTGGCGAGATGTACAGCTCACAGCAGGCGCGGATCCAGGTTTTGTTCAGGGGGGGGCACTTTCGAACTTTCCGAAAATAAAACTGACTTTTCATAACTGTTTATATTGTCAGAACATATTTCCTACGGCAGGACATAGGCAATGGGGGCTATCGTTTTTGTGCTCACCAGTTGGCGCCACTGTCAACTAAGGTCCAGCTGTCAAAAATTGTTATTGGTTATTATGGACATAAGAACGAAGTTTACATTTAAATCATATTCAATACCTTAAAACCGTACCGTAAAAATATCGAATATACCGCATTGTAGCGTGATCCCGTTTTGTTCGGAAAAAAGGAGGAAATAATTTTCCGAAAGACAAATCTGTCTCAAAGCCCTAACGTCATTGACCCTTAATTCATATTTGCCATAATCAAGCTCAGGTATTGCAAAATAGTGACCATATTGTTCCAATTAGATATTAACCCGCGTAGCGCAACCAAAAAGAGTGACATTTGACGTTTCGGAGGACCCCACGCTACACTAGCGCCTCTAGCGGCGAATTCATATGCGATAGCCCACATTGCCCTCCCCTGACACAGGCTTCAGGGGGGAGCAATTGCCCCTGTTGCCCCCCCCCCCTGTATCCGCGCTTGGCTCACAGTGACAAGTCACTTACCGCTTGGTGCTCGTGGAGAGCAGCTCCGCGTACAGCTTCTGCAGCTGGTTGAGGTGTTGGTTGTACAGCGCCAGCTCCTCGCCGGAGAAGTTGGCGCGGTTGTGAACGCACTGCTCCACCTGTACGAGTGCACCGACATACTCATTAGCGCGTTTACAACCGAAGCGACGCGAAACGTGCATTGCATGGCAGCTACCTTTGTAAAATGAATGAAGCTTCACAATATGTTGTCAATTTTTAGGTCAGCAAAGTTACAAGTAGTAAAAGTAAAGCTTCACGTAAGCGATGTTCTCGTTGAATGACACCAAACAGAAATGTCAAGAGACTCTCCAGTTCCCAACAACTGGTACAATTTATGGTGGGTCGTGGAATGCCGCCAATCAGTAATGTCAAGAGACTGGCTCCAGTTCCCTACAACTGGTACAATTTATGGTGGGTCGTGGAATGCCGCCAATCAGTAATGTCAAGAGACTGGCTCCAGTTCCCTACAACTGGTACAATTTATGGTGGGTCGTGGAAAGCCGCCAATCAGTAATGTCAAGAGACTGGCTCCAGTTCCCTACAACTGGTACGATTTATGGTGGGTCGTGGAATGCCGCCAAACAGTAATTTCAAGAGACTGGCTCCAGTTCCCTACAACTGGTACAATTTATGATCGGTCATGGAATGCCGTCAAACAGTAATGTCAAGATACTGAATCCAGTTCCGTACAACTGGTGAGTCGTCTTCGGAACACTATGAGAGTGTCAACAGTAGCTAAACGAGTGAAGCGAAAGTCTCTGTTTCGGCTTGGGCGAAAATGCTGTCGTATGTCCGGCGGATCTCCACTACAGGTGGCATTCTCAACCAATTCTCGTGAAATTTCTTGAGGAGGTTTGATAATTATATGGAATTTTCTGGTTGCCAGTTTTTAGATTCTTTTCAAAATGGCGGGGTTGAATACGCAAAAAATGCGCGCGAGGTCTACAGCTCACAGAGCCACTAGCCATAACAAGGCTGTTACATCGACTGTCAAGTCCGAACTTGTCATAAATAGTAGAAGTGATAACTATGAGACGTGTACTCGCCTTGGAATGGAACTGATCGATGGTCTTGTGTTCGCGCTGATGTTTATCCAGCTCGTGCTGGACGCCTGGCAAGTCCGATCCATACTCCGCTTCGTGGAGTTTTTTCTGCAAAACACAAATAAAAGATTGCTAATACCTAATAAACGTCACTAATTGCTAAGTGTCTTCATATTATAATACAAAGTTTGGGCATGTTCGTAATTACGGGGCAAGCAAAATTAGTTTCCATATTGGGAACATAGCCAAGTTGTCTCATTTGGAACGAAGCACGGTGCGCGTCTCGCGGCGCACGGTGTCTGTGCGCGGGCAGGGACTCACCAGGCGCTCCTTGCACCACTTGGCCGCGTCCTGCAGCTGCTGGAACAGCGGGTCGGCGTCGTGCACGCGCGTCTCCAGCACGGTGCCTGTGCGCGGGCAGGGACTCACCAGGCGCTCCTTGCACCACTTGGCCGCGTCCTGCAGCTGCTGGAACAGCGGGTCGGCGTCGTGCACGCGCGTCTCCAGCACGGTGCCTGTGCGCGGGCAGGGACTCACCAGGCGCTCCTTGCACCACTTGGCCGCGTCCTGCAGCTGCTGGAACAGCGGGTCGGCGTCGTGCACGCGCGTCTCCAGCACGGTGCCTGTGCGCGGGCAGGGACTCACCAGGCGCTCCTTGCACCACTTGGCCGCGTCCTGCAGCTGCTGGAACAGCGGGTCGGCGTCGTGCACGCGCGTCTCCAGCACGGTGCCTGTGCGCGGGCAGGGACTCACCAGGCGCTCCTTGCACCACTTGGCCGCGTCCTGCAGCTGCTGGAACAGCGGGTCGGCGTCGTGCACGCGCGTCTCCAGCACGGTGCCTGTGCGCGGGCAGGGACTCACCAGGCGCTCCTTGCACCACTTGGCCGCGTCCTGCAGCTGCTGGAACAGCGGGTCGGCGTCGTGCCGCGCGTCTCCAGCACGGTGCCTGTGCGCGGGCAGGGACTCACCAGGCGCTCCTTGCACCACTTGGCCGCGTCCTGCAGCTGCTGGAACAGCGGGTCGGCGTCGTGCACGCGCGTCTCCAGCACGGTGCCTGTGCGCGGGCAGGGACTCACCAGGCGCTCCTTGCACCACTTGGCCGCGTCCTGCAGCTGCTGGAACAGCGGGTCGGCGTCGTGCACGCGCGTCTCCAGCACGGTGCCTGTGCGCGGGCAGGGACTCACCAGGCGCTCCTTGCACCACTTGGCCGCGTCCTGCAGCTGCTGGAACAGCGGGTCGGCGTCGTGCACGCGCGTCTCCAGCACGGTGCCTGTGCGCGGGCAGGGACTCACCAGGCGCTCCTTGCACCACTTGGCCGCGTCCTGCAGCTGCTGGAACAGCGGGTCGGCGTCGTGCACGCGCGTCTCCAGCACGGTGCCTGTGCGCGGGCAGGGACTCACCAGGCGCTCCTTGCACCACTTGGCCGCGTCCTGCAGCTGCTGGAACAGCGGGTCGGCGTCGTGCACGCGCGTCTCCAGCACGGTGCCTGTGCGCGGGCAGGGACTCACCAGGCGCTCCTTGCACCACTTGGCCGCGTCCTGCAGCTGCTGGAACAGCGGGTCGGCGTCGTGCACGCGCGTCTCCAGCACGGTGCCTGTGCGCGGGCAGGGACTCACCAGGCGCTCCTTGCACCACTTGGCCGCGTCCTGCAGCTGCTGGAACAGCGGGTCGGCGTCGTGCCGCGCGTCTCCAGCACGGTGCCTGTGCGCGGGCAGGGACTCACCAGGCGCTCCTTGCACCACTTGGCCGCGTCCTGCAGCTGCTGGAACAGCGGGTCGGCGTCGTGCACGCGCGTCTCCAGCACGGTGCCTGTGCGCGGGCAGGGACTCACCAGGCGCTCCTTGCACCACTTGGCCGCGTCCTGCAGCTGCTGGAACAGCGGGTCGGCGTCGTGCACGCGCGTCTCCAGCACGGTGCCTGTGCGCGGGCAGGGACTCACCAGGCGCTCCTTGCACCACTTGGCCGCGTCCTGCAGCTGCTGGAACAGCGGGTCGGCGTCGTGCACGCGCGTCTCCAGCACGGTGCCTGTGCGCGGGCAGGGACTCACCAGGCGCTCCTTGCACCACTTGGCCGCGTCCTGCAGCTGCTGGAACAGCGGGTCGGCGTCGTGCACGCGCGTCTCCAGCACGGTGCCTGTGCGCGGGCAGGGACTCACCAGGCGCTCCTTGCACCACTTGGCCGCGTCCTGCAGCTGCTGGAACAGCGGGTCGGCGTCGTGCACGCGCGTCTCCAGCACGGTGCCTGTGCGCGGGCAGGGACTCACCAGGCGCTCCTTGCACCACTTGGCCGCGTCCTGCAGCTGCTGGAACAGCGGGTCGGCGTCGTGCACGCGCGTCTCCAGCACGGTGCCTGTGCGCGGGCAGGGACTCACCAGGCGCTCCTTGCACCACTTGGCCGCGTCCTGCAGCTGCTGGAACAGCGGGTCGGCGTCGTGCGCGCGCGTCTCCAGCACGGTGCCTGTGCGCGGGCAGGGACTCACCAGGCGCTCCTTGCACCACTTGGCCGCGTCCTGCAGCTGCTGGAACAGCGGGTCGGCGTCGTGCACGCGCGTCTCCAGCACGGTGCCTGTGCGCGGGCAGGGACTCACCAGGCGCTCCTTGCACCACTTGGCCGCGTCCTGCAGCTGCTGGAACAGCGGGTCGGCGTCGTGCACGCGCGTCTCCAGCACGGTGCCTGTGCGCGGGCAGGGACTCACCAGGCGCTCCTTGCACCACTTGGCCGCGTCCTGCAGCTGCTGGAACAGCGGGTCGGCGTCGTGCGCGCGCGTCTCCAGCACGGTGCCTGTGCGCGGGCAGGGACTCACCAGGCGCTCCTTGCACCACTTGGCCGCGTCCTGCAGCTGCTGGAACAGCGGGTCGGCGTCGTGCACGCGCGTCTCCAGCACGGTGCCTGTGCGCGGGCAGGGACTCACCAGGCGCTCCTTGCACCACTTGGCCGCGTCCTGCAGCTGCTGGAACAGCGGGTCGGCGTCGTGCACGCGCGTCTCCAGCACGGTGCCTGTGCGCGGGCAGGGACTCACCAGGCGCTCCTTGCACCACTTGGCCGCGTCCTGCAGCTGCTGGAACAGCGGGTCGGCGTCGTGCACGCGCGTCTCCAGCACGGTGCCTGTGCGCGGGCAGGGACTCACCAGGCGCTCCTTGCACCACTTGGCCGCGTCCTGCAGCTGCTGGAACAGCGGGTCGGCGTCGTGCCGCGCGTCTCCAGCACGGTGCCTGTGCGCGGGCAGGGACTCACCAGGCGCTCCTTGCACCACTTGGCCGCGTCCTGCAGCTGCTGGAACAGCGGGTCGGCGTCGTGCACGCGCGTCTCCAGCACGGTGCCTGTGCGCGGGCAGGGACTCACCAGGCGCTCCTTGCACCACTTGGCCGCGTCCTGCAGCTGCTGGAACAGCGGGTCGGCGTCGTGCCGCGCGTCTCCAGCACGGTGCCTGTGCGCGGGCAGGGACTCACCAGGCGCTCCTTGCACCACTTGGCCGCGTCCTGCAGCTGCTGGAACAGCGGGTCGGCGTCGTGCACGCGCGTCTCCAGCACGGTGCCTGTGCGCGGGCAGGGACTCACCAGGCGCTCCTTGCACCACTTGGCCGCGTCCTGCAGCTGCTGGAACAGCGGGTCGGCGTCGTGCACGCGCGTCTCCAGCACGGTGCGCGTCTCGCGGCGCACGGTGGTCTGCTGCACGGGCAGCCGGACGGACGACAAGCGAGGTAACAAGCGTCCGGTGAACGCTTGCCGTGCGCTTAGCCAGCGGTCGTGGATTTGTTGGACACTGGAAAAGGGAAGATAACTCATGTTATAATTTATTACATAAGTGTGGCTGTATGGATAGAAAAACATCAACTTATCACAATAAGCAATTACACGTATTAATTAAAATCATAAAAAGATATGGTATTATAAAGATTCCCAAAAATGTTATTAATGTATTAACTATGTACATTTAGAAAGCATCTCACCGTCTCTGCAGGTCCCCGGCCTGCGGGTACCGGCCCTCCTTGAGCGCCTGCGCGTCCTGGAACATCTCGTGTATGGTGTGCTCCATGGTGCGCAGCTCCTGCTCGATCTGCTCGGCGGCCAGCTTGGCCTCGGCCGGGTGCACGCCGCGCTCCACGCGCCGGATCTCGCTCTCGATGTGCCGCTCGACGCTGTCGAGGCCGGATTCCGTCTGCTTTATGTCTCTGAGAAAATTAACAGAAAATTTTTGGTTATTTATCGAGAAGACCACAACAATTTGGACCAGCTGGTGGTAAAAACAAAAGTCCACAAAATACTATGAGAAAACCACCAAAAAAGTGCCCCAGTTCAACATACGCTATGGACAAAATACAAATTTCCCGACTCGGAACGCGACTTTTCGTTCTATTATGGGTCCTTTCCTGCACCAAATTCATAGGTATATATGAAATACCCAGCTGCCAGCGTGAGGACTATAGCCCATAACAACCTTAATTTGACCACATTCAACCCAGCCACTGGAAACAATTCAATCGAACACAGCGTTGGTTCTAGTTCTCCTCTATCTTGAGTAGCCCCGCTCGACCCTCTCTATCGCATTCATCCTGTATGGAGGCTTGTACCCAGTACTCTCAGAAGTGGGACATACATATATATGTGAATCTGATGAGGGTAGTTGTAATAGTTTATGCACCACCTACTTTTCAGCTTTATATTTCATTTCTCCACTACCCAAAGGTTATCTGGAAGAGATCGCTCTTTAGCGATAAGACCGCCTGTTGTTCTGCCTCTGTCTCCCCGTATCTATGTTTTTGTCTTTTATGTGCTATTTTATTATGTGAGGTGTGCAATAAAGAGTATTTGTATTGTATTGTATAGTCCCTATCTTGCAGAGAGATTGAGTTGCATGTGTCACCTGTGCAGTTTCTCGGCTCGGCGCTGCAGCCGCTCGAGGCGGCGGATCTCGTCGGCGAGGTCGCGCTCGCGCTCCTGCTGCGCCATCAGCAGCCGCGCCCACGCCTGCTCGAGCGCCTCGGGTCGTAGTGTCGGCTCGATGTCGCACTCGCCCACCGATTCGAAGTATTTCTGGAATCAAAATGTTTTCAACTTAACCAAAATGTTTCAGGAACATTATATGTAAAACATCATCATCATCATCATCATTCAGCCGGAAGACATCCACTGCTGGATATAGGCCTCCCCCAAGGAGCGCCACAGCACACGGTCGCGAGCCACCCGCATCCAGCGACTCCCCGCTGCCTTGACCAAGTCATCAGCAGTTTAATGTGAGACATATTTACACTTAATAAGAGAACCACGGTTGAGTGTATCCTTGCCTTTAAATACATTCCGAAGTATTTCAAGAGTAAACATATTTCCATCCTTCTTAACTTCAGTCACAAACGTCCACATTTTGGAGAACTCCGAATAAAATCATTAACTTTTAAATACACTATCCTTCTTTATGGAAATATTAGTAACGTCCATCAAGATACCTTAAGGTGTGCAGCATCGAAGCGAAGTGACATGTGTGAAGCATACCACACAACACAGCCTATACATGTAACTCTGCAGCATTGCGTAAGCCGGGCACCTGAACAAACCTGCTGCAAGGAACAAGTAAATAGAACGAACCTCTAACTCCCGGTACTGGTGGAACAGCTTCTGTTTCTCGCGCTGCCTGATGGGCACCTCCTCGCTGCGGAACCTCGTGCTCTCGCTGAGCAGCTTCTTCATCTCGATCAAAGTTGACGGGAAAGCACGGTCCTGGGGAGATAGAACATAAAGTTACACGTCAGATCTGTCTAAAACACTAGGGTTTTAAGAGCTTGTGTGTGAAGTGCAGAAACCAAATGGTGTCAGCGTGGGGACGGCTGCCCGTCCTCTTTCATCTTTGAGAGGAGGCTCGTCTCCAGCGCTATGCCTTGAATAGGTATTTCTCAAAACACCTTCGAAAATTATTGGTCCTTCGATCCACCGACCGCTTTCGCCTAGTTGGTAGTGACCCTGCCTTCGAAGCTGGAGGTCCCGGGTTCGAATCCCGGTCAGGGCATGTATTTGTGTGTTTTTAAATTTCAAAATGGAATCGGTTCGCTTGCCTAGCCTTGCACTATAACCTGTATTATGATGTTTATGATAATGTACCTAATGTAATCACATATTTATTTGACATGTAAAATGTAAAATTTTATAAATAAATGATTGAATTGAATTGATGAACACGAATATTTGTTCCTGAGTCTTGGATGTTTTCTATGTATTTAAGTATCTATTTATCTATATAAGTATGTATACCGTCACTTGGTACCCATAGTACAAGCTTTGCTTAGTTTGGGACTAGGTTGATTTGTGTAAGATTGTCCAAAAAAAAAATATTTATATTTATTTATATTTTATTCGTATGGTCTCCGACGCACGTTGCGGATGACCTTCCAGGTTCCTGCTAAAGATCTTTAGAATCGATTCAGCTTTCTAGATCTATTCCTTGAAGGACGATTATCAAATACCTGCAGCAGCGCTATGTTCTCGTGCAACCACGCGCGGTGCGCGGCCGCCTGCTCCGTGTAGCTGGCGGCGCGCCGCTGCGACTCCGCGTCGAACAGCGGGTGCACGGCCGCCGGCTCCGGGAACGTCTCGTAAAGTGACGAGATGTAAGTGATGAGGGACTTCTCGTCGGGCTCGTGGGTGTCCACATCTGGGAATAACGGGTTAGGTTAATGAGGGCTATCGCGTATGAATTCGCCGCTAGAGGCGCTAGTGTAGCATGGGGTCTCCGAAATGTCAAATGTCACTCTTTGTGGTTGCGCTACGCGGGTTAATATCTAATTGGAACAATATGGTGACTATTTTGCATTACCTGAGCTTGATTATGGCAAATATGAGTTAAGGGCCAATGACTGTCAGGGCTTTGGGACAGGTTTGTCTTTCGGAAACTTATTTCCTCCTTTTTTCCGAACAAAACGGGACTGCGCTACAATGCGGTATGTTCGATAATTTTACGGTACGGTTTTAAGGTATTGAATATGATTTAAATGTAAACTTCGTTCTCATGTCCATAATAATCAATAACAATTTTTGACAGCTGGACCTTACTTGACAGTGGCGCCAACTGGTGAGCACAAAAACGATAGCCCCCATTACGTCATCGGAGATTGACTATTTCATATAGCTTTTCAAAAATGCTGGCAAAAATGGCTGCCTCATAGTAATTGTAAAATATCATAAAATTTTGTTGTTGGGTATCAGCGTCATCAGACACGATCAGAAGCAGTATTTATATCCGGTACCAGGACCGGACGGGTTAATCCGTCATCAACCGGTCCCTGGGATCCCGGGCTCATTACAAATGAATGCTATTGTTAATTTTTTTCGCCGGGAGACGATGGCTTAGAAAATTCATTAAGCATTTATTGAAATTTCCTTAAGCCTGTTAATCCAGTATGTCTTTCTCAAATCCGAAAAGAGACTAATTAAGGACGAAATGGAGAGCCGAACATAAAAAGTACCTATAACAAAGAAAAAGTACCCTGGTGGCAACAAAATATCAGAATCTGTGAAGGGCTCCGTAAAGTAGCCTCCAACTTACGTTGGAGGACTAGTTGAAATATTTGAGGCCGCAAGCTGAATATATATAGGACTTCTCCATACTCAGGTATCTGTTGCTGATAATGACTTTGTTAAGAACTTTACAACCGATTCTAATTTGACCATTCGTACACACCCATATAGACAGAGTCTACCATTTTGTCTAGGAGAACATCTTCGAAGTTCATCAAATCGGTCATGGTCGGTGCGCATAACAACTTGTTATCTGCAGGATCGCCGACAAAGGAAGGCTGCGCGATTATTCACGCCACGCGACATACGTGCCGAGGTGCAACGCGAACTACAGTTTAGCTATTTATTTAGGATAACCAAGAATAACAATTAACAAATTTAGAATAAAGGAAAAATTGAAAAATCTCGAGCAATGTATTTTTTTTAATAATAAACCATTTGTATTAGTCCCACGTGAGTTGTATAGCAAAGGACAGCATACTGTCCAGTTCGAATTGTTCAACAGTTTCGATAATTTAAATTTTAAATTAATAAATCTATGAACTTGCAAATCAAAAAAAAAATCATCATCATCATCCTAGCGTTGTCCCGCTACAGTTGCATCCTGAAGGATGCCCGGGGTCCGCAACCTAATCCCAAGATTTGGCGTAGGCATTAGTTTTTACGGAAGCGAGTGCCATCTGTCCTTCCAACCTGAGGGGAAACCAAACCTTATTGGAATTGGGCTTGTCAAGTGAGTGAGCAACTTGACTGTTAGAAGTTCTCAAGCCGCTCGAAGGCCTCTAACTTGGCTTAACGACTGCTATCATAGACAGCAGCCGGGATCGCTCAGTTAATAACCACAAAGCGGTCACCCATCCAACGCTGCTGCGCCACGACCGCTCCCCACCAAATCACACCGCGCCAATCACAAAAAAAAATATTTTAATTTATCTTTGATATACTCAATCGCAGTAAACAATCAGTTTCAATATTGGCCACAACAGTGTATATTGTCTGCAGTGCATATGTTTTCATTTTGCATTTAACTCCAACGTTAAATATCATGTCACATTCTCACGCAAATCAATTCCAACACAAGTCGACATGTCGTTTCAATTTATACATAAAAATACACTTTGCACTGCAGTTAGGCATACATATATATGTATTTTTTGCGAGTGACGTCATGCGAGGCGACCGTGAACAATGCCTCGTAAACTCCTGCGCCGATCTCATGGGCGCAGGGTTGCCAGCCACGAAAAAAGGGGAAGAGTAAAGCCGGATTCATATTAATCTGACGTAAAGAGTCGCGAACGATATCGGTGTCACACATTTAGTACGGTTAAATTCACACTGATCCACATTCTTTTTTTTTCACTAATTACATGTAACTAAATCACTAACGACTGTTAACAAATATCATACTTTGCAACACTTTTAGTCGATTTACAAATTAAATGTAAAAATCTTGAAATATCAACACAAGAGCATCTAATATATGTATTTAACACTACTTTAACAAGGCACATATCTGTTCCTTAAATGTTGTTAACGAACTGCCAAACAAATCTGCATCCATACATTTTTCATTATAAAGCTTGCATGCGCGTTTAATGTATGAATTTTGTGCGTGTCTCATTCTGCTATTTGGAAAGCTGAACAATACTGCGGCAACTACGCAGTAAAGTATTGTATTCTTCTGATGCGCTCGGTCATAAAGGCCCATACTGTGTCAGGTGCCAGTGCGCATCAGAGGGCATCATTTCAGATAAGTAAGGATCCCGGCTGCTGTCTATAGCAGCAGTCGTTAAGCCAAGTTGGAGGCCTTCGGACTTCTAACAGTCAAGTTGACCACTCACTTGACAGAGGGAGGTTAAGTTGCACCACAGCCACGTCCGACGGGAGTACCCACCGCTACCCTACACGTGACCCCTGGGTGGTGCTAAAAGTGCAACAAAACTGGCAACCGTACTGTTTTCTAGAAGATCTCACGGTTCGAAATCATTGCCATATGATAGATAAATAAATAATAATCTGAATTTAGTATAAGTAGCGAGTCTGACGGGATACTCATAGCGCAAGAATTTTATTCAAATTCTGTATACGGCAATACTGTACTCGGTAGTCAGACTCTGGGAGGAAAAAATAATGTTAACATTTCAGTGGGCCTACTCCGAACAAGAGAGTGAAAGGGACGGCACGATACCAAGTTCGGAGTAGGCTAGATGTTGGTAGTTGTTAGGATTGTTAGAGACACCTTCTCAATGCCTATTAATTTGATAAAGATGCGTACAGTTAGTGATTACCAGTTTTACGATAATGGGAAGACATGGTAAAAAAATTTGCTCTTAGGGCTTGTATTTCATACAGAGTAGATGCAAGAGTAAGGTATATTAGTATTTTTGATTTGGGGTTTTCTTAGATCGGTAGATTCCATTTCGTATAGCGTAACTTTCCTAGACGTTAATATAATGATTAGAATACTAATACGGGCGACCGGCCTTTTATTTATTTTTGGCAACCCTGATCACCATACAAATGTCTGAATGACTTGAAATTGTTTGAAATTATCCGCTTATTGAATTTGAGCTAGAATAATAAAATGTTTATTGCACTTTGTGTGTGTTTTCAAGCTTATATTTGCAATAACCGCCTTGAATAGAGCATAAGCCAACACGTTATTTGGTTAGTTATTTACTAGGTTACCGAAGTTTGAGACTTCATGTTTCTATAAAAGTTACTACCTAACTAGTATACTATCTTGGTCTGTAATGTAAAAGTGGATGAACCTAAAAAAATAAAAACAGAATCCGCAACACAAAAAGCTATGCCAAACAGCCAGACAATGACTTTTGACCATTAACAACCTTTGCGATTGATACCTACTGCTATTATCGCACAAAAATCTTTAACATTCACAACAAAACACACATTACTTATTCGATTAAAAAAGAATGTAGTTGGTCTCCGGTCATAACAATGATTTTGCAGCAAGCGGTAAATCGTTTATCATGAATCATTAGCATGTAGTACCTAATACCATTGAGCAAAAAACACTGCAATTTCATTGAAAAAACCACAATCCATGTACCGTTTTTGTCCGCTTAGATCAACCCTTCACTTCCGAAACGGACGCGCCGGAGTATCGCATAATCGATCGATCGATGAATCGATGCGCCGGCGCGGCGACCGATGCGGAACCGTTACGATACGTGGGTAGGGCGCCGTGGACAGGTGGAAGTGGACTAGGGAAGCGTGTGCTCATACTAATTAAATCATTTGATTTGATGTATAGTCGAGAGTTGAATGAACATTTTGAAGTAAGTTTTGTCTCCCATAGTACATAATACAGAATCAGAATCAGAATTCATTTATTTGTTTAACGTAGTTGTAAAGATCTTAAGACTAAAGCATGTTGCGAACACTATGTTTTGCCGGCTGGCGTACAAATATTTTGTTTTTTTTTCGTCAATTGTATTTTCTTTTTCATGCACAGATAAAGAAATGATAATTTGACGACCGGTTTAGCCTAGTGGGTAGTGCACCTGCCTGTGAAGCTGACGGTCCTGGGTTCGAGTCCCGGTCAGGGCAAATATTTGTGTGATGAGCATGAATATTTGTTTCTGAGTCTTGGATGTTTTCTATGTATTTAAGTATTTATATCTATTAAATATATCGTCGTCTAGTACCCATAACACAAGCCTTCTTGAGCTTACTGTGGGGCTAGTTCGATTTGTGTAAGATTGTCCTCTAATATTTATTTGTTTATTATTTATTTTATTTATTTAAATAAAAACAATTTTAGATCGTGTCATGCACCAAAGACTTCTCACTTCTGCATGCGTGCAATACACAAACTGGTACGCATTTATGCTACAAATCGCATTGTAGCGCCGAATTTAAGGCAACTTACTACGTCGCCACACGGTGTCAGCTCCAACGCTCCCATCATCACCTAATATGGCCGGTCATGCCCGGCGAGTTAATTGCTGACATGTCAGTCGTGAGCTCGGGACGTTGCCCGCGGAGACTGACATGTCAATAGCTGACCTCAAGCGTGGGAGCGTGTGGAGGGAGCGCGTGAGGATGGTCTAATAATCAACCTTCTTCAGACCGACTTTAAACTTTTCCCTCAGTAGAAGCAAGGCGGTTTATAGTCCTGTTGTATCACTATTGTTGTGGGTACTTCCTCATTATTAATTCCATAGATCGGTGAATGGTATCGCTTAATAGATGATTTGTAAGTCTATCAGTCTACGACTCCAGCTCATACCTACGACACTGGTTTGATATAGTACTTTATGCAACTGCTACATAATGAGAGGCATTAAAACACGAGTGTAAAGTTATGGAAAGTTGCATACACTGCTTTATCTACATACATATATTAGCCGTGGTCTTCTGGCGAAAAAAATAAACAATAGCATTCTTTTGTAATGAACCCGGGGATCCCCGCGACCGGTAGACGACGGGTTAAATACTCTTTCATGTGTTCAGGAACCAAGTGCAGGAACTCGGGTTCGTGAGCTCGTTGAAATCTTTTGTGAGCACGAGCCTGTATCGTAATGGGCGAAGCTGGCCATTACGATACCGTTTATCATGCTATAATGGCCATCTCCGTGACGCTCCTGGAGTTGCAAGCGTCCATAGGCTGCGGTGCTTGTTCGCCACCGACGTGGTATAAAAAAAGTATAAGTAAAATGTCAAATTACCTTCTGGGTCCAGTAGCCTGGTGACTCCATATTCCTTTTCTACCACGTGGAAGGCTGTTTCCAAACGCTCGCGGACCTGCCTTGACCTGCAGAATAACATATTACATATATATTTATTACTAATACACAATTCACTAGTACTGATTAGGTGAAATATCACAGCTATTGCTATTTAATTCTGAATACGTACACAAGTAAAATCGGTGGTTCTTGTTAGGTAGATAATTTTAGAAACCATACAATACTTAAAGGACACAGCACAGTACCAAGTCACAATAAGTAGAGTAGAGTAGGTGCTCGTGGCCCAGCGGCGCCCGCGTGCCGCGTGCGGTATGCCAGGTTAACCAACGTGGGCCGGGGTCAGGTCTTGAATGGGTGACCGCTTGAGTAGTTACTAACTGAGCGCTCCCGTGCTTTGGAAGGTACGTTAAGCCGTTGATCCCGGCTGCTATCTAAGGCAGCAGTCGTTAAGCCAAGTTGTAGGCCTCCGGGCGGCTTCACAGTCAAGTTGACCATTCACTTGACAAAGGGGGGTCGAAGTTGCATCACGTCCATAGGGGGAGTATACCCACCGCAAGCCTACACGTGATCCCTGGGTGGTGATAAAAGTGCAACAAAACTGGCAACCGTAATGTCTTCTAGAAGATCTCACGTTTCGAAATAATTGCCATACGATAAATAAATAACAATAAGTAGATGCAAACAACAGCCAACAACCATAGCTTTTTCTCCAAAATTAAAAAAACCGGCCAAGTGCGTGTCGGACCACGCACAATGAAGGGTTCCGTACCAACACCTACTAGTCCACATTTAAAATCACTATCCAATACATTGAATCAAATAACTTAACCAAAATTACAGTTAAATCAACCTATCTCAAAAACTATAAGAGATACTTTGATCAAACCAAAAATCGTTGAAAGAGTTAATTAGCATGCATCACCTCTATTTTTTTTAGAATTTTATACCCCGTAGTTATGAAAATAGAGGGGGGGGGGACATACTTTTTACGACTTTGAGAGCTGATATCTCAAAAACCGTTCACTTTAAGAAAAATGTTTTTTAGAAAACTTTATATCATTTTAAAAGACCTTTCCATTGATACCCCACACGGGTATGTACATCGAAAAAAAAATTTTCATCCCTCAGTTACATGTATGGGGGGCCCCACCCCCAATTCTTTTTTTTACTATTTAGTGTCATAATTTTGTAGCGGTTCATACAACACATATTCCCATCAAATTTCATCACTGTAGTACTTATAGTTTCCGAGTAAATCGGCTGTGACAGACGGACAGACGGACAGACGGACAGACGGACAGACGGACATGACGAAACTATAAGGGTTCCGTTTTTGCCATTTTGGCTACGGAACCCTAAAAAGCATGTACTCGTAGTAAGACCAATAAAAACATATATTTATGTATTTATTGGTCTTACTAAGACCAATTGCAAGAAGGGTTTTTGTTATCAATGAACCTGTTGAAGTACATATACATATTTCAAATAATAATTATTATACTTTTATGTGGGGTACAAGGATTCACGCGAAGTCATCAAAATTTACGATACACATAACATTAAAATGATATGAGAAAGCTATGATTAAAGCAATAAAGTTAACTGTAAGCTGTTCCTTCAATAAAATATTAATGCTGATGTCATAATACACCGTAAATTATCATTTTCACACGGCGTAAAGTAGCTTTTATTAGCCTTGTGAAGAAAGTTCGCGATAACGTAACGGGATCGCTTTTATGTGCATGTTTACAACAATCTAAATGTCAGTTTGTGGAGCGATGTTATTATACCTTTATAATCGGTTTGCGGCCGATCCTGACTTGTGATCCGAATGATTCGTTGTTCAATATTGGGGCAGTATAGCAGTATAGGGGCCATTCTACTTTTTCATATACATAATTTTCAGACACTTTTTTTAAATGCAGATTTTGGAATACTTGGCCCTCACCTCATATTTTTTTATTGTTATTTAGAAAGAGGTTTAATTGCAGTATCACTCCCGATAGTTCTGGTAATTAACGAACCCCAGCTAATGTCCATAGATCGAGTAACTCAGTGGTCCTTGGATGTCTCACCATTTGTATGAAAAAATGGTATTTACCACTGTTTTACCCACCTTTTACAGCAATATGTTAATATTTAAGCATTTTTAACTACAAATTCCTTTTATTAGGTTCAGCTACTATTTCGAAATCCTACTTTTGTACACTAATTCAATATGTATCATAGATTTTTTTAGTAATAGAAAACTGGTCATGTCATCAAAAAGTAGAATGATCCATAGAATACACTAAGACTACATTTGTAACATCGCGAATAGAGATTATTGAACCATTTGACAATCTTTACAACTTGGTCATGTAATGAAAATTGGGACAGAGACGACATCGGGTAACATCTGTCATTCTTTACACGGCTAAATTACAGACAATCGCAAGTTTCTCAACAATCCCGGTTCGCGACTGTGTACATATTAAGACCCATTTTTTTTCGACTTACAAAGAAGAACAGAAAGCTTCATAATTTTATGGTTTTGTAGACAGTTGGTTACAATGGTAAATCGCAGAAGAATCTCACCTGATATTACGCCAGTCTATCAGATCAGGCCGGTTCCTGTGTATGAGCGCGTTGAAGGCGAGCCCGTCCCTCCAGGAGGACGTGAAGTCCGTGACCCTCACACCCGGATACTTGGCCGTGGAGCGCCGAGCCCAGCTCAGCAGCGCCTCGCGGGCGGTCACATTCGGCTCCTGGCCCACCACGATGTCAGAGATCTGGGAATGAAAAATACTCGATAAATTGGATGTTATTAACCCGTCGTCAACCGGTCCCTGGGATCCCAGGGATCATAACAAAAGAATGCTATTGTTTATTTTTTTTACTGGGAGACAACGGCTTGGAAATTTGTGATTTATTTATTTATTGCAATCATGGTAAATACAGTAGATCTTATACAGTTTTATTGGTTTCACACGGGCCCTGGTAGGGCATTGCACATTTTAAATAGCCTATATGTTACAATTATAGTAATAGCCCAATAGCATGCAACTTGCGGAAATTACAATTTAATTAATTATAGGTATTAGATAGGGATATCAAATTTATATTATATAACATTTAAATGAATTGCTATTGTCAGAAGGGTCTCTACGTGCATCAATACAATACAAATACTCTTTATAGCACATCTCAATTAAAGAACACAGGTCCAGTACAGTACAGTAGTTTTTTTTATTTATTATTTTTATTTATTTTTCTCAAAAAAGTATGGTACAGTTACATTTGTTTCCGTTTCGCCAAACGTTAAGTTTATCGGCGTAATATTACACTCACTTTCATTTTTTGTACCAAGTTATAGTATCTAATGACCTAAGTAAGAAAGTAATTAATCCCTACCATTTGAATATAAAACAAGAGTAGTAAGGCATCATCATCATCATTTTCAGCCTGTACCTAATCGCCCACTGCTGAGCATATGTGATAGTCCACATTGAAAGGGACCTTACGGCGGCAGGCGCTTACGCTGCGAATCGGTGCTATTGTACTCGAACAACGGCAGTAAAGGCGTAAGTGCCGGCCGCTATAAGGTCCCTTTTGATATGGACTACCACATATAAGCCTCTCTTCTAGTACGTACAGTCGTGAACGGGGATTTCTGAGCCACTAGCCAATATTCGCAACTTGACGTGTATCTAATCCAAATCTAGACTGACACGACGTCGGGTAACGTCGGTCATTCATTACACGGCTGATTTACGAATAATGGCAAGTGGCTCAAGAATCCCGGTTCGCGACTGTACAATAACACTGGCGAATGTCTAAAAAGTCCTTCAATAGCACTCGCTAACACGTAGTTTTTTTTGTTTGTTTTTTGAGATGTACAGGTTTACCCTTAAGCTCAGCAAGGACGCACGAGCAGGGATCGGATACCGGTATTTTCTCCATAGAAAAATACCGGTATTATTACGGTCACCGGTTCATTATTTCGTTTTTAATGGGACGATCTAATAATACGACGTTGTTACCTAAATACATGATTCAGCCCTACGTAAAGAGCAAAAAATAGTCCAAAATATTGGGCTAATTCAGGTTTTAAGAATACCGGTATCGGTCCCTGCGCACGAGTGAGCTGAACCAAGGGGAAATTTGAAAAACCGACTCGTATGAAGATAGTTATACAACCCGTCGGCAACCTGTCCCTGGGATCCAAGGGACCACAACAAAAGAATGCTATTGTTTATTTATTTCGCCAGGTGACGACGGCTTAAGCTGAAGCATATGCTTGTAAGCATTGTATCTCATCTAGTTTAGTATGTCTGAAACTGTAATGTAAGGCCAAATTCTGTCAAATGAACGCAAGCAAGAATCCACCTTATAGTTAAAGCTCTTGATCGTTTTTTTGCTTGCTTTCTTATGACAGAATTTGGCCTTAGAATTTACAAGGACCTACAGAGAGCGGATAGAATCAACAAAATTTAATGAACCAATTGATTGTCGGCAGCTCTCGCCTCATAGAAATATAACTAACTTATCAACTTACAATATACAAATGATAGATGATACCTCCATTCCAAACCTAATGATACCTATATTCCGGATTGATGCTCATGTTGAGAAAGAGAGAGCATATCATAGTTAAATAGAGATCTTAATAAGTGTCGGTAGTTTCTACATTACCATACAAATGAACTAAACAAAGCCATCTGCAGCTTATTAAAGATTTAATCTCGATTCGCGTGCTATGGGAAAAAAACAATTATGACAATACTACTAAATAACAACGGTCCAATACCGTACTGGCAAAATTACATAAAAATTAACCGTATTCGAAGGAAAATAGAGTATATAATTATTTGCATATTATCTTAATCAGTAGTATACTCAAGATGCAAGCACAACAATAAGTAACAAGATCATTAAAGATAGGTTTTATTGGATGTCGGTTTTTAATAACCTAACTTTCACTATTATTTGTTAGATCCGCTGTTTTTGCAAGCAAAAAAACATAATCAGGAAGAACACCTTAGATACGCTTCAGAACAAATTATAAATTCTTATTTTTCTTATTATTCATTTTATTTAAATATTAAAAGTCTCCTTTTTTATAGCTTTCTTTGTAGCGAAGTCTCTGCATTAGATGTGCACTTTCCAACGCTTAGGGATAAGTTAGCCACTACAGATCAGGTTCTTTGCACCAACAACTGGCTGAAAGTAATAGAGTTAAGAGCCGCGGAGTTCTACTAACCTAAGATTACTTAGTTTTTGCCCGATTACCTCATGCCGCATTAGGAATGGGCCTATACATTTCATATAAACAATGACGCCATCTTCCCACGACTACAAGAATGCGCCAAAAAACCTTTGAGCTTCTTTCAATCCTCCACGATCTAAGATCAGTAGCCATCATCGAAGTATTAGAAGATGCAGACTTTGTGTTGATTGTGAGTAGGGTTTACATTTTAATGGCAAAAAGTCATAACAGGAGACATGGCAGCTACACAGCTCATCTTTGTTGTATGCCATTGCTTGTTGAATGCTAGCATTGTTTAGCGTGACGCTTCGCTGTTTACAATTAAGTGTAAGCTTTTCTCGCATTTTTGTCAACCAAGCATATTGCTTCTACGCAAATACGTGCCATGTGATACACCCTTGTTTGACTCAGTGGATCTACGTATAGGTCTCGTACGTATAGGTACTCAAACGTTTATTAATTCATCAACAGTAGTAACCCCCTCAAAAAAGCTTACAGTCCACCTGATGGTAAGCGGCCACCGCAGCCTATAGACGCCCGCAACTCCAAAGGTGGCACGTACGCGTTGCTGACCCTTGATAAAATTGAGAATGCACTGTGTTGACAACAGAAGGGACAAATTTAGGTCCCTCGCTCTCAACACAGTGCATCCTCGGGAGCTCTGGCAACCTTGCTCACCTCCAGGAAAACAACATTACATACTTGTATAGTAGATAATGTTATTATGGCTGTGGTCTTCTGCAAGGCGGAGGTATTTCCCCAGTTGGGCTGCTCCAAATTCGAGCAAGATGACATTTTACTGTGCCCTACCTCTATAAAAAGGTCGTTTGGTTAGTAAGTTTTTGTAATAGCATTCAAATTTCGTTTTCAGGCAAATTTGACATCTAACCACCTTGCAAAACAATCTTCTTTATCAATTTTCGCAAATACGACAGAGAAACGAATATGACTGTAAAAGACAAGTTCCTCGCACACTAGTAAGCGAACATTACTATATGCGAGTGCGAAATTAAAACTGACCGCAAGCTGTTACCGTACCGTACAGGGATAACCACATGAGTTACGTTACAGGCAAATATCACCTGTATTCATTTAGAAATAAGACTCGATAGATCTCGGGCGTCTAACAGAAACCAATAATAGCATGAAAGTATGAGGAAGCGCGCACGCACTAGATTCCTAATGATCGAATTAAGTTCTAAATTAAGCCTGATTGGATAATCTAGGGATTATTGAAGAATATTGGAGCCACCGGTATCTTTAAGAAAAACTACTACTGGCATGGCACCTTAGAGGAAATAAAAATGGCCGCTAGGCGATCTTCTAGCAGTAAACGGATAGGCATCGGATAACGGACTGTTAAATATTTGCAAAGGTTTGCATTTCGATTAAGCAAAACGCAAAGCAATGTGATGTGAATGATACCAATTGCATCGATTATTAAAATGAAGTTGAAATAACTTCCTGGGTAAGACCTGAATGAGAAGCGGTAAAAGTAAAAAACAGACAGACAGACAGACAAAGTGAAACCATAAGGGTTCCTTTTTTACCATTTTGGTACGGAACCCTAAAACCTTAAAGGGTCCCTCGCTGCAGCCTGTTTAATCCGAATCTTTAGAAAATGCGTTGCTATATATTTTGTACGGTCGAGTGCAAAAATATGGGTGCAAGCAAGCTACTCAAAAATATGTCCCATGGATCCTATGTCGGCGCATTGTTTCGGTACATATTTATGAGAGATGTTTTTATTCTTTGTGAAGAAGTGTAACGTTAAGTCATACTCATATTGTCATTGATAAGTTCAGACCAGTAACAATGTACAGTCAGGATCATAAATATGTATACATTCTAGCAATTTAATGTTAAGAGATAAGGTCGAAAAGTGTATACATATTTACGATGCTGACTGTACCATATATGTAAAGTATAATATATTAAGGATCGGTTTTATAAAGATCCGTTAGACCTTATGTCGGTTTGTTATGTCAAAAAATGTACAGAGTTACTGAAATTTGATCTGACATTTGGTTTAACGGATCTTTATAAAACCCGGCCTTATAATGTGCAATTTCACATACCTATGAAATCACGATTATTATAACTGGTTTTAATAATAAACCACGGTATACTTTTAGTACTTTTACTATACGGTATAAAAAGTGATTTATCTACAAATTAAGATTAACTAGTTTTCATCTGCCATATAATTACAATAAAGCTAATAAATCATTCGTAATTGCCCCAATCATACAGGAGCTAGCATCAAAAAAGTTGTCTATAATTTAGAGAAATTATACTTGAATTATCACTCTTTTACTTTTAATGACCATTTAATGACTATAGTATAGCACAAAAGGCACAGACTGGGAACTAGAAAACCCCAATCGCCGTGCAAGATGGGTCATACTTAGTTGAAAAAACAAAAGTCGTCCCTCCTATGGTCAATAGTTAACGGCTCATGTGCATGTTAGCTAGGTTTTTATTACAGGGATTTATAGAAACGGAGACACTGTGTATGCGGGTTACTGTTCCAATCCAAAATTAAGTTTTGTAGCCCTTAACTTTTGCTATGTCCACAGAAAAGACGCGAACCTAAAGCCGCGTATGACCCAGATGTACAGGAACATGAGATTATAAATGTACTGATTGCACTTGCAATATTTGAAGTAGGTACG
The DNA here is from genome assembly GCA_963556455.1 of Epiblema foenella. NCBI lineage: Eukaryota > Metazoa > Arthropoda > Insecta > Lepidoptera > Tortricidae > Epiblema > Epiblema foenella. The sequence goes on from OY747118.1 coordinate 4,430,484, forward strand.
TACCCAACTAGCAAAATACGGTTTTATAACTATCCCAAGACCTTTTTTTTTATCAGGACTATATTGGATTAAACTTGAAGAACTGTTTGATATGATGCCAACATGCCAACGGCCACCTTTCATCATCGCACCGCTCGCCATCAGCAGCGAGCTCATCCCCACACCTTGGAGCCATTGCGTTCTCGTACAGTACGATTCAACAGGCACTTTATACCAAGAACACTTAGGTTGCGGAATGAGCTTCCTGCCGAGGTGTTCCCAATGGGCTACAGAATGGGACTGTGCAAAAAAGGCGTGAAAAGGTTTCTTACGGGTCGGCAACGCGCGAGTATCGCCTCTGGTGTTGCAAGCGTCTGTAGGCGACGGTAACTACTTACCATCAGGTGGGCTGTCAGCTTGTTTGTCACCGACGTGGTATAAAAAAAAGCGGTTACAAGTCCGGAAAAGGGCCTAATTTATAAGTCTATTTGCACTTATAAGATATTTATGATGGCCCATTGAAATGTCAATTACGCCAGTACTCCTATAATAGAATTACATAAATCCAAACACTCTTGTAAAACCTATTTTAAGTACCTTATAGTAAAAAGTGAGATTAATACGCTCTCAGCAATGCTTTTATAATTCCATAGCATTTAATTTTGCTGTTAAAAGCGCAGTAGCAAATGTTGATGCTATAATCGGAGCTTTATAAGTACAAATAGACTTATACAGTACGCGGTCGAGGATAATTTTGCTAGTTTGGTAAGTTAAGTATCTTCGTTACATATCTACTGGTAGCCTAAATAGGCTACCAGTAGATATATGTCCACGAATTTTCTAAAAATGTTATGTGTTAGTATCTTCGTTACATATCTACTGGTAGCCTAAATAGGCTACCAGTAGATATATGTCCACGAAATTTTCTAAAAATGTTACGAATCAAGTAATTCTTCTATTGTTAACGGATCTCGGCCAATGAACTCGGTGTCAATGCTAAATCGAATCGATCAGCTGATTATAGTTCAACAAACCGCTTGACCACTTGCCAAATAGAAGGTTTAGGGTCTTCTTTTACTAAAATAGATAAAGTTAATAGCAAAGGATATTAATATATAGGAAATTCTTCTCTTCAATTCGTCGGTCAAGTTAGCCGATTTTTAAGTCTCTAGGTAAAAATTATGACTGTTGGTGGACTCTTCGAAAGCGTTACTCATTAAGATATGTCCAGCATTTGGCCAAATAGGTCACCCCGACGCATTGAATATGTCCATTGGTAAATATAGAGACAACTCCACTGCTCTTCATGATGTGGAATTCATCTCCGAACAGTCAACGAACAATGAAATCGATTAGAATTTAAAAAAATATATATTGAATATTAAAGAACCTACAGAAATAAAACCAATCTTGTACAGTGAGGCGAAGTCACACCTGTTTTACCGTTGCTCATCGTTACATCAAAAGAAATACTCGAACTACAAGCTGACAATAGGCGTTACTATTTGCATACCAAACTCTTCTCGCATGTTAACAGCGTTGATATTTTCAACGGTTATTTAAACAAAAAATCGAATGCTACGACTGGTTTACTACAGAAGGATTCCGTGTAAATATATGTCAACTACGTGTTACGATATGATGATTAGGAAGAGATGTAAAAAAAATAATGAGAGTCAACTCATTACTCTCATTAGATACCTAAGAACAGTTACATAACTTTTCTTAGTCAAGGATATGAATCCATCAAACAGAATGACGTAAATTAATTCACGTAACAAGTTGCTTAAAAACGTGTACAAGTTACAGACCAATCTCGAAATTTCAGGAAAGTTCTCGGAAATTTCCGGAATCTTTCACAAGAATTATAAATAAATCATGTATAGAACCTATTCTTTAGGCAAGCAATTGAAAAAACTGATAATGCATGTATACAGTTTTGACTTGTTCGGCGTTTTATGAAATATACGTTCTGTCATTTTTCCATACAGAAAATTTCGCAACTTTGGAAACTAATCGTTCCATTGCAAACTGTTAGACAGATAATAGCAAGTACATCAAGTGAATGTCACCTCGTAGGTAACATTGCCAATTCGATTACATTTTTATAATACTCGGAATACCGATGTAATTCGAGAATTTCCCTTCGATATACAGATCCCTAAACCGTTTTTGCTTTCGCGACGACACCTCGGCGCACGTGACAACGGTAACACCGTTGTCAACTAGTCATCGGGATCATTCGTACTCTTGAATGAACTCAGAAAATCATTTGCACCTACAACCATAGTACTCAAGCACAACCTTTTGTTATCGGTCAAACTTGTATCTATTACGCGGTCGGTATAGAATTTCATGTATTTGAATTAGGATTAAATAATGGTAGAAATAGTTATAAAAATATTTCCAACACTTGACAAGACTACCTTCCCGTACAGGTTTATTCAATTTCCAGCCTTACCAGTCAGTGCCTTGAAGCTGCACTAGTCTTGAATCACAGTGGAAACTAGTTTTCGAATGATCGGATCAAATGAAAGTATCATTATCATAGCAAATGCCATGGGCAGAGGAATCAGTCCATGAAGGCAGTGTATGAGCATTACACATGGACATACTTTCACTGTCTGTCTATACAAATGTTTGCTAATGTATAATGTAGTTTTTTGTCATTAACATCTCAGTGGCATCTTGATGGTATGCTATATGAACTCCTAACAGATATTAGTAATAAAAGTAGTAAACATATTCGCAATATCCTTAAGAGAGAAATGTAAAAAAAAATTGCACATACCTAAACCCAAATGTGTCTACTTAATTTAATATGTTGTGTCACTATTTATTAAGCGGTTCCTTAACTCAAATAAACTTTAATGTAAAGATTAGTAGTTAAGAACATGAATTCTAATATATATGTAATAAACAGTTCAAATTTAAATTTAAATTTGGCAACAGTCGAATATACTGATCGAATGATTTTAATGTTGTTGCTAAATACTGAGACTAGTTTTTAAACTAAGAAACCGTTAATTGGTAAAAGCTGTAAGAATCTTTGGATAATTATGCTCATGTGATATTTAGGCCTGGCCAAAATTCACATTTTCCCAACAAATATTATTACTCAGTGACAAAAATCGTATTCATAACTAAGTGTTCAAACATCATTTTATATTGCATTGTAAAAATCAACCGACTGAAATATATGCCATAGCTGCGCGGTCGCATTAAAATTTAGGACAAGCTTAAGGCAAAATTTGTGAGGAAAGAATAAGAATATCCAAACAAAAGAAGTCAAAGTACCATTTTTAAGTTAAGGCCATCCATCCACGCTTACAAAAATGTTAATTATACTTGTGCTTCGCCCAACAGCTGCCCTTTATATGAATTAAGACCTACCATTTTTGGACACTAATACACCCTAAATATCTGTTTTGATAAGCATTAAGCATTAACGAGGCTATTTTGATACAAAGACATGTGCACCTGGATTAAGATCGTTTATTGAATTTTGACTTTTAAATCATTAACAATAAGGTAGCAACATTAATTCGCAGGCAGATGCTGTTGCGATGATACGTGGGTGTAGTCTTGGAGGCTAAAGAATTCATGATGTCATCGGGTAATGTGTCAGGGCCTTCACTTAGTCGACACTTTGGTTTTTATTGCATATCTGGTTGCTTTATAGGCTTGTGTCTTTAGTAAGACGTAAAAAACAATTAAAGACGTTTATTATACTCCCACTTTAAATTGGGAACTTCTATAAAATTAAAATACAGCAGGTGTCCTCAAGTTTAACTTTACACAAACCTGAGGAAAGTTTGACTTTATTTCTAAGTCTTAAACTGCGCAGTGCCGGTCTAGCTACGACATTGACCTTAAATTTCCGAATGATGTAAGTAAACAAAACTTCTATTATTCCCGTATAACACACAAACAGCTCATCAGAGACATCTGTTTCTAAAGTTTTCAAAATAGTGTCGGCATGGTAGGCCTCTAGCGTAGAGTAACGATTTCTTAATATTCAACAGTCTCATGATGTCAACTGTATGGACCTGCCTTCTTCAGTATTACTCAACTGTCCTTACTATTGCCAACATTAGCATCTTATTAGTACCATCACCTCAAGTATCATTGACTCTAAACAATATCGCAAAGCGGCCGCTGATAGTCCATCAACTTTAATGAAACGTTGGTCATGCTTCAGATAATCACCGTCGCCATTTATAACATTAAGAACTTTATCGCTATCTTTATTGAGTTCAGATTCGCTAAAGCTAGGTCTGCGGTTTCGAACAGAATGGACAATGGACTGACGCTGTGAAATATGGAGCGAGCTAGGTTTTGTCCGGATTGGATTCACCGTTTTTTTTATGTTATTACAAATCTTTGACCCTAATGCAGTTGATCTATGGTGCGGTGCGGAATGTAAGTGGGAATTCGAGTCACGATTTCAGCAGCTAGGAGCACAATGGATACCTCATAATGATGTTTTTTATAAACCGAACCATTAGCGGAAAACATGTTTCTAATGATCATATAAGATCACTCAATCCCTCAAAGGTTAGCTGGAAGAGATCCCTCATAGGGATAAGTTCGCCTTTGTACTCTAATCTTATGTGACATGTATATTGTTTTAACCTGTTATTGTGTACAATAAAGTGCTTACATACATGCATACTTAAGTATTGGAAGTTACTTAAATATACTTAGAATGATTGCTAGGAAAACTGACTCCAAGGGCATCTCCACCATGTGGGTGAGCTGTCAAACATGCAGAATGTCATTTACAAGAAAGAATAACTTGGGGGCATGAATTGTATTTAACTGGAGAATAATGATGGATAGTGAGTTACATATTACTGTAAAAAGTACACCAGTAAGACAGCAGGAATAGTATTGTAACAAATTACAAATATAGAATAGTAATGTTTTCCTTTTAGCACCATAACTAATAAAAATGATAGCTGACTTCATAAGTTTAATCAATGACGGCTAAAATAATATAGAAATAATATAATATTGTGACTGGATAACTGAAAGCAACTACATAAGTTACTCGGCGGAACGAATACCCGCAGCAATCCCAATCGAATCGTCAAGAATGCGTGCAACCACTCGGAATCGAATTGTAGCCACCAATTTGTTAGAATCGTGCATCGATCTTATTATTTGTCAATCGAATCGTGCGCAAGTGTTGAACATTTTTTGAAGATTGTTATCAGTTTGTATTTATACTTTATTGAGAATCATTTTGATTCATATTGTTTATCTAAATAAACTCAGTTCATTTATGAAACTTGTACATATCTGCACTAACTAAGCTTGGTCAAAGCTTGAAGAAGCACTTTACATTCTCAGTTAAGTATAGCATACTCGTAACGCTATCGAGTAAGACACAAATTCCTTAACTAATATCAAATGGCAATAAGTGTTCTGATTTTAGATTAGCCACTTGACTGAAATAACCGAGTTCATTGGCATTTCAAGTTCATTGCTGAATCATGTTTATTGCCAGATGCAATCCATCATCTTTGATGAAACAAAACATAAATTATAAATCGACTTCGAATTATCATAGTATTATACTTGCTTATTAAGAGTCATCATCTTCACTAATTATCATGAATTAGGAAATTCATAGCGTTAGATCTATTCTAGGATCATCATATTTGTCAACAGATTATCACTACATAGTATAAAACAAAGTCGCTTTCTCTGTCCCTATATCCGTATGTATGCTTAAATCTTTAAAACTACGCAACGGATTTTGATGCGGTTTTTTTTAATAGATAGAGTGACTCAAGGGGAAGGTTTATATGTATAATACATGCATGAGCATTGCACCCGTGCGAAGCCGGGGTGGGTCGCTAGTGATGTTACATAGATACGGGTCTCTGTTTTTTTGTCTATTCTATTTTGGACACTGAATTAATACAGAAAATTAATATGAATTACGGTATCATTAGTTTCATGTTTAGATCAGATAGTAGAATCCAATTTAGATCAAAAACAATTTACGTTTACCTCACTCATTATAGAAATAACCAGGGTACTCGTACTTGCCACCAGTAGGGAAGCCCAAGCAATGCTTCTGCACAATATTTCATCCCATTATAAAAGTCCAAACAGTATCAAGCACCTGGCATCGCGGGTTCGGAGTGAAACATAAGAATCGTGGGGCTGCAAGCGTGATGCCACGATAACCGTCTGCCACGACCTAATGAGCTGCCGTCAGTACTCAGCAAACATAGCGGAACTGGGCCTGTCCATGGTACAAAACGGAAAATTGGACCACGATTGTAATTTGAACAACTGACGAGTCACTCGACATGCGAAACGTGCCAGGTCTCGAGTAACGTCTCTTTGGGGCTTAGAGCCAGTGAGAACGTGACAACCCAGAATTAAAAGACGATCTCAAATCATATTCAGGGGTGGTTCCCGCATTCTAAAAAAAAACTCCGACTTTCCAAAGAAAAGAGGGCATCAAAGTAACATTGATCACTGCAGCGCCGTTAGCACCGATGATGGCACAGATAAGAAAACAATCCGGTAACATTTCACGTCGGACAATCCTTGCTCCCACGTTATCGCCCATCTTTATTTAGTCTGCGTCTCTGGAATTGCATGGTTAAAATAATTGGCTAATTGTTTCGCACCTTGCTATGTAGTCGGATGCATTGTGGTTCAGTTTAATTACATGGATTTGTGAGTACTTGGGAAAGTTAGATGTAGGCCAAACCTTGGTCCTTACTATGTTTTGAAAAGGCCTAACGTGTAGTGGACCCCTCATAGAAATCAAATATGCTGGATGCACGGAATCCCGTATTACTAGAAAAGAAAACGCGTTAACGTTACTTCCTCTATACAATGGATATGCTTGTCGTTATATAAACGCGTATGTTGTTATATACGATCATACGCGCAAAAATGGAACAGGTTCGAACTATTTAGAATGCAAATAAAATAAAACTAAATAAGATAACCCAAAAAATATGGACACAGGTTAAATAACACACCGGGTGAGGTCATCGGAGAACCGTTGACATCATGACTATAGATGGGCATTCGACAAGGACAGCATCGATAGATAGATCATCATGATTATCATAACCCGGTAAAAACACGGCGTCGGAAGTAACCGATGTAAAAAACGGTCGATCTTGATTTCGTCCGTATATATAAATACAATTAATGCCATATTCTTTTTGTAAATTTTGTAGGCATTTCAGTATATTAAAACTATGGAATATACGTTAACATATACGTTAGACGTACAGCCTTTATAATTTTATATATATGCCGAAACCATCAAGAATTTATGGTGGAATCTACAACAAACCAAAATACAATCATAAAAACGTCATGAAATAATAGTAGTTTATGCAACTAATACATAATGAGACGTCTTAAAAGACGAGCGTGGTTTTATGAAACGAGCGTCAGCGAGTTTCATAATAGGATCACACGAGTGTTTAAGGCCTAATTATGTACAGTTGCATACACTACTTTATCTACATCCGTATATTAAATCCTCTTTCATGTGTCAGGAACCATTGCGTTCCAGGTATAATGAGGTCGAGCGTAAGCCCGTTGAAGTCTTTTGAGCACGAGCCTGAGGGGCTACCGCGAACCGAAAACGAACGAAGTTCGAATATCTCCCTCTCTGTCGCACTAGCTAATTCGTGCGGCAGAGAGAGAGATATTCGAACTACGTTCGTTTTCAGTTCGCGGTAGCCCCTCTGTACCGTTATGGGAGGAGATGGCCATAACGATACCGTTTTTGATGCTGTTATGGCCATCTCCGCCCCGGGCCGGCGCGATAACTTTACAAAAGTTGGAACTTACCTACACTTTTTGAGCACATAAAAGAGGATTTACTGTATGGGATAAATGAACTTTATTTTGCAAGTAGGCCGCAATGGCACTTTTACAAGTCAAAAACTACTAGCGTTTCTCAAGAGACCACTGCCGAGACATAAAATGAGAATAGCTACACCATGAATAGAAAAGCAGTCTTTGAACATGCCCGTTACTCAACCTCAAGAAGAAATCTGTAAGAAGTAGATCGGTGGACAATCACAGTTTAACGAGCGAAGGTACCATACGTGGATGTAACGGTTCAAAGGTGGGAAGTTGATTTGGGAGCCTTGTCCTTTTAACACCAGTTAAAGCATTTGCAAATTATAAACATGCTAATTTCGTTAATTAACCTTTATGTAAACGCTTAATTCAGAAAAAAAACCAAAATGACACACTTTATCACAATGACAATAAGGAATAAATATCAGTTTCCTTAACCGTCTATACCTTACTTTGCAATTCTGCCCATTCTTCCAGAGATCGATACAAAATGTGCGAATAATTTAGGCTAACTTTAATTGACAACAAAGGTCTGAAACACAAATTAATAAAGGAATTGGGTACTGTATTTGTAATAATAAGTATGAATGAGACAATCAATGGCATTCGCGGTGATTTTACCCAACGAATTCGAAGCAACATGTAAAGCTGACCAAAAGATTTAAAAAAGAAGAAAAGGTTTGTCCCAAATATACTAATAACAAGAAGCGCGGGTTTCACCAAAAGATCTTTGACCAAAATACCCTAAGCGCTGGTTGCACCAAATTGTCGTAATCATAAGCTCTGTTCGTCAAAATCTGTATTTATAACAAAATTAAAAAGTTTTGAAAAACCCACGACGGATGTACAGTGAAAAATGTTTACTGCAGCGCCCCCTGGGGAGTTATCATCGTAACACCCAGCTGAAATTCGTCCTGACTAAACTACAAATCTATTGCCGAAAAATGTTTCTAAATCGGTCAAGCCGTTTTGAAGATATTGATGTGCACACACAAACAAACAAACAACCTCTCACCCTAAACGCATATACCTTCTCCGTTCCGTCGTGGGTAAAAATGGAAAGCTTGAAAAGTTTCTATGGCATGACAGTTACCGGATGGTGGTTACCCGCCCTAAGTTGTTCTTCCAACGGTCCTTATATATTCTCACATGTCCAGATACTTTTTTATGGTCCACAAACCGTAAAAACGTCCGCCTTAGCATACATTCATTTAATATGCCGTTACAAATACCTACATTTATATCGCATATTCGTATAAATCTTGCTAGTTTACATAACGGTTTGGCTGCAAATTCTCCGAATTTTATGCAGTTATCCAGATCTGACGCTCGGTAAGTAGATGGCTTAAAATTTTAAGCGGATATATCCACATCTTTATTTTCATAGTAAAAACATTGACTTTTACATATTCATCTGAGGCTGGGGTGAACAACTCCACGCAATATTTGCTTTACGTAGGCGTAAGATTCTAGCTGTTATCATTCGCCATGCAAATACAATCATTTGCATAACACTTTAAAGAGATAGTGACTTCATTAGGTACACGGTTCTAGCGATTCAAATCTGATTTACTATCATTTATGCAGAAAAAGTAGCATAGATTAAAATCATCATATTATTTTTGTATTTCACAAGCTTAATTTATAACGCAATGATTGTTGTGGTACCAACATTATGGTTTTACGAATGTAATTCTTCTCTTATTTGATACCCAAAATTATAAATAAGAAAAAACTAAACTTACTTCTTTCTTGTGTAGCGTTATTTTGATCTTCGTATGCCAGTTCAACTTTCCAAAATCGCATAATATTTAAATGATCACATACGACGAAAGAAAATGAATATAACGAAACTCATTATACAGATGTCATATCGGATTCTCCAGTATTGAATACCCGTCGGCAATATCGCGTGTCCGCTTATAGCCGTCTCACTTTCTCAATTAGAAGCCCTTCGTCTTCTGTCTGTGCTTATTAGTTCGGAACCGCCACTTTCGATGCTGGCTCCACCGTGGGTAGTGTGAGTACTCAGTTTAACTTTACTGGTTTATATCTTCTCATTAAAAGCTATCCTTCCATATGTTTCATATGAGTATTTAATATATCATAAATAAGCGCATTTATAATTTGAATCCTGCGCACAAATTAGGTTACTTCAATCTTAAAATTGTGATAATATATAGTTTATCGATTTCATCATAGACGAATGTTAGATCATTTTTAAATATTAATTATTTTATTTATTTATTTTTGACGACCGGTTTAGCCTAGTGGGTAGTGCACCTGTCTGTGAAGCTGACGGTCCTGGGTTCGAATCCCGATCAGGGCAAATATTTGTGTGATGAGCATGAATATTTGTTTCTGAGTCTTGGATGTTTTCTATGTATTTAAGTATTTATATCTATTAAATATGTCGTCGTCTAGTACCCATAACACAAGCCTTCTTGAGCTTACTGTGGGGCTAGTTCGATTTGTGTAAGATTGTCCTCTAATATTTATTTATATTTATTTATTTAATATTTTAATTTAATTGATAATCCAATTGTCTTACAGGAATTTCCTTACCTGTCGTCTACCGGTGGCTCCCCGGGCTCATAACAAAAGAATGGTATTGTTTATTTTTTGGAAGACCACGGCTTAATACCTATGCGGGGATTCGCCAGGAATAATACCTAAGCTTAAAAACCAAAATACTTTAGGAAGAGAATGATAATAATCTTAACTCGACTGACTCACTTTAGCAATAAAGTGATTCAACAGTAAAAAATAAAAGCTGACTTCGCCAGAGCTTGACTCATCTTGTTGTGAGATTTTTAACTGCAATTTGACTCAAATGATGTAAATAAAATATATGTAATTTAAGTGAGCCTTAGCTTTATAAGGTTCTCGACAAATAAGGTAATCGGAAAAACTTCGCAATATAACGAACAGCAATAGAGATGCAAGAAACGGTTGTTTATCCTACAACTAAATCAAAGGACAGAAAACTAGCTTTATACTACTTGTAAGCTAGATTTCTTACTACATTTTAGCTTTAAAACGAGAAATCTCTGCCCCGGGCTACAGCGTATACCTATGAGGGCTAAGACATTGTTTACTTTGATAAAGTTACATTAAACTAAAGTACACAATTAGACGAAATAAACTGACAGATAAGATGTTGCCAGGAGTAGAAAAAATAAATAGTGACGGTATATATCGATAAGCATAACGTTGTACTACCAAATGATGCATTAAAAATATGCATAAAGGCTCGTTGAGTGGGACAAAAGTGATATTTAAATATGAAGTTTAGTCCTTTAGGAATAAATCGTAAGAGTTACAAACCATTTTGATTTGACAAATTCAGAGCATATTCGATTGAGAGAAACACTACTCATTTCGAATTTCGATGTTCTCGCCAAGCAACTACGAGTACCCGATAAATTGCGTCGAACGATCGGTAACTTTAATAAGGCCTTAAATAATATCGATACGAAAAGCACTAGCAAAATTTGTGTATTACCAGCTGGACTCTTCTCAGCTAGGCTAGGTTTAGTGAACCAGCGACAAAACTCCCAGTAGCTCCACTCACACCTCTGATTCGGTTGAAACCGCTCAACCAATCTCACTAGAGCGCAAACTCTTAGAGTATTCCAGTGTTCCACCACACGCGTGGTCGTGTCGGATGTTTTCCCCTGGATCTTCCCCAGGCTACTCTCCAACCGCACACTCCTATCGCTTTATTGGACCCGGCCTATAAAGCCACAGTCAGGTTAAAAAAAAAGCATTACTTGTCAAACAGCTTCGCCTAATGGTGGACTTTGCTGTCAAGTGCGACCTTAGAACATTTACTCTGCGCCCATATATCACGGAGCATAGAGCACAGGTTCACGCGCCGGTGCGCACGCACCGCACCTGTCTCGCCTTCCTGTCAGCCATCTTGTGTGCTTGTGGGTTACCGATAAACTATTGTTTCGACTCTGAAGACACTGACCGCTGATCCGCCTTCATAGCAACTGATATAATAGGTTTCGTTTACTAACTTAGCGGAATCAAGTCCAAAAGTGGAAACGCTATTAGATAAAGTAGTATTGAAACTCAACAAAAAAACCCAATAGTATCGCTGTTTATTTTTACGGAAAATGGTATGAATTAATTTCATTTACCGTAACTCAAGTTATAGTTCCATTTTATGTTTAGTTTCACTTTTGCCAGCCATAACAAATCTCACGTCGATAGTCGATACGATAACACATTGTATGTGGAAAAGAACAGCTGAAAATCAATTAAAATCGACATTGACCTAAAAAACGTTACATAATTTTCAAAACGAAACAATGGAAGACAATGGGACCTGCTGTGCAAACGTCTGCGCACATGATTTCGACAATTGTGCGCAGCGGCGCGCATCTCCGTGTCTCGGGTGATTTATGACAGCTACCGTGCTAGGTTAGAGATGTGAGAATGGATGAAGATATTATTATTCAATTTATTAGTTCTACGTCTTTAGTTTTTCACAATATTCGTATATAAAGTAAAATATAAAAGCAATCAAAATGTAATCATCAACATCATACTCAAACACCTGTTGTGTACACAAGAGTATTGAATGAAGCCTTTCAAAGCTTACGAGTAGATGACAAGATAGACAAGTTGACTGCCGTCACGGAGCATCACTGGTGTGTCAAATCCGCGAAATCTAAACAGCTACAGGACAAGCCATCAAGCGATTCAGTAAATCACACCGCTCCAGAGTTCAACCAACTCACAAGATGTTTTTTTGTTCATAATTAAGCTTTACAATAGTTCTTAGTCGGTTATTTCTTTGGTTTGAGCGGCTAACTATCCAATTAAAGTGACGTCAGAACAGTGACTGCTGAACAGAATTTAATATATCATTATGAATCGTTTATGGATTAGGTCACGTAGAATTAACTCTTGCACCCTTCTCACCTCTCATTCGTAACAGCAAAGTACTAACTACACTTTGTAATTCATCTACAATATCTGTTAGCTCAGTAAAAACAATCCTTTATTTTCTACGTCTACTTTCGATCAACTAATGAACCAAATCATTATAATATACGGCTATATAATTATATAACATGCTTAATAAATGACTGGGCATATGTTGATACTATGGGTCATTAATTACTTATCAAAAGAAAGCACACGATTATGCAGAGGTATAGAAAAGAGCAAAAAGCGTTAAGCATTAAGTGTGCAGAATAATTATATGCAACTAACAACTATATATGCAACACTGGCATAAGAGAGTGCCTTGCGGTATACGGACGGTTTTTATGAGAATGTTCACAGATTAGAAATTTACTTTTCCTTTGTAATGGAAATTTAAAATAGAAAATCAACGTTATTTTTACTGGTAAATAATATTGTTTTTTTTGTCTCAGTCTCACCGTTTCATTACTATTACTTAAACCCTCCATTCTTTGAATTTTATCTTTAGTCTTAGGACGTCGGGAAAAAATCTTAACAATTGTCGCATCGTGTGATGTCAAGTGATAAATGCTAAATAAACGTCGCAATTTTGCTACACACTCGCAGTGCAATTTATGCAAAATACTTTTAGTTCGTATGAAATTATATTTTATTTGAAACAGCGGGCTGTGAGACGATTTAAACAAGCAAAATACAATAGGTATAGCATTTTGAAGACCTAAAATATATGTCTATATAACACTTGTTGGGTCTCATTGCTTGATGTACCTGGTTTAATATTTATAAAAACAAATTAGGGCATGTAAATGAACTAGACATGTTCACGACAATGTAAGCGCATATCTCATGGTTAGTTAACCGAACAAATCGCCCACGCCTAGTCTTCCTATTACTAATTAAGAGAAAATCTATCCATTGTATGGAATTAAAGTGATAACGTACTTTCACTGGCTGAATGGATTCCTACAAAGCATTAATTAAAAAAGAATTAAACATCTTCATTTTAAATTAGGAATGTAAAACGCGAGCGCAACAGATGTTTCTATTATGATTCTAATGATATATATTGTAAGGTTTCATATCAAGTAATCTTGTGTAACATTTTCGTCTCCAGACGGTTGAACTGCTGACATTATTCGGGTTATTTCAAGAGCTGAACTTTAGGCGTCGTCGTCATGTCTATGCTATTATTGTGGCCTTATCATTGGCTTTCGATCTCTGCTATTTAAAATTTCGATCAAAATCTCCCGCTTACTATAACGAGGTATACGTTTTGACAAACGATGTACATATTTTAAGTTTGCTTTCTTTTCTGTAACTACTTCAGTTAAAAACGAGGTTCGGATTAATTTAGACAATGTTCGGATCACTTTTTTCTCATAAAGTCATAACCCCGTATCAATTTAGATATATAACACATTTTAATAAATAAGCCAGAACTTGCCCCAAATTCTTGGGATTAGATAGCGGGCCCTAAGGCCCCTCAGCGCATCCTTCAGGATGCAACTGTACTGGGATAACAGTAGGATGATTATGATGAGCCGTAACTTACAATAACACAAAATTACTTTGTTGATGTATTTATAAATAAGAATTCTAATATTTTACAACTTACAGTGTGCCGCGCAGCTCTAAGAAGCATTTGTTGGAACTATATGCAATTATTTATTTAAGTGTAGCCTGAAGCTAAACGGTTGATGGTTTGCTATTGCTTTAATTACAGTGATTTTTATTCATAACCACGCCATATTTGTTTGTAACGTACCTACACCTACAACGAAATATTATGTTGTTATGGTATCTAGACACGCGGAAACGTGCTATGTCCAGCCAAGTTCAAAAGAAGAGAACTTGAAGACGCAGAGGCCGTGTTGAGTATATTACAAAATACATTTAAGGCTCTTTTGACCCCTACGTAACTCAAAATCTATTAAACATAGACGAATTAAATTAGGCTCGTTTATTAAGACCCTAAATGCTAACTATACAAACATCTAAAAATCGGGTTTTTAGGATTCCGTAGTAAACAAGGAATCCTTATTCTCACAGACTGACTGACTGACTGACCTAACATCAAAAACCTAACCCACTTCCAGATGAGCTAGCAAGTTGAAATTTGGCATCCAGCTGATGGATAATTGTGTCTTTAGGAACGTGAGATAAAGAAACAGTGATTTTTTTACTATTTGTAATACGAATGTAATAGAGCTACAGCAAATGTTATTTGAACCGCATAGTATGGTACAGTTAGAGCTAAATTTCGGTACAAGAAGTAATGATATCCATAGGGCTGGTTTTTACGTGCAGGCTATATTATATATGTCTGAAGGGAAATAAATTTCATATATTTCTACACAGAACTTGGCACCCATATAGATCTCAATTCTTTTGTCGGCGAAGTCAACAAAGACGCATATTCTTAATATTGAACTTGGCTTACATGCATAACTTTAGTAGTTTATATATTTTTAATACCACGTCGGTGGCAACCAAGCGTGCGGCCCGTCTGACGGTAAGTGGTCACCGCAGCCTATGGAAGCTTGCAACTCCAGGGGTGTCACCTGCGCGTTGCCGACCCTTTTAAAAATTTAACCCTTCTTGAAGAACCCCATACTGTAATCCCTCGGGAAAACCTCGGCAGGGAGCTGATTCCACAACCGGAGCGTCCGAGGGAGGAAATTCCTCTGAAACCGTACCGTACGCGACCATTTCGGTTTTGAGGTGTGAGGATGAATGCCCTGCCGACGGCGAGAGGTGCGATGGTAGAAAGCGGCCGTGGGCATCATATCGAACAGTTTCTTCGGAGCACAACCCATTATACAAGCGATAGAACACGCACAACAAAACGGTTCAATATCGCTTGTGAGGTCCAAGCTGGTATCCAGGAGGTGACAGCAATACTCCATGTGGGGACGGACTTGAGACATACAATAGAAGTCTCCGTCCAGGGGTAAAGTACCGCTTCGCTCCATTGAGCACACCTATTAGCTTTTTCGACGGCAGCTTGCCTTTGCCTGTATAACATAGCTAATGGCTCCGGTGGACAAGCAGCCCTTATGGTATCGGCTTAATCTCTTTAATCGATTGCGAATGAGTGGGCTGTCGTACTCATTATTATATTTTATGACAGATCCATTATAAATCCAGCTTACAACTAAGCCTTATTCGGACCTTAACCGCCGCCGGCGTCACCCACGCTGTGACCTCACCGATGACGTCACAGGCGACTTTTCCACTCGTGCTCGTGCACCTCAAAATTTAAATTGTAGAACGGTTTTGTATTGGTATAATACTTAGTTGCGATCGTTATCTACAATTTATTCAGCGCGGACATAGTTTATTTTTTACGGCCTATGACGTGGTCGGGATTGTAAACATATTCCAATATTTTCCCGCACATGAAGACAGTTTAAATTCGTTGAATTCAATGAAGTGACATGTTTTGAATTCAACCTTTGTTCTGAAATTCATCATCATCAAAACCTAAGAGCTTCGCTCTTGTCGGTGGAGTAACCGCCACTCTTCTCTATTCATTGCCGGTTTCTTGATTTCCCCATACGACTCGGTAACTTCCTCCCTCACTTGGTTAAAGTAACACAACTAGCATAACTATTTATTTTCCATTATTTTCTGGCAGGTACCCTGACAATAATAGTCCGCTAAAAATATTGTCAATAAAACAAATAATAAAATTCTATAAACCAAGGGGGGAAGGACCTTTTGCCCAGCAGTGAAAGATCTCATCTCTATCTGGAAATAATCACCCGGGGTAAGTACTTATAGCTGTTATATTACTTATATTATGTCTGTGTATTTCAGCTACAAGACCGACCATAACGGCTAATGAAGCGGACGTTGAAAAATGTTCTATGTAGTTCATGTAACCACTCCCCCGCATCCTTTACGCGTTCAGAGACATTTGGAGCGCACCGTTACATCTCGACCATATGTGAGCGAACTGTACATAACGCAATCGAAACAGCCCAAAACGGATTGAGCTAATTTATCTAAAGAGAGAGAGCAAACAGACAGATATTGAAGCCCATTCATATGTGTTGTTTCTCATCTCTGCAAATGGAAGGGGTGGTCAATGATTAATTGATTATTAGTGTTGTTACAGATATCTCAAACTCACATAGCATAAGAAACAAGTTCGGAGATTTGCTGGTTGTAGACAACTGGTCGATCTGTTATTGGGGGGACACCTATCGATCGTGTGATGTCCATCTATTAAAACGGGTACTTAAGCGTCAAGGAGGCAGAATCCTCATCTAATTCAGCCGAGAAATTCTCAAATACCACTTATTATATTATCGTCCTAAATGTTGACACGAATCATTCATACGCTTCAAATAATAGACAATTACCAATATTTCCACTACACTGAGCTATATGATTGATAGCTGTTGAAAGAAAGTGTTATTTATTATATTGATCGGCACTGACCCGTGTCATAAAGTACTCAAGGAATCGGGTACGCTTTGGCTATTTTAGGAAGTGAATCTTAAGCGGACGATGTGATGCATTGTGGCTTCATGAATCATCCTTCACTTTGAAAGACTTATTATACTCATTCGTTAGATGTATTTTTCTTTTTCTTCGTTAATTAACGTCAATTCTACACAAGTTGGCAATGAATTCATGAAAGTATGATAATTCTGAAGACATACAAACTCGAAATTGATCAAGAGTCTAGCGGCCTATAGATTAAAGTTGTTGCCTAGTAAAAAGATGTAGGTACACTACATATAGCACTAAATTTTAGAGTTTTCTCCGTAAACATTGGAATACTTAATAATAGCTTGCAACCCGGTAATATCTAGTAGTTTGCGCAAGGTGATTTCTCTAATAATAGGTAATTTCGTCATTACAAAGCGCATTCATTTAACCACTGATTTTAAACGGCGCTTTAACCGTAAATGACTTACTTCAATATTGATGAGGGCTTTTAAACCATCTGTCTCTTTAAATCTTTAGTGTACTGCGAGTTATCTCCAATTTGTCGTTACAGAGAGCACAGATAAGGCGCACTTAGAAAGATAAATTGTTCCAATTAGTCTGAATAGAAAGGGGAATGATTGAAGACACTGGTCAGATCAAGAATCTTGATAAAGCACCTAAAAAAACAAAAGCTAACTACTTAAACACATTATCGGTCGTAATGGACATTATCATGACAACTCAATCTGTTTCCGTTCGTTGAAAAGATGGCTTCCGCAATTAAAATCTGTGCGAGTTAATTACCTTCACTCTTCGTGGATGGGTCGCCTCCATCTCCACATGCCTGTAGTGCTCGGCGGATCTGTGCACCTCGCGCGCCTCGCCGCGACGCGTCAGGTCTTCGGCAGAGGCCTTCTCCTCCCCTCGCGTCAGGGTGGTGACCTTCTTCACGATCCTGGTCGTGATCCGCCTCTGACCGCTGTCGTCTTTCTTCGAGATCTTCGTCGACTCTAGCGAAGAGCCTAGTATCTCGGTCGACAATCTTTTGTTCGTGTGAATCGCCTGCAGCTCCGACACCCCGTAGCCGCCGGCCGAGGTGGGCACGGCCAGCGCGCTGTCGGCCGCGTCGTACTCGAAGTGGGTCTGGTTCCCGTCGTGGACTATCCGACCGTTGTAGTTCTTCTCGCGGTACGACCCAGAACGGTAGCTCGACGTCCTTTCCATGCCTGGGTAGTTGCCATCGTACACCGTCTCGTGTTTCGTTAACCCCTCCCTCAGACTCCTTGGCACCGAAGCCAAATTGAGGCTTGTCGTAATGGGGGAGCCGACGGGAGATGGTGTAGATTTCTTCAGGCTGGACTTCAAAGGTTTCGATTCGTCATTCTCGAGCGTCCCTTGCACGAAGAGACGCTTGCTGCTGCCCCCCTCTTTTACGAATCTGTACATCGACATTTTCGATTCGTTCTCGCCTTCACAGGCGTAATTTTAACATCGCTCGCAGACTGCACAAATGTTGAATTAACAATTCGACTCGCGTTTCTATCATAAAACCGGTGACAACTTTAAATAACCTCATATCTCGATAATACTAGTAAGTGGGAATTTTAGACAATGGTCTTGAAAGCGAATTTGAAAAAGTTGAAATTGAAAGGTGTGACTTTGGTTGTCGGATTAGGCAGCGGCCATGTTGGGTGCGCGGGCGCCGAATATGGTGCGGCCCTTCCGGCGGACGTCACATGCCCACAAAGTAACTAAGCAACCGGTGACATCGTATTTGGCATGTAAAAGACTGGCGAGTTTAGTCTAAGCCAAATGTTTAAGAACACATTGCTTCGGTTGAAAGTGAGTAAAACATACGTATTATGCAATCCTTTACGAAAATTAGTAAATACCTATAATTGTGAATATTGCATTAGGAGTTTATATATTCGTATTCAAAGAAAATAATACATTATATTGTGTTTTGTGCAAAATCGTAACATAAAGTTCAAAAACAGATCGAAGGGAACGATTAGAAATGATAAACGCACATTGAGGCAAATGAGGTAAACCTTGACCGAAATATAAGAGCAAACATATGAATAAACATGTTAACACAATTGGAGATCAAGTATGCGGCGCCAATACATGGTTAGAATACATTTGAAACCATATGCTTCCGATTATTGATATAGTACGTGAACGGTACGGGGGATACCGTGACAAAGTAATACAGCTGCGAAGCGTATCTCGATTTTTACAACTCTATCGATGTAAAGTGTGCAAAGCGTTGTAGGTTCTCTAGATATATGGGTTGGTTAAGCACACAGTTATGCAAGAGGTGGACTTGCTAATTGTGCCTGCATTGCATGCAAACCACTTGGCGATAACTCAGCATGTGCCAATGCTTTCAAGATGCTGTCGTACTATTTAGGAAAATTACTATCTAGTCTATGAATCAATGTGCAATATTATCATACTTTTTGAATTATTTACTGACCACTTCACAAAGAACGGAATTACATTCGACAAGCTTCCATCTTCAATTGCCAAAGCCGATTAATTAACTTCCGCATACATGTAAATAATCTAAAAGCGTTTTCCTTCTCAATATTTTCGATGCCTTAAGGGGATGCCTCGATTCGGCCAGCCACGCCCCCCGTGAAAGAGACACGCTTATGTCTTTCGCGCACGACAAAACGGGATACAACACTCTTCGGGAATGCCTTTTTTATTTAGACAAATGTCGTTAAATGTCTGTCTCTGTGCAGTTTTATTAAATTTCCTCTTGACAGACTTTAGACGATGTAAAATACCATCATTTTAACTTAATTGTGCCGTTTGATAATGCGTTGTTTTAGTAGGCTGAATAAAAAAAGGAAAATAAAGACTCAAATTTGGATTTTTTTTCTATCGAGAAAATTTTAAGTAATCATGTTTCGGTATTGTCAGAAAAACAGTCAGTCAAGAATCATATATCTGAAAATCAATCCTTATTGGTTCCTCTTCTGGGTAGAACAGCGTTTCAAAGAACGCGATATTTCTCGTTGCACGGCCTTAATTTCTTAACGCCTTTTTTCGCATGAGAACATTATCGAAATAATGCAAATGATTTAGCTATTGGCGTGTGGGCTATGTTTGCGGGGGAGACCGAGTCAATGGTGACGCCTACGGAAGACCTTGCGGATCCTTTTACGGTGACTTGTAATGTCGGTATTTTTACAGTAGGAATGCGCAGCTAAACTAGATTTATAACTACATACAAGTGTCCCTTTGCATAATCGGCACCTTGAATTAGAATGACATATTGCTATGCTATCGAAACAACACACATGCTGTTATGTGGTGTCTTTGATTGTAATTGTCATGTGTTTGTCGCGATCTTTCTTTCTTTCTTTCAAAAACAGGTCATATCAATTTGATGAATGATGATCAATAATTCCACACTGACGTTTTACATCAGAATTTTTCAATAATTAAGAGGAAGTGAGTTTTAGGAAGTATATATAAAAACTCATCTCTAGAGTTGGGTATTTAAACGTCATCGTCAATGTATTAAATTAAACGTTCAAGCACAGCAAATCTATATGAAAAGGCTAAAAATATTACTTGCTCCGATTCTTTCGTACACACATCAAGAGGGCTACTCGCTACTCCGAGCTTCGTATCGTGCCGCCCCTTTCACTCATATGGTGTATAACACGAGAGTGAAAGGGACGGCATGATACGAAGTTCGGAGTACAGGCTCTGGTCTTTTGAAGCCAAGTTGAAGGGAATGTGTCACGACTTGTAAGATGTTACGGTAACGCATAAGGAGGGCGCGAACCAAGTGTCACATTCATCCCGTGACTGACGCATTTACGAGGAAATAAAATAAATATCACTGAGTGAGAATCCTTTGCACAGTTTTGAGCCCAAAAACGTCAGCCATAAGTCTTGATTTAAGTTTAGGAAGAATATGAAACTGGAATTGTTTCCGCAAAGTATGATTTTTAAGGTTCGGTTTTATAAAGATCTATTAGACTTCATTTCGGTAAGATATCTCTTACCAAAGTAAATTTTTGTTGTTGGTAACATTAGGTCTAATAGATCTAGCGGATCTTTACAAAACACGGTCTTAGTGAATCAAAATCACTTGCATATATTACTATTTGTTCGAAAACAGCTCGTATATGTTGCGAATTATGACCCTTAATTTGAAACGCGTGTGCGATTATTATAGTATGTGATAAACAAACATATTGAATCAAACCGGTCCCATCATAAACAATTAAATTAATGTTAAATGTTTATAGAAAAAATTATGTCATATCTGAGGAAAAAAATGTTACAAAGGTGTTTGTGTCGTATGTAGATTTGATTGCCTTCTGCATAAGGTCAGTTAATAGTCTGCAATTTTTATAATTATTTTAATTATCGAGCTAGAGTTAAAATTTCAATATAATCATCTATTTGCATTACTAGATTCCGGGATGAATATACGTTGGCTATTAAAAAGTGGATACTTCTTTTAAAGCAACACAGCGTACAAAGTGGCAAGTGTTTATTTTCTGCGCTCTGTTTCTGCTTCAAACATCTCCATACCAGCAACTAGGTTATCATGAATTATTATTATTATTAGCTGGACTTTGCTCATGAGATATTTGTGAAGTTAAAGTAGGAAAAATCTTTATTTGTTTTCTGAGGTTTTTCTTGAAATACAACCTCGTGTGGGCATACGCAATACCTATTAATTTTTTAGTCAAAACAAAACTTGTAACAATAGACTTTACATGAATAATCATATGTATTACCAACCTTTAAAAAGTCTTAACTGGATGAAAATTAGAAGCATGCATACAGCTTTTGGTAGCGTGCGTCAATTGCTCTTCGCATGCTCTAGCTGATACGAGTATGTTACGTCAAACGCTCAGACAATGCAGTCCTTGTATGTCAGTAATAAAAATTACTTGCCTAATAAAAACGAATTAACGTAGACTTTAGCTCACAATTAACGTGTATTTTAGCATGTAACTGCTAAATTACGCCTGTGAGAAATATCCCTAAGTACTCTACTACACTTTAATTAAGTTATATTTAACTGGAATGTAATGGTAACATATCATTTTAAAAAAGAAGCCTTTGCTTGCGTATTTATGTACAAGACTACATTCTGATAGACTCGCCTAGATGTCACAACGTATCTATACGAGTAACTGGCTATCGCAACGATTTTTCTCACAATTATGTGAGAAAAAAAAACTTTCGACACCGTGGTCGGATACTGGAAAGACCCAAAATCTAATATTCATTAGCGTTATCATTTGAAACGATTTCTGCACAGAACAATTGATGCCACAATTAAACCTAACTTAACCGTTAAAGTTGTCACCGGTATAAAAGCCGCGTATCGAATCCATCAATCACGTCACTAAATTAAAAAAAAACACACACCACAATATTTTTTTCAAGTCACTGGTTAGTAATTAGTCGTGTTAGTTAACGTTCGTTTCGTTTCGTGTGTGTGTTGCGAGGGAGCGGGACGCGGCGCGTGCGACTCGAGCGCGGGTTGACAGGTGACTGGCGCGCGCGCAGGCTGCCGTGACGGATGGTGCCGTATGCAGGTTTGTTGTTAAACAATTTGAGTTATTTTATGGGGAATTATAACAATGATATTTTTTATACGGTAGCAACTGCGTTGATGGCAAATAAGTTTTCAAGTATATATTGTGTTTTCGTGATTTTTCTTCATTCACTGTATTTATGGAGTCTATAAAGACATAGGTGTCCTCTTTCACACAACAATGATTGTCATAATTTGGGCATGGTGTCATAATTCTTCACAAGTAATTTCTAAATTTGCTTTTATTGATTGTGTATGAAGAGAAATTATGTGAAGAGGCTGTGTAAACCAACCTCGATAGCAAAACAAATAAAGCAACAGATTAATATTGGACAAATAGGAATTTATGGATGAATAAACACTTATAGTTTTCATTATGAATTGTGAGGATCCGTTTAAGGGCATATTCGGTATCGTGTTCTGTAAAGTCTATTGTTACAATTAGTATAATTTTGTAAACTTTTTAAACTATTACATATTTTGTTTTTGTAAAACCTGCACGCATATTCTATGCATGATGTGTCTACTTTTTTAGGATATACAAGAGTGTAACTAGCCACTATATTGTAACAGATCATGAGTGTTCAAAACTTGTAACATCTAGTAAGTAGACCATATATAATAAAAAGAAAAAAATAAAAATGGGGCCACCTGGATGCATTTGTCGCCTATTAGAAGGAAGAAGCACTGAATAGAGACGCCTGGACAACATGTAGAGTGGCCTTTTCCCAGCAGTGGGAGTAGTGGGAAATATACTAGGCTTTTAAAAAACTGGGTCAATCATAGGTTTATTTACTCTTTACAATATACAATACACGCTCGTGATGTCGTGAAAATAACTCGCCAAATGTCACCAGATGGTGTCATTTAGAAAGTGAGCTAGCATCGACTCTACTGACATATTAAGGTCATAGGTAATCAAGTCTTGTAGTATTTATTTATTTATTTAATCTTTATTACACAAAGGAAACCTTGTCGTACAAACGGCGGAGTTAATGCCTTACGGCATTCTCTACAAGTCAACCTTAAGGCGGAGCAGAAAAAATTGTTGGCGGTGCAACTAACAACTAAAGAAACACAAAATTAATTACACCTAAATACTCCTTTGTCTATACATGGTGTAACAAAACTAGTGAGGATCTGTTTAAGGGCATATTCGGTATCGTGTTCTGATTAGGAAAAAGTAGAAGATTTTTTTTTATGACGCAATACATTTTTGGACTACTTGCCCCATAGAAAAAAAAATTGCGTCAAAAGTATTTTTCTTCTACTTTTTCCTAATCAGAACACGATACCCTTGCCCTTAAACGGATCCTCACTAGTTTTGTTACACCATGTATAGACAAAGGAGTATAAATTTAGGTGTAATTAATTTTGAGTTTCTTTAGTTGTTAGTTGCACCGCCAACATGATATACAACTGTATATAACCAGCCAACTACAAAAAATATATCTACTTTATTAGGTACCTTACGCCGCTGCACCTAAAACGGTCCAAAAGCGTCCACAACTAATTTTAACAAATCTGGATTGTTATAAATTTCACTTAGTTTAATTCTTTTCTGACAATCGATAGAGACAGATTTTGACTTGTGAAATTGGCTTATTTGCAGAAGAAATGTTTTATTTTTAGTCGAATGTACAAGATTTAAATTGTCGTTTATTTCGTTGGGTTACAAGCAAAAATCACTAAGTAACAAATACCTATACTTAAAATAAAGCTCGTATACATCAGCATAGTCTCAGTACTGAGATACGAGGTTTCGAAGAGTACCGACAGATTTGATAGTGAGTTTTGCTTCTCACCCGACGACTGGGTCACTATAGTCAGGGCTCGGAAACCGGTTTTGTCTTCATACAATTAACCGGTTAAAAATTTCGGTTAATTGCGTTTTACTATATTTTTTTCGTACTTTAAATCATTTATTCCATAGATGCAGGCTAACAAAAGCAAATCTTAAAATAAAAATGGAGATTTATTTATTTATTTAAATATATTTACACAGCATTACAGATTGAGTCTAATACACTGTGAAACGAAACATAAACTTAAAGGAACAAAACAATGATACTAATTATCTACGTAGGTACACTAGAAAGCCTATCATCCTTCATCTCACAGAACTTCAGACACTCCCTACACACAGCCGTCCATCGCCACGCAAGCAGATCACACTCGGGTGCTGACACCAACAGGGCATTCAGCAGCGTCAGGGCGCGGAGGTGCGGTGAGTTCCTGTGAGACACAGTGCGAGCCGGAGGCACTGCTAAAAGCGGGCGCGTACGAGGTCTAAGATCCATTCGTGGGACTCCTGGAACGTGCAACCTCACAAATTGCCTCACTAATTCAAGGCAATCTGACTCTCCCCGTAATACACGGCAAACAAACGAGAGATATCAGAAGTACTTTAGGAAATATTTCCAAAATAGTAAAAACCGGTTCCGAGCCCTGACTATAGTTATTTGACGTTTTGGATTTTTAGTTCCCGTGAACTAGTCTGTTGCTCAAGGACATAGTTATAAGTAAAACAGAAATGAATGATTTCAAACTCTACGTGTATCTAACTCTATCTAACCCACGACATTTTTAATTTATTTCATTAACTCGTCAGCTTACATAATTAAGTAATAATATAGTACAATACCATATAGACAATATGGGCTACATTTAATAACGCCCATATGCCCACTCGTTGAAATTTGAAGTCAACAAGATCGGTGTGGGTGGTATATGGACACCTGTCGAGAATTGAGCTATTTCTTCCTGATCTTGCTTCCTATGTGACACTTGAGAACACACACACACACACTATTGATGTAATGTAAATGTTCATTAAACATTCACCTAAAATGATCTTAAAGAGAACTGGAGTGCTACGGCATTCGAAATTTTCCCTCTCTGTCGCACTTGCAAGTTTGCACATAAGTGAGACAGAGAGGGAACACTTCGTTTGTCGTTCGCGGTAGCCCCTCTGGGCGTCGGGCTAAAATGTCAAAATATCTCTTATGTGAGAAGCTTTAGGCTGGTTTCCTCCATACGGGTGGCGTGGCCAAATTGTACGAAAACTAAACATAGCCCAGCTGTGGATTAAACAGCCTTAACATGTGCTTAGCCAAAAAAGGATTGCCAGTGGAGTAAAATTGGTTATTAATATATGATGATAAACCTAATCTCCAGCAGAAATTTATTCAAAAATACTGAAGATAAGAGATTTGGTTGAAGTAAACTCAGTTTAGTAAACTACATACATATTAATATAACACCTATTAATACCATACTACTTAAAATAATATTGCAAATACGATAATAACAAAATAATGTTTACATCCTTGATTTCGTGAACAGACTAAATAATCTACCATTATAAAAAGCAAATAATATTCAGAAAATATATTTCTTATACGTAATATGTTTGTAATTTTTTATATATGGAACGGTTAGCGCCATCTAGCAGCGAGCGTCGGAAAGCGTTGCCAAGCGCAGCTTAGCCAACAATCCCGCGCACCGCGCTCAGCGCCATCTCTCGGCCACAACGGTAAGCGCCAAGCGAGAAAGCCTTTCCTGACGACTTACCATCGCGGACTGCATTGTTTGCATGGACAGATAAAACATGTGAGACACGTTTATAAAATTGTTACAAGATATGAAATATGAACCTAATCGACTTCTCTACATAAACATCCATAGTAACTAATAACTTATATATTATGTATGTATAAGAGACATAAATAGATACAGCAGATACTATCTGATGTTTTGACTTGCAATTTCGTTCCCTATCATCACCATCAATTAAGTACCTTCCATGCATATCAAATATCAAGAACTTAATCTGCCATAACATACCTACTTCAGAGGGGATAAAGGCTTAGCATAGGACGGGACGCAAGGATAGCAAGGGACGATTGCTATATGTCCGACATATACTTAAGCGATCATCTTAGCCCCTCAGGGTGGTACATAAGTCATAAGTAGTACAACCCAAGACGGTTACTGAATACGGATATGTATAGGTGTGGTGACATACTCGTATACTAACAATGGCATAGATACAACTAGTTGACCTATATATAAGATCTAGACTTGTTATCGTGTATAAACGATCGGTAGATGCTTTAATCAGCTGCATAAATTTCAATCACAATTAGACTTGTTTATTACTTATGCTGTTTACGACTGAATATAAACATAAACCTTATGATATCGTGTCTTGGATAACAAAGAAGATCTTAAAGGCATTCTGGTTTCCTTAATTTCATGGGAAACTATTGAATTGAAACAGAGATCAAACATAAAAATAATCAACCTGGGGGGCTAGCACAACTACCGCTGCGACGCGACGCGAGTAGAGAAAAATCTACCCTCCTCTTTCTAACCCGCACAGTTCGAGCGAGACAGGAATCGCTGAGTCGCGCGAGATACGATTTGTCAGCAAGTTGTGCTAGCCCCACTGGCCGTCTATTGGTAGCACAAGACAAGCGCAAATCAATCCCTGATACCTACGCATCTTACTTTCTTATTTCGTGTCGAAGTTCCTTGAACAAAGTAGGTAGAAGTATCAAGGAAGGGGAGGGTAGTCTCAGTTCCGAAGCAAGTAATATCAATTTTCACAAAAATCCATACTAATATTTTAAATGCGGAAATAACTCTTGTCTCTTAGATACCACCTCTTTATGTTTAAACTGGTGAACCGATTGTGATGAAATTTGGTACGGAGATGGTTTGAGACCATGGCAAGGACTTAGGATAGTTTTTATGAAATGGGGGGTGGAAGATTGTACGGAAGTACGATATAAACAAGTTCCACGCGTACGAAGTCGCAGGCATACGGTAGCGTACTATAAATGACGTATCGGAATCCACAAAGGATACTAGAAAGCCTCGCTGTCGAGGGCGGCGCGGCGTGGGGCGTGGGCGCCGCCATCTGGTGCGGCCTTCCGACCTACGTGCTGCCCTTTAGGTCGCCTGTCGGTTAATCGTTCGCAAAAAGATTACATCACGAAAAAATATGTTTCGAAATGTGTGCCAGAAAATTCAGGGCCTTTTGAGTAGGGCCTTATTCACAGTTTAAATTTTCAAAATTAAGTACTTATGCTTCATGGCTTAATCGGTAATAGGGGAAAACTGCAGGTGTTTATGGATGAGATGCTGAGTGCGGTGTAGATGTTAGGCTTCACTTGCACATTGAGAAGAACTGCTGTCTAAGACTAAGAACACAACGATCTGGGCAAAATTTATTATTTGTACAGTCGCCATCAGATATATCGGAGCGAACAAGGTGCTCACAAATATCTGAACAAGACCTATTGTCAAGGCGTTAAAGTGCATGCTCAGATATTTTTGAGCACCCTGAAGAGTACAGATATATTTGATGGCGACTGTACCTAAGTTTTATGTGATTTGTAAATAAATGTTTCGTTTGTATTAGTTTAGTTTTATAATATATATACTATACATCCTGTTTTACCACCCGCGTGTTCTTGTCGGAGGTTTGCCCTGGATTTTCCTCAGGTTACTCTCTCACCGCGCAATCCTATCGCTTTATTGGGCCCGGCCTATAAAGCCACAGTCAGGTTCAAAAAAAATCCTGTTTCTCTGACTAAAAAAATATAACAACAAAAGCGACATCTAGTGAAGTAAGAGATAAAAAATTGATTACACCGTAACATAGCGACATCTAGTGAAGTAAGATATAGACGGTTAAGATTAAAGTTCAGCCGACTGAACACAGATGGCGCCATACACAACAATGTTTATATTCGCGTCTATGGCTTAGAACAAAGTTAGTTATCGACAATATTTCGAGGTGTACTGTAGGTAGGTGTAGTGTTAAGTATTTAATCTAATTTTTAGATCAAAATGTTAAGAAAAAATTACCACCGCGATGGTGACCATATCATTTTTGTAGTTATTTAAGACACATTTTTCCCATTTATACAAGGGGTTGAATTATGGATTACTTAATTTAAATTTTGACCGTTTAAGGGTTAAAATACTAAAATGTAAAACGTCTGATACAGTTACTTGTTTAAAGTTGAACGAATACACAGAATTATATTCCATTGGAATTACTTGGAATTACTTTTTCGCGTTACCTAATATCTACTAACGCGAACGTAAAGTTAATAAGCTGATGCAAAAAACCTGATAATAATTAACCGTTTCCGTTATGGTAAAAAATTAAGGAAGTTAGCTTAGCTAATGAGCTAAGTGTAAGATTTTTTTATGATTGCGTAATAGTACACCAACATTTTTTTATTTATTTACACATTTGCATACCGACACGAACTGCCATCCTACAGAAGAACATATATTACTCATGCGTTTCTGACTTCATAATTTGTTATAATATCGTTTATTGATTTATCATTAAATACGCTGAGATACGCGTCATACTCGTGATCGGGTGCTGTTTGTGGAGTCCGGTCTGTTCATGCTTGCTAGGACATAGTGACTACGTTAATACTAGTGTCTTTTATAAGGGATTGACGAGAGACATCATCCTGTTGTGGATTCGTTTTTATTATCAGTGACTTAGAGACCATATACATCTCTAACAATATTAAATTAATTTTAATTTTGACGCTCAGAGACCATGTACATCTCTGGGATAATATATTAATTTCACTCCTTGTTTAATCTTGAGACCTTATACATCTCTAACTTAATATTTGTAATAGATAACTTTGCAAGTTTATCTTCACTGTATGACATTAATTTTGTTATAATTGTTAAACTCGAAATTATTATTCCTTCTTGAACTGTAAATTAATATTTTGACATGAAAAATGTATTACTTATTATAGTCAGACTTTCTTAAATTATAAATTAATATTTTGACATGTAAAAGTGCCCTTGTGGCCTTATTTGCAGAATAAATGTTTGTATTTTGTATTTTTTTTTTTTTTTGCATTAATCATTATTTGTACTACGTAGCTTCTGCGTCGCGACGTCATCCGCATGGACCAACGTATTTAGGAGCTTCTTAGTAAAATTTATCAAAATGAACACTGAAAGAACAGAGACACATAGAAAACATCCATGACTCAGGAACAAATATTTGTGTTCATCACACAAATAAATGCCGTGACCGGGATTCGAACCCGGGACCTCCAGCTTCGAAGGCAGGGTCACTACCAACTAGGCTAAAGTGGTCGTCAAGTATATTATTATTATTATTATTGCCAATTTAACAAACTAGTTGCAATGGAATTCCGCAACATGGCGCACGGTGATATATTTCTGGTCAGGTTATACATTCCAAAAACAAAAACTCGTAGTGACATGAAATAAGGTAAAGCATTAGAATGTCTGGTCACAAGACGCACAATGCAGGTCGTTGACCCGCGACCGTTGCAGCCTCTAGCCTTAGCTTCCTGGGTGCACGCCCGGAGGAAACCATACGACCCTGTACCGTACTGGCGACACTAATGAGCTTTAAGAGTACATAAGTGACACTTAAAGTTAAGCCGTCGCCTCCCAGCGAAAAAAATAAACAATAGCATTCTTATGTTATGATCCCTGGGATCCCAGGGACCGGTAGACGACCGGGTAACTTGAAATAATCTTAAGTAAGTAGATAGTAAGTAATATATACGTTGTCTGTTACAAAATTTGTAAACAAAATTGAAAGTCTCCACTCCGCCATAATAAAAGAATGGGTTGTACACTGTTTTATAGACAACATTTTTAAAGAATTTCGTTTCGTAGAAAATGTTTCTCATATTATCATTTCATAGAATAATCATTACGCCGAAGACTTACTTTGTAGAAACTCAAATCAATGATTTTTGATATCAATATTTTTTAATATTTCGATATTCATATCATAGAACTACAAATGAAATATTAATTTTTCTTATATTATTTAGTTTACGTAAAAATTATTACCAAGACAATAGTTTTATAGAATTTTGTTTCTCATAAAATAAATTTCATATTATCATTTCATAGAATAATCAGTTCGTAAAATAATTACTTTGCAAAAAATTTTATCGTAGATTTTTATTACAAAGAAAATTTAATGTTTCTATATTCATTACGATATAATTACAAAGCATATATTCTTTGACCTTATGTTATTTAGTTAATATAAAACTTATTACGCAGTAAAACACGTTATTGAGTTGCAGATTCTAAACATTCCAATTCATGCCTTTGACAAAATCCATACCCTCCTATAAAATTAAAACACTGCGTTCACAACAACAATGCGGTTAAAAATTCTAGTAAAACTGAACTGTCTTAATCTTCTAACCTATCCGCCTTAGAGTTGATTTTGCCCTAACAGGTCTTTCTAGGCTTTTATAAAAAAATAACCTCGAATATTAAGACGGGAGCTTCGCTTCGCTTCAGCTCCCGTCTTAATCTTCTAACCTATCCGCGTTATAGTCGATTTTGCCCTAACAGGTCTTTCTGGGCTATTATTAAAAAATAACCTCTATTATATATAGATATATTATGATAGGTATTATATTTTTATATGTACACATAGTTATTATGTGTTGATGTATTTGAAATACCATGGAAAAAAACACCGATTAAACAATGTTCATTAAAACAGAATTCTACTGTTTGATAAGGTTATTATTATTTTTTTTTAATTGGTTGAATTGTGTTTCTGTGAAATATGTTTCATTCAAGTAAATAGTCATTGTAACATGTAATGACTATTTACTTGAATGAAACATATTTCACAGAAACACAATTCAATGAATTTTGTAATATAATTTTTTTATTAAACAAACTTATCAAACAGTAGAATTATGTTTGGTGTTTCATTGTTTCGCAGACAGAAAGTTCATAGAATTTCGTTTTACAGAAACTTATATTAAATAATATTTGGTTCTTGTATTTTTATTTAGAAAATGATTGTAGTGACGCTTATTCATTTCACAGAAACATATTTTGCTGAAACACAATTCAACCAATTAAAAAATAATAATAATAACCTTATCAAACAGTAGAATTCTGTTTTAACGAACATTGTTTGATCGGTGTTTTTTTCCATGGTATTTCAAATACATCAACACATAATAACTATGTGTACATATAAAAATATAATACCTATCATAATATCTATATATAATAAAGGTTATTTTTTAATAATAGCCCAGAAAGACCTGTTAGGGCAAAATCGACTATAACGCAGATAGGTTAGAAGATTAAGACGGGAGCTGAATATGCTATGCTATACAAGTTCTATGCAAGAAACAAATGTACGTGTCGTACATTTTACTATGAACAGTACTCTAATATATTTTTTCTACTCGTCGACTTCAATGTTTGAATTACGATATAGTAGACAAAACTAAAATCACATACATTTCTCTATTGGTTCCCTTCAAGTGAACTCTTATGAAATAGACCAATCACGTGTCGCCTTTTACTGTACTCTTATGAAATTGGCCAATCACGTGTCACCATACAGTACTTTTACGAAATTGACAAATCACGTGACGCCGCGGACATAGAACAAAAGACCAACGAGCGCCCGACCCATGTGCCTACTAATGTTCATTGCCGCAGGACTAGTGCCTTTACCATGAGTTTACATGACCGTACTCGCTAGCGACTGCGTAAAAATATGTATGGGCAAAATACAGCGCCTCTGGCGGTTACGCAATAGAACTAAGAATCGGCATACTAAATCGTTTACGCAGTCGCTAGCGAGTATGGTCATGCAAACTCGTGGTAAAGGCATAGTTCGTTTGATAGTTTTGGTTTGTTTCATTAATTTCCGTTGACTCGTAGAAAAAGTAGTGTATGCAATAGTTATATAATTAGCTTTTTAAGTCTCGAACCTTAATTAGATCACTCGGCAAGCCTCGTGGTCTAAACGCAGTTCTCGCCTAAAAAAGCATACATTATATAACGAATGCATAAACTACTATATCGTCTGGCATTTCAGTCACTGGATGTAATTTAAGGTAACTAGGAAAAAAAATGTTTGATGTCTTCCTATATCCTGTCGTGTCATAAAACATATCCTACTACATTATGCACAGAAGTGCAAAGTGCAACCGCACAAAGACTTCCTTATTATTATTTGAATGAGCTATATTGACGCAACATCAGGCTAATCATTGCCAATTGGATTCTTTATAGACAGCGTAGAGAAGGGACTAAGCTGTCAAAGTATTTATTTCCTACATTTTTATTCATTTATTTAAACTTTATTGCACAAAACAAATGAGTACAAATGGCGGGCTTAATGCCTCAAGGCATTCTCTACCAGTCAACCATTGGGCCAAATAGAAACTTGCAAATTTTTCTACTCCTCTACTATAATCTGTCATTTATGTAGTCAATAACTCGTATATAATGATTAATGAAACAAATAATAATTCGGTGAGGTGAAACCTCTATGGTCTATGGTTTTGAGGAAAACCACGTTACTCCTTAGTCGTACATTCTGCATATTATAATATTTTTTATTTGCCAGTACTAAAAATGCACAAAATGTTTACAAACCTAGTTATTTTTACGATAGTTTAAATAAAAAACAGGCCAAGTGCGAGTCGGTCTCGCGCACGAAGGGTTCCGTACCATATAAAACGGCAAAAAAATCACGTTTGTTGTATGGGAGCCCTGTTAAATATTTATTTTATTTTGTTTTTTAGTATTTGTTATTATAGCGGCAACAGAAATATATCATGTGTGAAAATTTCAACTGTGTAACTATCATGAAATACATACACCTGGTGACAGACAGACGGACGGAAAGCGAAGTCTTAGTAATAGGGTCCCGTTTTACCCTTTGGGTACGGAACCCTAAATAGATTGAGATTTAATATTCTAAAGTTAGGGATTGTAACTATAGACAAAAGCCAATCTAAGGCTCGTTTTTATAAGGATCCGTTAGACCTTATGTCGGTTTGTTATGTCAAAAAACGTACTGAGTTACTGAAATTTGATCTGACTTTTGGTCTAACGGATCTTTATAAAACCCGGCGTTAATGAATCTCAATTAATAATATAAGACGGTAAGTCGCCTTGCTGCTATCCGGCTGCAAGTATGATTAATCGTATTCGTTATTATTTCTAACAACCCACCGTAAAGGGAGTACTTACAGGCTGATGTTTAATTGCTTAATAAGTTACTTTATTTATTACTCGTATTTAAATCTTGTAACCTGATTTATCTACGAGCTTTACCCCCTTATTCATAAACGGCTATCAAACCTATATTAGTTAACTAGCCGCTAGAGTTCGTTTGTCCTTATCTGTCACACTGACACATGTGCTTGTGAGACAGTGACAACAGACATTTTAGTCAGCAGAGGTTTGTTAAGTTTTATGAATAAGGGGGTTAAAATTGAAGTTTAGGATTCCAGTAACCAGACAGATAACCACAAACCAAAAACTGACTTTATAGATATAACGATGAGCTGTCGTTGATGATATAACAGGTTGGATTAACTATTCTTTGTTGCTCGTTGCCATGGTTACGTCTCCCGAGTCACTTTTTAAAACTGTGATTTTATAGGATTTAAATCTACCAAACGACCGCTTTAGCCTAGTTGGTAGTGAATCCCGGTCAGGGCATGTATTTGTGTGATGAATACGAATATTTGTTCCTGAGTCTTGGATGTTTTCTATGTATTAAGTAGCTATTTATCTACATAAGTATGTATATCGTCACTTTGTACCCATAGTACAAGCTTTACTTAGTTTGGGACTAGGTTGATTTGTGTAAGATTGTCCAAAAACTCCAACTCCAAACATGAGTTTTAGCTATAAGTAGAAATCCATTTGGACATGGGTCATCTCCTGAGCATGCTTGAAGCCCCTATTATAAACATTTTTCTGAGAAACATGGTTACTGTTGTCTCCTCGCTGACGGGACAGAATAACAACAAGAAAAAGTTGATTAACCCAGCAACATCAGATTACATAATTTCGTAGGGTGAGAAACTCACTATCAAATCTGTCACTACTCTTCGAAACCTCGTATCTCAGTACTGAAACGATGCTGATATACGAGCTTTTAAGTAGGTATTTGTTACTTAGTGACTTTTGCTTGTAACCCGACGATTTTAAATATAAAACTCCCGTGAGTTTCAGACATTTATTGAAATATAACTCCACCTTAAAGACGTGAGTGACCCGTTTATTATGTTTCAATATATCAGAATACGCATCTTGAAGTGGAACTGATGATGTGGTACTGAAAGGTTTGAAGGTAAGTATGGAATCCTTGAGAAATCGATGGTAGTCCACAAACAACATCGGCCCATATATGGCGACTTAGTTTTCTGTAGTAGGTGACTGCATTTGTATCGGAAAGTGGTTCTTGTGCTGAAGTGAAATATATGTGAAAATAGCATAGTGACGCGTAAAATCGGATTCATTTTTTAGGGAATATTTTTTTTATAGGCAGATACACAAAAAATGATAATAATTAGTTAAAAAGATAGAAAATTTATATTTTATGCTTTTGTTAATTAAGGATCATTTTGTACCATGTTTTATTTACGTATTTATTACGAACTAGAGATACTTACTTTGATTAATAATAATAATATTCTTTATTGCACCACTAATACAGGAGCACATTTACAGATTCGGTAACAACAGGCGGTCTGATCGCTTTAAAGCGATCTCTTCCAGACAACCTTTGGTTAGCAGGAAATATTTTTGCAAAAATTATAACAGGCAGTGCAGGAATACAGCTAGAAGAGCGAAAATAACACGTACATCTAAATATAATGTGTATATTTACAATTGCTACACCCGAAACGGGTCCATGAGAGACTATTATATAATGTAACAACTTGTATACCATGGTGCAAAAAAGGATTATTATGATTATGATTATTAACTAAGAGAGACGCAAATCGCTTTTCAGTTGCTATCAGATGTTTGGATTGACTTAAAATGAGACATGACAGATTATAATGCTCTATTAGATAACATTGTACAAAAAACTTGTCCCTACGTTATGATTAGTCAAGTTTTTAATAACGGTAGCGGATTTTTTTTCGAATGTTTCGTCAGGACACGCTGTATCTCGCTCCTTATAAGGCCACGACAGGTCCGGCCCACGCGTCTCAACCGCCGTTTACATTAGTATCCCACTTGCAATTACATTGGTACTGTTTTTGTTGCAAAAGTAAAAGTGATTCGGGTTGAATAGATGATGAAACTGCGGGGCACTCGGCTAAAATTATTTTTATTAAATTTCCAATACCCGGTTATGGAATTTTGGTGAAATAACAGGTCTCTCCGGTTACGGTTAAAATCAGTATGCATTCCGTAATTATAACTAAATTTTCAACACTTTAAATTTTTTTGTATATATTATACCGTGGTAAATGTATGTTAGTTACGAATACATGTATGTTTATTCTTTTGAAATCATTTAACTTTTATGAATTATTTTCTCGTTGCACCCACATTTGCAAGTTTCGGTTTGGCCCTATGGTCGACTGGTAGAGAATGCCTCATGGCATTAAGTCCGCCCTTTGTACTTATATTCTTTTTTTATAATAAAGTATAAAATAAATAAATAAATTACAAGCAATTTTCTCTTAGCTTTTCTTAAAGCCCGAGGTCAGCTTTGGTCATCAGGCAGCCCGTAAGCTTGTTTGCCACGGTCGTTGCATAAAAAAAATGAATCCCAAGATTTGGCGTAGGCGGTTTTACGAAAGACTGCCATCCTTCTTTGCATTGAAATTAACCCGATTCCTCAGTTGAGCTCAAATACAACTAGCTTCGCCTAACGTATAAAGTCATATACATAATACATAACACCTCCCTTGGAGCGGCGTCGCGTCAGGAATAGGATAGATTTGTGTATTACTTATACTGTGGTTTTGTGT
This sequence comes from Epiblema foenella, assembly GCA_963556455.1. NCBI lineage: Eukaryota > Metazoa > Arthropoda > Insecta > Lepidoptera > Tortricidae > Epiblema > Epiblema foenella. Next base: position 4,467,105 of record OY747118.1, read on the forward strand.
AGCGTGGTCAGGGGGCTTGCAATGGGCGGCGTGCGAAGCTTTAGATACCTAACGCTCGCGCGCCCTGGGGCCACTCGTCAGTCGAGGGCCGTCGCCGCACGAGCGATAGCATGTCGTCTTAAGTTCCGTCGCCGCCGTTTTCCGGTGATAACGTAACCTTTTGAGCTATTTATTTTATTAATTTAAACTTTATTGCACAAAAATACAGTGTACAAATGGCGGACTTAATGCCAAAAGCTATATACGCTGTTCAAAACAATTTTCTATAAAAGTAGCTACGGAACTCTAAAAAGAGTATCCTAATAAAAACGCATGCTTTATGAACTATTCTTACTTACAATTAAAATTTCAAAAGTTCAAGAGTTGTGGCGGTGTTGTTTTATTTGTGGCGTTATTCACAATGATATTGACATACATAGGCACAATTATGTGAAGTAACAAGTAGGTACTTAATTAATATGGGTTTATTGTACTCGAGCGACCTCTGGTGAGCTAGAACATTTTTCATTGATGTATTTTTGGCGTGACAGCCCTAGCGCTACACGTGCCGCGCGTAAATGAATACAAGTTACACGATAGACAGAGATGCACAGAGTAGGCACGTTTTCTATACCTAAACGCCGTTTTTGTTAGGAAGTGAAGCTTCTGTACTTGTACTATTACTTATTTTGTGGCGTGATGTAGCCTATCTACTTTCAAGAATGACTCAAGGTGATATAGCCGCGAGTTTATATATAAGCATAATGAAAAATGTAGACAGGCAAACAATACGTAAGTAATAAAAAACAATATCTTATGGAGCGAAAGCGAAATGAGTGATTATTCAGTTGGCGGCAAATTTTGCACACGAACAATCTCAGGATGACTCAAGCAGTGACGTCACAACGCTGGTTATGTAGGGATTTTTATGGGACTGGACATCAATCACATACTAAGGTTTCATTATACATACATATGACGTATTACCTGTACAGTCCAAGTCATAAATATATGTATGTTAGCGACAAAAATATCTGACAGTTATTACTTATACGTTTTTGTGATTAAGTTAAGGCTATGTTCGCATATTTTTGGCACTTAGTCCGGATCGATATTTTCTCAACCGATTCTCGTGAAGTTTTGTGAGCAAGATTTTTAGTCGCGTCAGTTTTCAGAAATTAAAAAAAGATTTTTGTTTCAATAATTTTGGAAATTTCTGCGAATGAATTTTGGTTTGTTTTTCTCTACAGTATCGCATTTCTTAATCGATTCTCGTGAAATTTTGTGAGCAGGGTCGGTAATTATATAGATTTCTGTAGAGTCACTTTTTGGAAATTTTGAACAACGATTTTTTTTAAACAAAATAAAAATAAAAAAAACAACTCGTGTGGTATTACTATACCATAATATAGCATAGGTATTAATATAGCATGAACTGACAGTGAGAACGGTGCTTAGTGAATCGCATAGCAGCTCAGAGACACTAGAAAATAATACTCATAGCTAGTAATTGTGCAAATGTTGTTATAATTTTAAAGCGGCATAACTGAACTTTCTTGTGTAGTATGCAGGTCTCTGAAAAAACAACCATAATTATACCGCCCTTTACCAATATTAAAGAAAGAGTTAATTGTTTAAGTATCATGTAATTAGCAAGAACAAACACAGCATTGAACGGTACGTAACTTAAAATACAAAATTATAGTGAAACTTGATCTCGCAAGTTAAAAACAAACTTTCTTTCATACAAGGGATCCGTAGTACTTAATTGGCACTTAAAAATTACGTTCCAAAGAAACCGATTCACTTTCATTCTGACCGCTCCTTGCCACGATTGGAACCTAAAGCACTCATCTCACGTTTAACAGTTCAAAATAAAACCTTAAATCAATCTACTTAAAGTTCACATTACAATATTTTTCAAAGAGCAATACGAGTTTGCTAAAATTAAATACCTTACCAAAATTTAAAATCCTTGAATGGTATCCTATTATTATTGTCAAAACCTCGGATTTCATTCGTTAGTATATAATATAGTCTAGCTACATGCATTTAAGGTCGAATATAAAAGAGTTGAATATCCTTTATTCTTATTGCAAAAAATACTAGTTAGCGTCGTTTGAAAAGCGAAAGGAAGTAAGTCCAGATTAATCCGCTTTCGATTTCAATTCAATACACAGCCAGAAAGGTACAAATCTGAATGAAGTGAATATTAAAAGTCATGCAGGATTTAAATTATGCAATGTGACAGAGAAAGTTTCGGGTTTCGTACGATCTCTTTGAAGAGCAATTGTGCAATATACATTGACATTTTAGGAGCGCGTGGGTGGGCTTGGTCTTATGGAGTTTTGGTGAATGAGTTATTTAAAATTATAGCATTGCTATTATACGTACCAGTAATTTAATTTAAGCGTCCAATATAGATCACTCTCAGCTCAGATATTGCAACGTAGCGTAGGTAGGAACAATTTGGCATTTGGTTGCTAAATCATATTAAAAGATGTATTCGGAAACATCAAAGTCAAACAAAGATTTACTAATGTGTACGCATGATATAAAATAGGAACAAAATAAGTAACTACATAGTTGGCAATTCCGTAGCAAATACCTACATTTAATTAGCTAAGATTACAATGGGTTTTGCCACTTCCTGTCACGATTACCATTATTCCCAACCAATAAATTCGGATTTTTTTTTGAACCTGACTGTGGCTTTATAGGCCGGGCCCAATAAAGCAATAGGAGTGCGCGGTTGGAGAGTAGCCTGGGGAAAAACCAGGGGAAAACCTCCGGCACGACCACGCGTGTGGTTTGGAACACTGGAATACTCTAAGAGTTTGCGCTCCAGTGAGATTGGTTGAGCGGTTTCAACCGAATCTGATAAATTCGGAATTTAACTTACTTTTAAAAGAAGGTAGGCAGAGTGACTATCATCGTCATCATCATCATCCTAGTGTTATCCCGGTACATTTGCATCCTAAAGGATGTCCGAGGTCCGCTACTTAATCCCAAGAGTTGGCGTAGGCACTAGTTTTAACGGAAGCGACTGGCATCTGACCTTCCAACCCGAGGGGAAACCAGACCTTAATGGAATTAGGCTTGTCAAGTGAGTGGGCAACTTGACTGTCAGAAGTTCTCAAGCCGCCCGAAGGCTTCTAACTAATATTATATATCCGAAAGTGTCTGTCTGTATGTTACCTCTTCACGCTGAAACCACTGAAGCGATTTAGATCAAATTGGGAAAGGACAAAGGATACTTTTTATCCCAAAAATAATTACCTTAAGAGGGTGGAAGAGCGCCTAATATAAAAATTAAATCCTATCGCGATGAACGAGTTTCACGCGGACGGAGTCGCGGGCAAAAGCTAGTCGAGAATAAATGATTATTTAATTGATCGTATGGAATTACTTGCTGCGCCACGCCTCGCCTCACAGATGAAAAAACACTGCAGATAGCTGCCACAGAAACGTTTTTTTTTATCCTATTTTTTTTTTCAAACACACAGGCTTTGGCCTGAACCAACGTTTGAGAGACAAGTAGCAAAACAAAGTGCGGTAACAGTTGAACGCCAGAACGCCACGTCGTGATCTTGCACCCATGATATCGCAGTTACGTGCCAACACACTGACAGCCTTTCGCGCCGGGTGATTCAACACACTCTCTCAACACTTCTAGAACATATTTGGTTTGACACTTCCATTAAAAAAAAAAATTACGTAACACACAGTTACTCATTTTTCAATTGAATTTACGAATAATATAGGTACACTTAACCCTCACAAAACAAATGCTAAAATGACTAGAATGTATGACGAACAGCAGACGCTTTGAAATATAACTCATCATCATCATCATCCTAGCGTTATCCCGGTACAGTTGCATCCTAAAGGATGCCCGGAGTCCGCTACCTAATCCCAAGAGTTGGCGTAGGCACTAGTTTTTGCGGAAGCGACTGCCATCTGACCTTCCAACCCGCGGGAAATCCAGCCGCTTTGAAATGTAACTATCCGTTAAATATTTACTCGTGTTTCAATTCAACAGACGGCACCTCAAAATCAAAACTGTAAACTAATTACAAGTATTAACAGATTCTGAACGAAACGTTGAGATCTTAATTTCATGATTTATATAAATCTGATAAGAATTCCCTGACATTGAAAATTACTAATATCCGTCGGCGATTAATTTCTAATTAACTAAAAGAGATGTAGTTTCGCTCCTACAAAATTACGTTACGACTGTGATTAGTCAAAGCAGCGAACCACAACAGTGTAGTAAAGTTGGTAAACAAAGCGCTGGAGTTGTTTTTACAAAGTATTCAGGCCAGGTTACCGGTGGAGGTGGACCTTATTGTTTCAATACAATGTCACCTGTAATAAAACCGCAAGCATTAGCTTCGAAAGAATTCCTGCGGTTTATGTATTTATGGCACGTTTGTATAGGTATTCAAATCGTAGTTCTAAGTGCGGTATTACCCGTGATTTCGCATTGCAGTGGCAGTTTCCACGAAGCTACAAGTTACAATTAGAAGGTTTGACTGGCAACACTGGCCAACTTGTCAGTCTTTCGTTAGTGGTCTAGAAGTCTTGATCCTCAGTGCTGAAACGGTGCCCAGATAATCACTACAAAACGCATTTCAAAAGAACTTGTGTAACTCATCGTGTTTTTTTACAAAACAGGTAGATTACTTATTCAATGTTTTGCGTAGATCACTTTTTCAATGACGCTGTAAGACGCCCAATCAGGACAATCTATCAGATTCGTAAACTCTCCGTCGAACTGTAACCCTATTTTCATGAAAACTGATCAGTCTTTGGTACCGTTCAGTTATATTAGGGTGGGTTGCACCAAACCGTCTGTAATCGTAAGCGGTCTTCGTTAAAATCTGATTGCAGTATGGAAAGTTTGTCAAGTTTCTATAGGATGACAGCTGCCGGCGCCATATTTGACGATGACCGGCCTGTGATCGTATGTTGGTGCAACCGACCCTTAGTCAATCAATAACCCGCGGTTTCTATAATACAAAAAAATACTTATGAAAAAAATTATCTCATAAATACACAGACTTGCCGACTTTTAATTTAACTAATTACGTACACTAAAAAAATTTTATACTGAATATGGCAGGCGCTCCTGCTATTAACTTAATACGAAAGTCTATAGAATCACCCAGTGTGATCTGAATGCTGATCGGCCTGCACAAATAAGGATATTTCGTGTGGCTTTGTAAGTAAGTGGCTGTTAGATTTGAATTTAAAAGAAGCCGACTCAAGTTACGAAATTATGGCGCCTTGTGGTTGCCAATTTGGTTTGTCGCAATTGCTGGCAAAATGTAAGTGGGACTAGGTCTTATCCTAAACCGATTGGTTCAGATTTAAAGATATACTGCTGAATTGTTGTAGTTAAAACAAATTGCTGTGAGACTATTAAGCTCTCTTAATCAAACTGCCGTTGTTATTTTCATTAATAATCGCGAGAAAAGCGGATTCCTGCTCTGAAAGTAGAAAAATTAATAATATACCCATCATTGCAGAATTTTATTGTGGCTATGTTTTGCATATTAATACCCAATTACCCATTACGGGACTACTTATCATTACTAACTACTCGTAAAACATTCCAAAAAACACTAACGTTCTTTGGTATTTTCTGGCTTTATAAAATAAACCTTGGCCCCAATAGCGTGTTTTTAGACATAATCCCATTACATCTACATAACATCATTAGATTAGTACGTGTCAAAGTTACGTCCCAGAATACCACTACAGCAGGCTCAACAACGGATATTCAGTCTTGCTGCGTGGAAGTAGGAAAGGTTTTCGTAGATTGCATAGTGAATTCGATTAAGTTGATGCGTTTAATCGTGCGCGAGGAAGCTCTAGAATTCCTTCTTCATATTCCTATGTACCGTAATTTTCTTAGGCTAAGTAGATACTTCACTAAGTTAACGTAGTTTAGTTACTGTATTAATACTCGTATGTACACTTTTAAAGGAAGTTTACAAAAAAAGCAAATGGGCCATTCTTCTTTTTCATGTACATAATTTTAGGACACTTTTTAATATGCACATTTTGGAATACTTGGCCCTAAATTCATATTTTTGTATTGTTATTTAAAAAGAGTTTTAATTATCTTTTCCGATATTTACCGAACCACAGCTAATATCCGTAAATAGAGTAACTGGTTTTTACCACTGTGTTACCCACCTTTTACAGCATTATGTTAATATTTAAGTATTTTTACCTATAAATTCCTTTTGTTACGTTCAGGTACTATTTTGAAATTCTATTTTTGTACACTAATTCAATACATCTTATAGATTTATTTTGTAATAGGAAACTGATCATGAAAAGGTAGAATGACCCTAATAACAAAAAAGTTTAAAAGAAAATCACCCTTCTCACGTTTACAATAAACAGTATCATATTAGTCAATTAATTAGATTTTCACGACACTGCTCGAGACTGTGGTCATAGATGAACTAAATCCAGTACACAAAACTGCTTATATATGTATATGTACCTTGATTTTTCTATATAAGCTTCGCAAACATGACAACAATGTAGCATGTTACGGTAACAGGTCGATCTGTACATGGATTTAATTAAATAAATTGTTGTAGAGACGATGGCAAGCGACCTGATGGTGCCACTCTAGTGCCGTGGAGGTTGGGTAGTCTTGGTGTGGGATGCAACGTGCGTTGACACGTTTGCTCAGTCCCACATCCAATCATTCATGAAGGCAGTGTCTAAACGTCTCGTTGATGCTTCAGGGGACCATAGGGCTGGCGCTTACCTCTCCCAAAGTATTTCTTTGGCAATACAGAGAGGTAACGCCGCCAGCGGTATGGGGACCATGCCACAGACGGAACTGTTGGACGGGGTCATTTTTAGTGACTTGGGCTGGGAAAGCTGGTTTTAGTTTTTAATTCATTTGTAATTGTTTGTTTGTATGTTTTTTGCTTCAATAAATTCTGTACCAATATATATAAATAAATTTACAAACGAATTAATTGTAAATTGTTGTCAGAATATTCTTGGCGTGCTTAAACATCAATTGGAACAATAAAAAAAACCGACTCCAAAAATATACTAAAGAGTAAAAAATAATTGCCTTACTTCTATATGAGACTTTACGCTTCTTATTGAACAATCTAGACGTATTGTAATTTTTGAAGGCTTAGCCTTAATATAATTCCGTTGAGAGCCCTTAAAAAACGCTGAGCTATTTAGGCCACTTTCTGTTTGAATTTACACGTATCTTGACATTTTCTCAATGTTACTATCTAGAACAGGACTATAGCGACCTAATGTCATAAAATTTAAATGTACTTTTTGGAATTTTCATTAAGAAATATCGTCTCAAACATAATTCCAAAAGGACCATTTTCAAACGAAAAACCGCTCTTTTCCGCTTAAATTCTACTACGCACAATAAAATCAAGAAATGGCTATGTCACTATCTAAAACTTATATTAAGTCATCGTATCCTTTAATCACTTTATTGGTATTATCAATACTTTTGTCACAATTTGAAATGGAAACATTTTAAAACTTATAAGGCCTCTTAAATGTAGTTGATATCCACTTATTGCTCGTCACATTCACATGCGCATATAGTGTGGGCATATTTTATTTATTTATTTATTATTATAAAGAAGTACATTTTTACAATTAGTGTTTGTCCCACAAAACGGTTTACACAGTTTGACTGTGGGATCGGAGTCTCTTCGGTAACTAAATTCACATACATGACTATTACTATACAGGGTGTCCCAAGAAGTAGCGACACACCGAAGCCGGGAGGCAGAGGACCTAGTGGGCTATCCGAATCACCCCCATGCATGTTCCGCGACCTTTCGCATTTTCGGAGTCATGACTTCCCTCTTAATTTTTCACCTATCGCCGAGCATGCAGTTGTACATTTCCTAAACGTCAAAGGGAAGGCACTAACCTGGAAGTGCAGAATGATGGTCCAGATTAGCCCGAGGGTGAGCTTCGGGTTGCCATCGACGATGTCCTCAGCGCGGATGTTGACCAGCTTGATCTTCTTGTAGCGGAGGAAGTCGAGCGCCATCTGCACGTTCTGGAGCATGTGGAAGCGCATTCGGCCTCGCTCGCGCGGCTGAAACGTTGGAATACCTTAGTCATTTACTGATAACAAACTCATCATCATCATCATCATCCTAGCGTTATCCCGGTATAGTTGCATCCTGAAGGATGCCCGGGGTCCGCTACCTAATCCTTAGATTTTGGCGTAGCCACTAGTTTTTTAGTTTTTACGGAAGCGACTGCCATCTGACCTTGCAACCCGAGGGGAAACCAGACCTTATTGGAATTACATTTGCATCCTAAAGGATGCTCGGGGTCCGCTGCCTAATCCCAAGATTTGGCGTAGGCTCTAGTTTTTACGGAAGCGGTTACCATCTGACCTTATAACCCGAGGGGAAACCAGACCTTATTGGAATTAGGCTTGTCAAGTGAGTGGGCAACTTGACTGTTAGAAGTTCCCAAGCCGCCCGAAGGCCTCTAAATTGGCTTAACGACTGCTATCATAGACAGCAGCCGGGTGCAATGGCTTAACGTGCCTTCCAAAGCACGGGAGCGTTCAGTTAATAACCACTCAAAGCGGTCACCCATCCAACATACACTGATAACAAACTAAGGCTGGAAAAAGTGCTCAACTGACGGCATCAACCTTCAGATCTTTCTACAGCGATAGCTCCTCCCAACCCACCATACGCGACTGTTTCCAGCCCCCTATATTCATAAAACTCAACCTCTGTTTGCTAAAACGTGTTTTGGTATTTTATCCCAAACACATACACATGACACAAAGAGACAGAAAAAGATTAGAGGCCTTCGAAATGTGGTGTTGGTGTAGGATGGAAAGGATCAGCTGGACGGAAATAAAGACGAATGAGGTTTTGAGTATGGTATGAGAGAAAGGAAGTTTACTGGAAACAATTAGAAATAGAAGAGGCAGGATGATGGGACACCTGATACGACACGACAGCTTCTTCTTAAACATCTTAGAGGGCAAAATTGAAGGCAGGAGAGGAAGAGGAAGACCTAGACTGACTTACTTTAACCAAGTGAGGGAGGAAGTTGCTGAGTCGTATGGGGAAGTCAAGAAACTGGCAATGAATAGAGACGAGTGGCGGTTACTCCACCGACAAGAGCGAAGGTCTTAAGTTTTGATGATGATGACATATACATATCAAGAATACAGGGAAACACTAACGAATTTTAGTAGTCTGTTTTTGGAATCGATTAAATCTACATTTAATCGACTCAATAATAAATTTAATCGACTTAATCGACATTTTATCGATGAACAATATCAAACTTGAAGTTTCTCTCTCTTCCGAAGCAAAAAATGAGCTACAATTGGAGTCCGTTAACGCGTTGAAAATATTTTCAAGTAAACCAAAACAGAGAAATGCTTACTCACGTGATATAACCATGAAAGTCATCGTAAATAAGTGGCATGTAAACGCCCTCACGGTAATTAAATATTCTAAATGACTGACAAATGGGGCATGATATGGGCGAGTTACTGTTAGCTGGATTTAAAAAAAAACTGCTTGAAATGAGTCAGAAACACTTGTATTAAAAATACAAATTTTAATTACAGTTCGGAAGTGAACCACTTCGCTTCTTTGTGAACAACAACGCTGATACTTTATCAGTGGCTACTATTTTACCTGATTGTGTTTCGACAAATTAAATTAGGTTAAGAGCACCAACCCCTTTAAAAAAAAAAACTCTTGGGGTGAGCGCGCGTCGTTCAACCACACCTGTCTACTACATCCGATGAGGGGATAGATAACAGAGCAAAAGCTGTTACCATCCTTTCCTATTTACGAGAACATTTGTAACGTCTGCAATATAACCTACCCAAGTGAAATATGCGTTTTTAGAAACTCTATTACCTGACAAAATTCCTCCTCTATAACTTCACGGTTAATTTTGTTAACTGTAACTGACAGATACATTTACAAGATGAATGTTTTACAAAATAGCAATGTTTTTAAAACAATAACTAACAACAGCTCTTAACCTAGTTAGATGTCTATACATTTGAAAGGCAAAAGTAAGCCATGCGGCTAAACATTCCGTATATCACCAGCCATAGTTATCTATAGCCAGTGACGGCGTAAATCGGCTCCATGGCACGCGATACCAACATTACCAAGTTAACGGGCTTAGACACAAATTTAAAATTTAATTAACCATTGGAGTGCAAAAGTTTTTAATCTGTGGCTATTAATTCGTCTGTTGATTGGTTCAAAATTGGCGGGTGTAGTTGGAATTCATACAATGAAGTTTAACGGCTTATCGTTTCGAGTCTGTTTGTAACACGATGGATGGAATAATTGAGTGCATTTTTGGACGAATAATAATATTTTTTTTTATGGACAATCTTACACAAATCGACCTAGTCCCAAACTAAGCAAAGCTTGTACTAAGGGTACTAGGCGACGATATAATACTTATATCGATAAATAGATACTTAAATACATAGAAAACGAACCGAATATTCGAACCCGGGACCTCCAGCTTCGTAGGCAGGATCACTATCAACTAGGCCAAAGCGGTCGTCGTATATATATAATAACCTATTTGTTGTGACCAAGGTAAGGTTTTGGAGGATTATTACATCGTTACGTTAATTTTAAGCAGGCAGTTAAGTAGAACTATTATAATTACATAAATTAGGCCATAAAAACGTTTAAGGGTCATGTTGTTCACAAATGACTATTCTAATTAGAAACCTTGCATTTAAATTAATAATTAATTAACACCAAGTTTCATAATAATCCTTGATTTACATTTTACATCTAAATGTATCAGATCAATACACCGGTGATAAAAGTGATAAAATAGTTTTTAGCTCGAATATAAATTTGCTTGAATACCCCGGTAATTTCGATATTATTTAGAAGGGTTCATGTTTTTTCGGAAATTCGTTGAATATATATTATTACAAAGTGTATATAATTATTACATTTGTTGCACGAATATAGTTGTTATCATTAACTCCAGAATGGACTTTATCGTTTCCATGTTAATCAGATGTTTTAAGCCGGTACTTGCTAGTTCATCTTAACGTTATCTTCACAGTTGTATTCGCTAAATGTCTATGACATTGCTTATCCATTATATAGTTTAATTTCTGTTTAGTAGGCCAAACTTGTTTGACAAACAAGTTGACCTTACTGTGCACGGAAGTGACATCATTCACGAAACATTATATTCCGAAAAATCATCTTTATGAATGTATTTTTATATGATAAATTACACTTATACGATAAATAAATTTTAAATTTAAATAAAGGAAAAATTTAAAAATTTAGGCACCCGGCACTCTCGGTCAGTCGATCTAGCCAACTGAGCTATAGGTGCAATCGCCACCCAGTCTCAAATACATCAACCGTTCCTTCGTATTAAGCAGTACCACTGCTAACGTAAACTATATTTTATACAAACGCCTTAAGGGAAAAAATATATTTTAAATTTGTTTCCTACTCCTGTACTTTTTTATTGTATTTGTACTTAATCTGTCATTTACAGTTATCTAGTCCCCATAAAGGGCACCATTATTCTTCACAAGACGTGTCAGACGGTTGGTTAATCTACGTTGTATGTGTCTTTGTATACTCACGAGGTGTTCGCCAGAAAGCACCTCCAGCAGCGAAATGAGGTTGAGTCCATCGCGCAGGTCCTCGAAGAGGTCGTTCACGTGCCGGTTCACCTGCGCACACACAGAACATTAGAAGAGTTGTATTGATGGTAGCACAGACTACAGAGGTTATGGAGTTTGAGCTTGTGGTTTGCATGTCTCATCGCAAAGCAACTCTTGTCGTATTTCAAAAGCAGAACAACAAAAGAATAAGCCAGTTATTAACCAGCTTACAAATGAAATTCGTAGACTATACCGGTGTAGGTATAGTTTTGATTTTTTTCCCTCAACTGATCTATTAGTATAGTGTAGCATATTACAGGGCGGTAATTTTCTATTATAAAAGCAGACCAGTGTCAGTGGCCAAACCAAAATCTACAAGCAGGTTCTAGTAAATATAACACCAAACTGAAAAAAACAAAACGAAACCATCAGGCGAGAATAATCGCTGTCAAATTGCGAGTAAATTAAGGTAAATCAACAACAAATAAGAATGTATTAACTTAAGAAGAGAATCACACAAGCTATACAAGTGAACTCAAATAAAACGAATAAATGATGACAATGATTTAAGATGATTCTTGATGAAAGTGACGAAAAAGTGAATAAAGAAACAATTGAATCATAAGCCGGCATGCGAAAATCTAAACAACAGCGAACAACATAATTATGCTAACTCCACATAGGTAATGTCCGTCTAACTTGCATTTTGTTTGTGAGAAATATATAAGATTCCTTCAATAACAAAGCGCAATCTAACTTTTAAGAAAGTCCCAACGGAAACAATTAACTGACCATTGTACACAAACAAATTTACCAATTATCAGTTAAATGTTTTGTTGGTAGTTCATCCTATGTCGTAGAGTCAGCAACACAACACCTAGACTTACTTGTTGAGGGGGACAACAAGGCTGGTTGTTGACGATCTCACACACGTGAAGCCTCGTGTATGTCTGTCCGAGCAGCATGGTAGAAAGATACGATAATACCTGAATAAGATACACTGAGATAGTAATCACAAGAGCATACATAAACGACCCTCGGGGCACGCAGCCTTATAGAAATCAACAATATTTACAAGAAATGTTGTTTCACCGTAAGAAAACAAAATATTTAAAAGGTATGAGATTCCGATATCGATTAATAGCTGATAACGGAATCAAACAAACGCTCATATTTTTAGATTTTAAATAAGTACCTAATAGCCATATGGTTAAATGTTGCACATTTGCACATTTACTAGCTTATTAAATGTGCTATAATAAAGTCTTGAGCATAAAAGCGGGTGCGGCTTTCGTATGAAGATTCGTATTGTCTTGTGGACATCATAATATTTTTTGCGCGTACATTAAGTTTTCCGCCTTCATAGAGACGGTCTAAATTCACAAACTTTAACAACAAAAAATACTCAAAATGGTTTGGATTTACAGGAAAGTCTACTTAACTGCGGTTGTCATTATTAATGGACCACTTCAACGCTTAGCAACATTATAAAATTACTGCTTAATGTCTGTCATTTAATCAATTCGAAATATGTAAGAAAACCTTCCTAAACATATAAATCATATTTGCGACTTATCCCATTTGATGAATTCTGTTGCTAAATTAAATACCTAAACAGATTAGGCATACAAAACCAAAACAAAAAAAGCCGACGCTATACAACGAAAACAAAACAAACTAACACGATGAGTTTTTATTAGTCTGTCAATGAAAACTGGACATGAACGAGTTCAATGACTTCAAAATGAACATAATATCCACTGATACCTTTAGCAATCTCGTACAGTAACCCAATAATGCAAAACACAAGTTGCTCGTCACTGCATAAGTTATTAATACGAGCCTTTCAAAGGACCAGTAGATATTAAAGAATAGAAATCAAGATTAAAAAAGCAGTGTATATTACAGACCTTGAGATGTTTCCAGTGCTGCTCCATCCGAATGAAAAGCGATGAAAAATCAAACAAAATATTATTGAACAAAACGTGCTCGAAAAGTGCGTGTCCAGCTAAAACTCCGCTGAAACTCCCAAAACGTATTATTTTGGAGTACCCACTTAGCAAATCAATTCAGACTCATGTCTTGCCAACCATTAGAAATTTAGAACCCTCATATATTCATATACTTACGTCGATGCTGAAGAATCTAAGTAAGTGAAGCCATTTGTACATTTTGTCGATTTAATACTTGATTATCGTGCTTCAGTAACGACCTATGCATTTTTTCCCGATACATTATTATTTCTCTAATACTTAATCTTGGTAGAAAAGGCACAAAACAATTATAAAAAAAATTCAAGAAAAATATTGCACAACACACAAACATTAAAAAATATATATATCAAATGAATGCAATTGAACATACCTCATTAGCAAAGAAAATCTGTTACAAATTGTTTCTCTTTACCCGATTGTATATACAAAAACATGAAACAATTTCAAATTTTTCCTTCGTATTTACACGACTATTTAGTTACCGTCCACGTTAGTTTCAATTCAAGCATTAGCTGACTGAGCATGACAATCCTATTCTTCGCCATTTTGCGATAGCTAATAGCCTTTTGCGTTGCAAGACAGATTAACGCACCACCCAGTAGGGCTCGGATTTCCTAGTCAACCTTACGGTAAATACCTCACCCCTCTGGTATTTAGGATACGGTAGCATGGATCCAAATGCATACATTCCTGGAGTTTTGCACATGCATGCACTCCATCTTTGTTGTCCTGCATTCCAAGGATGATGTCAGACAACCCTTTAACTTCGGTCCCTTTCATTATTCATCCTTGATTTGGAAAGATTTACAACAACTTAATGTTATTTTTGGCACAACGATGCTTCGACCTTCAACCTTGGACCGGTTTGGTAGTAAAAAACGATCAGCCGGAGTAGCAAAAAACCGTCTCCGAAAGGATTTTATTTAAGTTACGTTTAGAATCTTAATCTTCGCGATAAATGTATATGTTCTCAACAACTACTACGAAATTTAAGAATTATCTTTTATAAAGGACTACTACTTATAGTCCATGTTTTCTATTTTGTTTTGATGACAGAACTTATATTAATAAAATTATCTGAATTTGAGTTTTCGTGGTGATTAAAGTGTATTTTAGTACTTTAAGCTGTTAACAAATAACTGAGTCATAACATAACTTGCAACATACTGAACTTGCCATAGCTGGGTCAACAAAAACCACTTCCCCGAACTGGTTTATAAAATTCCTCTACAGTTCTTGATTCAGACGCATGATTAATAATGTCATTATGATCTTGTTATAAGGTTTAATCAAACCTCAATTTTGGATCTCTAACCGAAGATTTTCAAGCCAAATTGGATCTATTTTAGGCAAAATTCTTTAGCTGTTACACCGCGAGGCAGGTTTGCAAAGGCATTCAGCGTAAATAATGAGTCGATTCGAGTTGATTAATTGGATTCTGGGAAATATATTTAAGGAGTGAAACTCGGCATTTCGTAAACAATGGAGAAAGTAAATAAACATTCCTGGTTGCAATATTCATCCGTGAACACATGAATAAATATCCTTTGAAGTAAATGATGTTTCATTCCCACAATAAATTTTAAGTTAATACGATTTCTGCCTTAGGTATGATTATTTAAAAACCAAAGGTCTTTTCAGATACCGAAAAATTTTAATAATGTATTTGTTAACTTAACATCATTAAGCTCGTACCTATATACTCATATCAATCCTAAATTCGTCTTTGCTGTTATATTCCAACAGGGATAATCCCCCATGCCTGACCTATTATAGAGATTATCCCTATGCCTGACGTATTATAGAGATTAGGTATACCTACAATTTTCGGATATGAGATTTAACTACGTTCATCGACATTTAATTCACCTCTACTTTGCAGGGTATCATTGGCACGTGGGTGACTAGCTGCGTAGGCGCCGATCCGGGATTGACCACTCCGCATAAGGTTTAGCAGTAAATCTGACTTCACACCCACAGCCTTGCGTCATCGGTCATTTTTGATGACGACGGAGTATGCTGGAGTAGGCTTATTAGGAAATGATTCGCATTCTGTTGTAAGTCCGTTGGCTTTAATTCAGTTTGATTCTGAAATCCAAATCTGAATGCCGTCTCTGACTACTCAAAAGTAATTCATATCAGAAAATAAAGCTTATTTGCTTATACTACTAACTAAGGCGCAGTTAGATAATGAAGTTGGTATATGCCTAGACATTCTTGATTTTCACATCACCTATACAGGCCTGAATCCAGTCTCTACAGGACTTCTACCAAAACCCATGATATATTTCCTGCAATATTCAGGAGGGCTTTTTTAACAAGTCCTAAATCCTATTTTACATTCAATTTGCCCAATACGTAAGGCCGTGGAGCATTTCAAACACCCCTTCCCGCGCGTTAACACGACAAATGTGTGAATTATTGTGAATGCAATTAACCTGTAAACACGCCGTAGTTAATTTCATGATATTTGGTGTGACCCCAGTTCTGCTACGGATAGCTTCATTCCTAATTCTATCACGCAGAGAAACCCCGAGCATAGCTCTTTCCATTGCTCTTTGGGTGACCTTGAGCTTTCTTATGAATCCGGTCTAAATGGCGAGCCTTGGGGGAGGCCTATGTTCAGCAGTGGACGTCTTTCGGCTGAAATGATGATGATGATGATGATGGTAATAAACGGGAAGGGGCAGTTGGAACGCTTTGCGGCATGACCCACGTTTCTTCAATTTTAAGAACTTGCCTGCCTTCAGTGTTGCTGTATAGATGAAAACGCCCTTAAGATTACTTCACCCGTGAGTCAGCTGTGGGTCAATCGGATAACGACAACATCCAGCGAGCCCGCGGCGTGCGTCACAACATCCTTTGTTATCGGGCCGTTGCTTAAACCTCCATTCTACCTACACCACTAGAAATGTAAATATTTAAATTGGGATTGTTAATATTTTCTTGCTGAACCCATGATTAATAAAGTCAACCGGTAAAAACTAGCACACAGACGTGCTTTTAATGCTAAGTACCTAGTAAACTAACATTAGGAGAGTAGATTACTTTAAGTATATCTTTGGCCTTTTCTAGTTCGTGTCCCTCGAGGCCCTCGACTATCTGTATTTTTATTATAACAAAATACGTTGTTCAGAAAAGACACATATGCTAAGCGATTACTTACAGGAAATAAATAGGTAACATCTTGTCCATATTTATTTCTCGTAATCAGCATCAAATTATAACTAGCATAATCTTGTTTCTATTACTAGCTGATGTTATGAAACCAGTTAATAATTTATTGACTAGTTTTTAATTGAGATGTTAAACATAAAACAGAGAAACAACCCTTAACGATTATGGATATCGATAAATATATGAAGCAACTGGTAATTACTAACAGGTTACACCTTTAACTTAGAAATAAACATGTAAGTTTAAATTATCGTCTAGTATTAATAAATCAAACGTAGGTATTTGATAAAAACAAATGAATGAACCCAACAAATTACGATCATTCCTAACGTTATACAAAAAACGTATGGTGTCTGTAAGGGAGAAGAGGTCATTCTAGGTCGTTAGCTCTAAACTACATACATATGGCAGTCTAAGTACTTTAATTTGCGGGCACATTGAAGATTGTAATCATAATATCAATCAACAAAGAACAACCAAAAGTATTGGTGACTCAGACGGACAGACCGACCTTTGTGTGAAAGCGCAAATACATCCGATAAGCATTAGTATGTACTGTCTGTTATAACGAGTCGCTGTGAGTAACATTGTGTTGACTTCAATGGGCCAGTCTTTCGAGTAGTGTTTGAACTTATTTCATGGTAAACGTAAATGTTAAAAGGAAATGGGCTGGCCATATCGCGAGGCTAACAGACCAGAGGTGGACTATAAGAGCCACTCTATGGCGCGGTCCACCAGGCAACCGGATTGAAAATTGAAATTATGTTTGTTTTTTTTTTAATTTTTCCTCCATTTCTAAATTTATAAGACGGAAGCGCAGAAAGGATAAGACATAATAGACTCCCCTAAACATTATAAAAGATTGTCTTTTAAGTCTCCTCTTCGATGCCATAAGAAAAATCACCTCTATTGTTTTGAATATATTTAACGTCCCAACGAAAGTACAAGTACATTTGACCAATAAAATTTCAAATACCACTTTATATTTGTGTCACCAACCAGCGCTAGATCTCTAATGTCTATTAAAGTCTACTTTATATTCTACGGCCATCATATTACCGAAAATTTGACACATTGACCATAAACGTACCGTTTCTGAATGCTTAATAGTTGCCTGGTAACTTGAGCTTTGCCGAGAATAATTTGTATTTTCCTGACGTAGCTGTAATTCCCAAAACAGCGTTCAAGGAAATACCTAATGCGAATTCCTCAACGATTACTGTAACCAAAGTAAGTAATGAACAAACTAATCTGCAATGCAATGACCCCTTGAACGAATATTTGTTTAGTCCGTCTTTGTTTGTGTACGTGTATGATCTCGAGCTGCAAGCGCGACCGGAGTCCAATTTCTTCGTTTTAGGTTCAAGCCATGCGTTTATTATTCTTTCATCTGAAACTGCCTTAGAATTAAAAGTTGTGCTCCTCAATCTTTTCTACCGTGTCCTATAAACAATATTTACTGAAAAGATGGTCGTTCAGGAGGGTTATCAGAGGGTTCCTCTTTGTTCGTAAAAGTACAATATTACAGATAAAGCAGCGGCCTGCATCGTATGCAGAATTTATTTACTCTGATTCTTTTGATCCTTGTTATTGGAAGACTGCAAATTGAACATAAAGGGGATCGCTACTTAATGTAAAGTGGTTAGTCATCTCTTAGATTGATTATGTGTAAGGGTCACGTACATAAGGGTCACAGACATAAAGAGAACAGGAAACTAACGGATTTAAAGGCCGAGGATGTTAGAGCATTTAAGAGTGGAGACGCCATTGATATACTTACCACCCTTCTGCCAAAGGTATAGGAGAAAAATCTGGCATATCATTAAAAACTACTTCATTAATCGATTATACGTCAGCCTCTAAATCGTTCTCCCAGTAGCTCGATTCCACTCACACCTCAGATTCGGTTGAAACCGCTCAACCAATCTCAACCGAGCGCAAACTCTTAGAGTATTCCAGTGTTCCAAACCACACGCGTGGTCGTGCCGGAGGTTTTCCCCTGGACTTTTTATTGGGCCTGGCCTATAAAGACACAGTCAGGTTCAAAAAAAAAATCTAAATCGTTCCCGGAGTGTGAAGAACAGAAGAGCTCCGTCAAAATGCCTTTATGTGTTGTTGTCGGGTGCAAAAAACATTTTAATTTCAATTTACAAAACGATTAATTATCATTTCACTTGCACGTATGTTTTCGGTTTAATTATAATCTTCTACACAGTTAAAGTTTTGATTAAAATCTTAAATCGAGCATCGATTACAAAGTCGATTTAAAAGCATTCGTATTTGACCATCACGCTTGGCCGCTATATTGACGTCAAACTTCACCGTATATCAGGATACAAGGACTATTTTCTATAAGAATTTCTATGAAATGCGATCATTAGTGACATTAGTCAATTTAGCCATGTGATAATTGAACTAGTGCAAACGCTTGTAAGGTCGAAGTTTACTGCTCACATTTAGTGCTTTGAGTGTGCGTCGTTCGTGATTATTTTAGTGTAGGTGCGTAGTAATGGGAGAATGTTCCCCATAATTTGGCGAAATATTTTGTTCCGAAAGATGAGCTAAAGGTAATTAAGTGCTCTAAGGCAAGGGTACTACTGATTCGTGACAAAAAAGTTTTGTTGGCCACTTGAAATATTTTCTGCGGATATTTAAGATCGATTAAGTAGGTATACTTGTAAAATAAAAATAGATATTGTTACTCTTATCTAAACCAATGTAATACATGCTGACTAAAATCACTAAAATGGGTACGCTTACTGGATGATCATACATTAGAAAACAAAACACGTACGTAAATAACTGTCCACTGTTACAGGAAATGGATGCTGTTTCCTGTTACAAAAGGTACGATGATATCAATAATTATAAATATATTGAACCCTATTGCTGATGATATTAGACTCCGGGTGGGACGGAATAGCTAGTAGCTACTTGCCTATTTTCTTCCTTATAATTTACGCCCCAAAGTTACGTTTACTTTCGAGTTACTGCATGGCAAATAAAATAAGAAACCCTCGGCATAGCGTATATAAATGTTAATCATATTATAACAAAAGGTATTTCATATTCAAGTCAAGGCCATGTATCGTAATAATTTTCCTTATATTTGCATATATACGAGTATGTATAGTACATTGCTATTCCGCGTTGACTCCATGGCGTCACGACTCGACGTCAATAGTAGTCATCATATGACATGTCATGTCATTATACGGGTGTCAATTTGTAGACACGATTCGATTATTAAGTAACGATGTGACATTTCAATGTAAAGTTTTAAGGCTCTTGCTTTGTTTATTGGTATAATTTTCCAGTGTCACTGATATTGATTTTATGTACGGGTAATCGCGCAAAGCAACGGGTTTCGACTCTATTTCTACGATGTTATGACTCAAATACTTAATAGTCAAAATCAAATGTTAAACTTTAACTTCACTATAATTATTGCATGTGGAGTTTACCTTTAAGTAGTTGTTACATTACTCCAAGATTGTTCGCTTGTATGTTTTACCAAATGTAAGGAGTTAAGCAACTGTTGGTGAATCTTAATTAAATAAATTAAAAAAAAAATTGATGAATACTTATCGCGGCTGTAAAATATGATTTAGTGCACGGGGGTATGTACTTACTACTTAGTAATATGATCCCTTTGGCTACATTTAGGTTTTTATACCACGTTGGTGGCAAACAAGCTGACATCCCACCTGATGGTAAGTGGTTACCGTCGCCTATACACCGCAACACCAGAGGCGTTACTCGCGCGTTGCCGACCCGTAAGAAACCTATTTCACGCCTTTTTTTTCCTTTTACATTACCCTATAAGTCCGGAATTATTCTGGAATTCCCTGATGACCTAACCAATAAACCTCGTAGACAATTGACAAGACCACAATGACACAATCCATGTTGACATTGTTGACAGATCAGGCCATTGTCATCCGACCCATTCAACACTAGAGTATGTTAACAATTTGTCACAGATTTTCTTCGAAACGGGTGCATTTTGAATATATTTTTACAATAAATAAATAAATATTAGAGGACAATCTTACACAAATCGAACTAGCCCCACAGTAAGCTCAAGAAGGCTTGTGTTATGGGTACTAGACGACGATATATTTAATAGATATAAATACTTAAATACATAGAAAACATCCAAGACTCAGAAACAAATATTCATGCTCATCACACAAATATTTGCCCTGACCGGGATTCGAACCCAGGACCAACAACACAACACAATAAGTATATAGAAAGGACACATAAAATCAGAATTTAAAAAAATTACATTTCATTACCTTTTTAAGGTGTTTGTTGACCCATTTTGTGAACGTCTTCTTCTGTATGGCATCTCGTTCGTCTGGAAAAAGGAAATGATATCATTAGTTAAGTAAATTAGACAGTCAAAACAATTTTTCCCAAATATGAAACCTAATAAGGTCAGCAGACCACACTTGTAAATTCAAAATAAAGTACTATAAATGTGAATTTCACCACTGTTAGGTGTAGCTAATTTAGGGTATTTTGGGAATAGAGTATTTTGAGACTCATTCGTAATGGGACGCAGTTCATTTGCACATGCTGAGTACGCTCCTTTTGCCACATAGACATATATAATAAGGCACGTACCTATTTCTTTTTTGTAATTATCTGTGTTGTGTGGCAATAAATATTCTTCTTTCTTTCTTTCTTTCATTTGAATTTGGGTTGTATCGAGAGTAGTGTCCTTCGAAAAAAGAGGTTTTTGAGAGAAGGTGATTTTGAAATTAGCGTCTATTAATGACTAGAGTATTGTGGGTGTAGTGTAAAATCAGCCGGTAACAAACTAGCTAGGTCAAACCACACTTGTTAATTCAAAATAAAGTATAAGTAGTCTATTTGATGGAAATCGCTAGCGTATAGTCGTGTCGCGATTATAAACAAGTACGTAGGTAATGGCATAAATCTTGTAGTACTGCATTTAAGGCAAGGCCAATTCGTGAGATCTGACGGAAATATTGACGTTTGAGCTACCAGTGTGAAAAATAATGGAGAATTACACTACACAAAAATTACTGTAGACTGAAAAACACAATAACCAAACAGAATATTGAAAAACGTCTTGGTTATTCTGTCAAAAAATCCTAAATATCATCGTAAAAGGATTTTTTTTCCCGTTTTCGTAATTGTCAACAACAGTGATATGTTCTTTTTTTTACAAAAAGGATAGCTTTTTTATTGTTCTGTTTTAACATAATAACCGGACCGGATAGATTTTCCATAAGTAATCCAGTATTCCAAAAATCAATTAAAATGTTAATATTTACGAAACTACGCGCAGAGCTTCGTAAAGAGCGGGATAGTTATGATGTTTAACACGTTCACAGTCCGTGACCCTGATAAGGGTCACTGTAAGCCTCTATTACCAAGCCGTAAGGTTTACAATTCGGATTCGGACAGTGAACTTGTTAAGCTTTACTAAAGATAATACTTCAAGAATTCTTTGTTCACTTTCACTTATTATAAGCAATTAGCAGAAAGTCTGAAGATTTCCGAACGAAGTATTGGAAGAATTATATGGAACCATTTAAATATTAGAAAACTTTGTACCCTGTGGGTATTGGATACCCCACGAATTGGCCGACGTAGAACGGGAGGCACGAGTATTTTGGTGCAAAAATGTTGAAAGTACACACAGTGCTGTAAATTAAATTATTACAGGTTACGAAAGCTCACAGAACAAAGTGTGGATCTTCGAAGATGAAGATCAGTGGCGCTATCGCGAACAGCAAACGAAGTTTTTCCTCTCTGTCGCACTTGCAAGCTTGCATATAAGTGAGACAGAGAGGGAAAACTTCGTTTGTGGTTCGCGGTAGCCCCTCAGGCCCCACAAGTGAAGAAATCACGTTCAGTTTGAAAAATAATGACAGTGTCTTTTTTCGTTAAACGGGTTTAGTGGTCAATGTTATGCTAGATAAAGAGAAAAAAGTCATAGCCCGTTGGTATACTGAAGTTTGTTTGTCACAATTATTTACAGTGTTGAAAGTTTTCAGACCAAGATCCCCTATGCCAGTATAATGCTGAGCCAGTGTCCGTTTCACTGCCGCGGGGACACACATGTTGTGGTTTGTTTTCTTCTGTTGTTGTTGTTTTTTTTTTGTAAAATGTGTGTCTTCTGTGTCTGTGAATAAATGTTTCTTTCTTTCTTTCTTTCTTTTCTTTCTATGCATGCCTATGCGCTCGTGGTATCTTCATATCGACAATACTCCAGCGCATCGCGCTAAGCTAACTCAACTGACTTTTGAAGAATCTGGAACTCGAGTATTTGACCGCATCCATCTTCAGTCCGGACGGACTTGGCACCATGCGACTTTGTTTTTTTTTTCCATTTGCAAAATTACAACTAAAAGGACGTGAATTTGCTTCGGAGGAGGACTTAATCGCAGCCTGGGAAACATTATGTTATTCCATTGAGAAAGAAAAATGGGAGCATTGGTTTGATGACTGGTTCTTGCGTATGGGAAAGTGTATAAGTGCGGTGGAAATTATTTCGAGAAACAATAAATACCTTTGCCATACGACAAGACTTATGCCGTGACCTATGGATACAATGACTAGAATGATTATTGTATAGAATTTTGCTCATGTACTAGGATAGACCAGGATACAATACAATACAAATCGATACCCTAGTTCACACTCGTACTAATTACGGGGGAAAATGTAGTGTAATAAAAATTTTATGAATTGTGCACTATGGTATCGAAATATTCTTTATTCCTCACCAAAAAGAGTACACTAAAGAAAACCAATAATTAAATCACACATAAATAATGGTAGACAACAGGCGGGCTCAGCAGCCAACCTGACAATCCACACGTGTACATGACAAAATCAATAAACTTAAGCCGACGTTTAGGTGTTATCCAATAACAGGTGAACGAACGCGAATCGACGCGCCGGGCTAAAATTACTAGGCTATTTCAGAGAACAGAGTATTCCTAGATCGGAAGTAGGAACTATTCGCCATGGCAAACAGTGGCTGCTTGAATTTGCAACACTGTAATTTGTTTTAGCCGAAGAGAAGGCCGGACATTCTTATATATTTTGATCGATGTGAATACTCCTGGTGAGTCCTACCCACTAAACTTAAAGTAAATGGAGGAACGCTCTAAAACTATTAAAACAAAAAACAAAACTTCATGTGAAAGAAAACTTTAGTACACTTCTAGTAATGTAATTTACACCACACCTCGTGTACCTATAAGCACTTTGATCAAACCGCCCATCGGAGTTAATCTAGTGTCGTTATTTATAGATATAATGACTTTGCAAAGAATGCAGGCCCATTCAAGCAGTATGCCCATTGCCCATCTATCTGATGCTGCACTAACTGCATGCGTTTAGCATGTCTTAATCAACATCAAGTAAGCTGTAGCAACTAATTAAAATATCTCACACCACAGGATGCCATGAGCGCTAGATGACCAAGTAAGGTATGACCAACACTGTAAGACCTATCCAGATTATGCCCTTCCTAGATCTTAATCTAGAACTGATGGTTCTAACGTAATTGGTTGGGGCAGGAATTCCGAACCTATTACTTTGTTGTGATGTGTTTTACTGATTATGCAGATCAGGTGTGAAGTGTAGGCTTATTATTTATTTGTTGATTTAAATGTGCTGCAGGTAGTGGAAACAGTATTGCTTGCCAAGTAGCATATTATTGCAATGAAATCGAAACAACGGCTGGCGACATAATATTAATGAAGTCGATAAAGATTTAAACTTGTAGTACGTGTAGCCAAAGAGACGTGTTTGTTTCAAATTTTAGGTATATTTGTAAGTTACCTACGTCCGTTCGGCCCAACTGTATGAAAGTATGTCATATTTGTACGCGTTAAGGTCAATAAAACGTAGTTACTTCCATATACTCTAGGGTCAAATTGGCACTGAAACTCTGACACACTTAGGTACGAGTTCTCATTTAGGTACCAATATGAGCACTTAAGCATATCAGCAAATTGATTAACATTTGCAGATGTTCGCCTTCTCGTGTTACGCGTATGGAGTGGAGTGCCATCTCTTGACTTGTATGGCATCGATCCTTGTAGAACCAAGTTCATTCGGAGCAGTATATGTAGGCATCCTACTACCGATTTAATAGATTAGATTATACATTTCATGATAAGAAATTACATTATAAATTTGTACACATATCAAAATTACAAGAATTGTTATCATGATCGTCATAACAAGAAAAATAATAATAACATAATGTCAACAAGAGTAATACATAACACGATAAAAATAAACAGAAAAATAAATGCAACTCCCATTCGGAATCGTCAGTCAGAAAAAACAAACCCCATTACAAAAAACAAATTTAAATAAATATGAAAACGATACGAACATTTACTTCTATAAACTAACTACAATTTTGTTTAGTAAGAAAGGTATAGTCAGGAACACGGAACATGGATCGCTTTCTATCATATTACACTGGCAAGAATATCCTTTCTACATTTTGCAATCCAGCGGAGAAAAATCAAGAGTATTCAATTCATCGGATGTATTAATAAAGTAATCGTTTAACAAATTAGGACTTAATGCCGTTATTCCAAAGAAAACTCAGTAATTCATCGGCAATCATTTCAACAAATGCCGACGGAAATTATAAGCTACACGGCGGAAACATACGCCGTACGGACGCGTGCAAGTATAGACGGGATAGTACTTCGTCACATCTATATCTCCTGATTTCATCTATATCTATTCTTTATCTTCTGATTTGAGGCGTGCTGAATCTCTTGCTGTCTTCAAAAAACAGCTTAAAGATCACTTTTTTTGTCTCTCTCATGACACACTTAAGACTTAGCTCCTTTAGACTATGTGGCTGACTATATATTTGTATATGTTTGTGTACGTATATTTTTATACTATATTTATGTATGTTTATTTATTCTTAATTAAATGTTATTGTTGTAATTATTAGTAGGCTTCATATGTATTAACTCTGCACCACCTGCTATGAATCGTTCTGATTAGATTTCCGCTACCCTAAGGTTGTCTGGAAGAAATCACTCTTTAGCGATAAGACCGCCTGTTGTTTGCCTCTTCTCATTGTGTTTTTGTACTGTACTGTATCCTTTGATTGAGGTGTGCAATAAAGAGTATTTGTATTGTATTGTATCTAAACGACAATTTTAGCTTGCTTCTTAGGTTTACAGCCCTATAAGTTGCATTTCATATTTGGTTTAAATGTTCGTATTGGTACAAGCTTTTATTAACAACTGTACTTCTTTGCATTTTCATCACCTAATCCATGAGAGCGTCCGATCCAATGAGTTCAAAACACGATCAATTTATCTTGTATCAGGAGTAGATATGGATAGCCACCTTTTGTCTCTTTCATTAGATCAGCTCAATGGTTCCATAATATAGTATTGTCACCGAACTTACATATGTATGCAAAGGGTCAGCTCAGTTGGGTTAGGGGGCAATCACGTAACTTTTGTACTGCCGTTAGGTAGATTTTAATTTCAATTTTTTATTGTCAGCTCATACATTTATACTTTAAAATTGTAAGTAAAATCTATCTACCGTTAGTACATAAAATTACCTGATTCGCCTGCAGCAGGCGAATACTAACTTTCAAGATTTTGCCTGTAAAAGTTTATAACAACTAATAATACTCGCAAATTCCCCAACCTCTTTGTGTACATTGGTCACTGCGTGCATTTTCATAATACTTCGTTGTAGGTAAGTTTCATCCTTCACGATTGCAGACATACATTCTCGGTATCTATTTAGTCTGATTAGTTATTTGGACCAGCAGGCGAATCACGTAACTTTATGTACTAACGGTAGATAGATTTACTGTCAATTTTGAAGTATAAATGTATGAGCTGACAATTAAAATTTGATATTAAAATCTATCTAACGGTAGTACAAAAGTTACGGGGTAATCTTCGCAGACAAAGAAAAAGGTAGAGGTCCAGTCGTATCGAGAAGTCAAAGAACTGGCGTTAAGTAGAACGGACTGGAGAGAACTGCACCGACAAGAGTGAAACTCTTGAATAATAATAATAATTTAGTCTGAAGGAAGTCGCAAACCTTCACGAACATTCACACCATTATGAAGTCGTCTTGTCCTTAAACTTTAAACAAATTAGGACAGTCTTCATTTCCCGCAAACTCCTTAACAATTGAAGCAATGGCCGTTGAAATGCATTCTTAACGAGCGGTTGTTGTTATCGCTGCAATTGCCATTGTGAGAGCACTGCACTTATTAAAGTCTGCGGGATTGATCATTGCTCATAGAAGGTAGTATCCGACGTGGGATTCATATAATTATATGTTATTTTGTCTTATGGCGTCCTGGTAGCGCCCGGCGTCAAGAGTTCTCGAGTGGCATTTGCAAACGAGAAACGATACAATTTGCAATGAGTTTATAACAACTTTATTTTGAATGCCTTTTATGCTGACTTATTAGATTAGGACAGTATGCTTCTTGTATATTTTATTTGTGGCTACTTTCTTCGCATCGTTATTTACATACAAAGAACATTTCGTCCATACAAGTATTGGCTGCTGTCTGAACTTTTCATCTTAATTCAAATTGCAGACTGACCCGATATCAAGTGTAATGGCGAGTCAAGATGGAATCATCAGTTAGAGGTCCGATGCCGTGATTGACAACTCAATTACATGTGTGATGATGAATCATTAAGATTGACGGGATGTGAATCGATTTCAAGTGTCTGTGAGAGTGATTCTGTCACTTTACTCATGTTTATCTCTTGATTTGACAATCATGTTTGTAATTTTATGTGTTTGGGTTTCTGAGACAGATTTTAAAGACTTTCTGATTTTTTTTATACAAGTCCGGTGGCAAACAAGCTTACGGTCCACCGGATGGTAAGCGGCCACCGCAGCCTATAGACGCCCGCAACTCGAAAGGAATCACGTACGCGTTGCCGACCCTTTATAAAATTTGAGGACGCACTGTGTTGACAACAGAAGGGACAGGGGGGATTCACGCCGAATTAAAGATATCCCAAAACATTCTTGTACTGACGATAACGCAGCGGTCAGAGCACTAGATATTGCAAGGCAAGCTGGAGAGCATATTCGTAAGCTTATTTGTGAAAGCTACGCTTTCAATGCCATCCTGTAACAAACTCCAACTTGCTTTTGAGAGCTTAGATCAAATAGCATTTTTTGTCTCCGGGGCAATGACAAATTACATGCTATCATGGCATGACATTTCAGCCGTGAGCTTTGAATAAGTCAAATACTACACTAAGGCCGGGTTTTAGAAAGATCCGTTAGACCAAATGTCAGATCAAATTTCAGTAACTCCGTACATTTTCTGACATAACAAACCGACATGAGGTCTAACGGATCTTTATAAAACCAAGCCTAAGGTAACTAGTGTGGCGCTCAAGTGCAGTTTAATCAATTACAATTAAGTTTTATAAAGTATTCTTCCATAAACTAAGTAAGTAGTAGTTGTATTGATTGATATAAACAGTTCGATTGAAATAACGGAAACACTGCGCGTTTATTTTAATCAGATACTCCCATATGCTGATCATTATCCACGACTGACCTGAACCCTAAGTCAAATCACTAAGACCTTTTATTCAACGGCACTTATGCCTGCGATAATAGATCAATTATTATTGCAACCTCATTATAACATGAATAACATAGCACACTCACTTTAATCGATTGACTTTCTTTCCTAATGATTTGAAGGAATTTAATAATGATTGTGTAAGTTTTTTGTAACTGTTTATTTTGGAACAACTTAAGTAAGTGGGTCAATCAACTTTTTCTTTTTGTTATTCTGTCCCATCAGCGAGGAGACAACAATAACCGAGTTTCTTACAAAAATGTTTATAATATTGACTTCAAGCATGCTCAAGAGATGACCCATGTCCTAATAGATTTATGCTCATCGTTAAAACTCATGTTTGGTAGATTTCAACCCTATAAAATCACAGTTTTAAAGAGTGACTCAGGAGACGTAACCATGGTAACGAGCAACAAAGAATAGTTGATCCACCCAAGTGTACTGTAGTAGGTACGGAACAACACTTACAAATATTTTCGTTTCTGCTCGAATTTCACGGTCATTTATTGACGAAACGAGTTTCGTAGTTATATTTATATGTATACGAAGTTGAACTTGAATCAAACGCGACACTCGTGTGTGAATGCATAGTTAGAGCCTCAGGTGTTGTTCGACGTATCTGCGAAAACGACTAAAGGCCGGGTGAAGGTTGCTGAAATACGTGATAAATTCTGTGACATTATATAACACCTGTAAATTGGATATAACCACGATTTGACCGATTTATTTGATGGACGTTTAGAATAAGTACAACAACATTGTGATGAATTTATTCGGCACGTTCTGCTACTATTTGACAGAAATTTAATAAAACACTTAGTTAATCACGCGATGTGATCGTTGCTTAGTAATTTTGGCCTTTATTTTAATGCCTCAAGATGCACGACCCACTATGGCATCTATGTACTCAGAGTTAATTAGAAAGATTTCGAGACGCGTGCGAGCAAAGGAGACGGGTTTTATTGAATTCGATGTACGTTTGTTCCAATTTTTTTTATTTATTTATTTATCAAAAAAATACATAATAGTTACAACCTTTTAATTACTCGCCAAACTGCCATAACAGTTTGTTGGCGAGATCGCGCTCATTTAACTAATGTTATGTACTTACTATGCTATTATGAACTAAACTTAAACACTGAATATGACAATGCCTAAACATTTAACTGTAATATTTTTTTTAAGTTTTTCTATATATCAAATTATGTAAGTGCGAGAAGGTACCCTATTATTTTCCAAGGTTTAGTGGTTATTGGAGGCAGTTATAGTACAAGGATTTGGTTTAAGGTTGTCCACAAGCAACAACATTTACATTGACATTTCCTCCAGGTTTACTAATTGGCTGAAAAGCAACAATTATTCAAGTCAGTTCTCGATTCAGGTCTGATGTCATTATTGTTTAAGATAATCAATCACATTACCTAATTTCTCCTAATTAAATATTAGCAAACTAGTCTTAACCTCTAAGTCCCAAGTTTCTATAGGAAGCACCAAATTGTACAATGGAATGTCAAGTCAAATTTGACAGAAATAGAGTTTCATTTGTTTTGTATCGTTTGAATTTAGAGCAAATGAAGATATTCAAATCTATAATCCGTTACATTTGGTTCAAATTGCATTGCTAGTTTTCTTGAATGCGGTCTCAGGAGGCTAATAAGTAATAATTTGTTACTAATTTTTTTTTTCTTTTTTTTACCTTGTGAAAATGCATCTACGCATCCCGCCTGGTCAGGGGAAACCAGGGCGGGTATGACGGACTAAATTACTAACCCTACAATTTGAAGATTAACTTCAATACTTACTGCATGAGATGCGCATTGCACTAAATAAGGAGCTGATCTAACTCAGGTAGAATATCCTCGCTAATTTGCTGCATTAGCTTCAGTCCAATGATGCGACTAAGATTTACGATTATGACGCTTGCTAGCGTGATGTTACAATTTAACTTATTGAATACTATTTAACTTTAGCTTGATACTGTAACCAAGTATAAGGGTGGATTGCATCAAACCGTCTGTAATCGTAAGCGGTGTTCGTTAAAATCTGATTGTATGGAAAGTTTGACAAGTTTCTACGGGATGACAGCTGCCGGCGCCATATTTGACAATGACCGGCCTGTGATCGTATGTTGGTATTGTTGGTGCAACCGACCCTTAATCGTTAAACTATGAAGAATATTTGCTATGTCCAAGCAAATGGTCATAACCAGAATTTCATTGACAAAGTTAGATGAGACATACGATCAAAAGAGTAGAGGTATACAATGAAACAGGTCGTATCGTATAAGTATTATTCGTTTACCTAATTACCTTGACAACCAGTCAGCATTGACCCAGTGCCAACTTCACTCAATCTGCGAGTTTATCGGATTCCTGCGGTTCCGTATATGGCGTGGAGTTAGTTCCGTAGCCAGTCGCTATAACAGTCTTTACTATGTCTGGTTGGATAGATCTAGGCAGATTACCGCTGATATGTTGTTATGGGCCGCCTCACGTAGCCGCGAGGTTGGGAGATACTTTATGATCTTTAAAATAGGTGACGAAGTTTAGGAGATCATCGCCCTTAATATATGACGTAGGCGTGGAACAGAACCATCAAGTAAATTCGTAGATTTCAAATTATTTAGAAAGAAGAATTGTCTATGAAAGATGCACGTAGGTCTGGACAATATAGTTTTCATTGTTTGAGTTTTAAAGTAGTAACAAATAATGCATTTGCTCTCGATAAAGCACGTCACTACTTAAGAGCGCTTTAATAAAATGTAACAGGTCCACTAGCGCCACTCATAAATAAGTGTAATTATTTAAATTTAACGATATATAACTAAAAGAGGGGGCTAGTACGTACAGTAGTTTGTATTTAAGTACTTTTTGAATCCATCAAACTAGTTTTTACGTTGCTGGATTCGCCAATCTATGCGTCCAAAGTTAAAACGGCCGATTTAATTTTGAGCTCAGAGAGAGACGAATCTAGCAACGTAAAAACTAGTTTGATGGATTCAAAAAGTACTTAAATACAAACTACTGTACGTAGCGCCCTCGTTTTTTAGTTATATATAGTTAAATTTAAGTAATTACACTTATTTACGAGTGGCGCTAGTGGACCTGTTACATTTTATTAAAGCGCTCTTAACATCCCTGCAGTCGAGAGCAACCCAACCAAATTGGACCAATTATAGGATTCGTTCCAATGTCATTCGGTCTGTTCTCCGAGGGTCTACTCCGAGCTTCGAAATCCGAACTTCGTATCGTGCCGTCCCGTTCAGTCATTTAGTGCATAACACGAGATTGAAAGGGACGGTACGATACGATCTTCGGATTCCGAAGTTCGGAGTAGGCCCTCCGGTTCGGTCATCCTTTGACCTTCAGACCGTCTCAATAGATGCCGCCACAGGTGCCGGCGTCCATAGTTAATGGGTTTAATTGCTATTTTATGAGGAATCTAATTGGCTTCGATCAGGAGTCGGGCCACTGTTCCAGATGTGTATAGTAATGCACTGGTTACAAATGGAGATATCTTTCTTATGCCATTATCATTAGACATGACGGCTGACGCGTCTTTGATAGATTTTTGTCTGTGATATTGTTTATTGTCATAAATTATCTTGAAGAGTAGGTCATCGTCATCATTATTATTTAAGTATTGATTAATGCGACTTCAATGCGAAAAAATTATATAGGAAATTTTATACGCTCTTCATAATAATTGAATGCAATACATATGTAAGTTATTTCCTTAAATTCTAAAGTTAGTTTATAAACAAAACAGACAGGCTCGATGTTAAACGAGTAGCAACACATACCTCACACAAAAAACAAGTCAAAAAGATAGCACTTAATAATATTTAATAATTAAATTCTAATTTCATCTGCGAATTGTAGGTACTATCAAACAAAATATAGCACAGGTAAAAGATAGCGATAGTTCAACAGAAATCACTTTATCAAGAAATTAGAATATTCATTCATTTTAACACAGAGACCAGGTACGTTGAAAATGTGGCAAACAAATCGCCAAAATAACATGATCTCATGACTAGCAAACTTCGAAAGAATTTAAATGACCGAATAAATCCTTTTTAATGAAAGCCATTTAAAACTGCCAGCATTAAGAACGGCCACTTAAAAATAAATGACAATTTAAATGTTTGGTTTAGTTTTTAAATAGTTTGACTTCTTAAATGTCCCAAAGCTGAGGTTTAGAACTGATACAATTTAAAACCTGTATTTGGAATGATTTTAAGTTGATTCTCGCCGACATTGATATATAATCACACGTAAATGCAACGACCAATTAATGTTAAACATGCAAATATGCTAACGACTTGATTTGAAAAATGGAGGTACCTTAATATTCACTCTATTAGTTTCTTTCGTGGCTTAAATGTCTCTTAGGATTGCAATTAATGGGACCTAAATCAGTTATGAGTAATGTATATTTTTTATTCAATTATGCTAATGAGAGACCTATCGTTCAGAGTTAGAGAAACTTGTCAAGTTGTCACACGCACTCGTGCTCTCACTGTTAATGCGGTTTACTTTCTAACGGTTTTCAATCAGCTTATTTAGACATTTTTAATGAAATATGTTATTGTTATAAATATTTCAATTATTTTAAACTATGCTGTTTGTAATTTTTGTATGGATTTTAAACGTAATCTCTACTACTACCAGGACCACCAAAGTCCAGTATGTCTTTTATAAAAAAAAAAACACGACAATAGTCTTATTCTGTTTTAAACAGTGAGAGGATTTAGTGTAAAGTAACAGGCGAAATTATAGTCTTGCCAATTTTAAAACCGCCACAAAGCAACCGCACAGAACGCAAGCGCTGTACACGACACAACACGCGCATTCTCTATAACCACCACCACGAACCTGCCTGCTGTATAAAGAATCCCCAACATGTGGTACCTTTGAACTTGGTCAAGTTTTCCTCGTACACCTGGTCGTGGGAGTCGGAGGCGTGTCGCCGGTCGCCGCGGTGTCGCTTCGGCTGGTGGTCGTAGTACCCGTTACCGTTGGCCACGCCGTCGACCTCCTGCGGGTCGAACCCCAGCCGCTCCTTGTAGTACGCTTGCGTCGACATGTCTAACGTCAACACACTCGCATGCCGGACACTTTAAGCACTCGATTTTGGTACACTTTCGGTGTCGCGAACGATGCGACAGGATCCGCCAAAACCCTGCAACCCGTTTGCGACTAAGGCCTTGATAAACGATTCACCAGAGTATCACCGCATCGACTCCACAAAAGGAAAGTTGCACAGATCCCTTGACACACACTTTTTGATCTTGACACTATTTTTTTTCACTTAATTCATCTGTCACTGTGTTACTTATTGATTAAAGTTTTGTTAATATGGCAACTTTATGGTTAGTTTCAAATTTGGAATGCTTGGTTACGTTTATAAATCGAATGTCGGTTCGTTTTCGTTTGTCTATGATTCACGTTCGGTTTCACATGGCTTCTTGCATCTGGTTAAATAGAGAACCAGTGGAAACACCTGCAGAATGGAAACACAATAGAATGAGATAATTCCCATATCAAGTTTGGAGGTCCAGATTGCCTCATACACTAATAATTTTATCCACGCTCTTTCGGAGGTTAGTTATTGTCGTTAATGACGGCGATTATAAAAACCTGACGAGGATTTCGGTATTCGGAGACCTTGTTACGTAGCAGGTATTCGTGGTTCTGAACAATTGGCATTTTGTTATGCTACTCGATCAAAACATGATTATGACGAAATCGTTTAAAATGGGAAATAATTAGCGTTTGATTATACGCACGGTCAGAGATTGATGTTAATATTCGAATAAATGTGAGAAAAACATTCAGCTCGTTTAAACTACGCTGCTTACCTATTGACATTCAAAATTTGACCTTGAACTTGACTAATACATAAACGCACAATATCAATATAGTTTGCATCAGTATAGTTTGGTTGTTGATAGTGCCCGTTTTATCCAAAAAAATTACATATTATTTAGCTAAGCATACGTATGTTACAGAATTAACAGACATGCTAAAAATATCTGGGTACCTGCGCGGACGTACCTTTCGATTCGATCCGACTAACTGAGTCGAATTCGCGAATCAGCGCCATAAAGTGCATAAAATGTCTAAAACAGAATTCAAAACTGCTATTCGAAGTAAATAAATACTGCAATAGTTCGAGTCAGATCAGCTATTGGTGCTGATATGTTTTACACTTTTGCACTTTCCATTGTAATACGGCCTATGTAGGTTTTAGGTGAAATTCACATTAATAGTAAATAATCCTTTAGAATATATCGAAACAGAAAGGTAAGTTAAATTGCAGTGAATGAGAAGTTGATCAGTCAATGTCAATTACTGTATCACGAATGTTTAATTGTCGAAATTCGGAATTCGATAAGCGGTGTATTTATCGAAATAAAAACCAATTCCTGACAATATTGACCCTTTATTTGGTAGATAATGCCTTGCCTCACGGTCGATTTCCAAAAAAGAACTCTGCAAGTCAAAATAAGTTCATACGGGAGGAGCTAAAAGAAAAGTTTTTTTACTTTATTTACAAGCGTAGCCTTGGCACCGATATCCTAAAATGGTCGCGTCATGATTTTAATTGCAATCCTTTATTATCAGCTCTGACCAATTATAAAGTTTGATTATCTGTGGTTCGGATGTCGAGTTTAACTATCAGCAATAGTGACAGCATGGTACCTGCAAAAAATGCGAAAACGTGAACAAAATTAAGTACTTTAATGTAGCTGAAACTGCAACTAGATAGATTTGTAAGGTATAATTTTCGGTTGCTATTTAGCATTAACATCAAAAACAAATCAAAATAATCAAATCTTGTCATGCGAATTCAAAAGTTCAAAAATAAATTACAGACAAACAGATGTAAAAGGCTCCTATCAATCAGATCATTATATTGCTATTCTATAAGCATTATTAATATTGAAGTGGATAAGAACGAGTCAAACAAGATATTCTGGTCCGGAATCGCAAAACCAAACGTCTGACAGTCACAAAATACACACAGACAAATACCTCATCCAAGGTTGACCTTGGTGTAAACCTCTGCCGTGGGAATCAGTCGGGCGCCGGCCGCCCCTGTGCCAGCGGGCACCATCACAATGGGTGTCAACTTTTTTGGGTTAAGCCCAATCGTGTAAATTGTGAGACTACGAAACAGCAATAATTTGAGATTCTGTGTTATTTATTTATAGAATGACGACCGGTTTAGCCTAGTGGGTAGTGCACCTGCCTGTGAAGCTGACGGTCCTGGGTTCGAATCCCGGTCAGGGCAAATATTTGTGTGATGAGCATGAATATTTCTTTCTGAGTCTTGGATGTTTTCTATGTATTTAAGTATTTATATCTATTAAATATATCGTCGTCTAGTACCCATAACACAAGCCTTCTTGAGCTTACTGTGGGGCTAGTTCGATTTGTGTAAGATTGTCCTCTAATATTTATTTATTTATTTATTTTATTTATTTATTTAATTGTATGACATCGATAATGTTGGGATATCAGATTTATCATTTGCGACATCACAATTAATAACACATTAACTAGCAATGTCATTGGAAAAGATTATAGGTGATTATAGTCATCAGTTTTGTTGTTGTCGTTGACAAGACTTTTAGCAATAAAGCAGATAAAACGACAAAATCCTACACAGAATTTTCCTTAGATAATGTATCTATTATTATCATTAACGATCGTAATCTAGGATTATATTATAATTATAAGACATACGTAGGTATTCGTCTGGAACAATATGCGTGGCTGTAACCGCTCGCACTGCTACCTCGTTAAGTAAGGTCAAACAGGGTATTTTCACTACAATGTCCAGTTTCGAAACCGCCCAAAGAACATGTGACACGGTTTCGTAACTCCAAATTATACAACAATGATTAAATATTACAGGTAATGCTGTCATTATAGGGTAATCTGGCAGGCAAATGAGACTGCGATGATTGATGGACTTGAAGGCAAAAAGTTTCTAAGGAGGAATTTAATTTTATGATGTTAAAAGTGCAAAAAACAAGGAAGTATAGGACGTTGATGAAGTATTTGCAAAAAATTAATTGAGTAGCTAACAAAGATATCGTCATATGGAAACCGTGAAACAAGAAACGCGACAATTTATTGGAGCCCCATTGCTTGGTTGTTATTGTTAAGTGTATCGATGTAAATTTGGCTTGTATAAATACGTAATTGAGTTTAATGTTTCCAATAGTATTAGAAAAGGTGTATTTAGCTAAATTTTCGACGAACACAGTGTGCAACGGAATATGGTTATTTTTG
This sequence comes from Epiblema foenella, assembly GCA_963556455.1. Classification (NCBI taxonomy): domain Eukaryota; kingdom Metazoa; phylum Arthropoda; class Insecta; order Lepidoptera; family Tortricidae; genus Epiblema; species Epiblema foenella. The sequence goes on from OY747118.1 coordinate 4,503,873, forward strand.
AACCAGCAAGGTTCTAATTGAAATACTAATAAGAATTAACTTAAACTAAAAGTTAACAACAATCACAAGCTCAATTAGGTCAAATCTCGTAACAAGTATTAGGTACATTGAAATGTTGGGCCACATTTAAAAGGAGAATATAAATAAATTAAGTAATGTAATCCCACCTGTCTTGACAGTTTAACTATATTGTATTCGCTAATCTAACAGGATGAGAGAATTACGCATGCAAATAGACGTATCGTTTCCTCCACAAATGTTTTAAACATCCTTCTTCAACCGCGCATAATCGTTAACTAATTCAATTAGTTTCATTCTATTGTCTTCAAACTACGCTACTTGGTGTTCGGCGATGGCAACTTTTAACAGAAGACGGTTAAAAAACACACCATCCTAACAATATAGTTACGTCTCGGAACTCAACTTCCGCCTATTCCGGGCCTTATCGCGTTCGGAATACAGTAGTGTTCGTAAATTATTGGTTTGCTCGACGTTAATGTTATCATTGCACACAATTAGCCCGTAACATGTCACACGAATTGTTCCTAATTGAAAAATTGTGTTCGATCAAACAAAGGCGTTCCCTATCGGTATTTACCACGGTCGCTCAGAAGGTAGTCCCATTACACATGCCTAATTTAACAGGTTGTTGTACGTGCGAAAACTCAAATCTTCACAAATGCCTATCTTAGAATCATTAGACGGAGATTTATCTTATCGTAAAGCAAATTCAACCTACCTCTACCTCTGCTTATATCTCGCTATGTTATGTTTCTGAACTGCTTTGTATTTTTATTGAGGTGTCCAATAAACAGTATTTGTATTGTATTGTATTCAACGTGAAATATGATACAGATTAAAGGAATGACAAACTAACATTATCTACCATAACTTAGTCAACATCAGGCGTATGCAGCATCGCAACATAACGGCATGCAAGTAAATACACGGACGTATTTAAAACTTGCCTTGCGGGTAAAACTGAGCGACTGCAAACAGATATATCCACAGAAGTCTATTCAGGGTACACTAACACTATTTGCGTGTTTGTACAGTGGCTAACAGTTGAACATTATACTGCTAAAATATCAATAGTATTATTATGTTATAAGAAATCTTTACAACTGGCTAAACGGTTATTACTATGTCGGTGACCCCAGTTCTGCTACGGATAGCTTCATTCCTAATTATATCACGCAGAGAAATCCCGAGCATAGCTCTTTCCATTGCTCTTTGGGTGACCTTGAGCTTTCTTATGAGGCCCATCGTTAGCGCCCATGTCTCGGATCCCAATCAATGTATTTCTATTACCCGCAAGTACATTGGTTTAATTCAGTTCATTGACAGTGATTCAATACACAACGAAACGAACGTTGTTATGTGTATCAAATATTTTATAAAACTACATTTTAACACAACAATTTCAAACATTTCACTCGGTCCGCAAAAGATCTCAGACACTGAGATCTTTTGCAGCAAGCATGAGACCAAATTTGATGATACTTAAGCCCATTGCCGTGGGAACCTCAATATCTCTGGCCGGATCAACCATTGTCAAGAATACAGTTTAAAAAAGCAGTTAAAATATAACTCAATTCATTTGACCATTGACCGGGATCACCGTTACCAGCTATTGCCGTGAAATCTCTAATATGCAGTGCGCTGTTTTCTTATTGAATGGTTTCGCGTTCTCTGGCCGCGAGTTATTTTATCGCTGTTTATTTATCGAGCTGATACTGAATAAGTAGAAGTGTTAGCAAGCATTTATATAGCATATGTACTGCGGAACTCCGTGAAATTAAGATGTTTGTCTGGTCAAGTTATGAGAAAGTTTAAAATTATGAAAGGGTTAAAATCAGGTAGAAGAGAAGCATCGTTCCATCAAAATAAATCTAATGGGACAGTTTGTGTTTATTAACAATAGCGGCTTCGCACGGGTGCAATGCTGATGCATGTATTATACATATAAACCTTGGCCTTGAGTCACTCTATCTATTAAAAAAACCGCATCAAAATCCGTTGCGTAGTTTTAAAGATTTAAGCATACATAGGGATATAGGGATTAGGGACAGAGAAAGCGACTTTGTTTTATACTATGTAGTGATGTTACAGAAATGTATTAAGGCTTTATTTAATTCACTGTGTCATTTATGTCAAGACCATATTGACTCCGATCCAGCTGAATCACTCGCAGGCAAACATTCTCGAAAACCTCCTATAGACAATAAATTAATTACCATAATAATAACGTTTCTCAATAACACGCTACAAACAACAAAGCATTTGTTAAGAAGACACTCTTGTTGATTCTCACTAAATATGTATTCTACAATCTACACGTATTGGAAAATAAGGATGATCTCACGTTTCTGAATAATTATACCGGCATTGTATTAATTAATTTATTAAAGAAATATTTAATTTAACATTAGTCAGAGAACGTACGAATAAAATGTAGTGCGCATAAATTTGGAGGCGTGGTGCAACCTTAAACAAGACGGAGTACTCTAATTGTTTATGAGATTATGAAACAATCCTTAGCTTAATGCATATTCAAAGCCGCAAGGAAAATAATCCAATGATAAATTCTACAAAACTTAATGCCTATTGCTGCAAAGATGCAACAGAATCACCATAATCATAGCATATTTGTACAGCAGAAATTTCGCACATAAGAGAAGTATCCGATAAACATACAGTGGAGATAAAAATCATAACACTGGTCCATTGAGGGAGCAAAACATGGGGAACAATGATCGGAACGCGAGCCATCCGACCGGTTCTAACGGTACCGCTAAGTACATTTCACGTACGAAACTAGTATCTGAGATTCGATGCGGCTGGATCATCAGCGCTGTTTAGTTATAGGTTTCCACGTACGAATGTACTCCAACTAATTAATTTGTTAGGAAGTGTACCTAACTTGACTATTATTAATATATATTATGAAATGGGAACCGTGCACTGACTACCTTTATTTGGTTTTCGGTATCGTCGGCAGACCTTACAAAGTTTAATTCCAAGTATGCCAACTTAAATGTAAGAAAATGTACGAGTTTACGGATAAGGAAGATTTTAAATATAGTATTATGTATGATTGTGATGAATCACTGATATTCTTTACTACAAATGACTCTATGAAGTTAGAAAAGAGTCTGCAGTGTTACTCTTAGAGTTAGAAACAATTTGTGCCTACATACACACGGATTTAAAGTACATACATGTGGTATTTCGTTATAACATCTGTTTACATAATACATTTTCAGTTGTTCTATAAAAACTTTTAGTATAACCCTTAATATGAGCGTAAAGCGATCTTTCGATATAATATAAGATTTCAAGCTTACATTGGTCATTTACATTAGAATTACGATTTGAAACGGGATATTTACCATGCATATTTGTATTTTTGAGTTCCCGATATTTCGGCACTGTTGCAAGCGCCATTATCAAGGATTAATCCTAATTCTTTCGATATAGGATTTCCACCCGTGACATACCAGATGTGAAGTAAAGCATCTGAGCAAGTTTTTGCTTCTCTCGATACCTGATCTATGCGCCGATAGCGCCCTCATTACAACCTTCTAATTAACTTTTTACAACTCCGTTTTTTGTCGATAGTTATTAACTGTCATATTGATTGCAAATCAATATCAGGCGAGGACAGATCACATTTACTGTATGAGAAGAAATACAATGCTACAATAAGGAAGATTCAGGAATTAAGATCGCGACAGTGTCTACATGCTATTTATTAAGTCGAGACAATCAGTTTTGACGACCGCTTTAGCCTAGTTGGTAGTGACCCTGCCTTCGAAGCTGGAGGTCCCGGGTTCGAATCCCGGTCAGGGCATGTATTTGTGTGATGAACATGAATATTTGTTCCTGAGTCTTGGATGTTTTCTATGTATTTAAGTATCTATTTATCTATATAAGTATGTATATCGTCACTTGGTACCCATAGTACAAGCCTTGCTTAGTTTGGAACTAGGTTGGTTTGTGTAAGATTGTCCAAAAAATATTTATTTATATTTATTTTAATCACAACAGGATTAAAGAATCATGAGAAAATCACCAAAAGTAATGACTCTAAATAAACACATAAGGACAGACTAAAAATACGCTAACAACTTGTAAAAACAAGTATTCTTTTGTTTCTCGGTAGAACCTGCAAAATACGACCTTGTACAATGAAAAATAAGTTTTACGTTGATTTTTACTATTTTTGTTCGACCAGTTTGTGAATGAGGCTTTATTGACTTCGAAATGGTTTCTACGATCATAATATATAACATATAATGTTATTGAATCATTGCCAAATATACTATTGGTTTCATGTTCATTCACATGTGAAAAAAAAAATTAAACGATTAATGGTAATTACTGTAACACTTACTACAGTAATTACCATTAATGGAAAATGTCACAATGGTGTAGCAGATTTTGTGTGGCATGTTTAATTACTTAGATTTTTGTAAGTTGTCGAGTCCCTCACAGACAAAAGTAGTAAAATTTTCGTAGTATATCTGTAGCCAAAGGAAGAGGGAATTTATAGGAGAAAAGTAGAAAATAATCAGAAAATCACAAAAATCTCATTAGTTGCACATTAAAGCACAGTACGTATTAATTGAAAATTATGTATCGGATGATAAAACGATAAATCAATCAAAGATTGAAATCAGTCAGAGAAGGAAATGATAAAAATATTTAGGAACCAAGGTCGATTCGATTATTCATGAATATTAATATTTTTTTATAACTCTGAAAACATATTTCTTATCCAAATCGCCATTGAATTGATCGGATCACACGCATATATTAATGCTTAACGTAATGCCAGTGATTATACAGAAAACCAGATAACGAAGCTTAATATTTACTATTAATGGGATACATTACATGCATACATTGATGTTGATCATGTGTACACTTGGGAGCAATTAAAACTGGTCTATTAGTAAAGAAATTTGATACTAAGTGCACCCACCATATTTGCTCTTGATCATATCATTGTAGTTACTACTATTCCAACCAAATTCAGATGTTGATGTTATACACGTTTGAATGATCAAACTTATCAGAATCAAAAATATTTGTTTACTATACAGTTTGTCAAAATTGTTACTTAAGAATAAATCGTACAATGACTGCGAGCTGGCGTGCATATAATAAAAAAATATAAATGGCATAATGAATTATTTAAATAACAAAAGCTTATTAATAGTGGCCGCATGCTTGGCAAATATCAGTTATAAAAAAACATTTTTCCGGCATCGATGAACATCTATGTATGAATGGAGCCATCAATTTAGCAACAACATGAGTAAACTTTGCAGGCGGCAACGTTTCTTGTTTTTTTTTGTTTTGGAATATTTCCAGCAGTGACGTAGATCGTTAAGAGCAATCGATACCCGAATGGGCTGTGGATGACAGGTTCTGGAATGTGGCCCACATACCTACTATTACAATCATTCACCTAGTAATTTTTAAAAAGTTTATTAACCTAGTACAGGGAAGGGAAACACCGACAATATCGTCTAAGAAATGCGCGTTTCCTTATGGGTCCTTATCAATTAAAAAACGCTCATCTATTTACGCCGTTTCCTGTTTGTGTTGACACGTATCTTGACATTGTCTCAATGTTACTATCTAGAACAGGACTATTGCGACCTTATGTCATAAACTTTAAATGTATTTTTTGGATTTTTCATTAATTAATATCGTTTCAAACATCACTCCAAATCGACCATTTTCAAGCTAAAAACTTGTTTTCTCCGCTTAAATTCTACTACACACAAAATCAAAAATAGCTATGTCACTATCTAAAACTTTAATGAAATCATCGTAGTCTTTAATAACTTTATTGGTATTATCAATACTTTTGTCATAATTTGAAATCAAAACATTTTAAAACTTATAAGGCCTCTTTAGCTATTGAGCTAAGGTCGGGTCGATTTTTTATGCGTCAGCTTTAATGCCACAACTAGGTCCAACACTAACCGAACCAAGAAGGCCAAGCACTGGTTTTAAGTGTTTATCTACGTCATTTGAGATATCCAACATAATAACAACAATAAAAACTATAACAATGTTAGATAAAACAATCACCTTCAGACACAATGGTGCATTCGAAATGCACTGGATATCCTTTCGTTATGAAATCTGTCTGAAGGTCGATGTGAGGCCGTAATTAAAAGGCAGACAAGGAAAAATTACACATTCATTTTGGTACATATATTTTTAAATTGTGAGCATACGTTAAATTGTTTTTTCATTTCTCCTGTTCGGTAAGTTAGCCGGGTTGAAAGTCGCTTTTCCGAACATAGGGTGGAAAGATATTTTTTTTTAAAGTTCTATAGGCCGGAGAAGGGCCGAGGGGATCGGCGGCGCCGGCAGCTGGTAGCTGCAGCGCGTTTTTATTACTGAATCCTTACAATATAATTTTTTATTACTTTTATTTCTCATTTATTTTCCTGATAGCCGAAATGAAAAGTAGAGTGTCTCACTTCGTTCGAGCGCCAAAATATCTCGGGTGAAATAGGTCACTTTCAACCCTTGGTTAAGAATCTACTATTGACTTTAAACAGATATGTTCCTTTTGATTTACAAGCAAGCAATTGTCTAAATACTACATCATAAGTATTACTATTACCTATTGTTTAAGAGCAGAATGGAATGTTTCATTCTTTAATTGATGATATCATTTCTAATTATGTAATGAAAAATGTAGATAAATTCCTGAGCGTTTCAATTTTCTTAAATATTCCTCTCAAAGGTTCAGGCTTTCATATATAATATGCGCTCTACAGAATTACAGAATTATTTGTAGATATATTAGTTTGACGCTTAAATTTCAAGTCGTTTTCTGTGTCAATCTTACGAAGTGCCTAAAAATAATCAAGTCGACGAACTATATCACGCGCGTACTCTGATATAATTCGATTACGTTGTCGATTATCGTTTCCGTTCATGTATAATATGGCTTTTATCAGTGCAAATGTACAGATAACTATATTGCAATTATCTATGACCTTGCGGAACTTTTGATGCTCAACTATCAAGTTTGTAAACAAATCCCGCAAGAACTTCGTGGTATTCCTAACTTTTATTAATAAGTACGCCTACAATATGTAGGACTTTGTTAAATACCGTTTAGTCCACTTTAATTTCTTTTATTTCGGTTACTCAAATTTCTCCAATTTGTTGGCGTTCTAAAGTGAAGTGCTGATAAAACCCAAGACAAGAACAAAATAGACCATTGAGCTTTCAGTTGGAATAAGAAAACATTAAATCAGAATTATAAACCAGATAATTATGGCCCGAATAGTAAGACACATAATATAAGATTTCTAGGTCATTTACATTAGAATTACGATTTGAAACGGGATATTTACCATGTATATTTGTATTTGTGAGTTCCCGATATAAATAAAATAACGAAATATCGGGAACTCACAAATACAAATATACATGGTAAATATCCCGTTTCAAATCGTAATTCTAATAAGATACATGCTTCCAGTAGCTCTTATAGAGGCAGGACGAACTGACATAGCTTGAGCTGAAGGCACATTAAGTAAAACCCAACGATAACAAATACAATATTTACGTCGACCGCTGATGAAAATGTTTGCTCAAAGGTTTAGCGGCCAAACACATATCTTAACCTAGACTTTAAAATATAAACCTTGAGTTAAGGTAGTAAAGTTTATTATTTACAGTCGATAATATGACCAATGCCAATGACGTTATCAAATCAATGAGTCAAACGTAAAGTGATATGAATTTTTATAAAGTTTTGTATAGAAATATAAAACGGCTAGGCAAGTATTGTCAGATAAAGGATCACATTTTCAGGGGATTCCCCGCTTATATGTTATCGTTAAGTCTTTAGTCTATGTCCAAAAAATACCAACAGTTTCGCAATAAATTTAGACTAATAAATGTACATACAATCGTAACCAATATTGATAAGATATTAATTTAAATATGTAACGAAACACATGTACGAGTAATAATACAAACGGATATAAAATAAAATTGTTTCCTCATCATTAGCAATAATTAATTTTACAATAATGACAACGAAAATGTCCTTAAACTTGCATCGGAATGTAACCAATGAGTAAATAATAACTTTCTAATAAGACGTCATTAGCTAAAACTACAATAAGATAGCTAGTGAACGTTATCGTAAAAAATGTTTTAGAATAATCACAGGTACATGTTTCTTTTCTTCAAAACAAAACCACTACCAGTTGCAGAAAAACTTTTGTTTCTGTTTGGAACGGAATGGCGTGCGTTGAAATCTTTTGGCCAACGATCTAACCCAATTCTTGAACGTTAACCGTAACCTATTTCCCGACTATTTTAAAAATATATGATCCAGCACAGTCACAGACTACATGTTTTCTAAACCACCGAGTTTTATGAACAATCTTAAGCCCCATATTAGACGTAAAAAGCCGGTTAGGAAAACAATTTGCCACTAAATTTTTATGTCAGTTTTTTACCTGCGGCCAGGATTTTTTAGACAACAAGCTGTAGTTCATCGACATAGGATAATGTAAAATATTCACGACAAATGCAAGTATTAATAATTTTGCATTACATCATTCAGACTTACACCAACGGTGCGTTAGAAAAAAAAACACCGGCCAAGAGCGCGAATACGTTTATAACCTTAAAAACAACCGTTTGAAAATACCGAAATCACAGAGTGGGTTTCCGGGATCAAAATTTCAATTGAGAATTCGTATTTTGAACCTCCGAAAGAGCGTTAGCACACACAACACTGGTTGGTAACACGTACGGTTTATTTTTTAAACTCCGAATTTTGTAAAGTACAAAATGGCGAACGATCGTACCGCGATGCCGTACACCGGCCAACTGAGTGTGTCGAGAACTGTCAAACTGGCTTGCGCTCAGCTGTGTGTGTGTTGTGTCGGTGTGGTGAAGGCTTGAATGGATAAGGTAAGCAACCCACCGCGCATACTTACTAATACTTGATGACTCAACCTATTATTAAAAACTGCAATATATGATTTTCTCAACGTATTAAAAAGTAACGATTCAGCGAATTTCTGTCTCAAATCAAGGTCGTCCTTCTTTTGTCTCTACGTTTAAGTACTTAAAATACATATATTGCGTCGCAATCTTCGTCTATGACAATGTTTATTTCTACCTCATTCAAGAGGCGTAGATCAATAAATAAGAGCTGCCAAAGCAAATATTTACAGAGACAACATATGTATAAAACCCAACTAACTCTAAGCTAAAGGTATAGTCATGACTCATGAGGTAATGTGACGAACTCTCGGTTCGTGCAACGACGTGAAATTAAACAAATTAACAAACATTCAATATTAGTCGATAATGATCCATTTATTCATCAACTAAAAGTAATTTTATAATAAAACATAACTAAATTAGATCCGCCAGATCGGAACCTTGGGGGAGGGTACCCATAAGGCTGGCTGCGTTCCCCGAAACTTAACTAGTAATTTTGAAATTTGTCCGAAAATTTTGTGGGCGCTTAAGTATTTGGTCAGGTGTTAGATCCCCGTCTTATAACGGCTCATGTTCAAACAGGGGTTCGAAAAATAAAAAAAATTAATAAATGAAATAAATGACCTTTATTCTGCAAGTAGGCCGCAAAGGCACTTTTACAAGTCAAAAACTACTAGCGTTTCTCATGAGACCACTGCCGAGAAGAAACGCCGAAAGAAACTCGACAGAAATAAATGACAGAATGAAATAGTCCAGCTATGCTATGAGATAAAGTCCTATGTTGTAAGTAGGCACTTTTTCACAAGTTTTTTTTTACTTTTTGTAAGTTTGGGATGGGACTGGGACACCGGAGTCTAATTTTTGGATTTCATATTATCTTCAAATACCGCTCCCGATCAATTTAGGACAGGACGGAAATTTTTAGTCTTTTAACAATTCAAGAGACCGTTGATTTCCTCAGGCCCTATATGATAAATTCATACTACGAGTACGTCGAAATCATTAATGAAAGCAGTTCTACAAAGACAGATGCTTTGCATGTTCGCCCACAGAACTCGGTTACCCAGCTTGCTCGTCCAGTTGAATGAAGCTTGTTAAGATCTAATATCTCGCGTCGATTGGCTAAAGGATGTTAAATTGATTGGAATCTTGGTTCGGAAATCGCTAATAAACCGACTGGCGGATTGATTGGCGGACTGATTGCCCGAGTAGTCGGCGCCGGTCACCGCGCTCTAGTCTAGGGTCATTGCTGTGCAAATTTTGAATAATTTCACCTCTTAATTCCTACTAATAAACGATGTCATTTTGCAGATCCTCTATATTGCCGTGCAATTTTTAATCAATGACCTATTAATTAGTCCCAATTCATAACGTAATTGAGCCACCAAGCAGGCGCAAACGAGGGGTTACAAGTTTAACATACATTCCTGTGTACAAGCGTGACTCCCATACGGATGAGCCGATTTATGCCGGTTTGTCTGTGAGATGGATCTTCATATTCGTATTATTTATATTCATTGGTAACATCCAATTACATGTTAATTTGTTTTAAATACAGGTACCGTCCTCTTTTAAGTAGGTTTGGTGAAAATAAAAGCAGTCGTCTCCAATATACTCAGCCTCCCTTAGACCTAGGGAGACGACCTGAGCCAATATTTACTTCATCACCATTACGAATATATACTTTCGAAATCTATCGCTTTCATATTCATCAACAAAACAGATATACTATTATTGACAGAGCAAACGAAGCGTTCCGAAGGTCGCCGTTTCAGCTTGGGCACAAATGCTTTCAATTTCATTTATTCAAAACCAACTTGGATCGATTATTGTTAGTGAACCTATAATTAAGATAATATTAGTAGTAATTATACAATGAATACAAATAAATAAAAATAAATAAATGAAAATAAAACTTTCGCATGTCCGGATTTCAGGATGTCCATCCTGGCTATTCTCCTCTACAGGGTATTTCTCAAGCGATTCTCCTGAAATTTTGTGAGCAGGTTCGATAAAAATTATTTTTTTTGTGGCGTCCGCCACTCCACAGCTCACAGAGCGGCCAACCTTCAAACTTTTTACCCTGCAATTTCTTACGTTATACGTCCTCTAATAACACCGGAAAGAGATAGAAATCACTAAACTCTCTTATTGTGGGCAGTTCACTTGGTTAATTTTATTTAAAAGCAAACTTCCTTGAGAAACTTTCGAACCGATGAATAAGTTGATGACGGCATAGATGTTAGACTATTTCGCATGACGTCACCGTTTCTAGACTAGATACATCCTGGTTTGTAGCTGCTGTGTTTATCGTAATTGAATTTACCTAAATAGAAGATCGGGTGTGAGATTTATAAATATCAAACATCTTGGAAAGCTCAACCAAGTCAACACCGTGGAGAGCTCAAGTCGGCTGGCTACCAAGGGTGTTGTGATACTTGTGAATCTTGTGATACATTCGAAACATCGGGCAAAACCCAAAAAAGGTGCATAAATTTCAATTGTACCCGAATAACCCTTTATAGCATGGCATTTTTAAAGACTGGAAAAATGTATGTAATTTTGAATAATATGTCATGTAAAATATAAAAAGAAAAAATATTTATAAATAAAAGTTTTAGAAAAACAATTGCGGACAAATATGGAACAACATGCACCACGGGCTACAGTATGTTCTAGTTGCAAAATTTGGAACAATATGAAGTATAGGTATACGTACCTAATGAACACTTTTGCCTAAGTAATAAATATATGTCAGTAACTACTAGTACTAAAGAGTGGTAGGCAAAAATGTCGAATGTTCCAAATTTGTCACGATGTGCGGTAAATGGTAAGTCCCGTTTACCGATAATAATTTTGGAAGGAGTAGGAAGTTTGATTTTCGATTCGGTCCGTTTATATCAAATTTTGTAGGTTCCTGAAATTCAGGATTACAACGGATTCCATTTGTGAAAAGATTACCTCGTGCTTTAATGCATCGTTATTAGGTTGCTTCATTCTAAACAACCGCTATTTAGCGAGTATTACCTGAAACAAAAATAACAAAATGATTATTCCTGAAATATAAACGGTAAAACATAAAATGCTTAAATACATAAGAAATACTTATTTATTTCGTCTAGACAAGACATCTCACCTAAATTAGAATAATTATGAACCACTTAATAGGCTTAGTCACATTTGTATAAAAGTAACAATTGGCTCATAAAACTTCCAGGAACACGTCGTGAACACGTCCATTCCTTGCGCGATCTTTATTATTAGTTTTTTTAATTGCCACAGTCAATTTTTACAAGCTAGTATATTTGCCCTGAACAGGCAGGCAGGCATATAATTGTAATTATTTGTGACCGATTTTTGAAAATATGACTAAATCAAACAAGATAAGCACCTTTAAAAAATTGTACCTTCTTAACTATGAAAGATCGCTTATTATACATAATACAAATAATAAGACGTTTATTCAATGATTGTATACATTTACAGATTACTAAGACAGGTACAATAAAACAAAGTATACAAAAACATTTTTTTTTTTTTAATTTATTTTCCCAAAAAAGTATGGTACAGTTTACATTTGTTTCGGTTTCGCCAAACGTTAAGTTTATCGGTTTATTGAAAGGGTAGGTGACTCAGCTTGTGTATGTACCAAGAGACCACTAAAGACTTGTCTACAGACGCTGTTATTCTGCCACCCCCGGGGCATAGGGTATTTTTGGATACACCTAGGTGCGAGGAATCTAAAAATTTGGTTGACTATTGGACCACCCAGTATATGCGTAGGACTAATCTTGTAACTGAATTTTAGAACCATTATCCGCAACCGATTAAGCTGAAATTTGGCATACTTATGTAAATTCGGTTCGGTGCCATTTCACATACGGTAGGTTTTAGTGATAAAATGCTAGATTGTAAGATCATTTTGTACCTAAAACTATGTGAAATAAAATATTTAGAATTTGGTGACGATGCAGTATTATGGTACCACCGATCTGATGATGGAAACAGAAGGTGGCCATAGTAACTCCTAAACTACACAAGATAAACCCTCCGTGTTTGAGCTCATTGGAACCCTCTCAAGCCCCAACCAGTATTTGACAACTGTGTAAAAAAACGTATAGAGGGCAATAAAAGCTTGTACCAAAAGTGAAATTGTTACAGAAACTACAAATAGAGTGTAGTGACTATCAAATTGAGCTTACGAAGTATAAACTTATCTATACTTAAGTTGACCTAATTAATCCTCGAAAACTGTTGCTGCTACTGATTCTTCTATGATGTTATCTACTCTTATGGGTTTTTCACTATCGTCATGCGTGCCTCTTTTTCCTGCTATTTTCAATATTTTCACGCATTTTGTGCGAATGATTAAATTGTCACTTTATTAGACACTTTACCACTCACGAGTGACGGACCTAATACAAACAAGCATACGACAGGTTAAGTCTTAGAAACTTTTCTTCGGATTCCATGTACTTCAGCTTCAACGTGATTTCCCGGAGGACACAGGGAAACAACAGATTTAAACCAATTCACCATGTACTTCGGTGAACATGACCTGAATGTTTATATTTATATTCAAATGCAGTTATATGGTTTTCCTCTTAAGACATTTTTAACAGTGAATGATGTCATGAAGTTATATGTAAGCAGATGTTGTCACTGAATCATCTGTGTCATTAAAGAAATCGGCATGTTAGTCGAGCCAAATACTGAGAATGAATCAACTTGTCAAGAGTTTTACAGACTGATAAAAGCTTGAACCTCTTACAGGAGTATAAACTAGTCATCAAATGGAATGACCTAATTTGTATGAACGCTTTGAATGCGATACGTTTTATATCGGGGACAGTCATTTTTGTGGGCTTGAGAATAAGTCAGGACAATCACAAGCAAATAGAACAAAAGCCTAGGAAAGTGTTTAGCGACTTAGTCTTGTCTTTAATTTACTGACATATTATTGAATTAGGTAAACCACAAAGTGTAAATAAATTAATTTCCTACCTCACAGAAATAAATATAGCATTCTTAGTATTTTGATGCTACTGACCTAATCAAAACAGAAAGGGTGCGAAATAATATACTGGAATATGGAGCCGCCCGTGTGTAAAGGTGATTCCTTAGTGAGTCAAAAATCAAAAAAAAAAACAAAAATCATTTAAGTATTTTTGATTCGAGTATCACAATAACCCACTCCACTCCATCACATCACAAGGAGTGGTGGCTCTGCGTGAGGTGAGTGAACTCATTTGTAACTGTTGAATTATGAAATTCAGAAACAGATGAAACAAAGACACGTAATACGTCACACAGCCTTAAGGAATTAGGTATCGGACCGGTACCTACGTCAAATCTTGGGATTAGGTAGCGGACCCCGGGCATCTTTCAGGATACAGCTGTACTGGGATAACGATAGGAGGATGGATGAAGATTCATATATAAAACTAGATTCCCAGCGGCTACTCGATCTTTTCTGTGTAGGTAAAGTTATATTTATGTCTGCTGCATCATTAAAACAGGAACATTCCAGTAACTGCCAGATTAAGCAAGACTTACTCAAGCCTACTCGAAGTATGATTAGCATCCCATCTGGTGACTAAGCCTCCTACAGATGTTAATTAGTTCGTTTAGTCACTCCGTGTCGTAACACTCCTTTATACATCACCACAAAACTATGAACGGAATAGTCAAAAGACGCTCGGAATAGCCTCGGGCTCAGGATCTCAGAGCGATATCTGAGGGAGGAGGGAGGGAGATAAATAGTTTAAAGCAGGAGCGTGCAAATTCTGGTCATCTTATACATATAACACTATATAAGAATCTAAGAGTGACCATGTTAAAAGGTGGGTTGGCACGAGTAGCGTCGACAACGCATCATGCAAAATAGGCGTATATGACAGCGCAAACTCTTAGAGTATTCCAGTGTTCCAAACCACACGCGTGGTCGTGCCGGAGGTTTTCCCCTGGATTTTCCCCAGGCTACTCTCCAACCGCGCATTCCTATCGCTTTATTGGGCCTGGCCTATAAAGCCACAGTAAGGTTAAAAAAAAAGGGTATATGACGTCGAGTTGCGGAAACTAGCCCGCGAAAACTTATAAGGTTCGTGGAACCACCTTGTAATCCAACTTCAAGTCAGCTAAATAAATAAATGAAAAAGCTTTTAACACTCATTATCGATTGCTGCAACTGCTTAACAAGTAGCACAAGTTATGAGCGAAAAAAGTATCCTAGAATACAAGATTGCATTGGCATATATTAGAAAATAGCTTTTGCTCGCGACTTTGTCCGCTTAAACTTCCACTCCCTATTTCATCCCTTCGAGATATGATTTTTGGGATAAAAAGTATCCTGTATGTAAATTCAGGCTGTAAACTCGTTGTATACCAAGTTTCATCATAATCCGTTCAGCTGTTTTTGAGTGATTGAGTAACAAACATCCAAATATCTAAACATCCAAACATAAATTTTCGCATTAATAATATTAGTAGGATTATTGGTCATTTAGATTACATTCATTATACCAGTTCCTAATGCTTAAAGCTTCTACAGACAAAGTAATAACACCCTTATTTTGCTGCACCGATATATGCTCGGTTTAAACTAAGCAAACTTAATGTAATACAAGTAATTCAACCTGTCTAATCATCAACCCATTGATGGAATCGTCGCTGACAGCCGACAATGTTCAGCCTGGCATTATTTCCATATACACCAAGGCTTGGATTCTGGGTCGTCGCCTCGCCATATCTAGATTAGCAAGGGGATCAACATACGTGGTGAATGATAATCGCTCTATTAAAAGAGCGATATCAGTCGTAATGTCGACAAACATTGCAAGTGATATGTAATCGCAATGGTCGTAGTATTTAATTAGTGAGATGATAGGATATATAAACTCGTCAAGACATTCTGATGGATTTGGATACGCCATTGCGCGCACGGCTCCGACACGTACGCAAATTTTAATTGAATTAACTTTGTCCTTGGTGCAAGGCTACATTTGCTGTGGAACTATTTTCGTTGGCCCGCCTTGGCTTCGATTCATGGGCCGTAGATTACTTTCCCTTATAGCTCAAGTAGCCGACACAAAATTAGCAAAATAATGCGAAATTTACATCGACCTACCATCAGACGACGGCTTTCTGCAAGTCCTCAACAGCACGAAAAAAAGAACATCCATGAGTTCAATTGGCTTGGAATAAAGCGTAATGCATTTATGCAATAAACAGAATAGCATGCCAGCTATATCAGTGGTCTAGACTAGACAAATCGCGCATTTACTTAGCCAGGAAAGGTGTCATAACTACGCACGCGAACGACAGGCATTAGCAATGGAAAGCACAACGTTGGCGCTTAGCCACGTTCATTAAGTTGGCAGACAAATGCAGAAACCGAGCTCTTGAAATCGGTTTACTTACAAATTGAATTGTTGTACCTGTTTAAGAGTGTTTGCGAAGATCGAAGATGTCAACTGAATCTCAAGTTTTATATCATCTAGGCAAAATTTCTCATAGATGATATATTTTTTCAATCCTAGCAGCCAGTGGAAGAAATAACATGACAGTTTCCGCTATAGGAACTTTGAAAAGTAGTGTAATAAATTTTCTCACAACCAAATCAACAATACCATATCAGTATCCTATTAAATCTACCGAATCGGTCTATTTCTGATAAGCCTTTACTTTTGGGGGAATACAGCCGTTTTGCGGCAGCAATTAGATCATCACCAACTTAATACAATATGAACAGTGGCGCTGACATCGCTTTAAAAACTTTCAATATGTATGAAGAAAAGTTAGTTCCCAATTCGTCCACCGTCTTATAAGGTTGTAAGGAACAGATCGCTATTAGATCACCAATATCACCATGCACCCACGCGGCACCCACGCTATATAGCGGCGAGTAGCTGTCAACAGTGTTATGCTGATCTGTCACTTGCTGTGCAGGAAAATTTGGCGAAAGCCACTGGTAGGGTAAGGACATGATATGTGTACCGAGAATACTTGTCGATTCAACATTGTTGCACATGTATGCATGTACGGCTATTGTTTAAACAAATTTAAATTGCATATTAGAAAAGAGTGCAAGAAAACTGAACACAAAGATAACAACAGGATCAAGTAGCCACACCTTGCAGAAAACGACCAGAGTAAATCTCCTGCACTTCGCTTTCTGTAAAAGTATGAAGGAACTAATAAATATTTTGAATATGCATGTTCTTTCCAGATATTTTAAAGACCTAATCCAATTTCTTAAAGTCATTGGTGTTCAGTTATTCACTGAACACTAAGATCGCCGGTGGTTTACAGAAAACACCTGAACCTGAAATTCTGAAAGTGAAACCACTGAAGGTTCAACCACTGAAGGTTCAACCACCTACCTCAGCCTACTCAGAAGTGAATTTTAAAATGTTGCCCCGCTCGCTTTCGTTTTCTGTAGTTAAGAAAAAGAGGCGAACGAAATGTCAAAATTCATTGTGGTCGGTACAGACTAGCCATTCTGAGTAAATCATTAACCCTATGCAGTATTGTACAATGTTATGCATGACAAACTGAAGTAAATCTTACGGCTTTTGAAACACGATCCAACTTGGCCTGTCAAGTACGGTTTATTGCCAAATGCCTGTAGTTATAGTTCAAGGCAGTCGTTAATTTTGAAAATGCTTTAAAGTTGGAAACGGAAAGTACATAATTAGTTGCTTTCGTCCAAGTACTCTGTCAAATGTGTTATATGAGTTTGTGCCAACTAGGGTTGGTAACGCCAACACGCACAACTGATCGTTTTAATCGTTTTATGAATCAACCAACACGGCACCAAATATGTTTGATGGTAGGTATGTGTTAGTTTCATATCTATGAATAAAACTCATCCATATTTCTGTCGTATTTAATAACATGTTGAGACAATCTTTTATTATAGATTATATATATTTTTTTCAGTTGTCCAAGTAGGTACTGAATACGAACTAGAAAGTGAAGGTAAAAATTTTACTTTATACGATATTTATCGATGTTTTCTCAGGCTGAATAGAAATTCGATTAAAAATCATCTAGCGCTATTGTCTCATTGGGAAGTTGGTTTTGATTTATGTATAAATAATAAATCGGTGTATGCATCGTATAGTCTGTCCGTAACTCTAAGGCCAAAGAGCGATAAAACTTTAAGCAATAAAATTGCAACAATAGCACTTTTTATTACGAATGGTCACAAGTTGGAACACGAAGATTTGAATTGCAATGTAAGCCTCGCTTCTTTAAAGCTTAAGATGCCTTGCGTGTTCCGTAAACAGATTATCTCAACAACTACCGTCAAATATTTTTTTGTTGCATTATAGTTTTTATGGCTCTTCAGACTTAGACGACTGGACAGATTATACATTTTAAGAATGGTGTGATTGCTAAGGAGATGGTGTCGGGATTAAATCGAAAGGATTGGAAGCCCAGAGATTTACATGAAAATAAAACTTATAAACGAACAAAATTAGCTATTGGTTGAGTGAAACGAAGGTCTCTGCTTCAGCTTCGACAAAAATGCTTTCGTATGTCCAGATTCCAGATTTCCGTTTGTTCTCGTCTACAGGTCGCAATTCTCAACCGATTCTCGTGAAATTTCGTGAGCAGGTTCGATATTCATAATTGATCTTTTTAATAATGTCAGATTTTGGAAATGATAAAAAAACTCACGAGGTCTACAGCTCACAGAGCCACTAGTAATTAATGGGATTGTATTGCAGAAAAGTGGAAGCCCTGCTGAAACCCACCGACAACTTGGGCTTGGGTGCGCCCGCAAATAGCGGGGTGCATGAACCCTAATATTGATAGATTACTGGACCTACCCGTGCATTAGCGATTGGATTTGCCGACGCGAAAGCAAGCCTTAACCGAAAACAATTAGGAACATAGAGTATAATAATAATAATAAAATCTTTATTTCGGACTTCGTTTAACCATCCATATCGTGTTAGTACAGCTTACACCTACGTATTAGTATTAAATTAAATTAATTATAATTATAATACAGTGCTTCGTTCTCGATATATAATTTACAACGTAGTATCTTTATGTTACTAGGCAACATAACGCATTTTTAGAGCTAGATTTTAAAGCTGAAAAAATAAAAAAGTTATTTCTTATCTATGCTTGTTCTAGCTCCATAGACTATCTTACTTTTATGTCATTCTTTACGTTTGCGCGGCAACTAACGCGGTAAAACTTGCATTTCTCTACAGGAAACTAATATATATTGGTAATTAAGTGTAATACAGGATGCATAAACGGAAGAATTATTCGCCTGATCGGGAGAAATTGGAAAAATATTTAAGAAAGATTCGACATATTGAAGAAAAACGCCGGCGTTCACGTGAGTCACGTCGGCCCAGATCTCGTTGCCGATCGCCGTTCAACGACTTAGAACTAAATTATCGTACAGGTATGCCATATTTATTTGTATTTCTTACAGAAAATGTGTAGTAAATGAAGGAGGAGACATACGTTTTTCACCACAACAATATCTAACCTCAAAAACCAGAATTACACTGGTTTAAGTTTACACGGGTGATGCGCGAGACGTATTGACGTGTTACTTAAATACGGATGGTGTACGAGATGCACTAGCGTATTTTTTGATCTTGGAGAGTATACGAGATATACGCGCAAGATCTTTTGTCAAAAAGAATGACATTAAAGCCTCGCTACGTCTTTCAGATGCAGACATGACGTTCACCGAAAGGGACGAATATCATGAAAATGCATCGTTCCAGGACCTGGAAACCCAGTCTCAGTCAAGGCAGGATCAAGGCGAAATCCAGCCTCAGTCAAGGCAAGATCACGATGAGACCCAGCCCCAGTCAGGTCTGGAACAGGATGATCACCAGCCTCAGTCAGGACAAGATATACCAGATGAGGTAGACCCATCAGAGCAAACTTTGGATAGTGATACTTTAAATGCCCTTGGAAAAACATACAAAGAAAAGCAAAAATTTGGTCCAAATATCAACGGAGACTTGGCAAAACTATGGTCCCCCATCCTGAAAAATGGTTTGGGTGATGACAAACAACCGATGCTTGACAAATACCTGGTGCCCAACAATTGTCAACTTTTACAAGCACCTAAACTAAACCCTGAAATAGTTGCAACAATTACAGACTCAATAAGAAATCGTGACAGAAAAATTGAAGAAGAACAACAGCAATTAGGCCAGGGCTTAACAGCTTTGAACAGGGCATTGTCGCTTTTAGCTACAAACACAGGAGAAAGGGTCACAGTTATAAAAACCATCAGTGAGGCATCTCAGATCCTGAGTGACCTACATCACAGTCAAACGATGACTAGGAAAAAATTGATAACACCTATTCTGGACAAAAAGTTTTTGGACTTAATTAAAGATACAGATCGAGATGAATACCTATATGGTAATGACCTCTCTGATAAACTTAAAGCAATGAAATATGCACAGAAGAGCTCCCAATCAATAAAGAAAAATGTGGAGAACTTTAGGCCTAAAAAATCTGCATATACTCCTAACCAGGGAAACTTACGGGGCCCGCCTCGGTACCAACAGCAAAAGCCATTCAATCGAAGCGGGCCAAAACGCTCATTCGACCGGAACTCCAACTACAAGCCACGACCCTACAGCCAAGTGAAGAAATTCAAACCGGAAACGAAAACCCCTGCACGGAAATAACGGTATGTCATGGCGGGCGATTAACACATTTTTTGAAATGTTGGGATCTTATTACCAATGATAAGGTTATACTTTCATATTTAAAAAATGGATATCATATCCCTTTTGAGCGCTTGCCATTTCAAGCTTACCTTCCAAAGTTGTACCAACCTAATTCAGAGCTTGAGAGGCAAGATATGGAATTAGCAATAATAAAACTCCTTGAATTAGGAGCCATATCACCCTGTGAACCTGCTCAAGATCAGTTTATATCTTCAATTTTTCTTATACCTAAACCTAATGGTACGAAGAGGTTCATATTGAATTTAAGGAACTTAAATAAATTTGTATCAGTAGTCCATTTTAAAATGGAAGACCATAGGACAGCAGCGGCAATGATCAATAAAGATGATTATTTAGCAAAAATAGATCTTAAGGAATCCTACTTGCTTGTGCCTATTAATCAAGATGATAGAAAGTACCTACGTTTTCTATATAATGGCCAGTTATACGAATTTAGAGCATTGCCTTATGGTCTTTCTGTAGCACCTTATATTTTTAGCAAAATTATGAGAGTTGTAGTAGCACATTTACGGGAGAAAGGTTATAAAAACATCATTTACCTTGATGATATACTGTGCTTAGGCTCAAATTATGAGGAATGTTTAAATAATGTCAAACAAACAGTAATATTATTGCAATGTTTGGGATTTGTGATTAATTTCGATAAAAGCAACCTAAAGCCTGCAAAATCCTGTAACTTTTTAGGATTCATTTATAATACTAGTTCTATGATAATGGAATTACCTGTGGAAAAAAAGAAATGTATTGGAAGTCTGGTTCAAAAATTCCTTAACTTAAACAAATGTGTAGTAAGAGATTTGGCTCAATTGTTAGGAATGCTTGTGTCTGCCTGCCCAGCCGCTCAGTATGGGTGGATATATACAAAATACTTAGAGAGACAGAAGTACTTAGCTTTATTGCAAAATTGTAATAACTATGATGGTACTACTACTTTACATCCAGATACAAAGTATGACCTTAAATGGTGGGCAGAAAATATCTTTAAAACTTCTAGATCTATCGAATGCCATATGTATGATTTAGAAATTTATACAGATGCCTCTCGGATTGGATGGGGCGGTGTAAGTAATAATATTAAAGTACATGGAGCATGGAAACAGGATGAATTACTTTTTCATATAAACTACTTAGAGTTATTAGCAATTTTTTTAGCCTTAAAATCGTTTGTTAAAAATAGAAACAATTTGCATATATTACTGAGAGTAGACAACAAAACTGCAATTTCTTATATAAATCGCATGGGTGGAGTCCAGTTTCCACATCTTAATAAACTTGCTAGAACTATCTGGGAATGGTGTGAAGAAAGGAATCTATGGTTATTTGCTTCATACATAAAATCTTCAGAAAACATAGACGCTGATAAAGAATCGAGAAAAAACAATTCTGACACTGAGTGGGAGTTAAATGATAACGTTTTTAACATCATTAAAAACAAGCTAGGGGTCCCTGATATAGACCTTTTTGCGTCTCGAGTCAACGCAAAATGCACAAGGTATATTGCATGGAAACCAGACCCTGATGCTACAAATATTGATGCCTTTACTATAAAATGGTCAAACCACTTCTTTTATGCCTTCCCACCGTTCAGTCTAATATTAAAAAGTTTACAAAAAATTAATAAGGAGAAAGCCACAGGCATCATGGTCATACCATATTGGCCCTCACAACCATGGTTTCCTATAATGCAAAAAATGCTCAAATCCGAGTTATTGTTTTTTAAACCAGATAAACATCTTTTATTCTCTCCTTACAGGAGCTGTCACCCTTTGTACCAACAGCTTACCCTGGTGGCAGGAATCTTATCAGGCAAGCCATGATCAGACAATCAGTTCCCACGGTCTCCTTAGATACTATGCTAGCATCATTATCGGAAAATACTTTAAAACAGTATGAAGTAACTTTTAAAATCTGGTGGACATTTTGTCAGGAAAATCAAATTGATGCATTATGTGCCTCAGTTCCAAGGATAATGCAATTTTTATCAACTCAATTTATTCATAAGGGCGCTTCTTTTGGAACGCTTAATTCACACAAATCAGCTCTCGCACTGATTATTGGCTCACGTATTGGCAAAGATGAGCGGATAAAAAGACTTCTTAAGGGTTTTTATAAAACAAAACCACCATTACCTAAATATACAATCACTTGGGACCCATGTATTGTTTTAAATAATCTAAGAAAATGGCACCCTTGCTCTTCATTAAGCTTGGAAAATTTAACCAAAAAAGTGGTCACATTATTAGCCCTGTGCACAGCGCAAAGAGTTCAAACTCTTTCTTTAGTAAAATTAAATAACATTACTTGCTTTGAGTCAAGAATTCACATAAGGATTACAGATATCATAAAAACATCTGCCCCAGATCGCCCCCAACCAATACTAACGTTACCTTTTTATAATGAGCCTGAACTTTGCCCTGCACTTTCTTTACAATCTTATATAAATTTTACTAAAGATATCAGGGGTACAGTAGATAACTTGTTTATTACAACTAAGAAGCCTTATAAGGCAGCCACCCCATCAACATTAAGTCGTTGGATTAAAGCTACTCTAGCCAACTCAGGAATTGACACGAATATCTTTAAAAGCCACTCGACCCGGCATGCTTCGACATCTACTGCCAGCATAAAAAATGTATCCATAGAAGCGATTAGACGTGCTGCTGGCTGGACTGGGTCATCAGAAACTTTCGCAAAGTTTTACAACAGACCTATTATTAGTGATCCAAGTGACTTCGCTACAGCAATCTTATCGATGTAAAACAATATTCTTTATTATTTTGAATGTATTATCTGAAACAGTACATTTTAAGTCAGAAATTACTAGTTGATTTAAGTACAACTGCAAGCAAGGCTGCAGTATTGTTATGTTTTAATGTACCAGTGAAATAATTGTTTATCAGTATTGGAGAAACTTATTAAACTTAGTATGTTCTTAGAATATTAAAGAAGAGATTTATTATTTGTTAATTTATAGTTAGCCGCAGAAGCGCAGCATTACTTCGTTACCTAATGTTTAACATTAAAATGTTTATTCTTTATAAAAAAAAAAAAAAACTATTGAAAATAAAAGATTGATTGATTCATAACAACACTATGTTTAATTACAGAATAAGCAAATCACAACTCCCATTAGCTCTAAATATCTACGTTGTAAATTATATATCGAGAACGAAGCACTGTATTATAATAAGTGATCAAACGAACTTACCTTAAGTGATGTTCGATCATTATTATATGAAGTGCTTCGTTCGAAGATATATACCCACCCAACCCAGGCAAGCGAGACTGGAGCCCCGCTTACATATCCCTGGGAGTTGTGATGATAGAGCTCTAAAAGAATGACATAAAAGTAAGATAGTCTATGGAGCTAGAACAAGCATAGATAAGAAATAACTTTTTTATTTTTTCAGCTTTAAAATCTAGCTCTAAAAATGCGTTATGTTGCCTAGTAACATAAAGATACTACGTTGTAAATTATATATCTTCGAACGAAGCACTTCATATAATAATGATCGAACATCACTTAAGGTAAGTTCGTTTGATCACTTATTATATAGGGCGCAGCTCCTAATTTGACCCACCCAGTGCTCCAAGATTTGACAGTCAAACCTGTCAACAATGACACTCAGAAGTCTGTTGGGACTCCCCCTGAGGCGGTTTAGCAACGAAACGATTTTCGTGCGCATAATAGCTTGAAAACCGTCCGTGCGGGCCTCAGCAAACATTAGTGAATGTATAGCCTGATCATGTAAGCTTATCAATAACATATTAGCTGATAATATTTGCTCAATGCTCAACCCATTTTCACTGTGGGTGTGAAAAGGTTTAACATGAAACATCAGTTTTTTCATCAAGTCAGTAGCAAATTAACCCCGAAGAGCAATTAATTTTACATGTTTACCTGGCTAACTGCTAAAAATACCAAATGGTTAGATGGTAGACATATGTCATCATCATCTTAAGTTCAACGTTAGCCGTCGCCTTCCGGCGAAAAAAATAAACAGTAGCATTCTTTTGATTGTAATGAGCCCTGGGATCCCAGGGACTGGTAGAGACGACTGGTTATTATATTTACATTTCCTAACGAACCAACTACATATTTGCAATAGGTTACTGAGCCACTAGTCCCGGTCTTGTGCGACTTCCCGCCAGTTCACGGCCTGGTCATCGCACAGGTGCGATTCGACGACGTCGATTCATCATCATTCGCTTGCCATTATCCCATTTACTTGGGGTCCGCGCTCTTATTTCTATATCAACCGTCTCATATCGTGGCGTCGTTGATCGGGTCGCCACCTTCCCTAACAGATGGTCGAGGGAGGCCGATGGCTGCGATACGCGTCTTTTTTTTTGTTTTTTTGAACCTGACTGTGGCTTTATAGGCCGGGCCCAATAAAGCGATAGGAGTGCGCGGTTGGAGAGTAGCCTGGGGAAAATCCAGGGGAAAACCTCCGGCATGACCACGCGTGTGGTTTGGATCACTGTAATACTCTAAGAGTTTGCGCTCCAGTGAGATTGGTTGAGCGGTTTCAACCGAATCTGAGGTGTGAGTGGAATCGAGCTACTGGGAGTTTTGTGGCTGGTTCACTAAACCTAGCCTAGCTGAGAAGAGTCCAGCAAGCAACTCAGCTAGGCCCGACCTGGGTCGGACTGACGAGATACGCGTCATACTCGTGATCGGGTGCTGTTTGTGGAGTCCGGTCTGTTCATGCTTGCTAGGACATAGTGACTACGTTAACACTAGTGTCTTTTTATAGGGGATTGACGAGAGACATCATCCTGTTGTCGATTCGTTTTTATTATCAGTGACTTAGAGACCATATACATCTCTAACAATATTAAATTAATATTAATTTTGACGCTCAGAGACCATGTACATCTCTGGGATATTATATTAATTTCATTATACTCCTTGTTTAATCTTCAGACCTTTTAATTTTGACGCTCAGAGACCATGTACATCTCTGGGATATTATATTAATTTCATTATACTCCTTGTTTAATCTTCAGACCTTATACATCTCTAACTTTACTGATGTTGTAATATTTGTAATAGATAACTTTGCAAATTTATGTTCACTGTATGACATTAATTTTGTTATAATTGTAAACTCGAAATTATTATTCCTTCTTGAACTGTAAATTAATATTTTGACATGAAAAATGTATTACTTATTATAGTCAGACTTTCTTAAGTTGTAAATTAATATTTTGACATGTAAAAGTGCCCTTGTGGCCTATTTGCAGAATAAATGTTTGATTTGATTTTTGATCTCATACAATCCTCACTCACATCCTTCGTGTTTATGTCGTCTCTGCCGGATTCCATCTACCTTTTTCTTAGCAACGACCTCAATCCTCCGACACTATTTCCTAACCCTCATAAAACAAAACACCAAATGAATAGGTACCTCTTTAAACGAACCGTCACTAAACAGCCTTGTAGTACGCGTCCATTCACCTTTTGTGTTTGATCGTTGATTAGAAATCTCTTTGATAAGATAATAGATCTTCGGCCGGCTAACTGGGCCACCTACTTGCCGCCTTATGTTCGGTTCTAAATAGTCAATTGAAAGCTGAAAACCAATTAAAGTGGTCTTATAAGTTTAATAGATAGAGCTTTTGGGGGAACTTCGTGGAAATCGTGATGTTTTATACAACTTCAGTTAGGTAAATAAACGTCGGTAACAAAGGTAAGTACATAAATATCGCGTTAGACCCGCTTAAACAAATCTTTAAGTAAACTTCAGTTAGGTAAAGTAACTTGGACTAAAGTTGGCTGGTTGCATTGCACTTTCTTACTTTTTAGACTTTTTATTAAGAAGTCGAGAGCAAAGAGACCTAGCATACTCGCATTTTGCTTAGTATTCTTATATAAGTAGTAGCTGTTTCAAGGAATACTATTGATTATATTTACAAGTATCTTTTGGCCAAAAAAGTAGCCTTTTTTAATAACGGCTGAGGTATAGAACAATACATATATGACAGAAACTCAAACGAGAATCTCCGTTTCAAGACGTTTAAATTATTTAAACGAAAATCAGATATTTCAGATTAAACACAGTAAACTCGTACAAATATAGACGATTATTTTTAACTGATATAATAATTCCCTAATCCTAGCTTTTTAGCTGCAATGCAGTTTATCATAATTCATAAGGATAACCTGCAGAAAGGAAAGTTAATTGTAGCAAAATAATTTCGCCCACGGTTGTCAAGGACTAACAAATCACTGAGTCAGCTATAAATCGCTTAAATTTGCATACTAGATATCATAGATGTATTATGCGTCGTAGACTCGACAGCTATATTATGCTCGAATACTGTAAAATAACAACAAAGATACGCTAATCACACGCTAATAGACGCTATTGATGCGGTAGCAGTAGGCATACGGCTTGCCTGATATTCAGGAGATGATTTCGAGAGTGAATTGAGTGATTTTTATCCACGCCAAATGACATCGTAAAGCTACTATACATATAGACCTTTGGTATACCTATCTCGTGACACTCCCATGATCCGCGGGCGACGGGAGACGGAAGACAGCGGAGGGCGGTATGAAGACACCATATTCATATATCATAGTATATCAAATTAGATATATGTATGTATGTATGTAAATACTTTATTATACACAAGACAAGTATAATAAATTATACAGAAAAAAAAACAGATCAATCATGTACAAAGGCGAACTTATCCCTGTAAGGGATCTCTTCCAGTTAACCTTTGAGCAATTGAGATATAAGGTTAATGCAAAATATTTGATAAGGATATCGGGAGTCATATCCGTTTTTCATCTCGCCTGTAGAGATGAGAAGAGAAAAACGTCATTGACAAGTAACCATGGGAGTGTCATAAACAAATTTGCCAAACTATATAGCCTAGTCTATCATACATTGAATCTACAGACGGTATCAGGGCTGTACCAGACGGGCGCACTTTCGCCACTACCGGGCGTTACTGCAATCCTCATTACTCACCCAACTGGCTCGCCTTACCGAATTCAACCGCTATATCTCACTGGTGTATGCTAATATCTGGAATTCAACTTTGTTAAATATCATTGGCGAGGCTATTATCTACGCTATAAAGTGTAAAATATTAACAGTAAATGATAAATACCTTTACGTTTGGTCTAGCAGAGACTTGATTGCAGTTGCAAGCATCAAAATGGGCAACTTCATAGTTTGGAAATTAAAGGGGGGGGGGACACTTTTTATGACTTTGACAGCTAATATCTCATATCATTTTTAAATGCCTATTCCACACGACTACGTGGGTTAAGATTTTTTTTCATCCACCGGTTACATGTATGGAGTCTCTAATATAATATATTTTTTTTAAATTTCACATTACTTTTATGTAGCGGTTCATTAATACACCTTCCTTTCCTACTAAAGTCTCCGAGTAAATCGGTTGTGACATACGGACGGACGGACGGAGAGACATATGACGAAACTATAAGGGTTCCGTTTTCGCCGTTTTGGGTACGGAACCCTGAAAATAGGGCTTAAATAGGAACACACTAACAGAAACCTGGTTTCAGCTTCTATAAGAAGACCGACGTCGCTGTTGTCGCGATCGCCTGTCCCAACCTCGACTTCGAGTCGAACCGCACGCTGCTTCAGCACTGTTCATTGCGGGAGGACTCCTTCTACAGCTACCACATCCGTGGGACCTACCGTGAGTACTAACCACTCCTTAAGGCAAGGCCCATTCAGAAATCTGACGAAAATACTGAAGCTTGAGCTTCCAGTGTGAAGAAATAATGTAGAATTACACTACACAAAAATTACTGTGGACTGAAAAAGAAACAAAAAAATGGAATAATCGAACAAGGTATTGAATGCCTTGGTGACTCTGTCTTGAAAAATGCCTAACATAGGAACTATTATGGATTTAATTGTTCTTTTAATAAACCAAGCGGTACTTACTATTCCCATCAAAAATGATGTTCTTCTAATGTAAGAGGTTTAAGTTCTACTCGATGTTGGCTGTACATAACTCAAACATTTAGGTATATACCGTAGACGTCTTAATTCTAAACGAATTCCATTTAGTATCGAACGAGGTCTAGGCTGATTGAATCAGCTGCTCACGGCGAACTCCAACATTATGTAATTCCTTTGTTGCGAGCAAAAACTGGATGGTGTGGGATGAAACGATCCGTTACGTTATTGAGGCTGGTACGATTAACTATAAATTGAATGCACTTATACGGTATTCGTTTGTTTTACAATCAAGTGGTGTATAATATTACAGGAGGCTATATTGCATCTTGCATCATAAATTACACGTGGAAGCGCTGTGTTTTATAAGAGTACTAGTTTTTGCCCGCGCCTTCGTCCGCGCAGAAGTCGTTCATCGTGTTAGAATTTCATTGCTATTATTTTATTTCAGGCGCTTACCTAGTTATCGCTCTTCCATACAAACTTCTACCCCCAGAAGGGATGATTTCCGGGATAAAAAGTATCCTATGTCCTTCCCCGGGACTCAAAACTGTATCCATACCAAATTTCGTCTAAATCGGTTCAACGGTTTAAGCGTGAAGAGGTAACAAACAAACAGACAGACAGACACTTACGCATTTATAATATTAGTATGGATTTCATCTTGTCACGCTAGACCTAAGTGGACGTATGTATATACATATAAATTAAAGAGCACAAAGAATTAGGAATTTGAATCCCTACTTGGCCACGTAATGCAGAGCGGAGGCGCTTATTTTCTTCCGGAGGAGGTGGCACCTAATTTCCTCTGCGAGTTCTATAACATATATATAGATGTCATAGTATTTTTAGTTCAGCTTGGTCACTTAGGTTGTGGAATGAGCTTCCTGCCGAGGTATTGCCAGTGGGCTACAGAATGGGAATCTTCAAAAAAGGCGTGAAAAGGTTTCTTACGGGTCGGCAACACGCGAGGAACGCCTCTGGTGTTGCAAGCGCCTATAGGTGACGGTAACCACTTACCATCAGGTCATATCAAAAATTGGATTCATATTCAATGTCAGTTGCCAACATTACAATGCATTTATCTTTAGTATGAGTTGTCATTGTTTAAGTACTTTTTTAAACGAACAGAGGTGTCCAAGCACACGCTGCGCTGTACCCTTTCAACGTTCGAAATCACCGCTACATGTGGCATTTTGGGAACAAGTACACTAAACTAAGTGACGTCGCAATCGGAGGCGAGGCACGTACTAGTAGTCAAGTAGCCACCCGTATAAGGCGCGGGAGAATTGGACAAAAAAGCTAACGGTGACCGGTCGGGCGGTAGGTTAGTATTGACAGTTCTTAAATTGAAAGCATACCGAACAGAATAAACGGTAAATATTGCTCCCGATTGGTTATTTCCACGATTAGCCCATCGGCCAATTTCACAGTGACTGTCATGGCGTGGTCTTTTTATAGAGGCCTATCCCCAACTCAACTTGTCTATGTTTGGGCCAGTTTCGTATATTGTGGAATAACAGCCGGTATGTAGCAGTACATACCTCAACTCAGCTCCATACATGTTAATCCATCCAGTGGAATCAGTTGTAGACATCGATTTCAAAGTGCCTGCATATAAAAGAAGTGGCGCGTGTCAAATAGATTAATTTGACATAGGGTAACGAAAACAACTAAATAAATTCCATATATCCCTAACATATGACTCCGTTCATTCATTCAACGCTTTAAATTGAATCATACTAAATAACTCAAATAAATTCACAATTTATGTCACCTATAAATGTCCATATCGGTCGACATTTCATTGATAGCATGTGCGTGACAACATTATTCGTTAATCGGCATAAGTATAATCTTGTTTGTGAAGCCGAAGCCGATGAGATCAGCGGAATCGAAGTGGCGCCGATTTGGTAACAGCCGCCTCCACTGCGCCTACGTGATATACGCCATTACACACAGCTGCTGAACAGTACCGCAACGCATCCACCAAGCGATTATTTCACAAAAAAAATGCAATACACTCAGAAGTAGAAACGTGGTGTTCGCGTTCGCAGGAATCGCGGGGTCTGTCAGAGGCGAAGCAAATTTAAACCCAAGTATCTGAGTTGTTTGACCGCGTGTCGGCGTGTGGCGGTAGTGTAGGACGACCTGTAACTAGGTGGGGCGATGATATTCGTAAGGCAGTGGGCAGGGATTGGAGGAGAAGAGCTGAAGGCCGAGCTCAGTGGCGTGCCATGGGAGAGGCCTATGTCCAGCAGTGGACTGACACAGGCTGATGATGATGATGATCTGAGTTTGGCTTGGCTTGTAAAACAGACATTAAGGTTTACTAATGTCTGTTTTACAAGCCAAGCCAAAAGAATAACATGAAAAAATGACACTAAAACCAAAATTATTGACATGGGGCAAAACATTTAGAAAAGTACAAATATAGCTACAAGTAGATAAACTGTTGAATTCGAGTCTAACAACGGTCCGATTCGAAAGCTGGTGATATTTAGAAGATATATAGAAGCCATCAATTGCCGTACTGTTTGAAATATTGTAGTGCGGCGTAAGGGAGACAATACACGATATTTAAACGCGTGATTTAGGAGGCTGACAACTTGCCCAGCGACTGTTATGACACTGTTCCATTTAAGACAACTCATTTTGGTTTATCCAGAAATTTCGACATCCGACAGACATTCAAACGTAATTCAATACGCTGGATTTTACGGAAACATGTGCAGAACTTATTGCCCACACTACAATTAACTTACCTACGCGTCAAGGCGATAGGTACGGAATTTCAGCTACACGGCGGGAAATACCTGTTACAGTAAGGTATCACAGTAAGTTTGGAGTTCGGACTTCGGACGCCATTTTTGACATGCGAGGAAGCAAGGAAGATGGCTTCCTGCACTGATCACGTTTTGTCGCAGGAGGCCGCGGAGTGGGTACGCGATAATAATCCTCTCGCGGATCCACGCGGCAGGTGACAGGCTGGGGGCATAGGTAGGCAGTGGTAGTGTGTGTCAAGGAAACGAACTTGTAAGAATTAATAGAAGGAAATATATTAAAGAGCGATACATTTGGTTGAAGTAGTGAAAGAAAGAGTTGTCATATGAGCTCCATAGACAACCATACAAAACATAATATAAACTATATGTCTCCGACAGTGTCCTTGCCTAACCTAACCCATTATACAGGTAACCAGTCCAGACCACTATCAACAATACACAGGCTTGATTTAACTGGTTTTGTAAATGATAAAATGACATGTATTGGATAAAATGATAGCTCGGTCTGATTAATTAGGTCCCAAAATAATATTAATGTGTGTTACTAAATTCCGGTTCTGCATGAATAACAATTGAATGGCATCGAACAACCTCGACTATTTATTTATTGATGTGAAAGACCGATAGCATGTGAAAGAGCTGCTATGTAGCTATGGGGTATGCTGGACACCAACTATTATACAACCTTTCAACTGAAATATAGGATTCGCCGAAATTTTTTTTAATTTAGATATCAAAAAAGTACATAATAGTTACAACCTTTTAATTGCTCGCCAAACTGCCATAACAGTTTGTTGGCGAGATCGCGCTCATTTAACTAATGTTAGGTACTTACTATGCTATTATGAACTAAACTTAAACACTGAATATGACAATGCCTAAACATTTAACTGTAATATTTTTTAAGTTTTTATAACAATAAACATTACAATGTTACCTATAACAATTTAACCATTTCTTTGGTTTTTTGGTAAGCATTAGTGTACTACTTTGCAGTGGCTGGAACGTAATCCTTGAACCTTTTATGGAAAACTGCTAATGAAATAGCGCTCTCTAAGTTCTCTATCTATATAAATAATATTGGCATCAATTTGTAGATATTTGCTCCTTGTATAACATATCGGTTGAGGATTGACGCGCGCATATGTCACGCCCAGCCTAATCGAAGCCTATTCGTATGCTACTGGAGGCGACAGAGAACCTTGAACTGGAGAACTTGAACTTGCTACCGGTTTCGATACATTGTATTTCACTATATAAGTTATGAGGTAGATGAGCAAGAGGTACGTCTAGACACTTGACAAACCTTGGGTCCAAGTTTCTAACAGTGAAGTGCATGAATTAGAAATACAAGAATGTATATGTAGGGATTACAATATGGGGTTCTTCAAGAAAGGAGTGTATAAATTTTTAAAGGGTCGGCAACGCGCATGTGACACCCCAGGAGTTGCAAGCGTCCATAGGCTGCGGTGACCGCTTACCTTCAGGCGGACCGTACGCTTGTTTGCCACCGACGTGGTATAAAAAAAGTAGGAAGCATAATAGTTGAATATAGAAATAAATAATACGAGTTTGTTTTGGCCGTAGAGAAGAGAAAAATCAATCCCCTTTTTCTAATTCGCACAGTTCGAGCGAGACAGGAATCGATGCGTCGCGCAAGAAACAATTTACAAGAGAAAAATCAACCCCCTTTTTCTAATTCGCACAGTTCGAGCGAGACAGGAATCGATGCGTCGCGCAAGAAACAACTTACAAGAGAAAAATCAACCCCCTTTTTCTAATCCGCACAGTTCGAGCGAGACAGGAATCGATGCGTCGCGCAAGAAACAACTTACAAGAGAAAAATCAACCCCCTTTTTCTAATCCGCACAGTTCGAGCGAGACAGGAATCGATATGTCGCGCAAGAAACAACTTACAAGAGAAAAATTAACCCCCTTTTTCTAATCCGCACAGTTCGAGCGAGACAGGAATCGATGGGTCGCGCAAGAAACAACCTTGCCTTGCCAGCAAGTTGTGCTAGCGCACCAGGTTTTAAGTAGTAAGTCGTGTCCACATGATTTTGAACCTACCATTCGCGTAGTTATTTTGCTGATGACTAAAGTTAAAGAAATATAATTTGCCCGATTCGCCGCATACAAGTTGTTCGAGAAATCTGTGCAAATTTTGAAACATTACAGTTAGAACCAAGATATACGACAGAAAGCATTATTTTAAGAGGCCTTTAAGTTTTAAAATGTTTTGATTTCAAATTATGACAAAAGTGTTGATAATACCAATAAAGTGATTAAAGGATACGATTACTTTATAAAAGTTGTAGATAGTGACATGATTTTATTCTACGTAGTAGTTAAGTGGAAAAAAGCCGTTTTTAGTCTGAAGATGGTCGTTTTGGATATTTCTTAATATTAATCGAAAAAAGACATTCAAAATTTATGACATTGTGTCTCAATAGTCCTGTTCTAGATAGTAACACTGAGAAAATGGGTGAATCAACTTTTTAGTGGTACTCGTTGCCGTGGTTACGTCTAGTTGTCCAGGGGAAAAAATCGAATACAATCGTGATTTTATGTTATTTAAATTTATCAAACATACGTATTTTTGGTACTTATAAGCTGTTTCCATAATGGTCCATCTACTAAGCATGTTAGTAGAACTTAATACAACATTTTTTTGAACAAACTGCGCCGCTAGTGTCGCTTGGACAACGGGTCAAGATAATAACACAAAAAAAAGCAAGCCGTTTAAAAGTTTTGGGCGCTATATGTATATTCATTTCAATACATTTTCTAACATTGCCAATATTAACAGGCTACGAATAGAATTGTCTTCTACAATCTACTTTGCATGTTAAATAGGCATAAAACAGTGGAACTAGTTCTGCCTATTCAGTTCAAAAGCGTGTTCGTCGGTCGTTTTTGTCTGCCTGGGTCAGTGACCTGAAAAATTTGCATATTTTTGGAACTAATGTTTAAAAAGATTCTATAAGGCTGTGGGAAATACGATTTGTACAGAGGAAGAAAGAGGTATTGTGGTTTATTATGAGCAATTCTTATTGTCTTAAAATTCGTTGTTTTTTTTTTTAAATTCAAGAAAACCTATACATAATGAAATTCTATGAATTTATTCTGCTAATCCGTGATTATCTGTAACCCGGCCTTGTGGAAAGGGGCAAAAATTCCGGAGACAAGTTCCAAGAAGCCAGGAAAAACTGTAAAATTGCGGGAAACAGTCGCAGACGACTCTGGCAATAAGGTGTTGGCAGTGTAATCTTTGGGATGGAAGCAGACAAGTTAATACAGGAACATCCAAAGAGACATATCTAAGAAACATTTCGACAGACAAGACTATCGAAAACAAAACCGATCTGAATAACATGAACTTTCTGATTCTTCAAATGGTGATCCGTTTTGACAAAAAAATTTTTTTAATGCTGATCTTCGCAAGTTTCCGGACAGAATTACGAGCATGACAAAATGTTAACGACCATCGAACCTTAAATGAGTGCTTCGTGACTAGCGCAGGATGCGCGGAAGCGAGACGAATGCAGTAGTGTCCCGCTTCTGTGCATGGTATTACTGCTACGTAAATTTGATAGATGGGAGAAACGTAGAAGAAGTCCAAAGCTTCAAATATCTAGGAAGTATCGTAACGGAAAACTAAAGATGTACACCCGACATAAAGGCAAGAAATGCAATGGTCAAACAGACTTTCAATAAAAAGTAGACATTGGTAAGATTACGAATACCCTTAAATATACGAAAGAGGTTTATAAAGACATATATATGGTCTGTTGCCCTATACGGATGCAAAACCTGGACGCTAACACAAACAGACGAGAAATACTTGAAGGCGCTCGAAATGTGCTGTTGGCGAAGGATGGAAGGGATAAGATATACAGAACAAGTGACCAACGATGGCTTCGTGAATAGGGTAAAATAAAAGAGAAGCTTAATGAGCACAATTAAAATCTGAAGAGGAAAAATGATCGGCCACCTGCCACGACACTACAACTTCACCAAAAACATTTATAGGAAGGAAAAATTAATGGGAAAAGAGGAAGAGGTAGACCGAGAAAAAGTTATATGAACCAGCTAAAGGAGGACGTGGAGGTCGTGTCGTATCAGGAAGTCGGGAAGCTGGCCTCGGACCGGCAAAGATCGAGAGAACTGCATCAAGCTGCACCTACAAGACCCCAGCTCTTAAGAGAATGACGATGACGAAATGTAATACTGACAGTATCCCGTCAAGTGAGGAAAACTATGCAGCATTAGTAAGCTTACGTCAAGTAAACAAAATAACTCGTATAAAGGTTCCGCTTCGCCAAGTCTGTCGCCTTACTCCTTAGTTGATTACAG
Source organism: Epiblema foenella (assembly GCA_963556455.1). Taxonomy (NCBI): domain Eukaryota; kingdom Metazoa; phylum Arthropoda; class Insecta; order Lepidoptera; family Tortricidae; genus Epiblema; species Epiblema foenella. The sequence goes on from OY747118.1 coordinate 4,539,726, forward strand.
ATCAACACGCCTTAGTGTTCGCAAAGAAGTGAAGTTAGTTGTCCCAGAGAATAGGGGATCACATGCAATTTCCTGCGAAACGTTACTTAATTTCGCGCTAACTTATTATAATATTCCCACCGCGGGGAAACCGGGCGAAAGTCGCGAGACAACGGCCATGGGAAACAAATACTAGATGGAATTTAAGGTAGATGCGTAGCAGTTGTATACTTAGATTTACAACTGAAATAAATCAACACACAAACAAAAGACACCAAAAAAATTATAACATAGTATTTTAGTATCTACTACATTATGATTATGAACTACTATGCAAAGCAACCATCAATCGGGAACCTTGAGTTTTTTGGAGTAGTCCGTATTATATTTTTTATTGATAGTAGACTTATTATAGAGTTAAAAACTGTAGCCGGCTTTTTTATTAAGTATCGTTTATAAAAAAATATTATTTGAATTTCATCTAAAATAAAAATAAAATAAAATAAAATAATCGTTTATTCACATCAATAACAAATTTACGCAACTTACGCACTTCTGCCAAACCACAGTGCGGTTTGTTGGCAGACGAGGCTCCATTTATATTTACTTAAGTAACATTTGTATTGTCTTTTACATTATCTCAAAAATAAGATTAAAAATAAATTACTTAAAAACGATACTTTTTAATAAAAAAAACCGGCTACAGTTTTGAACTCTATAAAATCTACTATCAATAAAATATATAATATGGACCACTCCAAAAAACTCAAGGTTCTCAATTAAAATATAAAAACTCTTTGAACAGTCTTATTTTTAAATTCTTTTTGAAAACATTTCCAACTCTTTAGTGGAACTCGTGAAGGCTCATCAACAAACATTCGAGTTATATTCTTGTATTTCTGCAGCTGAAATTATTCCGATCCGTTTTAGTATAGACTCTTATTTGTTATATGTAATTCCTAATAATACTTTGTTAATGTCAATGCATTTATAGAGATATTGATAGACCAGACAGAGACCGACGCTGAGTATTTAAAAAATGCCACGTCTAAAGTTTAAAAGATCTAAACAAGCCTATATCTACGGCTAAACATGCCGCGACATAGCAACCGCTTCGACTTTAGATTCTGTCAAAACCGGAAGTACACTTTGTATCGAGAGTATTTTCACATCCTGATTATGTAAACGGAACATAATCCTATTAATATTATAAATGCGAACGTTTAGATGTTTGGACGTTTGTTACTCGATAACGCAAAAACGGCTGAACGGATTATGATGAAACTTTGTATACAACGAATTTATAGCCCGGTTTAAAATATAGGATACTTTTTGTCCCGAAAATCAGCCCTCGAAAGGATGAAATACGGAGTGAAAGTTGACGCGGGCAAAAGCTATAGTTTCAAATATTTAACTAATTACCCTACATTATACATGTATATTAAACAAGCATCATTTATCAAACAATAGTGTACAGATAAAGCGAAGCGTCTTCATTTCAGCTTGAGCAAACTGCTTTCGTATGTCCGGCTCTACTTCTCTATAGGTCATATTTTTCAACTGATTCTAGTGCAATTTTCAAAGCAGGTTTTATTATATAGAATGTGTTGCAGTCTACAAACACTCGTTTTGATTTTTTTAACTAAACTTTAAACATCTGCAAGGTGTTCAACTAGGTTTGAATTTATTATGCACTTATGCGAATACGATGATAGATTCTAGAGGTAGGCATAGGAACTCTGCAAACTAAAAATGCGCTCCGCCAAGCTTGGCCTTGTTGAGTAATACTGCAAAGAAAAATAATGCTTACAGCTGCCAAGTTGCAAGAATTACAGACCTCATCTCTATCGCATTATGCTAATTAGAAAGATGATAAAAGAGAGAAGACATCTGTACTACAGCCGATGTATGATAAAATGTTAACCCGGATATACTTTAACTTTTGGGGACTAATAAGATCAAGGTTGTCATATTTTTCAACAAACCTACGAGTGCGTTAACAGTTATTTTTATACTATTACTTAAGTGGAAGGTAGCTTATTATGTGTTCAATGACGTCAAAAGCCGGTCAATAATTGTGTAATGTTTGCAGAGACATACATGGCGTCCGGCCCACTGTGTGTGAATCATTTTGTTAATGGGGCTGTAGGGCCGTGGCCCATTCATAACCATACATAGCCAGTTGAATATTTTATAATCGAATCAAGATATCTCAATTATGAGCATGTATAATTTAATCTTATCTGTTTGTTAGCCGATGCGTAATTTATACATATCTCTTGCACTTTAATAAAGAGAAAATTATGTTATTTGCCATAGCAGCCATATATCGCCATACAAAATATACCTAATAGGGATATCGACACCAAATAAAAAATCAATAATTTCTAATTTACTCGAAAAAGGATGAAATTCTCAATCAAATAGAGAAGAGAAAAACAACTCAAAAGAATAAATAATTGTATAATTCATAAGTCTTCAAAGTTTTAAATGGGGGCATGTTCTGTCCCTTTTTCGCAAAACGCACCTCTGTATTGAACGATCGTCATTTACTATGGCGCTTTAGGTCAGTGGCGTCACTGATTTGTAGCGCTTTCTCTCTCTAATTAAAATCATTCTTAAGGTTGTAGCTTCGCTATTTTTTGAGACATTTTAATGGGATTTTCACCATTTGGCATAGTTTTATGACTTCTTTCTTTTGGATAATAATTTGGATACTAATAAATTTTGAGTCAACATCACTATTCTAGAATATTTCATACCACCTACGTTATTTCTGGCTGACGGAACTCAATAAGTTGATGGATCCATATACTAGCGGTGGAAGTTAAATAGCCACTAAAATGTGTGCATTCTGTACATATGTTATTCATGTTTTTCACGAAAAAATTTAGATATAAATAAATTGCAAAGCAATGCAAAGCTACTTGGTAAGGCGCTCCTTATGGGTGCACCAGAAAGAACAAAATAACCATGTTGCTCAAGAACGAAGCCGAAACTGAACTGTTTGAGACCTGTTTATTTACTTGCGCCTTATCTCAAACCGAGAGGAATGCAGACGGACGATTTTAGCGGCCGCCGATTATAGGCGCACGCGTCCAGGAATTAGCGACAAGTATGTTGTGTAGGAAGACTATCACTAACAGAGCTATGAACAGTTTTGTGAAGAGAAGAGGCACGATTGCGTAACAATGTTCGTTCGTACTTAAGTATACAATACAATACAATACAAATACTCTTTATTGCACACCTCAATCAAAGGATACAGTACAGTACAAAAAAACACAATGAGAAGAGGCAAACAACAGGCGGTCTTATCGCTAAAGAGCGATTTCTTCCAGACAACCTTAGGGTAGCGGAAATCTAAACAGAACGATTCATAGCAGGTGGTGCAGAGTTAATACATATGAAGCCTACTAATAATTACAATAATAACATTTAATTAAGGATAAATAAACATACATAAATATAGTATAAAAATATACGTACATAAACATATACAAATATATAGTCAAGTATATGTAGTAAGTATTTTAGAGAAATAACTTAATTTAAAGCCGGCTTAAGGGCTATCATTAAACAAATCCAAACAAAAAACTAACTTAGCTGTAAAAGTTAGATACCTGTATTGCATACACCTTTTCCTGTAGCCCGTAAATGAGGTTTCTTCTAAAATGTGCTTGCGTCTAAGAATATTTTTCGAACACGAATGATTATGCAAGTTTCTTATAGGGCAGGAAATTCTACGTTGATCGACAAATAATGGACCATTCCGTAAATAGGAGACAGTAACAGTAATTATGGTCTTGCCACACACCGATTCTCACAGTCAAATCGTCGTCCTTCGGTAAGATTTACATTTATTTTGAGTAACAAACTGGATAGGCCAATAGTTTGCTTACTATTAATGTCTCTTTTAGTGAGTATTATATTCTTTGATTAATGATGTCAGCATACATGACAATGAGTTGACAGATGGACAGAAGTTTCTAATGAATGTCATAAAGCCACTGATTCATGTTCTACTTTTTGAAATGACGGGTCGAAGCTTGTATAGGATTTCAAGCAGCGGGATCTACGTGACCGAAATCGCGGGCAAAAATTAATCTAACTCGAGAGATGCATATGGACCAGTGCAGATGCAATGTCCCTTATAAAAGTATTTCTAATAATAAGTATATTTTATAAAAGCTAATAATGCCTCATCAAGTTAATCTCACATCCGTACCAAAATATATTAATAACGTTCGTTCTCTTCGGCTAAATTGGTCGTTAAGGATCTTTGTCGAAATTCCGCTGGTAGCATTCAGTAACCGCAATCACATTAGCAATCTCGACCTAACTTAGTGCCGTATGATTTTAAACTTTATTAAAAACTAAATGAAGTTGAAGGCTGTAAAAGTCAAAATGGTACGCGTATGTCCAAATTAGTCAGAAAAATCTGGATTGCGAACTAAAATAAATTAAGTAATAACAGTAATTTGTTGAGCCACCGATGTAGTTATTGTCACAATACAAAGATGCCCATTGGAATTAACTCTATTTGAAATCTTAATAATCCTAATAAATAAGATTTTTCAATTTTTATTGAGTGTCGGTCGACCTCACAAGGAGCTTAACACTTTTGTACCGTGTCGATTTTACTGTCATCGTTAAAATGTTATACTATATAATTCTCCGACGGGTGTCCAGCTAGTTATGAGGCCGAGGTACTAAGTATTAAGCTTAGAGCATTTAGATGGTCTAAATGCTCTAAAGTACTAATATATATAATAATAAGTAATATTTAGAGAGACAGCCACTATTCCAATAGACGGTATGGCGAATCCACTTTCTATCTCTCGCTGAGCGATGCTGACATTTATCCCTCATGAGATTAATTTTATGGTCGGGTGCCCTGTTGCAACCATTTTATTACGAGTGCAGCTGAGATGAACGATTATTTGGAATAGTTCATAGGGGAGACGTACTTATTATAGAATTTACAAAGTAGTCGTGACGAACTTGAGAGCAATTACTCACATTGATGCGCATTATGTCAATAAAGATTATTATTCACTTTAGTCGTTGGATCTCCAAATAAAATAAATAAATAACATACACATACGACCGCTACTTATCAAACGTGGATTACTTTGATTTATATTTGATGGATGGTACATAATTGCAGTTGGTTACCAGGTCAAGTCACTAAAAGATTAATTAATTACTTTCGATATGATGTTAACAATCGCCACACTAAAACCTAACCATAGGTTTTGTTGTCACATCAAGAGAATAAAGATTGGTGACGAATAGAGACTTGGCCGAAGGAAAATCTTATTGCTGAATTATTTCGCTGGCAGTTAGATGTACTCGTATATATATATGACTTTTCCTAATAATATTATACACGTGAATGTTTGTGCGGCGGATGTTTTGATGTACGTTCCACTTAATATCAAAAACGGCTTTACGAATTTGGCTGAAGTTTCATTTTCATTCATTTCATTTTATTTATTCAGTAACAATATAAATTGGAATGGAGGTAGCTTATATTACCCTGGATTAATTTGGTGTTACCCGAGGAAAAAAGGTATCCTAAAGTCTACCCTTTATCCGCGGGTAACACAGCAGGGCGCTACTAGTTGCTTCATAATCTTAAGTTTAAACATGTATAATTATAAGTTGCATTAACAACACACAGTAGGTATATAATTATCTCTTTAAACAGTTGACATGCTGTAAAGATATCTCGGTTCGCTGGATCTCCAATGACAATACTTCCAATAAATTGATAATCTTATCTGAGCAAATTAGACAGTGATGGATGTCGATACAGCGATGCATTGTGGCCTCATTCTGCGTGAACTGTGACTATTGCATAAAATCGTACGGGCTTCAATTAGGTATGTGATTCTATGACGAGATATAGTTCAAATAAGAATTACCTAAGAGGAAAATCAATCTTAAGGGGTCGATAAACCTACAAGCTGTTAGAGCGATAGTGTGTTGTTAGAAGGCGAAATGTATGCCACTCCAATAGCTGAGTCTATTCGTTCGTTTTGTGTGTTCGTGGCTTAATTGCAGACCGAAAAAAAAATTATACACCCAATCATAAACATTGCACATGCTGGTATATTTTAGACAATGCCTCAAATGTCATGTCATAATATAACACACTTCTAAACAGAAGATTTTTATATCGTATATACACAATATTTTTATCCTTTTACGTCGTTGAGAAAAGTTGCGTTACAAAGTTACCAACAATTTAGATGTCACGTTACGACCGAGCGGTGACAGTATTTTCTCCAAACGGGCAGCTTCTCCAAGTCCAATACGCCCAAGAAGCAGTGAAGAAGGGCTCAGCGGCCGTGGGGATACGCGGGTCTGATGCCATCGTGCTGGCGGTGGAGAGGAAACTGGCAGCCAAGGTGCAGGAGGACAGGACGGAGAAGAAGATAGTCCCTCTGGACGATCATGTGGCGCTCGTGTTCTCCGGGTTAAGGGCTGATGCGAGGGTTATGATCTCAAGGTTTGCTGTGGCTTTGCTTTGGTTTCTTATTTGTAGATTATAAATTTTGTTGTAAATTTTTGGACACTTATCAAATGACGGAGCCACGGGAGTTGAAAAAGTTATAAATGTGTGAGCAAGGTCTACAACTCACAGAGCCACTAGTAAGTATTAGGTCCCGAATGCCTGATTTGATTTCATGATTTGGGAATGATTTCCTGTAAAAACTATCCTATGTCCTTCCCTTTTGCCTCTATTGCAAATTTCATTTATATCGCTCCAGCAGCGTAAGCACGAAAAGGTAATAAACAGACAAGACTTACTTTTGGATCAGTATGGATTTACTTTTGGGCGACACAACTTAAATATCATCATCATAATATTTAAGAGCTTGGCTCTTGTCGGTGGAGTAATTGCCAGCTTATTCTACATTCAGCTTTGTCCTTCACTTCGTACATGGAGCAAATAAAACTTAAATATAAGGAATGTTAATTCCATCCATAAAAGTATATAATGTTGTATTAGAGGTAGCATCCGTCTGTGCTATCTGATGTCATGCATCCCATTCTCGATGGCACATTTTTAAACAACCAGTAAATGCCAAACTTGACGGTCATAAAATATCCTTTTTAAAACGTCTGCATTATGAAACGGCAAAATATTTTAATTTTAAAGCGCTTGTTTTTGCCAACACTAAAGTTATATGACTTTGTAAGTGATTTGGCGTTTTAATTTTAATCAGTCTGGAGCATTTCGCATTGGTATATATGCGTTTTGAACATTCCAGGGCAAGAACACCTTAAGACCACTACAGCTAATATTGAAATCTTAAAGGTTGACTTACCTATAAACATTCCTTCCTGGTTAGAATAGAAAAGAATAATTCAGTTTGTTTTTGGCAGAATGTTCAGCTGCGGCGTGAGAGTGCGGAGTATTTTCCATTATATACTCAATATTTCTTTTTTTTAGGTCCCAAATTGAGTGCCAATCTTACCGTTTGACAGTCGAAGACTCAGTAACCATAGAGTACATCGCGCGCTACATCGCCGGCATAAAGCAGATGTATACACAAATAAACGGACTCCGGCCCTTCGGCCTCTCTTGCATCGTGGGTGGATTCGATTATGATGGCTCACCACGGCTGTTCCAGACTGAACCATCGGGGATCTATCATGGGTGGAAGGTTAGAAATTAATTTTTAAACATTCATATAAGTACGTTTCCTCTCGTTTCAAGAGTTTTATATTTAAAATTTCACCGCATTACCAAATATCCGATATAAATTGTGTGGTAGCAGGAGGCTGCGTATCAGTGACAATAGCTCAGAATTGGTTTCCTGATTAAAATAATTTATGTATAAAATGGATAAATAGTGCAGGGTCTTTCTTATGTAACAGCAAAGAAATGATATTATTAATGATATTTCCTTTAATGTCAGGCTTGTTCAACGGGCAGATGTAACGGAACAGTGCTGGAGTTCCTGGAGAAAAACTACAGTCCAGAGACAGTGAGCACAGAGCAGGGAACCGTGAAGCTAGCACTCAGAGCCTTGCTGAAGACGCCATCGGATTTTGGACAGAGGAACTTAGAAGTAAGCAATTGATTTAACTTTGCGGAATTCCATGATAAGTTCTAATATTTCCTTCTCCCTTTACTTTTCTATTCTGCTAAAGATCATTTGGCAGGACAGCAAATGGATATTGTACTTGGAACGTAGAAGTAAGATGCTTATTAGTGTCGAAGTATTTTATTATCTTACCCCTTATTTATAAACGTTGATCAAACATATTTTATCTAAAATGCCGTTAATATTAGTTTGCCTTTATCTGTCACGTCGACATTTGTGTTTGTAGGAAAAAGACAAAACACATTTTAATAAGCAGATGTTTGTTATTTTTTTATAAATAAGGAGGTTAGTCACTACAAAGTAGAAAACAGTCGCTTTCCGCTGTCTGTCCCTATGTATATGCTTTAATCTTTAAAAATACGCAACGGACTGATGCGTTTTTTAAAATAAATAGACTGATTCAAAAGGAAGGTTATATGTATAATACATGCATCAGCATTGCGTCTGTGCAGACATTAGAACTAAGCTTTGTTTTATTCGAATTGGGCGATACTCCGAAGCTTAAGCCAGAGCTTAGAATCATGGGTAAATTGCCTAATAGAATAGATGGCCGATGAGTATAAACGAAGGCACCCGTACTGTTGTAGAACTTAGAGATTTGGAACATTTAGAACCAATTTATGTTCGTTGGTAGGTGGCAGTGTTGAAACGAGACACGCCTATGAAAATGTTGGACCCGGACGCGATAAGCAATATAGTTGCGGAAATAGAGAAAGAGAAGGCTGATGAAAAGAATAAGAAACGAAAGAAGTAACAAACTCTACCTTGCATGTTTTACACCTAATATTACAATATTAAACAACAATTTGAATCGTGACATTCCTATTTTGCCCCCTGTTTTGCTCCTAAAGACCTAAATTATAACTGTAACCTGTAACCCCGTGGTTTATATTTCTTTCTTGTTAAGTTATTGACCTAAAAAAATACATTCCGCTGCTAGCAATTTGCTGCTCTCATAGAAGATGGATGGATATATCACTACATAGTATAAAACAAAGTCGCTTTCTTTGTCCCTATATCCCTTTGTATGCTTAAATCTTTAAAACTACGCAACGGATTTTGATGCGGTTTTTTTTAATAGATAGAGTGATTGAAGAGGAAGGTTTATATGTATAATAACATCAATTAAATAGTGCACCCGTGCGAAGCCTAGTGTACCTATATTATTTTAATATCTAACAGCTACAAATCCTACTATACGTATACATGGGTATACATATATCCATCCATCTTCATATAGGTCAATAAGTTAACAAGAAAGAAATATTTATACTTCTATCGCAAAAACCACAAAATATGATAATCATGTTCAACAGACAAGATGTACTTACAGCCATTTATTCATGCGGATAAAAACATCTCAACAAATCATAACAATTTACTTACATAATGTTAATAGGATTCCAATCAAACAATGTTTTTATCGTATATACAAACATTCAAAAAACTACTTAGCATTCCGTAAATAGTTTCTGGTTTTTTTAAGCCAATCTTTTTACACATATGATAATCCATATTGAAAGGAACCTTATGGCGGCCGGCACTTACGTCTTTATTGCCGCTATTCCAATACAATAGTAAATAGGTGTAACGTAAGCGCCTGCCGCCATAAGGTCCCTTTCGATGTTGATTATCACAAATGAAGCCGTCGTCTCCCGGCCAAAAACATAAACAAATAGCATTCTTTTATAATGAGCCCTGGGATCCCAGGGACCGGTAGACGACGGTTAATCACCTTCACAGTCCACACTATTATCCATACATAGAGTACTTTAAGGCGTAGCTGTACGGCATAGCATTAACACTGTCATTTATATCTTAAGGCGTTTTCGTGCCTACGTGACACCGCCAGCTAACGCGACATAATACTACCTAAAGATAATGAAAAACAAACTTACCTAATCTAGTTGATACCTTATCAAGGGACCGATTTAGGAGATACTTATGTATCTTTACCCTTTATATCTATTCATAGACTAAGGAATACGTGACGTCATAACAGCGTCGTAGCCTATCGTGATAACACGAATTTCAATGCATTTTAATCGGCAGATGAAGTTAATTGGATTCTTATTTTAGATATCCGCCAAGGTAAATAGAGGCATTATCATAATATCATAAATAAAAAAAAGAGCAACAGGAACAACTGTTTTCAGATAAATTTAAAAATATTTACCAGATACCGATGGGCTTTCGTTGATCTATTTTACCTGGAAAAAAAAAGCAATAATTATTAACTTATTGACCACAGCGCCATCTATTAAACTTCGTATACACTACGAACAGTTCCAGTTCAATTACACGCATTCTAGTGTTAGTGAGTCGTGCTGCGTCGAGTTGGCAGGAAATGCCGATAGATGGAAGGCGTCACGCGTCGCACACGCACGCATGTTGGTTATGTCACAGATATGTATGTCATATGACTTGGTCAACGACCGATGAGCAAAACAATCAGAATCGGAGCATTTTTCAGTATAATACGCGTGGGGTGGGATACAGGGTTTTTTTCTCAGAACTAATTTAACGTAAAATAGACGTAGTTTCCTTAAAGATACAATTTAACAACGTTGCTGATACAACAGAGGAAACCAAAATAAAAAATAATTTTAAAAAATTAGATTACATTATAGAGGGAAAAATTAGAAAGTTTGTGTAAACCAAACAAATAATATGGAACTTGCAAAATAACAAGGGTTAACCTAAATAATTACTAATATGCACTTAAACAGCTATTGGCATGCATGTTTATTAAATTAATGCTTAATCAATCAACTATTACAAACATACCTCTTTCGCTTGTTAGGGTTCCGTATCAAAAGGGTAATGAAGGAACCCTTATGGTATAACTTTATCTGTCTGTATGTGACATCGCTAATTATCTCAAAACTACTTGCGCTATCCATTTGATGATGAGATACATAGAACATGTTTCTTTTAATATTCATTTTATTTTCTGTGAAAAATTACAGACAGGTGGTTCAAAATTTGAAAGTCTAGTGAATATGTCAAGTGGGGTGTCATATGAAAGGGATTAAATGTAAAAAAAAAAACACCGTTCCCACCTTATCTCCGAAGTTTACCAAGGAAAAAATATGGAATTTTTACATAACATTAATATCCATGTACATATTTCACAGGACAAATATAATTACAGCTCTATCTATATTTTCTTTTTTTATCATCAAAAAACACTTCTATACTATGTTTGTAACTGAATCACCTTTGCATGTTTTTTTGTTTTATAAATTCCTACGTGCTTATACTGAAAGTACATTCTTTCAAGTTAAAAGATTGAATTCGGTTCACGTGATAAAGAATTATACTTGAAACCACCATACAAATTCGCCAATGGATACCCATGTGTTAAGATTTTTTTTATTAATTGGGTCTCATCTGTGTACGTAAACCTCGGTGCCCGAGTCGGTCTCGCAATTGACCGTTTTTTTTAATTCCTTGATCGTTGTCGATAAGACATCCATCATGGATCGGGGAGCGGAAATCTATATGGAAGTACAACATCCACGCGGACAAAGTAGCGAACAAAAACTACAAGCTAGTTATTGCTTATTGTTCCCATTGTCTCCCCAACGTGGCCAATTTGACCCATGACCTACATGTCATTAGCATTCCACCTGCACTGCAATGCAAGGCGCGGTGGTCGTGTGAAAGCACGCTTTAACATAAATCATTTATTTGTCTAACATAGGTTACAGGATCTTATTTTTAATTATTAGAGTTTCACTATGTGGCGCCTTAAGGCATACAAATATTTAGAAAGAAAGAAAAGAAAGAAAGAAAAAACATTTATTCGTGACACAGACACAGTACAAATTAACATAACACCAAAATACAGAAAATAGCCACGAAATGGCCCCAAATCAGCATAGTGCTAGCCATTGGCTAGCGCTGGTCTTCCTTTGGGATCACGAGAAGCCACGAAAGACAAAAAACACTAGTCACAAACAACATGACAAACATAACACAATTTAAACAGACAAGAACTGATAAACATGAACGCGACCTTAAACATTCTTCAAACATCTGAGCATGCATGTCAACAACTAGTAAATAAATAAATTACATGTTTCAAAGAACCTTATCAAACATCCATAACAAAACGTTTTATCGAACGAATTAGAAGTACTTGAGCTGCATAAGGACTAGTACGATATTGTTTGCTCTCCTTGGGTATTCTAGACTTAAGATTGTTATACATAAGAAAAGTTATCAGAGGTCAACGCGTCAAAATCTAATGAACATTCGGAACCTTTACGAGTTAGTTACTTATTCGATCAATCCCTTCGAAGACTTCCGTAATGCCTATCTCAGTATATCAAAGAAATGCTCGTAAAACTTTTGTTTTGGTCTTGTGGTTAAAAAAGAATTATTTTTAATTAATTTTGGTTAAGAAGGTCTGGTAGTAATATTTGTGGGTAAATGGAGGGCGCTAATAGAGTCATGCCGTCCACGACCACAGCCACTCAACGTCAGAGAAGCTAACGCATTCGACCGCGGTTAGTAGGGTAGGGTTGGAAATGAGATAACTGTAAATTCATACACACTTAGGTTGGGTTGCACCAAACCATCTGTAATCGTAAGCGGTATTCGTTAAAATCTGATTGTATGGAAAATTTGACAAGTTTCTATGGGATGACAACTGCCGGCGCCATATTTGACGATGACCGGCCAGTGATGCAATTTGACAAGGGGGGTCGAAGTTGCACCACGTCCGTAGGGAGTACCCACCGCTACCCTACACGTGACCCCTGGTGGTCGTCTTCGTCTTCTCGAAGATCTCACGGTTCAAGTAATTGCCATAAGACAAATAAATAGGGCCAGCTTTTATTTTAGTCGTAGGGATTTAAATAGTATTAAAATTACAAAATGTGGATATTAACAAAACGTTATTTTTAACCTCTTTCATAGAAGTAGTCCGTTTTGTCCTACGATTTCGTTCACATCGTAGGACAAACCGGACAAAAAATTCCGTTTTGTTCTACGACAGCATATGTCAAGTTTCGTAGGACAAAACGGACATGAAAATCCAGTTTGTTCAATGCGTAGAACAAAACGGATTTTCACGTCCGTTTTGTTCTACGATGTGAACAAAACGGAATTTTTTGTCCGGTTTGTCCTACAATGTGAACAAAATCGTGGGACAAAACGGACTACTTCCTTTCATACTTCGCTTTGACTTCAAAAGAAAAAGGTTATTTTTTTTAACCATAAAAAGAAATAATGAAGGTCCTTTAATGATTTAATAACAATAATTACACGTGTAATCGTAATTCAATGACAATAATTATATTGTTTCGTTCTGGGTAGCCGTGCCGTAATCTCGGTTCCTTGTCATCGTTACGAGAGGCGATTCCATTGTATTTAATTATTATGACATTGTTATGATCGTTGCTACCTGGGTGGTAAACCTTTTGACACTACCGCCCCCAGTGCCTTTACCATGAGTTTGCATGACCGTACTCGCTAGCGACTACGTAAACGATTTAGTATGCCGATTCTTAGTTCTAAATAAATAAATAAATAATTAATATTTTTGTGGACAATCTTACACAAATCAACCTAGTCCCAAACTAAGCAAAGCTTGTACTATGGGTACTAAGTGACGATATGCATACTTATATAGATAAATAGATACTTAAATACATAGAAAACATCCATGACTCAGGAATAAATCATCATTATTTATTATTTATTATTAGTTCTATTGAGTAATCGCCAGAGGCGCTGTATTTTTGCCCATACAAATTTTTACGCAGTCGTTAGCGGTTATGGCCATGTAAACTCATGGTAAAGACACCGATGTCGCATATAGTAGCGTAGTGGAATACAGGAGCTATGGGTGTTGAAAAAATACCAAAAACTGAATAATAATTAATATTTATGGACAATCTTTCACAAATCAACCTAGTACCAAACTAAGCAAAGTTTATACCAAGAGGCGATATACATATTGATATGTATAAAAACCACTCAGGAGCAAATATTCGTGTTCAATGGTTCATCACACAAATAAATGTCCTGACCGGGATTTGAACTTGAACTTGGGACCTTCAGCTTCCAACTAACTTTTGGCTAAGGCGGTCGTCAAATGGACAAATTCTGATTATCGAGCCTGCTCACAAAACAGTAGAATCGTCTGGGAGATGCGACCTATAGAGACGACCTATAGTGCCGCACATATTACGAAACCATTTTGGGCTTACCCAGAAATCGAGGTTTTTTGAGCCACTTTTAGACCCTCCTCCCCTGGTTGATCTTTAGTGAGCTTCTAGGCGACCCCCCCACGAAACCTCACCTGTATTTTTTTGAATTTTTGCACTATTTCAAGTCAATGATATTGTATTTTTTACTTGATCTTGTGTTTATTTTCGTACATGCGTTATGCGAAAATAAACTCGCTGATTTTGACGTGTGTCATGAAGATTATTAATTTCCTACATGAACAAATATTATTTCATGGTTTTGTAGGTACAATAAAAAAATACACGTGAGATCACCTTGTAACTCCCCCCCCCCCTCCCCACCAACGTGATTAGTCGTGAGGTTATCGTAAGTCTCCCTCCCCCTTCGGAGCCTCGCGTGATTTCTGGATAAACCCTTTTGCCTAAGCTGAAACGGAGATGCTTCGCGCTCGCCAGTTCCTTTCCTTTCAAATGATATTTCATACATAAGTTTATTTGAAAAAGTCCAGTGGTAGGAGCTGGGCTTCAAACCCTTGACCTTCAGATTGAAGGTCACGTGCGTGCTTTAAACATTTTTACATCTCGACTATCTCGAGTAGAAAGACATGGTAGCATGTTTGAAGACAATGTGTGTTCGTTTAGTAGGAAGTGAATTGGACGCAAACGACGCTAACTGGCAAACATTGTAGGTTTTTGGCAATTAACGCGGCCGTGTGAACCAGTCTTTACATACACCGGTGCTCAAAGTTTATGCTTTTTGGCTTCGCTGTGACCGGCATATCTGAATAGCCTAGGAAATGCCTAGACTTTATAAGCCAACCCCGTTACTGGAAACCCTACGCTTGGTCCTGTTACCAACTTTATTGTCTTTGAAATATGGTTTCCTTAAATAAAAGTTGACGAAGCTCACCTATTAAAATAGACCAACAAAATTAAAATATTTTAAACTAAAAAAGTCTCACGTGATCATTGTACGCTCCCTTACGACCCAACATCGATAAACAGATCTAGTCACACCTCCATCTATCATCTTAATTAGCTGATGTCATTGTCCTGTCATGTCACTGTAATCGAAGACTTTTTCAATCTCATTAAATTGCGAACTAAAAAACGGATCAAGCTCGACATATGAATTACAAAAGTAAAAAGATTATCGACTTAACTAAGGTATATAGAAAGTAAATTTGAAATTTACTACGCCGCGGTTCTAGAAAATCTGCGGGTTTAAAAAAACAATAAAAATAGTTTGAGAACCTCAGAGCAAAGAACAAAAGCATACCATATACCAGTATCTCAGTCCATCTTTAACGAGTTCCTATGTCCATCTCTGTTTCGTAGGGACTACATTGTTAGTGGAACGATGGTAACGGTTTTCAAGCTATTCTTGACAAAAGGGTACAATTACTCAAATGGTCAATTTGAGGAGTTTTTCCAGTTGAAGAAATGTTGAAGTAAATGTAGTGCTATTAACCTAAAATCTATGACAATAGGTAAGTATTATAGTAGGAAACTTATTATACAGTCACCGAATTTTTACCTTAACACAGTTATTTAAAAAATACAGTCACTCAACTAATCTGTCAATTTGCGGTGTATTTGTCTGCTAACGTATTTGAATATGAAGTCTTCAGAGATGAGAAATTCAATTCAGCAAGTTTTAACGATACAACAAAATTATCTTTTATCTAAACTACATATAACTTACCAGTAGAATAGCAAAATTATGGTTTCTCTTATTCTATTTTTAGAATGACGCTCAGAGACCTTATACATCTCTGAGGATATTTATTTATTAGATTTTATTATTTTCATGTTGACGCTTAGAGATATATCACACAATATGACGACCGCTTTAGCCTAGTTGGTAGTGACCCTGCCTTCGAAGCTGGAGGTCCCGGGTTCGAATCCCGGTCAGGGCATGTATTTGTGTGATGAACACGAATATTTGTTCCTGAGTCATGGATGTTTTCTATGTATTTAAGTATCTATTTATCTATATAAGTATGTATATCGTCACTTGGTACCCATAGTACAAGCTTTGCTTAGTTTGGGACTAGGTTGATTTGTGTAAGATTGTCCAAAAATATTTATTTATTTAATATTTTATTATTATTAGTGTACCTACCTTATTACCTTTTATCTTGACGCTTAGAGACCTTAAACATCTCTAACAAATCTCGATTATTTGCGGAATAAAGTGGAAGTATTTAGTGTTGTGCTCCTGGAGGTGAGTAAGGTTGCCAGAGCTCCCGAGGATGCACTGTGTTGAGAGCGAGGGACCTAAATGTGTTCCTTCTGCTATCAACACAGTGCATCCTCAAATCTTATAAAGGATCGGCAACGCGCTCGTGACTCCTTTGGAGTTGCGGGCGTCTATAGGTTGCGGTGGCCGCTTACCATCAGGTGGACCGTACGCTTATTTGCTACCGGCGTTGTATAAAAATTTTTTTTTTGATTTTGATCTAAACAATAATCCCATTAAGTTCATCGAAATTTTCGCCAAATAAACCCTGACCCGGCCTAGACCAAGTACTTCTTGTTTCGTTTTTGTTTAATTACTAATTAGTTTTTCTATTACTAATTCACTTTTCCTCTTTTTATTTTTAGCTAGTCATCTTTTTTTTTGAACCTGACTGTGGCTTTATAAGCCGGGCCCAATAAAGCGATAGGAGTGCGCGGTTGGAGAGTAGCCTGGGGAAAATCCAGGAGAAAACCTCCGGCATGACCACGCGTGTGGTTTGGAACACTGGAATACTCGGAGTTTGCGCTCCAGTGAGATTGGTTGAGCGGTTTCAACCGAATCTGAGGTGTGAGTGGAATCGAGCTACTGGGAGTTTTGTCGCTGGTTCACTAAACCTAGCCTAGCTGAGAAGAGTCCAGCAAGAAACTCAGCTAGGCCCGACCTGGGTCGGACTGACTCTACCCGGTGTGCGGCGGTACCGGGACGAATAGGGACTATATGTGTCAGTGATGTCGCGATCGCGCGGTGGACGTCCCCGCCAGCTAGTTATCTATTTCCTTGTTAAAGCAAAGGATTCACGTCGCTAGTTAGATTGGGCAGGTTATTAGCACTACTACGGACCCATGCATTTCGAGGATGCCAGCAATTGGTCACCATTAGTTAGTCGGGAAGGCAGGAACCGGTTCGGTCTGAAAACGTTCGCTTCCTCCGATGATGGCAGTGGTCATTATGATGGATTTACTGTGACAAGTTTCCTTCAGCCTACGTTAGGATATGTCGTTTAAGTGTTGCGTAAATAAATAGGGATGTAGACACTAAATAAGAAATTCAATTTACTTAAAATTTTCTCGAAAAAGAATCAAATTCTGAACCAAATAGCGAAAAAATTAACTCAAAAGAATAAATAATTACATAATCACAAGTCTTCAAAGTATTAAGTGGGGGCATGTTCTGTCCCTTTTCGCGAAACGCACCTCTGTATTGAACGATCTGCATTTACTATGGCGCTTTAGGTCAGTTACGTCACTGATTTGTAGCGCTTTCTCACTCTTATTAACAACATTCTAACGGTTGTTGCTTAGTTATTTTTTGAGATATTTCAATGGGATTTTCACCATTTGGCTAGTTTTATGTCTTCTTTCTTTTAGATAATAATTTGGATACCAATAAATGTTGAGTCAATATCCCTATTAGTTTGATTTGTTTTGTTTCGTAGCTGTACAGTTTTATTCCGGCTGCAACTTGTACTCATGAAGCAAACATCTTCGGTATAGTGGAATTGACATTTGACATTTCAATTCTAATGATTAATAAGCATTAATATTAACCATTTCGGTTGAAATTGTCTATACCAATACCATACCCGAGATATTACAAATTTTACTGTAGTTATTACTACGAACAGACTACTATTACTAATTTCTACATCTACAGATTCCTAATTCTACAGAGAAATTGAGCTAGTAAGAAATATCTATGTGGAAATCGAGCCTTACGAATTATGAATTTGTTGAAATCGGAATCTGTTGCAATGTACAATAAAAAACAGATGGGGTGCCAAGAAATAGGACTTTCGTCGAATCAGAGAAAGTGAAATGGTTTATATAGAAAACTACTTAGATTTAAAATAAAGCTGCATAAATGTACAGTTTTAACATAAAGATACATAAATGTACAGTTTTAAAATAAAGCTATATAAATGTAAAGTTTTAAGACAAATAATTAGCATTGTGCAGTTATTTCGCACTGCACTAACTCGAAACAGGAAGTAAACGATAAACGGTATCACTCAAGGTCGGGTCACCGCCAATAATATACCTAATAACGTAATTCGTCAGTTTTATTCTTATTTTAAGTGATGATTAAAGCGTTGACCTAGTTGACAACAATTTGTTTAATTTTATCTTCATACTAAATTGAGTAGGTAATGAAATGAATGATATCATTTATCAATATCCGCAATAACGGTATTTCAAGGAAAAAATAACATTGCATTGGAAACAAAAATCTCCTTGCGGATACGGGCTAACAGTAAAAACATAAGGCAAACCGGCCCTTGATAGTGACCCAATACTTGTGACATTTTCAGTCATATGTATAGAGGTGTACACGGAATATGTAGCTGTATACATTATTGGGTATTAAATGAAGATGTCGATCATTAGGATGTTCCTCTTGGATTTTCTGAAAAAAAAAACGCCCTTGCGAGTTTACTTCCATTTTGCAGTCAACAACTTTAAAAAAAAATTGAGACCGAGGATATATTATAAATTATATCCTATAAATCAACGTCTGTCTCAAAGGAACCATATTTCATGTCATGAAGCTCGATAAGAATCAAACCCAAGGAAAAGGACAAGTCATGTATCATATAAAAGACACTTACTGTCTAACTAAACCCGACAAGAAGGATCACACCCGGCTTAATGTCAAGTTCGTCAAACCGGGAAGCGGTCTATTTCAGTCCCTTTCTAACACCGCTCCGCATTTAGAACCCCGAACGTTCGTTGCTCTATTATTATCCCTGTTACCTTTATGTTGCTTGACCTGTAGGGATGGTATGATACCGTTCGGCAACATTAACCTCATTTCTTTCCTTTGTCTTAATTCATCTTGGTTTTACTCTTTCAATCCTAAGCCGATGACTTATGGATAAGGTGCAAGAAATAATTTGGTACCCGAAGAAAGCATATTATTTAGCATGGAATTATCCACTAACAAAAGTGCGATTGAACGAGTTTTAAGCGGATGAAGGTTGGCAACTGATCTATTAATCATCTAGCTATACTAGGCTAACGTACATTACATTTGAAATCCAGATGGATAATTTCAAACAAAAGCGCTTCGTCAGCCACACCACCACCTCCTTAAACCAAGCAGAACTACGTCAACATCATAACATGTATTATTTTAACCTTATCTCTTCTCTGAACAATAAAGTCCTAAAATGTATACATATTTATGATGCAAACTGTAGTAAACATCAGTCACGCGCTAGTTTAAAATATAACTTGTTGGCTACTTCAAGTGCGTTAAGCGTTAGATCTTCATAACCATAACATATAAGTGTTACAGTTTCCATGTAAACCACGCTTTTTTGTGGGGCCCCTGGATCCGGTTATCTGCTTTGAAATGGACTTGTACGCAACTTGTCTTTTATTTCTCAGAACCAAGGATCGTAATGGTATTTAAGCTACTGTACGTGACGATAACTACTTCCTATTGTTACATAAAAAGGTGCTTTCGAAGACCATATCAGTGGCACACAAAAAATGTATACACTCCTATCTTGAAGAACCCCATACTGTAGTCCCTCGGGAAAACCTCGACAGGGAGCTCATTCCACATCCATACCAGTGCCTTTACCATGAATTTGCATGACCGTACTCGCTAGCGACTGCGTAAACGATTTAGTATGCCGATTCTTAGTTCTATTGCGTAACCGTCAGAGGCGCTGTACTTTTGCCCATACATATTTTTACGCAGTCGCTAGCGAGTACGGTCATGTAAACTCATGGTAAAGGCACAGAGCGTCCGGTCCAGAAATTCCTCTGAAACTGTACCAAAAAACGTATCTCCACCATCTCCGGTGGAAAATAGTCAACTTAACAGCTATGAACGGCAAGAAATCAATGAGGTACAAGTGAGGTCGTCAGGTAACGATTTTAATATCCTGCGTCATCGCTGACGAATCTATACGTCTCGCAGCAAAAATGCAGGATGTGTTTTGATACTACACTCGAGGTCAAAAATTTCGGCTGAGTCTAAACAAAATAACCGCAATAGGTTTTTCTGAATATTTTAAACTAGTTTTATTTACATGATATATTATTGTTCGTAATACCGAACAGTATTAGCAATTCCCGGGATCCTATCATAAAAAAATCAATCTCCAAACCAGGGATCGGATACCGGTATTTTCTCCATAGAAAAATACCGGTATTATTACGGTCACCGGTTCATTATTTCGTGTTAATGGGACAATCTAATAATACAACGTTGTTACCTAAATACATGATTGAGCCCTACGTAAAGAGCAAAGTAAAGTAACAACAGCCGAAAGACGTCCACTGCTGAACATAGGCCTCCCCCAAGGGCATGTTTTTTATTTTCCCTTGGGGGGGATTTGCCATAGTCGCCACGCTTGGCAAGCGGGTTGGCGACCGCAGTTTGATGGTGGTAATGATCGAAGGATGCTGCTGCCCACCCTCCGATTTTCCCTTATTCGCCTCCTACGAAACCCACGGGAAGAGATGGGGTGGCGCAATTCTTACCCGGCAACCACACGGGGGACGTAATGAGCAAAGAATAATCCAAAATATTGGGCTAATTCAGTGGTTTTTAAAAATACCGGTATCGGTCCCTGCTTCAAACTGACGATTTTTGCGATATCCCGCTCCGTTAACATTGTTTTTTTCATGGGTTTTTAGGAGTCCGATTTAAACCAAGTAAATTTTTTTGCTCTTATTTTTGCAGGTTAGATGTAAAATTATATAAAGGTCATGACAGGATTAAAGAACTGTACAAGTTTGCACTATTTTAGGAAATACGACGGTATTTTACCGACCCGTATTCTTTGTCCGCGAGTGTATACCTTATTTAAGTCATTATAATTACCTTTGGACCGGTAAAGCGACATCATCGCGTTAATATCTTGTTCAATGATTGACACGTGACATCACCGATGATTTACGATGACAAAGTATAAGGCCGCCGATGACTTAATTGATTTACTATGTTTAAGTTCTTTTCCTGGCTTTTGACCGCGAGATAAAATAAGTGTCTATTTATAGCATATAAATAAATAAAAATTAAATAATAAATAAATATTAGAGGACAATCTTACACAAATCGAACTAGCCCCACAGTAAACTCAAGAAGGCTTGTGTTATGGGTACTAGACGACGATATATTTAATACAAATATTCATGCTCATCACACAAATATTTGCCCTGACCGGGATTCGAACCCAGGACCGTCAGCTTCACAGGCAGGTGCACTGCACTACCCACTAGGCTAAACCGGTCGTCATATTCATCTGATGTTTATTAAAAATGAATATTAAGGTAAACGTCCCAATGTTTAACACTTTATTACCCAGTCGTTGACGCTTATTATTTACCTCTATTCATCATCATCCTCCTTAACGTTATTCCAGTCGCATCCTGAAGGATGCCTGGAAGCGACTACCATCTGACCTTCCAACCCGAGGGGAAACCAGACCTTATTGGAATTAGGCTTGTCAAGTGAGTGGGCAACTTGACTGTTAGAAGTTCTCAAGCCGCCCGAAGGTCTCTAACGGCTTAACGACTCACACGACGACACTTCTAACAGTCGAGTTGCCCACTTACTTGATATTGACAAGGGGGGTCGAACTTGCACCACGTCCGTAGGGAGTACCCACCGTTACCCTACACGCGACCCCTGGGTGGTGCTAAACGGTGTAACAAAACTGGCATCAAAATTGCCATACTATTAATATATAATTGATCTTAACATATGAATAAGGATTGTTAGTTTTATTTGCGTTATCTCAGTGTATCACTAAGAGCAAGTGACTGTAATGTGTAGGTAATTGTGACTGATAAGATTATTACTGTGAGCGTGTTGTATATGATAAAAGATACCTACAATCTATGCTAGTTAACCGTAACGATTGTTTTGAATAAACCGACCTGAAGCCCCGAAGTCATTCTAGCCAAATTGGAATAGTTTTGTCCTAACTGAAAATTTGAAAATGACGATGCATCTTGAATTTCAGCTGGACCTTTATATAATTAACCAGTCATTTGGCAACAAAAAGAGAAAGAAAGATTTTTTTTAAATATAGCTCTACGCGTTACACAATATTGGTACTAAAGTTATCGTAAATCAAGGGAAATACATGTGTAGAATAATTTGCAGTTACGTTTACAAATAATCGCCATCTACCTTGTGTTGCATTAATGTGCAATAAAATGTATGTGTGTAAGTTAACATTATGTTCAAGTAGCAGCCCCCTCAAATTGCTGTGCTCTTGCAGGGCGTCATATGTGTCTAAACTTGGGTCATTGTCAGATTTAGGTGCGCGTCTTTTCGGTGGACATATCAAAAGTTAAGGACTATAAAGCTTAATTTTGGATTGGTCTAGTAACCCGCATAAACAGTGTCTCCGTTACTATAAATCCATGTATTTAAATAGTAGTTTATGTAACCGATACATAATGAGAGGTATACATAACGAGTGTGGTTAACAGGATCACACGAGTGTTTTAAGGCCTAATTATGTACAGTTGTATACACTACTTTATCTACATCCATACATTAAATCCTCTTTCATGTATTCTCCTGCACTTTAAACGGAATGGTGCCTACCATTGCGTTGAAAGTGCAGGAGTTCGAGTTCATGAGCTCGTTGAAGTCTTTTTGAGCACGAGCCTGTATCGTATTATCGTAATGGGCGGAGATGGCCATAACGATACCGTTTTTGATGCTGTTATGGCCATCTCCGCCCCGGACCGGCGCGATATTTTAAAGTTGGTCCTTACCTACACTTTTTGAGCACATAAAAGAGGCAGGCACATTCACATAAACCATTAACTATTGACCACCGATGGGACAACTTTTGTTTTTGCAACTGACAATGACCCACTTATATTGTAATTCCACCTGCTGATGTATAATTGTGATATGCAATAAACGTTTGATATTTGATATTTCAAATGTAGGTATATAATATAATAGCTTTAGCTCGCGTAAATTAGTGCAGCGGTTTAGGTTTAAAAAGGTAACAGACAATGATGCACGTTTGTACTTTTAAGTCCGGGAAGTAAGACTCAAAATTGTACAAACATGTTTCAAAGTACCACGTAGGATTAAGTCTAAGCCGTTGTCTACCCATCCCGCACATGTATTGTACGGGCACATAACAAAAGTATGCTATTGTTTTTTTTTCGTCGGGAGACAACAGGTACACGTATTTCTCAACTTCAGTTGACTGCTTTGATAAAAGTTGTACTTACCTAATGTTATTACGCAGATACCATCAATTTAACAACACATATAAAGATAGCTATCTCTTTGAAGTTACTATCAGCGCCGACTAGAAAATATTTTAAGGGCTTTGTACGATAATGTTATATTTGTCCTTTTTATAGATCCCGAATACATACACTGCTTACTACACATCGTAGAAATACTCTATACCTAATGAAAATGATCGTAATAGGGTTGTTGACTCAAAATATGACTACTCCAAAAGAAACAAGGCAAAAATATATTCCAAATGGTGAAAATCCTTTTGAAATATCTCTAAAAATAACGAACCTACAACCGTTTTAATGTTGCTGGTTAGAGAGAGAAAGTGCGATCAATTGTAACTTATGGTTTTCTTATTAGGGTCAACATCTGAATTCTCCGAGGCGCAATTGTCAGTGTCTTGCCGATAACTGCCTTACTTTAAGGGTGGGTAAATCTGATTGTATGGAAAATTTGACAAGTTTCTATGGGATGACAGCTGCCGGCGCCATATTTGACGATGACCGGCCTGTGATCGAATGTTGGTGCAACCGACCCTAACAATCAATATTATTCTTCTACACTCACGAGCAAAAATAACGGGTACACTTTGTATTGAATCTCCATTGAAACTGTATACCCGTTATTTTTGCTCGTGAATATATAAAGTGTAAGGTGTGCGAAACATTCATATTGTTTTGTCGTAGGGCATTTTTACCTATACACACTTCACTCGTCTTAAAAATTAAAAAGTAGGTGTGTAGGTAAAAATGCCCTATGACAAAACAATATGCACTGCCCGAGAGTTCGATATTCTAACATAAACTTGTTAACACGTTACAACCTTGTCATGTAACTTTATGTAGTTACTCTACTCCTAAAATTACATTAAAATGTATCAAATTTCATGTTTGAATTACTAATCTATGAATTAGGTCGAAAAATTGCATTAAAATATGCCTAACGTTACTACATAAAGTTACATGATTACCCTGCTGGTTAAGTTGCTTATTACACACATATTATGAGTTGTAGTTCAGATCAGTAGGCCAATTCTCGGGCTGCTCGAGATGATGTCTATTCGAGATGATCTCGATTGACGCAATGTCTATAGTAGTCTCACAAAAATGTCTAACACCGCAAAATTTCTTATTCTGGGGCACGATCGAGATTATGTCGAACGACGATCTCAATGTGTATTGTAATACGCGTTCCGTTTTTCCGATCGTGTTAGTTTACAATAGTGTGTAAAATAATGAATCATTTTATAAGCTTTTCTACATAATTAAATATCTCTTATATCAAAAACAAAACTGTTATTATTTAAGTTATTGTTATTTAACTGTTATTACCGCTTGTAAACCAATAAATGTTGTTAGCTCCAAACTGTTATTAATTTACAATGATCTTCTTGGTAATTGTTGTGATTTAACTCATCAAACATATTTAAGAGTTTGCTCGTTTATGTACTTCCGTGAAATGGAGCGCGTAAAACTGTTTTGACTTGACAGTTTGGAGCCAAAGACTACTTTCAATATTTGTAAGCTTCAATATTTTCCGTCAAATTCAAACCTTTGCACCGACTTATAATTATACTAATGTGTGAATTATGGAATCATTTAAATAGATCAATTTGCGATCGACATCCGCCATTTTTCACGAAATATGTCTAGTAGACATCATCTCGAACAGCCCGAGAATTGGCCTCCTAACATAGTCCATTAACTGTAAATATGACTGTAACTTGTTCTGTGAGCCTATAAATATTAGGGCAGTATGCATCTCGTAGTTCAAAACAAATGCAAATGTATCGATTGTCGCCACTGGCCGAGTTCAATTGAGTTGTCAAGGCGCAAGCGATAGTTTGTTAGCGATTACATTGGTCAGGTAAAATCTATGGTTTTATACCACAAATGTGGCAAATGAATAATCGGCCCGCCTGGTAGAATTGACTAATGAATTGTGGGCCATGTAGCTTAGAATATAGCACCCCCTTTCTGTTCTGATCGTAATTGTCGCTAATGGACTATGGGATTGGGAATACGAGTAGTAGGGCGCTGTGAGCGATGTGCTAGAGCTAGCCACTTATCACTGCATTATGTCCATCTTGAAACCCATGTACGATTAAGTATTTGGGTGGATCAACTATTCTTTGTTGCTCGTTACCATGGTTACGTCTCCTGAGTCACTCTTTAAAACTGTGATTTTATAGGGTTTAAATTTACCAAACATGAGTTTTAGCAATGAGTATCTATCCATTTGGACAGGGGTCATGAACATTTTTCTAAGAAACTCGGTTACTGTTGTCTCCTCGCTGACGGGACAGAATAACAACAAAGAAAAGTTGATTGACCCATTTAACACTGGTGAAAACTTTAAAGATTTGACTGTTAGAGTGAACATTTGAAAATTTAAAGCTGTTCGGTTGTATCTTGTACCTTGTACCTCACCACTCGAATAATGGATTGTTACGTGGGCGTTCAATGTTGACCATTGACTGCCATTGATTCGCCGCCCGGAGGAAGGACCGAATCAAATCGTCCGCTTTTAAATATACAGTTTCATTCATTTTTTATTTGTTTATTACAACTTTTTTTATTTTGTTTTGTCAGCATACCACTTAGGTCGTTCTCGATGATCTGAGATGAGATTACAATATTTTCTTAAAACCAAATAATTTTCACCAATTATGTCAATCCCATTTAACCAAGTATCAACAATTACTGTAATAAAATAATGTAGTGTAATAATAATAATTAATAATGGATACTGTGGTAATAATAATAATGATCAAATATAGTTTTAATAGGTAACTAAAATGTATGTTGCTGTATACATAAATAAAATTACATTTAACCTAATTATTTATTGAAATATTGTTTAATGTTCTAAAATAATGTAAAAATAAACTAAAATAATGTAAAGTATAATAATAATTAATAAAAGATTAATAGATTATGTAGTAAAAATGACCTTAGTTAATAAGATTACCTAATGCTATGCCCTAACAGGGCCCATGTGAGACTGAAAATATAAGATCTGTAATGCCATGGATGCAATAAATAAATAAATAAATTACCAGATATCATGATTCATGAAGTAAGTAAGCTTATCTTACTCGTGATTAAATAAAACAACACAGGAAAAATATGTCTATAAAATGTAATCGACTTGATTAAGTTTACTACAACCTTTTGTTTAGTTTCACCTGTCCGGGGGTCTGTAATTTTGCAAGTTTAATTTGACCCACTCCAGTATCCTGCGTCAATGTCAACTTTGCGTAGATGATTCGATGCTGAAACTTTACAACACGTCGCGAACTGCGTTGTACTGTTTCTTTAAAAACAATAAGAACGTATGTCCGGGACATAAGGTTCAATATCGTACTATTCGTGTCTATGTTCTACTTAATATGCATACAGTGACGCCCAGAGTTTAGTAACAAATGACATCAGTTATTTGTCCAGTTGCCCTTTAATCGCCGTTTAATCTAGTTTGTCTCAAAGCGTATTATCAACTACGTAAACAATTTACCCAAGGTTCTGATCTTAGAATGATAATTTTAAAGGAACTCAAGGTTTAGAGCAGGTTTCGTCAGGATTTCATCGACTAATTCATGGTCGCTATTGAAGTTAACCGTGTTTATGTAACTAGTAATAATTTTCTGTCACAAATCAAATTTTTGGTACAAGCTTTTATTGCCGATTGTACCGTTTCTTTTTACTCAGTCAAGTTGAGAACTTGAGAGGGTTCCAATGAGCTCAATCAAACAACGGGTTTATCTTGTGTGGTTTAGGAGTTGCTGTGGCCACCTTCTGTATCCATCATATCATCAGACTTGTTCTGTGCCGCGATAGCCGGCAGTTTTACTTACCCTTCGTCGGCACTAATAAAATTCGCAGATAAATATAACTATCACTAGGGATGCGCCGAATATTCGGTTATTGTTCGATATTCGGCATGTTTTTGAATGTTCGGTATTCGGCCGAATTATTCCGTTCAGCTGACGAATATTTACCGAACAATTTTGAGAGGGTTTTATTACAAGTTACAAGAGTTTATTATAGTTACTGCTTCGTGAAATTAATACTTGACTTATTTTTAGTCAATATTACGCTTTGATATTAAACAAAAATGTTAGTATTCAATTAGCCTTTTTTACAACAATAGATGAAGAAATTACGTTGAACCGAATAATCGGCCGAATATTCGGTTCGGCACCAGCTGGACCAAATATTCGGCTGAATTTTCGTATTCGGTCAAACCCATATTCGGCGCATCTCTAACTATCACCCAAATATTGACAACCGAAGACAGGTTCGTTAATTAGTGACTGTGAGCTGTGCTTAGCTCTCGCGAACATTTTGTACATTTTCAACTCACATGGCTCCGCGATACTGAAAAACCAAAAAATTTCTATTCCAATCCAACAAAATCCAAATTTCATGCTGCACCTTATGGATATTATAACCTAAGTCATTTTAGTTGCTGCACATCACAACAGCCCCATGACACGAATGAATTCCTTCTCAAACGTCCCCAAAATAAAGCATTATTGATACGCTTTTACATCTCCCCCACACAAACAAAGCAATCGGACCACGACAGTAAAGCTAATCGGTCATTGTACCAAATAATGGTTGCATAAATTAAAGTATTTAGCTGTACAAAAACTATAACAACATATCGCCCACGAGGCACTGACCCGCGCAACGTGGCTGCGACTATTCTTTGATCTCTTGTATCACGATCTATTTGAAGTTGATTAATTAGCTATTTAAGGATTCCCAGCGTAAGAATGAGAGTGTATGTTTGTTTGGTAACAGATGTTTCCTGTTCATATTACTATCATTTATAGAGCCTGGGTCATATGTATATTTTAGTAACAGTAACATGCGAAGTTGAACTGAGTTCACATTTGATTACGGTGAAACTATTCACTAGACATGTGTAGTTCACGAATGATTGATTCAAATGAAGTAAATACCTCGTGTCACTCTTTTATTCATTAGTTCAGTTTGGATTCATATACTTCAATATTTCAGTCAGACCAGTTCAAGAATCATATCGTTTACCTACTCATTCGCTCGATTGACATAGACGCTGTGATTTCTGTCAGGCCAGTTCAAAAAAATCATATCGTTTACCTACTCATTCGTTCCGATAGTGACAGACTGAATGACTAATATAATTACCCAATCTATATCGTAGATGGATCTGTTGAGCTACTGAACGAAACTCAACTAGTGAACTAAACGAGTGATATACTTCACAGTGAAGGAATGTATATCAAGTATATCAATCTTTGCGCATACGACAATTTTTGCGCATAACTACTATTCACTGCGATCAAGTGTAAGCACAACACAACGATAACGCGGCACTAATACACAACCCATTATCATATTACAATCACGTCTGTCAGTCTACTAGTGTTCACACGTGGTGATAGCGTTGGCATAGGTCAAATATAACCTGTGAACCCTGTGATTGATTTGTACGGTTGTTGTGAATGATTGAAACCAATCAAGTGTGTACTCATTCGGTTGTTTATGAAGATTGACGGGCGTGAATATAAAATAATTTTTTATACATAATTGGTTTAGTTTTGAGCCTGGTTTTATATTCAAACCCATTCGGGCTCTCTTTTTCTCGATACACATAAATTATGATGGTGAATAACTGAATGTCTGGTCTGGTTTCGAGAACACACATAATATAATTAGAATTACGATTTGAAACGGGATATTTACCATGTTTTTGAGTTCCCGATATTTCGGTAAATATCCCGTTTCAAATCGTAATTCTAATGTAAATGACCATGTAAGCTTGAAATCTTATATTACACATAATATAACAATTATGTCTCTTGCATTACCTGTTAACATTGTGTTGGCCATCTTATTGCCAAATTATAACAGTGCGTTTGTATTAATTATAATATAATTGTAATCATTATAACATCTCACATAGTAGTGCATACATTTCCCTGTCAATTAAACGTTATTTGACTTAACAACTTTCGAGATCGGATCATTATCACGAATGTCAGATGACATGAGTTTTATAACTGATATCGACGTAGTTCATCAACATCATATCTTTTTAGCTTTTCGTTGCAATGGAAACTTTATTGTCTATAGAAACAAAGGTGATTCTCCAATAGCTCGTCTAGAAAACATACGGTCGTGGGAGTTTAAACAGTCGAAGATCGCATTGTATCGACGACTTTATCAACCTCGCACGTGATTGTTGATTTTACCGAAATTGGATCTGTATATAGTCGACGCAGAGCTTCATTTTTACTGCAGTATTTAATGAGATATGAAATTGGGTGGATGAAGAGTGAATTTGCAAGCGTCGCGCGCGGGCGCACTCGGGAAAGTGCTGGTAACAGTGCGATGAGCGCGAGATTTTTTTTCGCGAGAATAGCGTGTGGTACAAGTTTAGCACCATGTTAGATAAAAAAAATCAAACATTTATTCTGCAAAGCCACAAGGGCACTTTTACATGTCAAAATATTAATTTACAATTTAAGAAAGTCTGACTATAATAAGTAATACATTTTTCATGTCAAAATATAAATTTACAGTTCAAGAAGGAATAATAATTTCGAGTTTACAATTATAACAAAATTAATGTCATACAGTGAAGATAAACTTGTAAAGTTATCTATTACAAATGTTACAACATTAGTAAAATTAGAGATGTATAAGGTCTCAAGATTAAACAAGGAGTATAATGAAATTAATATAATATCCCAGAGACGTATATGGTCTCTCAGCGTCAAAATTAAAATTAATTTAATATTGTTAGAGATGTATATGGTCTCTAAGTCACTGATAATAAAAACGAATCCACAACAGGATGATGTCTCTCGTCAATCCCCTATAAAAAGACACTAGTACTAACGTAGTCACTATGTCCTAGCAAGCATGAACAGACCGGACTCCACAAACAGCACCCGATCACGAGTATCACGCGTATCACGCGTAACTGATGCAAAAGACATGTCCGGGCGAAGGTATTTAGTCTATTTTGGGGGTATAAATAATGTACTAGTTGTTTAGGGGTGACTTATTAATAACACTACTGCGCTTCGCACATCATGAAAAGAATTCACACATGCAAAAGGTTTAACTGATTACTCGATTTTCATAGTCATCGTAATAATGTATAGAGAGAGAGGAATAGTATTTTAAGACTGACATTATTTAATTTTTATATTATTATTTGACATTAGGAGACCTTTTACATCTCCATAATATTGGTATTTTATTATTTGGTTAATTCTAGTTTTGTTTCTGATTATTTTTGTCATATTTAATATTTTAGATAACACGAGACCTTTTACATCTCTAGTAAAATGGAAGCAGTTTTTTAAATATTTGTATATTGTGTATGTACTATTGTATGACATTCAAAAGTGCCCGAGGGGCCCACTTGGAGAATAAATCATTTCATTTCATTTCATTTCAATGAGCTCTGTATGTGTAAATTATCTTGCGGTTTTGAATAAAACTCGCTGCAATTCACTGCAGGTAATATGAAGAAACTGAGGCACGCTGCAGCTTACCCTTTGCGGAGTGATGTTGCTGTAAGATGAGAAACTACGATTTTCATAACAACCTATAATTTTATTTATATATTTTGTTTAAACACTTAATGAATGTAGCAAAAGTAACAAACATGAATGACTAGTTCATTCATATTTTACACTTTATACAGGGTGATCAGTAAATAATGGACAAGCTTCTAACCACCGATAGAGCACCTGAGGCTGGTCCAGAAAAAGGACTTTCAGGTTTAGTAAAAGTTAATAATTGGTACCTTTTTTGACTTTAATGACCGTCGAGGCCATAAATGAAGAGGTATTCTCGTTCTTTTTATTGCTAAATATTCTCTAATAGTGTTGCTAACAGACAGGTATTAGAGCTATAGGGTAGCCAGGGCACATAAAAATTAGCCTATGGACGCTTGCTACTCCAGAAGATTCCTAAGCCAGTTGCTGCCTACCCTTATTGACTTGTGGATGGTTGTGCTGACAGCTAGTAGAGACGAGGTCCTACATAAAGTTATCTCTGTTTTTCATTAACAACTTTTTTCATTGACTCGGGTGGTAGCCAATTATTAAGAAAATGGAAAAGTTCGATTATCTCGAAAACCAAGGGACTTTTACTAAACTTGAAAGTCCTTTTTCTGGATCAGCCTCAGGTGCTCTATCGGTGGTTAGAAGCTTGTCCATTATTTACTGGACACCCTGTATATTTATATCAATGTCACGTCACACAAGAAAATTCAGAACATTTCATATGTAAGTATCATTTACTTTCCTCTTTTTCTCGGCACAAACTTAACAGAACGATTTGAACCGACTGAACAATAAATACGGCATGTACTCGGTCGTTTTTCTGATTTGAGCCAATAATTAGACAAATCATATTTTTGTCGATCTGGATTTTCTTCAACAGGCGATCAATGTGTTTCGGGGTACGGCAATTAGGGCATGCAATACCGGAAGATTCTAGATTAAGATTAGTAGTTAAGTATATAAAAAAATGTAACTTTATTATGAATTCAATGAAATAAACAGTATAATTTTTTTTTTCTCAATCTCAGGATTGAAATCCGGTACTGGACCTCAATCGCGGGATTTTTCACCTGAGAATACGAGTAAGTAATAATTTGCCTCACATTGTAACTATCTGTGTTATATAAGTAGAAAAATAATGTAGGGTAGAGAATAATAACAAATAATAACACAATAATTATAATACTCAACTCTCTTGTTGTTGCTTTTCTATAAATTTTACGGATACATAAGTTTTACATATTTTTCTATTAAAATTTAATGCAAAATCGGTAATGTAATACCGATATCCCGATATTTCGGTATTGGTCTGTTTCAATCCCGGTATTGAAATACCGTAAAAAATCATCAATTTGCATGCCCTATCTACAATCAGTGAAAATCTCACTAAATTCTGAAAAATTACAATAGGTTCGAATCAGCAGTAGATCAATCGAGAGCCCATGGCGAGATTGGCGAGGGACGCATTTGGCATCCTTCCTTGCTGGCAACACTTGAGCATGTATCGATTACATGAAGATATTCTCAGTCCTTTTAGCTGGTAGTCATGTAGGAAAAAATGAGGCTTGAAGCGTGATAGAGTGGGGCGTGAAGGGTTCCGTAATTAATTAGATACCGTATGTCCTCGTAACAAGCAAAGCAATGTATAAATGAATGGGGATATTCCAAACCGCTGAATATTAAGTAAAAATTTACGGCTCGAATTCACGTGATTGATCGAGAATCCTAATTTTCTTGGCTAGATGGATTTCTTGGCCAACTGGCTGTTAATATACACACACAATACACATTAGAATTAGAATTTCTTGTATGTACAAGAGTTTTTTAATTGCTTAGCGATGGCTGTTGTAAAATTCTTGTTCTTCTAGACCTATCGGTGGTTTTTGTGGTAGAATTAGAGATGTGGAACCCTAATGAATAAAGAACTAATTCCTTACATCTGCAACGGTCCTACATGACAGTCGCAAGCGCAATAAATCAGGCTCGCGGGTAAAAAGAAACACGCGAGTAAGAAGGACCGTTCCCGTCCCAGTTTGGTACGGGTGCCAGACAACATGGCTAATGGCGATGACAGGAAAAAAGTTAGGATCACTGTTTATTTTGAACAATTCAATCAATAAATATTCCAACCAGGGCTCAGAAACCGGTTTCGCCTTCATACAATTAACCGGTTAAAAATTTCGGTTAATTGCGTTTTACGATATTATTTCGTACTTTAAAACATTTATTTCATAGAGGAAGGTTAACAAAAACAAGTTTTAAAATAAAAAAGGAGATATGACAAAAACTTTAAGAGATATTTCCCTGATTCCCTGATTCCAACCCAAACTACCTAAAGGTTGTCTGGAAGAGATCGCTCTTTAGCGATAAGACCGCTTGTTGTTCTGCTTCTGACTCCCTGTATCTTTGTTTTTTATGTGCTGTTTTATTATGTGAGGTGTGCAATAAAGAGTATTTGTATTGTATTGTATTAATCAAAACTCCTCGTCGGTCTGATTCAAAATTTCAGCGAAAATGTATTATGAATGGCATGTGAATCCGTAGTGTACCAATCCAAATTAATATTAGCCAGGACCAGGATATACCTGTAAAAAGCATTGTGTCATGAAGCTACGGGCACTATGATACACTAAGGCCGGGTTTTATAAAGATCCGTTAGACCAAATGTCAGATCAAATTTCAGTAACTCAGTACATTTTTTGACATAGCAAACCGACATAAGGTCTAACGGATCTTTATAAAACCGAGCCTAAGCATTTATACTATAACAAACATCCAAGACTCAATACTATACATTTTTTTCTCTATTGTCAAAACGGTCACGTTACAAACGTTTTTCCTTGTTGCTAATTTGTAAAGAGCAAAAAAACAAGACTTAAATCTGATCTGTTACCGGAATGTGGGCGAGTCTGCCCGTTACCTGCCTACATATTCACAAAACAGTTCGTCTGACTGTCAGTTTGTCCCTGGTCTAAGTTGACCAGGAAAATCGTAACAATTTTGAGCAATCAGATTTGAAACCAGGGACCGATACCGGTATTTTTAAAAAACCCTGAATTAGCCCAATATTTTGGATTATTTTTGGCTAAATCATGTATTTAGGTAACAACGTCGTATTAGATTGTCCCATTAAAAACTAAATAATGAACCGGTGAGCGTAATAATACCGGTATTTTTCTATGGAGAAAATACCGGTATCCGATCCATTTCAAACGTATACTGGTTCAGTCGCAAAGCTAAGCCTTGTGAATAACAGCCCTGGACCATCAACACTGTGCTGGGAATATTAAGTAACCAGGAGTGACAAATGCACTAAACGACTAACAGTACTGCTGAAAAGAAACGCTTATGGTAATTGAGGTGCAGTGAGGAATATATATTATTGTAGAGCGCCAGTCTGCTTTTGTCCAAAACGTTTGCTCTGGAATTTTGTTCAAATAAAGATGTTCTCGTGCATGGAAGATATAAATAGTGTTTACAAGCAGTGCATACAATAGTCGGCATTTACTTCACACAATACTAAAACATTATGGTTAGAACTTAAACGACAAAATTCTATCAGCATAGAGAACTAGGAGCTTCGACAAAATTTACTAACTTTATAGATATAGCGCTGGAGTATAGCGCTTTATGGCTGCGAAACGTGGTGAAAAACTATACACATTCATATTATTACTAGTATCATTATGGTTTTGTCACAACACTTGGGCAACAAAATAAAACGTTCGTACGTACTTTGAGATAACATTACTAAAAAGAAGACTTATGATATGTAAGTACTCCAAGTCTGTAATGGAAGTAATTTCATAATTTAATTCATAATTTATAATTTTATTGCATTATTAATCATGTGTTACATAAGGTCTTACAAAGAGCATTTTACAGCTAGTGTTCACATGAACCCTGTTAGGGTATATAGCAATGTACTTAACTAAAAACTAAATGCTAAAGCAATTACGTATACTATTTTTACATTTGAATTTCATCTAATTATTATATAGCATGCAACATGACACGTCTTAGTAGTAAAAGAATATTAAGAAATTTAACAATTATTAATAACATTTCTCATTATAACTTGGTTACAAAGTAATTGGAATAATTTAATTTATATAATAATAATTAATAATTTCATTAATATGTTGAAATTAAAAATTAAAATATGATAAGGTTGTATCGTTTAAAAATTCATCAATAGAGTAATAGCACTTTTTAATTAACAGATCTTTAAGTTTTCGTTTAAATAATTCATCTTTTGTTACGTTTTTTATTTCTTCTGGTATTTTATTTGCTATTAATATGCACCGGTAATACGGACCATTTCTGAATATTGCTAATGTTGAAGTTGGTAATTCTAGCTGGTTTATTTTATTTCGTCTCTGTGATTTTATTATTTTTTGTTTAAATAAATTCATGTTCTTCCTAACAAATAGAGCAGCTTCCAGAATATAAATCGAAGGTAACGTAAGGATTTCTAGTTTAATGAAATGCGGACGACAGCTATCTGGTACCCGGGTATTTGTTAGAATGCGAATGCATTTTTTTTTGTAATATGAGTAATTGGTGTACATCAGTGCTGGCTCCCCATAATATTACACCGTATTGGAGCCATGCATGGGCGAAGGCAAAATAGGCTGCTAACGCTGTTTTCTGATTTGTATTGACCTTGAGCACACTTAATGCATAAATAAAGCTACTCAATTTACTTTTGACAGATTGAATATGATATTTCCAATTTATACTTGAATCAATTGTTATTCCTAATAATTTAAATGCAGTTACTTCTTCAATAATTGTCTTGTTTATCTGTAGTGTCATTTCTACTGCAGCTTTCTGTATGGGTTTAAATTGTATTATTTTAGTTTTGCTAAGATTTATCTCTAAATTATGGTTTTCTAGCCAATCGCAAACTGTTTTTGATATTTTTGATAAACGATCGTTAGATTCTGTGCTACTACCACTACTTATAAGTATTGAGATATCATCAGCGAACATGACGCATTTAGTGTTTAGTATTTTCGGCAAGTCGTTTACGTAAGCAAGGAATAGGAGACAACCGGTTACACTTCCCTGAGGGATTGAACATGTTATATGTCGCATTTTAGAGGTTACGGTTTTTGTCTCTCCCGAGTTTTTATAGTACCAGTTGATTTGTACACACTGCTGCCGATTTTGTAGATATGTTTGGAACCATTTATATGCGTTACCTCGTATCCCCATGCCATATAATTTTCGCAATAGGATATCATGTGATACGCGGTCATAGGCTTTTGACATGTCCAGAAGTAATCCTATGGCGTATTTTTTGCAATCTATATGACTAAGGATTGCTTGAATGTAGTGGTAAACGGCTAATACGGTGGAGTGTTTTTTCCTGAAACCAAACTGATTTTTATAGTAGCAATTCATTAGTAACTTACCCCCTTATTCATAAACGTCTGTCAAACCTACATTAGTTAACTAGCCGCTAAAGTTCGTTTGTTCTTATCTGTCACTTTGATATTGACGTTTGTGAGAATGGGACAAAGAACTTTTTAGTTAGCAGAGGTTTGTTAAGTTTTATGAATACGGGGTATTTAGTTTATATAGTAGGTATAACAGAAAATGTTGTTAAAGTGAGGCAATTAAGTAACGTTTGACACATTGACGTAAATGTTATAGTTGCCATTTAAATAAAAAGTTTATGAATAAAAGAACAATAATAATAGTTGAAAACAACAAGCTCGTTGCGTTGCGTGACAATAACGTGTACATAAAATTAGACTAACTCAGTTTTATACAAAAAAGTACTTGATTAAACACGGTTATTACTCATCGAAACACAGTCTTCGACAAATTAATCACCAATTCACCAATCAACCTGATGAACGGTTTAATTGAACACGGCGTCGATAAAATTAGCTCAAACAGCTTATTAAAGACATGTCAGCTTGATGACCAACTTATTTGCATGTGGCAACAATTAACTTTCATTCAAGGAGCAACGACACTCCGTGGGCATGTAAGACACGCAATTGTCTATGGTCGAGTGAGCGAGAACAAACGATAGCAGGTGACAATACCACCTGGCCTAGTACGGGCAGGTTAAATGTATGCGGGCAATTTATTTCAGGGACCGATACCGGTATTTTTAAAAAACCCTGAATTAGTTCAATATTTTGGATTATTTTTTGCTCTTTACGTAGGGCTGAATCATGTATTTAGGTAACAACGTCGTATTATTAGATTGCCCCATTAAAAACGAAATAATGAACCGGTGACCGTAATAATACCGGTATTTTTCTATGGAGAAAATACCGGTATCCGATCCCTGATTTATTTTATCTTCGACTGATCAAGTGTAATAATATGGATGCGTTAAAATTCCCCAAAATTATTTATCAACGGCTTAACTAAATCACAATAAGGAACAGTACCTACATTTCGAGATAGTGAACCCTACCACTGCATATTTAGAGTCATTATACAGTCAGCAGCAGAAGTAGCTGTACAAACGAGGTGTTCAGAAAGAAGTGTACGTTACAACTGCCAAAAGATATTGACGCTAGGCTAGCATTTACCCGTGGGCAGTCAGCGCGTTACAAATATCTCAGCGGTCAGTATTCAAAAAATTCTACACACATTACGAATTATTAATTGATACCTTGTACTGTATAATACCTATGTTTACACCAATAAAACATTTTTGATTCTTTTTGATTTTTTGATTAACATATGAGCTATCGGAAAACGACTCGTATCTGGGCAGTCAAAATGTCAATAGTATCTGAACATACTGGAGGAAAAGTTTACAGGCAATAAGTAATGTTGAGTATTGATTAGAAAATGCAACAGAATGAGCAATTTCAAATTGATCTACTTAAGGGAGAGGATGTATCCTTATACTTACCGGATTAGATTATCAAAACTAAGATTCTGTTAGATAAATTATGAAATGTAAGAGCGTTACTTGATCATATCAGTATATTTTCAAGTGACAGGCAAAACATGTCAACAACCGTATCTAGGTGACGGAGTTAGGCTATGACACGCCTCCGCCGTGATTCCTAGGAATCCCTGGAGCCGGGAGCAGCTGATCCAGGTGGCGGATCCAGACGTCGTCAATTGTGACCTCATAGTGTAGGTTTCCAAGACGGCGGGTCACTCTGCCGAACTCCCACTTGCTCCCAGATATGGAGTAGTTTCGAGCTTGAACCCGGTTCCCTGGTAAGAACTCCCTGACAATGGTACTAGGTCGGGGTTCAGACTTCGGTGGCGCTCGAATCTTCGCGTCCAGTCTTGTTCTTATTTGTCTTCCAAACATAAGCAAATACGGCGAGTCTCCAGAGTTGACCGGGGTAGCCCGAAGTAGAGTTTTAACTGTGCGGACTTTGTGTAGTATTCCGCCACTCTCCCCCTCTAATTTATGCAGTGCCTTCTTAATGGTCTGTACAAAACGTTCTGCTTGCCCGTTGGTAGCTGGATGATAGGGGGCAATGGTTTTATGTACAATGCCGTTATTGGTTAAATAATTCTCAAATTCCTGAGATACAAATTGTCTTCCATTGTCGGAGACTAAAACATATGGCAATCCAAATGTGTCAAACAATTCATCTAATTTCTGTATACAGAATGAGCTTGTAGTTGTTTTCGTGGGTATTATTTCTACCCATTTGGAAAAGGCGTCCACAATTATCAGTAGCTGGTACCCGGATATTGGGCCTGCGAAATCGATATGTATCCTTTGCCAGGCGCCGGCAGGACTTTCCCAGTGATGAATAGGAGCCTTCGGTGGTTCGTTCTGTTCCAGTCGACACGTTCGACAAGATTTAACCTTGTCTTCAATTTCTTTATCAATATTTTTCCAATACACAAAGCTTCGTGCAAGAAGTTTCATTTTTAGAATTCCAATATGTCCTGTGTGCAGTTCGTCCAAGATTTGTTTTCGTAATTTATGGGGAATCATTACTCTTGCACCTTTTAAAATGCAGTCATTTTGTATTGTCAATTCATTGTCCTTGTAACCTGACTCTCTGAGTGATGTACCCGACTGGAGAATTCTCAGTAAGTTTTGTAATTCAGGATCTTCCTTAGTTTCCTTTGCAATGATTTCTGGTGAAATTTGAAGTGCATTTATCTGTTTCAGTTGAATTATGTAATGTTGGTCAATCTTATTTTCATTAACTTTCTCAACTGGAAAGCGTGACAGGAAGTCAGCGTTAGCATTCTTCGAGGAACTCCTATATTCAATGTTGTAATCGAATCCAGAGAGAAAGTGAGCGTAATGGAATAATCTCATCGTGCTTAAGGTTGGTAACGTCTGATGCGGATGGAAAATAGATGTAAGGGGCTTGTGGTCGGTGATAAGGGTGAATTTACGGCCGTAGCAGTAGTGAAAGAATTTCTTCAGTCCCCAGTAGATAGCTGTCGCTTCCTTGTCAATTTGGCTGTATTTCTTTTCGCTTTTAGTCAAAGATCTAGAGGCGAATGCTATAGGTCGTTCTGAACCGTCCGGTAATCTGTGGCTCAGGACTGCACCGAGACCCATAGGAGCAGCGTCAGTAGCCAATACCAGTGCTTTATTTTGATCGAAGTGTATTAGGACTCTTTCGCTAACTATTTCTTTTTTAATAGATTTGAAGCCTTCTTCACATTTTGCAGACCAAGTGAATTTTATACCTTTCTTCAAGAGTTCGTTTAAGGGACTAGTTATGGAAGCCAGATTTGGTATAAACTTGTTGTAATAATTAGCCATACCTAGGAAGGTTCGTAATTCATTGACGTTAGTTGGGCGTTCTGCATTTGAAATTGCCTTTATCTTATCTAAATTCTTATGTAATCCGTCCTTATCTATAGTGTGTCCGAGGTAATTTATACTTTTTTTGAAAAATTGACATTTCTCTTTATTTACTCGAAGGTTACTTTCTTTGAGCTTCTGCAAAACTTGTCTCAGCCTGGTAAGCAGTTGTTCTTCAGAAGAGCCTTGGATTATTATATCATCGAAAAAGCATTTTACTCCTTCGAGCCCCAGTAGTAGCTGGTCCATGAATTTCTGCCAAAGGCTTGGAGCTACTTTTACTCCAAACATGAGCCGGTTTACCTTAAAAGTACCTTTATGCGTGCTTAATGTCTGTAACAAGGCACTTTCTTCATCCATCGCCATATTCAAGTAAGCCTGAGTGATGTCCAATGTGCAAAACAGTTGTCCACCATTCATTTCGGCTAGAATGTCTTCTATTATGGGAATTGGGTACTGTTCATCTCTTATTACTTTATTTAAGGTAATTTTGTAATCAGCGCACAACCTGATGGTTCCATTGGGTTTTACTATTGGTACGACAGGTGTACCCCACTCAGAGTGGTCGATTTTTGTAATTATGCCTTGTTTCTCTAAACGATTGATTTCTTCATCGACTTTGGTGCGTAATGCGTAAGGAATCCTGCGAGGTTTGATAAAAATTGGTTGTGTGTTTTCTTTCAGAGTGAGGTGGCCTCGAACGTTTGGGATTTCGCCGAGATTTGTAGCAAAAACAGTAGAATCGTATTCCTCAAGCAATTCATCTAGTTTCGGCACCTTTGCACTTGTTTGGACGCTTCTCATGTCCGCCAGTTTGATGTTGAACTCTTTCATCCAGCTTCTACCCAGGATCGGTTCTACATCCTTGTCAATTATGTATAGTTGTCCATAGAATGACTGACGTTTGTAGTTGCATTTGACGTAAGTGACACCGATTGGTTTGAAGATTTCGCCGGTATACGTTCTTAGTTTCATGTTGGTGTTTAGAATCTTCTTATTTATGTTTAATTTCTCAAAGTCTCTAAGTGAAATCGTGGAAAGCGTCGCCCCAGTATCAAATTCCATATTTACCTTCTTGCCTTCAATGTCAATAGTAATTATGTATTTGTCTGACATTTCACTCTTTATAAGGTTGATTTCTACAGCGCTGTCGGCACTGAAACTACTAGTGGAGTTGTTCAGTACGTTCGTTTCGTTACGTCCACCCCTTTGCAAGCAGACTCGGGCTAGGTGACCTTCCTTATGACACTTGCGGCACGTACTTTTTATAGCACCACAATCGTTGGCTTTGTGGTCGTCTCTTCCGCAACGGTAGCATTTACCCTTAAGGTCTTTTATAGAAATTGGTAATCTTTTCGAATTGTTTTTCGGCGAGTGTGACCTTTCGTTAGGTTCTTGTGATATTTTATTTATGTTGTCTAATATTGGATTTTGTACGTTACGAATGGATGAAGACATGGTCGAATTTTCTTTTTTTCCGATTTCCATCGATGAAGCGGTTTGAACTAACTTCGTGAATGGTATTGTTTCGTTTTCTTGTAGTACTTTTGTTCGAATTTCTCCATCCTTTAGTCCTCGTATGAATTGTAACGACAGAAATGAGTCAAGGGTAGGTTTCTTGCAGTGTGGGCATTTGAATTCACAGTTCTGTGACAGCCTCTTCAGTTCTGACGAGAACACGACGACTGATTCATCGGGCTGCTGTAGTCGTGATATGAAGGTATGTTGAGAGGCCCATATGCTAGGTTTCGGATCGATGTAGTTGTCTAAGATGTCAGCTAGCTCTTCGAAAGTCTTACAGAGAGGATCATCTGGAGAGCACAGATCGTGGACTCTTTCATGTAGTTGCGGAGGCAATGTAGATAGAAGCATGTAGACTTTCATTTTGGGGTCACTCACATTATTCAGCATCAGATATA
Organism: Epiblema foenella; assembly: GCA_963556455.1. Taxonomy (NCBI): domain Eukaryota; kingdom Metazoa; phylum Arthropoda; class Insecta; order Lepidoptera; family Tortricidae; genus Epiblema; species Epiblema foenella. The sequence continues at coordinate 4,581,771 of OY747118.1, forward strand.
TTGAAAGTCTTTTCATAAAATTTTTGAACGATTCCTTTTCGTGAAACGGCATGAAATTGAGTCTGGGCTGCGGATCGCGTTGTGCAGTACTTTCGAAACTCCTAGCATGTTGTGTCGCCGACATGTATGTGGAAGGCGCATCAGTAGAGGTAGTAGGGCGTAAGCCGTGTAGTTTTATCTTTAGCTGCAGAATGATTTCTTCCGTGGTATGTCGTTGTTCAATCTCTGATTCCAGATTATCCGTCTGAGCTTCTATATCACTTTGAATATTATCAAATTTCTTTTCGTAATTTTCGAGAGTTGACAGTCTTTGACTTAATTCGAAATCCGATGTAATTTGTATTTGTTCCAATTGTGTTTGTAATTTCGTTAATTGGCCGCGTATTGCGGCCCGTAAACGCGTGAGACGGTCTAATTCTTCCGCCATCGTCGCCAATTTGTTAGATAAATTATGAAATGTAAGAGCGTTACTTGATCATATCAGTATATTTTCAAGTGACAGGCAAAACATGTCAACAACCGTATCTAGGTGACGGAGTTAGGCTATGACAGATTCTATTTATTTATTTACTTCATGAATGATTAACGCATACTACATAATTATATTAACGCATTGACTGTCGGCATTTTGTTACGAATTTTCACCTGGTATCATCCATATCCATGAGAATAAGGTAATCGTCCCAGTAGTCGACACCTTAGTGCCCAATAGATGATACCTGATTGAAAGTGCCATGTATTAGATGTAGGGTCAGTGTCGAGCACAGGGACGTTTACCTTAGCGGTAATTAATAAATACCTACCTAACAAGTCGTCTTAATAACTATGAAAATATATTGGAGTACAATTTTAAACAGGCATGTATTCATAACACTGATCTCATAAGCATAACTTTGTATGAACAGGTGCAATAAAATACGTATAATTAAAATAAAATAAGTAATGAGTAGTCTGCAAAAGATGCAGAATATTGTAGCCATATAGAAGCCATTTAAATATATATTCCGTAATTGCTGCAAAATATTTATACAAAATGTAAATCTGCAAAAAGCGACTTTATATTCTTGTTAAATGGAACAATCTTGAATAAAATGGTCTGACAATCCACGAAGACAGTGCAGACTTGTCATTGCATAGCTTTGTCTCACATTTTGCGATTACACGTCATATAACACTATTGTAGAATCCAGCTGCAGATTGCCCGTCAGACCTATAAATTCGGTTTGCAAAATAGTCTGCATTTGTCAGATGGCCAGTAATCAATACGACTATGAACCGATATTATTAGTATGTGAACACCTTGCCCGGTATACGTATCTGATGCTGACTGTACTTTCTCTAAAGTAGTAAAATTTCTCTCCTTCATGCATCCGTAAAACCAAATTTTCAGCGACAGTGCCTTTACCATGAGTTTACGTGACCGTACTCGCTAGCGACTGCGTAAAAAATTATAGGGGCAAAAATACAGCGCCTCTGGCGGTTACGCAATAGAACTAAGAATCGGCATACTAAATCGTTTACGCAGTCGCTAGCGAGTACGGTCATGCAAACTCGTGGTAAAGGCTCTGGTCTGTGGCGACAACTTTTTTTGTAAATATGTTAATACTCTATGATGTTATGTTATCGCGCATGCGTACTAGTTTTATTGTTCTTCTCGTATGATGCCAAGCAACGTACATGGCTCCTGTTGTTACTTGTATATTGTAAATAATCACATGTACAAAGTGTAAATATAATTTAAATACAAAGGTCCGTCTCTCATTCTCGCTATAGTGGACATTCTTACAGGGCTATTTTCTAAGACTTTTTTCAGTATAGGTACTTGAGAACATGCAGCCAATTTTTCGTTTCTATTTCTACAGTCGTCAGTTTATTACCATTTTAAAACTTGCTGCCATTCTATTAACATCTAGTTCATACCGTCAGAGCTGCCACGCGCTCTCTCTTTCAGGTTCCCGAATATTGTCAATTTCTAGGGACTTATCTCCTCGTCTCGTCACACGATATGATCAGAGTACTCGTATGACAAAATCAAGCATTAGCAGAACTGAACTGAAGTACGCTTTGGCTAATCAATAAATATTAATGTCTTTTCAAGAGAGCGAGCAAAGATGGCAATTATGTCCAGCTCTGTAAGTGTAAAGATTCAGACTTCAGAATAAATAAGTAAAAGACAAAGAGTGCCGTTACCATGACTTTGCATGACCGTACTCGCTAGCGACTGAGTAAACGATTTACTTAGTATGCTGATTTTTAGTTCTATTGCGTAACCGCCAGAGGCGCCATACAAGTTTTTACGCAGTCGCTAACGAGTACGGTCATGTGAACTCATGGTAAAGGCACTGTTATTCCAAATTTCTAAATCTCACTCAGCGAAACTTGAGAAGCTGACATATATTTCTGTGACACCTGACTCCGTCCAGTGCTCTGGAGACGTGGCCCACCTGGCGTGGACGTGCTTGCTTTATAAACATAGCTGGTAACCCCTTTTGGACTGATTGACAGTTTTGGTACGTTGGAATAAATCAATTAACCTATTCACCGCAACAGTAGATTCCGTAAGGCCGGGTTTTATAAAGATCCGTTAGACCAAATGTCAGATCAAATTTCAGTAACTCAGTACATTTTTAGGGTTCCGTAGCCAAAATGGCAAAAACGGAACCCTTATAGTTTCGTCATGTCCGTCTGTCCGTCTGTCCGTCTGTCCGTCTGTCCGTCTGTCACAGCCGATTTACTCGGAAACTATAAGTACTACAGTGATGAAATTTGATGGGAATATGTGTTGTATGAACCGCTACAAAATTATGACACTAAATAGTAAAAAAAAGAATTGGGGGTGGGGCCCCCCATACATGTAACTGAGGGATGAAAATTTTTTTTTCGATGTACATACCCGTGTGGGGTATCAATGGAAAGGTCTTTTAAAATGATATAAAGTTTTCTAAAAAACATTTTTCTTAAAGTGAACGGTTTTTGAGATATCAGCTCTCAAAGTCGTAAAAAGTATGTCCCCCCCCCTCTATTTTTATAACTACGGGGTATAAAATTCTAAAAAAAATAGAGGTGATGCATGCTAATTAACTCTTTCAACGATTTTTGGTTTGATCAAAGTATCTCTTATAGTTTTTGAGATAGGTTGATTTAACTGTAATTTTGGTTAAGTTATTTTTGCTGTTTTATAGATACTAGTACGGAACCCTTCGTGCGCGAGTCCAACTCGCCCTTGGCCGGTTTTTGACATAACAAACCGACATAAGGTCTAACGGATCTTTATAAAACCGAGCCTAAGTTGTGTCTCGCATGACAGTCTTTGTAGCAAAAGATTGAAAATGAACCTTATTCGATAGCATGTAGGTTGACTTGATCGGCTCAATATGAAGTCATTGGCGTGTGGGGCACAAATTTTCCTGACCTTTATATAAGGCAATGGCGGCGAAAAGGTTGAGCTAGCTACATATTGTGCAATCCGCTTTGTAGTTCCAGAAATGGTAGTGTTCCTAACTAATTAAGTCCAGTTCCAATTAAGCGTTCATAATAAACTTTCTTGAAATTATATTCTAGCGTGTCATCGATGTTCCCTATGGCGTCCTTAGCGGCTTTGACATATGTCAAGTGAACCCCACCCTCTGACGTCATCACAGTAGGGCTATACTATTAAACCTGTCACCGCCCACTATGGCACTTTGCGGAAGTTTTCCATGCTAGTCGGTGAAGTGCTTGTTCAGAGTTTTGATATACGATTGAAGGAAGGTTAAATAAATATTAGCAAACGGTACACAATATCGTTTATATATAGTGCACTAGCTTTTGCCCGCGACTTCGAGTAAAGTTCCCTATTCGTTAATCCAGTCTATAAACACGTTGAGGGCAAACCTTGGCTATTCGGTGATATGCAGTCATTCGTTGACAGCTTGTTATCGTCTTACATCAGAGTCATCTGATATTTTTGTAGCTTGTACTGTTTTTAAATTTGCACCACTTGCAGTCATTATGATAGAGGGTTCCTCGCTAGCTATTTTGTTTAATGTTTCTCAGCTGCAAGACAATAACAAAACAAACTATCACCGAATAACTGCATATTACCTAGTTTGGCCTATGTATACCAAGTTTAGGGTCCTAAAGGTACACGCCGAAAAGGAAGGCCCCTCACGAGATGGGAAGACGACTTCATTGGGACAGCTGGTTCCTCCCAGCCCAAGATAGAGAGCAATGGAATCTTTTGGAGGAGGGCTATACCCGTCTAGGGGTTCATGCAGATTCTGATAGTAACATGTAGCTTAGATCTTAAGATTTAGAGAAAAATACATATTAAAGTAATATTAATAAAAATTAAACCAGTAATAGTAGTAGTGTAAATATAATTCTCTGTACATGTAGTTTGCATGAAATAAAGGCTATTTATTTTTTATTTATTTTATTTATACCAAGATTAATTATAATAATCCGTTCATCCGTTTTTGCGCGATTGAGTGTACTTACACAGAGATAAGGTAGGAAGTATATGAATTCAAAGAATATAAGTAACTGTCCGCTTATCTATCCAACGAGTAGCCAAGTAATCATTCAATTACATTCATTCGCAGAATGTAATCTAGCTGCGATATGATTAATGGTGCGCAAGAGTTGACAGTTCGCGACAAGCTAAAAGTTTTAACTAGTTAACTAGACAGTGGAAGATACATTTCTATTTCGAACGCGGACGAATAGATGATCTGTGATTCAGGTACCCACAAATTACAATGCGTAACGACTAAACCTTCATTCTACGATGAACTTGATACAAATTTGTTTTCAGTGCCTTTACCATGAGTTTACATGACTCTAGCGACTGCGTAAAAAATTGCATGGGCAAAAGTACAGCGCCCCTGGCGGTTACGCAATAGAAATATGAATCGGCATACTAAATCTTTTTTTTTGAACCTGACTGTGGCTTTATGGGCCGGGCCCAATAAAGCGATAGGAGTGCGCGGTTGGAGAGTAGCCTGGGGAAAATCCAGGGGAAAACCTCCGGCACGACCACGCGTGTGGTTTGGAACACTGGAATACTCTAAGAGTTTGCGCTCCAGTGAGATTGGTTGAGCGGTTTCAACCGAATCTGAGGTGTGAGTGGAATCGAGCTACTGGGAGTTTTGTCGCTGGTTCACTAAACCTAGCCTAGCTGAGAAGAGTCCAGCAAGAAACCCAGCTAGGCCCGACTTTACGCAGTCGCTAGCGAGTACGGTCATGCAAACTCATGGTAAGGGCACTGTTACCAATCATAAAACATGGACAATGAACTGTGTCAATTGAAGCAAAGTAAATACTATTGGACTCTCAATATTTTTGGTCTAGCTGATACATATTCATCAAACTTACGAGACATGTGTTTTCTAAAATGTGTTTTATTTTCTAACACACACAATTGTCAAGATTAATATGGAAGTGTATGAATAAGGCTTTTAGTCTTGTCGTTTGTTTTCATTTGACCTCAAATAAGTATAAGTACATCACGAAACGATAAACGTTGGCAATGACTTGATGCAAATTTCGCTTATCTGCTGTTGAAACCGTTTCTAGTATTTAAATTGTCGAACTACACTTAGTACCTTGTCGCTGCTACTTATATCACAAATTCAAATTCATTGAGAGTATCTTTGCAAAACTTTAGTACGAAAAGGTATTAAATATTCAGTTGCTTCAGAGCTGGACTAAACGTAGCTGTACGGTATTATGATAATTCAGCACTTAGCCAAGGCTGGCTGTGACGTAAGGCTTCATCGATCAGACTGATAATATGCAGTGTGTGCATCCACATTGGGGTTATTCTAGGAGTTGCTACTGGTGGCAGCATTTCTGTAAAAACTTAAAATCTAAGCTCATTTAAGGTAAAAGTCGCTATACACCACACTGACTCAATACATGGCACTTTCAATCTTACGTCATGATAACAGAGGTGATTAAGGCGAAGGGGCGGGCAAAGTATTGAAATCGAGGTGTTTTTGTGCAACATATTTGATGAATATATTGAACGTAATGACCTGCAAAGTACATATTTAGGACACGCATACCCTTGAGTATTTGCTGTTGTAGTTAGTTTGTTCACATACATTATAATTACGACAAGAAACCACGCTTAAGAAACATTAAAAACAAAATGTGTGCAAGCTTTATTCGGTTACGACAGAATTCTAAGTTTCCAAATTAAGCTCAGTTATTTTTAAGGATTTAACCTATTTTCTGTTGTAGTTAATATTCGTCTAAGTACTGTAATATGAATTTCAATCTTGAAAAATTTGCTCTGTATAAAATGGTAGGCGCTATACTAGCGTTGATAATAAATCACTGCCAGTCTTGATCATGACAGTGAATATTTTAATGAAAAAGTAAGTAAACTGTATGTAAAAATGTGTAGTATTTTTTTAAAAAGCAAAAAGATGCTTTACTAAAGTAAGGTAATATGTGAGATTTGAACACTCGTCAAATTTTACTACCTACAAAGATTAGAAAGCGAAAGCGACGTTGCGAGTTCGCTTCGCTTGAGGTACCCAGCCAAGCGCTGTTGCCAGATATTTGTTTACTATCTAGTTTGGATTTCGTTTTTGGAAGTTTGCACTTGAATTGCATTGCGTTCTACGACTTCGTACCGTATGACAGCAGTATTGAGTTTTTGTGGCGTTGTTTTGTTTTTCGGATATTTGTTTTAGTTTATCGTTTTGTTTGTTAGTTTTGTTATTGTTATTTCTGTTGTTACTACTCGTGTTGTGTTATTGACATTGGACTTGGCGTTTTGTGCGGCGTGAGTCGCGTCGTGCGACGTATACGTGGTGATTTAGGAGAATACCCAAATATGGGCAATAAGACAGGACGAAAACCACGTTTTTCAGTCAAGTGGAAGCGAAAACGACTGGGCCAACTGGCTCGTAGTAAAAGATCTGATGTACAGTAAGTATACATTTATACGTTAGTATATATATTCTTCACAGTAATAAGTTCTGTTTACATTTATACACAGCTGATTTAAAAGGCAGTTAGTCAATTGCATAGATATTGTACACAAATAAACAAGTTTATCAGTGAAACTAGTCTTCATATACAGTTCATACATTGAATCATACTTATTTTATAACCAAACTCAAAGGCTTATGCTGTTTGTCAGTAGTGCAGGTAGGTATGATGTATGATAATGATTTCAAAACCTGATATTCTTTCTTTCAGGCCTCCTGCTGCTCATTCGAAAACTGGCATTACACAAGATTGCAGTTCTGTCAATGAAATAAATGTACCGTAAGTTATTTTTGTGAATGTTGATGCACCAATATCTAAAATAAAGGGACGAAATCTGTCATGCTAGCTATTCTGGGTATACTTATTCAGAAATTATTACAGACTTTTAGTTAGTTTTATCTTTCCTTGTGTTTGACTGTCATGTCACCAGTGACTGTTCCTGTTATAGTCAAAGAATATAATACTGAAAGTTGTTAAAAAAATAGTTGAAATGATTTGAGTGGAAATTAAGCATACCCTTTTTAAACTTCAGTTATAAAAATGTCTCTATATTGTTGTTACAGGTCACCGTCTACTCATTTTGATGACCAGAGTGAAAATGTTGCTACTGGCATTGAAGAGTAAGTACCTAAACATAATGCATAGGTATTGTACCATATTTTATCTTGTTTATTGTTTAATGGAAATTAAGCATATACCCTTTTTAAACTTATATTATAAAAATCTCTCTATACCTATTGTTGTTACAGGTCACCGTCTACTCGTATTGATGACCAGAGTGAAAATGTTGATTTCGCCGAGTCCCACCATAATGTGGCTACTGGCATTGAAGAGTAAGTACCTAAACATAATGCATATTGTACCATATTTTATCTTGTTTCTATGGAAAAAAATATTTAAAAACTGTAGCCATATGAAGTGAACACTTAATGTATAAATAATCTTTTATTGTTTCAGTAACAGTGGCGGTGAATCAAAGTATGGCCGAAGGATAGTGAATGTAAACCAGTTTTTCACTCAGTTGCAAGAAATTTCCTCTCATGGCCCTCTGAATTGTGGACTGCAATCAGTTGAGATAGTTGCAGAAACTCGAACAGGCCTTATCTCACAATACTGATACACTTTTATTATTTGTAATATGTTTGATTCCTCTCCTAATATAATATAGGGTCCACAGGTGGGTTTACGGCCAGCTAAATTGGTGCGCCGGTTAGTGGCCAATTGAATATCGATATTTTTTTCTCCTTGTCGAATAAAGGGTTACGACTCACTGTCGTATGTCGACCTATAAGTTTCATATTGTATTATTTCAAATATATACGTAAAGAAATATGTTTTTCTTCCTTGTCTCCCTATTCCTATCCCCTATAGATATCAATCTAGCCACATAAATAAGAATGAAATAAATGCCAATCTAGAATAATCATTTTGAAACAAATTCAAGCCCTTGCAAGTTTGCACAACGTGCGACAAGGAAAATTTCGAATGCCGTTCGCGGTAGCAGCCCTGTACTCCGAAACTCGGAATCCGAACTTCGTGTAGTGCCGTCCCTTTCACTCTTATAGTCTCTAACACGAGAGTGAAGGGGACGGCACGATACGAAGTTCGAGTTTCGTAGTAGCCCTCAGGGCGGATTCCACAGTGGGATATCGCTATGCAAGTGTATAGCGGTGTCCCGCTCGCACTGCGGAGAACGTATCAATGGTGTGACAACCGCCTAAATCGTTCAGATACGAAACGCCATGTGCCACTCGCTCTGTATTCATTACAGTTCGGCATTCATCTACTTATTTATAAAATTCTAAATTTTAAGTCACAGAAATCGAGCCATCTGCCAGCACTTGATCGCGATTGTTCGACAAACGATATCGATGATATATGATCAAAATTCTTAAGATTCAACACAGATGGCGCGCGTGTCAAATTCATTAACTTCAACGCCTCAAGGTCATTTGCCTACCCCTGCGCCTTAATAGGTATCATCGATTGGGCACTATGGTGTCGAGCAGTGGGAAGTTTACCTTATGAGTTATTCTAAGGTTAAGTATGAAAGCAATATTTAAATTTCTGATTGCTTTTTCCGAAATTAAAATATCGCATTCATACTAGACCTTAAAAAAACTCATAAAGTAAACTTCCCAATATTTTAAATTTAGAATAAAATATTTACATCTATTCCGTTTTACCAATATTTTGCATTTTGCGCACATAAACAAACCTACTCATAGGAAAATTGGAATTGGTAATACCTACTTCTTTGAAGTCATAGCTACACATGACCAATTAGAATGTAGTAAAACTTTCAGCACATGTCAACGAAAACGAATGTATTATGTTCGTTAATGGAACTGACGTAGTTATGCTAACGGGTGTTAGTGTGTTTTCGATAATTGTAACGCCTTTTTTTCTTCTTTCTGTAAATTTTAAACCTCATTTGGTACACAATCAGTTTGCATAAAAGTGGCCTAAAGAAATATGCCCATGTCCATAAACAGCTTAATCCAATCGACAATAGGTGTCAGCCATTTTACAACATCTTGAAATCAAGATCACCTTCGTTACTCAGAAAAAGGCATTACTTAGTCAAACGAATCTATTAGTCAAAGTTTTTGTTTTGCATACAATTGATACGGTGGATATTATAAAGATTACAATTAAATACGGTGATAAAAGCGAGGACATGTATTAATTTCGCAGAAATGCGTTTTGATTTTGACTGGTATTCATTATTGACCGAGTGAAACGAAGGTATCTGCTTTAGCTTCGACAAAAATGCTTTCGTATGTCCGGATTTCCGTTTGTTCTCGTCTACAGGTCGCAATTCTCAACCGATTCTCGTGAAATTTCGTGAGCAGGTTCGATAGTTATATAGATTTTTTTTGTACACAGACGGTTTTTTGAAATTTCCAAAAACATTTTTTATTTCAAAGATTTTGTAAGTTTCTGCGTACGAATTTCGGTTTGTTGTCCTCTACAGGTCGCATTTTTCAACCGCTTCTCGTGATATTTTGTTAGTAGGTTCAATATTCATAAATGATAAAAAAACTTACGAGGTCTACAGCTCACAGAGCCACTAGTGATTATATGACTCAATATATTCAACACGCCACTCTAGTAGATTGAGCTTCAGATAATATCATAAATTTAACAATCCATTCTTACCGCTAGTAGCCATTTGAATATGCAATGAGATTTCTACATACAACATGCGAGTTAAGAAATCTAAATTCGTTTTGATTGGGTGTCCAATTCACATACTCACAAGTTGTCAATATTTACAAATGTTTAAGGCATTAGTCGAAATGTCAGAGCCATAAATATTTTATAAGTCAAGAATAACTGTCGTTTAATAATAGTTAAATGCCAGGGTCTTATATCCATTATTTATCGTAGTAGCTATTTTAACATGTCATGACAAAGCATTGTCCGATTACATTTTTAAGCATAACCAATTTGTGGCAAATTTGAAATAAATTGACCAAATAACATCTATTATTTAGTGCCTTTTCCTTCTCTTGTAGGTGGAAATCACCGTTATTGCTATTTTATGTTCTCCGTGATGTGCATAAATGCATTAGTTCCTCGAAGAGATAACATAAATGCATCAATACTTAAAACGATCTGTTGCCCACAAATGTTTCAACAACCGTTAATCATCCATAAGAAATTACCAGTATCGGAGTGAACGGAATAGAATAAAAATAGAAAAATTAAATTTAACAGCGGACTCGTCGACGTGAACACTCGGCGCCAAATCCTACGCACAATGATTCATTATTATTTACTATCAAAGCCTGTGCCGTCCCTTTCACTCTCGTGTTATTTACTATATGAGTGAGAGGGCCGGCACGATAGCAAGTTCGGAGTAGCTCCTCAGACCATTGATGAAATAAATTATTTATCTATGGCTAAGAAAGCGCGCCTTATTTGCCAAGTTCCGCTACTAACTGTCACGTTCGAAATTTTAAATTCCGAACGCGGTGTGATTAGCGCACGCGCGTAATCCATCAATATTGTGGTCGTAATAGCCGGGTGAACGACCGTTTGGGCTGACCAATGCGCGGTCAGGGTCCCGGGTTGACACTGCCCGTGCGTATTGTGAAAATATCGTGGAACTGGGTGTTACGCTCTATAATACCTCTGCAATAGCTACTTTACTACTACTAGTATTTATGTTTTTTTTATTTATTTATTTAAGACAATCATTTGAAACAATTATTGTGTACATATGAGCCACTATTTAAAACTACACTAGTTTAAATAATAGTTGGCGAGATCGCGCGGTTTATGCCGCGTTATAACTTAATTTAATTTAACATTTTCAGTTAGAATTATAACTTAATAAGTAGGTATGAGTAACATAATTTTTTTTTAAGTAGCTATCCCAAAGCTAAGTAATATTTTTTAAGTAATTTTTTACATTTATTCCGGTTAAAACCGGTATTCGTGAGGTCATGCAATAAGTCCTTAGGTAGGTAATTAAGATGTATGTTAGCACTTTATTGTTACATAATAACAATATACATGTCACATAAGATTAGAGTACAAAGGCGAATTTATCCCTATGAGGGATCTCTTCCAGCTAACCTTTGAGGGATCGAGTGGAAAGTGGGAGAATGAGATAGACAAACTTTACACAGTGTACTAAAACGTTTCAATAAGGAAACTTATAGCTAAAACCAAAACTAAATAAATATATAACAACTAAACATATAAAAACATATTATAAATATATACGTATTTTAATGAATATACATAAATAAATATATATAGTATTCAACCAAATCACAAGTCGTTGGAGAGCCACAATTTCTTCAAATCAATCAGTCTAGACTGTTTCGAAATAGCCACAACCGAAAACTTAATTATATTTCTGTCTACTACTGAATACTTAGTTACTGCTGTTCTGTCACAATCCAGTAATGCTTATTAAACCACTTATGATGTAATGTTTAATTTTTTAGCCATCAACGTTACTTCTGCTTAGTCGCATGCTTTTAATTACATACAGACCAGCTAGCTACCGGTACCTAATTATAAATTATCTCATGACCGTATAGAGTTGTTTTAAAGACTGATAAAACAGAGAAAGTGAACAGTACAGCACATATCATGTTTTGAACCAATTATTGATAATAAGATGGCTTCTAAGTATGCATTAAATTGAATTAATCATGTTTACAATGTACCACCAGCTAAGTTAGAAAGTGCTCCAGTTCGCATTGTGGTCACGATTGAGTTGACGTCGAAACTAGAGATGGGTAAATCCGGACTTGAAGATTTAAATGAGTCGAATCCGTAAGCGGATCCGTTTCCTTATCAACTCCTTTCAAATCTTATCGACTCCGAGGATTTATTAATTCCGACTCTGTACGGAGCCGAATGAATGACTTGAATCGGGAAGTTGGCGATGAGCGAGGCGGGCTTGGCCTTCAGCTTGGATCAAATGATTCAAAGAACCAACCAAATCAATGGATTTGTATTGAAACAAGCGTGTCCGGAGTGATTTGGTTTGGGGGATTCAAAGGAGTCGAAGAGTCGATAAGCGGAGTCGGTTCCGATAGCGGAGCCGGATTTAGTGATTTGAATCTCTCCTCGGAGTCGAGATTACCCATCTCTAGTCGAAACGTAATATATTTGGGTTCTGAGAATTTCTTTCTAGATTAGAATTTAGGTTATTTGCTAACCGCATGCTGTTACTTACTTTATTGGCGCAGTAACCACAGATCTTGGCCTCCGAAACGATGCTGTTGAGATAAAAACTGTATGGGTACGTTGTTTTTTATATTGTTTTCTAAAATGACATACATTCTAACACTGAAAGACTAGAATCTATTTTCTAATGGCACGAGATATAAAATGAAAATTATGATTGAATGAGGATTGTTTCAATATGCTGCTATGAAGGACATATTTAGATTTTTTTTTTTTTTTTTTTTTTTTTTAATTTATTTAGGCAACAAACAGTCAAATACAAAAATGATATTTTTACATATTGTGGTAAAAGACCTTGAGTGCCATATCTTAAGATTACATAAACATTTTAACTTAAAGTAGCTTATTGTAGGAGCGGTAAGAAGCGAAACAATTTGCAAAAGAGTGCATTATTGGGTATTTGCTACACAAGTCCATTTTTTAAATATGGTTTAGAAGACTACATGGATACATGGAACATACACATGGTTACTACATGGTTACTAATACAGACAGTTTCTAACTGTGAGGTTATAGTTTCGATTTTAAGTGACAAATAATTTGATTTTTAAAACTTTGACAATATCTAATTGAAAAAATATCAATATGAGACAAGTTTACATTACAATAATTGAGACAACGGTTAAAGTAAGAATTAGAGACATATTTTGTACGGGAGTACGGGATAGCAAATAATTTCTTATGACGTGCTGTGCGTTGAGGAATTTTGAATAATAGCCTACCAAGAAGCGACGGGGAGTCGATAAAGTTGTTAGTTATTTTATAAAGAAACACTAAATCAAACTGTATTCGACGGCTTTCTAATGGTAACAGACCATAGTGAGAAAGGCTGTTATTGTAGGAATTTCGACCACGACACATACGGTAGTCTAAAGCTTTCAGAAATTTCTTTTGTATTCGTTCTACCCTGTTGATATGACATTTAAAGAAAGGGCTCCAAATAATACATGCAAAGTCCAAGATTGATCTGACTAAACTATAGTATAAAATCATGTATGTCATGACATTATGAAAAGGCTTACAAACCCTCAATAAAAAACCAAGCTGCCTGTAGGCTCTTTGAACAATACTATCAATATGATCGTTAAAAGTAAGTTTATTGTCAATTATCACCCCAAGGTCTCGGACTTTGTCAACCCTATTTATCACGTGGTTATTTAAGTTATATGTGTGTATTATTGGGTTTCTGTTACGTGTAAACGTGATGATATTACACTTATCAGGGTTTAGAAATAGTTGATTCCTATCACAGTATGCAGCTATACAGTTAATGTCAGCTTGTAATTTGTGGCAGTCATCAACAGTCGTAATAGTCTTATAAATTTTGGCATCATCTGCATAAAGCAGGTGATCACTGCTGCTAACCACGTTACCAATGTCGTTTATGTGCATTATATATGTAATAAGTACATTTCTGTGCATCAAATTTCCGAAATGGCTGGAAAAATATCTCGAGATAGCACGAACTAACGTTATTACCTCAACATCAACATTTTCAATTTTGCGTTGAAAATAAGTACTAACTAATTTCTTTCTGACAGAATTATGAAAAGTAGACCTTAGAGTAGTAGAGAGAATTATGTAAAGTAGAAATAACAAGATATTACGATAAAAGAATGGACATACTAAAACATATACCGAAAAATGTGATATTGTGATACAAGCCCTAGAAGCTTTCTGCCGCAATGAAGGGAAAACATTGAAAAGAGTAATAAAATCCGAATAAATTATAGGTATACTTATGCCAAATAGCATATATTGCAAAGGTAGTTCATTACCGTCTCCTACCATAAATCCGGTTTAATTGCAAATTAATATATCCAGGAAATTTAATTTAATTAACTTACGGCTCCACAGTAAACGGTAGTTACTTCAGTCGATGTTCCATCGTTATTAATCATTACATAATACATATGCTCTGTCTTTGCACATCCAAGACGCGTTTCGCTATGATATGTAAAAACGAATTTAAAACTGTAACTTTATTTGAATACAGCGTGCAGCGGCACACGCGAGCAATCGAGCTGAAGTGCACGTTTTTTTTTTGAATCTGACTGTGGCTTTGTAGGCCGGGCCCAATAAAGCGATAGGAGGGCGCGGTTGGAGTAGCCTGGGGAAAACCTCCGGCACGACCACGCGTGTGGTTTGGAACACTGGAATACTCTGAGTTTGCGCTCCAGTGAGATTGGTTGAGCGGTTTCAACCGAATCTGAGGTGTGAGTGGAATCGAGCTACTGGGAGTTTTGTCGCTGGTTCACTAAACCTAGCCTAGCTGAGAAGAGTCCAGCAAGAAACTGAAGTGCACGTATAGTGGCGCGAACGCAGCTAGAACACCCTCAGCAAGTAGCCAGTCTTGTGGTGAACACACGTCAACACGTCATCAGCCGGCATCGGCATTAACCTACGATAGTATTATTTCACTATTCCCACATTAAATATGACGAATCAAAACCAAGGTGCGTTATGCGGAAAAAAGACAGAGTATGCCCCTCTTAAAATTATGTAATTACTAGCCTTTGCCCGCGACTTCGTCCGCGTAAACTTCCACTCCCTATTTCATCCATTGGAGGTATAATTTTCGGGATAAAAAGTATCCTATATGTTAATCCAGGCTGTGAACTCGTTGTATTATTTAATTATTCCCACATTAAATATGATGAATCAAAACTGTTACACGCATTTGATAGAATATTATTGTATCTTTAAACAGAAGGCAACGAAGCCTGAAGTAAATACCAGTTTCTTAATAAAACTAGATAGTGCATCTGCAGTGAAAGTAACGCATCGCCTTACAGGGCACTGAACCGTACTATACTTAACTAGTGTAGCGTATTGTAATTTAATACTTGTATGTAAGTAGATCATACTTGTCGGCTCCATGTTTCGGAGGCAAATGCCCTTCGCTAGTAATCGGACTTTTCACGATGGCACCAGTATAAGTTTTTTCGAAACAAAATACAAACGAACGCGTTTGCGTTTAGTCTCAATTTATATGGCAAAAATATAACTATTTTGCCATATAAATTGAGTTTTGGTGGTAACCCACCAAAGACCATCAGAGGCGCTGCGTACAAATTGAGACTAAACGCAAACGCGTTCGTTTTTGTTTTGTTTCGAAAAAACATACTGGTGCCATCGTGAAAAGTCCGATTACTAGAGAAGGGCATTTGCCTCCGAAACATGAAGCCGACAAGTATGATCTACTTACATACAAGTATAGGTTTAGCCTAGTGGGTAGTGCACCTGCCTGTGAAGCTGACGGTCCTGGGTTCGAATCCCGGTCAGGGCAAATATTTGTGTGATGAGCATGAATATTTGTTTCTGAGTCTTGGATGTTTTCTATGTATTTAAGTATTTATATCTATTAAATATATCGTCGTCCAGTACCCATAACACAAGCCTTCTTGAGCTTACTATGGGGCTAGTTCGATTTGTGTAAGATTGTCCTCTAATATTTATTTATTTATTTTATTTTATTTATTTGTTTCGAAAAAAACGTATACTAGAGGCAGGGGGGACTTTATCAGACAAAAAATTTATAGCATTGATTGAACCCTATCGCTAGTACACATTTGCTAGTAACTTAGTAAGGGATATAAATGCGACCATGCAAGCTAGGCAGGTAGTTAAAGAACGCACTTAATTGATCATTAGTGATCTTTATTAGAATGCGCATAAAGTGCACGAATAGTCAGTGAAGTGGTGGTGGTGATGGTACGCCAGGTGCAAAAATATGGGTAGATACAACTTACTCAAAAATATGTCCCATAGCTCTTATGTCAGTGAATTAGGGTTGCAGTACGTTTATATGAGAGGATTAATTCAATACGTATTTTTGTACTTAACCTTACATACCGTACTCAAGCGCCGTCATGAAGTCACGCTGCGAAGTGCACAGATTTTGTAAGCGGTGTGTAGAAAGGCTTGTACCTACCGTCAATATAACGCATCGGCTTGGAGAAACAATCCACATAATACATACTTGTTTAGTCAATTAAGTGTGTACTGTGTAGGTAGAATAATGTAATAGACATTAAACGCCATTACCCAATTTAGGCTTATTAGACTCATTCGTTACTTTGCCTATGAGATTGGTGACTATCACAATGTACCGTTTTTGTTTTTTTACAAACTTTATTGTAGGTCTAGGAAAAATCGCGTTAAGTAGTCGTTACTTTAAGTGACTACAGTTTATATGTACATATAAGTGAGTCATTTTTACGTAGGTACACAACAAATCCATAAATAATTCTATCTGCGAGTACCTCGTTATCCCGTGGTCTACCGGTCCCTGGGATCCCAGAGCTCATTACAAAAGAATGCTTTTGTTTATTTTTTTCGCTGGCAGACGACGGCTAATACGATGGCTTTGTATCATTTGCAGAGCAGCTGTTGGGTACTCTTTAAGTACATAAAAAAATAAATGTCACTTAAAGATACTACCGGTGACCGAAGAGCTGGCAGCTACGTCGTACAGATAATTAGTTTTACTATTCAGCGAGGAAATGCTGCCAGCGTCTTGAGCACAAAGCCGCAGGGGCCCTTTTTAGATTCAGTTTAGTTTTTAATCATTTTTTAATTTATTTTAAAGACTTGCCTTATAGTAGTATGTAATTTTTGTAGTATTTTTAATGTTACTTAGACACTTTAATCCACTTTTAGGTAAGACTTAAAACACTACCAATTAAAACTATTTAAGTATTTATTTTATTTAAAATAGGGGCTAGTAACAAATTAGGTCACAACATAACGATTGTTAATGTCCCCAATACATGGCCTTACACAGCTACTAATATTCCTATATCCTATATGTAGCAGAATAAATAAAGAACACACCTTTGGCTATTTAAGCAATAACGTTATCCAATTTACATGAGGCGAGTCTATGGCGAAGGTCGTCTGAAAAGCATAATGAAGATTTTTACATTGCATAGTTAATTATTGTTGAAAATGAGCTAGTTATCTGCCGTACTATAGACGTATGTGAACCGTGACGAAAATCGCAGTTTGCAAAAGATTAGTAGTGACTTAAATTACAGCCAACAACGTTTTGATGGGAGTATCACTGGAGTGCGAAGTTTCATTTGTGCGACACATGATTACGCGATGTATGGATGGGCGATGTGCTATTTGTGCGGAGTGTCGATTGTGCGACACATGATTACGCGATGTATGGATGGGCGATGTGCTATTTGTGCGGAGTGTCGATTGTCGACACATGATTACGCGATGTATGGATGGGCGATGTGCTATTTGTGCGGAGTGTCGATTGTGCGACACATGATTACGCGATGTATGGATGGGCGATGTGCTATTTGTGCGGAGTGTCGATTGTGCGACACATGATTACGCGATGTATAGATGGGCGATGTGCTATTTGCGCGGAGTGTCAATTGTGCGACACATGATTACGCGATATATGGATGATCGATAAATCTGAAACGTCGTGTTATTTCCAATAAAATATTTATGTGTGACACAATATATGACACAGAAACACACAAACAAAAATATCACGAAATTGTCCCGTTGTAATAGTTGTAAATAAACTAGGAAACCCTAAATTTAACAATTTAACAAAATTTTACAACCACATTCCTCACGGAGTGCATAATACACTTCGGAAAAAAAACCAAACTCCTACACGAGAGCTGATAATATTCATTTAGGTATTTTTCCGTTACCTTCTGGATTGGACCCTCTCATCAGTACCTTTGCTACAAGTTTTTTTCGAAAAAAAACACAGACGAATGCGTTAGCGTTTAGTCTCAATTTGTATGGCTAAAAATAGTTATCATCTAAGGCCAACAGAGGCGCTGCTAGTGTTGCCATACAAATCCAGACTAAACTTATACTAGAGGTACAGATCAGTTCTAACAAGAATGTGAACGTCCAGTTATTTTCGGAATAGAGCTGTTGAAATAGTTTATAAGGATGTCCAAAATCTGTCAAACAGCAGAGGACTTTTGGTCACACGCAAAAAATAATTGTGAACAAAATTTTTATAGAAGTCGCATGAAAAGCATATAGTTTACCCTTCTAGTAAACCAATACCACTTTTTTTGCATTCTCTACGAACCCAATATTCCAAGCGGAGGTAGATCGTAGATCCTTCTACACTGTGTAGCTAGTAGTGTGATGTATTTGATTTCTTCAGGAGTATGAATCTTTATACAATTTACTATGACAAGATAATATCTACCCAGTCCTTGGATCCATTAACTCCGGTTATTAAAATTTATCCACGGTAAAATTGCAACGTGGCTCTATAAATAGTTTTAACATCGCCCGTGTTTCCACTCCCGCGCAGCAGGTACGAACAATATGAGAAAGATGGCGGCTGTCGTCCTTGAACCCGAGACCTGCGCCTTGTCATCTTCTCTGTTGTTTAATTTCATTCAAGCTACCTAAGTACATAGATAGGTAAGGCATAAGAAAATAGTACATTGTGTCTCATCGCATCTCAAGGAAGCAAATGAAAAATTTACGGCGAGGGAGGTATATAAAATCCTAACTATCTTGAGTGAAGCGAAAACTTGTAAAGTAGAATCTTGAGCGTAACGAGGAATTCAAGTATTTACGCTTACTTAAAGATTTGTTTAAACGGGTCTAACGCGATATTTATGTATTTACCTTTGTTACCGACGTTTCGACACGGGTTGCACCGGTCTTGGTCGCGGTTAAACTGTCGTCTCAGCAAGTTGTCAACGGAGATATGGGGACATTTGAATACCCTACAAAAGTCTATAAAAATGTGAAGGGTAGACCCGAAAAAAGTTTTCTACCCGTCCACTATGTTTTTAATTGTCTAGGGCACGGTACACAATACTTACAGTATCCGCACATAAATCCGGAGATTTATCCCGAGATTTTAGGTTTTGTATCACTGGTCCCCAAGTTGCCGATAGATTGAAACCGTCTTCCCTATACAATTTTTTTGGATTGAGCTGCATAAACCCAAAATCCTCTCCACTGATCGCCATTATTACCCGCGAGTGGTACGAGAAGCGATTGAGATCAAAAAACGCCCAAAAAATTTCAATAGGGAAGACGGTCTTGTGAAAATCCTATTCGAATATCTCAAAAAATACAACCGTTTTAATGTTGCTGGTTAAAGAGAGAAAGCGCGATAGTAACGTCATTGACCACAAGCGCCATAATAGGTAAATGACAATCGTTTCAATACAAAGGTGCGTTATACGGAAAAGGGGCAGAGTATGTATGCCCCTTCTTAAAACTTTGTAGACTAAAATTATGTAACTACTAGCTTTTGACTGCGACTTCGACTAAAACTTCCGCTCCCTATTTCATCCCTCTGAGGTATGATTTTCGGGATAAAAAGTATCCTATATGCTAATCCAGGCTGTAAACTCGTTGTATACCAAGTTTCATAATAATCCGTTCAGTAGTTTTTACGTGATTGAGTAACAAACATCTAAAATCTTAACTTTTATAATATTAATAGGATTTATTCTTTTGAGTTACTTTTTTCGCCATTTGAATAAGAATCTGGGGCGCTACCGCGAACAGCAAACGAAGTCAGCAAACGAGGTATGGAGTGGAGTTGGAGTAGTTAGGTACTATTAAAATTCCTACCTATTCATTTTATACTTCATTGCCATTTGCTACGTTATATTACTGAACACATTTCGTTCTAGACATTGATTGCTAAAAACGTGCGAGTTTTGTCTAGAATAAACTAGTTATAAACGTTTTTTTTGTCATGATATACATGTATGTGGTTTTGTACGTGGAATTACACTCTATGTTTACTTTCCAATGCACCCGTTAAGCGAATGATGCCTTCTAATAGCAGCAGATTGCATATCCCTCATTGAATATGTACCAAATGGGCCAACAAGACTGAATTTTCAGTACAAGAGGAAACAGCCATTGGAAAACTGAAATGTTGTCACGAACCTCCGTACTGAGGGCCTACTCCGAACTTCGAAATCTGTACTTCGTATCGTGCCGTCCCTTTCACTCTCGTATTATACACTATATGAGTGAGGAGGACGGCACGATACGAAGTTCGGAGTAGGCCCTATGAGAAGAAAAAATAATAGATAATATATATATAGCGTTTCGAGTAAAGTACAAGACACACTGTTAAGAGGCAGGAGTACAGCGGCAGCACTTCCAACCACACTCATTCGTTCATGTATCTAGTCCTAAATAACTTGATATTTTTTTCGTTCTTCGCACTGAACGAAAGTGCTAAACGATGTTAGACATCTTTGTTCCTGTTTACGAATGTCGGACAAAGGCCCACCAAGGCTCTTGTTTCAGCTGGTGACTAATGAAGACCGAGTTGACAAAGGTGCGATCCCAAGGTTCAGTGGCCTTTGTGATAAATTATACCTACATCTACAATGCGGGAGGAAGGCTGGCTCATTTATTTAAGGATTATCGAGCTGACAAAGGGAAATGCGAGAAGCGAGGATTTAAGAGCATCTCCGCATGGATTTCGTAATCAAAGAACATAAAGAATGTTTCAGAATCTAAGATCTTGATGTGGCACTTATGTAGTAGTAAACTTTTTTCTTATTGAGATGCAGAGCACAAGTATGTTACCTAAAACCTATTGGAAAAACTACAAGCTACCAAGCTTACCGTAGAAATTTGTTGATTATATACCTACTTTTTATTATATATACCGGTATAATACCTACTTCGGTTACTTAACACTAGGGGTAAAATATATAAAATAAATAATAAAAATAAAAAGCCTTAATTATACATTAAAACCAAAACAGTTGCTTAAAATATTTTTTTTATACAACGCCGGTGGCAAACAAGCGTACGGTCCACCTGATGGTAAGCGGCCACCGCAGCCTATAGACGCCCGCAACTGCAAAGGAGTCACGCGCGCGTTGCCGACCCTTTAAATTTAAACTACTCTAACTACTTACTTAAAATATAACATTATAATACAAAAAGAACCGTTTCAATAAATTGTTTTTTGTTTTCTTTTAGTAAGTATATAAGGATTTACAATAATCTTGTTTTTTTCTTTTCGTAAATTCAATTAATTAATATTTGTTTTAAGGACTCCTCTTAGGGTGAAGGCCTCCTCCAGTGGCTCCAGTTGGTTCCATTACTTCCATTTGTTTCTATCCTGTGTCTCTTGTCCCCAATCCTTACCGGCGATTCTCTCAACCTGGTCTGCCCATCTTTCAGGCGGTCTCCCTCTTTTCCGCTTGTTTTGCGGGCTTTTCTAGAAGGTGACTTTTTTGTCCATTTGGAATTTGTCATTCGTGGCCTGCCCATTTCCACTTAGTTTTTGAGCGTGTTCTGAAGCATCTAATACTTTGGAAGTTTTCCGTATGGTAGTTTGGAACCTTGTCTTTTAATTTTCTGTCGAAAAGATTATCTCTATATGCTCGTGAAGACAACCACCCAATATCGTTTGCCCGCAATTGGCATATTAGAATCGTTTGTTCATCGTTAGTTCCCGTTTGTTCAGTAGGTAAAATCGTGAGGACCCGATTCTAACACCGGTTTTTTTAAAAAACAAAATGGGGTGGTCAACTTCACGTTAACCACCCCAAACCAAAATTCTCTTTGACAGACTTGTAATTTATTTCTTGTTGTATTGCTAAATACCCAAGTTTGACACGCATAAGTCAAGCAGGGTAATAGGCAGGAATCAGCAACTTTTTTCTTCACATACATAAGTCTACCGAGTGAGTTAAGTCTTTATGACTCCAGTATTTATTCCACGTTTTATTTATGCGACTTTTTAATTCCTCTGCGTGTCTGTTCTTTTTAAAAGTGGTAAAATACATTGAATAATATAACTAACACCCTAACACCACGTTATTTCGCTGGTAATGTTACGAGTTCTTCGGGCACCCTAGTTCCGCTGGCAATTAAAACCAAGCCGTTGTTACACTGATTGCGTTGATACGCCAAGATTTATTGCAGTATGAGGGCGAGGGCTTTGGCTAAAACGAACGTACGCCTCGCCTGATGGTAAGCGAAGCATATGGCCTACCATTGATCTAGGTACTTTTTTTGCGGTCAGTAAAATATACGCATATTGGGATCTTGCTGCAAAGGAGTAGAGTGCAAAATTATACACATATTAAATAGAGATGCGCCAAATATGGGTGTGACCGAATACGAACATTCGGCCGAATATTAGGTCCAGCTGTTGCCGGACCGAATATTCGGGCGAATTATTCGGGCCAACGTTATTCCCTCATCTATTGTTGTAGAACAGACTGATTGGTAAGATTTTTGTTCATTATCGAAGCGGAATATAAACAAAACATTTTTTTAAATGACTGTTATTAATGGGTCAAATATTAATTTAACAAAGCAGTAACTGTAATACACTCTTGTAACTTGGAACAAAACCCTCTCAAAAATTTTCGGTAAATATTCGGCAGCTGAACCGAATAATTCGGCCGAATACCGAACATTCAAAAACATGCCGAATACCTAATAATAACCGAATATTCGGCGCATTACTAATATTAATGAACTCGACAATACAATAACTGAAGTTTGCGAGTAGGTCAGTCTATGGCACACACCGATATGGCACAATACAGAAATTTGAACACATGTAACTTCCACAAGGTGTTCTCATCCGTATTTGTCCTATCGCAAAGAAAGCCACATGCAAGCAAGCGTTTCCTATATCGCAATTGTAAAGTAAAACAAAACAAGCTATGGCATGGCGAAGTGGCTTCAAGCCAGAGAGCCTGTGCTCCGTATTCCACAGCTAAAGGTCAACAAACCTGAATTAGCCGACTTCCTCTTTGGATCGTGAAGTTTTAGTCCACAAATTGAGTGGTTGTTCTACGATGACAGTCCTTTAGCGGCCAGTGATTAGTCACATGGCGCGTCGGGCTGGGAATATAGTTTATGACAGGAATTTCTCACTTGTTTGAAGTCGAAATGTTCTGTTTATTATTGCGTTGTGTAGATCTTACGAACCTTTAGACCCGACTTTAACGATTAATTTATTATTAAGGAAAGGCACTTTTTTGTGAACATAGGTACTTTTACTTTCTGATAGTTAAATTTGAAGGAAAAAGGAGGAGGAATGATTTAATGAATAAATTCCAAAAATAGTACATACATGCATACTAATACTTGCTGACTTAGAACAGATCTTTGTATATTCATATACTTGGGTAATGTTGATATAGCCATCAATATCAATCGCACATGTACAATATTCATATTCCCTGTCATGTGACACGACACCTTAAAATGTCATCCTTATGTAAGACCGTCTCTGAACAGGACTATAACGATTGCCCAAAGCGGGCAGTCCTTCGGCACTGTCAATGTCCTAGAAACAAGTTCTGCGAGAACTGCGAATGGGAAGAGCTAAACGAACAAACGAGATATTTGAACGCGTGAAAGGCGTCAAGTCAAAGCTGATCTTCGAAGGGTTAAATTACCTTGTAATTAGACCTGCGCCGAGCCGGCGGAGCGTGGAGATTTCGGTACTTCATCCGAGACGCCATAAAATGAAACTTCTAGGAAAGACGGAATCTCGGAAAATTTATATCCGTTTAAATTATTGTTAGTATAAAATCGTCGGGTGAGAAGCAAAACCCACTATCAAATTTGTCACTAATATTCGAAACCTCGTATCTCAGTACTGAAACGATGCTGATATACGAGCTTTATTTTAAGTAGGTATTTGTTAGTTAGTGACTTTTGCTTGTAACCCGACGAAATTTTCATTGACTCAGACCTCTCGATCATAGTATACACATCATTGAAGTCAGAGTCCGATCGAGAGGTTATTTATGATCCAATTGGCACTTTTTAGCCTTAGAATAATGTATGTCACAGACATAACTCCTACTAGTTTTGCCTCGCTTTGTTACTTTGGCAGAGATGTGAAAATAGTGTAGTAAAGATTGAGTCAAATTCCATACTAACTCAAACGTCGATTACGAATAATATATGTGTGTAGTTATATACCTACTGATTATTACGAATTCCTACACTTAAATGGGTCATACACGGATTTAGGTTCGCGTCTTTCCCGTAGACATACCAAAGTTAAGGGCTACAAAGCTTAATTTTGGATTGGACCAGTAACCCGCATAAACAGTGTCTCCGTTCCTATGAATCCCTGTAATAAAGACATAGCTAACATGCACATAAGCCGTTAACTATTGATCACAGCAGGAACGACTATTGTTTTTTCAACTAAGTATGACCCAAATGTTTTTTGAAAAAGAATAATGTATGTCACAGACATAACTCCTACTAGTTTTGCCTCGTTTTGTTACTTTGGCAGAGATGTGAAAATAATGTAGTAAAGATTGAGTCAAATTCCATACTAGCCCGAACGTCGATTACGAATATGTGGGTTTAGTTATATACCTACTGATTAATACGAAGAAAAATATCGTCAAACTTAAACTTCAGTCACGCGAAATTCAAGATCCCACCACACAAGGAGTTTGTTTGTAAATACAACGTTTCTATGACAATATGTAGTATGTAGACTTATGTTGGTGACTGCGCAGCGTAACAAGTATTTTGCAAACAAGTGAAACAAGTTTCTTTAACTAACGTTTTTTTGTAATTTGGACACAAATTCTCACATTAACTATGGAAATAGTTTTTGTGCGCCGGTTTTTTAAATGTAGATTAAGCGAATTTATTGATATCGTTCTGGATTTACATATAAATAAACTTTGGAATGGTGGTTAAGATGTATAAATGTATGAAATATCGGGAAATATCTGTTGATAAGTATCTACCCACGCTATATTAACCAGTTTAGGTATTTTTTGTCCAATTTCGACTAGTGATTTAGAATGGATATCTTTTTAATGGCGAAGTAGGAAGTTATTCGGTATAAAAAAGGTTGACGAAGTGAATATATAGTATTAAAAATGTCACATTAATTAATGCCATTGACTAATTTTCCTTTACTAATTACTAGAAAGTTGACATATCTACCTATTTCGTACCTGTTTAATAGCCTAGCACATTTATGGATGTATGAATTTTCTACAGGCCATTTGCATGGTGATCTTAGTTTATGTATAGCCAGGAGAAACTTGAACGTGGCTATAAATAATTAAAAACATAAGATGGCCTAGGCCGCCAATTTTGTATTACATTTCATTACTCGCATCCAAGATAACGCTATATTCCTTTTGTCAATTAGCTTTTTGTTTTAGGACCTTTCCTAAAAGACTTGAAATATTTGAAAAACGGAATTAATATTTGTTCTTTTAACATTAATTTTACTTAAAAGCTAATTATTCAAGTCAATAAGAATGTTAAAACAAATTATTCTAATGTTTATTAGTGACTATGATTCTCATTAATGCTCAAAAATTAAATTTTAGCATGTTATAATATGTTATAAATGGTTTTGAAATTCCAAGTTGTGTCTTATAATATTAGTTTCTAAGGGTTCTGTTAAAAATACGAATATTTTGCAATCCAAAGTGATAGTAGTGTCAGTCACGTTTCGTCCTGTAGCGTCAGTCACAATTAATTTTTCTAATAAATTAGACTCTAATATACTGAGGTTCTTTATTTTATCATTTTCCAATAATTTGTTCCATGTAACTTGACCACAAATAAAAAATATTATAAAATGTCTGCACAGAGGAGAGGTTTAAGAACGCTTTCGAACGCGACTTCCTTTTGCACGTAGTGTCAGTCATATTTACATTTTGTTAAATAAATCATATATCGTAAATTTTTATGCGCATAATTATTACTACATAGGGATAAATATAATTAACCAAACATCTATACTAAAACTAAATCTGTTAACATAATAGTATTCACAATGCAGCCACCTATGGAATCGCCCTACTAGTATATATCATTACATAAATTAGTAATCTGCGTATGAGCTGAGCATGCATTCTTTTTTAAAATTCAAATTTATTTATTCGCTTACACACACAAGTTTGCATAACAAAGAGTTGTTTGGCGGGCCCCAAACTAGGCCGAGCACGTATCATTAGGAAAATAATGTACCTTCTACGGTCTACGGTTACCTTCAGAAGCTAACTTTACAAATACAACTACCTAGGTTACATTAAAGATCCTAGTTTCTAGTCTCATCATCATCAAAACTTAAGAGATTCACTCTTGTCGGTGGAGTAACCGCCACTCTTCTCTATTCATCAGCTGTACGGAAAGAAAGACGAATGAAGAGGTTTTGAGTATGGTAGGAGAGAAAAGAAGTTTACTGGAAACAATTAGAAATAGAAGAGGCAGGATGATGGGACACCTGATACGGCACGACAGCTTCTTCTTAAACATCTTAGAGGGCAAAATTGAAGGCAGGAGAGGAAGAGGAAGACCTAGACTGACTTACTTTAACCAAGTGAGGGAGGAAGTTGCCGATTCGTATAGGGAAGTCAAGAAACTGGCAATGAATAGAGAAGAGTTTCTAGTCTAGCCTACTTAAATTCCTAATCACGCCATGCAGTCAGTATGAAACCTTAGTGACGTTGAATTTCTACTCCAATGCGGCTGGAACGGTGAAAGCCATGGAAATAGATAAAAAGATAACGTTACGGCCCATGGGTTTAATGAACTGCTGATTAAAAAACAAAAGGCGTGGAAAGATGATTGGGGTCTGTGACGTCACGACGGTACTGTTTCATGTTTTTGTGATTCTTAATTGCTAGTGAATTTAACATTGTTGTTTTGATAGCTTGGCCGGTACTTTACTGCGATATTTAATTTAAATAGCCCCACTATTAAGTCTCTGTTTTTCGTAGTCGGAGTGACAGAGACATAAAAGTGGAGAATTGGAGATACGACATGCCGTCTGCTGTTGAATATCGCGAATACCTATCAAAATATTACAATTTATCGAAACAACAATGTTTAATGCGTCATCCTTACTTTTTAGGCCAGTATTTTATGATTTAATTCGCTTTGGTCACATCGCCAATTCGCCGCTTTTTTCAAGATTTTTTTATGTTATAAGGGGCAAACGAGCAGACGCATCGCCTGATGGTAAGCAATTACCGTCGCCCATAAACACCTGCAACACCAGAGGAGTCGCAAGTGCTGTCCGGCCTTTCAGAAGGGAAATCTCTTTAAAAAAAAATATTAAAAAGGGGATTGCTCTTGGCTGACATTTAGCCAGGGGGTAAAGATGAGGCCGACGGTGAAGCGAGCTCACCCAGAAGATGCCTATTCACTCGTGCAAAGATACGTTTTCGGCTTAAGAAATCACCTCGGAGGCGAAGTTACCTGCTACTGCAACACAACTCGAAGTTCCCGCTACCGACGAGCATGTATGGAGAAATGTATGGATGTGATCGAAGCAAAACCTGACCTTTGACGACCGCTTTAGCCTAGTTGGTAGTGACCCTGCCTACGAAGCTGGAGGTCCCGGGTTCGAATCCCGGTCAGGGCATTTATTTGTGTGATGAACACGAATATTTGTTCCTGAGTCTTGGATGTTTTCTATGTATTTAAGTATATATTTATTTATATAAGTATGTATATCGTCGCCTAGTACTCATAGTACAAGCTTTGCTTAGTTTGGGACGGTCGATTTGTGTAAGATTGTCCACAAATATTTATTTATATTTTATTTAAAACAAGTGTGTAAGGACCGTAGTATTTGGTGTTTTTTGTTCTCTGCCTACCCCAATTGGGCCCCAACGGGCGTGATTATATGTATGTATAACACAACTACTAATCGATTACCTTATCCCGTGCAGATGCAGTGTATAATTTGTGTAATAACGTGCTACATATGTACATGCATTATGTTGATACCTAGAATTTAGGTCCTAGACGTTAGCTAGCGTTAGCAGCAACAATAAAAATGTTGAATAAATTGATGTAATAGTTACAAATATCTTCATCATGAAATAATAAGGCTAATGGAATGGACTCAATACGTAGTACTTATAAAATATTACGTAATAGTTAAAAAACAGCTTTATCGCCTGATTTTATGAAACGGTTAACACATTGTAGTTCTAACTGGTAGGTACCTACCTAAGCATCCAGTTTCTGGTAAGGTCTCCATATACACGATTTAGTTGATTGCGCAATATTAGCTAACCATATAGTATCTCGTACGTGGTACGCACGTAAATAGCCTTATTTTAAAGCCTAAAATGATTATGGTTATGAGTTATGACACAATAGGGTCGCTAGGCCAGTTACGCGGCCTGCGTCAGTTTGCGGCCTTCTGAAGAATGAAGTTTTTTCAATTAAAGATATTTTAGTATGCCCTAAAGAAATAGTGAGTCGTATGCGTTTTAATTAGTAGCTATGTAATGGGAATATATTAAAAAACCAAGAAAGATATCCTTTTGAGTTCATCAACTCATCCAAGTGGCCGCAAACTGGCACATCAAATTAACAGGCCGTAAACCCACCTACCGACCCAATCTACTTGCGTCAATTAAAAAAGTGTGCGTGAATAATATACCTAATATTAGCGGCGTGGCGTATGTATAACTGGGTTGACTGAAATTATGAGCTGGCGTGGCACATAGAGGTATTTACATATAAATACCTCTATTCTTTAAAATGTTGAAGGAAAAAACTCATGAGGGATAAGTGAAATGAACTCGGCGACCCGCGGGTTTGTTTGACGCCCCTACTAAAACAGAACAATATTTCGAATAAACAGACAGACTGACACCGACGAGATGCCATAAATGTTCCGTTTGCCGATATTAGTAGGTAAGAAACACTATAGGTCAGTGACTATATATGTATATGAGTATAGAACCACCTAACAAAAAAATAATAATTTGAGACTCGCTTCTGTTATGTAACTGAATAAAAATGAGTAAGTACGAATTCAGGATTGTCCAAAAATCTCAGGCCCCATCCAATACCTAGTTACTCGCGAATACTTTTATAGGTATATGACCAATCCACCACTACATAACAAGATAGAAGAGAATAATAATGTATAACAAAAAAACTGACTAAAACTAATCAATCCATTTGCATGTATGTTTGACCAATTATTCAAATGTTAAAGTTAAAAAAGTAAATAATTAAATCACATCAGAAGTAGGTACCTACCGTACTTCAATTTATAAGGTACGACGTATGTGTAGAACTACCTACCTAGATAGTCGGTACTCGGAGGGAATCGATTCTGGGACTCTGGGGAATTCCGAAGAAATTGACCGGCCTTGAAATCGTCTAGGTATGTAAAATACAAATGTCCTATTGGCTGGCTACCGACTTACCCAACTACGTAGGGGAACCCAGGGACAATCAACTTTAACTACAGAATGAAAATAAAGTGCAAATACCTACCTGGTTTAATTAATCGGCGTGTTCAACCTTGAGTTTAATTCGAAAACAGTAAATAAATCAAAATCAAAATCAAAACATTTATTCTGCAAATAGGCCTCAAGTACATCAAATAAAAATAATACAATAATCAAAGTATCATTAATTAAATGTAGTGTAGTAACGAAGCTATTCCAGTTGTATGTAAGTTCTAGACCAATTTACGAGACTGGACGAAAGTGAAAACCTGCGCGAGGCCGTAACAGCACGAAAAAAACAAAAGAACGCTACATACATAAATACCACGCCGCATTTTGTTTTAATACCTTTTTTATCAAGTTTACATTGCCGGCATTAATCTTGAATGACGACGTTATCAAACATGATAACGTGACCCGATTAAATAGAGAAAATTATTTTACACGGGAACATGACACCCATAATGCTGCAGATCCGTGGGATGTTTTTATAATAACAACTTGTCACTAACCTGCTATCCTGAGAACTGCTCGGTCCGCCGGATCCAGCTGCAGAATGGACAAAGGTTTGTCCTTCGCCCATTCTTTCAGGCTGAAGTCGTTCTCAAATTCCATGTTTTTGTCATCCAAAACACGAAGTCTTGCGCGCACCTTCGCACATACTTGAATCAATCTTACACCACAACAATCAGCCACGAATACACCACATATTGCATAGATTTAATAACGTTACACACTAATATAAAGTAAACAAAACAATATGTTCATTGTAAAATGAAAATCGATAAACGCAAGCGAGAAGAACACAGCAAGTGCGGATCCAATGAACACTACCGGAACTTCTATTCACTGTTTAAACAAAACCAGCTAAGAGTCACTAAAGTTTATATGAATACAATTAAATAAAAAGCACCTCAATTTGCGAGGACGAAGTGAGACAAATACTTTTAGGTTATTATAATTGCCGAGCGTCGTACACCGAACCGGCGGGCAGACATGATGCGACTGTTTAGTTCGAAATTCATCCACCTCACGCCGCGTCGCTAGCGTCGCTCAGCTGTTTCGGCGCAGCCGCATTGGTTAGTAAAACCCGACTAATTTAAAAAGTACCTCATATTGCCTTACTTTCTGAGAACCAATTATACCTATCGAATGTGTTCGATGATATCGTTTTAGCCTGTTTATGTGACTACTAACGACATCTATTCGCTGCTATCAAGCATTATAACAGGTGCCTGAGAAAATGCTAACTGATAAGGTGATAAGATAGAAATCTTAAAATATGGACATGACGATGGGGTCACTGAACGAAAGAGTAATGATTTATTATTGCAGGAAGGAAAGATTGTAGGAAGTAGAGTTAATTCACTAATTGATCATGAACCAAGATCGCCTATCCTTATACACTCAACGTTGAAAACATGGGGAACTACGAAAAAAAACTTACCATGTTCAAAATTAAAATATTCCAATGGAGTTATTTTGGAGTTCAAACTAGTAAACATAAAAATTCCCAGCAGTAAAGCAACTTAGGCGACAGCAACATAAAATTCAAATACATTTCAAAGGTTTCAAAGACAAAGAAAAGAAGTCGATAACAGAAGCCGTTTTCGTATAAAACTATTTTTTGATATTTATTATCGTTAAACGAATTCAGAACAGAAAAAAAAGAAACAACGAAGTGTCGAACATTATTTTCATCTACGTATTTTTGAACCTAACCTACATTCCCGCCAACAAAACTGGTCAAAGTACTCGATACACGCGGGTAAATGATTGTGGGAAATATTTACCAGTTCCTTTTTGACAAATCACAACACCCATATAACGTAAATCCCCATTACACATCGCAACGGTGAATAAAATCAAGTAATGATATTAGAGCTTCATGAGTAGTTAGGTAGTTGAAATACGCGTTTTAGAGGAGCAATCAAATGAATGTATATTTTTTTCTATCACTGATGCGTAGTAATTTATGATAATAATTCACTATGAAAACAGAGGGGCTACCGCGAACTGAAAATGAACGAAGTTCGAATATCTCCCTCTCTGCCGCACGAATTAGCAAGTGCGATAGAGAGGGAGATATTCGAACTTCGTTCGTTTTCAGTTGGCGGTAGCCCCTCAGTTACGTACTAAATCTTTTATTTTTTATTAAAATCTAGTGCATCAAAATCATTTGTTTCGATTTAGGAGTGCTACCGCTAACCACAAACGAAATTTTCCCTCTCTGTCGCACTTACGCGCAAACTTGCAAGTGCGACGGAGAGGGAAAACTTCGAATGTGGTCGCGGTAGCAGCCCATATAATTTCGTAGGTTGATGGAAATCGATAAAATGAATGAATTTGGAATTACTGTATCGATTTCTTAACGATACAAAATTGACGCGGGTAGATAAAAATCATATGATAAAACTTCTTACTCTACATTCGTATCCGATAGTGAAATATACGGGAACATTAAAAAAATAATTGTTATAAAATCGATTTGAATAATCATTCACCATTCATTAATAATCGCTAATTACGACAATCGATTCGTCTTACCCTCATCACTACAAACGACAATGCATAACTGTCAAAAAGGAACTGTTAATATTTCCCACAATAGTTTCTTGAATAGCTTACACCTTGGGTGCTACCGCGACAGCAAACGAAGTTTTCCCTCTCTGTAGCACTTACGTCCGAACGTGCAAGTGCGACAGAGAGCGAAAACTTCGTTTGCTGTTCGTGGTAGCGCCCCTTGTTTCTATGGCAACCGACTGTCAAAATACCGGTGTTTACTAAAACGTAGTGACATTATATTCTCTTTGAAAAAAATATCAGACGAGATCATTACTGAAATCAAACTGAAGTGCGCCAGTATCTAAATTTTGTAAAATAATCATCAGTTACCTCTTCCCCAAGTTGTGTAAAGAATGGCTGATTCTGTGTTGTACATAAAAATATATTACACAAATATATTCGTTGAGATTCCCTGAAGTTTTATCAATACGTTTGCTTGCGTGTGTCAAACTTGTGACCTACATTTCGTTCCAAATAAATACGTGACCTACAAATTAACCGGAACACGCAAATCTTTACAGCTTTGTCTTTGTCGAAACAAAGATCAGAACTCTTCCCTTTGTTGTGCAAATATACAAATTATACAATACAATATGGGTGCTAAGATTTCGCTTCTCGAAACCGAACGGTGACGATGGAAGATGGTTTTCGTGTCAGTCCGAAGGTAATGAGCGATCTTTTTAGCTAAATAAGTTGTAAGATTAGTATAATGAATGAAGTAACTACTTGCTTCAAACATGTTTCAATTAATTTAGCAAAAAGATCGTTATATTTGCATGTCTATTGCAATCAAGGTTTTTGTTTCTCTTTTTGTAGTTACTTTTGTGCTCATTATGAGTTTTTATTACGATTGAGATGTAATTTTAGGCTTACACTTCAAAAGTTTAAGCCGTTGTCTCCCGGCGAAAAAAATAAACAATAGAATTCTTTTGTTATGATCCCTGGGAACCCAGGGCCTGGTAGAGGACGTGTTAACAGGTTTGCTTCAAATTTGCTTGGCTCTCGAATAACTTCATAGCAGTCCTCTGCATTATGGGATTTATGGGGTTTGTAAACTTGGTTTAGAAAGTTAAACCAAACAAGTATTTACAGTATAGGTATAGGTAGGTATAGGTAGGTGGGTGTAATGTTTACAGTATAGGTAAAAACCTATATGGACTACATATAGGTTTTTACCGATACTGTAAACATTACACCTTTCTCTGATAGGTTGCATAACCAAAATATTATTGATTTTAATATTTATTTCATTTCAACAGACATCAATACAAAGAAAGTCAAAGAAATGTGTTGCTCACATAAGTCCGGAGAAATTAACATTTTCCGGTAACTTCACATTAGACCACAGGCTCTTCAACGTAACAGGGAGAGAAAAACGGGCCAGTATGCGTCGAGACATACTGAACACCGTCATCAAGAGGACAGAGTCTAAACTGCTGGAAGGAACCGACGATGTTCCTTGTAAGCTAGTTGATGAGAATCCATTGTATGAAGATCCGCGTGATGTTATTGTTGGTATGTTTAAGTATTTACAGTAAGTATTCAATCATTTTAATTAATGAACTCTAAACTACCTATTTTTATAGTATTACCCAGGGATCGGATACCGGTATTTTCTCCATAGAAAAATACCGGTATTATTAAAGTCACCGGTTCATTATTTCGTTTTTAATGGGACAATCTAATAATACGACGTTGTTACCTAAATACATGATTCAGCCCTACGTAAAGAGCAAAAAGTAATCCAAAATATTGGACTAATTCAGGGTTTTTTTTTAAATACCGGTATCGGTTCCTGGTATTACATAATACAAAAAAAAATGTAGCCATAAGTTTGGGATTAAGATTACGTGTATTCTATTATTTCTAGTAATTCAACAGTTGATTCATGTTTCTAAACCGCTTGGCTGTCACTAGCAGTTTGAGTGCATTATAAGAGTGAAATTTCATGTTTTACGCTGAAAATAAGTACATAAGTGTTTCCTTAACCACGGGCAGGAGATCTTGTATAATATAATCCCCTCTCGTCCGCGAGTTGAGGCCCTTTATTCTCTAGTGAGATGTAATGTATTATAGGTTGAAGATGATAGCTGTGATATTGTGTAACTAGTTGTTTTGGCCTGTAGGTGAGAAGCCTCCCAAGCCCCCACGGAAGCGCAACATACAGGCCGTAGCGGTGACGTCACCGCGGCCGAGCCGAGAGAGTAAGTCGCTCCTAAAGGACCAGAAGAGGAAGCTTTCCAAGAAATACGAGGGACTCATCAGTACACTGATCAGTCGGTGTGAGGAGAGTGTCATCACGGTGAGTGCTTCCTGGTCATGGTCAGAGTTGTCAGTTGAGGGTCGGTTGCACCAACATCAAATTAAATTTCAAGTAAGAAATTAATTAATTGATTAACATTTTGATTAATTTTGGAGTTACATCCACATTCTTGCGAGCAATGAGCAAATTTGGCCGATCTCTGGTCATTACGGCGGGTGCTTCCGAATTTTAGTCAAAGTTAAAATATATTGTGTTAAAAGAAATCTCACTTTATACTTTACGACAGAAATTTTTCTGTCGTAAAGTCATTGTTTGGCTGGATTTTTGAAGAAATGTTTTTGACTGTTTGTGCGCTTTCTCTCTACAGATATCCGAGAAAGACGCCTACATTTTAAAACTAAAAGACAAATTGAAAGCTGTCCTAGAATACAACAAACTGTTTGCAGAAGAGAATGACAACTTAAAGAGTCAGCACTCAACTTTAGTACAGTATGTGGAAGAGTGTAAAGCAGCGCTTAAAGCGGAAAGGGAGAGGAATAGCGAGCTGGACACTAGGTTCAAGGAGATGGGTGAAAGGTTGAAGCGGTTGGATGTACCCGATAAAGGTATGCACTTCTCGACTACAAATGGATATTTGTATATTTCAGATATTATAGATGGACACTCATCATTCCTAATGTACAGTGCAGCTTGGGATACCTAGTGGATATGTCCTTTTTAGGGTTCCGTAGCCAAAATGGCAAAAACGGAACCCTTATAGATTCGTCATGTCTGTCCGTCCGTCCGTCCGTATGTCACAGCCGATTTACTCGGAGACTATAAGCACTATAATTATGAAATCTAGTGGGAAGGTGCATTCTATGAACCGCTACATAAAAGTGATGTGATATTACAAAAAAATATTAAATTAGGGGGGCACTCCGTAAATGTAACCGGTGGATGAAAAAAAAATTTCAACGCACATAGTCGTGTGGGGTATCGATGGATAGGCCTTTAAAAATGATATGGAGGTTTCTAAAAAACTTGTCCATTTAAGTCAACCGTTGGTGCGGATATTAGCTGTCAAAGTCATAGAAAGTGTGTCCCCCCCCCTCTAATTTCCAAACTACAAAATTTTAAATTCTGAAAAAATTGAGGTGGTGTGCATTAGTAAATACTTTCAACGATTTTTAGTTTGAACAATATAGGTTTCACGGTTTTTGAGTTTTCGCTTAAAAACTGTCTTGCCCAAATAAAAGGTCGTAAATGCCGTGAGTTCCACATTAAGATACGACTTTTTTAGAATAGGTACGAAACACGCAGCGTGCGAGGGTCTATAATCACCTTCCAGGTGACATTACCGCTTCGCAAAGTGGTCCAATATTTAAATTCAGACTAAAAAAATGGCTTCTCGAGCAGGCGTTCTATGACCATGGAGAGTTATTTTATAGGATTTAAGATAATCGAATGATAATGAAGTGACCTGTATTTAGAACAAATTGACATGTAATTGAATATTATCAATAAATATGAATATTAATAT
The DNA here is from genome assembly GCA_963556455.1 of Epiblema foenella. Taxonomy (NCBI): domain Eukaryota; kingdom Metazoa; phylum Arthropoda; class Insecta; order Lepidoptera; family Tortricidae; genus Epiblema; species Epiblema foenella. The sequence continues at coordinate 4,618,039 of OY747118.1, forward strand.
GGTATAGGCATGTTGACATAAAATAAGAAAATCAATTACTTCAAATTTTCTCGAAAACGGATCAAATTCTCAATCAAATGGCGAAAATAGGAACTCAAAATAATAAATAGTTATATAATTATAAGTCTTCAAAGTTTAAGTGGGTGCATGTTCTGTCCCTTTTTCGCAAACAGCACCTCTGTACTGAACGATTGTCATTTACTTTGGCGGTTTAGGTCAGTGACGTCACTGATTTGTAGCGCATACTCTCTCTTATTAAAAAAGTTCTAACGGTTGCTGCTTCGTTATTTTTAATGGATTTTTCACGATTTTACATAGTTTTTTGCCTTCTTTCTTTTGGATACTAATAATTTTTGAGTCAACATCCCTATTGTAATTGGATCTGCACTACGACTCTACGAGGACCTAACTTACTTTCTAAACGAAATAACGATTTCGAGTAAAACATGTAACAAACCAAATTTTATTTCTTTTAATTTTGCAGATTATGTGACAGACACAGCGGTTCCACTGGTGGAAGTATGCATGAGCTGCAGCAGAACGCAGATCCTGCTGACACAGGCGCGGGAGCAGACAGCCAGGCTGCAGAGAGACATGCAGGCCCTCAAAGATGTTCTGTACAGGTAACTTCAGGCCATGTGGAGACGAGGGTCCGCTGCGGGAGTATGCATGAGCTGCAGCAGAACGCAGATCCTGCTGACACAGGCGCGGGAGCAGACAGCCAGGCTGCAGAGAGACATGCAGGCCCTAGAGGATGCGCTGTACAGGTAACTTCCCAGTCAGGCCAGGTGGAGACGAGGGTCCGCTGCGGAAGTATGCATGAACTGCAGCAGAGCGCAGATCCTGCTGACATAGGTGTAGGAGCAGACAGCCAAGCTACAGAGAGATACGCAGACCCTCAAAGACGTTCTGTACAGGTAACATCAGGCCATGTGGAGACAAAGGTCCGCTATGGAAGTATGCATGAGCTGCAGTAGAATGCAGATCCTGCTGACACAAGCGCGGGAGCAGATAGCCAGGCTGCAGAGAGACATGCAGCCCCTCGACGAAGTTCTGTACAGGTAGCTGTCCAGTCGGGCCATGTGGAGACAATGCTCCACTGGTAGAAGCATGCATGAGATGCAGCAGAACATAGATCCTGTAGACACAGGCGCGGGAGCAGACAGCCAGGCTGCAGAGAGACATGCAGGCCCTCAAGGATGTGCTGTACAGGTAACTGCCCAGTCAGGCCATGTGGAGACAATGTTCCACTGGTAGAAGCATGCATGAGATGCAGCAGAACATAGATCCTGCAGACACAGGCGCGGGAGCAGGCAGCCAGGCTACAGAGAGACGCGCAGGTGCTCAAGGATGCACAGGTAATCACTACATAGTATAAAACAAAGTCGCTTTCTCTGTCCCTATAACCCTATATCCCTATATATGCTTAAAACTTTAAAACTACGCAACGGATTTTGATGCGGTTTTTTTTAATAGATAGAGTGATTGAAGAGGAAGGTTTATATGTATAATAACATCCATTAAATAGTGCACCCGTACGAAGCCGGGGCGGGTCGCTAGTGTCTGAATAAACTAACTTAGACGGCTTTTCCAGGTACCTACAAATGTTTATTTGGAGATACAAATCAATGTGAGAGGGACATATATGACAGATAGTTACCGCAGCGCATGTGTACTCCTAATATCATTTCCGAGTGACATCTCAAAAATATAGTCTTCGATCTTTATTTGGCCTTATCATTTAAGGCTCTCGTATAATGAAGCGGTTCTAACTCACTACCACCAGAACGATTAGCTCAACAAGACCTGTCATTTTCAGATTGAATGTTCAACTGTCAAGATACCAGCAGAAACTCCGGTCCAACTTGCAAAATTTGGCGACTGATAGCAAGTTAGAGAGATTTGACCTGGACTCGCTTATCACCACCAGTCTTGGGTACAAAGGACCAGGTTAGTAGGTAACCCTTTGACAGACAACGAGGCCACTGCTTAAAAAGCATGCGTTTACGCAGTGGGTTTTTACACGAATGTTCCAAAATTAAAAAAAAACTAATTAACATACGGAAAGTAAATAAAAATAAATAAAATCCAAATTCTAAATTTGGGTATGGGATGGCGCATCGCAACTGACGATTCTCAATATGATTTGAGTCGTTAGTGCCGTTAATGAAGCACGAGTCTTCTGGTAGATGTCGCTGTACGCCTGTGAAAGTATCTAGGATGAATTTCTGGTTAGAATTGTATATCGTCATAATAATAATAACAAACTTACTGTACTGAACTAACTAAAACCTACTTACTGTAATGAATTTTTATTTCAGATGCTGTCAACACTGATGATGTTCAACCGAAAAGCGGGACAGAAGATCACCCACAAACCTCTAGGGTTGTCGATCTTTCTGGGCTATTGAGTGCTCAGGCATTAGGTACGAAACCAATAACTGTTTTTCCTAAGATCCGTAAACCTTATTTTGTATAGATTTTCTCAGAACAACGAATAAAGCTCGTAACTACAAACGTCTTTAAACGCCTTACTTTGTTTTTAGCGCCTTTGTTCGATGCATATCAAGAAAATCTTCAAGAGAAAGACACCCTCATTCTAGATTACGAGAAACAATTTGAAAACATCAACAAGAAATCCAAACAGATTGTGTCCGAGAACAAAACTCTCCTCGAAAAGGTGACAGCCCTCGAAGATGAGTTGGGTCAATTGAGACAGAATTATAAGAAGCTGGTGGTCGAGAAAGAGACAGGCGACATTGAGAAGTCAACCTTGTTGGAGAGAGCAGAACGGGCGGAGTCGAAGTTGAAAGAAGTTTACGAGTTGTACGAAGACAAGAGTAGGTGGAAATTGTTCTAAGATTTTAGTTTTAACAGTATAGTCCAACTGCAGTGTTGTACTGCCCGGTGACAATATTTATGCCCCTAGCGAGGTGCAGAGATATTGTCCCCTCCCAAAACTTTTGAAGATAATACCCTGTCCCTTTTCGCAAAAAGCACCTTTGTATTGGAACGATCGTCATTTACTATGGGGCTCGTGTCGCGCTTTCTCTCTCTAACCATGAACATAAAAACGGTTATAACTTCATTATAATGTGAGATATTTGAATAGGGTTTTTACCATTTGGCATTTTTTTGCCTCGTTTGTTTTGGAATCGTCTTATGTAGTAGTCAAATTGTGAGATAAAACCCTATTTTGAAATGTTGTAATTGTAATTTCTGGAAAGTATAATATTTTCCCGTTGCATGTTGGTGCAATACTGTTCTTATATGTGTGTTGAAATAAATAAATAAACGCCTTGAGCATTATAAAGTTATCAGTTCAAAAGTATTCATTTCGTCCAACGCATATTTCGTCTACCATGCATTTTGTCCAACATATATTTTGTCCAGCTCGCATTTCGTCCAACATATATTTTGCCCAACATATATTTTGTCCAGCTCGCATTTCGTTCAACATATATTTTGTCCAACTCGCATTTCGTCCAACATATATTTTGTCCAGCTCGCATTTCGTCCATCATGTATTTTGTCCAACTCGCATTTCGTCGAACAGGCATTTTATCCAATAAGTATTTCGTCAACACGTATCGGGTCCAACCATCGATTTAAAATACCCTGGAAATTCACCATTTCTACTTTTTACAGTTACAGTACTTTTGTTACATGAATTAGAATGTAATGAAAGTGATTTTATTACGTTTCAGGATATAACAGTTTATTTTTAAACTAGCTTTTTCCCGCGACTTCGTTCGCGTGAACATCCATATCAACTTATACGAGGGGCGTTCAAAATATTCTCGGTATTGATATCTTATAACCTCTTTTTGAATTTGTTTTGTTACTGGGTGGTAAGGTTCATTCTTTGACATTAAAAAAAAGTATAATTCAAACCGAGATGTTCTTTTGTTTTTCTGCAATTTCTGAACAAACACGAACACAATGAGTGAATTAACAATGTTAACGAAATTAGAACATCGTTCCGTAATAAAATTCTTGACGAAACAGGGTAAAAACCAAAAAACCATAAAAGAGGAAATGGATTGTGTTTACCGTGAGTCTGCTCCTTCTTTATCTACAATTCAAAAGTGGTCAAGCGAATTCAAACGTGGCAGGGAGAGTATTGAAGATGACCCTAGACCTGGCCGGCCTGTAGTAGCTACTTCACAAGAAAATATTGATCAGGTGGAAAACCTTATATTGGAAGATGGTCGAGTAAAGATAAAATCAATAGCTCAAGTAACCAATCTTTCTATTGGTACCGTACATGACATTATCCATGACCATCTTAATATGTCAAAGGTCAGTGCAAGATGGGTTCCACGAATGCTGACTCGACTTCAAAAAAATGTGCGTGCAGCTTGCTGTTCCGATTTTATTGACCTGTGTGGTGAAAATCCTGATGAGGCGCTGCAAAAGATAGTTACTGGAGATGAAACCTGGGTTCATCATTATGACCCAGAGAGTAAACAGGAGTCCATGCAGTGGCACATTAAGGGTTCAGCTCATCCCAAGAAGTTCAAGGTCGTCCCTTCCGCTGGCAAGGTCATGGCAACAATATTTTGGGATTGTGAAGGAGTATTGTTGATCGATTATAAAGAAAAAGGTGTAAATATCACGGGACAGTACTACGCGAATATTCTACATCAATTAAGGGACGCAACAAAAGAAAAAAGGCGAGGAAAGTTGTCTAAAGGTATTCTGCTTCTGCATGACAACGCCCCTGTCCATACTGCTCATATTGCCAAGGCAGCTATTGCTGAATGTGGGTTCGGAACTATAACTCATCCACCGTATAGTCCGGACTTAGCCCTCAGCGACTTCTTTTTGTTCCCCAATCTCAAAAAGGATCTGCGTGGAAATCGATTTTTTGACGATGAGGCGTTGAAGGCGGCAGTAGAGGAGCACTTTTATACCAAGGATAAAAAATATTTTTATGAGGGATTAAAAAAAATAATTGATCGATCTTTTAAGTGTATTAACATAGGGGGGGAGTATATTGAAAAATAAAAAATATCAAACTGTTCATACTTGTTTGTTTTCATTCCAATACCGAGAATATTTTGAACGCCCCTCGTACTTCGTATTTCATACTGTTGGGACGCGTTCTCTGGAATAAAAATGTATTCCATCATGATTAAATATAGTATTGTGACTTGTATATATTTTACGGCTCATCATGCTAAGTCATGTAAATCTGAAAAAAAAAACAATATTTGTGGACTTCTAACACAAATCGACCTAGTCCCAAACTAAGCAAAGCTTGTACTATGGGTACCAAGTGACGATATACATACTTATATAGATAAATAGATACTTAAATACATAGAAAACATCCAAGACTCAAGAACAAATATTCGTGTTCACCACACAAATACAAGCCCTGACCGGGATTCGAACCCAGGACCTCCAGCTTCGAAGGCAGGGTCACTACCAACTAGGCTAAAGCGGTCGTCATCAGTGGGTTGCCAGCGCTTGTCGTTTGCAGGAATTTGTGCAGCGATTACTATGGGATTACGAGTTGGAAATTAAGTAAAAGTAATTTTTGATGTCTACTTTGTCAGTGGCAGCCATGATGCGTGACTACGAGACGGTGCACCGCGAGTACTTCGCGCTCAAGCACGTGCTCGAAGCCTCGTCCGGCAAGATGGCGGCGCTGGACGCGCGCACCGTGCCCGCCGACCTGCACGAGCGCCGCCTCGACCACTGCAAGCGGTGAGTTGCACGAGCACTCCCCTGGTGGGCTAGCACAACTTGCTGCCAAGTCGTATCTCGCGCGTCCTATTCCTGTCTCACTCGAACTGCAAATTGGAAAGAGGAGGGTAAATTTATCTCTACTCGCGTCGCGTCGCAGCGTCAGTTATGCTAGCCCCGCTGGAGCGCGTGCCGTACACGCAACTGTTCAAAATTTAATACCCTCGTATTCATAAAACTTAACAAACCTCTGCTAACTAAAAAGTTCTTTGTCCCATTCTCACAAACGTCAATGTCAAAGTGACAGATAAGGACAAACGAACTTTAGCGGCTAGTTAACTAATATAGGTTTGACAGACGTTTATGAATAAGGGGGATAGATTTAGGGGTCGGTTGCACCAACATACGATCACAGGCCGGTCATCGTCAAATATGGCGCCGGCAGCTTTCATCCCATAGAAACTTGTCAAACTTTCCATACAATTAGATTTTAACGAACACCGCTTAGGATTACAGACGGTTTGGTGCAACCCACCCTTAGGGTCGGTTGCACCAACATACGATCACAGGCCGGTCATCGTCAAATATGGCGCCGGCAGCTGTCATCCCATAGAAACTTGTCAAACTTTCCATACAATCAGATTTTAACGAACACCGCTTAAGATTGCAGACGGTTTGGTGCAACCCACCCTTAGTATCTTTTGCGACCTGCGGGGTAATCACGTAAATTATTTAATACCGTTAGGCAGATTTTAATGTCAAATTTTAATTGTCATCTCATACATTTTTGTCATGTCCTCATAGGGATAAGTTCGCCTTTGTACTCTAATCTTATGTGACATGTATATTGTTTTAACCTGTTATTGTGTACAATAAAGTGCTTACATACATACATACATACATTTATACTTCAAAATTGACAGTAAAATCTATCTACCGTTAGTACATAAAGTTACGTGATTCACCTGCTGGAGCGCTCGTGGCCCAGCGGCGCCCGCGTACCGCGTGCAGTATGCGAGGTTAAGCAACGTCGGGCCAGGTCAGTTATTTGATGGGTGACCGCTTTGAGTGGTTGTTAACTGAGCGTTCCCGTGCTTTGGAAGGCACGTTAAGACGTTGATCCCGGCTGCTGTCTATGATAGCAGTCGTCAAGCCAAGTTAGAGGCCTTTGGGCGGCTTGAGACCTTCTAACAATCAAATTGCCCACTCACTTGATAAGCCTAATTCCAATAAGATCAGGTTTCCCCTCGGGTTGGAAGGTCAGATGGCAGTCGCTTTTGTAAAAACTAGTGCCTACGGCAAGTCTTGGGATTAGGTAGCGGACCTCGGGCAACCTTCAGGATGCAACTGTACTGGGATAATACTAGGAGGATGATGATGAGGATCTTTTGTAACCTATTTTGGTGAGCAACTTACTAAAAAAAAAGCTATTCTTCATTTTCAAAACCATAAGTTTCGGACACTTTTTTAAATGCAGATTTCGGAATACTTGGCCCTCACTTCATATTTTAGTATTGTTATTTAGAATAAGGTTTAATTGCAGTATCACTTCCGATAGTTTTTGTGGTTACTGAATCACAGCTAACATCTTTAAATCGAGTAACTCAGTGGTTCTTGTAGGTCTCACCATTTGTATGAAAAAATGGTTTTTACCGCTGTGTTACCCACCTTTTACAGCAATATGTTAATATTTAAGTATTTTTACCCATAAATTTCTTTTATTAGGTTCAGTATTGCGAAATCCTATTTTTGTACACTAATTCAATACATATCATAGATTTTTTTTGTAATAGAAAACTGGTCATGAAAAAATAGAATTACCCCAAAACATTTATTTTCAAATAAGCCACAACGGCACTTCTACAAGTCATAATCTGTCTCTAATTCTCTATCAGTTAAAAAAATTCGATACTCAAAATAAAATTAATTATATTTAATTTAGTGTTACACCTACATGACAGAAAAAAATACTGACTCATAATCCGGATTCGAAGTAGAAGGGTCATTGTCAGTTGCAAAAACAAAAGTTGTCCCTTCGGTGGTCAATAGTTAACGGTTTATGTGCATGTAAGCTATGTTTTTAGTTCATGGATTTATAGCAACGGAAATACATTTTATGCGGGTTACTAGAACAATCCAAAATTAAGCTACCTAGCCCTTAACTTTTGTTATGTCCACCGTAATGACGCGAACCTAAATCTGACAATGACCCAGAAGCTTCTGTCACAAAAAAAAATTCGGTGTTTTATACCTAACAATGTATCTCATGTTCACTGATCAGGTTATTAGAAGAATTAAAACATCAGTACAGCATGGAGAACGATCGCAAAACCGAGCAAATAGGCAAGTTGCAGCAACAGTTGCGCGTCGCCGAGGAGCGTTGCGGCAACGCGGAGCGCGACCTGCAGGCCGCCAAGGAGGAGCTGACCGCCGCGCTCAAGAACGTCAGGTCAGTATACTAAAATAGAGGACGACGCACAAAGAAATATTAAAATATTTTTCACCTCACTAGCTCGGAAAGCCCTTTATTATTATTTAAAAACAGATAGCAAAACTGCATTTTATCCACAAGAGTGCAAAGAATATTTGAAATCCGAACACGCTATTTGTAACTTTTTTAAACATAATAATATGTAAAGGCCAGTCCAGACAGTCCAGCAACAATAATTTTATATTGTGCTGTTGTGTTAAAAAACTAGTACCTACGCCAAATCTCGGGATTAGGTAGTGGACAACTATATTTAGGACGCAACTGTCAACGTTAGGACGAGGAGGAGGAAAAAAAATCCTCGCTCTAGTGAGGTGAAAAGATTTGTGTTATACACGGCTGCAAAGTTATTTTACGTCTCGTGTGTTGCAACACTCGCTACGCTCAGGATTCTATTTTTGAACCACTCGCTTCGCTCAGGATTCTATTATCGAACCACTCGCTTCGCTCGCGGTTCAACCATAGAATCCATTCGCTAGCTCGTGGTTCAATCCTAGAATCCATTCGCTAGCTCGTGTTTCAATTACACACTCGCGGTTAAAATACAACTTTGCACCCTTGTATAACAAATAACTATTTCATCACACTTGCTCGTAAAGGGGTTATTACACGCAGGCGTCCCACGGGAAATAATTTTTCATTACTTACCTTGGGAAATATTCGTTTGTGTGTGATCTGATTGGTTTCGACAAATCCCCCAAGAATACTGTATTGCTCTGTGATTGGTTGAAATATTACAGCTGCGCGCTCCACTCGCGCTGATCTGGAAGTGAAGTTGTCAATTTCGTAAATTTTTGATTGGTGCGGTTGTATGAAACAGATTTTTCTGTCTTTTGTAGTTATTTATTTCCTCGCAAATGTGATGAAAAACATTGTGTATAACACGGGCGTAAGAATATTGCATACTCGAGTCATCAAAAGCCCTCCGCCTTCTTATTCTCTGACCTTCTGATCTTCTGATGGACCCTCGTTCGCAATATTCCACTTACACCCCTCGTTAAACAATGTACTATTTCACCTCACTAGCTCGGAAAACCCTTTTTTATTCTTTAAAAACAGATAGCAAAACTGCATTTTATCCACAAGAGTGCAAAGAATATTTGAAATCCGAACGTGCTATTTGTAACTTTTTTAAATATAATTACATGTAAAGACCGTCCACCAACAACAATCTTATATTGTACTGTTGTGTTAAAAAAGTGGACCCCGGTCATCCAACTATATTTAGGATGCAACTGTACTGGAATCACGCTAGGACGAGGAGCAAAAGAAAAAAAATTGTCGCTCTAGTGAGGTGAAAAATAATTTATTCAGTGTAACCAAAATACACAGTGAAAGCTAAATATACATCTAAAAATAAAAGTAAACTATGCCAGTTACTCTTGCAGCTTCGGCTAAACACGGGTATGGCACGGAACTAAATTTTTTAAAAGTTCGTAGAAGACGACTAAAAGGAGGTCCTCGGGGTCGTAGGCGGTCGTAGTTGGGGGCTACGATCGTCATAGAAACATAGCGGGACCCACATAAGTGGTTCTAGGGCGGCACTGGTGCGTCCCGTAGGAGATCCCAGAGCCGCCAGAAAAAGGGTCGAGGAGGACAATCGGGGGGGGGGTTTTAGTCGGTGCAAGTCCGACATAATCACCGCGCCGCCCCAGCGGAGGTATCCATAGGTATCGAGAACCGTAGGTATACGCGAGAGCTAAACTTTGCACCACAACAAAATAAAAGAAGCATAGTGGAAGCGTGCTGGGCCCATAACCCAGAGGTCCGTCGATTGGAACCACGCTCTGCTACCATGTTGGAGATCCGGAGGTATTGAGACAAACCACCTTTCGGTTTCAGTAATTTATTGTGAATGAAATTATGTTTGTACTTACACAGCAAAAGTGAACAAACATTGACATCCGCCATAGAAAAAGTATGAAACGGATTGAGTTTGCATTGGTACATATAGGAACTTACAACACATTGTTTGATGTTCTGTGCCAAAAATGTTTAAAATAATTGCAGGATAATCGCGTGGATTTGTCCGTATAAGGGTATTGTCAGTATCTAATCTTTGTTTTATCTACTCGATCTTCTGAGTAGAAACTGAACACCTTGACCGATGGATGTCACTGGATGTTGACTCCTGTTATATTCCAGACTGTACCGCAAGGCGGCGGTGATATTCCGTCACCGCATGCGCAGCGCCACCGCGCGCGCCACCAAAGCGCGGCGCTCCGTCAGCGCGCAGAACGCCGAGCCGCTCATGAAGGCACTGGACACGCTCGAGCGAATCAAGCGGGAAATCAAGGTAACGCTGAAATTTTTTGGCCGAATTTCTATAAAAATGATTTTGAACCTTATTGCTTGATATGTAAAATAGCTTTTTGAACGAATTACTTAGCTGCAACGTGGCCATATCTAATGATTTTAATGTAGTGTGAGTTGCTCGCCGTGTACAATCAGAAGAAGCTACACGAGCCTAGTGTTCAAATTGGTCTACACCAGGGATTCTAGTATCTTGAGAATAAGGCTCGGTGTAGATAATTCTGAGTGTGTTATTTTGTTTAGCTACTTCTGCTTCTGACTGTACTTTATAGGAGTAGTCATACGACCCATTGCGTTTCACCATAGTTAAAAAATGCTGGAGATGATCTCTGCAATTGTGAACTTATTGGTTGCGTCCTTATACTTTAGAGTGATCTTATGGTGCAACACCGTAAATTAATGGCATCATCATCAAGATTTAAGCTCTTGTCGGTGGAGTAACCGCCACTCTTCTCTGTTCATTGCCAGTCTCTTAAGTTCCCCATACTACTCGGCAGCAAATTCCTCCCTCACCTGGTCCAAATAAGTAAGTCTAGGTCTTTCTCTCCCTCTCCTGCCCTCAATTTTGTCCTCTAAGTTTAAGAAGAAGCTGTCGTGCCGTATCAGGAGTCCCATCATCATGCCTCTTCTATTTATAATTGTTATTAATAGACTCCTTTTCTTTCCTACCATACTCGAAACCTCTTCGTTCGTCTTTCTTTCCATTCAGCTGATCCTTTCTATCCTACGCCAACACCACATTTCGAAGGCCTCCAATCTCTCTCTTCAATCTAATGTACAGCCATAAAATGATCACGGTCAAAGTTAGATTGTTAGAAGAGATTGTTTAATGTAGCAATTTGTACGTATAATTTTCTCTTCGCTCCCGTAAAACGACTTGCCAAGCTCCGAAAGTCACTGAGTGTCGTAGGGCCAAAGATCTAGAATAAGATCCCATTAGAAATAAAGTCGATCGACAGTAACATTGTTTTCATCAAAAAATTGAAAGTGTTTCTCGTACAGCAAGCATGTTACAGCGTTGACGAGTTTCTACGGGGATCTAGTTGACAAAGTGTTTTTTCGCTGCCAATAATGTTAATATAATCTTATAATTATTGTACTGGACACACTATTTTTAATTGTTTCTTTTATTTTTAATTTCTCTGTTTAATAATTTATTATTATTTATTTCTTGCTGACATCTTTGTAAATTGTAATTGTGTAATCTTATTGAATACGACCTGTAAAAATCATTTTTTACTAATAAAGTATCTGAATCTGAATCTTCTCCACTTTATGGTTTTTAGGGACAGCTCCGATGCTAAATTACAGCGAGAACTATAATAGGGACAATTTCGATTCGTGCTTGTTTACAGGAAGTAAAATCGCGCGCTCACACATCCCTAGAGGAGTTGGAGCGTCGTATTTTAGAGCAGGAGCGTCGAGCAGCCTCCGCCCAGCTCGAGTACAGACGGGAGCTGGAGAGGGCCAACCTGGCTCTAGAGCACAAGGAGGGAATCATCCGGAGCCTCATCGACAAGGTGGCTGACGTCGAGGAAGTCAGGTGGGTTTTGGAACTTTTGGAGATTCTTTACTAAGTATGCCGCTTTCTATGCTGGTATCTTTGGTCATATAAATAGTGAGGTTTTAGCTCGATTACAGCAGGGACTTTTTTGCTTTAACGCCTAAAAATAAATAAAATAAAAATGATTTTTTTTTCAGATTTCACAGATCAATAGATTGCTAGTTACAAAACACTCGTAAAACGAATACGTTAGTAAACTGCCCTAACCGCCATCTTCTGATATCAGCAAGTGACAGTATTGAAATGAAATGAATTTGAAATGAAATGAAATGAAATGAAATGAAATGAATTTTTATTTGCGGAACATGGGTCGCATCAAGTTGGTACAGAGCATCAAATTTCAGTACGCCATATTCTACTTAAATAAGCATGCAAATATTCCAGTTACAGTCCAGATTTTGCTGTCGGTTAGATCAGACAAAAGAGAACATTTCTTATTTTTTAATTACTTATTACTAGTTTTAATATTCAAGAACTCATTGACAGAATACACGCAAAGTTCGTATAGCCATTCATATAGCTTTTTCTTGAATTGTTTTAGGGGTAAGTCTTTCATGTCTCTAGGAAGCTTATTAAATATTTTGATACACATAAAGTAAGGGGTACGAGTAGTTTGCTTTAAACTGTTTTTGGGTACGTGTAGAAGATTATGTTGCCGTGACATTCGGTTATCATATTTTATGACATCACAATTTTTTCTAAAATATGTATTATCGGTTCGAACGAAAACAGCTATCTCGTAAATATACATAGAAGGCAACGACAAGAGCTTGTGACGTTTGAATATGGGTTTGCATGAGTCAAGGGGCTTCAAACCAAATATGGCCCTAATACATTTTTTTTGTTTCACAAAGGCTTTTAAAATATCAGTAGAATTTCCCCATATAATCAATCCATAACGCAGAGTAGACTTGACAAAACCGTGATACGCTACAAGGGCAGCTTCTTGCGATACAGTTTCCCTTAACTTACGCAGCGGAAAAATAAACTTATTTAATTTATTACATACGTATTCCACGTGTTTTTTAAAATCGCAAAATTCGTCTATTTGAATACCTAAGAATGTAGCTTTGCTGTCCTTAACAACAGGCTCCCCATTATATTTAATATCTAGGTTTTTTTTCTGGCCTCTGCGGGTAAGAAATTGTACAAGTTTAGTTTTACTTATATTTATTGATAGGTTGTTAGTTTCTAACCATTGAATTGTCTTGTGTAGTGTCTGGTTTATTTCTTTCTCGTACTCTTCGCCATTTAAGCACGGTATCACAATCGAGGTATCGTCCGCAAACATTATGGAAGGGTACCGTATTGCGTTCGGGAGGTCATTTATATAAAAGGAAAATAACAAAGGCGATAAAACTCCCCCCTGCGGTACTCCGAATTTATTGATTTTATGTCCTGATTTGTAGTTAACTAAAGTATTTTCTTCTTCTATGACAATTTCTGTATATTGGGATCTATTACTTAGGTAGGATTCTAGCCAACGATTTATATTTCCCCTTATGCCGTATAATTCTAGTTTATCCATTAGCCTCTTGTGGGGTACTAAATCGAAAGCCTTGGACATATCCAAAAAAAGGACACTTGATGATTGTCCTTTATCTACACTATCTAGGACGTCTTTAAGTAATATAAAAGCGGCAGTTGAGGTCGATTTATTCCTTCTAAAACCATGTTGCCTATCGCTTAAGAGGGAAAATTTGTTTGCGAAGTTGTTCAGCCTTTCAAATATTACCTTTTCAAAGATTTTTGAAAGGACTGGGATTAGCGCAATCGGTCTATAGTTGCCTACTTCGTTTCGTTTTCCCTTTTTATATAACGGTTTGATTATTGATTTTTTTAGGGCATCTGGGAATGTACCTTCTTCTATGGATAGATTTATTATATAAGCTAAAGGTATGGAGATTGATTTGGAACATAGTTTTAAAATTTTTGAATTTATCCCATCATAGCCCGCTGATTTTGTATTTTTTAGGTTTTGAATAATTGTATATATTTCTGATGGCGTTGTTGGGTTACAATACATCGTATCAACAAAACGCCTACAACCCAGTACGGATTGTTTATAGTTTTGGTGGAATATGTTGGAAACATCTATATAATATTCGTTAAAAATATTTGCAATTTCAGTTGGGTTGGTCACGTTCTGTCTATTATTTAAAATGCTCTTTATTTGGCTTGAGTGTCGAACTTTTCCTACTTTTTTATTGATCAAATCCCACGTAGCCCGACATTTGTTCTTTGCTTGAAAGATGTGGTATTGATTGCTTGATCTTTGTGCTGAATTTACGCAGCGATGCAGTATTTTTGCATAGGATTTATATGCCAATTTATTTTCTATAGACGGTCTTTTCCGTGATTCAATGTATAGTAGGCGCTTGCGCTTCGTACACTTTTTAAGATTGTTTGTGATCCATCTTGCTCGCCTGGGCTTAGTGGATATCGCAATTTTTACAATCGGAAAGCACAGCGAATGAAACAACGTTAACAAACCGTGGAATTCGTTAAAGGCGCTATTTGTATCAATTTTGTTATATATGTCGTCATAGCAGACGTTTGCCATACATTGAGTAAATTTGGTTATGTTTTCTTCGCTGTACTCTCTTTTAAATACATGAAGTTTCTTATAACAAGGTGTTTTATTAAATCTTACATGTAAAATCTGCGCGGTATGATCTGACAGGCCAAGATCGAACGTGTTCGTTTTTACGCATGATAGGTTTGATATTATGTGGTCTATACATGTTTGAGAAGTACTAGTAATGCGAGTTGCCTTCGTAATGTGACTGATTAAGTGGTAATTTGTCAGCAGTTGTTTGTATAAACTTGAAATTTGCGTCGTGTTAAGCGTATTTATATTGAAATCTCCGCATAAGACGATATTTGCCTGTTTGTATCTTTTACTAATGTAGTCCAGAAAAATATCCAAGCGATCTATAAATTCTTTTTCGTTAGATTGTGGCACCCTATATAAACACAGAATAATACTATTTATAGCTTTAATTTCAATGCCACAACATTCAAACACTTTCTCACGGGTCATACTATTGAGATCCAGTACTGTAGTGTCAATCCAAGGACGAACTAAAATACAAACACCGCCTCTCTTTTCTTTCTTTCTCGAGAAGTGCGCGGCAAGCTTAAAGTGTGATATTTGAAGATTTATTTCTAGGCCTGATTGAATGAATGTTTCTGATAGACACATTACGTCAATATTTATGAAATTATTTTCGTGATCAGAAAACATTCGTTTTTCTTGTAGTTCAGATATTATTAATTCAAGACTCTCCATTTTATTTAAAACTCCTGCTATATTTTGATGAAGAATCCCGAAAGATTTGTAAAGTGTGGAAGACTCCCTAGAAAAGGTACGTTTGGTAGTATTGGTTAACGGATGATTTTGTACCGGAGTTTGTAGCACTTTGCGCGTGATGAGCACCTTTGAGTTACGTTCCTGGCTATCACACATATTGTGTAAGTCGGCTAAAACTCGATCAGAGCGATTTGTGACGAAAAAACTTGTTACTTAAAGCATTGCAGCTATTATAGTAGGTTTCATTTACAGTTATCAGGGTTTTATTTAGATGCTGTGCTAATTTCCATTTCCCTCTGTTGCTTAAATTATTACCGTTATTTCGGTAATCTGTTCTACCCATGTATATGCTGTTGGGTTGTACCCAAACATGTGGCAAATTTACAAACTTATTATGTATAGCTGTATTTAGTTTATGAATGTAATTATTATAATGCTCAGAGTTAATGTTAATTGAGTATGGAATATTACATATAACGACATTTGTGTGATCAGCGTGCTTAACCGTCGTTTCTAACAATTTCATAATACTGTTTATGGGCGTGACTTTATAGTCGCTGCCTCCACACATTATAACTAAACATTTACTGTTATAAGTACAAGTTTATTTACTGTTATAAGTACAGTTAACCAATTTAATTTATGTGCCACTTCGTACCTTGTCACAGTGAAAATAAATATGAAAGCTGCTAGAGATCTCATATAAATGTCAATGTGATAAGTTACGAAGTGGCCCAGAAATCAAATTAGTTGACTGTACACTGACTATTGAAAACAGGGACATTGAGCGGCGAGGGACCGGTGGACGGGTTACGGGGTATGACGGTAGAAATTTGTGACGTCACATATGCAACATTAAAACAATTAAAATTAATCGTTTTATTTTATTTTTATTTATTCGGGGCATTACAGAAAAATAATACAAAACTTAATAGCTAATAACAAAGCCCATTATAGATGTCCACACAAATACAGTTAGTTGAAAAAGAACGTAAAACATAAAATAAATAAATAAATATTTTTGGACAATCTTACACAAATCAATCTAGTCCCAAACTAAGCAAAGCTTGTACTATGGGTACCAAGTGACGATATACATACTTATATAGATAAATAGATACTTAAATATATAGAAAACATCCAAGACTCAAGAACAAATATTCGTGTTCATCACACAAATACATGCCCTGTCCGGGATTCGAACCCGGGACCTCCAGCTTCGAAGGCAGGGTCACTACCAACTAGGCTAAAGCGGTCGTCATTAATATACAACTGATAAAACAGGCTAAGATGGCAATTCATTTAAGAATTAAGTTTCATGAGATATCAGGATAGGATTTCCATCATTGGACATATTTTTTGGTCTTTATTTTAAGAGTGCTTTAATAAAATGTAGTGGGTCCACTAGCACCACTCGTAAATAATTGTAATTATTTAAATTTAACGATATATAACTAAAAAAGGGGGCCGCTACGTACTGTAGTTTGTATTTAAGTACTGTTTGAATCCATCAAACTAGTTTTTACGTTGCTGGATTCGTCAATCTATGCGTCCAAAGTTAAAACGGCCGTTTTAATTTTGAGCTCAAGTTCTTTTAAAGTAATAATGAATTTTGAGTCAGTAACCCTATTGTGTTTACACAGGCTGAGCCAAACCAACGCACACCGTCTGCAAGGGATCGTGTCGGACTCGTCCCCGGAGCGGACCGGGTCCGACAAACCGGACAAATCGGGTGTCAAGCTCGTCCCGGGCGCCGGCGGGTATTTTCAAGAGGACCGCACCAGGAAGAAGAAGGGGAAGGGATAGGGGGGACAAGGTTATATCACAATGTCGTATCTTAAATTTTCTCTACTGTTTTACGTTTTAGTAAAAAAAGCGCACTGGCAATTTATAGATAGATAGATAAACTCTTTATTCATATCCACAACATACATGGCATAACACAGCTGTACAATTAAATAAAATATTAACTCTGACAGTATATAAGTAATAACATGCAACTACTTAAGAACTAAGATTTAGAAACTAATCAGATAAGCCATGTGCCGTGGCAGAGAATAGGCGCTGGCTCAGCATAAATGCTGTGGCATGCCACAGCGCTGGTATTCTGCCAGAACCTTATAGAATAACGGCCAGTGCAACACTAAACATCCCACACACACACTCACACATTTACTCAGTAGTCGATTTAGGGTCGGTTGCACCAACATGCGATCACAGGCCGGTAATCTTCAAATATGGCGCAGGCAGCTGTCATCCCATATTAACTTGTCAAACTTT
Source organism: Epiblema foenella (assembly GCA_963556455.1). Classification (NCBI taxonomy): domain Eukaryota; kingdom Metazoa; phylum Arthropoda; class Insecta; order Lepidoptera; family Tortricidae; genus Epiblema; species Epiblema foenella. The sequence continues at coordinate 4,635,691 of OY747118.1, forward strand.
CCATACAATCAGATTTTAACGAACACCGTTTACGGTGGGGACGTCCACCGCGCGATCGCGACAACACTGACACATACAGTCCCTATTCGTCCCGGTACCGCCGCACACCGGGTAGAGTCAGTCCGACCCAGGTCGCGCCTAGCTGAGTTTCTTGCTGGACTCTTCTCAGCTAGGCTAGGTTTAGTGAACCAGCGACAAAACTCCCGGTAGCTCGATTCCACTCACACCTCAGATTCGGTTGAAACCGCTCAACCAATCTCACTGGAGCGCAAACTCTTAGAGTATTCCAGTGGTCCAAACCACACGCGTGGTCATGCCGGAGGTTTTCCCCTGGATTTTCCCCAGGCTACTCTCCAACCGGGCACTCCTATCGCTTTATTGGGCCCGGCCTATAAAGCCACAGTCAGGTAAAAAAACAATCAAAAAAAGAACACCGTTTACCGATTACAGGCGGATTGGTGCAACCCACCCTTAGGATGTGGAGTTAAAAGTGTCGAGTATAGTTTTGATGGCGCCAAGAATGTTAAAGTATTGTAGTTATGGCGAACCCTGTGGAAGTATTTGCTTTCAAGTGAATAAGGTTCGTATTCGTGAAGCAATTATACTGATATGTACATAGGTGGGTCATTGTCAGTTGTAAAAACAAAAGTTGTCCACCCGGTGGTGAATAGTTAACGGCTTATGTCATGCTTATGTACATATAAGTTATGTTTTTATTACATGGATGTATGATTATAAAAACACCGTTTATGTGGGCTACTAGACTAATCTAAAATTAGTCTTTGTGACCCTTAACTTTTGATATGTCCACCGAAAAAACGCGAACCTACTTCTGACAATGACCCAGGTAAGTCTCATTTAGGGTTCCGTACCGAAAAGGTAACAAATAAGTAAATAAATATTTGTGGACAATCTTACACAAATCAACCTGGTCCCAAACTAAGCAAAGCTATGGGTACTAGGCGACGATATACATACTTATATAGATAAATATATACTTAAATACATAGCAAACATCCAAGACTCAGGAACACAAATAAATGCATGCATAAATAAATGCCCTGATCGGGATTCGAACCCGGGACCTCCAGCTTCGAAGGCAGGGTCACTAGCAACTAGGCTAAAGCGGTCGTCAAAAACCCTTATGGTGTCTCCGCCGTTTCGAATGCCGATGAAACGATTAAAATTGTGTAATTTTAAGTAACTCTTGTTAAGCCATTAAGCGCCATTTATATGATACATATTCGTCACATGTCTATGAACGATTTTTCGTACAATTTCATAGAATCGGGTAATTGGGTGTTTAACACATGTTAAAATTTATACCAATAAAATTATCTTTACGGACTTTAAAGATTCGAAAATGTATTTTTTTAAATAGTCCAAATGTAAATTGAAAGTTACTACTAAAAAAGAAATTGTATCTCAACTATTTATTTATTTAATCTTTATTGCACAAAAGGAACCTTATCGTACAAAAGGCGGACTTAATGCCAATATTTCACGACTAAAATGATAAATTACTAGTTTTTCCATACAACTGGATCACGAGGCCGTTATATTGTGACGTCACGTTGCCTATCAGTATGGAGCGTTTTCAGTGCTCGTCAACTATGCTGTACTTTACCTTTCGTTTTCGTCTTTTGTGTTGCTCTATTTGTTGTTGGTCCCATACAAACATTTGATCTATTTATAAACTGGTTCCAATGGCACCGTAAAAAAATGTAATCAAATAGCCAATTATGTGCAATGTGTTTTTATAAGGATTGATAATTGTTAGCGCCATTTTTAAATCAATCGGTTCCTGAGTGGAAATATCGTGCACGGACCCATTAGGTCATACAAATAAAAAAAATTTTACTATATGAGAAATAAAACTATTATCTGTGTGTTCAGAGCAGGGACCGATACCGGTATTTTTAAAAAACCCTGAATTAGCCCAATATTATGGCTTATTTTTTACTCTTTACGTAGGGTTGAATCATGTATTTAGGTAACAACGTCGTATTATTAGATTGTTCCATTAAAAACGAAATAATGAACCGGTGACCGTAATAATACCGGTATTTTTCTATGGAGAAAATACCGGTATCCGATCCCTGGTTCAGAGGCCGTGAATCGTCCATCCCTGCGGATTTTTACACAGGTACTATAATTATAATGGTGATTCTAGATGTTTAGCTACTCAGAATATGTAAATAAATGATATGATATATATGTAACTAGAGATAGATATTTATACTTAAATATTGAATTAAAAGATTGTTGCAGCAATGATGGTAATTGAATGCTTTATTTAGACGGAATTATAGGAATGTAGATAAATCAAACGTGCGTTTTATTTTCAAACTAGTGACCCGCCCCGGCTACGCACGGGTGCAATGCTGATGCATGTATTATACATATAAACCTTCCCCTTGAGTCACTCTATCTATTAAAAAAAAACCGCATCAAAATCCGTTGCGTAGTTTTAAAGATTTAAGCATACATAGGGATATAGGGACATAGGGACAGAGAAAGCGACTTTGTTTTGTACTATGTAGTGAAGATACCTAAATAAAAAAAAATCATGTTCATACTACGTCCGTGTAGTCTCAATAGTACAACAATTATTATAATGCGTACGACAATTTAAAAACGTGTTTTTTTAGTCGCTTGCTGACATTTGACTTTTTTTGACAGCCTTTATTTCACTTATCCGTGGCTTAGCGGGATTCGAACCCAGGACAATACAATACAATACAAATACTCTTTATTGCACACCTCACATAATAAAATAGCACATAAAAAACAAAAAACAAAGATACAGGGAGACAGAGGCAGAACAACAGGCGGTCTTATCGCTAAAGAGCGATCTCTTCCAGACAACCTTTGGGTAGTGGGGAAATGAAATATAAAGCTGAAAAGTAGGTGGTGCATAAACTATTACAATGAGAAAAAAAGACCACTTTCACATCAGGACTATCATCATCGTTGGCAGGGTCACTAAACATAAGGCTAAACTGATGGCCATTAAAAAAAAAAGACGCCACATGTCATTGTGACATTATACCTGCATATCCAATTATCTATTCAGTTAATCTCAAAGGCTGATTTATTCTGACGTCGCCTGTTTCCTTGCACCAGCATGTGACACTGAAATTATACAACACGAGGATTCACTTTGGAAAACTCTCATATCAATGCAAATTGAATCGTGTCACTGACATTATAGGGTATGAAAATAAACAGACTTTAAGAGTGAGATACGAGTTTGTGGGAGGTATATTACTGTATATTGAGAAATTTGAAAAGGCTGGTAGGTACTTAGTTGTCGGATACATTTTCACGGGAATATTGCGAGTTTTGCAGTGACTGTTTATAACAAAGTTAAATTCTTGTAACAATGTAATAAAACCGTCCGCTTGAAGCTATAAATCCCGATATAACAATATAATTAGCATAAGTAAGATATTTTTGAATTTTACTAAAGTTCATAATTACCAACATTCCGTGGAAGTATATGTGATAGTTATTTGTTATGAAGTCAAGCTCCTAGATATAAACTAGGAGCAATCGGTGGAACGAAACACGGTTAAAAAGAAGTGCCTTCTACTATTGGGAAGTAAGTCGGGATGTGCACTGAGAAGTTAAGAATCTGAATATGCGGTAAGTGCGTATTTTAATATTGAGTGTATTTACTTATTTACCGCTTTAGAATCGATCGCTTAACTAAATAGGTGGGTCATTGTCACATTTAGGTTCGCGTCTTTTCAGTGGACATATCAAAAGTTAAGGGCCACAAGCTTAATTTTGGATTTTTTTTATGTTATAGAGGGCAAACGAGCAGACGGATCGCCTGATGGTAAGCAATTACCGTCGCCCATAAACACCTACAACACCAGAGGAGTTGCAAGTGCGTTCCCGGCCTTTCAGAAGGGAATACGCTCTTTTAGCTCGCGAAACCTAAACCTAGGGTCCAGACCCTAGGTTTAGGTTTCGCGAAGGGATGATGCACAGAAGATGCGTTTGCGCTTAGAGGTTTTCGAGTTGTAGTGCTCGTATATATCTATTATGAAACCAAATAAAGTCAAGTTATCAGTTCTCTCGCTGTTTGGCGTATGGCGACAAGAAAGTCCTACCTATATGTTAATTCTCTCGTTATCAGTTCTCTCGCTATTTGGCATATGGCGACAAGAAAGTCCTACCTATATGTTAATTCTCTCGTTATCAGTTCTCTCGCTATTTGGCATATGGCGACAAGAAAGTCCTACCTATATGTTAATTCTCTCGTTATCAGTTCTCTCGCTATTTGGCATATGGCGACAAGAAAGTCCTACCTATATGTTAATTCTCTCGTTATCAGTTCTCTCGCTATTTGGCATATGGCGACAAGAAAGTCCTACCTATATGTTAATTCTCTCGTTATCAGTTCTCTCGCTATTTGGCATATGGCGACAAGAAAGTCCTACCTATATGTTAATTCTCTCGTTATCAGTTCTCTCGCTATTTGGCATATGGCAACAAGAAAGTCCTACCTATATGTTAATTCTCTCGTTATCAGTTCTCTCGCTATTTGTCATATGGCGACAAGAAAGTCCTACCTATATGTTAATTCTCTCGTTATCAGTTCTCTCGCTGTTTGGCATATGGCAACAAGAAAGTCCTACCTATATGTTAATTCTCTCGTTATCAGTTCTCTCGCTATTTGGCATATGGCGACAAGAAAGTCCTACCTATATGTTAATTCTCTCGTTATCAGTTCTCTCGCTGTTTGGCGTATGGCAACAAGAAAGTCCTACCTAGATGTTAATTCTCTCGTTATCAGTTCTCTCGCTATTTGGCATATGGCGACAAGAAAGTCCTACCTATATGTTAATTCTCTCGTTATCAGTTCTCTCGCTGTTTGGCGTATGGCAACAAGAAAGTCCTACCTATATGTTAATTCTCTCGTTATCAGTTCTCTCGCTGTTTGGCGTATGGCGACAAGAAAGTCCTGCCTATATGTTAATTCTCTCGTTATCAGTTCTCTCGCTATTTGGCATATGGCGACAAGAAAGTCCTACCTATATGTTAATTCTCTCGTTATCAGTTCTCTCGCTGTTTGGCGTATGGCAACAAGAAAGTCCTACCTATATGTTAATTCTCTCGTTATCAGTTCTTTCGCTGTTTAGCGTTTGCCAAGAAGAAAGTCCTACCTATATGTTAATTCTCTCGTTATCAGTTCTCTCGCTGTTTGGCGTATAGCAACAAGAAAGTCCTACCTATATGTTAATTCGGTATCAAGACTTCAATTTGCCCGATTAGGATAGAATTTGATAGACTATCTTTTCCTGATGTTTTGTCAAATGGAAAATGGCTTTATTATCAAAGGTTTATAGACGCGATTAGTGACGCTCTATTTGGTTTGTTATCTGCCGATGTGTTCATTCGTTTGAAACAATTAATTGCTAGGAGAGTCGTGTCCTACGCCACCTTCAGTCGTGGACGCGTCGTTAAAGTGACATTAATGCGACATAGTAAACAAAAGTATGTCGCAAACGCAGTAAAGGGATTTGAGTGATTTGATAAAAAAGAATAGGTAAATAATATTTTACCAAATAATAATTCTGGTTTATCCCGGAATTAATTCATACAATTTTGGCTTGACTAACGTTAACGCCTCAGATTAAGTCAGTTACTCTTGTTTGGGCGAACCTGAAGTAAAACTTAGATATTTCAAGAAGGATCTTAAATTTTCGGGTAAGTTTCGATCGTTGCAAAAAACGATCTTATGTAGTTACTTAATAGTTCCCTAATCGTCTCTCAGATGAAATCTTTCATTAATTTAAGAAAGGTACAATGCCTTCCTAATTATTAAACCATATTTTAAAAGAGCCTTCGGACTGTACTGTACTTACTAAAGTCGTAGACCAGACCTCAAGGTGAATGTTTTCAAGTAACAAAAACAATTCTATTATTTACCTAAAATTAAGGTAAGGTAGGTAAAATAACTGATCTTGAAAATTGTACGCTGCATTAATTAAATTATGGTTCTTTTTAATATGATTTAAATTTTTCAACTTTTTGAACAATGCGAAAACAATTTGAGCGATTATTATCCCCAGCGTAATTTTTAAACCTATTTCTTATACTATTCTCTAATAACTGTGGTTCTATCTAAGATGGTTAATGGGAATAATAATTCATTTGTACAGGTGTCATTCAGTGTTTGTTCAGTAAATTAAATAGGTAATTTTCCACGGATTAATAAACAAAATGAAGTTTAGTTGAAGTTTACTCGTGGTAGAGCAGTGGGTCTATTTTGTATTTTTGAGTAAGTTTCTGCACTGAATTTATTTCATCTACACTTGGAAATACAAATAGCTGTCCAATGTACCCGTAGCTGTCGAAATTTTTCATAAAGTACCTAGCTTTTATATAATGATGTACGTAATTAGCCCTATAAATATCTCCTTTTCGTGGTTTGTTCGAACGTGTAGTTGTATTGGGCATTAAGAGGCCTTATAAGTTTTAAAATGTAACAAAATTATAACAAAATTATTGATAATACCAATAAAGTGATTGAAGAATACGATAATTTTATTAAAGTTTTAGATAGTAACATGGCCATTTTTTGATTTTATTGTGTATATTATAATTTAAGCGGAAAAACACAGTTTTTAGCTTGAAAATAGTAGATTTGGAGTGATGTTTGAAACAATATTTCTTAATGAAAAATCCATAAGATACTTTTAAAATTTATGGCATTACGTCGCAATAGTCCTTTTCTAGATAGTAACATTGAGAAATTGTCAAGATACGTGTCAATTCAATCAGAAAATTGTCTAAATAGATGAGAGTTTTAACTGATAAGGACCCTTAAGTAGCAATGTCCGTATGATCTCAGCAGCCAATAGGTATTATTATGAACATTATCAAGTCATTTACGAAGAAATAGAGGAGAATGTTTATTGGGGATAGTTGGTAAATCTGGAGACTAAGTATTACTAAGAATCTAAATAGGTATAAGTATGCGATGTTTAATACCTACACGTTAATTAAGTTTCTGACGTGTGTCCAGAGATGAATACCTGTGGAGTTGTGGTGGTGTTCGCCATATTTCTGCATATCACGGCAGGTCAGAACGCCAACTGCGACTTCTCACAAACCGTGAGTACCTAGCTTACTATTACCGAATAATACAATTGTGTCGTTCCATAGCAAAAGAGTCCTTATGGCAAAGGCCATTATACTACCTTTTGCCAGTGATCCCTTCGAAGGATGAATTTCGGGATCAAAAGTATCCTATATGTTAATCGAGGCTATACATTCGTTGTATATCAAGTTTCATAATACGCTGAGCCGTTCATGCTTGATTGAGTAACAAACATCCAAATATCTAAACATCTAAACTTTCCCATTTATGATATTAGTAGGCCATGAGCCATTAAAAAAATATTTATGTCACACCTGGCCATAAAGTGGCAATTACCGCACGCTCCGCGCGCGGAAAATCCCACTTCCTGGCCAGGGGGTGACATAAAATTTTGTACTTACCTCGGGCGGTAATTAAGAAAGCCTCAGATCGCATAATTATCGCCCTTGCCTTCGGCTCGGGCGTCAAATACCTGCGATCTGAGACATTCTTTATTTTACCGCCCTTGGTAAGTAATGTACTATTGTAGGATTTAGGTACGCGTAATAAACGGGTCACTCACGTCTTTAAGGTCGAGTATAGGGTTGCCATATGAACAAAATTAAAACCCTGATTCCGGTGCTGTCTATATCAGTCGTTAAGCCAAGTTAAAGGCCTTCGGGTGGGGTTGCAAACAAATTTAAAATCCTGATAAAAGTTCTGACGTGGCCCAAAATTTCCTGTCATTTCTCGTACTTAAAATAATACGTTAGTCACGTCACGCTTAAAGCATTAAACGTGCTTTAAGGCCCTTTCTTTTTTGCGTGAGTAAAACGCGTTTTTGGATGTTTTAATTCTAGTAGTACGCGCGTGGAAATTTCGACTTTCTATAAATAAATATTTGCGGACAATCTTACACAAATCAACCTTAGTTTTGCTTAGTTTGGGAGCAAAGCTTGTATTATTGGTACTAAGTGACGATATATATACTTATATAGATACTTATATACATAGAAAACATGCATGACTCAGGAACAAATATTTGTGTTTTTCACACAAATAAATGCCCTGACCGGGATTCGAACCCGGGACCTCCAGCTTCGAAGGCAGGGTCACTACCAACTAGGCTAAAGCGATCGTCAATGTGTCCATGAAGATCCGGTGTTAGTGAAAAGGCCTCTTAAAGCGTTTAGTTCCTACTCTGAGGGGCTACCGCGAACTGAAAACGAACGAAGTTCGAATATCTCCCTCTCTGCCGCACGAATTAGCAAGTGCAACAGGGAGGGAGATATTCGAACTTCGTTCGTTTTCGGTTCGCGGTAGCCCCTCTGGTCCGCACCCCGCAAACTGCCTCCGAAAGTATTTCGATAGCGATAGCTTTGGTCAATCGGTCGCACGCGACGTATGCTTCCAGAGTTCTTGAAATTCCTGACATTAACAAATTCCGGCCGCATTCCTGACAAACGCTCAATAATTCTGATATGTCAGGAAAAATCGACGACCGGTTTAGCCTAGTGGGTAGTGCACCTGCCTGGGAAGCTGACGGTCCTGGGTTCGAATCCCGGTCGGGGCAAATATTTGTGTGATGAGCATGAATATTTGTTTCTGAGTCTTGGATGTTTTCTATGTATTTAAGTATTTATATCTATTAAATATATCGTCGTCTAGTACCCATAACACAGGCCTTCTTGAGCTTACTGTGGGGCTAGTCCGATTTGTGTAAGATTGTCCTCTAATATTTATTTATTTATTTATTTAATCCTGACGTACGGCAACCCTAGTCGAGTTCGACATGTTTCGGACCAATACGTGGCCGTTAGTCATGAGAACTAGCCGCGATGGCTGCGCGTCTAGCACTGCGCGCTCGGCTGCTTGATGTTAGCGGCGGTGGTGCGGGACGCGAGAATCCACCAGCATTTACGTCACTCTTATTCAATGTCGGGTTACACACAACACTCACAACGTCACATGCTCAGACTTGAGTTACCCGTTTATGATACAGGGCGTCCCACGGCTATGCCACATGGAGGGAAAGTACCTTAGATAATGTAAAAAAAAAAAAAAAATTCTTCTTTGTGTTGCGAAATCTCTAATATTTGAGATTAAAAATAAATGAAATGTTCCATCTACAATATTCAAGGTATTTTCCCTCCATGTGGCATAGCCGTGTCCCACGGTCCCCTGCATATCCATATGTATTAATGATCACAACCGTCCTGAACTAACAGGGCCGCCTCTAGGGTAGGATGGACGAAGCGGCCGCCTAAATTAGAAAAATATCAAGGGACAGTAAACTTGGTGCGCCGTTTGAGTGACGCGGAATACTTAAATCGATTCACTCTGATCAGTGAAAAGGGGGTGCGCCAAAGTTCACATAAAATTGCTACTTCGATTATTGGAAGTCCGAAAATGTTTGTTATATAATTTTATATCATAATGATCATTAGTTATAACTTGTCTTTGCGCATAACTATCGTAACACTGAATCATTCATGTTAATAATGTCAATCATAATAAATAACTGTAATACTAATGTTAATTTTCATTTATTTTTAAAATATAACGATTTTAAATAATAAAATTTTAAATCATATTATTGTTACAAATTTGACGATTATAATTATTCATGCTTATGAGTTGACATTAATGTAATTTATAATGTAACTAGCGACCCGCCCCGGCTTCGCACGGGTGCAATGCTGATGCATGTATTATACATATAAACCTTCCCCTTGAGTCAATCATATTTATTTTTTAACAACGACAAATTAGTAATAAAAATTTATATAATATTTATTTTAAACTTCACCTGGTTTTATTTATAAACTGTCAGGTATCTTCCACACCACATTCAACTTGCTATTATTATTATTGCTATTTCTATGGAGAAAATACCGGTATCCGATCCCTGCTTGAGCCTTCTTCGATCAACATGGTGCAGAAATAGCCGTAGATATAAGCTCTTCAACAGCTCAGTCACCATTGCATTGCTAACGTTCGTGGCGGAGATAGGATGGTTAGAGTAAGTAGCGCTAGTAGTTATTTGCCCTTATTGATCTAAAATAGGCACAATTAATACTTATTTGTTATACAAGGGTGCAAAGTTGTATTTTAACCGTGAGTGTGGAATTGAAACACGAGCTAGCGAATGGATTCTAGGATTGAACCACGAGCTAGCGAAGGGATTTTATGGTTGAACCGCGAGCGAAGCGAGTGGTTCGAAAATAGAATCCTGAGCGAAGCGAGTGGTTCAAAAATAGAATACTGAGCGTACCTAGCGAGTGTTGCAACACGCGAGACGTAAAATAACTTTGCAGCCGTGTATAACACAAATCTTTTCACCTCACTAGAGCGAGGAATTTTTTTTCTCCTCGTCCTAACGTTGACAGTTGCGTCCTAAATATAGTTGTCCACTACCTAATCCCGAGATTTGGCGTAGGTACTAGTTTTTTAACACAACAGCACAATATAAAATGATTGTTGCTGGACTGTCTGGACTGGCCTTTACATGTTATTATGTTTAAAAAAGTTACAAATAGCGCGTTCGAATTTCAAATATTCTTTGCACTCTTGTGGATAAAATGCAGTTTTGCTATCTGTTTTTAAAGAATAAAAAAGGGCTTTCCGAGCTAGTGAGGTGAAAAGTATAGTGATTAGGTCCGGTGTCGCTACAGACATTTGTGGGTGCTCCGCTTAAGCACTTTACAGTTTTGGCTTAGCGACCTTTCTCCAATTTGTAACCTTAACTTACCCATCTTTCTTCGTCCGCGCAATCGCACCAACGCTTCTTAGGCCTGCCTTGATATAGATTTTCCTGAGCATTTTTTTCTCAAACACGCCAAGCTTTAATGTGTCACTACAACCTAATGATATTGCAATAGATAGTGAGCTTTGGTGCTAAACAATGGTTGTCTATCCTAAGGCTAGGTGCCTACTTAATCCACAGAATTCTTCATACTCTAGTTTAGTCAAATCCGCCTTAAATTGTGACTCGAATGTCACTGCCATTACGCCGATATCAATACCTATCACTGCTTGGTGATATCCATATCATATTTGATTATATTGTTTGTCTGTAATTAATTTCGGGGAAAAATGATTTAATCACTGAAGTTAATTGTTTTGATTAATCAACAGCGAGGATTTTTATTGATTCAATGACACCACGGCATACGATAATTAATTTGTTATTTCTCTTTGAAGATTCTTGATAAGATAGCATCGGCCGTGCGAAAACAAAGTCCTACAAACTTTACATATGTAACTGCAGCTTGTACTAACAAATTAGTTTTCTAGGCCCAACCGGGACAAACGTACTACATCTACAGCCCTGGATACCCCAGCAATTACAGCGGGGCGCGGCAGTGCCGCTGGATCGGCATCTGCCCTTCGGGCTACCGCTGCCGCCTGGATTGCCCGGACATAAGACTACCCGCAGTAAGAAATACACTACTACTGTTTGGCCCAATGGTTGGCTGGTACAGAATGCCATTTGGCATTAAGCCCGCCGTTTGTACAATTTCTGAACTTTGTGCTATAAAGCTTCAATAATTTTTTTTTTAAATATTTGTGGACAATCTTGCACAAATCAACTTAGTCCCAAACTAAGCAATGCTTGTACTATGGGTACTAAGTGATGATGTACATACTTATATAGATAAATATATACTAAAATACATAGAAAACATCCAAGACTCAGGAACAAATATTCGTGTTCATCAAACAAATAAATGCCCTGACCGGGATTCGAACCCGGGACCTCCAGCTTCGAAGGCAGGGTAACTACCAACTAGGCTAAAGCGGTTGTCAATATATAAATAAATAAATACACTATCGTTATTCAATTCATACAAGTTTCTAACTAGCGCTAACCGAGCATCGCCTGGAATCGTTGCTGTTTTGCTATAATATACAAGTCCAACTAGCCACTCTATTATTAATTATTCTACGAGTGAAAAATAGTAGTTTATGCAATCGTTATATAATGTATGCTTTTTTAGTCGAGAACTGCGTTTAGACCACGAGGTTTGCCGAGTGGTCTAATTAATGTTCGAGACTTAAAAAGCTAATTATATAACTATTGCATACACTACTTTTTCTACGAGTCAACGGAAATTAATTAAAGAAACCGAAACTATCAAACAAACTAGTCCTGCGGCAATGAACATTAGGCACATGGATCGGGCGCTCGTTGGTCTTTTGTTCTATGGCCGCGACGTCACGTGATTTGTCAATTTCATAAGAGTACTGTAATGATGACACGTGATTGGCCAATTTCATAAGAGTACAGTAAAAGGCGACACGTGATTGGTCTATTTCATAAGAGTTCACTTGAAGGGAACCAATAGAGAAATGCATGTGATTTTAGTTTTGTCTACTATATCGTAATTCAAACATTGAAGTCGACGAGTAGAAAAATACATTTTTAACTCTCAGTATATTCACGCTCTCATTTATGCGACTCAGCTCGCTTTCTTTACTAAGGCGGCCAAGTATATATTATTACCTTATTTCAATGATATTTGGTAGTTAAACCTATGCATCTGCCTAAACAGAGTTCCGGCTGTTCCATGGATCGACTTTTGATCTCCCAAAGCGGGGACCCGCAGCTCAACAACGCCAATGTTTACTGTGGACAGGGAACTACCTCTGTTACCTCCACCGGCCAGCAAATCAGTATCGGTGAGTGAAAAATGCTTCTACAGTCGATGATCGATCACGTCATTTTCCAAAATTGACTCACTGCGGAATTCATGCTGCTCAAACGCTGAATAGCTCGACTGAACAACCCTAACTGTGCCTTTACTTTGAGTTTGCATGACCGTACTCGCTAGCGACTGCGTAAACGATTTAGTATGCCAATTCTTAGTTCTATTGCGTAACCGCCAGAGGCGGTGTATTTTTGCTCATACAAATTTTTACGCAATCGCTAGCGAGTACGGTCATGTAAACTCATGGTAAATGCACTGTATTATGTATAACACTGTAGTGAAGTCAAAAGAAGTCCAAAAGATATAAATAAAGATGACAGAGATGCTGAGGATGCATCAAGACGAAGTACAGGACATAAACGTCTTGATTTCTCGCATGTTTTGGGCCTGGCTAAGGCTGGAACAAGGTCAGTCAAATGGCAATAGCATCGTCTTAAAAGTGGGCTGCTGGTAATTTTTTCACCATCACCACGGATTCAATATAGATACTTACAATTAAGGATGCGACAATATGCATTTGCGAAAACACCCGTGAAGCTAAAATCATTATCGACGTTAACATGAGGACTGTGTCTTACTGTTCCAGGGTTAATAACTTCAGCCTCGACTCCGGGAGGTAGGTTCTACTGCGAATTGAGGGCCGTGCCGGCGACACCGACTCCAACCCCGTGTAGCTGTGGCTACAAAAAATCGGTATGTTCTGGTCAGCTTTTTTTTTGGACGGGGAAAATTCCGTTATATCGTTATCGTTACTGTGGGGCTAGTTCGATTTGTGTAATATTGTCCTCTAATATTTATTTATTATTTATTATTATCGATACCTCCGCACTGTGGGGGTGGCGAGGTGATTATGTCGGACTTGCACCAACTAAAAACCCCCCGATTGTCCTCAACCCAATTCGGGGATTCCTCTGGGATCTCGCCCTAGAGTCCACCTATGTGGGTCCTGCTATGTTTCTATGACGATCGTAGCTCCAACTACGACCGTCTACGGCCCCGAGGACTCCTTTCAGTCGCCTTCTACGACACTAGCAGCAGAGGATACCGTATTTTAAATAGTTAAGTTAATAATAATTAGTTAAGTTAATAGAATAGTTGTTTTGGAATCTTTTTTTCTCCTTATAATAGTTTATGCACCACCTACTTTTCAGCTTTATATTTCATTTCTCCACTACCCAAAGGTTGTCTGAAAGAGATCGCTCTTTAGCGATAAGACCGCCTGTTGTTCTGCCTCTGTCTCCCTGTATCTTTGTTTTTTGTTATTTATGTGCTATTTTATTATGTGAGGTGTGCAATAAAGAGTATTTGTTGTTGTTGTTGTTGTTGTTGCTATTTTATGCCCGGGCTACACGGCGAACCAACCTAGCCTGTGCTGCTGTAGGATCAACTCAAAACCGTTCAACGCTCCGTTCTTTTCAGAACCGCATCGTCGGCGGGCAAGAAACAGGCGTAAACGAGTACCCAATGATGGCCGGTGTCCTATACTTGGATCAAGAGGCGATCAGGTGCGGGGGCACCATCATTGACAAGCGGTATGTGGTGACCGCGGCCCACTGTGTCGCGGGAAGGCAACCGTTGCAGCTTGCCGTCGTGGTGGGGGAGCATGACACGTTGATTGGTGAGATGTAGTTATTATAATAAACGGGTCACTCACATTTTTAAGATCGAATATAGAAAGAAAGAAACCATCGCTGCACGAAAGACACAGGTACAATAGGAATAAACGCACAGTACATTGAACACATAAATAACAGGTGTGTCTTCGCAGCAGTGAATCGTTTGCTTTCTCAGCAGTATGCCGAGGTGTCAGAAACCTGCAGCGTTGGTTTTTTTTTTTATTAAAAATGGGATCGCTCTTGGCCAACATCTAGCCAGAGGGCAAAGATGAGGCCGACGATGAAGCGATCTCACCCAGAAGGTGCCTATTTACTCGTGCCTTAAAAAGGTCTAGGTTATATGAGCTCGGAAACACAAACGCCGGCAGAGAATTCCAAACCTTAGAAGTGCGCATTATAAAAGATGATGCAAAGCAAGCGCTTTGCGAACCAAGCGGTTCGAATACGAGGAATTTCGACCAAGTAAGGATGGTATCCAGCCGTACGTCTGGATGTCCGATAGAAGAAGGGGGAAGGCGGTATGAGCTCATGAAGCTCCTGAGCACACTCTCCGAAGTACAATTTTCAGTCGGTATTGCTCTACACAGAACGTGTTACGTGGTGGTACGTGGTTATTTGGTAGTAGTTATCTTAAATCTTTACCGTTGCTAAAATGTAGTTTTAAATCTTTACCATTACCGGCATACCAGACGATCGGAATAGAAAAGCCGGCTGAGTGCGTGTTGGACCACGCACAATGAAGGGTTTCCATATATCTACTACTGCAAGTCGACATTGAAAACCACTATCCTGTACTTTGGATTAAAAAAAGTTTACAAACCAATACACCACCCATAGTACAAGCTTTGCTTAGTTTGGGACTAGGTCGATTTGTGTAAGATTGTCCCCAAAATATTTTTTTTGTAGGAAACTCACGGCACTTACATCTTTTTGTGAAGGCAGTTTTTAGCGTTAATTCAAAAACTGTTAGACCTTTATAGAATTCTTATAGGTTTTCCTGTAATCTATAGCTAAATAACAATTTTCTGTAAATAAAAAATATACATGTTATGTATATATTTTTATATACATAACATATTTTTTTTTAATTTAAATTGGAGCCACTAAAATTCAAGCCCCTTTCACCTGGACAGATCAGAAATACTCTTGATTTTCACAAGGATTAACATTTTGTAAAGCGTAAAGTAATTATACGACTTTTTTAGAACGGACATTTACCTATACATGTCTCAACTTAAATTTCCAGGAGACTCGCCGGCTACACAAGGCATACTTGTAGAGCGCGTCACAAGTCACCCTCTATACAACCCGTAAGTTTATAAAAGCAGACATTCATGAGAAATTAACGTGGGTTCTTTTTTCTCTAAGATAACCTACAATTTTCCACCATTTTCAGTTCTAACTATGACTACGACATCGCCATCTTGCGTGTGGCGCAGGACATCGTTTTCAGCGACCGTGTCGGCCCCGTCTGCCTACCCTTCAAATTCGCCAACAATAATACTGACTTCACTGGGAGCCAGTTCACCTTACTGGGTAAGACCGACAATAGTCTTATATCTAGTTTACATGGACTTAGACTACTTAAATTCATCAATACTGACTTCACTGGGAGCCAGTCCACTTTAATGGGTAAGACCGAATCTATTTTTGCTTGAAATGTTGTATAGAAGATGTTATAGAGTTCAAGTTTCACACATTTTGCCAGCGGCTGCAAAATAATAATTATAATTATTACAAACTTAATGATACAATTGGATAACAATAAAATGATGAGATTAGAGTCAAATAATAATATTAAACAATGACATTAGAAACCTAATATACACAATTGCCAGTTAGATAATAATAATGATGAGATTAAATCAAGATACCTAGTAATATAATATTACGTTATGTTAGTGGTTCATACATCTCTCAGTGTTGATATCGGTTGTTGTTGTTAACTATAGTGTGAGCTGGGATCATCCTGCTAAAGACCTCTTCAGGAAATACAAAATCCTGACTTTACCTAGCATGTAAATCCTGGAGGTGTCTAAATATGTGAGGGGTCACATCCACCTTTTCCGCACTAACGCTGACGCGCATGGCTCAAACACCAGGCGGCGGCTCGACCTGTGCATACCCCGCACTCGGCTAGCTAAGTCCAAGAAGTGCCTAAATATAATAGGTCCAAAAGTATACAATATAATCCCTTCAGCCATTAAGCAGGCTTCTAGTTACGCACTATTCGTACAAAAAATGAAAGCGAAGCTGTGCGAAGACGCGTTGTACTCGATTGACGAGTTTTTTCAGGGTTCGCTTCCAGCGCCATAAACGCAGTTCTCTTATCTAAGTATAAGATTATAATTTACTTACAACTTGACATCCGGACATTAAAAACATAGATATGTAATACAATGTATAGTAGGTTAAGTAACATGTAAAAGTTCCTTTTATGAATAAATTATTGAATTGAATTGAATATAACATAACAAAGAAAATACATTCACAATTATAATACCAGAAATAAAGAAAAACTGTGTATGCCAAAGTCAAGAACGAAAAAGTATTTCAAACAAAGTATACCTATTAAAATCGAATTGTACAACTTACTTCCAAATGAAATAACTTGTTTACCACTGAAGGACTTTAAACACAAAATTAAATGTATTTTGGAAATTAATCCGCTGTACTCTTTAGAAGAATTTTATAATATAATGAAAAAATAAATAATGTAAAACATAGAATTTTAAGGACAGAATAATTATTGAAATATAATTGAATGATGTAATTGTATGACGTGCTAAATGTGATGTATGTTACATGGTCAATAAAGATATGATATGATTTATGATTTATAATCGACGGTATTCTTTAAGGATGGGGCACCCTGTTCATCGGCGGGCCAAAGCCCACCGCACTCCGCAAGGTAGACGTGGACGTGATAAGCCAGACTTCGTGTCAGCAAGCGTACCCATCGTTGACGGCAAGACAGATCTGCACTTACACTTCCGGAAAGGACGCTTGCCAGGTAGAGTTACCTTTTTGGCCGAGTGAAATGAAGATCTCTGCCTCACACTCGACAAAAATGCTTTCGTATGTCCGAATTCCGGATTTCTTGTTGATCTCCTCTACTGGCCCTGTATACGATATTAGCCCTCATATACGAGAGTGAAAGGGACGGCACGATACGGAGTTCGGATTTCGCGGTTCGGAGTAACCCCTCATGTCGCATTTCTCAACCGATTCTCGTGAAATTTTGTGAGCAGTTTCGGTAATTATATAGTTTTTTTGCCGAGTCAGTTTTTGGTTAATAAAAAAATAAACGCGAAGTCTACAACTCACAATTAATCAGTGGCTTTCGAGTCTATTACAGACTATACAAGCAGTGTCAAGCAGATAGACAACGTCATCTATATAAAAGCCGCTAGAGATCTCATATTAATGTCACTAGGGCAAGGTACGAAGTGGCCCACAGATCAAATTGGTGGACTGTACCTTGTCGCTTTGACGTCATATTAAAACTGTCATACTAACATTTCCAACGGGTGAAAACGACAAAGTACCAACCAAAGGGTCCAGCTAATGAAGTTTGACTGTACTTTTTTATTTAATAAATCGGGGGTCGAAGTTGCACCACGTCCGGGAGTACCGCCGCTGCCCTACAAGTGACCTCTGGGTGATTCTAAAAGTGCAACAAAGCTGGCAACTGTAATGTCTCCAAGATCTCACGGTTCGAAATAATTGCCATACGATAAATAAATTTTATAAATAAAAAAATGCTTAAATTTAGAATGAAGGAAAAATTGAAAAATTTAGGCACCGAGCAGGATTCGAACCTGCGACCTCCCGGCACTCGCGGCCAGTCCCTCCAGCCAACTGAGCTATAGGTTCGAATCCTGCTCGGTGCCTAAATTTTTAAATTTTTCCTTCATTCTAAATTTGGGTATGGGATGGCGCATCGTAACTGACGATTCTCAATATGATTTGAGACGTTAGTGCCGTTAATGAAGTATGAGTCTTCTGGTAGATGTCGCTGTACGCCTCCCTTAAGGCGTTTGTATAAAAAGAAAAGAATGCTTGCAGGATGACTCCGGTGGTCCAGCGCTGTACACGGACAGTTCGACGAACCTGTTGTTCCTCGGCGGTATTATCAGTTACGGGCGTTCTTGCGCGGGCGCCGGTCAGCCGGGCATCAACACCCGCGTGACTTCACTGCTCACCTGGATACAGAACAACACCCCAGGAGTCGTATACTGCAATAAATAAACTAGTCATTCTAGAAGCAGAATGCGTTTCATTCAACTCTTTTTTCCTTGTGTAGATGGGTAATTGTCAGATTTAGGTTCTCGTCTTTTCGGTGGACATAGCAAAAGTTAAGGAGCACAAAGCTTAATTTTAGATTGGTCTAGTAACCCGTATAAACGGTGTTTCCATAAATATAAATCCATGGAATAAAATATATACATATATTTTTTTCTTTTTGGACAATCTTACATAAATCAACCTAGTCCCAAACTAAGCAAAGCTTGTACTATGGGTACCAAGTGACGATATACATACCTATATAGATAAATAGATACTTAAATACATAGAAAACATCCAAGACTCAGGAACAAATATTCGTGTTCATCACACAAATAAAGGCCCTGATCGGGATTCGAACCCGGGACCTCCAGCTTCGAAGGCAGGGTCACTACCAACTAGGCTAAAGCGGTCATCAAAAACAAAACTTATATGTACATAAGCCGTTAACTATTGACCACCGGATCGGTAACTTTTGTATTTACAACCCACAATATATATACAATGACCCAGATACTAACTTTGTCCGCGTAGAACTCGGTCATTGCGTTACAATTTGAGTGTTATTCTATTATCTCAGGCGCTTATCTAATTATGTCTCTTCTGTACAAACTTCCATCCCCTTAATCTTTATATCCTTTTTTTATACAACGCCGGTATCAAACAGGCTTACGGTCCACCTGATGGTAAGCGGCCACCGCAGCCTATAGACACCCGCAACTCCAAAGGAGTCACGCACTCCCCCGCATCCATCCCCGGAACTCAAGCTATCTCCATACCAAATTTCATCTTAATGGGTTTAGTGGTTTAAGCGTGAAAAGATAACAGACAGATGGACTCACTTTCGTATTTATTTATAATACTCGGTTTTGCCCGCGACTTTATCCGCGTAGAACTCGTTCATCGCGTTTGAATTCAATTGCTATTCTTTTATTTCAGGCGCTTGCCTAGTTATCGTCTTTCCATACAAACTTTCACCCCCTTACGGGATGATTTCCGGGAGCAAAAGTAGCCTATGTCCTTTCCTGGGACTAAAAAAATACGATGTGTTATGAATAAATGAATATGAATATAAAACTATCCCCATACCATCATCTTAGGCATGAAAAGACACAATATCGCATATATAATATATTAGTATCTGATTAGTATGGATGTATGTTATTTTGTAAGGCATATGTAAACAGTCGTCCGTAGGGAGTACCCACCTAACCCTACATATGACGCCTGGGTGGTGCGAAACGGTGTAACAAAAACTGGTAACAAAATTCCCGTACGATAAATATATAGGGCCGTGTTACCTGATGCATATAAAAAAAATATATACTTCTCCCAATCCTCATGCCAATAAAGGAATCGCAAGGCGCCTATGACTCCAAGGGAGTAGCTAAGCTTCCTTTCCCACATGCAGATTTTGCTAACAGAAGTACTGGGATTTTTATTCACACTTGTTCTTTATCGATTTTCCGCCCCCATAAACCCAGCATTCTAAATCTCATCGAAATAATTAGTCATCAAGTGGATAACCTTTTCCACGCCAACAACATAATCACTACATAGTATAAAACAAAGTCGCTTTCTCTGTCCTATATCCCTATGTCCCTACGCTTAGTATGCTTAAATCTTTAAAACTACGCAACGGATTTTGATGCGGTTTTTTAATAGATAGAGTGATTGAAGAGGGAGGTTTATATGTATAATAACATCCATTAAATAGTGCACCCGTGCGAAGCCGGGGCGGGTCGCTAGTATATTTATATGCGCATCACGTAGGAAGAGGATTAGATATGAAGGAGGATTAGCGAATCATCAACGGGGACGGACTTATGATAGTCTGACTAAATTGAGATGTATCAGAAGACTGATATGGATGTAGCACAATTCTGAAATCTCATAATTAGTCGCGCTGTATATTCATTGGCGCCAAATTTAAATTTAAGTTAATAATACGCGACGAGGGACAGGAGATGACACATTGTATCTCATTCCCACGCGTGTTGGTATCTAATGTCTATGCTTGCATCTCTTTCGCACATCTTTGTGTGTACATTGCCGGCTTCAGTCTTATCCTTATTTCATGGCGCATCATCATATATCCGTCACGGTCAGTATCAACATGCATTTCTACGGGGTTCAACTTCAACTTCTCGTTTGACATTCCCATGTCATGGTGTGTGAGTGACACCGTTTGCATTTGACAGGTTCATATTCGATCTTTTATGGAAAATGATTTGGCGTGTAGCTGCAAAGACTACCATGTTATACTAAAGACTGGTAAGTCCACCATATTTGGAAACTGTACGACAGTGCTGCCATCCATCTTTGATAGAAAGAAAGAAAGAAACATTTATTCACAGACACAGATGACACACATATGACAAAAATGATAAATGAAGAAAAACATATTATACGCAAACCACATAACATGTGTGTCCCCGCGGCAGTGAAACGGACACTGGCTCAGCATTATGCTGAGGTGTCAATCACCTACAGCGCTAATGTCGATGACCAGTAACTAGATCTACACACGCACACACACATGCATAATAGGTAACACACCCATATAAAACATTTATTTCGAATTATAGTTTCACACATCTTAGAAGCAAAACAAAGAGGCACTGCCGTAGCATCCTTTTCTCTAAGCCATACAGGCCATTTTAGCATCCTGTAATTTTGTGCTGGCTAAAGCTAGAACTCTGAATTTTCAGTAAAATATAGGGCATAGTATGACTTAGATATATTTTCAATAATGTTAAATTAGAATTTTAGAATAAAGGAAAAATTGAAAAATTTAGGCACCGAGCAAGATTCGAACCTGCGACCTTCCGGCACTCGCGGCCAGTCGCTCTAGCCAACTGAGCTATAGGTGCAATCGCTACCTAGTCGCAAATTCAATAAGGCCGTTAAAGAAGCATGAGTCTTCTGGTAGATGTCGCTGTACGCCTCCCTTAAGGCGTTTGTATAAAAATATAGATTACGTTAGCAGCGGTACTGCTTAATATGAAGGAACGGTTGATGATCGCAAACTCTTAGAGTATTCCAATGTTCCAAACCACACGTGTGGTCGTGTCGGAGGTCCTATTGCTGTCACTCAAGCATCCGTCCGTCCGTCGGCCTGCCAGACAAGTTTTACAGCCAAACGGTTGGAGCTACAGTCTTAAAATTTTCACAGAATAAGCATCTTTTTGACCCAAAGTCACACAAATTGTCTAAACTTATTTTTAAATGTTTTTAAGGTACAGTTAAAGGCGCGATTACTATATAGAGGGATGCGTGGTCAAACCCGATAAGACGCGTACTTAAGTAGTTTTAAGAAAACAGAAATGTGTAACGGATGTTAAGTTGTTGCTCGATACATTGATAAATCAGATTTTTTCATTTTTTCCTTATTTTTTCTTATTAAAACCATCTTTTGCGGTTGGTTCGGAACCTAAAATGTGCGGAGTCCGACACGCATTTGGCCGGTTTTTTCTAAATAAAGCAAGAGACACCAACATTCTGATAAAGACAGCAACAAATATGTGCTACTGATTGATACAATTTATTCAGAAAACAGTAAGGAAAATAAGTAATTAAAGCTAATTTAGTTCCAAAGAACTATATAAATGAAATATAAAAACCTAAACCTAACCTAACTAGTAACTAGACATGTGCTACTTAATTATGCTTGTTTCCTTCCTTTACTAAGCCACCATCGGCCATTAACCCTCTATGCACTCATAATAGTTAAATTTATTATGATTACAGATAGGGCCGTTTAGTACTTAGAGCCGCATAAAGTATTATATTATTATAGCGCCGTCGAAGCGAACCTTTGGGGAATACCCTGATAACAGTTCTACGGAGCGCTCATAGATGGCGCTGCAATCAAAAACTGAATATTTCATTCGTTCCCTACTTCGCAGCGAACATATTGATTTTCCTCTCCCCACTAACTTCGCTTTCTTCTTTCGTTTCCTCGCAAGCTCTCCGGTTACAATAAAAACTAGTAAATGTAGTTAATCAAAATTCCAGAAATTCTTTTAGTTATGATTTGACGAACGAATTGTCCTTTTATTTAGTGATTTTTTTGTTAGTGGTATTTTTTGTTTCTTTTGTTAGTGATGGCAGATTTGGGAGTAGCGGTGATGGTGACCAGATAAAGGGATATGCCGAAACGTATCCCTTTCCACGTCGTGTACGCAACAAGTAAGTGTATTCTAATTTATAAAATAAAAAATCTATTGGAAATAATATATCATAGTCACCTAGCCAACTCACTTAGAGAAGTGATAGCTATAGAAAATAAGGTGACTCTACCTTGTACCTGAATGATGAAAATAAACAAGGAAAACAATGAAATTGCGTAAAATTTTATTGTGTTATATTTTAATAATAACGTACAATACAATACAAATATTCTTTATTGTTCACTAGAAAATACATAACATACCTAGTCTAATAAATTAATTCTAATTAGCACGCCTCAATAAACAATGAATGTATATGAAATACATATAGTATGTCGAGACAATTTGTAGATTGTAATCAAATTTAATTGCTGTTATCTGTGCTCTTTAGACACTGCCTTTTAGTAGGTAGGTCTGTATGTATGTCGAGAGAACCAAATGTAATTTAACCTTAGTATAATTCCCATCGACGATAACAGAATGTTGAGCAACAAAATAAAGCAAATCTAAGAATCTAAAGTTAATAATAAGTCAAATCGATATGTAAAATGCTTAGTCAAATCAAAAAGCCCACGCGCAGAAAAAAAGTCTGCCACGTCGTAGCGGCCCTAAAAACAGAGTAAAGTCAGATGTTTATATACGCACTTTTCTGTCACAGATATTCATGCTGGTGACTGTAGGGGAAAGCCGGTAGTTAAAAAATAACCAGTTATCAGAACTATGTTAATGCTGCTGGATAGCCCATTTATCTAGCTATAATAATAGTAAAGTTTTGGGTTCATAAAAAATGTACATTACCAAGCAATGGCGGTTTTCCTAAAAAGTGAAAATCGTACGAAAGCCCCCCACGCGTGGGGTGGCTATGTACATTACTACTTTTATTGCAATATACTATTATGTCTCCTGTACTAACCTCATTTTGTACGTATATATGTAGCATAGTCTTGTAATAATAACATAGCGACGAAAAAGGTCCATAAACTGAGGTGAGGAGCATTCCTACATCATTATTCTACACATGATAATAACTGTACGAAGATACCCCAACCAAAAAATTCAGATAAAATTAAAAATAATAAATAATAGGAGAAAAAAAAGAAACGGAAAACAAAAATGTACATAATATAGTAGAATCCGCTTATAACGACACCGCATATAACATTTGACCGCTTTTAACGACTTCTAAATCACCACACATTAGATTTCATACCAAACATTTTCCAAGTAAATAAGTCCGTTTTGTGCGACGTCCTGTTAGTGCGAGGTAATATCACCGGTCCCTTGACTGTCTCTTTATCCGGACTCCACTGTATTCTTCAACAGTTACTCATGAATTATAATTAATTCATTATACAAATTGATAATACCTATTAGAAGTAAATGCGGCCAATGTGTGGGTAGAAAAAATACTTTGATGTGGTAAAAACACATTTCAGTGATGTCCTAACAAACCAGCAGTCGCACGGTCTTCCCTCTTCTCGAGGAGGAGATATGAATGGGAGTTAGGCATATCATAAATAAATACACTACGCATCCACGCATTAGATGGTGGAGATATGGCCACTGGAGGTCCCGGCTTCGAATCCCTGTCAGGGCATTTATTTGTGAGATGAACACGAAATTTGTTCCTGAGTCTTGGATGTTTTCTATGTATTTAAGTATCCATTTATCTATATAAGTATTTATATCGTCACTTGGTACCCATAGTACAAGCTTTGCTTAGTTTGGGACTAGGTTGATTTGTGTAGATTGTCCACAAATATTTATATTTATTTATATTTATACTGTATGTAGCATACATTGTGCCGGTCGTTTTTCCCCCAGCAGTTACAAATCTGGTGGGTCTATGAGCCGTAGACCTCGCTAGTTATTTATATTTACGTTTCCGACCTCCAAGCTCTTCCATTTTTTTTAAATTTTCAAATATTGAATCTACAAAAAATCATAACTACCGAACCTGCACACACAAATTTAAGGAGAATCACAATTTCAAAGAGAAGAGAAAGAGAAGAATAAGAAAACATTGAATAAGCTGAAACGGAGACGGCCTTAAGGCGTCTACCCAATGCACCGTACCATACCATGACCGTATTAAGACTATGTCAGGCAAAAAAATATTCTTTGTATTGAAAACCATGAGACTATGCCACCTAGCCCGTATCTTCACCGTCCCGCGCCGTGAACGGTCTGTCAACAATTGACGACGAGAATATTTTGCCAGTAACCGTGCATCCAATTATAGCCATGCGGAATGCGGATAACCCAACGCCGATGCTACTGGTATGAAATGCTGTGGACACGTATAACGAGCATAGTAGCCCGTATCGTGTTACATTCCGTGCCAGGTACGTCCACAGTACGGTCATTGTATGATACGGTATAGTAGGACACCTTAAAGGTAGGTCGCTACGAAGTCTCGTAGACGGCGCTACGGTATTCATAGAGCCGCATCGCAACTTGATGACATAATTTTTTTACCTCTTTCGCGCCCAGAAATAGATCGCATATATTTGATTTCATACTGATTCAATCCTCTAATATATAAATAAAATAAATAAATAAATATTAGAGGACAATCTTACACAAATCGAACTAGTCCCACAGTAAGCTCAAGAAGGCTTGTGTTATGGGTACTAGACGACGATATATTTAAACATGACTTGGTAAGGCATGTGATCCGGCATTTATACTTTTTAAATAATAGATCCAATCGACGATTTATGACTTTAAAGAGTATTTTAAAATTTACTCATTATAATCCTATTAATGTATTCATGCGCTCGTGGCCCAGCGGCGCCCGCGTACCGCGTGCGGTATGCGAGGTTAAGCAACGTCGGCCCAGGTCAGTTATTGGATGGGTGACCGCTTTGAGTGTTTATTAACTGAGCGCTCCCGTGCTTTGGAAGGCACGTTAAGCCGTTGATCCCGGCTGCCGTCTATGATAGCAGTAGTTAAGCCAAGTTAGAGGCCTTCGGGCTCGAGAACTTCTAACAGTCAAGTTGCCCACTCGCTTAACAAGCCTAATTCCAATAAGGTCTGGTTTTCCCTCGGGTTGGAAGGTTAGGTGGCAGTCGCTTCCGTAAAAATTAGTGGCTACGCCAACTCTTGGGATTAGGTAGCGGATCCCGGGCATCCCTTAGGATGATAATGATGATGAATGCTATAAATGTATTCAGAGCTCGTGGGGCCATACGTCAATTTCCCCGTTCGATGAAAGTGTTGTGTCTGTCGGCACGAAACTGGCGCCCTACAAAATTAATGCCTTCAATATTTAACTAGGTACCTACTCGAATCGATTGAAAGTTTGCTAAGGGTATATCGATTCACAGTCCATTTCACAGCAGACAGGCGTTACAAGTGTAGTTATTTGTATCGTTTTTTAAACGTCTACGTACATTGTATTGAATAATTCGTTTAACGAATAGGTTTCAATGTAGTTTTGTTTGTACCTACATTTTGCTCTGTCTCATGAAATGTAGTTCACAACTTATTGTGGCCTAATGGGTCATTGTCAGATTTAGGTTCGCGTTTTTTCGGTGGACATATTAAAAGTTAAAAGACAAAAAGCTTAATTTTGGATTGATCTAGTATTCCGCACAAACGGTTTTTCCGTAACTATAAATCCATGTAATAAAAATATGACTTACATGGACATAAGGCGTTAACTATTTACCACCGGGTGGACAACTTTTGTTTTTATAACTGACAAAGACTCAAATAATAACTTTAGCCGAGAAAAACTTCTAAAAATAATCGAGCTACAGAAGACTTAAGAGCCTCATTTACACCATTAGTAATCTCATGTGATGGAGCTTTAGGAACTGAATATATGAATTTTTTGAAAAAAAACAGCATCCAAATGGGAAAAACCATACTCACAAATAATTTTCTGGCTAAAAGTTAAAGTACAAATATCAGTCATACGAGCTGTCTCCATGAGGGTGAGAGGCGCCAGAAGACACATCAAGGTCTTCGATTGTGAAGACGGAGCAGGGATCCTACACTAAGCAAGATTTTATAACAAACCTCCCCCTCCGCCCCACAGACTTTTTTGTTTTTGTCCCTCATTGCCGTCGTCTGTTTGTACATTTTCTATATTTTTGTTATGTATTTTAACAATAAATAATTTTTCTATCTAAAATAACTAGACTTTTGGATGTTCATGAGACTATTTTATTACATTTTCAGCAGACATGTGGTAATTTCCTTACAATAGAGGGTCGATTTGGCGCAACCTTTTTATAACATTATTTTCGAGCATGGCTTGCGCGACCTACTTCTGTTTGCTCTTTTGATGCAATTGTTCCGCTTTAGGTATATGTTCTGCCTTAGGTCACTAATAGACATGGATCAAACAAGATTAGGGACAATAATGGGTGTTTTGTTATGTTGGCAAGTATTTCAGAATTCCGTGAAATATGATAAGGTCGTTCGTCCCGTGCTCGACACCTTAATGCCCAATATGCCACCTATTAATCACCTCTTTCATCATGACATTAGATTGAAAGTACCATGTATTGGGTCAGTGTCGATCACAGGGACCTTATGAGTTATAATTCTACGTTGTTATCATTGAAGGTATAGATGTACCTTCATAATTCTTGTAATTGCGTTTTCTTGTTTTGTCTTCCGGTCTACGTAATTTAGAAAAACTTGCGTCATGAATAATATAAAATACAACCTCAGAAGAAATCGCAGGAACTAAACGCCAATAATTATAATCCGAAAATTGTACAACTAAGTCAAGTGATAGTAATATTATAAGTATTAAGGGTAGTAAAAAGGCAATTACTAACGAAAGTCTATTAAGCCCGATGCAGAAACTAGACCAGCAGCAGATGGCAGCTAACGCCTAATGGTTGATGCCTATTACCTAACGCTTAAGCATAGGGATGTCAGACCCTGGAGCTTTCTTTTGTGCACATGTAGGGGTATCATCATTTCGTCTAAAACGCAACTAGTACAAGCGGTAACAGGTCTAAAACGCTGCTAGTCTAAAACGCATCTCGTCTAAACTGCAACTGGTCTAAGTAGCTACCAGTTTACGCCGCTACTGGTCTAAACAGTAAGTGGTCTAAATACAGCTAGCCTAAGAGTACGTGGTCTAAGCCTTAGCTGGTCTAAGTAGTAAAGGGTCTAAGCCACAACTGCGGGGCTAGGACAACTGTCACTGCGACCCGACACGAGAAGAGAAAAATCTATCCTCCTCTTTCTAATTCGCACAGTTCGAGCGAGACAGGAATCGCTGTGTCGCGCGAGATACTACTTGACAGCAAGTTGTGCTAGCCCACCTGACCTAAGTAGTGTCTCGTTAAAATCCAGTTGGTTTAAGTAGTCATTTGACTACACACTGTAAAGTATTGACTGGTTCTCGTGTTACAGGTGAGGACAGCTCCTACCCAGCATGCGAGCTGAACTCGCAGGGCCCAGCGGCGCGGGGCTGGCGCTCCGCGGGCGCCCCGCCCCACGAGCTGCTGCTGCGGCTCACCAGCGTCGCCAGCGTGCACAAGCTGCAGCTCCTGGCGCACCACCAGCTCATCCGTGAGTCCCTAGTTATTGTTGAACACCAGGGCAGTTCCAAGAGCATGCGAACTGGGCCTGTACTCCGAAATTCGTATCGCGCCGTCCCTGTCACTCTCGTGTTACATACTATATGAGTGAAAGGGATGGCGCGACACGAAGTTCAAATTTCTATGTTCGGAATAGTCCCTCTGAACTCGCAAGGCCGAGCGGCGTGGAGCGGCGGAATGGCGACCTATATGCTACATCTAATTGAGGTTATAGTGATAATTTATAATTGTGAAACAAATGGTATTTAAATAACAATAACTTAAATAATATTAAAACTAACTTAAATCTAAAACAGCCCCCTGGGGCATTGTACCGAGGACGCTGGCGGCATTTCCTCGCTGTATCGCAATGCTGATACGTTGTGCGAGGAAGTCGCCAGCTCTTCGGTCACCAGTTACGTCAATCAAACGCTTCGCGATTTCAGTAAATAACTCGTGCGCGCTGGGACGCCATGGACCAAGAGTTTCGACACACAATAATAATTCATAATATATATCGTAATAATTGATCACATGTATTTTACGGATAGGATTCAACTTATTAAAATGGACACACTTTTAGAAAAACATTAACTTTCAGACTTAACAGAATGTACCCCAGAAACTGATGTAACGACAGTCCGCCTAGTGGGCGCTAGAGGGCTGTTCAGCCTTTGTCCGGGATCTGAAAACAGCGCAGCGGCAGCGCCCATAGATTGATTCCTGGCAGTGCAATGGTTTCGGTTATGACGAAAAATAACCGGATTGATTTTCAGATATATATATAGAATTAGGATACAGAATGGAAAATAAAATTTAAACTCCATTAAATCATAAATATATGTATGTTTATGTATGTCACCAAAGCGACAAATATATTCGGTCAGCCACGCCCCCCCGTGAGACCGCGCTTATGTCTTTCGAGCACGACAGAACGGGATGCAACATTGGCTTTTTTAGACATATCTCGATAAATATATGACTGTGTGCAAAATTAAATTCCCTCGTAACAGAGTTTAGATGAGATAAAATACAGTAATTTTAAATTAATTGTGTCGTTTCATAATGCGTTGTTTTAGTAACTCAACATTGTTTTTTTTTTCTATCGACAAAGTTTTAAGCAATCATGTTTTGGCTATTGTCAGTCATATAGTCAAGAATCCTATATCTGAAAATCAATCCTTATTGTTTCCTAGTCTGGGCAGTGTTTCAAAGAACACGATATCTCGTTGCACGGCCTTAAAGTTTCCCAACGTTATGCAGCTTGAGTGAAACGAGTGACATATTCCAGCATCGAGCGTAGAGGTGCTGGTGTCGGGTGGGCTGGTTTCCGAGGGGGCGGCGACTCCCTGCGGCGCCACCTACACCAGCGTCGGGCGCGTCACGCTCGCGAGGCCCGCGCCGCAGGCACGCACCAGGGAGCTCAGGTATCACTTTAATGCACAAAAACGATAGCCCGTTTTTGTGCTCACCAGTTGGCGCCACTGTCGAGTAAGGTCCAGCTTTCAAAAATTGTTATTGGATTATTATGGGCATGAGAACGAAGTTTAAATTTAAATCATATTTAATACCTTAAAACCGTACCGTAAAAATATCGAACGTAGTTTTTAGTAGTAGCGCAGTCCCGTTTTGTTCGGAAAAAAAGTAGGACATAAATTTCCGAAAGACAAAACTGTCTCAAAGCACTGACAGTCATTGACCCGTAACTCATATTTGCCATAATCAAGCTCAGATATTGCAAAAAAGTCACCATATTCTTCCAATTAGATATTAACCTGCGTAGCGCAACCACAAAGAGTGACATTTTACATTTCGAAGACCTCACGCTACAGTAGCGCCTCTAGCGGCGAATTTATACGCGATAGCCCCCATTGGCCGAGTTGTACAATTTAGGAATATTCAAAAAACGACTTTACTGTCCAAGCAAGAGATTTATAAAATATCGAATATTTTAAATAACTTCAATTAGGTGGCGACTGATTTTTATAATTTTGGTGTAATGTAACACGATACAACCCGAGTATATAATAGCAGTTTGTGCTGTGCAGCAAGCGACTGCTGACCGGACTCTCACCCAAAGGGTTCCGTACAATCGCCACCTCAATGGTGTGAAGACTCACTATTAAGTGTGAGTTGCACCAAACTGTCTGTAATAGTACTTAAACTATGTCCTTTATGACAAAGTTTGACAAGTTTCTATGGGATGACAGTTCCAGCGCCATTTTTAACGTTGATTGGCGTGTAATCGTAAGTTGGTGCAACCCGCCCTAAGTATTGCATGCTAATATCCTTAAGTAACATCTTAAAACCAGTGCGTTGTACAATACAGGTGTCAGAAACCTATTCTTTAATTGTAATGACAGTATTAATATTTGTAGATCAGCAGCTCTACCAGAACCTACCATCGCACGCTTCGTGAAGCTGAGATTGTCTGGCCCGCACCCACCCGCAACCGACACCGATCAGGTAAATGAAACAAATGAACTTTATTGTGCAAGTAGGCCGCAAAGGCACTTTTACAAGTCAAAAACTACTAGCGTTTCTCATGAGACCATTGCCGAGAAGAAACGCCGAAAGAAACTCGACAGTCAGTCATTTTCTCCAAAATTTGCTTATTTCAATGATACTACTTAACCTACTTAAGTAAATGTAAGTGGTAAACAACAAAAGAGAATTGAAAGAAAAACGAGGAATAAATAACAATAGGTATTTACAATGTGTAGTTACACAAGAAAACAAAACATGTCGAATCGTTTGATATGCTTTCCTGCAAGAACTGTGTCAACTAGATACAATGAAAATATTATACATGACTCTTTACGCTATTTAGGTATTTGGTTTGGGCCATGCATTTCTGTCTGTTAGATAGTCCTCAACCCTATAATATAAGCCTTTGACATCAATGTTTTTTTTAAGTAATTTTTAAGAGCTGGAAAGGGTAAACGCAATATTTCATCGGGTAACTTATTATAAAAACGGACACATTGACCTACAAAAGACTTGTAAACTTTACGGACACGAAACTTGTTATTGGCAATTTTATTTTTATTCCTGGTATTAAGGTAGGCTCGTGAAGTCGTGATATAGTAGCAGACTACTTATTGTGTAAAATACAAATTAGATGTATCTCACCAAGCTCATGAAAACTTCCTTGTTTTTTATATACAACGCCGGTGGCAAACAAGCGTACGGTCCACCTGATGGTAAGCGGCCACCGCAGCCTATAGCCGCCCGCAACTCCAAAGGAGTCACATACGTATTGCCGACCCTTTGTAAAATTTGAGGATGCATTGTGTTGCAGTATGCAGCAGAAGGGACAAATTTAGGTCCCTCGCTCTCAACACAGTGCATCCTCGGGAGCTCTGGCAAACTTGCTCACCTCCAGGAACACAACACTACATATTTTTATAGTAGATAATGTTATTATGGCTGTGGTATTCTGCAAGGCGGAGGTACTTCCCCAGTTGGGCTGCTCCGAATTCGAGCAAGATGATATTTTGCTGTGTCCTACCTCTCTAAAAAGAATCATGATGTTTTCCAACAACAAACAGTGATGATGATGATGTAGGTACATAACTTAGGTACTGCACGATGTACTTCATGTATTCTTCTTGAAATACACAATTACTTAGTTGCATGTTATAAGCCAGCCGGTTAAGACTTTTGAAACTAAGCTACGACCTCGATAAAAGAAGAGCTCAAGGTGGGTTCACCAGCAGCCATCCGTGACAATTACGTCGGAAGGATGTTAACCTGCTTAAAACGCGCTCGTACCTTCACAAAGAAGAGCTCACCAAAGAGTGGAATAAGAACACTCCAATCATGGAACGATAAGAACTCGATCTAGGTTAGTATACACAGTCGCTGAGGCCGAAATCGTTTAAAACGCCATCACCAACATCATAAGTGGTAATTTGATTCAACTCTTAATGAAACAACAGGTGGCACTGATGGCAGTGAACGTGCTTGGAGAAGAGGCGGAAGACCTGGAGAAGTCACCCGTGTCCAACAAGGAGCTGTGCTACTCCCCTTACGATGACCTGGCCTTCGTCATGTATGTGGATACCGATATCGCCGACCTCGTGAGGAGCTTGGATGAGAAGAAGCGGGCTGCTGTATGTGGTAAGCTGTCTCATAGACTAGTGGCTCTGTGAGCTGTAAATATACATAGTTTTAAAAAAAATTAAAATTAATCGACTAAAACATTCTCTATTCGATTAGAATTTGCTCAAAAAATTCAAGAGACCCTGTAAAGGAGAACAGCCGGACTGTCGGACAAAGGAAAGCAGTTCTATTTTCTATCTAACTTGAGACAGAGACAACAACGATCTACTTATTCCGACATTCCACTGATGTTGGTGAATGGTGAATAAGCTTGATTGGTCAAGGGTCAAATGAACTACGTAGGCATAACTATGGACTATGATTCATATAATGATATGTAGGTCTTGCAATATAAATGTTGCTTAGAGTATTCCTTGTTTATTCTTGCAGAAGAGCGCTTCGAATACGCGCGCCGTTTGAAGTCAGCAGGTTCGGCACTGGCGGCGGCTGGCATCAGGATCGGGCGCTGGCGGCTCCGGAAGCGCACGGCGGCGGCGCGGGACGACTTCGAGCTGGCGAGGCGCATGCGCGACAGGATCGCGGACGCACTCGCGGGGATCAAGGACGATCCGGCGCTGATGAGGCTGTTTGAAGAGGAAGGCGTAAGTTCTCATTTCTTATTCCCTGCCGGCGTCTGTATTTCCGAGTTCATATAACCTATACCTTTTTAAGGCACTAGTGAATAGGCATTCTGGGTGAGCTCGCTTCACCGTCGGCCTCATTTTTGCTCTTTGGCTAGATGCTGGCCAAGAGCAATCCTATTTTTAATTTAAAAAAACACCTTCACCGCTAGGTACTTGCCTAGCGGGCGTTCTGCTCGTATTTAGACGCGCATCAGATACTATACGTTTCCTCGTGTGTAGAGAAAATTGCGTAGTGCTACGAAAAGTTTGAAAGAACAGAAATCCTCTTGAATGTGTTAAGCAGGATCGAGTGCTGGCCGATGGCAAATGCCAACCTGACAGACGGGCGTTGAGGGACGACCCAGAGTTGTCAACATAATATTATATACGTGATAGTTGCATTGTGGATAACTGGAAATGACAACGTGACCACTTAAGTCGTATTAAAACTTCTCTCAAACTCCATGCCTAAAATAAGTATTTTATAATTAAGGTAGCAATATGCGCAATCCTTGCAGAAGATTATTTGCGTGGAACCCTTGACATGATTTTAATTCAATAAAGATGAATATAAAGTTGTAAATATCGGGAATTTCGTTGTCAAACATTCCCAATAGTAGCTTTACCATCCAATACGGTCGCGGTTTCAGCTCGTACGTGTTTATTATCTCCTTCATCGTAAAATAAATATAATCAGAAATCTGTATTCCAGCCGGACACCCGCAATGACTCCTCAATGCCGCAAGAGTACGATTTCTCTCACCACTTGTCCCCGTCCGTGGCTGCTGGGGCGCTGAGCCTGGACATTCCCTCCCCCGTGCCCCCCATCGACGAGCCTGAAGATCAGGAACAGCTGGAGCAGGAGGAGGATGAGGCTGACGCTCCGGTGGTAAGAGTAAGAATTAACTCAATGCCGCATGAGTACGATTTCTCCCACAATCTGTAGCCGTCCGTGGCTGCTGGGGCGCTGAGCCTGGACAGCCCTCCCCCGTGCCCCCCATCGAAGGCTAGGAATAGCTACCGCAGGAGGAATATGAGGCTGACGCTCCGGTGGTAAGAGTAAGAATTAGCTCATTTCAATCAGTAGGCGATTCACGAAAACACGGAAAATGTATGAAATTGACATTAATTTTGTAAATCGACCTATACTGCCAATCATTAACCCGTCGTCAGTCCCTGGGAGCCCAGGGTTCATGATAAAAGAATGCTTATGTTTATTTTTTTTGCCTGGAGACTACGTCTTTGAGACAGGTGTAACCCGATTTAACCTGAAGAACGAATTCGACTGAATCATTGTAATATGGCCCGCGGGAAGGCAGCTCTAAGAAAGTCAATCTTAGCTTGCAGCCACCCAAGGCTAATTATAAGGTACAGTGTGGCCTCTTTGAAGATCCCGGACTAAGCTTTTCGATGCCAATATCTATTCTGCAGCCTTCACGGCTGGAATTTCGTTATTTGAACTCTCCCATAACTCAGTGGTTTTTGGTCAGTACTCAGTGGAAATACTGGATACTTTGGCCAGAGCAGTGGAACCTAGTCACTCTATCTAGTCCTTTGTGTACTAAGAATTGTGCTTAGTATCCTTAAAAACTATTTATTGTTGCAGTCTCCGGTCCAGAAAACACATGAAGAACCGTTATCGGAACCTCAGATCTTCGAAAATCAACAACCAGTGCAGCAACTATACCAACCAATGCAACAGCCACTATTACAACCCGTCCAAGATGAGGACATTAAAGAAGAAGCACAAAAGAGAGAAGAGATTCAGAGAGAAGAACTACAAAGGAGGGAGGAGATTCAGAGGCGAGAACAGATTCAGCGGAGAGAAGAAGAGGAACTTAGGAAAGAGACTGATAGTCCAAGAAGGAGTATTACTCCTAACGCTGCCAATGGGACTCTGGTGAGGCGAAGAAACAAGAGTGCGGGGCCTCGGTCTACTTTTGAAGCGTATGAAGAGAGATTGCTGCCAGCCCTGAGGCAGTAAGTAATCCTGGTCCCATATTATGGTCGCGTGATAAACGAGATAAAGCATCTGTCACTTTCTATCGAGTGGTATACGAAAGTGACAGATGCTTTATCTTGTCGTTTATTACGTTTATTACCCTGTTTCGAAAGGGAAAGCAAAGCATATACAAAGTTTTTTTACGCTTGGGCGTAAAGGTTTCAAGGATTAATATCTATGAAGCACTTGTGTTTTCCTACTTTCACCGTCATTGAAGCTTGCAGAAATTTACGTCCTCTGAGACATAGTTATGACTATCATTCTCCTCTCCAGTTCTCACACTAACGAGTTCTTGCGCGAGGCGCGCGAGGAGGAAGGTAGTGCGGGGGGCAGCGCGTCCTCCCACCCCCGCCCCCCGCACAAGCTCAATGAGCGCGAGCGCAAGCAGGCTGCCCTCCCCATAGTCATCTTCGGGTATCCCATCGTGAGTATTATAGCACTTATTAAGCACATACACCATCTAAATTTGAAATGAACAGAGCCTGCATCGATTTTGTACTTACTACTCCTCGTTATCACAAAGACACTATGGAAAGATGTTAAATAGGGTTCATCATCATCATCATTCTAGCGTTATCCCGGCACAGTTGCATACTAAATTCGACTACTCCAAAGGAAACAAAGAAAAAAAATTTTGAAAAATAACGAAGCTGCAACCCTTTTGATTTTGCTGGTTAGAGTGACAAAGCTCGACAGATCAGTGACGTCATTGACCGCGAGCGCCATAGTAAATGAATATCGTTTTAATACCATGGTGCATTTTGCGGAAAAGAGTCAGAGTATGCCCCTCTTAAAACTTTGACGGCTTATAATTATGTACTTATTTATTCTTTCGAGTCACTTTTTTAGCCATTTGATTAAGAATATGATGCTTTTTCGAGAAAATTCGAAATTATTGATTTTCTTATTTGGTGTCAACATCCCTATTCTAAGGATTCGATAAAGTCCTTTAGTTATGCATTATGAATGACGTAAGCTTTTTTGAAATAATTTCAAAAATAAGCTAGATGTAGCTCAGAAAATGCGTGGAAGTTGACATAAGCGTGTAATTCCTTTTACCATAACAGTGCAATCATTTTGCAGGTGGAGAAGTTCTACTCCAAGAACTATCTAGATAAAGAGGAAGGTCTAGCGCGGTTGCGCGCTGAGCTGACTTCTCCCTCCAACGGCAGTACTAAGACCTCCCCCAACAAGACTGCCAGGGCAGCCGCCTTACTACTACAGCGGGCGCTCAGGGACAAGGTGTTCTCGGTCTACAGCCAGGCCAATGAGGTGCTGAAGACGCTGTTCCAGGAGTTTGTGCCAGGCAGGTGAGATAATCAGGAGTAGAATAGGATGTACTAGACAAAGAAGAAGGTCTAGCACGACCGAGCAAGACTGCTAGGGCAGCCGCTTTATTACTGCAGCTAGCGACCATGGAATAAAGTATTCTCAGTCTACAGCCAGGCTAATGAGGAGCTGAAGACGCTATTCCAGGAGTTTGTGTCAGGCAGGTGAGATAATCAAGAGTAGAATAGGATGTACTAGGCAAAGAAGAAGGGCTAGCACGACCGAGCAAGACTGCCAGGGCAGCCCCTTTATTACTCCAGCGAGCGACCATGGAATAAAGTATTCTCAGTCTACAGCCAGGCTAATGAGGAGCTGAAGACGCTATTCCAGGAGTTTGTGTCAGGCAGGTGAGATAATCAAGAGTAGAATAGTAGATACTAGGCAAAGAACGATCTAGACAAAGAAGATGGTCTAGCACGACCGAGCAAGACTGCCAGGGCAGCCCCATTATTACTTGTAGCGGGCGATCAGGGGTAAAAGTATTCTCGGTATACAGCCAGGCTATTGAGGCTCTAACGACGCTGTTCCAGGAATTCGTCCCGGGCAGGTGAGGTCAACATAATATCCGTCTAATCTAAACCTGATCGAATAACCAGATGACAATGATTCACGGGTTATTCGGTCTCTGAGACGACGCCAAACCTAAGTACAAGTTTATTAGTTTCCTAATAAAATATGGTGGTTCTAATGGCGATGGCGAGATGAACTTGATGCCTTAGAGGAATACTAGCTAGTGGGAGATTGGGCGAGCTCGTGACTCCTGGAAGAGAAACCAGAGGGAGGCCGTTGCCCAGCAGTGGGACATCCTATGATAATATATTAATAATAGCCGTTCTTTCCTAGCTACTAGGTGTAAAATAGTTTAGAAAAAATGGATAGTGCGTTACCTCTGAACTAGAGGCGACCATATTTGTCTCATTCTAGCAAAGGATGCGATTGATGTCCTCAGTTAAAATTATATTTATGGGTATATCAGGGTTTGCGCTGCGGAAGTGGGTCGTTGCCTGGAGAAGCTGCTGCCGGAGCTGCTGCGCGCGTGCGGTGATCCCGCGCCGCGGGTGCACTCCACCGCGCAACACACCGTGCTCACCGTCGCCGACTGCCCGCAAGTCAGGTACAAGCGAGTTCATTAAAATGTGTACAAATTTGCACTCTATTCCTCTGTAATAAGCTCCGCAAATGCATATATACATTAGTGGAACTGACATAAATATAGACTAATATTTGATAGATAATGCATTTGACAATTATCACACTAGACGGTAAACGATGATGATGACACGGATAGTATTCCCTCTCGTGTTGAAATGATTCAAGTATTAAGCTGGAACAAGGTTTGCCGGGAGGAAGATTTTGAACCTTGTTAAAACAGTGGGGCGTTAGGGGAACAGATACCGAATACAAGTCTTTAATTATTAATTTTTTTGAGAAAAACACTACATGACTTGGCCGGAACACGGAGTGCCTCCCTCGTAATACTAGACGAGCTCGCATACGCTCGGCCGTCTATAACACTCTCGGCACGCAATACCTTCCTTCCCGGCAGCGGGCGTGTACCTAATATAGGCTGATAATAATACGGTAATTCACTATAGATGAAAAATGTATAATTTCGAAATTTAGAATCAAATGGTGGAAACAGCAGCCTAAGAGAATCATCGAATTATGATACTGTTATTTTATATACTTTTATTGTTTTTAGAGTTTCTTACGCCGGTTCTCCTTGAGGCAGGTTTGTTTTATGAACCGGTGGTAGTTTTTTGACATTCATAAGTGCATGTAATATGCCTAAATTGAAGAATAAATGATTTCATTTCATTTCGTTATCATTATTATCAGTAGTCCCCACACAAGGTGGACTGATGACCTGGCAAAGGTCGCGGGAGTCCGCTGGATGCGGGTGGCGCAGGACCGGTCATTATGGCACCCTTTGGGGGAGGCCTATGTCCAGCAGTGGACGTCTTTCGGCTGATATGATGATGATGATGATCATTATGATTCCAGGGCATTACACCTCATCCCCCAACAGCTGGTGCGAGCGGTGCCCGCGTCCATGCACCCCCGGCTGGCGCTTTCCAGGCTGCAGATGCTGGAACAGCTCATCCTTAGCCACGGCATCTCGACCGATAAGAACAGGTTCGATACTCTTTTTAAAGAATCATATCAAAATCAAAATCAAAACATTTATTCTGCAAATAGGCCTCAAGGCCACTTTTACAAGTCAAAATCTATCTAGGTACATCAAATAAAAATAATACAATAATCAAAGTATCATTAATTAAATGTAGTGTTACATGTCAAAAATAAGACTAAGAAACTAATAACAATCGAGATTTGTTAGAGATGTATAAGGTCTCTAAGCGTCAAGATAAAAGGTAATAAAGTAGGTACGAGTACACTAATCATAATAAAATATTTTGAGCTCTATCTATAACACGTCAACATGAAAATAATAAAATCTAATAAATAAATATCCTCAGAGATGTATAAGGTCCCTGAGGTCTCGGTCTCATATTTTAGGGCTCCGTACCCAAAGGGTAAAACTGGACCATTACTAAGACTTCAGTGGCCGTCCGTCTGTCACCAGGCTGTATCTCATGAACCGTAATAGTTAGACCATTGAAATTTTCACAGACAATGTATTTCTGTTGCCGCTATAACATCAAATACTAAAAAACAAAATAAAATAAATATTTAAGGGGGCTCCCATACAACAAAGTGTTTTTTGCCGTTTTTACAGATAATGTTACGGAATCCTTCGTGCGCGAGTCCGACTCGCACTTGGCCGGTTTTTTTCATGTTATAGGGGGTACGCTGGGGGCAAACGATTACCGTCCCCCATAGACACCTGCAACACCAGAGGAGTCACAAGCGCGTTACCGGCTTTTCAGAGGCGGCTCTTAAGCTGCGTGCGAGTTTATGGCAGGGATCGGATACCGGTATTTTCTCCATAGAAAAATACCGGTATTATTACGGTCACCGGTTCATTATTTCGTTTTTAATGGGACAATCTAATAATACGACGTTGTTACCTAAATACATGATTCAGCTCTACGTAAAGAGCAAAAAATAATCCAAAGTATTGGGCTAATTCAGGGTTTTTTAAAGATACCGGTATCGGTCCCTGGTTTATGGTTAATTTTTTTCTGTGTCAAATGTTTGAACAGGTTTGCTGGCGTCGAAGCGTACAGTTAGAGTCATATAGTATGTAGCACCATACGATATATGTGGTGTACCGCACTATTTGGCTACTTTGGTTGCTACATAACTATATGACGCTCGGTGTAAAACACCTAGGGGCACGAAGGGACTATACATAGCTATGTATAGTCCCTAGCTAGGTATAGCTGTCTATATTTCTAAGATACAGATTAAGTGGGTTTATTATAGTGTGGTTATATAGATAGAAAAAAAACAAATTATCATCACAATAAATAGTAAATTAGACAAATTAATCAAAATCATAAAAATATATGGGACTTTGAAAGTTATCAATATAATTTTTATGTTTCAATAAAAAAGAAATTGTACGGCAACTATGTCCTTAAATGCAATATTTCACGACTAAAATGACAAATTACTCGTTTTTCTATACAACAGGATAACGATGCCATTGCACTGTGACGTCACATTTCACTACCTTGGAGCGTTTTGGTTCAGCTATGTTGAACTTTACCTCTCGTTTTCGTCTTTTGCGTTGGCACCATATTTTTTTTTAGTCAAATAGCCGATTAATTCTATGACGGGTTTTGTAACAGTGAAATTTTTTAAGTCGTCTCCCGGCGAAATTAAATAAACAATAGCATTCTTTTGTAATGAGCCCGGGGATCCCAGGGACCGGTATACGGCGGGTTAACCCCATTTGTTAAGAAACACTAGTTCTACTACCAAAGTGGTAAAAAATTAGATCATGACAATTGACAATCCCTTTTTTTAAGCCGGTTAAGAAAACACCAAAAAAATGTCAACTAGGGGACACCCGGGTTTGAACCGGGGACCTATCGATCTGCAGTCGATTGCTCTACCACTGAGCTATATCCCCGACGGGCATTGCATTGAAAATTGCTAACATATACACATTACTTCAATAAAAAATAACGTAATGAATAATTAGTCACGCATGGTACTTAACTTACGTCAGCTATTATCGATTAAAAATAATACGTGAGTAATATAATACCTACATATAAATACGTACAATTTACTAAACGTTTCTTTGAAACAACAGTGCCATTAATAGTGCAAACTTGTACAGGTTTTTAATCCTGTCATGATCTTTACTTGTTAAAAAATAATAGTTAATTAAAAAAATTACGTTTCCAGGTTTAAGTCGGACTCCTAAAAACCCATGAAAAATTCGTTAGTTTTGGAGATTGATATTTGTATTATAGGATCCCGGGAATTGCTAATACTGTCAGGTATTACGAAGAATAATATATCATGTAATTATGAAACTAATATAAAATATTTAGAAAAACCTATTGCGGTTATTTAATTTAGGGTGACCCGATATAGTGACTAACACGTACGAGGTTCAGATTTCGAAGTTCGGAGTACAGGAGCTGCAACTACAGGGGTGTCACATGCTCGTTAGGTTCTCTAGAACTCTTATGGATTCATTTTCTTTCAAGTAAAATGGCTATTTCCGTTTTGTTCTACACGTAGAACAAAATGGATTTTTTATCCGGCTTTTCCTACGATGTGAACAAAACGGACTAAGTACTTACTTCAAATTTTTGACCTCAAGTGTATTTTGAGTTTCACATTTTAGCCTCTTGAGACTCTGTGTCCTATATACAGGGCCAAATATGGCCAATGGAAAATTAGTCTTATTTTTAAAATGACAGAGTTGCATTAGTTTAGTTACTTTGAATTAAAAAAACGAAAACTCAGATATCGGAATTGTTAGGTTTAAAATCTATTACATTTTATTTGTATTACTTATCGGTCTCAGGAGGATAGTAAAGTCCAGATGAGTTGTTTCAAAATTATATGAGCACAATCTTATCGCTTTGTCCGTAGGTACACATATTTTCTAACTGTACAGTTCCCATGAGATATTATACCTATCGGAGCGAACAAGATCACAAATAACAGAATACGACTCTATTGTCAAGGCGTTAGAGTGGATGTTCAGATAGATATGAGCACCCTGAAGAGTGCATAATTATACCTACCTACCTACTTAGTATACTTAGGTGAAAAACTTAAGGCAAGGCCATTCCATTGCAAATGACCCCCTCTAACACGCGTGAGTTTGCAATTAACCCCGTTCTCTACGGAAGCTCTGCTCGTGATTTCGTAAATATTTAGTATTTTGTTCGTTTATTTTGTTTCTTTGTTTCTTTTCAGTCCACAGTAATTTTTGTGTCTACATTACTTGTTCACACTGGAAGCTGAAACTTTAATATTTTTAAGTAAAGCACCTCTTGCATGTAGTAGTGTTCGAATAGGCATTTGTTTCGTTTGTATTACAAAATTGAAGTATGTGAATTCTATTCGATCACGCCACAACAACAACATGCCAATGCCATCTACAAGAAGGCCCTTAAGGGTCCTTATCAGTTAAAAAACGCTCATCTGTTTATGCCATTTTCTGTTTGAATTGACACGTATTTTGTCAATTTCTCAACGTTACTATCTAGAAAAGGACTATAGCGAGCTTATGTCATAAACTTCAAATGTATTTTTTGGATTTTTCATTAAGAAATATCGTTTCAAACATCACTCCAAATCGACCATTTTCAAGCTAAAAACTTGTTTTTTCCGCTTCAATTCTACTACACACAATAAAATCAAAAAATGGCTATGTTACTATCTAAAACTTTAATAAAATCATCATATCATTTAATAACTTTACTGGTATTATCAATACTTTTGTCATAATTTGAAATCAAGGCATTATAAAACTTATAAGGCCTCTTAACTTAAGTTACTTTACATTGCTGTTACAGCGGCTTAACCGTCCGCCGTCTCGCCGAGTGCGGCGCGGCGGGCGCGCAGCACGCGGCCGGGTCCGTCCGAGCGGCCGCTGAACGCATCCTCCTCGCCGCCTACGCGCGCTCACCCAGGGTCGTCAGAGCTCAGCTGCCCCCTGACGACGCCGTGACCCGTCGGAACCTCATCTACCGCCATCTGTTCCAGCAGTTCGATCGGATCGACATGCAGGTCAGTCAAAGGGCATATACCTAGTGTAGTGTAATTAAAAAATAAAACACATAAAACACACTCCAAGATCACGTATAATTTATTATTGCAGTACGGCCGAAACTGATTTATAAAAAAAATCTTAACACATATGAAATGAACGCCCCTTTGGGAGTTATTGAAATATTGATCGTTGGGAAAACTGTAAACGTTGAGTAAAATAATTGTTAATTGAGGTTTTTGATTCTGGGTATACCGGAATAAATCATTAATACGGTATTAATAAGATAAAGCTGAAAGGGTGACGGAACGGAATAATGCAGAATGAGTGATGAGTGATGAATGGTTGAGATGGATGATTTATCTAATATAAGCCTAATCAAGGACGACGATGGCGCTTAAAGCCTTTTTGAATTTAGGGGATTGAAAGACACGTTAAAACAAATAAGTTAAATTACCGCTTTCCAACGACAAGTTTCCCTGAGTAGAGAGTTTAAAGTACATAAAAGAAGGGCACTGGATTTATCGACATACAATTTTTAGAACTACACGAAAACCCCGCGTCTTGTTTGCAACATCAATCTGAGTCGACCCGGTTTACTTCTATCTACGTCGCCGTATGCCGCCACCACTTAACTCCGCAGAAGGTCCGGAGCAGCTTCGGGTTGACGGCTGCCGTCGTATTACGCACGTCTCCGACCACGACGTGCACGAGTCCACAGAATTCAAAGCTTCAGGCAACACGAAAGCTTAGGCCTCACGAATGGCGGTCAGGCAACCAGCGTCTAGGTCAGCCGGTTAGTCAGGCTTCCGTCCCGACGGAAGAGCTAAAACAATACACTAGGTGAGACCTATGCCACGGCACAACATGATCACCAAGCACATTTAAACGAATATCACGAAACACTTACCCAAACGCTTAGGAAACGCTTGACTCTTTGGAAAGAGAAGGATAAAATCTTCCCGGACCACTTCGACACTAGTGTCCGCTAATGCTAGAAACCCTCAATCCACTTCCGGCAGCACGCAACCGGCAACTTCAGCACTATTATTGAATTAAACAGATAAAATCTCTTGCCACTTCAGGGAAAAAAATGGAAGATGGATAAATATGTCCTCACTCGGAGAGTCTCAATGGCAGAATGAACCAAATTTTGTTTGCACATCCGTCAAACGAATAGTTTCAAATTAC
The DNA here is from genome assembly GCA_963556455.1 of Epiblema foenella. Taxonomy (NCBI): domain Eukaryota; kingdom Metazoa; phylum Arthropoda; class Insecta; order Lepidoptera; family Tortricidae; genus Epiblema; species Epiblema foenella. The sequence continues at coordinate 4,679,519 of OY747118.1, forward strand.
GAAGCGCGAAATCTAATTTCAAATCTGACTAGCTTTTTTTGAACCAGACAGTTTCGAACCCCTGAAATATAACGACGAAGGTAAAACACGCCCTGGTATCGCTTGTAAAATTAAGAAAAGCGCCATCTGCTTGCGCTGAGCAAAACTACGAAGCAGTTCGGAACGACGACTAACGGCAGGAAATCAAACGCTCTAACCACAGCCTAAAAGTTCGCCTATTGACGTATAGATGGCGTGGAAGCCTATGCAGGAATCAAAATTAAAATTAAAAAAATACACAGTAGCGTTATTAACGCTACAGACATCTCCCTACCAAATGAAAACAACAACAGAAAAAGATACTACCCAAATAATATATTGAAGGAGACTACATCCGTTACAAAACTATAATCACCGTAGCAATATTGACACAAAAAATATGTGAACACCTCAATCTTAACCCACAAAAATATCGACGAGAATTGATCGCTCCATGAACGAACACTTGGACCTATCCGGGCAAACAGCAGGAAAAACACCAACGGACATTAAGCAAATATAACTAACACCTGAACTAATAAATAATAAACCACAACATTCAGTCATTGACTAATAATTCTTTTCTTTGAATTATTAACCGAAAACCTATGGTAGTTAACCCCCTTACCATCTACATTAACCTATGCTTACTACAAAAAAACCATTACCGGTTTACCGGTTAAAGTAAAACAACACCGTTGAAATTGAATTATGGGCGGGTGCTACCGCAGAATATACTATGGTCCTGAACAAAGTTAACCAGGCCATTAAAATCAAACGTCCGGATAAGGTGAGCGACCACCACAAACTCGACCACTGATCAACACAGAGGGAGAATGAAAACATCAAACTGCAGTCGTGGATGCTCCGTTCATATGCTAAGAAATCATCACTACGTTGAGTGAGGTTGTAGTTGTCCAGGTTGGGAATTCATATTCCAAAAGAATTGAATATTACCCCTTGACCAATGACGACGTCACAGCCAAGTCATATCGCTAATGAGGATCGTACTACACACGAAATCCTACATTAAAACGATCTAAGTCAAGTCCGAAATTATTTAATTTGCCTAAAAAAGGCCTAACCTAAAAGCTTAACTAACACACTTTTACAATAAACAAGAAATGGAAAATACCGTTTCGGATAGGTCAACAACATTTGGAATGGAATCACACAGAGCGCTTAGCCCGACTGTGTCCTATCAGTTAGTCCACAATCTGACCATTTACACGCCACTAATAATTCAAAACAAAAAAACTTAGAGAATAAATAAGGAGCCTAATATGCAAACCGAAACATAATTAACGACGACGTGTAAACTTGTCTTTCAGGATTTAGAGGTCTAACAGTTGAACAGATTATTTTAATATATCTTTCACGTGATACGTACCAAGATGTGGAGGATCGACGTCGGCAAGTTCATAAACTTGGGGTGAGACACGTCTGACTACACGACTCTCGATGAAACGCGGCGCAAATTTCCCCCCTCTTAACACGTCGGTCGTCCCGCGCTGAAAATTCTTACGCCAGACGATCTGCCCGACAGCAAACCGGACTGATTTACGATTTTTGTTAAACTGTCTTGCATTGCGCTGGAAAGCCAATACTAGAGCGTCAGTAACTTTAGCATACACATCCTGTAAAGTACGGAGATTCGCAGCACGTTCTGCCCGACTGAGTCCCATCTCTTGGTACTCAGCCTGACCTTCGACGCGCTCCGGATGAACCATAACTTCACGGCCGTACATCAAAAAGTTTGGGGAGAAAGACGTCGCCAAGTTAATACACGAATTGAGGTACAATGCGACCCTGGGGAGATGGTCCGGCCAACTACGCTGTTCGTCAGTTACCAGGATGCTCAGCGCCGTTACGACTACTTGATTATATCTCTCGACAACATTAGCTTGTGGTGAGTAGTACGGAGTATAGCAAGGCCTTGGAATACCAAAGGTTTCTAAAAAACCAATAAAAGGCGCGCTATGAAAAACCGTAGCGTTATCGCACAAGATGTTACTCGGTGTCCCGTAACGCATAAAGACTTCCGTCTCTAAAGCGGCAGTAATAGTAGCAGCACTAACCCTCTTTAACGCCACTAACCACACGAATTTCGTAAAAACGTCGACCATAGTCAGAATATAACGAAAACCATTCCGAGCCAATGGTAAGGGTCCTATCAGATCGATGGAAAGAAGATCCATTGGAGCAGCTACCGGACGAGGATAGAGACGTTGGCCACGTGGCTGTGAATTCGAAATTTTATAAGCTTTACAAACCGGACATTCGGCCAGGAGTGTAGCGATATCCCGGTACATGTATGGCCAATAGTATAAGTCTTTAGCTTTCAGATAAGTCTTCATCACACCAGGATGAACGTTAGGAAAACCTTCGTGAATTTCAGTAATGGCTTCCCGTCTTTTTGAGGCAGGGAGGATAATACGCCAAGGGTTTGGTGCCAATGGATTCTCAACCGCCACTCTACGCATTAAAATCCCATCACGCAAAGCGTAAGCTGTGAACATCTGAGGTGTCTCCATCACGCCATGAAACACTCTCTCGTACCAAGCATCTCCACTAGGGTGTGCGCCTCGCTTGAAAGAAATCAAACCAACTTGAGCGCGGGATAGAGCATCTGGAACAACATTTAGGACGCCTTTACGATGTTCAATTTCGTAATTATATTGTGAGATCAATGTCGCCCATCGAGCCAAACGTCCTGAAGGATTATCGAGAGTAGTCAACCACTTAAGGGCGATATGGTCAGTGATGATCTTAAATCTCATCCCGTCAAGGTAACCACGAAAGTGTTTGATAGAATCGAGGACTGCGAGTAATTCGTGCTCTGTAGTTCCATAACTGCGTTCGGCTTTAGTGAACAGACGGGAATAGAACGCGATAGGGTGTTCCACACCGTCGAACTCCTGAGCTAAGACTGATCCAAGCCCGACTTTACTAGCATCACATTGAAGAATAAAAGGCTTCGTAAAATCAGGGCATTCCATCAACGGAGCACTCATCAAGGCCTCTTTCAATCTGACGAAAGAAGCGGCTGCATCATCGTTCCAGCTGATCGCATCTCGACCTTTCCTTTTACCTAATAACGCTGTAAGTGGAGCAATAATGGACGAAAAATTGTTAACGAACCGCCGATAATACGAACACATTCCGATGAAGGCGCGTAGGGCCTTTGCGTTAGAAGGCGTTGGGTAGCCGTTAATAGACTCGAGTTTCTTCGGATCAGTCTGTAAACCTCGTTCGTTGACAATATATCCTAAATATTTCAGCTCAGATTTGCAGAATTCACATTTCTTCAGGTTAACGGTGAGACCTGCTTCCTTCAATCTATCACGCACCTTACGAATAAGACGAAGATGGCTGTCAAAATCTCGCGAAACTAGAATCAAATCGTCTACGTATCCAAAAATGAAGTCATCGGACTCTGGGGTATGTTCGTAGTTGACAATCATGTCTGTAAGCCTCTGCATTTCAGACGCAGCGTTGGTTAAGCCAAACGGGAGCCGAACAAATTCAAATAATCCCCTCTGCGGAGCTATGAAGGCGGTTTTCTCGCAACTAGCCTTGTCCGCCAATGGAATCTGCCAAAATGCGCTCCTAAAATCCAAGGAGGTCAAATATTTTGCACCTCTCAGATTGTCTAGTATGTCCTGAATACGAGGGAGCGGGTAGGAATCCCGAACAGTAACGCTATTTAATTTCCTGCTGTCGACGCAGAATCTGACACTACCGTCCTTCTTTGTAACCATAACCACTGGAGAAGCCCAAGGGGATCGAGACGGACGAATAACACCCATCTCGAGCATTTTGTCGATCTCTTCGTTAAGGACCTTCAACTTAGCCGGAGAGAGCGGATAATAGCGCTGTCTGATAGGAGAGCCAACGGTTTCAATCTTATGCGACAACCAAGAGGTACAACCCAAACCGGCCTTATCTGAAGAAATTTCTTCGAATTCCGTTATAACGGCTCGAAGTTTAGATTCTTGAGTGGGAGTAAACTCCGTACGCGGGTGAATATACCGCACTTCAGCTACATTCAAAGACAGTTCATCAGACTGGACAGGATCCGGCATAAGGAGTTTCCCGGGTTGATCCCGCATAAACGCATGCTTCAAAATGTCGGTTAGCCCGAACTCATTCCAAAAACCGATACCTAAAATAAAGCGAGTAGGCAAATTACTACCTACCAAACAGGAATGAGTAGCGCAGATGCCGTTAAAAGAGATAGGAACATCCGATCCACCCAATATGTCAATAGGAGAATTATCTGCCGAAACAACTGACGGACGAATCTTCTTACAATAAGAAAAACCTAACTCAGAAAGCAATTAAATATCTATAAGAGAAGCTTGCGCACCAGAGTCCAAAAGCGCATTAACAGAAACACCAGTGATAATAACCTCGATAAATAACCTATTATCCGGGGACTTATTCAGAACTACCGGTGAAATCGTAGGACCTCTTAGTGCGCTCCCAATCAGTTTTTTGAAGAGCCCGGATTGCAATTCGGACAGAATCGCGTGATGACACCTTCGCGCCTACAGTTGAAACATATCGCGCCGGTAACGTTAGGGCAATCGCGATAGTTGTGACCTCTTGCATTGCACTTCAAGCAGAGAACTGTGTTAGAGTCATCCTTGTTTGGGACATTAATGGGAGCAATCGACAGGCGTGACGGACGCGTTCCTTGGAAATTTTCAAAGTTCTTGGCGACATCCAAGAGACCATCAATATCCTTAATTACATTGGTAGCAAGGCAAGGGTGATATCTAGGGTTCATGCCGTATTTGATAATATTGAAAAGACTATCTTCAGACACCGGAGAGCGCAGCTTAGCATTAAGATCGCGTGCCAGGATGACGAAATCGACCACTGATTGGTTAGCCTTCTGAGATAAAGCGCGCAGCTGACTCTCAACCTTGAAATCATAATCGGTAACATCGAAAGTCTTGAAAAAAGCGGCTTTAAGCTCAACAAAGGTAAGTTTCGGATACCTAATAGCCCTGAAATATTTTAAAGCGCTTCCGGACAACAATTCATGGAAACGTCTGACGACGTAAGATGGAGGAACGTTACGCGCAATGCCCTCTTCCATAATACGAGAAAAGAATTCACGAACACACGTCTCGCCATTGTAACTCAGGTTCCATTTGGTGAGTGACTCGCCCTTAGGGGGTGCCATTACGGTGTACTCTCGTGCGTATGAGCCCCGGTACCGCGGATCGGTATCGAAGAACTCCTCCTCCTCACCAACAAGCGGATCTAACACACGGGGAGGATGCTCATTCAACTCCATTGGGATGCGAGGTGTTTCACGAAGGGGATCGTCGTCGCTGAAACTCGACATGGTGTTTCACAAAATTTCACTAAGTCTCACTAAGTCTCACTAAGTCTCACTAAGACTCACTAAGTCTCACTAAATCTCACTAAGTCTCACTAAGTCTCACTAAGTCTCACTAAGTCTCACTAAGTCTCACTAAGTCTCACTAAGTCTCACTAAGTCTCACTAAGTCTCACTAAGTCTCACTAAGTCTCACTAAGTCTCACTAAGTCTCACTAAGTCTCACTAAGTCTCACTGAGTCAAAGAAACTCAAAGAAACTCAAAGAAACTCAAAGAAACTCAAAGAAACTCAAAGAAACTCAAAGAAACTCAAAGAAACTCAAAGAAACTCAAAGAAACTCAAAGAAACTCAAAGAAACTCAAAGAAACTCAAAGAAACTCAAAGAAACTCAAAGAAACTCAAAGAAACTCAAAGAAACTCAAAGATCCCTCAAGACTCCCCAAGGTAACGAAAATCCAAACAAATAACCAGAAAATTGCGAATATTACAACAACAGTTTCAAGAAGTTGACGAAGGTCAATACGAGGATGAATTGGGAGCAATTGAAAGTGATTAAAAGTGAATTAAGGGTAACATGAGTCACTAGGTGTATTTGACAGAGATTGAAATACAATCGCGAAATCGTGGGAGGACACGGACCAGCACTGAAAATAACTATTATGCGAACTGTACCAGTAATAGAAAGAGGACAAGGGAACTCTTAGCCCAGCTCGGACCTCCCTGAGTACCAACGAGACTAAACCGAATTAGGTATGCAAGCCCAAAAATAAACAAACTATTTATTTTGGTGAAAAAATAGTGTTTACTAAAATTAGTTTGAAATTACTAATTCGTAACTAAAAAAGCAGAAATCCTAAAATAAAAAACAAAAAGATGTTTCCTGCCGAGAATCGAACCACGAACAAATGTTTGCCTGACCAACGCTTTCCCACTGAGCCAAGTTGATTCATACAAGGTGATACGAAAAAGTGCTATATATGGCTCGGCCTATTCAAAATTTACACGAAGGTCGATTACGTCACGTAAACTAAATAACGACTAGTTAAGAATTACGAGTTACGACTTGACGGCGCTTGTACTGAAAAAAACAAGTATAACCGTCGTCACCTGCCCACAAACGTCGAATGCCAAACTGACTATTATTCCTGCACTGAAAAGATTAGCTAAGGAATAAAGTACGCTAAAGCTCACTTACCTTGGTTTTCCCTAGACACTACGGGAAATAACTAAGGGTCAACTAGTCTACTAAATAAGTGACACAGGGTATAAGGTTGGGGTCAGAAGAACAACGCAATAGGTTAAAGGCAAAACTTGTCGTAAATCAATTATTATCACAACACAAAGCAATAAAAAAAATCAATGCAGGGAAGCTGTCAATGGCGTACACAGGGTTAAGAAGAATTACGTTTTCCACTCGTTCCAGGTGACGTAAGGGATGAGCTTCGATCAAGGATTCACTGAAACACAATAAATAGTTAATTAAACGCGACCGAGAATCGGTCACCTTCCTCTTACCAAGTTTAAAAGAAAAAAATTCAATGTTATAATGTTGAAATTTCACATAAAAAGAAACCGAACCAGGGTTCTTACCTTATGTCGGGCGCCAAATTGTAGTGTAATTAAAAAATAAAACACATAAAACACACTCCAAGATCACGTATAATTTATTATTGCAGTACGGCCGAAACTGATTTATAAAAAAAATCTTAACACATATGAAATGAACGCCCCTTTGGGAGTTATTGAAATATTGATCGTTGGGAAAACTGTAAACGTTGAGTAAAATAATTGTTAATTGAGGTTTTTGATTCTGGGTATACCGGAATAAATCATTAATACGGTATTAATAAGATAAAGCTGAAAGGGTGACGGAACGGAATAATGCAGAATGAGTGATGAGTGATGAATGGTTGAGATGGATGATTTATCTAATATAAGCCTAATCAAGGACGACGATGGCGCTTAAAGCCTTTTTGAATTTAGGGGATTGAAAGACACGTTAAAACAAATAAGTTAAATTACCGCTTTCCAACGACAAGTTTCCCTGAGTAGAGAGTTTAAAGTACATAAAAGAAGGGCACTGGATTTATCGACATACAATTTTTAGAACTACACGAAAACCCCGCGTCTTGTTTGCAACATCAATCTGAGTCGACCCGGTTTACTTCTATCTACGTCGCCGTATGCCGCCACCACTTAACTCCGCAGAAGGTCCGGAGCAGCTTCGGGTTGACGGCTGCCGTCGTATTACGCACGTCTCCGACCACGACGTGCACGAGTCCACAGAATTCAAAGCTTCAGGCAACACGAAAGCTTAGGCCTCACGAATGGCGGTCAGGCAACCAGCGTCTAGGTCAGCCGGTTAGTCAGGCTTCCGTCCCGACGGAAGAGCTAAAACAATACACTAGGTGAGACCTATGCCACGGCACAACATGATCACCAAGCACATTTAAACGAATATCACGAAACACTTACCCAAACGCTTAGGAAACGCTTGACTCTTTGGAAAGAGAAGGATAAAATCTTCCCGGACCACTTCGACACTAGTGTCCGCTAATGCTAGAAACCCTCAATCCACTTCCGGCAGCACGCAACCGGCAACTTCAGCACTATTATTGAATTAAACAGATAAAATCTCTTGCCACTTCAGGGAAAAAAATGGAAGATGGATAAATATGTCCTCACTCGGAGAGTCTCAATGGCAGAATGAACCAAATTTTGTTTGCACATCCGTCAAACGAATAGTTTCAAATTACGAAGCGCGAAATCTAATTTCAAATCTGACTAGCTTTTTTTGAACCAGACAGTTTCGAACCCCTGAAATATAACGACGAAGGTAAAACACGCCCTGGTATCGCTTGTAAAATTAAGAAAAGCGCCATCTGCTTGCGCTGAGCAAAACTACGAAGCAGTTCGGAACGACGACTAACGGCAGGAAATCAAACGCTCTAACCACAGCCTAAAAGTTCGCCTATTGACGTATAGATGGCGTGGAAGCCTATGCAGGAATCAAAATTAAAATTAAAAAAATACACAGTAGCGTTATTAACGCTACACTAGTTAATCTTTGGTATAGCTAGGCAAATGGTGGAGATTTCTCTGTTCGTGCCGGCGATGAGCGCATCCTACTCGCCGCTCTTTCCATTTTTAACTGCTACAGTACTTTTATCTCACGAGCAAGGGTTAGCCATAGATGTAGTTGTGACACATACGAACACATAGACAATGTGAATTTGTAAATACGCTGACGCAGTCGCACACATAGAGAATGTGTATGTATAGGTACTTGTATAGCTCAAAACTCAACAGACAATCATGTTACTTTAATATCGCGCTGCTTTCCCGTCGTACTGTTAATGCATTAAGAAATCAACGTCGTTACAGAAAATGCTAAACCAAGCGCCATCAGAAGAACAACTGCTCAATGGCGACCAATCTCACTCTGCGGCAGAAACCGCAAGCGTAGCTCCTTCCACACGCAGTGCTACTACCAGCGGCATGACGTCATCGTTCGGGATGACGTCATCCATCGGAGCCACATCTTCCTACAGCCTGAAGTCGATGACCTCGAGTATTAGTGGGGCTACGCTAGCACCATCTAGTTTGAGTGGAAGCTACACAACCTCTAAGTCGAAGAGTAGCCTGAAGAAATCACCCACGAAGAGGTACACCCCGAGTAGAGCTGTGAAAGATTTCGCCAATTATCCTTGTTACAACAAGTTGAGATTGGATAGTGCTGTCAGTCCGAAACATTCTCCACGATCGAATGCTGCTGAAAAGGTAATTGTTAGAACAATCATCTGTGCTTCAACTAGCTGTTAAACCAAATCAGTAAGATAATCCAAAGAAACGCTCATGTAGCTTTTAATCCACAATGGTATATTTTCTCCCAGGTTCATTTCCAGGACAAACACGAGGATCCACCTGTAGTCTACAGACGCGCCAACCGCAACGCTGATAACCGCCACTCCATGATCCATTACGACCACGACAACTCCAAGCCGCAGCTCAAAGAACGACCCATAACCGTTTATGAACCGCTACATATAGACTACAGAGATTCCCCATCTTTAGGGTCACCTAAAAATTCTAGAACGGATGTTCGAAGCATGGATTCTCTCCCTATGGACTCTCCGCAAATGTCCAGAATAGATCTGAGACGTGATTCTGACAGTAGGAGTTTGGATTCACCTAAAGTGAAAGCAGAATATTATAGAGAGGCGGTTCTGGAATCTCCGAAATTGGTGGCTGGGTTAAGGAACTTGCAAATGGACGATAGTCAGATGGATGAAAGTGGTTACTACAGCCCTGGTAAGTGTTAACCATTAATATCTAGTAACTTGTCCTTTCTGGAACAAACAAATTGTTACGTTTCGGGTCTAACAACATTCAAACTCATCATTGACTGTACTTTCAGACAACACTTTTCACGAGATATCTATTGCATCAATGCCCTGAAATGAAAATCAGGGTAACAAATGATAAATAAGTAAGCGTGTTGTCGTTGTAATTTGTGTGTCCGTATTACTGGTGGCATAGACGACGTCTATCTATCTGTACTTGTGGTGACCTAATTGTGTACTCCAGTACGACTTGATATTTTTTGAGTTTAATGATGTGGCAGGACGGCGGCAGCAGGCTGGTGTAAGCGAGACGCACTTTGAAGCATACGAGAGGGGCGCGGGAGACGTGAGCAGCGATACCACACCGGAGCCGGTTTGCAAGTACGTTTTATATTCAACTGTTGGGAGAAGAATTTTGAAACTGATAGCATGACACCTTTGTCTTATCCAATATCTTTGCCCAATGTGTTTCGATCAGAGAAATTGGATAAGTGGAATAGGCCTTTGTCATCAAACATAGAGAAATGCTTGACCAAAGATTGGAGTAAGAAAGGATAAGTGGAATACCACCCTTATTTCATGATTCCAAATACCCAAAACGTTCATCACATCTACAGAAGACGACTGTCACGCGCACGCTGTAGATGCCATGGCGTATTCCATAAAAGTACATTTTTATAAATTAAACGGCGTCTATTCAATGCGAGCCCAACGTCCAAGTAAGACGACTCTCTCTACCTTTAAGGCTTGGGTATCAGCGCAACGCAAGCGGGACGCTTTTTCGCTACGAATATTAGTGTCCGATCAAAGTTTCGGTTTCGGCCGAAGTTTCGATTTCGGCCATAAAACTGCCGAACCTTTCGGCCGCGCCGAAACTTTCAACATTGTACTTCCGGATCGCGTTCGGCTAACTCCGGGCGCACTCGGCGCAGCCGGTAATGGCGTAGTTAAGTATTTTATCTTATTGTAACTAAGTATTTTATATTTTCTTGAACAATTCCGCTAGTAAAAAAAATTAAAATAAATAGGTAAGATCGAACTAGAAACCAAGTTCCTTCAAAGCTCCTCAGAGCACAGCTCCAGTCCTGCATAACGTCATTAAATTCCTTAAAATGATTTGTTATAATATGTTTTTACTGATCAATAGTGCGACTTGGAAAAAAATCTGTTGTTTAAATTCCTTTACCTTAACTTCGGCACACTCGAACTTGGCATTTTTGATGGGATTAAGTTATTGGGGGGCATAAGTGGTCCTTGTAATATAACCCACAGCCGTTCGTTTTTTTTGATTTTTGAACTTGGCTGATACGATTTTAATACATCTATAAAAGTTTCGGTTTCGGCCGAAACTAGAGCCAACGCCGAACCTTCGGTTTCGGCAATAAACATGTTTCGGTCGGACACTAAGGAATATATGATGTAGTCCCGCTTTAGTCGTGCAGCCTGTGTGGCGTCGCTAACCTGTTACCGTACGAACCAAGTCTTTACAGTCTTCAGAAGTTTGTATGTTTCCAGCACGACGTGCACGTGGTGCGGCCGGCGCGTGCGCGTGGACGGGCTGGAGGCGCACTACTGGCGGCGCTGCGTACTGCTGGCGCGCTGCCCCAGCTGTCGCGTGGCCTTGGAGGCCAGGGTGCTGCACGCACACTTGTTGGGTAAGGCCCTGATTTCTATCGCCGGCGGCAGGTACCTTTGACGTTTCTGAGATATCAGAGCAGAACATTACCGAAAACATCCAGACGTTGTCGACCGCGAACACGCGTCGGTTATCGGTCGCGTGCCGCGAGTAATAGAAACCAGGGACTCAGGATCAGTAAGTTAGCTGATGAATAATGTTCAGAGTCATGAAAGAGATAGTTCTAGAGAAAATGCACAGGAAAGAAAGGTGAAGAAAGTGGTGTCGCATGATTGGAATTCTATACTCGCGTAGTACTTAAAAACAGGATAAGGCCACAGAAGAGATAATGTGATGAGGAAAGATTGAGGTAAGTATCGGACTTGACATGACTCATGACACTATGTTGAGCGGCACCCATTTTGCTACTAAATAGGTACCTATTTATAATATCCTAGTATGTATAAACAATTTGTACCAAATAAATATTTCTTTCTTTCTATTTGTCACAAAAAAGAAGTTGTCCAAACCACGCGGCCACAAATGCTTCATCAAACGCCTTGAGCTGTTTTATCCCTTCCTGGTTAGGATGTGAGGGTAAACCCATAAACATCATAACTCGTGCGTTACATTTTTGTTTTGAGCAGATATTTTTTTTACAGAAGAATGCTCAATGGGCGAGGGTTCGTGGAAGGCGTGCGCTAATTGCGGCGCCGCGTTGGCTGTGGGCGATAGCGATTACCACAATTGCATACGTAAGTTTGTACCTATATGCTCCATTTAAAAACCATACGTCCATTGATAGTTTTTGGAGTCCAGGACATTTTATTATGAGCCTACGGTGTAGACCAGTATTATTGGCGAAACAGCTATGTGACCATTAGAATACCTTATCTCGTTGTAATAAGCTTCATGGATGGTCAATTAACTGTGACATTGACAGTACCTACGTAATGTCTTTTTCACTTCTCATGCTCGAAAAGTGTGTCATATTAAACTTGTCAAGCGGGTTTAATGTAGTACATAACGCCCCTAGAGAAAATATGAATACATATATATGATTAACGTAACATGTTAATTTGACCAATTAAAACAGTTCATCCACCAATCACAGAGCACTAATTTAACTCCTTAAAAAATATTTCATATTGGGTAGGTACCAACCAGAACACAGCTTTACAAAAATCGACCAATTTGCAATAAAGAAATAATTCATTTATCTAAAGATTACGGTTGTAGTAGTCCTTATTAGTGAGCATCGCTTATGTCGCTATATTCGCATATATCGTTTGAGCAACGCTTTGAAGCCCGCTATGGGGCAAAGTCAGTAGCTTCGAGCGTGAATGTTGCGCGCGAACCGCGGTGTCTATGTTTTTTGTTTTACGTGTCAAAATAAAAGCAGTTAGAAAAAAAACATGCCGCGTAATTATACATATGTTCACCGCGGAATTTATTGTTCATTTCTGGTGGATGACCTTTGTTTATTTATTTTCTCGCAATTGAAGTGAAAAGTAGTGTATAACTGGTATAAAAGCCATGTCACGCCTCGAACTATTTTCCCTCACTTCGTTTGGGAAAATAACTATCTCGTGGTAGTATCCATGGCTCATTTAAGACCCTGTTCATACAGTCTACTATTTTTCGTTTTCGAACAGCACTGGGTATGGATGAGTGGAAGTGTCCATACTGCCTGACGAACGTGCTTGCTCGAGACCTGCCCTGGCAGCGCCACCTGATGCAGTGCCCCAGAAACCCACGGCTCAGCAAGACTTCGTAGTAGCGTAAGGAATAGATAAAAACCGATACTGTTTTTATTTTTTGAACAAAGTGAGGGTTACTATAAAAAATGAAGTTAAATGATAATGCATAGAATGCCTTATTGGACGTAGGAAAATACTTACTTACCCCCTTATTCATAAAAATTAACAAACTTCCGCTTGTCCCTTTCTCGCAAACACAAATGTCAAAGTAATAGATAACGACAAACGAATTTTAGCGGCATTTTAGCTAAAACAGGTTTGATGTATGTTTTTTTGTTGTTGTTGAAACGTTTACGAGGCAACTATAGTAGATTGTGTCTCAGGCGAGCAAAATGATATATTTATGGCGAGGGCAGTATATTGAATTCTGAGTGAAACGAAAGATTCTACAATAGAAACCTGAGCGTAGCGATGGATTCTAAAGAAGAATCTTGAGCGTAACGAGGGATTTAAGCGTTTACGCCCAAGACGGAAATAATTTTGCTACCGTGTGACACATACTGCTATTCACACCGCCTATGGGCCCGCTGCTAAAAACATGAAATATCTTACAAATGATTTTACTACCGAGCGTCACATACTAAGCAGTATGTGACACACCTTCTATGAGGAAAAGAGCCATTGTTGCCCTTAAACGAGGGACGAAAAGTACATCTTTTATCCCTCATTCAAAGGCAACAATAACTCTTTTCTGAATAGCAGGTGTGAAAACGCTTTTCTTTGGTTGAATAGCCATCGTTGGGCAAATATTCTTACATTTGCCCATCTGTTCAATGATGCTTGATCGTTGATTGTTCATGCATGATTTTCACTGTTTTCTAAATAGAAAATACTCATCTAGGCATTATCAAGATCTCAGTAGATATTAGATAGTTATAACTAATTTAATTAGATAATTTTCTCTTCAAATCATGAAATGATATGCGACTAGTTGACCGGCCAAATTTAAACTTTAACCTCGGATACGTAAAGTCCATTTCGAAATAATTAAAATATGAATTTAAAGAGCTCTATAGGCAAATAGATAACAAGTTAGATTAATATATTAACAGTTATACATAGGTACCTACTTTTTATTCAATGTAGAAATTCAAAATTAGAATTTTTAGGAATGATAAAGGAAAGAACGAATTTTAATTTTCAAGCATACATGTGGATTGAATTTAAGTACTATTATTAACTTTAATCATTATGTTTTGGAGAATATGGGATATATGGCACAGCTCTGCTTTCCTCCACTGCTACCGTCCAAAACTATGGAATCCGTCTTAGAAAATGCTCAGTTACGCTTAGTTATATTTTAATTCTATGACAAATTTATCTCTACTTATATGTTACTCACATGAAGTTGGTCAAATGTTCAAGGTATGTTAGATTTCATGTTGATTAAGTACGTTACATTGTTGCTTTTATTTTTATTATGATTTGTTTTTGTTACAAATGATGTTAGTTGTAACTTTGGTAGACTTAAATGTAGGTATCATTTGACTATTTTTTTCCAATAACGATATCACACCGGGTCATTAGTCAAACCATTGGTATTAGTTAACCCCATTTTAGTTTTAGTTCAAAAGAACATACCTGTAATCTAAAATAAGTCGGTAGTGATTCTTATTTCATTCATATACTCTGAATGGTGTTTAAAAGTGCAAATTTGCAAAATTGAAAGTTGCGTGGCTGTCAATTATGACCAAACGGGTCATACACAGTTGAAAAACAAAAGTCGTCCCTCCGGTGGTCAATAGTTAACGGCTTATGTGCATGTAAGCTATGTTTTTATTACATGGATTTATAGTAAAGGAGACACAAGCTTAAGCTTTGTAGCCCTTAACTTTTGATATGTCCACAGGAAAGACGCGAACTTAATCCATGTATGACGCAACGCAAACATCATCAGAGGGCCTACTCACTACTACCTTCTCAATCCGAACTTCGTAACGTGCCGTTCCTTTCACTCATATAGTGTATAACACGAGAGTGAAAGGTACGGCGCGATACGAAGTTCGGATTTTGAAGTCCGTAGTAGCCCCTCTGAGATGAAAGTAAACTAAAGTCCACAATTAGGCGAAGTAAACTGAGATATAATGTTGCCAGGAGTGGAAGAAAATTAAAAGTGACGATATATATCGATAAAAATATATCGATAAATACAACGTTGTACCATCAAACTTGTTCCAATGTTTTCAACTTTCGGACCCCTAAAGGCTCATTAAGCGGAACAATAAAAATAATATTGAAATATGACGTTTAGTCCTTTAAATATGAATAAATCCGAAGATTTACAAATCATTCTAATTTGACAAATTCGGAGCATACTCGTATTAGACTAAGAAAAACACTACTGATTTCGATTTTCGACGTTCTCGGCAAGCACTTAGCACCAAGGGGTACCCGATAAATTGAGCCGAAAGATCGGGAAGTCTAGTAAGGCCTTAGAATACGATTTGAAACGGGATATTTACCATGTATATTTGTATTTTTGAGTTCCCGATATTTCGGCACTGTTGCAAGCGCCATTATCAAGGATTAACTGACGTGCTGCGAGTTTTAGTTGTGGTCTACCCACACACCATAGCGATCTACCCTTTTCCTGGTTCGCTTTTTTCGCACAGTGTCATCGTCACTACCACCGTCCGCCTTGTCACTTGAAACTCGATTACGGTCAAACAAAAAATAATAATAAGTAATATCGGGAACTCAAAAATACAAATACACATGGTAAATATCCCGTTTCAAATCGTAATTCTAATGTAAATGACCATGTAAGCTTGAAATCTTATATCTAGTAAGGCCTTAAATAATATCGATACGAGTAAGAACAGCACTGGTCATACTCTGGTAACATTTGTGCATTTTGAATTGTCAAACAACTTCGTCTAATGATGTACTTTAGTATAGTGAAGTAGTGACAATTGTGACGTTGTTGCCTCAATAGATACTAACTGCGCGCAATACTTAGTTCTAATATACCTAGTTTAGGTAATTAATATGTAGGTGTAAAATTAAAATAGCGTAGCCACATCACCCACTGTGATAGGGTCGAGTTTTCGTTAAATCAGGACTAAAGCGCGAGACTTCGTTGACGGTATAGATTTTAAGTTTAATGTAAGATTAATAGAACTATCACTGTATTATTTTCTTCAGTTTCGTGATACTACGCATCGCACACTACCTATCGTCGCATGTTTTAAAAGGAACGGGTAATATGTAACTATCAAAGTATCTGAGTACACGGACCGAAATAACCAATGGACTACACATACAAGTGTAGTTTTGCGATTTGGAATGCCTCTACAGCGCGGGATGTTTTCAATTTTTTTTATACAACGCCGGTGGCAAATAACCGTACGGTCCACCTGATGGTAAGTGGCCACGGCAGCTTATAAACGCCCGCAACTCGAAAGGAGTCACGTGGTCGTTGCCGATACTTTATAATGAGGTGTATCCAATTTTGAACCTTATTACAATGGCATAAGTTTTAAACTGGATACATCTCTTTGTTGTTTCAAATATACCTCTTGAGAAGTCCATGGTATGTTTGGTCCGTCATGTACGTGACAAAATTGAAATCTGTTCTCAGAATTTAAACGTGCGACATGTACAACCGTTCCGGATATTAGCTATTACTCGCATATTCGTAGTACTTAGTTATAGTTAAGTTTTTAGGTAATTATAATTACTACTCAATTATGAATTAGTCTTTAAAACATATGTAAATATTACGCGAGCTGTAAAAGACATGTTAACTAGAATAAATGTTAGACATTTTGATTAAAATAATTGCATTCATCTGCCATGAATCAATTCATTTCGGTAGATTCTTCTTTCGTTATACTCATAATCACAATTACGTAGGCAAATCTTTTCAATTATCAGTTTGGGTTACTCAGATCCATTTCTCAGTCCAGTTTTTCCAATCTACTTTCATCGGCATCATCAATAACATTCTTTAACACTTGGTCCTTCAATCCTCCAGGTCAAATCATCGCCCTGCAATATCTTCAAGTATAAAGTGTCTGAACAAATGTCTTTATAATATGTACAGTCGAGGAATTTGAATGTTTGTCACTCTTGGACTCTAACTCAATAGATACAGAGTCTAAAAGTGCCAAACATTCAAATTCCTCGACCTTACTTGGATCGCACTTTCAGAGTTTTATTATGGTCGGTTTCAATCCTTTTTCGTCAGGCGTCTATACAATAGTACATTACTTACCAAGGGCGGTAAAACAAAGAATGTCTCAGATCGCAGGTATTTGACGCCCGAGCCGAAGGCAAGGGCGATAATTATGTGATCTGAGGCTTTCTTAATTACCGCCCGAGGTAAGTACAAAATTGTATGTCACCCCCTGGCAAGGAAGTGGGATATTCCGCGCGCGGAGCGTGCGGTAATTGCCACTTTATGGCCAGGTGTGACATAAAATCGGTAAAGTGGCAATCCTCCATCAGTTTTACCTTCCCTTTGCACTTTTGCTTGCTTTTATTGGTCACGGTGCACAAATAAAAATATTCTTCAAAATGTTGGTGAGAAATAAATTGGTGCACTGCGACTGTAATACATCACACCATGTCGTCTATCTCCGTAAGCAAAATATTACGAGTGCACTAATAGAAAAGTGGCGATCCAGATGCCTTCTATTCCTACCATATTACGTACGATAATAAGGTAGCAAACCGCACAATAGGACAACGAATTGGACACGAGAAAAACACAAATACTATACATAGGTATTGATAGTTGTAGTCAGATATAACATTACGTGCTAAGTGAATCTACTAGGTTAGGAAAACAACAAAGTTCACTACGAATGCTCTTCCTTAGTAGAACAGTGTCATAGAAATAACAATATAGTAGGCAAATAAGTCCTTTAAATAATTGAATAAACCTGCATTTCTCGGTTTGCTTTATTTTTATTAATTTCGGTAGTATCTAATTCTATATTCAGCGAAGTGATTTCTGGATTTCCTTATTTAATATTCTCATGTTTAGTTTTACGGAAAGAGAGACTCTAATTTCTTAATGAACCAGGAAACAACTTATTCTAAGATATACGTATAACATTCATAAGAGGGTATAAAATCAGCTAAAAAACAGTCATAGTTAGCGTAGCGTACTTTTGTTTATCTGAGAGTATTTATCTACTTTAAACTAGTTCTACTGCGCCATTAACATTATCTCTGCCAAACTTAAATCTTGAATGTACCCAAGGAACAACACCTCGGATCATCACCACCAGAAGTCGTCGGCAACGTCAAGGGTCTGCTAGGCATTCTATCAGAATTAGGGCTATCGTTTTTGTGCTCACCAGTTGGCGCCACTGTCAAGTAAGGTCCGGCTGTCAAAAAATATTATTGGTTATTATGGGCATGAGAACAAAGTTTGCATTTAAATCATGTTTAAAAACTTAAAACCGTATCTCAAAAATATCGAACATCCCGCATCGTAGCGCAGTCCCGTTCTGTTCGGAAAAAAAAGGAGGAAATAAGTTTCCGAAAGACAAAACTGTCTCAAAGTACAGTCAGACAGTCATTGACCCGCAACTCATATTTACCATAATGAAGCTCAGTTATTGCAAAATAGTCACCATATTGGTCCAATGGGGGCTATCGCGTATGAATTCGCCGCTAGAGGCGCTAGTGTAGCGTGGGGTCCTCCGAAACGTCAAATGTCACTCTTTTTGGTTGCGCTACGCGGGTTAATATCTAATTGGAACAATATGGTTACTATTTTGCAATACCTGAGCTTGATTATGGCAAATATGAATTAAGGGTTAATGACTGCCAGGGCTTTGAGACAGATTTGTCTTTCGGAAAATTATTTCCTCCTTTTTTCCGAACAAAACGGGACCACGCTACAATGCGGTATATTCGATATTTTTACGGTACGGTTTTAAGGTATTGAATATGATTTAAATGTAAACTTCGTTCTCATGTGCATAATAACCAATAACAATTTTTGACAGCTGGACCTTAGTCGACAGTGGCGCCAACTGGTGAGCACAAAAACGATAGCCCCCATTAGATATTAACCCGCGTAGGGCAATCACAAAGAGTGACATCTCGCTACACTAGCGCCTCTAGCGGCGAATTTAGACGCGATAGCCCCCATTGGGTTGGCACGAGTAGCGTCGACAACCCATCACGCATGCATCACGCAAAAGGCGCATATGACGTCGAGATGCGGGAACTAGCGCGCGAAGACCTATAACCTCTATGTACCGAAGAAACCGAAGTAGCGACCTGCATAGTAAAGCGACATCTAGTGGGTGCTAGCGTTCCGTCTGATCTGAGAAAAGTTGCGTAGAGCTTCCTGGAAATGACAGTGTTTAATACCTCTGGCCGTTTGACACAAATTAGCTAGCCTTTGTTTGTAGTTAGTTTTGGTTGAAACCTCATCACAGATCTAACCTGGCTTCTAACGGTCAAATACCCATATCATTTAGAAGGTCCTAGTAAAGAAGGTATTGTTAAAGTTCTAGTGGTAAAAAGTATAATACTATAATGAGTAACCACGCCTTTTTAGTTGGGCCTCTAAATGATGGTGATTAGTAAATATACTTAGTATAGAAATATAAATTTGACCGTCTTGGATTGCCAGGTAGATGTTGCCGTTCGTAATTTTTAACCGAGTTCAAAGAAAGGATCTCAATTCGTCGGAATCTGTTTTTTTTTTTATTATTTCATAACTAGTTCATGAAGACTAACGCGTCTTATGCGAGCTGCCAGAGAAAGAGAAAATCATGACATTAGTTAAGGGTTAGGCGTGCCATTGCCGTTTTCTTTAGGTCTAGATTTAAGTGGTGAGTGACAGAAAGAGCGCTGGATTATGAACAATTTGATTAAAGTAATATTTTCGTAAATCCCATTAACTTTTCCGGCGCCAACTACGGATACGTCCGTTATGGCGTGCAACGCGGTATCAGTTTGCAAGAATTGTATAGGGTTCAATTTCGCGTTTTACATTTCCATGTCATGTCATGCGACTGACAGCTTTTGACTCTTGACGCCGTTGAAAAGTTTAAAGGAAAATTCTATTTAAGTCACATTGGTAAGTAAGGCATAAGTACTTATGTGCCTAAAATACCTACAGCTTTTGCATTTGACATAGCGTTGAAAAGGTGAAATGAAAATTGTATTTTAGTCACATAAGTAAGGTACATAGGTAAGGTAGGGGTGGTAGGTAGGGTTATGTGACTAAAATATAATTTTCGTTGGTAACGTTCGTAACTTACCTGTAATCTTTTACTTCTACGCAACACGTGCGTTTTAGGTATTCTGTTGGATTGTGCTAGATTTAGACTAAGCAGGATATGGCTCAGTGTTTTATGTTATATACACTTAGGGACTTAGGTAGTTAAAGAAATACACACACGAACCTCAACAGGATTAGAATCAGGAATTACCTTACATTACATATTATTTAGTAACAAAAAACCACTCTCTCCTTTTTGTCGACAAATCCGAACTTTAAGCAAATCTATAGAATTGACTATTATTTTATCTCTCATAAATCTCACAATATTAGCTAATAAACATGTGTATAATTTTAACTGGGGCCTAAATGTTTTGTGGCGAACATTAGGCAAGACTGAAAGTATTTTAATATTATCAGTTATAAGATTTCGGTGGGAGATCTACCTGGGAAAAATCCACGTGAGAAACTGAGTACTTTATATATCCTATTAGGTACCTTTCCATATAGTCATTTTGGTGGATTGTTACCATAGTAGTATATAGTTTAAGTAGACACTAACGCGTATCGCGCGGGTGGGAGACTAGATATTTAATTAGGTAGATATAGGAGGTGCATTGTACATTCGACCTCAGAGATGTTTACATAACACGCCTTATTACAATCGAATAAGGTGCAAAAGCATAAACATAGTGTGTACCTATATGGCGGTTGTCGAATGGCGTGTGGTTAGTTTAAGATTTATATGGAAGGGATTCATTTCAAGTGCGTTATATAGCTAAATATAAAATTGCGTTAAAATCTAGCTTTGATACACAATGGGGGTTTGGTATTTATTTGCAATATGGTGTATTATCATATAATGATCAATTTAGTTCTCACTATATCAAAGAAACTTGTCCTGCCGAGGTATTCTGATGATCCAAGCTTGCCTCTAAAATAAGTTAACATACCATACATTGAAATTAAGTAATATGTTTGCATTAACAATTTGTATTTAGACAATACTCGCAGAAATATGTGTTTTTTACCTATCCTATCTATACCTACAGGGAATTTGTTTAAATATACATATTCTTAAGTGTTTGACTGATGACCCTTTTGATATCGACAGTATTCTCTATAAGTGAATTATTTGCGATGCATTTATTTGTTACTTATATTAACAACCTATTTATTAAACAAATCTGAGCTTTGTTAATATTTAAATTCGCACAAAATTGTCTTAATATACAAATATTTAAACTATTCCATTCCTCAACTTCAACTTTCTCAATATGTCCTATGACCTGTTGTACTGATAACATAATTACTCTTAAGTATATTATGTGTTTCGTTCTTGCGTTCGACATCCGAGATCCGATGTTATGAGAGGTTGCTTGCTGCGCAAGACCAGAAGTGACCATTTGCATCAAATGAACCGCGCCAAAGTCGCTGTCGTCACGTGACATCCGTTTCCACCAACCTGTGAACAGCCATAGCCCTGCGCCCCCTACTCGCCGCCATCTTAGATGGTAATCTAACATATGAAAATTGTGTCCTCTTAAGTTTAAATTACTGTTGTATTCTTGCCTCTTAACGTTTGTCAAAGTTGAAGTTGAGTTACCATTTAGGCCAGTATTTTAAATTGTATTTAAGAAAGTATTAATGTAAACTTTGGACTGATAAATCGAGCGTGCCGCAATTTTTTTTGAATCATTTATTACTAATTACACTTCGCTTTAATGTTTGTTATGCTACCGACATGGGCGTAGCCACAATTCTTTTCAGACGGACAGGCTAAGAGGGACTTTTTGCTGCAAGGAAAGACCTTGGGTTTGGCAGCACTGCGCGCTTTTCCTGACATGCTATCATGGAAGGAAAGGCCCTTCTCTGCTTATACTACAATCAGTTAACTGACAGTTCGTGCAACCTTATTGCAACGAGATAAGGTCTATCAATCATTAGTAAACTGTGAGGCTGATAGTAGCTAAAGGCTGAGGGCCTACCGCGAATCGCAAACGAAGTTTTCCTTCTGCCGCATTTGCAAGTTCATACAAGTGCGACAGAGAAGGATGAATTCGTTTGCGGTTGGCCCTTTGACTACGCCCTTGGTAAGCAACTCTGTTATCCAGACTCTGTACTGCAAAACCGCTGCTTACAATTTTACTATAATCGCACAGTCGGTCAATGACACTGCGAGCGGGACAGCAATATGATTATGCGCGTGCGATAGAGATAAGAAATGGCGTGTCAATGTACGAAACTCTTCGCTCTTAGTGTACTTACTTTAAGCGTATCGCTTCCGGCAATAATACATAAATGTGAACTTGTAAACTTTAAGCATGTGTGTCCTTTCCTCTTGTCGTAGTTTCGAGTTTGGTCCATATTTTTTTTTTATTGATAGTAGACTTATAGAGTTCATAAATCCTGTACCCACGACAAATCCTTCACGGTACACGTTGCCAAATTATGGAACTCGTTGCCCCCGTCACTCAGGAAGTGTCAGTCTGTGGCCCTGCTAAAGGGGAAGTCGAGGGAATTGTGGTTGTAATGTTTGCCTGATGTTTTATTTCGGCAGTTATTTATTACATGTCTGTACTTATTTACGTATTCTTATATTCGGTATTTATAGTTTGGCGTTTAGTTATATATATTAGTGTGTTGTTATTAAGATAATATTGTATTCGTGTTGCACATGTCTCTCGGTTTGCCTATTAATCTTAATCTCCACTCAATTGCTTAAAGGTTAGGTGGAAGACATCCTTTACAGGGATAAGCTCGTCTTTGTACATATACGTTAACTGTTCTTGTAATTTGTGTTGTAGTTATCCTCATGTACAATAAAGAATTGTACATACGTACATAAACACAAAACTGTTGCTGTTTTTTTTATTAAGTATCGTTTTTGGAAAAAAAATTAATCCTCTCTTTGACGTATCACACGATTGGAGGCATTAATAGGATCGTGCCTTGGACTGCTGCGAAACAAAAAAATAAACATCAACTTGACAGATGTCAAATGTGGCAGTTATAATACACAGGGGCGCTACCGCGACAGCAAACGAAATTTTCGCTCTCTGTCGCACTTGCACGTTCGGATGTATGTTCATAGATGTAACTGTCACATTTGACATCTGTTCATAGATGTAACTGCCACAATTTGACATCTGTCAGCTGTTAAGTTGATGTTTATTTTTTTTGTTTCGCAGCAGACCAAGGCACGATCCTATTAATGCCTCCAAACGTGTGGTATATCAAAGATAAGATTCAAAAAATATTTCCTTAAAACGATACTTAATAAAAAAACCGGCAACAGTTTTGTACTCTATAATAAGTCTACTACTAATAAAAAATGTAATTGAACTACTCCAAAAAACTTAAGGATCCCAATTAAACCAGTCAAAAGCCAAGCTTTGCTTTCTGAGAGTAAGTTACCTATTTAGAAGGAAATTCTTCATCTCTTTATTATTTACAACAGCGCCTAGTGAGTAAAAACTGGCAATGATAGCGCTTGGGCAGAAATAATATAAATACCTATGTATATGTATGATTCTGATCGACCACGCGGACTCCGAGAGCATTATACTTAGTACCTACAGAGGAAATTGAATTGTATACTCAGTAGTTACGATTCACGTTTGAATGGACATCCTAATGGACGTCAACGGTCGCAGCCCCGCAGGGGATGCATGATTTTATTCAAATATGAAACGTAGTTACTGTGTATACAGTTCCAATTTACCTGTAGTTAGTAGAATGCTCTCTCCGCGCGGTCGATGAGAATCGTACATAACAATTTCTCAGCTGTTATTTGAATAATGTTAAGCTGGAAATGATTTAGGGAATGTGCGAATTTACTATAAAATTAAATGGATTTTCGTGATATTTTAGAAGCTGTAAATTATTTTAGTATTTATTTATGTATGTTCTTATATTGTATTTGCTTTTTGCAAGTTGTAACAATATTAAACCTGCACAGAATAGTGATTACTAGGCTTGGGACTTTTGGATGCTCGCCGTGGTTCTAGAATGCACGGAGTGGCCATTATGTTAAAATATTTTTTTCGAAGTCAAAGTCAAAGTAGATAAGTACATACTAACTTATGTTTACATAATTATACTAAAAGCACTCTACTATTGGTAAACAAAATAAATTAAAACAAATACTTTAAGCTTACTTTACTATACATCACACAAAGCACAAAATATACAAGACTTTTATATAATGGCGACTCCGTGGATTCTAGAACCACGGCGAGCATCCAAAAATCCCAAGCCTAGTGATTACTCAGAGACGATCCACTGTCCCACAAATCCAGCAATGTTTAACAGGACATATAACCCAAATTATGTCTTCTTGTTTTGTCGCATAATGGTCACAAACGTGTCAGATTGACAAGACGTTAATACAGTATGAGAGCAAACTTTTGAGGTTATGTTTCACAAATATAATTATGTGTATCACTGTTTTGTTGATGTAGCACTTCGAACCTTAGCGAGAGGGTTTTGGGTTGTTATCGCGAACGCGAATAATTTGGACGAAGAAGTGAATAAAGGGTTTCTGACTATAACGTATCTTTTATTTTTAAAATAATGTTCCGGCTAAATTTTATTGTTTCCCTCTAGTATATAAATACAAACTATATTATTAACCCGGCATCTTCTCATACATGAGACAAAGTGACAGTGTGTAAATAACTTTATTTTTGCTTGGTGGTTAAAGGGTTAAAACGGTCTGGCCTGCCAAAAACTACAAGGTGTATTTTTACAAAAACGTAAGACTAGTTAATACCAGTAATTGCCTCACATCTTGCCTTTACGACAACGATGAGTATTGCCGTCACTAAGTTAGGTACATTTTTTAAATACTCATTTGGCTTTACGCTATATCCGGCCTGAAGTTAAGTAATAACTTCATTTATCTACACTCATATAGTATATCCTCTATAATGTGCTCAGAAAGTGTACGTAAGGACCAGCTACCATATCGCGCCAGCCCGGGACGAAGAAGGCCGTCGGAGGCCATAATGGCATCGAAAACGGTATCGTTATGGCAATATCCGCCCATAACGATACAGGCTCGTGCTCACAAGACTTCAACGGGCTCACGCTCGAGCTCAGTACACTTGCAACGCAATGGTTCCTGAACACATGAAAGAGGATTTAATATATGGATGTAGATAAAGGTATGTATGCAACTGTACATAATTAGCATTAAAACACGAGTGTAGTTTTATGAAACGAGCCCAAGGCGAGTTTCGTAATAACATCACCCGAGTCTCATTATATAGCAGTTGCATAAACTACAATTATAACTTACTGTTTGATGTCTTTAACTGTATGAAAATTCTAAGTAATTTTTACAAATGTCATTTATTACAGTATAGTAACAATACAGTACACTTAATACTATAATTTTACAGAACCATTGGCTTCGGCCGCGTCTGATTGCATCTCTCCTGACTCCTCGGTCTCTTCTGTATCTCCTGTCTCATCTGTCCCTTCTGTCTTATCTGTCCCTTCTGTCTTGTCTGTCACCTCGGTCGCTGTTGTATCTGTATCGCCTTCTGCTACCTCAGAAGCCTTTTTAAACTTATTCACATCTGTAACAATGGTTATAATTTAATATTTTGGACTATTATATCATATAATTCTTATGTAGTTTATTCTATAGGAGTTTTCGGTATACGATTAGGTACTTGGTGCGTCATGCCAGTAATTTACATACTCCCACCAGTGGATACACCTGACCGATAGACCTTCATACCATCACACGTACCATACTTGCTGAAATCGGCCCCGAGTAGCCTGAGGTAGTGCACGGTGTCGGGCGTGGCGGTGTACGCTCGCAGCGAGTGCACTCCTCGCCAGCCCACGAGCGTCAGTCGCAGGCTCGAGACGGGGTCGTGGTACTCCAGTATACAGCTGCCGGTTGCTGTAAACAAATTGCTATTATACTATCACCCAGGAAAAACAGGTGGAAGGTTCTAGAGCTAATCAGAAATGAAGGCAAAAGTTCGTGAAGTAGGAAAAAAAGTCATGCTGAACATAATAGGAGTCTACAACGCGCTGGCTAGACAACTGGCAGGACGGGAGACGGTCCAGCAGTAAGTGTAAAAGGGTAGGTAGGCAGGTGTACAAGGGTATTAGGAGAGGTAGGGCACAGCAAAATGTCATCTTGCTCGAATTTGGAGCAGCCCAACTGGGGAACCACCTCCGCCTTGCAGAAGACCACAGCCATAATAACATTATTTAATATACAAGTATTTAGTGTTGTGTTCCTGGAGGTGAGCAAGGTTGCCAGAGCTCCCGAGGATGCACTGTGTTGAGAGCGAGGGACCTAAATGTTTTCCTTCTGCTGTCAACACAGTGCATCCTCAAACCTTATAAAGGGTCAGCAACGCGCACGTGACTCCTTTGGAGTTGCGGGCGTCTATAGGCTGCGGTGGCCGCTTACCATCAGGTGGACCGTACGCTTATTTGCCACCGGCGTAGTATTAAAAAAAAAGTAAGTGTAAAACTATACGTTAAGAGTACTGAGCCTGTCTTCCGACTTCGTATTGTGCCGTCCCTTTCACTATCGGGTTATACACTGCATGAGTGAAAGGGACAGCAAGATACGAAGTTCGAAATAGCGTCTCTGGGTAGCGTTTAACGTATATGACCAATTTGACCCAGAAGTTCGAGTCGAGCTAGCTAAGAAGAAGTCACAAATGTTATAAATAAACTCAAAAATGTAACGATGTTTGGATATCTGGTATTCTTCCACGCAAAATTACCGAACGAATTTTGACGAAGTATGTATAAGCAAATTAAACTAAGGCCGGGTTTTATAAAGATCCGTTAGGCCAAATTTCAGATCAAATTTCAGTAACTCAGTACATTTTTTGACATAACAAACCGACATAAAGTCTAACGGATCTTTATAAAACAGAGCCTAAGTAGACTTATGCGTAAAATTCACCTTACAGTCGAGTTCATAAATATAAGAACGTTCTCAAACCTCCAAAAATATCTAAACAACCTTATGTCCTCAACAAAGTCGTGTTCATGTAAATAAGTTTTTGATCACTCCGGCCGTGCCGATTGTTTCGGGCGTCTGTAAGCCGACTCACCGAGGTCCCTGACCTGCGCCTGCGTGCGCTCGCTGAAGAGCTTGACGTCGGGCGGCTTGCTCGGGTCCTCGTTCTGCAGCACCAGCACCAGGTCCTCGCGCAGTATGCGCACGCGCCGCCGCCGCCCGATGAACGGCGCCACGCTGGCTAGACCCTCTTGGGACAGCCTGAACAACAAACACGATAAGGACGTTATTATGACTACATACAATACAAATACTCTTTTCACACCTGCTATTCAGAAAAGAGTTATTGTTGCCTTCGAATGAGGGATCAAAGTTGTACTTTTCTTCCCTCATTTGAGGGCAACAATGGCTCTTTTCCTCATAGAAGGTGTGAAAAGCAGTATGTGACACTGTAGTAAAATCTTTTGTAAGATATTTTATGTGTTTAGCAGCGGGCCTCATAGACGGTGTGAAAAGCAGTATGTGTCACACGGTAGCAAAAATTATTTCCGTCTTGGGCGTAAACACTTGAATCCCTCGCTACGCTCAAAATTCTACTTTAGAATCCCTCGCTACGCTCAGGATTCTATTGTAGAATCTTTCCCTTCACTCAGAATTCAATATACCGCCCTCGCCGTAAATATATCATTTTGCTCCCTTGAGACACAATCTACTATTATTGCACACCTCAATCAAAGGACACACAGTACAAAAACACAATGAGAAGAGGCAAACAACAGGCGGTCTTATCGCTAAAGAGCGATTTCTTCCAGACAACCTTAGGGTAGCGGAAATCTAAACAGAACGATTCAAAGCAGGTGGTGCAGAGTTAATACATAATTATGAAGCCTACTAATAATTACAACACATAATAATTAATAATTACATAGTGTAATTGGTGTACCGTCTGGACACATTTTTTTTTTATGCAACGCCGGTGGCAAACAAGCGTACGGTCCATCTGATGGTAAGCGGCCACCACAGCCTATAGACGCCCGCAACTCCAAAAGAGTCACGTACGCGTTGCCGACCCTTTATGATATTTTAGAATTCACTGTGTTGACAGCAGAAGGGGCAAATTTAGGTCCCTCACTCTCAACACAGTGCATCGTCGGGAGCTCTGGCAACCTTGCTCACCTCCAGGAACACAACACTACATGCTTGTATAGTCGATAATGTTATTATGGCTCTGGTCTTCTGCAAGGTGGAGGTACTTCCCCAGTTGGGCTGCTCCAAATTCGAGCAAGATGATATTTTTTTTGCTCATGTTCATGCCTCTTTCAATTGTATATTACCTATCGAATTAGGCAGTCTTTACCCCGTTTCTTTAAGATTAGAATTTTACAAGTCATTTTCTGATATCAGGATAATATTGTACTAATTTCACAATTATTACGTAATAACATTTCAAAGATAACACGTCGCATTAGTTTCCGTATCAAGATTGTTTTCATCTGTTTGGAAAGTTAAATTTTCATAAGTAGATCGCCGGGTTGAAAGTCGCTTTTCCGACCCTAGGGAGGAAAGTAATTTTTTTTAAGCTCTTTAGGCCGCGGGCGCGCGGCGGCGCCGGCTGCTGGTTGCTGCGGCGCATGTTTTTATTACTGAATACACTTTCATTTCTCATTTATTTTCCTCATAGTCGAAATGAAAAGTGTTTAACTCGGGTGAAAGCACACATCCGACCCTTGAACTAATATACCGCCCTCGCCGTAAATACATCATTTTGCGCCCTTGAGACACAATCTATTATTGTAGCAATATATTTTTTAATGTTTGTATTAAAATTAAGGCCCAGTACTAAACAGCAACGCAGTACTAAGCCCATACAAATATTTTCTCGGATCTAACTTTTTTTGGGAAGTCTAAATAAAATAAGAAAAATCATAAACAAATTAGGTACTAAATAATTGCGAAAAGATGAATTCGGTATAAAGTCTACAATTAGAGGCACTGGACTTGGCCCTGTCAACCTGACCACTTTATTTTCAATATTTCTCGATTTTTAGCGAGGTACAAATTATTTGATGTCAGGTACAAAACAGAACAAAATAGGTACTAAATATTGGAATTACTCTCGCTATAGAATTCCATTTGCGACTCCTCTGGTGTTGCAGGTGTTTATGGGCGACGGTAATTGCTTACCATCAGGGATCCGTCTGCTCGTTTGCCCCCTATAACATTAAAAAAAAACATGGTCCTGTCATCCTGACGCTCACGGAAAACTTTGCCGCCCAAAACACTAATTCTGCGAGAAAATAGGCGCTGAACGGCCGACGGCGACGACTCTCTATCGCACGATGCGGGCGCAAGGCCCCGACGGGTGAAACAAAATCAAAAATCAAAATCGAACATTTATTCTGCAAATAGGCCACAAGGGCACCTTTACATGTCAAAATATTAATTTACAGTTCAAGAAGGAATAATAATTGCGAGTTTACAATTATAACAAAATTAATGTCATACATTGAAGATAAACTTGCAAAGTTATCTATTACAAATATTACAACATCAGTAAAGTTAGAGATGTATAAGGTATCAAGATTAAACAAGGAGTATAATGAAATTAATATAATATCCCAGAGATGCACATGGTCTCTGAGCGTCAAAATTAAAATTAATTTAATATTGTTAGAGATGTACGTGGTCTCTAAGTCGATGATGATAAAAACGAATCCACAACAGGATGATGTCTCTCGTCAAACCCCTATAAAAAGACACTAGTATTAACAAAAAATATTATATAAAATGCCTGTTCTCGCCCCGCGCGACTGGTTCCCAATAGTCTGAAGTCACGTAGTCGGCTTACTCAACTCAACTCAAAATATTCTTTTCACTTCTCATGCTCGAAAAGTGTGTCATATTAGACTTGTCAAGCGGGGCTAAAGTAGTACATTTAACCCCTAGGGAAAATATGAATACATATTTATGCTTTACAAAATATTTGAATTTGACCAATCAAAATACTTCACCTATTAAATCCACCAATCACAGAACACTAATTTAACTCTTAAAAAAATATTTGGTATTGGGTATTAACCAACCAGAATACAGCTTTACTAAAATCGACCAATCAGGAAACATAATTAATTTTTCTAAAGAGTCTAAAGATTAAGTTTGTAGTAGTCCCTATTTCACAATAATTAAAAAAGTGGTTAAATCGTTCGAGCAACACTTTGAAGCGCTCAATAGAAGGTCAGTTAGCTTTTTTCGCGCGTGAATGTTGCGCGCGAACCGCAGTCTCTATGTTTTGTGTGTCAAAGGAGTATAGAAAAAAAATCATGCTGCAAAAGTATATATCTTCGCCGTGGAATCTATTGTTAATTTTGGGTGGGTTAACCTTTGTTTATTTATTTTCTCGCAATCGAAGTGAAAAGTAGAGTGTATAACTCTGGTCTAAAAGCCATATTACCCCTCGAACTATTTTCCCTCACTTTGTTCGGGAAAATAACTATCTCGTGGTAATATGGCTCGTTTTAGACCCTTGTCATACAATCTACTATTATTCAAATAGGCCTAACAAACAAGCACTTTTGAATCGTCAGTTATATATTACATAAATTGAATCTAATTATTCAGAGCAATTTATTGATGCATATGAAATTTAAAAAATACATGAATTACTGTAATGTATGTCAAAAGAGAGTATAATAAAATAAATTCACAAAAAGATCGTCAATATGTAAAATAAAAACATGAAAAATAGTATAATCTAGACAGTTTCTAGAATAAAATCTGAATGTCAAGAGGAAAATTTAACGTCAACATCTAATGTCATAGTTATGAAAATAGTCATTAAGATGTAATGTCATACTCTACTCTACTCTTTTTCTTTTTTTTCTTTTCTTTGCACCTTTTATAAAATATCTGTTTAGCCCAATGGTTGGCTGGTAGAGGATGCCATTTGGCATTAAGCCCGCCATTTGTACAATTTGTGTATTTTGTGCAATAAAGTTTAAATAAATAAATAAAAAGTGTTACCTGAAGGCGCAGGTCATGTTCTTGTTGTCGCACCGCACGAACGTCTTGACGCCCGTGTTGATGATCTTGATGCGCGCCTCGTTCCGGCGCACCACGTCCCGCACCGCCGGCGACACTCAGTATATGTTCTTCTCACCTGAAGGCGCAGGTCATGTTCTTGTTGTCGCACCGCACGAACGTCTTGACGCCCGTGTTGAGGATCTTGATGCGCGCCTCGTTCCGGCGCACCACGTCCCGCACCGCCGGCGACACTAAGTATATGTTCTTGTTACCTGAAGGCGCAGGTCATGTTCTTGTTGTCGCACCGCACGAACGTCTTGACGCCCGTGTTGAGGATCTTGATGCGCGCCTCGTTCCGGCGCACCACGTCCCGCACCGCCGGCGACACTAAGTATATGTTCTTGTTACCTGAAGGCGCAGGTCATGTTCTTGTTGTCGCACCGCACGAACGTCTTGACGCCCGTGTTGATGATCTTGATGCGCGCCTCGTTCCGGCGCACCACGTCCCGCACCGCCGGCGACACTCAGTATATGTTCTTCTCACCTGAAGGCGCAGGTCATGTTCTTGTTGTCGCACCGCACGAACGTCTTGACGCCCGTGTTGAGGATCTTGATGCGCGCCTCGTTCCGGCGCACCACGTCCCGCACCGCCGGCGACACTAAGTATATGTTCTTGTTACCTGAAGGCGCAGGTCATGTTCTTGTTGTCGCACCGCACGAACGTCTTGACGCCCGTGTTGATGATCTTGATGCGCGCCTCGTTCCGGCGCACCACGTCCCGCACCGCCGGCGACACTCAGTATATGTTCTTCTCACCTGAAGGCGCAGGTCATGTTCTTGTTGTCGCACCGCACGAACGTCTTGACGCCCGTGTTGAGGATCTTGATGCGCGCCTCGTTCCGGCGCACCACGTCCCGCACCGCCGGCGACACTAAGTATATGTTCTTCTCACCTGAAGGCGCAGGTCATGTTCTTGTTGTCGCACCGCACGAACGTCTTGACGCCCGTGTTGATGATCTTGATGCGCGCCTCGTTCCGGCGCACCACGTCCCGCACCGCCGGCGACACTAAGTATATGTTCTTGTTACCTGAAGGCGCAGGTCATGTTCTTGTTGTCGCACCGCACGAACGTCTTGACGCCCGTGTTGATGATCTTGATGCGCGCCTCGTTCCGCCGCACCACGTCCCGCACCGCCGGCGACACTAAGTATATGTTCTTGTTACCTGAAGGCGCAGGTCATGTTCTTGTTGTCGCACCGCACGAACGTCTTGACGCCCGTGTTGATGATCTTGATGCGCGCCTCGTTCCGGCGCACCACGTCCCGCACCGCCGGCGACACTAAGTATATGTTCTTGTTACCTGAAGGCGCAGGTCATGTTCTTGTTGTCGCACCGCACGAACGTCTTGACGCCCGTGTTGATGATCTTGATGCGCGCCTCGTTCCGCCGCACCACGTCCCGCACCGCCGGCGACACTAAGTATATGTTCTTCTTACCTGAAGGCGCAGGTCATGTTCTTGTTGTCGCACCGCACGAACGTCTTGACGCCCGTGTTGATGATCTTGATGCGCGCCTCGTTCCGGCGCACCACGTCCCGCACCGCCGGCGACACTAAGTATATGTTCTTCTTACCTGAAGGCGCAGGTCATGTTCTTGTTGTCGCACCGCACGAACGTCTTGACGCCCGTGTTGATGATCTTGATGCGCGCCTCGTTCCGGCGCACCACGTCCCGCACCGCCGGCGACACTAAGTATATGTTCTTGTTACCTGAAGGCGCAGGTCATGTTCTTGTTGTCGCACCGCACGAACGTCTTGACGCCCGTGTTGATGATCTTGATGCGCGCCTCGTTCCGCCGCACCACGTCCCGCACCGCCGGCGACACTAAGTATATGTTCTTCTTACCTGAAGGCGCAGGTCATGTTCTTGTTGTCGCACCGCACGAACGTCTTGACGCCCGTGTTGATGATCTTGATGCGCGCCTCGTTCCGGCGCACCACGTCCCGCACCGCCGGCGACACTAAGTATATGTTCTTCTTACCTGAAGGCGCAGGTCATGTTCTTGTTGTCGCACCGCACGAACGTCTTGACGCCCGTGTTGATGATCTTGATGCGCGCCTCGTTCCGGCGCACCACGTCCCGCACCGCCGGCGACACTAAGTATATGTTCTTGTTACCTGAAGGCGCAGGTCATGTTCTTGTTGTCGCACCGCACGAACGTCTTGACGCCCGTGTTGATGATCTTGATGCGCGCCTCGTTCCGCCGCACCACGTCCCGCACCGCCGGCGACACTAAGTATATGTTCTTGTTACCTGAAGGCGCAGGTCATGTTCTTGTTGTCGCACCGCACGAACGTCTTGACGCCCGTGTTGATGATCTTGATGCGCGCCTCGTTCCGGCGCACCACGTCCCGCACCGCCGGCGACACTAAGTATATGTTCTTGTTACCTGAAGGCGCAGGTCATGTTCTTGTTGTCGCACCGCACGAACGTCTTGACGCCCGTGTTGATGATCTTGATGCGCGCCTCGTTCCGCCGCACCACGTCCCGCACCGCCGGCGACACTAAGTATATGTTCTTCTTACCTGAAGGCGCAGGTCATGTTCTTGTTGTCGCACCGCACGAACGTCTTGACGCCCGTGTTGATGATCTTGATGCGCGCCTCGTTCCGGCGCACCACGTCCCGCACCGCCGGCGACACTCAGTATATGTTCTTCTTACCTGAAGGCGCAGGTCATGTTCTTGTTGTCGCACCGCACGAACGTCTTGACGCCCGTGTTGAGGATCTTGATGCGCGCCTCGTTCCGGCGCACCACGTCCCGCACCGCCGGCGACACTAAGTATATGTTCTTGTTACCTGAAGGCGCAGGTCATGTTCTTGTTGTCGCACCGCACGAACGTCTTGACGCCCGTGTTGAGGATCTTGATGCGCGCCTCGTTCCGGCGCACCACGTCCCGCACCGCCGGCGACACTCAGTATATGTTCTTCTCACCTGAAGGCGCAGGTCATGTTCTTGTTGTCGCACCGCACGAACGTCTTGACGCCCGTGTTGATGATCTTGATGCGCGCCTCGTTCCGGCGCACCACGTCCCGCACCGCCGGCGACACTAAGTATATGTTCTTCTTACCTGAAGGCGCAGGTCATGTTCTTGTTGTCGCACCGCACGAACGTCTTGACGCCCGTGTTGAGGATCTTGATGCGCGCCTCGTTCCGGCGCACCACGTCCCGCACCGCCGGCGACACTCAGTATATGTTCTTCTCACCTGAAGGCGCAGGTCATGTTCTTGTTGTCGCACCGCACGAACGTCTTGACGCCCGTGTTGAGGATCTTGATGCGCGCCTCGTTCCGGCGCACCACGTCCCGCACCGCCGGCGACACTAAGTATACGTTCTTGTTACCTGAAGGCGCAGGTCATGTTCTTGTTGTCGCACCGCACGAACGTCTTGACGCCCGTGTTGAGGATCTTGATGCGCGCCTCGTTCCGGCGCACCACGTCCCGCACCGCCGGCGACACTCAGTATATGTTCTTCTCACCTGAAGGCGCAGGTCATGTTCTTGTTGTCGCACCGCACGAACGTCTTGACGCCCGTGTTGATGATCTTGATGCGCGCCTCGTTCCGGCGCACTACGTCCCGCACCGCCGGCGACACTAAGTATATGTTCTTCTTTTTGCCCACATGACACCTGGAATTATTGAAAGGAAACTTGGTATCGTTATCATCATATCAGCCGGAAGACGTCCACTGCTGATTTTTTTTTTAACCTAACTGTGGCTTTATAGGCCGGGCCCAATAAAGCGATAGGATGGCGCGGTTGGAGTAGCCTGGGGAAAATCCAGGGGAAAACCTCCGGCACGACCACGCGTGTGGTTTGAAACACTGGAATACTCTAAGAGTTTGCGCTCCAGTGAGATTGGTTGAGCGGTTTCAACAGAATCTGAGGTGTGAGTGGAATCGAGCTACTGGGAGTTTTGTCGCTGGCTCAATAAACCTAGCCTAGCTTAGAAGAGTCCAGCAAGAAACTCGGCTAGGCCCGACCTGGACAAAGGCCTCCTCCTAAGAGTGCCACAATAAGGACGTTGACTCAATGAATAATCCAAAAGAAACAAAGCAAAAAAATATGCCACATGGTGAAAATTCTATACAAATATCATACTCATACTCATTTATTTATAATATTACAAATATTACATGTCCATGGTTTATTACATTGAGTTGTGTTGAATTACATGTCCATATATTATTAAATTTAATTGCATTTTTTTTTGAAGGAACGGTTGATGAATTTGGGACTGGGTAGCGATTGCACCTATAGCTCAGTTGGCTAGAGTGACTGGCCGGGAGGTCGCAGTTTCGAATCCTGCTCGGTGCCTAAATTTTTTAGTTTTTCCTTTATTTTAAATTTAATCATCATCATCATCATCATTTCAGCCGAAAGACGTCCACTGCTGAACATAGGCCTCCCCCAATTGGGGAGGATTAAATTTAATTGCATTCGATTATTATTTACATTTAAAGTTATTATATTATTTCAGAAAATAACGAAGCTACAACCGATTTAATGTTGTTGATAAGAGAGAGAGAAAGCGTGACAGATCAGTGACGTCATTGTGTTTTTGTACTGTACTATATCCTTTAATTGAGGTGTGCAATAAAGAATATTTGTATTGTATTGTCATTGACCACGAGCGCCATAGTAAATGGCGATCGTTTCAATACAAAGGTGCGTTTTCCGGAAAAGGGACAGAGTATGCCCCCTCTTAAAACTTTGAAGACTTATAATTATGTAACTATTTATTCTTTGAGTTACTTTTTTCGCTATTTGATTAAGAATTTGATCCCTTTTCGGGAAAATTCTAAGTTATTGATCATCTTATTTGGTGTCATAACATCCCTATTACCTACTGGTCCTGCGCCTTGTACAGTCGCCATCAGATATATCGGAGCGAACAAGGTGCTCACAAATATCTGAACACGACTCTTTTGCCAAGGCGTTAAAGTGCATGTTCAAATATTTTTGAGCACCCTGAAGAGTACAGATATATTTGATGGCGACTGTACCAGGTCATCAGGCCACCTTGTGGGGTCTACCCACTTTGCGTATTCCGGTACGTGGACGACACGTAGTCCGGTACGTAGATAACTGCAGAGAATGAACTTATACATCCTGATGGTTTAAGTGTGTAAAATATGGATGAAAAAGTGTGTAATATAGTAATTGGGGTAGACTAGCAATGAAACTTTGCCTTTTTGCCTATTTTACTGCTAATCTAAACTCAACGCTTCATATTTCTAGGGTTTTTTAACCTGACTTTAGCTGTATAGGACGGGCCCAATAAAGCGATAGGAGTGCGCCGCTGGAGAGTAGCCTGGGGAAAATCAAGAGAGAATCTTCGACACGAAGTGGTTTAAACACTGGAACACTAAGAGTTTGCGCTCCAATGTATGACATTATCTTCACTGTATGACATTAATTTTGTTATAAGGGTGGATCAACTATTCTTTGTTGCTTGTTACCATGGTTACGTCTCCTGAGTCACTCTTTAAAACTGTTATTTTATAGGGTAAAAGTATAAATGCATTTGTACATGGGTCATCTCCTGAGCATGCTTGAATTCCATATTATAAACATTATTCTAAGAAACATGGTTGCTGTTGTCTCCTCGCTGACGGGACCGAATAACAACAAGAAAAAGTTGATTGACCCATAATTGTAAACTCGAAATTATTATTCCTTCTTGAACTGTAAATTAATATTTTGACATGAAAAATGTATAACTTATTATAGTCAGACTTTCTTAAATTGTAAATTAATATTTTGACATGTAAAAGTGCCCTTGTGGCCTATTTGCAGAATAAATGTTTGATTTTGATTTTTTGATTTTGAATGAGATTGGTTTGCTAGGGTCATTACCTGGTCAAAACACTGGAACACTAAGAGTTTGCGCTCCAATGTATGACATTATCTTCACTGTACGACATTAATTTTGTTATAATTGTAAACTCGAAATTATTATTCCTTCTTGAACTGTAAATTAATATTTTGACATGAAAAATGTATTACTTATTATAGTCAGACTTTCTTAAATTGTAAATTAATATTTTGACATGTAAAAGTGCCCTTGTGGCCTATTTGCAGAATAAATGTTTGATTTTGATTTTTTGATTTTGAATGATATTGGTTTGCTAGGGTCATTACCTGGTCAACAAACATTTGGAGTCAAACTCTTCACTCAGATCATAGAACTCCTTTATAGACGGGAACACATCTTCATCATCTCCGTTGAAGAATACGAATGGATCCTCTCTGTAGCCGCCCATCCTTCTCTTCTTCGCCGGCGGTTTCTCTTCTTTCTTCTCCTGCACTTCTGTCTGTTCCCTCTCCTTCTCCCACGGGAGAGGAGCGGTCTTCTCTAGTACAGCTACGAAGAAACCGCCCGTGTCTTGGTGGTGAGGCAGGATTCGTATACTGAAAAAAATATGAATAAAGTTATTTCAGCGTAGAATCTTTCGCTACGCTCAGGGTTCTATTGTAGAATCTTTCGCTTCACTCAGGATTCAGTATACCGCCCCCGCCGTTAATATATCATTTTGCTCCCTTGAGACACAATCTGCTATTAAATATGACATTGACATAATATGGTCTTATTCAGAAATAAACGAAAAATTTAGGCACCGAACAGGATTTGAACCTGCGACCTCCCGGCACTCGCAGCCAGTCGCTCTAGCCAGCTGAGCTATAGGTGCAAGTGCCGCCCGGCCCGAAATTCCTCAATCGTTCCAAAAAATGGATACTTTAGTATTTTGTCGCTGTCACTCATTTTGAATTTGGTATGACGGTTTGTACATGACGTTAAAGCGACAAAGTACAAAGTTGTTAAGCCCCTTGTGAGTTTGACCGTTCATTAAGCTCCCTTTCATAAAATTGGATTAACGAATGCAGATGTTAAATTACTATTGGTAATAGCATAGTAAACACTAGTAAATAGTGATAGTAAGCACATAGTAATAGTCATATATGTGAATTTAGTTACCGAAGAGACTCCGATCCCACAGTCAAACTGTGTAAACCGTTTTGTGGGACAGACACTAATTATAAAATTGTAGGTACCCGTTTTTAATAATAAATAATAATAAATAAATGAAGCTGCTTCTTCCAGTATGTGGTCATCACACAATGTTCCTACGCCTTGTGCCTACTTAAGTTTAGCGATTCAGAGGGCTATGGGATGCTTTGTCATCATATTGGGGAAATATCTCACCATCTCTCCAGATGGAACTTGTCCAGTTCTTCCGGCTTGGGCGGGAACATCTGCGGCCGCACCACCGTCTGCCACTTCTCCGGGACATCCTCGTACTTGTCGTAGAACACCATGTCCTTGGACGCGGGCCGCCAGTGCGTCATACCTGAAGGACATTGCAACAATTAAACTTGTGAAGCACTGATTTGGCTGTCTGACTACAATTTTTATGGTGTCATTCATTATCGTCTCAGTTTTTAGAGACGATCAAATGTTTGCACCCAATTACAATTAGAGCAACACAAAAGACGAAAACGAGAAGTAAAGTACAACGTAGCTGACGGACACTGGAACTGATAGGCAGTGAAATGTGACGTCACAGTGTAATAGCGTCATGCCGTTGTATGGAAAATACGAGTAGTACCCGGGTGTGACTTGAGTCCAGTGAGCGAGTCCCTCACGTCCACTAGGGCGATGCTCCCGCCGGCCTCGGCCAGCATCCTGTGGATCACGGCCTCGTTCTCCACTAGTGAAGCAATTGCAGATCGTGTACTGACCCGGGTGTGACTTGAGTCCAGTGAGCGAGTCCCTCACGTCCACTAGGGCGATGCTCCCGCCGGCCTCGGCCAGCATCCTGTGGATCACGGCCTCGTTCTCCACGAGTGAAGCAAGAGCAGACCGTGTACTGACCCGGGTGTGACTTGAGTCCAGTGAGCGAGTCCCTCACGTCCACTAGGGCGATGCTCCCGCCGGCCTCGGCCAGCATCCTGTGGGTCACGGCCTCGTTCTCCACGAGTGAAGCAAGAGCAGACCGTGTACTGACCCGGGTGTGACTTGAGTCCAGTGAGCGAGTCCCTCACGTCCACTAGGGCGATGCTCCCGCCGGCCTCGGCCAGCATCCTGTGGATCACGGCCTCGTTCTCCACGAGTGAAGCAAGAGCAGACCGTGTACTGACCCGGGTGTGACTTGAGTCCAGTGAGCGAGTCCCTCACGTCCACTAGGGCGATGCTCCCGCCGGCCTCGGCCAGCATCCTGTGGATCACGGCCTCGTTCTCCACGAGTGAAGCAATTGCAGATCGTGTACTGACCCGGGTGTGACTTGAGTCCAGTGAGCGAGTCCCTCACGTCCACTAGGGCGATGCTCCCGCCGGCCTCGGCCAGCATCCTGTGGATCACGGCCTCGTTCTCCACGGGGTTGAAGGAGCAGGTGGAGTAGACGAGTCGACCGCCCACCGCGAGCAGCTCGCAACCGCGCTTTAGCACGCGGTACTGGATTCTGTAGAGTATGAGTTTTAGCCTCCGGAGGTTCAAAGTGTAGTACTAGAACAAGTTAACTTCAATGGAATTCATATGTTTCAAATTTGTAACAGAGTTGAATTTGTTTCATGCACTACTGTTTACGTAATCAACTCCATTCAAAAATACCTTCGTTCATAATTGTGACTGTGACTGCAATTTGGCTTTCTTTGATCTCTGCCTACCCCAATGGGATATGTTCCAGAGTATATGTATGTGTCTGTGTGTAACTTTTGCATACAATCGCATTCTATCGAACACCGCATACGATTACAAACCTAATCTGTAATTGTAAGCAGTGCTCGTTAGAGGCCTTATAAGTTTTAAAATGTTTTGATTTCAAATTATGACAAAAGTATTGATAGTACCAATAAAGTTATTAAAAGCTACGATGATTTTATTAAAATTTTAGATAGTAACATAGCCATTTTTTGATTTTATTGTGTGTAGAA
Organism: Epiblema foenella; assembly: GCA_963556455.1. Taxonomy (NCBI): domain Eukaryota; kingdom Metazoa; phylum Arthropoda; class Insecta; order Lepidoptera; family Tortricidae; genus Epiblema; species Epiblema foenella. The sequence continues at coordinate 4,719,816 of OY747118.1, forward strand.
GAATTTAAGCGAAAAAAACAAGTTTTTATCTTGAAAATGGTCTATTTGGAGTGATGTTTGTAACGATATTTCTTAATGAAAAATCCAAAAAATCCATTTAAAGTTTATGACATAAGGTCGCAACAGTCCTGTTCTAGATAGTAACATCGAGGAAATGTCAAGATACGTATAAATTCAATCAGAAAATGGCGTAAATAGATGAGCGTTTTTTAACTGACAAGGACCCTTAAAATCTGATTGTATGGAAAGTTTGTCATGTTTCTATGGGACGACAGCTGCCGGCGCCATATTTGATGATGACCGGCCTGTGATCGTATGTTAGTGCTACCGACCCTTAGCAAGGTGACTGACCCGTGTAAGTTGTTCCCGTTGCCGGTGGACCACTTGAGCCAGATGTCCGGGTTCTTGCGCAGCGTGGCGTCGCCCGAGCACGGCACGTCGCACAATATACGGTCGAACTTCAGCGGGACTGTGCACTCGGGGTTCTACAAACACAACAGTTGGGTCATTGTCAGTTGTAAAAACAAAAGTTGTCCACCCGGTGGTCAATAATTAACGGCTCATATACATATAAGTATTCTAAAATCAACGCTTCCTATCAAACTGAAAAAAAAGGTCATGGACTCGTGCCTCCTACCCAGTCTGACTTACGGCTGCCAAACGTGGATATATAATAATAAAATTAAAAACAAAATACAAGTTGGTCAGAGGGCGATGGAAAGGAGTATGTTAAACATACGATTAATGCACAGAATAAGAAATACAGATATAAGAAATACTACAAAAATAATAGACGCTTTGGAACATTCACAGAAAATGAAATGGAAATGGGCAGGTCACGTTGCACGTATGGATAAAGAAAAATGGACTCATAGAGTAACTACCTGGCAAGGACCTATAAATAAAAGAAAAAAAGGTAAACCGAGAGAAAAATGGGTTGACGAAATAATAAGGAAAGTGGGAGAAAATTGGATTACAATAGCTAAAGACAGGAAAACATGGAGCAAAATGGAGGAGGCCTTTACCCGATGAGGGGTCCATATTGAATATTGAGTTTATTAAAATGAGTAATTAAAATAAATATATACATACTTGTAATAACTTTATATGCAAGTTTATTATTATAAAGTAAGAATTAGGCTTAAAAAATTATATGAAAATGAAATGTTAATTAATTATGTAACAATTTAAAAAAATATATATTATGTAATACTAAATAACTTTGCATGCAAATAATAATACTAAATGTTTTATAAGTTATAAGTCATTCATTATGGAAATAAATGAGGCTTTATTATTATTTTTTTATACATATAAGTTATGTTTTTATTACATGGATTTATAGTTACGGAAACACCGTTTATGCGGGTTACTAGACCAATCCAAAATTAAGCTTTGTGGTCGTTAACTTTTGATATGTCCACCGAAAAGACGCGAACCTAAATCTAACAATGAACCAGTTATGCTTGAATTTGAACTTTCGTGAGTTACGGCGGGGAGATGGGCAGTGTACGTCGCAGCCTCGTCGCTAATGCACTCATCCTGAGGAAGTACTCCCGAAGAGTTAGAAACCTGTCACCTGGAGTGACATTTAATATGTGGGTAGATCAACTATTCTTTGTTACTCGTTGCCATGGTTACGTCTCCTGAGTCGCTCTTTAAAACTGTCATTTTATAGGATTTTAATCTACCAAACATGACTTTTAGCAATGATCATATATCCATTTGGACAGGGGTCGTCTTCTGAACATGTTTGAAGTCCATATTATAAACATTTTTCTAAGAAACTCGGTTACTGTTTTCTCCTCGCTGACGGGACAGAATAACAAAAAGAAAAATTTGATTGACCCATGTGATAGTTTAGTAAAATACAATAGTTTTGGGTTAGAATTTAGATCAAAATCGATTCGGATCGATTTTGGGGCTGGAAGGTTCTCGAGTGGCGTCCACGGACCGGAAGGCGCAGCGTGGGTAGGCCCCCCACATGGTGGACTGATGACCTGTTAAAGGTCGCGGGAGTCCGCTGGATGCGGGTGGCGCAGGACCGGTCATTGTGGCACTCTTTGGGGGAGGCCTATGTCCAGCAGTGGACGTCTTTCGGCTGATATGATGATGATGAGAATTTAGATCATATTAAAGCGCTTTCCTGTTGGTTGAAATTATTCTTGCCATAGAGATTATGCAAATGAATGACGAAATAATTCCTGACCCGGCCATCTTGGAAACGAAGGCAGGGTATCACGTTGTTGGAGACGAAGACGGATCGGTGCGCGAGTTCCAAATCAGCAATGAGGGCTATCGCGTATGAATTCCTCGCTAGAGGCGCTAGTGTAGCGTGGGGTCCCCGAAACGTCAAATGTCACTCTTTGTGGTTGCGCTACGCGGGTTAATATCTAATTGGAAAAATATGGTGACTATTTTGCAATACCTGAGCTTGATTATGGCAAATGTGAGTTAAGGGTCAATGACTGTCAGGGCTTTGAGACAGTTTTGTCTTTCGGAAACTTATTTCCTCCTTTTATCCGAACAAAACGGGACCGCGCTGCAATGCGGTATGTTCGATATTTTTACGGTACGGTTTTAAGGTATTGAATATGATTTTTAAATGTAAACTTCGTTCTCATGTCCATAATAATCAATAACAATTTTTGACAGCTGGACCTTACTCGACAGTGGCGCCAACTGGTGAGCACAAAAACGATAGCCCCCATTGGCAAGAATTAGCATAAAATCAGAAACAGGTTTGAAGCGGATGAGGGAATTTAAGTGAGGATAAAAAGGGATTACCTCGTGGATGATGACGGTGCTGTATCAAGGTACCTGGTGCAGTTTCTTCGGCGATCCTGATCACTTACATTTATATTTGATTGATTCACTTGCGGGTTTTTTGGTTTTAGTTAGTTTGTATGAGTTTGAGAAATTTATTAGAGGTTTATATATTTTTTGCGGTAGAGATGCGCGCGCGCGATGTTTGAGTTTTTTGCTTCAATATGGCGACTGGACGTGACGTCACAGGTTGGTCGGCACCGGAAGTATTATTGCCAATTTGAGGTAAAAAGGAAAGGATGCGTTCGGGAAGGATACGTTCAGGAATTAAATATTTTTTATTTACAGTTTATAGAAAGTGTGTGTGTGATGCAGGGACCGATACCGGTATTTTTAAAAAACCCTGAACTAGCCCAATATTTTGGATTATTTTTTGCTCTTTACATAGGGCTGAATCATGTATTTAAATAACAACGTCGTATTATTAGATTGCCACATTAAAAACGAAATAATGAACCGGTGACCGTTATAATACCGGTATTTTTCTATGGAGAAAATACCGGTATCCGATCCTTGGTGTGATGTGATGAATTATGTGTGCATGTTTTTTATTTAATTCGGCCAAACCAAGGTTTGTTGGAGCGACAGTTGCCACGCGCCATACCTGCGGGTCGGTGGCCTGTATGTTGGGCATGACGGCGGAGTCGTGGTTGGTGATCACGATGCACGGCGAGTTGAGCCGCTTGGCCTGGTGCACCAGCATGTAGCAGCGGCTGTTGTCTACGTCATTCGCCATTACGAAGCCTGAGAACAATGCATTTGGTAGACTAAGGCTGGGTTGCACCAAACCGTTTGTAATTGTAAGCGGTGTTCGTTAAAATCTGATTGTATGGAAAGTTAGACAAGTTTCTATGGGATGACAGCTGCAGCGTCATATTTGACGATGACCGGCCTGTGATCGTATGTTGGTGCAACCGACCCTTACTTTTTATTGTGATAATTTAATGGTTTTCTACTTTATAACCACACTATGGAATAAATTTTAACATATTTCAAATACCCAATTGTCTCAGTACAAAAAATATTAGTTTCTACTGCCATTAGTACGCCTGAAACTCGTATGGCCTGTGATCGTATGTTGGTGCAACTGACCCTAAGGATGGGTTAGATGACAGAGTAGTATGATACAAATTAGTTTCGCTGTTCCATGAAGGTATTGTAGGGGAGACAATGACAATGTTTTTTTTATGTTATAGGGGGCAAACGAGTAACGGATCGCCTTTTAATGAATTCTCAAAGAAGCTAAAATATTTTTTACTAGATAAACCCTATTACTCTTTCAAAGAATATTTCGAGAAGATTTATAATTAATGTTTATGTATTTAGGTCATTTTAATTTTATGAAATTGTTTTTGTTATAAATATTGAATTTTATTGTAAACTTAGGCTATAATTTAGTATAAGTTTTGCATATTGTGGCGGAACATATATTCATGCAATTTTATTACTACTGACATGTTAATTATACCAACTTTGTGTATGTTTTAGCAAAATAAATGATTGATTGATTGAGAAATCCCAATGAAGCAAAATAGCACTGGCACCAAAAAGTAAGTAAAAAATTCCAATAACTTCTCTGTAAAATGTCTCATTCAAAAATTTTCATAAACAACAGTTACCTGTGGGCATCTTTTCTTCATCCGCATGTAGGAACTCAATCAGTTGCGCTGTCTTCGAGCCAGGGGCGGCACACATATCCAGCACCTTCAAAGAAAAATAATATTTCTGTCATTTTAACCTTTCACATATTAGACACTTTGTTATTATCTGTATTTGTGTGATCTTATTATAGAAGAAATGATTGAACATTGAACTGCTCATAAAAATCATGTACCAATTTCTGGACCAGTTCTAACATTTGTTTTTTTTTTTTTGGAACCTGACTGTAGCTTTACAGGCCGGGCCCAATAAAGCGATAGGGGTGCGCGGTTGGAGAGTAGCCTGGGGAAAATCCAGGGGAAAACCTCCGGCACGACCAACGCGTGTGGTTTGGAACACTGGAATACTCTAAGAGTTTGCGCTCCAGTGAGATTGGTTGAGCGGTTTCAGCCGAATCTGAGGTGTAGGACCCTAACATTTGTGTGAATTTCACATACAATATGTCAATAAAATTTCAAAGCAGTACTTGGCCACAGTACCTTATGATGTGGCTGTACATCGAGCACAACAGGCGGTATCATTGACACGGCTTCCTGGCGCGACACGCCACCCGCTGCCGTCTCGGCCACCAGGAAGTTATGGAGCTTGTAGAGGGGCTCGCTGCGGCGGATATCTGTGCGGGAGAGGCGGAGCTGCCATGCCAAGCCGTTAGGGTACCTGGTAGAACACATTGTTTGTAACAAAAGCGACAAAATGTGACAGTAACACAGTTTTACCATTACATTCAATAGATTCCATAAAGCATTCTCCAAGTATAATTTGATGATCCAAGCCTAAACAATTGCCATTGTATGGAAAAACGCGTAATTTGCTGTTTTTGTAGTGAAATACTGTGATACAATTTTTTGTTTATCAAAACATAAGAATCCTGACGTGGTTTCAATTTACTTTTAGTCAATAATTCTATAATTTTTTAAATTTTTTGAATTTCACATCTTTGTAAGATTTTGAGCATATTTATTGGTCTCCCGGCGAAAAAAATAAACAATAGCATTCTTTTGTAATGAGCCCGGGGATCCCCGGGACCGGTAGACGATGGGTTAATTTACTGTTTTAGTCACAATTTGATGGTTTACTGTGTCAACTTATTATTATTCATTCCGCATGCATATTCTCTATTTACAGTCAGTGGCAGATTTGCAGCCTTGGCCGCCTAAGTACCAGCCGTGCTATTCTCAGCACTAAGCTAGATTTTTAGTCATTATAAGCCACCTCTAGTATCTGGCCGCCCTAGGCCCGGGCCTAGGGCCCCATAAGACGGCTGGCGGATTTACCATAAGACCCAGTAGGTCCAGACCTACTGGGTCTTATGGTAAATCCGCCACTGTTTACAGTTCAGATTCACTGTGGAGAGGCGCATTGTTCACCCATGATAATGTGCCTCTCATTATCTAGTTTCTATAAAAAAAAAATCTTTTAGGTTTGGTGCAATATGTCACTATATAAAGCACTAATAAAATAAAATAATCAGCACACTACTCTCATCTATCAATTTTATATATTCCTTTAGACAATTTTATGGATTATCTAAATATTAATACCTAAAAAAGAAATATAAATAGATGATTTTTACCAAGGCAGATTCATAGGTTTAATTTCCTCCTCCTCCTCTCCTGCCTCGGTCTTCAGCTTGACATTGAGTAGCTCTGAGAAGTATTCACTCTTCACTATGTTCATCAAAGCATCAGCTTCACATTTGGAGCCTGTTATACGGAATGCAGTCGGTAGATTATCCTTGAGAGCCTTCATGAATGCAGGCCATTCTTCATCTGGACATACTTTTAGCCCCTAAAAACATGTTTTAAATGTATATTTTTGGCTGAATGCCTCAGGACCATTGCTTTGTATGCAGAGAAGAAAGTTCATAACAAACCTTGTAATATTCCTCAAAAGTCGCGTTCTCTCTGACGATATCTTCATAGTGCTTACGTGTATCGCCTTCTGGTTTCGCTTGAGGATTTTTCTCCTGCAAATTCAGCACGTAAAGAAAGTTGTTATGAATTCCGGCACATCTGAACATAGCATGTTGTTATTTGGTTACCTGCTCTTTTTTGTCGCGTTTTCGTTGAGCAAATTTATTAACGTTACGGTTGCGTTTTCTATTCCCCATCCTTCGTAAGTAAGCACCGAGTGTTGTATAGGTTTTTTGAGAAAAATAAGAGAAATAAACCTTATTTAAACCATTCAACAAATGACGTGACATTGATAGGTAAAAAGTTAGGTTAGGTTTCTGATGCGTTCAGATTTAAGATTTATCGAGTGCAAATAAATTCCACAAAAGCGAAAACACTACTTTGAAAAATCTATGTTTAAGATATTGATTACTTTGCTCTGAGTTTTATATCCATTAACGTTTGCATTTAGTAAGTAAAAATACAATTTGAATAAAATATCTGTTAAATCTAAACGCATCACTAGTCTTATCACGTCTATCACGAAGTATCTGTCACTTTTGTGCCTCAAAACAACATCGTAGTTTTTCAAACGTAAACAAATATTATTTTAGTAATATAAGCAGTTTTAGTTTTAAGTGTAAGGTGTAGGAATCAACACGTAAGTTAACTGCACGTGTTTCCTCATTACTTAATGTTGCTCTAGTAGGACAGCGATGTAATTTTCTATTTTGTTCTCATTGGCACACCTGTAGATGACATCGTAATGTCAACTTTATAATTGAATAAGTAAAGTTGTATTTTCTGTAGATCGAGAGTTAATAAGATAATTTTGAGATTCCGACAATATTGGTTTTCATCTCACCGTCTCGTATCTCGACAGTGAATAAAGATAAATTATTGCCTTATTCCGAGGACAAATGGATATTTGTTAGACGTTGAATATCTATTGTTTCGGTAATTTCATTATCTTCAACTTACCAGTTTGTGTTGTATATTGACGGCATTTTTACTGCCGAGTCACGTTTACAAATTCCTACAGCTTCTAAATAAAATAAGTATGTAAATTATATTAATACTGTGCTATACAAAGCTTACTTATCACTACATAGTATAAAACAAAGTCGCTTTCTCTGTCCCTATATCCCTATATCCCTATGTATGCTTAAATCTTTAAAACTACGCAACGGATTTTGATGCGGTTTTTTTTAATAGATAGAGTGATTGAAGAGGAAGGTTTATATGTATAATAACATCCATTAAATAGTGCACCCGTGCGAAGCCGGGGCGGGTCGCTAGTCATCTATATGTGCAAATTTTTTATGAATACATATTGGTGCGAATTACAAGTTAGATGACAGGTTACAGCGTAATAAATTAAATCATGTAATTTGTTTAACCAGTTGCCTTGCATTAAAAAAAATTGTCTTTTTATGTGTCCAGAGATCTCCGGGCCTGGAAGATGATGGCTTAATCAACCTGTTTTATCTACTTTCTCAGACACAATGAGTCCCCCAACCGGCTTCCAATTTGCTATTGACAGAGGTGGCACCTTCACTGATGTGTTCGCCCGGTGCCCCAGTGGTAAGGTCCGGGTTATGAAACTCCTGTCTGTGGACCCACAGAACTATGATGATGCACCGCGGGAGGCCATTAGGAGGATCCTACAGGAGGTATTATTATTATTATTAGCCTTTTCATCAGACAAAAAGTTACAGTTTTAACTGAATATCTCGTATATTTCGCTTTTTTTCCATTTCTGGATGTCCGTTTGCCGGGCGGCAAAGGCCTCCTCCAATCTTCTCCACTCTTGTCTTTCTATAGCCACTCTTCCTCAAGTCTTTCCCGCTACCTGTCTGATGTCATCTTCCCATCGGTTTTGTGGCCTTCCTCTCTTCCTTTTGCCGTCTCGTGGGTACCACTGGGTGACAATTTTACTCCATTTCTCTCTACCCCTTATCAAGTGTCCAGCCCACTTCCATTTTTGCCTCCTTATTTTTAAGGTTACGTCTTGGACCTTGGTCTTATTTCTGATAATAAAAAAATAAATAAATAAATAATAAAGTTAATAAATAATAAAGTTGGTTAAATTCCTTGTTTTGTTTCTATCTGTGAGTTCCTTTAATTGGCTTTGTATTATTATCTAAGTCTCTTATCATAATCTAGTAGCTGTTGGTACTCCTTAAAATAAATAAATAAATAAATAAATAAATAGAGTTCCTTATTCTGTCCCTTCTGTTGGCTCCTATCATACTTCTTTTCATGGCACGTTGGCAGGAGGTATGCGTTTATTATATTTAACATTTTTGAATTAAGATTTCATTCATTACAACATTACTTTCTGATTATAATAACTAAGTAATACAAACTTTCAATTAAAGATCAAACTTTAAAAACAATTTAGCTGCAAGGTTTGATGGATATTTGTTAATAATGGCATTAAAGTTTCTCTTCTGACAGGATTTTTAACATTTTCTTTTTCCTCCATAGGAAACAGGCAACGCGTTAGACAAGGATGGTAAAGTCAACACGTCTCTTATTGAGTCTATCCGCATGGGTACCACCGTCGCCACTAACGCGCTTCTAGAGCGGAAAGGCGCTAAAATGGCGCTTGTTATCAATAAAGGCTTCAAGGACCTGTTGCTTATTGGCAATCAGGCGAGGCCTAATATATTTCAGCTAGTGAGTATTGTCCTGGATCTGAGTGAGAGAAGAGTATTTTGAGTCGCTTAAATTACGGCGCCTAACAAGGGCACCGTGTAAACACTTGCCAGTGACCTCCGCCCGCGTCTCTCGCTGCCCTCTGCCTATTTGTACTGTAAAGGCGCCGTGTAAACGACTAGTGTCGGTTTGCTGGTCACTGGCAGCGAGATTTAGGCAGCTGAAAATACTCATTGACTAAAACTAGGAGGAGTAGGGCACAGCAAAATGTCATCTTGCTCGAATTTGGAGCAGCCCAACTGGGGAATTACCTCCGCTTTGCAGAAGACCACAGCCATAATAACATTATCTGCTATAAAGTATGTAGTGTTGTGTTCCTGGAGGTGAGCAAGGTTGCCAGAGCTCCCGAGGATGCACTGTGTTGAGAGCGAGGGACCTAAATTTGTCCCTTCTGTTGTCAACACAGTGAATTCTCAAATTTCATAAAGGGTCGGCAACTCGTACGTGACTCCTCTGGAGTTGCGGGCGCCTATAGGCTGCGGTGGCCGCTTACCATCTAGTGGACCGTACGCTTGTTTGCCACCGGCGTTGTATAAAAAAAACGGTCTGAAGATGTGCTGACGGTGGACACTGGCGCCCTAATTTAGGCGGCTGAAAATAGTCTTCGTCTAAATCGACCTTAACATGTATGTATACGTAAGTAAGGCGGTAGAAAAAGTTGGAAACATTTACTTCGTCATTGCTCTGAACAATAATCTCAGCAGCCATTGCATGGTTTATTACCTATAGAAGTTGTTGAGTTTTACATAAATGAAATAAATAAATGAAATAAATGAACTTTATTCTGCAAGTAGGCCGCAAAGGCACTTTTACAAGTCAAAAACTACTAGCGTTTCTCATGAGACCACTGCCGAGAAGAAACGCCGAAAGAAACTCGACAGTCAGTCATTTTCTCCAAAATATACAATTAACACCCTCCTTGTTCCTCAGGATATAAAACGGGCCGATGTTCTCTACTCTGACGTCATCGAGGTCGATTGCCGCGTGATCCCCGCCATGGACGATCGCTGCCAACTCGGGCAGCTGAAGAGCGCCTGGCGACAGGTCACCGGCATCACGGGAGAGAAGATGCTGGTCATGAATGAGCTAGACGAGGACGCAGTTAGGCGCGATCTGACGAGGCTGAGGGAGAAGGGGATAGAGAGCGTCGCGGTGGTTCTTGCGCATAGCTATACTTATCATGAGCATGAGCTGAGGATTGGGAAGATTGCTGAGGAGATCGGTGAGTATAGTCGAGGTATAAAAAGGTTTGCCAATTTTCGACTTGATTTTAATGACACTACGGTCGAAAATGGGACGAAAAATTAATTCCGCGACTGAACACGACGTTTATTCAACTAGTAATATCTAGGTAATCGCCCTAAGAACGCTTTAAAATATTGTGTTTCAATTACGTAAGCATAGGATACTTAGCTATACTGGAATGACTAATTATCTCATAAATCTCATTCAGGTTGCTAACTACATAAAATTCTATGTTGTGAGTTAGTTAATCCGATTAGATCTGTTTCCTAAACACAGATACCCTAATCGGAGACATCTACCAGGATCACATGAGTAGCCAGGTAATATTAACACAAACTCCTGGTCGTCCCTTTTGTGGCTCCTTTTCGCACTTATTGTTGCACAGGCGATGACAGACTAGTGCTGCTGGCTCGCTTTGTACTCCTTTAATACCAGAGCTACCAGGCGCTCATGAATATTAAGGAGGTATTCCTTATTCACAGGCTTCCCTCTAGTATCCCTCTCGCACGCGGTAACAGCCATGGTGCGTCTCGCTCCACGCGGCTACACGGCTGCAGCCGACGCGTACCTCACACCGCACATACAACGCTACGTGCGCGGCTTCGCCCGAGGCTTCACTGATGAGCTGAAGGGAACCAATGTGCTTTTCATGCAGAGCGACGGTGGACTGACTCCTATGCATCTGTATGTACCGAGAGACAAAGCAATTGCTACTTTGTTGCCTTTTAAAAAGGTTGCGCTTTTATAGATGAGGACCCAAAATGGCACACGTACCCAGTGTTGCCAGGGCCGTTGGGACGAAAGTTACATTTCTTTTCTTGAAAAGTTACATTTTTAATGCAAAAGTTACATTTTATATATTTTTCATAATTACTTATCAAAACGTTCATAATTACTTATCAAAACATTCGATTCTAAGAAACGAGTCGCCATATACAGCTACAATTCGGCGAGTTCGGCGACAGAATTACGCCGAGCTGATGGGCGGTGTCTCAAATGGCATACAAAGTTGCAAGAGACGAACAGACAGAGTCGTACTATGTAGGTTATTCTGTCACCTTTTCTGTATGGAATGGAAACCTATAAATTGTGTCGCTTGATGCCGGTTACATACAATTACCTTTCTTTTTAAATACAGTCTCATTATCCTCAAAAATCACAAAAAAATCCTTTACAACTTATGTTACGCGAGCCGGTCAAAAGTTACGAAAAATGTAAGAAATGTAACCGTCTGGCAACACTGCACATACCTTACAATGGTTAGATAAGCTGATAGGTTGTTGATAAATATTTATGGTCCCTATACATACACAAATAAAACCCGATCAGAAATATATGAACGTGGGCCATGTTGTGGATCTTCATTGGAACTAATTTCTTACACTGGCAAGAATTTTAATCATAGATTGTCACTGTTGTGGTTTAGGTTAAGTCATCATCATCATCGTCATCATCATCATCATCATCATCATCATCATATCAGCCTACAGACGTCCACTGCTGGACATAGGCCTCCCCCAAAGAAGTTAGGTTAAGGGTGAGTTGCACCAAACCGTCTGTAATCGTAAGCGGTGTTCGTTGAAATCTGGTTGTATGGAAAGTTTGACAAGTTTCTATGGGATGACAGCTGCCGGCGCCATATTTGACGATGACCGGCCTGTGATCGTATGTTGGTACAACCGACCCTAAGTGTTGAATATAAATAATAAATGACAAGAAATGGCCAAAACGATTCATTGTCAAGAGCGGAACATTATTAATAATGTGTTTAATAAAATTCTGGGGGAAAACGATCGGGAAATGAAACTACATATTTAGCTAGAAAACATTTAAAAATTAACATCAGAACTGACAGGTAAACGAGTCAAAATATTATTTTTCCGACTATACTGACATTACTGACCTGTTGCCATATAATAGGGAATGTTGACTCAAAGACTACTGCGTAAGATTACTCCAAACAAGGGGAAAAAATATGCCCAGTGGTGAAAATCGTATTCAATTATCTCAAAAAGTAACAAAGCTACAACCGTTTTAATGTTGCTGGTTAGAGAGAGAGCGCGACAGATCAGTGACGTCATTGACCATGAGCTCTATAGTAAATGACGATCGTTCCAATACAAAGGTGCGTTTTGCGGAAAAGGGACAGAGTGTGCCCCCTCTTAAAACATTGAAGACTTATAATTCTGTAATTATTTATTCTTTTGAGTTGCTTTTTTCGCCATTAGATTAAATTAATTAATTAATTAATTTATTCATTTATTTACTTTCATACACACAACAGTCCTTACAGGCTATGATCCTAACTCGACAGTGTGGATTTTACAAACATATTGGCATCAAAATATATACAAATATACACAGCAGCAATAATATAGGTACATATTATTATGCGATCACTGTTCCACATTGCTATAACATAAAAGGCCTAGCGTAACCTTTGTGAATTCGTTCAACGAACAAGAGAAAAGATCCAATTCGACCGCTATCGCTACTCGATTAAGTGTTCGCAGCGCCCTAGTGAAGGGACCCTGGCGAAATTAAATTAATTTGATCCTTTTTCGAGAAAATTCGATCTTATTGATTTTCTTATTTGATATCAACATCCCTATTGAGAATAATAGCGCGGTCTTGACAACGTTCATATATTTCTGGTCAGGCTTTGCATGTAATGAATGTGATGATTGAGTAAGTCTTAATCAAATACCTGCGCGAAACAGGTAACTTCGTTTAGTTTACCTTGTGATAACGCTTCGCTATGATGATGTCATTTACACATTGTCATTGGCAGGTAAATTAATTTTTCACACCTGCTATTCAGAAAAGGGTTATTGTAACCTTCGTATGAGGGATCAAGGATGTACTTTTCTTCCCTCATTTGAGGGCAACAATGACTCTTTTCTTCATAGAAGATGTGAAAAGCGGTATGTGACACTCTGTAGCAGAATTAATTGTAAGATATGTTATGTTTTTAGCAGCGGGCCTCGTAGACGGTGTGAAAAGCAGTATGTGTCACACGGTAGCAAAATTATTTCCGTCTTGGGCGTAAACACTTGAATCCCTCGCTACGCTCAAGATTCTACTTTGAAACCCTCGCTACGCTCAGGATTCTATTCTGGAATCTTTCGCTTCACTCAGAATTCAATATACCGCCCTCGCCGTAAATATATCATTTTATTCCCTTGAGACACAATCTACTATTAAGAATAACGCTGACACAGGGTTTAACAAAACTAGTGAGGATCCATTTAAGGGCATATTCGGCATCGTGTTCTAATTAGGAAAAAGTGGAAAAAAATTTTTTTGACGCAATGACGGCCTTTCTATGGACACTTGGCTGACTTGGACGACATGACCCATAGAAAAAAAAATTTTTCGCGTCAAAAAAAAAAAAATCTTATATTATTTTCTTATATGATCCGTTTATATTATTCCATAATAATATAAACGGATCCTCACTAGTTTTGTTACACCCTGTATAATCTTTTTCCATTGTATATTCTACTCTAGCACTAATGTAATATAGTTTATATTACATTTACACTGTCTGATAACTATGTTGTAATAGAACATACATAAACTCACGCCTGTATTCCCAAAAGGGGTAGGCGGAGTACATGTCATAATTGTAGTGCTTATAGTCTCAGAGTAAATCGGCTGTGACATACGGACGGACAGACATGACGAATGTATAAGGGTTCCGTTTTTGCCATTTTGGCTACGGAACCCTAAAAATAAATGTCAGAATTGACAATCGAATACAACTAACTTTTTAATCGTATCACAACTAAGGTCTCTCTCGATAGTGCAGGGAAAGTGACGTCACCATCCGATTTACACTATTTCGCGATTTTTTCCAAAATTAGTGGCGAAAAATATCCGATTTTTTTTTGTGTACATTTTTCTGCTGAAATGGTTTTCGAATTAAGACTTTTGAAAATTATGAAATATTGTCAATTGTCCGAGTCGGGGGGTGCGAACTCGTGATCTCTAAATGAGGGCTATCGCGTATGAATTCGCCGCTAGAGGCGCTAGTGTAGCGTGGGGTCTCCGAAACGTCAAATGTCACTCTTTATGGTTGCGCTACGCGGGTTAATTTCTAATTGGAACAATATGGTGACTATTTTGCAATACCTGAGCTTGATTATGGCAAATATGAGTTACTGGTCAACGACTGTCAGTGCTTTGAGACAGTTTTGTCTTTCGGAAACTTATTTCCTCCTTTTTTCCGAACAAAACGGGACCGCGCTACAATGCGGGATGTTCGATATTTTTACGGTACGGTTTTAAGGTATTGAATATGATTTAAATGTAAACTTCGTTCTCATGCCCATAATAACCAATAACAATTTTTGACAGCTGGAGCTTACTTGACAGTGGCGCCAACTGGTGAGCACAAAAACGATAGCCCCCATTGAAAGTGCATGCCTCACCGTTCGGCTACAGTGGCCAAAAATATTGTCTTGTTTAATTTTGTCCTGACCGCGACTTGTTCATACTTTCAGGTTCAACGGTTCACGGGCGATCCTGTCCGGGCCGGCGGGCGGCGTGGTCGGATACGCCATGACGTCGTATCAGAAGGAGACAGGTCTTCCCGTAATAGGTAGGGTTAATACATTTTTCACTTCTTATGCTCGAAAAGTGTGTCATATTAGACTTGTCAAGCGGGGCTAAAGTAGTACATTTAACCCCTAGGGAAAATATGAATACATATTTATGATTTACAAAACATTCAATTTAGAATTTTAGACCAATCATAATACTTCACCTATTAAATCCACCAATCACAAAACACTAATTTAACTCTTTAAAAAATATTTGGTATTGGGTATTAACAAACCAGAATACAGCTTTACTAAAATCGACCAATCTGGAAACATAATCAATTTTTCTAAAGAGTCTTAAGATTAAATTTGTGGTAGTCCCTATTTCACAATAATTAAAAAGTAGTTAAATCGTTCGAGCAACACTTTGAAGCGCTCAATGGAAGGTCAGTTAGCTTTTTTCGCGCGTGAATGTTGCGCGCGAACCGCAGTCTCTATGTTTTGTGTGTCAAAGGAGTATAGAAAAAAAATCATGCTGCAAAAGTATATATCTTCGCCGTGGAATCTATTGTTAATTTTGGGTGGGTTAACTTTTGTTTATTTATTTCCTCGCAATCGAAGTGAAAAGTAGAGTGTATAACTCTGGTCTAAAAGCCATATTACTACACGAACAATTTTCACTCACTTCATTCGGGAAAATAACTATCTCGTGGTAATATGGCTCGTTTTAGACCCTTGTCATACAATCTACTATCTCACTTCTCATGCTCGAAAAGTGTGTCATACTAGGCTTATTAAGCGGGGCTAAAGTAGTACATTTAGTCCCTAGGGAAAATATGAATACATATTTATGATTTACAAAATTTCTAATTTGACCAATCAAAGAACTTCACCATATTAAGTCCACCAATCAGAAAACATGTCGGCAGCCAATGGGAACGTTGGGTACTTTTCGGTACATACTTTGATCAACAAATTCAACTATTAAAATCATTAGGTATTTTTTGCCCCTACAACTACTAGGTACTTATCTGAGTCAAACAGTTAAAAAAGTTGCCGCCATATACTCATTGTATTTTATTTATTTAATCTTTGTTTATTTATTTTCTCCCAATCGAAGTGAAAAATAGAATGTATAACTCTGGTCTAAAAGCCATATTACTACACGAACAATTTTCACTCACTTCATTCGGGAAAATAACCATCTCGTGGTAATATGGCTTATTCTAGACCCATGTCATACAATCTACTATACCAGTATATCAGACGATCAAGAAGGTTTATTGGTATAAAACCAAGCTGCTTGATTTGTTTGGGCTTCACTCCGCTAATTTTAGTTAAATGAAGGATTTATCCCGAAAGTACAGTCGCCATTAGATATATCGGAGCGAACAAGGTGCTCACAAATATCTGAACACGACTCTATTGTGAAGGCGTTAAAGTGCATATTTTTGAGCACCCTGAAGAGTACAGATATATTTGATGGCGACTGTAATATCCTTTGAGGGTGGGATTGAGAAAAAGATATGATGTGTGGAAACATACGGAAGGAAAACTTAGTTTATAAATGTTTTTACTTTTAACTCTTATTATATTTGGCGGTCAAATCATATAATTTTTCAATAACTTAATCAAAGTACATATCCACGCATTAAGAGCCAGTGAATGCCGTCAAACATAATTAAAAAAAATTGTGAGTTATCACATTTACTGTCCGAATCCGAATTGTAAACCTTATGACTTTGTAATAGAGGCTTATAGTGAGTGAGTGATATCAGGGTCACGGACTGTGAACGTGTTCAGCAAAAGCATATGCGGTAAACGCGGTCTTAAATTGTAATCATTGTATTTTTTTCATAAATATGAATGAATAAATAAATATATCTTAAAACCAATAAAACGGATGGATAATATTGGGTTCGTGTATTTTTTTATGTTAACTTTAATCCTTCAATGGCCAAGGCACTGAAATTTGAACTGTACGCGCTCTGCCATACGCCTTGAATTTACGTGTATTTTAGGTTTCGACATGGGCGGCACGTCAACAGATGTCTCCCGTTACGCGGGCGCCCTGGAACACGTGCACGAGGCCACGACGGCTGGGGTCACCATCCAGGCGCCTCAGCTAGGTGAGTGACACTAGTAGAGTTCTTGTCGAAATACATCCTGTTATAGTCGACTACAGTGAGATGTATCCACTTTTGGAACTTATTACAATGGCATAAGGAGGTAAAAGTCGATATAGCTCTTTGTAGTTGACTGCACAGTGCACACGTATGATTTTGTCCATCGTTCGCAAGGGCGGGTCCACCGTTGTGGGCACGATGGTCATGTGTTTGTCCAATCATGTCTTATGCAAGTGTAGTTTTTGATCCCGTGCCTATGACATCGCTCAAGCCGCTTCAGGTCATTCAGAATCAGTGAAAGAACCATTTTGGCGGGAACTGTTGAGTGAAGTTAATAGTGTTTGTGTATGTACCATTTTTTTTAAATTACGTATTAGTCTCTTCACATATGTGTAAACTACGATTTACCGTACTTTCTTTATTTTTAATACTTTTCTGGTCTAGAGCAAAAAAGTGCCATTTTCAGCACGTCACCTAGTTGAACAACGACCTAATTTCAGAGTATAAGAAATGAAAAAAAAAACATTGTTATGATCTCTGAGACCTGTACAGTCGCCATCAAATATATCTGCACTCTTCAGGGTGATCAAAAATATCTGAACGTGCACTCTAACGCTTTGGTAATAGAGGCGTGTTCAGATATTTATGAATACCTTGTTCGCTTCGATATATCTGATGGCGACTGTACAAACTTTCTCAATGAATATTATTTAGGAATGAAGTTATCCGTAGCAGAACTGGGGTCACCGACATAGCCTTCAAAATTGCGAGACTTAAGTGGCAGTGGGCAGGGCACATTGCTCGCAGGACTGACGGTCGATGGGGCCAGAAACTGCTTGAGTGGCGTCCACGCACCGGAAGACGAGCTGTCGGTAGGCCTCCGACAAGGTGGAGTGATGACCTGGTGAAGGTCGCGGGAATCCGGTGGAAATGAACGGCACAGGACCGGTCTAAATGGCGAGCCTTGGGGGAGGCCTATGTTCAGCAGTGGACGTCTTTCGGCTGAAATGATGATGATGATGATGATGATTATTTCAGATATAAACACGGTAGCGGCCGGCGGTGGTTCCATGCTGAGTTTCCGCTCGGGGCTGTTCGCGGCCGGGCCCGAGTCCGCCTCCGCGCACCCCGGGCCCGCGTGCTACAGGAAGGGCGGCCCGCTCACCGTCACCGACGCCAACTTGTTACTAGGTGAGAACTGGGGGGCGGTGGGTTTACCGGAGCCAGAACTGGAGTTTTAAAATGTAATTTATGGAGGCGCAGACGGTACCAGATCCGGAGGTGATATCTGAGTCGGAGTAGAAATGTGAGGGAGGGATTAATGTAAGTAAGCAATAGAGAATATGCATGCATAATGAATAATAATATAATGTCCATATATGTGGGACCGCGGGAGCTAAATAAGCAGACCGTACTACAGGAAAACTATTATATTTCAATATTTAACACGGGAGTCAAACATCCAATGATCAACGATATTCACCATTACGAAAAAGTGTAGCAAGCCTACTTCACGCTATACCTTTCTCGCTCATACCTATGACACCGTCCCTTTCTCTACGTTCCTTTCTATGCATGTGTCACTCTCTCATACCACATATATGAATAATAAACCATCAAATTATTATAAAAAAACAGTAAATTAATAAATATGCTCAAAATTATAAAAAGATATGACACTTGAAAGTTTCAAAAAATGATGTAATTTTTGTTTATTGACTAAGATTAAAAATCACCATAAGCACTTTTATGTTTTAATAAACAAAAAAAATTGTACGATAATAATGTATCTAAATGCAATATTTCATGACCAACACAGTAAATTCCTCGTTTTTCCATACAATGGTAGTACGGGCACATTGTATATGACGTCACATACTATGCTCAACTAGTATGGAAGTTTTGAGGGGTTTTGAGCTCCCGAATTTTGTGCTGTACTTTGAAATCCATTTTTGTCTTTTGCGTTGTTCTAATTGTACTTGTTCCATGGCATTATATAAAAAAGATGCATATTGTCTTTTCCCGGGTGACGGGTCAAAACTTGTAGGTACGCGCCGCTGCCGCGGCTGGCCAGTGCTTCTTTTACCACCGGTAAAACTTGGTAAAAATTTGACATAGGCGGAGGTGGAGTTGGTGGTATGAAATAAAAAAACAGCGGAGGCGGAGTCGGAACTGGAGGTGTAAAATCAACCGGTTCAACGGAGACGGAGGTGAAGCTCTGTTACATGCTAGTGAGAACCTCTTGGGAACCTCTGGTCGCCTGGTACTTTACCAGAATTCTTTCCAGGAAAACTATACGATACCGGCACTTACCTGGATGACCAACAGCCGCCATCGCTAATCTGCTTCTGGGTGGAGCTTTTTGGGAACTTCTGATCTCCTGGTATTGACAACTCCAGAATCCTTATCAGGAGATCCTTAGACTCTTGTGTTACTCTGCGTCCGGATGGTTCTTTACCTTACGAAGATACCAGATCAGCTAGCACTTTCAACTTTGGTTTTCTTTCCAGAAAACTATCTAAGTATCGCTTGTACCGATGCCAGTAGATATTTCTACTCAGGCTCTCGGGAACGTCTAATCTTCTGGTAGTTACAACTCCTGTATTCTTGTCAAAAAATCTTTGACTACTCTGCTTCCGGGTAAAAAACCTTACAAAGATAGCTATCTTTGTAAGGCTTGTAGCTGATCAGCTGATCAGCTAGTATAGCACGACTCAAGTAATAAGGCATGTGGATTAAGCAATAATAGTCTCTCAGTCAACTACTTAAGAGCTTTGACGCGCGCCATATTAATTGTGTTCTCCTGTACTTACCTTTGGGATTCTATCCAAGAAACGTTCTAAGTATCGCTGTTACCGATGTCAAGAGACGATTCTCCTCGTGTTCTTAGGAGCTCCGGATTCCCTGATGCTTGCAATGGAACCTTTTGCGATCATTACCGATACTAGCCTCATTTTAGGATAGCGCCTCCTCAATACCAGATCGGTTGGCATCACACCAGATGGGGAAAAAGGGTCAAGAAAAAATGTCCTTTCAACGTTACCAATAATATGGTATTGACAATGACATTTTTAGAGATTCTTGATCGCCTACAGCTTATTATATGTAGACTGTCCGCATGTGACGCAATACAATTACGCATGTTTCTCAAAATTATCAACAGCAGACGGTAAAAGTCAAAGATTTTCACGTATATCTAATAGATGCTTATGCTACATAATATTTTTAGGTCGTCTTCTACCTGAATACTTCCCCAAAATCTTTGGTCCGAATGAAGATGAGCCACTGGACAAGGAAGCAACAATCACAGCCTTTAAGAAGATGACAGACGAGATCAACGGCTTTTTGAAAGCTGATGGGGGAATAGAGGTATGTTCTTCTTCTTCTATGATGAAGGTTGATTATATTTGTATCTGGCAAAGGTATCATATTAAAAGATTTTTTTACTTACAGATGACCATGGAGGAAGTAGCTATGGGATTCCTAAATGTCGCTAATGAAGCAATGTGCAGACCTATAAAGTAAGATTATCGCTTATTTGTATAGATTTTTTAACGTGAACGTGTATTATTCAAGGTCGATGACCCACACTAATTATGCTTCACCGAGCGATTTCCGCAACAAGGTGGAATTTTCTGCTCTAGAGGAGAAAAGTATTAAAAAAAGTAAATGTTAAGCATTATTTTCTTCAATGAACCGCTTCCAGAAAATGGTCCATACACAAGACTGAAGAATGGTCGCTACGCTCAAAACTCTACTTTAGAATCCCTCGCTACG
Organism: Epiblema foenella; assembly: GCA_963556455.1. Classification (NCBI taxonomy): domain Eukaryota; kingdom Metazoa; phylum Arthropoda; class Insecta; order Lepidoptera; family Tortricidae; genus Epiblema; species Epiblema foenella. Next base: position 4,740,606 of record OY747118.1, read on the forward strand.
CTCAGGATTCTATTGTACAATCTTTCGCTTCACTCAAGATTCAATATGCCGTCATCACCGTAAATACATCATTTTGCTCCCTTGAGACACTATCTACTATTGTGTGCAGCGCGTTGACAACCGCGCGCGGGCACGACGCTTCTCGTCACGCCCTTGCGAGCTTCGGCGGCGCGGGCGGCCAGCACGCCTGCGCCGTGGCGCGCACGCTCGGCATCTCCGCCGTGCTGCTGCACAAGTACGCAGGTCAGTGTCCCCGGCGCGCGGGCGCCAGCACGCCTGCGCCGTGGCGCGCACGCTCGGCATCTCCGCCGTGCTGCTGCACAAGTACGCAGGTCAGTGTCCCCGGCGCGCGGGCGCCAGCACGCCTGCGCCGTGGCGCGCACGCTCGGCATCTCCGCCGTGCTGCTGCACAAGTACGCAGGTCAGTGTCTCCGGCGCGCGGGCGCCGGCACGCCTGCGCCGTGGCGCGCACGCTCGGCATCTCCGCCGTGCTGCTGCACAAGTACGCAGGTCAGTGTCCCCGGCGCGCGGGCGCCAGCACGCCTGCGCCGTGGCGCGCACGCTCGGCATCTCCGCCGTGCTGCTGCACAAGTACGCAGGTCAGTGTCTCCGGCGCGCGGGCGCCAGCACGCCTGCGCCGTGGCGCGCACGCTCGGCATCTCCGCCGTGCTGCTGCACAAGTACGCAGGTCAGTGTCTCCGGCGCGCGGGCGCCAGCACGCCTGCGCCGTGGCGCGCACGCTCGGCATCTCCGCCGTGCTGCTGCACAAGTACGCAGGTCAGTGTCTCCGGCGCGCGGGCGCCAGCACGCCTGCGCCGTGGCGCGCACGCTCGGCATCTCCGCCGTGCTGCTGCACAAGTACGCAGGTCAGTGTCTCCGGCGCGCGGGCGCCGGCACGCCTGCGCCGTGGCGCGCACGCTCGGCATCTCCGCCGTGCTGCTGCACAAGTACGCAGGTCAGTGTCTCCGGCGCGCGGGCGCCGGCACGCCTGCGCCGTGGCGCGCACGCTCGGCATCTCCGCCGTGCTGCTGCACAAGTACGCAGGTCAGTGTCCCCGGCGCGCGGGCGCCAGCACGCCTGCGCCGTGGCGCGCACGCTCGGCATCTCCGCCGTGCTGCTGCACAAGTACGCAGGTCAGTGTCTCCGGCGCGCGGGCGCCGGCACGCCTGCGCCGTGGCGCGCACGCTCGGCATCTCCGCCGTGCTGCTGCACAAGTACGCAGGTCAGTGTCTCCGGCGCGCGGGCGCCGGCACGCCTGCGCCGTGGCGCGCACGCTCGGCATCTCCGCCGTGCTGCTGCACAAGTACGCAGGTCAGTGTCTCCGGCGCGCGGGCGCCGGCACGCCTGCGCCGTGGCGCGCACGCTCGGCATCTCCGCCGTGCTGCTGCACAAGTACGCAGGTCAGTGTCTCCGGCGCGCGGGCGCCGGCACGCCTGCGCCGTGGCGCGCACGCTCGGCATCTCCGCCGTGCTGCTGCACAAGTACGCAGGTCAGTGTCCCCGGCGCGCGGGCGCCAGCACGCCTGCGCCGTGGCGCGCACGCTCGGCATCTCCGCCGTGCTGCTGCACAAGTACGCAGGTCAGTGTCTCCGGCGCGCGGGCGCCAGCACGCCTGCGCCGTGGCGCGCACGCTCGGCATCTCCGCCGTGCTGCTGCACAAGTACGCAGGTCAGTGTCTCCGGCGCGCGGGCGCCGGCACGCCTGCGCCGTGGCGCGCACGCTCGGCATCTCCGCCGTGCTGCTGCACAAGTACGCAGGTCAGTGTCTCCGGCGCGCGGGCGCCGGCACGCCTGCGCCGTGGCGCGCACGCTCGGCATCTCCGCCGTGCTGCTGCACAAGTACGCAGGTCAGTGTCTCCGGCGCGCGGGCGCCGGCACGCCTGCGCCGTGGCGCGCACGCTCGGCATCTCCGCCGTGCTGCTGCACAAGTACGCAGGTCAGTGTCTCCGGCGCGCGGGCGCCGGCACGCCTGCGCCGTGGCGCGCACGCTCGGCATCTCCGCCGTGCTGCTGCACAAGTACGCAGGTCAGTGTCTCCGGCGCGCGGGCGCCAGCACGCCTGCGCCGTGGCGCGCACGCTCGGCACCTCCGCCGTGCTGCTGCACAAGTACGCAGGTCAGTGTCCCCGGCGCGCGGGCGCCAGCACGCCTGCGCCGTGGCGCGCACGCTCGGCATCTCCGCCGTGCTGCTGCACAAGTACGCAGGTCAGTGTCTCCGGCGCGCGGGCGCCAGCACGCCTGCGCCGTGGCGCGCACGCTCGGCATCTCCGCCGTGCTGCTGCACAAGTACGCAGGTCAGTGTCTCCGGCGCGCGGGCGCCGGCACGCCTGCGCCGTGGCGCGCACGCTCGGCATCTCCGCCGTGCTGCTGCACAAGTACGCAGGTCAGTGTCTCCGGCGCGCGGGCGCCGGCACGCCTGCGCCGTGGCGCGCACGCTCGGCATCTCCGCCGTGCTGCTGCACAAGTACGCAGGTCAGTGTCTCCGGCGCGCGGGCGCCAGCACGCCTGCGCCGTGGCGCGCACGCTCGGCATCTCCGCCGTGCTGCTGCACAAGTACGCAGGTCAGTGTCTCCGGCGCGCGGGCGCCAGCACGCCTGCGCCGTGGCGCGCACGCTCGGCATCTCCGCCGTGCTGCTGCACAAGTACGCAGGTCAGTGTCTCCGGCGCGCGGGCGCCAGCACGCCTGCGCCGTGGCGCGCACGCTCGGCATCTCCGCCGTGCTGCTGCACAAGTACGCAGGTCAGTGTCTCCGGCGCGCGGGCGCCAGCACGCCTGCGCCGTGGCGCGCACGCTCGGCATCTCCGCCGTGCTGCTGCACAAGTACGCAGGTCAGTGTCTCCGGCGCGCGGGCGCCGGCACGCCTGCGCCGCACAGTGATTCCGCTCCCATACAAGGGCGGCCATAACTACCTCGGTTCCAAAATAAGCAATTTGTTCAATTTTAAACTATCAAATATTGCTACTAAAGTAGGAAATGGGGTAAAAACAGCTATTTTAAACATAAATAACGAACATATATGATGATGTATGTACAAAAAATATTTTCTGTACTTGTAACAATTTTCGATTTCGACGTTTACTTTAAAACTAAAGAAAGTAAGGTTTATACTATGACAACTAATAATAAAACAATATACAATGTATAATAACAGTATGTATTCCAAAAATACTTACATATAAGAACATTACATTAGTTCATTAGTTCATTTACTTCATTTATTTCATTTCATTTACAATTATTAGCCATAGTTAATACTAACTTAAATTACTTGCTATTAACACTATATTTTTCTATTTACACATAATAAATCTGACACAGATTTAGGTAAAATACTTTTTTTTTAACGGGCAACTTTCTCAAAGCAGATATTAGGGGATCTGAATGAAGAAAAAGCCGATTAATTAAATCGGTATTGGTCAAAACGCGGCTCATTTTTCGGGTATGATTTCGTCTAAATTCTTTGTAGTATTTGTTACACGCTTCAGCTGCTTCTTCAGACAACTCCCCTATTGACAGAAGACCATGATCTATAATACTAGCACCGTGAATTAAAATTTTGTGGACGGAAGCAGGCATGTAATACCATGGATACTCTGCAACTAATTGCCGAGCTGTTTCTAAAGTAAATTCTCTGAATTTGGTCTCATCATCATCATCATCATCATTTCAGCCGAAAGACGTCCACTGCTGAACATAGGCCTCCCCCAAGGCTCGCCATTTAAGGGCATGTTTTTTATTTTTCCCTTGGGGGGGGATTTGCCATAGTCGCCACGCTTGGCAAGCGGGTTGGCGACCGCAGTTTGATGGTGGTGATGATCGAAGGATGCTGCTGCCCACCCTCCGATTTTCCCTTATTCGCCTCCTACGAAACCCACGGGAAGAGATGGGGTGGCGCAATTCTTACCCGGCAACCACACGGGGAATTTGGTCTGATCAATGTTATATCCCGAATTAATGCACTGAAGTATAGTCCAACAACGATCTAAAAGATTCTTCTTAATGCCAGTAATTTCGGCTGATATTTCTGAGTTAAAAAAGAACCTGCTGGCAGTATTGCCATCGTTTGATGTGCCGTGCAATATTTCGTTTCACATCAACATATTCTACTTCACTAAGCCAGTCTCTATATTTTTCTATTAGTTTAGACTTTGTTCTATTTGTTTTTAACCAATAACTAGATAAACGTTTACATAAACTCGTTATTTTATCACTTAACACTTTTAAGTCGATATTTTCTATGTCATCCGCTAAAGGTGATGTATTGGTCAACACACTTAGGAAATGTTGACATTTTTCTACGCCAGTTCCTTGTTTTGAGTGTCAAATATCAAAAACATTACGCCTCAATATAGAACACCTCCAAAAAGTACCTAAAACCAAAAGAGAAACAATTTTATAAAACTTCGTAATTTTTTTAGGTACGCCCTCCTCTACTTGAACACCCCCTTTACCTAAGAAGAGGCAGCCAGGGGCAGTTGAAAGTTACAGCCCTTATTAAGGACATTTCACTCTATTAAATGACGTATATTTCATACGTGGCTTAGGGTTTCCTCAAAGTATATCTCTCAATGAAAATCATACTTAAGAAAAAAATAACGGAACGATAGACCTCTAGTATAAAATTCGTATAAAATACAAACAAATATATATGCACAATATAAAATAAATCAAATAATAGTACATACCTTCTTCTTGTATTTCCATGATATCACCACGTGGACACTCGCGGTAAATAATAATAACAGACAATAACAAAGTGATTAAGTTGCGGCGATGCAAACGTACTACTGATTAGGGTGGAGATACGTTCACTTTCGTTGCACAAAAGTAAATGATAATTGTAATCTTTTCCTGTAATATTTATACTATTGAGTAGTCTATCTATTAGTTAATAATTTTAGTTACCTGATAGGGCATAATATGCTAATGACTTAGTTCGAGTTATGGCCTACGGCGGAATCACCGTGCGCCGTGGCGCGCACGCTCGGCATCTCCGCCGTGCTGCTGCACAAGTACGCAGGTCAGTGTCTCCGGCGCGCGGGCGCCAGCACGCCTGCGCCGTGGCGCGCACGCTCGGCATCTCCGCCGTGCTGCTGCACAAGTACGCAGGTCAGTGTCTCCGGCGCGCGGGCGCCAGCACGCCTGCGCCGTGGCGCGCACGCTCGGCATCTCCGCCGTGCTGCTGCACAAGTACGCAGGTCAGTGTCTCCGGCGCGCGGGCGCCAGCACGCCTGCGCCGTGGCGCGCACGCTCGGCATCTCCGCCGTGCTGCTGCACAAGTACGCAGGTCAGTGTCTCCGGCGCGCGGGCGCCAGCACGCCTGCGCCGTGGCGCGCACGCTCGGCATCTCCGCCGTGCTGCTGCACAAGTACGCAGGTCAGTGTCTCCGGCGCGCGGGCGCCGGCACGCCTGCGCCGTGGCGCGCACGCTCGGCATCTCCGCCGTGCTGCTGCACAAGTACGCAGGTCAGTGTCTCCGGCGCGCGGGCGCCGGCACGCCTGCGCCGTGGCGCGCACGCTCGGCATCTCCGCCGTGCTGCTGCACAAGTACGCAGGTCAGTGTCTCCGGCGCGCGGGCGCCGGCACGCCTGCGCCGTGGCGCGCACGCTCGGCATCTCCGCCGTGCTGCTGCACAAGTACGCAGGTCAGTGTCTCCGGCGCGCGGGCGCCAGCACGCCTGCGCCGTGGCGCGCACGCTCGGCATCTCCGCCGTGCTGCTGCACAAGTACGCAGGTCAGTGTCTCCGGCGCGCGGGCGCCGGCACGCCTGCGCCGTGGCGCGCACGCTCGGCATCTCCGCCGTGCTGCTGCACAAGTACGCAGGTCAGTGTCTCCGGCGCGCGGGCGCCGGCACGCCTGCGCCGTGGCGCGCACGCTCGGCATCTCCGCCGTGCTGCTGCACAAGTACGCAGGTCAGTGTCTCCGGCGCGCGGGCGCCGGCACGCCTGCGCCGTGGCGCGCACGCTCGGCATCTCCGCCGTGCTGCTGCACAAGTACGCAGGTCAGTGTCCCCGGCGCGCGGGCGCCAGCACGCCTGCGCCGTGGCGCGCACGCTCGGCATCTCCGCCGTGCTGCTGCACAAGTACGCAGGTCAGTGTCTCCGGCGCGCGGGCGCCGGCACGCCTGCGCCGTGGCGCGCACGCTCGGCATCTCCGCCGTGCTGCTGCACAAGTACGCAGGTCAGTGTCTACACGCGTTTTTGTCTGTGTCATCGTAGCTTCCTAAAGGATCATGTCGGAGATTGCTGGTACCTATGTTTTGTGTAGGTTTTTTTTTAATTTAAGGCAAGGCCATTCCAGTGCAAATGACCCCCTCTAACACGCGTGTGTTTGCAATTAACCATCCCGCTCTCTACGGAAGCTCTGCGCGTAATTTCGTAAATATTTAGTACATTTTTATTGATTGTTGGAACACTGAATCACTTATGAATATTCTATCCGTTTATTTCCTTTGAAAAAAAAAGAGATTATCGTTTTATGAAAAAAAAACGTATCAATGTCGTTGATAATTACGAGATCTGCAGCATTAAAGTTTATTTTTACTATGATATATAGGATTTTTCGACAGAGTTGCCAAGGCATTTTTCAATATTTTGTTCGGTTATTTCTTTTCTTTGTTTCTTTTTCAGTCTACTGTAATTTTTGTGTAGTGTAATTCTACATTATTTCTTCATACTGGAGGCTCAAACTTCAGTATTTTCGTCAGATCTGTGCATGGGCCTTGCCTTAACTAACTTGTGATGTTACAGGTATACTGTCGGCGTACGGCATGGCTTTGGCGCACGTCGTCCACGAATCACAGCAACCTAGTGGCTGTGTTTACGCGCCCAACAACTTCCAGGATATCGATCGTCAGTTGGACGTGCTAGCAGCCGTGTGTAGGGACAAGCTGAGGAAACAGGTGAGTGCGGGGTGTGTTTTTTTATGTTATAGGGGGCAAACGAGCAGACGGATCGCCTGATGGTAAGCAATTACCGTCGCCCATAAACACCTGCAACACCAGAGGAGTCGCAAGTGCGTTGCCGGCCTTTCAGAAGGGAATACGCTCTTTTCTTGAAGGTTTGAAGGTCATATCGGTCCGGAAATACCGCAGGCGACAGTTCATTCCATAGTTTGGTTGTGCGAGGCAGGAAATTTCTTGAGAATCCCACAGTTTTGGACTGCCTATCATCTAAGTGGTGAGGATGGAAATGCTGACGCGTAGGACGATGACGAAAAGATGCGGCAGGGATCATTCCGAACAATTCCTCCGAGCACTCCCCGTGATACAAGCGATGTCCAAACCCGGATTAGGGGGAAGGTTGTGCAGCCGTAAAATCTACTGATAGAGAACTGCCTAGAGAACTTGACAAACAAATGGTGGTGTCTGTGTGGGTTGTATGCATGAAATGTGGGGTAATAATGATCTTTTTGTGGGTAATCTCAAAATAAATCATTTGACTCGCTGACTTGGCGTTTGCTTTCTTCCCGCATCCAAAATTATATATGAAATACTACTGGTGGCAGTAGAGAATAGGTAAGAATATGCATCGAACTAAGTATTATAAACTTTGAGTAATGTATACTACTAGAGCAGACATCTCAACTCGATCTCTTGTCCAACCTGCTTGAGTCAATTGACACGCTTACCTGTGCGACACAGCTGTGACAGTTGGACGCATAGGCATAGGCGAAAAGCGTACATCTAAAATATGCCTACCTGTAATTTTATAATAAAGGAAAAATTGAAAAATTTAGGCACGGAGCAGGATTCGAACCTGCGACCTCCCGGCACTCGCGGCCAGTCGCTCTAGCCAACTGAGCTATAGGTGCAATCGCCACCCAGTCCCAAATTCACCAACCGTTCCATCGTATTAAGCAGTACCGCTGCTACGCTGCTGAGACGTTAGTGCCGTTAATGAAGCATGAGTCTTCTGGTAGATGTCGCTGTACGCCTCCCTTAAGGCGTTTGTATAAAAATATGTCTACCTGTGTTCTTAGGTACTATTATATAGGCTTTCTAGATTATACTATTATGATTATGCATAGGAGGCCACTACCTGAGACGCGCTCATACCCTATCGTGTCTTAGACAAGACCCCCAAGTACCAGGACATCATGTCTATCAAGAGTTAATTCAGTACGTTCTTGGCAGGGTTTCACGTACGCGCGCATCCAAACGGAGCCGTACCTACATCCGAACAGCTAATAGTACCAGGAGATCATGTTTATAAAGATGTTTCATTTATTTATTATTGCCAGGGTTTCACAGATGCGCGCATCCAAACGGAGCCGTATCTGCATCTCCGCTATGTTGGCACGGATTGCGCTCTCATGGTATCCCCTGTGCCAGCAACAGGTAAACCGTCCACTAAACATGGGGATTTCTACACTGCTTTTGTTGATAGGTAGGTAAAGGTTTTGCTTTGGTCTACTTACACTTTGATTTTATTTTTAACGTGACAACGCTAAGCCTATGAATGGACGTTGACTTACTATTTTCTTTTGTATAGGTATCAGAATGAATTTGGCTTCACATTAGCTGACAGAGACGTCATAGTGGATGACATTAGAGTGAGAGGCATCGGCTTGAGCGAGGTGAGATAATGACTAATTAAATGACTATGAAGATTTTATGGCCTGCCACATCTAGTGGTAATTTCCGCAAATCTTACAACGTAAACGAACTATATTGACTGGGTGTTACTGAATGAATGGACTAGTTAATCTAATCAATCTTGCAGGTGGCAGAAGAAACGGCGCCGCCAAGTGGGAAAGGGACCAAACCAATACCCGAAAAGGTGAGCAAAATGTATATAAATGTAGTTATTGTAGGACAGCTTGTTGAAGCCAGAGTGAAGTGAATAACGTGTTAATTATATTTCCTTTAATAGCATACTACGCTGGGTCGATGACACAAATACGAGTAGGATCTTCGCCTCTAAAACAAGATAGTCTTCCATATTCTGTGCCTCTTCACGTTGCTCCATTGGTAGTTAAAAGGCCTTATAAGGTTTAAAATGTTTTGATTTCAAATTATGACAAAAGTATTGATAATACCAATAAGTTATTAAAGGCTACGATAATTTTATCAAAGTTTTAGCTAGTAATATAGCCATTTTTTTATTTTATTGTGTGTAGTAGAATTTAAGCGGAAAAAACAAGTTTTTAGCTTAGAAATGGTCGATTTGGAGTCATGTTTGAACCGATATTTCTTAATGAAACATCAAAAAAATACATTTAAAGTTTGTGTAATAAGGTCGCAATAGTCCTGTTCTAGATAGTAACATTGAGGAAATGTCAAGATACGTGTCAATTCAAACAGAAAATGATGTAAATAGATGAGCGTTTTTTAACTGCTAAGAATCCTTAAATCATTTAGGCCGGGTTTAATAAAGATCCGTTAGACCAAATGTCAGATCAAATTCCAGTAACTCAGTACATTTTTTGACATAACAAACCGACAAGGTCTAACGGATCTTTATAAAACCGAGCCTTAGGGTATCCGGCAGTTTACTGATAGTAAAATCAGCAACTTCGAAGACGCGTTGACGATGTTGACACCAAATAAGAAAGTCAGTAAATTTGAATTTCTCGAAGAAATGATCAAATTCTTATCTTAATCAAATGGCGAAAAAAGTAACTCAAAAGAATAAATAATTACATAATTCTTTATTCTTTTGAGTTCTAAGTGGGGGCATACTCTGTCCTTTTTCCTAAAAACGCACCTTTGTATTGGAACGATCGTCATTTACTATGGCGCTCGACGTCAATGACGTCACTGATCTGTCGCGCTCTCTCCAACCAGCAACATTAAAAGTTGTAGCTTCGCTATTTTTTGAGATATTTGAATAGGATTTTCACCATTTGGCATATTTTTTTGCCTTGTTTCTTTTGAAGTAGTCTTTTGAGACAACAACCCTATTATAATACCCTACTTCCCCCCTACACTAACCAACCCACCCCCTATTATTTTTCTGGTGAGCAATAAAGAATATTTGTATCGTATTGTATAATTACATGATGTAAAATGACATGACTGAAACTAATGAGCTAAGATTTCTCCCACTGTTAACACTTATGTAATGTTAACTTATCTCTTTCTCTTTTGTTGTTCTTCTTCACTGTTTAAACTCATTCTCGCTATCGAGCTGCATAATTATAAGCATACCTAATAGGTATTATTATTTTTGTGATTTCGCACGTCATGTACTTTACGCAGCTTTCTACCTGTGGAAACTTGTAATTGGCTTACTGTTTCTATGTCGTGACCTACTTTGTTACTTTAGCTGTAAGTTTTCCTATGAAATAAAATAAAAATAAAAAAATAAAAAATAACTGACACTAAATTCACTTGCAGACGGTGAAGGTATACTTCGAGGGCGGGTACCAGGACACGGCGGTGTATCTCCTGGAGAAGTTGCTTCCGGAGCAGGAGGTGTCCGGGCCAGCTATCATTATGGACAGCCTGTCTACCGTTCTTGTGGAACCTGGTGAGTGTATTTGTACAGTTCTAATAATAAAAAATATCATTGTTGCCCCTCCCAAAACTAATGTTAAATTTTAATTCCATTACTAATTAACTTATAAATCATTAACTAATAATTTTAACTAAGTATCTACAATTTTAAGAGATAATATTGAACTAAGTATTAATGTTAGATTTTATAAGATAAGATAAGATAAGATAAAATAATTATTTATTATAATTGATAAAAATATAAATTTTCAAACATTATTAGAAGATAAAAATCTACATATTTTGCAAATTAAATTAAACTTTAAAATGAAAGATATAAAGAAAATGTAGAAAAGATTATTTACTCAAATACAATGTTATGTTGTGTGTTCAATATAATGTTATTGTTGTAATTATTAGTAGGTTTCATATGTATTAACTCTGCACCACGTGCTTAGGAATCGTTACGATTAGATTTAATTTCCGCTACCCTAAGGTTGTCTGGAAGAAATCGCTCTTTAGCTATAAAACCGCCTGTTGTTTGCCTCTACTCATTGTGTTTTTGTACTGTACTATGTCCTTTAATCATTTAATCGTCATTTATTGCATCCATGGTTTACATAGGTCTTACAATTTTAATTTTTAGATCACATGGACCCTTTAATTGAGGTGTGCAATAAAGAGTATTTGTGTTGTATTGTATTGTATTGTACAATTTCGAAGAAAAAAATCACTACTAACTTTTTGAAGATTATTTACTAAGCTAAAGCGTCGGGCGGAAATTGCTTATTATAATCTTGTTACAGACTGTCGCGCTGAAATAACAAAGTACGGTGACATCAAGATAACAATCGGCTCCGGGCAGCCGAAGAAAATCACCACCGCGCTCGAGCCCATTCAGCTCAGCATCTTCTCACACCGCTTCATGTCCATAGCCGAGCAGATGGGCAGGTACGTTCCCCTCATAGAATAGAATAGAATAGAATAGAAGATAATTTATTTCAGTATAAAAACACAGTAATACAATATATAAGAAAGAAAACAATGGAAAAACTTATTATCTAAATTGTACACTGAACATTACACTGAAAAAGGTGAAACTCAGCATAATGCCAGGTACTACTGGAGTACCCGACGCTGGTCTTCCGTGGACACCTGTAGGGAGCGACCTCAGTTGTAATTCGGCGATCACTGATTAGGGGCCGCACGGTCCCAGCATACACTCACGGACCCGGACGACGTCGATCGAACGACGATCGAAAGATGAAACGCTGAGCTTACGGCGTCCAACTCAGACACGACACGTACAGTTAGACATTCCCTCCGGCGGGGACGTCCACCGCGAGATCGCGACAACACTAACACATAAAGAAAAAAAAATCAGAAATCCCGTGTAACCTGTTGTATCATTTGTGTTAGAATCAATTTTACTCTATTTACTCTATATAGTTCCTATTCGTCTCGGTACAGTCGCACACCGGGTAGAATCAGTCCGACCCAGGTCGGGCGTAGCTGAGTTTCTTGCTGGACTCTTCTCAGCTAGACTAGGTTTAGTGAACCGGCGACAAAACTCCCAGTAGCTCGATTCCACTCACACCTCAGATTCGGTTGAAACCGCTCAACCAATTTCACTGGAGCGCAAACTCTTAGAGTATTCCAGTGTTGCAAACCACCTGCGTGGTCGTGTCGAAGGTTTTAGATTTTCCCCAGACTACCCTCCAACCCCGCACTCCTATCGCGTTATTGGGTCCGTCCTATAAAGCCACAGTCAGGTTAAAAAAAGGGCAGGTACAGGCAGTCGGACATGGTCCATACATTAACGATATTAAAATAGATTCGATAGTATTACATACACGACATTACAATAGTACTACCAACTAGGCTAAAGCGATCGTCAAAAAAAGTGAAAGTGTCAACTGTTTTGATTAATTCTAGAGTACTGCAAAGGACGTCAATATCCGTGAACATCAAGGAGCGGCTGGACTTCTCGTGCGCGCTCTTCGGGCCCGACGGCGGGCTGGTGTCCAACGCTCCCCACATCCCGGTACATTTAGGGGCCATGCAGGAAACTGTGCAGTACCAGGTACGAGACCTCAACACATAAGGCTACGGACTTTCAATTGAATTGGTTTTTTTTAATAGATAGAGTGATGGAAGAGGAAGGTTTATATGTATAATAACATCCATTAAATAGTGCACCCGTGCGAAGCCGGGGCGGGTCGCTAGTTGCAAATAAATGAGTATAGTATGAAGATTCCAGATTGATTCAAAATAAGAACAATGTTGTATAGACGTTGTAGACGTTGAACATACATCCTCCACAGTAGCTGTTGAAGAATACAATGCTGATATGTTAGAACACAAGCAGTCGATGATAATCTCTGCTGGGTGGGTCAACTATTCTTTGTTCCTCGTTACCATGGTTACGTCTCCTGAGTCACTCTTTAAAACTGTGATTTCATGGGGTTTAAATCCACCAAACATGAGTTTTAGCGATGAGTATAAATCCATTTGGACGTGGGTCATCTCCTGAGCATGCTTGAAGTTCATATTATAAACATTTTTCTAAGAAACATGGTTACTGTTGTCTCCTCGCTGACGGGACAGAATAACAACAAGAAAAAGTTGATTGACCCTGCTTTTTTTAAATTTTTTTTTTTAATTTTAACGGGTATTCCTCAGATGAAAGTCCGCGGCGAGTCCCTGAAGCCGGGGGACGTGCTGCTGGCCAACCACCCGAAGGCGGGCGGCTCGCACCTGCCGGACCTCACTGTTATTACGCCAGTCTTCCACAAGTGAGTTACCGAACTTTTTTTTTTCATTTCTTTTTAATGGGATTGCTCTTGGCCAGCATCTAGCCTTGAGCAATTTATTTTTCACCTCACCCGCTCTGAAAGGCTTACTTTATCGTTTCAAATCTGCGTGCAAAAGTCCATTTTATCCGCTAGCGGATAAAGTGATTTTGAAATTCGAACATAACGGAGTACCGCGCTACCCAATTTTTTTATGGATGCGTTCAGAATCATGGTTCGGCCATGCGGTCTTAAGGCCGTTTCTACACTGATGCGGTTTCCGTACGACGTTGCGGTGTGCGAGTGAGTCAGTATGTATCATCCGATGAAACATTTTACTTACATTAAATTGAAAATCTTTCAATTTTAGTTTTATATCATAATTTTACCTACTTTTTTAATTTATGGAAATACAAAAATAAGGAATATATTCAAACAATATTCGTATTGCAATTTTCTTTAATAATACTTGAATTGTTTTCTTGTACCTACGTTTCCTCGCTAGGGTGAGGTGAAAAGTTGTGTGTTTCGCTCGGCAGCAAAGTTATTTGGCTTCTCGTGTCTTGAAACCCTCGTTACGCTCAGGATTATATTCTTGAACCACTCGCTACGCTCGTGGTTCAAGTTTCAATTCGAGCACTCGCGCCAAACAACAACTTTGCAGCCTTGCATAACAAATAACTATTATAGCGTTATCTCACTCTTCTCATCAGGCTGGTATTTCATCAACAAACGTTTAGAATGTGTTGTTTCAAAGAATTTTCTTTTCAAGATTTTTTTTCAGAGATCGTTAACTTTTTAGGTGCAGTACCTCTAGTATAAGTTTTATCGAAACAAAACACAAACGAACGCGTTTGCGTTTAGTCTCAATTTATATGGCAACGTGAAGAGCGCCTCTGGTGGCCTTTGTTGGTACCTTTTTGCCATACAAATTGAAACTACATGCAAACGCGTTAATTTGTGTTTTGTTTCGAAAGAACTTATACTAGAGGTACAGTAATGGAATCGTAAATACGTACCTACCTTTTTATCCTTTATTATCATTGTAACAAGGGCGATAAAGGTACGTATTTCGAATTCCTTGACTGTAAAGCTAAGAAGTCATTCTGTGGAATCCATTAGGTCTACCAAAAAGTAGGTTAGGTTAGAACTGCGACCCTTTTTTTAAAAAAATATATGAAATGTAAATTCTGCGATGCATACATTTTGTAATCCAGTTTAATGTAAATAAAAATAATGTTAATGTTAATATTTTATGATAACTTGTTTAAATGTGCTATGGGTCATAGATACTCGAATTAAACGATTTTTATTTTTACCCGTTTTTTTTTGCCGGGCCCAATAAAGCGACAGGAGTGCGCGGTTGGAGAGTAGCCTGGGGAAAATCCAGGGGAAAACCTCCGGCACGACCACGCGTGTGGTTTGGAACACTGGAATACTCTAAGGGTTTGCGCTCCAGTGAGATTGGTTGAGAGGTTTCAACCGAATCTGAGGTGTGAGTTTATTTTTACCCACGACGGAACGGAGAAGGTATATGCGTTTAGGGTGAGAGGTTGTTTGTTTGTTTGTTTGTTATTTATAAATTCGTTAAAACGTTTTCTGCAAAACAATGGTAAACCCAGACGTGCATCATGCTTGTTCTGGCAAACAATTCCTTCACATTGTCCCTTGTACAGTTAAGCAATTTGGTTTCTGGGCGACTTCGCAGTGTAAATCAATATGAAATCTGCTAGAGATTTCATATTAATGTCACTCTGATAAGGTGCGAAGAGACCCAGAAATCAAATAGGGATTTTGACTCAATTTTTGACTACTCCAAAAGAAACAAGCCAATAAAAAAGCCAAATGGTGAAAATCCTTTTGAAATATCTTAAAAAATAACGAAGCTTCAACCATTTTAAGCCGTCGTCTCCTGCCGAAAAAAATAAACAATGGCATTCTTTTGTAATGAGCCCGACGACGATGACGACGGGTGTTGCTGGTTAGAGAGAGAGAAAGCCCGACAGATCAGTGTTTCATTGACCACGAGCGCCATAGTAAATGACGATAGTTCCAATACAAAGTTGCGTTTTGCGGAAAAGGGACAGAGTATGCTCTTAAAACTTTAAAGACTTATAATTATGTAATTATTTTTACTTTTGAGTTACTTTTTTCATCATTTGATTAAGGGTGGGTTGCACTAAACCGTCTGTAATCGTAAGCGGTGTTCCTTAAAATCTGATTGTATGGAAAGTTTGACAAGTTTCTATGGGATGACAGCTGCCGGCGCCATATTTGACGATGCGGGGCTTGTAATCGTAGGTTGGTGCAACCGAATCTAAGAATTTGATCCTTTTTCGAGAACATTAGAACCTATTGATTTTTTTATTTGTTTGCAATATCCCTATTGGTTGATTGTACTACATTGCAATTTTGCAATTTTTCAAAATTGGGAGACTTAAGTGGCAGTGGGCAGGGCACATTGCTCGCAGGACGGACGGTCGATGGGGCCAGAAACTGCTTGAGTGGCGTCCACGCACCGGAAGACGAGCTGTCGGTAGGCCTCCGACAAGGTGGAGTGATGACCTGGTGAAGGTCGCGGAAATCCGGTGGAAACGAACGGCACAGGACCGGTCTAAATGGCGAGCCTTGGGGGAGGTCTATGTTCATAGTAGAGGAGATATAGCCTTTGGGGTCATAATAATTCCCACAAAGACGGGGTTTGATTTTTTTAGTTCTTTGTTTGTATCTTTTAGACATACTAAAAATATAGAAAAATCTAAGTGTGCAAAACGCGTTTTTTTAACCGCCCAAAAATTTGAAATTTGAAAAATTAAAAAAAATATAAAAAGTCGTGTGTGGTGTCAAATTACAGGAAATTACACGCTACAAAAGGTTATGATGATGATTTTATAAAATAAAAATAAATAACAAAATGGTGGCTGAAAAACTGAAAGATTTTTCAATGTAGGAAATTATTTTCTATATTGAAAACTAAACTATTATAGTTTTACACATCAAAATACGTTTTATAAACGAAAAGCATATTTCATTCATAAGTATTTTTAATTAATATAATATAAAAAATATAGGGTTTACATATATTAATTTAAAAAGTTTTATTAATAAACTGAACGCATCGGAGTATTCCTTGGCAGAATATTAAAAAAAAAATTGTACCATAGAGGTCGGTGCAGAGCGCACTAAGGATGTATGTACTCGAATGGCGGGAAAAAGTTTTGCGCTTTTTTTGTATTGTTGATAGTGTCATTTATAATATGGAAAAGCACAAATATCATCAGTTTTTGGTGATTTCTTTCAGCGAAGTCTTCTAAAAATAGTAAATGGCAGACATGAACTGTATCTTGTGCTCTGAAAGTGAAAGCGAAAGTTCAAAGTGTGTAAAATTAACTACTAAAGGTATACAAGGCATCATTAGTGCAAGTAAAAATCGAAAAGACAATATCCACGAGTTATTTAAACCATTGCCTGATCATCCCATGAGTGTCCATGTCGAATGCCGCCGTTTGTACGTAAATCCCAATAATATCAAGTGTGAACTGAAATCAAAGTTGCATATTCAGGATGAAGCAAGCAGCAGTAGAGTATTACGGTCGGATATACAAACATTTACATTTAAAGAACACTGTTTGTTTTGTGGTCGTTTTATTTCTGACAGTGAGAAACGTGTCAAATCTAGCGTTATTGAAGTCCGTACAATAATGTTTCAAAATTCGGTAATGAAGGCGTGTAACTCCAGAAATGATTTATGGTCAGCCAATGTTCAATCACGATTGTTATCAGTAAATGATTTACCAGCAGCACAAGCCATTTATCACCAGGCATGCAGCGTAAATTTTGTAAAGGTGACCCAGTCCCAAAGAAGTACGCCGGTTCCCAAGATAAATTACCTACCAAGTCTCTTGGTCGACCTGCAGACAAAGAAAAACATGACGCTTTTTTGGACGTATGCAAGTTGGTTTCAAGAAAATGATGAGACTGTTTCTGTCCAGCAGCTGGCGACTAAAATGAAAGATTCTTTAAATGTAAATGTTTGTATATCCGACCGTAATACTCTACTGCTGCTTGCTTCATCCTGAATATGCAACTTTGATTTCAGTTCACACTTGATATTATTGGGATTTACGTACAAACGGCGGCATTCGACATGGACACTCATGGGATGATCAGGCAATGGTTTAAATAACTCGTGGATATTGTCTTTTCGATTTTTACTTGCACTAATGATACCTTGTATACCTTTAGTAGTTAATTTTACACACTTTGAACTTTCGCTTTCACTTTCAGAGCACAAGATACAGTTCATGTCTGCCATTTACTATTTTTAGAAGACTTCGCTGAAAGAAATCACCAAAAACTGATGATATTTGTGCTTTTCCATATTATAAATGACACTATCAACAATACAAAAAAAGCGCAAAACTTTTTCCCGCCATTCGAGTACATACATCCTTAGTGCGCTCTGCACCGACCTCTATGGTACAATTTTTTTTTTAATATTCTGCCAAGGAATACTCCGATGCGTTCAGTTTATTAATAAAACTTTTTAAATTAATATATGTAAACCCTATATTTTTTATATTATATTAATTAAAAATACTTATGAATGAAATATGCTTTTCGTTTATAAAACGTATTTTGATGTGTAAAACTATAATAGTTTAGTTTTCAATATAGAAAATAATTTCCTACATTGAAAAATCTTTCAGTTTTTCAGCCACCATTTTGTTATTTATTTTTATTTTATAAAATCATCATCATAACCTTTTGTAGCGTGTAATTTCCTGTAATTTGACACCACACACGACTTTTTATATTTTTTTTAATTTTTCAAATTTCAAATTTTTGGGCGGTTAAAAAAACGCGTTTTGCACACTTAGATTTTTCTATATTTTTAGTATGTCTAAAAGATACAAACAAAGAACTAAAAAAATCAAACCCCGTCTTTGTGGGAATTATTATGACCTATCACCTACAAATTTTCATACAACTCCTGTACTATCAGCAGTGGACGTCTTTCGGCTGAAATGATGATGATGATGATGACTACATTGCGCTAAAAAAATCCTTAACGTCTCTCGTTGCCAGCGGTCGCGGCCGTCCGATATTCTTCGTGGCGTCCCGCGGCCACCACGCGGACATCGGCGGGCTTACACCGGGCTCCATGCCACCACACTCCGTCTCGCTCGCACAAGAGGGCGCCGCCTTTAAGTCCTTCCTGCTTGTGGACGGGGGCAAGTTCAATGAGAAGGAGCTCACTGAAGGTTTGTTCTTAGTGATACTGGTGGTATTTATGACACCCTGGTAGCGTAATCAAACGAGTGATCATAAGTTACAACTTGTCGTTGTTCTTGCTAGCAAATATTAATTAGCCTATCACAGACTGCCGCGGCCTGCGGTGGCTGTCAGCTGTCACTATGACAATCAAGGCCACGTGTGTCTGAATGAATGTTAAGATTGTTATAGTGTGCAACAAGCTGCCACCACAGGTCGCTGCAGTGTGTGGCACGCTTAAGCCATCGTCCCTCGGCGAAAAAAAAAAACAATAGAATTCTTTTGTTATGATCCCGGGGATCCCATGGACCGGTAGACGACGGGTTGAATCGCGATTCTAATAAAAAAATAGTTCTCATAATCCAACTATAGCTACGTCAATGTGAACGATATTTCAGAGCTGATGAAGCCAGGCAAGGAAGAAGGCTGTTCTGGAACCAGAAACCTGGCGGACAACCTGTCCGATCTGAAGGCGCAGGTCGCCGCCAACCAACGGGTAACCTTAGATTTACAACTATTTCTGTCTCTGCCTGTTCCCACTCGTGGAGTCGAGCCGAATAAGCGACTAGTCTCTATATCCGTTTCTGCGACAGTTTGCTAGCGTCCGTATGGAAAGCACCAACACTTGCACGTCACAAGTCGTTAGAAATCTTAGGGTGGATTGCACCAAACAGTCTGTAATCGTAAGCGGTGTTCATTAAAATCTGATTGTATGGAAAGTTTGACAAGTTTCTATGGGATGACAGTTGCCGGCGCCATTTTGTCGATGACCGGC
The DNA here is from genome assembly GCA_963556455.1 of Epiblema foenella. Lineage (NCBI taxonomy): Eukaryota > Metazoa > Arthropoda > Insecta > Lepidoptera > Tortricidae > Epiblema > Epiblema foenella. Next base: position 4,759,878 of record OY747118.1, read on the forward strand.
CTGTGATCGTATGTCGGTGCAACCGACCCTTATTATGCCTGATTGTACCAATCTTGTTGATTATCCAGGGTATTCAGCTAGTGGGCGAACTAATAGGCCACTACGGACTAGACGTGGTGCAAGCGTATATGGCGCATATACAGAAGAACGCGGAGCTGGCGGTCCGGGACATGCTCAAGGTAACCTCCTCATAACTTGTTGCTAGAAAACTGATATTAAGAATCAAAAACTTAAGTTCTGTAAAGTCACATTACTCACGAAATTTGGTAAATTTATGATGGGTCAGATAAATCATTAATCGTACAGAGAAGGGGTCCCGCTATGCGGGGCAAACTGCATCAGTTATCGGAGCTCCGCTACGCGGGACTTCGTCGACTATATATATTTTTTCTCTTAACTAATTAACATAAATTATTTCAAGCGTAAACTCATATCGAAAGCGTATTATAGCACACAAGACTACATGAATGATAAAACACCATGTGATTAATTGTGCCTGAAATATTAATAACATTTTATATAACATTAGATATAATTTGATCGTGATTTTCTGTTTGACATTCGGATTTTATTCTAGAAACTAACTAGACTATTTTTTTTTATTTTTCGTTTTTCCGATCTTATTGTGAATGTATCATACCTACAGCAATTCATTTTTTAAAAAAAATAATAATTACATCAATAAATTGCTCTGAATAATTAATTAATAGAGCATATGATAACTGACGATTCAAAAGAGCATGTTAAACTAGGCCTATTTGAATAAATAATATTACGTCTCGACTTTGAAACTAATAAATATGAAGTAGGATGAGGTTAAACCACTAAAGGATAGTTTTTTCCCTTCGTAATCTCTGTGTAACGTCTTCAGGAGATAGCAAAGACGACCTACGCGAGTACGGGAGCGACCGTACTGAAGGCGGTGGAATATCTCGACAACGGCACACCCATAGCTCTGAGCGTCACGCTCGATAAGGAAACAGGCACAGCGCTCTGCGATTTCACGTGAGTGTTATTTGTTGAGTTTGAAACGCTCGTTTGCAAAGTCATTGTCGACTCTCGATTATCTACACAAACATAGGATAAACCTGCAATAAAATTGATCAAATAAGACTCAGCCCTGATATTGATTTACGTTTTTTACAGAAGTATACTCTCCTCATATCGGATACGTTTTTTACAGAAGTATACTCTCCTCATATCGGATACGTTTTTTACAGAAGTATACTCTCCTCATATCTCCCCTCGATCATAGTCTCCTTTAACAATATTTAATGAAATGACAATGACGAAAAAAAAAGCCCAATAAAAACGCTGAATATTCGTCCTTTTATTTAACTTGCAATGTTTGTATGTGTGACCGGGGCTCTTGCAACTGAATTTGAAACCAGTTATCCTCAACCTCAGACTAACCAGACTCACTTTCAAACAATCATACCACTACCGGGCGAGTTGGTCGTATATTTGTATAAGAGCGACTTGTCGTGTTGTTGCTCCCTTGGCATAGTTTCACTTTTTTTATCTGCCACAAACTTTTGATATAACTTTGTGGCAGGCAAACGATTACCCGCCCAAGTTACGGTGGATATATAGGGTAGCTCGTCAGCCATTATAAACTGGTTCTTTCTTCTATCAGCATAAGAGCTTTTCCGTCTTGTTTGGTGGCACGCGTATAGGATATAGATAAAGGTCTTGTACCAGAAATGAATTTATTGACAGGAAGTTATTGTATAAGATTTGAAGCTCACATGGTCATTTACTTTAGAATTACGATTTGAAACGGGATATTTACTATATATATTTATATTTGTGAGTTCCTGATATTTCGGCACTGTTGCAAGCGCCATTATCAATGATTAACTGACGTGCTGCGAGTTTTAGTTGTGGTCTACCCAAACACCATAGCGATCTACCCTCTAGGGTATAGGGTAATATCCCGTTTCAAATCGTAATTCTAAGGAAGTTATTGTGACTGTATATCTAGTCCTAAACTAAGAAAGCTTGCTATGGGTATGTACGTATAAATATTTGTGCTCATCACAAATAAATGCCCTTACCAGTATTCTAACTGAGGCCCACCGGCTTCGTAGTCATGGACAATACCAACTAGGCTAAAGTAGTCGGCTTTACAGCATGACCTTGTCATATACCCATGACTGTTTGTTACAGCGGCACGGGGGTGGAGGTGTGGGGCAACTTGAACTCGCCGCGAGCCATCACCCTCTCGGCGCTCATCTATTGTTTACGCTGCATGGTCGGCCACGATGTGCCTCTCAATCAGGTTAGTTCCACGTTTGATACACACGTTCATTAGTAAACTGCCTAGTTTTTGTTATATTTATATATTTATATGGCAATTATTTTAAACCGTGAGATCTCCGAAAAGATAGTACGGTTGCCAGTTTTTGCTTTGTCGCCCTAAAGTGTCACTAAAGTGTTGCGAGTTAGAGAGGCCGTGCTGAGAAGACTCGTGTTAGCCCTGGCATCTCGAGTCTTCAAGATTGGGTCGACTTCCAACTCACAACACTACTTTTAAGTAAATCAAAAAGAAAGAGTAGCATAATATCGGAAAGTTGCGTTGCCAGAGACTGGTCGAAGGGTTGGCCCGATAAACCAAAACCGATCCCTGGACTCTTCCACCAGTGTCAATGGTTGACCAATTTTGTGATATTATGCTTAAATTATGAAATATTGTTGGGTTGTTGAACGTCTAAGTTTCTCTTTGTGGTACATTACCCTGGGGATCCCAGGGCTCATTACAAAAGAATTTTTTTTTTTTACGCCGGGAGACCACGGCTTTAGACCCAGGAAGTTGTCTGGTGTTGGTCTTTAGCGATAAGACTGCGCCTCCTACTTCTCTCCCTGACTCTAACTCATTGTTGTCAGGGCTGCCTGAACCCAGTGAAGGTGGTGATACCGCCAGGTTCGATCCTGGATCCGTCGGAGGGCGCTGCTGTAGTGGGCGGGAACGTGCTCACCTCGCAGCGCATCGTCGATGTCGTTCTTAAGGCTTTCCAGGTATGCTTAGTTACAAGTTAATTAAAAAAAAGAACTTGTCAGAAAACAGAGAAACGAGAACCATCTCTGCCATCAAGACTTTTCTATAGGTATAAAAAAACGCACTCAAATCGGTTCATCCGTTAGGGAGCTACGATGCCACTGAAGGGCGGTTGTCAAGCCGAGATTTTCCGACGCCTGACAAGAGACCGAGTTAGGTAATCCCGGTTTTATAAGAGGTACGAGTATACACAGGATGTAACAAAAATAGTGAGGATCCGTTTAAGGTCATATTAGGTAATGTATTCGGATTAAGAGAAAGTAGAAGAATATTTTTTTTATGCAATATATTTTTGTCCCTTGTATGGACAGTTGGCTGACTTGGACGACCTGCCCCATGGCAAAAAAACTATTTTTCGCATGGAAAAAAAATTCTTCTACATTTTCCTAATCAAAACAGGATACCGAACATGCCCTTAAAAGGATCCTCACTAGTTTTGTAACACCTTGTATAGTTATTTTTTCTAACATTGTGAGAAAATAACCAACCAACACGTCAAGCAACCCCTTACATAATAATGTATTGTTCCTTGCCGCATAAAAGGTGCTTCGACAGGCTGACTTGATTTTCAAGGCGTATGTGTATTGCAGGTGTGCGCAGCTTCTCAAGGGTGCATGAACAATTTGACATTAGGCGAGGAAAGCTGGGGTTACTACGAGACCGTTGCAGGCGGCAGTGGGGCTGTAAGTCATCTCTTTCGTTTACATTTATACAAAAACCGGCTAGTTGCGAGTCGGACTCGCGCACTAAGGGTATATTTTTTAGTATTTGTTGTTATAGCGGCAACAGAAACACATCATCTGTGAAAATTTCAACTGTCTAACTATCACGTTTATGACATATAACTTGGTGACAGACGGACAGACAGACGAACGGACAGCGGAGTCTTAGTAGGTATTATTATCTTTTGGGTACGGAACCCTAAAAACTGAGCGAGTGACCGTTGGGAGGTTGCACTTTGGTGCCTAATACCAGGATGTTACAACTAATGAAAGTTTGACGGTGTACAGTTTGGTAACTAATACAACGACGTGAGTTTATAACAAATTTGAGTTGTCATTAGTGCGTTAACTTTGATGCTTGTTAGATCTTATTACCAAGTCGTGTCTCACCCAAGCAGCATACAAGAAGCTGTTGGGTGTTGCTTGGGCAGGGCTTAGGGCCTAGCTTTACATTCAAGTTTATCATGTGTAACATAAGTATCAGCAGGTTACATTTAACACCAATATTAGGATTTTATAAATTCATAACTTTATAATACTACTACTACGACCGTGGCAAATAAGCAGCGGTGTGATGGTAGACAGACAGCGTAGACTATAGACGCTTGTGACTTCCTCAAAAATCACAATATCATTCAGGTTGCATTTCGGTGCATGATACCAGGATATCAATAACAGCGCGGTGTTGACCTCGCAGACAAGTTGGCCTGTCCTATGGACGCTACTTTCAAAGAACCAATCCTCTTTATACATAAAACTTAACAAACCTCGGCTAGCTAAAATGTGTTTTATCTTTTTCCCACAAACATAAATGTCAAAGTGACAAATAAAACTTTGCGGCAATTTAACTAAAATAGGTTTGATGAACGATTATAAATGGGAATGTCTTAAAGAGTCCAGGTTCAGGTTACACTTTGGTGCATAGTACCAGGATGTCATAACAGCTTGGTGGCAGGGCCCCGGCTGGCACGGCGCGGGCGGCGTGCACACGCACATGACCAACACGCGCATCACGGACGTGGAGATCGTGGAGCGGCGGTATCCCATGCTCGTGACGGAGTTCTCGCTGAGACCGGGGACGGGGGGCAAAGGTACCATTATATTGTACACTTATTTTTTCTAATTATTTTCAAATTTAGTCGCATTTTTGAAAAAAATGCTATACGTAATTCGGTCGGAACAGGGATTATTTGCCTCGTATTACTTACTTACTACGCTGGTTCGATGACCTAAGGGGATATTGGCCTCTGACACAAGTGAACACCACTCTTCTCTATTTTGCCTCGTAGTATTGATAGTGTACTTCGGCAGGTAATCCTTCCTGTTATTTCTAGTACCATGTACTACATGGTATATGCACATACTATTACAGACTACTGCGAACCTTTGCATTTAAAGAGTTTACGCGTGAGCCAGTTACCTAGCATCTGTAGGTAAATCTTGTCGCGAACCATTTACGATCAGTGGCGAACCCCTGGGGGCCTTGGGGTTTCTCCTCAGTGGTGGTCTTAGTTGGTGGCAACCAGGGCAACCACCCGGGGCCTCGCGTAACGAAGCAACAATCCAAGTAAAGGCCTCGCAGAGATCTGATGCAGTGGACCCACCTCGCAATGTCTATGCAGGCTATACCCGATCAAGCCCGCCGTCAAGCCTGCCGGATGCTTGAAGCGGCGTCCGGTAACGTTGACCGTGTATGTGTATCAGTTTGCATGAAGTCTGCTAGAAGCTAAAATTGATTTTTTATTCTGCTGGCTTTATCAAGCATTGCAGCGTCATACCAACTTGAATGTGTGTATGAGCGGTCAAGTATGCATGACGTTATTCGGCAAGTATTACAGAATGACTTCTAAATCGTGATACAAAATCGGATTATGTCCGTGATTCTAAACCATATTACTCGGGGACCAACTCTGTCCGTGCCAAAAAAATGCTTTTTCATACATTTTCCATTAGTTGATTGAAGACCTTTTCCTATGAAATAGGTGAGTTTCTTATCGCATGTTGTAATAAGTTACATTATCAATTTTTGTATCAATATCAGATCATTTTTAATAAATCTGTGCATGACAATAACAACGTCCGTCACTTGTGATGCCATAGTTTCAACTGACGCGCCGCCATCATGTCTGGCATGGTCTATATGGAAGCACTGCAAGCTTGATCGTGTAAGCCGCCACTGGCCGCGTATCCCGTTTCGAGAAACCTCGAGTTAGATGCAGTAGTGTAATCTCGAAATAGTTTGATTTAGGATCTGTAGTTTGCAGTAAAGCTTTGTGTCGTGGCAGGGCGCTGGCGCGGCGGCGACGGCACGCGGCGCGCGCTGCTGCTGCGGCGGCCCGTGCGCCTCTCCGTGCTCACGGAGCGCCGCGCCTTCCGCCCCTACGGCTTGCACGGTAACACGAGAACCATCAACGTTGCACCCCTGCCCTGCTACACACTCGAGTGGCGTGGGAACTGGCGAGGAAAGGAGGCAGCCGTAGTGTAACTCGTCGTGCCCATCGCACCCTGTTTCAGTTCCGCAACATAGTTCAGAGAGTCGCTTTTAATTGCACGACTAGAGCAGTGTGCACCGCGAGGAGCAGAACTATGAGCAGCGCGAGGGGCATAGTGTCGCAGAGCTATTTTGTCCTTACGGTCAGGTCTTAACGAACACCGCTTGCGATATGTGGTGCAACGTGCAACCCATCATTTTTTTTTTTAACCTGACTGTAGCTTTATAGGCCGGGCCCAATAAAGCGATAGGAGTGCGCGGTTGGAGAGTAGCCTGGAGAAAATCCAGGGGAAAACCTCCGGCACGACCACGCGTGTGGTTTGGAACACTGGAATACTCTAAGGAACCCATCAGATTATGACATCAATATAGACCTACGAGCTACATCCTTCAGTCTCTTAGGGTGGGTTGCACCAAACCGTCTGTAATCGTAAGCGGTGTTCGTTAAAATCTGATTGTATGGAAAGTTTGACAAGTTTCGACGAGATGACAGCTGCTGGCGCCATATTTGACGATGACCAGCCTGTGATCGTATGTTGGTGCAACCGACCTTTGACCTACCAGCCCCGAATAATCCTACCAGGCTAACCGAAATGTACTACACCGTCACATGAAACGTGAGAGTAAGCGTTGGCTGTGACACTTCAAGGGATTCAGCAATGTTATAAACTTGTCATGTCGCCACTGTCGCATTTTTACTCCCCGCTACATCCGTCGTAGCTCTCCACTGACGAATATCGGCTACAATATAAATATACATATTATTCGACTACTGTCTCATTTATAGGTGGTGAGCCGGGGGAAAGAGGGCTGAATTTGCTGCAGAGAGTGGACGGGCGAGTGATCAACCTCGGAGGAAAGGCCTCCGTGACAGCTTACCCAGGGGTAAATATTAACTTTTTTTCCTCATCGAAACCTAATGACCAAGTGTCGTCGAGTCGAACCACCGAAAATCGTTCATATTTCATGTCTCGCATACCGCCGTAAACAATTTCTTTTTCTAAAATGGTAAAAATTTTAACTTCATATTATTAATTATTATATCATCTACCCATCCTGGAGATCTCCGTCCACATGGTATTGTTATGTTATTGTTTATTTTTTTAGCCGGTAGACAACAGGTGTTATATATGCAAAAGTTATAACTCTTTACGATTCTGATAAAACATCTCAGTAATCTTTCGGACCATAAAGTTGAATTCTTATTAAATTAAGAAGAATACTTAAATTATTTTATTTCTTCTTCTTCCTTTCATAAAGTTGAATTTTCAAAATCTTCAATTGCCCGGAATGTTGAGTTTCGTAAAATGTTGAATTCTCATGAAGATGAATGCCCAAAACGTTGAATCTCCCAGAATGTTGATTTTTTTTAGTTTCGCAAAATGTTAAATTCTCATATTGTCGACTTTTTCAGCAAATCAAATCCAACAGTTTTTTATGATTCAACATGCTGCAATTTCATCATTATGAGATTTAACACTCTGGCAAATACAACATTTTGAAAATTCAACTTTGGTCCGAAAGGCTTAGGCACGTTATATATTGTTCTGATGTAACAGAATAATATATAACGTGCCTAAGAAGTCAAAGGCCGAAGCTGTCGGTCTTCAGGTTTCCAGTCTTTGATTAAAATGTTTCAGGATAAATACATAATGAATTCTCCGGCCGGCGGCGGCTACGGGCCGCCAGGTGATTCAGAAATGCCTCCCGGGGACACGCGCCCGGAACACCGCAGCGGCTTTCTGGAACGCGGCAGCGTCTATGAGTACAGGAGCGCTCAAGAATCTGTTTAGCGAGTTATTAGATATGTGTCCTTCAAGATCATAGCAATTCGATCAGATATTGACCTTACGGTCTAAGCTATATGGTTCAAATGCTAATGACATGAGTTCTTCATTTAAAATAATTTTACCCATTCTAGGCGCGCTCCACCTGGTCGTATGAAAATTCACATAACAATACAATGTTATTCTCCTTTTTTGCCGGTAGACAACAATGCGTTGAAGACTAGGTATAGAATAGGGCTAAAATATAATGGTAATCCTTGACCCTGTGGATACCGGGCTAATCAGGAGCTTTCGATTAAAATTAAAAAGCAGCGAATGGGAGCGTCAACTGTCTGAAAACTTGTCCTGTAGGACCGTGCCAAATACAAAATATGTAGTATATTTTTCTCAGAGCCAAACACATTTTGTTCCGGTTGAATAATATGGGTAATTTATGGTGAAGTTTCTGTAAGGTTCACTATCATATTTCCGGTTATTATAATAGACTTACTTCAACTTAAATCACGCCCATGTGAGCCTCTCACTCTTGGGAGGTCTCTGTCCTGTAGTGGCCATCTTTATGACGTATTGTTATATCAGTGCATAATACCTTTGTAATAGTTATCAATATCATGTGATAAGCAATAATAAATATAAGTACAATAAAACTAAACTTTGTTATATAAATAATCTATATTTGCATTTTTATGTTAAACATTTTGAAAGTTTTATATTCTTGTTATACTATGAGGTTATACGTTATACTGTTAATTCTGCGTATGTTAATCAATAAACATATTATTTTACAATTAATCAGACTTTTCAACTTTAATTTACTAAACTAATCTAGACACACGGCAGTGTGTAAGCCACGTTCCGTTCGCAAAGCAAAAAATGCGTTATTTTTATGATAACTGTTTCTATGATTCAGTTGTCATATTATTCGGCTTACACATGTCACTCATGTCTGCTGTTCCCAAATTGAAAGAGACATGAGGACGGCGATATTCATATCAAGTGTTGGGGAGATGTCATATTTTGACAGTAGTATCGAGCTCCTCTTTTCTCTATGGATCCAAACAAGGCAATAGTCCCCATAGAGGAAATTATTATATACTGAGATAGTTTTCAGTCAAGCTTTACGATTGCTGCGCCATCTAGTATGGTGTCCCAGAAAAATGGCCACCAAGCGTAAGTTCACACTAACACACACAAACACATGTACGCACACACGCATGCATACACAAAGACTGTAGCGCCCCCTGACGTGCAGTTCGATAATTAGTCGGCATTATAGCCAATCAGAATTGTACTGAGTGAAAAGCCCGTGATAGTCCCTTCCAGGTTTCTAGTTACCTTATTCAAATGTTGACATATACATTTATTTGTTCCGTATACAGGCTACTAATGGGAACAAGCATCATCCGTCCCCGTCCCGTCGTCTACCGGTCCCTGGGATCCCCGGGCTCATTACAAAAGAATGCTGTTGTTTATTTTTTTCGCCAGGAGACCACGGCTTAAAATGTCGTTGAACCTATTTTCTATTATATTATGAGAAAGGCACAGTGGTACCAGATCAGGAATGGTACGCAGTTCTTGTAGGCCCAGAACTAGTCAGTAATGGGAACCGGGATCACCTAATATGTCGTGGAACCGCTTCTCGTCCATCATAAAAGCGACAGCGGTACCAGGGGATGAGGAGTGGTAGGCAGTTCTCGCAGGCTCAGAACTCGTCAGTAATGAGAACCGGGATCACTTAAATGACGTAACCTCTTCTCTCCGGTATGAAACTGCGGTACCAGGGGGTCAGGAGTGGTAGGCAGTTCTCGTAGGCCCATAACATGTCAGTAATGAGAACTGGGATAACTTAAATGACGTAACCTCTTCTCTCCGGTATGAGAATCCGGTACCAGGGGGTCAGGAGTGATAGGCAGTTCTTGTAGGCCTATAACATGTCAGTAATGAGAACCGTGATCACTTAAACGACGTAACCTCTTCTCTCCGGTATGAAACTGCGGTACCAGGGGGTCAGGAGTGGTAGGCAGTTCTCGTAGGCCCATAACATGTCAGCAATGAGAACCGTGATCACTTAAACGACGTAACCTCTTCTCTCCGGTATGAAACTGCGGTACCAGGGGGTCAGGAGTGGTAGGCAGTTCTCGTAGGCCCATAACATGTCAGCAATGAGAACCGTGATCACTTAAACGACGTAACCTCTTCTCTCCGGTATGAAACTGCGGTACCAGGGGGTCAGGAGTGGTAGGCAGTTCTCGTAGGCCCATAACATGTCAGCAATGAGAACCGGGATCACTTAAATGACGTAACCTCTTCTCTCCGGTATGAAACTGTGGTACCAGGGGGTCAGGAGTGATAGGCAGTTCTCTTAAGCCCATAACATATCAGTAATGAAAATCGTGATCACTTAAATGACGTAACCTCTTCTCTCCGGTATGAGACTGCGGTACCAGGGGGTCAGGAGTAGTAGACAGTTCTCGTAGGCCCATAACATATCAGTAATGAGAATCGTGATCACTTAAATGACGTAACCTCTTCTCTCCGGTATGAAACTGCGGTACCCGGGGGTCAGGAGTGGTAGACAGTTCTCGTAGGCCCATAACATGTCAGTAATGAGAACCGTGATCACTTAAATGACGTAACCTCTTCTCTCCGGTATGAGACTGCGGTACCAGGGGGTCAGGAGTGGTAAGCAGTTCTCATAGGCTCAGGACTCGTTAGTAATGAGAACCGGGATCACTTAAATGACGTAACCTCTTCTCTCCGGTATGAGACTGCGGAACCAGGGGGTCAGGAGTGGTAGGCAGTTCTCGTAGGCCCATAACATAACAGTAATGAGAATCGTGATCACTTAAATGACGTAACCTCTTCTCTCCGGTATGAAACTGCGGTACCAGGGGGTCAGGAGTGGTAGGCAGTTCTCGTATGCCCATAACATGTCAGTAATGAGAGCCGTGATCACTTAAACGGCGTAACCTCTTCTCTTCGGTATGAGACTGCGGTACCAGGGGGTCAGGAGTGGTAGGCAGTTCTTGTAGGCCCATAACATGTCAATAATGAGAACCGTGATCACTTAAATGACGTAACCTCTTCTCTCCGGTATGAGACTGCGGTACCAGGGGGTCAGGAGTGGTAGACAGTTCTCATAGGCCCATAACAAGTCAGCAATGAGAACCGGGATCACTTAAATGACGTAACCTCTTCTCTCCGGTATGAGACTGCGGTACCAGGGGATCAGGAGTGGTAGGCAGTTCTCATAGGCCCATAACATATCAGTAATGAGAATCGTGATCACTTAAATGACGTAGAACCTCTTCTCTCCGGTATGAGACTGCGGTACCAGGGGATCAGGAGTGGTAGGCAGTTCTCATAGGCCCATAACATATCAGTAATGAGAATCGTGATCACTTAAATGACGTAGAACCTCTTCTCTCCGGTATGAGACTGCGGTACCAGGGGATCAGGAGTGGTAGGCAGTTCTCATAGGCCCATAACATATCAGTAATGAGAATCGTGATCACTTAAATGACGTAGAACCTCTTCTCTCCGGTATGAGACTGCGGTACCAGGGGATCAGGAGTGGTAGGCAGTTCTCATAGGCCCATAACATATCAGTAATGAGAATCGTGATCACTTAAATGACGTAGAACCTCTTCTCGTCCACCATGCGGAATGGGACAGCGGTACCAGGGGGTCAGGAGTGGTCGGGCGCCGCCGCTAACGCCTCACGGTTCTCGTAGGCCCAGAACCCGTGTAGCTCCAGCAGAATCGACACCGCCGTGTGCCCGTGCCCGCTGGAACAGTCAAATTGTTTAATACTATGGTGGTAGCAAATAAGCTTACGGCCCGCCTGAAGTACAGTTAATTTTGTCTTTATATTGTATGTCCGTGACGGACAAACTGTTGAGTTTAAATGTAATGTTTTATTAACATCTTTGTACACAGTTCAACAATAAACATTATTCTATTCTAAAAAAAAAAGAAGGTAAGCGGCCACAGTAGCCTATGGAGGCATACAACTTCATAGGAGTCACAATAGTCATATGCCCACTGCTAATCCTTTCCTACACAATTTAAAATTATACGCCTTCTGGATTGCAAGTTATTTAAAGTAATTTAGAGGTTATCCAGAAATCATGCGAGGTTTTTTGGCCCACAATTAGACCCCCCCCTCCCACCCCTTTGGTGATCTTTGGTGAGGTTCTAGGAGAAACAGAAACCTCACGTGTATTTTTCACTATTAAAAATTTAGACTGAAATGGTATTATGTTACTTGATATTGTGTTCAAGCATGTTCAAGAGATGACCCATGTCCAAATGAATTTATGCTTATCGTTAAAACTCATTTTTGGTAGTTTTAAACCCTATAAAATCACGGTTTTAAAGTGTGACTCAGGAGACGTAACCATGGTAACGAGCAACAAAAGTAGTTGATCCACCCATATGCGTTATGCAAACGCTCCAAAAATTCTAAAAACGTAAATAGACTTGTTGTTTTTTACATGCGAAATGATTTATAATTTCATACTTGAGTAGATATTTATTTCTCGATTTTGTACGTATAGGAAAAAAATACACGTGAGATCTAAGTTTACCCCCTCAACGTGATCAGTTCCCCCCCCCCAACGTGATCAGTCCTGAGGTTTTCATGACCCCCCCCCCCCCCCCCTTCGGAAACTCGCGTGATCTCTGGATTGTACAGGTTATACAGGTAAACAAGTAACCAACCTGCGGATGAGGTCCTGCAGGGTGATCCGCGCCGGGTGCTCCGGCCGGATCATGTCGAATATCTCGTCTTTCACGTCCTCGAAGTTCACCGGCTCCGCCCCGTGCGCCACCATCTGCTCTTGTATCGCCTAACAATAATAATAATAATAACGTTTATTATGGACATAACTTGCCAACATACTTATGAGTTTCACGTAAACTAAATACACCTGCGCCAGTTCTCGAAAATGGTCGTGCCACGCTCTATTGGGATCGATCTGTCATCAGACAGGACTATTGTAGCCAATAAACCTGATATCGTGCTGATAGATCGATCGAAGCGCCAGGCAGTGCTCGTTGACATCACCATCCCCCATGACGAGAACCTCGTGAAGGCCAAGAAGGGCAAAGTCAGCAAGTACCTAGACTTGGCACACGAGGTGACCGCCATGTGGGATATTGATTCAACGATCATTGTCCCGATAGTCGTCTCTGCGAACGGTCTAATAGCGAAGAGTCTCGACCAACACCTCAAGAGACTCTCGCTAGATGGCTGGGTCAAGGGTCAGATACAGAAGGCGGTACTCCTGGACACGGCGAGAATAGTCAGGAGGTTCCTCTCTCTGTCGCCCTAACCACCGGTAGCTTAGGCCCCGCCTCGCTGCCGGCGGCACACTAGGTTAGGATTTTATAATATTTTTGTGTTTTGTAAGTGTATTATTATATTTTACTTTTTATAAAAATATTGTAAAACCTAACCTAAGACCAGAAATAAATAAAGAGAATAACGTTTATTATGGTAATAAATGGTACATAGTTCTGCTTACATTAGTTTTGTAGTATATGGTATATAAGTTAAGCTAAGTAAGCGTCTACTGATCCCCGTACTAGTATTAACTGGATTACGGTGGAGCAGGATTCACTGTCCTTAACAACACTCAATCCATGTTATCTGGTCAACATAATAATTATTGTAACATAAACTAGTAAGATGTAGGTACAATTGCAAGATGATTATGCCCAATAACCTAGCAACGCGCCAGCTTCGCGCGTTGCGCCTAGTAGTAAACAAGTAGTATACGCAAAAACTTAAGAAGCAATTACAAATATTAACATTGTTATGGAACATTTGTTAATTTGAGGTAAGTACAATAGTAGTAGAAATAATAAGTGAATATATATATATATAACAAAACACTTATATTGAACACTTCAATAATAATTTTAACCCGTCGTCTATCGGGCCCTGGGATCCCAGGGATCATAACAAAAGAATGCTATTGTTTATTTTTTTCACCGGGAGACGCAGACGACGGCTTAAACACGATTACTAATTCAAAATTAGAAGTAGCATTATATTTGTGGGTCATTGACAGTTGTAAAAACAAAAGTTGTCCATCCGGTGGTAAATAGTTAACGGCTCATATACATATAAGTTATGTTTTTATTACATGGATTTATTACGGAAACACCGTTTATGCGGGTTACTAGACTGATCCAAAATTAAGCTTTGTGGCCCTTAACTTTTGATATGTCCACCGAAACAACAACACAACATATATAACAACTATGAAACAACATATATGTGTGTATATGTAACAACTGTAATCTGACCCTATTCACGCACATAAATGATTTATGATTTTTTATGATTTATGAAAAGACGCGAACCTAAATCTGACAATGATCCTTGTATATTTGAATTCCCGATATCTCGGCGCTTGTTGCAAGCGCTATCATTAAGGATTAACTTACTACGAGCCCCAATGCAAAATAGCTCGTCTAGTCGCAATTCTGCATGCGTATTTTTTTTCAAAAACTAGTATTTCTACCCGAATCGACTTTGATGATTAATGGAATACACTAGACGCAATGTCACTAAAGCTAGCTTAGTTTTGAGTTGTACAAAGTGTACATCTCGTTATTTATTTTAAAATAATTTAATTATAAATATTACATCTCACACGCAAATAATTACGTCTGCTTCATATTTAAGGCAAAATAGGTCGTCTATTTAAAATAAAACCTGTTTACCAGGGTTCGTAATATAAAATATTATTTTCAAATTGAATACGGAATATTCTCTGTCATGTAAAATGACAAACCACTATATAAAAGGGCAAATTCAGCCTAATTTTTTATTACTCCAAATCGTTTTTCTATCGAGATGGCACGAGGTAAGCCAGTGACTGAAGAAGTGCGGAAAATTATAATCTCCAGTAACAATAAAGGCAAATCTACGTACCAAATTGCCAAGGACCTTTCTATGCCAAGGTCTACAATCCAAACTATCATCGAGCATCATCGAAAACACGACAAAATTTCTTGTTTAAAGAAATCCGGCCGCCCACGAATTACTACTAAAGCAGAAAACAGGATTCTGAGGAAGATCATCAAGAAAAATCGTCGTGCAAGAGCTGGAGAACTTACGGTACTATGGCGTGACGCAATTAAAAAAAACATTTCAGTGGATACTTGCAAGAGAGTGATGAAGAGGATGGGCTACGGTTTTTACACTGCTAAAGAGAAACCGTTACTTACACAACGGCAGAAAACTAACAGGTTGAAATTCGCCAAAAAGTACAGAAATTGGACCGTCGATCAGTGGCGTAAAATTATATGGAGTGACGAATCTAAATTTGAAGTCACAGTAGGCGATGAACGAAGTAAAGTCATTCGCGAAAAAGGAGAGGCATTTCAAAAAGATTGTCTTAAGCGTAAGGTAAAGTTTCCAGCTTCCTTAATGATTTGGGGCTGCATGTCGGCACAGGGTGTCGGCTGTCTGCAATTTATAGATGGAACCGTCAATGCCGAAAAATACAAAAGCATCTTACAAGAGAGTTTGCTGCCGTCTATACGTAAGTTAAAGTATAAAAATGCGTATACTTTTCAACAAGATGGTGCCTCATGCCATACCGCTAAAGCAACGATGGCGTGGCTGAAAAAGAAAAAAATACCTACCATGTCGTGGCCATCCAGCAGCCCGGACTTGTCTCCCATAGAAACGTTGTGGTGGAAAATGAAGAAGAAGTTGCGAAAGGACCCGTCCAGATCAAAAGCTGATCTTAAAGAGAAACTTACCTGTGTTTGGAATGAAACAACCCCGGAAGAGTGTCGACAGCTGGTAGATACAATGCCGCTCAGAATTAAAGCCGTTTTAGATGCAAAAGGAGACGCCACCAAGTGGTAGACGTTCTAATCTGCGTCGGTAACACTAAAGACGAACTTTTTTGCATTTTAGTACAATTGGTGAAACAATGTTTTTTTTATTACCAAGGAAAGTTCGTTTTTTTTTTCATTGAATAAATAAAATACGATTTATAACTTATACTGTTTTTATATTGCTAATTCTTCCAAACACCTTCGTCCCCCAGAATTTTTAGGTTAACGTTAGTTTAGTACATTTTTTTCCTACCAGACGTACTCATTTGCATTGGGGCTCGTATAACATTGTAGTCTTTGGATGATGGCGCTCGCAACGTATTGTGTCGTACTCCGTATCGTGCCGTCCCTTTCACTCTCGTGTTGTACACTATATGAGTGAAAGGGACGTCACGATACGAAATCGGATTTCGAAGTTCGGAGTAGTCCCTCAGTGCCGAAATATCGGAAACTCAAAAATGCAAATATTCATGGTAAATATCATCGTAATCAAACGTAAATGACCATGTGAGCTTGAAATCTTATATAAATAAAAATAAATAAATATTAGAGGACAATCTTACACAAATCGAACTAGCCCCACAGTAAGCTCAAGAAGGCTTGTGTTATGGGTACTAGACGACGATATATTTAATAGATATAAATACTTAAATACATAAAAAACATCCAAGATTCAGAAACAAATATTCATGCTCATCACACAAATATTTGCCCTGACCGGGATTCGAACCCAGGACCGTCAGCTTCACAGGCAGGTGCACTACCCACTAGGCTAAACCGGTCGTCGTCGGTTATATAGCTACATAACTTACCTTAAAGAAATAGTTAAGTGTAAATTTATCCAGATATCCCTGCGAGTTGATGTCCAGCAGTCGGAACAGGTAGGCGAGCGCGGCGGGCTGGCGGCGGTTCTCCAGCGCCAGCACCAGCTCCAGGTACGTCTTGTAGTCCATCTCACCGTCGTACGTCAGGCACTGCTGGAACACTCGCTGCAGGAACGCGCGGGTCAGCGTGCCCGAGCCGTAGCTAGAAATAGTGAACGTCAAGTATAGGTAGTCCCACGCGAGTTGAGGTACAGTAGTACAGTCGCCATCAGATATATCTGAGCGAACAAGGTGTTCACAAATATCTGAACACGACTCTATTGTCAAGGCGTTAAAGTGCATGTTCAGATATTTTTGAGCACCCTGAAGAGTACAGATATATTTGATGGCGACTGTACCTCTTCGTTCGCGCAGAAAAGAAAGTATCGCTCCGAAGATTAACGAAAGAATGCTTAAAACTTACAATTAACCTTAGATCACTACTATAAGGTTCATAATACACTGTTCATAATGCGCGTGCACTCGATCAGAAGTATGGCGGCTGACTAACATGCCACGCGGCGCGCGCTAACATGGCGGCAGCTGCGGACCAATAGCGGTACAGGAAAAAGAAGCGCGGTGCGTGAAGCGTGCCGATTGGTCAATTGCATTTCCCGCGCTTAAAAAATTCATCTTCTGCGCAGGTACATCGGTAAGCCATATCAGTTGGATACTACTGTAAATGATTACACGCACAGATACATGAAGTATTGATTGCAATAAAGTGAATGCTTGCTATCGGTACGAAAAAAAAATTTTTTTTATACAACGCCAGTGGCAAACAAGCGTACGGTCCACCTGATGGTAGGCGGATACCGTAGCCTATAGACGCACGCAACTCCAAAGGAGTCACGTGCGCGTTGCCGACCCTTTATAAAATTTGAGGATTCACTGTGAGCAGAAGGAATTTAGGCCCCTCGCTCTTAACACGGTACGTTCTCGGGAGACAACACTACACACCTGTATAGTAAATAATGTTTATTATGGCTGTGGTCTTCTGCAAGACTGAGGTACTTCCCCAGATGGACTGCTCCAAATTCGTGCAAGATCACATGTTGCTGTGCCCTACCTCTCTAAAAAAACCAAAATCCCGTTGTCATATTGTGTGTGTGACCCAGGGTTCGAAATTATCAAGATAATTATGGTCTTTGCGTATTCGTCTTCGCGATAATTATCCGATAATCATCAAGATAATTATCATTGATAATTATCCTTTCGAACCCTGGCGTGACCTCGACTCTGGTGGAACTACCTATATACACAATACAATACAATACAAATATTATTTATTGTTCACCAGAAAATACATTGAAAACAAGATTAAAAATTAAACATGTTGATGGTAGACAACAGGCGGTCTTATCGCTAAAATGCGATCTCTTCCAGACAACCTTTGGGTGGTGGAGACTGTGGGATCTTGGGGGCTTCTATTGTGGACTGTAGGTATAAATGATATGCAGCACTTGTTCACACTAATTACACTACTTACGTATCTTAAAAGTCACCTTTTCTTATGATAATCTATTAGTTCTTATTTTGTGCCCTGCATCTCCATGCAGCTATATTTCGGGCGGGCTCGATATTGCCATACATCTTAATAATCGGCCAGGGATGCCAGCCTAACATTCCTTTTTATATGGTAATGTTGGCACTGATGTCAACAGGACCTAAGGACTTATTGCATGACCTCACGAATACCGGTTTTAACCAGAATAAATGTAAAAAATTACTTAAAAAATATTACTTAACTTTGGGATAGCTACTCAAAAAATATTATGTTACTCGTACCTAATTACTAACTTATAATTCTAACTGAAAATGTTAAATTAATTTAGTTATAACGCGGCATGAACAGCGCGATCTCGCCAACTATTATTTAAACCGTTAAAGGTTTTAAATAGTGGCTCATATGTACACAATAATTGTTCCTAATGATTGTCTTAAATAAAAAAAAAAAAAAAACTGAGACAAGAGAAAAAAATGTCATGAGTACGAGCCCCAATGCAAATGAGTACGTCTGGTAGGAAAAAAATGTACTAAACTAACGTTAACCTAAAAATTCTGGGGGACGAAGGTGTTTGGAAGAATTAGCAATATAAAAACAGTATAAGTTATAAATCGTATTTTATTTATTCAATGAAAAAAAAAACGAACTTTCCTTGGTAATAAAAAAAACATTGTTTCACCAATTGTACTAAAATGCAAAAAAGTTCGTCTTTAGTGTTACCGACGCAGATTAGAACGTCTACCACTTGGTGGCGTCTCCTTTTGCATCTAAAACGGCTTTAATTCTGAGCGGCATTGTATCTACCAGCTGTCGACACTCTTCCGGGGTTGTTTCATTCCAAACACAGGTAAGTTTCTCTTTAAGATCAGCTTTTGATCTGGACGGGTCCTTTCGCAACTTCTTCTTCATTTTCCACCACAACGTTTCTATGGGAGACAAGTCCGGGCTGCTGGATGGCCACGACATGGTAGGTATTTTTTTCTTTTTCAGCCACGCCATCGTTGCTTTAGCGGTATGGCATGAGGCACCATCTTGTTGAAAAGTATACGCATTTTTATACTTTAACTTACGTATAGACGGCAGCAAACTCTCTTGTAAGATGCTTTTGTATTTTTCGGCATTGACGGTTCCATCTATAAATTGCAGACAGCCGACACCCTGTGCCGACATGCAGCCCCAAATCATTAAGGAAGCTGGAAACTTTACCTTACGCTTAAGACAATCTTTTTGAAATGCCTCTCCTTTTTCGCGAATGACTTTACTTCGTTCATCGCCTACTGTGACTTCAAATTTAGATTCGTCACTCCATATAATTTTACGCCACTGATCGACGGTCCAATTTCTGTACTTTTTGGCGAATTTCAACCTGTTAGTTTTCTGCCGTTGTGTAAGTAACGGTTTCTCTTTAGCAGTGTAAAAACCGTAGCCCATCCTCTTCATCACTCTCTTGCAAGTATCCACTGAAATGTTTTTTTTAATTGCGTCACGCCATAGTACCGTAAGTTCTCCAGCTCTTGCACGACGATTTTTCTTGATGATCTTCCTCAGAATCCTGTTTTCTGCTTTAGTAGTAATTCGTGGGCGGCCGGATTTCTTTAAACAAGAAATTTTGTCGTGTTTTCGATGATGCTCGATGATAGTTTGGATTGTAGACCTTGGCATAGAAAGGTCCTTGGCAATTTGGTACGTAGATTTGCCTTTATTGTTACTGGAGATTATAATTTTCCGCACTTCTTCAGTCACTGGCTTACCTCGTGCCATCTCGATAGAAAAACGATTTGGAGTAATAAAAAATTAGGCTGAATTTGCCCTTTTATATAGTGGTTTGTCATTTTACATGACAGAGAATATTCCGTATTCAATTTGAAAATAATATTTTATATTACGAACCCTGGTAAACAGGTTTTATTTTAAATAGACGACCTATTTTGCCTTAAATATGAAGCAGACGTAATTATTTGCGTGTGAGATGTAATATTTATAATTAAATTATTTTAAAATAAATAACGAGATGTACACTTTGTACAACTCAAAACTAAGCTAGCTTTAGTGACATTGCGTCTAGTGTATTCCATTAATCATCAAAGTCGATTCGGGTAGAAATACTAGTTTTTGAAAAAAAATACGCATGCAGAATTGCGACTAGACGAGCTATTTTGCATTGGGGCTCGTAGGTGAAACAGAGATAAACATGGTGTAGTTACCCCGCGAGCTCGGAGATGCTGAGCATCCCGTTGTGGTCGCGGTCGAGGTTGAGGTACTGCCCGTACACGCGGAGCGCGGACGCCGCGCTGAACCAGTTCTGCTCCTGCAGCTCCATCGGCAGGTCCTCTTCGCGCAACTGTCGACGTTACCCTTATTTATATACGATCTCTTTTATATACACCCCATTAAGGTAGTGAGTGATGAATGTATTCAACAAAATAAAGCAAGCCATAATATGTGAAAACACTGATAAAATTGAAGTATTAGAAAAAACCGGAGGCCAAATAACCTTCGCCATATTTCCAACCTCCCGCTATATCGTGTTCCCAACCAATGTAATGAGTATGGCAGAAGGACATGGAGGTGCATCCTCCCCCAACTATTAAACTATCTACCTTTGACAATTGTAGAAAAGCTAAAAAGTAAAAACAGTAAACAAATTAAAAGTGTGATGAAAGAATATTTCATTAAAGATATATTTGAGAGGGAAGGGGAGGATGCACACCCATACTTAGGCCATACATAATGATACATATAATTAATTAATTATACATAAACCTATGTATAATATTAAGAGAATATCTATTGTACCTACTTTTATACTTAGGAAATGTTAGTAATCATAATCATAATATTCTGAATTAAAAATGCGTGAGCAACTCATTCTGTCTCTAACCGAGGCCACGCAAAATCTTTAATATTAAGATTAAGGCCTTGTTAAGCCATTTGTAATTAGGTTAATTAAGAGAAATAAACAGATTTTATTTCATTTTTTTTTAAGGCAAGGGCATTCCAGTGCAAATGACCCCCTCTAACACGCGTGAGTTTACAATTAACCATCCCGCTCTCTACGGAAGCTCTGCGCGTAATTTCATAAATATTTAGTACATTTTTATTGATTGTTGGAACACTGAATCACTTGTGAAAAATCTATCCGGTTATTTCCTTAGAACTCAGCATAACAACATCATCGCTATCGCCGGCCCGAGCACTTAAAAGGAGCCTCCAAAATTGAATCTTATTACATTCTACATTAGCATCTCTTTCCCCTTGAGGAGGTTGTCAAGTATAAAGCAGAAGTGTCCGTTGCGGTTGAGTACATGGCCTGCTGTATGCACAGCAAGTTCAAAAAGTACAACTCGGCTGTATGCCATCCTGTTCTCACCTCTAGTAGATCATCCAGGAAGGAGCAAGAGAGCACGTCGCGAATGCGCACGCGGCCCACGCGCAGCGGATCCAGGAAGAAGAGGAACTTGCGCGCGGCCGTGCACACGTAGAAGGAACTGAAGGAGGAGTCCAGGCCGTCCAGCGCGGCCAGGGACGGCACCAGCTCGGCGATGTAGCTCTCCAGGTCCTGGAGTACGCAGGTTACAGATATATTTATATAGAAGAGCCACCTCCAGGCGGCATGAGAACTTCTAACAGTCAAGTTGCGCTTGACAAGCCTAATCCCAATAAGGTCTAGTTTCCTCTTGAGTTGTAAGGCCAGATGGCAGTCGCTTCCGTAAAAACAACTCACTTAATTACCATGTAAATGGAGACAAATATTGCTTGATCCTTTATGGATCAGGCACAGGATACAGCGGTGTCGGGCGACAGAGAGAGGAATCTCCTGACTATCCGCGCCGTGTTCAGGAGTACCGCCTTCTGTATCTGACCCTTGACCCAGCCATCTAGCGAGTCTCTTGAGATGTTGGTCAAGACTTCGCTATTATACCGTTTGCGGAGACGACTATCGGGACAATGATCGTTGAATTATTATTGTTATCAATAATATCTCATAATACATACATGTTCTGTGAGGTACCCCTGCCCGGTGACGTCATAGAGCGAGAGACCGATACGCGTCTGTTGCAGCCACACGCGGCGCATGACGTAGTTGAAGAGCGAGACACCACGCACGCGCCCCGCTCCTCCCTCTGCCGCTTGCAGTCGCCCAAACACCTCCGCCGTAAAGTATGGCCTAGAACAACATCAAACATCATTCCATCATTCAATAATCATGTCATAATGGAAAAATTGTTTTAGGGTGGTATTCCACTTGTCCAATATCTTTGTCCAATGTGCTTTGTTCAATTTTGGATAAGTGGAATGAATGTTCATCTTTATTTTTTTTTTAATTTATTTAATTCACCATAAATTTTAATAGAAATTTGACTAAAGATCAGACACAGAAATTCATCTTTTCTGGCAATTTTAGTTTATTGACAACCGCTTCAGCCCAGCTGGTAGTGACCCTGCCTTCGAAGCTGGAGGTCTCGGGTTCGAATCCCGGTCAGAGATTTAAATATTTGTTCCCGAGTCTTGGATGTTTTCTATGTATTTATGTATCTATTTATCTACATAAGTATGTTTATCATCACTTGGTACCCGTAGTAAAAGCTTTGCTTATTTTGGGGCTAGGTTGATTTGTTTAAGATTGTCCACAAATATTTATATATTTTATTTTTCTATATATTCTAGTTACCAAGCAGTGCAAGTGTGAAATTGGATGTTCTCAAACATGCTTCAAAATGTACACCTTACTTTGATGATAAACTGTGAAACACAGCTTTACCAGGTGAAAATTAGTCATGGGATTTGTATAGGAAATTTCCAGCGAGTCTGAAGATTGAAGGCTAGTCCATCCCAGCTTTTGAAGTATTGTACCATAGTCACACTTTTTCAGTTATAATTATCAAACAGGAGTTGTCTAATAATTGTCTTTTTTGATAACTAAGGGTGGGTTGCACCAAACTGTCTGTAATCATAAGTGGTGTTCGTTAAAATCTGTTTGTATGGAAAGTTTGACAAGTTCAGGCGCGGATCCAGGATTTTGTTCAGGGGGGGGGCACTTTCGAACTTTCCGAAAATAAAACTGACTTTTGATAACTGTTTTTATTGTCAGAACATATTTCCTACGTCAGGACATAGGCACACAATTGCCCTCCCCTGACACTGGCTTCAGGGGGGGGCAATTGCCCCTGTTGCCCCCCCCCCCTGTATCCGCGCCTGGACAAGTTTCTATGGGATGACATCTGTCGACGCCATATTTGACGTTGACCAACCTGTGATCGTATGTTGGTGCAACCGACCCTAAGACAAAGTGACTATTCACTAAGAATGACACATGTAATCAACACTTATCATGTTTCTGAAAGTTCTAACAATCCTCAAGCGTCATGTCCTTGCTAAAACCAGCAAGTAGAAGCCATTAAAAAAAATCCTACCTGTACTTCGGCCCTGCCTCATCCCTGATCTTCTTAAACTGGAAGTAATCTATTGTCAGCTCATCATTGTTGGCTGTGCTGTAGCTACCATTAGACTTCTCCAGCAGACTCCACAAATGCTTCAACTCATTGTTGTCCAACAACTCCTTACTTTTCTTCTGCAGGAACTGGGCCCTCGTCTCTTCTCTTAGCTTTTGAGCCAGCACTTCATCAGAACGGGGAAGTTTATAGTAAAACTTGGGTATTTTCTTGTAAGATTCCTCGTCACCTTCTATTTTTGGCTTGTACAGCTGTTTGAAAGTTTCTATCTCTATTTTTAAGCTTTCCTCTTTAGTGATGCTTGTGTTTGTGTCTGTAATTAAATAATATACAATAAAACATGACAAAGTCACACATTATTACTATGTATATAGATTCATAGCTTGAAGTTGATTTGACTTGAAGCGATAAAATATGTATTAAATAAGTAAGAATTATCCGAGTATTATTACAAGTTAAATAGTAAACAATAAACTCTCACCGTCCAACTTTTTTATGTATTTTCTTAAACGATCTTTCAGCATGTTGTTCACTTTAATTTGTTCTTCATCTAAAGGTTTTTCGACAGACTGCGTATTTCTGGTATCTTCATTTACACTTTTAGTGTCTTTTTCAGACATTGTGAGCGATAATTTTACCGTGTTACGAAATAATTTATGAGAGGCGTATTAATAATATTATAATAAATACAACACGAAAGCTGTCAAATGAAGTATGTTCCGTTTCAAGTCGTTTTAAAAAGATCAACGACTAAATATCTATTCTTAATTATAAACTACATTTAATTAAATCGAAGCCGTTATAGGTACATATTCATAAGGAAATATTTTTTTAATCAATATATAAAGTGAATCAATCATATTATTAAATTAAAGTAATGTCCTCTCAATATTTAAAACATACCATAATTATTTGCGTGTGAGATGTAATATTTATAATTAAATTATTTTAAAATAAATAACGAGATGTACACTTTGTACAACTCAAAACTAAGCTAGCTTTAGTGACATTGCGTCTAGTGTATTCCATTAATCATCAAAGTCGATTCGGGTAGAAATACTAGTTTTTGAAAAAAAATACGCATGCAGAATTGCGACTAGACGAGCTATTTTGCATTGGGGCTCGTAGGTGAAACAGAGATAAACATGGTGTAGTTACCCCGCGAGCTCGGAGATGCTGAGCATCCCGTTGTGGTCGCGGTCGAGGTTGAGGTACTGCCCGTACACGCGGAGCGCGGACGCCGCGCTGAACCAGTTCTGCTCCTGCAGCTCCATCGGCAGGTCCTCTTCGCGCAACTGTCGACGTTACCCTTATTTATATACGATCTCTTTTATATACACCCCATTAAGGTAGTGAGTGATGAATGTATTCAACAAAATAAAGCAAGCCATAATATGTGAAAACACTGATAAAATTGAAGTATTAGAAAAAACCGGAGGCCAAATAACCTTCGCCATATTTCCAACCTCCCGCTATATCGTGTTCCCAACCAATGTAATGAGTATGGCAGAAGGACATGGAGGTGCATCCTCCCCCAACTATTAAACTATCTACCTTTGACAATTGTAGAAAAGCTAAAAAGTAAAAACAGTAAACAAATTAAAAGTGTGATGAAAGAATATTTCATTAAAGATATATTTGAGAGGGAAGGGGAGGATGCACACCCATACTTAGGCCATACATAATGATACATATAATTAATTAATTATACATAAACCTATGTATAATATTAAGAGAATATCTATTGTACCTACTTTTATACTTAGGAAATGTTAGTAATCATAATCATAATATTCTGAATTAAAAATGCGTGAGCAACTCATTCTGTCTCTAACCGAGGCCACGCAAAATCTTTAATATTAAGATTAAGGCCTTGTTAAGCCATTTGTAATTAGGTTAATTAAGAGAAATAAACAGATTTTATTTCATTTTTTTTTAAGGCAAGGGCATTCCAGTGCAAATGACCCCCTCTAACACGCGTGAGTTTACAATTAACCATCCCGCTCTCTACGGAAGCTCTGCGCGTAATTTCATAAATATTTAGTACATTTTTATTGATTGTTGGAACACTGAATCACTTGTGAAAAATCTATCCGGTTATTTCCTTAGAACTCAGCATAACAACATCATCGCTATCGCCGGCCCGAGCACTTAAAAGGAGCCTCCAAAATTGAATCTTATTACATTCTACATTAGCATCTCTTTCCCCTTGAGGAGGTTGTCAAGTATAAAGCAGAAGTGTCCGTTGCGGTTGAGTACATGGCCTGCTGTATGCACAGCAAGTTCAAAAAGTACAACTCGGCTGTATGCCATCCTGTTCTCACCTCTAGTAGATCATCCAGGAAGGAGCAAGAGAGCACGTCGCGAATGCGCACGCGGCCCACGCGCAGCGGATCCAGGAAGAAGAGGAACTTGCGCGCGGCCGTGCACACGTAGAAGGAACTGAAGGAGGAGTCCAGGCCGTCCAGCGCGGCCAGGGACGGCACCAGCTCGGCGATGTAGCTCTCCAGGTCCTGGAGTACGCAGGTTACAGATATATTTATATAGAAGAGCCACCTCCAGGCGGCATGAGAACTTCTAACAGTCAAGTTGCGCTTGACAAGCCTAATCCCAATAAGGTCTAGTTTCCTCTTGAGTTGTAAGGCCAGATGGCAGTCGCTTCCGTAAAAACAACTCACTTAATTACCATGTAAATGGAGACAAATATTGCTTGATCCTTTATGGATCAGGCACAGGATACAGCGGTGTCGGGCGACAGAGAGAGGAATCTCCTGACTATCCGCGCCGTGTTCAGGAGTACCGCCTTCTGTATCTGACCCTTGACCCAGCCATCTAGCGAGTCTCTTGAGATGTTGGTCAAGACTTCGCTATTATACCGTTTGCGGAGACGACTATCGGGACAATGATCGTTGAATTATTATTGTTATCAATAATATCTCATAATACATACATGTTCTGTGAGGTACCCCTGCCCGGTGACGTCATAGAGCGAGAGACCGATACGCGTCTGTTGCAGCCACACGCGGCGCATGACGTAGTTGAAGAGCGAGACACCACGCACGCGCCCCGCTCCTCCCTCTGCCGCTTGCAGTCGCCCAAACACCTCCGCCGTAAAGTATGGCCTAGAACAACATCAAACATCATTCCATCATTCAATAATCATGTCATAATGGAAAAATTGTTTTAGGGTGGTATTCCACTTGTCCAATATCTTTGTCCAATGTGCTTTGTTCAATTTTGGATAAGTGGAATGAATGTTCATCTTTATTTTTTTTTTAATTTATTTAATTCACCATAAATTTTAATAGAAATTTGACTAAAGATCAGACACAGAAATTCATCTTTTCTGGCAATTTTAGTTTATTGACAACCGCTTCAGCCCAGCTGGTAGTGACCCTGCCTTCGAAGCTGGAGGTCTCGGGTTCGAATCCCGGTCAGAGATTTAAATATTTGTTCCCGAGTCTTGGATGTTTTCTATGTATTTATGTATCTATTTATCTACATAAGTATGTTTATCATCACTTGGTACCCGTAGTAAAAGCTTTGCTTATTTTGGGGCTAGGTTGATTTGTTTAAGATTGTCCACAAATATTTATATATTTTATTTTTCTATATATTCTAGTTACCAAGCAGTGCAAGTGTGAAATTGGATGTTCTCAAACATGCTTCAAAATGTACACCTTACTTTGATGATAAACTGTGAAACACAGCTTTACCAGGTGAAAATTAGTCATGGGATTTGTATAGGAAATTTCCAGCGAGTCTGAAGATTGAAGGCTAGTCCATCCCAGCTTTTGAAGTATTGTACCATAGTCACACTTTTTCAGTTATAATTATCAAACAGGAGTTGTCTAATAATTGTCTTTTTTGATAACTAAGGGTGGGTTGCACCAAACTGTCTGTAATCATAAGTGGTGTTCGTTAAAATCTGTTTGTATGGAAAGTTTGACAAGTTCAGGCGCGGATCCAGGATTTTGTTCAGGGGGGGGGCACTTTCGAACTTTCCGAAAATAAAACTGACTTTTGATAACTGTTTTTATTGTCAGAACATATTTCCTACGTCAGGACATAGGCACACAATTGCCCTCCCCTGACACTGGCTTCAGGGGGGGGCAATTGCCCCTGTTGCCCCCCCCCCCTGTATCCGCGCCTGGACAAGTTTCTATGGGATGACATCTGTCGACGCCATATTTGACGTTGACCAACCTGTGATCGTATGTTGGTGCAACCGACCCTAAGACAAAGTGACTATTCACTAAGAATGACACATGTAATCAACACTTATCATGTTTCTGAAAGTTCTAACAATCCTCAAGCGTCATGTCCTTGCTAAAACCAGCAAGTAGAAGCCATTAAAAAAAATCCTACCTGTACTTCGGCCCTGCCTCATCCCTGATCTTCTTAAACTGGAAGTAATCTATTGTCAGCTCATCATTGTTGGCTGTGCTGTAGCTACCATTAGACTTCTCCAGCAGACTCCACAAATGCTTCAACTCATTGTTGTCCAACAACTCCTTACTTTTCTTCTGCAGGAACTGGGCCCTCGTCTCTTCTCTTAGCTTTTGAGCCAGCACTTCATCAGAACGGGGAAGTTTATAGTAAAACTTGGGTATTTTCTTGTAAGATTCCTCGTCACCTTCTATTTTTGGCTTGTACAGCTGTTTGAAAGTTTCTATCTCTATTTTTAAGCTTTCCTCTTTAGTGATGCTTGTGTTTGTGTCTGTAATTAAATAATATACAATAAAACATGACAAAGTCACACATTATTACTATGTATATAGATTCATAGCTTGAAGTTGATTTGACTTGAAGCGATAAAATATGTATTAAATAAGTAAGAATTATCCGAGTATTATTACAAGTTAAATAGTAAACAATAAACTCTCACCGTCCAACTTTTTTATGTATTTTCTTAAACGATCTTTCAGCATGTTGTTCACTTTAATTTGTTCTTCATCTAAAGGTTTTTCGACAGACTGCGTATTTCTGGTATCTTCATTTACACTTTTAGTGTCTTTTTCAGACATTGTGAGCGATAATTTTACCGTGTTACGAAATAATTTATGAGAGGCGTATTAATAATATTATAATAAATACAACACGAAAGCTGTCAAATGAAGTATGTTCCGTTTCAAGTCGTTTTAAAAAGATCAACGACTAAATATCTATTCTTAATTATAAACTACATTTAATTAAATCGAAGCCGTTATAGGTACATATTCATAAGGAAATATTTTTTTAATCAATATATAAAGTGAATCAATCATATTATTAAATTAAAGTAATGTCCTCTCAATATTTAAAACATACCTAAAAAATACGTGTAAAGGAACCAACATGCAATGCAAGTCTCTATTGCTACTCCCCAACAGAGGGCGGTAGTAAGCTTTTGAACTTGAACTTATGCCTCAACGTTGCACACGATTATATACATGCCGAGATTTTCGGATCCACACAATGATGATGATGTGTATGTAGATCTATGTAGATTTTGTAAGCACCTGTTTAGATACATGAGATCTGATATCTAAACTAAACAGGTACAAAAGTGTGTACGAAAAGAAAAAGTCAGCTCGTCACCGCTCACATTTTCCACTTTTCCCACATAAACCGCTTACTAAACGTGCGTTAAACTATGGTTAAAACACAATAATTTAATAAGGAGTGGATTAAAGGTATTAATCAAGTAACAATAACCAGCAATTTGCGGCATTCTGCCTATTAGCAGCCTAATACTACACGGCGCGTTAAATGCAAGTGAAACCCCTCTATTCTGTGCGCGCACTTAGATTGTGTGGAAGAGCTAACTTGGGTTTTTTTACTTATTTACCGACTATGGATTTTGTCGACTAGCCGACTAATTAATTGGTGCTGAGATGGCCGAGTAGTCGCCGAATAATCGCCGATTACAGATGTGGCCATCATAGTCTGCATTCCCGACTATTCGGTACATCTGTTGTAAAAATTACTTAAGTACCTAGTCGATGATCAAAATAAAAAGTCTGTCTGTAAGATGACTGTTTGTTGTATTTAAGAAAGATACTTAAAAATATGACAGTTGAAGTAAATATTGCTAGATTTTTTGTATTATTTTGCAGTAACTTATTAAGTGCCGAATAGTCGGTCACTTTAGCCGACTAATCGCCGCCTATATTTAAATGTGGCCAGATAGTCGGCTTTCCCGACTATATATTCGGTACATCTCTAAAGCCGTCGCCTCCCGGCAAAAGAAAATAATAGCATTCTTTTGCAATGAGCCCGGGGATCCCAGGGACCGGTAGACGACGCCATTTTGAAACATCCAAAAATATGCCTACCTAATCGACAAAAATCCCATATAATTATTGAACCTGTTTGACCTATAGAGGTGAACAGCCGGACATGACATCGGACAGACATACCAAAGCATTTTCACTCAAGCTGAAAGAGACGCTGCGCTGGCGCTTTAAAAAAAAACTATAACAGACATAAATCCATCTCACCCCCTACCCTTCACCTCCCCTCTTACATCACGACGAAACTGCCTGAGTTATACGATAGGCACTACAGACACTAGTTTATGGAAAAGCATTAAATTTTGCCCCTAAATTCCGATGTCTGCTCATTTGTCTCATCCAGAATCCCCATGTCCAAGGCAGCGTGGTGTGACACACCGGCAGTCCGTGGTTTTATGACGCTTTCTGAACACCCTTCAATCGTTTCACTTGACGATCACAAATGATTTGCAAGCTCGTCATTTCCATTTCGCTTTCCTACAAATTAGGTCAATGGGGTGATTTCATTGATGTAAATTACGATATACCTAAAGCATAAATATTATAAGTTTATTTAAACAACTTAAAAAAGGGAAATTACAATAAGTAAATAAAAAACTAAAAAAAAATGTTTTCCAAATCAGCGCCGATGGGCAGTGTGCCCAGAAGGCTGGCCGCATCGCCACGCTGTATAGCAACGCTGACGCGTTGTGCAAAGTATTGGCCGGCCCTCTGGTCACCTGTGGCTTCGATCAGGCGCGTCGCTAAATCTTTGTAAATGCGGCGCCCGCTCGGTCCCCACGGTCCCAGCGTCTCGACCCCAAACGCCTCAAATATGTAACCACTACCGAGGGTGGAGTATTTGCGGCGTTTGAGGTCTTCTGCTGTGGATGCGGCATTGCATTTATGCTGGTACCTGAAAGATGGGACGGTGCGAGGGTATCTACACATGTAGCATCCCAGACCATAGGCCGTCCCATCTTCCAAGGCACCAATGTCATGCCGTCGGGCCTCTTGCCGTCGTCCCTTGCCAAAACAACTGGTTCTAAGATGGCTGGAACTTTGACGCTGACAAGTGCCCTTCGGATGACATCGTTTATGCCGGCGTAACGGGCTAAAGCATTCATGTCAAAAGTAGGCGTAAGAATATAAGTACACACATCATGATGGTGGATTCTTCTCAGCTAGGCTAGGTTTAATGAACCAGTGATAAAACGCCCAGTAGTAGCTCGATTCTACTCACACCTCAGATTTGGTTGAAGCCGCTTAACCAATCTCACTGGATCGCAAACTCTTGAGTATTTCAGTGTTTAAACCGCCCGCGTGGTCGTGTCAGAGGTTTCCACTGGATCTTCCCCACGTCATATTTAAAAAATAGATCTAAATTACCTGACCTGTAATTGGCTTTTTGTATCATATGTCGAAAATTAATGTAATAATGGTAGCTGTTGGTTCACCGAAAAAAAAAATATATATATTTTTGTTTTTTTTTTGAGTTCGATGAATTTTGTATTCGTTGTAAATAATAATCAACAAAATAGTTTAATGAAACTTTTTCGTATATTTTGCAATTCACTGTTGAACTTTTTATGGGTACGAAAAAAGGATTAGTAATTTCAAAATCCCGCTGTTCATTGGCTAATCAGTGCTAAGCCATAACAAAAAAAACCCGCTGTCATTACATGACATGATGTTGTGTGCGTGACTTCAACTCTGATGGTATACTACCTTATACTAAAGAGACGCTAGTGTCATCTAACTAGCAGAAGCAATTAATCAGAGCGACTTCTGGAAAAAAACTGTTATGTATACCATAGGTATATTTGTTAAGTTATATGTACTATTACTTTACCTTTTTCTATATCCCCCTCATTTAACAATGATAATCAGACGGACTTTATGGGCAGTTGGGCAGAGTGCTACAGTTTCTTTTTGTGCAGGCTCGTTAATAGACTAATAAATATCTCATGCCCACTGTTATGCGCTTAGCTAACTGTTTTCGTAATTGTTATAGTCTACCTTCGCGGAACGAAACTTTAGCAATAGTAGATTGGTTAATCAAGGGTTGAAAGTGACTCATTCCACCCGAGATATTTTGGCGCTCGAATGAAGTGAGAGCGCCAATAGTTCAAGGGTGAAACGGGTGCTTTCACCCGAGTTAAACACTACTTTTAATTTCGACTATGCGGAAAATAAATGAGAAATAAGTGGATTCAGTAATAAAAACATGCGCTGCAGCAACCAGCAGCCGGCGCCGCCGCGCCCCCCGCGGCCCGCGGCCCGCGCGTGCCACCGGCGCGCGCCCGCGGCCTAAAGAACTTTTAAAAACATTACTTTCCACCTTAGGGTCGGAAAAGCGACTTTCAACCCAACTATCTACTTATGAAAATTGAACTCTCCGAATAGATGAGATGAAAAATTAATTACAACTCTAGACCAATAAATTCACTGCTCCAATTGTTGCTCTACTGTTGAATCATAGAGCATTGTTATGACACTGCTAGTTCATTGTCGGTAGATTCAGATTCATTTATTCACAATATAAGATTACAATATAAATTACATGTCAATTTACAAGAATGTCTATTGTGATCGTCAGTAACATTAAATAAAACAAAATAAATTAAAAATCAATGAATAAAATAGCAGTTAAATAATACAATGAGTATGAAAAAATTAAAATTATATTTATACTGTTATGTCAAAAAATTCGCTTACAGAGTACAGAGGATTTTTCAGTAGAAAGTTTCTCAGCCGACGTCTGAATGTTGTTTCCGAGGTCTGTGTGCGTATTTCAGCGGGTAGACGTTCATAGTAAGTCGGACCTTATGACACGCGGAATTTTACTGCAAGTGCCATGCGACGAGGGACTGTTCTTAATCGCCCTATAGAACGAATAGTCTTACCTGCGACCTCAACACGCCTAAACATGGGTAAGTTTCGTCTAACAAACATTAGAATTTCTAATTAAGTATAGGAGTAGTACGTCATAATTTTATGCGTTACGAAGAGTTCCCTACATGGATGTCGAGGTTTCACACTGGTCAGCGTTCGTACTGCCCGTTTCTGCATTATGAAGACTCGACTGGCATCCGTTGAGTTTCCCCAAATGAGTACTCCATGTGTCATTAAAGAATGGAAGAGAGCATAGTAGGTAGCATAGTAGGTTTGACGACCGCTTTAGCCGAGTTGGTAGTGACCCTGTCTTCGAAGCTGGAGGTCCCGGGTTCGAATCCCGGTCAGGGCATTTATTTGTGTGATGAACATGAAATTTGTTCCTGAGTCTTGGATGTTTTCTATGTATTTTCGTATCTATAATATTTATTTATTTATTTAACTCATTATGGGCTGTATAATGTGATAATATGGTCCTTAATACTCATATATTAAGCGAAATACCAAATACAACTTGACTTCAATTATATTGGTATTTTACATAGGAGTTTATAATCAGTCCTATACGAGTATACAGTCACCTGCAAAATATGGGCGCAACATATAACTTGAGTAGGTATAAAAATAAACACTGTTCTTATGTCGGTGAATTATGATTTTGGTGCACTTATTTATAGGAGGATTATGTGTCCCAATTACCGATAAGTATTACAGAAGATATCGATTTTAAAGTAAACTACGTTTATTATGATAAAATTGAAAAAAAAAAACAGATAGGTACTTAAAAGAGTAAATAAAAGACTAAAACTACTATTAAATAATAATAACTGAAACTAAACCTTAAACTTAGAAACTTTTTAAGATATCGTGTAGGTGTTTCAATAAACTTTGTTACCATTTGGTGATCATAGTTATTTATTCTTCAATTTAGGCATATTGGAAACAAAGAGCGTTATATAACGCAAATTAAATTCTAAACTACAAATAATAAAAAACCTACAAACTAAACTTAAAAATAAATAATTTAAAATAAGGGGTCCCCCCGCGGCATAGTGCCAAAGATGCTGGCAGCATTTCCTCTCTGTATAGCAATGCTTATGCGTTGAGCGAGGAAGCTGCGCACATTTCAATAAATAAACCTCATAACAAAATATTTTGAACGATTTATTTTGGGTGTCGCATACGTTAGATAAATGTTTAAAAAAAAAAAATCACATCATGTTGCATTATGTTTTGCAGTAAGAGTGAAACTCACTCGAGTTTATGCCTGCTAAATGAGCCGCAAGCGTGGATATATTTGCATCATTTATTTTTATTTTCATAAGGCCTTAAGAGCCTACATTTTTCTTACAACTTATACCGTTTCAAGTATTAACTTGCCTGAATCATCTGTTCAACACACTGACGTCGGATGCAGTCTGAATTTAATTAGTTTTAGGGATCCTTACTGGAATTAAAAATAAAAAACACCGACACAAACAATACTTAGCTTAAAACCATCTCCGCTATAAAAACACACCCAAATCGGTTTATACGTTATGGAGCTACGATGCTACAAACAGAAACATATATACCTACACAGATATACATGCCAAACTTATAATAGGTAGCCCTCTTTTGTATTGCTCGTCGGTATACAAATACAGGTAAGCATAAACCGTCGTTTACAATCAGTCACATGAGTCTGTGTGATTGGCAGTGAGAAAATCCCATCTTTACCCTGTGAAATGACATCTACTTATTTACGCCTTATTAATATTTTACATAATTTGTCACGAGTCACAAAAGTAGTCTAAACCAAATGTAGATTAATCGGACTCTTAGTGTAAGACATAGAAACGGAAATTAAGTCGGTAAATATTTAGGTTACTTATAGAAATTTACTACAACTAGTAATACCTGCCTACCTATGACAAATCTTGGGATAAGATGCCAATGCTGCCGGATCCCTTTAGTTCAATATTGTTGTTTTTATTCCCGTCTCTTCGAACAAATTTATAACGACCGAAAATATAAAAATGTTTGCAAAAATACTGCTTCCGCAATCAGCAAAAATACACAAGTTATAACCCAACAGGAGCACTTAGGTATGTATACTTATAGCGGTCAAAGTCATTTCAACATATCAGGAAAAGGACTTGATTGTAATAATTTCTCGACACGGAACCCCTCGGGCCACAGACTCACGAGTAGTACTCGCTTTTAACCACTTTTTACAGCGACAACTATGTTAAGAATCGTAATCTGCTTCTTTCCTACGGAAACATCAGTGCATTCGCATTGCAACTATGTACTTCTTTCTCTGTATGAGACACAACAAGTTCGTTGTTTAACTCTAGTTTTATGATGTGGTTCTAGGGTTCCTGGAAACTCAGATATTATTAATGATTCGCTTCGATACAGAACTTCGCTCGTGCAATAAGCAAAAGAATAGCTAGTATCTCTACTTGTATACCTACCTACTTCTAAAGCCTGCTAAAGGGCCTTGAATCGACTTAAAACTGTCTAACTGGAGACATTATTATTACTGTGTAAATGGATCCACTGAAAATCAGCGTCGTGGCACTTCATGCTCCGACACAATGCCGAGTGGGCTCCTTTTTGGAACCATCCTCAAATGTGTATTTCCTAGATTTAAGCTTACTGTACTTTATGTTGTGGTTTCAAATAAATAATTCATTCATTCATTCATTCATTCGTTCATTCATTAGTTTACAGACCGCAGCCATAATAATATAGAACTTGGTCTTTAGATACCTAATTATGGTGCGTGTTCTTTGGTGGTGAGTTAGGTCGCCAATGGCCTTTCTAGCTGTCAGTGTTAAACCTAACTGTAGCTTTATAAGCCGAGCCCAATAAAGCGATAGGAGTGCGCGGTTGGAGAGTAGCCTGGGAAAAACTCAGGTAAAACCTCCGATACGACCACGTGGTGGTTTTGAACACTGGAATACTCTAACCCCCTTATTCATAAACGTCTATTAAACCCATATTAGTCAACTGGCCGCTAAAGTTCGTTTGTCCTTATTTGTCACTTTGATATTGACGTTTGTGAGAATGGGACAAAGAACATTTTAGTTAGCAGAGGTTTGTTAAGTTTTATGAATAAGCGGGTAAGAGTTTCCGCTCCAGTGAGGTTGGTAGAGCGGTTTCAACGGAATTTGAGGTGTGAGCCTAGCTGACAACACAACGCATTCCGATATCAATAACATGTCGGAAACGCGCTTGTGATGCTTCTATAGTTGCAATCGTCCATTAGGCTTCGGTGTCTGTTTATCAACAGGCAGGCCGGAAGATTGTTTGCCACCGTTTTTGTTTAAAAAACACGAGTGGTGATCACATCACCGAAGGTCCTCAATAAGTCAGGAAATAATATAATACTGTTCCATTTGGTAGCTTCACAAACTCTTTTTTAACCTGATTGTGGCTTTATAGGCCTGACCCAATAAAGCGACAGGAGCGCGCGGTAAGACCTTACTTCATAGGATCACAAAACAAACTCGGTTTTTCTTTCAACTCATTGCATTATGTGAATGAGAATGTAAGATCGACGAGTCATAACCAACACGTAAACAAAACGTATACCTACATTACGTAAATCCGTGCAATACGAAGGAACGATTCAATCTTTTTATTAAACTTATAATTAGCAAAAGAAATGGTTGCATAATCTAGATTGTTGTCTTTCAAACGCAACTTTTGTAGCATCGAGCATTAGTGAATTATAGATATATTAACTAACATTAAAGCATTAGATTATTTGTTTAACTTTCACTGTTGGATATTAAATAGTTAACATTACATTAGGTACGTAGGTAATTGTTGACGGTTTTGTAACGATTATTACTTACCTACGATCCTACAATGAACGAAACTAATTACTATGCTACGGCCCAAATATGCCTCGTTTACACGAGTAAGTAAGTAAACGGCATATTAACAAGGTAGAGTAGTACTCTACAGTACAGTACCTACAGAATTTCGTATAACAACTAGGTACTTACTAGAGACCTCGTCATTGCTCGGGCTCTGTTAATCAGTGTTTTACCCCCCTGCCGAAGACGGGGGGATAGTTTTTTAGATTGAATACACAGACAGGTAAGGAGGTGTGTGGCGGGTGCCTATTTGCGGTTAAACGGCAGACAATATTTGTATAGTATTCGAAATAGGTGAAACATATAATTTCAATAGTACCACCAGGTAGGTTCCTAACCTACTCTATTACAAAGGCTATATAAATGAAAAGTTATTTGTTCAGTCTATCTAATATTCATAAAATTTGAGTTATGATTCTTACATAATTTTGCGTAAAAGTTGAAATATTTGTTTGACAAAACAATAAACGTAACGAAACAAACCGGACCATCCGTTGGGTGCGCGGCGCGGGCGACCCGCCGGGCGGGTTCCGCGCCCCGCGATCAGCGCCGACGCAGCCAGCCTCAGTCAGTAATGCCCGGGCCTTCGTGCAGCGTGGACCTATGTCCATTCAAATACACTAATATCTCGACGTGCGTTCGGAAACAGTGCATCTGTGCTTAACGTTTGCCGTGATAACAAAAGGTTCAATTGACATAACAGTGTTTCATTTCCAATTTACCAGTTCGGATAAATGCAAGCGAGCATAAAGGTGAGTTTACGCGGCAGAGTTGCGAAGGGCCGAGCCTCTATAAGCTAGTTTACTAGTTAAGTTCTCCGTTAAAGGGTTAGTACGCAACTTTTGCAAGTCGCATTCTCGGCTACCATTTGTCAACAATAAATTGAGAAATGCAATTTAAATGTTTGATACATCATTTGTTGCGGTGATTGTTTTGAAACGCCTAATTTGTGGCCCGCTTTTTTAATTCAATAAGCAATCTCTCCGGCCTTGGCCCGGGAACGGAATGTGGCGAAGAAAATGTGGACCGAACGCGGCTAGCACGAGTTATTGAACCACACAGCCTCCTGGGTTGCTCAACGAAAGAACTGGCAAATAAACACTATGTTTACGCCTCTTTTAAACGTACCTTTTAGTCATAAGTTATTTAGCTGCCAAAAATCATTAAGAGCGATCAGTACATAAATTAGATGCACAGAATAGTCACATTGACAATATCCGAAAGATAATTGTGGAGTCGGTGCAGCCAACATTCTAATAAGCCTAACAATACATTACCTTGATCAAGCAAAACTGGTTCCTAACCAAGACAGGTAATCCGAGTCGATTACAAAATATAGCCATAACTTTATCTCGCTACATTATCCTTAAGTATCGCAATCACTAAATTCCAGCAAAATGACTCAAAATTCTTATTGGAATTTAGAATCGAACGTATTTAAAGGAATGCATTAAGGTTAGCACTTGGATACCTATTCGTGGGAATCCGTTGACGTTTTTGCCTCCCAAGTACCGAAATGATGACTTTATTTTCTGCTTAGTTGGTAAGGCTAATCGCGTTTTTGCAGCGCAAAATAGGCTAATGTCATTTAGATGTGCGCCTCGAGACCTTGGTACCGGTCAGCCCCCTTCTGTTGTGGTTATTACAATTTAAGCCAACTGCATTATTATTAGCTGTCACACACATGGAAATACATAAAAGTCCTCCGGTATACCACTAGGTTCCACTACCATTACACTCCACTATATGTAGCTACTTGCAACGTACAATCCCTACATACATCGCACTTATCTCTCGGTAAAATATTACGTCAAATTTTATTGTAATTCAAGTGATCAATATAAATCAACAACATCATACGAATCGCCCTATTCTTCTTTTCAACTATTCTTATCTATTGAAATACCTTAACTTGAAATGTCATTATTATAGTCACGATAGAGATGCATCTCGGTGTAGCAGATTATTTCCCATTGGACACAAACAAGACTCAAGATTGAGAAGAAACCTAGGATGGTCTAATTTTTTCTCTTGGTTAGAACTGTTGGAAGGTCAGATAGCAAGTCGCTTTCGTGATGCTAGGGGCTATACCAATTTTGGGGTTTAGATACCATAGCAGACAACTGCTTGTATATGGCAGTCAAGTCAGATTCGGCTACTGACCTGATTTACCCATGTAACCCTGCCGTTAAATCATAAACGCCAGTAGTTTATGTCACGTCACGCGATACACATGTCATAGAATACGGCTACTGGATCCCCTGTCTGTTGCATAAGACTAAAAGTCTTCTCTCTCCTAGGAGTTGTAGACGGTCGAAGTTGGGGGCTGCGATCGTCCGTGGAAACAGATGGTGGGATTCTCTTAGGGTGGTACTGATGGTACGTTCCGTAGGAGATCCTAGAGCCGTCCGAAATGGATTGAGGAGGACCATCGAGAGGTTTTTGTCGGTTCAAGTGCGATATAACTTCCGCACTGCCCGCTCGGTTCGGAGGCATCCATAATTGATTTTCCCCCGAACAAAAACATCAAAATGCGTGTCGGTCTTCGTACATTTAGGGTTCCGTAATCCGTATCAAATGTACTCTGAATTGTCAATATATTGGTGCTTGTTAGTTTGAATTCGACTGTCCTACCCAAGTTCACACTCCATGATCGACATTCCCACTGGATAACAAATAAATAATAGCAAAAGGTGTGGCGTTCTGGCGTCGCGTGCCGGGACGGCGTAAACCAGCGCGCCTACATGCACCGAAATCACGTAATGCAGTATTTATTCGACGCGTTGATTACTCACTGATTGATTAACGAGGCTTCTGTTTCCGTTCGCTTTTGCTTTCGAATACTCGACCTTCGAGCGTACCTAGATACAAGTGTTTATAAAGAGATTGCTTGTACATGTTTTGTCGATGGGATGAACATGTTCTAGATCAAAAATATGTTCTTCAGATCAAAGACTGCTCTATTAGCTGGAAAACGTTCGTCCTGGTTCCACACCCAATTAATGATTTACTAAAACTTCATGTTATGGAGTTAGTACTCGCTTTTAGCATGATTAGGTTCTGTTAATCCTGACACAGGTCTTTTAAAGCTTTTTTTAGACACAATAGTATTATTTAAGTTAGTAGCCAACAAATGTACTGGCCTCCCGCTAAATGAGCTAGGTATGTCGATGGGATGCATCTATATGGAACCACAGTGTCTCACCAATTGGACAAAAGCCTTTCAAATTATATATTTTAACCGACTTCAAAAAAAACGGGAGGTTGTCAATTCGCCTGTATGTTTTCTTGTATGTTTGTTAAGTTATTTTTCCTCCATTTATGAACAGATTTGGAATATTATTTCCTTTTTTAAAAGCATATGCTTCCAGATTGGTCTCGTTGCCTTCAAAGTTCACATCTGATTATGTGAACCATGAGGAATTAAGGGGACTCCTCAAAAATTCAAAGGAAACGTATAACGATTTTAGTACTTTCGGTGAAAAATCGAGTATTTGCAGAAAGTAGCACTTGGTGAACGGGAACTGATGAGGAAGATCACAGATGGTCATCCAAAACTTTCGATCATGACACTGAAGCGACTATGATGAAGCTAATTTAAATGATCCTGATGTAATGTCACCATCAACTTGAGCTGCTGATCGAAGCCGCAAGGTAGGCAACAAAACTCCGTAATAAAACGGTATAGTTTGAGCTTATTGGAAATGTCATGAGATGCACTCTGGTAATGACTTACTGACTCTTTGACGGAAATAAAAAATAAAAACCGACTCCAAACAATGACTTTTCGGTGTTTTCTACTCTCGGAGTGGCTTGGCGATGTATTAAATTGAAGTCGGTTTTATCCAGGTAAAGAGATTATCTACACGACAAGATGTGAATAGTATCAGATTTGGCTTTGAATGCATGTAATATCATGGCTTACTATGTTTTTATAATACGAGTAATGTTTGATTACTTTTTGCTAACACGGTCATTGTCAGATTTAGGTTTGCGTGTTTTCGGTGGATATATCAAAAGTTAAGGGCCACAAAGCTTAATTTTGGATTGGTTTAGTAACGCGCATATAAACAGTGTTTCCGTAACTATAAATCCATGTAATAAAAAGATGACTTACATGTACATAAGCCGTTAACTATTAACCACCGGGTGGAATATAGAAAAAAAAACATGGTTAAATTTCGAAGTTACAATTTAGAATAACAATGGTGCGACAATAGGCTCGGGCTCAGTTATCTTTACCGAAAAGCTAAAATAATATCTCGTATATCAGTTATCTTTCAACCCAGTGGTACGAGCTGTGGCTGAAACTCACGTCGCGACCTCAGATTGAAAGTCGCATGCTTTATTACTACTTCGCAATAGTGAGGGCTTATCCAGGAACTTTTTTCCCACTTTTAGACCCCTTCTCCCCCTTGGTGATGTTTGTTGAGGTTCTAGGCGACCCCTCCCCCCTCACGAACCCTCATGTGTAGTTTTTATCCATTTAAATTTTAAACTTTATTTATTCAGCGCGGGAATGCTGCCTGCGTAGTGGCTACAATACCTAGGGGGCCTAATTTTGATATTATTTTTTAGTTTTTATTTATTTATAGTTAATTTTAGTTACGTAATTTATTATTCCTTGCTTAATATGTATTGGTTGATATTGTTTATTTTCGTATATGTGTTATGCTCCAAATTTCCATGCTCCAAAAACTCCAAAATTTCAAAAAACGTTAATAGACTTCCTAAATTACCATTTATAGTTTCCTACATGAGTAGATATTATTTCTTGGTTTTATAGGTACCTACTGGAAAAAATACATGTGAGGTCAACGTTGTACCCTCTCCCAACGTGATCGGTCGTGAAGTTTTCATGACCCCCCCTTTTTTTTGAGCATCCAGTGACCCTGGAAAACCCTGACTTCTGTATAGAAGCTAAGTAGTAACCTAACCATTAATAAAATTGTAGCGCAATCTTTTCCAGCATTAGAAAAGGTAGAATGATTTACATAAAAGTAGCCAAATGTGTTTCGCCCTGACCAACAAACATTAGACACACGTTTCGGCACCGGCGTGTCAAATCCTACACAAAGCACAATAACGCAGACAATGCCGCGTGCATTAATGATCTATGGAAACAAATGGGGTGCAGATGGCGAGATTATTTACATGTCTGTTTTTCTTTGAACGCTTCTGCATGACATATGGGTGGAACGATGTGTGAAGAAAGTACCACCAAATTTCTTGCATCAGTGACTTCGCAAATGCAGATTTTAGATTGTTTCCTTCGTGCGCGAGTCCGACTCGCACTTGGCCGGTTTTTACTCGTGCTCAGATTGTGTTGCTATACAGGGATCGCTGGCAAGTGTCAGAACCGCCGTACTGTGCTGTCACAACACTGACCGATCTGTCAATTGGGATTAATGCCCTGTCAGTAAGATAACTTATGCAATGGAGCTGAGCATTTAGCAATGAGATAAAAAAGTTAAGCCCGCAGGCTATACCTGTTGCACTGGAGTATAGACCGTAGCTTAAGTTACCACATAGAAAAAGAGACTCGCAATGCTTTATTTTCTCGACAGTAGAGTTGTGTTTAGATCGTTTGCTTAGTAACTTGTGCTGTCGGATATACCTGAGGCCGAGATGGACACAAATGTCATTTAAACAATTGTAGGCTTTAAAGTGAACATGACTTTAATGTCAATGGCCTAAGAGTGTAGGTGCAGATCGTGATACAATAATATAACAAGATAGAAGATATTATAATAACTACCTATACCAACTACCTACTTATATATAAAATACGCCACCCAGTTCACCCTTTATTTTGAACCTGACTGTGGCTTTATAGGCCGGGTCCAAGCGATAGGAGTGCGCGGATGGAGAGTGGCCTGGGGAAAATCCAGGGGAAAACCTCCGACACGACCACACGTATGTGACCAGTTCAGGTATCATCATCATCATCCTAGAGTTATCCCGGTACAGTTGCATCCTAACGGATGCCCGGGGTCCGCTACCTAATCCTAAGAGTTGACGTATTAGGCACTAGTTTTTACGGAAGCGACTGCCATCTGACCTTCCAAACCGAGGGAAAACCAGACCTTATTGGAATTAGGCTTTTCAAGTGAGTGGGCAACTTGACTGTAAGAAGTTCTCGAGCCGCCCAAGGCGTCTAACTTGGCTTAACGACTGCTATCATAGACAACAGCCGGAATCAATTTTATTTTTTATTTTTATTACTTTCCACAAAGCAAAAACTGCCAGGCTCAAGTGGGACTGG
Organism: Epiblema foenella; assembly: GCA_963556455.1. Taxonomy (NCBI): domain Eukaryota; kingdom Metazoa; phylum Arthropoda; class Insecta; order Lepidoptera; family Tortricidae; genus Epiblema; species Epiblema foenella. Next base: position 4,802,908 of record OY747118.1, read on the forward strand.
GCCGGCCACGTCTGTCGCATGCATCCAGATAGGTGGGCTAATGTAGGCACCAAGTGGGTGCCACATGATGGACGACGCAGACGGGGCAGGCCCAGACGGAGATGGCAGGATGATCTGGATGCATTTGCCAGCAATTGGGAGGAAGAAGCGCTCAATAGGGAGACCTGGAAAACATGGGGAGAGGCCTTTGCTCAGCAGTGGGACAGTCAATAGGCTATTAAAGTAAGTAAGTTTTATTCCTTTATTTGCAACCAAATACATAAACACATGCAACTTAATGCTAGGTACAATACATGGACCTGCACTGGGTGCAGCAAAATATTATTTTTACATTACATTACTCAGTTTTTAAGTAGTTGAACATATTAACAATAAGTAAGAATAATTTGATAAACATTATTGATTAAAAACAATGGCATAACAATCAAATCTTGACATTTAATTAACATTCACATTAACTAATAAAAAATTTACTTATAGAGGCTTCCGGTGACCAGAGGGCTGGCCACTATTTCGCCCAGCGGATTAACATAGCTATCCAGCGTGGTAATGCGGCCAGCCTTCTGGGAACCCTACCGAGCACCGAAGACTTAGGGCAATTTTTTTATTTATAATGCTTTATATTATTGTGTTGTTTATTTTTTGGTCGTTCTTTCATAATAAATATATTTAGTTACAGATAATATAGATAGAAATAAAGTCATCATCAATACCATAATCTATTAATATACTAGAGTTTATTTTATTACTTTAATAATAATTAATTAGAAGTCATTTGGTAAATAAAAATAATAGATTAAAATAATAATGGATAAAAATACAATTAAAATTAAAATAAAATTAAAAATGTTTGGAAAGAGAGGCGGACATATAGTTATTAAAGCTTAACAGTTTACACATTGTGGCATTAAAATATTCGTTAACACTATAAAAAGATTTTTCTATCAAATATTTTTTTAAGCATTTTATGAATTTGTTGTAATTTCAACGGCTTAACGTGCCTTCCAAAGCACAGGAGCATAACCACTCAAAGCGGTCACCCATCCAATAACTGACCTGGGCCGACGTTGCTTAACCTCGCATACCGAACGCGGTACGCGGGCGCCGCTGGGCCACGAGCGCTCCTACGAACGAAATTGTTAATTGCAAAGTAGAGGCCTTGACGAGCAGTTAATGAACAACGCAGTAAATCCATCCGCGAACGAATCTTAAAACTAAATCACTTTTCAATGAAAATGTTTGAGCACAATTTATGACAGCCAATTACGTATAAGTTTTAGCCGAGGTGTTTTCGTCGTATATATCGTTTGCGGTTGCACTTTAGTTCGGCTTCCTTATTGCCCGCAATTATTTACTCGGACATCGTGTAACAGACGCTGATAAATGGAGCTATATTGGACACAAATAAATATAACTATTTAAGGTATATTCATTTTTTCATCACGACAAAGCTGGTAGAGCACGAAGGTGTATTTAAATGCGATCGTCTTGGTATATATATATGATGAAGTTACTTCTAGAAAAAAAAACAGAAACAGTGCCAGCTAGTTATGGTCCGGAGAACCGTCGGCAAAAATAACGGATTATAAATTATAAAAAAATAGGTACATGATTACTCGTATCAATAATTTCATTGATTGTCCTGTAATGCTCTTTGAATTGAAGTAACTATTACAATAGTTAATTAATTAAAATATTATATTCTACTTTTCGTTAATTATTACATGAAATTCAAAACGGAAATAACATAAAAATATATGACTAAAAATTAAAAACACACTAAACTAAAATGTCTACTAAAACTTTTTGTTTGTTAAATGTAGGTACACTCTTTAAGTTAGTTTATTACCTAATAATTAACTTCATTTCTCAATTTTTTGTACCTGTTATTGCGTTTGTTTTTTACCTTTTTAATACGGAAACCTAAAATTGTAAATACATTATGAGTAAAATATATAATTTGCAGGTACAAAGCTGATTTTATTTAACACTAAAGTCTATGTAGTTTATAATTTAATTTTATTGCCAAATATGCTCACAAGTGTAGGCGGGCGTAGGAGTTTAAAATCAAGTATCCAGAAACGATTATGAGTTAATGATTTAGCAATAGACGCTTTATCAAGTTTAGTGACGGCAAAATTAAAAGGTTTTGTTAGTTCTATTTTGCAAACTGCCAACTCCGTTGATAAGAGATTTGAATGGCAAATTCGGATGCTTAAAAATCATTGTCTATAAAATATCTACTAAACGATAAATCACAATATATGTAGTAATAGATTCTTATATGCAGAATCATTATTCAGTATTTCATAATTTAGTTTGCTGACACGCTTTCATATAGTTATCTATGTAGGTATGCTTCAGGTGTTTTATAATAGAAGATATTGCGATACCACATTCGCAAATTGAATAAGCAATGAAGAGATGAATTATCTGTACACATACTTATTTAATACGTCGCTAGGAACAATTTGAATAACAAATTAAAGTGTTTTTGCTGTCAAATATAGTGTCTTTCAATTAATTATTGTTTAGGAAATGAGACATGAAATCCATGTAAAAAAACCGGCCAAGTGCGTGTCGGGCCACGCACAGTGTAGGGTTCCGTAGTTGCCCGTCCATCACATCACCGGTCATATGCGGAATTACGGAGCCGTATAGAAGGGTTTTTACTGGTCTTAGTCCTGATTATGTACTTTTTTGAGATGTTGTGTTGTATACATATTTTTGCCCTTTACGGTAATGTCTACTTAGCTGTGATAGTTGTCCTTTTAAATTCATCGTATATACTACTACCATGATTTTTTCACATGCCCAGTAGCCACCGTTTAGCTGGCAGGGGGGGCACTTGACCATAGCAAAAATTATCACTTCAAAGCTTAATATCACGCCAACCGATTCTTGAATCAAAAAATACTTTTAGAAACATTATAATATTTTTGGTATACTGCCTTTTCGGCGAAAAACGTTTCGCCAAATTTCACTTCGCAACCAACTTTTCGCAGAAGTTTCATTTGGCAAACCAACCGTTGGCATAACTTTACTTCGCACTTTTCTTATTTGGCAACATTTTTATAATGCCAAATTTCACTTCAACAAACTTTTATGTGGCAAAAAATTATGAAGCAAATGATTTGCTTGGTATAATGACTTTTCGGCGAAATAGGTTTCGCCAAATTTCACTTCGCACCCAACTTTTTTGCAGAAGTTTAATTTGGCAAATCAACTGTTGGCATTACTTTACTTCGCACTATTCTTATTAGGCAACATTTTTATAATACAATCAAATAAGCGTGTTTTATAAGAATAACTTTTCTTTAAAATCAAAAATACCTCAGTACATCGGATTACCTACCTATTGTGCTTTGAACAGGGACTTAGTGGCAAAACCGACTCGGATCGCGGATAGGTTAGAAGACGGAAGCGGGAGCAAAGCTCCCGCTTCCGTCTTCGAGGTTATTTTTTTTATAAAAGAGCGGAAAAACTTGTTATTAACACTTACAACAAATGACAATTGGGCAATTTACTACTAAAATAAACATAGGCTCAAATCACTAAAATCTAAATACCTAATGATTAAGCTTTCGATATTTTGAATATAAGTGCAAATGCATCACCCTACCCACTTAAATAAAATACAATCATACTGCAACTTGAACCATCTATTCTATCGAACTAGGTACCTATTGTTTATCAAATAATTACTTAGTTGGGAAATGATATCAGTGCTAAAAGTATGTTTGTATGTTGCTAAAAGTATGGTATGCCAATCAATACATTTGACGAATACATAAATGACATCTTAAACAAATCCCAGGTAATATTTTGCCTAACAATAATTTATCAAATCATTAGTTGGGAAATGATATCGTTGCTAAACGTTGAGTTGGGAAATAAAACTTCGCCCAAATCAAAATATGGGATACAAAGTTTGCGAGTTAAAAATTTGCTAAATAATTTTCGCCCAAACATTAGTGAACCAATATTTTTGAAAGAGCTATCCAACGATATCCCACACGATGGGGTTTGGAAGAAAAAAAAATGCACCACCACTTTACATGTAGGGGAGGTACCCTAAAAAATTTTATTTTTTATGATTTTATTCCACCGTTTTGTCGGCGTCATTGATATGTATACTCATGCCAAATTACAGCTTTGTAGTACTAACGGTTACTGAGAAAAGCGGGGGACGGACGGACGGACATGGCGAAACTATAAGGGTTCCTTGTTTACTACGGAAGCCTAAAAACCGTGTTCCTTCATTATCTTAGATTTTCTGATAAATATACTAATTATAAATGAGATTACATTAGAGAAATGTCAGATGAAAAAAATGATAATACTTTGTACACAACTAGGATATCTTAAGTAATGGCGAATGTCAAAAGACACTTGTGCGTCGAGAAGCATGAAACGTTGCGGAGAAATATCATAGATACGTGTTGTAATTGGAACAATGAAGAGCATTTAGAATTCGAGTCTTTATTCTAGAGTGTATTTTATTATAATATTCTTTGACCTAGAAACGGTTACAGGACGTGTATCGCTTAAGGTCTCATTAGCCGACGGAACGATATGCCTCTAGATAAGATAATACGACCGGACTCCATTTTATTGTTTGACTGTACTTATTTTACTCATTGGGTTACGATAATATATGAAGGTTGCATTCTTAATCGCCCAGTTTATAAAATATTGGTCATGCATGTGTTATGAATGGTATGTATGATTCAACTATGGAAAAAAAAAGATTAGACGTGAATGAGCAAGCTAACGATACTGGTAGCAGGATCTTGTGATTCAGCGAATTAATTCTAACCCAAATAAATTTTTGTACACAATTAGAAAGAAATATTGTAAAACGCCAAATCTTGGGATTAGGTAGCGGACCCCGGGCATCCCTCAGGATGTAACTGTATTGGGATAACGCTAGGCGGAAGATGCAAGAAAGAAATATTTACTCAGTATAAATTGGTTACGGTTTTACGTTTTTCATATTCATTCAATTTTCAAATTTCTCATATTATCATTTCACAAAATAATCATTACGCAGATTCTTCATAGAAATTCAAATCAATGATTTTTGATACAAATCAAATATTATTTATTTAAAATAAAACTTATTACAAAGGAAAACATGATACCGAGTGGCTATTTCAATTCATATGCGATATTTCAAAACAAAAATTGGTCGGTTCTGGCGCTTCGCCGTCCGCTACCGCGGCAAGCTCGCGTCGCTTGCTCGGCTCGTTCATTATAGGGTCATAGTTCTACCTAACACTCCTCCTCGTTTCGCTCGTTGTCAATAAATAAATATACACCGAATAAACAATATTAGGTAAAACAATATTCTACTGTTTGATATGTATATGGAATATATATGTATATGATATAATAAAACTAATATCAATATCGTTTATTTGTGTATTTATACTTGTCCTTAATAAATTATTATGTGTATGTATTTTTTATATCTCTTGTCTTTTGTTATACCTTGTTGTACAGGTTGCTGAATTTGTCTACCTCCGTTCATTTCTTCTCTCATTTGCTCAAAGGTTAACTGGAAGAGATCCCTTAAAGGGATAAGTGCGCCTTTGTACATACCATTTCTTTTTGTATTTGTAATTTTTGTTATTGCATACAATAAAGAGTTTTACTACTACTACTACTACTACTACTAATTGATTTATTTTTCTACGGAATAGGTTCCTTTCAAGTGAAAAGTCCGTGAAACAATAATATTCGACATAAAAATACAAGGACCAAATATTATATGAAAATTGTGAAACATAATTCTTTCAAACTGTAGGCAAAACAAGGGGTACACCCTATCCGTGAGATACAAATTATCTTCATCCCAAATTTCATCTAAATCCATTCAGCGGTTTAAGCGTGAAGAGATAAAGATAGAGTTACTTTCGTATTTATAGTATAGGAATGGAGTAAGTATAGAGTATGGTTAGTATGGATTGTTAATTGAATTCTTCGTCAAAACTTACGCAAGGTATTCATATAATTTATAAACTCGCATATTTCGCTATAAAAATAAACGACCAACTTGTTATAGCAGCGTGCGAAAGACAGTCGCGACTCGCGAGGACTTCTATTGCCAATTATGTTTATGTTTCAACATCCAATCAGCAAGCAGATGCTGATTACCTACCTGTGTCAGATACTAATCTTTCCTTCGGTTAAGAAAGTCTTATCTTACACAGAGACTCGTACAGAGATACGACATTTCTGCCAACATTACTGCCAACATTACTGTCAACGTGCAACGGTGGGAAAATTATTAATAAGCACAATTAACTTGGCCGGGAGCTAATTTGATGTTTTCAATAATCCATTACTGTGGTAATTCATGTGTTTCTAATTAAATCGCGGTTTGGGAAATACCTAGTTATTTTTACAATAAATTCAGTCAATACGTACAAGCTCCGTTTCTGGGAGTAAAGTGCAAGAAGAAATGTTTTAGCTACGTACCTAATTAAGTGCCATATTTGCCATAACTTGTCAATTTCATGATTGAATGAAAATATCATAAGTAGTAAGTATATAATAAAATAAAAATAAAAATATAAAAATAAAAATAAAGTATATAGTTTATTTTATTATAATAACAAGAAATGAAGGAATACCCGTTAAACAGTGGCAGTGTTAGGTGTGAAATGATGGTAAGCGTAAAAGGTAGTAAAGAGGGGGTTACCTTCCTTTTCAGGGATTCTTTAGGAATCAAAAATAAGTTTTTATCTTCTAAATATATAAAAGAAGAAACTGACTGACTGACTGACTGACTGACTGACATATCAACGCACAGCCCAAACCGCTGGTTCTAGAGATTCCAAATTTGGCACGTAGGTCCCTTATAAGGTCTAGGGGTGCACTAAGAAAGGATTTTTCAAAATTCACCCCCTAAAGGGGTGAAACGGGGGTTCAAAGTTTGTATGAAAAACCGTATTTATTAAAGTGAGAGACATGAAACTTTGTATATAGAGTCTGTGTTTAAATATATTAATGGCGTATTTCAGCGTTTTTCTAAATTGCTCCACTAAAGAGGTGAAAAGGGGGTTCAAAGTTTGTACGGGGAGAAAATCTTTTTTGAAGTGAGATATTTGAAACTTCGTATATAGACTCTATGTTTAAATACAACAAAACATATATAAGCGTCTTTCGAAATTGCTCCCCTAAAAGGGTGAAAAGGGGGTTTCAAGTATGTACGGGGAGCAAATCTTTTTTGAAGTGAGAGATTAAAAACTTCGTACATAGATTCTATGTTTAAATACAACAAAACGTATTTAAGCGTTTTTCGAAATTGCTACCCTAAAGGGTTCAAAAGGGGGTTCCAGGTTTGTACGGAGAGCGAATCTTTTTTGAAGTGAGAGATTTAAAACTTCGTACGTAGACTCTATGTTTAAAAATACAACAAAACATATTTAAGCGTTTTTTGAAATTGCTCCCATAAAGGGTTCAAAAGGGGGTTCCAAGTTTGTACGGAGAGCAAATCTTTTTTGAAGTGAGAGATTTAAAACTTCGTATATAGACTCTTTGTTTAAATACAACAAAACATGTTTCAGCGTTTTTCAAAATTGCTCCCTTTAAGGGCTGAAAAGAGGGTTCCAAGTTTGAGCGGGGAGCAAATTTTTCCTTTTCTTAAAAGTCGATATGGGTGTCATCTTCGAGATTCCTCGGGGTGCCGATTACGAAAATGACATTCATTTTCAAATTAAAGATGGCGGACATTTATTTTTCTTAAAAATCAATATCTGTGTCATCTTCGAGGTTCCTCGGGGTGCTAATTACAAAAATGACATCCATTTTCAAATCCAAGATGGCGGACATTTATTTTTCTTAAAAATCAATATGGGTGTCATTTTCGAGGTTCCTCTGGGTGCCGATTACGAAAATAGCATGCATTTTCAAATCAAAGATGGCTGAGATTTATTTTTCTTAAAGATCAATATGGGTGTCATCTTCGAGGTTCCTCGGGGTGCAAATTACAAAAATGACATCCATTTTCAAATCCAAGATGGCGGACATTTATTTTTCTTAAAAATCGATATGGGTGTCGTCTTCGAGGTTCCTCCTGGTGCCGATTACGAAAATGGCATGCATTTTCAAATCAAAGATGGCGGATATTTATTTTTCTTAAAAATCAATATGGGTGTCATCTTCGAGGTTCCTCGGGGTGCAGATTACAAAAATGACATCCATTTTCAAATCCAAGATGGCGGACATTTATTTTTCTTAAAAATCGATATGGGTGTCGTCTTCGAGGTTCCTCGGGGTGCCGATTACGAAAATAACATCCAATACATATCTGCATGCAGGTCAAACTGAGAACCTCCTTTTTTGTAGACGGTTAAAAATTACTCTTAGTACGCGGGCGAAGCCGCGGGCAAAAGCTAGTATAAAATAAAATGAAAAACTTTCATGACCAGAGATTTTGACTGCGCAGTTTTAAGAAATTGGATTCAGATATTTTTATACTGTAATAAATCACCCAAACTAGTGGGTGCGCAAGAGATATACATATGTATTGAGCCGAAAGAACTTTCTTCTCCATATGTGATACCATTTTGACCTCATGAAAATCTTCAACGATCTGTGTAAAAATGTGATGCATTAGATTTCTGACATTCTTTCTCTCTGAGAAAGAAAGACAATAGTTATTTTTTACAAGATACTGAAGTTACGGAACCCCAAAACGATTTTTCCATAACATGTCCCACTGCGTTATTACCTTACTTATATTTTGGCGTCTCAATAAAAATACATAGTGACTATTGACAATAAACGTCTCAAAAGTCCGGTTTTCGGTTCGTTCACCCGCGTGACATGTGACTAAATTCAACTTTATACGGTGCGTTTTTTAATTCATTGATAATACGAGTTCTTTAATGTTTCCTTTAATGGTTTTACTTATATAACTGTACTTATTTGTAAATTTTTTATGAGCTAGTATGGTATTAAGGTTTGTCAAAATGCATGACGTACTTAAGGATAAGACTGGAGCCGGCACATACAAAGATGTGCGAAAGAGAAGTAAGCATAGACACCAACACACGTGGGAATGAGATACAATGTGTCATATCCTGTCCCTCATCGCGTATTATTTGTCACTGGCCTGTGTCACAGAAACGTCATCAATGTATTCAAGCCTTTTGGCTGAATTTAAATTTGGTGCCAATGTATATACAGCACGACTAATGGGGGCTATCGTTTTTGTGCTCACCAGTTGGCGCCACTGTCGAGTAAGGTCCAGCTGTCAAAAATTGTTATTGGTTATTATGGGCATGAGAACGAAGTTTACATTTAAATCATATTTAATAACTTAAAACCGTACCGTAAAAATGTCTAACATCCCGCATTGTAGCTCAGTCCCGGTTTCTTCAGAAAAAAAGGAGGAAATAAGTTTTCGAAAACAAACCTGTCTCAAAGCACTGACAGTCATTGACCCGTAACTCATATTTGCCATAATCTAGCTCAGGTATTGGAAAATAGTCACCATATTGTTCCAATTAAATATTAACCCGAGTAGCGCAACCACAAAGGATATTTGACATTTCGGAGACCTCGCGCTACACTAGCGCCTCTAGCGGCGAATTCATACGCGATAGCCCTCATTGTGAGATGTCAGAATTGTGCTACATACATGTCATTTATTGACAGCAAATAATTACCAGCAAAAACAAGTTTGTCTCAATTTGAGAAAGTCGCGAACACAGAGTACTTTTCTATATGTCGCGAATCCCTGTGATATGTCCCTGGATTTTTCTGTCTGGTTTGGCCTACGATGTGAACAAATGGTAGGACAAAACGGTCTACTTCGTGATTGTTCCAGTGGGGACATGCATTAAAGTGACTCAGTACCGACAATTTACAACAGTAATCAATTCATTTGTTGCTACTTATTTTATTTATTTGAGTTTTACGAGACGCGACATCCGCCGTATTAATTACTATAACGGTAATGCGTATCTTTACTTTTTTATGCATTAGTTAGAATGGGTTACACCAAACCGCCTGTAATCGTAAGCGGTGTTCGTTAAAATTTGATTGTATGGAAAGTTTGACAAGTTTCTATGGGATGACAGCTGCCGGCGCCATATTTGACGATGACCGGCCTGTGATCGTATGTTGGTGCAACCGACCCTTATTCTATATAATAAATGTTGTAAGTACTGGAAATTAGTAAAGTAAAGTATTGATCTATTTATTCATTGTAAACTGTGTACATAAGTAGTGCTAGAAACAACAGTTGCTTATTTCGAGCGTACAATTTTGAGCTTTGTCGTGCGTGAGTTACTTACTGTGAGATTTAAAAAAAGATAAGTAACCTTTGATTTGCCCCACAAACTGGCTTAGCCTAGAGAGAAGGTCATAGGTAAAAATTCTATGTATATTTCGACGGTATAAAGGAATAACCCTTGAAGCGACATTTTTTGAATTTTACAGGAGAGCGTATTAAAGTGTATTTTTTGACAAAAAAAAAATTATCTCTTTTACTATTGATTTTAGAAAGTTGAGTTCTATACACAAGTTTTCTCAAATTTTAATAGCTATATTTTAAAAATATTATCAAACTTGAAATCTTACAGGATTCTGAAATAAGTGTCGCTTAAGTGAATAGGCCCCCGAAACGATCCCGGAAGAACCATTGAAGCGACACCTTCGTGCTATAACCAGGGCCCTAAAAAATCCAATGAAACTACACCAATATATCTAATTTGATCTCGGGAATTAATTTAAGCGACAGCAGTGTATTTGCATAAATAAAAATAAATTGTCCGTCATTTTAAATAAGCAAGGGATGTGATGAATTTATTGTTGTTTATTTTATTCGAAAGTATTGGAATTTTCATTTAAGTATAATAGAAGAAAATACGTACACTTACAAAGGAAACACAATAGGAAAAATCTAATTGTTGTTTTATTGGTTGGCTTAAGCCATAACATCAAGATAGACAAGTTCACTCATTATCACAATAGAGTTCAACTTATTAAATAACGTAGTATCAGAAAATCTGCCCGTAATAAGTTTAACAATCAACATAGCTCTCATAACATCAATAAACTAGTTTTCATTTTAAACATTTAGGTATAGTAAAAACAACAATGTTTTTCAGTCAAAAATAATGCCTTGAAGACAACCACCCCCTCCTAGTGTTTGTCGGCGTTTATAAGAGTCCCTTTCGCGCGTAATTCATACAAAAAATTATACACTTAAACGCCATACTATAAATTTGGGCGATACTTCAAACGCCATCACACCTCTTGCAATTTTCATTTAACCAACGTATTGCTGTTTTAAAAAAATACTTGAACTTGGCCAAGCATGTCGCTTAAAGTAATGAAATATTAGGTACATTTTTGTAACATTCACTTAAGCGACAACAGTTAATTTTAACACTTTTGAAGAACCACTTAAGCGCCGTAACCTATGTAAAATGTACTTGGAATAAACATGTAAGTGACATCACATGGAAAATGACCTATTTTTAAAAATCACTTATGCGACTATGATTATGCCTGTATATAAGGTTAAGTGACTCAGGTAAGATTTTACTCAAATTATGTGTCGCATCAGGTAACGATTTTTAAATTTGGGCCTTATTTCTGTAACCCCTTAAGCGACATATAAGTCATCGGATCGATGTGAAACCCGGCTCAAACGACGCAGAAAAAAACGCTGATTCCAACGATATATATAACTCGATTTTGACCAAAATGTCGCTTAAAGGGTTATTCCTTTACACCGTCGATTTTATTTTCGGTAAGTAAACGATTTTTTATATTGCCAATCTTGCGTAAGTCAAGATATTACTTACAAAAGAACCTTATTTATGTTCACGATATTTAAATCAACAAATCAGTAACCATTCTTACATAGCCCACTCGAATATTTGTGTGAGTAACGGCTTGGATTAGAGGTGAGCGGATATAGTTTATTTTACACACACAAGCAAGGGAACCTTAAAACCTTTACAGAATGTCTACCTTTGGTCTATCCGTCTATCAAATCTGAAAGTAGTAACAGTAGGTATTTAAAATCATGTAGTGCGCAATGGGATGTATCATCCATCAGAATCCATATTCTATTTTTTGGGTTCCGTAACCAAAATGACAAATACGAAACGGAATTAATTTCGTCACGTCCGTCCGTCCGTATGTCACAGCCGATTTACTCAGAGACTGCAAGTAATACAATCATTAAATTTGGTAGGAAGGTGTGTTCTATGAACAGCTAGGTACATAAAAGTGATAATAATAATAAAATTCTTTATTGCACCACTAATATAGGAGTAAATTTATAGAATCGGTAACATTAATAATGGTAACAACAGGCGGTCTTATCGCTTTAAAGCGATCTCTTCCAGACAACCTTTGGGAAGCAGGAAATATTTTTGCAAGAATTATAACAGGCAGTGCAGGAATACAGCTAGAAGAGCGAAAATAACACATACATCTAAATTGATGATGAATGATGTGAAATTACAAAAAATATTAAATTAGGAACGGCACTCCATACTTGTAACCGGTGGATGAAAAAAAAGTCAATACACATAGTCTTGTATCGATAGATAGAAGGTTTCTATAAAACTTTTCCATTTAAGTCATCCGTCAGTGAGATCTTAGCTGTCAAAGTTTAAAATTCTGAAAATAATCGAGGCAGTGTGCATAACTACGTACTTTCAACGATTTTTGGTTTGAACAAGATAGGTTTTTACGGTTTTTGAGTTTTTGCTGAAAAACTATCTTGCCCAAACAAAAAGTCGTAAGTGCCGTGAGTTCGTTATGAAGATAGGACCTTTTTAGATTCAATGTTTTGGATAGTGGTTTTAAATATGGACTAGTAGGTGACGTACGGAACCTTTCATTGTGCGTGATCCGACATGCACTTGGCCGGTTTTTAAATATGATATCATTTGATGCCATCTATTCGTTCTTGTCCTTTTTCTCGCCAATGCTTAGCTTGTTCGTTTTGTACCGCTCAGGAGCGCTACCGCGAACAGCAAACTAAGTTTTCGCTCTCTGTCGCACTTACGTCCGAACTTCCAAGTCCGACAGAGAGCGAAAACTTAGTTTGCTGTTCGCGGTAGCGCCCCAGAGTCCGTACTCCGAACTTCGTGTCGTGTCGTCCCTTTCACTCTCGTGTTGTACACTACATGCGTGAGAGCGACGGCACGATACGAAGTTCGGAGTAGTCCCTCTGTGGTCTCTTCGAAAATATTTATCTGGCTGAATTTATGTATCGCATTTTAACGAGACGTTTTTATTGCGTTGTTTATGGAAAATGTTTGCAGTTTGCGCGGAGTTGTGGAGAAATTATGTTTATTATTACATGATTTTATATAATACGATTTAAAGCTTACGATTCTGTTTCAGTAACTAGAACGTTATTTTATTATTTCGTTATCGGTATTCGGTTCTGAAACGCCTCTTATTGGAAAATCCATTATACTCGGTTAAAGAGTATATGGATCTTAGCTTACTGACATGTAAATAATTATAACTTAATTTGAATTCAACTGATTTGTATTTTGTAATGGACATTATTATTATTTATCTGACTGACGATTCCGAATGGAAGATGCATTTATTTTTCTGTTTACTTTTTATCGTGTTTTGTATTACTCTAGTTGGCATTATGTTATTTTTATTTTTCCTGTTATGACGATCATGATAACAATTCTTGTAATTTTGAAATGTGTGCAAATTTATAATGTAATTCCTTATCATGAAATAAATTATCTAAATCTAAATCTAATCTATTATCCTATACTAACGAGAGTCCCTCAACTAAGCGACATCAACGCGTTTTGTACGTTCAACTAATCTCACATTTTACATACGTCTTTGTACACGTGTTAGTTTGTCTAACTTCCGGTTCCTGTTCTCCACTCAATTGCTCAAAGGTTAACTGGAAGAGATCACTTAAAGGGATAAGTTCGCCTTTGTACCAATGTAATAATAATAATAATAATATATTTTATTGTGCACTATACAAAATGGAAATGTTAAAAACAAATTTTAACACTGACAATAATGCAAACAGGCGGTCTTATCGCTAAAAAGCGATCTCTTCCAGACAACCTTTGGGTAGCAGGAAATAACCGAATTAGTCCATATTTTATACCTGTGTTTTATGTACAGTAAAGTATTTACAGTGGAATCCGGATAAAGCGACAGTCAAGGGACCGGTGTTATTACGTCGCACTAACAGGACGTCGCACAAAACGGAGTGATTTACTTTGAAAATGTTTGATATCAAATCTAATGTCTGGTGAAGACAAAGAATGAATGACTTTGGCAATGGTTACCCTGAACCAAAGGAATTTAGAGTACTCCCGCGGAACTCCATCATTCGGTTTGTGGAAATGCTGGAGAGCAGCTTGGAGTAGGCATAAAGGAGGGGGCAATTGCACAAAAGATCCCACTGGGTCGAAGTGCATCCGCTAGGGCCCTCATCTAAATAAGATAAGATAAGATAATGTCTGGTGATTTCGAAGTCGTTGAAAGCGGTAAAATGTTATAAGCGGAGTCGTTATAAGCGGATTCCACTGTATTTATAATTTTTCTAGTAGACTGTGCCCTAGACCACCCTAGACCATCAAGGTGATGTATTACTATTATACCTTGAGCTTGCATCGCTATTAACATACGCTGGTTATTTGTAAGTAAACGTTGTTTTTTACTAAACAGGTTAACCACCACGGTTATTTTTAACTAATAAGTGTAGTTATAAGAAGCTCCGATCGAGACCGTATACCATGTTCAGTTTGCGGTTTATTCGTGAGGTAGCTTCTGTTCAGGTGCTTAGTCGGTGTTTGAGGACCGGTTTAGCCTAGTGGGTAGTGCACCTGCCTGCGAAGCTGATGGTCCTGGGTTCGAATCCCGGTCAGGGCAAATATTTGTGTGATGAGCATGAATATTTGTTTCTGAGTCTTGGATGTTTTCTATGTATTTAAGTATTTATATCTATTAAATAGGTATATCGTCGTCTAGTACCCATAACACAAGCCTTCTTGAGCTTACTGTGGGGCTAGTTCGATTTGTGTAAGATTGTCCTCTAATATTTATTTATTTATTTATTTAGTCCCTGTGGATTTTCTATACGTATATTAACATTATTATTCTACTAGCAGCGCCCTGCGGTGTTACCCGCGGATAGAAGGTAGCCTATGTCCTATTCTGATGTCCAAGCTACAATACTGGAAAGTTTCATAGAGATCCGTTCAGTAGTTTTTGAGATTAAGCGGAACGTACATCCATCCGCACAAACTTTCACGTTTATAATATTGCCGTAGAAAAATAATCTCTCACAATCCATGGTGTCGGAGCTAAATTAGAGACTGGGTGTCAGGACCAAAGAAAACTGCGATCAGTAGCACTCCACCTAATGATGCTTCCAAAGATCAAAGTAAATGAGTTATTGATGACTATTATAATTAGCCCAATTGTTAGATGCGTTGCGCGTATCTGAGATTCGTAGGTTTTTTTTTTCATTTTATTAAATTACTAGCGACCCGCCCCGGCTTCGCACGGGTGCAATGCTGATGCATGTATTATACATATAAATCTTCCCCTTGAATCTTTTCTATCTATTAAAAAAACCGCATCAAAATCCGTTGCGTTGTTTTAAAGATTTAAGCATACGTAGGGATATAGGGACATAGGGACAGAGAAAGCGACTTTGTTTTATACTATGTAGTGATACTTACCTTTGTGTTTATGTCATCAACCCTTTCAAATAAAAATATAATCATTTGTCGAGAAACATCTGACGAAGTGGTAAATAATTGAAAACATGCCAGCTAATTAAAAACTTCCTTTTCGGAGTCAATCTGTGTGTCAACAGAGCACGCTGGAGTATGTGCAAAACCGTCGCTTGACCACCTTAAAGGCGCCTTTTGGTTGCAGTGGGTAACATCTAGAGAGCTAGGGCACCAAAAATCCCAATCCTAATCCAGCACTATAGCAGCAACAAATATACCAACCGGTAAAAATCTATTTCAAAATTTTAGTTCTCTTTTGTTTCTACCTTTTTATTTTTCTCTTATGTATTATTTTTTCTTTTGCAGTCATATTTAATTATTTTTCTTTTGGCTAGTATTTAGTGTATGGCGGTCCGTGAGTCACCGACGGTACTGGCTGAAAATCAGCGCTGTAGGTGTCTGACACCTCAGCATAATGCTGAACCCGTGTCCGTTTCACTGCCGCGGGGACACACATGTTGTGGTTTGTTTTCTTCTGTTGTTGTTATTTTTTTTTGTAATATGTGTGTCTTCTGTGTCTGTGAATAAGTGTTTCTTTCTTTCTTTCTTTCTTTCTTTCAGTAAAATGTCATCTTGCTCGAATTTGGAGCAGCCCAACTGGGGAAATACCTCCGCCTTGCAGAAGACCACAGCTATAATAACATTATCTACTATACACGTAATAAGTATGTAGTGTTGTGTTCCTGGAGGTGAGCAAGGTTGCCAGAGCTATCGAGGATGCACTGTGTTGAGAGCGTGGGACCTAAATTTGTCCCTTCTGTTGTCAACACAGTGCATCCTCAAATATCCTCTTTATAAAGGGTCGGCAACGCGTACGTGACTCCTTTGGAGTTGTGGGCGTCTATAGGCTGCGGTGGCCGCTTACCATCAGGTGGATCGTAAGCGTGTTTGCCACCGGCGTTGTATAAAAAAAAAATCTGCCGTGGCTTGTCCGATTACGTCCACCAATCAAATTTTAGGGGCGGACCAAAACAATCTCTTGTTTTTGTTGTGTAATTTTTGCCACAGTGTAGATCGTAGTCCAATTAGAATATTTTATTTAGTGACAAGGTGAAATACTCAATGAATGCTGAAGTATATTTGAGTAACGTAACGCATTTAACTAAATGGTGAAACTTAATTTTATTATCACTGCCTTTATTTAAGAGCTCACATATGCACTTTTACCAATGTTTATCGACCTAGATCTCAACATCTGTGTACTGTGTTCTTTTTGAAGGTGTGCAATAAAGAGTATTTTTATTGTATTGTATGAAAACCTAGCCTAAGGTAGGCTAGCAACTTCAGGAACACCACACAAAATACCTGTATAGTAAATAATGTTATGGCAACCTTGAAATTCATCTTTTGCGTACCACAAATCCATGGCACCTAATGCGAAAATGCTCGACTGAAAGCAATATTGTTGCAAAGTAGATTTTATAGAGCTCGCCCCGACTACTTTGTGAGGGACTAAACAACGGTTCCCTCACTTCCTTCTATTACATGCTTTATAGCCTGTAAATGAACTGTTAGCTAACGGAGGCACGTGTGGGTCACCCAGGATATTGGGTTATTTAGGTTCGACTAAAGGCTTTAACTGGTTTAATATGCTGTTGCATACGTGATTATGATGTTGTTTGATTAATACTTGCATGACTAGGATTATGTGAGCAGGCCAAATGATTGAGTATCGTCAACCGGGGTTACTTTCAAATTGATTTGACACAGGTTCGATTGTACGTTTTGGAAAGTGTTTCTTCACTACCTACGATAAAGGGAGAATTTCTTACAGATATTTTGAGAGGATGCTAAAATCTTGGGTTATGATGAAGTTTTTGTTTGATTCAATCATAATATGTCTTCCCCTGTAGTCGCTACATCGAGCATGTCTGTACTAAGGCTCGGAAAGTAGGGAATTAGCTAACTTCATCGAACAAGTACGTACGCAACATCGAAATGAAATGTGTATTTAACGTCTGACTTACTTAGCCAATACCTATTACTAACATACATATGTATATATAGGTATTCATAAATCATACCCATTTTGTTTCATTATCCGCCTATTACATCCTACTTTTCACTTGCTAATATATTTGTATAAGTAAAAAACTTTGTAAGGTTACAACCTTTTGAGACGTAAAAATGTTTGAGTAAATTTTGAGTGAGTCACACAAAGTTATGTTGTTTATAACCTAACCTGCAGAATTTATCTACGAAGGGGAAGGGAGTCAGTAGAAGTTTACGCGAACGAAGTCGCGGGCAAAAGCTAATTATAAGTATATTTAGGACCCAGTCGATCTCTGTTCTGAATGTGAATTAGATGGCTAAATGTAATTATTAGATGTTCAATACGTATGAGATAAATGTGATAAGCAGCATAGTCATTTTTAGTGTACAGAATTTTATGACCTTACCAGCTCCGGAGCCTGGTTGAACAAGTGTCCAAGGGAATCATGTACTACATGTACACTTGGCAAAACTGCATGGACAGATGTCGACCGTATCGCCTTAGTATTACGGATAAACCCTGATGTCCATGCAATTTTGCAGGCCATGTTACATTGTACTCGTAACTTGTGAGATGAGTGCAAGAATGCCAGCGCTGAACAATCAGCCGGCATGTGTCCACGCAGCCGGCTCGCCCCGCGGCGCATTCCTCCACGCGCATTATGCAGATCGGCGCCCGCGCAGCGTCCACATCGCTTTTTGCTCTGCTTAGGTATTGGCCATATGGGCTCCGTCGTTTGACACATTAGGTTTTATTAGTCACTTTGTATGCACCTTGCAGAATCGTCTTAGAATTGATGTTCTAAGCTCTAAGGCGGAGCTATTATTTTTGTAAACAGTCGTTGCAAACTCGTTACAATACAATACAATACAAATACTCTTAATAAAGAGTATTTGTATCTTAATAAAGAGTATTTGTATTGTATTGTATTGTAACGAGTTTGTAACGACTGTTTACAAAAATAATAGCTCCGCCTTAGAGCTTAGAACATCAATTCTAGTGCAATAGCACACCTCACATAATAAAATAGCACATAAAAAACAAAAAACAAAGATACAGGGAGACAGAGGCAAAACAACAGGCGGTCTTATCGCTAAGGAGCGAGCGTTACATGATATCCTTACGAATTTCGCCTGTGTGTGGTAGGGCTATACAGCCTATACATTTTGTGTGGTTGTGATCCTAGCTCAGCGCAAGTCGGTGCCGAAATTCGATCGTGGAATTCAGCCTGCTCAATTCAGTCAGCTAAAAGTATGTAGTGCAGTTTTTGCGATACTACTCGTATTTCCGCATCTACCTGTAGTTAAAGAATATTAATACAAGATGTATAAAGTAAAGTAATGCTTAGATTTCGTATTATTCAAATTTCAGTTTAATTAGAACCACCTCGCTGAAACAACCGTACCATCTCCAAACACAGTCGGACAGTTTTGTCGGACAAACAAAAGTGCAAGAACCTGTCTAATAAAACTTCAGTTTTGGTATTATCATCGCATTCCGTGATATTCCCTCAAGGAACAACTACGATAGATTGTGAGCTCGTACTCAGGGACCGATACCGGTATTTAAAAAAACCCTGAATTAGCCAAATATATCATGTATTCTGCAGGCGAATCACGTAATTTTATGTACTAACGGTACATAGATTTTACTGACAATTTTGAAGCATAAATGTATGAGCTGACAATTAAAATTTGACATTAAAATCTACCTAACGGTAGTACAAAAGTTACGTGATTACCCCGCAGGTAACAACGTCGTATTATTAGATTGTCCCATTAAAAACGAAATAATGAACCGGTGACCGTAATAATACCGGTATTTTTCTATGGAGAAAATACCGGTATCCGATCCCTGCTCGTACTACCGAAAATTAACCACTGGCCAACTCTTTCTGTCCGCCAACTTTAAACCGACGTATTAGAAACCATACCCATGTGCGAAATTTATATCCTTTACAGTATAATTGGTGCAGTACCACAGTCCACGGTGGAGTAGGCTTTAGCGCTAAATAGATAAGCAGCGGAATGGAATAATGGGCGCAGTGTTGGGGTGACGGCTTGATTTACGCGCCGCGTCGGCGCGGGCGCTGCACTGCTGCCCGGATCTTTGCACCGGGCTGGTGTTGCCATGCTTGAGACAACTTGCCTAAGGCGGACCAGTGTAAGCCTGACCGTGGATCACTTGTAGTTGTTAAAACAATGGTTTACGTGCATCACGCTAACGGGGGACGGGGGGATTCCGAGATGTAGTATGTAGCAAAGTCACTACTTAATGGATTTTATTAGATAGATAGATAGACATTTATTTCCTTTAGGAAATAACATTATTATTTTATATATCCTTTAGAAAATAACATTATTATTGTATATTGCAACTTAATCAGCGAAACAACTTGGACAAAAAAAATTGTTATATCTATCTGGTTGTTCTCCTCTACCGACCGCATTTCTCATCTGAAATTTTGTGAGCAGATTCTGATAATTATGTTATTTTGTCGACTTAGTTTTGGAAAAATTTCAAAATACCATGGGGCTGAAAATGTAAAAAATTTTCGCGAGGTCTGACAGCTCACAGTACACTACGTTACGCAGTAGTAGTTTAAACCAAACTAAGTGCGGTAATCATAGCTCGCGTGCAGAATGCGTCTGCGCCGATGCGATCTCGCTCGCGCTTAATTGAAGCGCTTTTATTGTTTCAATTATTGCACCCACATTAACTTGTTAGAGTTGTCTTTGTAATACGTGCGAGTTTTGTGTGTTTTTCAAATGCTGTTTGTTTTAGAAGTTTAGCATTTGTTTTATATTACTGCCGTTCTATCTTTTAAATCTACAGACAATAGAATCAAGTTATATATTGACTTTTAATCTAAGATTGAAAATGGGGAGCGGTTATCTTAGTATTTGGCTATTGGCACATGGTGTTGCCAGTTTCAAAGATCGTTGAGCATTTTGAAGTAGGTATACGAGCCCCAATGCAAAATAGCTCGTCTAGTCGCAATTCTGCATGCGTATTTTTTTTCAAAAACTAGTATTTCTACCCGAATCGACTTTGATGATTAATGGAATACACTAGACGCAATGTCACTAAAGCTAGCTTAGTTTTGAGTTGTACAAAGTGTACGTCTCGTTATTTATTTTAAAATAATTTAATTATAAATATTACATCTCACACGCAAATAATTACGTCTGCTTCATATTTAAGGCAAAATAGGTCGTCTATTTAAAATAAAACCTGTTTACCAGGGTTCGTAATATAAAATATTATTTTCAAATTGAATACGGAATATTCTCTGTCATGTAAAATGACAAACCACTATATAAAAGGGCAAATTCAGCCTAATTTTTTATTACTCCAAATCGTTTTTCTATCGAGATGGCACGAGGTAAGCCAGTGACTGAAGAAGTGCGGAAAATTATAATCTCCAGTAACAATAAAGGCAAATCTACGTACCAAATTGCCAAGGACCTTTCTATGCCAAGGTCTACAATCCAAACTATCATCGAGCATCATCGAAAACACGACAAAATTTCTTGTTTAAAGAAATCCGGCCGCCCACGAATTACTACTAAAGCAGAAAACAGGATTCTGAGGAAGATCATCAAGAAAAATCGTCGTGCAAGAGCTGGAGAACTTACGGTACTATGGCGTGACGCAATTAAAAAAAACATTTCAGTGGATACTTGCAAGAGAGTGATGAAGAGGATGGGCTACGGTTTTTACACTGCTAAAGAGAAACCGTTACTTACACAACGGCAGAAAACTAACAGGTTGAAATTCGCCAAAAAGTACAGAAATTGGACCGTCGATCAGTGGCGTAAAATTATATGGAGTGACGAATCTAAATTTGAAGTCACAGTAGGCGATGAACGAAGTAAAGTCATTCGCGAAAAAGGAGAGGCATTTCAAAAAGATTGTCTTAAGCGTAAGGTAAAGTTTCCAGCTTCCTTAATGATTTGGGGCTGCATGTCGGCACAGGGTGTCGGCTGTCTGCAATTTATAGATGGAACCGTCAATGCCGAAAAATACAAAAGCATCTTACAAGAGAGTTTGCTGCCGTCTATACGTAAGTTAAAGTATAAAAATGCGTATACTTTTCAACAAGATGGTGCCTCATGCCATACCGCTAAAGCAACGATGGCGTGGCTGAAAAAGAAAAAAATACCTACCATGTCGTGGCCATCCAGCAGCCCGGACTTGTCTCCCATAGAAACGTTGTGGTGGAAAATGAAGAAGAAGTTGCGAAAGGACCCGTCCAGATCAAAAGCTGATCTTAAAGAGAAACTTACCTGTGTTTGGAATGAAACAACCCCGGAAGAGTGTCGACAGCTGGTAGATACAATGCCGCTCAGAATTAAAGCCGTTTTAGATGCAAAAGGAGACGCCACCAAGTGGTAGACGTTCTAATCTGCGTCGGTAACACTAAAGACGAACTTTTTTGCATTTTAGTACAATTGGTGAAACAATGTTTTTTTTATTACCAAGGAAAGTTCGTTTTTTTTTTCATTGAATAAATAAAATACGATTTATAACTTATACTGTTTTTATATTGCTAATTCTTCCAAACACCTTCGTCCCCCAGAATTTTTAGGTTAACGTTAGTTTAGTACATTTTTTTCCTACCAGACGTACTCATTTGCATTGGGGCTCGTACAACCTTTTTGTCTGGGATACAAGTCGAAACTAATAAATAATATAGACTACCAATAAATATATATGTAAATATAAATACTCTCGATTAATTCTCTCCATTCTTGGCGATTTTCTGGCGATAGTACCTGATACATAATTTGTTAATTATTGTCACAAGCTATAAGGCAGTGGGCAATCGTTAAGAAAACAAGTGAAGATAGTTTTATTTACCTGTTACTATGTTATTAAAATTTGGTACCTACAAAATTAGAGTCCCTTAATACGCACCTGTAGGTAAACTCAAGTATTCCCTAGCCCATTAAAATAATTGCTGGATATATACCGCCCGCATTTACCCGTGTGCTACAAAACGAAGACACACCTTGACTCATCATTAGTAGACCTTATTCTGATTGTAATAGGGTCCTAAAATGTTCACTTAGGAGGTTTCATAGGTTCCGTTATTCACGGACACTGTTAACATAATTATAACAAGACCATTATATGGAAATACGTAATTTAATGCACATGTCAAGTTCACCAATAAATAAATGAGTTGAACTCTCAATATAGACTGACGGGATTTAAGTTTTTTTTTTTAATACAACGCCGGTGGCAAACAAGCGTACGGTCCACCTGATGGTAAGCGGCCTCCGCAGCCTATATACTCCCGCAACCCCAAAGGAGTCACGTGCGCATTGCCGACCGTTTGTAAGATTTGAGGATGCACTGTGTTGACAGCAGATGGAACACAATTAGGTCCCTCGCTTTCAACACAGTGTATCCTCGGGAGCTCTGGCAACCTTGCTCACCTCCAGGAACACAACACTACTAGGTACTACTAGTTTAGTTTGAATAGCGACATATGTAGTTATAGATTCGAGGAGGGAGTGTTGACTCGACGTCAAAAATTTAGGGTCAACCTAAATTAAGTAACCGCAATAGGTTTTTCTAAATACTTTACAGTAGTTTTATTTTCATGATATATTATTCTTCGTAATATCCAACAGTGTTAGCAATCCCCGGGATCCTATCATAAAAATATCAATCTCCAAAACTGACGATTTTTGAGATATCTCCCTCCGTTAACATTGCTGTTTTCATGGGTTTTTAGGAGTCCGATTTAAACCTTAACTGTTATTTTTATAGGTTAGATGTAAAATTAAATAAATATCATGTTAGGATTAAAAAACTGTACAAGTTTGCACTATTTTAGGAAATATGACAGTATATTACCGACCCGTATTCTTTGTCCGCGAGTGTTCTTTTTGTCTACCAGAGCTCGTACTTTTGGTACAGAATAAATTAGTAGCTCTGTGAGCTGTAGACCTCGCGTGCTATAGTGATATTTCATTTTTATTTCGTAAAACTGAATCGACAAAAAATCTGCTCCCAAAATCGCACGAGACTCGGTTGAGAAATGCGTACCAACTGTTGCTGAAGGTTCCATCATTTTATCATTTCTCCGTAACTGGCATACGTGGCAATGGTGTTCTACCTAAAATCGTTAATTTCAAACGAATTTTTCCCGAATTGATCTTTGCCTAATTTGCTAATTTCCATGTCATATCGTATTTTTCCACAGAAGCATTCATTTTGCTTTCACAGCTAGTAATGCAGTTGAATATCTACTTGTGGTTGCAGTTGCACGTATCTATGCAATCATGTAGTATGCGTACCTGTTTGCTGGCTACCTAACTCAACAAAAAATCATAAAAATTAATGTAGTTTACGTTTTACTTCCCCTATTTTGCATACAACAAACACCGAAACTCGTAAAAATTTCAATCATTTCATCGGAAAAGAATATAGCATAATATGTGAGGTAATAAACATTTGATCAATTAAACATGCCGCCTGATTTCTAAATGTTAATGACCATAAATTATTCGGACTAGTTCTACTTCTATAACGCAAAATATTATTAATGATCGATGCTTCACCTTGAATTGTGTCAGATTTAGATTAAGTAAACAGGTTTGCGATCGAAAGACAGTTCTTATTCTAATTTGTAAATTGTGGTTGTGTACTTATAAGACGTGAGTAAAGGGGTTTTTAAGACTTACTTTTCACATTACGATTTCATCTTGCAACACTATAGAAGTAAAAAAAAATCAATTAGATACAGGCATAGGTTTATAAGAAAGAGCTTATACATATGTATGATCTATTGATCGGTAGATGACGACTTTATGTCATCTGCCGATCTCGGAGATCTCAGTAGACATAGGTAACAATACAATTTTAATGTTTTTTGGCGGTATACAAAAGGTTGTCGTTGTGTTATTGTTGCATACATTCTTAGAGAGAAAGCTTACTTTTAAAATCGTCAAAAAATATTTCTGGGAATAATATCCTGGACAAATCCTTCACTTCAATATGTACCAGAAAAACGAACTAAGATAACATCCCCGTCAACATTGTCTCATTCGAGTCGAAAGTAAAATAGACCTTTTTATCAAAAATAGGTATTTAAGTTGAAAGTGCAATAGTTACAAGTATAAAAAAAAGGTCTGTTGTCCTTTGCCTTGAAATGGACAAAAACGTAGTCCTAAGAGTGGCTCCATAAAATTTCTTGCGTTGAGAATTTTAAAACCCTTTATTTTATTATTTCACATGCTGTTTAGAGTTGCTTGTACATATCCTATAAATATCGTTCAGTTTTATGGATACCTAATGGTTATCGGTATTAAAAATACATTAAAAAATAATTATGAAGGAACGCCGAAGGATATTAGCGAGGCGGTCTAGGTTATTTAGTGGTTGTATGGTTTCTTTTATGATCCTTTGAGGCAAGTTTACTAGGCCGTTTCTCAGGGAGTTTTTAAAATATTACGAATAAGTAGTGTACTTAGTTTGATCTGCATGATTCTGCATGGTGCAAAAAATGTTTGTACTGAGTCACCGAATAGGCATCTTGTGAGCAGTAGATGAGCTTAAAGCGTGTCGCGCAAAGCGAAAATAGATTGTAGATTATAAAATATATGTAAAATTACATATCGATATCTATAGATATCAATAGGGATCCATAGAGATCCCTTTCCACTCATTAATCATTATGCTATTAAAAAAATAGACATTCGGGTCATACTTAGTTGAAAAAACAAAAGTCGTCCATCCTGTGGTCAATAGTTAACGGCTTATGTGCATGTTAGCTATGTTTTTATTACAGGAATTTACAGAAACGGAAACACTGTTACTGCGGGTTACTGGTCCAATCCAAAATTGAGCTTTGTAGCCCTTAACTTTTGGTGTATCCACAGAAAAGTCGCGAACCCAAATCCGTGTATGACCCATTCATCAGTTATCCAAGCAAAGATAGATTGTGTTTATTATTATCTGCTACTTGAATAATGATTTGATGATCTGTTGTGTTTGCTCTATAGTATGAATCGCTTGAGTAATACGATATGGTAGAAGCCTCATTGGCTCCTCTTAAACACTTAATATACCAGCTCATCCGAGTTGCGCAATGGTTAGGAAACGATACGTTACAAAAGAAAGGTACAAATTGTCGCGAGAGCAGTGAAAGTCGCACAATCGCATGCGCTGACGCCAGCTAATTGTTTTATCCGTGAGTATGTAAACAGTACAGTGAGCATCAAAACTAACCACGAATTAGAATACGTCAAACCCAATATTCTTTATTCAAATAGGCCTAGCAACAAGCACTTTTGAATCGTCAGTTATATATTACATAAATTGAATCTAATTATTGAGACAGAGCAATTTATTGATGCATATGAAATTTAAAAAAAGACATGAATTACTGTAATGTATGTCAAAAGAGAGTATAATAAATTCACAAAAAAGATCGTCAATATGTAAAATAAAAACATAACATTATAGTACAAAGGTCTAAAATGAGCTAAATTACCACGAGAGGGTAATATGGCTTTTACAACAGAGTTATACACTCTACTTTTAACTTCGTATTCTTGAAAATAAATAAAGAAAGGTCATCCACCCAAAATTAATAATAAATTCCAAGGTGAACATATGTATAATTTAGCGGCATGTTTTTTATCTGTTTTGACTTTAATTATTCTGCACTACGGACTACAAGCTTAATCTTTAGAGAAATTAATTCTTTCCTGATTGGTCGATTTTAGTAAAGCTGTATTCTGGTTGGTTGATCTTGCAATTCACTGTTGAACTTGCTGTTGAGTTTGCTAAGAATAGTCATTTCAAAATCCCGCAGTCATTATATATACATGACATGTTGTGCGCGTGACCTCAACTCTGGTGGAAGTACCTATATTTACTTTTGAATCGTCTTTGGCATTGCATTTTGTTTTTGTAACGTCAAATACGTGTAAGAGTGTCAATCATTTGTTATAATTATAAGCCGCCTGTCTATTATTTTTTAGGATTCCGTACCAAATGGTAAAAAAGGAACCCTTATGGTTTCACTTTGTCTGTCTGTCACATCGCTAAATATCTCAAGAACAACTTATGCTATCGATTTGAAATTTGGAACAGTTATAAAGAAGGCTAACCTACATAAATAGAACATGACTTTTTTAAATAGTTTCTTATTTTATGTGAAAAATGACAGGTAGGGTTGATACCCTATGAAAAGGCTTAGGTTGCACATTCTGATTTTTTATCTTTTAGAATTATTTACTTGCAGTGTGCCGTTGCACTTTTATGCGCTTCCTTGAACGAGATTACTGCAGTTTGCAATTTTTAATTGCATAATGTGTTATCTCACTCTGATTGCGGGCGATCTTTGATAAAAACGTGTTTAAAAATAAACACTACTTTCATTCGTGTCCCGTTTACCATTACGGTAATGGGCCGCAATTAGTTTCCGAGTAATGTTACCAAGAGCGAGTGAGACTCGAGTCAAGTGCTCGTCGCCGACAACTTGAGGTAAGTTAAACGTCTCAGTGTTCGACACCTTCATGTGCCCAATAGATGACACGTAATTATCGATTCTGTCATCATGATATAAAATTGAAAATGAATACGCATGCGGCCCTCGTAATTGTAAACAGAGTTGTGCTCGTCAGCTTTTACAGAGAAACACAACTGATCAAGTCCTCAGTGCCTTTATTAAAAAATTGTATGGGCAAAAACAGCGCCTCTGGCGGTTACGCAATATAACTAAATCGGCATACTAAATCGTTTACGCAGTCGCTAGCGAGTACGGTCATGCAAACTCTTGGTAAAGGCACTGGAGCATTGAACAGACCAGAAACACAATACCACATATCTCAGATTCAGATTCATTTATTCACAATATAAGATTACAGTAAAATGATCATCAGTAACATTAAATACAAACTGCTCTGTATTTTTTATTGAGGTGTGCAACAAAGAGTACTTGAATTGTATTGTATTGTGAAACAAAATAAATAAAAAATCAATGCATAAAATAGCAATTAAATAATACAGTGGTGTCAATTTAATCTAAAATAATTGGAAGCAGTATGTTAAAATTCACTAAATATGACCGTCATCTAAAGAACAAGCAGATAGTTAGTAGTAGTGGTATTTAGGGCAGGCAAACCAGGATCCCGAGGGTTCCCGAAGTACCGGGACCTCGGACCGATTTTTACGGTATTTCACTACCTGGTTTGAAACAGACCAATACCGAAATATCGGAATACCGATATTGAAGATTTTGCATTAAATTTTAATAGAAAAATATGAAAGTCTTAAGTATTCATAAGATGTTTAAAAATGCAACAACAACAAAGCAGGGATCGGATACCGGTATTTTCTCCATAGAAAAGTACGGGTATTATTACGGTCACCGGTTCATTATTTCGTTTTTAATGGGACAATCTAATAATACGACGTTGTTACCTAAATACATGATTCAGCCCTACGTAAAGAGCTAAAAATAAATAAAAAAAAAATAATATTGGGCTAATTCAGGGTTTTTTAAAAATACCGGTATCGGTCCCTGCAACAAAGTCGAGTATTTATAGTTATTTTGTTATTATTCTCTGTCCTACATTATTTTTTTACTTATATATAACACAAATAGTTACAATGTGATGGTAAACTGTCGCTCGTTTCTCAGCTGAAAAATCCCGGGATCCCGAAATACCGAAATCCCAGAACTGAGGTCCAATACCGGATTTCAATCCCGGTATTGTATGTAGTGTTTAGTACCTATTAG
The DNA here is from genome assembly GCA_963556455.1 of Epiblema foenella. Taxonomy (NCBI): domain Eukaryota; kingdom Metazoa; phylum Arthropoda; class Insecta; order Lepidoptera; family Tortricidae; genus Epiblema; species Epiblema foenella. The sequence goes on from OY747118.1 coordinate 4,831,442, forward strand.
TTTTATTATAGCTGACTAGGTCTTATGTAATAATAATAATATTCTTTATTGCACCACTAATACAGGAGTACATTTATAGATTCGGTAACATCAATAATGGTAACAACAGGCGATCTTATCGCTTTAAAGCGATCTCTTCCAGACAACCTTTGGGTAGCAGGAAATATGTATGTATTAATTAGGTAGAGGTACTTATTGCCCCAGTTGGGCTACTCCACATATCAGTCTAAATTCGTATGTTCGGCAGTGACGTACTTCTTTAAACTTTGAGTTCGTCGGTGAATTGCCTTCTTTCACGAAAGCGAAATATTGGTCAATATTACTCGACTTACTTCTTACTAAAACCTATTCAATAGAGCCCTATCAAAAAATATTAGAGCGTTTTCAAAGTAAAGCGATCAGGACTATGTTCAAGATACCACCCTACATAAGTAACAGATACATCAACATAGACTTTAATCTGAAAACAGTAAAAGAAGAAACCGTAACGAATAGTGAGAAATATCAAGTCAGATTGAACAAACACAAAAATGAACTAGCTGCGCAACTGAAGGGAACCGGCAGTTTGCAACTCTCCCGACTGAAAAGGAATAGCGTAGTGGACCTGGCGACGAGATTCGCAGACAAGGAATGAGAGAAGCATCATTGGATGTTTCCTTAACATTAAAAATGAATCCGATGAGTAACATTGACAGCAAATGGGATTATTGTTTAATATAAAAACAGATTGCCCAGCTCTGCAGGATAGAAAAAAAAAATAGAGCCCTATCAAGGTACAAGCCCGTCTTCCTTTAACAAGCTCCGCAATAGCTCACGAACGTAAACAGTTCAATATAAAGATAATACAGTTACCCGTACGGTTAGCTAATTAAGAGAGTGCGTCCTGCAATAAAGGTCGACGGACGACCTTACCCGGCAAGAAAGCGCTTGCCCAATTACTAGTCTGGTGGCTCTGGCTGTTAATAAATATTTAGTGCAGTGTTATTATATTGAATTTGAGCGTCAAAACTATAGGAAATAATAAATAATGAATAAATATTTGTGGACAATCTTACACAAATCGACCTAGTCCCAAAATAAGCAAAGCTTGTACTATGGGTACTAGGCGACGATATACATACTTATATAGATAAACATATACTTAAATACATAGAAAACATCCAAGACTCAGGAACAAATATTCGTGCTCATCACACAAATAAATGCCCTGACCGGGATTCGAACCCGGGACCTCCAGCCTCGTAAGCAGGGTCATTACCAACTAGGCTAAAGCGGTCGTCATTAATCAATTAATTACGTTTTAAATTTTTTCAACCACAATATTATATATTTTAAGAAAAAACTGAAGTCGTTTTGTGTAGCGATTAGCTTCCTTATTCATAAAAATTGACAAACAATCTGGTAACTAAGCTAAAATCCACAATTAGGCGAAGTAAACTGACAGATAAGATGTTGTCAGGAGTAGAAAAAAAATAGTGACGGTATATATCGATAAAAACATTTCTATAAGCATAATGTTGTACTACCAAACTTATTCCCATGTTGTAATTTAAGAGATATGCATAACGGCTCGTTAAGCGGGACAAAAGTGGTAGTTTAATTAAACTTCATATAAATACCCGGTTTGACGACCGGTTTAGCCTAGTGGGTAGTGCACCTGCCTGTGAAGCTGACGGTCCTGGGTTCGAATCCCGGTCAGGGCAAATATTTGTGTAATGAGCATGAATATTTGTTTCTGAGTCTTGGATGTTTTCTATGTATTTAAGTATTTATATCTATTAAATATATCGTCGTCTAGTACCCATAACACAAGCCTTCTTGAGCTTACTGTGGGGCTAGTTCGATTTGTGTAAGATTGTCCTCTAATATTTATTTATTTATTTATAAGAATAATAATATTTTTTAAATTGGAATAAATAATAAGATATACAAATCATTTTGATTTGAAAAATTCAGTGTGGCAACATTTGTGCATTTTGGCTTGTCAAACAACTTCGCCTAATGGTGGACTTTACTGTAAAGTGTGTTTCCTCCCTTTGACACAGACATGAATTTCAATGTGGCAAGATAAATTCTAATGAATTGAACTAAAATAGGTTTAATGAACGTCTTTTGCAGAACAGTGCCTTTACCATGAGTTGACATGACCGTACTCGCTAGCGGCTGCGCAAAAGTACAGCGCCTCTGGCGGTTACGCAATAGAACTAAGAATCGGCATACTAAACCATTTACGCAGTCGCTAGCGAATACGGTCATGCAAACTCATGGTAAGGGCACATGTGTGTTTTGTTGAATCTATAATTATATTCGATTCGTAGACCAAGCTCGTTATTTTTGCTGTTTACTGTCAATTTGGTACATATTTTTGAATTTTAGTCTGGATATAATAAGAGGAAGGAAAACTAACATTTGTATTTGAACAAATTTGCTATGATTTTTTTTTGTCGTTTGGCTGATCTTCAAGACCTAATAACGATTGTTTTTTCTCATTGTTCTTTCTCAAAAAACAACCCTTTCGCAAATAAATTCCAAAGTGGAAATGAATTGAGTTGACCGGTGTAAAGAGACCTCCAATTGAGTATAGTTGTAATGTGATTCGCGTTAACTTACACTGGACTGCAGTAGTTAGTATAGAGTTGAGTTGTTGCTAATTGCACGCCTATATTATTGTACAGACAGACACTAGTGATCTCGGTATCATCTGTTTAGTACTACCTCCTAATACTAATAATATAATATAGTAATAAAGATATTTATTTCAGGTTTCAGGTTTCACTCATATGCAGAATTCGACTTTTAGTCTTTGTTTTATATAGTTATTGATTAAGTTAGTTTTAAGTTAGTTGTTTATTTTATTCTGTAGTATTTTTAATTTTTGTAAGTTTCTAATATGTCTTAAATTAAATAAATAAATATCCTTAGAGACGTTACGTTGACGAGAGAAAAGTTAAAAAAAGTACAACATAATATAATTGTTAAAATTAAAAAAATAAACAGATATAAATATAAACAGGACAGTCACAAGACGTTCATTTCTTATTTCTATTGCGGTGTACAGACAGTCAGTACTTTAGAATCTGGCAGTCCAGGCGCTCGGACAGAGTCGTAAGAATCTCATTCTCTGTTGAAAGAAGACGATTCTTGAAAGCAGCTATGCGCGACCTACATAACTATGGCTATGTAATTACTATAGTAATTATAGTATCATGCCGATGTCTTTATTCAATGTATCATACATAGCTTTTAAATCATTTTATATAAACTCACTTTATTTCCGGAAATGTTATGTTGATACAAAACCGATAGGGTTTAACGACACTTATCTGTCAAACCTAATATAAGAATATATTAATGTAAAAAAATGAACTAAAAAAAATCGTAACTAAACACGCTGACAACGATTCAGTAAACAACTACCACAAAAAACTGAAGGTATGAAATACAATTGTGGCAAAACCTTTAGTATTTTTTTCCATATAGCACGTGCGTAAGATTACAATGAAACATCTGCAACACATAATACTCTGCGCATTTATACAGTTGCCTCCGTTACAAGCTATTGTATTGTCAACTCTGTTACTTTAAACGTTAAATACGAAATTAAACAATAGAAATATCGGCTTTCAAACAATCTGCGATCGCATCTTGTCTGTCGTTGTCAAAAGTTGCTATTGTTATGGGCATACAAAATCGAACCGAGTAATCAAGAACATAAGATACAAATTATCCTTACACGAGCATGCGTAGGACAGTTGCACACAGGCTACACAGCCTATTTCTATTGCAAACAACTTTCTGACATCTGCTCTGACCTTTACGGGAGGAACTCTTTGACTGGCATATGCTAAAGGCGTTCCTGCATTGGTATAAGATCTAATATTGCTTGATTGGGTGTGTGAAAAATTGGTTATTCTGTAATGGTTTAGCAGATGCGTTTTGTATATAGTTCATTGTATCGCTGTAGCATGGTTCTCAGCTGTTCACCCATATGGTTAAAATTGACATTTCATACTACCTACTACGCAAACGAGGGTAACACGTTGGGATAACATTGGCGATAAAGTGAAAATACGATACGATAGTAAGTACGTCAGATAGACGTAAGACGTGCAAATATTAATTGTATGCATGAACCCTTTTTCGTTGTACAGTCGCCATCAGATATATCGGAGCGAACAAGGTGCTCACAAATATCTGAACACGACTCTATTATCAAGGCGTTAAAGTGCATGTTCAGATATTTTTGAGCACCTTGTTCGCTCCGATATATCTGATGGCGACTGTACATTTTAACTGACCACTCGTGTACCTTATTGCAACGAGATAATGTCTACCAATGGTCGGTTAACTGTAACGCTGATAGTATCAAGAAAAACGTAAAACATTGTTATTATAAAATTTACAATACAATACAAATATTCTTTATTGCACGCCTCAAAAAAAGAACACACAGTACATTAGGCTTAAAATACAGGTAAACAACAGGCGGTCTTATAAACAAAGTCATAATATAATTTAATTAAATAAGTGAAGTCTTTTGAACTTAATCATGAGAGATTACGAAAGTGCCTAATATTTACGCATGCACGATTATTTTACAAAAATAATCTCCTTTATTCAAAGCCTATTAAAGAGTTATTTAACTATTGCGTACGCGCCGATCTATAATACAAATACAAAAACAGCAGCGCAACGGCTGAACAAACAAACGAAATAATGATTACTTTATCACACAATAGATTTTTTTATCGTTTGTCCCTCTGTACGTGCAAGGTGAATGGGTTTGATGGCTTCATCAATTCGGTTTGGGGATCCGCAGAACTGTCGTCTGGAGTATAGCAATGTACATAACTGTTGTACATAATTTGTATTTGTGTAAAAATGACTACTTAGTATTATTTAAAATATGTAAAATATTACCAGTACATGATTTAGTGATGTTAATGATAGCTTTGGAAGAATATGGAAGTACTGAATTTAAATTGAATGCAGAACATTCTTATACAACTAGATTTGTAATTAAGGGAAAATACATTGTACCTAGAAGAAATAATTACTATGGTCAGAGAACAAGACGTTACCTAGTGCCTAAAATATACAATAGTTTAGCTATAGAAGACTCAAATATGTCAAAAATGGTATTTAAAAATAAGGCAAAGGAGGTCTTGTTATCTGCATTGCATAATGATGATTGATAAGGCGTGTACCTAATCCGTCGAATACCTAACCTCAGCGTAACAATATAAATATATATAGGCATAGTTGCAACGAGAGTGTGTCTCCGCCAACAAACTGTTATACAGTTTGGCGGGTTCTAGGTTAAGCTGCCATGTAACTTTTTTTTGGAAATAAACGATTTTTTATTTTTTTTATTTTGTAATTTTGTAGGCTACTGTGACCTTGTCATCAGGCGGGCTGTAACCGTGTGTGCCAGCGACTTGATACTAAAAATCTGATGTTATGAGGCTGGGTTTTTATAAAGAACCGTTAGGGTAAGTGTCAGATCAAATTTTGGTAACTCACTCCGTTTTTGACATAACATACCGACATAAGGTCTAACGGATCTTTATATGAAACCGAGCCTTAAGCGCTAAAGTGGGCTACACTTATATTTTAAATTATTTCGTAATTACATTGAAAAAATGGTATCATTCATAAAAGATATTTGGTATATATAATACAATGTGTAGTTTCAATTTTGGTTCCAATTCACATCGCATTACAGTATATTTTTTCTGTATCTCGTATTCAACTTTGGACAGCAAGTAATTGAAAGATTCTTCTGGCATTCGTAGTGCTTTGAAATACTCTTCTTTATCTTCTCCTGCTAGTTCATGAAACTAAGTTCCACTTGCACCAAAATCGTTTCTTTTGGTCTCCTAGGTATTCTTATTTCTCTGATTATTTCATCATTCACTTCGTCTAAAACCTTACTTAAAACGAATTTTATTGATCATCCATCTTGGCTTAGCTAGAGAACTTAACAAAAGTAAAATCCATATTCCGTGTAAGCACTAACTAAAAAAAATTAAGTAACTTAACAACATAATACGTGTAAACTATGCTTAAAGTATGTTTAATTGTAAGCTGATCGACAGCAAGCAAAATATAGGATATAATTATAGATACTATGTTTTCGGGTTTCTCACAATACTCTCTGATTGAAAACTTATCAGTCACTAATTATACTTTTGCATTTAAGTAGACTTAGGAGATATTACAATCAAAGGTATGTCACATAAAAGAAGTCAATGTAAAATTCCATTTGATAACAAAGTGTTTCGCGGGATGCGCTTATAGAGAGTATAAGTGCATTGAGTTAGTAAGGAATGCCAAATGTTTGTCTCAGATAAGTAGGTAAATTAATTTTTCGATAAATACTAATATTGCCAAATACATTTTATTGCCAGTTCCAGGTAATGGCAACGTAACTCATTAGGTTCGCGCTTCATAACCACGCCAACCGCATCATGACAGGTTACGTGAAGAACTGGTCCCATGATCGTGGAAATGAACAGCTATAAATAAAAAAACCGGACCAGATCATTAATTTAGAGCCTAGTGAATCTTGTATCCTTACACGTTAGATGGATCACTTGGCTAACGAGGCGAATACAGGTTGTGTAGGTATATAGGCGATTTGACTAACATTCGGACATAATTTATCTGCTTAAATAATTATATAAACGCCTTAAAATTAAAATTGGCAGAGTCCACCTGACGTTGAGTTTTTAATCGAGGTTTTCGTTACTTTTGAAGAATTCTGTTTTCTGGTTCCATTATTAGAACGACTAATCATTGCATTTTCATTGCTCAAGACGATACGTTGACAAGTAATGTTTCAATTCGATACGATTTATTAGATGAAGTTAAAATAAGGGCTTGTAAAAACGAAGAGATATTTAAAGCCTTATTCCGTTACAAAAAGGTTGTTGAATGGTACGGATTATCGGAAGTAGGTATGTATATGTGTTATAAATGCATTTTAGTTTGTCATTATCCAACTGTTATCTCTTTAAACCGTTAAAACTACTGAATCAATTGTGATGATATTTTTTTTACCATAAGAGCATACACGCATATATATGTTGTGTTCTTATCTAGGGAAGAATAATTTGCTGTTCTTTTGGGAAAGTATATCTGCTACCATGTTATATCTAGTATGTATAAACAATTTGTACCAAATAAATATTTCATTCTTTCTTTCTTTTTATATGTCATATTGTCTCCTTATGAAAAAAATCCCATTAAGTAAAAATAATATGTGAAAATTTAGAAAGTTTACGTTTAACATTGTCTCCATGATTGAATTTAAAAAAACGCATTGATCTTCAGATAGGGACGACGAGAAGGCAATGAAACTGTTCCTCCCGATTCATCATAGCTGTTATCTAGTGTCGCCCAGACCCATAATATTCCAACTACGTCATACTTACCTATACGTCTAAAACCACTACGGAACCGCAAACTTATAATACTCAGACTAAACCACAGTTCACGCATTCTACTCTAAGGTGTAACTCTATTGCATAAGGCATGAATTCGATTGCGTGTCGCCGGTATCCCATCGCTGCAAGCATTGTCAAGTTCGGCCGTGAGGTCGGAGCGGGTCACTCTGTTTTTTTGTTTGACTACAGTTAAGCCTTGCGGAAACGTTGGGAAACAGGTAAATAGCCTGGAGCACGTGCGTGATCGCTTCGCGCGCGCAAGCGTAAAACAGGGAAGATACTGCAAATAAAAGTGATATAAAAAATCCAATTATTACTTTTAGCCCTTTACGTCAAAAAAAACTCGCAATTTTCAACTCTATCATGGATATAGGATACCTTTTTAATTTACATTTAGACGATGGCGGTTAACGGGTTAACGCATCTTATTCAGTGAAATGACCAACTTATATTTTTTCATACGTAATCGTTGTTTCAACTCCATTGCTGAGTGAAAATCATTTCGGCTCCTCAATTATTTATTATTATCATTAACTTGTTTTTTTTTATTAAAACATTTTATCAGATGAGGCAGTCCTAACTCCCGACACCTTAATGTCCAACAGTTGACACCTATAGATCACCTCTGTCATTATGACATAAGATTGAAAGTGTTATGTATTGAGCCAGTGTCGAGCACTAGGACATTTACCTTGCGGGGAGAGTCGGCTCCAAGGTAATCGAAAATGTTATAATTTTTTGTATGCTTCTGTAACATAACCCTTCGATACGCTGGTGAATTTTTGAAATCGATTGAGCAACCATAGTGTCACGGCGAACGTATTTTTACGCAATTTATAAACCAAGGTGTCAGATTTCTGAATGGACGGGAGTCATTCATCGTAGCGCTAAGTGAGGTAAATTGGAGAAAAAACACACTCTGTTAGACCGGCTCCATACTAACGGTTGTGTTTTTTTTTTCTCAAATTGCGCCCGTAACATTCAGCCAGTGTTAGTCCCGGTGCAGACCAAATGGTTTAATGATCTGCTGCTTGAGTGTGTACCTGTCCTGCTATGTCTATATATGTGCCGCCTTTTAAATTTATATTTCTCGGTATTAAGTCTATAGCTATGGATGTGTGTGCACATGACAGGCTTATTTGGAGTTTTTTTAACAACGACGAATTGGACAGGTATACAGTTTATCATCGAGAGAAAAGCCATCGAAACACATGTACATAATGCTTGTTTAATGCATTACCATTAACAATACCTTAATTATTCACTAGTAATTTTTATCCCAGCATCTCCACCAAGTTTCTCAAAATCCGCATTCAAAAAGTACCTAATTATAGCACCATAAGGACGAGTTTTCACTGATCTGCATAATATAGAGTACTCCGAGTTCAGTGACCCGAAGTAAGTAAATAAATAGGTGTGAGGAGAGGATGCAATGAAAAAAACGGGTAGTTACGGTGCCTCCGGCAGGTAATTCTCTAACCGTTCTGCACTGTAAATAGCTTTAGTTAACAACTACCGATTGACTAAGTGAATCTTTTTACAAGATTGGCCCGGAAGTGGGGTAATATTTGTCGATTACCCGGATTACCTACTAATAAACAACGTTCCTAACAGCTATTTTTGTCCCGGTTTCGTGGCTGACGAAATAAACTGGAGTACCTATATTTACCATCGGCCCAGAAATCATTATAGCTAAGTAGATTGTATGCAGTTATGTGTGCTTTCGTCGGAATAGCACCATAGCGCCAAATTACGGTAAAGTGCGATTGTCCGGAAAATTGCTCTGTCAGATGACTATTTCATTTGATTATGTATCTTAATGCCAATAAAATAAAGTCTATACAAAGAAATGACTCGACAGAGTAAAAAAGTTTTATGGATAGGTACTTATATTGAGTTACGTTTGAGAATCCAATAGAAATACCGAATGTCACAATCATTTTCAAAATATTTTTATCTGTCGCAGTGAATGTAGGTTGGATGGATTAAGTATTTACCTATAATATTAATTTCAACAACGTAATGATATGTTTTAAAATCGGAGTTAACATTTACTTATAATTTAATTTGTGTGAGGCAAATTTTAAACTTAATTGGACCTAATTAAACACGCTTTTGTCTTTAGTACAATATTATCTATAAAAAGTAGCAAGTTACTAAGTAAGTACAATTCTAAAATAGCTCTGTTACTTTTTCTCACATGCTCTTTCACGTTTACATGTCAAAATAAACTATTTCGGCCGAACCCGAAGTTCTAATATCTCATAGGCTGTAGCTACTTAGGTTGTTTTGTCAAAATCACGATGGTGAAATACGCCGTTAGCTCTGCTACTGTTATGCCATTATGAACTTCCTTTTAACTGTTTTAGACTAACTGTATTCTCTAATAAACAGGGCTTATTGAAAAATCATTTTATTTCTATAATTGATTAGGTATTTACCAACACTGTAATTAGTATGACGATTAATATATACTGGGTAATTTTAATTTTAACCGGAAATTGCTATCGGAAATGTTTGCCGCCCATATTTATCTATTCAATTTAATTTAATTCAATTCAATGTCATTTTTATTAGGGTTCCGTAGCCAAAATGGCAAAAACGGAACCCTTATAGTTTCGTCATGTCCGTCTGTCCGTCTGTCCGTCTGTCCGTCTGTCCGTCTGTCACAGCCGATTTACTCGGAAACTATAAGTACTACAGTGATGAAATTTGATGGGAATATGTGTTGTATGAACCGCTACAAAATTATGACACTAAATAGTAAAAAAAAGAATTGGGGGTGGGGCCCCCCATACATGTAACTGAGGGATGAAAATTTTTTTTTCGATGTACATACCCGTGTGGGGTATCAATGGAAAGGTCTTTTAAAATGATATAAAGTTTTCTAAAAAACATTTTTCTTAAAGTGAACGGTTTTTGAGATATCAGCTCTCAAAGTCGTAAAAAGTATGTCCCCCCCCCTCTATTTTTATAACTACGGGGTATAAAATTCTAAAAAAAATAGAGGTGATGCATGCTAATTAACTCTTTCAACGATTTTTGGTTTGATCAAAGTATCTCTTATAGTTTTTGAGATAGGTTGATTTAACTGTAATTTTGGTTAAGTTATTTGATTCAATGTATTGGATAGTGATTTTAAATGTGGACTAGTAGGTGTTGGTACGGAACCCTTCATTGTGCGTGGTCCGACACGCACTTGGCCGGTTTTAATTTTTATTTTATAATGCAATCTATGGACTTGTTCTGGAATAAATTATTTTCATTTCATTAATTGTCGATAACTGTAAAATTATTCGTTATGGTGTTATTACATAAACAATGCTGCATGCATGGTCCTATGCTCCTGTTATAAATTGGTATCTAAATTCATAGCAAACATTTACAATTGGACTTATTGAAATTGGGCAGTGCTAGACGCGCGGCCGTCGCGGTAGGTACTCATGATTAAGGGCCACGTATTGGTTCGAAACATGACGTGAGTGGCCCGTTTATTGTATTTCAGTTTGTCTGAAACTCACGGGAGTTTTTATATTTAAAATTCACATTTGGAGGTCTTGATGATGGTGTGTTAAAATTAACATTATAAGCGGATGAACGTATTTTATTATATTGTAAATCAGACCGTTATCGTAATCGAACAACATATAAACTGGCATTGGTACAGTAAACTGAACAATTAGGTATCTAATATGCAGCCTATAAATAGGTAATTACTTAGCACCTACTCTTATCCTGCTTGCCACTGCAATATATGTATTTGGGTATTTTGGGTGCATGAATTACGTAGATAATTTTTGCATATTAGCGTTTAATTTCGATAATGAAAATGAAATGAAAAATGAAAAATTTATTAATAACAATTGTTACAGGTCATTTGTAAATTTTGTAATACAAGTATGCTCTAATTATAAGTAATTAGGTTTAAATAATTTAATTCATTGAAAATCATAAAATGTTGTAAATATTTCTCTCATTGCTGTAGGTACGTCACCCATCGGTGAAATCTCACATGGCCAATGGCATGTTAAAAAAATCTACATAGTCATAAAACATATTGTTAAGTAGCCACATTTTTATTCTGGATTTAAATACGATGATGGAAGGTGCATTTCTAATGTTTTCAGGCAAACGATTATATATTGAAGGGCCGAGGCTATAGACCGATTTGGCTGACTTCACTAGTCTGCAACGTTCTGCCACCAACCTGTCTCCATGCTTATTACTACGTAATGTGTACCTGGGGTTCGTGCCCTTACCAATACAACACCAACATTGGACCGCGATTCTAGTTGTCTTAACGATACTAGGAGACATCCCTAGTATATCGCTTATATAGAGCAAGTATTAGGATATACATGTAAGCTGCTTCGATCGACACTCTCCAGTGGTTTATTACATATACTTCTTATTTACTAGATTACATAATTAGACTCAAAAACTTCTCTTGAATCTTTCGTTGGCTGCTATGTGGCTCTTGGCTTCTAAAAGGTTGCTGACCTCTTTTCCCCTATAATCCCTTGCTTACGCAACCTACAAGAGCGGTGTTAAACCACTATGTCGTAAGCGCATCTTATTGTTTCGAATATTCACCTGATTCCGACCGTTGCCTCACAAAATAACCGCAACGACCAAAAATAACAAAAACAGGTAGGTACCTACGTTAATAAATGTGTATACTCACAACCTTAAATATGTACACATTTAAGAACTTATATCTGGCGGAGTCAAACTTGTATACATATTTTTAGACTTGTCTGTTTATGTGGCAATGCCGAGATCTGTCCAAGTTTACTCTCGATGGTAATCAATTCAAAATACTTATCACGAATTTTCATGTTCCGATGTATATTGGCAAGGTTTTGGTTATAGTTGCAGATATCTCAGGCTTAGGGTTATCATTGCCTGATAAATTATTGACACATAATATAAGACAAAACGTGATGATGAGACATCGCGCCGTGTGTTCATGCAGTGATATAATATATATTATGATATTTTATAATCGTTCTGTTCAAATAGTAGCTTTCGTAAGCTTACATGTATACAGGTTGGACATTCAAGTGGTTAACGTGTTTAACGCATATTTCAACCCATACTCTTTTAAATAAACGTGTTAAATATAATTGTCCGTATAAATTACTGGTGGACAGTCGTAGGCATAAATATGTATACATTTTTGGACCTTATTTCATTGGGATAAGGTGAAAAAAAGAAATATGTTTGTGCCCTTGACTGCAGGCGGGAGCTACGACAATATTATTTAAAGTATCGCAACACCCACATCGACATAAAGACATTCAGGGGGTCAATTCAATTTGGGTTTCGCGTTCCTCTACCTCTCGCTCTCGCGCTACGAACGCGTGCACACTCATATCAAATTGCAATGTTAGATGTAAGTGTCGGATTGATCTGCAAGACGATTTGGCAAATCACCGGGTCTTGCAAAATGCACGAGAGCGGAGGGCATAATGTAGCTTTTTTGGTAAAAATCGGGTTTATAAGTGAATAAAAAAGGTTCCACTCAGGTGCATATTAAATCTTTAGAAGTTTGGAAGGTCGTTGACTGACGTATATAAAGATAAGTTTTAAAGGATGCAAGTTGTCTGAGATCAAATTGCTATTGTCACTAAAGATTTTAACCCAATCCATTTCTTTCAGGTAAATCTCGAAGACGTATTCAGGTAGGAAAAGTAAGCAAGTAATTTGTCTACAAGTATGTATATTTGTATTTTTGAGTTCCCGATATTTCGGCACTGTTGCAAGCGCCATTATCAAGGATTAACATCCCGTAATAATATCCCGTTTCAAATCGTAATTCTAATGTAAATGACCATGTAAGCTTGAAATCATATATTGTCTACAAGTACGTAATCATATATAGCAATCGATTAACCCCATCTTTCCCAATTTCCTATCCTATTTTATCCCATGTAACTAACCTATGCCCCCTCCTGCACCTTCTTGGCAAGTTCTTGGTAAACGTGCAACGCTGTTCCACTAAAGGTATTATGTATGGTTGAAGCAGGTATTGTTAAAGCCTTTTTTCATGGGTTATGTGGTTATGTAAGAACGTGGAAAGTGTCACGTTTGCGCGTGCGCGGCCATTGTGTTGTGTTCCGCAGGTGATGTTTCGTTACGAGAGATAATCAACGAATTAATCGCTTAGCGAATGAACTTTGAACATCTTTAATAATAGTATTAGTTACTTTAATTGTACTAAGGCAGCGAGATAATCTCCAAACCAACCTCGTCTGATTCACACACTGACATCATTATTAGTATGTGGTTCTTTTTCTCGCTCGGGCTTTACATTAATATAATATTCGCTGCTCTGACAATAAGTATGTAAGTGGGACAGAGTAATTTTTTTCTGACACTGATAATTAATGTAAGACGGTCTTTCTTCTTTTTGCATCATTTCAGATGACATCGCCATTGTCTTCAAAATCTTTAAAGATCTGTCCGGGCGTCTGGTCGTCGCAACTCGTGACCAAAATGCTGGTCTTTATCTTGTACAGAGATGTATTGCTATTCGACGTGGCAATGTGGCCAGCATTTTGGGAACGTTACCGACTGGTAGCGGTTTAGTAGAATAGGGTTTTTTATAGGTAGTACATGTTTGTTTAGGGTAATTTGTTTATTTTCCTTAGTTGGTAAAATATGTGTAGGTTGTATTTAAAAAAAAACCCACGTTAGAGTATGTAGTATCAAAAAGATCAAAGAATATGTGTAGAAGCGAATAGACATGTGGCAGATCCAACTTTGTTCAAAAAGTTGTATACAGATTCAGATTCATTTATTTCAAGATAAAAAGTACAAAAATTACAAGAATGTCTATTATGATCGTCAATACTAAATAATATGCAAAATGATAATAGAAAATTTCGACAAAAAATGTGCCTTCCTTCGTCGTCGTTGTATGTCGTGGATTTTTTACTGGGATATAAAAACTTAAATACATTTCTCAATACACTCTGAATGTACTCGACACCAATTTTCTGCATATGAGCTTAAAAACGAATTACTTTCTATACATACCAGGCCACCAAGAAATCGTAGGATACCATAAAACACTTTCATTATCCGCAGCAAAAACCCTAAATTAGGTTATGAACAATGCTCATCGTGGGAGCTTCTGTTACGTCAAGTCTTCTTCTTGGGAACTGGTACATGGAAATGCGTGGAGACGTACCGGCCTGCGGCTGCCTGACGTGCAATTCTAGTTGTAAAACAATGTGATGCGCTATTGTTATCTTAATGGTAGTATGTGATGACTGATGACGCAACGTATGCTTGTAAACAATGCTGCTTAAGCCCTATATACACGTGCGAAAACGCATGGAAGTTTGGCTACATTGCAGGTCAATGAGGCATTGCAGTTTAAGGTTCGGTTTTATAAAGATCCGTTAGAGTTTAAGAGAATCACCCATTACACAAACCAATACAATAAAAAGTAATATAAGTATTGATCTTAATGGTAGTATGTGATGACTGATGACGCAACGTATGCTTGTAAACAATGATGCTTAAGCCCTATTTACACGTGCGAAAATCGCATGGAAGTGACTACATTGCAGGTCAATGAGGCATTACAGTTTAAGGTTCGGTTTCATAAAGATCCGTTAGAGTTTAAGAGAATCACCCATTACACAAACCAATACAATAAAAAGTAATATAAGTATTGATCTTAATGGTAGTATGTGATGACTGATGACGTAACGTATGCTTGTAAACAATGCTGCTTAAGCCCTATTTACTCGTGCGAAAATCGCATGGAAGTTTGACTACATTGCAGGTCAATGAGGCATTGCAGTTTAAGGTTCGGTTTTATAAAGATCCGTTAGAGTTTGTCGAGAGAGTCACCCATTACACAAACCAATACAATAAAAAGTAATATAAGTATCTTAAACACCTGATCGATTATTAGAAATTGTTTCTGAATGACTAAGGCTGGAATTTCCTCAGCACGTGCGTGCGCAATGCGGACACTATTCTCTTTAATTCAATAACGCATGAAGTCCAACACGAATCAATTCCAAACTTAAAAACACAGGAAATAAGTACACATTTAGTTAATTCCTTAGTAAATAGCATTGTTTAACGCATTGAAATTCCTGGAATGTACTAAACAGTAACGAATTAAAAAAGTTATTAGAATAATATTTCAGTCAGGTAGTATTTACAATCAACTTCTAAGGTTTGGAATTCTCTGCCGGCGTTTGTGTTTCCGAGCTCATATAACCTAGACCTTTTTAAGGCACGAGTGAATAGGCACCTTCTGGGTGAGCTCGCTTCATCGTCGGCCTCATCTTTGCCCCCTGGCTAGATGCTGGCCAAGAGCGATCCCATTTTTAATAAAAAAAAAAAATACCATGTTGTTGAGATTTTCCTGATTTAATAGGGTTGGAACCGGTACACATCTGTACACGGAACCCTCGGTGCGCGAGTCCGACTCGCACTTGACTTGTTTATTTTGTATGCTGTGCTTGTGAAACAAATAGTAATAGTCATGTTGTTCTACTGGTACATAAATTGGGTAATTGATCACACCAACTTGTACACTATTTTCAGCTGTAGTGTACCCAAAATCGATCATAAACCGTTAGCTCACGATCCAGTTTCAATTGAAGAATTCATGGATATTAATTACATATCACCGAGTGTTACGTCAACGAAATTGTGATTCAAAATCGTAATTTGGTTTAGATAAAAGACAATACAATATGGCCGCTATTCGTACTAACTGTAACATTGATATTTGATTGCACACACAAAATAACCTGTCAAGCTTCTAATGAATGCGTTCAAATTAATAGAAACTTTATATCGAAGTAATAACGTTCAATTACGATTGAGTAAAGTCGTAGATATGGTTTGATCATCGAGATTGATTAGCTGGAGTATCGACTTTGACAAAAAACACTAGTATATTTTTAAAATGAATTTGTTCTATTAAATGTATAAGTTTTTGCATCGGTACATTGACCTCGGACGAGAAAATTGATCCCGCATTAAGGAGAAATATTGATGATAGTCTGAGGAATGATGGTTATTCATACTAAAAATCTTTTCACTTCTTATACTCGAAAATTGTGTCATATTAGACTTGTCAAGCGGGGCTAAAGTAGTACATTTAACCCCTAGGGAAAATATGAATACATATTTATGATTTACAAAACATTCAATTTAGACCAATCATAATACTTCACCTATTAAATCCACCAATCACAAAACATTAATTTAACTCTTTAAAAATATTTGGTATTGGGTATTAACAAACCAGAATACAGCTTTACTAAAATCGACCAATCAGAAAACAGAATTCATTTCTCTAAAGAGTCTAAAGATTAAGTTTGTAGTAGTCCCTATTTCACAATAATTAAAAAAGTGATTAGCTCGTTCGAGCAACGCTTTGAAGCGCTCAATGGAAGGTGAGTTAGCTTTTTTGCGCGCGAACCGCGGTGTCTATTTTGTGTGTCAAAGCATGAAAGCAGTTTAGAAAAAAAACATTCTGCCAAATTACATATAAGTTCGCCGTGGAATTAATTGTTAATTTTGGATGGCTAACCTTTGTTTATTTATTTTCTCGCAATCGATGTGAAAAGTAGAGTGTATAACTCTGGTCTAAAAGCCATATTACCCCTCGAATTATTTTCCCTCACTTTGTTCGGGAAAATAACTATCTCGTGGTAATATGGCTCATTTTAGACCCTTGTCATACAATCTACTATTATTGATCGAGCGAACGAAGCAGTTCCGTTTCAGTATGGGCAGCTTTCGTATGTCCGGCTGTTCACATTTACCGGTCACATTTTGCTGAAATTTAGTGAGCAGGTTCGATAATAGCCATGATGCCAAAGAATTTCTTAATGCCTTTCTAATTAGGAATATTCAAATGTTTGTATGGGGCTAACATAAAAGACGAAAATTAGAGGCAAAGTACAGCATAGCTAGCGAACACCAAGAACGCTCCATATTGATTGACACGCAGGCTTGGCCTCGTTCTACCGTTGTATGGAAAAAAGAGAAATTTGCCGTAGTGAAATATTGCGTTTATGTACCTACATATAGTTGCCATACAGTTTCTTATTTTGTGATAATTATGTATGTATTTATTTACGAAGTACACTAATTGAGTAAATAAATTACAACCAAAATTAAAAACCTGAGAAAAATATAGAATACAAATGCTAAAACTAAACTAAACCTACCTTAAGCTACGGTGTCTAACCTATAAATACAAATATCGCCTAAACACTGTCCATAAGGCTAACTGCGTTCCCTCGTTGAATGGCAATTAAGAATTCTAATGGCAACTTTCAATTTACATTTGGCCAATAAACAAAATACAATATTTTTGCTAATCTTTATAGTCCATATCTTCTTTTTTTATACAACGCCTGTGGCAAACAAGCTTACGGTCCACCTGATGATAAGCGGCCACCGCAGCTCCAAAGGAATCACGTACGCGTTGCCGACCCTTTATAAAATTTGAGAATTCACTGTGTTGACAGCAGAAAGGACAAATTTAGGTCCCTCGCTCTCAACACAGTGCATCCTCAGGAGGTCCGGCAACCTTGCTCACCTCCAGGAACACAACACTACATACTTGTATAGTAGATAATGATATTATGGCTGTGGTCTTCTACAAGGTGGAGGTACTTCCCCATTGGGCTGCTCCAAATTCGAGCAAGATGACATTTTGCTGTGCCCTACCTCTCTTGACCTTTTATGTTTTTAATTCATAAATTGTAACATGAGTCATCATCCCTTTAGGTATAAAGATTTCGGAAACTTACAAGAAGGAGTTGAAACGAAAAAATATCACTTGCGAGGTCTACAGCTCAAACAGCCACTAGTTTAGGTACCATTAGTCTGTGGCTCTAGTGAAAAAGGGTACAATTGCAGTACATTGGTAATATAAGGAGGCTACGAATAAGTGGCCAGATCCGTATCAATCGTACAAAAACATTAGGATCTGTCTTCATAAAGCAAAACGTTTGAAATCAATGTAGCCGCCACTTGTCACGCAAAAACTGTCACCTTGGAGCGAGTCCGACGCGTGAGATCTATCTAGCGCAAAAACTGCAGTCGCTTCTGGCTGTCATTATATGTGATATCCGTCTGGTCACTATATAGATATTATTACAAGTACGATGATATACTATATTTTGAACTATACTGGTAAGTTACCGCGTAGGTACATGTAGATACAAGTAGAATTTAAGTAGAGTTGCGAACACGTAGTGCAATAATAAATATGCAACGAAAATTCATTTTTGAAAATTCATTTATCTACGGGCATTGTCTACTCCTTATGTTATGAAAGATTTTCATTATGTACCTACAGAAATTTGATTAAAATCGGACGTGTACTATTCTTACACGAACATACTAACATTTCACAAGCTTAAAAAATCACATACTTCACCTCTATATAATATTAGTATTCATAGCCTCGTAAGTCCAAGATTGATTTTTGAGATTTTGAATTCGGAATCTTCATTAATTCTAACAGAAAACATTAACAGGAAACAGTAAAGTACGTGAATTTAAAAAAAAATATGGTGTAAAGAAACAAAACTACAAATAACTAAGCTAAGCCTAAACACCATTAAATAATTAAATGCCCCCCAGGTCCCCCCTCACAGGCCCAGAAATCTGGCTGCATAGATGAGTCAATTTGCATTGCTAAATTTTTTGTACTTAATGAGCTACAACGCGCATCTTATTCATATAAGGCACGACGTAAGCGATATAAGCGGCTCCATGCACTATTCATCGATATTTGACGAGTTTTTAGTATTACTCCGTCAAAACTAAAGATATATTTATGGCACAAACGGTTACCGGTTCTTCAATCTCGTACATTTGCAAGAGCCAAATTTTGAAAATACTAACTACTATTTTTTATGATTTATTCAAACATGGTCCAAGAAATCTTTATTTTCGATACTAGTATATTGTTTATGTACTTATATATATAAATGTACATGTAATTGTTTCTTATTGAGGTCTATAACAACGAAAGAGAGATTTTTAATTTAAACTCATAACTCGCCTAAAATTGCCAAAGTTTGATACCATATATCGCGAAGACAGTGAGTTTTGAAGTAAATATGGTATACTATTTCGGTAAACCTCGTTGTTCTTAATATGATAAAAAACACTAGAAAACGGAGAGTTACAGATCGCAGCGCATTGGGAGCTAGGTACCAGTATAACTCCACAGACTGCATGTGCTCGTTTCACTGTGATCCCAAACCGATTATTATTACTCACCTCTGCAGTCTCACTTAGACCAAATTGATAGTTTTAAAATGATTGCGGATACATGATGATATCTGAATGATATTACTTACAAGGCAGGATTATAAACCTACCTATAGTTACCCCTAATATGTGCCCATATAGCTTCGATCACATAAGTAAAATACATAATATGATTGGTAGCCTAAAACATATATTTTTCACCGAGTGAGCGAAGTTATTGTGACCTATTATTATATTGCCTATATTGTGAAGCCTCCCATACTGCTTGGCCGATGAATGAACGGCATTGATCTTTTGAACAGCCAGGCGCGGATACAGGGGGGGGGGGGGGGCAACTGGGGCAATTGCCCCCCCCTGAAGCCTGTGTCAGGGGAGGGCAATTGCCTATGTTCTGACAATATAAACAGTAATCAAAAGTCAGTTTTATTTTCAGAAAGTTCGAAAGTGCCCTCCCCTGAACAAAATCCTGGATCCGCGCCTGTGAACAGCATCAATCGTGCTAACTTGTACTAACTGCCTACTTAATTAATTAACAGTACATTAACTGAACAAACCGCATACGCCTGAACGACACAGCATAAACAGCCGTGACAAATAACAGCTGATTTGTATGCGCGGTGCACCCGGTTAATGTGAAATCTGCCTTATATACGGATCAGGTGTCATCGCGCCCGAATAGGCAGGCAAAGGACGACTGGTCGCAGGACGCGTGTTGTGAGCGGTAGCGGGAGCGATTAGCGGCAATGTGAACATTATTACGATTATAATCTAAACCTTCAACAAAATACGAATGGAATGGGAAATACAATAAGCCTCGTTTTACATTTCGTAGAAAACATACATAGTTTTATATACCTACCGACTTCAAAAGGTGATCAGGTAAACGACCCAATGCTCGACACCTTAATACCCAATAATTGACACCGACGTTCACCTCTGTCACTATGACATAAGATTGAAAGTGCCAAGAATTGGGTCAGTATTGGTTGGATTATTTTACACTTTTTTTGGAATAGCTTTTTTATTTATTTAAATTTCGAAATGACTTTTGTTTTCCATTCACAACATGTACATGCCAGTGGTCTTTAACTTTTCGACTCGTATTAATTTCATTTCTCATACTCTGGAAATGGGTCATTGTTCATCTAGGTAGCGTGCTGAAAGTGGTACTTTTCTGCTCTAAAGCAGAAAAGGATTAAAAAGAAAAAAGTACGGTGAATAGTAGTTAGATTGGGCAAAGGCAACCATACCAGAATGAGTACGATTAATTCTCATTAAAAAAATGGTTCAAACATAAACACTGTTAACGTCAGTGAACAGTTCCCGCTAAAATGGCTCTTTCGCTGATTCAGAAAATGGTTGAGCATATTTTGACATTTTTTAGTTTCATCGTATTCGAAATGAAAAGCAGAGTGTTCAACTCGGGTGAAACTACCTATTTCAGCCTCGACGTACTGGCAAAATATCTCGTCTGAAAGGGTGGCTTTTAATCCTTGGTTAACAATCTACTATTCGTGTTAAAGTCCAAAGGTAACTTTCTTGGTTGACTATATAATTTGAGTCGCTACTCACTTTTTAATTGGACTGCACCGAGGGCTGAGGTCGACGGGCTCATTCCGCGACGAGCTGCGCCAACAACTCATATGAGTCTGACGTGACATACCCAAATTATTATTAATATTTAAGAGCTTCACTCTTATCGGTGCAGTTCTCTCCAGTCCGTTCTACTTAACGCCAGTTCTTTGATTTCTCGACACGACTGGACGTCTAACTTTTTCTTTATCTGGCCCAAATTAGGGTGCCCTGAAAACCAGCGCCTTAGCATATATTGCTATTGGCATATGCTGAGTGGTATCCTTTTTGGTGTTTAATTTAGTGTTTATTTCATCTTTTTTCATTTTTGTGTATTGTGTAATGATTTAACACCAAATAAATATTTCTTTCTTTCTTTCAAATAACTAATCCTGGGCCTTCCTCTTCCTCTATTTACAGCCAAATGGAATAACAATAATGTGGACGAAACTCTATGAAGTCTTTGGCAACTTAATAATAACGGTTTGTAGATATGACTAAAATATGTAGGTATGTATGTATTGTAAGCATCTTATTGTACGTATTAACAGGTTACAACACGCTTAGAGTACTCCAGTGTTCCAAACCATATGCGTGGTCGTGTCGCAGGTTTTCCCCTGGATTTTCCCCAGGCTACTCTCCCACCGCGCACTCCTATCGCTTTATTGGGCCCGGCCTATAAAGCCACAGTCAGGTTCAAAAAATAGGTTACAACAATATAAATGTCACATAAGATGAAGTAAATACTAATGCATAGGTAAATTACCTTTTTATAACTAGGTTTACCGAAACTTCAAAACTCAACCTAGGCCAAAAAAACAGTTTTTTGAACGTTATTTTTGTGAAGATGAGTTAAAAATAAAAATCTCTCTTCGTTGTTAGAGACGTCATCAACAAGGAATAGTTACATGTACATTTCATATATATAAGTGCATAAACAACATACCAGTATCGAAATAGCGGTAGTCAGTTTTTTTCAAATTTGGCTCTTGCAAATGTAGATAAAGTATTGAAGAAGCGATAACCGTTTGTGCCATAAATATATCTATAGTTTTGAAGGAGCATATCAACTCAAAACCAGTCAAAAAACGATAAATAGTGCGTGGAGTCCCTTAAGTAAATCGGAGGAATATTATGAGGGGGGGGGGGGGGGGGGGAAGTCGACGGACCTTTTGACCTAATAGGTCAATCTAACACAATGGTATATTAGAGCGATACTTGAAATAAAGTAAAAGAGCCTAATAAAAAGTTTAACTCTATTAAGGGTCCTTATCAGTTAAAAAACGCTCATCTATTTAGGCCAGTTTCTGTTTGAATTGACACGCATCTTGACGTTTTCTCTGTGTTACCATCTGCAACCTTGTGTCATAAACTTAAGTGTATCTTTTGGATTTTTCATTAAGAAATATCGTTTCAAACATCACTCCAAATCGACCATTTCCAAGCTAAAAACTTGTTTTTTGGCTTAAATTCTACTACACACAATAAAATCAAAAAATAGCTATGTTACTATCTAAACCTTTCATAAAATTATCGTAGCCTTTAACAACCTTATTGGTATCAGGTCAATACTTTTGTCATAATTTGAAATCAAAACATTTTAAAACTAGCTGCCGCTGACAAGGGCCAGCGCAGGGTCATGCCAAACTGAAAATGAACTTATCAAATTCTCAGTCGTCTTTTAGGGTCACGCTTCCTACTTCGCAATATAACGATTGTTTAAACAGTAGCGAAACAATAAACAATTATACCTAATAGTCAGTTCCCACACGCAACCGCTGTAATTGTATGAAAGTCCTTGGATTTTTAAGTTTTTACACGCTATTGATATGATCTAAAGGTTGCGTAGCTTAAGTACTACACGTTGTTTGTGTTAAATTGTTGCTAATAGTAGGTTAGGGTATCGGAGGTGAGAATTTTATGGTAGGGCAGAGATGATTGAAGCTGATTTGAATTAGCGGTCACGAATCATGAACGAGAGTATTACAAAAAACATTCCACCACACACCGCACTAGTAACTCGCAAAAACATGAGATAGGTACTAGTCAAGTCGATGTGGTTATTTGGTATTTAAATTATGATAATATTTTTTATTTTTTATTTTAAAAGGTACAGACATCACACGATAAAAGATACAGATAAGTTTGCACAAAATCAGTAGCTAATAGACTAACTAGCGACTCGCCCCGGCTTCGCACGGGTGCACTATTTAATGGATGTTATCACTATCACTACATAGTATAAAACAAAGTCGCTTTCTCTGTCCCTATATCAATATGTATGCTTAAATCTTTAAAACTACGCAACGGATTTTGATGCGGTTTTTTTAATAGATAGAGTGATTGAAGAGGAAGGTTTATATGCGCAATAACATCCATTAAATAGTGCACCCGTGCGAAGTCGGGGCGGGTCGCTAGTTATACATATAAACCTTCCTCTTCATCCCCTCTATCTATTAAAAAAAACCGCATCAAAATCCGTTGCGTAGTTAAAGATTTAAGCATACATAGGTATATAGGGACAGAGAAAGCGACTTTGTTTTATACTTTGTAGTGATGATGCAAGTGCACACAGCATGATCAATAAGTAAGCGCATAATTGACCAAGTGCACATACAGCACTAATATCAAGTCGACCAACACAGAGCAGGGTTAATTACATGGTTACATACAATCAAGTTCAGCATTCAAAAACAGACTTGCCCTACCCTTTTTCATCATCATCATCATCATCATCATTTCAGCCGAAAGACGTCCACTGCTGAACATAGGCCTCCCCCAAGGCTCGCCATTTAGACCGGTCCTGTGCCGTTCGTTTCCACCGGATTCCCGCGACCTTCACCAGGTCATCACTCCACCTTGTCGGAGGCCTACCGACAGCTCGTCTTCCGGTGCGTGGACGCCACTCAAGCAGTTTCTGGCCCCATCGACCGTCAGTCCTGCGAGCAATGTGCCCTGCCCACTGCCACTTAAGTCTCGCAATTTTGAAGGCTATGTCGGTGACCCCAGTTCTGCTACGGATAGCTTCATTCCTAATTCTATCACGCAGAGAAACCCCGAGCATAGCTCTTTCCATTGCTCTTTGGGTGACCTTGAACTTTCTTATGAGGCCCATCGTTAGCGCCCATGTCTCGGATCCATATGTCATCACTGGCAGCACACACTGGTCAAAGACTTTTGACTTGAGGCACTGCGGTAAACTGGACGAGAATACACTGCGAAGCTTCCCGAATGCTGCCCAGCCGAGTCGGATTTGACGAGTGATCTCTTTCTCGAAGTTGGACCTACCTAACTGGACTGTTTGTCCCAGGTATACGTACTCGTCAACAACTTCGAGCGCCGAGCCGCCGATTATTACGGGAGTTGGTACGACATGGGCATTAGACATGACCTTCGTCTTGTCCATGTTCATTTTCAGACCAACTCGATCGGAAACTCTGCTGAGATCAACGAGCATTGTACTGAGGTCCTCCATGGTCTCAGCCATGACTACAATGTCGTCAGCAAATCGAAGGTGAGTGATGTACTCGCCATTTACGTTGATGCCTCGTCCTTCCCAGTCCAGAAATTTGAAAGCATCCTCCAGTGCAGCGGTGAAGAGCTTCGGAGAGATCACATCTCCTTGTCTGACTCCCCGCTGCAGTGGAACAGGCTTTGTTCCACTACACACAACCACCCGAAGACCCGTCGTGGATCTAGCCAAAGACCCTAGAGCTAGATTAACCCGACATTATACCGAAGATATCCCGGACGTCAGCCTGTATGAGATTAGTATGGCTCTCAAACAGTTGAAGAACGGCAAAGCCCCGGGTGACGACGGAATTACAGCCGAAATCCTGAAGGCGGGCGGTAAACCTGTCCTCAGAGCCCTTCAGACGCTGTTTAATTCTGTAATTCACGAGGGGAAAACGCCGCAAGCATGGAACAGAAGTGTGGTGGTGCTTTTCTTCAAAAAAGGCGATAACACTTTGCTGAAGAATTATAGACCCATCTCACTTCTGAGCCATGTTTACAAGCTGTTTTCGAGAGTCATCACGAACCGTCTCGCGCGCAGGTTTGACGACTTCCAGCCTCCCGAACAAGCCGGATTCCGAAAAGGCTACAGTACCGTAGACCACATACATGCCTTGCGGCAGGTTATACAGAAGACCGAAGAGTATAACTTGCCACTTTGTTTAGCATTTGTGGACTACGAGAAAGCCTTCGATTCGATCGAGACTTGGGCTGTACTGCAGTCTCTCCAGAGGTGCCAAGTTGACTACCGGTATATCGAAGTCCTGAAGTGCCTGTACGAAAACGCCACCATGTCCGTCCGACTACAGGACCAGGAAACAAAGCCTGTTCCACTGCAGCGGGGACCCTTTTTCAGCCAAGTCGAACCAATGATGTATCAACGATCAACATGAACACTACTAGTAACATTCTTAGGTACTAATTGAACGATAAAAGTAATAACAAATAATAAAAGGATTACTAACAAAACTTAAAAATAAATAATCTAAAAAAGAAGTCCCCCGCGGCATAGTGCCAAAGATGGTGGCAATATTTCCCCGCTAATGGCAATGCTGATGCGTTGTGCGAGGAAGCTGCCAGACCTTTGGTCACCAGTGGTGTCCCACTAACCTTGTATGGTATTGTATTTAGACAGTTTGTGACATAGCCAATCTTGTGATAATATTGAAGTTAGTCATACATAAAATATGTATTTCAAATTAAATAGTGTTGTGTAAACCTTTAAGGCTCGGGGTAACTTTGGCATGTTTTTAGGGTTCCTTACCAAACTGGTAAAAAAGGAACCGATACGGTTTCACATTGTATGTCTGTCTGTCTATGACATCGCTAATTATCTCAAGAACTAATTATGCTATCGATTTGAAATTTAGAATAGTTATAAAGAAGGGTAACCCGGATGCAACTATAGCTCTATTTAGTTTTTCTTTTTCTATCATCAAAATACATTTCTGTACTAAGTTTGTAATTTAATACCACCACCTATTCATGTATTTTTGTTTTATAAATTCCTACGCCATTATGCTGAAAAAAAAAGAAATCGGTAGACGTGATAAAGAATTATCCTTGAAAAACCACCGTACACCAAGTTATTCAGTTGCTCAAATTTGTATCAAAATTCGCTGATAGATGGCGTTGTACCCATGGCGTTCAATTTCTACATCACGTTGTTGAGATTTCCCTGAATTAATTGGGTTGGAACCGGTACACATCAGTGTATACGGAACCCTCGGTGCGCGAGACGGACTCGCACTTATACGTTTTTTTATACCACGTCGGTGACAAACTACCGTACGACCCGTCTGATGGTAAGCGGTCACCGCAGCCTATGGACGCTTGCTTCAGGAGTGTTGCGTTTGCGTTGCCGACCCTTTGAAGATTTTAAAAATGTATTTCAAATTTTGTCAGTTTAATTACCGATGTCATCACCTTTTCTCAAAAGAACAATCATGTGTTATCAGTAAAGGTACCCTGTGAAATTCTTCTATCCACAGGGCCCCTGAATACACATACAAGAATTTCACAGGGTACCTACATGTTGTAGTACACAGTTCGCTTGATATAATTGCGAATGAATGGTGACTGCTGATTCACATTGTCAACCTTTTTTCAACACTTAAATGTCAAAGCAATGATGAAACAATTAGGGTATACCTGCGGTACTCTAAAAGGCAACTTGCAGACAATACTTGTCAGACAAACCGTCGCAACCCACGCTGTCGCAGTTTAGTAGCTAACGACGCACAGACATTTAAACGAACTTAGCGAAAACCATATACCGCGTCGAAATTGCGAATTCATTCGCCGAATAAGGCGACATACGTGCGTAAATTGAGACAGGTTAGTACTAGTTACGTACACGCAAGGATATAAGATTTTATATTTAAGTTACCTACTTATTAGAAAGGAGTGACAAGATGACGAGCTATAGAGAGGTGTGGAAGAAAAACTGCGCCGACCCCAAGTAAGGTGAAGTCCACAATTAGGCGAAGAAAACTGACAGATAAGTAGTTGCCCGGAGTACAAAAAAAATAGTAACGGTATACAGGGTGTCTGCCTACCCTTATTGACTTGTGGATAGTTGTGCTGACAACTAGACGAGGTCCTAGATAAAGTTATCTCTGATTTTCTTTAACAACTTTTTTCGTTGACTCGGATGGTAGCCAATTATTAAGAAAATGGAAATGTTCGATTATCTCGAAAACCAAGGGACTTTTACTAAACCTGAAAGTCCATTTTCTGGACCAGCCTCAGGTGCTCTATCGGTGGTTAAAAGCTTGTCCATTATTTACTGGACATCCTGTATATCGATAAAAACATATCGATATCTACAACTTTGTACTACCAAACTTATTCCAATGTTGCAATCTATGAGCTTTCAACTTTCAGGCCACTAAAGGCTCATTAAGGGTCCTTATCAGTTTATAAATGCTCATATATTTACATCATTTTCTGTTCGAATTGAAACGTATTTTGACATTTTCTCAATGTTACTATCTAGAACAGGACTATTGCGACCTTATGTCATAAACTAAAAATGTATTTTTTGGATTTTTCATTGAGAAATATCGTTTCAAACATCACTCCAAATCGATCATTTTTAAGTTAAAAACTTGTTTTTTCCGCTTAAATCCAACTACACACAATAAAATAAAGAAATGGCTATGTTAGTATCTAAAACTTTAATAAAATCATAGTTAGCCTTTAATCACTTTATTGGTATTATCAATACTTTTGTCATAATTTGAAATCAAAACATTTTAAAACTTACAAGACTCCTTTAAATATGAAGTTTAATCCTTTAATTTTTATTTATTTTTTATATATATAATTCTTTTCTAAAACAAAAAGCGTACAAATATTTGATTTCAATAATCTAAATTATAATACAAGATATAAATGTACATAGTCTAGAACCCACCCCGCATCGTACTTGGCGCAAAGGTACCCATAATGCTCGCGGCATTTCCTCTCTACACCGCTATGGATACCTGTTGCACCAGATAAGACCCTTTAATTATAATAAATCTTAAAATTACAAATATTTTTAATTGGACATATTCAGAGCATATTAGATTAGAGAAACATTATGGTGTCTTCGGGTATTTCTGAATGTTGGATACTTCCGAAACTACTTACTTGCATCTCATCATCATCACCATTAAAATGAAACGTTAAAGATTTTATTGATGTTATGGTAGTGCAACAAAATCGCTTAGTTAGACTGGAATAGGTTATTTTCGGAATTACCCGACACTCGGCATTACCCAAAAACACCATACTTATTTCCATGTTCTCGGAAAGCACCTAGAGGTACCCGATAAATTGGGCCGAAAGATCAGTCCAAACGAAGTCTATTAAGGCCTTAAATAATCGATATGAACATCACTGGCCATACTGTGGCAACATTTGTGCCTTTTTACTTGTCAAACAGCTTCGCTTATAGTGGACTTTACTTTAAATGGATTAAAATCAAGCGAATTATGATGCACTGCCCTACTTATTAGAACACTTATTTGCGTTTTGAAAATCAAGCCGTGGTCTGTCGGCGAAAAAAATAAAGAATAGCATTCTTTTGTAATGAGTAGGGGATCCCCGGCACCGGTAGACGACGGGATAAGCTAGATGAGTTAGAAGCTGACTGGATTAAAGCAGGGCGATGCACTGTCACCTTTGCTGATCAACAACATGGAGGTCAGCCATCATGGAAGCACGATAACTCATTTAACTCGGACCTCGCGTTCACATTTTATCGCCGTAAATCGTAAAACGTAATAAGCAATCGTTTACTTGCGTGGCAATGGCTACTTCTGTGAGTACTTGCACAAGTGCAGGAAGGAATACGAGTGCATGTCCTTCATGGGTCAATTGGAACCTATAACAGTTTACGTGGGCGAACTTTAACATGCCTTTGTGTATCAAATACCTGCCTTAAACAGAATTAAACCTGTCAAGTGGGGACATTAGGACACCTTGGGATCGATGAGGAAATGATTTAAAGATTGCCTTACACCGAGTTTCTTACGCCGGTTCTTCTCGAGGCAGAGGTTTATTTTATGAACCGGTGGTAGTTTTTTGACATTCATAAGTGCATGTAACATGCCTAAATTGAAGAATAAATGATTTCATTTCATTTCACACATCTCTAACTTTAATGATGTTGTAATATTTGTAATAGATAACTTTGCAAGTTTATCTTCACTGTATTAGAAATGAAATCACCGATATAAGAGATAGTTAATTAAAATATAGAATAAAAACAAAACAAGAAATTTTTCATTTCTAATATAGTGGCAAATAGGATATAGACTACCTCTTCACTGTATGACATTAATTTTGTTATAATTGTAAGCTCGAAATTATTATTCCTTCTTGAACTGTAAATTAATATTTTGACATGCAAAATGTATTACTTATTATAGTCAGAGTTTCTTAAATTGTAAATTAATATTTTGACATGTAAAAGTGCCCTTGTGGCCTATTTGCAGAATAAATGTTTGTATTTGTATATTTGTATTTGCTTTTTTTAGGGTTCTATATAATGAGGGCTATCGCATATGAATTCGCCGTTAGAGGTGCTAGTGTAGCGTGAGGTCTCCGAAATGTCAAATGTCACTCTTTGTACAACAATATGGTGAGTGTTTTGCAATACCTGAGCTTGATTATGGCAAATATGAATTACGGGTCAATGACTGTCAGTGCTTTGAGACAGTTTTGTCTTTCGGAAACTTATTTCCTCCTTTTTTCCGAATAAAACGGGACTGCGCTACAATGCGGGATGTTCAATAGTTTACGGTGCGCTTTTAAGATATTAAATATGATTTAAATGTAAACTTCGTTCTCATGCCCATAATAACCAGTAACAATTTTTGACAGCTGGACTTTACTCGACAGTGGCGCTAACTGGTGAGCACAAAAACGATAGCCCCCATTAAAACGACATAAACTGAAGCCTTATAGTTTTTCGTCCTGTCCATCCCTCATATTGAGCTGACGTTCTTTTAAACACTTTTCTTGAAGTACCTCTCAGTGTCTTAGGTTTTGCTATAGTCTTTATAGGATGGTTTGACCAATGATTGACTATTTGGGCTTGACGAAAGAGCACATTATTAGTACGAAACACTTCCTGTAAATAAATAAATAAATAAATATTTGTGGACAATCTTACACAAATCCACCTAGACCCAAACTAAGCAAAGCTTGTACTATGGGTACTAGGCGACGATATACATACTTATATAGATAAATATATACTTAAATACATAGAAAACATCCAAGACTCAGGAACAAATATTTGTGTTCATCACACAAATAAATGCCCTGACCGGGATTCGAACCCGGGACCTCCAGCTTCGTAGGCAGGGTCACTAACTGTAAGGCAGCTCTTTATTCACGTACGATCACGTATATACCCTTGACTAAACTTGACAAGCATTGTAGGCTTCTGTTTTTTACAATACTCCAACCCCATAACTCATTAGATTTCTATAGACACAATATATACGGGCGATAGCTATTCAGAATCAAATTACGATTATGTCGCTCGACCATTTTTAGACAGCTGCATACGTACGTTGAAGTAAAAAATTGATTCGAATTACAAATGAGGTCATGAACCCGTCTACCGAAAACTATTCATATAGAACAGGAAATCTTATACATTACGATTAAAATAGTCAAGCTTACACATAAAAGGACCTTGCACGTGCGAGATAAAGAGCTTTTGTTGTTGTGGTATGGACGAGATGATAAGTCCATTGTTAGTGTAGGTATCAATATAGTTTTATGGTTCTCTTTACAATAGAAGTGAGATTAAAGCGGACGTAAGATGGAATCTGGGGGCACGCAATGAGGTACGGCCGTACAAACCTTTTCTCGAAGCGATTCAGGCCATTTTCAACATCCTGTAATTTTGTTCTGGCTAAAGCTAGAATTCTGAATTTTCAGTAACATATAGGCAATAATATGACATAGACACCTTCTCAATAATATTCAATTTAAACTTGTAGTTTAAGAGCTATTGCTCGTCAGTTCCTCAGTTTGTCACTGACACACAAAAAATTGTGAGACATTAGGTAGAGCCAAGTCAGGCATTGTTAGGGGTTCAGGGTAAGTAAAGATAAAGATGAAGGTGAAGAAGCGAGGAGAGAACAGTAACCGAATTTCTTAGAAAAATGTTTGTACGTATAATATGGACTTCAAACATGTTTAAGAGATGACCCATGTCCATGTGTATTGTATTTAAACTCCTGTTTGGTAGATTAAACCCTATAAAATAATAGTTTTAAAAAGTGACTCAGGAAACATAACCATGGTAACGAGCAACAAAGAATATTTGGTCCACCCATTTCATAATCCAAGTGGTTCTAAGTCATTATCGTCAGCTGCGTACACGATCACAACACCAGGCACGTATGAACTATTTACATAAACGACATGACTCACACCTGTTCGCTGAATCTCATTTAAATTGGCTGGGTATTAGATTTTTTAGGGTCCCATCAGCGAAGGCCAATACGCTGTTCGACTGACTTTTATGGTGCCATTCGAACCAGTTTTTAGAGATGACCAACTGGCTACATGGGACTAAATACAATTACAAGCTTCCGGCTGATTTTACACTACACCCAAAATACTCTAGTCATTAATAGACCCTAATTTCAAAATCACCTTCTCTCAAAAACCTCTTTTTTTGAAGGACACTACTCTCGATACAACCCAAATTCAAATAGACTGCGTCCCATTACGAATGAGTCTCTAAATACCCTAAATTAGCTACACCTAACAGTGGCGAAATAACCTAATGTCATAATCGCTTATTCACAAAACCCTCTAGTCCCAAAATACCCTAAAATTAAATATAAAGGGGAGACATAAGGGACAAACTAAGCTCGACGCTAGCGCCTCCTACAAATTGATACCTAGCCAGTGACGGAGTGACGTCACTGGCACCATATCGAATCAACCTTTGTATGGGAAAATAAGTATTTTGCTATTTTAGTCGAGAAATCTGTCTGGCTTATTTTAAATAGCCTACCAAATTACACGACGTTTCGATCAACGATACCCGAGTTATCGTCGAACAAACATTATACATACATACAAACTCCGGATTTTTCAGTACACTTTGCGAACCTCGCTCGTTCAATGAGGTTACAATTGAACAAACCTTAAAAAATATTTAATATTGTACACTCTAACTTATTTTTCAGTTTGTTTCATTTCATCTTTCGATCGATTAATGTATGAACGTCTAGTTTCCTTTCTTACCCGACTAATTATAGGAAAAACTCCTTTCTTTTAAGAGCTGCTAGGTCTTTTAATCAGATTTGCAAACGTCATGATCCCATCGATCTGTTCTGTGATAGCTTTAGTTCAATACGCAAACTAATGAGCCAAGATTTCTCCCACTGTTAACACTTATGTAATTTTAACTTATCTCTTTCTCTTTTGTTGTTCTTCTTCACTGTTTAAACTCATTCTCGCTGTCAAGCTGCATAATTATAAGCATACCCGATAGGTATTATTATTTTTGTGATTTCGCACGTCGTGTACTTTACACAGCTTTCTACCTGTGGAAACTTTAATTGGCTTACTGTTTCTATGTCGCGACCTATTTTGTTACTTTAGCTGTAAGTTTTCGAATGAAATAAAATAAATATATAATTGAGATTGCAATTTACTTTATGAATATAGAACAAAAACAAAACAAGATCTTACTAACTACCTAAACCTAACCTAAACTAAAGGCCTAAACTGTATGGGCATGGGTCGCCCAAGTCGCTGCCACTGGGCAGAGTTCCCATAAGGCTGGCCGCGATGCCTCGCTGAATGGCAATGCCAATTCGCTGCGCGAGGAACGAGCCAGCCCTACGGTCACCTGAGG
Source organism: Epiblema foenella (assembly GCA_963556455.1). Classification (NCBI taxonomy): domain Eukaryota; kingdom Metazoa; phylum Arthropoda; class Insecta; order Lepidoptera; family Tortricidae; genus Epiblema; species Epiblema foenella. Next base: position 4,864,634 of record OY747118.1, read on the forward strand.
ACCGGATAAGCAAATAACTTAATCTTTTGAAAAGTTTAATTGCATCCGGTCCCCACGGACCCAGAGTCTCCACAGCAAACGCCGCAAATATGTAACTATCGCCAAGAGTTGCATATTTGCGGCGCTTTGCTGATTCAGCAACGGCGGCCGCTCCACCGGCCCTCAACGACTTTTTGTTCATATTTTAATTATTTATATTGTAATCTTTATGAATACGAATAATCTGACAAGCGATCGGATTCAAATGCGTTTGCAAACCCAGCAACTCTTACTAAATATTTAACAGAACCCACTTCCCATTGAGTCGAGTATAACTTAAACACCTTCAGATTTTTTTCTGCGAATCTTATTACAGATTTTTTGCTTGTAATAAAATTTTAATAGTTCGATCGACTTGAGTGATAAGTACAACAATAATTATTTGTAACATGTATTAGTACTCGTATATATTATACAATGTTTTTATAATAACCTTGACTTAGATTAAATATGACAACTTAATATATTTCATTGTCTTAGGAATCCTAATGAATGTCATAATTAACCGTGGGTGTCTTTTTTTTCATTCTGATACATTGATTTTTACTCAGACACGTTACGCGTGGTAGGGCGAATATTCAGCGTTTTTACGGCGGTTATTTTACGTCATTGTCGTTTCATTAAATATTGTTAAAGGAGACGATGATCTGAGTAAACTTTTGTTAAAGGCGTAAACCAATGTCGGGTCCGAGTCTTATTTGATCAATGTTTTGGATGGTTTATCCCGACTTTGGGTAGATAATCTTGAGTCGAGAATGACTTTAGAAACGAGCGTTTCAAACGCTCGGAGAATCGCCCGGTAGTCAAATAAATTGGTAGGTACCTACCTAACTTTAATATAAAAAAATGGTTAGTATATTGTGTTTCTATCAACCAAGGAAAAAAATGCTACAAAGCACATGGGAAACAGGCAGGCATTTATTCTCTGTTGGTCGAGAGGTTGAGTATTTTCTTAACCTAAACTAGACTAGCCTTGATATTTGGAAAAAGGAGGCTTATGTCTGAGGGCCCTATGATTCACGCACTTTGGCCCCTTAAGGGTCCTTATCAGTTAAAAACGCTCATCCATTTAGACGATTTTCTGATTGAATTGACACGTATCTTGACATTTTCTCAGTGTTACTATCTAGAAAAGACTTAAGACGACGAGAGATCGACTTAATGTCATAAATTTTAAATGTATTTTTTGGATTTTTCTTTAAGAAATATCGTCTCAAACATCACTCCAAATCGACCATTTTTAAGTTAAAAACTGTGTTTTTCCGCTTAAATTCTAAAACACACAATAAAATCAAAAAATAGCCATGTTATTATCTAAAACTTTAATAAAGTTATCGTATTCTTTAATGACTTTAATGGTATTATCTATACTTTTGTCATCTTCTTTTTATTTGTTTTCTTCTTTTGGTTTGTTTTTCTTTTGTCTTGTTTGTTTGTTTGTGTTTTGTTTTTGTCTCTTAAGTCTCTTTTGTGTTTCAAACTTTGTATGAAATTTTGTTAAGTGAGTCAAAAACTCATAAATACCTAAGTACCTACTTGGCCATGTTTACTTACCTTATAGAGCTTCATGTATACGTAATATGGGAGGTCTCATTCTAAGAACATATGTCTCCAGTTGAAATAGACACTAAATAACGCGTGTCAGACGCATGTCGACACCTCGTATCACCGTGCGAACATCTACGCATCGTGGCAGCATTCGACTTGTTGTAAAAGCAATTTGTGACATCGCTACCATTTTATGAAATGTGGAGATTACAAGAGAAATAAATGCTGTTAGAAGTGCTTAGAAGCTTCAAGAGGACTTATGGGTAATTTTCTGCTACCAGCACACGAATAGTCTTGGACACAAGGTTGATAATCAATTATTGGCGGTATCAAGATTTGTCGTGTAATTATAGGGGGTCAAAATTGCAACAAGTCCCACCGCTGACCCACCGTTATAGTTACTCTACACGTGACCCCTGGGTGGTGCTAAAAGTCGAATAACAACTGGGTCTTTTCGAAGATCTCACGATTCGAAACAATGAGGGCTATCGTTTTTGTGCTCACCAGTTGGCGCCACTGTCGAGTAAAGTCCAGCTGTCAAAAATTGTTATTGGTTATTATGGGCGTGAGAACAAAGATTACATTCAAACGTACCGTAAAAATATCGAACACCCCGCATTGTAGCGCAGTCCCGTTTTGTTCGGAAAAATGGAGGACATACGTTTCTGAAAGACAAAAATGTCTCAAAGCACTGACAGTCATTGACCTGTAACTCATATTTGCCATAATCAAACTCAGGTATAGCAAAATATTCACCATATTGTTCCAATTAGATATTAACCCGCGTAGCGCAACCACAAAGAGTGACATTTGACGTTTCGGAGACCCCACGCTACACTAGCGCCTCTAGCGGCGAATTCATACGCGATAGTCGTCATTGTCATATGATATATAAATAAATGTAATGATAGAAATGCTTGAAAGTTGTGTTATTTTTTATAAGTCTCACTTATCTGTATTATATTTCATATCTGTCACATGTCTCTATTTTTGATATCTATGTATTTTTGATATCACTTAATTTTGATTTAAAAAACCGGGCTTGTTATAGCTACCAAATGCCTTGATCTATCCTACTAAAGACAAAACCAGTGTCAAGTACCAAATTTGCCGAATCAGGAAACAAGTAAACAAACACAACCTTACAATAATTCAGTTCCCGTGTAGTACAGTTGACTACAAAAAGATGTATCCACTTCATTACCTTATACCATTGTAATAAGGTCCAAAACTGGATACATCTCAGTGTAGTAGTGTACAGTCCCGTCGTACGGAGAAGTCGCAGGAAATAGCTAGTTAGAAGATAATAGTGGGAATTTTGCAGCGTAAAGTCTACATGTGAATTAGTATTGGTAATGACAGAGGTTTATAATATTTATTGCCTGTTAGTTGCTGTATAATAAAGTATGACGACCAGTTTAGCCTAGTGAGTAGTGCACCTGCCTGTGAAGCTGACGATCCTGGGTTCGAATCCCGGTCAGGGCAAATATTTGTGTGATGAGCATGAATATTTTTTTCTGAGTCTTGGATGTTTTCTATGTACTTAAGTATTTATAAGTATTAAATATATCGTCGTCTAGTACCCATAACACAAGCCTTCTTGAGCTTACTGTGGGGCTAGTTCGATTTGTGTAAGATTGTCCTCTAATATTTATTTATTTATTTTATTTATTTATTTAATGAAACCAAATAAGAAGGCATCCAAGACTAGTTGATGAATATATTGTGGGAGTGTTCAGTTAATTGACCGAGTGAAACGAAGGTCCCCGTTTCTGCTTGTGCAAAAATGCATTCCTATGGCAGTCCGGGTATTTTCCCCTACAGTTGCATTTCTCAACCGATTTTCGTGAAATTTCGTGAGCAGGTTCGATACTTATATGCTTTTATTTTGTCGTGACAGATTTTGGAAAATTTTCAAAATGGCGGAGTCATTGGGGTTGAAAACGTAAAAAATGCTCGCCGGGACCATAGCTCATAGAGCCAGTAGTTATTAATTTTATCATTAAACACGTTCGAATAGACTGAATTCTCTTAAAGAAACCTTGAGAAATGTGCAAACCAGAAACGGTTTTTTTTTGTACAGCTTTTGGACAGCTGAAGATTCGTTGTGAAAAAGGCAACTTTCGGTTCCTGTTCATCTCCAGCAGTTCTAATTACATATTACACAAGTACGCTATGATTAACTTCTTACTGATCATACACTGTTGCAGACTAAAAGACTAGACGACACTACTCTCTTGCGCACAATTTTTTTGCACAGACCCAGTTAATTGACTGCTGAAAACTGCTCTTATTCCAAGGGAATGCACTAACTTAATACCGTCATCTCATTTTTCTTGATAGCAATCTTATTGTCATCAGAATTTTGTCCCTTGGTGAAGCAAAAACAACTGGTCAAGTCAGTGTTATCAGCAAAAAATCTAACAAATCCCGTCGGAGCTGTCAACGTCAAGTCAGCCTGGTAGTTTTTTTGTCGATATTATAGATCACTATCAGAAATCGTGACGTCATTAATTACGTGCATGTTATCTCATCGATAATATCCATGGCGTTGCTTCACCACCTCAGATCATGATGAGCCACGTTGCATATTTAGCGCATGGTTTGGTTAGACTTATTGCCTTCCTTAATTTTTGTCCTCATGTAGAGTTTTCATTATTTCGCCCATTCCTTGTTGCAGGTGAAGCGGATCGCATCAATGGCCTGAGAGCATGTTCCGGACGGCGTCAGTGGAAGGCTCCGCGCCGCGGACGCCTCCAGCCTACGCCCCGCACCCCCCCTACGTCCCTCCGCGCTTCTTCCCTCCTCGGATCCGTCCCCCGCCCCCGCAATACTGCTTCGACGCCGCCCGCTTCGCCTGTGACGCCTCCAAACCTCGCTACCTCGACGTCGAACGCGAGCGGCTTGTGACAAGATGGTTAGCTGAAGCGAACGAGGCGCTAGTGAGGAGAGACCGACCGCCGAGATACAAGCCTAGGAGTAGTGAGAGGCGGCCGGATTATTTAGATAGGAGGCCGGCTCCAGAATGGTCAGACAACTTCCTGCTGGGCAGGAGGACCGGGTCGGTGGAGCCCGAAGAGGACTGCAGTGAAGTGATGACTCTGAAGGAGTTTGTGGACAAGTTCTCGTTGCCGCGGGTGGTGCGTTTCGAGGGGGAGGAGCGGGCGGTGCTGCTGTACCGGGTGCTGGAGGCGCACCGGCGGGTGGAAGCCGTGCCGCTCGCGGGGAAGAAGGGGAAGCTGGTGGGCAAGCCGCTGTATATACCCGATTCTTATGATGGTGAGTTTCTGTTCATTGACTTGCTACTGTTTATCGCTTGTGCGCTCGTGAGCTTTTCCCTTATATAGACTGGGAGAGCAGTTGTCTTTGCCCATGAAATATTATATGATGTAAATCTAATATTATTTGACATTAGGAGACCTTTTACATCTCCATAATATTGGTATCTCATTGTTTGGTTAATTTTAGTTTTGTTTCTCATTATTTTTGTCATACTTAACATTTTTAGATAACAGGAGACCTTTTACATCTCTAGTAAAATGTAAGCAGTTTTTAAATATTTGTATATTGTGTATGTACTATTGTATGACATTCAAAAGCGCATGAGGGGCCCACTTGGAGAATAAATTATTTCATTTCATTTCATTCAGGATTGCCTTCTACATATATGTATCTACTGTATCCATATGATGATGCTGATGATAATTATATATTTGGCGCATGGCGCATCAATGCCACCGTCGACGATTACGTCTGCAGTGATTTCCCTCTTTATTAAAGAATCATTTAATTCTCTAGTTAATGTTTAAAAATAATAATATGTACTTTAATCAAGCCCAATTGAAGAGATTATAGCATAATATGGTGGCAATTAGAAGTGTAATTGCCTCTCAGAACGATCCCTATTAAGTTTTCGCTAACAATAGCTGTACCAATCACAGTAAACTAGATGCAGAACAGTAAAATATCAAAAGATACGATATGTGAGAGTTTTGTTTATAATGAATGGAGAACCCTTTACCCTTTACCCTTTATCAGATATGCATTTTCAATGCTTTAAATATATTTAATTTTAATCCCAAATGCTATAGTAAAAAAAACTGACTTATTGAACATAACACTCTTTGGTTGGAACCTTGGATTTCGATGGAACTTGTTCCAAGCTTGGACTAACAGAAGATTTTAAAAAAGATAAGTAATTACATCCGTATATAAAACACTAGTATAAGTACAATAAATCTAAGGCCAGAAAAGTAACATTTTTCGAGGATATGTATTAAAGATTATTGAACGAGTGAATAGAAGGTCTCTGCTTCAGCTTCGAAAAAATGCTTTCATATGTCCGGATTTCCGTTTGTTCTCGTCTACAGGGTCGCAATTCTCAACCGATTCTCGTAAAATTTCGTGAGCAGGGTTCGATATTCATAATTGATCTTTTTTTAATGTCAGATTTTGGAAATGATAAAAAAACTCACTCACAAGGTCTAAAGCTCACAGAGCCACTAGTATTTATTTGGTCTAACAATAGAATTAATTAAAATAACCAAGGTGTACGGACACGCTAAGCTTCCAGGCGATGACCATACTGGCCACGCCACCCTGCGACGTCCGAATGGTCGGAAATGCCCGCTTCGGGAGACAATGGCATACTTACGCAACTAATTGATATAACAAGCCGCACCGCCTTCATTTAACTCTCATCGGTATCTGATGACCAGCAACCAAGATTCTAACCGATGAATGGCACAATAGGCCAATCGAATGTTTGTAGGCGAAATTCTTTAATTAGTGATGTAATATTACGTTGATCCTATTCTTAATCGTCTTATATCATTCGATATTGTCGGTTGCCGCGATTATTACTTAAATAAAACGATTTAAATCCGTCCACCTGTTCGTCGTAGGTCTTTAATGTATTCGTGATTTGTATATACCGGGTGTACAATCCAAATGGGTCAGTATGGAGAAGTCGGAAACTATGAGAGATAGCGAGATCTGTTCTTAGGAATCATGACGTCGATTTTAGATTTAATAATAATTACATTCAAACTTTTTTATTAACTCTCATACATAACCGGGAATCGAACCTGGTCAAAATCAATGTGTATAAATTCTGCAAGTCGCAAGAAGCACAACACTAAGGAATCTTGTTTGTATGTATGAGAGTTAATAAAAAAGTTTGAATGTAATTATTATTAAATCTAAAATCGACGTCATGGTTCCTAAGAACAGATCTCGCTATCTCTCATAGTTTCCGACTTCTCCATACTGACCCATTTGGATTGTACACCCGGTATAAGGTAACCATCCCTGTGTTCGACACTGACCCAGTACATCAACGATCGTTTTGCAAGTTCAAAATATACTTTTTGTATTTAACTTTAAAAGAAGCAACTGATAAAGAGTTCCTTAAAAGCGGAGGTATATTATTCCAGCACTTCGTTTCAACAGGAACTTTATACCGAGAACACTTATATCGTGGAGTGAGCTTCCTGACAAGGTATTATTAACTCTTGAAAGAAGGCATGAAAAGGTTTCTTATAGGTCGGCAATACGCGAGTAACGTCTCTGGTGTTGCAAGCGTCTATAGGCGACGGTAACCATTTACCATCAGGTGGGCTGTCAGCTTGTTTGCCACCGACGTGGTATAAAAAAAAAACGAATCATGTAAATTGGCCTTAAGACTAAACTGTTTATTTAAAGAAGAACCATTAAGTTCTACGGTAGCCAAATTGGTCGTCAGCTTTCTACTTATATATTAAAGTAATAGTAATATAAGAAGCCGAGGCTAAGAATTTTATTAGGGACATAGGGCGGCGCTTGAGGGATAGGGGCTGCGACCCTCGCTCTGGTTCTTACCTCGTCCAACAAATTTCGCTAGCCATTCAGCGGGGTAATGCCGCTAGTATCTTTGACACGTTTGGTCCGGGTGAGTATCAGAGTGAGGTGTGATTTAATTAAATTTAATTTAGTATAAGGCTGACGAAACCTGTTGTGGATTCATAGTATGTGCAATGCATGCATTGTTTGACGAGGCCTGTTGCTGATGCTTGTTGTCCGTGAAATTGACGAAGCCTGCGTTGTGGATAAGGTTTGTACAACTTTTTACCAATAAATATTATGTCTCATAGTGATATTACTTTAGAATTTGTTACAAAATGTATGCAAAAAAACCAATAGTATAGCGCCTTTGATGTTTTTAATTAGTTTTCCGCCCAAGATGGTTAACTTTAAAACATGACTCGTCGGCCTCCCGGCAAGGCCGGCCATTGTGTTTCACGGATCATTGGAGGAGCGCTGTGTTTTGTTTTTGTGCGCTAGAGGCGGGCGTTTGATGGGTTAAAGACTTAATAGGAAACGTAATCCGTACCTCACGGTAGTAGTTACTCATACATAGGAGTAAAGTGAGTATTACCTAGGTATTACATATACAAAAGTAAACTAGTTTCACTGTCTTTCTGCTTGTAGTTTTCTACGATGCAATCATCGCAGCGATTTAGACGAAATTTAGTTTGAAGATGGTCAAAGCTTCGCACAGGGGATGAATCATAAAGGATGATTCTCAAGGTAAAAAATATTAATTCAAGGGTAGAAACCCATACCAATATTATAAATGTTAAAGTGTGTCTGTCCGTATGTTAGCTCTTCACGCTTAAACCGTTGAGCCGATGTACGGAGATAGTTTGAGTCCCGGGGAAGGATATAGTACTTTTTATGCCAGAAATCATCCCTTAAGGGGGTTGAAGTTTGTATGGAAGAGAGATGACTACGTGATCTCCTGATATACTAAAAATAGCAAAGGCTATCGCTATAAACAAGTTCTAAGCAGATGAAGTCGCGGGCAAAGCTAGTTTAGTATATATTATCATCATCATCATCATCATATCAGCCGAGAGACGTCCACTGCTGTACATAGGCCTCTCCCAAAGAGTGCCAGAATAAAATTACTTTGTACAAATACCGAACGATATGCGCTCACGATTGCAGTAGATATGAGTTGAAACGTACTTACATGAACATATTTAATGGTTTAACGTGCGATAATAAAGGTGTGTCGTCACGGTTCAAACTCTGAAGGTGCGGTTAGTTAGTCACTGGCGAAGAACAAAGAAAGCGTTCGTCACATTTGGTTAAAAATGAAGGTTACAGGCAACGACATCCAATGGGCCCCATTCTGGACATGGCTCATTTGATCCAGTAAGGCCGGGTTTTATAAAGATCCGTTAGATCAAATGTCAGATCAAATTTCAGTAACTCAGTACATTTTTTTGACATAACAAACCGACATAAGGTCTGACGGATCTTTATAAAACCCAGCCTAAGAAATGTAGCTCCAATATCGCACACTAAATGCTAAGAGTTATCCATCGGAACCCATTTCCTGAAAAAAGAAAAGGAACTCTAAGCTTCCAATTCCTAAAAAAAGAAACTAATTGTACTAAATATGGTCATGAATGCAGTCAATGGCTTTTTTTAATGTCGACTAAATCAAACAACCACACACTAGCTTATAGGCTCGCTAATCCAGAACAATCACCAAGCGCGGTGGCGACCGCTTTTTGGTTTGAGAATTCGTAATGTTGACAGCGCAAAAAATGCAGGTCCTCACTCGGAAAATAGCGTCTTCCCGGGAGCGACATTACTCACCACCAACCGCGCACTCCTATCGCTTTATTGGACCGACTATAAAGCCACAGTCAGGTTAAAAAAAATCTCACCTGGGAAGGAGCAAGCTGATGACTATGCAAATAAATAAACGTTGGCATCAAAAGCTTGTCTCACGAATCAATTATTCACATAACCTTTTTTCCACAATCGCATGGCTAAATATAGCCTTTGTGTTAAAAGTAAGAGTGCACATTAGGAAGGCCCTTTGACGCGATAGCGCATTACATCAGAGAACGAAAGTGTCCATCATTAGCGACATATGGCCGAGAGTTCATAGTCGATTATGGGCTGAAAAGAGGTCATAGGTGTACTTATTCTACTGTCAAGAAACTCAAACAAACAAAGAAGTAAGTAATGGTAAAAAGTGGATAAGAATGAGCGTGAATGGTTGTGTTGCAAGACTTGCAAGCATACATTAATAACTTAACTTTATAAGAAGGTAGAATAACTTAATGTGAAACCAAATTGAAACCTTAACATACGTGTTTTCAAAAGGCGGACGAACAAAAACGGCTGATCTACTATTTTTGGCAACCAGGTAGCTGTAAGTTCAAGGAAGTATTATACAATTTTTTCTCGAGTTATACAAAGCAAAAACGATGCCAAATTCTAGTGAAGAATAAAGACAATAGTCTTAATGTTCACTACATACATTGAATGTGTCTAATCTAGTCAAGGAATTTGAAACATTGTCCACTTCAACAAACATGTCATGTCTATAAGGCTCAAAGTTGCCCCTCAGTTGTTGGTGAATATGCTCCTACCTTTTTGCTTCAACGTAGTTAAAGCATTTGCATTCCTCTTGACCTCAGACAAACCAGATTCGACATCTTATAATAATACCACTACCAAGCGAGATGGGCATATACAACTTTGAATAAGAGCAACAGAGGGAGACATGTCATTTGTTGTCCTTGTTGTTTCACTTTTTTATTTGCCACAAACTATTTGATGTGAATTTTAAATTATAAGAAAAATTGAAAATATTAGGCTTCGAGTAGGATTCGAACCTGCGACTTTATAGCATATGTGGCCAATCGCTCTATCCTTTGAGCTACCGGACGGATATGACTTTCGAGTATTCCAGTGTTCCAAACCACACGCATGGTCGTGTTGGAGAGGTTTTCCCCTGGATTTTCCCCAGGCTACTCTCCAACCGCGCACTCCTATCGCTGTATTGGGCCCGGCCTATAAAGCCATAGTCAGGTTCAAAAAAAAACGGATATGACTTTGTGGGAGACAAGCGATTAAACCCGGGTAAGTTAAGAAGGTTATTTAAATAGTAAACCGTCAGCGATTTTAAACAAGTTCTCAATTTATCTGCCTTTCCATCTTGGTGGCAAGCGTATGGGATCTCTATAGAAATCTTTACTCTGTGCTCTTGACCATAATTACACGCTGAGACCTCTACCATATGCTTGAGGCCACTTGACGGTAAAGCTTTGTCGCCAAAAGTACACAGAATTACATTAATTATTCCCATACTCGCCTTGAGCGCGGCGTGGGAGACCCGTCCCATTACCGCAGACCTTAGACGGGGGATTGCTGACCTCACAGTTCAAACATACTGTATTTTAACTTCAAGGGATCGTATCATGCGTTAGATACTTGGGAGTCATGGTATTTTCCTTGTATAAAGTTACCGTGGCTTTCACCCATAAGAGTGGTGAAAGAGGAGCCTTTGAGCAGTGGTGGCCTTAGGATGTGGAAACCATGGCAACCGCCCGGGGCCTTGATCTTACAGAAGCCTCGCGCTACGGCGACGACGCAACAAACCAAGCAAGGGCCTCGCAAAGATCTGATGCACTGAGGCTGCACGGAGGCGCGCAATCTCTAAGGCCGCCATTGACTTTTAGGAAAATACAGAAGCGTTGCTAGTAGTAGCGGCTGCGAATGCAACGGCATCTTTTCCTTTGTGGTGGCCAGAGGGGCAGGGTGACTTCCTGCATTTTAGGGTTCCGTACCAAAAAGGTATAAAAGGATTCTTTCAAGAACTATAAGTACTAATGTTATGGAATAAACAAGGCTCACCCAAGTTTATTGAAAATTAAAACTTGGAACTCGTAATTGAATTTTTATGATAAATTACAAATTTATGATATTCCGTGCAAAACAGTATTTTCATTTTCAATTTTTTAGTTGAATAAAAATGTAGGTACATTTATTGACCAGAAAATATGTACAGCGGGGTAATCACGTAACTTTTGTACTACCGTTAGGTAGATTTTAATGTCAAATTTTAATTGTCAGCTCATACATTTATACTTCAAAATTGACAGTAAAATCTATCTACCGTTAATACTTAAAGTTACGTGATTCGCCTGCAGGAACACTTAACAACAATGGTTGAATTGATAAATGGGAGAAATGGTGAAAACCTGTAAAATCATTTAATGCCAAAAACTTTTATATTTCTACCTCTAAATACTGTCTATACTTGTACTGTGTAAGCGTCCCGCGTTCATACGCGTACCTACACAGTACTTACATGTTTACTTGTTTATGTTGTGTGTTTGAAATAACTAGCATGCCTACTATTGGAATGTTACGGTGTATTTGCAATGGATAATTCTAATTATTATGTACATGTCAATCTATGTTGTTCTAGAACATGCTTTTTGTTTAGCTTCTTAGAACGAATAAGATTTTAAACGTGTCTCATTGAGGCTCTATTCTCACACATCTGATACTAATTAAAATTGAATGAGAAATTATTGGTCGATACGCACGCTTAATAATGGATAAAAATGAATTGAATGAAGATTAATAGAACATAAATATGTATAATTATCTACATTTCAAGGTGCTCTAGCGTCCCTTTTTTCTGTCTACGATACATGTTTACATTTGTAGTGTAAGTGTAATTGGTATAACCGTTTTAGTGAATTAAATAGATTAAATTTGTTTGAGAATAAATACGCGCAAGACAAATCTTAGTACCAAAGTACTTCCAGTCGAATATAAGAATTGGGAACATTGAATAAAATGCTAAGAAGTTTTTACCAATTTGATAAAAAAATAATTGAAATCGTTGTCGCCAAAACAACGCCTGCCAAATAAGGGCTATTCCGCGTATAAGTAAGTACGGTATATAACAGTGGTGGGCAAAGTACGGCCCGCGGGCCAACTGCGGCCCGCGAAAGCATTTTATCCGGCCCGCCGCCGATACATCGAATTAATTAGTACATGGCCCGCGATGATTATATTTCGACGGTTCAGCCAAAAACCAGAGCAGCGGTTTTATACAAAAGTGCAGTTTTGCTGCAATTATGGCCCTCCTCCGAAATTTCTCAAGCTTACTGGCCCGCCATGAAAAAAGTTTGCCCACCCCTGGTATATAACAACGGTAACTTGTAACGTATAAGTAGCAATATAACAACGGTAACATATAAGTAACAACGACACTTGGGAAACATCACAGTTCTTTTTTTTTGGAACCTTACTGTGGCTTTATAGGCTAGGCCCAATAAAGCGATAGGAGTGCGCGGTTGGAGAGTAGCCGACAGGTCACCACGCGTGTGGTTTGGAACACTGGAATACTTACTCTAAGAGTTTACGCTCCAGTGAGATTGGTTGAGTGGTTTCAACCGAATCTGAGGTGTGAGTGGAATCGAGCTACTGGGAGTTTTGTCGTTGTTAAACCTAGCCTAGCTGAGAATAGTCCAGCAAGAGACTCAGCTAGGCCCGACCTGAGTCAGATTGGCTCTACCCGATGTGCGGCGGTACCGGGACGAATAGGGACTACACAGTTTAACTATGAAAAAAAGGATGCAGGTACCCTACATTCTTATTACAAACCAAGCGATTTTTACGTTTCTTAAAGCTGGTTTTACCATCATTAAATACCGTATTGTTACACGGCATGCATGGGTGATCTATTATATGTTGACTGCGGCTGTAGCTACTATAGATTTCCTAACAGTATAGCGGAGTTATTTAGGAAATGTAGGAAACGGTAGGCATGGGCCGACGGTGGCAAAGGCCGGGGTCGTGGCCTCACGCCACTTCAATTCAGAAGCATCTATGTGCAAACATTAGGCATGATATTTACAAATTCAATACTATAATATTGTAGGTCCTAAATGGGCAAAATGTTACTTAATATTAATTTTATGACTACCACAACAATGTACACAGTTTTAAAAATGAAAAAATAATGTATCTTAATCTTGTTAAGTTTCTTTCGTTAATACAATGGCGATTCTGATGGCGTTTAAGGTCTAGTCGATCCGAACCCTCACTCTCAATGGTTTCTCGTTCAAATCATGGTCAGTACATACTTTACACTGGCATAGGGATTAAGATTATTGTTCCATATTGATACAGTCATCATCATCATCATCATTCAGCCGGAAGACATCCACTGCTGGATATAGGCCTCCCCCAAGGAGCGCCACAGGACACGGTCGCGAGCCACCCGCATCCAGCGACTGCCCGCTGCCTTGACCAAGTCATCAGTCCACCTAGTGTTATTATTGACACAGTAATGTTTGAAAAGGATGTATTGTTATATTTCGTCGGGTTACGAGCAAAAGTCACTACGTAACAAATACCTACTTAAAATGAAGCTCGTATATCAGCGTCGTTTCAGTACTGAGATACGAGGTTTCGAAGAGTAGTGACAGATTTGATAGTGAGTTTTGCCACTAGTGACTCTGTGAGCCTCGCGAGTGATACTTTTTCAAGATTTCTAAAAACTTTGTGAGCAGTCGAGTCTGCTCACAAAATTACACGAGAATCGGTTGGAAATGCGACCTGTAAAGGAGAACAAATCGAAATTCGCCGCAGAAACTTACAATATTTTTGTAAAAATAACTGTTATTGAAAATCTCCTAAAACTGGCTAGACAAAAAAAAATCTGTATAATTATCGAAACTGCTCACAAATTTTCACGAGAATCGGTGAAAAATGCAACCTATTGAGGAAAACAATCATAAGAAAGCATTTTTGTCGAAGCTGAAGCATATACCTTCGGTTCACTCGGTCAATTAAAAATCAGTAGATTATGTGACACTTTCATATTTTTGTCTGTGAGAAACGGTTAAAACTTATTTCAGTGACCTGAAGTTTCATGAATTTAATAATAATAAACTTGTTACCTCACTTAAATAATAATTAATCTATATTTATAGAAGTCGTTTAGGCGGGCTATGATAGATAGACGATAAGAGCTCAATAAGCGGTCAATGATAAATTAATCGATTTATCCACGTCTTTAATCGAGACATAACATGCGGACTTTCGCTATAAACTTTTGACAGCGTCTTTGTCTCTTCCATACCTCTATTGTCCGTCATTGCGTCACTCACAGCCTTCCTCTCCATATCTTCTCTCACGCTGTTCATCCAGCTTTTCTTTGGCCTATCCCTTCTCTTACATCCCTCCACTTTCATACCTAATACTCTTCATCATCATATTTAAGAGCTTGGCTCTTGTCGGTGGAGTAACTGCCAGCTTATTCTACATTCAGCTTTGTCCTTCACTTCTTTGTATGACGTAGCATTTATTTTATGTTTTATTTGCTCCATGTACGTCATTCTAGGTCTTCCCCTTTTCCTTTTTCCCTCTATCTTTCCTTCTATTATTGTTCTGATCCATTCGTCATGGCGTATGGGATGTCCTATCATTTTTCCTCTTCTGTTTTCTATTATTTTCAATAAAGTCCTCTTCTCTTTAACCAAGTTTAAAAACTCAAAGTCTAATACTCTTATCACATGATTTTTCCTTCGCATAACATGCGCACACCACAGGCTAGGTATCCATTTAGTACCCTATTAAAATGAATGAAGAAAAGAGAGAGAGAGAGAGAGAGAGAGAGAGAGAGAGAAAGCGTTACATGATGCCCACGAACAAATTTACGAGCTACAGGAGGCCAAAACTAATGCTGCAGAGGCTCAGTCTCAGAGCTTATTCGAGGAACTGGTTGGGCCCGACCAACAGTTGGTTACCGCTCCAATTGAAAATCCTGTGGTTACTATCGATTTAACCAATGATTACACCACATCAGGGCTAGTAAAGTGCAGCGGTAAAAAACTAAAGAAATATATTCGATTGAACAAATTCATAAAAAGAACACAAAAATTATCAAATCAGAACAAATTATTTTTCAAGAAACTTAGATTCAGCAAAATCAATGTAAATTTAGTGGATAAGTTGGATATGTATTCTACTTTGTTGCAAAATAGTACATCAAAATATGAGACTGACACACAGAAATTGAAATTTAAAATTCAGAGTTTGGAGGACCAACTCAAATCATTAGATAAAATGAATGAGAATTCAAAAAAAGTTATTAGTGAATATTCATTAGCTATGGATGATTTAATTGCACAAATTAATTATAATTCAGAGCGGTTTGAGTCACTGACCAATGGCCAGTCATGTGTATGTAAGCAAGTGAGTGGTCATTTGTCCAATGATGAAATAAACCGTAACCTGTGTGCCAGTTTACCACCACAAGAACAAAATAATAATAGCTCCTTCCACACTATAGAAAAGAACACAACAAAACCCAATGTAATTATGTACTGTGATGAGATTGGAAGTAGTATGGGCATATTCCTAAATGATTATTTAACAGGACTAACAGTAATTAGCAACTGTCTGCCTTATAGTGACATTGACAATGTCTCAAAACAAATTTTGAGCGATACAAGTATTACTTCGCAGACAACACTGCTTATACTTATGGGTAACAGGGGAAGTGTAAACAAAAATAATTTCATTAAATTTATTGAAAAATTGAACACACTTACTGTGAAAGAAATTATTATGTTCACATTTCCCTATTGTCCTCAAATGTCAAAGGCAGAAAATGACACTAGGTATAATTTGAATATAGCCCTGTATAATTTTTGTACATATAGTAATAAGTTTAGCATAATTGACACCAACAATTATGTTGGTAAACACTATTTTTTGACTAAAGGTAAGTTTTACCTTTCTAATTATTATAAAAAACAAATAGCCTTGTCGCTATCATATTTAATTGACATTTCTGCCAAGAATTTGGGAGCACTTAACTCTGCTCCTATTGAGCAGTCCGTTGTGGACCTCGAATTGGTTCCTGTTATAACCAATCATTTAAATTAGATGTTCAGACAAAGGAGTACTCTTACTCTGGCAATTTAGTATTTAATAAATTGAATGAAAAATGCTTGAAAAATGGAAATTATATGCATCTTGTTCATCAAAACATTCAGTGTATCAGAGGTAAAGACTTACAGATTGAACTCTTTTTGAATACTTATAATATTGATATTCTATGTGTAACTGAACATTGGTTAAAAAATAATGAAATAATGCCTCAATTTAATAATCATCATGTGGGTAGTTCGTTCACCAGACTTGGTTCCATACATGGTGGCTCATTAATTATATTAAATAATCAATTAAAATTTAAGGAACGTAAGGATGTTGTATCCTTGTCTGTTGAACGGACCATAGAACTAAGTGCAGTAGAATTAGAGCAATTTATTGTTGTTTGTGTGTATAGGCCGCCATTAAGTAATTTTGACCTCTTTGAAAATATAATGGAATCCGTGTTGTTTAAAATATCGCTCTCTAGCAAAAAATTACTTATATGCGGAGACTTCAATGTCAATATTTTGGAAAATTCAACAATAAGTACTAGATTGTTGAATCTTTTCAAATCATGTAACCTCAACCACATATTTTCGGAGCCTACTAGAGTAACTGCTACTAGCGCCACCTGTATAGATAACATTTTTACGGATATTATTCCTATTACCCAAAGTGTAATCAGCAAATTAGAGTCAGATCACTTAGGCCAATTAATGATATTTGAGACATTAAGAAGGAGTACTTTAAGAAAACAAATAACTTTTGTACCAGTAACCACGCACCGTGTCGAACGAATGAAGCAAAGTTTAGTCCAGGCGCTACCCTTTTTATCTTCCGATATGAGTCCTAACGACATGTACAACTCATTTTTTCACACATTCATGAAACATTATAAAGCAATTTTCACTCCTAAATCGGTCGTGGTTGGTGGTGTATCAGTTTTTAGTGAATGGGCTACTGTGGACTTACATAAACGTAGACAAGCACTGTATGCTTTATATGAGGAACGGCGGTTTAATGCGAGTGATGAATTTAAAGAACATGTTAAACAATATTCGAAAAAATTTAAAATAGATTGTCGAATAGCTAAGCGTACTTATTTAAGCCAGAAAATAAAAAATAGCTCCGATATTATCAAAACAACATGGAAAGTCATTAATGTGGAAACTGGCAGATCAAAGCACATAATGAATGATCCTAAATTAAAAATAAATGGCAAAATTATAGATTCAAGTTTAGAAGTAGCAACAGTATTCGAAAATTTTTTTAGTGAGATACCAGTATCCACAACACAGTATTTAAATTCATCACCTTCGTCTGCCGTTGTGTTATTAAAAGACAACGCCCCAGAATGTAGTAGAGATTTTCATTTTGTACATGTTAATGCCGCAGACGTAGTAAAGGCATTTAAAACAATTAATGTCAAAAAAACTAGTGACCTCTGGGGAGTCTCTGTCCATTCTGTCAAATTTCTAATAGAAGTCATAGCGCCTGATTTAGTGGTTGTATTTAATAACAGTGTTGATTGTGGTGAGTTTCCTGATCTAATGAAACACAGTAAAATAACTCCTTTATTCAAGTCTGGTAGCACTTTTGACCCCACTAATTTTAGACCAATATCTGTGCTACCTACATTTAGCAAAATTTTTGAAAAACTAGTTTTGTCCCAATTAATAAAACATTTTAATGCTAACAATTTAATGCATCATAAGCAGTTTGGTTTTACGCGGGGTCGCTTGACAACTGACGCTGCTGTCGAGCTAACAAAACATATATTCGATGCCTGGGAGGAGTCACATGATGCCTTAGGTATCTTCTGTGATTTGTCCAAGGCCTTCGACTGCGTATGTCATGAAACTTTGATCAGGAAACTACACTACTATGGAGTTCGAGGATCGGCACTGAATTTGCTAAACTCTTACTTACATGATAGAATACGTATACAAAGGGTCGACGTGAATGGACAGGGATCGCCGGGTTCATTGGTCTCTATGGGTGTACCGCAGGGATCAATATTGGGACCTTTCCTATTCCTTATCTACATAAATGACTTGCCATACCTCGTAAAGACCCACCATGATATAGTATTGTTTGCTGACGATACCTCACTCATATTCAAAGTCACACGGCAACAACAAGCTTGTAATTATGTATCTAATGCCATTTCTAAAATAGTTAATTGGTTTAATGTCAACAATTTATTGTTAAATGAGAAAAAGACTAAATGTATTAAGTTCGTCACGAGTAACGTAAATCACACGCAAACTAGTGTCACTGTGAAAGATGAGGAATTGGAACTAGTTGATAGTGCTGTTTTTCTTGGTTTGACATTAGATTCAAAACTCCAATGGGGTCCCCATATTGCTAATCTCTCAAATAGACTGAGTTCTGCAGCATTTGCAGTGAGCAAGATCCGTCAATTAACAGACGTGAAGACAGCTCGATTAGTATATTTTAGTTACTTTCATAGTATTATGTCGTATGGTATTTTACTCTGGGGCAGTGCTGCAGAGATAAATACTGTCTTTATTCTGCAGAAGAGGGCTATTCGAGCAATATATAAGATGAAACATAGAGACTCACTTAGAGATAAGTTCAAGGACATTAATATAATGACAATGCATTGTCAATACATCTATGACAATATTGTGTATGTACACAAAAATATTGTAAATTTTAGACAGAACTGTGACATACATAATATTAATACTAGAAACAAATATAAGCTTGCGGTACCCTCCACTCGGCTCCAAAAAATAAGAAAATCATTCATGTGTAATTGTGTAAAGTTTTATAATAAACTACCTACAAACGTGACTAATTTATCTATTAATAAATTCAAGACTTATGTAAAGCATAAACTCATATCGAAAGCATATTATAGCACAAAAGACTACATGAATGATAAAACACCGTGGGTATAATTGTGGTTGAAATACTAATTATATTTTAATAATTATGACATTACATCTTAATGACTATTTTCATAACTATGACATTAGATGTTGACGTTAAATTTTCCTCTTGACATTCAGATTTTATTCTAGAAACTGTCTAGATTATACAATTTTTTATGTTTTTATTTTACATATTGACGATCTTTTTGTGAATTTATTATACTCTCTTTTGACATACATTATAGTAATTCATGTCTTTTTTAAAATTTCATATGCATCAATAAATTGCTCTGAATAATTAGATTCAATTTATGTAATATATAACTGACGATTCAAAAGTGCTTGTTGCTAGGCCTATTTGAATAAAGAATATTTTGAGTTTGAGTTTGAGTTTGAGAATGGGCTTTTGTACAAACCGGTAGAGCCACGGTACAGTGTTAAACAAAGTTTAATTATTTTCATAACACTAACAACAAATGAGAAAATGGTCGTGATCATACCATAGCATAAGACGAAGTTTAAGTTTATTTAAGCAAAGATTTCAATTCAAATGACCTCTGAACTTGAAATATGAAGCTGGGGAGGCGGATAACGGTCTCAGGTTCGTTCCCAGGCGAGGCCGAATATCTTTGTTAGCTCGGTAATATTGCTAAGTGAATTCCATTTACTTTAACTGTTTTGTTTATTGTTTACGTGTTTATAGTAGGTATGGTTTAGCTGATGCAGTATTGGAAGCTGTATCTTCAATGTGAGATTAACTGCCACTGAAGAAATATTATTGAACAAATCAACTCAAAATATAGCGGTTTATTCGATATCTCAAGTTGTTTGTTAGTCTAGATCATTATATTGATCGCCAGTATAAGTACTTGCGCGCGCGTATATAGGTATTAAAAACCAGCCAACTGCTAGTCGGACTTGCATACGAAGGATGTCGTACCTACCATCTTTTTTTAATTTACTTATATGCATTTCAATTATTTCCTGTGCTTATTTAAGTATCTACGTACGATTCACGAGATACAGCTCACTGACAGATGGAGGGTTGGACAGCCGAGGCTTATTAAGAGGGTTTATTCGTATACGTAAACCTAAAAATTACTTAACTAGTAAGAATTTTCAAATTTCTTCCTCATCCTTGCGTTATCCCGTAGCTCGTAGCATCCCAAAACTTTCCTAATCCCAAATAAAAATAATGAGAGGTCTCTCTAACAATAATTTCGTTTGACACTTAGACCTCTAACGTAGCCCATTGTTTATTAGTTTTACATTTTCTCAAGACTTTAAAAACATTCCCCACAAGATTTTTCAAGTTTATTAACACGTTGGGCTCTAACCAAAGGCTTTATTAGATACATGTATCAGTATTTCGCAACAAACGATTGGCATTTCAGTAATTTACATATCCACAGGCGACAGCGCCTATAGTGGCATTAAATAATCTGTGGCACGTCCTAACAAACAAATAGTGATTGCGCTGACATGACAGCTGCGTTATGCGAACGATCGATTGTCCGAATGTGTAGTCGCAAAACAAATCGATTGTATCGAGTGATTCATCTGTGGTGTGGAATTCTGCAGGGTTGGCACTAACTAAATTGCGATCCATATATTGACGATATTTTATCACAACCACTCTACAGATTATGTGTCATTTTTAGTATACCAAAATAGGTTTAACGAAACACTTTTGGTACTACTCGGTGTCTGTCACCGGCAGTTTTCTCAAAGATCGGTCGCCATACAAAGCTGCAATGGTATAGAATTCAACTCTTCACCATGCATGCTTTAATTTCTCTGATGGTCAGTAAAATAGTATACTCATATAATTGCAAGCACATATTATAATTTGGTATAAAGTTTCAGGTTAGATAGATATATAGATATAATTTTAACAATAAAATTGTTAGATATAGATAATATTATTATTACAGATAAGTCGCTTTAAAATAATGAATGAAACTTATATAATTTTATATAAGTTTTCATTCATTATTTTAAGAGAGATTACAGCAACTAATTAAACAGACAGAAGGGACTTATCTGTAATAGTAATATTGATATTATCTATATCTAACAACCAGTACCACCTACACACCACAGTTAGTAGATACTACTAGTACTTACTTTACATTTTAAGTGTTTCAAGAGAGATGGTTGAATTTACTTCGTGACAGTAAATTGGTTTGCATGACATCAATCTTTTACCAAACTTGGCGCCATTTTGATCTCTAGTTTTGGCGGCAACAACATCTTTCTTGTTGAAGGTTTACCTAAATATTAATTAATAAATATAAGTAGCTGGACACCATTAGACTCTCATTGAGTGAGCGAAGCGATCGAAGGTTTCCGTTTCAGCTTGGAAAAAATGATTTCTTATATCTATACAAGTCGCGCTTCTCAACCGATTTTCGTAAAATTTTGTGAGAAAGTTCGATAATTACATTTTGTTTATTCAGTGTTTGTTTTTTTTATGGCGGAGCCTATGAGGGTTGAAAACGCAAAAAATACGCGAGGTCTATAGCTAACAGAGCCAATAGTAGTAGACGCGGCAACCCTAGCATGACACGTTACTAATATGAGAGATGCCGTATTCCCCGCACGTGTCTCGTTGCGCGTGTTTTGCTCCACGCCAGCTGAATCGAATACAGTACTCCATTTCCGTTGGATATTCTATTTTAACGCTAATGTAATAAAGATTCAATTACAAATATATGAGTTTTAGACGGTGTATAAATAATAGAAACTCTAATACATTAGTGTTAAAGTAAAATATCCCATGATATAAGAGCATCTGTCACCTGCACATATCGTTCACTATTTATCAGTTTACTTGAACGATTGAATTTATTTGACATTGATGTTTTTCTTACTACTCCGTGTGATCGTTGCTTTTTGCATTCAATACTATTTTAGATACAAATTATTCATGATGATTCAGTTTCCATTTTAAAATCGAAGTAGAAAATTCTTGACTTGTGAACCTGATTTTAGTATAAATTTTTCATATCAATGACGCCGACAAAACGGTAGAATAAGATCATTAAAAAAAAAATTTTTTGGGTACCTCCTCTACATGTAAAGTGGTGGTGCATTTTTTTTCTTCCAAACCCCGTCGTGTGGGGTATCGTTGGATAGCTCTTTCCAAAATATTATTAGATTTCTAAAAGCATTACTTATTTGATTCAAGAATCGGTTGGTGTGATATTAAGCTTTGAAGTGATAATTTTTGCTATGGTCAAGTACCCCCCCGCGCCAGCTATACGGTGGCTACTAGGCATGTGAAAAAAATCATGGTAGTAGTATATACGATGAATTTAAAAGGAAAACTATCACAGCTAAGTAGAGATTATCTTAAAGGGCAAAAATTATCCCTACACTGTGCGTGGCCTGACACGAACTTGGCCTGTTTTTTATGGAGAGCCTCGCCCTCCATAGGTTGTCATGAGACTTATTTGAGATTCTCACTCACCTAATAGTATTGCAATATTTGGGAAATCGCTAATATTTTGTGATTATTTCATTTCACCTTTGGGAAATGTCCACTATAGCGAGAATGAGAGACAGAACTTCGTATTTACATTATATAATACAAATCACAACAAGAGCCATGTACGACGTTACCTGGCATCGTACCAGATACAGAAGAAGAATAAAAACAGTACGCATGTGCGATAACATAACATCATATAGAATCAACATATTTACAAAAAAGGTTGTCGCCTTATAATTTTTACTCATCATCATAATATTTAAGAGCTTGGCTCTTATCAGTGGAGTAATTGCCAGCTTATTCTACAATCAGCTTTGTCCTTCACTTCTTTGTATGACGTAGGAATATTTACTACGTGAGAAATATTTGTTTATTGCTATTTCAATGATTATTATTTATTATTATAAAAAGGTACAATTTTACAATTAGCGTCTTTCCCCCGAAACGGTTAACACAGGTTGACTGTGGGATCGGAGTCTCTTCGGTAAATAAATTCACATACATGACTATTACTATGTGCCTACTACTATTTACTAGTGTCTACTATGCTATTTGAGAAATAATTAAGCAGAAGACCACAGCCATAATAACATTATTTACTATACAAGTAGGTAGTGTTGTGTTCCAGGAGGTGAGCAAGGTTGCCAGAGCTCCCGAGGATGCACTGTGTTGAGAGCCAAGGACCTAAATGTGTTCCTTCTGCTGTCAACACAGTGCATCCTCAAATCTTATAAAGGGTCGGCAACGCGCACGTGACTCCTGTGGAGTTCCGGCCTGTATAGGCTTCGGTGGCTGCTTACCATCAGGTGGACCGTACGCTTGTTTGCCACCGGCGTATAGTACAGGCTGCTGCGTTCATATATCACAGTTTTTTTTTTAAATGTCAAACTTTGTTTTGAAAATCCGTCTTCTTTTTTTTCATGATAATCGTTCTTTATTTATTATTATTATTATTTTATGTTGGTACAGTTACACACCGTGAAATCACTCGACGGTCCCATCGGAAGACCAGCGCTGGCGATTGCCCGCATTATGCTGAGATGGTACCGTTTCGAAATAACACAACTTTTTTGTTTATTTTTATATTCTATTTTGCTGTGTTAATTGTTGTCTTTGTCTCGAATAAATATTTCTTATTTCTTAGTTCTATATTGACCTAGCGAAGGAGTGGCGGCTGATTCCCCGTCCATGGTACCAGGCACCCATAAAATCGAAAAGCTTCATTGAAAAAACGTCCTCAGCGTGTAAAGGCGTGAGAAGTATGCTAAATGGCGGTATCTCCCATTCCCTTTCCACGGGAACAATGACATTCTAGCCTCTATCTAGACAATCGGAAACACGCGTGTTCGCTGCTGCTGCGTTATAACTGCGTCTGTGTAATCTAAAAACAAACTGATATGAACCCTATTTCCGTGACTTACAGAAGTTCTGTTAATTTCGGGCTGCAGTCAAATATTTGTGGCGCAATGATAATTTTTCATTTTTTTAAATGACGTTTGAAGGAAACTAAACCGTATTTTGTGTGAAATAAGCTGTGGTGTTGTTTTGGGATGGCATTAGTAAGTGAGCGCAGTCCTTCACGTTTGAGTCCTCGGTTCCTCAAAATACAGGGTGTACAATCCAAATGGGTCAGTATGGCGAAGTCGGAAACTATGAGAGATAGCGAGATCTGTTCTTAGGAACCATGACGTCGACTTTAGATTTAATAATAATTACATTCAAACTTTTTTATTAACTCTCATACCAACCCACCAAATTTGGCTATGAAATCTTGTGTAAACACAACTGACAGTAAATTAGACTAAAATGCCCATAGTTTTATTAATTTGCAAAAAGTCGTGAATAATATGAATCGATCATCAATTATCTGAAGAGACCACTTATGCATATCTTATCTGAAATAAAATAATTATCTTATTGGTGGGTTTTTCTTTCAATTATTTAAACAAGAATCCATTAGTGTTGCGCTTCTAGCGACTTGCAGAATTTGTACACATTGATTTTGACAAGGTTCGATTCCCGGTTATGTATGAGAGTTAATGAAAAAGTTTGAATGTAATTATTATTAAATCTAAAATCGACGTCATGGTTCCTAAGAACAGATCTCGCTATCTCTCATAGTTTCCGACTTCACCATACTGACCCATTTGGATTGTACACCCGGTATGCTACTGTTTTTAGCTTTAGCTACTTATTAAAATGGTTGGTTCCTTATAAAAGCCGAATTTTCACTTTAAACTTGCAATCTCGTAGAGCGGTACCTTTATATAATAAAAAAATGTAAGAAAATAATAATAAGTACTTGATTATAAAGTACAGTAGAATCCGCTTATAACGACTTCGCTTAAAACATTTTACCGCTTTTAACGACTTCGAAATCACCACACGTTAGATTTCATATGAATTGAAATGAAATGAAATCATTTATTCTTCAATTTAGGCATGTTACATGCCCTTATGAATGTCAAAAAACTACCACCGGTTCATAAAATAAACCTCTGCCTCGAGAAGAACTGGCGTAAGAAACTCGGCGAGGTGTCATTTTTTCAAAACAATATACAATGTATATAAAATAACAGTATCATAATACTACAGAATTCAAATGCTTCATTATAAACATACATACATATTTTTTAATATTAAGGACAAAATATTTCTGTGTCAGATTACTTGTGCGGGACGCTATCACTGCCAAACATCCCTATCCATGATATAATCGTTTATCTTATAATATGCTTTTGAAATAAGTGTCTGTTTCACGACAGACTTAAATTTAGAATCCGTAAGTACAGTAATGTGTCTTGGAATTTTATTGTAGAATTTCATACCAAACACTTTCACAGTAAAGCAGTCCGTTTTGTGCGTTATGTTAGTGCGGCATGATGTCACCGGCACCGGTCCCTTGACCGTCGCTTTATACGGATTCCACTAAATACAAAAAAATACAAAATACAAACATTTATTCTGCAAATAGGCCACAAGGGCACTTTTACATGTCAAAATATTAATTTATAATTTAAGAAAGTCTGACTATAATAAGTAATACATTTTTCATGTCAAAATATTAATTTACAGTTCAAGAAGGAATAATAATTTCGAGTTTAACAATTATAACAAAATTAATGTCATACAGTGAAGATAAACTTGCAAAGTTATCTATTACAAATATTAAGTTAGAGATGTATAAGGTCTCAAGATAAAACAAGGAGTGAAATTAATATATTATCCCAGAGATGTACATGGTCTCTGAGCGTCAAAATTAAAATTAATTTAATATTGTTAGAGATGTATATGGTCTCTAAGTCACTGATAATAAAAACGAATCCACAACAGGATGATGTCTCTCGTCAATCCCTTATAAAAGACACTAGTATTAACGTAGTCACTATGTCCTAGCAAGCATGAACAGACCGGACTCCACAAACAGCACTGTATATTAACACATTGTTATTATTTTATAATGTGGACAGTCTTACACATATCGACCTAGTTTTGCACTATGGGTAACATACTTAAGCGACGATATGAGTATGATGTAAATACATGGAAAATATATAAGTTCTAGTGACCCGCCCTGGCTTCGCACGGGTGCACTATTTAATGGATATCATTATACATATAAACCTTCCTTTTCAATCACTCTATCTATTAAAAAAAACCGCATCAAAATCCGTTGCGTAGTTTTAAAGATTTAAGCATACATAGGGATATAGGGACAGAGAAAGCCACTTTGTTTTATACTATGTAGTGATTAGCTACCTTGGTAACTAAAACACCTGAGACGATGGATCTTAGAGCTGTATATTCTGAGATGTTAGGTCTCAAACATTGCATTTGTCAAATTTTCTACAATATTCGAACTCCTGTCTAAATACTCTTTCGAATTTCGTTCTAGAAGATGGAACTGATGCTTATTTGCTTCTCGAGACTTTGAACTATCTAGAACTGATGAGGTGCTAAGTGTCTCCACGGCTCAGGGCAAATATTCGTGTTCGTCACACAAAAATGCCCTGACCGGGATGCGAACCCGGGACCTCCGGCTTCGTAGACAGGGTCACTACCAACTAGGCTAAGTGGTTGTCAATAGCCCAAGGCCCATCACTAGCCATTGTCTATGGTGAGAATCTATGCTAAGGCTACGTTACACCGTGCTTCCTTGTCGTTTCGACGGGAAATTGGGAAAGTAAGACAAGAGCCAGAGGGGCTACTATGAACTTCGAAATCCGAACTTCGTATCCTGCCGTCCCTTTCAGTCATATAGTGTATAACACGAGAGTGAAAGGGACGGCACGATACGAAGTTCAGCGTACAGGCCCAGCTTCTATGGCGATTGTGTCGCTATGATCCTTGTAGAACTTGTAATTAGAGCGTGCGGTATGCGAGGTTAACATGGGCCGGGGTCAGTTCTTGGATGGGTGACCGCTTTGAGTGGTTACTAACTGAGCGCTCCCGTGCTTTGGAAGACACGTTAAAATTGCTATATGATAAAAAATGTAACTGTGGACGCAGCTGTTTATGCTGTCCTTATCAGTTACGAATGCGGACACGCACACAGGATAAGGACAATAGTCAAAATAATCTATTATCCATGGAATGGACTTTTTCTACAGAATTACTGTATCTTAGATCTTACATCATCATCATAAATTTAAGAGTTAGACTCTTGCCGGTGTAGCTCTCTCCATCTGACTCTATCCAGGGCCGCCTCCTTGATCTCCTTATACGACACGACTGCTAGCTTTCCTTTTATTTGTTGCATGTAGCTTAACCTCGGCCTTCCCCTTCCTCGCTTTCCTTCAATTGATATCTTACATGTAGTGCTTAAATTTATCATTGGAAAACTTGTTTGAAACATAACTTCATATCGTCAAATTTTACGATACGAAGTTTGGATTTCGACGTTCGGAGCCTCTCTGTAGCATTAGGCGACCAAGAAACGACATCAACGCGCTGTTAACTTACATATTTTGAACTTTTGTTTTTGTTTGAATAATATTTTATTCGGAACGCGAGCCCGAATCCGATGCTCGAACACCATTAGCGAATATACGTTGCTACTTCAGGTCTGTTACTAGTTGTATATATTTACACAAATGGTCCAGCAAAGCTTGTACTATGGGTACTAGGCGACGATATACATACTTATACTTACTTTATTTATCTAAAGTAGATACTCGAAATTTCAATTTCATTCCGATGACTCGTTCTCAATCCGGCGCTGCAGCTGACCAGGCCCAGGTGTTGAAGCGGCGTAAATACTCGTCTTTAATTAAAGACTATGAGTTTGCGGCGCTGGCGGTGGAAACATTGGGTCCCAGGTCAGTCCCTGGTCAAAAATAAGTTAAACTTTGATGTTTTCCGAGTATTTTCGTAAGATATTTTAGTAGTATATATAAACACACACATACTTCTTTTCGGCTGTTTTATAGGTACCGTATTATAGGTTATAATTATACCTTTTCCATCACTCACTCCCTTATACTTGAACTCTCAAATTAGCGAGACGAGGCAATTTTAAAACATGCTGATTGCGTCTCTGGGAAACCAGAGACAATAGACCATAGGACTGTTGCGACACACAATAGTGCTGCGATTATGTCCTCCCTCGAGTGATCTATGCTCTATGGTGAGATCTATGATACATGGTAACGTGCAGTGTGTCACGGACGGGGCTCTTTCACATATCCAAATTACTCTGTCAGGACTCATTGAAAATAGACATGTTGACTCAAAATTGACGACCGCTTTAGCCTAGTTGGTAGTGACCCTGCCTTCGAAGCTGGAGGTCCCGGGTTCGAATCCCGGTCAGGGCATGTATTTGTGTGATGAACACGAATATTTGTTCCTGAGTCTTGGATGTTTTCTATCTATTTAAGTATCTATCTATCTATAGAAGTATGTATATCGTCACTTGGTACCCATAGTACAAGCTTTGCTTAATTTGGGACTTGGTTGATTTGTGTAAGATTGTCCAAAAAATATTTATATTTATATATTTTAATTCGAGTACTCCATAAGACTATCCAAAAGAAATAAGGAAAAAAATATGCTAAATGGTGAAAATCCTATTCAAATATCTCAAAAAATAACGAACCTACAACCGTTTTATAATGTTGCTGGTTAAAGAGAGAAGGCGCGACAGATCAGTGACGACATTGACCACGAGCGCCATAGTAAATGACGATCGTTCTAATATAAAGCTACGTTTTGCGGAAAAGGGACAGAGTGGGGCATACTCTGTCCTGAAAAAATTACATAATTCTAAGTCTTCAAAGTTTTAAGAGGGGGCATACTCTGTCTCTTTTTCGTAAATCGCCCTGTGTATTAGAACGATCGTCGTTTACTATAGCGCTCGTGGTCAGTGACGTCACTGATCTGTCGCGCTTTCTCTCTCCAACCAGCAACATTATAAAACGGTTGTAGCTTCGTTATTTTTTGTGATATTTGATTAGGGTTTTCACCATCGGCCATATTTTTTTGCCTTGGTTCTTTTGGAGTCATCAAATTTTGAGTCAACAACCCTATTAACTAACCTTTTATTTTAACTGTTTATTTAAATCTATTAAAATAAATTTAATTTGTAAAAATTTACAATTATTACATCCAAGTAACAATTTAGTCATTATTTAAAACAATTACTAAAGATACATTTTTTAAACTTAACTAATCTTAATTAAGTATAAAATATTTTTTGAGTTAAGTAGATATTTCGGTATTATATATAATCATTAAGTTAAAGTAGTACATATATCTTCTATTGTTTATTTCTTCTTTAACAGCATATGCTGTTTGACTAGGGTTTTTTTAGATAAATAAGGCACTGGTCCCACCGCCGGCGAATAGCGAGTAATCTCATAGTATTTCTTGAGCGAGAAAACGAGTAGAATTACTATGACAATACTCGCTGCCGTCCGGCGGTGGGACCAGTGACTAAATAAATGGGTAAATAACTCAGAGCTCGACACTCTGACCGAATACACGGCACTTTCAATTTTAGATAGATAGATAGATAGATATATTTATTTCCTTTATAAAATTACATCATGGTTTACATTTTTAAAACAAGATAAATTCACAAAAGGATCGTCAATAGGTATAATAATAATGAAAGAGAAATAATTGAAATCAAATAATGTCAAAGGTAAACAATAAATAGAAATGTCAAATTTGTATACACGGCTAGAATATCCTAGGCAATGTCATTAGTCAAATTTAAAATAATAGAAATAAAAACAATATAAACGCTCGATCCCAAATATCAAATATAATCATAATAATCGTCGTCGTTTATGTCATAATAATCGTTCACCATTCACTCATAATCGCTATATATGACAAACGATTCATTACTTATTCACTTCATATGTCAATAATCAATATACATGACTATTAAATAGGATTGGTATATAAACCGCACAATAGTTATCATTATTGGTTGAATGGCAGCCGCACCACAGATTTGAGAAGAAAAAAAGCTTATGCTCAAGCTTCTCGTCGAGTTCAGCGCTCATCCCGGCCCCATGCTAGTGTCATCCATGAGACAAATTTAAAAAAAGACTTAGATGCGCATGGTAGAGACAAAACGAAATCTGCAAAAAAGAGCATTAGAAAAATTGTAGCTATATCACAATATATCTACAATCAAATTAAAGATATTTACCCTTTTTTCCGTCGTAAAAAGGGTTATCGTCAACCCATCGAGCTGGTAGACATCCGACGTTTTGTTTGCCTAAAAATGAATAATTTTCGTGTAAATTAAGCCCAAATGACACCCCTTTCTTGCCTAGGATTTATGAAAGGTCTCCTACGTTCTAGTTCTATCGTTCTAAGATTATAGTTTACGTCCCTTGTATTACTGTTTTATTTATTTTGGTGGACAATAAAGAATATTTTTATTGTATTGTTCTATTGTCATCAAAAGTTCAAATGAATGTCCTTAAAATTCACACGTAAATACTAACAGCTAGTATACAAATACAGTACAGTCAATACACAATGCCTTGTACACAACATAAACAAGGAAGTGCTGGTATGTAAATACAGTCATTACGAATAAACATAACCGATTACAGCGGGCAGCGGGCACGAATCCATCAAAATAAATTAGTTCGAATCAATCTTAATAGCCTAATAATGTCGTATAAGAAATGCAATAGAAATAATGGAGGGTATCCAAAATCTAGAGATTCTTTCATGGAGTAATATTTATTCGTTAAGCAATATTCATCAGTTTTGACGATGCAGTCAGTCATCAAATTTTGATGATGAAGATTATTTAAAGACGCGATTATACGTATTATTTATTTATTTAAACTGTATTGCACAAAATAAAATAGAAATAGAAATAGAAAAACTTTATTGTTTAACCTAACCTAACCTAACACTTGTAACACCATATCTGTAGATATGGTGTTACAAGTATTAGGTTTCAACGGCTACCCATTTCGGGTGTACAATATTTGCTTAAACCTAAGAAAAACAAATCTTATGCTATGTGTAACATGAGTACGAATGCCGGACTTAATGACTCAAGATTCTCTACCAGTCAACCATAGGGTCAAACAGAAACTTACAAGAGACAGACAAACATCTTCAGATAATAACAATGTATACAAACACAAATACATAAGTTATACAATATAAGAATCAAACTAAAAGCCTCTAAAGACATCGCGAAGTATAAATTTAAGCTAATAACATGAAGAGGAGATAACTATTAACAATAATATAGTAGCAAAGATAAAATCGAGTCCTTCGCTATTTTCTAATATCGATATAATCCTTAAACATTATAGATACTTACATTTATTAAAAGAAACATGCAGCTGTATAGTCACACGCAGTACATATGTACAAACTACTTAATCAAATAATATATACAAACAAATAAATACAAACATATAGAGAAAATAATAATAATCAACCAAATTTCATGTTTTGCCTCAATCCTGTTCGATAAATTATTAGTAATAGCGATTTCGATGGCAATTTACGGCCAATTCATAAGTGCTATCCCTAGCAATAGATCAAAGAATACTTGTACCCTAGCGAAATGATCAGACATATGACACGAAACAGTTGCAACCCTGATTTAACCCCCACTTAACTGCGGCCCGACCACTGGCGGGTTAAACTGCCAATCATTGCAACAGGCTGGGGTCAGTCGGTTTTGTCATGGCTGGATGCAACAGATAATACGAGTAATGGCCGATCATCTGCATTGGATCTCATTGGAGTTTCGTCCACAACCATGAACAATGGACGACAAAAAGATGTATACACTTTTGTGTCTTAAAACAATGCAGCAAGGTGGAAAAGTGGATACATATCTCTGCAGTGGACTGAAGATGATGCATGATGCAACAACCGACACAAGACAAAACAACGACAAATGATAGTCAAGCAAATCCGTGCATGGCCGGAAGAAGTTGACAACTCAAGATGTTTTTTTGCCGAACTTTGAACTTAGACTACATTGTATAAGGTTCAAATTTCTTCCATTTTTCACCTCCACTTGTTAACTTGTTCACGCCAGGCACGGACATAAACGTGCGTTTTCGTTCTAATCATTGGATGAACTTGGGATATCGGGGACGTATATTTTTTGACAGGACATCAAACTCAATTTGAGTACTGCGAGCGAATTACTCAGAGTCTATTGGAACCACTCTGTTGTATGAATGTTTCGTCGCAGAAGCAAAACTCACTATCAAATCTGTCACTACTCTTCGAAACCTCGTATCTCAGTAATGAAACGATGCTGATATACGAGCTTTATATTCAGTAGGTATTTAGTACTTAGTGACTTTTGCTTGTAACCCTACGGTTTGTTTGTTGGACGATGGCTCGAGTGTCATTGATCGAAACGTGAAATTTGGTAGACGATAATTCTCATTAATATGAAAGAGACTTTTTTAGTTCGACCATGAGCCAAATCAGTTAAGGTTTGGAATTCCTTGCCGGCGGTTGTATTTCCGAGTTCACGTAACCTAGACCTTTTTAAGACACGAGTGAATAGGCGTCTTCTGGGTGAGCTCGCTTCACCGTCGACCTCATCTCTGCCTCCTGGCTAGATGCTGGCCAAGAGAAATCCCACTTTTAATAAAAAAAAAGTGAAAGGGTTGCCGAGATACAGTTACCAGGTTTTAAAGAGGGTCGAAACAGTCCATACTATTATTATAAATGGGTCATACACGGAGTTAGATTCGCGTTTTTTCTGTGGACATACCAAAAGTTAAGGGCTACAAAGCTTAATTTTGGATTGGACCAGTAACCCGCATAAACTGTGCCTCCGTTTCTATAAATCCCTGTAATAAAAACATAGCTAACATGCTCATAAGCCGTTAACTATTGACCACAGGAGGGGACGACATTTTTTTACAACTAAGTATTTATTTATTTATTATTTAATCGTATGGCAATACACAATTATAGAGGGCAATCAGAGTACAGCTTTGAGGTTGTTAAGCCAGGCAGTCATGTCAGGTGACAAGACGTCCAAGTCTTCAGCAGGTCCAGGGTAAGAGTGGAGGGGGCAGCGCTGGAAGATGTGCTCGGTGGTTTGGTCTTCCTCTCCGCACTCACAGAGTGGAGAATCCTTCCAACCCCATCTATGTTGGAAGACATTGCAGCGCCCGTGCCCAGATTAAGCCACAACTAAGTATGACCCAATGCGAAAGTAACTCTGTCTGTCTGTTACCTCTTCACGCTTAAGCCGCTGAATGGATTTCGCTGAAATTTGGCATGGAGATAGTTTGTATTCTATAAGACATAGGATAGTTTTATCCCGGAAATCATCCCTTAAGGAATGAAGTAGATACGATATAAACGACTACCACGCGGATGAAATGTGGGCAATAACTAGTTACATATATTTTTAAAACGTTTACAGTTCTTGGCAAGAAACTACCGTGTAATTAAAATATTACATTGTACCAAAGACAAAGGCGTCATAAAGTCTGAAATCGATCCTTAACTGCTTCTGACTGGAATGTAGTCGAAGTATTTCATATCACTCTTAATCACTCTTGACTAGTCCCTAGTGGAACTTATGGAGACTCAAAATGTTCTAAGCAAGTCCCGACTCTGCCTACTGGCCGGTTGCATTATCGCGTTGGCTTCGGCTTATTTAACTAGCGAACCGTTAGGGCCACCTCTCGACAGGCGATGTGGGACAGCCGACCGCACGAGATTGGATAGGGCGCTTTTGCAGAGTTCAATCCTTATGGTGAATTGCACCTTAACTATGAGTGAAGTCTTAAACTAGGTATAGATTTTACTGATAATCGTACAGGTTACCGTTCAGGCGACTTTGACGTTTCCCGCCTGACGCTGTAATGTAAAACTTAGTTAAAACAGTTGTTCTACTTAGCAGGAAAGGATATTCCTAGGATATCGTTTATTTTATGGCTCTGAAATTCTGAAAGGCCGAAGCATGAAACCAGGAACAGCCTAATGGTACGTGGGACGTGTAAGTTTATTATTTAGATCTGTTTCCTTATATCTTTATATTTAGGTATCCCTAATTGAAATCTACGTGCTGAATTGTTGGTAGTGTTATTTAATTAAATAGACCTATACAGGCAGATAAATGAAACGATCTCACAAAGCTACCTGATTGGATTACGGAAGTCTCAAGAATTTATTATGTCATTCCGCCAGACACCATCAATAAATACCGTTGAGCCTATATACGTAAGTGGTAATTGTAAAAGATGCACATGTGACGTTTCTGAAGCGCAAGACTTCGTTACCACATCTGCGCACTCTAACCTCGGCGCGCGCGCGCCCGATCTTAAACTGGTTCTCCGTACGATTATTCGTTACGATTCGATCGCTCGCGTTTATTCGATTATTCGATTGTTGCGCAATGCATTCTTCGGACGTGTGTATTACGTGCAGACATCTTTGTTTAATGTTAATTGCATTTTATCGATTGTTTACAATCGGTCACGTTTTTTGCAAGCTTTTTTGAATTCACCAATACTGATATACTTTGGCCTCCTATTTGTCATTAGTTAATGTAGGTGTAGAACGGACGAACATCTCTATGTCTTTAGCACTACATATATTATTTAGATTCGGATTCTATATTAGACTGACTGTAAAATATGTTCTGCTCGAAAACTATATCCTCATATTGGTATCTCATAAATGATGTATTTGGGTACTGTGAATTTCATATTAGCTACAAATTGAGGCTTTATATTTTAACCTTTTAATCTTTGTGTAGAAAAGGGATAACTTCGATGCCCGTTCGTTAGATTTACTCTTGCCGATCCTAGAGGGTATTAGAGAGTACCCCGGAGTCGTGATGACTTATGATGTCGCCATACTGCCACAGCACCATTACTGACTCCCATTTACGATACATTTCCACACATTTCGGCTCGTTAATGTGTGACTTTATATTTCGTAACACGTAGAAAGCTGTCACCATTCTATGCTAATTGCTAATTGTTGAATATCTCAAAATGGCGGCTGAGAATGTCCTGTCAAATTACTCTATGGTTACGCCGACTTTAGCTGCAATTAAATATAGATTCTATTTAAACTGTGCCAAAGCTACTATTCGTTTTGTAAATAGAGTCGGTAGTCCTGTCATATAGCACATTTGGCCGTATTGTGGCTGTACACTGCATCAAGTTTGTAAAGTACATTGAGCGTTATTTCGTTGATAATATAGTCGATAATCATGCCTCATGTTTTGTAGACAGGTCCTGCTCGAGTGGGCTTGTTCTAGAATTAGGTATTGAGGTTAGATTCAGCTGATTGCAATGCTCAAGGCACAAAAGAAATTAACAGAGTTATTCAGAGGAATTTGTAGTGATAAGGGCTGGACAGGATGTGGACTGAATATTAACTAATAATTATTATACGCTTGTACAGTCAGCGTCATATAGTCTGTAGCAGTCAAAGTGGCCAAATAGTTTGGTACACCACATATTTTGTACGGTTTACCGAACTATTTGTCACATTGGCTGCTACATAATACAGATGGGTAATCTCGACTCCGTGGAGCGATTCGAATCACTAAATCTGACTCAGGTATCAGTACCGACTCTACTTATTGACTCTTCGACTCATTGAAATGAAATGAAATTAAATGAAATACTTATTTGCATAAACATGGTTGTTACAATCGGTGTTGTCATATTTTATTTATTGAGTATCACATGTTTAACCAATATGGCATGCAAAAATTAAAGTTTATATGAGATGTCAATATTAACGTACTTATAGAATCGCTAAACATTTTCTTGATTATTTAAATATTCTGTCAGAGTATAAAAACATTTGTCATTTAACCATTTTTTCAACTGTATTGCAAAAATTTTGTCAGGTAACAATCTTATTTGGTTTGGTATCTTATTGTATACTTGAATACTCATAATATAACAATTTTTCTTAAATAATGCGCTCCTACATGGCGGCATCAATAGTTTGGACTTGTCTCTTGCTCTTAATTTAGTGCTATCTTGAATCCCTCAAATGAATTCACTCCGGACTCGCTGGTTTCAATACAAATCCAGTGACCTTAATGTTTCATCATTTGATTCTTTTAACCCTTTTGATCAAAATATAGAAAGTCCACCAGTTTTACCTCTGGTCCGCGATACCGGCGCAAACCGGTCATTCATCGGCTCCGTACCGAGTCGGAGTTAATAACTCCTCGGATTCGATAAGATTTGAAGAGAGTCGATAAGGAATCGAAACCGCTTACGGATTCGAATCATTTAGATCTTCAAGTCCGGATTTAACCATCTCTACTACATAATAGATGACGCTGACTGTACAGTCGACAACGCTGATATCTGCCATAACCAAGCGCTCATCAATATCTGACTGGACTCTATTTGTAGGGCCGTTAAGACGTGTTACATAATTTGCCGCTTTTATTTTGGCAGATATTAATGCTGAGGACTGTACCTAAGCTACGCTTTAACTGTTTGCAAAAGCATGATATTAGGACACATAAAATAAATAAATAAAATAAATAAATATTACAGGACAATCTTACACAAATCGAACTAGCCCCACAGTAAGCTCAAGAAGGCTTGTGTTATGGGTACTAGACGACGATATATTTAATAGATATAAATACTTAAATACATAGAAAACATCCAAGACTGAGAAACAAATATTCATGCTCATCACACAAATATTTGCCCTGACCGGGATTCGAACCCAGGACCGTCAGCTTCACAGGCAGGTGCACTACCCACTAGGCTAAACCGGTCGTCATGAATGTACTTTACTTTTTTGTAACAAAAGAATGCCATTGTTTATTTTCTCGCGTTTAGTTTCTCGCTGGGAGACCAATACTCCATAATATGTGCGAAAATCGTGCAAGTTTATATCAATATATTGTACCTAAAATGTGTCGTTGCAGGACTTAGGTAAGTTTACGAATGCATTGTGTAATGTAATAAAAAATGTATGCCATCTATATTCATCCAGAACAATGTTGTCTTTGTAAAGAATTTGCATGCAGAATTGTGTTTCATGGCTTGAGTGTATTTACCATCTGTACATTGTAGAAAACAAGCATATTAATTAGGTAAACATGGCTTTGATTGTATAATTTACTTAACCTTAATTTCTGTTACAGGTACGTAAACGAAGACGTGTACGAAGATATATAAAAATAAGGTAAAACGAGATCCTTCAAATTAATAACGACCTAACCTAAATATTCGCCGACCACATCTCCTTTCCGCTTTCAATATGTTAATATTATTAGGAAATCAGGAAACAACAGCAATTATACACAGTAAAGTTTCCTTTAAAGTTGAACTCGCATGTATGCAATTATAGTTCATACGGAAAGGTATTAGAGGTCTACATCTAGTTGCGATTTCAATCGCTTATTTCAGTGTATGTAATAAGATACACCTACATAATTTAGTTACGCTGTATTACATGATGAAGGAAGGGAAAACGTTGAATACAGCTGATCGAAACGTTAGATTAACCATTTTCTAGTCAAATTACTTAACAATACAGTACAAATTAGAGCTCTTGCTTCCGTTACGGATGATTCGTAACATCATAACATTCGCAACACGCTTCTAATTTATGACAGCCTGGTGTTTTCCTTCTGTTTTTTGCTAATATTATGTATGTAAATAACGTAACTAGGCAAATTATTGCTTATGCAAAGTAGCATAACAATAACAAGTGCCGTTGTAGGGATAAAAACAAACTCCTTAACAGAAAGAATGATTTATCGGAAGATCCTGAGAACTGTTGGAGAGTGGCCTGGAGAAAATCCAGGGGAAACCTCCGACACGACCACGCAGACGGTTTAAACAGTGGAATACTATAAGAGTTTGCGCTCCATTGATATTATTTGAGCGGCATCAACCAAATCTGAGGTGTGAGTGGAATCGAGCTACGGGGAGTTTTGTCGCTGGTTCACTATACCTAGCCTAGCTGACAAGAGTCCAGCTATAGGCCCGACCTGGGTCGGACTGACTCTACCCAGTATGCGGCGTTACCGGGACGAATAGGGACTATATGTGTCTACTGTCTGTGTTGTCGCGATCGCGCGGTGGACGTCCTCACCGGCGATCGGAAGGAAATGAAAGTTTAATGTGTCAGTAATGTAGTGTTATCATGGCACCCTAGTACAAGTTAAAGGTCTCGGATCCGGTATGGTGCGCGTGCGCCCCGTGACGGTTGCGCTCTGATTCCGCCGACTTTGAACACTGTGTCACTTGAACACATTACTATTCAGCGTTAAGTTACGTAAAAAATAATCTTCAAGTCCGATTGTCTCGTTATTATGTTTATATTTATTTAGAAGGTGGTTCTGTAGGTGGTGAGTAGGGCATGCAATAGCGGAAGATTATCAATCCCGGGATTGATTCCGGTATTGGACCACAATCCAGGGATTTTGGTATTTAGGGATACCGGGATTTTTCACCTGCGAATACGAGTAAGTAATACGAGGACCAGGCGGCCCTGGAATAGCCACAACTCCCAAATAAAATAAAAAACTTACAATTTACTTTCTCATTGCAGCTATCTGTGTTAGATATCGAAAAAAAAATGTGGCACAACGAATAATAACAAATAGTAACGAAATAATTATAAATACTGAACTCTCTTGTTGTTGCCTTTTTTCGTATTTATAGAATACATAAATCTCATATATTTCTATTAAAATTTATTGCAATATCTTCAATACCGGTATTCCGATATTTCGGTAATGGTCTGTTTCAATCCCGGTACTGAAATACATTAAAAATCGGTCCGAGATCCTGGTATTTCGGTATCCCGGGATCCCGGTTTGCATGCCCTAGTGGTGAGTGAGGTGACCAGAGCTCACGAGAATTCGCTGAGTTGAGAGTAAGGGATTTGCTGCAGGTCCCAGAAACAAATGTAGATTTACTACATTCGTCTCTAGCATATAGAGTACAGACAGATAGTGAAACTGATGACTCGGAATAAAATTGATGCACAATAAATAGAAAAAGCTATACGCCTTCATTCC
The DNA here is from genome assembly GCA_963556455.1 of Epiblema foenella. NCBI lineage: Eukaryota > Metazoa > Arthropoda > Insecta > Lepidoptera > Tortricidae > Epiblema > Epiblema foenella. The sequence goes on from OY747118.1 coordinate 4,903,860, forward strand.
CCTAATTTTTCAAATACCTATTTCGAAGAAACTCAGAAAATAAGGACGCTTAAGTATAACATGTAATTTAAAAATCAACACATCTTTTATTTCTAAGTAAAACGGTAAGAATTTCGATTTGGATTTCCCAGTCAGTGATTATTACTAAAGCGATCGAGAGATAATAAGATCGCGAAAGATCCACCTGATCTGTGCCGGGCATCGAACCCGGGAGGTTTCGAGTGGCTATCGAATTTGGTGTACCTACCGGGGCGGGCATATATATCAGCTGTAGAAGCAAAGATACTAGAAGAGATCATAAAGGGGTGTCATAAATTTAATATGTGTATAAGTGTGTCTGTCTGTGGTATCGTAGCTCGCTAACGGATCAACCGAGTTGAGTGGTTTTTTTAATCTAAAATCACTAATATAACTACGAATCTACAAAACATTAAAGACATAGAAGAGACAAATTATAAGTCCACAGGTATATCTAAGCACATATAGTTATTAATCACACACTTAGCTAAATACTAAAAATACGCTATTGAAAGGTTACTTTGGACATTGAAGGAAAAATACAAGGATAAGCAGGTCGTGGTAGAAGAAGAACATCTTGGACTGGTTGGAGGTACGGAAAAACTAATTCTAATCACACATAGGTCTATACCGTCGCCGACCTCCGGAAAGATGGCACATGAAGTAATAATAATAATAAATTTATTATACACCCCTTTGTTAACAATTTTTTCTTCTACCAAACTGTAGGGCAGTCTGTTGGCACAGGGGCTCCCTTACATAGAATGATGGGTAGGTTTACACAATACGCAGTTACCAAAGATACTATAGTTAGGCACATACGAGTAGACACACTTATAATAGTTAGTTGTATGATTATATACATATATATGTATATATGTATGTATATGCATTCATCGGCGTATATATATGTATATGCTCACACGCACTAATTTTTATGTAGTTTTAAGTAGAATAATCATCATCCTCTTTGCGTTATCCCAGTACATTAGCATCCTGAAGGATGCTCGGGGTCCGCTATCTAATCCCGATATTTGGCGTAAGTATTCATTTTTACTCCATTTGGCCTTCCAACCCGAGGGGAAACCAGACCTTATCATCAGCTTGTCAAGTGAATGGGCAACTTGACTGTTAGAAGTTCTAAAGCCGCCCGGAGGCCTCTATTTACATACAATTAAAGAATATAGTGGATTCGTTAAACCGCTTCTAGATTTTTTTGTTTACAAGAATGGCCGCTGAACTTATTACCCGACGCAATAACAAAGGCCTGATTGAGACTGCATCTATGTTAGGATTCTCATATCTCTTTACATCGATCCGGCAAAGCATTCATCGGTTCTGCCTCATTGTCAACTCGTGGTTGTGATTTGAGATAAGTACTTTTCATTAACGGTAGACTTTCAGTGGACTGATTATTATTTTTGATGGTTACCGTGTGGAAGTAACCGTTTATTACGTTAATAGTGGACTGTTTAATTGTATAATGGATCTTACACCCTCTGATGTATCAAAATCCTTTTTGCATTACAAATAAAATTTACACGGCACTATAGCCTTGGCTAAGAATTAATAAGTTAAAATTAATATAGATAAAACAAAGTTAATGCAAAAAATTATTTTGTATTAAACAGTACTGAAGCCTGAGTCTTCTGGTAGATGTCGCTTTACGCCTCCTTTAAAGCGTTTGTTTAAATGAAGGAAAGATTGAGGAATTTCGGGCCGGGTGGCGATTGCACCTATAGCTCAGTTGGCTAGAGCGACTGACTGCGAGTGCCGGGAGGTTGCAGGTTCATATCCTGCTCGGTGCCTAAATTTTCCAATTTTTGCTTTATTTCTAAATTTGTAGTTTACTTTAGCAGCCGTACTGCTTAATACAAAATTAATTTAGTATGGGAAGGCGCATCGTAACTGACGATTTTCAACATGATTTGAGACGTTAGTGCCGTTAATGAAGCCTGAGTCTTCTGGTAGATGTCGCTGTACGCCTCCTTTAAGGCGTTTGTATAAATGAAGGAATGATCGAGGAATTTCGGTCCGGGTGGCGGTTGCACTATAGCTCAGTTGGCTAGAGCGACTGGCCGCAGGTTCAAATCCTGCTCGGTGTCTAAATTTTTCAATTTTCCTTTATTTCTAAATTTAAAGTTAATGCAATTCCATCAGTCAAAAACAAATTATATTTATCATAATATTAACAAAACAACATTAATATCAACAAAAAGGGTCTAAAATATAAGTGTAACAAATTTTTTGGACTAGAAATAGATATCCACACGAACTGGAACCCACACATCGAGTCACTTCGTAAACATGTTAACAGTTTTGTATTTGTTCTCAATAAAATCACGAAAATATCAGAGTTTAAATCAGCTTTGAGAGAGCTTAGTATAGCATTGATGAGCTTTTTTGTAATATGAGTTTCAGTGATATGTAGTAACGAATAGTAGAGTATCTATTCTTTGAAATAACTTAAATATTTATCAATTTTGACAAATGTATAAGCATAGTGAATGTTTATAAAGATCTAGAATGAAGTAGGTTTTATAAGATTTTATATTATTTGTACACCTTTCAGGTAGATCACAGCGTACTGTATTTTATTCTAATGTCATCTATTATGTAACCTGTGTATTACAAATCAATTCTTACTTAGGTTCCAGGCTTGGGTTGACGGTAACTTATAGCATTTTGACGATATAGCCACTTCGACTAAATTAGTCGGCTATGTAAAAATTTCCTGAATTGTAACTCTGTAAGTAGGTATCTAATAATTATATGTCATAGTCTACGCATGTTTGATAACGTGTGGCATTTTGAGCCACTTCGACTAAATTAGTAAATCGGCTATGTAAAAATTTCCTGAATTGTGACCCTGTTAGTAAGTATCTAAAGTCTATGCGTTTTCATTCCGCAATTAAAATCGCTCTTAATATTAAACTTCCTAATCATTAGTTTTAAGTTTATATTACTTAATAATTACTAAATTCCAACCTAATGGACAGCAGCGACAACATTGTCACTCCACATGTTTAGCACAACATACTTTTGCTTTTAACAGCCCTGAAACTATAGGTCTAGTAGCTCGATTCCACTCACACCTCAGATTCGGTTGAAACCGCTCAACCAATCTCACTGAAGCGCAAACTCTTAGAGTATTCCAGTGTTCCAAACCACACGCGTGGTCGTGCCGGAGGTTTTCCCCTGGATTTTCCCCAGGCTACTCTCCAACCGCGCTCTCCTATCGCTTTAATGGGACCGGCCTATAAAGCCACAGTCAGGTTCAAAAAAAAAAACTATAGGTGAAATACCAGCTTCACCACGTCCACGCCCTCATTCACCTCCATAAACAAACTTATCTATGTCGCAAAAACTGGAGCGATAACAATCTACATGTACTAGGCCCGCTTAAAGCGGGCGGGCTAGATAAAACTATCGGCACCACATCCGGGTGTTTTCACCGAGGAACTGAGGTAACAATTACCTAGGCGAGACGTGTGAACGTCCCACCATTTGATGCTTTCCTGATACGTTGGGACCACTTTCTTTGCACACCCGCCAACTACTAAAAAAACAATTCAATTAAAATGAATCGATTGATGAGCGCGACAACGTCAGTCATATTATTATATTATGCATTCAGTTTTTGAGACTAGTGGTTGGCTATCGGGTGTCCATACGATACGTGAGCATACTGTACTAGATAAATTAAGCATGCTAGTTTGCCACTGTCGTAATATAAAAAACAGAACCCTGAAAATCTTTTGAAATATCTCGCAAAGCTTTTGATAGATATATGACGGATGCTTATCACTAATTTGCGTTAAGTTATCCCGTCGTCTACCGGTCCCTGGGATCATTACAAAAGAATGCTATTGTTTATTTTTTTCGCCGGGAGACGAGACGACGGCTTTTAACCCTAAACCCATGTTGGCTAGACCTAGTTTCCGTTGGGAAGAATAAATGCTAGTTGGGAGTAGCATCCACAAAAAGCCTTTTTTGTATTTCTAAAAAAAGTAAGTTTTCGTCCGACTAAATACATGTTTGAAGTCTGCTACTTTCCGCGCCGGATGATGACTTATGTACCTCAATAGAGATAGTTTAAAACCGAACGCATTCCTGCCAAAGGTCAAACTAAAATTGTCATAAAAGCCGCCGAGTTGGGACATTTTGTCCAAAAATGGAACCGCCATGCGACAACGAGGAGAAACGTGAGCATGACGGCATGTGATGCCTATTGTGGTAATTTGGTAACCGAGATTTTTCTTTTATAGTTTTCGGGAGAGCCTTTGCAATTTAGCAAAATATGATATAACGATAGCTGGGCACCGTTAACCAAATAGTTAACTTCGTTAATCGATAATCCGTTAAAAAAGTTAACTTTGTTAAACGTTAAAGCGTTACATTTCGGGCCATTTTACGGAAGTTAACGTTAATCATTAACTCCTGACGCGCCTCTCTTGCATCGGCTGTCTCACTCAGCACCTACACCGCCTCGATCGAACGGACTTGTGAGAACCTATTTTTCGCGGCGCAGCGGCGCGGTGTTCCTTTGACAGTTAGTGGAAGTTAATGAGTCCATTAACAATTTTGCATGTTAACTTAAAAGTTAATCCGATACACGTATGGTTAACGTCGTTAATTAACGAGTTAATGTATGGATGTAACTTCTACATCACAAATTGCAAGTCGCAATATCACTAACTCTCATGAATGTCCGCCTAATAAGCCGCTATACGTTACTGTCTCTATTTAATTTCACTTAAATGTTACATGCGGTTCAAATCTAGTGTTAGCCGCTTTCGTTTCGTCACAATGCTATCAGATGAGATAGCGAGTAAGAGTTGCAATCTGCTAACCTCTGACTCCTTGGTATAATTATGTGTTTCAGATCCCTAGCGTGTTCAGGATTGCAAACCAGTCGCCTCCAGCGGACTAGTGTAGTCTGATCTTTTACACTCAAGGGAAAATCAACTACATTTCGTGGATAATTAATTGTAAAGTGGATTCAATAGGATTTGACTTATTCAGACAATGTTTTTGATTGCTTAATTTTTTTTAGTTTTCTCGGATTCGGAATGAAAAGCAGTGTATAACATGGGTGAAATCACCCATTTCAGCCTCGAATTATCGGCGGTCTCACTACGTTTTCGAGCACCAAAACATCTTGTCTGAAATTGGTAGCTTTCAAGCCTTGGTTAGACATAAGTTTTATTCATAAAACCAATTTACAACAACTTAAAAGAATACCTATTTTATTCACTCTTGAGTATGTTAGTAGTTTTTAGGGTGCCGTACCTAAAGGGTAAAACCGGATCCTATTACTGAGACTCCGCTTTCCGTCGTTCTGACTGTCTGTATGTCTGTCCGTCTGTCACCGGGCAGTATCTCATGAACTGTGATAGTTAGACAGTCGAAATCTTATATCAACAAATACTAAAAAACAGAATAAAACAAATATTTACAGATTGAAACTCTTAATGTTTCTTAGTTGTTTTTTGTGAATAAACCCATTCATATGTTTTTTAAAGTTGTCCAACAATAAAATATTTGATTAAAAAAATGTCTCAAAAATAAATTCCCATGACCAGCCAACGTAATCACTGAATAGGTAAATATTTACCACATTGATAAAGTTTATCTTGGATGTAAATCTGTTTACATTATCTTATCAATGGATTGACATATCAGGGTCAACAACTTCGACTTCAATACAGCTGTCGATAATCTACTGCTATACTTAATATTCTTTGAGTTGGCCGTACCATGTCAAAGTAATCTGTATAAAAATCAAACATTTATTCTGCAAATAGGCCACAAGGGCAGTTTTACATGTCAAGATATTAATTTACAATATAAGAAAGTCTGACTATAATAATAAATTTTTCATGTCAAAATATTAATTTACAGTTCAAGAAAGAATAATAATTTCGAGTTTACAATTATAACAAAATTAATGTCATACAGTGAAGATAAACTTGCAAAGTTATCTATTACAAATATTACAACATCAGTAAAGTTAGAGATGTATAAGGTCTCAAGATTAAACAAGGAGTATAATGAAATTAATTTAATATCCCAGAGATGTACATGGTCTCGGAGCGTCAAAATTAAGATTAATTTAATATTGTTAGAGATGTATATGGTCTCTAAGTCACTCATAATAAAAACGAATACACAACAGGATGATGTCTCTCGTCAATCCCCTATAAAAAGACACTAGTATTAACGTAGTTAGTTTTGCAAAATAAAGGCCAGTGCAAAATGATCTCAAATTCTGAATTACATTATCACTACATAGTATAAAACAAAATCGCTTTCTCTGTCCCTATATCCCTATGTATGCTTAAATCTTTTGAACTACGCAACGGATTTTGTTGCGGTTTTTTTTAATAGATAGAGTGATTGAAGAGGAAGGTTTGTATGTATAATAACATGCATTAAATAGTGCACCCGTGCGAAGCCGGGGCGGGTCGCTAGTACAAGTATAATATGCGGGCTAAGAAGTGCAAAGGTTTTTTTGTATACACACTGTTTTTGACTATGAATTCTATAGTTCATCACTCAGTACCACGAGCCTAGCTGTTAGGTATTTGTAAGTGCCGAATGGTGTAACCGCGCCACCATATACGGGCATAACGGCGCCTTCTCCACCCAAGTGCATAATACTATGTGACCGCGGCAAGCGGGCCTGAGCAACTTCCTTGCAACACCTTTTGTTACAACAATTTACAATATGTGGGACAAATACAGTACATATTTTTATTTGCAATAAACATTATTATTATTATTATTTTGTTTTAGACTTTTCAGAAATCAGAAATTTTATTTTTCATGATGATGATGATGTCCTCCCAGACGCTTCCGTCGACGGCGACATCCTGACAAATTAATTCTATGGGATGTTGGATATTTTCTTATTGATTACGAGCATGTGCGCGAGAGTGACTTGCAAAGCTAAACTTGGTTTTGAAACTCCGGCAACATGGGAAACAGTGGAGCTCTCCACTTGAGTTATAAGTATATAGATAGGAGGGCTTGGGTCGAGTTTTACGAGTCTGGCGTTTAGCATCCAGAGCTTCGAGACGAGTGCGTTCAAAGTCATTGAGGCCCGTATTAACAGCACTTCGCCAGTCCGACCTCCGAGTAGCAAGCTCCTCCCAAGTCTCGCAGGATATGCCGGTTGCAGAAAGGTGGCGTTTCAGGACATCTCTGTATCGCAGGTATTGTCCGCCGACTTTGCGCTTGCCTGACACTAGCTCGGAGTAAAATACTGCTTTAGGCAGTCTTGATGACGGCATTCGCACGAGGTGTCCACACCAACGCAATTGGCCCTTCATGAGTAGACATTCCATGCCAACCAAGCCCGTTCGACGCAAGACTTCCGAGTTGGAACACGATCTTGCCACCTCAGCCGAAGAATTGCTTGCTAAAAGGTATTACAGTATAAAATGTCCTTGTATTGAACATGCAGGCATGTGTACAAATATTTGATAAATTACACTAGAATACACTATTAATAAATGTCACTGAATTATAACTAATGATAATAAAAAGATAATGGTCAATAAGATGTCAGTAGATTTTTATAATTTAAATATTCTCTTACACTGTAAAAACATTTGTCCATCAGTCATTTCGTCAGTTTATGTCTCTTTTAGCATCGTATAGGAGAGACAATATTTCTAATTATGTTGGACACCGAAATTTGTTTATCCAAAGCCTTCTTTAGATTTCATTGACGGTATTCGGGTCTCGCGGATTTTATTTTATACAACGCCGGTGGCAAACAAGCGAACGGTCCGCCTGATGGTAAACGGCCACCGCAGCCTATAGACGCCCGCAACTCCAAAGGAGTCACGTGCGCATTGCCGACCCTTTACAAGATTTGAGGATGCACTGTGTTGACAGCAGAAGGAACACATTTAGGTCCCTCGCTCTCAACACAGTGCATCCTCCAGAGCTCTGGCAATCTTGCTCACCTCCAGGAACACAACACTACATACTTGTATAGTAAATAATGTTATTATGGCCGATCTTGATTTTCAAACATACTCAATAGGTTTATTGTACATAATGGTTATACAGGTGGAAGTAAATAGTTCATGTACCACATCATGTGCCCGGTACATTTTGATATCATGCATAGTTCATCTTTCTATGGCTTATCATACCCGCAAGAGAGACGACCCTTTGTTGACGAAACTATTTTTTGCATAGCTGTGGCTGGCTTTGAGGCTGTAGACTGTTATTGCACACTTACTCTTAGGCCGGGTTTTACAAAGATCCAAATGTTAGATCAAATTTCAGTAACTCAGTACATTTTTTAACATAACAAACCGACATAAGGTCTAACGGATCTTTATAAAACCGAGGCTTAGAGGCTTGTCTGGACCAATATTGTAACAGCAACAATAACAGTGTTAAGGGGATGCCTGGATTCGGTCAGCTACGCTCCCCGTCAAAGAGACATGCTTATGTCTTTCGCACACGACAAAACGGGATGCAACACTCTTTGGGTATGACTTTTTTAGACAAATCTCGATAAATAACTGACTGTGCAGTTTTATTAAATTTCCTCTTGACAGAGTTTAGATGAGGTGAAATACCATAATTTTAACTTAATTGTGTCATTTAACAATGCGTTTAATAGGCCGAGTAAAAAGGAAAATGAAGACTCTACTTTGGATTTTTTTCTATCGAGAACTTTTTAAGCAATCATGTTCAATACTCAATACTTTATTGCAATTTCACAAAGTAGTTGCGCAGGTGGTAAACTTATAAAGTAGAGCTTTGTGAACCCGGATGGGCACTGCAATATTATTTACATTTCCAGGGAGAGGAGAATTTGTATTTGTGATTGATTATCTTAATAAACAATAATTATTAGATTTATTAGTAAATAATGTTAGAAATACAGATTGTTTCGGCTTTAGTCACATAAACACAGTCATATAGTCTAGAATCATATATCTGAAAATCAAGCCTTGTCTGTGTTTCCGCGTCTGGACAGAACAGCGTTTCAAAGAACGCGATGTTTGTCGCGCCTTAAGGCTCATTTACACGGTGCAAAAGCTTGCATGCGATTTTCATTACATCGCAGGGCTTGGTCGTCCTCGTCTTACCTCGGTGGCCTACAGCACGCAATGCAATAAAAATTGAATGCAAGTTCTTGCACCATGTAAATCGGCCTTTAATTTAGTTGTATATTATATTTAAATACGTATATATTTATAATATGTATTTATTATATGTTATAGTTATTATATATTTATTTAGTTCTGGTTTTAGCTATAAGTTTCCTTATTGAAAAGTTTTAGTACACTGTGTAAGTTTGTCTATCTCATTCTCCCACTCTACACTCAATCCCTCAAAGGTTAGCTGGAAGAGATCCCTCATAGGGATAAGTTCGCCTTTGTACTCTAATCTTATGTGACATGTATATTGTTTTAACATGTTATACGTATTGTGTACAATAAAGTGCTTAGTTGCTTACATACATACATATATTTAACTTGTGTAATAAATTAAATAGTATACAATCTCTTACAACGCACAATGAACTAAGTTTCCACACAAGTGACGTTAATTCCCAAGTAAACTAGTAAACTAGTTCACTAATATGAACAATAGTGCATAATTGTCACCTCATTTATCTTCGTCCCATAATTCGATAGTTACATAAGTGAATATTAAACACTGTTGTAACGACGCCCACGTCCATTGTTCATTGCCGATGGCTATCGGAGGAACATAGGTAGGTACGGCGAAGCTTGCACAAATCATCTGTTTGTTTACATGCGATGGTCGGGAGATTGGAGGTGATGGATCCTGAGACGCTATGATACCCTGGTAGGATAAAATGCCTTGCCTAATATGTACGTACAGTCGAACTAGTAAGCTGGGCACTTGATACTTTGTCGAATTCAGTGATAGTTTGTCTATTGAGGACTATATAACAAGCATGCCTGGCCTCTCATAGGACTAAGTAAATAATGTTTTTGTTTTTTGTTTTGACAATTTTAATTTTGTTAATTTTAATGTATTGATTGTATGTATGTTATTAACTGACGATGCAAAAGTGATTGTAAAATCCTACTTGAATAAATGGTTTTTTATCTTATCTTATCTTCACCTGTTTGAAATTTATGACAGTTTAAAAACGACGTTAAAGCGATACGGTACAAAGTGAATGTGTGGTCGACCGTACTTACATACTTAGCTCAGAGTTACGAATATTACGATCCTTTTGACGGCTGGTATACTTTGCAGAAATATACATAGCATATGACTGTGTCAAAACTCAGCGGTTACAGACATCTGTGGTTATGCGTGCAAAATAGTGCTTAACAATTCAAAACAATAAAATACTTAGCCAATTAAGTAACGATAATTAATTATTAAACTTAGACAAAAGGGCACTGTCTAACATAAATGGCAGTCATAAGTCATCGTTTTACTGGACTATTTCCGCCGAAACAATGCCAACTTGAGGCAGCCATATTTGTACAGTTTAACGGTATTCTAATTTCAAAATTCAACTTTATCTTCGGTGTTCGATATGGTGGCTGTGGCTGGGCTAAGGATGGGAAGTATTCGCCGAATAATTTCGATACTTCGCTTGAACAAGCTAGCGAAATTCACCGAATATATTAGAACATCTGAGGAGCTATGATGATTGCTCATATGTCGGACATATAACATTCGTCCCTTACTGTCAAGTACGTAAGTGCGAGAGGGACGAATGCTATATATCCGACATATAAGCTACCACCTTAGCCTCTCTGGCGTATGTATGTATGTATAAAAGTTTGTTTGTTTGTTCGATAATAACTAGTGTATCGTTGATTGGAATATCGTAAAATTTGGTCGGCGAATTTGGGGAGTTGCGAGTTCAGAGTTCGGGAGAAGTACTAAGGGCGGGTTTTATAAAGATCTGTTAGACCAAATGTCAAATCAAATTTTCTGTAACTCAGTACATTTTTTGACACAACAAACCGACATAAGGTCTAACGGATCTTTATAAAACCGAGCCTAAGTAGTAAACCATTGATTAAATAAATCTTCATAACATTAACATTCGACTTTGCTTTTAGTTTTGCATTGGTTAGCTCCAAAAATATCGATATTTATATTTGAGTCACTATTTCTTGTTTCTGTAATGGAAATAATTGAAACTCAAATATGTAATGCCTATTATCGTCATTTATACAGTGTTAATTAAGTCTTTAACCACCAGTTTTAAGTATTTAATATTTATAACTTGAAACAAATATATTTTATAGAGAGAAAAGATTAATCTATGTGCTATATTAAATAGGTAAACATACACCTGCAAGCTTAATACGGTGAACAGACGGACAATTTAATAATTTCCGATTTCTTTTCACTCGACCTAAGCCAAGTTCATAATGACCTTTATTAGACAGAGTAATAGAGATCTCAACCCATATTTCGATAAAATAAGAGCCATTGCAAAAACATGATTACTGAAATTATAACGCACATTGTTCCGACCGACTATAATTTTTGGCCGAAGGCTCCAAACGATCCAACACTGGCCAGAGTGGCCGGTAAGGCCTAGCTGTTTAGAAAAAGATTAATGCTCGCAAATATCTCGATTTACCCTGGTATTTTGCACTTTATGGTAATGAGGTTAGAGTTGGTTGTAGTATGCGTGATCGCATTAGATGGAGAAAGCTGCCCTGATGTACGGGCGAGGTATTGATAAGTCGCTTCCCGGTTATAGGATGCAAATTATTGTTGTGCCGTGCCCATAGTGCGATTTGTCATTGTTTGAGTTCAGATTGTTGGTTTTCTGATTTACTTAGCTCATTTTATTGTAGTTTATTTCTTATCTAGTTTTTTGCATTCTACCTAGAACCTATTACCAGTTAAGAACTATTAAACTATTTTTGTATTACAGTAGTTTGGAGAAGATATTGTGTATTGCCAGATGGGTCATACTTAGTTGAAAATACAAAAGTCGTCCCTCCTGTGGTCAATAGTTAACGGCTTATGTGCATGTTAGCTATGTTTTTATTACAGGCATTTATAGAAACGGAGACACTGTTTATGCGGGTTACTGGTCCAATCCAAAATTAAGCTTTGTAGCCCTTAACTTTTGGTATGTCCACAGAAAAGACATGAACCTAAATCCGTGTATGACCCAGATATTTGATTATTGAAGCAAAGCAAATCACCGTCATATTAAATGTTTTGTTTAACAACTTTGCTTCCAACCTAAATAAAAACAGCAAAACATTGTATTTTAACGAAAAAGTGAAAGAATACAAGTAAACTTGTCGAAAGTCAATGGCGATGGTGCTCAGTGCAGCGAAATTCGATCAGTGGGTCGCGACACTTGTATGCAAAGAGCGTTCCGTAGTATTAGTGGCCTTGTTACTCTTTAGGAGTTCTGGGCTCCTGGTAGTTGTCGACACACTTTTATGGTTTAATTTGTAACGAATGAAAGCAAACCAAACCCTTAGGCCACTACCTGTCAGGGCGGGGTGGAATCTGTAGGCTTTCTAATTTGCCAAGATGACTTTACCTACTGATGTCGTCCAGATTTCCTTACTTATCAGTTTACTGTCAGTATTATTATAGCAATTGTGCAGTTGTAATATGATGCGCGGAGGCGGGGCGGAATGGATGCGGCATACTGTTTTCGTACCGCCCCGCTTCGGCGCTTACCGGGGACTTCGATTATACTTCAGTTATATTCGGATATGTTCTTTACAATGTATGATCAATAGGTAGTTAAAAAATAAGAAATAAATAAACAATTGTAGGGGTGCAATAAAGATAATTTATAGAATGCAGTGAATGCTGTTCTGCGTGGAATTGACTGGTCGAGACTGACAGCTGACAGCTTACTGATACCGTACCGAGAAGTGTGAAAGTAGCCTGTGAAATAGGTAGTGTAGCACTAGGTCGCAAGTCTATTAAAAAGATCGAAAAAGAAAACCTTGTTCTATCTATCTTCTTCTATATCTATCGTATCGTGTTATTCATGTTGTCTATCGTAGCACATCGGGGTAACCCGCGATTTGAAAATGTCCAAGGCCTAACAGTTATTTATATTAATTTATTGTAATTTTAATTTTGAATTTATCTGATCCTATGTGCTTAATTCAATTTAATTTAATTCAATTCTTTAGTTCGTTGGACTTTGGGACGGATGTTGGTGTGGGATGCTACCTGTGTAGACACACTGGCACCGTCCCACCTCCAACGAAATACCGTAAAAGCGGGTGCAGCGGCGGGAAATGCCGAAATATAAAGCGTAATAAATATAGGGGCCTCGGCAGAGAGTACAATTTTGTACCTTTTGGTGTCGAAACTGTTGGTCCATAGGGTCCCAGCGCGCACAAGTTATTTACTGAAATCGCGAAACGTTTGGTTGACGTAACTGGTGACCGAAGAGCTGGCGACTTCCTCAAACAACGTATCGGCAATGCGATACAGCGAGGAAATATCGCCAGCATCCTCGGTAGAATGCCTCAAGGGCCTGTTTTAAATTTAAGTCAGTTGTAATATTATTTAAGATATTGTTATTTAACTATTATGACCGCCTGTAAATAAATAATTGTTATCTAAATTTAAAAAATAAAAACAATTTTAATTTTATAATGCTATGGACTTGCTCTGGAATAAATTATTTTCATTTCATTTATATCGTGCGTTTCTATGAGTGGGTTTGAATGGCTTTGGCTCTCAATAGGAACATCACACACAAAGTTACTAGGTATTCTATTCTAGGACGACCGCTTGGTGTTTAGTACAGTACCTACACCTCCAAGTAGGAGGAGTTTATCTGTGGTCTTTGATGATGAAAACTACATACGAGTGAAATAATGTACCTATATTGCGTGTTTTCAATACATTATTAGCTCTCTCCTTTATATGAAACATTTTGAAACTAGATGGTACAGTCGCGGAATGAAATGTTCCGCGACTGTGTCTGTTTGGGCCTTAATATCATTAAAATAAAGTCCAAAATTGGCGTACCAACTCGATTATACTTCATGACCCGTGTGGACGCAGCTCGGAGGTCGCCGCTGACCCTTAAGGCGCGGTCCGTTATGCAAGTTATGTAACAGTCCCATTTGTTGTTCGTGTTCCGATTCTGCAAGATTATGAGCTTGTGAATCTTGCGTTCAACTTGTTTGTCTTTAGCTAATAAAGAAACAGTGTATTTAATAAATGAGTAGACATGTTAATATGTTAGCATAATAATGTATAAAGATGACTTAAATCTTGCCATTCGTTAGGCCGCGGTTTCGTCGCCAGCGGGCAGCGGGGCGGGCATCGAGGCGGCGCGAGCGATGCGACCAAAATGTATAGACTTGATTGAGCCTGGACTACAGCGGCGAAATTCCATTGTTCTCGACGCCCCGCTGCCCGCTTGCGCGGAGCGGGTGGGAGAGCGTGAATGTATAAATTAATGAAAATTATAAAGTGTTTTTTATTGTTTAGTTTGTTTAGAAAACAAACAGCCATGTACAAAAGAATTCATACAAAAGCAGTTTCCTAACATTTATTGATTACTTAAGTTACAGGTGCCGTTATAATTACCTATTTAGTTGTGAGCTCATGCAAAGTAGCTTAACTAAAGTAAAAGAGATTATCAAAAATAATGTTTTCCCTCACTTCATATTATCTAGAAAACAAACATTGCCGAACTTTATTCTTAAAAGAGGACAAACTATGAGCAAAAATATCTATGTCATTAAGCATGCTATCTATGGTCTTGTTCTGGAATAAATTATTTTCATGTCATTTCATTTCATTCATTTCATTTCATTACAAGATTCGGTGATTGAATATATAATGGTTTGACATGTTATTTTCGGTCCGTAAAAACAACCCCTAGCTTATGTACACCCTATCCGTGCCATACTTCTACTGCCCCTTTTAGTAGTAAATATAACCGTATAAGCTGTCATAGTATGTAAAACGAAACCTATGTAAATGAGACTGTTTGACATCGGCAAAGCTATTGGCGGGTAATGCACCATGGAATTTACACAATCTTAGCAAACAGAAGTTTCGTAACGTGCGCAAACAACGAGCTTTCTTCGCCCACGACTAGAAAAGTGATTAGACCATCCAACAGAAAGCAAGTACCTAGTCATAATACGCTCTTATCTGATGGTAGGCTTAAAGCTTTAAAATGAGCCCAACGGGACAGAATAGTACAATACAATACGAGTACAATGCAAATATTCTTTATTCTCTGTGTCTTAATCACTACGTAGTATAAAACAAAGTCGCTTTCTCTGTCCCTATGTCCCTATGTCCCTATATCCCTATGTATGATTAAATCTTTAAAACTACGCAACGGATTTTGATGCAGTTTTTTTTAATAGATAGAGTGACTCAAGGGGAAGGTTTATATGTATAATACATGCATCAGCATTGCACCCGTGCGAAGCCGGGGCGGGTCGCTAGATATATTACAATATACAAAAAAAGAAGGCGGAGTTGCGAAATTTTGAGAGTTTTATGACCAAATCCATTATTTAACTGTTTAAATGAAAACTGTTTTTTTATGTTCTTTTTTGGATAAATTATGGGATGAAAGAGAAAAGGAGTCTTCTTCTTGCACGCCTCCCAATTAATCGAGCTGACACGCCCTTGAGGTACTAAAGCGAATGTACCCATACTACGTGACCGGTTTAGGGGGTCCTCAAAATACAACGCTTGGTCGCTGGGGGAGGTGAGGTCTTAGGTCTTCTTCACGTAGTCAATATCCTTTTGGGAGTTCTCGCGATTTTTTGAGCATATTCAAATTATAGCGAAGTGTTCAACGCTTTTTAAACTCGCAGCACCCTTTCCGACGTCACAAAACCTTTTTCTTCTAACAAACTCAAGGAGGTCGTTGTATTTTAGTCTTTGCCCGCAAAATATGATTTTAAAACCATATATAATTGAAAACTAGATGGGTCTTGGCGTATATTACGGCTGGTCACCGATGGGGGGGAGGGAGGTCAAAATGGGTAAGCTTCCTAAGGTACTTTTGAGGTATGTCATCTACTGTAAGTGGCCTAAGCGCCTGCCTGGCCCTAATAGCCGTATGTAAAGAAAGAAAGAAAGAATAACACATAACAAGGATTAAAGTTGAAAAACGAATAAAAACAGTAGAAAGGTGTAAAACAAAAAGAAAACAATCAATAATGCCACGAAATGGTCCCGACTCAGCATGGTGACAACCTAACTGGTCGACGCTGGTCGTCGGAGCCAATGTTGTCTAATCTATATTACCGTGCAAAATCTGGATAGATAATATACGGTTAAAGATTTTATTTATTCTCAAAAGAATACATTTCACTTACTGAGAATACAATTATTATCATGCCTTAATTATTACGCCCGTGAGAGCTCCTTGTGCAACAAACAATACAAGTAAACAAGTATAAAATATTTTTAGGTGCCTGTAACAAATACAAAAGTGGGTAATTTTGCAGTAATATACAAATAGCATGTTGGGTAGAATAGAATATTGTCAAGCAAAGAAGTACACGCACGCATCGCTCGCACAATGCATCCAACGATAAGGAGTCAGGGCCGGATTATAACACAAATTAAATTACGGGAATATTATTGATATACCTATTTGTTGTTGGTAACCCAATAACCCGAATGCACTGGTAAGGCACATCCGGCTCGCGGGGTGAATGCCCGCGCATGCTCCATCGATCCGCGTTTATCAACCCACAGCCAATTCGAGTCGAGAAAGATGGGGAAATCAAAGTATAAGTACCTATATATCCTCTAAATAAGCAACGTAATGCAAGGTAAATCCAAGCACTATAACTAGGGTTATTGCTTCAATGTTTTTTGCTATATGTATGTGTTATTTCCTCATATTATTTCAGATAAATATCATCATCATCATCATTTCAGCCGAAAGACGTCCACTGCTGAACATAGGCCTCCCCCAAGGCTCTTTCCCTTGGGGGGGATTTGCCATAGTCGCCACGCTTGGCAAGCGGGTTGGCGACCGCAGTTTGATGGTGGTAATGATCGAAGGATGCTGCTGCCCACCCTCCGATTTTCCCTTATTCGCCTCCTACGAAACCCACGGGAAGAGATGGGGTGGCGCAATTCTTACCCGGCAACCACACGAACAGATAAATATACTTTGGCGGAAACCGGGGTTGTCTGACTTGGCTCTTGGCAGGCCTCGGCAAAGTCTCGCTCTGCCAACCACTGTGTCAGGCGACCCCTTGTATTCCGCGCCTCGGCAATAATGTACCAAGCATACTAGTTCGACGTATGTCCTTAAAAAAAGGTTGGCGCATCGCAAAAAAATCAAGAACCAGTTTTTAAACCGGCTGTAACCCCAACTGTAACTGTATTGCGACTTTAATGTGAACGTATTCGTCCTGATTGTAGGAAGCCAAAATAGTATTTGACAGCGTGCAATGGAACGCAGCATTTTAGGTATCAAGAGGACTGATAGAATCCGGAATACCACGCTGCGCTCCTTAACCAAAATAGCAGATGTGGGTCATTGTCAGACTTAGGTTCGCGACTTTTCGGTGGGCATATCAAAAGTTAGGGGCCAAAAAGCTTAATTTTGAATAGGTCTAGTTACCCGCATAAACGGTGTTTCCGTAACTATAAATCCATGTAATAAAAATATAACTTATACGTACATAAGCCGTTAACTATTGACCACCGGGTGGACAACTTTTGTTTTTACAACTGACAATGACCCATGTGGGCAAGAAGACCGCCTTGCTTAAGTGGAATTGGGCCAGCCATGTTTGCCGTATGCATCCACAGAGGTGGGATCATTTGGCTACGTGGTGGACGTCTCAGGATGAGCATAGGTAGCGAGGCAGGCACAGGCGGAGATGGTTGGATAAAAAAAAGAATTTATTCAACAGCACAAACAATTTACAAACTTCTACCCAATGTACAATAACGTAAGTATGTCTGCGTATTGAAAGGGATTGAGACTCAGCGAGACCGCTGATTTTCAGTCTCTACCCATAGCCTATGACCTGTGGGGCTACCGCGAACCACAAACGAAGTTTTCCCTCTCTGTCTCACTTATGTGCAAACTTTCAAGTGCGACAGAGAGGGAAAACTTCGTTTGCTGTTCGCGGTAGCGCCCCTGGACGCATTTGGCAATGACTGGTCAGAGGTTGCGGGGGACAGAGATGAGTGGATATCTAGGGGGGAGGCCTTTGCCCAGCAGTGTGATACTCAATACAGCTAATAAAATATATATACATATGTATATATTATACAGGTTCAAAGATTTATATTTATGATTTGGCATTGAAAGGAATCAACGCAACAATAGAGATTGTACAGACCTGACAGTTCTTGCACCATATTGCAAGCGTTCCACATGAATGTGTTACACAGCTTTGGTATTTACATTAAGAGAATAGACTAAGAGCTAAAAGTTGACGAACTCGTAATACCATCCGGTTCCAATTTGGAGCAGCCCGCCGCTAGGAAATACTTCCCATTCTACCTACAGAATATGTCAATTAACACTTACGTAGCGCTACGCAATTTCTTCTAGATACGGGGAAATACATGGTATCGGCTACGCGTCTAAAAGCAGAGTGCCCGCGGTCTCAAAACCAGGAACATACCACCATATAAATTACACCACTGAGTGACGGTTGCTCAGTAAGATTGAAAGAGCTTATGAGAATGCTCCGTGCCGAAGACAAGAGAGAGAGTCCACCTTAACATATCTACTTGTTTTAACCTGACTGTGGCTTTATTGACCGGGCCCTATAAAGCGATAGGAGTGCGCGGTTGGAGAGTAGCCTGGGTAAATTCCAGGGGAAAACCTCCGACACGACCACGCGGGTGGTTTTGAACACTGTAATACTTTAAAAGTTTGGGCTACAGTGAGATTGGTTGAGCGGTTTCAACCGAATCTGAGGTGAGTGGAATTGAGTTACTGGGATTTTTGTCGCTGGTTCAGTAAACCTGGCCTAGCTGAGAAGAGTCCATCAAGAAAGTCAGCTAGGCCCGACCTAGGTCGGACTCACTCTACTATATGTGACTATATGTGTCGGTGTTGTCGCGATCGCGTGGTAGACGTCCCCGCCGGCGCGAATGTGGGAATGCCTAAGTGTACACGTCGTGTCGGAGTTGGACGCCGTCAACGCAACGTTCCATCTTTCGATAGACGCTGTGATTACGTCGTCTGGGTCCTTGAGTGTGTGCCTACGACTTCGGACCGTGCGGCCTCTAATCATTGATCACCGAGTTACGACAGAGGGAGGAGGGATGGGAAAGTAGTCGACAGCCTTCCTAACTAACGGATTCCTATAATACAATACAATACAATACAAATACAATACAAACATTTATTCTGCAAATAGGCCACAAGGGCACTTTTACATGTCAAAATATTAATTTATAATTTAAGAAAGTCTGACTATAATAAGTATAAATACATTTTTCATGTCAAAATATTAATTTACAGTTCAAGAAGGAATAATAATTTCGAGTTTAACAATTATAACAAAATTAATGTCATACAGTGAAGATAAACTTGCAAAGTTATCTATTACAAATATTAAGTTAGAGATGTATAAGGTCTCAAGATTAAACAAGGAGTGAAATTAATATATTATCCCAGAGATGTACATGGTCTCTGAGCGTCAAAATTAAAACTAATTTAATATTGTTAGAGATGTATATGGTCTCTAAGTCACTGATAATAAAAACGAATCCACAACAGGATGATGTCTCTCGTCAATCCCTTATAAAAGACACTAGTATTAACGTAGTCACTATGTCCTAGCAAGCATGAACAGACCGGACTCCACAAACAATGGGGATCGTTGTCAAAATAATGTCTGGCAGTCTGCTTAAATAAACCATACATGGTGCTAATTCCCTGTCGTGGTGCAGACTGAGGTTCGACTGGTACCACGGGGCATCAGTCGCTCCACGGAGAAAACGATCCTGAATCACCTGAAGCGGCTTGAACGATGTCATAGGCACGTGAGCAAAAGCTACACTTTCCTAAGACATGATGGGACGAGCACAAGTTTTGTAGAGTGTCAACATATTTCTAAGTGATATTTTACTAAACTTGTTAATCATCGACCCAAACCTATAACTACTCATTCAACTTTTAATCAAGGGAATATTTACTGCCTATCGCATTAATAGGCCATAAAGCCTATTGCGATCATTTTTTTTGGCTGTTAAGGTCCTTATAATTATATTTATATGTTATATTTATCCTGAACCTTATTGCAATGAGATCATATCTACCAATGGCCAGTTAACCGTGATGCTGGTACGTGTCATCCGTGGGAAGGTAAAATTGAAATCATATGAGTTGGCCTATTGCATCAAAGTAATTCATTCAAAAAGCTATTTTAGCATTCAGACTATAAGGTTCAAAATCATATAACATTTTTATGGACATTCGGCCAATAAAAGAACTTCAACGTTAACTTATACAAGCTACTATAATCCTATTAGCGGCAACATTAAGACATACGTATGCAAATTAACGACGGATTTCGCATTAATTATACGTGTTTTGAAGATTAGGACTGAGACACCCAAGTTAAGTACATAAAATCACTAGCTATTGATTCCTCTATCAACTAAGAACTTTCTTTTATTTAACCAACGTAGGGTAAATTGCCTATCTGCCATTGTCCAATAACTAGCATCATCGCAAAAATATGGACTAAGGGCTGATTTTTCAATCGCCAGATTGAATTATCTCTGTCACTTTCGATTGTCATATGAAAGAAATTTGACAAATCGGCCCTAAGTAGAGTCCGACCACGCTAAATGCATTGAAATAATATGGCAACACTACCTCAAACGACACATTTTCATACAAATATGACGTATAATGCACAGTGATGCCAAATTATTCCTTGCAGAGTTAGCGTGGTCGGCCTCTAGAGCCTTTGCTGTAATTCCTGCAAATAAATTAAAATAATTAGATGCAGAACTGGTAGCTGACTTTCTGAAGTGGCCGTTTATTGGCGATTTAGCCTAGCATGTGTATAGTGTAGCCTCAGCTTATCCGCGTTTAGCACGCCGTTGCGCGGGCGTTGATTTTGGTCGCAGTCTTGGAAACATGTTCCGATGAACGCTATACATGATTCTAATCAATGGAAAAGCAAGGAAGTAACTTATATGATCTCCTAAATCGTATTTCCGTCTTATTGATTCAACACCAGTGCCTTTACCATGAGTTAGGATGACCGTACTCGCTAGCGACTGCGTAAACGATTTAGTATGCCGATTCTTAGTTCTATTGCGTAACCGCCAGAGGCGCTGTACTTTTGCCCATACAATTTTTTACGCAGTCGCTCGCGAGTACGGTCATGTAAACTTATGGTAAAGGCACAGTACTTATTGGTACCTACGTAGCTTACAGATATGTAAATGTAAAACTAATTCCAATGCATAACAGATCTCTCTTCTATTTAAGAGTTTACTACTCTTGTCGGTGGAGCAATCGGCAGCCGTTTCTGTCCTCTGCCATCTCCTTTACTCCCATGATGGGTCATCTGCTAAGACATGATTTTCCTTAAGACCATTATAGAAGGGAAGATTGAGGGAAAGAGAGGAAGAGGAAGGCCAAGAAAAAACTACTGCGAGCAAATAAAAGAGAAGGTTAAGGTCATGTCATATCAGAGAGTAAAGGAGATGGCATAACAGATACATACATCAATTTATTAAGCGCTTTATTTTCCCACTAAATCGTATTTCTGTCATATTGATACCCTTGCTTATTTGTATAGTACAAATATAAATTTAATATCAATTCATCTCCAATAAAACCATTTATTTAGCACTCTATTTTTCCATTATATCTTATTTCTGTCTTATTGATTCAATACTATTGCTTATTTGTATCACACAAGTATAAAACTAATTTAATTTCATGTCCAATAACATATTTAGCGCTTTATTTTCCGACTAAAGCGTATTTCTGATATTGATCCAAAGTCCTTGTTTAAATTTGTGTCATACAAATATAAGAGTAATTCTAATTCATCTCTAATAACAATAACGCTTTAATTTAGCGCTTTCTTCAGCAGTGTCGCGTCGTTGCTCAAAAAGAGCCTTAAACTCCGCACCGAATGAACCTCCCATTACTATTTTACCCTCGTCCTGCGCGCGAGTGGACGACCTTGGGAAGGTCGCTGCGCACCGCCCGCTTTTTTATTATTTTTACTATAAAATTGCCTGGGACGGGGAACGATCCTTGAACGTAGAGTACGGTGGGAGACAGAGAGATGTAGCTTTTATGGAATTTAAAAAAGCGCTTTCAAAAAGCTATATGTTTTTTAACTCTTATGAGATGCATGTAGGGAAATAAAGATGGCAGTCTTGACCGGTGCAAGAATTTGACCGGATATGGTTTTACATTCCGCATTAATGAAATTATATAACCGATCGGCTATATAGCCGATTTAAATAAATTAACGGTTTTGTTAAGCTACTGAATGTCGGAACTACCGGTAAGATCTCACATGTCTACTTTGTCTACATTTCCCTTTAAATTTTAGTAAAACATGACAGATTGCTGATGATGTCGTGACTTTATAACAAAGCTTTATTATCATTTGTCTCCTGCTTTGATCAATTTGTTACCTACCAAACACTAACCGAGGACAGAAGAACAAATTTGGCTCGAACTTTGTCTTATTGGGGAATAAAACTCCTGAGTACAGACTCCGCGGCTCTGACAATAGCTTTGAAATTTCATTTGTTACAAAATTAAACAGGATAAAACAAAAGCAACTCCCTTTCTCTCTTCTAATTCTATTTGAACAAGTAGTAGAGTTTCTACAACATAATTATACATTGTCTGAAAATAGTACGTTTTTATTAAATACTCTATACAAACCTACGAATAGAAGCATTAGCGTTAAAGTAAACTATCAATTGGAATAAGTACATATGTCAGTGTCAATCTTAAAGTAGTTAATCGTACTGTTATTTTGATTTACACTATTTTAAATCATTTTGTTCTTTCTATAGGACTTAGAGGGCTAGAGTGTTTTGTACTCTGCGCAGTGAGAGTGTCCTGCCGGCGCGCGCGCAGGGGAACAACCGCGTTATGACGCGGCCGCGGCGCACCGCCCGCCGATGCGCGCTATCGATAGATTCGGGTTTCATCATCGATTTCAGGCTTCAATCGCCCACAGCTGATGTTAAAAATATCGATTGTAATATTCTCCTGTGCGCTTTGAATACAATAACACTCAATAGAAAAAGTTAGGTTTAGGACACTAAAGAGAGTTATTAAACAACAGTACCTAAAAAATTATATTTTTATATCATCAATAAACAAAACTTCCCAGAAAACTGGGAAGTGAATCAAACTTTAACCTATTTATGTTAACTTATGTATTATTAAGATATTTTTAAATACATTAATTCGGAAAAAGGATGGATGTTGACATAATTAAAAACCGTATCAAAATATAAAATTGTGGTGGTAAGGGCGCGTAACTGTTGCAACCCTTACGCACCAACGTTATATAGGAAGACACGAATTATGTACAGAGTTTATTTACATAAGTTATATACAAAATCATAATTTCTATTGCACTAAAACATGCAAATTTTCTATATATCTTACGCAATTTGAGATGTAGTACAGTTTACTGTGATACCTCTATATACCTATTACTTAACGGATCTTAAAAAACGTCGATCACTCAATATGATGCTAGTTTTATTCTAAACTATTTTGCGGTCCCATCCTTCAGAATCGACTTAACGTTGAATATGATCATCTTGGGCATCTTAACGGCAACACGTGATCTTATTATGGTTATTTAACTTAAATACATACTCATACGTTTTATATAATTTGCGAAAAGTTGTAAGTCAATCAGCTATTCTGACTGCCTATCACGCTTATGTGATATCCACGCTGAGATACGGTGTTATATTTTGGGGTAATTGTACTGATAGGGAATTAATAATCAGAGCTCAAAAAAGTGCGTGCGATCAGCGTGTGGTATACAAACTATACATTCATGTAAGCTTCAATTTATTATGTCGTAGATTTTAACTTTACCGTGTCTTTACATATACGAGTCGCGTTGTATGTAAAACACAATATGGAACTTTTTTTATAGATTTAATAGCCATCGCCAAAAACATGAAATAAATCATTTATCATGTAGAACAGCGTGACTATCAATAATAATTTTTAGAATGGCATGAAAAATTTTTTTTTTCAATTGTAAATAATTTTGTAGTATAATTTATTTCTGAATTTTAATATATGTTGAATTATGTTTTCGGATTTTATATTATTTTGAACTTTAATATCAATTTTATTATCATGCATGCTCCATGCTAATTTGTAGCTATTTGTGTGCCCTGTGGCGAAACATAGTAACTATATCTAAGAATAAGACCTACATACTTGTAATACATACCACCTATTTTTGACTAATAAATTGTTTATCTTAGGTATTTTTTAAATCATTAATAAGAATCACAAGCTGTCAGGTCAGTATCGTTCCATAGGATAGGTCCATCTTAACGTTTCGTTCAGAAACGTGCATTCGTACATTTTAGTATATTTTTGTAGTAGTAGTGTTTTAAAAATACCTTCACGGTTTGAGTAGACATTTTTACCCCTAATATTTAGATGAAATATCTTAGGTTAGGTTTATATATGGAGATTAAGTGGGCTCCAAGTCAATTATTTCTTATTATCCGCTTGCGATGTCATTTTAAAGTCAGTGCACGTAGCAATCTACATTGCAGACAGTAGGACATTGAATAATAATCCAGAGCCATTGATGTCCGAGCGGCTGCGAAGTGTCGGGCAAGTGTCTGCATAAATATGTTTTAGCGAAATAAATGTGGCAGGATATTTGCATCCTGCAGTCTGGTTTGCGTTGATCTGTTGTGTAAACTCTAAATTTATATCACCGTCTTCAATAAAAGGAGGAGGCTCTAAATCCCGCATAGGTATAATTTAAGCGTAATATTTGTGTCTTTAAATCGGTATCAATTTAACATGTTGTGATTTCTTTACATTATTTGGATTTTGCCTTAAGTCAATAAACGTTATTTCTGATTATTCTAAGGTGTCAATTTCCGTAAATAATAGAAGAAATATGAAGTCTTCTAATATTTACGAAAATTTATTGATGCGCGCTTTGATGAGACACACTGTTAAGAAAGTTTCTAATTATTGAGAACAATAACCAATCTACATCTTTACTTATTCTCACTTCAGGTTTTTTCTCTAAAACCTTTCCAGAAAAGGCCTTTGTTCCACAAAAACAATAAAAACGAAAGGGTTAACACATCGACCTTTACTTAATTACGTAAGCCATCGAAGGGCCTAGTTTTAAATTAGACCCAAAGGTCACTTTCGAACGAAATTGGGTTCTATAAGTGGAAAGGCAAGGTTGATAATGAGTTTTGGTGCAGCCGAAGTCGTTACAGTCGCTTGTTTTTGCAGGATTAATTAACTGACAGGACGGTTAGAGCAAGCGTTTTTCGCTTCGCATCGTCTGCAGAGGAACGTCTAATGCTGGGAGAAGTAAAATGGTTTAGTGATGTGAAATGCTCTTTATGGGTTAGTTATTCAGACTGCCAAATGCACGTTGTATTAAGGCCCGTGGTGCTCCCAAATTTTTGTCTGCTCGGTCGATAGTGATGTAACTCGATATGCTGTGCTTTTCGCCCGCGCACGGACTAAGAGAGCAAGAGTGCTTACCCTATGTCCGTAGAAAAGTTTAAGAAATGTTACTTTTTTAATAGCGTAACATTGTAAAGTAAAACCTATTTCAATATGAACTCCCCTCTTTTTAGTAGACATTGCTTTAATGTGTGAGTTTCTATGTATTACTTGCACCGATAATGCTCACAGATGTAGGTACCTAAGTAGAAACACGGTTTAAGGCGTTCCGTTTTCGACTGGTTTTGCTCTACCTGACACAGTACTTATTAGCTGTATATACATTTGTTCTTAACCCCTGTTACTCCTGAGACATGCGTACCTAGTACGTATAGACAATATTTTGACAGAAATATTTCATAATTCATAATTCTTTTATTGCAAACCATGGTATTTGTACAGTTGTTACAAAATATTATTTTTGACACACGTGGCACCCTATTAGGGTATGGCATAACATGATACTTAAAACTAGTTAAATGCTATATTCTTTGTTACATGTATGTAGTTGCTTAAGGCCTTAAATTTTAATCTGTAGTGTGTGGTGTGGCGAGTTTTATGTAGAAGGGTGAGAAATGGGTTATATGTCTTAAGGCAAAAGATTTCGATTTGGGACTTGTTTATGTGAAAAATATTAAAAAAAAAAAAAAAAAATTAAAATTTGAACTGTTTATTTCAGTGAAAAAATATATTTAATTACATTTCATTCTTAACAAACTAATCTTAAATTAAAAAGATTTCCAACGTTTAGTACAAGATTCTGGCTATTCTGTGTTGAATCTAAACCAGGGCCCGATACCGGTATATTTAAAAAACCCTGAATTAGCCCAATATTTTGGATTATTTTTTGCTCTTTACGTAGGGCTGAATCATGTATTTAGGTAACAACGTCGTATTATTAGATTGTCCCATTAAAAACGAAATAATGAACCGGTAACCGTAATAATACCGGTATTTTTCTATGGAGAAAATACCGGTATCCGATCCCTGATCTAAACTAACATTTCTGTTCCAGGTTGGTTCTCAGCATGCGGATGCCGCGGCGGCGCGCTGGCCGCGCCGCGGGGCTCCGTCGCTGCTCTGCTGCGCGCGCGCGCGTTCGCGCTCGTCTCTCCCCGTGCGCTCTCCGCCTATCGCGCCCGGCCCGCTTCAGGTACCTGTTGAATCCTTCTGATATCATGCTATCCTAGTACCTAGTTACCTACTTACTTTAAAACGACAGAGTATGTATTCGACTGGCGTCATGTTTTTTGTTCAGTCGACGTCAAAGATATGCCGTGCAACAAAAATGTAAACATAGGTATCTAATGTTCACAAGGTGATTATTATCGCACACACTATGGCCAGGTGGGGCGTAAGCGAGGCGTTTCACGGCACGAGACGTATAGTACTTTCAATGAGAGTAGGAATGGGCCATACCACATCTGTGAACGAAAACTTCTAATCTTTGCTATATCTTTGTGTTTACGCATGTTCCATCGTGAGTGCCACGTCGTCAATCGCTCCACCTCTCCATAGCCTCCATAAACACGGCCTGAAGGCTATTTTTCATCGGTATCAGTTTCCACTCTGTTTATAAGGGTCAGATACACCAATCCCATTTGACAAACCGACTAAGACTGTCTTCACTCTGATGCGGTTTCCACAGTGCGAGCGGGACATCGCTATAGACTTGCATAACGATGTCCCGCTCCACCGCTGACCGCAACAGTGTGAAGACCGTCTAAGTGTAAACATGACTGTCCACCACTATATATTTTTAAAGTCACACCTGTCCATAAATTGACAATTAACACGCTACGCACGCGGAAAATCCCATTTCCTGGCCAGGGCAGATTTTTGTACTTACCACGGGCGGTAGTAAAGAAAGCCTCAGAAGCATATTTATAAAATAAAAATACATGCAATCTGAGAAATTCTTTGCATTACCGCCCTAGGTGCGTAATGAATTAATTTAATCCGTAGACAGCGGGCGAGTGGGCGCGCAGTACGAGCGCGCGGCGGTGCGGCCGGGCACGCCGCTGCGGCTGGCCGGCGTCTTCGCGGACGGCAGCAAGGCCAAGGCGCCGAAGTACGCGCAACTCATCGACCCGCAAGGCAACGTGAGTATCTTACATCATTATGATGATGATGATGATGATGATGATGATGATGATGATGATCATGATCATGATGATCATGATGATGATGAGTCCCTGTTATCCCGCATTAGGGGCATAGGCCTCGCAGAAGAGTTCTCCATTTGTCAAGGTTTTGCACGGCTTCTTCCAGCTCTTCCCAGCCGTGACCATTCGAGCCAGCCTATTTTTTAACTGAGCGCCTTCACCTACTTCATAGTACTCGGAAATAAAGTATTTTCCTCTCAGTCGCTCGAATAAGCAAGTGCAATAGAGAGAGATATATCGTTTTCGGTTCCCTGTAGGCAATCCCTTCTTCTTTGGCGTTAGACTCTTGGCAGTGGTCGTGGACGTCACGTTGATTTTGTGGCCTGCGTGGCAATGCGACGCCATTTTTTGTGAACTACCTGAGTCCTAGTCCAACCAAATCCTTGTTATAAATAATGTGAAAGTTTTGATTTTTGCTACTCAATCACGAGAACTTTGACGGATTTTTGTTAGAATTTGCCACACAAGTTTCAGACTTATAACTTGGTTTAAAAAATAGTTACAATATTTTTTATTCCGCAATCCATAGAGGAAATGCTGCCAGCATCCTCGACACCGTGCCACGGACGCCCAATTTGTTAGATATTTTTTAAGGCTTATTTAGTTTCAGATTTCAATTTAGTTTTATTTAGGATTTATTTTTAGTTTTAGTTGTAATTTATTTCCTTCAGACCAAAATGCAGGTACATTATTCGAATGACTGGCAATTGTGAAAATAACTTAAATAAAAGCAATAAGTAAATAAAAAAATCCTTAGGGAATTGAATTGGGGTCTAATTACGTAGTTAATTAATACATTGTGGCCCATAACTTGTGGGTGAGTCTTTGACACATAAATGTCAAAAAACAATCGATCTCTTGACCATATAATTATTACTTTATTACCATAGTCAAAAATCAGTGAGCTGCACAATGTTAATCTCGTCTAATAATACTCATTTAATAATGGATTATTCACAGCGCTCCTAATTAACAGCAGAGAGAGCGGCCGCACTAGTTTTATGTAGCACCCATGTTGTAAATTAGGTTCAGATGGGAAAGGGTACAGGAGGCATGCGGGGATGTACTTATAGTAAGGCCAACAAGGAGAGAGAAATAATGAGATGAGAGGGAAAAGAAGAATATCTACTAATAATAATTTAAGAAAAGAATGGAGGATGTGTCTCGTCTCGTTGGCTTTACAATAATTTTCTCTAGAGTAGAGATAGAGTCACTTTGGATGCTACAATCTATCTGATGCTGGCTGTACCATCGAGCTGATTATGGAAACAGAAGGTGGCAATAAATACTCTTAAACTACACAAGATAAAGCCGTCGTGTTTAGGATCTTTTTTTTTAACCTGACTGTGGCTTTGTAGGCTGGGCCGATAAAGCGATAGGAGAGCGCGGTTGGAGAGTGGCCTGGGGAAAATCCAGGGGAAACCTACGACACGACCACGCGGGCGATTTAAACACTGAATTACTCTAAAGTTAGCGCTCCAGTGAGATTGGTTGAACGGCTTCAAAAAATCTAAGGTGTGAGTGGAATGGAGCTACTGGGAGTTTTGTAGCTGGCTCGCTAAACCTAGCCTAGCTGAGAAGAGTCCAGCAAGAAATTCAGCTAGGCCCGACCTGGGTCGGACTGAATCTACCCGATATGCGACGATACCGGGCTAAACATCCCATTAGAATTATCTCAATGAGCAGTTGATACTAACTGAAAGGGAATGAAAGCTTGGAATGTAACTCTTGACTGAGTAATTATGACGGCTTTCTGAAACAACGCAACGCAAACTAACTTAATCATACAACGAATGTCGTACATAACTTTGTCACCAAGTCAAAAACATCTTGAGTAAAAAAAAACTCGATAAAAGGAGTTATATCTTCCGCTGCGATGTTGTACCTTAAACTACATTCCACAACATGAGCCGTAGCGTTCTTTATGGAGCTCTAATATCGATTAATCAGCCCTTCATGCTTGCAGCAATGCCGGCAAAAGAAATACGTGGATTGCATGCAACGACTTGTACGAGTACTTATGTATAACTCAGGAAAAGGGTAGACAGATCGCAAGGCAATAAGCAGGATGGTTTTTTTAATACGATACCAACCAACAATTTTGCGTAGTTTTTAGGAAGAAGAAAACTTTTTCTGATGCGATGTGTGGCGGAATTTCTGTCAGTTATATCTAGATGAGGGCTCTTGCGGATGCACTTCGACTCAATGGGATCTTTCGTTCTATTTCCCCCTTCTTTATCCAAACTGCTCTCCAACCTTCCCACAAACCGTCAGATGGAGCTCAGCGGGAATACTCTGAATTTCTCTGGTTCTGGGTAGCCATTGCCGAGCTCATTCGTTCATTGTCTGGCAAGGGCGTGACATTCATACGTCAAGTGTTTTATTGTCTCGTCAACTCGTCATCCTCGCTACACGTTCTACAATATATGTCGTCTGATAGCCCCATCTTGGCCAAGAGACTTTTGACCCCCAAGGTGACCTGTAAACACCCCAGCTGCTAATAATAATTAATTTGGTAATTCCGAGCTGCTTCTGATTAATTTCCAAAGCTTCCTGATCCAGCCTAAGTCCATTGGAAGGCCATGAAAAGCTTTGAGCGCCTTAGGTAATCCCGCTACATTTCTCCACTCGTGTTTGTGTTTGATTTTGGCCTATGTTTCCTCGCGAGAGTCCCACTAACGGTTCTGGACCAACAAAATGGCTTAAAAATTCTATTCTCGTAAACACAACTGCTTGTTTGCTGCATCTGCCTGTTAACATGCAGCTTTGTACATTATCCTATAGATGCATTCAGTTTCCCATTAGTTAATACGCATTGGTAAATAATACTATTCAGAAAAGACTCGGTTCTAGTCATTCAGAATCGTTTTCTCCGTAGGGCGACTGGTGCCCCGTGGTACCAGTCGAACTGCAGTCTGCACCACGACATGGGGATTAGCACCATGTATGGTCTCTTTAAGCAGACTGCCGGACGTTATTACAATGCTCCTCATCATACGAATCCGTTAGTTAGGAAGGCTGTCGACTACGTTCCCATCCCTCCCCCCTCTGTCGTAACTCGGTGATTAATGATTAGGGGCCGCACGGTCCGGCGTACTAGGCACAAACTCACAGACCCGGACGACGTAATCACAGCTTCCATCGAAAGATGGAACGACGCGTACTCTTAGGTATTCCCGCCGGTGGCATTTGGTCCGGCCTATAAAGCCGAGACACAAGATTAAGGCTCTACCTTCGGTTACGTGTTTTATGTAGAAAATAAAATGCTACCGACATTACCCAGAGTTACTTCCTGTCACCTATAAACTCCCGTGATTTAGAGCTGAGGGAATACCCAGACAGGAGACGGGAAGCGCATTTTACATTCTTAGGAACGCATTCCTACTATCTAAGCCTGTCTGATGCATTGATGTAGTTGGCACACGTACGGTAGAAGAAAATTACATGTGTATTTCAATGTAACAGCTCTTACTTAGATGTACAAGATCCTGGTAGTTGGTTCCAATAATTACGTAACTTATCAAACTTATTCTAGGTATATCTGACTGCTACATGACTTGATTGGGATACCACTGCCTAGAAAAAAAGTAGTTTAATGTTTTTAGTAAAGGAAAATAACGTTTAGAATTTAGACCTTACACACTCTCGAAATAGTTACTTACCAGAGGAGCTACTATAAAATATATATACCCAGATTTTATGCCATTGATGAATATTGCAGACTATCTAACAGACAGAAATGCATGGCCCAAACCAAATATCTAAAAAGCGTTTATTTAGATTCATTTATATTTTCATTGTATTGTACATTTCTTGTAAGAAAGCATATCGAACGATTTAATAAAAAAAAACTAAAAAAAAAATTATAAAAAAATGTATAAATTGTAATAATGTTTTGTAATTATTATTTTCCTTGTCTCGTATTTGGTACGTATACGGTTTCGACATGTTCTTATGGAACTAATACAACATTGTAAATTTATCCGAGTACCTACATTGGCTATGACTAACTTGTTACTTCGGCTTGTGTAAATGATCAGATTAAGATTTCCCGTTGTTCGTGAATGATTTACTTACTTCATGATACAAATAAAATCCATCGCAATGTCAAAAAAAAACAGTATCTAACTAAGTATTAGGTACATAAATAAACTGCGTTCAAAGAGAGGAGAATTAATGCCAGCATTTTCTTCAAACAGCTCTATACGAAAATCAATATCTGTATATTCGTGAAATATCTCCAATATTTGACGTATAAAGAAAAAAAATCCTTCAGTTAAAAGTTTATTTCGTAAACTTCTGTTACGCAGTTTAAAGCTACATTTTCTATTAAAATTAATAGCCTTTTAACTAAGCGTGCCATAACAAAGTCTGCTTTACTGCTGAACCAATATCGATTAATCAAGGCCCTTCAATGGACCGCATGCAAAAAGAAGACTACGTGCGCTTAAGATTAATATAAATAACAAAAACATTGAATATTCTGTACACGGATTAGTGAGAGTAAGAAAAAACGAAAATATCACGTTTTCTTTATAAAGATAAGTAATAAAATGAGTTAAAGATTAAGGGTGGGTTGCATCAAACCGTTTGTAATCGTCAGCGGTGTTCGTTAAAATCTGATTGTATGGAAAGTTTGACAAGTTTATATGGGATGACAGCTGCCGGCGCCATATTTGACGATGACCGGCCTGTGATCGTATGTTAGTGCAACCGACCCTCATACTCGTAATACTTAATACTTGGGTAGTGGCGCCTTACTTTCAAACATCTTAGTCACTACCGAGTCAAGTGCACTCAGTTTATTTATATGACGATATTATTAGAATTATGACAGTATACGGGATAAAATTATATTTATTTCAGATAAGTAAATAAAACAATCGTGTTTCAATAATCAATAGATTAATTTACGAAATATCTCCATAAAAAGAATACCTTGATAAAATACCCACTTTTATTACATATGTTCTTACTTTTATACAAATTTTGAAAATAACCAATTAAGAATATTTTCTGAAACTAATATTATTGACTTATAAGTTTATACAATTCCTCTAGAACCAATACTACTTACTACCTTTTTTTAATATATAAACTACTTTTGCATATTAGGGTTTTGAGTCTAGGTCGATTTGTGTAAGATTGTCTATGTGAAAACAATATTAAATATAAAATTAATTCAAAATTCAGTACTAAGGAGATCTCTGTGAAAAATTAAGGTATGATCCATCGAATAAAAACATCCAATAAAATTGAAACAACTTCAAAAAAAAAATGTTTAAGGCGCCTATACCCGCGAACGACCTTGCGCGTTGGGGCGTGGCTTAGCCTTTCCCGCCGCACTACCCGCGCCCCCCCGCTGTAACAGGTTTTTGCAGATTTTTTGTATGTGTGTATGTATTTTTTATATTATTATTTTCTAAATACGTAGGAATGTTTGAAGTAATTAAATATATAAAATAGTTAAGTAGGTATATTGTCTCAGAACCGAACTCTTATATTTTAGCGTCGCGCGCAAAGCGACACAGCCTTCCCGTCCGAGAGCCGGTGGCAGACTGCCGCCCGTCGCCCGCGCACGTATCCGCCCCAACTTTTATGACGGTGTGGTAGTTATTCCAGGTTTTTGACAAAAGTAATGATTATTTTACAATATCCGTCACAGAGATTATGAAAAACTGAATTAAGTTTTATTTTCTGAATATCCCGTGTAAAAAACATGTCTAGATAGTGAGCAGTAGCGATTTAAAAGGTTGAAAAATGCCTTATTTGATATTTCTTTTTTGTTAGGACAATCTAGGCGTGTTGCAATTTCCATCGTCCAGATTGAAGAGGACATATCAATTCTTCAAGTATAACTTTTCGAGACCTATATATCGGGCCAGTTTTGAGTTTTAGGCCTTTGAACTCGACCAAAATGTGGTATTTCACTCTATTACGCGCCTTAAGAGACCATTCAGAAAAAAGTTCGTAATTCGATGCAAAATTACCTACGGGACTTGCTTTGGCCTATCGGGCGCTGTAAATGTGAAGTTAATCTCACTTTAATTTTCCGTACAAGCATTCGCAAAGTCTATTTAGTAAAAAAATCTACTGAAAAGGCACATTTACACTCTTTTATTTATCGACAACCCATAGCAACAGGCGGGATCTTGGCAGTAAAGATCTGCCACGAAACTAATCACTGAAACTTATACAAAAGAAACCTTATTTTATAAAGTATAAGGCTACTTTATGCGCAAAATTACCTTAACAAAATGCATAGCTCGGAAAATTGTTCCTGTGCGACTGGTTTGAGCGATAATAAATCTTAATTCAATGCAGTAGTTTCGGATGAATGCACAATGAAGTTTGTATTGCGCAGGGGCAGTGCCCGGGGTGAGGCGATCGCGGGACTCAATAGGGTTGTCACGATCTCTGGTTTTGTTTTACCTGGTTCAGCCGGGTATAATGGTCGACTTTGACGTATATTGAAGTGAGGATGATTGGTAGGTGTTTACTGCGGCATAAATTATTTTCTTGTAGACGAGTTTTATTTTATCTTATCCTTAGATAGTCATCGAGACTCGAAGATATTAGGGAACTATACATTTTTCGTATTTATCTTGTAACTTAGGTAGCTACTTCTCTTCAAAAGGGGAAGCCTTACAACTTATATCAACTAGGACTATGTTTAGACCGCGAAACAAGTTTCTGTTAAAAAAAACATTTTTGGTAGTTGTAAAGTTATTGTTGGTTGTAAGTACTATTTGTTCTTAAGTTATAGATAAAAGGAGAACATATAAGAAATCTATATTAAGTATTATATTATTTAAACTAATATACGGAACACTCCACGCAAGTTTAACTCGCACTTATCCGGTTTTATTTTTGTTTTTGACATGATAAATATTTATATATTAACAGAATACAAGATGTGTAAAGATAAACTATTGATAAATTTAAACACAAGTGACATTAAAGAAACGTAATTATTTTTTCTCCCTCTGGCCGAAATTCGTGGTATAGTAAATGAAAGAGTAAGTAGATCATTGATTGTTGCTCAGCAAGCACCAGTTTTTCACTGTTGCAAATTTATATTCACACTACCCTAACTAATCCAACAACATTAAAAAACCGGCCAAGTGCGATCCGGACTCACGCACGAAGGGTTCTATACCATTATCTATAAAAACGGCAAAAAAATCACGTTTGTGGTATGGGAGCTCCTTAAATATTTATTTTATTCTTTTTTTGTATTTTTTGTTATAGCGGCAACAAAAATACATCATCTGTGAAAATTTCAACTGTCTAATTATAACGGTTCATGAGATACAAAAGGGGACAGACAGACAGCGAAGTCTTAGTAATAGGGTCCCGTTTTACCCTTCAGGTACGGAACCCTAAAAAAGCAGAACTACATCATGCTTTGCGATTTTACCCTTTTTTAGTACGCAATTCTACTGGGTTAAAGGTCATTTTAGACTAAGACAGGGTCTCGGTCAGGGGTAGCGATCAATAGGGCTGTCACGATTTAGAATTCAGCATTACTGGCTCAGTACAGTAATGGCTGACTTTGACGTATGGTGAAGTGAAGATGACCGGTAGTGTTCGACGGCATAGATCACTTTAGACGTAAATAAATCAATGTTGCGGATGAGATATGCGATACTTGGAGTATTTATTGCAAGGCATAATTTAATGTACCTATATTTACCTTAGACAAGGAGTAAGGTAACCACATACACCTTATAGTGACGGATCACTTCATTGTCGTTTGTCTGTCTAATCTAGACATGTTCCAAAATAAATTTTCAATAGCTACAAATCATGCAAGCATGGTACTCGCGTTCACAAAGCTAACTCACACTTGGGTTTATACAATGTTTTTTATTTAAGCTTCCAATGTTTGTATGTTGGTTACCTATGTAAGGGAATGCTAACAAGTTGGGTACGGAACGCGTCATAGTTAAGAGCTGGTGTTACCGCGAACCACAATAGAAGTTTTACCTCTCTGTCGCACTTATGTGCAAACTTGCAAGTGCAACAGAGACGGAGAATGCTGTTCGCGGTAGCAGCTCTGTACTCCCTCGACAAAAATTGGATCTACATATTTACTTGTGGATAAATAATGTGTTCCTATATAGAATAATATACAATGTTGGATATGTACAGGCAAGGGTATCTACATATTATATACATATATACAATTGATAGGAGACACAGGAAGAAACGACAATAGAGAGATCTCTCAGGGACCGAAGTCCAATGAGAGTTGTTGGGAACTTATATTTATGCAATTGATTTTAGAAACTTCGATAGCGCGATGCAGAACATGTCAGATTTGACAGTTGACAGGAGTGACGCCACTTACTAATTCGTCTCTTGTCTGTAGTGTAGCTGAGTGAACTCATCATATGTGTCAATTACGGTGTTCAAATGCGTAAATAACAGCTCACGTGTGTTGTTCACACTCACGTTTTCTACTCCGGTTTTCTCCATTAAACATCGAATTATATTCCAATCTAACTTATATTAACACCTAAGTTGTCATCGTAATAACTTATTAGGAACGACAATTGAGTAATTTGCCCCAACATTGGATGCGGACGTGGAGCAAAGTAATCTCTTCCTAATCACGGCGTGGATAGGTCCAAGTGGTCATCAGACCATCACGTGTGCTCATTATATTCATCGTTGCTTTTGGCGCGTATCTATAAATTTTATGAAAACAACTGGCACTTATTCGACGGCGATCAAACTGAAATTGTCACTTTTTTAGAGCGGAGCTCTACAGAAACGATGCTAGCACGCACCGTTTTTAAGTTAAACGTTAAAAGTTATGCTAGAACGCGTTATATTGTCATGTGATGTAGCTTTCGCCAAACCAAAAATGTGGAATTTATTCCGGGCCTTTCTATAGCTTGTAAAGAAGCATTGCTTTACTAGAGTGATAGGATCAATTGGAATTGTCAATATGTCTATGTTGTTGATAACTAATGTTCCAAACCTTAGTTACTTCATGATATCAGGGTTCGAGAGATATATATCGAGTCCCTACCATTTCCGCAGTTTTGAGTATTTCCAAATGACAAAACAATTTTTGGGTGAGACGATAAATGATACCTGCAATCAAAATTAGCACCTATATCCTTGATTTACTTAAACTCTATTTGATTTGTTTCAGGCCACAGGGCCCATAATTCACATATTATACCTTATAGACTAATGTACATATCAATAATAGAAAACAAAAAGAGCTGTTTCTAGAAGCACTTAAAAGTGTTAAACATAGTATGTACTACAATAACAAACAAAAACATAACATAGTAAGTATTGACAATTGCTTCAATCGCAACTGAGATTAATTGCAATTAATGATCACTTAGCATTGAATGTTGCAATTGACGCTCTACTCGTGTGGGTGAACGTTTTATAAGTAGGTAAGTACCTGTTGTGTAGTTTCGGCGATTAGTTTTGATAAATTAAATGACGAAACAAAGCTATTGATAATCTCGATTGAATCTCTGCGGAAGTGGTTCAGTTCGAGTACTTCTTGAATTACTGATCGATGGACTTGATAGATTTGAGGAAAGATGTTACGAAGAATTGAATTTTAACTGTTGTTTTTTGGTAGTTTTAATAAACCCGGTAAAGTTATCACCGCACTACAATATACAATAACCCAATCATAATTCGAGGCACGGCAATAGAGCAGGTCAATAAATTTAAATACTTGGGAAGTATCATTACCAATGACTCCAGATGCAATGCTGACATTATGCAAAGGATTGCTATGGATAAAACAGCATTCAATAATAAAAAGCACCTCCTTAAATCTCGTATATCAAAAACAGCCAAAAAACGCCTCATCAAAATCTACATCTGGAGCATTGCGCTGTATGGGAGTGAGACGTGGACTCTGACACAAAGAGACAGAGAAAGATTAGAGGCCTTCGAAATGTGGTGTTGGTGTAGGATGGAAAGGATCAGCTGGACGGAAAGAAAGACGAATGAAGAGGTTTTGAGTATGGTAGGAGAGAAAAGAAGTTTACTGGAAACAATTAGAAATAGAAGAGGCAGGATGATGGGACACCTGATACGGCACGACAGCTTCTTCTTAAACATCTTAGAGGGCAAAATTGAGGGCAGGAGAGGAAGAGGAAGACCTAGACTGACTTACTTTAACCAAGTGAGGGAGGAAGTTGCCGAGCCGTATGGGGAAGTCAAGAAACTGGCAATGAATAGAGAAGAGTGGCGGTTACTCCACCGACAAGAGCGAAGCTCTTAAGTTTTGATGATGAAAGTTATCACCAAGAATATAAAGACGTCGTCCACATAAATTGTATAGACTGAAATATGGTAAACTTAAACCCTACATATTAAAACCAACTCTTCATTGTGGCTTCTGTAATCATTATTTGCTACCAACGGAATCCAACGGAATAGGATTTTTAAAAGTGTCTCACTTTTACGTTTAGAGAAAATATTAGTGAATATTGTTGGTATCGAGAATCGAGATACCTACCTATCACTGTTATACTCCGTTTTCTACATTATTTATTATTTATTTATTTTATTTTATTCAAAATAAACTTATATGGTAGGTATACAAAAAGTTTCGCCAAACTTAGGTCAGTTTGTTGGCGAATAGTGCGCTCACTTTAACAACATTTTCTGTTATACCTACTATATAAACTAAATACTAAGTTACTAATCTACTCTGATCTAAACTTGGTTACATGACTAAAGTGTGAGATATGTTCTCCTATTTCCTGTAAACTGCAAAATTAAGTGCTAACGGACAGTTAGAAAGGTTATACAGCCAAGACGAATGTCACGATTTTCATAATAAGGTAGTGACTTCTGTCGCGTGCATTGCAGATTTCATATTCAGTATGCTTACCAGTCCCGAAATAGGTTTTATAATGAGTAGAAATAAAGTCCAAACTTACTTGCACCGATAATGATAACGTTAACATTCTATGAAGGTTTCTTATGGCCGAGCTGTGACCACAGTTCGTCGACTGGCATAGTTCTGTCTCTTAATATTTCTCATGCATCGCACGAACAGTTCAACAAAAGTAAAATTTTAAAACATCGTTCATGCAATTGTCAACTTAGCGCGAACGTGATAGGATGTAGATGAAATTTTATGACCGCAAATAAATGCTTTGATTGTGATTTGTAATTTACTTTTGCGCTCGTTATCGTTCTTCGCTGGATTTTGAGCTCTCAGTAGTTCTAATAAGAAAGGCTTTTTTATTTCCTTCTTTAACAGTGGCAAAACTTGTTGGTAAATCTCTATTGTTTTCGGTTAACTTTGAACCATAAAAGGATAGACATTCGCGAGCAGTCCACTATTTCACTGCGCCGTTACGAAACCAAATAAAAAACTACACGTGTCAAAAGCCATCACACTATTATAGTCGTAGAGCTTAAGCATAACAGAATAAGGGCGATATTGGCTTCTGAATTAGATTTCTTAGTAAAGTTTGTTTTGTCGTATTGGAAATTTTGGTCTGTATTGTATATTTCTGGGAACAAGCTGTGTGGCAAATTCTGAAGTATAGTTCGTGCGACTATTGTTTGCACAGTTAGGTTTGTCATTTCACTTCAAGTAGTAATATCAAATAACGGTGAAACACAGGTCTTGATTTTTGATCAGTCTTGACATTTCCGTTACTATGATCGGGGACGACTCGGAATGGCCACTGGCCAATGAGTGCCAGTCAATGGTCTTTTGTAACGCATTCCTGCGTAAATATTGCTATGGTGATTTGTTGATGCATCGAATTTAAAGGCTTATGGGCCCTGGCCAATAGGTGCCGGAAACTCGTAACGCCTGACCCTGAAGTTTCAAGTATAGAACCTGTTTATACAGTGGCTCGAATAATAGGCGAGTAATAAGC
Source organism: Epiblema foenella (assembly GCA_963556455.1). NCBI lineage: Eukaryota > Metazoa > Arthropoda > Insecta > Lepidoptera > Tortricidae > Epiblema > Epiblema foenella. The sequence goes on from OY747118.1 coordinate 4,943,618, forward strand.
CACAAACATGTCAAAAGGGCGGCAGCTGTCAATCATATCTGTGAAAATAAACATAATTGAAATAATTTGAAGCTATTAAGAACGCATAAAAACTATGGACGCATCGAACCCAATAAAACTGCCCCCTTACGACTGGCTTAAAGATGCGAGGATTTTCAATCAGAACTTCGCTATAATTCCGTCGGAATGGATCAAAGGAAATGCAGATGTGATCGCCCTCGTCTTCACGTCCATGGGCGTAGACAGGGAAGGAATAGTCCATAAATTCTGTAACATTTATGAGAGCGTCAAACATGCGAATATACCTATAGAAGTCATATACGTTCCTCTGGATGAAAGTGTGACACAAATGAGGGAAAGCTTTGCTCAACAAGCCAATTGGTTCACACTTCTTAGTGATGATCCCCTGGTACCCATTCTCACATACTTTTACGAAGTATCATATATTCCGTATATTATCGTAATAAAGCCAAATGGAACTATAGTTTCCAACACAGGCGTTCAAGATTTGGAAAAATACGGTAAAAACGCTGTCATATCTTGGATGTCGCCACAAGCTTGTGTAAAGTATCCGAGGAAACTGATCAATGAAGGACACATGTATGGACCCCAGTGGACGTACTTAGCCCAAGAGACCGATGCGGAGAAAAAAGAATATCCGAGAAGGTTTTCTAATGATAATATTTCAGGCAATCAGGTGCCATGGCTGAGATTGATGCCGGTCAAACGAACAGACTGTGCGGAGACTCAAACAGATTCCGCGGCAAATAAAAGCCCAAAGCATTAATGATTCAGAACCAAAATGTATATGCATATAATTATGTTGAATACTATCCTGTTATTATATTTGCATATACTGACACTTTGCTGTTTCTAATATTTTCTGATTTGTAAATTCAGAGATAAGACATTAAGATGGCTTTAAAATGTAGGTAGGTACTAGGTAGAGTAGGTAGTCCATAACTGATTCAGAACCAAAATGTATACAGGGTGTAACAAAACTAGTTAGGATCCATTTACGGGCATATTCGTCATCGTGTTCTGATTAGGAAAAAGTAGAAGAAAATTTTTTATGATGCCTAATTTTTTTTTTCTATTGTCTATACAAAGACCAAAATTTATTCGTTCAAAAAAACAAACAAAGTAGAAGAAAATTTTTTATGATGCCTAATTTTTTTTTTCTATTGTCTATACAAAGACCAAAATTTATTCGTTCAAAAAAACATTTCTTCTACTTTTTCCTAATCAGAACACGATCCGGACCGGATTAAACGGATCCTCGTTAGGTTTGTTACACCCTGTATGTTGAATACTATCCTGTTATTTTATTTGCATAAACGTTACAATCTTATTGACACTTTGTTGATTCGAATATTTTCTGATTTTTAAATTCAAAAATAAGAAGATGGCTTTAAATGTAATGCAGGTAGGTACTAGGTAGAGTAGGTAGTCCATAACTATCTTAATTTGAAACGTTTAATAAAGGACTTATTAAAATATAACTCATTTCTAATTGTCGGTTTAAAGTTTCGTATTTCGCAAAATAGGTACTTAGTCCTCTTTTTGTAGCGTGCACCTAAAAACTAAATTATTGCTTGGGACGTTGAACTAAAACGATTCAAACCTATAAATGGCTAATATTAACCGTTAATGCATTATTAAAGTCTCAAAATGACTTCCTATACAGCAACATCTCCATCTTAATAGTCGCATTAGGCGACTGAGGGTCTATCTCATTCAACTTACTGATTTGATATCAGATTCAAATTTTATCGCGCGCTCCTTCTGACCATGCTTGGCGTGCGAGCAAAGCCTGAGGGCTTACTCCGAACTTCAAAATCCGAACTACGTATCGTGCCGTCCCTTTCACTCTCGTATGAGGGAAAGGGACGACACGATACGAAGTTCGGAGTAGGCCCTCTGAGGGGCTACCGCGAACCACAAACGAAGTTTTCCCTCTCTGTCTCACTTATGTGCAAACTTGCAAGTGCGACAGAGAGGGAAAATTTCGAATGCTGTTCGCAGTAGCGCCCCTGGATTCACATGTCGCCAGCGACGTTGTTTGAATTGGCGCAACGGGTTATCCCTTTTCCAGGCCGCACCAATCCAGAAGGCTTTACCTACAGCAAAGATTATGGAGTACAAGTATAGATTGCTATCTCCATACATTGCTGCATGTCTCGCTTAAAACTTATTATCGTCGCTGGTACCTCGTAGTTCATTTTATTATTACAGATGGCGTTATTTTCAATATAAACTCGTACGACCTTGAGCTAACGGTGAAACATGTAGTACTCTAAGAATAGATACAAAATTTCGGCGCGCCAGCCCGCTTTGTTTCGGTCGAGTGGTGCTGGTATTTGATTTAAAAGTTTGAGTTCTCGGGTTCAAACCCTGACTCCTGACTTGGTTTTTTTATTTTTTACTGTGCTTAGGCGTGCTTCTTTTTTATTTTTAGGTACCTTTATCAATTATCAGTTAATGTTTTTAAAAAAGTAGGTAGTTTTTATTAATTTTGCAGGTTGACCGCTTCAAAAATTACTTTGGCTCGAAAGTCTCATGTAATTATTATCATACATTAATTCAATATCGATGACAGATTCTTTGACCTAAAGCTTTTGTTTTAGGCTATACCTGTAATGAATCTACTTTCCTGCCTTATAACCGCATCCTGAGGGGCTACCGCGAACTGAAAATGAACGAAGTTTGAATATCTCCCTCTCTGCCGCACGAATTAGCAAGTGTGACAGAGAGGGAGATATTCGAACTTCGTTCGTTTTCGGTCGCGGTAGCGCCCCAGTCGCGGTAGCCCCTCAGGGGCGGCCCACTGCGTTATTGCGTCGCGCCGCTAACGAAGTTAACGAGTAAAACGATCGAAGTTCGAATATCTCCCTCTCTGTCGCACTTGCTAATACGTTCCACAGAGAGGGATATATTCGAACTTCGTTCGTTTGCTGTTCGCGGTAGCACCCCTGGCGTCAGAGCGGAGCGAACGATATCTTTTTATCTTATAGCGTCGTATCGCTCTGCGGTCCGTAGCGGACTGCTGGAACGGCAGGATGCTACTTATAAATTTGGTTATTAATATAATTAAATAGATTTATGACGACGTTTGCATGCTTTATCAGAGCCTGTACTCCAAACTACGTATCGTGCCATCCCCTTTACTCTCGTGTTATGTATAACACGGAAGTAGTGTACTATCTGAGTGAAAGGGACGGCACGATACGAAGTTCAGAGTAGCCCCTCAGAGGAGTCAGAGGGGCTACCGCGAACCGAAAACGAACGAAGTTCGAATATCTCCCTCTCTGTCGCATGAATTTGCAAGTGTGACAAAGAGGGAGATATTCGAACTTCGTTCGTTTGCTGTCGCGGTAGCGCCCCAGTCGCGGTAGCCCCTCAGGGGCGGCCCACTGCGTTATTGCGTCGCGCCGCTACAAGTAGGTACATGATTGTGGCCATTGTGGCCGGCACCCGGCGGGTGCAATAAAAATGAAATTGTTGTAGCGAGTAGAAGTGCGTGTACGATAGAAAGAGATGGCCATGTTTAGACACGTTTGGCATACCTAAACGGGGGTTCTTCTGTACTTAGTGTTATTTGGTACTATTAATTATTCTGTGGCTTTATGAAAGACCTACCCGTCTTATTTTTTTTAAATTTCCATAAGCTTAAGTACTTTATTCTTAAAAATTTACACACCTCTGCCTCTGCTAGCTAAAATGGCCTAGTCCCTTTCTCACAAACATACCTGTGTCATCGTGATCGATAAAGACAAACGATTATTCCGGGCCAGAGGGGCTACACGTTCGGACGTAAGTGAGACAGAGAGGGAAAACTTCGTTTGCTGTTAAGAGTCCTTATCAGTTAAAAATGCTCATCTATTTAGGCAATTTTCTGATTGAATTGACATGTATTTTGACATTTTCTCAATGTTACTATCTAGAACAGGACTATTGCGACCTAGTGTCATGTTTTTTAAATGTATGTTTTGGATTTTTCATTAAGAAATATCGTTTCAAACATCACTCCAAATCGACCATTTTCGAGCTAAACACTGTGTTTTTCCTCTTAAAAATTCTAATACACACAATAAAACAAAAAAATGGCTATGTTACTATCTAAAAATTTAATAGAATCATCGTATCTTTTAATCACTTTATTGTTATTATTAATACTTTTGACATAATTTGAAATCAAATCATTTTAAAACTTATAAGGCCTCTTAACGGTAGCGCCCCTAGGGAAATAACATAGGTAGCAAGTTGTGTAACATACTCGTACTACGATATAATTTATAGATAGATACGTATACGTATAATTTATAGATAGACGTATACGCACCGTACGTATACGTACCTAAAGCCGTAACTCGATACCTACCTACTATCCCACGGCGGTCGTGCGACCGCGCCGAGCATTGTTCGACCGCTGCAAATCTGTAGGTATTTTGGCTCGCGAGCCATTTTTGTCACCACCTTTTCTATTTCGTCAGAGGTACTCGTAGGTACGTCCATGAATAGGTTTTAATTCTCTTCTCTTAAGTATATACCTAACGCTTACAATAAAGAGATTTTTGAGGTTCACATGTGTAGCGAATAGCGGCGCGGAGCAGTAGATGCGCGGAGACGTCACATAGCGTGGTCGGCTTTTCATCGACGTAATCTGACGTTTTTTGTAGTTACGGCTTGTTAGCTAAATACGGTCCCGTCTGGTAGAAAGCACGTAACTTGGCATGCATGTAGCTTTCATATATGTGCTTTAATATTTAAGTAGCGAATTTGTACCATAGACCAATTGTTCCACGGTGATCCTTTTGAGATGTGGAGATTAATTAGATTCGTCCCCTGTGCGAGGGGAGAGCGGGGTGAATTGGACCAAACCTCTGTATCGTCTTTTTTTTACTGATCAGTTAAGGCGACTATGGATTGCGTAGTATCGTTTTCGTGCAAAACAGACATCAGGAATTCATTTTTAGGGTTCCGTACCCGAAGGGTCTAATCGGAACGGTATTGCTATCATTCACGAGTCCGTTCGTCGTCGGTCACACAGGTGTTACAGTCAAACGGTTGGAGCTATAGTCTTCAAATTTTCGCAGCATAAGCGTCTTGTTGACCCAAAGCCACACAAATTGTCAAAACTTATTTAAAATATGTTTGTACCCCTTATAAAGGTCCCATACAGCTAAAGGGGGGTCGCGAAAATAAAAATTACCTACCCACTATAATTAAAGAGTAACAATAATAGGGTTCCGATTAGACTCTTCGGGTACGGACCGCTAAAAATGAATTCCTGATATCTATCTGTTTTACACGAAAACGATACCACGCCAGCCCTGGTAGCCTTAACTGATCAGTAAAAAATAGACCAAAAAGAGGTGTCCTTAGTCACATTCACCCCGCACTCCCCGCGCACAAGGGACGAATCTGACTAATCTCCATATCTGAAAATAATCACCGCAGAACACTTTGTCTATGGTACAAATTCCATGATTGTAACCCGATGCGCACAAAAATGTTAGTAATATGCCATTTAGCATCTCTACTACTGTACTTACCCCAATTAATGCTCGCATATTTTGGAAACTATAAGTCCTATCAACATACACCCATAGAATTACTTATAGATAATTTTATAAGAAAAAAAAATCCCTTGACGGTTTTCTCCTAGCTTGAGCCGTTTTCAATCAAATTTAAAAAAAACAGTGATTCGGTACACAAGTGGGGTGGAAAAAAAAGTTCGTCCACGTGTTTCTCCTTAAATATTAAAGCACATATATGAAAGCTACATGCATGCCAAGTTTCGTGCTTTCTGCCAGATGGGAACGTATTTCGCATATTTTCGAGCTAATAAAAGTAAAGAAAGTTGTGTAAAGAAATTGGATTTCTTAATCAAATATGTAGTACGAAAAGGCTATATAAAATATTAGTGAATTATATTGATTGACCAAAGATACTTTGATAAGGTTTTGTTCATAGATTACGTGTTAAGTTAACCTTTATTTGAAATCTACAGGCCGCATTTATCATCCGATTCTCGTGAAATTTTGTGAGCGAGTCTATGATGGTCGCATGATAGACGACAAGATAAAGCATCTGTTACTTTTTAATACCAATCAATAGAATGTGACAGATGATTTATGTGGTAAGTTTATTAGTCCATTCTTTTTTGATATTTTTCAAATCAATGGAGCCATGGGGGTTGAAAACGTAAAAAAAAAATATCACTTCCGAGGTCTACAGCTCACAGATCGACTAGAAAAAATATATAGTCACGCCATGGTCACGCTAATTTTGTGATTTATAGACCCCTCCCATCCCTTCTCACAGTAATGTAGATTGATTACATCATTTAGATCAGACATTGCAATTTTAGACCTTTTTCATTAAATTATGAATTTTGTGAAGGAAATAATGGCAATTTTTTTCATATTTTTTTCTTTAATGATATAAAACAACTATAAAAAGGAATGACAATAAAAAGACAAAAATATATTCACATATTTTTTAAAATTCTTAATTTTCCATGCATTTTGTTCTCTAGAACGTTTTTTTTGTGTGCCTTGCAGTAATCAAAAATTTTAACTAAGAGCAGATGATTCAATATGTATTTTTCATGTTCCTCGCAAATTGTTTCAGTGAAATTGTTGCTCTCGTAAATATGTAAATTTTTTTTGATACAATCATACATTTTGGCCCTTAAATTAGTTTGATGTTTTACATTTTCGAAAAATTCCTTAAATATATTTAAAGAAGCGTCCACAAGATTTACCAACGCATCTGATGGCGCAAGTAACTTTGGTGCATTTGCACTTGGGTACACTTTGTTTAATATGAATAGTTCCCTTTTTTCGGTTAATTCTTCGTTTCCCTTTATTATAGAGTTCCAACACCTCTCACATTTATATTTATCTAAGCATTTTTTCGCCAAATAGCCGGAAAAATATGCCACTGAGCATTCCTCCAGCGTCAGTTCAGGTACTTTATTAGTGTTCCCTTGTCTTCCAATACTATTGTCCCGCTCTACTGATGCAGCTCTCGTGCTTGGTAGTTCACTGGCCGAAACATTATTTAAGTTTTCTTTATCTGCAAGGTTCCCTTTATCTTCCAGGCCGGTATTTTCTATAAATATATCGTCGTCTGCCAAACAGTTTTTGGTTTCAGGTGTCTTCATTAGCGCATTTACCAGATTACTCCTAAAAATTGTTCGTAGTACTCTGGCACTAGGGTTTTTGTTGAACCCTGCTTTAAGCCTAAATATAGCGAACAGGTTTTCCAGTACGTCCTGATTTAATCTATTCGTCAGAAGATATTTTATTCCGCCTGATGATTCTTCGTCAAACATTTGAAGCGCTCCTTCTATTGACTGCAGAAATCCGTCGAAGCTGTGTGGTCTTGTTAGGACAGTAGTGCCATTTTTCTTCTTAAGTTTTTTTTTAAGTTTTGTGAGCAGTTTCTTGCCATCCTGTAAGGCTTGCCGAGTCCGGTTTTCCTGTTTTGATATTCCACAGTTGTAAGGATTTTTTGATTTTCGTTTTTTGCTATTCATTGCGTCAAAAGCATTATTTATTGTTAAAATGAAATTTGCCGTGTCTAACGCTGTCGGGCTCTTTAACTCACCTGTTCCTACGACAGTTCTAATAGCGACAGCTACAGATCGGCTCATGACTTGAGCTGCTAAACTAACTTTCATTTTCTGAAAGTTATTTGGGTTTAAATGTGTCGGAGTCAATTTATGCAAGCACTTGCTCTTATTCTTTTTATCAATTTCATACGTTGCAACGACGTCTGCAAATGAAAATATTTTATCCCCATCAGTGAGGTCGCTGCTTAAAAAGTTGTTTCTTATATTTTTGAGGGCATGTGGCACATCGAAAAATGCGAAGAGTTTTCTTCCATTACAATTAAAAAATGGTTTATCAGCCGATACTCCCAAATCTTTAAACGCTTTTCTATTTGTAGATATTTGGTCGGAAACGATCGCTTTTGGTAAAAGCCCGCTGTCAAATAACTTATTGATTACAACCTTTATTAACAGAGTTAACTTGGTGGCTGCTACATTTCCAGCTGACAAAAAGTATGCCACGGGAAACTTCCATCCGCAGTACAGGCCTCGGATTAGAAACACCAATACATATTTCGCCACTGTAGGTGTTCTATCATTTTTGCCATAATCTTGGAAGCCTTCGATCTGGTCGTGTTTTTTGGAATATTCCAATGATGTCATGATAGACATTTCGTCGAAGGCCAAAACGCAAGCCCTCTCTTGGAGTGTGGCATCCTTAAATTTATTTTCTATGTTGAGGAACACGTCCTTTCGTATTCCAGGTAGGCAACTGGTTTGCCCTAACCATTTCCTAATTGTAGATGGTGCCGCCATAACAACCCCCTGTCTCCTCATATGAATATATGTTGAGGGCGATTTATAATAAATGGAAAGACAGAGCTCTTTTTCCGGTTTTGTCCATTGCTTCCTTGATTTAGGATCTCTCAGTTGCATTGCAGCCATAGTTTTTGCAGTCCCACTTGAAAATGGAAGCGATTCAAAAAATATCATCTTCTTTTTTTTGCTGCCTTTTAAACTAAGACGACGTATCTTCGATTGCTGCTTCTTATTTTTTGTTTTTAGTGTTTCTACTAGTTTTTTTAACCGTTTTAATTTAGGCTCATCTTCGTCGTCTTCATGCGAGTGTTCAATAATCCTTCGACGTTTAAGTACACGTCTGGTATGTACGGGAACATCTGACATCGACGTACATGGGGAGGAATTTTCTTGCGTAGGCAAGTCAATACATTTCCTCTGATAACGCTTTTGTGGCGTTATAACTTTTAACACCTCTGGAGACATCTCAAAACCTAAAACAAATGAAAAAAAAAACTACAATTAATAAGGTACGTCATTGGATGTTAGTTTAACAGTAGAACCATGCCAACTCGGGTCTATACCGTAAATAAACAAGATTAATATGGCCGCCACTTTCGTCATTTTCGCCTTAGGTGTCTCGGACGCTCAGCAGATGCAGGTACCTATCGATTTTGAACGTAACCGGACTGTAAATAAACAAAATCAATGTGGCCGCCGCTTGTTGATCGTAATAAGTTTATATCCAAGTTGTTGTCCGGGAGATCTTTTAATATGAATTTGAGATTAGATTTGGAACAAGCGGCGGTCATATTTATTTAGTTTATTTAAAAAAAACGCCGTAAAGAGACGACAAGTCAAAAACACAAACATACGAATACTCTCTGACAGTAAATCAGTACTGCAGGCGTTGAGCAGCGACAAATTTACGTCAAGCCTAATATACGAATGTCACTAAATTCTTACAGAGGTGTGCGGGGACCAGAACAAGGTAATACTACAAAGGATAAAGGGGCACAGTGGCTCGAGAGTAAACGATGCAGCCGATGAACTAGCTAGGAAAGGCTCCGAAACACCGGCATACTGAACAGAGCCAATTATACCCCTGCCACAAAAATACATACATAATGAACTAAATCGGTACATCAAACAGCTACATGAAATACATTGGGAAGAGATAGACACGTGTAAGCAGACTAAAGAAATACTCCTAGAACGAAATCACAAACTCACAACTAAACTGTTGAGAACACACAGAAATCAACTACGTAAAGTAGTGGAAATAATAATAGGACATAATACGCTAAACAAACATCTTTACAACTTAGGCATTACAGACAGCCTCATGTGTAGCGCATGCATGTAGGCAGAGGAAACTTCTAGTCACATACTACTAGACTGTAAGCAGGTAGAAGTATGCAAAAATAAGTACATAGGAAATCCGAACACTCTGCAGGAAGCAGTAAACAATATAAAAGCACTAATAAGGTTCATACAGGAACTAGGGTGGTTAGAGTAGCGCTACCCCTTTTTCATGCAAAATAGGCACGCTAGATGTCGACTTGCGGAAAATACCCAGCATAATTAGCTAACTAACTAACTTGCCTAAATTGAAGAATAAATAATTTCATTTCAACCCTATTGCTGTCACTCCCGAGTCCGTTATAGTCTGTCACACAGGTTTTACAGCGAAACGGTTAGAGCTACGGACCTCCAACTTTCACAGTATAAGCATCTTGTTGACCCAAAGTCACACAAAATGTCAAATTTTATTTAAAATGATGTTTATAAGCGGGCCTCCCATAGAGGAAAAGGGGGGCGCAAAACATAATCGACCTACCCCATCGAGGGAGGTGTCATTATTTAGAGGTCGTTGAGTAGATAAATACTGTATTTTTTTTTACAAAAATATTTTAAACAAAGGAATTAGAAGCCATTAAATTATTTTCTTTTAAAAAATTTGTTTGACCTATGAATAAACATTATCACCAATTTTCAAGAATTTATTATTACGTATATTTTACTGACAAATACTCATATACTGATAATTCGTTTTTTTCTTCTTTGAAATTTCCATTAAGTTCATTTTAATGGTACCACGCAAGCCATAGTAGCCTTAACTGATCAGGTAAAAGACGAAAATGAGGTGTGCTTGGTCCAATTCACCCCGCTCTCCCCGCACACAGGGGACGAATCTAATTAATCTCCACATCTGAAGAATCATCGCGGAACACTGTCTATGGTACAAATTCCATGATTGTAACCCGATGCGCACAAAAATGTTAGTAATCTGCTGTTTAGCATCTCTACTACTGTAGTTACCCCAATGAATACTGGCATATTTTGAAAACTATAGGTCCTATCAACATACATCCAAAGAATGACATAGATATTTATTTATAAGGAATATTTTGGAGGGGGTGGGGGAGGGGAAGTTTGTCAACGCTTTTCTCTTTAAATATTAAATCATATATATGAAAGCTACATGCATGCCAAGTTTCGTGCTTTCTGCCAGATGGGACCGTATTTCGACCTAACAAGCCGTAACTACATACCTAACCTAAGAAGCCGTACTTAAGTCAACCACCGTTCGTGATATATTAGCTGTCAGTCATAAAAATAGTGACCCCCCACTCCTATTTTAAAATTCAAAAAAAATTGAGGTTGCGCTCATTAATAAATAGGGACCGTATTTCGACCTAACAAGCCGTACTATATATTTAAGCCAACCGTTCGTGATATATTAGCTGTCAGTAATAAAAATTGTGCCCCCCCCCCATCTCTAATTTCCAAACTAATAAGTTTGAAATTCTGAAAAAAATTGAGGTTGTGCTCATTAATAAATACTTTCTACGAAAATTATTTTAAACCAGGTAGGTCTAACCGTTTTTGAATTTTCAAACAAACGGGCGTAAGTGCCGTGAGTTTCCTACGAGAATACGAGCGTTTTTTAACTAATAGCATAGAATAGAGGATTTAAATGTGGACTAGTAGTAGTAGGCACGGAACCCTACATGGTGCGTGGTCCCACACGCACTTGGCCGGTTTTTTTAATTTTGTTTCTATGGGAAGACCACGCAACCGTTACAGTCCCGCGGGACCTATACGTTATTATTGAATGTGCCCTAACGACTAAACAGACAAAAATAATGTTATAATTAATACTTTTTTTATTGTTAGCATATTAAAAAAAATACGCATTTTTCAGTTATTGTACATTTCTATTTTTAATTATGATCATAATCGCCAAGTAATTTCATGACCGAAACAGCAAATTACTGGCTTTTCCATGCATGAGGCCCGGGCTCGTGTTATGTGACGTCACTTTTCACAGTTGCCTAGTATGGGACGTTTTCAGGGCTCAGCAGTTAACGCTGTACTTTGAGTCTCTTTTTTGTCTTCTGTGTTTTTTAATTGTAGTTGGTTACATAAAACACAATCCTTTCTAAAAACTGGTATTAAATTATCAACTATTTTCATTTTTAGTAGGTACATGGTTTTATTCCTGCCTACCTTTTTTCCGCAACTCATTTAAACCCTCTGAACATGTAGTTGAGGAGGAAAAGAAAAGGTATAGTAGCAATAAATACTTGCTCCAAAAAAATTTTTTTATTGAAACATAATGCTGAGAACACCCCCACTAAGTATTTTTAAAAAAAGGAAGCAAGTAAAACTTACATTGTGGTGTGACAGGTTTACACTTCAGAGGCACAGCTGTAGGTGCAAGTCTAGATCGTGTACTGTGTTTCAGCACATCTCCAGTTTCAAAATGATCCTCACATATAAAGCGATGCTTTAATTCTTGGTGCGTCAAGGATGTCAGGTTTGTATTACCTGAAAATTTAATTCATTAAACACAAAGAATTGTTTTGTTGCCAACAAGAGATGTGTTACTCTCAATATTGTCTACTTAAGCCATTGTCTACCCATCCCAGAGATCTCCAGGCACATAACAAAGGATGCTAATTGTTTATTTTTTAATCGGTCGAGGGTTAGACTATGTGTGTTTCAAAGTTATTTAACTACTAATTTATATTTGCATGTTGTTATAAATATGAGAATTTGCTCGCAGATTTGTCCAAAGGCTAAGGACATGTTGTAATTATATTTTGTTAAAGGTCCACACAAGTTTCTATCCAGCTTGCAGCAATCAATTTAGATTTTTTTACCTAAAAGGTTAGAAATTTGAAAATGAAATATGGATTAATTTTACATTAGCTAGAAATAAGATATTATTCAACTTATTATGTATATGTATTTCTTTGGTACAAAACTTTGTGTTGGTACATTTATAATAATCTGGGGCTCACCTGAATGCTGTATCCACAATTTCAAACGAGATTCATCTTTGGTGGGAAATGTAAACATGGACTTGGTTGCGTTTGTATTCATACAATCATGATAATGACATTTCACTGGAGCCATTATAAACTGCAAGCAATAATGACAACACTATCCCATAAAAAACATTCCATGTAAAAATAGGCCAAGCCTCGAAACTATAAAAAGTTGTGAGATATTACGTAGAGCCAAGTCAGGCATTGTTATTAATTTTTATGTGCTTATTAAATAAAATTTTGCGGCTTGAGAATCACACAACTTTACCTCATTCATTAATTTTTGCATACCTAATGCCAAGTCACAAATTTTTATTTAGAAAAAGAAATAAAGATTAATAACAATGCCTGACTAGTCTCTACATAACGTCTCACAACTTTTTATGGTGAAAGAGTTTCGAGACTTGGCCTATTTCTACATGGAATATTTTTTATGGGATCTCAATTCTTTTTGTAGGTAAATGTGTCAATACAAATTTATGAATGCATCTAGAACTAAAAAAAATTCATAGATGTAGGAACTACAAAAGTATAACTTTGTATCGTCAAATCGTATATACATATATATATTAAATATCTCTGAAACATGACTGAAATTGTAATACAGTTAGGTTTTTTATGACTTGAAAGGCTAAAAACTAATTATGTGATTTTGTAAATATATCTATTAGGCTAAGCTGTAAAAATGGCTGTAAGTATAACCATTTATAAAAACCTCACATAATAAAGACATGCACATGACCTATCGTGCGGGCTGGTTGGGCTGATTAGGATATTTGGTTTGGTGGGTACTTACCGTGACTGTGATCAATATACGTAGCAAGTTAAAGAAGCCATGTAAACGAAATCGAATCCAAAGGTCCGTTATCAAGCGTAGTAGGTCGTCGGGTTTGGCAATCATCAAAAATCCAGGGGCGAGCATAAGTAGTCAGGTAAGGAGAAAATCGGAGTCCATCAAACGTATGCCAAAGTTGAAAAAAATACCACTGATCAAATAACGTAACAAACAAAGGGAGCGTGCGCGCATGTACGAGTACAAAAACAAGACAAGCGTCACAAGATCCAATACATATTGACACTTGATTTACCAGTATTGCCAATTCACACAAAACAAAAGTATAGAACAAACAAGTGTTTTATTATTATTTAAAGTCGTAGTTAAGTTATAACGCAAATCGGAATATTTTGGCATACAAACCACTACAAATTCATAAACATAATAGCGTTATAATAGATCTAAATGCAATTTATTTCTTAGTCATGAATGTAGTTTATCCTAGAAGTTCATCCTTTTTTAATAGCCTGGCAATTTTGTTACATGATTGATGAAATTTGCGCCATCTAGCGGATTACAATACAGACACTTGGCCATGTAGGTCACAAAAACTCACGATCAGTTGAAGCAAGTCGACTATTAAAATTGGCTATTTTAGATTTTATTATTTTCATGCTATATTGTGATATAGTGTGTCATAATAATATTTTATTCTTTATAATGTCTAAATATGTCGATTTACGAAGTTAAAATGCAACTTTTTAACGATATCAACAAATCTTTATTCATTACGTGCCTAGTAGTGTCATCTGGTTGTGCTTTTTGAACTGTTACGAGACTTCCAAAGAGATAGCAATCTATACTTGTACTCCATAATCTTTGCCTACAGAAAACGAAATATATATTAAAAATATTCACGTTTTGGTGACTCATTTCAAGACGAGTCAGTACTTTGTAAGAAAATGCAATCTAATTTTAACTTTGAAGCCTTTTAACCAAGCACTAAGATTGAAAATCTATTGACATGTATGTTGTCGATGAATGCCCTACTATGCCTGGAAAAGGGTTCACTATGAAACGTGCAAAGAATATAAATAAAATAAATAAATAAATATTAGAGGACAATCTTACACAAATCGAACTAGCCCCACAGTAAGCTCAAGAAGGCTTGTGTTATGGGTACTAGACGACGATATATTTAATTGATACAAATACTTAAATACATAGAAAACATCCAAGACTCAGAAACAAATATTCATGCTCATCACACAAATATTTGCCCTGACCGGGATTCGAACCCAGGACCGTCAGCTTCACAGGCAGGTGCACTACCCACTAGGCTAAACCGGTTGTCAAAATATTCCCCAGCCGTTCTCAGCGATCACTTATCGCTGAGAACGGCTGGCGAAATCGCGACACATCTCTCCTTCGCCTTGGCTGCACAGAATATCAATAAAACAACCTGCTTACGTACAAAAGGTCCGCTATTTAATAAACCCGATGTTTGACAGTAAATCTTGGCATCCCACTCGCACAACCTTGCCGTATAGCACATGCTATTTCATTCCTAGCGCGTTCGAGTACCTACAACATATCGGAGGTGTGCTAGAGCCGAGTTCAGCCGAAACTGTACCTAATAACAACGAGTTATGGGCCTGCTAAAGAGAGTATACTTCGTTTTCGATTCCCGGTAGACCAGCGTACGACGAAGTGTAAATTCGATGTCATACCGAAACGTTTACTCCGATAGACTCCCAATGCGTGCCGGTCTCATTACGCCACAGCAATAAAAGCGTGTTTAACGTGTGCTTTGCCTGAATTTGGTCAGAGGGACCGGTTGAGCAGGTGATGCATTTTTCTGCTGCGGCGACCTATGATGCTACTGTTTTCTAAGTACATTTACTTTGAAGTTATCGGCAACGATATTATAGATTACGATAGCACAAGTAATCTAACACAGAAATATTTTGTCCTTAATATTAAAAAATATGTATGTATGTTTATACTGTAGCATTTGAATTTTGTAGTATTTTTACTGTTATTTTATATACATTGTATATTGTTTTGAAATAATGACACCTCGCCGAGTTTCTTACGCCGGCAGGCGAATCACGTAACTTTATGTACTAACGGTAGATAGATTTTACTGTCAATTTTGAAGTATAAATGTATGAGGTGACAATTAAAATTTGACATTAAAATCTATCTAACGGTAGTAAAAAAGTTACGTGATTACCCCGCGGTTCTTCTCGAGGCAGAGGTTTATTTTATGAACCGGTAGCAGTTTTTTGACATTCATAAGTGCATGAACCATGCCTAAATTGAAGAATTAAATGATTTCATTTCATTTCATTTCAACGTTCTGTCTAGTTGTAAACATTGGAGAGATTGACTTATAATTTAAAGAACTCAATTCCATATTTTTATTGGTAACCTAAGAAACATGTACGATCGCGGACCGGGATTGTTAAGTCACTTGCCATTGTCCTTAATTTAGCCGTGTAATGAATGACCGATGTTACCCGATGACGTTTCAGTCCCGATTTGCGTTACGCCACAGGTTACGCGTCCAAATTGCGAAGATTGGCAGGCTCGACAATCCCTGTACATCTGTGCCTTTACCATGAGTTTGCTTGACCGTACTCGCTAGCGACTGCGTAAACGATTTAGTATGCCGATTCTTAGTTCTATTGCGTAACCGCCAGAGGCGCTGTACTTTTTCCCATACAAATTTTTACGCAGTCGCTAGCGAGTACGGTCATGTAAACTCATGGTAAAGGCACTGTTTGTGTTTCCGTTCACATCTGACGTAAGCACAGAAACAATTAATACGTGCATTGCAAAAGATGTTAACGTATGTATCTGTGTAAGTATATGTGGGTCTGTCTGTGGCATCGCAACTCTCTAACAGATGAACCGATTTTGAGTGCGGGTAAAATATTGATGGCGGAGATGGTTTTTCGCTATGTTAGCTTTAATATTAATATTTTTTTTCTATGACTTGCCTTAGGATTGGATTTACTCTAAATTGTCTACCTAATTGGACTTTATGCAGTAGCGCCATCTATTGTTGAGTAGCGTTAACGTTAAGTACCTCTCTATTAAAATCGTAGTTACGTCGTAAATTATAATGTTATTTGCATTAAATGTTATAATATCCACTTGGAAACCGAACTTTAACGACGCCTTTGCGCGAGATATAACTTCTAATGATTTATTTGTATAAAGTCGCCAGAACAGCACGATTAGATAAGGTTATACTGTCACGGTTTATGTGACGGGTTAGTACATTTCGGACATAAAACATGACTTTATGGCTTATCGATAGCTAGCATGATCGTGTTCATTTGTGGCTTAGGTATAGCATTCTCTCTCGCACTTACTATACTAAGCGACTATAATTTACCCCGTAGGTAGTACTTATGCTATGTAGTAACACCAACAACAGTAACGGACATATTCACTGTACTTCTTGTGACCGTACATTCAAAACCAAAGTGTGTTTTGCGTGTCACGTTCGTGCACATGCACGTAAAGTTTTGCCAGGGTGTCGTCGTCGACGGACACGTCAGGGAGGACATCATTCACATCAATCGATGCTGTTGCTTTTCAGAGTTCATTGCTTAGGGTCGGTTGCACCAACATACGATCACAGGCCGGTCATCGTCAAACATGGCGCCGGCAGCTGTCATCCCATAGAAACTTGTCAAACTTTCCATACAATCAGATTTTAACGAACACCGCTTACGTTTACAGACGGCTTAGTGCAACCCACCCTTAGTCTCTCGTCTTATATTATTATCGGATAACTAGGCAGTCATTCTCTTTCCAGAAAAGATATAGAATATTTTGTCAGATAGGTGGGTACTTAGGTAGGTATACGAAATTGGCCAATTTCTGAGTTTCCTTACTCCCCTGTAAGACGCCGTCGGCTTACGTTTAAAAAATGTACCACCTCCTCCAAATCCACAATTGAAACTGAACTCTAGCTGATAAGCAACAGGGTTTATCTTGCTGTATTGGGACCAACGTTATGTCTAGGAATTGTCGTAATAACGAGTGTCGTGACCGCGCATGCGACGCCGGTAAATGTTTCTGGAAGTTGGTGTTTACGATCGGGAGACGGCGGGATTGTGCAATAAACTCAGGAGGTCTATTTTTGATTATCGCTTCGCGTCCGCTTAATATTTCAATGTGTTTCTCACTTCTAGGAGCGACCCAATATGTCAGTGTCCAACTTGAAATGCGAAACTGATGAACCAAGTATCTTACCGTGCTCAGGAATGTGTGAGCCTTTGATATTGTGATGGTATACTGGGAAGTTGCCCATAAAATTATGATTTATTATGTATTTCTTGGTTAAATCACCGGTGTCGCCATTCCAAGCGATCAATCGATGATCGATGTGAGTCTGTTTGAATGTTTAGTGACAATGAAAATCCATGCGCAATGTCGATCCGCGAAAATGAGGTGAATATAAGTACTTATGGTAAATATACTTGTTTAATTGGATCGCTCTGCTCCTGCTGAGTGGACTCCTATTTAAGTGAAGACCGCCCTCAACGTTGTATTATTAGTACCTAGATTTCCTACATATAAGAAACTTATTGTTGTTCAAATAAATCAGTAATTTATTCTACTTGATTCCAGGAGCTGTTCGTTCCTATCAACACCAAGGGTGAGCTGTACGAAGTCTGTCCCGAGGAGCTGTCGCCTGCCGAGTGGGACGCCTCCGAGCCTTCGTCCTCCCCACCCCCCGACATGGGCACACGCGCCCACCGGCTGCCCCACCTCCTGAGCCTGTGGCGACTGCCGGCCAGGGTCCGGCTGCTGGCCGGAACCGTGCCTATTGAGATGGCGCATGATGTTGGAGGTAAGCTTATGACAACCTGGTACCTGAAGTACTTATACTGATAGTAAGTAATTTATTTGCGATTGATCGGCTATATACCTACACCCATGGTCTAAGAAAACAAGGTCTGACAATCCCGATTGGGACACCACATACGTCACTTTCGACGACACTCACACTTACGTCCGCATACTGTCAATAGGCAAGGCTAATAACGTAGGTCGTGTCACCTACACTGGGTACTAACCGATGTACTGGATTGCCATACCTGGCGCAGTATATTATTGTATCATGTGTATACCTAATTTCTGCCACAATATCATTAGAAAGGGGTAATAAAAAAACCTTGTAAGTAGTACAATATAGTCAGCAGTTCGCTTCGCGCCTCTGCATACAGATTTCTTAGTACTCTTATAGAACACACTAGGCGCATCAACAACTCCATCCATTTTGTAAGTTAAGGATACTTTTTACCCACCGTTACCGACGTTATCCGGGTTGTATTAATCGTGGTTATCTAACTTTCCAGATGATCTCTTGCTGCGAGCGGCCACAACGGAGCCAGTGCTGGTGATGTGCACGCTGCCCGAGTTCGGCGCCCCTGCCAGCCCCACGAAGCAGGCGGACTCGCGGCTCACCAAGGAAACGCTGCAGCTGCTACCGCTCAACAGCGGTGCGCGCCTGCGCCGCACCCAGCTAGGCTTCGACAGTGAAAAGCGCATGTTCCTTTCCGCGCGCCTCCAGAAAGCTCTCACCTTCTGTCAACTCAACGTTGACAACTGGATCAGGCAGATCTCATACGCCAACTCGACGGTCGTTGGTAAGAAAACCGCCGAGGACCTCATCCGAGAGGACCACGAGCCGGTCAAGTTCGAGAAGGAACGCAAGTTCACGCTGCAGGGACTCAAGATCGACACGTCGAGGCTGTTCGGGAAGAGCGAGAAAGTTCTGAAAGACATGCCGGACGAGACGGAGGGCTCCATCATATTTTTAAGTAAAAACGAACTCGAGCACATGAACTACGACGTGTACAGCGATGACGAGGGAAAGGACGAGAAGAACGACGAGAAAACAGAGGAGCACTTCTCCAATGACAAAATGCAAGTGTTCCGAGAGGACTCCGCTCAGAAAAGGAATAAGTGGTTCAAAAACTTGAAGCTTTTAAAGAGCACTGAGAAATTAACGGACGAAAAGATAACGTCAATAGAGAATCATGAGAAATATAAGGACATCAAAGACCCATTCGATCCTCTCGGAGAAAAACACAGCTCTATAGAGAGGTACCAAGACATGGCGAAGCTCATTGAGGACAGATTTGGAGCTTCGAGGAAAGGCGACGGGACCGCCGAGAAAAGCCATTCGTATAAGAGTTTGACTACTTCCTCGTCCGACATGGGCACGAGCCAGTGTAGTTCGAACCCCAAAAAACCAATTTTGACAAAGTCAGTGTCTGTACAAACAGGTATGCCTGACAGTCCGTACACGGGTGATAGCGGAATCAACATGACACATGGTCGCAAAAATCTCAGCGTCGATCAGATCAACTACTGCGGTTCAATGGAAAGCGACACCAGCTCCGGTAGAAAATTAAAATCTCTTGATGAGAACATGCTGAAAAAGTCTTCTGCGTCAAAATCTTCGACAAACTTGGAAAGGAGGCAGAGAATACAACCAGATCTGATACCAGAAAAAGCAATGGTCAAGTCCGAATCGTATAACCAAATACAGAGTTGTGAAGATATTAACATGTTCGGAGCAGGCTCTCTATACAACGATAGTGAATTTGAAATTAATTCTAAGCAGCACTCTTTTATCACGGAGAAATTATGCTCAGAGTTCCACGTAAAAACTAAAAAAGTCCTTAGTAAGTCTACATCAAATTTATTACATCCTAAAAAGTTAACCGAAAAGAAAGATAGTAATAACAGCAACAGCATGCCAACAAAAACCGAGCGATTGAGCGAAGGAGATAAAATAAATTTTAGAAAGAAGATAGATAAACCGAGAGCTCCGACTCCTAAACTTGAATTCGAAGAAGACCTAGTACCAATTGATATTTCAGAAGAAGAACCGCAATCTCAAGTTAAATTAAGGAGATCCATATCTTCAATACAGAAGAGAAAATTGCCGGTCATTGAAGACTTGCCGTACGGTCAAGTTGCTGATGCAGTCCATGTAGAAGAAGAAAAAATTGATTCTGATGCAAGTTCTGACAACATTTATGCAGAAATATGCGCACCTAATAAAGCTAGTGAAGAAGAAACCTATGACAATAACGTAGATGTCCTAGCTAACGATCCAGTGATATGTAACGTCAAAAAAGAAGTAATCATCCGTAATGATGAGAGAGCGAGACAAATGATAGAAAACCAAGAAAACTCATTCCGACATATCGAAGTTGTAGTTATAGAGAAAACAACTGATTTCAATTTAGACACTTCGAGTTTAGCTTCAAGTGAATTCGATGAGATGGGCAGTAAAAATGACGTGTCAATAGCCATAGGTTCGTGGGAGCGAGACAAAAGTATTGTTGATCAATCAGATTCGAAAATACACGCGATAAGATTAGAAATAACGAGTAACATGGAGGACTATCCTCAAGAAGTTGATCAAAGTTTTGAGAGGACGGAGATTCGACTAAGCAAAAATGATTCTTTAAGTTTTAGCAACAGCATCCATTTGAATGGTACATATCCCAACGATGCCATTTATGATACTTTAAAATAGTCCTTAAGTTTTTAATGTTATTGTTGACATTCCAGTAGTGAGCAGTGAGTAGCTGTGACTTGTGATTTTTGTATTAGAGAACGCATCGCATCGTATCCTAATTGAGTTGCGTTACGCGAAGCTAGCTTTGATACCAGGAGCACATAACCTAGTAAGAGATAGCTACTATGGTAGTCAATAAGTTGATGTTGCCATGAGAAAATATTTCAAGTACATTTTCATTGTGGCAATTATAGAAAAATTACCACAGCGCGTTACTGATACCATTCCGCTGGTGATATCTGCAACTTTGAACAATCATATTTTCGAGGTTTTGTACTGAGTAAAATGCAGAAAAAATATACTCAGATGTGCGACTTAGGTACGTAATAATACCAATACTTAATAGGCATTGACAGTATCTTTATATTCAATAAAAAATATCAACATATTGTTTAATCGTCATTCACAAACTGCAGTTTTTACAATGTTTGGAGATGGAAAATATTTGTCCTTTTTTTCAGTCACAAATATATTTAGCGCACAATTAATTACTCATAGTTCAATAATAGTACCTAATGATATATTAATGGTATTTGTTTAAAGGTTGTGTAATTTAAAAATCCAGTGTTTGTTAATTAGGTCATATTTTGCAGGTCACCTAGATTTTTTTACGTAGCAACAATTATCCATGACAAGTTTTATGAAACTAATTTCAAATTGGTGCTATATATTTTATTTAAGTGCTCGAAAATTATTTAGGACCCAAAATTTATTATAAGTCCACATATCACATGAGACATGACAATGTAAATTAATTTGTACCATATAGTTATACCTTCGTACCTATTGTATATTAAAATAAAAATTTGCTTTAAGCTCTCGAATGTTAGAAATACCTAATCGTCGAATATAAATAAACAAAAATCATATGTTACTACTTCGTTTCATTATATAAAACAAATATTATGCAAACCCAAATAAGTTTGGTGAATATTTATTTTTTCAGACTTGTCTGTTATATTAATGGGATAAAATAACATCTGGATGTAGTAGTATGTTACACGCACATATAGAGTTATAATATACTAGCGACCCGCCCCTGCTTCGCACGAGTGCACTATTTAATGGATATTATTATACATATAAACCTTCCTCTTCAATCACTCTATCTATTAAAAAAACCGCATCAAAATCCGTTGCGTAGTTTTGAAGATTTAAGCATACATAGGGATATAGGGAAAGAGAAAGCGACTTTGTTTTATACTATGTAGTGATAACTCTATATGTGCATGTAACATACTCCGTTACTGATCTAGTCAGTAGAGATAGCTTCATTTATTTTCCCTTTTGTATGGACATTCCATACCAGACAGGGGCGCTACCGCGAACAGCAAACGAAGTTTTCTCTCTCTGTCGCACTTACGTCCGAACGTGCAAGTACGACAGAGAGCAAAAACTTCGTTTACTGTTCGCGGTAGCGCCCCTACTTTATGCAGTACAGACTAGGTTTCTACTTTTCTAGACAAAGCCGAAACTCAAATAAATACACGTTTGTAAGAGACAAATATACTGTATTTCATTTCAAATAAATTACAATTAATTAAAAATAGACCCACCAATTTCCTGTAATCCTAGTGGCGGTAAAATAATTTCATACACGTCGTCTAAAAACATGTAGTTACACATAATGTAATAACATGTAGTTACACATAATGCAAACACATATTTGTGCGTCAAATTATAAATATAATATAACGGAATGGAAAATCTCCAATATCGCACACTAAATGCTTGATTTAGTTAATTTTATTTTACAATATACAAGAATATAGTTCGTTATTTGAAGATTGAGATTATATTATGCATTTCTGCGCTTACTTAAGATGAAACTTGGAAAGCTACAGAGAGACGCACGTATATAACGTTCTTGTCTACGGCTTACAAACTTTGTAAAAAGGTACCAGGCTGAAATGACTTGTATCCTTTATCACAAGGCATGTAAAGAGTATACAAAAACGTTATCATTATTATCACATTTACTATGGGATGGTGGCTTGAGAAGTTCCCAAAACTAAATTATATAAGTCTAGGTTTTCGCAACTTACAAAAGAAAGTATTTATTACCTAACTTGATACAAACATTTTTTACGGTGACTATTATAGTATAAAATAAAATAGAATTACATTGAAATTGGCAAGCGTTTAAAAAAATTGGAATGATTAAGTCACCAAGTGCAATCACAACTCAGTATGTGATGTTGATTTATAACAATCAGTCGAAACACAAAACAAACTTAAATCGATATTTTTGTTTTTGGAAGCACGTTAAAACCGTTAGATGTCATTTTACAGTATTGGTTAGTGCAACTGCTATGAATATTATAACGGCACACATAACTCATTCAAGAGCGATAGTAGCGCCGCCAGTCAATATTCAGCGTTAAAAAATTAAACAGTTACAACCCATAGCACATAGCGACATCTAACGGCGAGTAGAAACAACTCAAGCCACGTTAGGATTGCTATGGGTGGTTTAGGCCAATCTAATTGATTGGATTATTTGGAAGATCGCAGAGCCGCATACTACGAAGATGAAGAGAGCTAGGAGCCAGGGAGCCACTGGGTATTGATCTTCCTTTTCCTGTAACAGATACAATTGTATAAATTCACATTGCATGAATTTTGTCAGGTAACAAACCAAAGTCACTAGCCGAGAATAGGTGTAAAAACCGGCCAAGTCCGAGTCGGACTCGCGCACGAAGGGTTCCGTACTTCCGTACCATTATCATTAAAAAAGGGGGGGAAATCACGTTTGTTGTAAGGGAGCCGCCTTAAACATTTATTTTATTCTGTTTTTTAGTATTTGTTGTCATAGCAGCAACAGAAATACATCATCTGTGAAAAATTAAACTGTCTAACTATCACGGTTCATGAGATGCAGCCTGGTGACAGACGGACGGACGGACAACTTAGTCTTAGTAATAGGGTCCCGTACAACCTTTAGGTACTTCCGTACCTAAAGGCTGTTATCGCGTTATTACTTTTTTTAAGGTTCCCCCTAAAAAAAGTAATAACGCGTTAAGGCGCCTATACCCGCGAACGACCTTGCGCGTTGGGGCGTGGCGTAGCCTTTCCCGCCGCACTACCCGCGCCCCCCCGCTGTAACAGGTTTTTTGTATGTGTGTATGTATTTTTTATATTATTATTTTCTAAATACGTAGGAATGTGAGAAGTAATTAAATATATAAAATAATTAAGTAGGTATATTGTCTCAGAATTGAACTCTTATATTCTTATATATTTTAGCGTCGCGCGCAAAGCGACACAGCCTTCCCGTCCGAGAGCCGGTGACAGACTGCCGACCGTCGCCCGCGCACGTATCCGCCCCAACTTTTATGACGGTGTGGTAGTTATTCCAGGTTTTTGACAAAAGTAATGATTATTTTACAATATCCGTTGCTCAGATTATGAAAAACTGAATTAAGTTTTATTTTCTGAATATCCCGTGTAAAAAAGATGTCTAGATAGTGAGCAGTAGCGATTTAAAAGGTTTCAACCTTTTAAATCAGCAATGCCTTATTTGATAATTTTTTTTTGTTAGGACAATCTAGGCATGTTGCAATTTCCGTTACTCAGATTGAAGAGGACATATCAATTCTTCAAGTATATTTTTTCGAGACCTATATTTCGGGCCAGTTTTGAGTTTTAGGCCTTTGAACGCGACCAAAATGTGGTATTTCACTCTATTACGCGCCTTAACAGCCGATGCTTGTTAAATAATTGTACTTGGCTGTGATAATGATAACAGGGTCAAAGGTGCTATGAATATTTAGAATGTGACTAAAATGTGTGTCTAAGAAGATCCTTAATAAACGCGGAAGCTAACACGTAACGTCAGACACACGTAATTTACACTTATAAGTACCTGGGGGACCGAGCTTTCCTTAGCGTTTTCCCAGAAATGAGACTTGGCTATTGATTATTCGAACCGAAAACTCCCTTGGAGCAAATTTCATCGTAAACGTTAAGAGCCGTTTCTGAGATCACCGAACTAAATAGATACAAGACTTGCTCGTTCAAAGATATTAGATAATTTTTTTTTTTATAAATATTCCGAAGTATGGGCGAGTGGGCTGGTAACGAATTACACTTGTCAGCGTAAACTTCGATTAAAGTTGATAAAGTAATCGTTGTATAATCCGAAACAAATCGTAGCGATAATAAAAATTAAACATTGTAATACGCAGTTAAATGCAACTGGCAGTTTTTGCAAAAGTCAGCCATATCTTTTTGTAAACATTATCCACAATAACAAATGGAAATAACCTCAATGTCACAGGTGGATAATTGTGATAACATGAAATATATTAATTATATTATGTATAACTTGTCCACATAGCTATAGCAAAAATGTATATTAACTGATATTGTCACAGTTGTTATAGGTAGTGCAACCAGAGTTGAGGTCACGCACACAACAACATGTCATGTAAGGACAGCGGGATTTTGAAATTACCTACTATTCTTTTTTCGTACCGATAGCAAGTTCGACAGTGATTGGCATGATAGAACTATTTTGTTAAGTATTATTTACAAAAATAAATTGAATTCAAACAACATAGAAAATAAAAGATTATACAAGCTTAATCCCAATAAGGTCTAGTTTCCTCTTCGGTTGGAAGGTCAGATGGCAGTCGCTTCCGTAAAAACTAGTGCCTATACAGAATCTTAGGATTAGGTAATTAAACTACAAATTTAAATTAAAGGAAAAATGTAGGCTTCAACCAGGATTCGAACCTGCGACTTTCTGGCATATCTACGCAGCCAATCGCTCTAGCCTCTCTAGTTAAGGAAGCCTAAATCTTTTAGGTAGATGTTGCTGTACGCTTCCCAAGTGTTGTAAGAGGCAAGAATTGAGGAATTTGGGGGCCGAGTATGGTTCTCTAATAGCTCAGAAGCTAGAGTGGATTGGCAGCATATGCCAGAAATTCGCAGGATTGAATCCTGCTAAGAGCCTAAATTTTTCATATTTTCCTTTAATTTATAACATGAATTAGTTTCGCAAACATGCAAACTAATCCGAAACAATGATCTAATCGTAGAAAAAATGAAATAAAATGTAAAAGAGAAGTATAGTTACCTTGGTGGTTTTGGGCACATTGCCTCGTTGGGTGATGTTTTTGCTGGCGATCTCATTCGCGATGCGCATTCTCTGTTTTGGTGCCATGGTTATTGGGTATCAGTTATTTGTCCTGGAAACAAAGGAAACACTTCTCACAAATGGGTCATTGTCAGTTGTAAAAACAAAAGCTGTCCACCCGGTGGTCAATAGTTAACGGTTTATGTACATATAAGTTACGTTTTTATGACATGGATTTATAGTTATGGAAACACCGTTTATGTGGGTTACTAGACCAATACAAAATTAAGCTTTGTGGCCCTTAACTTTTCATATGCCGACCGAAAATACGCGAACCTAAATCTGTCAATGATCCAAATCATTTTATAACTGCAATACTACTGAACTAGATGATGTTTTGGTGCTTAAATACTTGTTATGAGCAGGGAAAGACATTGCCAGTGCTAGGTGTACCCGAGAACCAATCAGGAAGAAGATGACTGAACTTCAAAAAAAAACAATATAAACTATTTAGGAGATCTAATCACAAGAACATGGGAATAGAGTTCTCTATAAGGAAATTAAATATTTTAATGTGAATTAAAATAATAATAATATACATACTAATTGTGTACACTATGTTACTCTGCTATGTGCTCTGTTACACTTTTATGAGTGCCAAATGAAATATTTCGCATTCCAACATCTATATTTAAGTGAAAGCTAACTACATGTACTCATTAGTTAATTACTTTTTTTTATCAAAGCTAGATTTGAATATCAACATGTTTTTAATTAAGGCACTTTCACTAAAATTACTAAAAGATAATCAAAAGTACTGTTGATTGAGATAAAGTTTAAGTAATCAGGGATATCCTATCAATAGAGAACTTAGATAATGGATATAATTACCGGATTAAATAATACAACCAGCTATTCCACTCTGCTAATGACTTAGGGCCAACACAAACATATTTGCGAGCAAAATACTAAAGACGTCATCAAAACCGTGTTTACCCAGATGTTTAAGAAACTTAACAAGGTATTATTTTCACGGGTAAACTACGTCGTTTTAAACATTGAAATAAGCATGAGCTGCACTTTCACGGTGTTAATCAGCGATTTATACTAAATTAACCGTTACTATCGCTAATATATCGGAGATTTCAGGTCGGCACAAAGCAAAACATGGAAAACTCTCGACACTTTTACGCACTCGAGGTTTGTCGATACAAAAACGTGTATAGCACAAAAACTACTAATATAAAAACTGAAATGTAAGGTAATGAACTGGAATACTCACAATTTATTCCTAAAATTAAAAGTGCCGAAGCGCACAAGGCTCGCTTGTTTGACACGTAAGTAAAAGTGAAATGGTATGGTAAGGAAATGTCAATTGTCAACACGTCGCCGACGTACGTCACAAAACGAAGAAGCAGGAATAGACACGCGTCAGTTTAGTGTTGCTACAGTACAATAAGTTATTATTCTATTCGCAATGTAATAAATAATAATATTTTTTTTGTCAAGAAATAATCTTAGCAAAATTTTTACAGCTACAAATATATCCAGTAGAATGAATATGGTATTTTGGGCATTAATACATATTTTTGAGTAGGTAAGTCTGATGCTGACGACATCTAGCGATGAATAGATAAACTACGAAGCATACTTTTAGCTACGCGACATCTATAACTAATAGTAGCGACTTCAAGTCAACTTGTTCTTCATAGATAACTCAAAGTGTAGCCATGAAGTATACACAGATGGCGCTAAAATAAAAAAATATATTTTCATTATGCTATTTTTAGGTGGTGCTTTTTATTGAAATTGAAATGAAACTGAAAGGTCAGAACTTAGAGTCATTATAGTCCGTAACAGTCAACAACTCCATA
Organism: Epiblema foenella; assembly: GCA_963556455.1. Taxonomy (NCBI): domain Eukaryota; kingdom Metazoa; phylum Arthropoda; class Insecta; order Lepidoptera; family Tortricidae; genus Epiblema; species Epiblema foenella. The sequence continues at coordinate 4,971,664 of OY747118.1, forward strand.
CTTGATACGGAAGCACGCGCAACGCACTAATATACCTAGTACCTGCAGCTACTAGTAGTATAGATTCTCATTCTATAACTTTTTCTTTATTTGTCCTTACCGGGGCCTGTTAACGATTCTTGAGTGATTATATTTGACATTAACTATTTTAACAGTTAGGGACCCATGTATAAAATTAACTGGAGTCAACAATAAGTTTAAATTGCACTCTGATTTCCTTCTTGACGTTTGGGCCGTTAAGGACAACGATGAGAATCACCAACAGTAGATAAGTCTCCATCTTCTGTCTTATAACTACAACCGTAATACAGCCCTTTCGTTAGCTAATTAAGTACCTATATGTAATATAATATAAGTGTATTGTACCTAAGTTCACGTGATTTATTTTTAAGCGTTATGATTTAACAAGTTTAGGTAGGTACCTCAACATGATACTATTTTTAACTCTGTGGGTAATTCCTACCTGTGTATGTACTATATCTATTATTATATGGCCTCAACCGACCTAGTAAGTACACAGAACCACCCACAAAACAATAAGTGTAATGTATAATTCCATAAATCAATATCCGTTGATTGATCATCTCCTTTCTTCCTTCGACGCAACAATAATATCGTCAATAACGGACAGAGACGAATATAGATCCAATTTTCCAGATCAAAACGTCATATAAACTCTTAATATGAATTCAACATAGGTCTTTATAAACTAGGTTACCATAATTCTAAGGATGGCAAGGACATGTCATTAGATTGACCAATCACAGTCACCAGTTATCCTTGGAGGGTAATCCTTAGACTCTGGTTGGCTGAGAGAGATAACGCCTCGCGTAAGCCCCGCCTACCGCAGAATCCATTTAAATTTAAATATCGAAGGGAGAACGTCGAATTCGGTTGAATAGAGATGCCCGTCAGTTCTGTGGCAATTATTTCGTAGTTAAAATGGATTGATATAATTAATATTTATAACTTGGATACCTATTAAAGGTTCAGGGTTTCCTGTGTATTCTGTTACAAGCACACCAGCAGGGTTTTTGACACTAAATGAAGATAATCAATTGGAATTTTCTCGAAGCAGTATGAAATAATGAAAAAAAAACTGCCTAAGAAATGAAATAAATAATCACAAAGTTCTAAGTATTCAAAGTCTCAGGAGGCGACATCCCCTGTCCCTTTTGCGCAAAACGAGCCTTCGTATATGAAACGATCGTCATTTTATTTTACTATGAAGCTATAGAGGATTGTGACTTCACATCTGCAGCACTTTCCCTGTGTCTAAACTAAACTAGTAACATTAAAACAGTTATAACTTGGTCTTTTTTTGAGATCTTAGGATAAGACTTCCTTCATTCGGCATGTTACTTTTGGTCTGTATTGGAATTTAGATATTACTTATAATACTTACCTATAAATTAAAATAATTTCAATAGGTACTTATTGATCCGGTTACCTACATGTCGTTTAAAAGCTTAGGTACTTGTATGCCTAGGGACTGTCCTCTACCTAGTTATAAAAAACACGCGTAACCTATACATTATTTCAGCATGCTAGATAATAATATCTAGCACGCTTAAATAATGTATAAGTAGGCTTTTCTAACTGCGAAATGACAATAATGTCATTTCGCAGTTAGAGAAGCCATTTTTGCACCGAACTGTATCTACAAACTGATAACTAGGAGGTATGTAAATTAGGTACTCCAAGTAGGGGAACGGGTGAGATAGCTATCTAGTTAAACACTTAGAGAATACCTATACTACTTTCAGCTTTCTGTTTTTCGTAAGATTTGCAATTCCAACTCGTATACATATACATAGTTAGGTACTTTAGATACTTACCCAAATAGTACCTGAGTACGTAGTAGGGCTGCCTCTTAAAGCGCTTAAATTGATGAAATGTTATTTGAACTCCTTTAAAATCTTTAATTCATTTTTTTTCTATTTAAAAACTTATACATGCCAATTGTCCTATTGTGCCATGGAAGTCATTGTCATCATAGCCTTATACAGTACAAGAGCTCAGGCGCAACTTAAGGGCAAGCCGAGATTATCTCGCAGATAATCGAGATATTTGAGATTAGTGTCTTTGTGCCAAACGATTGTATCAACAAAATATACTTAAATGATTTTGAAAGTGGCACAAATTAAGTGTTTATGTTACACGGCCATATCCGATAGTCAATTTATTTGAACTCTTCGATTATGGGGATGGGGGGGGGGCATTTGAGTCACCTGCGATCCTGAACGGTCCTTTTTAACGAGTGAAACGAAGGTCTCTGTTACAGCTTCGACAAAAATGATTTCGTTAAGTATGTCCGGATGTTCTTCTCTGTAGGTCGCATTTCTCAAACAATTCTGGCGAAATTTTGTGAGCGGGTTCAAGAATTAGGTACTTAAGCATATATAGAATTAATTGTCGAGTAATTACAAATAAACAAAGAAATTAAAATAAAACTAAAGCTAAACGAAAATGAACCTAAATATACTTATCAAAAACTCTAATCTAACATACCGCTGCCAGTAGGTAATGTTCCCAAAATGCTGGTCGCATTGCCACGTTGGATGGCACTCAATAAATTGTCGAGACAGTTTATGGGTTTAAAAAAAACATGGAATCATGGAAAAAAACATTCGCGAGGTCTACAGAGTACACCTCGCGACCTAATTATTAAGCTCACAGAGACAGAGAGAGAGAGAGCTTAATAATTAGGCATTATAAGAGCTTAAGGTGAACAAAGTCCGTTGCTGATTATTTGCAGCATTAACAGGGACAGAGGTAGGTAAGTATTAATTAAAATGTTTTAATAGAATGAGATATATTTGTATGGTCGATTTCACAGGACGATAACACCAAACTTATAATGAAATGTCACCAATGATCTTTAAGTAGGTTTTTTCTATTCGTTGTGTAATGTAACATAGGACATTATTACGAAGACTCGACTCCGGGGAAATAAATCGGCTCCGCTATCGGTACCGACTCCGCTTATCGACTCTTCGACTCCTTTGAATCGCTCAAACCAATTGACTCCGGACTCGCTGGTTTCCATACTAATTCAGTGATCTTAATGGATCTTCGAATCTTTTAACTCGGGATTTGATCGAAATATACGAAATTCTGCCGGCTCAAACCGGTTATTCATCGGCTCCGTACCGAGTCAGAGTTAATATATCCTCGGATTCGATAAGATTTGAAAACAGTCGATAAGGAATCGGAACCGCTTACGGATTCGAATCATTTAAATCTTCAAATCCGGATTTACCCATCTCTATTAATTACTGCAAAATCGCTATAGGTTGGTACGTGTCAAGGCATGAAAGAAATGGTATGATAGGTTGGTATTTGGTTTTTACAAAATAAGTGAAATCAAAATAAATAAAATAAATAAATAAATAAATATTAGAGGACAATCTTACACAAATCGAACTAGCCCCACAGTAAGCTCAAGAAGGCTTGTGTTATGGGTACTAGACGACGATATATTTAATAGATATAAATACTTAAATACATAGAAAACATCCAAGACTCAGAAACAAATATTCATGCTCATCACACAAATATTTGCCTTGACCGGGATTCGAACCCAGGACCGTCAGCTTCACAGGCAGGTGCACTGGTAGTGCTAAACCGGTCGTCAAAAAATTGGTAATATTCAAATAGATATCTTAAAAAACGCCACGTTTTACAAAATCCGTCACATTTAGTTTCGCGAACCTCTTTCTTTTCTAAACATGTCTGAGTGCCGCGTGTTGACTTTGTCGCGCCATCGCCAGCCCGCCGACTCAGCAAAAACCGTATTTGGTTAATCCTAACATAATATTGGAATATGGGGCAGAAAGTAAAAGTTTATTGGCACATTTTTTCCTTCCAGTTACCAGCCTTGAGATAACAATCGTGAGAATAATAAAATAATCGACAATCATCTCTTTTTTTCTTTTTTTCTGTTATAGGGGGCAAACGAGCAGACGGATCGCCTGATGGTAAGCAATGGGGGCTATCGCGTATGAATTCGCCGCTAGAGGCGCTAGTATAGCGTGGGGTCCTCCGAAACGTCAAATGTCACTCTTTTTGGTTGCGCTACGCGGGTTAATATCTAATTGGAATAATATGGTCACTATTTTGCAATACCTGAGCTTGATTATGGCAAATATGAATTAAGGGTCAATGACTGTCAGGGCTTTGAGACAGATTTGTCTTTCGGAAAATTATTTCCTCCTTTTTTCCGAACAAAACGGGACCACGCTACAGTGCGGTATATTCTTCTTCTTCTTCTCTTTTATTTATGGCGTTCTGGCCAACAGGGTTGGCACAAATTTGCCAGTATCAAGTAGATCGAAAGCTGCTCACGATCTGCGAACAAACGGACAACACAAACATACAACTACACCCTGACACCTCGGTTAAAATATACAAATACACGCAGTCCCAACGTCTACGGTAAGTGCAGCGCTAAACGTCACAAATCAATATTAAAGACGATTTAAGTTAGAGTCTAATGTTATTCTTCTCCACAAACTTGGCAAGAAGGCGAAAAAGTTTCTTATTATCAGTTAAGCAAATTAGGGAAGTCACATTAGTAGGAAGGGGAATTTTTAATTTAGGCAGCATGGCATAGAGATTAAAGGAGGCGGAGTTACGCGGGCAGTTAAAAAATATATGATCAACAGAACCAACCTCTCCTCCGCACTCACACAAAGGGGAGTCTCTAAGTTTGAACCTAAATAGGAGCTCAGGCGAGCAAACCCGACCAAGGCGCAATCTGATGATGATGCTGGTGTGTCTTTTTGAAAGGGCACGATTTTTAAAAAACCACGGGCGGGAGGGAATTTTCGGCTGAACAAATGAGTAGAAACATTTCTTTGACGAGTTCCATCGAGAAGACCATTTTTTGGACAAGATTTTTTTGGGGATGGTCACTAAATCCGGTGAATATATTTTATAAAAGGAGTCACAACCATGAAGAACTGCCTCTTTAGCGGCCTGGTCAGCAAGTTCATTGCCCGTTATGCCACGATGACTGGGAATCCAAACGAACGAAATCTCGAGATTGGCAAGCTGACAGGAAAGAATGGCAGATTTGATTTGAGAAATTATGTAATTGCGGGAACAGTTTTTGAAAGGGTGAGTAGAAATAGCTTGGAGAACACTTAGACAATCAGTAAATATGACAGTCTTAGGAATGTTATTTTGAATCGCATACTTAATAGCCATCCAGAGAGCTACGCTTTCGCCAGAAAAAACGGAAGATTCGGGGGGAAGTTTATATTTCAGACATACATTGATGCTGGGGCATACTACTGCGCAACCGACACACCCGAGGTCAGAGAGCTTGGAAGCATCTGTGTATAAATAAAATTGGTTAGGAAAGTTAGAATGAACAAATTCATTAAGGGCAGCATTACAATCGATTGTTTTCTTTGATATACCCGTGTTAAAAGAAACATTGGGGAAAAGGGGGATAGCTTCATATGGGATTGAATACAAAGGGAGGGAAGGGGATCTTTGCACAGGAGCTCTGAGGGAGGCGATTTTTTCGAGACTGAGCACTAGATTAGGCTTAGTTTTATTTCGCCAATAAGGTTTGGAGGAACAAAAGCTTTGTAATAGTTTCAATTTGGGGATCAGGGGGTGGGAGGATAAGCCGACTGATCGAAAAAGGAAGCGATCCGACAAGAATTTGCGTCTTAGGTCGAGGGGGGGATCACCACACTCTACCTGTATGGCTCTATTGGGGGAAGACTTCATACATCCCGAGACTATTCTAAGGGCTTTCATTTGAATCGTCTCCAAGACCTTGAGGGCTCCTTTATTGCAAGGCTCGAAGATAAAAGTACCAAAGTCCAAGTGGCATCTGACAAAGGCATTATAAAGGAGTTTTTGGGAGTACGGGTGGGCGCCCCACCAAGTACCGGAAAGGGTTCTTAACAAGTTAATGTTTTTTTCGCACTTATTCACCACGTAGTTGAGATGGGGAACACCTTGAAGGCGTCTATCGAATATAACACCTAAAAATTTTATGGAATCTTTGACAGGAATAGATTCATTGCCGAGATGGATGTTGCACTGGGGAGATTGCCTGCTCCTAGAAAAAATAATAGCCGAGCTTTTGGACGGAGAAAGGGACAGGCCGTGAGAAGAAAGCCAAGACTGGAGCGACTCTAGAGAGGAATTTATTTTTTCGGAGGCAACTTGAGGGGACTTGTCATTACAGTATATGGCTATATCGTCCGCATATTGTAGAATTTTGCAATGCATATTGACTGACCTATCCAAGTCTACAGTATATAGATTGTACAAGAGAGGGCTAAGGACCGAGCCCTGCGGCAGGCCCTTCCACAAAGATCTCTCGCCAACGATTCTGCCCTGCCATCTCACCTTGATCCTCCTAGCCATAAGAAGGCTGGTGATAAAGTCAGTAACTTTCGAGGGAATACTCAGCTTTGACATTTTAGTCCTGAGCACCGAAAGGATGACGTTATCATACGCTGAGCATATGTCCAGAAACGCAGCAGCAACCGACTCACTTCTAGAAAAGGCCAAACGGATATCTGCCGAAAGGATACAATGGCTGTCTGAGACACTTCTGCCCTTACGAAAGCCGAACTGAAAGCGGGACAGGTAATTATGATTCTCCAAGAACCAGTCCAAACGATTTTTAAGCAGATGTTCCGTAATTTTGCAGAGAGTGGACGAAAGGGCAATAGGACGATAAGAAGTCGCTTGATCGGCGTCCTTGCCAGGCTTTAAAATTGGGATGACGAATTGCTCCTTCCAAGGCTCCGGAACAAGCCCAGAGTCGAAGAAGTTGTTTATTAAATCTAGGTAGAATGCTACAGTATTAGACCCGGCTTTAGTTAAGAAAGAATAAATTATGCCGTCAGGACCTGGAGCTGAGTCCGAGAGGGATTCCAAGACGCAGCGGAGTTCAGACATTGAAAAAGGGGACGAAAGAAAGTTACCTGTATTGCGAGAGGGAGACGGAGAGGCTGATGGTAATTCCGATGAATCGGGAACGTAAGGAGGGGCTAATTTATCTAAAAAATCCTCAATCCATTTGGGGTTAGAAGAAAACGAGGAGGGAGATGGAGAAGCAACGCAGGAGCACCTGAAAGTTTTGATTTTTTTCCAAACAATTGAAGGATGAGTTGATGGCGATACAGATTCACAAAATTTATTCCATCCATTCTTTTTTTTTGAGGCTAAACCCCGCTTGCATTTGGCCGCAATCCTTTTATAAGAAATAAAATTATCTGACGTCATTTGAGCACAATATAATTTTTCGGCCTCCTTACGGTTTCTAACAAGAGCAGAACAATCTGGGTCCCACCAGGGCAAGGAGGGCCGTTTTTTGACGATGACATTTTTAAGAGGAATAGATTCCTCAGCGCTAGAAATTATACAAGCTTCAAAACGAGAGTATACCTCAAGACAGTTATCTGAGGAAACTGATGGAAGATCGCTAATTTTAATATCCAAAGAAGAAATAAAAAGGGGCCAATCCGCTTTGATAAGATTGAATTTCTGTAAAGGGAGACAGGGAGATGGCAGAGGAGAACCAGCTGTGAAAGTTATGTTTATGGGAAGATGATCACTACCTAAAGCATAAGGCGAGATATCCCAAGAGCATAAAGAGGCAATGGATGGGGAACAGATAGAAAGATCAACTGCAGAGGGGTTTTGCAGGGGAGAAACACGACGGGTTGGACGTCCGTCATTCAAAATGCAAAGGTCCAGAGAGTCTAGGAATTCAACTATTTTCCGGCCTGAGGGGTTGGTGCTAACCGATCCCCACAAAGGGCTGTGAGAGTTGAGGTCGCCTAGAATTAAGAGGGGGGGAGGGACATTGGGTAAGAGGGACCAAAAAGAAGATATTATACTAGGAGAGGGGTGAGGGGTGAGGGGGGAGGGCTTGGGGTTAAAAACGTTAAAAATACTCGCGAGCACACAGAGCCACTAATAAATATAATAAATATAAATATTAGAGGACAATCTTACACAAATCGAACTAGCCTCACAGTAAGCTCAAGAAGGCTTGTGTTATGGGTACTAGACGACGATATATTTAATAGATATAAATACTTAAATACATAGAAAACATCCAAGACTCAGAAACAAATATTCATGCTCATCACACAAATATTTGCCTTGACCGGGATTCGAACCCAGGACCGTCAGCTTCACAGGCAGGTGCACTGGTAGTGCTAAACCGGTCGTCAAAAAATTGGTAATATTCAAATAGATATCTTAAAAAACGCCACGTTTTACAAAATCCGTCACATTTAGTTTCGCGAACCTCTTTCTTTTCTAAACATGTCTGAGTGCCGCGTGTTGACTTTGTCGCGCCATCGCCAGCCCGCCGACTCAGCAAAAACCGTATTTGGTTAATCCTAACATAATATTGGAATATGGGGCAGAAAGTAAAAGTTTATTGGCACATTTTTTCCTTCCAGTTACCAGCCTTGAGATAACAATCGTGAGAATAATAAAATAATCGACAATCATCTCTTTTTTTCTTTTTTTCTGTTATAGGGGGCAAACGAGCAGACGGATCGCCTGATGGTAAGCAATGGGGGCTATCGCGTATGAATTCGCCGCTAGAGGCGCTAGTATAGCGTGGGGTCCTCCGAAACGTCAAATGTCACTCTTTTTGGTTGCGCTACGCGGGTTAATATCTAATTGGAATAATATGGTCACTATTTTGCAATACCTGAGCTTGATTATGGCAAATATGAATTAAGGGTCAATGACTGTCAGGGCTTTGAGACAGATTTGTCTTTCGGAAAATTATTTCCTCCTTTTTTCCGAACAAAACGGGACCACGCTACAGTGCGGTATATTCGATATTTTTACGGTACGGTTTTAAGGTATTGAATATGATTTAAATGTAAACTTCGTTCTCATGTCCATAATAACCAATAACAATTTTTGACAGCTGGACCTTAGTCGACAGTGGCGCCAACTGGTGAGCACAAAAACGATAGCCACCATTACCGTCGCCCATAAACACCTGCAACACCAGAGGAGTCATCCCTCGATTGCAGCAGTTTCTTGCTTACTTCGTACTATCTACTACTGCTACGTTAATTCAAGTATCCCAATTTGAAACGGGATATTTACCATGTATGTTTGTATTTTTGAGTTCCCGATATTTCGACACTGTTGCAAGCGCCATTATTAAGGATTAACTGACGTGCTGTGAGTTTTAGTTGTGGTCTACCCACACACCATAGCGATCTACCCTCTTCCTGCAAACACTTACACTTCCTGCTTTCTTCTTACAAATATATATGGTAAATATCCCGTTTCAAATCGTAATTCACACAAAATCGTTTTTCGGTAGCACGTCTGTTGGTTAGCTTTTAAAGTGTATCCTTTTTTTTTTTGTGGACAATCTACACAAATCAACCTAGTCCCAAACTAGGTGCAAAGGTAGCAAAGCTTGTACTATGGGTACCAAGTGACGATATACACACTTATATAGATAAATAGATATGTACTTAAATACATAGAAAGCATCCATGACTCAGGAACAAATTTCATGTTCATCACACGAATAAATGCCCTGACCACTACCAACTAGGCTAAAGCGGTCGTCAAAACATAGATACTTGTGTTATCCGAATAAATATATTTCTTCTTCTTCTTCTAATTCTAATTTCTAATGTAAATGACCATGTAAGCTTGAAATCTTATATAATTCAAGTATCTTTTGCACCCTCATGGGTGCTAGGGGGCTCCGCCTGCGCTGGGCGATTTAGGAGCTGTGGTGGGTCGCGTCATCGCTACGGCGGGTCGCGTCATCGCTACGGCGGGACGGGCTTCTGGCCGTCAACTACTACTGAGGGCCTACTCCGAACTCCGTAACGTGTTATCCCTTTCACTCATATAGTATATGGGTGGATCAACTATTCTTTGCTGTTCGTTACCATGGTTACGTCTCCTGAGACACTCCTTAAAACTGATTTTATAGGTTTAAAATCTATCAAACATGAGTTTTAGCGATGAGTATCTATCAAGTAGTTATGAGAAATAATAATTAACTACAAGACTCATATATATTTTTCTCTTTTTTTTGTATGATTTTAATGGACTAGACTGCGAATTAGACTCATAGGCTGTGGCAGAATAACAGCGTTGCAGTTTGCACGGCAATTAGCAACACATGCTGGGTCTCAGCCTTTTCTTTATGGCACACATTGCTGGACTCATTGTGCACCTTTGCTCATTGTGTATTATCTTACACCTATTTATTAAGACCGGTTATGTGTGCTTTATTGAATAAATGGTTTTTCTTTCTTTCTTTCTTTTCTAATTTGGACACGGATCATCTCTTGAGCATGCTTGAATACCATATTATGAACATTTTTCGAAGAAACTCGGTTACTGTTCGTAGTAACCCCTCTGGTTCGCTTCGAGTTGGTTTCTTCCCGTCCCGGTACTCATACCGCACCCCGCGCACTCCCCTGCTCAGCGCCCGGCGGGGTGGGAGCGGAGGTAAATATGTCACAAGGGAACGGTTGGAACGGGATGTAATTGCAAACCCACTGCACTATTTCAAGCGCATAATGTCAAGCGATTAGGAAATGAGTGCTAGTAATAAATTGAAATGTACCTAATTGGGATGTGGCGGGCACTAGGTTATATAAAGCGGATCTGGGGCGCTACCGCGAACAGCAAACGAAGTTTTCCCTCTCTGTCATACTTGCAAGTTTGCACATAAGTGAGACAGAGAGGGAAAACTTCGTTTGTGGTTCGCGGTAGCCCCTCGGTCCCTGTACTACGAACTTTGAAATCCGAACTTCGTATCATGCCGTTCCTTTCACTCTCGTGTTATAACACTATATGAATGAAAGAGACGGCACTATACGAAGTTCGGATTTCGAAGTTCTTCTGGAGTCTAAATGAAGGGAAAAGGGAAATTTGGAGGCGGCTTTTGAGTGGCTCGGAATTAATTGTTTCACACTGATCAGGGGCTAGCGGCCGGTACTGGATGGCCATCGGAAGCTGCAGACAAATATAGATATCAGAGAACACGATATAGGTACATAACTATTAACTATAGGTCTACGGCAGGGTAGGCGAACCAATGGCACGCGTGCCATTGATGGCACGCGGCACAATATTTTGGGCACGTCGCCGATCATAAAACATGTGTAAAAAATGTTTTAAGTATTTTATGACGATCGAACGCGAGTAATCCTACGCTGCGGAGTGAATCAGAAAGTCAAAATTATTTGATGGCACGTCAATGACCCCATTAAACATTCTTTAGAAAAAATGGCACGTTGATGCATAAAGGTTCGCCTACACTGGTCTACGGTATTAGTACTGTCGGCCTCACAAAGGGCTTAACACATTTGTACTGTGTCGCTTTAACGTCATACTTATTTGAATTGCCATACTTACTAAAAAATCCAACGAGTGAAAGCGACGAAGTTCCAGTGTTTCTACTTCTTTTTTTATACAGCGGCGCTGGCAAACAAGCTTACCACCTGATGGTAAGCGGCTACCGCAGTCTATAGGCGCCCGCAATTCCAAAGGAGTCAAGTACGCGTTGCCGACCCTTTATAAATTTTGAGGATGCACTGTGTTGACAACAGAAGGGACAAATTTAGGTCACTCGCTCTCAACACAGTGCATCCTCGGGAGCTCTGGCAACCTTGCTCACCTCTAGGAACACAACACTACATTCTTTAGATAATGTTATTATGGCTGTGGTCTTCTGCAAGGCGGATGTACTTCCCCAGTTGGGCTGCTCCAAATTCGAGCAAGATGACATTTTGCTATGCCCTACCCCTCTTGAAACTTAGGTATGACTTCGACTATATCCTTTAACCGTATATAGTTATCTAGCTGTATTCCTGCTGACAGACGACTTTCCTCTTTATTCTACCTCAATAAGTACTTATTTACCAAACTTATAAATACACACAATAATCAATGGTCCCTTATCTAATCCACACATGAAAGATTCCATTGTGTTGATTGTTTATAAACGTCTTTATTCGTATAGCATTACAAGCGATATCGCATTTCGTTGCAAGTGCCGAACAAAGAATGACCAATGGAGGACACTAGAGACCAATGTACCAGAAATGCATGGAGACAATTATAATATCCAGAAATTTGGACAAGGGCAGTAAGTGCTTAGTGAAGGAATCCGTAGCTTATATAGTTGAAATTATCAAAATTATTTATTTGTAACCATAAAACACGTTAATAATGATGATGATGTTATTAATGATGTTGACTAGAATTAGGTAAAATTAAATAACTAAAAATAATTTAATTTTTACCTACAATAAATCGATTTAAATAAGAAGTTGTATTTGCAGTTAGGACCTAATAGAATAAAATGACTTTATTTTTAGGTCATAATATGATGTGTGTTAGTATAGTAGTTTAGTTCTTAGATTAAAGTGGCTGTAAGTTTCAAAAAAGTAAGTAAATGTAGCGTAAACTCCCTTACAACCCTCAAGGATGAGGACAGAGTGAGCAAATGTGGAAATAAACTAAGATTTTCTTTTCAAAGGTAAATTTATACATTAGAAGTAAACTCCAAAACATCAACATCTAGGTAAGGTCGGTAGATGGGTTTACGGCCTGTTAATTTGATGCGCCAGTTTGCGTCCACTTGGATGAGTTGATGAACTGAAAGGATATTTTCTTGCTTTTTAAATATATTCCCATTCGATAGCTACTAATTAAAACGCATACGACTCACTATGTCTTTAGGGCATGTAAAAATGTATCTTTAATTGAAAAAAATTCGTTCTTCAGAAGGCCGCAAACTGACGCAGGCCGCGTAACTGGCCTAGCGACCCTACGTACCTGATATACTATTCCGCTATACATGTGTCATATGAACCGACAAATGACCAGACAGTGCATAACGTGGCTTTGGCTTCCTAGTTACCACGGAACCCTAAAACACGCCCATGACTCAAAACGTATCGCCAATAACAATGGCAAAACATTTTTATTGTGCACTTGGATTCGCAACAAAATTGGCAAAATGTCTATTGAAGAGTGTAACAAAGGCACCCGAGTTTGTTCTCGGCTAAATCGAAAGTGTCAGTTAGGATGTAAGTAGTTACCATATGTAATTTTTCATTGAGAGGTTTATTATCCCTTGTTTTAGCCACATCATTAGGGTACGCAACCGTGCGTTGTTCGTGCTATAGGAAGGCTTGGGCCGATGATTAACAAGTTTAGTAAAATGTCACTTAGAAATAAGCTGACACTCTACAAAACTTGTGTTCGTCCAATCATGTCTTATGCTAGTGTAGCCTTTGCTCACGTGCCTATGACATCGCTCGAGCCGCTTCAGGTCATTCAGAATCGTTTTCTCCGTAGGGCGACTGGTGCTCCGTGGTACCAGCCGAACCTCAGTCTGCACCACGACACGGGGATTAGCACTATGTATGGTTTCTTTAAGCAGACTGCTAGACGTTATTTTGACAACGCTCCCCATCATGGGAATCCGTTAGTTAGGAAGGCTGTCGACTACGTTCCCATCCCTCCCCCCTCTGTCGTTACTCGGCGATCACTGATTAGGGGCCGCACGGTCCGGCGTCCTAGGCACACACTTACGGATCCGGACGACGAAATCACAGCGTCTATCGAAAGATGGAACGCTGCGCTTGCGGCGTCCAACTCTGACATGATGCGTACACTTAGGCATTCCCGCCGGCGGGGACGTCCACCGCGCGATCGCGACAACAGTGACACATAAGTATAGTCCGTATTCGTCCCGGTACCGTCGCACACCGGGTAGAGTCAGTCCGACCCAGGTCGGGCCTAGCTGAGTTTTTTGCTGGACTCTTCTCAGCTAGGCTAGGTTTAGTGAACCAGCGACAAAACTCCCAGTGGCTCGATTCCACTCACACGTCAGATTCGGTTGAAACTGCTCAACCAATCTCACTGGAGCGCAAACTCTTAGAGTATTCCAGTGTTCCAAACCACACGCGTGGTCGTGTCGGAGGTTTTCCCCTGGATTTTCCCCAGGCTACTCTCCAACCGCGCACTCCTATCGCTTTATTGAGCCCGGCCTATAAAGCCACAGTCAGGTTAAAAAAGTAACCTGTGGAGGGAAGCCTTCGTTTCGGACGCCCACCCCGGTCGTATTAGTCAATGCGTAAAATTGTATATTATATCTGTGCAATTATTTCGTACGCTCCCATACAATCCGGCCATAATTATCTGTGTAATTCATCACCTACCCGCGTCTCGCGGTCTCACACACCACCGGTTCACAATGCGTAGTGAAATTGCATTTAGATTCATTTGCCAAGCTCGTATCTTAACCAAGGCTGTTGATGGAGACGATGTCTTATCTAGTTCGGATAGAGTTTGTTTCTCAAGCGATTGCGGGCGTATGGTATACGGTTTTTACTCTTGATGAACGAAATGTGTGGTCTGTGGCACAGTGAAAGTATGATCTCCAGTATGTTGAAGATGATCAAATAATTAAGCTCTCTCTCACTTAAGTTATCTATAAACTGTATAATCGAACTAGCAAACTATGATCGACATGGGAAACAAAGCTTATCATCGTAGCCATGATGGAATTAGGTAATCACGCGAATGCGAGCGTGAAGGAAATTACTGTGCAAATGCGACCGAGTGAATAGAAGAATGGTGAACGGTGTTAATTAAAATCTGATTGCATGGAAAGTTTGGCAAGCTTGTATGGGATTATAGAGCCTTATTTAACGTTGATCAGTAAATTACATTATTCTGCCTATGAAGCTGGAGGTCCCTGGTTCGAATCCCGGTCTGGACATTTATTTGTGTGGTGAACACGAATATTTGTTCCTGAGTCTTGGATGTTTTCTATGTATTTAAGTATCTATTTATCTATATAAGTATGTATATCGTCGCTTAGTACCCGTAGTACAAGCTTTGCTTAGTTTAGGAGATGTGTGTAAGATTGTCCACAAATATTTACTTATTTACTTTGACGTGATAACGTCATATAAATCGATGAACGAAAAAGACTACAACCAACACGAAAAAGTGTGACGTAATGTATGACTAACCTGAGCCTTGTTAAGCGAATTTCTATAAAAGTGTTATTGAATTTTGAACCTTATTGTTCGAACGGTAAAATAGCTTTTTGAACCAATTACTTTGATGCAACTCAGTCAACTGAATGATTTCAAGTTATACCTGAACAGTTGACGGTCAAACGGGGTTCTCTCCTCAAAAGGTAAAACCCGTACGAATTCATAAAGGTATGCATTTTATCATGAATGTTTTCTTATGATGTTATCACGTAGAATTATCGTAAACCGACTTTACAGACAGCCAATATCAAAATCAAAACATTTATTCTGCAAATAATAGGCCTCAATGGCACTTTTGCAAGTCAAAATCTATCTATATCAAATAAAAATAATACAATAATCAAAGTATCATTAATTAAGTGTAATGTTACATGTCAAAAATAAGACTAAGAAACTAATAACAATCGAGATTTGTTAGAGATATATAAGGTCACTAAGCGTCAAGATAACAGGTAATAAGGTAGGTACACTAATCATAATAAAATATTGTGAGATATATCTCTAAGCGTCAACATGAAAATAATAAAATCTCATAAATAAATATCCTCAGAGATGTATAAGGTCTCTGAGCGTCAGTCTAAAAATAAAATCAAATGAGAACAGAGTGAAGTCTCTCATCATGTTAATTCCACTGAACACTAGAACGAAGTTACTAGTCCTTGCAAACATGAAAAAACCGGGACCCACAAACAGCACCCGTTCACGAGTATGACGCATAACCACTTTATTATTTATTTGTTTTCTGCGACCGGCCTTTAAATAATGAACTGCATGTGAAGTACACCGTGCGCGTGCGCTGGCTCCTTGCGTTACTCGTCAATACTCGTCAGAAAGCCGCTCGGGCGGAAACCGCACGACCCAGCCGAGTCTATGATTCGTGTAAAAATGCGGGATTCATATTCATGGTAGGAGATAATAATTTCATACAATGTGCGTTGGTGATTGGTGATTGACGTATAAGTTACTATGGTTCCGTCGACGTATCTAAATTTTCCATCACCCGGCTATTTCACACCAGTCTACCATAAATACGAATTTTATTCGCAATTCGCATGGTCTTTGGGAAACGAAAGCCGAACCCACTATAAAAAAACGAAACCCCTATAGGAACATTTTGTTGCCTGTCTGTTTGTCTGTCAAGACCCTGACAGACGGACAACAAAGTGATCCTATAAGGTTTCCGCCTTTTTCCCTTTTGAGGTACTAAACCCTAAAATAGGCTAGATTCAATACACGAACACTAAACGTCACACACATATTTTGACCAACAACATTCATCTCGGTGACCTTTTTCAGGTTGTATTCTTATTATGATACTAGCGACCCGCCCCGGCTTCGCACGGGTGCACTATTTAATGGATGTTATATACCTACATATAAACCTTCCTCTTCAATCACTCTATCTATTAAAAAAACCGCATCAAAATCCGTTGTGTAGTTTTAAAGATTTAAGCATACATAGGGATACCTATAGGGACAGAGAAAGCGACTTTGTTTTATACTATGTAGTGATATCAGCGTCGTTTCACCTTCTGTAGAGACATCATGCCGAGTGGACTCCATTTTCGCATTAAGCCTTAAGAGCGCTTTAATAAAATGTAACAGTGGACCTGTTACATATATTTAAGTACTTTTTGAATCCATCAAATTAGTTTTTACGTTGCTAGATTCGTCTCTCTACGAGCTCAAAATTAAAACGGCCGTTTTAACTTTGGACGCATCGATTGACGAATCCAGCAATGTAAAAACTAGTTTTATGGATTCAAAAAGTACTTAAATACAAACTACAGTACGTAGCGGCCCCCTTTTTTAGTTATATATCGTTAAATTTACCTAAATAATTACAATTATTTACGAGTGGCGCTAGTGGACCTGTTACATTTTATTAAAGCGCTCTTAATTTCAATAAACTAACTCCCTTATTCATAAACGTCTATCAAACCTATATTAGTTAACTAGCCGCTAAAATTCGTTTGTCTTTATCTGTCACTTTGACACATGTGCTTGTGAGACAGTGATTTTAGTTAGCAGAGGTTTGTTGTTTTTTTATGAATGGGGTTAGTGTTTAAATGTAAATGTACTATTTATTGAGTGTAAAATGCTAAATAAAGCTCTTACTGTTATGGTGCCTTCAGGTAATTCCAAATGTCGGGTAATTCGGAAAAAAACTGATTCACGTCTCACTAAGTGATTTTGTTGCACTACCAAACATCAACAAAAAATTTAACATTTATTTTTGAAGGTGATGATGAGATGCAACAAAATCGCTTAGTTAGACTGGAATTTGTTATTTTCGGAAGTACCCGAAATTTGAAATTACCCGAAGATACCTTATTCGCTTCATAAAGCGTGAGTCATATTTTAAAGCCATCCGCGTGGTTATAGCAACGAAGATTGGCGCCATTCGTCAAGAGCTATCGGTCTTCTGAACGACGTAATGATGATTTCCTTTAAATATGTGGATAATCATTGCATTGTTCAATCATACCTGCATACCTATCCTATCCGAAAATCTATACCCATGGTACTGTAGTTGAATAGTAAGGGTAATCTGATATCGCCCGAAATTTTTGTCTAGTTTTACTGCAAAAAATATTGAGTTAAAATAAAAACTAGTGGCTGTTTTTGTTAATTTCTAAACACTGCGTCGACAATAAAATCTATATAATTATCCACCAGTTCTCTCTACACTCGCACTTCGCTTGGTGAATTGGGAATGTGGCAGTTACATCTATGTATGTACAAAATCATAGATGTAACTGTCACATTTGACATCTGTCAGATGTCAAGTTGATGTTTTTTTTGTTTCGTAGCAGACCAAGGTACGATCCTATTAATCCTCCAAACGTGTGGTGCCTATGTTAATGATAAGATTCAAAAATATTTCTTATAAATGATACTTAATACAAAAGGCAACAGTTTTAAACTCTATAATAAATCTACTATCAATAAAAATATAATATGGACGACTCCAAAAAACTCAAGGTTCCCAATTAGGTAATTAGGTACACCATGGCTCTGTTTTAGCATTGGAGTAAAAGTAGCCTAGCTTGTATTTCACCATAGACCTAAAATCACTAAGCCAATAAACGAAATATTCTTGATGCGTTTAAAAACTAGATTTATCAGTCAATTGCTGATTGCGACGAGAGAGGTATGCTAATCACAACCCGTCTCGGCGCAGTTCACCTCTCATCGTTAGTATAAGTAAACCTCGAGATCCGTAAGAACTACGAGTTATCGGAGATCCGATTTACACTGGTTGGTGTTTGGTGACTCTGTAAGTGTGGTGAACTACCGTCCAGGAGTGAAGAGCGGGTAGGAGGTAACCTGATAGCGGTCGCCCCTGCCACCGCCAGTAACGCAGAGCGTATGCCAGTCGTTCTATAGCGAGGGTAGGGGATGATGTTGTAGATAAAAAAACTATCTAACACTCTTATAGAATATAGGTCATTGCATTTGCTTCATTATACAAGCCAAGCTTTCTTTTTTTTCGCACGGGGGAAAATCCGTTATAGATACCTCCGCAGCGCGGGGGCGGCGCGGTGGTTATGTCGGACTTACACCGACTAAAAACCCCCCGACTGTCCTCCTCAACATATTTCGGGCAGATCTGGGATTTCCTACGTAACGTGTCAGCGGGTCATAGTTGAAAAAACAAAAGTCGTCCCTCCTGTGGTCAATAGTTAACGGCTTATGTGCATATTAGCTATGTTTTTATTACAGAGATTTATAGAAACGGAGACACTGTTTATGCGGGTTACTTGTAGCTCTTAACTTTTGGTATGTCCACAGAAAAGACGCGAACCTAAATCCGTGTATAACCCTTATCGAGTAACTCGGTAAAGGGTAGTTTCAGATCATTTACAATTGTAAGTTAGCACCTATAAATCGTTTGAGCATAGTTTTAAGAATTGTGAAGTCATATATACAAATGTAAGCTATTGATTGATTTGGTTGAAATAACATAAAATAATGCGGGTAGTTTTAAACATGGCAGTTTCACTCTGCCTTCATTTTGAATTGATTAGTCGGTTCGGGAGTACATAAAATCATAAATACAGTCGGGCACTCTGGGAGCGGTCACTTTAGTTACGGGCTTCAACGAGTATTCAAGGTAACTCTGATATCGTAATTTGTGTAAAGTGTGCTTTTCTTTAATTGAAATATAAGGTAATTGTCTTATAATGGTGTTTGAGTAATTATTCCCATCATTTAGTAACCTATATCTTTTACAAACGAAATTAAAAAAAGGATTGCTGATCACCACGAAAAGATACACAACCCAACCCCGAACAACTCATGAGAGCGCCGAATAAGTCTGTGTTAGTAGATATTTTACGCTATAATCGACGTAGTTGTTGTAATAATAAAATTCGCTTGGAAATAACCTTCCCGCTTCCCCTAAACAATTTTCAGCAAAAAGACAACGAAAAAAGCTTGGCTCAATACAGCAGGCGGTCCGCAAGGTGCTCCGGTACAATCACTTACGCAATTGTTTAAACAATGCCCGTAGTAAAATATCGGGTTACCCTGAATCAAATGAGCATCCGCGGTGTGTATTGTGCGCCATAGGGGTACGGAGGGGACGGGCATTTGTGCAACGAATAATGATAGGAATGAATAATTGATGGTAGGGATGGTCGAGGTTTGGTAATAATTTGATTAACTCACTGTTAGGAAGTGTTTTAGGGTATTCCATACCCAAAAGAGATGTGAGAGGATGTTTTCATGTGGATGTCGCGGAATCGTACCCCGTTTCGTACCACAGTAGTGTTTCAAAAAAACATATTACTATTAAATAAATAAATAAATATTAGAGGACAATCTTACACAAATCGAACTAGCCCCACAGTAAGCTCAAGAAGGCTTGTGTTATGGGTACTAGACGACGATATATTTAATAGATATAAATACTTAAATACATAGAAAACATCCAAGACTCAGAAACAAATATTCATGCTCATCACACAAATATTTGCCCTGACCGGGATTCGAACCCAGGACCGTCAGCTTCACAGGCAGGTGCACTACCCACTTGGCTAAACCGGTCGTCAAAACACTACTACACTATACTTATAATATCATTTGATATTTAAAAGTGGCTTTTCGGTGAAGGAAAATAGCGCGAGGAAACTGGTCTAGTTAGGAAAGTAAACAGTCGTAAGTTTTCGTAAAACTAGTTCCTACGCCAAATCTTGGGGTAAGGTATCAAAGCGGAACTCGGGTCCCTTAGGAGATAACCGGGAAAAAGCTAGGAGGATGCAGCTTTAAGCTTGAAAGCTCGGAATCTTAAATTAAAGTGTTGTTCTATGCATGGTAAAGTATTATTCTAAACTATTTGTTGACGCTCCAGAAATTAGAAGAGTATAGGTAGACGGAATATAGGCGAGTCTCGATTGCATGTTTTAAGTCTTTGTAGGCATCTTCTGTTCCCCTAGTAACTCTTTGTAAGTATTGACATTCACATTGTACGGTTTGTATTGTATTTGTATCCTATTCAATCTAAAAACGAAACAATTGGCAATAATCGGGAGCGTACATGCGAAACCGACGTTAATAAGTAAAGACAAAACCAGACATGGAAACACAGCGTTTTTTCCGGCATTCCAATCCAAATGTTTATCTTAATCCTGTCGGGCAGTCGGGCGGCTAAGCCGGCTGGTAGCAAATAGAGATATCTAGCCGCTCGAGCGTGCTGGCGTCTACCTGACGGTCACTTTCACTTGAAAAAATGGCGACTTGTTGCTTAAATATTGAAACAGATTAACTAGTACAGTGCGGTACAAAACAAGGTAAAAAATATATTTTTATGTTGCCAATAAACAAAACTTTCTAAAATACTTGGAGAAATACAAATAAAAACTATAGAACGGTTTTTTACAAGATGAAAAAAGAGCGTAGTTTTACCATAAAAAAATTTGACGTCATTAGTAGATAGATAGATAAATACTTAATTTATTCATTTCCACAACATACATAAAAGTAACAAAAAGATGACAAAAAATAAGCAACTGAACAAAATTTAACTTAATTTTACTACAATGAAGCATGCCAAAAAAAAACTGATGAAATGAGTATCATAAATTTACACTAACGTGAGACATATTTATACACTTAATAAGAGAACAACGGTTGAAACTCACTTGGAAAGTTACTATTTGCGACATGTTTCGGACTACAATTGGAGTCCTTCATCAGGTTGAGTGTTATCAAGGCAACCGACCGCGCAACACATAATGTAGTCCGAAACATGTCGCAAATAGTGACTTTCCAAGTGAGTTTCAACCGTTGTTCTCTTATTAAGTGAAATGAGTATCAGTAAAATATCGATAAAACAAGATTTCCTTTACGTAGCCACGAAGGGATTAATTTTCAAGATTACGCTCAGATTCTAGAAAATTTGTACCGACCTCAGCAATCGTGGTACAATATAGAGTAAAACTAATTTTAAACTGAATCCGCTTACATCGGACATAATAATATAGGCACAATGCACAGAAATTGACATAATGAAACAATTTCTAAAAGAATAAGGGCGTCATTAAAATAGTTTCTACTTTCTAGTACAGTAATTTCATAATGTAGGAAGTGCGACGTATAGTTTTATATAGGAAGTGTAGTTTTATTGTGAGAGTCAGGATGGCGGGTGTACCTAAACAAATATTTAAAAGAAGTGTACGAAATTTTTGTACTAAATTTGTACTATTTTGTACCACATTTAAAAAAAATTGTACCCTTCCGTAATTAAAGTTATTACAAAGTGAAGGTACACCCGCCATCCTGACAGTCAGGATGGCGGGTGTACCTGGAAAAACTATGATCCTACCAATTATTAACCAATGTTAATATCTCAATTTTTTGTACTAAATTTGTACTCAAATATACAGTAAAAACTTCAGCCATCTAATTCGTAGTTTGCGAGTTTTACACATTTGATGATTTTCTACTGCTGGGCAATACGGTTATTCTAAGTAATACATGTATGGGGATGTCAAACAAATTAATAAACTGGGAGGGGACGGGAGAATTGTGAGTTTTGAAGACTACACCCAAAGGTATCATGTCACACAAGTTTCAAAACTTTATTAATTGTTAGATTTTCCCATACATTCATTACTTAGAATAACCGTATTGCCCAGCAGTAGAAAATCATCTAATGTGTAAAACTCGCAAACTACGAATTAGATGGCTGAAGTTTTTACTGTATATTTGAGTACAAATTTAGTACAAAAAATTGAGATATTAACATTGGTTAATAATTGGTAGGATCATAGTTTTTCCAGGTACACCCGCCATCCTGACTGTCAGGATGGCGGGTGTACCTTCACTTTGTAATAACTTTAATTACGGAAGGGTACAATTTTTTTTAAATGTGGTACAAAATAGTACAAATTTAGTACAAAAATTTCGTACACTTCTTTTAAATATTTGTTTAGGTACACCCGCCATCCTGACTCTCACGTTTTATTCATATACAAGCTGTAATAATAGTTAAATAACAATAAATTAATAATATTAAACTAACTTAAACCTAAACCAGGCCCTTGGGGCATTGTACCGAGGATGCTGGCGGCATTTCCTCGCTGTATCGCAATGCGTTGTGCGAGGAAGTCGCCAGCTCTTCGGTCACCAGTTACGTCAACCAAACTTGTGTGCGCAGAGACCCCATGGACCAAGAGTTTCTACCCCAAAAGGTAAGATTAATAAGGTTTTATATAATTGTAATTAAATAAAAAAATATTTGAAATAGTTTGAATACCACGAAAGAACCAGAGAGAGCAAGCAAAAAAGGCCTCAAGTACAGGAATTTTATATTTACTATAGATTTTGTCAACGCTTCCACGCAAGTGCAGCACAATAGCCAATTCGAGAGCACTCACGATAAAGAGATCACAATTAAAGTATTTAAAGGACCGAAAACTCTTGACGCAAGACTTGGCGCCATCTACAATGGCAGGTTTTTTCTTGTATTCAGAATTTTACAACAGCAAACGTCGAGACAGGCTATTATCTTGGCTAATGGGTCGGAAGAGACCGTGTCTGTAGTTGTTATAGAAACACTCTCCGTAGAAATTGCACAATTACGGTACACGGGCGAGTGAACGCACACTTTCCTCTGAGTACGATTAGCTGAAAAACTCCGATAACACGGTTTTATTCTATTTATTTAGGTTTTGTTGAGATTTGAAACTTAGTACGACCAAAAGTAAAGGCTCTTGTGTGCAAAAATAGTCAGATAAATACGAGTATCTATATTGAGTTATGTGGAATGTCGCGCATGCTTGTAGAACGCATTGGATTTAGATATATATACTTATTGTGACAGGCGAGCTTGGCTAGCTTGGCCAGACTTAGGTAATGGTTGTTTCTACAGGCTACAAAATTCCATGGCGGGTTTTCAAACCGCTATAATTTCCAGGACGGACCCCGTATGAACATGTCTTTGTTTAATAAAACAGGATGATAGAAATAGGGTAAATCGCCAGTAACTGGCCACTTAAGAAAATGGACATTCAGTTATTTTTACCAAAATTATGCAGTGAAGACCGCCTTTAACAAAATACATACGTGGTCAGAGGGGCTACCGCGAACCGAAAACGAACGAAGTTCGAATATCTCCCTCTCTGTCGCAAGAATTAGCAAGTGCGACAGAGAGGGAGATATTCGACCTTCGATCGTTTTCGGTTCGCGGTAACCCCTCTGTTCTGAACCTAATTATTTTAATTTTCTTTATTTTATTGACGAAATACGAACAATTTGTTTGCTCTGTGCAAATTTTTGCGAAGTGGCCAGTTTATTGGGGGATGGCCAACAATAGGCAATTTACACAACCAAAAGTGGACTTAAGTCTCATTCCGGCTAATACTGCGGCATGAAATGGTGAGCCTGCATGCACACTTCGCTCTGTTAAACCCGAATGAGTTGGCGACATTGTCTGTTTGGCGACTAAAAACGAAACCATATGAAAGTAAGACTTTTGTATAGAAACAAAGCTATTGTAAAGAAAGTATTTATGTATGCTTCGTGCGGGTGCGCCAAAGTTCACATAAAATTGCTACTTCGATTATTGGAAGTCCGAAAATGTTTGTTATATAATTTTATATCATAATGATCATTACTTATAACTTGTCTTTGCGCATAACTATCGTAACACTGAATCATTCATATTAATAATGTCAATCATAATAAATATCTGTAATACTAATGTTAATTTTCATTTATTTTTAAAATATAACGATTTTAAATAATAAAATTTTACATCATATTTATTTTTTAACAACGACAAATTAGTAATAAAAATTTATATAATATTTATTTTAAACTTTACCTGGTTTTATTTATAAACTGTCAGGTATCTTCCACACCACATTCAACTTGCTATCAAAATAGAAATACAGTCCCTGAGTCCGGATAGGTACGACGACGAGCGAAGCGAGGAGGAGTGTTAGGTGTCTTTTGTTCCTCAGAGCGGAAAAAGGAGCCCCGCGAAGCGGGGCTCCGTCGACTCCTTGCCGGGCCGAAATCGCTTAATAAGCTAGGTACATGAAAAATAAAAAAGTTGCGGGGATAATCGACATAATAGATGATTTATTGACAATCAAATTTACATGTTGTAATTCAGCGCATACATTGACAGCCGATATAATCCAATACACCCATACTTTATATGTTATGCTTTCAAATACTTATACAATATAAGTTTATAATTATTAAGTTTATTTTAAAAATCATTATGAGTTGTGATGAATAGTTGGAAATGACATTATGTTGTTAAAAAATCTGCCTAAATATAATTATGAGTAATGATGTTGGTAATACAAATGTATATACAACAAATTTGCAGGCAAAAAAATTATGACAAATGATTACTATGATCAAAAAGCGTTATTATGAAAAATAATATGACAAGTAATGTTATGTGAGCCAATATGGACCCGCTTCGTGCTGTCCTGTAAGCGATGCTTGCAAGATCTCATTGTGAGTATTCTGAAGAAATTGGTTGGAAGCGTACCTTCTTCTGATTACTTTCGTTTCGCCTAAGGCTTAATCTGATCAGAATCAGAAACCGACTTAATCTGGGATTACATGTCAATATAAGGAATAAACTCATCATAAAATAATGAGTATCAAGCATGTCAAAAAAATATTTTATATGGTACATAGTTTGTAAATAAGTCTGCTATTATTATTATTAAATTAAAGTAGCCTACTAAAGTATTATTTAAGCTGTCTTCTACCGGTCCCTGGGATCCCCGGGTTGCACAAAAGAATGCTATTGTGTATTTTTTTCCCCGGGAGATGAGGGCTTAAATAAGAATAACTACCTAACTTGATTAAAATAAATACAATAATTAAAAAGATCGGATCCCGAAGGAAGGGTTCCCATAAGTAAGTCAATATTGTCTTCTTCTTAGATTGTTTATCTTTAATACTAATCGTATTTTATGTGCTGCTTTAAAGAACAATATATCCTGGTCTGTCGCATTAGGTATTACCCTTTAATGATAGACTTAAGTTGTTGTTGAAAAAAAAAATAAATAAATAAGACTGGCTGTGTTTCCGCTTTGGATGGCTATGCCTATCCGCTGGGCGAGAAACGAGGCAGCCCTATGGTCCCAGGTTGTTGTGGGCATTTTTTGTCAGTTGGCCAAACAAAAAATGAGTGCTTAGGTTCCACGGTCCAAGCATTTCGTTTCAACAGCGAAAGCCTCAAACACATGTTGGTTTGTGAAGCCAATGTATTTGCGGCATTTCGGTGTCTCAGCTGCAGCAGCTGCCAAGCCTTAGACTACAATATATATGACCTTATCTGTAGGTCTAGCCTCATGAATAAAAGTATTTTAACGATGGATCCAAAGCTAATTAATAAATTACCAGGCGGTATGAAAAACAAGAGCCCGAGTGAACTCAAATCATTGTTGTTTAATTTTTTTGTAGAAAAAATGTTATTATCATATTTAAGATTACCTTAGTGACATTAATATTAATTAAATCTTTTCACTAATAATAATAATACCCTTGACATTTACGCAATTTATTTTATGCTACTTTGTATCTGCTTGCTCATATAAGTATTTTTTAGGGTTAAGTTTGTGACATTTGTATTTAATTTATCGTACGCCGAAAGGTATATCATAGTTGTTCCTTTGTAATACCTATCACCTGTACATAACCTGTATACCTATAATGACGAAATAAAGAGATTGATTGATTGATTAGGTACATACCTACAGATAAGATCATATATATTCTTTCTGTACTTAGTTTATCTAATTTGAAGCAAAGTACATTGCTTCAAATTAGATAAACGAATAAGACACATTTATAGTATATAATAAACGAATAAGACACATTTTATAGTACCTATATAATGCACATTATCGAAATATGTGACATGTTCACAAAAAGACAAAATTAAGGCAATGAGAAACAGATTGTCAGATAGACTATACATAAACACATTTAAAGGAGCATTTGGTAAGTACGGAAAATTTAAAATACGCAATAAAAAATTAAAATAAGAAAACCCCTGAAAGGAAAACATCAATTTACTTCTCTTTAAATGCAAAATAAACTTTACTAACGTTTGAAGGTACAGTTTATGTGGCTTCCCAAGTTCCCAACCCTTTCTGCTTCCGGAGGGGAGAGCGGGGCAGGGTGAGACATGAAACCTTTTAGGAAGCACCTCCCCTATTGTTTTTTGTTGGACAAATAAAAAGCTTAAACGGTGTTTGTGTTCTTTTCCGAGATGTTTGAAAACAAACGAAGTTCAGTTCTCGTGAAGTCTAATAACGGTACCTTCAAGTTGTTTTAATTCTATTCACTTCAGTCTGCTAGACAGTATTTGAAAAGGGCTCATGTACTTGTATTAAAGTTTATATTTGTAATATGTATATTAGAATGATCTATGTACATACCATCACAATGATGCTTCACTAGTTTCTTTTTAATTAGGTAACCTATTCAAAATATAGGCAATAACAGTGTAGGTGTTACGACATACCTGTTGAGAGTAGATTAGATTAGATTTAGATAATTTATTTCATGATAAGGAATTACATTATAAATTTGCACACATGTCAAAATTACAAGAATTGTTATCATGATCGTCATAACAGGAAAAATAAAAATAACATAATGTCAACTAGAGTAATACAAAACACGATAAAAAGTAAACAGAAAAATAAATGCATCTTCCATTCGGAATCGTCAGTCAGATAAATAATAATAATGTGCATTACAAAATACAAATCAGTAGTATTTCTGAAAAAGTAATCACTTAGATAGATTTTTTTATTAGTTGCTCAAAAAGTGGTACTTTATGTAGCTGTATATCGTACGCAGTTGGGTTTCGCGCACTAGTGCTTTTTCCAATTTTTTTTACTGTTGGTCCAAGTCTTACATCCAATCGAAGAGTTTTAGGCTCAATCAGTATACTTATTTATTTAATAAAGCATTAGGCATGAAAAATATACTTCTATTATATTTAAAATATTAAAATTGCATATTAATGCTACGCTAGACCAGGTAAGTGCAAAGCCCACAATGGCAAGTAAATGCATTTTGTTTTGTCTTTTTAGGGTTCCGTAGCCAAAATGGCAAAAACGGAACCCTTATAGTTTCGTCATGTCCGTCTGTCCGTCTGTCCGTCTGTCCGTCTGTCCGTCTGTCACAGCCGATGTACTCGGAAACTATAAGTACTACAGTGATGAAATTTGATGGGAATATGTGTTGTATGAACCGCTACAAAATTATGACACTAAATAGTAAAAAAAAGAATTGGGGGTGGGGCCCCCCATACATGTAACTGAGGGATGAAAATTTTTTTTTCGATGTACATACCCGTGTGGGGTATCAATGGAAAGGTCTTTTAAAATGATATAAAGTTTTCTAAAAAACATTTTTCTTAAAGTGAACGGTTTTTGAGATATCAGCTCTCAAAGTCGTAAAAAGTATGTCCCCCCCCCTCTATTTTTATAACTACGGGGTATAAAATTCAAAAAAAAATAGAGGTGATGCATGCTAATTAACTCTTTCAACGATTTTTGGTTTGATCAAAGTATCTCTTATAGTTTTTGAGATAGGTTGATTTAACTGTAATTTTGGTTAAGTTATTGTGCTTACACTGAAAACGATGGCTGAACCTTATAAGATAGATCAAAAAATATACTAAAAATATATATTTGCTGCTACGGAACCCTTTGTGCGCGAGCCCGACTCGCACTTGGCCGGTTTTTTAATTACTGATTTTTTTTGTTTCTTTGACATTTTTTCGCGACTGTTTTAAAAAACGTTGTTGATATACGTGCGGAAGTGTTATTTTCGCTCTCGTGCAAAATGACTTACCTTCCGCAATTGCATAAAAATGTACTATTTCAGATAACAAAACATACGAACACACTGATAAGTGATAGCATATGATAATGATAACGTTTTACATCGACAATTTCGTAGATACCACACCTAACTGTTGTTTTTAGTGCAGTCCCACCTCACCACTTCACCAGTTAGTGAAGTCCGGAAATCCGGAATCCGGACATACGAAAGCATTTTTGTCGAAGCTGAAGCAGAGACCTTCGTTTCACTAGGTCGATCAGGCGGGCTGTACGAGTTTATGCTAGTTGACCATCGACATGCTTTTAAAAAAATACTTTTCAACGAACGCAGGTTATTTATATTGTCTATTTAATCATGTACCATGTTTGCTTTAATTAACTTGTTCTAAAGACTATTTAGACGTGATGTGTACCAAAACAATCGGCCGACCGGTCCGGTGCCTCAGAGACACTGCTCTTGAAATAATAAGCCCGGCCTACACAAACAACATCGATTCGGGTACAGCCGACAAATACAAGGTACAGGCACTTAGCAGTAATAGACGAAAGGTGACGGAGCTACGAACATCTGACTAGACTATAACTAGTGGCACGAACATGTCACTAGACTATAACTAGAGGCACGAACATAATGTGACTAAACTATAACTAGTGGCACGAAAATGTGACTAGACTATAACTAGTGGCACGAACATGTGACTAGACTATAACTAGTGGCACGAAAATGTGACTAGACTATAACTAGTGGCACGAACATGTGACTAGACTATAACTAGAGGCACGAACATGTGACTAGACTATAACTAGAGGCACGAACATTTCACTAGACTATAACTAGAGGCACGAACATGTGACTAGACTACCCAAGTAGCAATTGTGAATTATCTCTAAATCTTTAGTATCTCTAAAGTGTTTTAAGTTTGACTTACTTAGGATGAGTGACTGTAATCAGTCCGAAGTTTTCTTTAGCTGAGATAAGAAGGATTTTGTAAAATCGATAGTAACTTAAAATCAATTAGGTTTTAAAAAAATGCTTTAACAGTAAGATTCGTATTCCCAAAACCTACTACAGTATTCCCAAGATGATTTTGCCTTAAGTATGTCAACCCCACATGCGTAAGAACTCTTATTTTACTAAACTTAGTTTATTTTAAATCACACTTAAAACGCATATGAATTAACTGAAACGAGTTCAGTACTACTTAAGCATATCTTAATTATCTGTAATGTGTCTTAAGTTTGCTTTAATTAGGATATAGATTAAGTAAAATCAATTTTGACTTAAAATCATAATAGTTTTAAAAAACCGTTTCTAGAGTAAGTTCCGTATTCACAAATCAAAGTAAAGTATTCCCAAGATAATTTAGCCTAAAATATGTCTTCCATATAAACGTAAAAAATCAAATGTTACTACAATAAGTTTATTTGAAGTCGCACTTAAAACTCATTTTAATTACCTTAAGTACCACTTGAGTATATCTGAAATGTGTCTTAAGTTTGCTTTAATTAGGATATGGATTAAGTAAAATCAATTTTGACTTAAAATCAAAAGAGTTTTAAAAAACCGTTTCTAGAGTAAGTTCCGTATTCACAAATCAAAGTAAATTATTCCCAAGATAATTTTGCCTAAAATATGTCTACCATATAAACGTAAAAAATCAAATGTTACTACAATAAGTTTATTTGAAGTCGCACTTAAAACTCATTTTAATTACCTTAAGTACCACTTGAGTATATCTGAAATGTGTCTTAAGTTTGCTTTAATTAGGATATGGATTAAGTAAAATCAATTTTGACTTAAAATCAAAATTGTTTTAAAAAACTGTTTCTAGAGTAAGTTCCGTATTCACAAATCAAAGTAAAGTATTCCCAAGATAATTTTGCCTAAAATATGTCTACCATATAAACGTAAAAAATCAAATGTTACTACAATAAGTTTATTTGAAGTCGCACTCAAAACTCATTTTAATTACCTTAAGTACTACTTGAGTATATCTGAAATGTGTCTTAAGTTTGCTTTAAGTAGGATAAGGATTCAGTAAAATCAACTTTAACTTAAAATCAAATTAGTTATTAAAAACCGCTTCTATAAGCAAGTTTCGTATTCACAAATCGAAGCACAAGATAACTTTTCCAAAGTAAGTCTACCACACATCCAAATTCAAAATCCAATTTCACTTAAATTAGTATATTTGAATTCGTACTTAAAACTCTTTTATTTAATTTAGGCATATTCAGTACCACTTAAGCAAATCTTATGTTTCTGTATTTTGTCTTAAGTTTACTCTTACTAGGGAAAAGTTTTGTACAAACTTTAACTTAAAATCAAATCAGTTTTAACAAAATCCTTCTAGAGTAGCATTTGTATCCACAAATCCAAATAAAGTATTCCCAAGATGACTTTACCTCAAGTAAGTCTACCACAAATACGTAAAAATCCTATTTCACTTAAATTAGTTTATTTGAAATCGTATTTAGAACTCTTTTACTTAATTTAAGCATGTTCAGTACTACTTAAGCAAATCTTATGCTTCTGTATTTTATCTTAAGTTTACTTTATGGAACTAGAATTAGGGTTTTATAAATCAACTTTAACTGAAAATCAAAACAGTTTTCAAAAACCGCCTCTTCAGTAAGTTTCGTATTAACGAATCCAAGTTAATTATTTCCAAGAGAATTTTGTCTGAAGTGTACCTAGAAGAAATACATAAAAATCCTATTTTACTAAAGTGAGTATAATTTAAATCATACATAAGACTCGTTTGAAGTAACTAGAGCCTATTCAGTATTAGTTAAGTCACAAAAAAAAGTGAATCGTTTATAGATAAACTTTAGTAAATCGTAATACTTTGTGCTGTAGATTATCTTTCGGAAGTAAAATAAATCATTTTAGTGCTTCAAGACGTCAGTTTTAAGCTAAAAAAGACTTAAAGGGATGGTGTTACGCTAAAAGTTATCACAATGGATAAAGTTATTAAAATAAAGAGATCCGGTGGATTTAGAAGACGAGTGGAAAAATATAAAAAAAATATTGTCTCCATCAACAAACCAGACTCCACCCAAATGAGCCAGTCTGCTGAAAATGAGATTAATCAAGATGTTCAAATGCCGTCATCTTCACACCAGACCCCGGTTTTGACTGATGCTACTTTGAATACCAGAACAAACGTATAGATAGGCCTTTAAACCAAAAGTCTGCTAAGGCCCTATACAGGGTGAACAATCTAAATGGGTCAGTAGGGAGAAGTTAGAAACTATAAGAGATAGAGAAACCTGACCGTAGGAATCATGGCGTCGATTTTATATTAAATAAAAACTGCATTAATTTTTTTTTTTGTATATATCTCATCTCAAACCGGGAATCAAACCCGGTCAAAATTGGAGAGGAGAAAAAAAGTTTTTGAAGATGTCAATCAATCCTATTTCTTATTGAAAACAAATGTCTATATGAGAGTACATACATTTAGATTGCTCTAAGAGTCAGAAATTACTGATAAGTAGTGCTAGCGGTACGCCAAAAAATGCTGCAAATTGTCCTAAAGGTATTAAAATCGGAACGAATGATCTTTAGGCCATAAGAATCAATTTGAAACAGCACGAAATAAAAACAAAAAGGGGAGGAGTGACGTCATCTTTTTTTTGTATGGGATTTTGACATTTTGTGTCCTGAATCCTGCCATGTGGGGTATCTAACGAAAGGGCTTCATGAGCTGGCTCCAAATATATACTGAATGATTACATTACTGCTACTTATTTGGAAAAAATCCGAGACACATTATTCAAACATACCAAGTTTGGGCTCTTGCAGGTAGGAGACGGCTGACTTAATATTTATGAAACATACGCCAAATAACCCGTAATATACTCGTTTCTAACACAAAGGGAGTAATTCCGGAAATTTTTAAATTTAGAATTAACTCGCCTCCTTTTTTGGTTTTTGCTATCGTACTACGGGTCAAATTGATTCTTATGGCCTAAAGATCAATCGTTCCGATTTTCATACCTTTAGGACAATTTGCAACATTTTACTGAATTTCGGGGCGTACCGCTAGCACTAAAGGTGGAAACGCTTACAATACAAATGGTTAGCGTGCTGTGTATGGAAAAATAACTTTGCCATTTTAACCATGATAATTTGCGTTTAAGTTCATGGTTGCAATGCAATACAATTATTGTTTTCTTGAATTATGAGGTTTTGGCAAAAAATTCATATTTGCTTTTGGATAAAAAAAAACCGGCCAAGTGCGCGTCGGTTCCGTACCATTATCTATACAAACGGCAAAAAATCTGGTTTGTTGTATGGGAACCCCTTAAATATTCAATTTTTTAGTATTTGTTGTTATAGCGGCAACAGAAATACATCATCTGTGAAAATTTCAACTGTCTAGCTATCACGGTTGATGAGATACAGCCTGGTGACAGACAGACAGACAGACGGACGGACAGCGAAGTCTTAGTAATATGGTCCCGTTTTCGCCCTTTGCAATTTCTGACCCTTAGAGCATTCCAAATGTATGTCATGTAGTCCTATACGGACAATTTGTTCTCAAATAAATATAGGATCGATTGACATCTTCAAAAGGTTTTTTTTTTCTCTGCTCAATGTCGACCGGGTTCGACTTCCAGTTGTAATGTATGAGATTTGGAAAAAAATATATGCTATTTTTACTATATCTAAAATCGACGCCATGGTTCCTAAGAACAGATTTCCCTATCTCTTATAAAAAAATAAATAAAATAAAATAAAATATATATGTAGTTTCTGACTTCTCCCTACTGACCCATTTAGATTGATCAAGTACAGAAGTTGATTTGCGATTGCTCTGTATTAGGTACCTAATAATCAAAGTGGCTATGTACTAATCGCCTACCACCAGGGACTTGGTGATTTTAAATTAATCTATTAATTTATTAGTGAATAGTTGCGAATTAGAATCATAATTTAAATTCGTACTTACCGGTCTTGACTTTTTCTTCGTGGTACTTTAGGGAAAAAAAACGAATACTCAAACTTCAGTTCACTTCTATGTAGTTCCGCATAAACGATCTAAACCACAGTCATTAAAAAAATTAAAATTCGAACTTTATGACATATATGGGTACCTATTGAGTTTTAATTAAGTTTTGAGTGGCATGTGGGTTAAGATCGTTTTTGCATAACTACGTCCATTTATACTAACTTTTGAGTTAATTTTCACAAAAACTTTACTAGTTCCTTGTTGCATACACTATTTACTGCAAATATTAAATAAATACTAGCGCTCGCGGAGTAAAGGGCATTAGGTATGAAGTAATGCATAAAGTTAATCAATGTTAAGAATATGTACATACGAAATGGTCTTAAGTTGTACTGCATCAATTCGTTTTTCAGATCTAGTTAAGGCTATTACCGCTTAAGTGGAGACAATTTTGTCTTAACTTTTTCTTAACTAATCTTTTTTTATCATTTTTATCTTAAGTGGTATTTCTTTAAATAAAATAGGTATTAGCGCCATTTTATACCATCTGAAAGGAAAATAATAAAAAAAAGCTGACTCTGCCGCCTCAATTTAGTCAGTAAAAACAGTCAAAGTGATGTTAAAACTGTTTATTCACAACACTATTTATCTAAGTTACGCGGAGATAAATTATTTTATCATTTTTCTCAGCATTTAATATTTTCACTATTTAAAATACCCAAATTTAAAACACTTTACTCGGTATTTCAGGTGGCCCGCTAGTTTTATAGTAATTTAAAGCCATTTCACTCGATCAGCCAACATGCGTATTACTTTTTCGCACTATGTGCCGACAAGGAAAGCTATTTTAAGTCATTACTGTAAGTGTTCGCCATTTTATTTATAAACTTTTGTGTCTAAGACACGCCATTCCATTTATTTATTTACGTAAAGGAAATGAAGTCTTAATTTATATTATTTTAAATAAGATTAGAATTAGCACGCACTAGTAAACAAACTATCTTGAAGATATTTTTAAGGACGCTTAAAACTTCACTCTCAAGTAAGACTTAGGTTTACCTGAAAAGTTGTATGAACTCGCTATTAAATAAGTCTTAACTTTGTATAGCAGACATCTTCAAGGTATCCTAAAGATAATTTTAAGGGCCCTTAAAACTTTACTTTCAAGTAAGACTTCAGTTTATTTCAGAAGTAGTATGAACTTACCATTTATTAAGCCTTAACTTGGTATTCGAGATATCTTGAAAACGAATAAATTAGTGTTAACAAAGCCTTAAAGATATCTTGAAGTTAGTTTGAGGAATCCTTAAAGCTTCATTCTTAAGTAAAACTTAACTTATCTTGAAAGTAGTATGAACTTTGTCTTCACGTTCTCCTAAATACTGTGCCCACTTGAGATTAACTCTGTCTTGACGGATATCTTGAGGGCTATCTTGAAGGCCTAAACGTTTTTTTCAAGACAACGGCCCTGAATTAACGAATTTGATTCCAAGATAGCTCGAATACCTTGTTTAGAAAAGGCAATGCTACTTGGGTATAACTAGAGGCACGAAAATGTCACTAGACTATAACTAGAGGCACGAACATGTGACTAGACTATAAATATTGGCACGAACATGTCACTAGACTATAACTAGAGGCACGAACATGTGACTAGACTATAACTAGTGGCACGATCATGTGACTAGACTATAAATATTGGCACGAACATGGCACTAGACTATAACTAGAGGCACGAACATGTGACTAGACTATAACTAGTGGCACGAAAATGTGACTAGACTATAACTAGTGGCACAAACATGTGACTAGACTATAACTAGAGGCACGAACATGTCACTAGACTATAACTAGAGGCACGAACATGTGACTAGACTATAACTAGTGGCACGAACATGTGACTAGACTATAACTAGTGGCACGAACATATCACTAGACTATAAATAGTGACTCTGTGAGCTGTAGACCTCATCAATCTCATCATCCTTCTAGCTTTATCCCAGTACACTTGCATCCTGAAGGATGCCAGGGGTCCGCTACCTAATCCCAAGATTTTGGCGTAGGCACTAGTTTTTACGGAAGCGACTGCTATCTGACCTTCCAACCCGAGGGGAAAACAGACCTTATTGGAATTAGGCTTTTTAAGTGAGTGGGCAACTTGACTGTTAGAAGTTCTTAAGCCGCCCGAATTCCTCTAACTTAGCTTAACAACTGCTATCATAGACAGCAGCGAGGGTCAATGACTTAACGAGCGGGTGCACGGGAGCGCTCAGTTAATAATCACCGAAAGCGGTCACCCATCTAATAACTGACCTGGGCCGACGTTGCTTAAGCTTCACGCGGTATGCGGGCGCTGCGGGACCACGAGCTTTACAGTTCGCTGGATGATAACCGCCGCCTATGGGCGTCTGCAACTCCAGGGGTGTCATATGCGCGTTGCCGACCATTTACAAGTGTATACACTTCTTTCTTGAGGATATATGTATTGTTCATAAGGAAAACCCCAGGAGCTGGCTTCTCGACAGATATTTTTATAGTGTTAAGAGTTATTTAGAGTGTAACATAAACTAGTAATATTATTTTAAATTTGTTAACGTATGTATATTAATTTTGCAATTGATAATTTGTATTTGTTTTTCTACTAAATTCATCGCCTCTCAATAAAATGTTTGCACGCCTGCATGCAGGCTGAATAGACCTTCCTATACTGTAAAAAATACTGGTAAATAAATACTTTTGACTTTGACTTTTGACTTTTAGGGAGCTCAAGAGGGTCCGAGGGAGGAAATTCCTCTGAAACCGTATCGTAAGCGACCATTTAGGTATTTCAGGTTTATGCGTCACATGCGCTCTTACCTCTTTCTTAACTCCTGGTAGAAAGTACTCGAAATATAACCTTTAAAAAGCAAGGGAGCTCAAGAGCGTCCGAGGGTGGAAATTCCTTTGAAACCGTACCGTAAACGACCATTTAGGTATTTCAGGTTTATGCGTCACATGCGCTCTTACCTCTTTCTTAACTCCTGGTAGAAAGCACTCGAAATATAACCTTTAAAAAGCAGCTAACTCGATCGCGATAATATTGACGGAGCGCGTCGCGCGCGCAAACACAAACAGATTACCGCCCGAGACACGCAAACACACGCTTTCCGATAAAGGACTTTCAAAAGATTTCATTCGAAAGAGTTTATTAATGAGGAATTGTTCCTTGAAACTATATGACAAACTGTCTTTGTTCGAATCATTGGTTTTATAGATTTCAGATTTCATTTATTACACAATACAAGACTTCATTATAAATTACATTTAAGTCAATTTAAAAGAATCCCTATTGTGGTGGTCAATACATTGAATAGAATAATAACACATAATAAAACAATTAAAACAAAAGAAAAACAAACATAAATTAAATAAAAATAACATTTCAAGTTTCACCCACGAGGATCGTCATGTTATTACTAATGTAGGCATTGATAACAATATAATAATGGTTAAAATACGAAATTACCTACCTATTTATCTAAATACTTACAATGTCAAAAATACTTAATATCGAATAGAATGTCACAATAAAACATTACGAAGTTAATTTACAAAATTCATTTACAGAACCAATATAAATACCAATATATCCTGGATATAATGTATCTTATTCGTACCTAATGTAATTCAAAATAATTGAGTCGGTCGATTTTGCATTTTGTGTTCAAGCTGGAGCGGCTACTTTTGTATGTAGTTTTGTGTCTATTTATTAATCAGACACCACTAAATGGGCATATTTAAATGAAATTTACTATATAGCGGTCGTACTAAACTCTATGTAGATAGCTAAATAAATCATTTATTTGTAAGTAGGTACGTTTCCCCTTAAAGTTTGTGTGTACTAATACCCGTATACCCTGTTTTTTTAAGATTAAGTATTAGGTAAACAAAAGAAGTGTATGACCACTTCTAACACACCCATTTGAAATTCTCACTATACGCACGCAAAATCAGAGTAAGGGACAGTTAGTGACTATGACAAATTACTCTTTTTAAACCCGAACAGACTTCTTACAATCTCTGCCTCTTTGGGTTTTTATTGTACATCTTTTAAATGAATGTAACGAATCGTAATTTAAAAAACAATTGATGTATTACCATTTAAAGATATTATATATTAACACTTGTGTTCTTATTTTTGAAGAACGATATATAATGAAGCTGGAGATCCCGGGTTCGATTCCCGGTCATGGCATTTATTTGTGTGATGAGCAAGAATATTAGTTCCTGGGTCTTGGATGTTTTCTACGTATCTAAGTATCTATTTATATAAGTCGTCGCCCAATACCCACAGTACAAGCTTGTCCTAGTTTGGGACTAGGTCGATTTGTGTAAGATAGTCCACAAACATTTATTTATTTAATGTAAGCATGAAATAACGGTTTTAATATTAGATTATTTGACACTTTTACCGTAGAAAGTGCCTGATAAAAAACCTCGTAAGTCGTTCTCTGTCATTTTGTCTAAAAAAACAAGGTAGGGTCGGTAGGTGGGTTTACGGCCTGTTAATTTGATGCGCCAGTTTGCGGCCACTTGAATGAGTTGATGAACTGAAATGATATTTTCTTCCTTTTTAAAATATTCCCATTCAATAGCCACTAATTAAAACGGATACGACTAACTATGTCTTCAGTGCATGTAAAAATGTAAAGATCTTTAATTGAAAAAACTTCGTTCTTCAGAAGGCCGCAAACTAACGCAGGCCGGGAAACTGGCCTAGCGACCCTATAATTTTCGAATTCACGAATTTCCCTATGACACTTTACTCCCCAATTATAGTACAGTCAGCATTAAAAGCAACTACACGTATGAAGACGTCAAAGGTCTTTATAACGAGGGAACAAGCGCTTTTGACCTCTTCATATTAGTAGTTCCTTTCGACGCCGACTGTCATCATCATCATCATCATTTCAGGCGAAAGACGTCCACTGCTGAACATAGGCCTCCCCCAAGGCTCGCCATTTAGACCGGTCCTGTGCCGTTCGTTTCCACCGGATTCCCGCGACCTTCACCAGGTCATCACTCCACCTTGTCGGAGGCCTACCGACAGCTCGTCTTTCCGGTGCGTGGGCGCCACTCAAGCAGTTTCTGGCCCCATCGACCGTCAGTCCTGCGAGCAACGCCGACTGTACCTGCACCTATATACATTGTCACTCTCATAACGACATCAAAAAATTTACGCACGTACACCTATCTAACACAAAATATTGATATAAACATCTAGTCACGAGTTACGATGCTAAACACATAACCTCTCACGTTACGCGTAACCCACACCGCCGACGTGATGTTGATTACATGTCAAAAACTGTAAAGCACTATTTTTTTCGGGGTTCGATGACCCACGATATACTTTCAACGTTTATTTGCAAATATTGTGTGCCATCTTCACCATGATGAAAGGGTAGAAAATACATGAGAGTACCTGCTTTTTAAATATGTGATAATCCACATCGAAAGGGACCTTATGGCGGCAGGCGCTTACGTTGCAGCTATTCACTATTGTACTGGAACAGCGGCAATAAAG
The DNA here is from genome assembly GCA_963556455.1 of Epiblema foenella. NCBI lineage: Eukaryota > Metazoa > Arthropoda > Insecta > Lepidoptera > Tortricidae > Epiblema > Epiblema foenella. Next base: position 5,010,596 of record OY747118.1, read on the forward strand.
GCGTAAGTGCCGGCCGCCATAAGGTTCCTTTCAATATGGATTATCACATATAGTCATAGCGTGGCAAGGCACAACCTATTTTGTAAGACAATTTATTTATTTTTCGTTTGGCAATTATTTTGAACCGCGAGATCTTCGAGAAGACAGTACGGTTGTCAGTTTTGTTGCACTTTTGTCACCACCCAGGGGCCACGTGTTGGGTAGCGGTGGGTACTCCCTGCGGACGTGGTGCAACTTCGACCCCCCTTGTCAGGTGAGTGGCCAACTTGACTGTTAGAAGTTCTCAAGCCGCCCGAAAGCCTCCAACTTGGCTTAACGACTGCTGCTATAGACAGCAGCCGGGATCAGCGGCTTAACGTCTGACGACCGCTTAGTAGCCTAGTTGGTAGTGACCCTGCCTTCGAAGTTGAAGGTCCCGAGTTCGAATCCCATATTTATTTATTTTATAAACGTGCCTTCCGAATCACGGGAGCGCTCAGTTAGCAACCACTCAAACCAGTCACCCATCCAAGAACTGATCTCGGCCCATGTTGCTTAACCCCGCATACCGCACGCGGCACTCGGGCGCCGCTGGGCCACGAGCGCTCCAAGTCCTAGGGACGTTGACACCAAATAACAAAATCAATAAGTTCGAATTTTCCCGAAAAAGGATCAAATGTTCAATCAAACGGCGAAAAAAGTAACTCAAAAGAATAACAATTTTTTACATAATTATAACCCACTTCAAGGAATAGATCGAATTACTAAATGTATTTTTGTTTATGTCACACCTGGCTATAAAGTGGCAATTACCGCACGCTCCGGAAAATCCCACTTCCTGGCCAGGGGGTGACATAAAATTTTGTACTTACCTCGGGCGGTAATTAAGAAAGCCTCAGGTCGCATAATTATCGCCCTTTCCTTCGGCTCGGGCGTCAAATACCTGCGATCTGAGTCATTCTTTGTTTTACCGCCCTTGGTGAGTAATGTACTATTTCTGAACTCGGTTCATGTGCTAAAGAATTACTATATTATTCAGGCGCTCAAATTAATAATGTAATTTTATTTTTTATTTTTCCTGAATTATTAAGAGTCGGGACGGGTACAAGCTCTGTGTTCGGACCCTCGGTGCGTGAGTCAGACTCGCACTTGACCGGTTTTTTTTAGTTGAGATAGATATATTCCGCAGGCCATTATTGTCGCCATCTTACGGGTAAAACGAGTAAGGAGTAAGTAATTATGTGCACATATTTGCGCAGGCGCGGGTAATTAGCAGGAGCCGTATTTGCTGGTATTTGCCCACTCCCGCGCACTTTGTTGGTCCAAAAACCAGCAGCTGCGTTATTCACATCAACTCGCTTCATCACTCTTGCTCGGCATATTTCGATCCAGAGAATCGTTAAAATTAGGCGTAATGTTGAATTCTACATTCAAAATTATATTGGTTCCTTCAAAGCGAGTGGTGGGTACGGTAAACATTCTCGCCAACACCCAGGAATTAATCATATATTAACACATTGGTTTAACGCAATTCCGTTATTACGTACGTAAGTTAAATAAGTAGGATCGCGTAAAAACCACTAAACTATTTAGTTTAGTTGTGGGGTCCGGTCTGTTCATGTTTGCAAGGACTAGTAACTTCGTACTAGTGTTCAGTGGAATTGACATGATGAGAGACTTCGCTCTGTTCTCATTTGATTTTATTTTTAGACTGACGCTCAGAGACCTTATACATCTCTGAGGATATTTATTTAATAGATTTTATTATTTTCATGTTGACGTGTTCAGTTATAGATATAGCTCAACATATTTTATTATGATTAGTATATCTACTTTATTACATTTTATCTTGACGCTTAGAGACCTTATACATCTCTAACAAATCTCGATTGTTATTAGTTTCTTAGTCTTATTTTTGACATGTAACACTAGATTTAATTAATGATACTTTGATTATTGTATTATTTTTATTTGATGTACCTAGATAGATTTTGACTTGTAAAAGTGCCCTTGAGGCCTATTTGCAGAATAAATGTTTTGATTTTGATTTTGATTTTGAGTGGATTTTGCGTAGGTTACATAGCGTCGACCTGTTTTTCCACGAAAAAACGTAGGAAAAACTTAGAATGATTACAAAAAACTGTTTTCCTCCTTTCGGGCATAGGCACGACGCGGCAGATGCACTCCCGTCCGCAAGCGCCAAGCGCATGTAATGTAATCAGTGTTCAACTCGTGCGATAAATATAGAACTATTAGAATTACGATTTGAAACGGGATATTTACCATGTATATTTGTATTTTTGTGTTCCCGATATTTCGGCACTGTTGCAAGCGCCATTACGAGGATTAACTGACGTGACGTGCTGCGAGTTTTAGTTGTGGTCTACCCAGATACCATAGCGGTCTACCCTCTTCCTGGTTCGCCTTTTTCGCACAGTGTCGGGTGTAAATATCCCGTTTCAAATCGTAATTCTAATGTAAATGACCATGTAAGCTTGAAATTTTAAATATAGAACTGATTTCAATTCAATAATAATAGTCGAATAGATCCCGCAAGATCATAATAACAATGGATGTGCCAAATCCCCGCGAATCTCATAAAATAAACCCCAAATTACGGTATTTTCCCATTAATTAAGAGTATTAATGGCATCACGGCGCCACGTGTATGCCTGTACCACCCCTTTGTACAGTCGAATAGCAAAAACCAACTTACAGTCGGTCCTTGTAAATGAAAAACCACCCGATTTGGAATTTTAATTACTAAGAAATAGGGGTGTCGAGAATATACATGATGTTTTTTAACTTTGCCATATACTTGGCATGATGCTAATCCGCAACCATTCCTCACCATAACTGTGTCATTGAAATTATGAATAAAGTTAATTAAATATAATAATTTTATAAGATTTTTATTTTATTGTCAACAGGATCAGATTCAGGAGTCATGGAGTCTAAAGCTCTGTTTTATAAAGCTCCGTTATCTTAAACAGTCGATAAGTTATATTACAGAACCGGCCAAGTGCGTGTCGGTCCTCGCACATTTAGGGCTCCGAACCAATCGAAAAATTAGGTTGGTTTTAATTAAAAGGAAAAATAAGGAAGTTTCAAATAAAAAAATAGTTCAACTCATTCAAGTGGCCGCAAACTGGCGCATCAAATTAACAGGCCGTAAACCCATCTACCGACCCTACCAGTTGAAATAATTCTAATGTAGCGTCCTATGATCAGTATGATCACATGCCGTATCCATGATGAGACCCACTCATGGAGACATGTTACATTGTTACCTGATTTCAATAATTCCAATTTCAACTCGATTAGACTAAAGTTGGCCAAGAGGAGCAATATCCACCATAAAACACTGTAATTCCCTCAGGCAATAAAACACCTTGTTTCATTGCCTTAATGTCCAAATAACTATCCAAGTAATACAAAGTTAATCTTCAATGTTGTAAGCCTGTCAGTGATACACAGCGTAGGCGTAGTCGTGAAACATAAAATCGTCATAAAGATGCACTTCATGGCATAAAAAACGGACTCTTGACAGAGATACTAAACTGTATAAAAATTGAAATTGGAACATTTAAATTCAGGCAGGTTGTATGCTTGTTTGCCACCATCGTAGTATAAAAATCAATTGTCATCGAGATACATGTGAAACTGTTTCCGCGAAAAGAGCATTTATTAGTATTTATTTTATGTTTTCCATTATGTTTGGTCTGCGGGCTACCATTTTCTGTCTGAAAATGATATTACAAGTAAAACAGTCTTTAAAAAGAGATTAAAAAATACATTATTAGAATTATACAGTAGCAAAAATATTTAACGTTCCCAACGTCTTGTAACTTGCATGCCCTCGTTAATTCATTAGTACCTAATAAAATAGAATAAGATAACTCACATTTGTAAACAACAATTACCTTATGTTAAAAAGTAAACTGAGCGCGACGCGCCAACAAACTGTTCGCTACAGTTTGGCGCATTTTGTGAACTGTATTAAGTAATTGTTTTTACCTGAATAAACGATTTCTATCTATCTATTTATATTTACAGATTGTTATAGGACCGTTGCTGGCCCTTAAGGCGTTATAGGGAGGTTCTTTAAGGCATTAAGGGCCAGCATTCGTGATTATAATGAGGGCTATCGTTTTTGCGCTCACCAGTTGGCGCCACTGTCGAAAGGTCCAGCTGTCAAAAATTGTTATTGGTTATTATGGGCATAAGAACGAAGTTTACATTTAAATTATATTTAATACCTTAAAACCGTACCGTAAAAATATCGAACATCCCACATTGTAGAGCAGTCACGTTTTGTTCGGAAAAAAGGGGGAAATAAGTTTCCGAAAGACAAAACTGGCTCAAAGCACTGACAGTCATTGACCCGTAACTCATATTTGCCATAATCAAGCTCAGGTTTTGCAAAATAGTCACCATATTGTTCCAATTCAATATTAACCCGCGTAGCGCAACCACAAAGAGTGAGATTATACATTTCGGAGACCTCACGCTACACTAGCGCCTCTAGCGGCGAATTCATAGGCGATAGCCCTCATTGCGCGAGTGTACTCATAATATGCCTATAGGTAGGATGAATGTCATGAATCCATGAACGTAGCTTAAGCCAAAAGTGTCCGCTGTATGTGTCACTCTTTGCGGTTGCGCTACGCGGGTTAATATCTAATTGGAACAATATGGTGAGTATTTTGCAATACCTGAGCTTGATTATGGCAAATATGAGTTACGGGTTGATTGTCAGTGCTTTGAGACAGTTTTGTTTTTCGGAAATTTATGTCCTCCTTTTTTCCGAACAGAACGGGACTTCGCTGCGCTACAATGCGGGATATTCGATATTACGGTACGGTTTTAATTTATTAAATATGATTTAGATGTAAACTTCGATCTCATGCCCATAATAACCAATAACAATTTTTGACAGCTGGACCTTACTCGACAGTGGCGGCAACTGGTGAGCACAAAAACGGTATCTCATTGCATTCCCAGCGATTCCTCAGATATTTTATTAGGATCCCTTCCCTTTGTAAAAACAACTACAGTTCCATGCGGCCTTTAATTTACAGGATGCCCATTATCATCGAGCCGACATTATGCATAACCACTCTCTCCTAAAAAATACAGTTTACAAAATACTTCACTTTAGTACTTACTTGCGTCTCAAGTAATGAAAAGTACCAGGCTCACATACTCGCCCAGAGCGTTGACATTTCACTTACCGCGGATGCACTGAAACCTGATACAGGGTGCGGAAGGATCGGATTTTTTTAAGCTTTCCGTTCTTACGTTTCGAAATAAGTTGTTAATTTTTTATGTATACAAAAAATATCTTTTAAGCTTATTTTACGGATCCGATTATCATTTATAACATAAAAGTTAACAGAGGTTGCTACTTGCTATACTTTAGAAGCATTTTTCGTCTCTCAACAGAGCGCAAGTGTATCTTCGGAAGTTCTAGCGACCTTACTCACCACTAGGAACACAATTCTACATACCAATACCAACAGACATCCCTTAAAGGCTATTGAAGAGTTTACGTGGACGAAGTCGCGGGCTAGTGTACAATAATCTACATATGTGCGTTCAGACAGTGAGTTACAACGGTATACTGGACACATCCAAGACCATATAAATAAATAAATAAAATAAATAAATATTTCTGCACAATCTTACACAAATCAACCTAGTCCCAAACTAAGCAAAGCTTGTACTATGGGTACCAAGTGGCGATATACATACTTATATAGATAAATAGATACTTAAATACATAGAAAACATCCAAGACTCAGGAACAAATATTCGTGTTCATCACACAAATAAATGCCCTGACCGGGATTCGAACCCGGGACCTCCAGTTTCGAAGGCAGGGTCACTACTAACTAGGCTAAAGCGGTCGTCAGATATATTTACAGAGTTGGACGATGGCTGGACGTCATGTAGTAAAACCACCATTTTCACGGTACGATTCCAGGCCATGTCGTTTTATGAACTCCCACACTCGGGTCTTATCCAGCCCGTGACCACTGTCCGTTACGCCCGACGTGTTCAATTCTTTGCCGCACAGTGGAACCAACTAAGCTGTTATATGAAGCAAGATCATGTATGTTATCTCACGGAGCAGCATGTTCAGTATGGGGCGTCGTGGTGTATAGTGCACTGCACTACGAGACGGCATGCAATGCAATGCATTCGTTATATATGACTCGCTGGGGCGCTTAGATGGATATGACCAGCGTTGATTATAAATGTCCTGCAGCTTGAATATGTCATGCTCGCCTAAAGGTCTTTGCTTACGGTGGCGTCGTTGATCGGGTCGCAACCTTCCCTAACATATGGTCGAGGGAGGCGATGGCTGAGATACGCGTCATACTCGTGAACGGGTGCTGTTTGTGAGGTCCGGTCTGTTCATGTTTGCAAGGACTAGTAACTTCGTACTAGTGTTCAGTGGAATTGACATGATAAGAGACTTCACTGTTCTCATTTGATTTTATTTTTTAGACTGACGCTCAGAGACCTTATACATCTCTGAGGATATTTATTTATTAGATTTTATTATTTTCATGTTGACGTGTTATAGATATAGCTCAAAATATTTTATTATGATTAGTGTACCTACTTTATTACCTTTTATCTTGACGCTTAGAGACCTTATACATCTCTAACAAATCTCGATTGTTATTAGTTTCTTAGTCTTATTTTTGACATGTAACACTACATTTAATTAATGATACTTTGATTATTGTATTATTTTTATTTGATGTACCTAGATATATTTTGACTTGTAAAAGTGCCCTTGAGGCCTATTTGCAGAATAAATGTTTTGATTTTGATTTTTTTGATTGTTGACAACCGCCAGAATAAACTATGTTCTTTTTATTGCACTTTTGCCCATAGCTGGTGTTGCGGGGCCCACTGCGTGTGACCGTTCCGCCGCGCGGCTGCGGTTGCCAGCGGCCTGCGGTCGCGGTTGGTTCTTCTACGTTACAAGTTTCTGAATAATATAAATGTAGGTACTTACAGTCCTGTGTAACTGCTATACTCCTGTGTGTAGGTACTTATACCAGTTACTAAGTCTGTTAAAAAGCGCAGACAAACTTTTATTCTAAGTTGTATGTTGCCACCGCGAACTCAATCGACGGTCTTATCGGAAGACTAGCGCTGGCAGTAATGCCCGCCTATATGCTGAGATGGAACCGATTCGTGACAAATCAACATGTCTCACACTGTTTTTCATGTCTTAATTATGTTTTTTGTATTGTAAGTTTGTTTTGTCTTGAATAAATGTTTCTTATTGTTATTGAACAGTGTTAGTCTCGGCAGTGGTCTTTTTTTCCAGAAACGCTCGTAGATTTTGACATGTGCCATTACGACCTACTTGCGGAATAGACTTTATTTAATTCATTCATACCGAAGCGACACCGAACAACTGACTATACTTTTCTAACGAACATACTCTTGCCATAACAGTTCTTTAAGAGGCCTTATAATTTTTAAATGTTTTCATTTCAAATTATGACAAAGGTATTGATAATACCAATAAAGTGATTAAAGGATACGATGATTTTATTCAAGTTTTAGATAGTAACATTGCTATTTTTTTTATTTTATTGTGTGTATTAGAATTTAAGCGGCAAAACACAGTTTTTAGCTTGAAAATGGTCGATTTGGAGTGTTTGAAACGATATTTCTTAACGAAAAATCCAAAAAATGCATTTAAAAAAAATTATGATACATTAGGTTGCAATAGTCCTGTTCTAGATAGTAACACAGAAAATGTCTAGATACTTGTCAATTCAATCAGAAAATGGTTAAATAGATGAATGTTTTTTAACTGATAAGGACTCTTAAAGCAAACTAAATCTAATTCACTATACTCAGTAACGAAGGGCTGACCAGAGAAAAAGGTAACACTAATTTATTCTGATCCCTATTTTACTCGATCCCAAAATTAAATCAGTAGGCGGAGTGTGGCAGCCATTACATAATAACATCTCAAGTCATTATCGCCACGCGCCTCGGAATAATTACTCGATTATTTCCCGAGCGAATCCCCCTGTTGCTATAACAACATAATTTGACGCTCTCAGCTCATGCGGCCCTGGTAATCGATGAGCTATTGTTCAATGGCCGTCGGCCTTGTTTATGTTTTCCGAATTGCTTGAAGAAAAACAATGGAAAATATTTGTTGTCTAGGTATCCATGGCGTATTTCGTGAAAACAGTTAAGTGTGTTAGATTCAAGCACTGATAGTTCTGTAACGTTTAATATTGGGAAATTCAACGACACAGATAGCTAATGGGTACAGTTAATTCATGCATTATTCATTTGCAATATGTTCCCGTTTACTTTGCTCTTGGGTGTCAATAAAACCTAATTAAAGGCCCACCTCGAGCTACCTTGTAAGTAATACCAACGTTCCTGACAATCGTTAGAACACAACTACTGTAACTTTTAAACCGCCGTCTCCCGGCGAAAAAAATAAACAATTGCATTCTTTTGCAATGAGCCCGGGGATCCCGGGGAGCGGTGGACGACGGGTTAACCCGAAAAAAAACAGTTGCGCATGTACTAGGTTATAAGATTTCAAGCTTACATGGTCATTTACATTAGAATTACGATTTGAAACGAGATATTTACCATGTATATACACGGTAAATATCCCGTTTCAAATCGTGATTCTAATGTGTAGGTTACATTGCCACATTTGTGACATATTTCAGTGACACATGCTAAGTAATTCGAGTATAGATTTCAAGTAGCGCATACCGGCTACTGGTAGTCAAAACTTCAATGTCCTATAGCTCGATAACTATATATTACACGGTATAAATATTGCATATCTGGATCTAGGACACATGAGTATAACATATAAAAATAACTAAAATCGGAAACATCTTTACCAGTCCGCTTCACGTGGAATGCCCCATGTCAAAAATTAATAATCCCGAATAACGCCCCACACCTCTCCTTATCATAAAGGCACTTTACTGTAATGAAGTTAGTAAAATAATACGCAATACATTTTATTTCCATTTCGGAGCGGATAGGCACTGGCGGTGGGCTTGAGTACTTTCCAAACAGAAGGGAATCCCTTTTGGTTTGTTTGTCTCCATTGCCCCTTTTAATAGAACAAACAATTTAATGGCTGCCTCACGGTCGCTTATATTTAGGGGTCGATCAATCTGCATGCCGCTTGATTGATGATTGAGCTTTAACTGATTCGTAATTAATTAAATTATGGCAACGGGCAACACCCTAACAGAAAGTGACTTCGAACAGTGCCTTTACCATGAGTTTACATAACCCTACTCGCTAGCGACTGCTTAAAAATGTGTAAGGGCAAAAGTACAGCGCCTCTGCCGGTTACGCAATAGAACTAAGAATCGGCATACTAAATCGTTTTCAGCAGCAGTCTCTAGCGAGTACGGTCATGCAAACTCGTGGTAAAGGCACAGTGCCATATTGAATGAGTTTTGTGTTAATTCACGGGGCATCTTTTCATTGCGTAGATACATGTAATCTACGTGTTTATGGTCCATCCATGGCGTAGATAAAAGGGGGGCGGGGGGGTCTCAATGTCAATCTTTTTAAATTACATATTACTAGGTACCTATATCCCCCTTAGCTAGAGAGACCAGTGACACAATTTTGTAAGAAAGTTATAGAAACACTACTACAACGCTTGTGAGATCCGGATACTTTCAAAACGACGGAAGTCTTACAAATTTATAATATGCCTCAGGCATATCTTCGTCGGATTACAAGCAAAAGTCACGTAACAAATACTTACTTACAATAAAGCTCGTATATCAGCATCGTTTCAGTACTGAGATACGAGGTTTCGAAGAGTAGTGACAGATTTAACAGTGAGTTTTGGTTCTCACTCGACGGTATGTAGTGAATATAATAGCCTGAAGAAAAGTAAACTGTTGGCACTGTAGTCTATGGACGTTAACGTTGCGACGTTAGAGGAAGTCACAAGCTAGTTGTCGAATGCCGACTGTTATTGATTTTGAGTATTCTTGGATTTATACGGCGTAAAAGGTTTATAATTTTGGCAGGTATCTTCAATGGCGGTAATTCGCCAGAATGAAACCGTAAACCTCATTAATATGAGTTTTAGGGCACATTCGTCGTGGTTTGACACGTTAGCTCGCCACGCGTTGGCGACAAGGGCTAATCTTTTTTTGCATACCCCAAAATTGTTTGCACACATCCCCTAAAAGTACCAGGGCGGCAGCGCGCGGGAGTGGTCGGCAAACAGCGGGCGCCGGCGCGTCGCGCCCTTTCCACCTGCCTGACCTGCCTCCCTTCGATGTGGATTTTTCTTCAAACAGCTGCCTCTGATGAAAGCCTTTCGAAATTAGAGTGCCGCTAAGGACAGTTTGTTGATTCCGAGGGAGCTTTAGCTTCACGTTTGTCCAGAGAGCATTATTAAAAAAACCAGCCATTTGTAGTTTACTGCCAGTTTCATTGTGCGGACTCAAAAGTTCACAAACATATATTTACTACTAGCGACCCGCCCCGGCTTCGCACGGTTGCAATGCTGATGCATGTATTATACATATAAACCTTCCCCTTGAGTCACTCTATCTATTAAAAAAAACCGCATCAAAATCCGTTGCGTAGTTTTAAAGATTTAAGCATACATAGGGTTATAGGGACAGAGAAAGCGACTTTGTTTTATACTATGTAGTGATGTAAGATTTGCCTTTGTATTAGAAAATTAAAAAGAAACAAAGGATTTAAAACTTTCGAAATGCATCTTAATAGTATCTGTGTCCTTGTCTTGGATGTTTTCTATATATTAAGCCAAGTACCCACAGCGGGTACAAGCTTTGCTTAGTTTGGAATTAGGTCGATTTGTGTATGATTGTTGTCCACAAATATGTATTTATTTTTATTGTATATCGGCAAAGTTAACTTCATTGATCACCGCTCACTTTTATCGCACGATAACGTCAATGATAAAAGAATTTATTTATTACATACTTAATTTGTTTAAACTGAACGAACCAGTGCATATATAGGACTCATCATATCATCAAATTCCCTTACGGGTCCTTATCAGTTAAAAAATGCTCATCTATTTACGCCATTTTCTGTTTGAATTGACACGTATCTTGACATTTTCTCAATGTTACTATCTAGAACAGGACTATTACGACCTTATGTCATAAACTTTAAATGTATTTTTTCGATTTTTTATTAAGAAAAACCGTTTCAAACATCACTCCAAATCGACCATTTTCAGGCTAAAAACTTGTTTTTTGCGCTTAAATTCTACTATACACACAATAAAATCAGTAAATGGCTATGTTACTATCTAAAACTTTAATAAAATCATCGTAGCCTTTAATAATTTTATTGGTATTATCAATATTTTTGTCATAATATGAAATCAAAACATTTTAAAACTTATAAGGCCTCTTACATGCATTTTTATTAGTCATGAAATCACCGCTGAAAGCGCTAGTACATGAGCGACTGTGTAAATACCCTATAATATAATGGGTATAGAATAGCACAAGAGGCCGGAGTGACGGATGGCCCCACTGTGCACTCCCGAGTGTCTACAAACAATGGCACTCTCCGACCCGCGGACGACTGGGTCACAATTGTACGCAAGTACACTCAGCCCCAGAAAATGATGAACACTTATGAAACACACTTATCCCAACTGTGTCGCCTTTTTTCATGTGTTTTTAATTAATTTTAATTGTTTTAAAGCTGTTCCTTATTTTTATTTTTTTATTTCGGTCTGTATCCCCCCACTGTTGAGTAAATTCCTCCTCATGTTCACACCAGTTTGCCCTGTTTTGCGATAGTCTCATTCATATATATAACACCTATGATTTTATTCATTAATATGTATACCTTTCCTATATGTATGTATAGTATGTTGTGTTGCGTTCCGTGGATCACGTACGGTGCTGTCTGAAAACCAGCGCTGCAGGTGTCTAACACCTCGGCATAATGCTGAGACAGCGACCGATTCACTGCCGCGAAGACGCACTTTTTAACTGTATGTTCATGTACTGAGTATATTATATTTGTAACGGTGTGTCTTTTGGTGCAGTTAATAAATGCGTTCTTTCTTTTCTTTCTTTCTAAACAAGTTTAAGAAAAAATACTTTTTCGGGACATTGTTGATAGAATATGATTGCTGGTCAAATTACATGTGTATTTATAGATAACTATGTAAAGCGGTACATTTACTTTATGGAAATGTAAAGGCGTCGCCATTTTTTTTTAACCTAACTGTGGCTTTATAGGCCGGGCCCAATAAAGCGATAGGAGTGCGCGTTTGGAGAGTAGCCTGAGGAAAATCCAGGGGAAAACCTCCGACACGACCACGCGTATAGTTTGGAACATTGGAATACTATAAGAGTTTGCGCTCCAGTGAGATTGAGGCGTTGTCAGTTATTTTGCCCAATAAGAACGACTTATGTTTAGTCGCGATTAGAATAGAATTAGAGGTGACAGTTTTCCATAAGTCAAAGTGTATACCTAATATGAAATGACAGTTAGGTATAGCTGTTTTCGCTATTATTTATTGTATGGAGGTCCCTGACTCACCGACGGTACCTATTGGCTGAAAATCTGCGCTTCAGTGTAGGTGTCTGACACCTCAGCATAATGCTGAGCCAGTGTCCGTCTCACTGCCTCGGGGACACACATGTTATGTGGCTTGTTTTTCTTATGTTGTTTTTCTTAATATGTGTGTCTTCTGTGTCTGTAGATAATATTTCATTCTTCTCTTTCTTTCTTTCATACCGATCGTAAACTAATCGGTCTTGTAATTGTACAATGGGCTGTCCAAGTAACCACTATGTGTTCATGTAGACGTTATCACTACATAGTATAAAACAAAGTCGCTTTCTCTGTCCCTATATCCCTATATCCCTATATGTATGCTTAAATCTTTAAAACTACGCAACGAATTTTGATGCGGTTTTTTTTAATAGATAGAGTGAAGGCTTATATGTATAATAACATCCATTAAACAGTGCACCCGTGCGAAGCCGGGGCGGGTCGCTAGTAAGGTTATAATTATGATGTTGGCCTTCGTATATAACTATTGAAAAAATAAAATACTGAGAGTAGGTAATTTGTTAAAACATAGAATAATAAAATCTCCGATGGGTTTTATTGTTCACATAAATTTTAAGTGATATAATAGTAAAAGATTACACGCATACCTACTGTACTTTAGTACATATGTATAACCTATGTTAAGTATCTAGGTATGCGTACATACATGCATAGTCAGGTTAACTGTTCCCACACTCTCAATAAATACATTCCAAAAGGGTTAAGCTTCAATGTTTAAAAAAGTAAAGAGTAATTTTTTGTCCCGATTCCGGTAAAGGGATATATTTCCCATAAAAGGGTTTCTGACCCTTCGGGACAAATACACGACCTTTCTCAAGATTATTCTCACCTTACAACCGTTTTATTCTTGTTATAGTACCAATTATGCTTTGATATTTTAACCTTTGACTTTTAACCTGACATTCATGGGAACAATAGAAGTTAATAATAGCAGTAAATTTAATTTAGTTTTAAGTTTTCCTCTTTTTTTGATAGAAGTTATAAACTACGGTTGAATGATAATGGTTATTTCGATATCCGGATTTTACTTTTAATTTTTTATTAAAATTTTGGCCAGAAATATGAAAAAGCGACCTCAACCTTTACTACTTTATGTAGCCGATATTACTTACCTATCCTATATGTATGTTTTGCATTTGGAAGCGTTAACTGCCACTGTGTACAGGGTAATCGCTTAACGGGTTGCCGGTGCAGCAGTGAAAAGGTTAAAAAGTTGATTTCTTTTCAAAATTTTAAACTCACGTGGTTATTTACATTAGAATTACTGATAAATATCCCGTTTTCAATCGTACCTAATTCAACATCTTTTCTGTCCAAATCCCAGTACACTGCATTTAGCTGTACCAGGAGCGCATAGAAAGGCGGGACATTCGTTGACAGGTGATTGACGTCTCACTCGTTCAGCGGCAGCCATGTTTATCTCATTGGTGTTCTACAAAATTACCTATGCAGCTTCCAAAATCTGAGTCCACCTTATCGCTTGCGCATAAAGCTCAATTTATTTAAATTTTACGTTTGTAAGTGTAAATATTTTTTTGTAAGAATTACTAATGTAATGAATGACTAACAAGACAGAACTAAACTAAATAGTGTAGAGGAGAAATGGACCAGCTGTGTCCGGTGGGATTGCTTCAGTTTTAATTTAAATGGATCTTAATTAGAAATAGTCGTCAGGCGTTAAAATAAATGTTAAAATGTCAAGAGTAACTTATAAGAAAAATAACATGGTTGGTTCTGCTAACACTTGAAAATACCTACCTTGTCACATTTATTTTAACAACGGCTGTCATTTTAACGCTTTCTTAATGACATTTTAATTTAATGATTTTAAATGAACATCAATCAACAAACTATCTCAACGTGAAACATTTTAAAAGTACTTTTTTTAATGCGTAACATTGTTAAGAGAAAACCTTTTCGCTTCGAGTAAACAATATGTACCTACTTACGGAATTAAATTTAATTGACTCGGTATTCTCAATACTCTCATTTACGCATGGAATTTCTCACACAAAATTACGCACAAAAATAATATTTTTCACTCCATTGCAAAAGTGTCGCACCGATTGTTGACATCAAAGGTCAACAATAAAACTTTGTAAGGGTTAAATTGACAATCGAACTCCGCAAATCGAACAAAAGAACAACAAAAGTTGACCCTTTCTATGATTGCCCGTCTATAATTCACTTCTATAGACTTGCAATAAAAAAATATTATTATCCACCGTAATACAAGCCGTTGCACATTTGTAAGAAATTAATACTTTTACAATATTCCCTAATTTTGTGCAAAAATATCGAGTTTCGTTCGTTTTATTTGGGATAGATATTTTACGGTCGGCTAACCGACATGTGGTTTGATGTAGGCTCCCTTTGTAGAAAAACATAGGAAATGTCAATCTTACCACTTGCGTTATTTTTAGGTGTTCTGTAAATTTATTTTCAGCATCTCAAAGGACAAAATAAATATTGAACGTCCACTACATAAATGAAAAAGTATTTTAATTATTATGGTCAAATTTACAAACTTCTCTAAATCATCGTCTATAGACCGTCCCATCCCATCTAATCTACAAAATTAATATGATTTGACCTTTTAGATGAAGGGAATTTCATCTATATACAATAGTATAGGTACTCCAATTTAGCAGACAGCTTTTTTTTTGGTAGATAGCTACATTCCGTCATTAAGCCATTTGTATTTTTTTAAATAAATAAATACATTAATGAAAAAGTAAAATAAAATTAATATTATGATTGTATACTACTTCTTTAAATTATTTTTACAATTGTAAAATGACACATGAAAAGTCTTTCTTCTCTATACGTCCAAATATAAGATTGACGGAACTTTAAGCGTCGGGTGTCGAGCGGCAAAATATTTGTCCAGTCAAAGGGTTGAGAATTCAGATGGCTTGTCTCAGATCTTATAGCTGACAAGGAGGTGAATGCGTTCCAGGACTTCTGGGTGCCAGAAAATAGCTTTCCTGTTAGGTTTACGTAGATTGTAATATGCACTTTAGTAATTGGTAACAAGGATGGCCATTAAAAAAAATTGCTACTTATATAATACCTTTTCATAATTAACCCGTCGTCTACCGTCTATGACAAAAGAATGCTATTGTTTATTTTTTTCGCCGGGAGAGGACGGCTGATAAAACTTATTAACTACTGATATTTACTTTTTTTTATAGTAATTACCTACACATAAGAGAAAATAGAGTGGTCATAGCATAGCTTCGTAAAACAATAAGAGAGTTATATTCTTATTGTCGACACTTGATAATGGCAAAGTTACATCGTATCGGTAATACTTCTCTATAGGTACAATCGAGCTCATAAATATATGTACATTTCCAAAGGTTCAAAAATATCTGAGCAACCTTATTACCTTAACAATAAAGTCGTGTTCACATATTTTGATAAAAGTGTCCATGTACATATTTTCAAATTCTACTGTACTCGTAGGTATTAAAAATAATCTGGCCAACGCAAATTCAACCATGAAGTTGGTTCAATTTGTATTTTCCAGACTCTATTTTATGCGCCAACACCGTTCTATAAAATGCTAGGGAACTAAAATTAACTTTATTCAGAAAACAATAAGGTAAATAAATAATTCTAATGTGTAACTGACGATTCAAAAGTGCTTGTTGGTAGGCCTATTTGAATAAAGAATATTTTGAGTTTGAGTTTGAATTAAAACTAATTTACTAATTTTTACGTTGCTGGATTCGTCAATCTATGAGCTCAAAATTAAAACGGCCATTTTAACTTTGGACGCATAGATTGACGAATCCAGCAACGTAAAAACTAGTTTGATGGATTTAAAAAGTTCTTAAATACAAACTACAGTACGTAGCGGCCCCCTTTTTTAGTTATATATCGTTAAATTTAAATAATTACAATTATTTACGAGTGGCGCTAGTGGACCCACTACATTTTATTAAAGCGCTCTTAATACTTTTTATGACAGCTCAGCTTAGATTCCATAAATGTGATGAAATACCATAACTTACCGCAAAGACTTGGGAGCGAAGATTTTATTTACAGATAATTAAATTATATCATCTTAATCATAAAGAATTTGCCATACAAAACTAATCATATGTAATAAACGCATATTGTGTACCTCCTACATGTTGCTGTTAATGATTCTGTGTAACTGATTCATTTGTGTGAGGTGTACAATAAAGAGAATTTGTATTGTATCGTTAACGCTGCGCTAGACCAGGGGGCCGATTTTTGAGTGTCTAACGCTCGATTTTTCACTCGACGTCTGTCAAATCACCAGGCAGCGGAACTTTGGTGCCGATGACAGACGCATGACGTAGCGGCTGTACACAGAGTGTTTTTATCTAGATGATAGATAATCATTAATCACTAACAACTTATTGGCCTAGTTCACGGATGTTTTATTGACACTTGAGACGGCCAGTACTTATAAAAACATAATCACTTAACTGTCTTTGTCATTGTCATCAGAAAATTATCGAAAACAATATTGTACATCGTTATATGATTTTTCTCTTCAAATACTGTAAAATGTTGTATTTGAAAAATAATATTAAATAACATAAAAACCATTCCTTGTCACATTTTTTTTCGCCAACGACGTATAGATAATATAAAGGCACCGCAGATTAAACGCTAGCGACTCATATATGCATCGAATCACGCAAGTCGAAACTTTCCTTAGTTTATTTGAGTCAGGTTGAATATCAAGTTTGACATTGCTATTAACTCGGCGAGCTAGTGACAACTGTTGCATCTGTCAAAGCGTGATAAAAGTTAATAGTTATGTTGTGTATAATTTATAAGAACATCCTATATCCCTATTATTTTGCGTCATAATGATGTCATCGGCACCAAAGTTCTGCTGCCTGCAAATCACCATAGTTTTTTGACAGATCCCGAGTGAAAAGTCGAGCTTTCGACATTCAAAAATCGGCCCCTGTGTGTCAAATTGTCAATATATTATATAGGTATGGAGTGGCGTATCCCTGCTGCCTCCATCTTGCATATTGTCGTCCACTCGTTACCTGGGTCATTGTCAGTCGTAATAAAAACAAAAGTTGTCCACCCGGTGGTTAATAGTTAACGGCTTATGTACATGTAAGTTATGTTTTTATTACATGGATTTATAGTTACGGAAACACCGTTTATGCGAATTACTAGACTAATCCAAAATTAAGCTTTGTAGCCCTTAACTTTTGATATGTCCGCCGAAAAGACGCTAACCTAAATCTGACAATGACCCACCTGTCTCACTCACAACCACTAATTTGACACGACGTATGAATACACAAATTGTTTACCTACTGGAAAGTTTCACCTACAACGTCAAAATCGAACGCGCTATCTAAAACCAATATCTTAATTTTTTACTCATCTACCAAAACATTCGTTCATCAACAGCCAGGATCACACACGATACAAACAGAAAAAAAGCGTTTAAAACTCCTTTGACTTTTTTACGGAAAAAAGTTGAAAAAAAGTGAAGTAAAGTCCGCGCCATACTGTCTGCTATCCGATTTCGCCGTATTAAGTTACCGCTCACTCCACCGATGGTTTTACTTTATTAAAGCGATAAAAAAATATAATTTTCTTTATTGAGATAGCTTGTGAGGGAAATTTTAATGTAATATTGGATGTGGGCGATCTCTGGTGGAACTCAAATTATTTCGGGAATCCAAAACTGACAGTCTGATGTTAAAAATAAAATAAAGGTTAATAGGTGACATTTGGTTTTTATTTTTATTTAGGTGACACAGTCGTAAATTAAAGCGTTAGATGCTGAAGCCGCATTTTGATGGAGTAACAAAATTTAAAATATTAATAAATGTATCCTGAAGCAAAATTAGAACGAGTTTTTGCGACAATTTTAAGATATGTCTGCAATGGGAAAACAAAAAAGCCCTGTATTTCAACAGTATTTATGATATAATATGACTTTAACAGCGCCCGAGTTCGAATTGATATCGACCATTGATGAGATTTTTTCTTTAAAAAAACTTTACGGTACAATACAATACAAATACTCTTTATTGCACACCTCACACAAATGAATCAGCTACACACAGTATCAAAACAACAACAGTATACAGGTAAACATTACTTGTAACGTATAAATACCTTATATACATATGCCATACGTCGTCTTATCATCAGTATTCGAGGTCATCACAACACGTGTGTATATAGTAAGTTTATAAATACATAATTATGTATTCTATTACTACATACTATAGAAAAATGTATAACTTGATAGTTATAAGTACCAGGCTATCATAATACGTCAGGCGTGTGCAAAACCAAGGACAGAGATACTGAGTCAGCACTGCCTCTTGCAGCGAATGAGTGGCGCCAATGTAATCAAACACCGTACTTACACTTCCCATGTATGGCGTCCTAGTGTGTTAATTAAAATTGTTAATTTAAATAATTAATAAAATATTGTAGTAAAACTAATTATTATACATGTAATACATAAACACAAATACGTCATGACGAAGCAAAGTTTATCGAACTAGCTTTATATATGGAAAAATCGTAACACTGAACCTATAGAAAACATTACTAACAATGTTCAACTGCAGTGACCATAGCGTCTGATTGAGTTTATCGCGTTAATCGCGTTATCACAAAGGATAAAACATCCATCTCTTTTTGTCAAAT
This sequence comes from Epiblema foenella, assembly GCA_963556455.1. Lineage (NCBI taxonomy): Eukaryota > Metazoa > Arthropoda > Insecta > Lepidoptera > Tortricidae > Epiblema > Epiblema foenella. The sequence goes on from OY747118.1 coordinate 5,029,883, forward strand.
GTTATCAGGAAGAGAAATATGAAATAATATTTATCATTGTATATGTTTATCGTTAAACATATATTTATCGTTGTCTGATTATGCGTTGATTTACTCTACCACTGGAATAAAATGAGTGGAATGTTTGCCATTTAAATTTCAAACATGACTAGAGCTCCCATCTTTCTTGCAGTTTTAAGGAGAAGGGTTAGGACACAACTGACGGTACCAGCATATCGGAATCTAAAAGTCTGCCCTTGTACAGATTTAAAATGTTCTAAATATTCCATTTGAACTTCTGTAGGTAGTTTGGTTTAATAACTACTCTGAACTCATTTTGATGCTTACATTTAATTGAGATTTAATTTCATTTAGCCCAATACTCCACTACTTCGAAATCTCGTAATATCCAAAGGCCTAAATAGTCTAAATACCAGAATGTCTAATTTTTTTCTCAAGCTAGTTAAGATTGTAAATGTTTTAATCATCTCACAGCCGTCATCAAAATTATTATACGTTCAGGAAGAACAATTAATTCGGTGTTTATTCGAGAAAAAAAAATGGCATTTTGAGAGATGCGTATTGCCTGTCGAAAACATCGAAAACCTACTTCAATTAGGATGTACCTAATGGGCGTATGTACAATAGGTATGGTATAATAGGTTGTTTTATTTAAATCAGCAAAAACTCCAATGATTCTACTAGATAATCCAAACATACTCGCTATAGTCAACCAATAAATTTGTCTACCATTAAGAATTCTTTTTTTCTACTACATTTCTTTCAGTTCTGGTAGAAACAAAGAAATATTCCTATAACAACACGAGGAAATATGTAATAAGCACTATGTTATACCTAAATAGCGAGTGTCATCATTGCACTCGTTCCCACGACCCCGGTGTTGCACCGTCGGTAAGTGCTGACTCTACAATGCAGGCCTACCAAAGATTAACCCCCTTATTCATAAGACTCACCAAACCTCTGCTAATTAAAATATGTTTTGTTCCTTTGTTACAATATAAAGGTTACAATTTTAGCAGCAATTTAAATAAAATACGTTTGATTGATGTTTATGAATGAGGGGTAAACAAATAAAAGTGATAATAAATTTAATTTAATTTAATTTAATCTTTATTTCGGACTTACAATTCATATATTGTTAGTAATTTCTTAACCTAGGCATTTTAGTATTTACATTACTACAATAAATTACTTTTTGAATTAATTACATTGGAACAATTTATATAATCAAAATACATTCAATTAATTTCATTACTTTTTTTATTTTTGGGGTAAGCTAATTTGCATCAAAACAGGTACGAGTAGGTACCGATACCTATTTTGATGCAAATAGCGCTGACCTTATTAAAAAATAAAAAAATATAAAGATCAAACAGGGAATGTTTGTGTGAAAATTTAAACAGTGCCTACCTTTCTTTCCATTGCCTGAGAGAATAAATTCGATGGAGTTGTTTAAAACTTTCAGAATTCTCTTCAATTAATAACTAACCCGTCCTTGACCGACGAAACAAATAAACAATAGCATTCTTTTGTTATGTGCCCGCAGATCTCCGGGATGGGTAGACAACGGTTAACCAATTTCCATTTGCAAAAGTGCTATTATAAAGTTTTCCATAATATTATATATTATTCCTTATATTTCAATCAGAAATATCAAAGACGTCCTCGATATGTCAAACATATCCCCACTTTCATGCCTTTATCTTTCAAAAACAGAGAGACTGTTCTGATTCCTTCTGTCAGTTAAGATAAATAGAAATGTGGTACCAAGCTGATATATCTTATAGGATAGTTAAGACAATTGTCAATAAAACAACATGCTCACTGAAGCCACAAGGGAAGCATTTTACAGAATAATACAGTCAAATAACATTCATAATCTAGAGTACCTGGCCCCTATTTCACCAAAGCTGATAGGCGCGACAATTGTCAAAAAACATTGCAATGTAGTTGGTGAAACAGTATTCACATGAAAATTGTCGATTTGTCAGCCTACATATGTCAACTTGGTGAAATAGAGGCGTCTAAGATTTGAAAGATATTGCGTTGAAGTGGCCAATCTCCTCAATATCATAATCTTTGCCTGGCTAGCAAGGTCACGGTTGTTATATTTTTGTAGTAAATACTTAAATAATTCCGTATGTTTTATTATTATGTACCTATCGTTGCGCCATTGGCGGCACATAAAAGGTAGATAAACCGGCAGCGGTTCTGGGAAAAACATGTATCGAATTTTACACTAGGCATGATTATTTAGTGTTAAGATTATGTAGTATCTATGTATTAGTAAACCATTCCGTCTAGGTATCTACATATCTAGAAAGCAGCTTCATGCCTACTAATTCAAAGAATCTACAGTCAAAAATGCACTTAGTGCCTAAAACGGTCAAACTCACGTATATTGAGATACAGCAGTTTGGGTTAACCGGGCTAAATCGATTTTAAATAGTATCTTATATTCAAATGCTATAATGGAAATATTAATTTTTCTCGTAAATTTCGAAATTAATCAACTTGCCAAACTCTTGTAACTCCATTTTTTAGAACACGATTTACGCCCATTCCCGTATCTTTAGTTACGACAAATAAGCTTAACAATCACAATACGTTTGAGTTTTGCCAATTTGCGGTATCTTTCGATACGTGAGTTCAGCAACTGCTCGCTTCAGTAAGATGTGAGTCAAGATGGAAAGTGGTTTTATTGGGTCGGCAACGCGCATGAAGGTTCCAGGGTAGCTAAAAATTCAAGATTTTATTCTATTGCCTTGTCGACGTAAAATAATGATATGTTATCCATGCCAAATTACAGCTTCCTGCCTAGTACTAATAAGGGTTATTGAGCAAAGGACGGAAGGACATGACGAAACTACTCGTATCTCTCTTCTATTTAAGAGTTTACTATACTCTTGTCGGTGGAGCAATCGCCAGCCGTTTCTGTCCTCTGCCATCTCCTTTACTCTCTGATATGACATGACCTTAACCTTCTCTTTTATTTGCTCGAAATAGCTTCTTCTTGGCCTATTCTCGTATAAGGATTCCTAAAAAGAGATCTAAGGGTATTGAAGTAAATATAGCGATTATAGTATAGTGTAGCGAGCTTAATAAGTCTCTTTTCAGGGCCTAGCTAGAAATCAAAAATAATATTAGGCCTTATGATAGGCGAAACCCAGCATCGAGGTTAAACAAATAATTTATTAAGAAACAAACAAAGAAAGTTACCATAACAAACACTAATTAGTTAAAAACAAAAAAAAAATACAGAAAAAAATATGTATTAAATAATGAATTGAGGAACATTCTCTTCTGCAATGTTATTTTCTGAGTTTATTAGTCAACTTGACTTCTATTGTTCTTATTTTTACCATGCCCTTGTTTCATAAATTGCGGAAAATTCCCTTCCGCAATGTTATTTTCTGAGTTTATGAGTCAACTAGGCAATACTTCTTTTGTTCTTATTTTTCAGAATCAGAATCAGAAATTATTTATTGCCACGAATTAAAGTTACAATATAAAATAAAATACAATAAAAAAAATTGAGGCAATGGGTCTCGGTCTCAGCATGTGCTGGGCAAAAAAAAAAATGTCTAGCGCTGGTTTTCAGACCGAGCCCTTAGCGTTTGTCGGTCGCAGAGACTAGAGAAAAAACAGAAAAAAAATGTATGCTGTGTTATGCGTGCTCTAGGTTTGTGACAAAATAAAATAAAGAAAATAAATAAATAGATAAATAAGCAGTGAATAAATATCTAAATGTACATGATGAAAAAAAAACAAATAAATGTTCATTTTTCGTGTGTGTTTATGTATGTATGTGTGTGTTTTTGTCCATGTGTAAATGTATATTTTTCCCATTCCCTTGTTTTGTAAATTGACTAACCAATTTGAATTTATCAATCAAGAATGAATTGAATTTTATCGTGATGTCGCATTATACACTGCCGTGTCATATGACGAGTCGAGGTGGGTGACATATGCGTGAAGGGGAGATGTTAGATAGCGGGGGTGTGACTATGAGTGCCATTTTATTGGGGATTAACATACAAGTGCGCTTATATGTATATGTAATAGACAGTTTAATTTTTTTATTGTTTGTTATATTAACCCGTAAATTTATTTTTACAAGATTGTATTTAACTAGCACTGTTCGCATGTGTGTACAGTCAAACATCGAATTTCAAAAATATCTATACGCAATCGACAAAATATGCGAACATGACTTTAATGACCAGCGTGTAAGAGCGTACAGATATTTTTGTCGCTTTGAGTGTCCCTTATTTTACGATTTTCAGAAATTTTGTGAGCAGGTTGGATAAATATATACAGTTTTTTTTATCAAATAAGTTTTTGGAAATTAAAAAAATATATTTGTTCAACGGTTTGTTCTCCTCTACAGGTCGCATTTCTCAACCGATTCTCGTGAAATTTTGTGAGCAGCTCCGGTAATTATATAGATTTTTTTTGTCGAGTTAATTTTTGGAAAGTTACAAAAACAATTTTTATTTCGAATATATTGTAAGTTTCTGCGTCCAAATTTCGGTTTGTTCTCCTCTACAGGTCGCATTTTTCAACCGCTTCTCGTGAAGTTTTGTTAGCAGGTTCGATATTCATAATTGATCTTTTTTATAATGTCAGATTTTGGAAATAATAAAAAAACTCACTCACGAGGTCTACAGCTCACAGGGCCACTAGTTTAAGTTATTTAACTTAATATTATTTAAGTTAATGCGACCCTACAGCGCGCGAGCCGAGCGAGCGAAGAGAGCGTGCCGCGGCAGCGGCCGGCGAATCGCCAGAACCTAACATTATGAATATATAATTACTTTACATTATTCGTACAAAACTGGGTTATGTTTTGATACAATATTGGTTTTGAAAGGAATGTCCCCTTTCACATTACTGGTTGTGTACCAGGAATATTTTGTTCCCTACCAGTGCTGGTAATGTAACTTTGTTTTGTAGGTACGAGAAACAATGCAAATAAATATAAATATTTGAGGACAATCAAATAAGCAATATAGCCCCAACTGTCGCAAGCTAAGCAGAGCTTATAATACTTAAATATATAGAAAACATCCAAAACTCAGGAACAAATTTATATTCATGTTCATCACACAAATAAATGCCATGAGCGGGATTCGAATTCAGGGCCTTCAGCTTCGTAGGCAGGATCACTACAAACTAGGCTATAGTGGGCGTCAATAAATGCAACATGCATCAAGCGCACTAAAAGATTTATCGAATAAAATCATGTTTGTAGAATGACGCCCTACTAACAACACGGGCTTGATAATAGTCAGAATCATAAACATGTATACATATTCCGACCTTATATCTAAGGAATAAAGCCCTAGAACGTATACATATTTATGAATCTGTACAAGGTGGCAATGACAAGGGGAGATCTCAGATAACCGGCCGAATGCCATTATCAGTGCGGGGTGTCAACTGTCAGTGCAATTGTTCGTTATTAGCCGCTAATTGGCTTTTACGAGTAATTTACATTTTTAATTGCTAATTAAGGGGTGAATTGTAAATAAAGTTTTTCTGCAGTCTATCCGCCAGGTAGGTATGGGGTTTATAGGTAAATTACATCTTACCTATTACAAGTGTATATTAGTTAATTAGAAGATGGCGATATTAATGAAGCCGAGTAGTAATAACTACTTCTTTTAAACTTTTGCGTTTTATACACATAATATTGACTTTGCATGCCACCAGTTGGCTGAATGTATATATAGCTCGTTTTGTATAACTGCTGTACCTACCTACAACATTTTGTACCTACATTCTAGAAAATAAATGTATTTCTATCTCTATTTCTATTTCTACCGGTGCAACCCGTGTCGAAACGTCGATAACACACACATGGTTTATGTGAAAAGTCTTAGAAATCCCGGGATTTTCGGGACTTTTCATACAAGCCAGTCCCGGGACTGCAAACCCTAATGTGTAACCTAAGAATCATAAGCTCGGTGTGGTTGAACCTTAAATCTAAGACGTAATCGATGCTTCAGTTCATTTTGCAATCGATTAAAAATGTTTGTACTATTGGATTCTATGAGTTTTTAACAAAGCCTCAAATACCCCGACTGACAACCGCTGTCAGTTCGCGCGGGAAACAGTAGATTTGACAGTTGTTGCTAAGATTGGTTAGGCGCGTATAATGTTCCTCTGTGTCCATAAATTGTGAATTTAATGCAGATTCTTTGTATATTTGTAGAAACAGCGATTACATTTTGTTATTTATCGATTTTATGTCTTTCATTGCTAAAAGTACAATTACTACACAAGTGCATTAAGAAGCTCCAGTCAGTTTGAGTGAAACAAATCGTATTTATTGCCCTCTCCCTCGGGGCGTAGTTTATTAATACCGATGATTTTGACGGGGGTCGTTGATTAGCTTATGCCATACTGTGGTTTAGCGGGTGTGATGTTAGAAAATAAGCACCTTGTCTATAATACACTCGAAATATTACCATTGATATTTGGCTGACTGGAAATGCCATAGTCACAAATAGTTCACACAGTTGAAATATGCATTCAGTAGGTGTACCACTAAGTTAACACAAACTATATTTTACTAATGACGGACTTGAAATAAATAGGGTAGAGTCGGGTGGGTTTAGGACCTGTTAATTTGATGCGCCAGTTTGCGGCCAATTGGATGAGTTGATGAACTGAAAGGATATTATCTTGCTTTTTTAATATATCCCCATTCAATAGCTACTAATTAAAACGCATACGACTCACTATTTCTTTAGGGCATGTAAAAATGTAAATAATATCTTTAATTGAAAAAACTTTGGTCTTCAGAAGGCCGCAAACTGACGCAGGCCGCGTAATTGGCTTAATAGCGACCCTATTTTTGTGTATGTAAAATTAATAATAAGATTGTAAAAATAAGATAACTTTTGCAATAAGAAGTCGAATTGAGTTGATATAAACTCATGATTTTTTTTTATGTTATAGGGGGCAAACGAGCAGACGGATCGCCTGATGGTCAGCAATTACCGTCGCCCATTAAACACCTGCAACACCAGAGGAGTCGCAAGTGCGTTGCCGGCCTTTCAGAAGAGAAAGGAAAGGGAATCATGTAATATACATTTTATAATTACTTTTAAAACTCATGCATATTTTATCTGTGCTGAAAATTTGCAAAACGGAAGCCGCCATTACGAATATCAAGTGTCACGTCATAGACACTAAAATGCCGGACAAGGGCTTCCCAGACATATCCTCCCACAATTTTTTTTTTTTAATATTACCATTCTCCTCTTGTGTGATATGTTTGCATACGGCGACATTGGCGAAATATCCCTTGCCAAATTCAGCAAGGATTGAAAGCCATCAACAAAAAAAAAACTCAATGGGCGATGAAAGCACAACGTACATGAAAATATGTCTCTCTCCCTTTAACGCATAACTGCGTTCTGTACGTTGGGTATATAATTCTCTTTCTTCATAGCCCATGGTGTGCATCCGAATTAACAGCTTTGTGTTTGACACACTGACAGTTTTTTCGACAATCGATATGGTTTACGAAATAAAGATAATCGATTAGAATCGATAGACATGACAAAAAATAATAATAACGAAGTTACAATCTAACATAAAACAATTGTAAAATATTTGAGTTAACAAAAATACAACTACTCACATAGGCAGATGCGATATTACTCGATCACTGACACGAGTGACGGATAGAACAACGAATGGGTTGAACTGCGATTTTGTCAATCACTATGTGCCATATGATGTCACAGAAATGGCGGCTCGCGTATTCAAGCGGATATTGATACTGCAAATTTAAAATTTATTGTTTTAATATTCATCGATTCCATAAAATAGAAATAAAAATTCCACATGATAATTGAAACGTACAGATTAACTTAGGCTACTGTTCCAAATTCAAAGTGTTCTGGGGATGCGATGTTCTAGGGATGGGATGTAAGAAATACATAAAAAAAACCACCATGGTCTTTCACCGTCGGCCTCATTTGCCCCCCCGACTAGATGCTGTTCAAGAGCAATCCCATTTTTAATTAAAAAAAAAACGAGAAACATCGAAATCCGAACATCTTGCCGTCCCTTTCACTCATATAGTGAACGAAAGGGACGGCACGATACGAAGTTCGGATTTCGAAGTTCGGAGTACATGGCCAGGCCCTAATTCTCGAATTTAGCTGAACTTACTAGATTCAATTATCAATTAGTATAATTTTGTAAACTTTGTAAACTATTACATATTTTGTTTTTGTAAAACCTGCACGCATATTCTATGCATGATGTGTCTACTATTTTAGGATGTACAAGAGTGTAACTAGCCACTGTAATGTAATAGACCATGAGTGTTCAAAACTTGTAACATCTAGTTTGTAGACCATAATAATAATAAAAATCTGATTAATTGTGAGCCTAATGGCTATGGCTATTGTGGCTATTTTCTGTATTTTGGTGTTATGTTAATTTGTACTGTGTCTGTGCCACGAATAAATGTTTTTTCTTTTTCTTTTTTCTTTTAATGCAAACAAACAGACATAATAGTTAACAGAAGCCCTCCGTGCCCTCACGTCACATATTGTAGACCACAATGTATCAGGGGAGCAGCGGGTGGAAGGAACCCGTACGAAGCAGGATGCGGTCGCCCTTCCCTGTCAGCGCCAGTGTTGCCAGGGCCGTTGGGACGAAAGTTACATTTCTTTTCTTGAAAAGTTACATTTTTAATGCAAAAGTTACATTTTATATATTTTTCATAATTACTTATCAAAACGTTCATAATTACTTATCAAAACATTCGATTCTAAGAAACGAGTCGCCATATACAGCTACAATTCGGCGAGTTCGACGACAGAATTACGCCGAGCGGTGTCTCAAATGTCATACAAAGTTGCAAGAGTTGGACAGACAGAGTCGTACTATGTAGGTTATTTTGTCACCTTTTCTGTATGGAAGCTTATAAATTGTGTCGCTTGATACCGGTTAGATACAAATACCTTTCTTTTAAAATACAGTCTCATTATCCTCAAAAGTTACAAAAAAATCCTTTACAACAGAAGTTACTTACATGTTACGCGAGCCGTTCAAAAGTTACGAAAAATGTAAGAAATGTAATCATCTGGCAACACTGGTCAGCGCGGGATCTACGAACACTAGCATGAGAAAATTCGGTGATTATACAATACAAGGAAGTGATTGACCACAGTCATAGCCGCGTCTAGGCGCAGGATGCAGAGGACAATAAGTAGATTGTGTCTCAAGGGAGCAAAATGATATAATTAATGATATATGACGACCGGTTTAGCCTAGTGGTTAGTGCACCTGCCTGTGAAGCTGACGGTCCTGGGTTCGAATCCCGGTCAGGGCAAATATTTGTGTGGTGAGCATGAATATTTGTTTCTGAGTCTTGGATGTTTTCTATGTATTTAAGTATTTATATCTATTAAATATATCGTCGTCTAGTACCCATATCACAAGCCTTCTTGAGCTTACTGTGGGACTAGTTCGATTTGTGTAAGATTGTCCTCTAATATTTATTTATTTATTATATATTTAGGGCCAGGGCGGTATATTGAATTCTGAGCGTAGCGAGGGATTTAAGTGTTCATGCCCAAGACGGAAACAATTTTGCTACCGTGTGACACATACTGCTTTTCACCTTCTATGAGGAAAAGAGTCATTGTTGCCCTCAATTGAGGGAAGAAAAGTGCATCTTTGATTCCTCATGCTGGTGGGAAGACATAGAATGTCAAGTCTCATGTCGGACGGATTTGACAGCAGGAGCAGAGACAAGTTGCCGATCGAAGATGAAGGTACAGTCAACTGGGGTTACTTTCAAATTGAGGGGCGACTTTAAAAATCCAGGCTTTATACCGTATGTTAGTTTTAATTTAGTTAACATGAGATGATTATGATGAAATAACTTGGTAAATTTCCTAACCATTACTAAACTGAATCAGACTAGAAATACTTATTGATGATTTATTTATTTATTCTTTATTGCACAAAAAATAAATCTTAACCTACAAGTGGCGGAATTAATGCCATGAGGCATTCTCTACCAGTCAACCTCCAGGCAAAGCAGAAAGATTGTGTTGTGTTGATGATAATGTAAGTGTTCTAAATCTATCAAAGTGGCCCCGTTTTTTCCTAATGTCACCCCAGTTTACGGTAAAAATTATTAATTATTATACACTAGCTTTTGCCCGCGACTCCGTCCGGGTAGACTCGTTCATCGCGTTAGAATTGTATTGCTATGCTTGTAAATCAGACGCTTACGCGCGCTTACCTAGTTATCGCTCTTCCATACAACTTTCCACCCCTTAAGGGATTATTTCCGTGATAAAAAGATCCTATGTTCTTCCCTGGGATTCAAACTACCTGCATACCACATTTCATCTCAATCGGTGCAGCCGTTTAAGCGTGAAGAGGTAACAGACCGATAGACACACTTCCGCATTTATAATATTAGTAATTTAAGCCACAAAAGCGACAATAATACTTAAATAACAATAACTTAAATAATATTACAACTAACTTAACTCTAAAACAGGCCCTTGGGCATTGTACCCATGATGCTGGCAGCATTTCCTCGCTGTATCGCAATACTGATACGTCGTGCGAGGAAGATTTGTAGAATATACCACAGAATCAATGCAAGTTTGGGATCAGAGACTTTTTTTAATTTTTTAACTTCATGTGGCCTCCTGGCCAGGCTGTGGGATTTCTCGCACGTGTAGCTTCTTTATGACCGCCCCTATTTCACCAAGTTGACATATGTATTTAAGTATTTGACATATGTAGGCTGACAAATCGTCAATTTTCATGTGAAAACTGTTTCACTAACTATAATTGTAATGTTTTTTGATAATTGTCGCGCCTGTCAGCTTTGGTGAAATAGGGGCCAGGTGTGACATAACTTATTAAAAAGTGCACTCTATAGTCTGTAAGAAATGGATAAGGGGAACAGCACCATCCGTACTAAACTGGAGACAGAGACCATCAAGATCCTCCGCAAGAAGGAACGCCAGCTCAAGGAGGTCGTCATACAGTGCGAAGAGGACCAGAAGAACATCGCTCTGCTCCAGGACTCGTTGGAAAAGACTACCCAGAAGATCAACATCCGTACTCAATATTACACGTCACACATGTGCAAAGAGTTTTGGCATCTTCTACGAATTGTAATTACCCACCTCGGTAAAGTATTATGTATTAGTAATATCAGCAATTCGCGCAACAAAGGAATGAGAAGCCATTTATAATTAACTTTCCACCTTTAATATCTCATGAAAGATTCACCCCAGCGAAAAAGTGCAAAAAATCTTTTTTATAGAGAATTTTACTTAGATTACTTTTGTGTTAGAACATTTTTTGCTATGGGCCACCATTTAGGAGTTTTTTAGCTAAATCTAATAGAGGTCCTTAGCTCCACCCCCAGCGACCAGTACTTTTGGTATGTTGTTTAGAACATTTTTACCTACAAATATGCCAACATTCGCTTATACACGAATTATTTCCGCCAATTTTCCATCGTTGGGTACCTGTACTGTATGAGACGTGTATAAATAATCTCACTAAAAATACTTCATGTAAAAGCAGTGCTAACCAGTGCCAAGTGAACTACGATTTAGACGTATCAGCGTCAGCTGCCTGTCTAAAATATATAATAATAATAATAATAAAATAATTACCGAGCTTATTTGGCCTGTTTTAAATTAATTCTCAACCTGCAATTACTTCCATGCTTCGGAAATAGTGTTAATATTAAAAACACCGCTTTAGCCTTTTGACGACCGCTTTAGCCCAGTTGGTAGTGACCCTGCCTACGAAGCTGGAGGTCCCGGGTTCGAATCCCGGTCAGGGCATTTATTTGTGTGATGAACACGAATATTTGTTTCTGAGTCTTGGATGTTTTCTATGTATTTAAGAATATATTTATCTATATAAGTATATATATCGTCGCCTAGTACCCATAGTACAAGCTTTGCTTAGTTTGGGACTAGGTCGATTTGTGTAAGATTGTCCACAAATATTTATTATTATTTATTATTTTACCATCTCTTGCAAAACTAAATCTTGAAGTATAAACCAAATTGACAATGACTTGTTAAAACATTACATTACATTGTTAGGGGTGTCACCCGACGCCGGAGTCCCGCGAGAGCGCCGATTCCGGGAACGTTCAATCTATACGGCGCTCCGGGGAATACATTAGTCCAAGTTTATGTCCCCCTGGTAGATCGTGCTTGATTATGATATCGGATTTAGTTGTTATTGTTTTAAATAAGCCACCCTGGGTGAGGCGTCGGATAATTTATCTGCGTGTATAGCAATGTAAAATGTTTGGTACTAACAAATCCGTATTACCTAAAATTTAAGTGTTATATGTAGACAAAGGCATACAATATATTTTTTGTTCGATGGATTTGTTGATTTTGTGATGAGATCTAGAAAAAAATGAGGAAGCTGCTCAAATATGATAGGCATACATATGTGTCTTTCGGTATTTTCTATAGTATGTAAAATCACCATCGTGGATTTATTCTCGGAAACCTCAAATTTAGGACGATGACCACAGAGGCATAGACGTATAAGAACACTTAAATTAGTGGCTCTGTGAGCTGTAGATCTCGTGAGTGACTTTTTTTTATCATTTCCAAAATCTGACATTGTAAAAAAGATCAATTATGAATATCGAACCTGCTAACAAAATTTCACGAGAAGCGGTTGAAAAATGCGACCTGTAGAGGGGAACAAACCGAAATTCGGACGCAGACAGACGAGAACTTACAAAATCTTTGAAATAAAAATTGTTTTTGAACCAAAAACTGACTCCACAAAAAAAATCTATATAATTACCGGACCTGCTCACAAAATTTCACGAGAACCGTTTGCGAAATGTGACCTGTAGAGGAGAACAAATATATATATTTTTTAATTTGCAAAAAATTATTCGTCTAAAAAAATCTGTATATCTATCCAACCTGCTCACAAAATTTCACGAGAATCGGTTGAGAAATGCGACCTGTAGAGGAGAACAAACTGAAATTCGCCCGCAAAAACTTACAAAATCATTGATAAAAAAAATATTTTTTGAAATTTCCAAAAACCGTCTCGATGAAAAAATTCTATCGAACCTGCTCACGAAATTTCACGAGAATCGGTTGAGAATTGCGACCTGTAGACGAGAACAAACGGAAATCCGGACATACGAAAGCATTTTTGTCAAAACTGAAGCAGACACGTTCGTTTCAAACGGTCAATTATGGAGTTAGTTCATATTTCTACAAGATTTCTTAAACGCAGCAACCAACCGAAGTTAAACGTGTTGCTTAAGAAACGGATATTAAATATCGGCCCATATATATCAACTTGGCTATTTTCAGTAATAACCAGTTCAAGTGGTGAAGTGGAAAAGAAGGGTGAAAATATTAACGTAGAAGTATGAAATTGGAGTTGTTTTTTGGGTATAATAGTACATTAGTTACCAAGGGCGGTAAAACAAAGAATGTCTCAGATCGCAGGTATTTGACGCCCGAGCCGAAGGCAAGGGCGATAATTATACGATCTGAGGCTTTCTTAATTACCGCCCGAGGTAAGTACAACATTTTATGCCACACCCGGCCAGGAAGTGGGATTTTTCGCGCGCGGAGCGTGCGGTAATTGCCACTTTATGGCCAGGTGTGACATAAAATATTTTTATTCCAGCTTTTTCATTTTAAAACAATCGCAATACGCCTTTAGCGGGTGCCGAATATAACAGGAATGTTTCATTTCCTCTGGGAACGAACTTGAAGTACTATCACAGTGCAATTCACAGAATTGACGTAGTCACCCACATCATTGCGGCCATGTGGTACATTATCATCGAAGATAATGACAAACGAACTCTCAATGGCAATCACATGTTTAATAAATACTATTAGTAAACTGTGACTGGTTGGCATAAAATAAAAATAAATTAATTAAAACGTTCTAAAAATCCGATCGTGTAAAAATAATTAAAAAGGTTAGATGTCAGTCGCTTTCGTAAAACTGCCAACGTACGCCGCAGTGTTGCCAGATACCCGGCTTTTCCGCATTTTCAATTTCAATTTATTTTGCAACCATGTACATACAGTAAACACATGCAACTTAATGCTAGGTAAAAGTACAAGTACATACAGGACCCTGTTAGGGCGCAGCAAATAATAATCACGATTTAAGTTTAATTACAATTCGCAACATTGGGTAAAAAAAAGAATTTCATAAAATAATTTGATAGTACAATTTCGTAAAATAATTCGATAAAAATAAATTGGTAAAAATAATGTTATAAAATTAATTAGTTAAGTGACAATATTGCAAGTAATAATTATTATTTTCGTTCATTATTGCCACTGTCCCCGCTATCCGCATTAACCCTTCCTTGCCTTGTCCCGGATCTGTCCCAATGCGTTAGAACCTTTCAAATAATGTCCAAAGAAACTATTTTAGTAAAAAAATTGTGACAGTGGCCTCCGAAGGGTTTTAAGCCAACGCGGATCCGTTTTTTTGAAATATTAGCATTTGATCAGTGAAAAGCCGGTAAATTCAAAATAACAAACGATTAGAACTAGCTAGAATGACTGCAAAATTTATAACTTTCGCGTAATAGTGTATTTCACGAAGTAGAGCACATCTTATTTATTTGACCATAAAAATAAAGAAAATTATTAAGAATGAATGTATTCCGTGATTTCATTCAAAAGTCCGCGTTTTTAAAGCGCACCTCCCGCTCTTTGTATTTCCGAATCTGGTAACACTGGTACGCCATGCTTACATGCCAAATCTTGGGATAAAGTATCAGAGTCGACCCCGCGTTTATTTATGATACAACAATACATATACTCTTTATTGCACACCTCAATAAAAATACAAAGCAGGTCAGAAACATAACATAGCGAGATATAAGCAGAGGTAGACAACAGGCGGTCTTATTGCTAAAGAACGATCTCTTCCAGACAACATTTGGGTAGCGGAGAGAAACTAAACACACATATTCAGTTTACAACCAAGGAACGTTAGCTGGATTATGATAATGATTTGCTGCATGTGCTGGTACCCAATCTCGCTGATAACTAGCGCGTTAAAAGATGGCGTATGTCAAAATAATACAAATGCGAAGCTTCGGATGTCCGCTCCTAATTGAATTTCACGTCATCTCCAGCCGTTCGCAACCGCTAACGGACGGTAATAGGCGTCAAGTCTTGTTAGCGCGGAAAAGTCCGTCGACTTCCAGGTAAGGCCACGTTCACGCGTAC
The DNA here is from genome assembly GCA_963556455.1 of Epiblema foenella. Taxonomy (NCBI): domain Eukaryota; kingdom Metazoa; phylum Arthropoda; class Insecta; order Lepidoptera; family Tortricidae; genus Epiblema; species Epiblema foenella. The sequence goes on from OY747118.1 coordinate 5,045,158, forward strand.
ACGTAATAAACGCTCGCATCGTGGCGACAGATCCATACGTGCGCAGTTGGACGGAAGCACCAAAGATGAAGAAATAAAATTACATCCCATCTAGGATATCCCACTTCGTTCATGTGAAAGAATGTTTTGTGTTTTTCGTTTCTTACACTTTTAGGAGAGTTTATTTTGAATCTGAGTGTGGCTTTATAAGCCGGACCCAATAAAGCGATAGGAGTGCACGGTTGGAGAGTAGCCTGGGGAAAATCCAGGGAAAAACCTCCGACTTGACCACGCGTGTGGTTTGGAACACTGGAATACTCTAAGAGTTTGCGCTCCAGTGAGATTGGTTGAGCGGTTTCAATCGAATCTGAGGTGTGAGTGGAATCGAGCTACTAAGGGTTTTGTCGCTGCTGAGAAGAGTCCAGCAAGAAACTCAGTTAAGCCCGACCTGGGTCGGACTGGCTCTACCCGGGGTGCGGTGGTACCGGGACGAATATTTAGGAGTGATTATAAGCACTTTATTTAATCACAAATCCATTAATACCATACAATAAGATAATAATAAAGTAACAATAAAGTCTAAGGAAGGGTCAGTAACTAGTATCGTTAATTCTAATGATAAGAATTCTATAATCCTGTAAAATAATTGACATTGGCATACTTAGGTAATGATATTATCAGGTATGTTTGTCGTTCGCGCGGTGTGTGCTTCACTTGGATTTCCTCTCATCTACAGAAGAAGATATGTGCCTAGCAGTGGGACGTATAATGCTAATGATAATTCCGAAGTGCGTAAATGATTCGAAAAATAAACATTCATACTGCCGTGCTATGGAGCAACTGATCTATGGTCGCACATTTCTAAACACATTTTTTGCATGAAAACTACGTTCCGCACTAAAAACTCGTCAAGCATTCTAAACCGGAGTGTCCGTGTGACAGGTGTCAAAGCGACGTCGCGGGCGCAGCGCAACGTGGCGTCCGGTTACAACAAGACGCGCAGGAGCCATTTCCGATCGCAAATAGATCAGACAGTTATCATTTATTTTGATGGTGCTAAAAATAATGAAATATAACACGTCTAGTCAGAATTGCAGTAATTTGGTATCTCCAATATGCTTCGTTCTTCATATGATGGTTCCCGTTTCGCATTGTTAGTTTCTAGGAAAATCCATTAAAATATAGGTTGGAAACGGTCTATTTATCAAGTCTTCGAATCATCAAGTATATCATTAAAATATTAAGATTTCACTTCGGAATAAATCAATATGGGGCTGATCAAACCTACTTTTGATTGCCCAATGGTGTTTTGAAAACTGAACTTTTTTTAGTGGTTGTTTGAAACTTTTTCACGGAGAAAACATGCTAACTATTTGTTATTGCCCTGCGAACTAGTAGTTACTGTATGTTTAATTGTGATAATCCATATTGAAAGGAACTTTATGGCGGCCGGCACTTACGCCTTTATTGCCGCTGTTCCAATACAAGAGTGAATAGCTGCAACGTAAGCGCCTGCCGCCATAAGGTCCCTTTCGATGTGGATTATCACAATTTAATGCCGCAAGCGAATGGCACGCTTGATGGTAAGCGGTTACCGTAGGCTATGGGCAACTCCGTAGGACTCGCTCGTTGCTGACCTTAGAAGAATCCTATATTGTATAATGTTATATTTCTATCCACTTTACGGCGGCGAACATCAGCGTTTTTCCTACGGAGGACTCTAGGGAGGATCCCAATCAGTTGCGCTGGCGTTTGATACAATGATATACTGCGCCAGGTATGGCAATCCAGTACATCGGCTAGTAATGTGGGTGACACAACCTAAGGCATCAGCCTATCAATGGTATGCGGACGTAAGTGTGAATGTGTCGTCGACAGTGACGTCACGGTGTCATGAATCCGGATTGTCAGACTTTGTTTTCTTAGACCATGGGCTAGCGCAAGTTGCTGCTAAAGTCGCGCACCACTCTGCCATTTCTGTCTCATTTCACATTGTGCGTATTAGAAAGAGGAGGATGGATTTTTCTCGTTTCACGTCGCGTCGCAGTGGCAGTTATGCTAGCCTCCCGGGAAAGGAGAATTGAAGCACAAGTATACTTAGTATCCCATGCGCATCAATAGTAATTTATGTTACGCAACTGTTACAGATTATATTAGATTAGATTAGCTTCTTTATTTCGTGATAAAAATACATTATAGGTATGCATACATATCAAAATTATAAGAATAGTTATCATGATCGTCAAAATAATAAAAATAACACAATGTCACGAAATAAACAATAATCAAACGTAACGTTTCTATATGAGCAGCACTCTGTTGGCATCCTTTGAGTTTCCCCAAATGAGTGTGCCATACGACATCAGGGAATGAAAATACGTGGTCAGAGGATTAAAATACAAATGTGGTTTTGTGAAACGAGCCGCAGGCGAGTGATTATATTGAAAAGCCAGTCTTTACGGATCATTTTTGAACACATAGAGGATTTATAATATGGATGTAGATAAACACATTTTGTTTGTCATGCAAAGCTTGACAAACAATATAAAGTAAACATGAAACCGAGCTTGCCTGAAATCCGAGTAGATGAGAGTTTAGAAAATCACCCCGTTACCCGCAGACCGTGACGATGACATTGATAGTACATGAGTACGATGGACGTAAGTGGTCAAAATATTAAGAAAGGTTACTGGCATTAATTTATTTAGAAAACAAGTTTTTAACTCGCAGAATCGTCTACGTCATCCTTCCTAAAACTCGTTCGATATATGCTGTTGGAATAAGAGTAGACTTAAATATATATAAACTAGCGACCCGCCCCGGCTTCGCACGGGTGCACTATTTAATGGATGTTATTATACATATAAACCTTCCTCTTCAATCACTCTATCTATTAAAAAAAACCGCATCAAAATCCGTTGCGTAGTTTTAAAGATTTAAGCATACATAGGGATATACGGACAGAGAAAGCGATTTTGTTTTATACTATGTAGTGATTTGTATGGTTTTTCAGACAGTAGGTATTACTATTAGTAAACGGGACTTAATCGCGGCAGCTCATGACGTCGGGTAAAGTTAAAACCGGCAAGTGCGTGTCGTATTTCGCAAATTAGAGTTTTGAACCAACTGCAAAATTAGGTTAGTTTTAATAGGAAAAATAAGGATGTTTCAAGGAAAAAATCTGATTTATCAATTTTTTTGTATTTTCACCTAATTGCAAATTCATACGTCAATGGGAAGATAAAAATTCTTCGGAACAAAATTCTGTTAAAAAAGCTTACTTTGGTCGCTTCTCAATCCTTTGTGTGGCAGACAGCAGACGGACTCGTGAGTGACAGCAATAAGGTTCCGTTTGGACCCTTCGGGTACGGAACCCTATAAAGGTGTTTTCACCTCTCTAGCTCGGAAAGCCCTTTTTTATTCTTTAAAAACAGATAGCAAAACTGCGTTTCATCCACAAGAGTGCAAAGAATATTTGAAATCCGAACGCGCTATTTGTAACTTTCTTAAACATAATAACATGTAAAGGCCTGTCCAGACAGTCCAGCAACAATAATTTTATATTGTGCTGTTGTGTTAAAAAACTAGTACATACGCCAAATTTCGGGATTAGGTAGTGGACGACTATATTTAGGGCGCAACTGTCAACGCTAGGACGAGGAGGAGGAAAAAAATTCCTCGCTCTAGTGAGGTGAAAAGATTTGTGTTATACACGGCTGCAAATTTATTTTACGTCTCGTGTGTTGCAACACTCGCTGCGCTCAGGATTCTATTTTTGAACCACTCGCTTCGCTCAGGATTCTATTTCGAACCACTCGCTTCGCTCGCGGTTCAACCATAGAGTCCTTTCACTAGCTCGTGATTCAATCCTAGAATCCATTCGCTAGCTCGTGTTTCAATTCCACACTCGCGGTTAAAATACAACTTTGCACCCTTGTATAACAAATAACTAATAAATTTAAGTCCAGTTGCTAATACTGAATAAAATAATAGCCAACTTAAAAAGGTCGTCCTAAATTAACGGTCCAGCGCCGAGTATTCAGTCTATGAGCGTGTTCGATCATATTCATTAATCTAATAAATTTTGTTCGCTATTGTTTCAACGTGTTCCGTTAATTATACATCTAAAACAAAAGTCAAGCGACATGCCTCCAAGCCAAGTTTCGTTCGAAAACAAATCAATCTAAAAGTGTATTGAGCAGTAAGCAAAACATAGATTTCTGGTGATTAGGGCCTGGGGCGGTAAGTTAATTTGTTGCTGTAACTGGTAATTGAACTACCAAGTACAGTAGGGTTGCCAAAACTTATTGCTAAATTTATACGGTTCCAAAAAAAATCAAAATCAAACATTTATTCTGCAAATAGGCCACAAGGGCACTTTTACATGTCAAAATATTAATTTACAATTTAAGAAATAATTTGTAATATTCTACCGGTGAGCCTTAAGCATAAATATTTATTAGTATTAAATAATCATGGCAATCGAGAGTACACACAATTACAATAACACCGAAACGATGTTTGTGAAACCAGGTCGATGTCAGCGGGCAAGTTTGTTGTGCCGAGGGTCACTATAATTACTACGGCGACAGGTGTCTTCAGAAACGCCTTCCCTACATACTCAACAGCCTGCCCTCTGACATCAGGCAGGAAGCCAATAAAGCTAAACTTAGTAAAAAGCTGCATAGTTACCTTATTAAACTTGTAAAATAAACTATTTTACCTAGATGTAGAATCATAATATATAAAGTTGCCTTGTTAAACTCATAAAATAATTTACTGTTAGAAGAGAGATGAGACTGATCGATCCCACAGTCAAACTGTGCAAACGGTTTTGTGGGTCTATGTACTATTGTGTTGTATTATTATTTCTTACTAAAATAAATAAAAATAAAAATAAATAAAATAAATAATAAGTAATAAGGTACCTGCGGGTAATAAAGCCTATCGGCTAATAAGGCCTAAGTAACCAAAATCGTATTAAATACGAGCGCTCGCGCTCAAAGCCACGCGTCTCTGATGCCAAGCGGACAAACAAGGAACTTCAGGTTCGAACTGGCTCGGTACCCCGCTTCCCGCCGCCAGTGTTGCGTCATACATTTCAGCAGGTGGGTGCGCGGCACGTGGTACAAAAATCGGGCCGCAACAAACGTGAGTATTTATTGTAATGTTACATTAATAATATCAATTTGCACACAGTTGTTCTCCCTAATTAACGCTTCTAATGTGATACAGGTTTCAATACCATATTGTGATGCAAATACTTTATATTTCGTTTTATTTATACACGTGGTCAGCGGTGAATAAGGCCTACAAAATTTACCTATAGGCCTTATTGCCCTCTATGACTTGGGATATCTTTTAGGCCTTATTATCCTCCTACTTCATATGTCGAATTTTGTTTGGTTCTTATAATGTATTTCGGTATTTTAAGTTATACTACTAACTTAGTGTGCAATTAATTACCTACTTGATATATTTTCAGTTTTCGATCACGATGCCTCCCAAACGAGCATTGTGGTCAGAAGATGCCCTAGTGTCTGCAGTTCGAGCAGTTCAAAGAGGAACGCTTAGCAGAGAACGCTTAAAACGTGTAATTGTTTTATTTTTATCTTGAAAACGTAGTAGGCCTTCTTATACTACCTATAGTATAAAATGGCCTACAGTAAAATAAGGCCTTTAGGGCGAATTCTAAAAAATACTCTATTTTTATTTCATTTTTATAGCAAGGATTACTATTTTTGGTTATTTTTTATGTTAGTTAAAGTTTGAGACTGATTATCTCTATAAATGTTAATTAGATTGCTAGTTTAGATAGAGGAATATTTTGATGTCATTTTGTACTTAATAGCCATACAATGAGCAATATTATATCTCAATAGAAGAATATAAACGTATTTATTATAATTAAGTGATTATTGATCTCGACAACAAGTTTGTTTTAATTATTTAAGTATGTTAGGGTCTTAGGCCTTTTTATGCTACCATATTTAAATAAGGCCTATTGGTAGGGTTTTAAAAAACCTGTCACTGTATGTCTCTTTATGGCAATTTATGCCATTTTTCACGTTGGTTGTATACTAATTGAAATTAATGACTGATTAAAGTATAAATATGTTGATTAAATATGCTATTTTTCATTTTATTTACATTCTCCCTTAGCTAGGCCTTAATACCCGAAAGTACCTTACATTTTTCATGTCAAAATATTAATTTACAGTTCAAGAAGGAATAATAATTTCGAGTTTACAATTATAACAAAATTAATGTCATATAGTGAAGATAAACTTGCAAAGTTATCTATTACAAATATTACAACTTCAGTAAAGTTAGAGATGTATAAAGTCTCAAGATTAAACAAGGAGTATAATGAAACTAATATAATATCCCAGAGATGTACATGGTCTCTGAGCGTCAAAATTAAAATTAATTTAATATTGTTAGAGATGTATATGCTCTCTAAGTCACTGATAATAAAAACGAATCCACAACAGGATGGTGTCTCACGTCAATCCCCTATAAAAAGACACTAGTATTAACGTAGTCACTATGTCCTAGCAAGCATGAACAGACCGGACTCCACAAACAGCACCCGATCACGAGTATAACGCGGATCGCAGCTTAATTAGAAATACAGAGCCAGTCACAGGAACTCACGCAATAATCACTTGCATATCCTTGACATGAAAGTTTTTAGTTGAAACGAAATTATGTAATCTTCAATTTAGGCATATAAATATAAATATTTGTGGACAATCTTACACAAATCAACCTGGTTCCAAACTAAGCAAAGCTTGTACTATGGGTACTACTTAGGTGACGATATACATACTTATATAGATAAATATATACTTAAATACATAGAAAACATCCAAGACTCGGGAACAAATATTCGTGTTCATCACACAAATAGATACCCTGACCGGGATTCGAACCCGGGACCTCCAGCTTCGAAGGCAGGGTCACTACCAACTAGGCTAAAGCGGTCGTCATATATATATTACATGCACTTATGAGTTATATGTCAAAAATCTACCACCGGTTCATAAAATAAACCTCTGCCTCGAGAAGAACGGTAAGAAACTCGGTGAGGTGTCATTTTTTCAAAACAATATACAATGTATATAAAATAACAGTAAGTATCAGTATTAGTACCTATCAGTTTGGCTGATGAAGTAAATAAAAAAGGTTAGGTATTTGCCAAATAAAAACATTATTGATATCTAATATTTTCAGTTAGTTCATCTTATTTGATTAAAGAGCTTTTGCTGTTAGAAGTAATTTATTTTAATTAAGATTCGTTTTCAAACCAAACAGTTGCCAACCCTAGGTTATCTTTGCAGCCAATATGGTGATTTATTTTCATCTAGACAAAATACAGCGAGCAATTACCCTCGTAACAATAATATTGTTAAGCATCCACGATATTACTTTAAACTATACTGCGCCACGTTTCATACGCGCGCTGCAGAGGAATAACATAGTAAGGTTTTGACTATGGATGTGACTCAAAAATTACCGCGTAAATAATATGTATGAATCTTAAATCTTTGACCGACCGGTTTAGCCTAGTGGGTAGTGCGCCTGCCTGTGAAGCTGACGGTCCTGGGTTCGAATCCCGGTCAGGGCAAATATTTGTGTGATGAGCATGAATATTTGTTTCTGAGTCTTGGATGTTTTCTATGTATTTAAGTATTTATATCTATTAAATATATCGTCGTCTAGTACCCATAACATAAGCCTTCTTGAGCTTACTGTGGGACTAGTTCGATTTGTGTAAAATTGTCCTCTAATATTTATTTATTTAAATTGAATGAATAAGACCCATTTTTAGTATCGGTAGATCCGACAGCTTTTTCTTAAACTTACAGGGCAAAATTGAGGGCAGGAGAGGAAGAGGAAGACTAACTTATTTAAAACAAGCGAGGGAGCAAGTTGCTGCCGAGGCGTATATGGGAAAGTCAAGAGACTGGCAATGAACAGAGAAGAGTGGCTCTCACACCTCAGATTCGATTAAAACCGCTCAACCAATCTCACTGGAGCGCAAACTCTTAGAGTATTCCAGTGTTCCAAACCACACGCGTGGTCGTGTCGAATGTTTTCCCCTGGATTTTTCCCAGGCTACTCTCCAACCGCGCACTCCTATCGCTTTATTGGGCCCGGCCTATAAAGCCACAGTCAGGTTAAAAAAAAAGAAAGAAGAGTGGTGGTTACTCCACCAACAATAGTGAAGCTAACACAGTCTTTATTTACACCCACACAGCTACGATCGCTCCTAAGATTGTCAGTATTCAACTATCGAATTGAAAAAGGATTTTAAAAATATGATGGCATGTTGTGCATGAGTTGTCATTAAAATATGCTGAATGGTGACACAGGTAATACGAGAAACTAGAAATACAGCATGTTTGAACGTAAATATGTCACATTTATTGGGCCACGTGACATCGCATCCCGCTGCACGTAATTACTCAACGCGCAATATCGCGCAAGGACACATTCTTAGCCAAATTAATTTATTGTGTGCTGTAACTCGGCCTGTGTAGTCAGATCACTTCAAAAATTACGTAATGGGAACGTTTGTAAATGTTCGTCTAATGGAGACATTTGACCACGTTTACGTCGGACATATAGCATCCCTCTCGCACGATCGTGTTTGTTTGATAGTTTGGTTATAGGATTATATCACTACATAGTATAAAACAAAGTCGCTTTATCTGTCCCTATGTTCCTATATCTCTATGTATGCTTAAATCTTTAAAACTACGCAACGGATTTTGATGCTGTTTTTTTTAATAGATAGAGTGACTCAAGGGGAAGGTTTATATGTATAATACATGCATCAGCATTGCACCCGTGCGAAGCCGGCGGGGCGGGTCGCTAGTAGGTATATATAAACAATTGTATCTTATTCTTCTTTTTTGGCCTTGCCTTATCCCGTTACATGTCGGCTTTCCCAATCTTGCTACGTCATTTGCTTGGCTTTTGTGCGTCCTCTGTGCTGAGGCCAATCTCCTTCATGGATATTGATCATCCAGGTTGTCGGTGATCTCCCTCTTTCCCGGTAGTCATGGATAAGCATTTAGTAAAAAAAAAGTTATCAAAAAGATGGTCAGCTCGCTTGAGATGAGATTGGTTTGGAATCGGCGGTATACGGTATCCTCTTAAGGGGAACAAACATCGGCACAAATCTCTCCCAAAAGTCTTCTGCCGTGTCTGTCTAACTCAAAAACTACCTCACCGATTTTCACAAGGTTTTCACTAATGGATGGAACGTTTTGACTTTCGTACATCTTTCATAATCATGAGGAATGTTTATTTTTATAATTCATTGAGGTTTTGAATGTTAGTTATTCCCTGTGAAATTGAATTCCGCGCGTACGAAATCGAGGGCAAAATAATAGATGAGCCACGACACATAAATCTAGATTTTGGTAAATTATCTATTTTAGTTACCAGGAGTGCAGACAAGAGGAAGTAGTAAATAGGTGTGAGACTACGATCATCCGGCCCGGCTAGCTAATGGCCCATGGCGTGGTGCAAGTTACCAGAGAATTCATACAGTACGGTCAGTGTACGAACAAGTGTAACGTAACAATATGTCAATGTTCTTCTTTGTCTATGTTAATATGGACGATTTCTAAATGCGACAGTAAAGAAATTGTCCCTTTTTGACGCTGACAGAGGGCATTTTGTGTTGTGCACTTCTTGCGCCCAACCGATTTTCAATACTATAATCTGCACAATGCCTCTACTGACTCAAACTTTCGTTGGACTCACGAACTCATTTTTTTGTATATTGATTTTCTATACAGTACAAAAATCTGGTTTAAAGGGATATTAAATTAATCGAATTGTCCAAATAAATTACGATTTCTACCACCATTTTCACTGATAATTGTAAAAATCGACAAGTGAGAAATATGATACGTAGTTCTACTGATTCGTGTGACTCAGTGGGTATCCCCATCCAAAATGACAAGATGTCTTTAAATACAAAATTCTGACACTCATTGTTACTACAGTGTTCAACTGTGATGAAAACGGTACACACCGCTCCAGGCGGAAACGCTTCCGCTGAAGCTCTTGCCACGCGCTAGTTTTAGTCAAATTAATCGTCCCTGATGAACGCAGCAGACACCAGACGGCGTCCAGACGGTCACGCGCCATTCAAATGAATACGGCCTTAGATCCTAGTACTAGACATACACTTTATTAGGGCTAGTTGACCATGTGTGTATGTGTAGAGGTACAGTCGCCATCAGATATATCGGAGCGAACAAGGTGCTCACAAATATCTGAACACGACTCTATTGTCAAGGCGTTAAAGTGCATGTTCAGATATTTTTGAGCACCCTGAAGAGTACGGATATATTTGATGGCGACTGTACCAGGACATCTTGAAACCTTGAAAATTATAGCAGATTCAAATACCAGGGAAATATAACTTGAAAGACGTTAATTCCACATGAATTGTGTAGAGTTCGAACACATATCATCACTACATAGTATCAAACAAAGTAGCTTTCTCTGTCCCTATATCCCTATGTATGCTTAAATCTTTAAAGCTACGCAACGGATTTTGATGCGGTTTTTTTAATAGATAGAGTGATTAAAGAGGAAGGTTTATAGGTATGTATAATAACATCCATTAAATAGTGCACGTGCGAAGCCGGGGCGGCGGGGTAATCATGTAACTTTTGTACTACCGTTAGATAGATTTTAATGTCAAATTTCAACTGTCAGCTCATACATTTATACTTCAAAATTGACAGTAAAATCTATCTACCGTTAGTACATAAAGTTACGCGATTCGCCTGCGGGTCACTAGTAATATCTAAAGCGGACTGGTCGTACTTGGATATTGTACGAGTATGAAAAGTACTTCATTGTGTCTATCCTGAGTGTCTTTCGGGTCATGAATGATGATCAGGAAAAAAACGAATAAGATGGTTCTACTGATCAACTTGGGTTGCAGTCATGGGGATTGCAAACGTAAAAAAACCGGCCAAGTTCGTGTCGGACCACGCACAATGAAGGGTTCCGCACCAACACCTACTAGTCCACATTTAAAATCACTATCCATTAAGATTCTATAATCTAAAAAAATCGTATCTTCATAGGGAACTAACGGCACTTACGACCTTTTGTTTGGGCAAGACAGTTTTTAAGCGTAAACTCAAAAACCGTAAAACCTATATTGTACAAACCAAAAATCGTTGAAAGTATTTACTAATGCACACTACCTCAATTTTTTTCAGAATTTTTATCTTTATAATTTGGAAATTAGAGGGGGGGTACACACGCTTTCTATGACTTTGACAACCACCACACGACACCAACGGTTTGACAGTCACCAACGGTTGACTTAAATGGACAAGTTTTTTTAGAAACCTCCATATCATTTTTAAAGGCCAATCCATCGATACCTCACACGACTATGTGCGTTGAAATTTTTTTTTCATACACCGGTTACATGTATGGAGTGCCCCCCCTGATTTAATATTTTTTTGTAATTTTACTTCACTTTTATGTAGCGGTTCATAGAATACACCTTTCTACCAAATTTCATAATTGTAGTGCTTATAGTCTTCGAGTAAATCGGCTGTGACATACGGACGGACGGACAGACATGACGAATCTATAAGGGTTCCGTTTTTGCCATTTTGGCTACGGAAACCTAAAAATGCTCGCGAGATCTACAGGACATAGAGCCACTAGTTGTATTAATTATCCGAAGTCTGTCGGTCTCCGTTAGAACTTATGAACCGCCAATGTGAGGGTGTGTTGTTATTATTGCTTGTTTATTATTATTATTTTTTTTTTTAGCTAGTTCTTGTTAATTCTGTGTGTTTGCGTTTTCGTCGCTGTGCCGTGAAATCACCAAATGGTCACAACGGAAGATCAGCGCTGGCTCTGCCAGCATAACGCTGAGTTGTTACCATTTCGTGGCAATATGTTATTCTGTCCTGTCATCTTTGTAAATGTCATGTGTTTGTCCCGTGAATAAATGTTTCTTTCTTTCTTTCTTTCTTCTTTTAAATATCTTCAAAGTACCTTTCGTAATTTAGTTACCTACCAGGCAGACAGAACGCCACCGAAGATCAATACGACACCTGTCCGTTGCCATGGCGACACTCCGAGGGCGCCACCCGACACCGGCGCGTAATTTGAAATTCGAACCGCGCCGATAATGTCTGTGTTGCCAGTTGCGCGTGCCTATTTCGGACCAAATTATGTGTAATTTAGAATAGGGATGGCTTTTTTCGATAATAAATAATTGTTTGTGCCACCCGATTTCCTTATTTTGGCGTCGTTATCTTCTCCGATGTCGAGTCTAGTTTTCCAGCACTTCTTTTTACCAGACATAATATCTCCACAGTTTTTGTAAAATGCTGTTAGCCACATAAGTGCCGTTATGAAGCGTTGAAACAAAGTCTGTACAAAGTAAAGACAGCCCAGCATGTCATTACTCGTTACTAAATTCTCCAGGTTGTTCGATTCCCTGCGGGCCACGCGACCAATGTAGCTTAGTAATCTTTGGTAGCAATCAATGTACGGTTTGAACAGTGTTTAAGTAATTCAGTACGAACTCCTAGTTGAACTTTCGCCTCAATAACAGTCGGATACCTTGTGGATACTTAGCTAGTTTCGGCCTAATTCTAGACTTGCCAAAACTCTCTGGAAAGCATGCACAATAAGTAACTTCTGCTCAATAGTCGCTTCCTTGCCTCCTGCCCAACGCAAGTGGAACTGGGCAGTTTTATTTATAGTTAGGGGCGTCCATAAATTACGTGAGGTGTTTTTTTTTTAATTTTCTGTCCCTCCCTCCCCCCCTGGTGAGATGTCGTGAGATTTTATTCAACCCCCTCCCTCATCCCCCAATCTGACGTGATTTTTTTTTAAATGTGGGTTTCTTACGTAAACGCGTTGGATTATTATTGTAAAAAGAAAAAAAAATTGCTTCGTGCTTTTATTTACGACTAGTTAAGACTAGTAATCAATATTGCTGAGAGTTAACGTCGAAGTATGAATGAAATTATTCTCTTTCGACCGAATTAGTGAATAATCTTAATCGTATTACGATTACGCTTAAGATTAAATCTTATAAGCATGTACAATTTGGATTAAATGGACCAAAATAGTATTTTTTTTTTGTTTAAATCAGAAAAAAAATTGCGTGATATTTGCCGAGAACCCCCCTCTCTCCAACGTAAGATTAGATGAGATTTGGCTCGACCCCCTCCCCCCCTTAAACATCTCACGTAATTTATGGACGCCCCCTTATAGCTTGCCAAACATGCCTATGCCATACAATTAGATTTTAACGAACTAAACACACAAGGTGGACTGATGACCTGGTAAAGGCCGCGGGAGTCCGCTGGATGCGGGTGGCACAGGGCCGGTCATTATGGCACTCTTTGGGGGAGGCCTATGTCCAGCAGTGGACATTATTCGGCTGATATGATGATGATGATGAACACTAGGTAGGGTCGCTAGGCCAGTTACGCGGCCTGCGTTAATTTGCGGCCTTTTGAAGAACGAAGTTTTTTCAATTAAAGATAATTACTTTTTTACATGTATGCGTTTTAATTAGTAGCTATTGAATGGGAATATATCAAAAAAGCAAGAAAATATTTTTTCAGTTTATCAACTCATCCAAGTGGCCGCAAACTGGCGCATTAAATTAACAGGCCGTAAACTCACCTACCGACCCTACTTACGAATAGTCTCAGACGCTTTGGTGCAACCTACCCTTAGATACCTACGACTAAGGGTGGGTTGCACCAAACCGTCTGTAATCGTAAGCGGTGTTCGTTAAATCTGATTGTATGGAAAGTTTGACAAGTTTCTATGGGATGACAGCTGCTGGCGCCATATTTGACGATGACCGGCCTGTGATCGTATGTTGGTGCAACCGACCCTAAATTGTTGTGTATTCGTAACCATTCGTTAACCCATCCTCCGTCACCCGTGGTGACGTCGGTGGCAACAAGCTTGCGTCCCGCTTAATGGTAAGCGCATGTAATAAAAATGCCAAATCAGTAAGTATGACCATACCTTTACCGCACTCATTCATTATGCCACAAAGGATAAACATGTTAGATTATTCTCGCAGCGACAATTTGTCAAATTAACAGCTGTCTATTTTTATAGCCCATATATCATGCTGTTGCAGTCCCGCGGGACGCAATTAGTGCATTTAGTGTTGCACAATGCACCCAATTAACGCTCGGTACCAGGGCCGCAGAGGTTAACGTTACTTGTTTTATTAGGTTCCGTACCTAAATGGTGGCAATGGAACCCTGTTACTAAGCCTGTCCGTCTGTCCACTTGTCAGCGGTAGCTCATGAACCGTAACAAGTAGATAATGCATTAAGAAATGAAATGAAATGAAATGAAATGAAATGAAATGAAATGAAATGAAATTATTTATTTTGCAAGAACATACACGGGTGTTAAGATTACATGTCAGCGAGATATAATATTTGTCATGAATGTATGATCCGCCACAATATGGCATGCAAAAATAACAATATAATATAATAAGCCAGTTTAAAATGCCAAATTATCAAAATATTCATTTAAATTATAAAATGGTCTAGTAAGCAAAAATGATTTTAATTTTTTACAAAATTCATTTAAATTATTCGATTGTTTTATGTCATTATTTAAGAAATTATAAATTTTAATTCCATTATATTCCAGACTTCTTTTATAATGTATATAATTTTTTGATTTAGGTAGCTGAATGTCAGAGTTAGGTCTTAATCTAAGTGGTCTATATCTATTGTTAGTGTTACATGTAAATCTAGACTTATTAAGAGGCCTTATAAGTTTCAAAATATTTTGATTTCAAATTATGACAAAAGTATTGATAATACCAATAAAGTTATTAAAGGATACGATAATTTTATCAAAATTTTAGATAGTAACATAGCCATTTTTTGATTTTATTGTGTGTAGTAGAAATTAAGCGGAAAAAACAAGTTTTTAGCTTGGAAATGGTCGATTTGGAGTGTTCTTTGAAACGATATTTCAGAATGAAACATCTAAAAAATACATTTAAAGTTTGTGACATAAGGTCGCAATAGTCCTGTTCTAGATAGTAACATTGAGAAAATGTCAAGATACGTGTCAATTCAAACAGAAAATGGCGTAAATAGATGAACGTTTTTAACTGATAAGGACCCTTAAATATATCAACTTAAATCAAGGTACATATTATAGAACTGCATAATCTTACTACATTTCAGGGCAGACAATGCAGACCCGACGGATTTTTTTGGTTTTGTAACCATACCTCTCAACCAATCAACTATTTTTAACTTAATGTACCTACGTATTTCCTACTCGTATAGAGCACAGATTTTTTTTTTCAAGTAGGATTACTTTTTTATCGGAAAAAAACACGGGATGAGATCTACTTTTCACCAGTATTTTTGAATAAATAACCGAGGTTGGCTTGAACAGTCAATCTAGAGCAAAAAGTTATCATTTATACACTTTATTCCATTGTGATAATGCCAAAACTTTTCAATTACTGACTTACTGCTATTGGCTATACAATATTTTAATTAAGACTGCATTGTTTTGATGAAATTATTCTGTTGTAGATATGGATAAAAAATAATCTATGTATATTTTGCATTTGTTTATTTATGAACACCTCTACTAACCGAATTACGGTAGGGAACGGTACGGGATTAATTTGTGGGGTACCCCACAGATTAATACTTAGTTACACGTACCCATACTATGTTAGGAGAAGAGCTGAAGACCGAGCTCAGTGGCGTGCCTTGGGAGAGGCCTATGTCCAGCAGTGGACTGACACAGGCTAATGATGATGATGATACTATGTTCCATATACCAAACCCAAGGAGGTCGTTGTTTTTTACTCTTTGTCTGCAAAATATGAATTTATAACAATATTTATTAATTACTACGTCATAATTAGGGGGGGGGTCTTGGCGTATACTACGACTCGTCACCGATGGGGTCAAAATTGTATGAGCTGTAAAAAAATTGGCAATTGCGAGTCAGACTCGCGCACGGAGGATTTCGTACCATTTAAAAAAAAAAAAACAAAAAAACACGTTTGTTATATAGGAGCCCCCTTAAATATTTATTTTATTCTATTTTCTACCATTTCTTGTCATAATGGCAACAGAAATACATCATCTGTGAAAATTTCTACTGTGTTACTGTCACAGTTCATGAGATACAGCCTGGAGACGGACTGACGGACGGACAGCGAAGCTTATTAACAGGATCCCACTTTACCCTTTGTGAATGGAAACCCTAAAAATGGATAAGTAGTATGTTCCCTAGGTTATCTAGTTAATATTATTCAAGTCAAACCATTGTGGTACGTATATGATAACTGTGATAACATTATATAATTTCATCGCTTTCATACAATGATATCGCTAAGTACTACTTTTATCTATATTCACTAGGTCAAGTCTTGTAGTATCATAAACGTGTTGTTGTTTGGTGGACGTATAATTTTAAAATTTAATTAATTACAAAGTAAAAGGAACACCGCTGTGTTGATGTGAAATCGAAAGTGAATTGTGAATTTTTGATGCCACAGTACTAGGATCGCAGAAGCCATGGGGAGCACATGGATTTTGGATTACAAGTATTTGACAAAAGCACATTTGAAGGGATTTGATCATTATAAGGTAATCGGCAGGTGTCAACCCAGCTCATCAAATTCTGTCTGCACTCCCTGGCAGTGACATAGAGCTCACGGTTCTCGGCATTGAGGGACTGGCTCTGTACTTCGAAATCCGATCTTCGTATCGTGCCGTCCCTTTTACTCTCGTGTTATACACTATATGAGCAAAAGGAACGGCACGATACGAAGTTCGGAGTAGACCCTTTTGATTGTTTGGAATTTGAATATAGAACTAACTTCTTGATAATTTTAACGAAAATTAACAATCATAACCTCTTTTCAGTATAGTGCCATAGACACAAGCCCGCTTAGCAAATATGTGATGCACCCGTTTTGGAACACCGTCGTCAAGGTAGATAAGCTATCATTTAAAACATGCCACCTACACGATTGGAACAACAATCTACTTAATGCCCCTAATATTAAGGTTACATTTTAAGTAATTGCTAAATTCCAGTTTATACCGAGATGGATAGCACCGAACCTCCTCACATTTGCTGGTTTCCTGTGCATGGTCGCTAGCGTAGTTTTGCTATTCTTCTACGACTATGAATTTGTTGCGTCAGGAGCACCACTAGGATATCAGAAGGTCACAGGAGATGCGATTCCTCTGTGGGTGTTTACGGCCTGTGGGGTGCTGTTGTTTTTGGCCTACAATTTAGGTGAGCTTATTGTTACCAGTTTATTTAACTTGTCCAGTGACTAGAGTATGTATTGTAGGTTACTGTATCTCGCAACTGAATTTTAGACCAGTTATCCATTAAATGTAAAATGATGTCCCTTGCTACTACGTAAGATTAAGTAAATCATTCCTTGCTATGAGCCATTTTCAAACAGGTATTTTTCAAAACAGCTTACTATAAAAAATTAGATTATCCTTATAATCCATCTTTAGGGTTCCATACTTATTTTTTTTTTACACAGGATCTGTCTCTCAATAAAACGATACGTTATACTGGGTTGAAACCGCTCAACCAATCTCACTGGAGCGCAAACTCTTAGAGTATTCCAGTGTTCCAAACCACACGCGTGGTCGTGCCGGAGGTTTTCCCCTAGATTTTCCCCAGGCTACTCTCCAACCGCGCACTCCTATCGCTTTATTGGGCCCGGCCTATAAAGCCACAGTCAACTTCAAAAAAAAAATAGACTGGAACTTGACCAGTTTTTACTTTTTACACAAAAGCTTTTCTTCCGGTCTAATTTCTATAATTGTCATAAGGGTTTGTTTTGTACCTTTTTGGTACGGATACTAATTAGTAATTAATAATTTCCTTATACAGATGGCGTCGACGGAAAGCAAGCGCGCCGCATAGGCGTCTCTGGGCCACTGGGAGAGTTGTTCGACCACGGCCTGGACTCCTACATCGTCTTCTTGATCCCGTTCAGCCTCATCTCTGTCATGGGCAGGGGAGAATACTCTGTCTCCGTGTTTAGGTAATGGGTGAATATCAAAACTTCAACCGCCTAAAACTAACCTAAAATGAACAGGCGCGGATCCAGGATTTTGTTCAGGGGGGGGGGGCACTTTCAAACTTTCCGAAAATAAAACTGACTTTTGATAACTGTTTTTATTGTCAGAACATATTTCCTACGTCAGGACATAGGCAATTGCACTCCCCTGACACAGGCTTTAGGGGGGGAAATTGCCCCTGTTGCCCCCCCCTGTATCCGCGCCTGAAAATGAACCTAAATATACTTATACGACAGTCAAAAGTGTAGGTACGCAGTACGCACTTAGCAGCAGGGATCGGATACCGGTATTTTCTCCATAGAAAAATACCGGTATTATTACGGCCACCGGTTCATTATTTCGTTTTTAATGGGACAATCTAATAATACGACGTTGTTACCTAAATACATGATTCAGCCCTACGTAAAGAGCAAAAAATAATCCAAAATATTGGGCTAATTCAGCTGCTTAGCAGCGGTTCGCTTCAGTAAGTTCAAAATCCGAACTTCGTATCGTGCCGTCCGTTTCACTCATATATTTATAACACGGGAGTAAAAGGGACGGCACGACGGATTTCGAAGTGCGGAGAATAGGCCCAGTATACAAGTTTTATAGGGGCGGCTACGTGCAGGGCGTTTCAGCCTCCTAATTTCTTTGGCCATCATTTATGGCGAAGATTCTGTGAGGTTTTATGATATCCGGTTATTTGGTAGAAGGCTTGATCTCTTTCAAATGTCGGAGTATACCATCAAAAAGATAAACTTCACCATGAATGATAGCAAAGGAATACACCGTTTAAAATGCTCTTATTTATGTACCCTAATGTTACGTCTTCGTTTCGTTTATTCGTCGAAATCTATTTATTCTGTGCCTTTACCATGAGTTTACATGACCGTACTCGCTAGCGACTGCGTAAAAATTTGTACGGGCAAAAATACAACGCCTCTGGCGGTTACGCAATAGAACTAAGAATCGGCATACTAAATCCTTTACGCAGTCGTTAGCGAGTAGTCATGCAAACTCATGGTAAAGGCACTGTAGACAACTAGAATGTATCTATAATTGTTAGTTGAACGAGCGAGCGAAGCAAGTTTCGGTGGTTGAGTGGTCACGACTTTCATCCAGATCACAAACACGGTTCTTTTGTCTAATCCCTTAGAACATATTTTGATTTGTAGTCATCATTATCCTAGCGTTATCCCAGTACAGTTGCATCCTGAAGGATGCCCGGGGTCCGCTACCTAATCCCAATGTTTGGCGTAGGCACTAGTTCTTACGGAAGCGACTGCCATCTGACCTTCCAACCCGAGGGGAAACCAGATCTTATTGAAATTGGGCTTGTCAAGTGAGCGGGCAACTTGACTGTTAGAAGTTCTCAAGCCGCCCGAAGGCCTCTCTTGGCTTAACGACTGCTATCATAGACAGCCGGGATCAACGTTAACGTGCCTTCCAAAGCAAGGGAGCGCATATTTTGATTTTTAGTATTGTTATTTTATTGTAGATACATATACGTGGGTCATTGTCAGATTTAGGTTCGCGTATTTTCGGTGGACATATCAAAAGTTCAGGGCCTAAAAGCTTGATTTTGGATTGGTCTAGTAACCCGCATAAACGGTGTTTCCGTAACTATAAATCCATGTAATAAAAACATAACTAAATTTAAGTCTGTCGTGAAACAGCCACTTATTTCAAATGCATATTATAAGATAAACGATTATATCATGGATAGGGATGTTTGGCAGTGATAGCGTCCCGCACAAGTAATCTAACACAGAAATATTTCGTCCTTAATATCAAAAAATATGTATGTATGTTTATATTGTAGCATTTGAATTCTGTAGTATTATGATACTGTTACTTATATATTTTATTGCAAATTAGTTCTTTAAATACATACAATAAAATAAAAAATTATAACAATACCTAACTTAAAGTAGAACTAATAAATAATAAAAACTAATAAAAATCTAAAAAAGGTCCCTGCGGCATGGTTCCTAGAATGCTGGCAGCATTTCCTCGCTGTATGGCGATGCCAAGGCGTTGTGCGAGGAAACTGCCAGCTCTCTTGTCCCCTGTGACGTCGACCAGTCTCTTCGCCAGTTGTTGGAAGAGCTCTGTTGCCCCAGGGCCCCACGGACCGAGGGTCTCGACGCCGAAGGCAACGAAGTTGTATCCGGCGTCAAGACCCCTGTATTTGCGTAATTTGATGGCTTCGGCCGCCCCGGCCGCTGCGCCTGCCCTGTGCATTGTACCGTGGAGATGAGACGGGGCTAGAGTATCAACGCAAGTTGCGTCCCAAACCAGCACCCAAAACATAACTTATATGTACATAAGCGTTAACTATTGACCAAAAATGTGACATTAAAATCTACCTAACGGTAGTACAAAAGTTACGTGATTCGCCTGCGGGTGGACAACTTCAGTTTTTACAACTGACAATCACCCATGTGGTACTTTGTGGTATGTTGGCAGGGGCTACTTAGCAGTAGCAAGTGTGGTGCTTAATTTCTACGTGAGCCACTGGGAGAAATACAACACTGGCACTCTATACCTGCCCTGGGGATACGATCTGAGTATGTGGGTGAGTTAAACGGGGCGAAAAAAATGCTATCCTACGCGATCGAGTGGCGTACCTATCATTGTTGATCGCTCGTGGAGTAGATAAATACTCCACATATTTTTTGTTTTAAAACAACTGAATGAGAAGTCACCAAAATCAGCTTTTTGACGACCGGTTTAGCCTAGTGGGTAGTGCACCTGCCTGTGAAGCTGACGGTCCTGGGTTCGAATCCCGGTCAGGGTAAATATTTGTGTGATGAGCATGAATATTTGTTTCTGAGTCTTGGATGTTTTCTATGTATTTAAGTATTTATATCTATTAAATATATCGTCGTCTAGTACCCATAACACAAGCCTTCTTGAGCTTACTGTGGGGCTAGTTCGATTTGTGTAAGAGTGTCCTCTAATATTTATTTCTTTATTTAAATACCAATAATTTAATAAACCTTTTTTTTTATGAAATCGCCCTTGGTTTCCTATTACAGTCAATCAAGTTATTAATTTTGTGGTTGTTACGGGATCCTTAATGTATACTCAGCGATAATTATCTACCATGTATTTTTTTATGAAACCGGTACTCGTACGCTTGAGACGGCCCCATATTAGATACATTTGGTGTAAAGTTCTGATGGTTTTAGAGTATTCTCTAAAACCACCATAATAAGAGAACAACGGTTGGAACTCACTTGGAAAGTCACTATTTGCGACATGTTTCGGACTACAATCGACAATTTGTTGGAGCAGTCAACTCTAACACAGGACTGCGCCGCCCCGCCCCCGCCCCGCCCGCCTCCGCCCGCGAGCTTCGCGCGCGTCGGAGGGCAGTGTTGCGCGGTCGGTTGCCTTGATAACACAGTTCGAAACATGTCGCAAATAGTGACTTTCCAAGTGAGTTCCAACCGTTGTTCTCTTATTAAGTGTAAATATGTCTCACGTTAGTGTAAATTTATGCACTAAAACAATACTTTCTTTCTTTACAGGCATTGTTAATACATTATATAACTTATTTCTGTGTAGGTGAGTTCGATATTCTTTCTCGTGGCCGGTATCCACGGGGCTGAGGTGTATCAGTTCCACATCTTCGAGGGCTTTACTTTCACACAGGGGCTTGAGATCGCCATACACGCCACGGGACTGTTCACTACATTACCGATTGCCGTGTATAACGTTTATCTGTGAGTACGCTATTATTTTGTCCATGTCCATCCTCGTAAGTCGTTGTTTTTTCTACTATCGTAGTAGTAATCTACCTAATGTACTGCAGAAAGTACATACTACGACTAAATTTAGAATGAAGGAAAAATTGAAAAATTTAGGCACCGAGAATATGCGAAAATGTCCATACGAAATCGGAAACATGACTAAGTAAAAAAGGCTTCCCGTAAACCGGCGTTACTTTCAAATTGATGGGCGACTTTAAAAATTCAGTTTTCATGCCGTGTGACTTTTATACTTTCGTTAATTTCCGAACTGTTTACTAAACTGAATCAAACTAGAAATTCTTAGTAATGAATATGTAAGTGTTTTATGTGTATCAAAGTAGCCCTGTCTTTTCTTAAAGTCACCCCAGTTTACTTTTACTACGCCTTCAAGTTTTAGGAACAGATGGAATGACCGGGAAATAATGAGTTGCGTTATTACAGATCCTACAAAAACCGTTCAGGAAAAATGCACTCATTCCTTGAAATGCTGCGGCCCGCGTGGTCTATCCTGGCTCTGACAGGAGTCATGACAGTTTGGGCTGTCAAATCGCCTCTTGACGTTATGGAGTACGATCCTAGAGCGTTTCTACTGCTCTTTGGTACCCTTTTCAGTAACATAGCTGTGAGTATTTTGTGTACGTTGGACGCTGTCGTTTCTGGGCGAATATTCAGCGTTTTTACGGCGGTTATTTTACGTCATTGTCGTTTCATTAAATATTGTTAAAGGAGACTATGATCTGAGTAAACTTTTGTTAAAATCGTAAACCAATGTCGGGTCCGAGTCTTATTTGATCAATGTTTTCGCCGGTATATCCTAACTTTGAGTAGATAATCTTGAGTCGACAATGACTTTAGAAACGAGCGTTTCAAACGCTCGGAGAATCGCCCTTCTAGTATTTAATGGATAAAACTACTCGTTTTGAGAGTGGTTGCTGATCAATAGGGATGTTGACATCAGATAAGAAAATAAATAAGTTCGAATTTTCTCGAAAAGTAATCAAATTCTTAATCAAATGACGAAAAAAGTAACTCAAAAGAACAAATTTGTCAGGTCGTCGGCTGAGGGAGAGGGGTTGCGATCCTCGGTCCGGTTCGTTCTTGGCTCAACAGATCTCTTTGGCCATTCAGCGTGGCAACGCCGCCGGGGTTATGGGAACTTTCGAGCCATCTACGATCCGGGGCGGTCCTTTATGTTAAGTTAATTTGACGAAGCATGTTGCGGATTTCATTTTTGGATTAATAGTACATTAGTTGGTTAATTAATAAATTTAATGGAAAAAACAAATAACTTCTTAATTATAAGTCTTCAAAGTTTTAAGAGAGGGCATACTGTCCCTTTTCCGCAAAACGCACATTTATATTGGAACGATCGTCATTTACTATGGCGCTCGTGGTCAATAACGTCACTGATCTGTCGCGCTCTCTCTCTAACCAGCAACATTACAACGGTTGTAGCTTTGTAATTTTTTGAGATATTTGAGATTTTCACCATCTGGCATATTTTTGCCTTGTTTTTTTGGTGTATTCTTGGAGTAGTCAGATTTTGAGTCAACATCCCTATTTCATCAAGATGGTATTCTAGTAAATAATGTAAAACGCGGAAAATATGTGATAATCCACATCGAAAGGGACCTTATGGCGGCAGGCGCTTACATTACACCTATTCACTATTGTATTGGAATAGTCTGTGCAAGTTTTATTCCTTGGTTTTGGCACTATTTTTTTTTTGTTAGTAATTTTTTTTTTACCACGTCGGTGGCAAACAAGCTGACAGCCCACTTGATGGTAAGTGGTGTAAATATTCGATATACGAATAAATTGAAGAAAAAATTTAAATTTAATAAAAATTAAAAACAAAAAATACAAAAAAACGGCTAACAGAAAAATAAGCATACTGACCAAAAATCATAACTGTAGTGCAAATATAAGCGAAAAAGAACTTGCACAAAGTTTGTATGGAGAGCGCTTGCCTACCCCATCGCCTTCATCATTTAGTTTAGATTTTTTTTTTGAACCTGACTGTGGCTTTATTGGCCGGGCCCAATAAAGCGATAGGAGTGCGCGGTTGGAGAGTAGCCTGGGGAAAATCCAGGGGAAAACCTCCGGCACGACCACGCGTGTGGTTCGGAACACTGGAATACTTTAAGAGTTTGCGCTCCAGTGAGATTGGTTGAGCGATTTCAACCGAATCTGAGATGTGAGTGGAATCGAGCTACTGGGAGTTTTATCGCTGATTCATTAAACCTAGCCTAGCTCAGCAAGAAACTCAGCTAGGTTAGTTTAGATGTGGATTTCGTCGCTATATTTCAGAGTCGTTTGATAGTCGCAGAGATGAGCGAGCAGCGTTGCGACTTGATCACTTGGCTGCTGTGGCCACTGTTCGCTGGTGTTTCCTTAACCCTGTGGCTGCCTCGGCTTGAGCTGGCTGTACTCTACATCCTCCTGACTCTGAGCATCCTGGCTCATGTTCATTATGGGGTTTGCGTGGTGAGTAATGAGTACACCCTCTACCGGTCCTGGGATCCCAGGGATCATAACAAAAGAATGCTATTGTTTATTTTTTTCACCGGGAGACGACGACTTAATAATGGTCACGTTTATCACTTGTAGACGACAATATACTGCATCTGTCACTTTCTGATAGCACTCGTTAGAAAGTGACAGATGCTTTATCTTGTTTATCGCGCGATAACTGTGACCATTATACGGGGGAAGGTTTCCATCCACCTGTAGGTATTCGTACTCCGTAAAGATACGTACAATACAAATACAAACTTACAAAAACATATTTATTTACCAGATTGTATATGTGTACATTCAGAAAGTTAACCATAACCTTAGTTTATAACATTAATACTTAGATAGGTTATAGGATAAGTCCCATCGGGATAAGTTCGCTTTTGTACTTTAATCTTATATTTATATTATTTTAACTTGTTGTTGTGTATCACTACATAGTATAAAACAAAGTCGCTTTCTCTGTCCCTATATATCCCTATATCCCTATGTATGCTTAAATCTTTAAAACTACGCAACGGATTTTGATGCGGTTTTTTTTAATAGATAGAGTGATTGAAGAGGAAGGTTTATATGTATAATAACATCCATTAAATAGTGCACCCGTGCGAAGCCGGGGCGGGTCGCTAGTTGTGTATAATAAAGGGCTCACATACGTATACACACTCTTGCGCCTTGTCAATCAGTTCATAACTGTACTTATGAAAATATATGACATCGACTGTACGTGCTGCAATTGATTTATACCTAAAAAAGTAAACAACGATTTAGTAGGTACTTCACAATCCCACACACATTACTATTTTCATATATCCATTCGACTACATCACATGAACTGCTTTCCGATTAGAAAGAACGCGGCGGTTTCTAGTTTCTACAGAAAATAGCAGTCGCTATGCATGAGTCGGTGATATTTGAGGAGTTCCCTCGATTCCCCTAGGATCCCGTACTCGTAGGTGTCGATAATTGGGATCTTACTTAAGTACTTAAGTAAGGTCCCAATTCTCGACACCTGCCCAATAGATGACACCAATTAACCTCTGTCATCATGACACAAGATTGAAAGTGCCATTGTAGTGTCGGGCAAAGGAATCTTTACCTTATCATCACTACATAGTATAAAACAAAGTCGCTTTCTCTGTCCCTATATCCCTATGTATGCTTAAATCTTTAAAACTACGCAACGGATTTTGATGCGGTTTTTTAATAGATAGAGTGACTCAAGGGGAAGGTTTATATGTATAATACATGCATCAGCATTGCACCCGTGCGAAGCCGGGGCGGGTCGCTAGTTCGGTTATAAAATCTTTAAGGAGGATAAAGTTTTTCAGATACTGCAAGACTCTTATTAATACAAAAAATAGTGTTAGTTGACAGTGACCTTAAGAGCCATTTTCTGTTTGAATCGACACGTATCTTGACATTTTCTCAGCGTTACTATATCTAGAACTATTGCGACAATGTCATACATTTTAATTTTTTTATTAAGAAGTATAGTTTCAAACATCACTATTGACTCCAAATCAATCATTTTCAAGCTAAAAACTAATTTACTGCCTATTAAATTCTATTACACATAAAAAATCATTGTATCCTTTAATCACTTTTTTTGTTATTATCAACTAGCGACCCGCCCCGGCTTCGCACGGGTGCAATGCTGATGCATGTATTATACATATAAACCTTCCCCTTGAGTCACTCTATCTATTAAAAAAAACCGCATCAAAATCCGTTGCGTAGTTTTAAAGATTTGAGCATACATAAGGATATAAGTGGCAGTGGGCAGGGCACATTGCTCGCAGGACTGACGGTCGATGGGGCCAGAAACTGCTTGAGTGGCGTCCACGCACCGGAAGACGAGCTGTCGGTAGGCCTCTGACAAGGTGGAGTGATGACCTGGTGAAGGTCGCGGGAATCCGGTGGAAACGAACGGCACAGGACCGGTCTAAATGGCGAGCCTTGGGGGAGGCCTATGTTCAGCAGTGGACGTCTTTCGGCTGAAATGATGATGATGATGATGATGATGATGAAGGTAGGGACATAGGGACAGAGAAAGCGACTTTGTTTTATACTATGTAGTGATAAGTACTTTTGTCATAATTTGAAATCAAAATATTTCAAAACTTGTCAGGCCTTTTAACAATTGGCAATTGCAGGTTCGACAAATGTGCCAAAACTTCGGAGTGAACTGCTTTAGAGTGCCGCGATCAAGAGCGAAGAAGATACAGAAGAGGAAGAAGTAGGAATCGACCAGAGTGCATCGGCTCTTATTAGTAATAAACTGTAAAAAAATAGGTCTTATTTTTTCACTATGTCGACGAGTATAGTTTGTAAATTTTTAGCAGTAAGGGTGATAGAGGTTAGAGTTAAGAAATAAGAAATATTTATTCGAGACAAAGACAACAATTAATACAGCAAAATAGAATATAAAAATAAACAAAAAAATTGTGTTATCTCGAAACGGTACCATCTCAGCATAATGCGGGCAATCGCCAGCGCTGGTCTTCCGATGGGACCGTCGAGTGATTTCACGGTGTGTAGTACGAACATAAAATAATAATAATAATAATAAATAAAGAACGATTAACATGAAAAAGAAGAAGACGGATTTTAAAAACAAAGTTTGAAATTTTAAGGGGCTCCTAGCTCCCAATGACCTTCGATCTGTAACTCTCCGTTTTTTCGTATTTCTTATGGTTTATAGTTATAGTATTAAGAACAACGAGTTTTACCGAAATAGTAAACCATATTTACTTCAAGACTCACCGACTTTGAGATATATGACATCAAACTTTGACAATTTTAGGCGAAAAAACTAGTTTTTTGGCCGTAACTTTTGTGAAGATGAGTTAAAAATAAAAATATCTCTTGCGTTGTTAGAGACCTCAATAAGGAACAGTTACATGTACATTTCATATATATAAGTGCATAAACAATATACTGGTATTGAAAATAGAGCTTATCTGGGCCATGTTTGAATAAATCATAAAAAATAAGTAGTCCTTTTTTTCAAAATCTTGCTAAAGACCACGCTAACTCTGCATCGAAATAATTTGGCAACACTACCTCAAAACTCACATTTTCATTTTCAAAATCTTATGCGAATGATGAATACCTCTGGCGCCAAAGACGATATTGGATGAGTTAGAATTTAGAGTAGGTAGGCGTAGAGCTAAGTGAATTCTTCAAAAGTTATAAAGGATGATTTTTTCTTGTCTATGTTCTGATAACGTTACCTTAGACAAACATTTGAATCGGAAAAAATACTAGAACTACAAATTAATGAAGTTTCGAGAAAAACCTGTAAATCTTGTAATTTAAATAGAAAAATTCCACATACGCTCTTAATATCGTGCTAAATAATATGCAAGTACCTGCTTCCCGACATATCTCCTAAAATGCCAGGTACAAAAGATAATTTGACACCACGACACAATCTAATTCACAAAATAATACGTAATCCAATACAGAATAGCAAAAAGTGAGCAACCCAACATTGCATCGCGAAAAGCTGCGGAGCCTTTGTTACATGCCAGACAGAGATGACTATAGCTATCCGAACCGCTTCGCAGCTCCGTCTTTAAATTACACGTTCTCATAGCCTTGTACCAGTTTGGACACTTCGAGGAAGGTCGGAAAGAGCTCCATGGGTTGTGGCATTTTTTACTCTATGAGCAAACTAGTTTAGGTTTAATTTACCGTGTCATAGGATGGTGGTTGTGACGTTCTCAAAATAAGTGGAAATACAGTAATGGGGGGTGCACGACATGGATACCGAAGTCGGGGTTTAGAATTTCAGTACAGCTTCGGATAGCTGCGAAGCGCTGCTTTGTTAGCTCTGCAATTGTTTGCCGAGCCTATTTTTTTTAATTTCCTACGCGTTCTTACCCCTCTTTTATCATTATAAAAATCAAACCGGATTCTTCAACAAAACGAATAATCTCACTCGTACAAAATACAACAGTATTAAATTACAAAATACAATTTTTAACAACTTTTGAAGTGGACGGTGAAACTTAGTGCTTTCAGTGTTTTCTAGTGTCGCTCAAATTTTTATGTGAAATGATAGCAGATAAATTTAAAATTATTTAGGTAAGTGAGGTGTTTGCGAATGGAAATTAACCGGAATAAAGAGTGGTGTGGCAAATAGGTATATGGCATGTTGAAATTTTTTCAAAATTAAAACTTTAACGCATGCTTTGAATATTGTTTCTGAAGAGGTCTTACCTGTTACAGATTTAAAGAATGAATGGTATGCATTAAGATCTATGTATTGGTTTCCAATAAACTACATTTATTAAAACAGTACAAATATTTGTAGGTAAGCAATAAAAAGTAATCGATAACCTTGGCATTGATTTCAATAAAATGCGTTTCTAAAACATAGCAATATTTACTGAATTCATGCCTAAGCTAGTTCACAAGTTATAAAGAAACTAAAATTCTGTGGATGATTCTCATTCCAAAATTTAACATTTTCTTAATTTGTCCTTACTGGGCCCGGATTGTTAACGACTCGTGAGTGATATTTCTGACTTTAACTATTTTATCAGTTAGGGATCCAGGTATAGAGTAAACTGGAGTCAATAATAAGTCTAAATTGCACTCTGATTTCTTAACTTTCACTAAAGGTAAAACATCAATTAACTTTAACGATGAGAATCACCTGTGGCATTATTGTGTAACCCTAATATTCCAAAAGAATAATTAGCTATATTAAATTTAATTGTAAACAGCGAAACAGAAGCTAAGTAAAGTACCTAGAACGTGCTAATTAGATGTCGGCATTGAATTATACTGTAACTGTAATATTTAATCTGTATGTTTTCAAACTTTTCGCGGTTAATACTAAAATGAGAGTTTACACGAAATATCTTGGGATATTATAAATAGCTACGGTTATGTTCCACCAATTTGACATTAATATATGAAAAAAATAAAAATGAAAAATAGTTTTTTGGGTTTTAACATATGTGTTGAACAGAGGCAAATGTTGGCACCTTCCAGTAAGCATAGCAATGCTTGTGTCGGAAGATATCGCTCTTCCATAACTCGTAGTTGTTATTTGTAAAATCAACAACTAATTGGTTATAATAAATAAATAATTAAATATTAGAGGAGAATCTTACACAAATCGAACTAGCCCCACAGTAAGCTCAAGAAGGCTTGTGTTATGGGTACTAGACGACGATATATTTAATAGATATAAATACTTAAATACATAGAAAACATTCAAGACTCAGAAACAAATATTCATGCTCATCACACAAATATTTGCCCTGACCGGGATTCGAACCCAAGACCGTCAGCTTCACAGGCAGGTGCACTACCCGCTAGGCTAAACCGGTCGTCGGTTATACCTAACTTAATATATAATTCACTAAACTGTCGAATAAAACTTGTAAAAACCACGCATAAGATGAAAACTAATAAGGAAATTATCTTATAGGAAGTGTTCTGGAGGGCTTTATACGTAAAATGACTTTTGACGGCTAACTCTGTATGTTTTTTTTTCATACTACGAAAATTTTGTGCACCTATTAGTTAACCTATATTGTTAGAAGAGTATCTAGTGTTTCTTTATGCATTCCCAGTTTACCTCTCCCTTAGTTTTTCTGCCTCCACTTTTTAATTTGATATTTGCAGATTGAAATTTACAATTTTAACTGACTTTCAAACACCAGTAGGTTCGCAATTAAAATGTAATAGGTAGGTACTTTACATACTTTTTTCACAACATGACAAATTATTTCGATAGTTTGTTACATATAATTGGGAAAATTTACAATATTTACTACTTACAACTACAATAATATTATCGCTGATTTGGAAGACATTTTTTATTTGTAGTTAGCTTTAAATTTTTAGTTTTTTATTTATTTATTGTAATTTCCCTTTTTTAAGTTGTTTATATAAACTTATAAAAAAGAGTAGAAAGAAAATCGGATACATTTAAAAATAATATTATTTAATTATTTCACAATAGACATTTAATTGAATGTTATTAAAAACTTAGCTAACTTGGTTTACGAGGGGTGTTTAATAAGTAATGAGAATGATAATGACGTACATATTTTTTAATAAATTATATTTTACTAAATATAAAATTTCCATTCCAAAAACATCTTTATACTGAACCTTTAAAAAATCTTATACCTATATTAAAAACTTATCTATATATCGTTTTATTGACTCTACTTCAGCGGCTCTAGGTATCATGAAAATCTTAACTTTATGCCTATAATTGCCTATAATTTGAGAGATAGAGTACCTAATATGCCGTAATTTGGTCTAAATTAATCATTCATTTGGCTGTTCTTTAATTTAGTATTATTTTGAACCTCTACGATATAAAAGGCAACACCTACTTTGGGTGACATCGTAAATATAAAATTTTCTTTCTAAAAAATCTTTATCCTGAACCTTTAAACAATTCTTATACCTACATTAAAAACTTATTTATATATCGTTTTAGTGGCTCTACTTCAGTGGCTCTAGGTATCAGGAAAACTTTAACTTTATGCGTACAATTACCGAGATAGAGTACCTAATATGGTCTAAATTAATCATTCATTTGGCTGTTCTTTAATTTAGTATTATTTTGAACCTCTGCGATATAAAAGGCAACACATACTTTGAGTGACATCAACAGCTTACTGAATTATTTGAGAAATATATTTTTTTTGGTAAAAATACAATATATTATATACATTTGTATTGATATCAAACGCTATATAACCACCTTGTGAATTGCTCTATCGGCTTTCTTTGTCTTAGCGTTGGTTTTTGGGACATGCTATATATGATTTCTTATCGAGCAAGTAAAAAAATAATGATTTATTAATATAAATAACAGCACACTGGTAGACTGGTTCTTGAGTGGAGACCGCGTGTCGGCAAACGTAGTGTAGGACGCCCTGTAACTAGGTGGGGCGATGATATTCGTAAGGCAGTGGGCAGGGATTGGAGGAGAAGAGCTGAAGACCGAGCTCAGTGGCGTGCCATGGGAGAGGCCTATGTCCAGCAGTGGACTGATACAGGCTGATGATGATGATGATGATGATGATGAATATAAATGATCGTATACGGAGGATTTTGGACTATACCTTTCATCAAAAAACTTACTACTTAGAGCCAGAGGCGAGCCACACCGTGATTGCGTCGCGCCGCTACAAGTACGTACATGTGGCCGGCACCCGTCGGGTGCCATTAGAAAGTGATGTTGCGAGACGAGGTGCGTGCGATAGAAAGAGATGGCCACGTTTAGGCACGTTTGGCATACGTAAACGGGGGTTTTGTTACCAGTGGGCCTTCTGTACTTACTTATTCTGTGCTAACACACAACTACCATAATATCATTCAAAAGAAGTCCTTGTATGGGCATACTATTTTAATATTGTAAAAAATTATACCAGTAATACCCACATAATCAAATTCATATAATATATTTTTTATACAAACGCCTTAAGGGAGGCGTACAGCGACATCTACCAGAAGACTCATGCTTCATAAACAGCGGTACCTACTGCTTAATACGAAGGAACGGTTGATGAATTTGGAACTGGGTAGCAATTGCACCTATAGCTCAGTTGGCTAGAGCGACTGGCCGCGAGTGCCGGGACGTCGCAGGTTCGAATCCTGCTCGGTGCCTAAATTTTTCAATTTTTCCTTCATTCTAAATTCATATAATTTAAATCATTGATATCGGAAGGACTCCTAAATTTACCTACATTACACTATGGATACACCACGAATTTGCATGAATTGCTGCGTGGCAAGCGTTTTATCTGTTCATTGCGCGGTCGAGACGTCCAACGCACTGCGGTTAGTTGTGGTCACACGAAATGTATTAGGAAAACCGCTCCCGCTGCCGCCGCCGCTCGAAGTCGTGGACGGGCGGGGCCATGCAATTTCATTTTAGAGACAAGCTTTTCTGTGCCTTTACCATGACTGCATGACCGTACTCGCTAGCGACTGCGTAAAAGATTTAGTATGCCGATTCTTATTGCGTAGCCGCCAGAGGTGCTGTTCTTTTGCCCATACAATTTTTTACGCAGTCGCTAGCGAGTACGGTCATATAAACTCATGGTAAAGACTGTTTAGGTATAGCCAGTACTTTTCATTGCATAACAAGCCTTAACTGCGCTGATAGTGAATTTAAATTTTCGTGAGCCATGTTTCAAATTATACGACTAAAACGGTTAAACTCGCTTATTATCACTACTACGGGCGTGTGTTGCATGTTTCGAACCATTTAGGAGTTCTAATTCAGTGTATTGTGCGTTGTGTTAATGAGTTTTTCGTTTCCTATGGCCACACTTGAGGTCCTCGATTAGATTGTAATCACCTTAAGGCTTCATAGCTCCGAACTTACAAGACGTATGCCGAATTACAGCTTTACCGGAACCAATCTTACTGCAAACTCTTACAGTATTGCAATGTGGTCGTGTCGGAAGTTTTCCCCTGGATTTTCCCCAGGCTACTCTCCAACCGCGCACTCCTATCTCTTTATTGGGCCCGGCCTATAAAGCCACAGTCAAGTCGAAAAGGTAAGGCTCTACCGGAGAATTTGTTTGAGAATACCAAGTTAATTGATATTGATCTTTCAGCGAGATAGCGGAAAATGGTTATAGAAATTTGAGAATACCAATCTTAAACTGAACATCCCTCCAGTGCTTTCGCTCACGTCAGACGTAAGCTTATAGGCGAAATACTGGCAATACACAGAAACTCACAAATTGAAACAGTGTCTTCTAGGAGAAGGGAGTTCATTTTTAATGTTGGTTTTAAAAGCAATGACTTAAATTTATTGGTAATTATAATAATTAAGCTTAATTGTAACTAACATATTAAGCTTACTATTTTATTTTATTTATAAGGAACATCAAAAGCATTACAGAAAAATTATACAAAACTTAATAACAAAGCCAATTATAGATGTCCACACAAATACAGTTAGTTATAAAAGAAAGAATAGAACATGGTAAAACAGAGACTAAGATTGTAATTCATTTCAGAATTAGGCACTGGTCCCACCGCCGGCGAGTAGCGAGTACTCTCATAGTAATTCTACTCGTTTTCTAGCTCAAGCAAGTAGAATTACTATGAGATTACTCGCTACTCGCCGCGGCGCGGCGGTGGGACCAGTGCCATAAGTATCAAAACATGCGTATATGTACAAACTACTTATATAAAGACAAATTAATATCAGGAGGTACTCCACTGGAAAGAGCTGTGTGATTAATGTGGGTGTGTGCGTGCGTGTGTGTGTGTGTGTGTGTGTATGTGTGTGTCTTATGATGCGAGCTTAAGGCACTCAAAGCTCGTCATAGAAGGAGTGGACCCAGGATGGAGCAAGGACATTTGGAAGTACAGCAGAAAGCAGCTCAGGATCATAATTGGGGTGTTCGGTCACTTCGGGGTCAAAGCACTCTGGCCAAGATGGGACTATCGGACAACATAGAATGTAGGATGTGTGGTGAGGATTGAGAGACAATGGAACACTTATTGTGTGAATGTCCCTTGCCAACAAGGTTAAAAAAAAATCTAGATATTTCTAAATATTAACCTAATAAAGATCCCCCAAATGGCAGGCTGCCCACGAGGCTACATTCCCCCGCTGGATGGCAATGCCTATCCTTTGGCAGAGGAATGAGCCAGCCCTGCGATCTGCGTTGGACTCCCGTAGTTTTTATTCATATTTTTTATTAAATTGTGGGCGTCCGGACTCCATAGTCTAGGGTTTCGACAGCAAATCCCGCAAATATGTTATTGTTTCACAAATCAACATATTTGCGGCGTTTTAAGGCTTCAGCTGCTGCCACCCGCCGGCTCTCAACGAAGTGGCTGGCAAATGGGACGGTGCCAATGTATCCACACAGGTGGCATCCCAAATAAGCGGTGGCCCGATTTGCCAAGGAATTAAGCACACCCCATATTAATAGGATTAAATATAAAAGTGTGTATAAACAAAACATGAATGTCTTCACTTTTTCTTCAAAATCTTCAGCAAACCGTGTTTCGCCAAACGCGGCAGCGGCTATATTTTGTAAATCGGAGTCAGTAGACTCGTCGAAATTAAAACAACACCTTTTTGTTAACACGGCTAATTCTTTTATACACGTTATGGATGTTTAATTAACAAAGAGATACACATTATTTAGGGTAACCTTAAACAAGCTTTCGTATCAGATATTTCAAAAAAGAATTACTTTCGTTTTTACAAATAGGTAGCAAATGGGCCATTCTACTTTTTCATGTACATAATTTTCAGACATTTTTTTTAAATACGGAGTTTGGAATATTTGGACTTCACTTCATATTTTTATATTGTTATTTAGAAGGAGGTTTAATTGCAGTATCACTTCCGATAGTTTTGGTAATTAACGAACCACAGATAATATCCATAAATCGAGTAACTCAGTGGTCCTTGGATGTCTCACCATTTGTATTAAAAAATGGTTTTTACCACTGTGTTACTCACTTTTTACAGCAATATGTTAATACTTAAGTATTTTTGCCTATAAATTCCTTTTATTAGGTTCAGGTGGTATTTGGAAATCCTTCTTTTGTACACTAATTCAATACATATCATAGAATTTTTATTGTAATAGAAAACTCATGAAAAAGTAGAATGACCCAAATATACATTAACGAAACATGCACAATTTGAGACAAATAAACCTTAACATTATTATTCCTTAATTTATTTTATAAATACATAGGTCGGGGCATCCGTAACTTCATTGATGTGCGCGGATTACTAGCAACAAACAGACCGACGGCCGCTCGTTTTTATATCGTGATTTTGCAAGAAAGAGTTGCATTTCCACTCTAAAAATCAGCTCTACACATCTTTGATAAAGCATGGTTAGTGATATACATTTGCAATATTTGCATCGTGAAGAACAAAATGATAATTATTTAAACAATCGAGGTTTTAAATAGTGGCTCATCACTACATAGTATAAAACAAAGTCGCTTTCTCTGTCCCTATGTCCCAATATCCCTATGTATGCTTAAATCCTTAAAACTACGCAACGGATTTTGATGCGGTTTTTTTAATAGATAGAGTGACTCAAGGGGAAGGTTTATATGTATAATACATGCAGCAGCATTGCACCCGTGCGAAGCCGGGGCGGGTCGCTAGTATGTATATAAAATATCTTGTTACAATTGAAATGTTTTAATTAAATTTAAAAAAATGCTTTTTGCCTCGCCTGTACCCTTCTGTAATATATCAGAATAATATGAAGTAGCAGAGAGTATAGACTAGATACATACGATAACTAGTGTAATGTGAAATGAGAAATCGTGCCGTAGGTATAAAATAGCAGAATTTTTAAGTCGAGTTCAATTTTAGGCGGATCGTACTCATACATACTGTCACCTATTCCCCTAATTTAAAATTGCTGGTGGTAGGTATCCAAGATTACTGACCAAGTTTTTTGTTGCGTTTTGTTGTTTATGTACTCAGATTTACTTAACATAATTAGGGAGAAAATTACTGATTGTCGAGTTTCGTCACGGCAGTAGTCGTCTTTTGAGAAACAGTAAATTTTGACTTGCAAAAGTGCCATTGCGATTTGAATGCAAAATATAGTTAATTTATTTCAAGCGAGAGAAGCGCTTCCGTTTCGGCTTGGGAAAAAATGCTTTTCTATGTCGGGATGCCCGGACGCATAATTTCTGACCGGTTCAGTTTTTGGAAAATTGCCAGGGGTTGTCAACGTAAAAAATATCATTCGAGAGAGTCGCGAAGTCTGCAGCTCACAGAGCTTGTGGTAAATATAGTAGATTAACTCCAAAATCCAGGCACCCGCGGAGGGTCCTTTCCGGTTAAGCCTTTGGGCAGTCAAGCGTGGCTGGTGGCCGTTCCCCGAACCGTCGGCTCGGGTTAGCCCGTTCGACCGTGACTAGGGATGTGGTCAGGACCTGAACCCACCAAGGATCGGATACCGGTATTTTCTCCATAGAAAAATACCGGTATTATTACGGTCACCGGTTCATTATTTCGTTTTCAATGGGACAATCTAATAATACGACGTTGTTACCTAAATACATGATTCAGCCCTACGTAAAGTAAGTACTTCATGTATGTAGGTATTTTTAAGCTAGTTTCTAGGTATTAAGTTTTAAATTGTAATGTGTTGTTATTTTGGTGTGCAATAAATTTGGTTCTATTCTATTCTAAAGAGCAAAAATAATCCAAAATATTGGGCTAATTCAGGGTTTTTTAAAAATACCGGTATCGGTCCCTGGAACCCACTACCTATGGGGATGAGTGAATTTAACAAGGCATTTCATTTAATCGAGAAAAAATCCTTGGTTACACTAGAGATTAAATAAATGGTAAATAATAGTAATTCTATGCAAAGCGGCATAGTATTTTTATTTTATTGTAATCCTATATATATATGTTTCATCTCTTAAACTAACATTTATTATAAAAATTCAACTGTTTATTATTATCATGTTAATTCTATGAATGTGAAATATTTACAAATGTAAAACAAAAACATATTCTAAGTGGCAATCTAATTTGTATTAAAATAATTTGGATTGCGTTTTTCATTTTCAAAAATTATATAAATTTAGTTCGGTTCCTACTGGAATTAGGATTACACATAAATAATTCTTTATACTTATTCGAAAAAAATTAAAACCCAAACTTTACACTTTCCATATTGATAAAAATACTCTTGATTTTTTTCTCCCACGAAGACGTTTTTTTGTAATTATTAAATTAATAGCCTATGCCCATAAATTTGATTGATGTCAATGTCCGAAACATTAAGTTTATAATTTAATGACGTGTGTTTATTTCAATACACAATAATTTTTCCTACAAACGCTCATAAACGCGAAACTCCTGGATTTTCCTTAAAATATCAATCGAAGCTGTAAAATTTGTAACTAATACATTATATCCATTGTTTTAGTATATTTAGTAACGGTAATTATCGGTTCAAGTAGATGTGTCGATATT
This sequence comes from Epiblema foenella, assembly GCA_963556455.1. Classification (NCBI taxonomy): domain Eukaryota; kingdom Metazoa; phylum Arthropoda; class Insecta; order Lepidoptera; family Tortricidae; genus Epiblema; species Epiblema foenella. Next base: position 5,082,537 of record OY747118.1, read on the forward strand.
TTTTGGTAATTTACGGTTAGTTTTTATCCTCGACACAGCCCTGCTGTGGCCCGTGCCACACGCCCGCAAAAAGACGCGCTTCGCCAGCCTCGGATAGAGTTTCCGACCAGAGCCTTTACCATGAGTTTGCATGACCGCACTCGCTAGCGACTACGTAAACGATTTAGTATGCCGATTCTTAATTCTATTGCGTAATCGCCAGAGGCGCTGTACTTTTGCACATACAATTTTTACGCAGTCGCTAGCGAGTACGGTGATGTCCCACGAATGGATCTTATACCTCGTACGCGCCCGCTTTTAGCAGTGCCTCCGGCTCGCACTGTGTCTCACAGGAACTCGCCGCACCTCCGCGCCCTGACGCTGCTGAATGCCCTGTTGGTGTCAGCACCCGAGTGTGATCTGCTTGCGTGGCGATGGACGGCTGTGTGTAGGGAGTGTCTGAAGTTCTGTGAGATGAAGGATGATAGGCTTTCTAGTGTACCTACGTAGATAATTAGTATCATTGTTTTGTTCCTTTAAGTTGATGTTTCGTTTCACAGTGTCTTAGACTAAATCTGTAATGCTGTGTAAATATATTTAAATAAATAAATAAATAAATGTAAACTCATGGTAAAGGCACAGCTTTGCGAAAGTGCGGAGAAATACGCCAGTTACGGGCTCTTTTAAAATCCCATAACAAAGTTTTGAACTTTCTTATGGCACTTCACTGGGACCATTCACATTTTAAATATACTTTTCACTGTCTGACCGAGATAGAATTTGACATATTGTAAGATTTTTGATTTCGGTGACGATGCAATGTTATGATGTCACTTAACTGGTTCGCTGTTGGTAATGGCCAATTAGCGAAAAATTATACTTATGTAAAATGTCAGTCAATAGGTCAATTTGTAGTCAAATCATGAGTCATGATGGATCATGATTCATGACCATAGGAATTAACCCAAGTAACACAATCATGTTGAATATAGTTTGAGTAAATGTCTATTCAGCTGTTATTCAAGCAATTTGGGCACATTTTTAAATGCTTTAGCCTGTATAACAGCGACGTAAAGTCTGGGTAATAGCTTAGTAATACTGTGGTATGATACCCACTATAATACAACTTTTACTAAGCTTAAAGAAGATCTAAAGAGAATATTATTCCGAATTTGGCTATATTAATAGCCTTTATTGATACATTATTTTTTGTTGATAAGAGATTGCGAATTGCTATCACTCAAATTTTATTCAGCATGCTGTGTTACTTGGGAAGGAGCCACATTGATTTCGTTAAAATTATCTCTATAATTATGAGTAATAATAAAAAAAAATATTTTTTAAGGCTAAATAGTAGATTTTCATATCATTATTATTTATTTAGATAAATAAAAATAATATGTAGGTGTACTACTCACCACCTCACATAATATTAAAATAGTTAACCATATATAAACCTCAACGAACAATGACTTCCTCATGTCATGTCGTGTTAATGTCACGAATAATCCACCGCAATGCAGACCGAGCCGCCTCATAGAACCCAGGCGTTTTAGCACAACCGTCGCTTTCATTCCTTTTTTTCGAATTCGGATTTCGAACACAACGCCCGCATTGAACGTGCGCCTTCCAAGAATGATTTCGTTGCGCACGAGCAAGACGCACGCACAAAAATAGCATAGGATAGAGAGAGACGCGCGAATGAATATTAATTTTGTTTTTCTTTTCGTCAATCTGGCCACATGTGGCGATTGTTTTTGGACCTTATGGTCATTCGTTGTGATGTCGTTTTATTTGGTCCGGCCCGTGGTTACTGAACTTTCTGGGGCGTTAGTTTAATTAATAGTGTCGTTTTAACTATTGTACGGGTCGACTGATGCCTATCTCGGAATTCAGTGATTAGTCGATCATTAAGAAATGCTATAAAATTTATATTGATTACGATTGAAGACTACTAATCAATTACAGTTATTTTATGAATATTGTGTTGGTTCCGTGGTCTATAAGTTTTTAACCTTGTTTGGATGATTGACACTTCAGTGACAGTCCTGTATGACTGTAAATATGTAATGTATGTACTTAATATTGAAGTCAGCCCGTGAGCCAGTGTAGCCTACTGAGACCGACTATACAAATAAAAATCAAATCGAGTTTGAACCTAACAGTTCAGATTACAAATTTGAATTTTATTTTATTTAAAATCAATCAAACCAAAACAAATGCAACTGTCACATCAAAATTTGACTTATTTTACATTGAGCATATTTTGTCCTTATAGGACGCGGGGTCTTAGGAGGGTAGTGTAATACACATTCTCAGAGCTATATTCCCTAAATATCTAATATGAGTTTCTTTCTTCCAGTGTACCAATTACACTTGTTTGCTCACAGAAAATAAAATATTCCAAAACTCTTTGAATTTGATGCCAAGTGAATCGTTCCGAGGGGCCAATAACTCCACTGGTCAATCGCCCAAAACCTGTAGAATTTGTCACCCAACTCGATCTAGATTTGTCCGACCACATCCATAGTTCACAGTTCGCCAAGTATCGCTATCTTTAATAATATAGGATAATTTATACGAAAAGAGCGGATGTGTTTGTTATAATTTATAAACATCGTCGGTATTTGACACGGCGCGCGTTGTGCGTTTTATGTGACTAATGAAATGCTAAAATCATTTAAATTTCGCCACTTCCGTTGTGATTTGAGGTGATAGCTAAGATTTTAACCGTTAGCATGAAATTGACACATTGAAAATGTGGAGTCCTGTGTTTGATAAGATAAGAAGTGACACAGTTAACGTATATTGTAACTTTATTAAATAAAAAATAAAAAAATGAATAAATATTAGAGAACAATCTTACACAAACCGAACTAGCCCCACAGTAAGCTCAAGAAGGCTTGTGTAATGGGTACTAGACGACGATATATTTAATAGAAATAAATACTTAAATACATAGAAAACATCCAAGACTCAGAAACAAATATTCATGCTCATCACACAAATATTTGCCCTAACGGGGATTCGAACCCAGGACCGTTTATTGAAAATAGCAACAATGTCGGCAGCGCGCAGCGTAAAATTTGCTAAAGAGATGCGAATGAAGTTGTTTATTTCGGAATCGGCGATTGCACGGACACAAAAGAGTCCTAAATTGAGTGCCAGTGCCTTAGTGCCTTATCCGTCGCTTCGTATCCCATCCGAAACCCAAGTGCTACATTGTCATACATAACTCATACACACGTATTCTCCAAAAATGTGACACAGACAGATACGATCAGTCCCTTTCAACGTGTATTATCTGCGTATTCGATCGCGCTTGAGCCTGGATACTTTTTTGTGTACATACCAGCTTTAATCTTGATCTGTTCTCGTTTATGAATGCTTAGTAGCCCAGTTAGCTGGTGAGATATGTGGAGGATGGCTAATTTGTTACACTGTTGTTTGAATAATTTAGGAATGGTTGGCATGCGTGTCTGAATGTTAATTCGGTGAGAGGTCGACTTCATGATATGTTGATCATCAGACTGAGACTTCATTGGCAACCTATACTTATTCGTTAGGATTCGGTAACATTGCTGGCTGGTTTCTTTAGATATTAACAAACAGCATGTCACTGCAATGGCAATATATACAAGAGAAAGCATGAATACTTTGACCGAGGATACCAATAACAACTAAGGTTATCCTAGACCCAACAAGCAATGACTTTTGCTATATATCCAAAAAATGACTTGTCTAAAAATTTCTATGTAATTACCGAACATGCTTATAAATATTCACGAGAATCGGTTGAGAAATGCGACCTGTAGAGGAGAGCAACCGTACATACGAATGCATTTTTGTCGAAGCTGAAGCAGAGACCTTCGTTTATCGTTGCGACAGAATATGCTGAATAAACTTTACTACAAAACCTTCAGAAATTATAATAAAAAGCAAGGTACTGTAGAATCCGTTTATAACATTTTATCACTATTAACAACTTCAAAATCAACTCGCGTTAGATTTCATACTAAACATTTTCAAAGTAAATCAGTCCGTTTTGTACGACGTTCTGTTAGTGCGACGTAATATCACCGGTCCATGTTGCTGTATCCGGATTCTACTGTACGTAGGATGTTCCATAAGTCTTGCAAAAATCTAACTATTTATTAAACTTTTTCAAAATAAGAACCACCACTGTTAATACACTTATGCATGCGTTCAAACCACGTATTAAACATAATCTCCCACTGATCCTTTGTGACACTGGCGCAGGCCTCATCCCATGCACTTATTAATTCGTCATCAGTTGCAAATCGCCGTCCTTTCAGCTGGCTCTTGATCAGCGGAAAGAGACCAAAATCACACGGCGCGAGGTCGGGGCTATAAGGAGGGTGGTCCAGCACAGTAAGCCCCGATCGCTTCAAAAACTCCTGAGTAATGGTCGCTCGATGAGCAGGAGCGTTATCATGGTGCAAGTGCCAACTGCCCAGACGCGAGTTTGGTCGCAGTTTCTTCAGCTCGCGGATAACTTGCGGCAAACAAACATCAGTGTAGCGGGTAGCATTGACAGACTTCTGCTTGTCTAATACAATCCTAGCGACAATGCCTTTCTCTCTAAAGAAAACTGCGATGCCCAAACTTGTTACATTCTTTCTATTGCAACACTTATGGAACAGCCTACGTATTTCTAAACGTAACTTGTAACTGCTAAACCGTAAACACATAGCGAATTATTTATTTTATTCGTACCCTTAAGTGCCATCCTAAATAAAATGGAGGTTTTTAAATTCTGTATTCTGTATCTAATTCCTAGCGGGAAAGAGGCTATTGCGTGTTCAAACATTTATATTCGTTATGACACTCAAGGTTATCATCCCATGTCATCGTTATGCGTCTGTTGAGCTCATATGAAATAAAATTATTAATTTTTGAATGTAATTATGTGTGTACCTGCACCTCATCCCTACTTATCTTACACTTTTTTACAACGACGGTGGACGTAAGTACTGCCGAAACCGCAGTCTATGGGCGCCTGTGAAAGTTCATTGCATTTGCGTGTCTTAAGTCCGAGAATTGCATGCAGCTTCACGCAAGTTAAACTACATCGTAGTTTGATAGATCGATTAAACTCATTATACCCTGGTAACCCGAAATGAAGTTGTAAATCAGTATTTAGATACTGTCTGCGCCTAATCAATCAAATGTCTGGAACATTCATAGTCCTAAGCCTGCTCAGAGGGGCTACTCCGAACTTCGTATAGTGCCGTCCCTTTCACTCATATAGTGTATAACACGAGAGTGAAAGGTACGACACTATACGAAATTCGTATTTCGAAGTTCAGAGTACAGGGCCAGAAACACATAATGCTTCATCATCAGAACCCGATAAGCACCGGCGCCTTTGATTCTAAATAAACTCGACAATGACATCATCATAGCCTATCGCGACCACCAGGAGAGCATACAGCGTTAGGTGGCTCTCCTAATACGGCTATGTAAACATGCTTACCACTTATACATACATATAGACAGGTATATACAGCTCGCAAGCCTGTAACAGTTACATACGTAAATATTAGCTCATTTCCAGAGTTCCGTTGATTCGAAATTGCATGAGATTCTACTTCCAAGATCAATAGTCAGGTTTAGGAAAACCAATTTGTAGAGTTCCTGGTTATAGTATTCGTATGTTGGTCTGTTCGAAATCAACTCAGTTTAAGTGTTAACTATTTATTAACACAATACCAATTACATCCTAATCCTAATAATAATATTATAAACGTGAAAGTTTGTGCGAATGGATGTACGTTCCGCTTAATCTCAAAAACTACTAGTAATATTTTATTTATATATAATTTTGGATGCGGGAAGAAAGCAAACGCCAAGTCAGCGACACAACTGATTTATTTTGGGATTACCCACAAAAATATCATTATTAGTCTACCCCACATTTCATGCATATACAACCCTACTGAACGGATCTCTATGAAACTTTCCAGTATTGTAGCTTAGACATCAGAATAGGACATAGACTACCTTTTATCCGCGGGTAACAACCATAAATCTTAAAGCTCTAAAAACTAGCCTAATCGAACAACACACCCCGAGTCACACCCGGCGCAAAATGCCCATCACGCTAGCGGCATTACCCCGTTGAAAGGCGACCGCCAGCCTTTGCACCAGGAATGACCCGGAACGGGGTCCAGACCCCTCTCTCTTAAACGGCGCTCCACTGCCGAAACGTTGACGACCGGTTTAGCCTAGTGGGTAGTGCACTTGCCTGTGAAGCTGACGGTCCTGGGTTCAAATCCCGGTCAGGGCAAATATTAGTGTGATGAACATGAATATTTGTTTCTGAGTCTTGGATGTTTTCTATGTATTTAAGTATTTATATCTATTAAATATATCGTAGTCTGGTACCCATAACACAAGCCTTCTTGAGCTTACTGTGGGGCTAGTTCGATTTGTGTAAGATTGTCCTCTAATATTTATTTATTATTATTTATTTATTTATTTTTATTTATTTAAAACAAAGGTTTTGGCCTCAGAACACCAATAACCCGTCATTTCGCCTGCAATTGAAACGAACAAGTAGTTAGTTGGCAAGCACTGAGTTCTCTTCCCGCTTTTCCTTTTGTCAGTGTTAACTTTGATTTGGGTCAATCAACTTTTTCTTGTTGTTATACTGTCCCGTCAGCGAGGATACAAGAGTAACCGTGTTTCTTAGAAAAATGTTTATAATACGGAATTCAAGCATGCTCAAGAAATGATGCATGTCCAAATGGATATATGCTCATAACTAAAACTCATGTTTGGTAGATTTCAACCCTATAAAATCACAGTTTTAAAGAGTGACTCAGGAGACGTAACCATGGTAACGAGCAACAAGGAATAGTTGATGCACCCATTTAAATGTTTCGAAATAACCTGATTCGTTAGTACCTACACATAAATGTTGTTTGGATAAAAGTTTCCGCAACTTAATTACGTAGCCAGAAAATGGCATGTCTTTATTCGACATTCAGATTTCAGATCTACTTTCTTACTTAGGTTAGGTTAGAACAAACTCTTCAGAACCGAACCAGAAAATTAGGTTAGGTTAGGCGTAAGCGAAAGAACCCTCCGGTCAATACTTAAACTTCTCAAGTTTATTGATTCCTGCGAATCGCAACGTAATCTATAACATAGTTTACAGCCTAGTCGCCTCATACGAACGAGACAACATCATTATTCGTGCGTTAAACTTTACAACTTTGTCGCGCTCTCGATAAGCATATTGGATACATAGTTATTTTATTATTTACCAGCGTCTGCTCGTCAATTTGTACGCGTATGAAGTGTCACTTATGTTAATCTTTGCATCGAAATCCATAGTACCTAGTATTATAAATGCGTAAGTAAACAGCTGAACGGATTTGATGATACTAGCGACCCGCCCCGGCTTCGCACGGGTACAATTCTGATGCATGTATTTTATACACATAAACCTTCCTCTTCAATCACTCTATCTACTAAAAAAAACCGCATCAAAATCCGTTGCGTAGTTTTAAAGATTCAAGCATACATAGGGATATAGGAATATACGGACAGAGGAAGCGACTTTGTTTTATACTATGTAGTGATTTGGTATGGAGTTAGTTTCAGACCCCTGAAAATAGGATAGTTCATTCCGGAAGAACTATTTGATGAGGTGAGAAGGGAGGTGGAAGAATTAAGGATAGTTCATCCCTGAAAAACTCCTTGAGGGGGTGAGAAGGGAGGTGAAAGAATTATAGATGGCAATGATTAAGATCCTCAACGCACACGAAGACGCGGACAAAAGCCAGTAATTTTAGCCCTTGTATTAAGGGTGACGACTGGCAACCAGTTGCCAAATGCAAGTGAGTGGATTGGCTCTGTGAACTGTAGACCTCCTGAGCATTTTTGACGTCACTAACCCCCATGGCGCCACCATTTTAATAAAAAAAAAACAAAATTAAAAATTTAGAAAAACCCATGGATGTACAGTGAAAATTGTTTACTGCAGCGCCCCCTGGCGAGTTATCATCGTAACACCTAGCAAAAATTCGTTCGGACTAAACTACAAACCTATTGCAGAAAACCGTTTCTGAATCCATCAAGCTGTTTTGATGATATTGATGTGCACACACAAACAAACAAACAAAAAAACAACCTCTCACCCTAAACGCATATACCTTCTCCGTTCCGTCGTGGGTAAAAAATACGACCTCTAGAGAAGAACAGTCGGTTTAAATCGGTTTATTCACGCAGAATCGGCGACCTTCGCTTCACCGGGCCAATAAAAGAGAAAGATGCACAGTCAACCGCAGAGAAATGTGACCCCCTCTCCATAGAAGTTTGCGTGCGGGGGGAGTCAGGTTTCGCTGCAGCTCCTTGTACGTTCCTCTTGGTGACAAAAACTGAACGGATTTAGCGATTAATGTAGCTTAGTCAGACATCATAGGCCAGACTTTATTATAAACACGTGCGATGTAGGTACGCTCAGCGGTTATCCAGTAAGTTATTTATATTATTGATGAGTTTTATAATCCGTTCGATAATAGTTGAGGGAGATCGGATTGAGCATTGCCATCCAATGTGGCAATGCGGCCAGCTATTTGGGAACGTTACCTACTGGCAGCAGTTTGTTAGATTAGGGTTTTTGATAGGTATATTTAGGTTCATTTTAGGTTAGTTTTAGTTTTATTTTAATTTCTTTGTTTATTTGTAATAACTTATTGAGTTGAACTAAATTAAATTTCTTATTAGTATTTTTGTATATTTATTAAATTGCATTAAATAGTTGAGGGAGTAACAAACGTCCACACTTTCTCACAAATTTTAGCCCAATCGGATTATAATATTAGAGAAAAATAAGCTTAGGTATTTCTCGGTTGCCGTTAAAAGTGCGTTATATGCTTTAAGGCATGTTAAGGCGTTGATCCCGGCTGTTGTCTATGATAGCAGTCGTTAAACCAAGTTAGAAGCCTTCGGGCGGCTTGGAAACTTCTAACGGTCAAGTTGCCCACTCACTTGACAAACCTAATTCCAATATGGTCTGGTTTCCCCTTGGGTTGGAAGGTCAGATGGCAGTCGCTTCCGAAAAAACTAGTGCTTATGCCAAATATTGGGATTAAGTAGCGGACCCCATGCATGCCCCAACTGAACTGGGATAACGCTAAGAGGATGATGAGCGCCATGTGTTCTGCGGATGAGTTCAAGGCAAACGTCCCTGTGCTCGACACTGACCCAATACATGGCACTTTCAATCTTACGTCATGATAACAGAGGTTAATATCAATAGGTGTCATCAGGCACGTATCCAGACTTTTGGTTCGGGGAGGGACAAACATTGAAACAACCATGTGAACTGTGTACCTACTTATTGAAAGAACACGCAAGCGAAAAATAAACACGGCTAAAAACGTTTTCGGGGGGAGATAAATCCCAACTATCCCCCCCTCTGGATACGTGCCTGGGTGTCATCTATGGGGCACTAAGGTATCGAGCACAGGTAGGTTTACCTTAATTAAAAGCTGATATTTTATAAACTGTTTGTCGCACGTATAATTTTTCATAATTATGTTAAAGAAATTGCGGATATTCTATCTAATAACATCAACAAACGCTTCCAACTTGGTATGATCAACAGTGAAACAAGTTAAACAAGCAATAATTAAAAAACCAGCCAAGTGTGAGGCGTAAAATATTCATACATACATAAAGTAGTTACATTTAACTGTTTTATTAATTCTTTTTAACCGGCTTCAAAAAACGAATAGGTTTTCAATCCGGTTGTATGTTCTTTTATGTTTTATGTTCATGAGATTCCTAAAAAATGTATCAATGTTTTTGAACCTGACTGTGGCTTTATAGGCCGGGCTCAATAAAGCGATAGGAGTGCGCGGTTGGAGAGTAGCCTGGGGAAAATCCAGGGGAAAGCCTCCGACACGACCATGCGTGTGGGGATAATGCAATCAAACGTAAGCTATTGTTAAAAACGATAGGTAATAATACGTAAAGCAATTCCATCTTACAACAGTTAAGGGAGGTAGGGGCACAGCATAATGTCATCTTTCTCGAATTTGGAGCAACCCAACTGGGGAAGTACCTTCGCTTTGCAGAAGACCACAGCCATCATAACATTATTTACTATACAAATATGTAGTGTTGTGTTCCTGGAAGTGAGCAAGGTTGCCAGAGCTCCCGAGGATGCACTGTGTGGAGTAGAGAGCGAGGGACCTAAATTTGTCCCTTCTGCTGTCAATACAGTGAATCCTGAAATAGTATAAAGGGTCGGAAACAAGCTCGTGACCTCTTCTATACTGTGGACCATACGTTTGTTTGCCACCGTCGTTGTATAAAAATAACACCTAATTTCATGTTTATTAAATAAAATTAACAGAAAACCTGTGGAAGTCGGTCAAATTAGTATGGTCTCAGTGCACCCGCACTTGGCCTGCTTATCAATGTATTGGGATCGCAGACAACATAGGTAGCAAGTTTACCTTAGTCGTATTGTTACAGTCATAAAGGCCGTTATCGCGCGTTCCTAGATGAGCCAGCTATTCATTGTTCGAAATTCAATTTGAGTTTGGCGAACGGAAGGGGCGTGGTCTCGCCTGGGCGGAGCGCGGAAGGGAGATAGGACATCACGGATGTTCGCGTTCCTAATTTCAATTTCACAGCTGCTCTTTTCATGCTTTCAAATTGTGTTTGAATGCTTATTATGAAAATGGTTGGTGCCAGTAGCATCGTGCTGCGTAGGACGTCTATAATTTATGCGAGTAGCTACCCTTTATATTGTATACACATATAAATTGCGATTTATGTACAAACAATGCCTGATAATCGGACACTCAATAAGTTTCTACTTTCTTTCTTTCTTAAACAAAGGCGGTTTGTACAATTTAAGTTAGGTATGTTGTATTGTATACGTAAATAACCTACCTGTCTATAAAAACACTACAAACACACGGGTTATGCAATAAACTAAAATAACTTTATTTGCAAGAAAAGACTTATGACTACTTACATACCTTAGTTAGGTTACATTTTTACATACACACACATAAAACACATTTAAAATATGAAGTTAAATAACACAAGTCTAACCTAATTAAACTAACTAAACCCCTTATTCATAAACGTCTATCAAACCTATGTTAGTTAGGTAACTAACCCCTGAAGTTCGTCGTCCTTATCTGTCACTTTGACACTTGCGTGTAAGACAGTGACAAGTTGACAAACCAACATACGATCACAGGCCGGTCATCGTCTAATATGGCGCCGGCAGCTGTCATCCCATAGAAACTTGTCAAACTTTCCATACAATTAGATTTTAACGGACACCGCTTACGATTACAGACAGTTCGTTTGGTGCAACCCACCCTTAGTCTCAATTTGTATGACAACGCGAACAGCGCCTCTGGTGGCCTTTGGTGGTAACTGTTTTTTCCAATACAAATTGAGACTAAACGCAAACGCGTTCGTTTGTGTTTCGTTTCGAATAAACTCATACTAGAGGTACAGTGTCTACAAAATCATTGATTTCTTATATAAAATTACTTAATTTTTTACCAAAAAAGCAATATTAGCAATTGAAGGACGTTATGCATGACAAGAGCTGTGATTTAACTTTGAACGGACTTAGTTTCCAGTTAGATAGCCTAGCGAACCGTTTATGCATTTTTTCACATTTATGTTCTAGTATTTTTATTCCCGTAAGTACTTGGGCCAGCTAGTATTTTCATATGAACCCTATTTATTCATCAAATACCGTAAACTGGGGTGACTTTAGGAAAAAACGGGGCCACTGTGATAGATTAAGAACACTAATATAATCGTCACTAAGTATTTCTAATTTGATACAGTTCAGTACATAGTTAGGAAGGTTACCAAGGTATGACACCGACCCAGGATAACCAAATAAAAACTAGAAGTACGGCTTAGAAACTTGATTTTAAAAGTCGCCCCTGAATTCGATAGTAACCCCGGTTTACAGTACTTGCTGGCACAAGTACTTACGGGAATAAAAATACTATATGGATATGCCGGGTGTTTGTAGATCAATCTTGCAAACCACGCCACGTAGATAAACTTGCATATGTTACACGTGTATACTACACATGTATACGTGAGAATGTATATCAGATTTTTTTTTATTAAAAATGGGTTTGCTCTCGGCCAGCATTATCTTAAATCTTAACTTGTTTTATATCATGATTGCCAAATTTACTAATAGCCAGTGTTTTTAAGGAATTCCTGTAACCAGCGGTTTATGTTCTTTAACGTGTAACCGAAATAACTAGTATATTTACCTAGCTACGAATATGCAGCCATATTGAACAGAACTGCATACTAATTGTAAAACTGGTATTTTATTTGTGAAATTGTGCATTGGATTTGTGAATAATTATACTGTGTCACTATTGATTATCCTATTTTAAATTCAAACAAAACTTCTCAGACCTATTACAATATGCTTAAGGAGAAAGCATACGGATCGCATAAAATGACAACCTGTACCAAAACCGACGCATAGTCGCATAACCACATCTCTTAGTACTTTACGCGAATCGAAGAAAGGCTTTCGAAAACTCGTATCTCATTTCTTTATAGATATAAAAGAGACTTTACTCGATGAAAAATAAGAATACATTTCAAGCAAGTATTACGAACTAAAATCGGAGGTTGTGAAAGTTATCGTCCGAAATCCCGACGCCACTGTATTAGCAACCAATGGTCATAACACACTTTGTTTCAAGCAATATCATTTAAATATGCGAATGTACTGCCAATTCATGGGCGCCTGGTACTGTATTCCTAATGAATAACGTAAAACCATCATGGCCACGGCTGTTAAATAGGTATCTTTTACGTTTGTATTGTAAAATCTGCACTGATAATTATATGTATGTCACATACATATACGAGTATGCATTCATTACATTAACGTAAAATATATGAACAAACAGGAATGCTCTATGGAGCTCCCTACAGTATAAAAGAAGAAATCTACCGATTTAAACAGTAGGTGATAATATTTTCAGACTTACGCCAGATTAACGGTATTTCTCATTCAGTCTTAGGGTGGGTTGCACCAAACCGTCTGTAATCGTAAGCGATGTTCGTTAACATCTGACTGTATGAAAAGTTTGAAAAGTTTCTATGTGATGACAGCTGCCGGCGCCATGTTTGACGATGACCGACCCTAAAACCAACATCCCAGGACAATTCATTCTACAAAAATCCACACACATACATATACAACCGTGGCCAGCGTCACCGTACGATAATTAAAAACATACCCCAACGACATCTAGTCTTTCTAAATCAATCTAAACGAGGCAAAATACAAGCAATTCGATTTAATTCGATCATAAACACGAGCACATAATCGATTTACAAAGCTGCGGTGACATCCGAATGCCGGCAATCGTTTTATTTTATCGATGAATATTCAAATGGGACGCCTCGCGAAGTATGTGGACCTAGCATTTTTAATATTTAGATATTTTTTCTTTATGCGTGGTTTAAGTCGTAGAAACTGTATAAAAGTAACTTTTTAAGTACTTATTATAGGCTAATTATTATACTTAACTTGTATATGATTTAAACATAACACCACCTATAAGTAGTTACTTTACTACTAGTTTTTGGCCACGACTGCGTAGAACTCGGTATCGCAATAGAATTAAAAAATAAAATAGTCACTTCCATACAAACTTCCGCCCACTTAAGAGATGATTTTCGGGATAATAAGTATCCTATGTCCTATCCATGGAAATAATAATAATAGTCAATTACACTAGTTACTAGGAATATTTTCATGTTACTATGTTGATACATATAACATACATTTATTAGAATAATCAGAAATATATTTAACCATGCAAACTAATTATAACAAACAAAAAGTATCCACCACAGGTTTCGTCAATTTATGCTACAAAGAATCATCCGCAACACGTTTCGTCACCTGCTACATACTCCATTAACAATGACTTGTCCGATAAGTACCCGGCTCAAACGTCCGAAATATACTCGCCGCGTTCCCGCGCTGGATTGCTAAAGAGATACGTTGAACCAGGCACGCACCGGATCTAGGATCGCAACCTCTATCTTGCAAACGTCTTCCCAAGGCTCGTATAAATTGCTACTTACTAGTTACTTATCTATAGAGGTACCTAACTATTAAAAGTAATAACTGTCCGTCAATAACGGCATAACGAAATAGGTAAAAGTGATATTTTATTGCCTACCACATAAAATTCTATGGGCGGTCATATTAATTCAATTTACAAGTATCTTTCATTACTACTTTAACTCTGCACTTGTTAAATTTAGTTAAAGACAATTTTCTCCTATATCTCTTTGTATTAAGATTTAATATACATTTGTGTAGCAGCTTATTTAAGTTGGTAAATACGGATCTCGCGTTGTTGGTAGTGCCCCCCGTAGGGAAGGACCATAGAACGCAACTGTGTTACCAGTTATTCATGTTTTAGAAAAAGTACAGTGTTACAAGTTTGGAACAGGCAATTATTAATACCTACATAATTTCGCACGCGGTCGCTGTTCGACGCTCTCACTTTCTTTTAGTCGACTTTATTTGAGATCATTTAGAAAATTCTTACCAGTGGTTTCAATCCTTAAATAAAAATGCAATAAGTTTCATTCGAATAGCTATGGGTAATTACATGTTATGGTAGTAGAATTTACTAATGAATAGTCCTGTCTGAAATCCTAGGCATCAAATGAGATCATTAGGATTCTTTTTTAAAAACAGCCCCTTTTTTACTTGAAAATACACTTTAGTGAATCATTTTTAATCTATATTTTATTAACGGTTAAAACTCATGTATTAATAAAACAAAAACAAACATGACAATCATATCATGTCATGTCGCCCGGAATGATAATTCATACGTGAGTGTGCAATGGCAACGAAGATGGAGGCAATTGTACGCTGAGCTTGCGAGTCTGTTTATTTATAATACGAAGCCTGCAATTGCCATTTCGGCGGAGGGTAATATAGTGCATTTCTCAGAAATGGGGGAAATACGACGAAATTTTAATAGATATGACAAACATAACCTTTTAATACGTCAAAAACTTCATGCTTTCCCGCCGTTACTTTTTTAACAGATTTGCAACTGTATTTTTCCACCGAAAAACGAAAACTATTTGAGACACATACAAAAACGTCGCGTGGAAAAACAAAAAACGAGTTGAATTGGCTGAATACGACCTGTGCCGTCCTTTTTATGCCTGTTCCTACTTTTTAAAAAGTTTGAATTTATATGTAACATTCCAGGCGGCCTGCAATGTTTTTAATTTTTTTTTACTTTGATCTGACCTTTAACTATGCACTTTAACTTCCAATATGTAACGAGTAAGGTTCACTTTGAGGGCCATTTTTGAGAAAAATATAGTTTTCACTTCTTATGCTCGAAAAGTGTGTCATATTAGACTTGTCAAGCGGGGCTAAAGTAGTGCATTTAACCCCTAGGGAAAATATGAATACATATTTATGATTTACAAAACATTTAATTTAGACCAATCATAATACTTCACCTATTAAATCCACCAATCACAAAACACAGATTTAACTCTTTAAAAAATATTTGGTATTGGGTATTAACAAACCAGAATACAGCTTTACTAAAATCGACCAATCAGAAAACAGAATTCATTTCTCTAAAGAGTCTAAAGATTAAGTTTGTAGTAGTCCCTATTTCACAATAATTAAAAAAGTGATTAGTTCGTTCGAGCAACGCTTTGAAGCGCTCAATGGAAGGTGAGTTACCTGTTTTGCACGTGAATGTTGCGCGCGAACCGCGGTCTATTTTGTATGTCAAATCATGAAAGCAGTTTAGAAAAAAAAACCTGCTGCCAAATTACATATAAGTCCGCCGTGGAATTAATTGTTAATTTTGGATGGCTAACCTTTGTTTATTTATTTTCTCGCAATCGAAGTGAAAAGTAGAGTGTATAACTCTGGTCTAAAAGCCATATTACCCCTCGAACTATTTTCCCTCACTTTGTTCGGGAAAATAACTATCTCGTGGTAATATGGCTCATTTTAGACCCTTGTCATACAATCTACTATTTATGCTCTTAGGTATACCTTAGAAACTGATGTAGCGACCTACCTATAGCACCTTATAGCGTCAGCCCACCTATAGCGGGCTGCCCCTCATCTGAAAAAAGTTACGCAGCACCCAATGTAGGATAATTTCTGCTAGTAATTGTGTCTACTGTACCTATTTAATCCATAAGAGAATTCTCATATTTAGCTGTTTTTTAAATGGTTGTTTATGCTACCCGTAGACGCTGTAAACTACTCAGGACCTTCGATGCTTCTTCTTACGCATCCTTCACGTATTAAAGTTATAAAACCCTGGTCCCCCGAGGCGTCCAGCAGCGAGCAACGCTACCGTTCCGCCCCCTGCCGTTCGAAACAAACAAACACAACCAACATACCATTGCTTCCTATTTTAGATTTTTATTTTTCATTCAATCAATCTGGCGGATTTAATTCAATTGGACAGCTCGACTCCCGCGCTACCAAAAAAATGTTGTCTAAAAACAGAAGCTATAGGTATAAACTGACCACACAAACAGCGATAAACCATTGTGGTAACGCTAACCTTAATTAAAACCAAGTTGTAAACATTAGGTGCAGTCTCGTATTCGAAAAGCGCTTTAATTTGCAGTACCCTATATCGTAAATCGTGTAAATTAATTCAAAGTTAATGAATGTTAAATATATTACAGATTCGAAATAAAGCGTTCTCGGAGTAGCTAACCGTCCATCGATAAAAAGGTGCGTTCACAATTACGTCGCCATCGATTTGACAACTTGATGAACACGCTCGGTTCCACTTTGAAATTGACGGATCCATGTGGGTGGTCTCGGACGTGCGTGTAATTTTTTCTGCTTTGTTTTTAATTTGTTTTTTTTTTTCGTTAGAAGTGATGACTAACAGGCATCAATAACTAGCCACCGGTGGAGTGTGAAAATCGTTTGTGACGACTTTATGCAATGATTTTTATCTGATGACGTTTAATTTGATTTAATAATTTTGGTAACAAGCCACAATAGACTATGTGTCAGAATTTAGTTTATAGAATTATTAAGTTATAACGTAACTGGATAAACATATGAATTTCTTTACCTCCTAGGTTAGCTATGGATTGCGACATAAATTTGTACAAGATATCAAAAACACACGATCCAGGCTCATGGTGCCAATTAAGAGTAAAATAAGTGCAAAATGGCCGCTCAAAATGCTAATTTCCGCTCAAAATGCTAATTTCCGCTCAAAAAACTGTCAAAGTGACGTTAGCCGAGTGAAGTGAGTGTCCGAAATGTACGTTTGCTGCACAGCATGGTGACGTTGATGCCGTGTAGCTACCTCGGCGGCGGGTCTCCGCGCTGCAGCTTGGAGCATACGGAACCAAAGGTCAGCATCCACGGGTCCTATCTCAAACGCACTGCTACAAATAAAAAAAACACCTATAATCTTGGCAGTTCTGAATTTGTCACGCGATTTATAGTTTGATAAAAACAGAACTTCTGCTTTTTATTAAGTTGGACTTTTCGAACGCGTCGATTTTTGAATATCGAATACTCTCGACGCTTTCGAAACGTGAATTCCCTTTGCACAGATAAAGCACCCCTTAGTTGCACGTTGAGGCATGGCATTTCGACAGCATAACTTTGCACCATTTCCGCTTGCTTGGCCCGCACTGCACTGTGTTTTTCTAAACTGTTACATCGGTCTGGAATGCGAATGATCCGATTAAATGCCACGCGATACGATGATTAAAACCTTATCTCTAGCTGTTCGGGCGTCCGTAACTAACACCGAATTTTATTGTCTGTACTCGGACAAGCTCCATAGTGTTTATGTTTTCCCAGTGGACCGGCGTCAGTTCTCAAGTTACCATTCATACGTTATTCTTTAGGGACTATTAAAAAGTCGTTATAAGACTGTGGTGTCGCTAGTTACCTACGGGACAGAGTGTCGTTAGCACTTGACACCAGGCGATCATGAATGCGTGGAGTTGTCTTTCAGCGATGAAGGCTGAATGGCAATAGTTATCTGACATAGGAATGCGTTACGGGGTTTATGCAGGGTTTATGGCATTTTCACTTGATTGCAATGTGTAGCCACCATTTGTAAATAACACTAAGCAAGCATATTACAAACAGCATGGGTGGTCGTAGGCGTTAAGCACTTGATAAACTACTGACGACTTGTTTGGAACAGATTTGCACATTTATAGCTGACATACAAAAACAAAGAAGGGAACCAAATTAAGGGCCTCTAAATTGAAACATCTGAACTCATTCTCAAAACAAAATCATTAATGTTTAAGTCACTTATTTAAGAACAATCTAGATTTCATGTTTTAATGTCACCAGAAAGTAGAATTAAACGAAAACACAACCCACCCACAATTTACAAAGTAGAATTAAACGAAAACAAACCCCACCCACAATTTACAGGCATAAAACAATTTCGTCCAAGTTCATAGTCCGATGCACCGCAATTTATAAGACAAGCCAGATGTCTCTCTTGATCCTGCACCTTAAATATCCGCATTATTTTCTAAAAGAGCATTAGTGCCCAGCGCATTACCTACATGCAAAAACGAACTTTAAAAAGAACAAGTGACAGCTCTTTTTCAATTAATTTATATGCTTAATAATATTTAGTTTGTTTGTGATAAGGATTTACTTCAATAATAATGACGATAGAGATTTAACAACACAAAACTTTACTAAATATAAATACCTTGAATGATACAAATATTGATATAATATAAGACATAAATAAATAGGTATATTCGTCTTCTTATTCCTCTAATTCTATTGACACCGCTCTTATTATCGACTTTAATATTTTAACTTTGAGCTAACTTAGAGATTGGCTAGCGCGAGAAAAGGAGAGAAGAAATAGGGGTATGAAGTCTAAGATTGGAAACATTTAAAAAATCTCTAGATGAAGTATGTTACCCTGGTAACTTCGTATTGTATGTCGAAGTAAAATTACTTTCGTTGAGTCGATGACAGAACAAAACGAGATCTTAAAAACATGTTTTTTTCGTACTTGCTTTAATACAGTGTTTTATGGGATTTAAAAACTGCAATAAGAAATGAAAACAAACCAACCAGCAAAAATAAAAGGCAGTAGATATTCACCCCTAACAAAAGAACACGAAAATTCCCAAAACAAATGAAGGCAACCTAAAACAAATCGCGAGCGCCACAAATATAAATCACTATTAAAAATTGACATTTCACGCGATGACTCAAAAAACGTACGCATCGAATTAATATCGTGGCAATATCTCTCAAATTATCAACGATAACCGAGTGACAATAAATAAATATGGCGGGCGGTAAATTTGTAAATTTATTTCGAGGCGCGGGAGCGCAGGGTCCCACTCGTAAATATAAAGTGAGATAAAACAATAAACGAATTACGTATAAATAATGGAGCGTTTTGTTGAGCTGCGTGATTAGGATACAGGCTGTTGTCTCGTTTTCACATAAATATATTTTGTTCACTATTTTGAAGAAGAACGATGAAATATCTATAAGAGTACAGCAGTAATATGCTAATGGAACACGATAAAATTCTGGTGTGGTATATTTTCAAGATAAATGGAGGACAATTCCACTCACCTTGTTTATATGTTTATCCATAGGAATTTAATATACCACAAAAATGTTAAACTCAATTCCTCATTTCCGAAAATAATGCAAAACGTCGTGTTCCAAAATACCATCCTAAATTTAATGACCCTATCCAGTCAGATTTATAATATTAACATCGAGACAAAATACGACATTAACCAAAAAGAACACAAGAACAATTATAGTGACAAATGTAAAGAACAACCTGTGTAACCGAAGCGCGCAGGCGCGTTGTCGCGCGTAAAACGAATAAATTAGCGGCTATCGCGAGATCGGCCGGCCTCACACCTCGATGGGAACGAGACCGTGATTTACGCCCTTTCTCACAGTGACATCTTGAAACGTATGCTACCTTGGTACTTCATTGTGCTAGCAAACTAGGGGAAAGATCACGATTTCATCGGGAATTCAGGGTTTTGTGAGTAAAGATTAATTTAGATCGTCGAAACTAAAAATATATCAACATTAAAATAGGGTCGCTAGGCCAGTTACGCGGCCTGCGTCAGTTTGCGGCCTTCTGAAGAACAAAGTTATTTCAATTAAAGATATTTACATTTTTACATGCTAAGAAACAGTGAGTCGTATCCGTTTTAATTAGTAGCTATTGAATGGGAATATATTAAAAAAGCAAGAAAATATCCTTTCAGTTCATCAACTCATCCAAGTGGCCGCAAACTGGTGCATCAAATTAACAGGCCGTAAACCCTCCTACCGACCCTACACTGAAAAATTGCACATTATGTAAAGGGGTAGTTTTGGTAAAGTACTGAGTTATAATACCCGACATACGTGTATGTAGTGAAACATTCACCAATTAAATCACACACGACAACATTTAACGTCCAAAAATCTAATTTTACAGTACCATAAAATGTCCACTCAACTAGATTATTAGTTAGTTTTAATGGAGACACTGTGGCGCCCCGCGTAAATAAATCCGAGCCGATTTTATTAATGTTGTTACGCCTATCTCGATCTTATGGACGTTTAGGACTTTTATTATTTATAACTTGAATGTTATCTTCAATCTCCGTTACCAAACTCGGGATTGTTAACCGTTATCTAAATATTACACCTACTGGTCCATCTGTGTTAGGGAAATATTTTAAGTTTAGATCAACGATATTTTAACAAATTTTACTAGAATTTTTGTAGTGAAACTTTAGAAACCGAGTAATTTAAAAAATAAAAAAGTTAAGTTCAAGTTTTTGGACTACTAAGGGTGAGTTGCACCAAATCGTCTGTAATCGTAGGCGGTGTTCGTTAAAATCTTACAAGTTTCTATGGGATGACAGCTGCCGGCGCCACATTTGACGATGACCGGCCTGTAATAATAGTGCAACCGACCTTTTTTTTTATTAAGGATTTTAATTCGTCTAAAAGGCTTAACTATGGTGTTGTGGTCGGGATGGAATTGATATAATATAAATGCAAATGGTCTCCTAAAAGATAATAAAATTCATTCCTGAAAGAAGAGACCTCGTTGTACGTTCGTTGACGAATTGATTTGTGATTTGTTAATTTCAACTCCGTGTAGATTCTTACGCTACACTATTTCTTACATTACACTATGACTTTTACGTCCTAAACTATGATGGTGGTGTCTCAAACCATGTCAAATCATATTCCTCCTAGCGTTTTCCAGTTTGTGCCATAAGGACTTGGATCCACTTACACCCAATTTGATTTGGCGTAGAAACTAATTTTACGAAAGCCACTGCCATCTGGCATTCCAATCCTTCAAACAATATCAAATATGTGTATTTCAGTAATACAGCTCTGTCAAGCGACGACTCGACCTCATTAGCGTATCACATTCCTGAGTATTCGAAATATTTCATCCGCTTTGAATTAAGTCTTTAACATCATAGTACGGGAATCAGATTGTATAGTCACGGCGACAAATTACGGTGATTAAAATTCATGTCATGTTTATTATTATTCGTAGGAAATAAATATTTTGTGAACTCTGCTTGAAAAAGATAAAGAAACGTCGCTCAGGACACGTGACACGGACACAGAAATAATCATACTTGTATTATTGATCGGCATGACATTGGTGATGACCAAAGAATATAATACTCATGACCAAAGAATATAATACTGTGATGACTCTCTAATGTTCTCACTAACTTCAAACTGTGATATGTGTTCACCTTCTTGATGATATAGTTGTAAACCTCTGCGAGGACATTCCTGTCACCTTTTGTGTCATTTTTAGTCACTATATAGTATAAAACAAAGTCGCTTTCTCTGTCCCTATATCCCTATGTATGCTTAAATCTTTAAAACTACGCAACGGATTTTGATGCGGTTTTTTTTAATAGATAGAGTGATCGAAGAGGAAGGTTTATATGTATAGTGCACCCTCCATTAAATAGTGCACCCGTGCGAAGCCGTGGCGGGTCGCTAGTCTTGCAATAAATATGGTTGTATTAACATCATGTGTTTTCCTATCGCTGACCCATCCTCAAGTCATCCTGGTTCAGGATTTATCACAAACTTGAGATTTAACTGCTTCCACCATACCACAGTTCTCCACTCAAGTTCGTATTTTAAAATCTTAAATATAAATACATCTTTAAGGGCCGATAGTGTCTTATCGTCACGTGTCGTACCTACAAGCCAAATAAAATTAGTAATAATGATTTCGATTCAAGAACAACATAGAAAGGGGTCATTGTCAGATTTAGGTTCGCGTCTTTTCGGTGGACATATCTAAAGTAAAGGGCTACAAAGCTTAATTTTGGATTGGTCTAGTAACCCGCATAAACAGTGTCTCCGTTACTATAAATCCATGTACTAAAAACATAGTTTATATGCACATAAGCCGTTAACTATCGACCACCGGAGTGACAACTTTTGTCTTTTCTACTGACAATGACCCAAAGACAAAATACAGCATAGTTTTCATATATTTATGTCGTTGTTAACATTAAACGGAACGACAAATCAGAAATCTCAGATAATAATCTAGACATGAGCCGTACGTAAATAGTGGCGACAATACTCGGGCGACCACAATGTGGTTCCTAGAAGGCCGAGAGATGTTTGGGTAAAAAATGTCGTTCGCTTGCATGCATTGTGGACTGTGATTATGAGTCAATGTGTGATAAAACATAGATTAGTGTACTTGTTCGGTTTCAGTTACTATAATTCTTATTTTGTTTCCTTTGTTTTTGGTTACAATAACTGATCGATTTAATTTAAAGTTCGCGCTGAAGACTAGAGAATATGCATAATTTTTTCATGATGCCAGCCATTTGAACCAGTTTTTAAACAGAGAGACAGAGAGAGAGGAACAAATGGGTCATTGTCAGATTTAGGTTCGCGTCTTTTCGGTGGACATATGAAAAGTTAAGGGCCACAAAGCTTAATTTTGGATTGGTCTAGTAACCCGCACAAACGGTGTTTCCGTAACTGTAAATCCATGTAATAAAAACATAACTTACATGTATATAAGCCGTTAACTATTGACCACCGGGTGGACAACTTTTGTTTTTACAACTGACAATGACCCAAATGTGTATATGGAATAAATACAATTAGAACAACACAAAAGACTAAAATGCATTTCAAAGTATAAGTACAGCCTAAAATCCGAACGCTCAAAATTCTCATTGCATCTATTTGTATGGAAAAACGAGTAATTTACTGTTTTGATCGTGAAATATCGCGTTAAGATACATTGTCATCATACATTTTTATGTTTACTAAAACATAAGAGTCCTGATGGTGGTTTTTAATTTACTCTTAGTCAATAAAAAAAATCGTTTTCCGTAACTTTCAGTGTCATAAAGATATTGAGCATATTTATTAATTTGTCATAATTTGATGGTCTACTATTCATATAGTGACATCACATTATTATTCATTCCGCATGCATATTCTCTATTGTGATTCCGAATCCCGATTCTGATTTGGCCACGTTGTATAAGTGTACGTAGGTAAGTATGTAATATATGAAAGTCTGTATGTACCTTATCTACTTAAAGTAGGGCGTAGAATATAATTTCCATTTTTAAAAACTCCCGCGGTTTTTGATAAACGCAGTTAAAAACAAAACGAAAGGCACCTATCCTTTTGAACGGGTCAAAATATATGAGAATATCTCGTAAGAAGTATATAAACTACACGTACCTATACTTACGTTTTTGTGTATTCGCATCTGTTATTATCAACTCATCCGCCTACAAAGTGCTTCGCTAGGCAAAAAAACGTTTGTATCTGTTTGTTCTACTCTGACAATACCTTTAACATATCGCCCACGACGTAATGGATAAGAGATATTAGCGCAACAAATTACTCTCAAGTGTTCATGTCGACCTGGTCATTTTAATATCGGTGCTTTGTATTTATTTCTTACATACAAACCATTGTATGAATAGTAAGCGGTAACAAGCAATATCACGCGAGTATACGTTCGACGTTCGCTTTTATATAGTGAATCGCGTTTGATACAAAGCTTTCAATAAACTATATTTCAGTTCATCCGTTTGGGAGCAACGATGCTACAGATAGACACACAGACATAGATGCTAAACTTGTAAGTCTTGTTAACATCCCTGGTTTGCGACGGGGCGAAAGATACTCTTTTATTTCTACTTTTTCTACCAACTATTGAACGCATAGCATATGGCTCGTACCAAAGAGGAAATATTATATGTATTATTATTATAAGTATACTAGTTTTTGCCCGTGACTCTGTCTGCGTAGAACTCGTTCATGGCGATAGAATTTTATTGCTATTTTTTTATATCAGGCGCTTGCATAGCACGACCGGTTTAGCCTATTAGGTAGTGCACCTGCCTGTGAAGCTGACGGTCCTGGGTTCGAATCCCGGTCAGGGCAAATATTTGTGTGATGAGCATGAATATTTGTTTCTGAGTCTTGGATGTTTTCTATGTATATAAGTATTTATATCTATTAAATATATCGTCGTCTAGTACCCATAACACAAGCCTTCTTGAGCTTACTGTGGGGCTAGTTCGATTTGTGTAAGTTTGTCCTATAATATGTATTTATTTATTTACATACACATTGCATAATACAGCTATATGTACTTATACTCGTATTTAGATAAATATTTTATATAAATCGTTACTCGCACACAATCCCTTAACCCCAATTTATTTGCAAATTTAATATGAATATTATATAATAATGCATTAGGAATAATTAAGGTTAATTATTTTTGTTTCAGGCAAAACGGCCTAGGACCGACAACAACACAGATGTATCTGACAGGTAAGTTAACCCCTCTACAAATTTGTATTAAGTAACATTATTCTAAGTTATACTAATGTCTCCGAGAGCTGTACATAGACCTCACGAGCATTACTTACACTTCATACCCCACCGGCTCCGTCATTTTATCATTTCCAAAAAACCGACCAAGTGCTAGTCGGACTCGCGCACAAAGAGTTCCGTACCATCGCTACATAGTATAAAACAAAGTCGCTTTCTCTGTCCCTATGTCCGATCCCTATGTATGCTTAAATCTTTAAAACTACGCAACGGATTTTATGCGGTTTTTTTTAATAGACAGAGTGACTCAAGGGGAAGGTTTATATGTATAATATATGCATCAGCATTGCACCCGTGTGAAGCCGGGGCGGGTCGCTAGTTATCTATAAAAACGGCAAAAAAATCATGTTTGATGTACGGGAGCCCTCTTATATATTTATTTTAATCTGATTTTTAGTATTTGTTGTTATAGCGGCAACAGAAATACATCATCTTTGAAAATTTCAACTGCTTAACTATCACAGTTCAAAAGATACAGCCTGGTGACTGACGGACAGACAGACGGAAAGCGGAGTCTTAGTAATAGGGTCCCGTTTTACCCTTTGAGTATTAACCCTAAAAACTGACTCGACAAAATAAATTACATAAGTATCGAACCTGCTCGCAAATTGTCACGAGAATCGCTCGAGAATAGAGTTAATAACAGACCGAGTTAATTACTGTACTAGTTAACGTAAGAAAATGAAAGAAATTACTTTTTGAAGAAATACCCTTTTTGATAAAAAAAATTTTTTAATTTGAACTGTTTATTTCAGTAAAAATATATTTAATTACATTTCATTCTTAACAACTAATCTTAAATTAAAAATATTTTTGTGTTAAGGAGTCTGTTATTGTTTATAATAGTAATTCATAGTAATGGTTGTGATGAAACCCCATGCATGCATGTGAAATATAAATCCGTGAATAACCGTATTCAATATAATTTCTATAAAAAATTACTATTTCTGCCTAAGTATCCCAATCTAATCTCCCCAAGCTGATATTCTCCAAAATATTTAACACCATTTCCACCTTTCCGAGTCCGAATCAAAGTTTACCAAATACATCTTCAAAGTACTCGACATGACAAAGGGCTTAATCCCGCTATAATCCCCATATTGTCGACACACAACTGCCGTGAAATGCCCTCAAAGCGAGGGCCAAGGGACATTATCACTGCGATCAAAGGAAGCTGCACAAAAGGGCTCGTGTTACGATACTTACAATGAGAATGCGTTTTTTGCGACTTGCCACTTTTCAAAATGGGCCTGGATAGTCAAGAGGTTGTTGACTAAATTGCAAGTAAATTCTAAATAAGGCATTCGCTACCGGCAACGCATATATGAATAAATTATAAATGTAACCGACTGTGCAAAAACCAATTCTCTAGCATTAGTACTTTGGGCTGTGCGTTAATGAGTGAGTGAGTCAGTCAGTCAGGACAAAGGCATTTATATATATAGATAAATAAATAAATATTAGAGGACAATCTTACACAAATCGAACTAGGCCCACAGTAAGCTCAAGAAGACTTGTGTTGTGGGTACTAGACGACGATATATTTAATAGATATAAATACTTAAATAGATAGAAAACATCCAAGACTCAGAAACAAATATTCATGCTCATTACACAAATATTTGCCCTGACCGGGATTCGAACCCAGGACCGTCAGCTTCACAGGCAGGTGCACTACCCACTAGGCTAAACCGGTCGTCAAAAACCCATGAACCCATACAATTTTATTCTTAGGGGGCGTGCGCTGGCAGCGAATGTGTTAATGTTAAATGATAGAAAAGGTGCATGTAGAAATCTAAATTATGCATAAGTGAAGCAGATATTGGAAACTTTTTGACTGTGCATTTCCTTCAAACAATTTTTTACATATTATCATAATATTATGAAACCAATAGTGTTAGGTTTTTAACTTTTTTTTTCAAACTACAATAATTCGGGCAAGACTAAGCTAAAATCTACAATTAGGCGAAATAAAATGACAGATATGATGTTGCCAGGAGTAGAAAAATAAATAGTGACGGTATATATCGATAAAAGCATAACGTTGTACACCCAAACTTATTCGAATGTTGTAATCTATGAGATATGCATAAAAATATGCATAAAGGCTAGGCGTTAAGCGGGACAAAATACGATATTTAAATATGAAGTTTATTACTTTAAATAGTAAAAACTAACGCTCAGAGACCTTATACATCTCTGAAGATATTTATTTATTAGATTTTATTATGTTCATGTTGACGTGTTATAGATATAGCTCAAAATATTTTATTATGATTAGTGTACCTACTTTATTACTTTTTATCTTGACGCTTAGAGACCTTATACATCTCTAACAAATCTCGATTGTTATTAGTTTCTTAGTCTTATTTTTGACATGTAACACTACATTTAATTAATGATACTATCATTATTGTATTATTTTGATGTACCTAGATAGATTTTGACTAAGATTTACAAATCATTTTAATTTGACAAATTCAGAGCGTATTGGACTGAAAGAAACACTACTAATTTGGATTTTCGATGTTCTTGGCAAGCACCCATGAGTACCCGATGAATTGCGCCGAAAGATCGGAAGTGTAGTAAGTCCTTAATTAATACCGATATGAACAGCACTGGCCATATTGTGGCAACATTAGTGCATTCTGACTTGTCAAACAAATTCGCCTAATGGTGGACTTTACTGTAGTACTTCTAAAAACCCTGTAAAAACTAGCTTGAAAGCTTCAACTATTTTTCATTAATTACAACATTTACAAACAATGATTAACACTCTTGGCAGTTTTTTAACCGGCTAAAAATAAATCGCTTAAAACGTAACCATAAGTGCCACCCGACACTGTGTTCCTGCCAAAACGTCTCGGGATGGAACCGTCAAAATGTTTGATTTATTTCAAAACAACTATTTATACCTTTTCGTTTTGAAAACACGATTAACCTAACTAATAAGAGTCAAGAATCTGTCACTTAAAACCGCAATAGATCATGGTTTTTGTTAAAACCATGTCGCTACAGTTATGGTGGAAATGCGTAATAATGTTGACGAAGTTTTTTATACGAATTCTAACGCCTGCGATATTTTTTCTGATCCTAGAAACATTATACGAGTAGATGTGAACGTCTGTAATGTTCTTTACTCAATCAGGTACTGGCTGAACGGATTTAGAAAAATAATTGCATCAGATTTTTTAACCTGAAGAAGATACTTTAAATCCCGAAAAACATCCCCCAAAGCAAAGAGAAATTATGGGGATAAAACAATACAAGAGTTTACGCGGACGAAGTTTATAACATTAGTAGGTATACATACTTACTTAATGTTATAAAGTGCCAGTCAATGTACATGGGTACTGCTTCAGTTTCATTAGCAATTCTAAAAGAATCACCAATAAGAATAGCTAATTCTCTTATTGGGAACGTTTTAAGGCAAGCCCTTTCAGAGATCTGACGAAAATACTGAAGTTTGAGCTTCCAGTGTGAGGAAGTAATGTAAAAGTAAAATTATACTACACAAAAATTACGGTATACTGAAAAAGAAGTAAAGGAACAAAATAATCGAAGAAAATATTGAAAAATGCCTTGGCAAATCAATAAATCCTAAATATCATCGTAAAAACAAACTTTCATGTTGCAGTTTTTGTAATTACTTATATTTAGACGGCGATATGCTTTTTCGACAAAAAAGATAGCTTTTTTTATTAGTCTAACAAAATAACCGGATAGATTTTTCGTAAGAGGTCCAGTGTTCCAAAAATCTATTAAAATGGACTAAATATTTACGAAATTACGCGCAGAGCTTCCGTAGAGAGCGGGATGGTTAATTGTAAATTCACGCGTGTTAGAGTGAGTCATTTGCAATGGAATGGCCTTGTCTTAATAGGCACAAATAAGATATTAACTAACAGGCAATTCAATGAAATTAAATATTTTATTACGTATACAGATATACAGAAACAAAATAACTATGGATGGTCAAACTTAGTAATAAAGTTAATAACAGAACACTTGACCTAAACTAAAAAAAAACACATCATTCTGGTTTGGCGAGTACTTGTCAACTCTTACATGTCATTTACTTTTTAGATATGGATCGAAACGGATAGAAACGCATCCTCACTAGTTTTGTTACACCCTGTATAGGTACAGTTTTAGTGCTTTCACTTCGTTTCTTCCAAACTTGATACATCAACTCATTCAGGCTCGTCGATTGCGGGCACTTCTGAAACATTTCTCAGTACCTATACAAATTTGATCAAGACATACCCTCGCCTTAATAGCTCGCATAATCGGAGAGTTAAACTTGCCAATAACAATTCACCACTAGATTATTCGTAAATCGGGTTTAAGAAACTTTATTCTCAACCCAAGCCAATGCTCACGTCACTTCCCGTGGTTTCTGAGTCTAGCAAAACACGCCTTAGATTTTTAGCATAAACTAAGGCCGGGTTTTATAAAGATCCGTTAGACCAAATGTCAGATCAAATTTCAGTAACTCAGTACATTTTTTGACATAACAAACCGACATAAGGTCTAACGGATCTTTATAAAACCGAGCCTAAGTCGCTCGGACCAATCGACCTCTGGGGGCTAGCACAACTACCGCTGCGACGCGAGGCGAGTAGAGAAAAATCTACCCTCCTCTTTCTAACCCGCACAGTTCGAGCGAGACAGGAATCGCTGAGTCGCGCGAGAGACGATTTGTCAGCAAGTTGTGCTAGCCCCACTGGTTTCGCCGACCACCTTTCAACCTTTTTTCAACCCTTCCACATGGCAGCGCTATCCGTCTCTGCGGCCCGCCGGCCAATTCGGGAGCGGGCAAAAACTGTAATTAATATAATCTGAGGCAAGCCCTTGACACGTGGGGGCCAAATGGCGTGTAAAAACAGTGGTATTTAGGGTTCCATGCATGCCCTTGAAAAAATAATGTAGAATGAGAGCATAACACTTTCATATTTTCACGATGGCTGAGATACGCGTCATACTCGTGATCGGGTGCTGTTTGTGGAGTCCGGTCTGTTCATGCTTGCTAGGACATAGTGACTACGTTAATACTAGTGTCTTTTTATAGGGGATTGACGAGAGACATCATCCTGTTGTGGATTCGTTTTTATTATCAGTGACTTAGAGACCATATACATCTCTAACAATATTAAATTAATTTTAATTTTGACGCTCAGAGACCTTATACATCTCTAACTTTACTGATGTTGTAATATTTGTAATAGATAACTTTGCAAGTTTATCTTCACTGTATGACATTAATTTTGTTATAATCGTAAACTCGAAATTATTATTCCTCCTTGAACTGTAAATTAATATTTTGACATGAAAAATGTATTACTTATTATAGTCAGACTTTCTTAAATTGTAAATTAATATTTTGACATGTAAAAGTGGAAGAATAAACGTTTGATTTTGATTTTGATCATATTCGAAAAGTTTTGCGGTTTTTCTCTACTTTTTTCAGTAGCACTGTTGAGTTATAAAATAAAATGAAAAATTGGAACTGTTTTTGTGTCATCATACTATTGTACCGCGTTATGCTTTTTTAGCATGGGATAAAGTAACGAACACACAGAATGCCTAATACTTTAAATATGCTCTATAATCAATATTAGAGGACAATTTTATAGCTCGATCTAGTAAGCTCAATAAAGGCTTGTTGTAAGGGTATATATGAGGAGACACCTCTATGATGTTAATGGTAAACGCTGTCAGTTTAAAATAAAACGTCTCTATGGTGTATGATAGTGATTACATGGTTGTACAGTGAGCCAAGAAGTGATCTATCGTTTCTGAACCTTAATGTACAAATAATAGAGTCGTAAAGAGACTACTTTTTTGGATTACTGTACACAACAACAAATTTTATGGATAGCGTTAACCCCGCATTGAACCTGACGGTCGAAATATTTTTGAAGATTTGTAATTTTATTTTTCAAGTATGATAAGCCGAAGTAGTTTCACTAGAACAACTCAAAAAATCAATATCAAAATCAAAACATTTATTCTGCAAATAGGCCTCAAGGGCACTTTTACAAGTCAAAATCTATCTAGGTAAATAAAAATAATACAATAATCAAAGTATCATTAATTAAATGTAGTGTTACATGTCAAAAATAAGACTAAGAAACTAATAACAATCGAGTTATTAGTCGAGACTAAAAATATGGGTGAAATATCTCTAATTGCATTGTCAATCACGGAACCCAAGCTCTAAACAAGGAGGTAATCGGCCGGCCGGGGTGTGCTCAAAGCCCTCATTGTTCGCCACTCGCGCCGCTACTCAACGCTGGAGCACAATGAACAAACACGTGCTTAGCTTACGTGCTTATGTTTGCCTGGTACTATCGACAATTTATTGAATTATAATAAAGAGAAAGTTGTAAACATACGGTTGTGTAGATGAATGAAAACTTTCATTGATGTAGTAGAACTATGTTACAATACAATACGAAAATACACTTTTCACACCTGCTATTCAGAAAATAATTATTGTTGCCTTCGAATGAGGGATCAAAGTTGTACTTTTCTTCCCTCATTTGAGGGCAACAATGACTCTTTTCCTCATAGAAGGTGTGAAAAGCAGTATGTGACACTGTAGTAAAATAATTTGTAAGATATTTCATGTTTTTAGCAGCGGGCCTCATAGACGGTGTGAAAAGCAGTTTGTGTCACACGGTAGCAAAATTATTTTCGTCTTGGGCGTAAACACTTGAATCCCTCGCTACGCTCAAGATTCTACTTTAGAATCCCTCGCTACGCTCAGGATTCTATTGTAGAAACTTTCGCTTCACTCAGAATTCAATATACCGCCCTCGCCGTAAATATATAATTTTTCTCCCTTGAGACACAATCTGCTATTATTGCACACCTCAGAAAAAAAAGCAGTACAGTGCATTGGCTTAAGTATAGTTAAAGAACAGGCGGTCGTATAGCTAAAGATACACACATATATTATGCATATATGTACATGCCTTTGTTGAGTTTATCTTACTAGTTTATTATTTCGGTTATAAATATCCAAACTGCAAAGACATAAAAGCCGACAATATTATAATATTGTATAATATGTGTGTACTATATAAATAGGCATTTAGTCTATCTCAACTATTACTTCGGCTTAGTTGGTAGTGACACTGCCTACGAAGCGATACGATGATCTAAATTCGAATTCCGGTAAGTGCATTAATTTGTGTGATGAGCCATGACGAGCACAGATATTTTATCCCGAGACATAGATGTTTTCTTCGTCTAAGTATTTACGATTTGAAACGGGATATTTAGCATGTATATTTGTATTTTTGAGTTCCCGATACTTCGGCACTGTTGCAAGCGCCATTATTAAGGATTAACCCGTTTCAAATCGTAATTCTAATGTAAATGACCATGTAAGCTTGAAATCTTATGTCTAAGTATTTTTTTATATATTTAAATATGTAGGAATATCATCGTTTAGTATCCATAGTACAGTCAAAATAATAAAAAAATAATAAATAAATAAATATTAGAGGACAATCTTACACAAATCGAACTAGTCCCACAGTAAGCTCAAGAAGGCTTGTGTTATGGGTACTAGACGACGATATATTTAAAATAAAGTAAAAAATAGCTATAGACGCGTATCTACGTCTGCACTCAGCGACAATAGAACAGATGTTGTTACTTTGGCAACGTACCAACTTATAATCATGACTTTCACTGTACGTACAAATTTTGCTTAGTTTGGGACTAGGTCGATTAATGTGAGAATCTCTCATTATTTATCAATATTATTCATTCACTCATCGAAAACAATTCGTATACGCGTAGCGTACCTGTGCCTTTACCATGAGTTTGCATGACCGTACTCGCTAGCGACTGAGTAAACGATTTAGTAGATTTTATAATTATTATTTGTGATTATGACATGTTATTACTTATTTGATTTCTGTTTTTCTCTATGACATTGTATAATTATTATTTCAACTCATGTTTCCTATTTTTATTGTATTATTATCATTATTTTTATTTTTTATTGAATTAATTTAATTGACTATTGTATTATCATTATCTTTTTTTATTGAATTAATTTAATTTACTACATTGTATTTGCATGCATTTAACTATGTTCTACTGCAAATAAATGATTTGATTGATTGATTGATTGAGTATGCCGGTTCTTAGTTCTATTGCGTAACCGCCAGAGGCGCTGTACTTAAAGCCCATACATTTTTTTACGCAGTCGCTAGCGAGTACGGTCATGCAAACTCATGGTAAAGGCACTGATCTTATAATTTCTGAGCAGGGGGCCGATTTTCGAGTGTCGAACGCACGACTTTTCACTCGAGATCTGTCAAAAAACTATGATGATTTGACAGATGTCGAGTGAAAACTCGAGCGTTCGACACTCAAAAATCGGCCCCCAGATCTGAAACTCACACTTTTGAATTCATAACTTAACATATGTTATGTTATTGATAATGACTATCCCCCCTATTCATAAAACTTCACAAACCTCTGTTAACTAAAATGTCTGTTGTCACTGTCTCACAAGCACATGTGTCAAAGTGACAGATAAGGACAAACGAACTATAATAATAATATTCATTTATTTCAGGCATTGCCCATAAAGTGTTAGTAGTAATTACAAATTCAGAAAACTTACAAAACTAATGTTAGTTGCATCACAAAACATAATAAAGACAGGACCGGATGAGTTATTAATACACAAATTATACATTTTAAAAATAGGCAATTATTTGAATATATTACATTAAAAGATTTATTATAATTTAAAATATTATCGAATTAAAAATAAAACAATGAAATAAATTAAAATTAAATTGGAATTAAAACATGTCATGTGCTAATTAATAAATAAACGGTAACAATTGATGTCATTAATTAATGTCGAGTTAAAATTAACAAAACTAGAAATTCATAATAAAATAATATAAAAATGGAATAAATCAAAATTTATTTTAAAATGTGAAATGTATTTAATGAAAACAAATAATAATATTAATAACAAGAATATGATACAATTTTAGCGGCAATTATAGCGGCTAGTTAACTAATATAGGTTTGATAGACGTTTATGAATAAGGGGGTATGAAATGAACATATGACATCTTGATCAAGAGAAGACATATTCCTCTTTAAAACATAAAACTAAATGTGACCGTTCCATATGGAATGTGACATTACATCACAGAGCGAAACTATTAAATCTTTGAAGTCTTTTGTCAAAATGTTAACACCGTTTGTAAACGTTTTACGATTTCTCCTAAAAAAAAGGTTAAGCGAAGAGCCGAAACATTAAAAAAAGCTTTCAATTAAAAAGATAGTGACAATGGTGGCACATTAACGTTTGGTGCGTTTGATATCCGATAGTGTTGAACTACTCTTGAAAGTGGCGGCAAAAAAGCAAAGTGACACTTGAATAAAGCGGAAACTAAAATAAACAGGAGCTCTTTTTCTCTATACAAAGATACAAAGACTAATAGTGTTCGGAATCGTAGTGTTTAATAAATACTCACATAACTCTCGCCATAATCATAAGCTCATAAATATAATGGTACTCAGTTTTGAAGCTGATTTATTAAGCAAAATATCAAGACATCATCACTCCCGACAGGGCAATAATAGATTGTTAACCAAGGGAAATGTATCATTGAAATATATCATCATCACTACATAGTATAAAACAAAGTCGCTTTCTCTGTCCCTATGTATGCTTAAATCTTTAAAACTACGCAACGGATTTTGATGCGGTTTTTTTTAATAGATAGAGTGATTGAAGAGGAAGGTTTATATGGATAATAATATCCATTAGGTAAATAGTGCACCCGTGCGAAGCCGGGGCGGGTCGCTAGTTTCAAATATATTTCAAAATAGAATTATGTAGTAGCTCTACCTAAAGTTAATAAGATTAAATAAACTAGGTTTTTAAACTCTAAAACTCTATATCACCATCATTTACGATTTAAGTCTCAATAGTTATTCTCTAAATCGCTTCATATATGACTGAGCACGGCCTACTTTGGAATGACAATTACGTGTTCTGTGATCTGTCAAATGAATATTATAAATCAATGAATCACACGAGCAAATTGCAATGAAATATTCAAATAGAAATTAAAACAGGTGTTTCGCTAAAACGTTGTCATAATCAGCAATTAGCATAAATTATATTAAAATTATACTTACTGTTTATGCAAACTATGAAGGTGCGGTAACATTTAACATTGTTTTTATATTAATTAACATAATGTGCGATGTACGCATGAAATTTTAATTTAGTTTGAACAGCATGACTAATTTGGTTGAAGTGAGCGGGTGTCGGTGACGTCACAGCTGTCAGCGGGCGACGGGAGATTGCGGGGCGCGAACACAAGTTGATAACGAGCTAAATTAATCGTAACACGTGTAAACTATTTGTTAGATAAACCCACCACGCACGACACAGAGGGGCATCTGTTTATTGGACTGTTTATTTTAATCATTACGAATAAACATAACATTTTATTGAATTGAGCACTTAATTGGTACAATCTGGGCTTATTTTGTTTGTTTAAACACAGACATCAAATCTCTACCGCCATTAGCGTCAAGCGATCATTTTACAATCGTGTTTTACGTCCCTTTTTCGGTTTACTCCCGCCTTTTTCCTTCCGATAACTAGAGAAGTTGTTTATAAACGGAGCAGAAGTGTCCTCTTAAAGAGACTGAGCTTTTTAAGCGGAATATTTTTTTCATTCGACTTTAAAACGGTACTTATCAACTACGCTCATAAAATCTCGTATTACTGACTTGTATTTTATTTTCAGACTATCGGGCGAAGTCAATCAGAGCCCTTGCGAGTCGGAATCAACGTCAAACTCGCCGCCATCTTTACTCCAAGACGCCACTCTGCCGGCGCTGTTAGTGTCCGGGGCGTCCACGATATTCCAGACCACGACGACGTCCGCCAACTCTGCGCTAAGCGCAGCTGTAGATAGCCTATGTTTGCCTGGTAGCTCGGAGGTTGATTGTAGTCTGACAAACGGATGCGCGACGTCATCGCTGGGTTTGGCGCTGCCGCTTACGTCTGCCGGTGGGCTGTGTACGTCTACCTCCTCGCCATCGGCGGTCGCCTGGTTGATGAATGAGGATAGCACGGGTAAGCATATTTTGCACTAGGTACTAAAAAGTATATACATAATTCACCGATTCGTTCGCTTCTAAGAGCGAACGTGATCAAATGCAAATCAAGCTTGTTTAAAAATTTACGACCGTTTATGAGCAAAACAATCATCTTGTTAAGAAATTAACTGGAAGTCCCGCTACGCAGTTTTAAGCCTCGATATAACTGTTGAGCTGATCTTAGTTTAAAATATCTAAATATATCTATGTACCTATCTAGTTTTAGGTACCTAATGACATGAAGGCATAAGGTTTTAAGTTCTAAATATAAAGATCCTTTAGACATTATTTATGTCGGTAAGTTCTCAAAAATATTATTGAGTTACCTAAATTTGATCTGACATTTGTTCTAACGGATCGTTAAACTCGACCTAATTTTAGCAAGCATTACTTTTACTCCAGTTTTAGTTATCAGACTATCAGTCTGCTTGTAGATAATACTTATGCATATACGTAGGTCTAGGTACGCAGGGAGCATTTATACCTAGAGTTATACTATGATTACAGTGTTGCCAGGGCCGTTGGGACGAAAGTTACATTTCTTTTCTTGAAAAGTTACATTTTCTAATGCAAAAGTTACATTTTATATATTTTTCATAATTACTTATAAAAACGTTCAAAATTACTTATCAAAACGTTCATAATTACTTATCAAAACATTCGATTTTAAGAAACGAGTCGTCATATACAGCTACAATTCGGCGAGTTCGACGACAGAATTACGCCGAGCTGATGGGCGGTGTCTCAAATGTCATACAAAGTTGCAAGAGACGAACAGACAGAGTCGTACTATGTAGGTTATTTTGTCACCTTTTCTGTATGGAAGCCTATAAATTGTGTCGCTTTATCCCGGTTAGATAAAATTACCTTTCTTTTTAAATACAGTCTCATTATCCTCAAAAGTTACAAACAATTCCTTAACAACAGAAGTTACTTACATGTTAAGCGAGCCGGTCAAAAGTTACGAAAAATGTAAGAAATGTAACCATCTGGCAACACTGATTATGAAAATAACTTCGTGAGTCTAGAATCAATAAGCCAAGGATAGGTATACTGAGAGTTATGTTCTCCTGATCAGGCGGTGGCGTCAAGAGCGAGGTGCGCAGCCCGGGGCTGTGCGAGGCGGACGTGGCGCTGTACGGCGAGGCACTGCCGTACGACCAGTCTGCGCTGCCGTATCAGTATTATAACAGGTACCTACTCTTTACAATGTTGATACCCTGGTACTTAGACTACTGATTTAGTAGGAAGGAGAATGGTATCTGTCTATCCTGCTATGCGATTGACTAAGCACCGCTTAACTGTTACCTCACAGCTCACTCGTAATATGGAAACTGTAGAATAGAATAGAATAGAATCTCTCATTAATCACCTTTTGACAGTTGCCATGTAAAAACGGGTGAGGGGTAACGTGACAGGAGAGGACGAGTCGGTTTGTGAATAACAGCCCTGTATCTATTTACAATACACTAACGGGAGCCATTAATGGGCACTATAAAATGGCCAATGAAATGAAATTTCATTTCATTTCATTTCATTTCAATATTGATAGGACAGACTATATTAACCGCAACATCTGGCACGAACTAGACCAAATAGGTAATTTGTTAAGATCCGGTAAATGTTCAAATGTCCGGAAACGAATTACTAAATTACTTACAACGTAATCTGTTACGAAGTCCACGGCTTCAGTTTGAGGTTGAACGAACGGATTTGTAGAAGCCTTATAAAGGCTGACTTACGTATTTCAAAGCACAACACTCACCAGTGGTTATGTTATGACAATGAAATCGGTCATTCACCTTCCTGTTTTATCCCCACTAAATCTAAATGTACATTTTTAGAGTCAACATTTTACAACATGCGTGTTGTATTGAAATTTGTAACCAAATACGCCCAACTTATTTTATTCATATCATTTATTTATTATTTATTTAATCTTTATTGCACAAAAGTAAAACTTATCGTACAAAAGGAGGACTTAATGCCATAAGCATTCTCTACCAGGCATCATATCATAGAGGCAATGTTTCTAACATGGTCTAAGCTCTACCATTTTTCCCTGAGTCACGCCTCTTTTCTACACTCCATTCATAGAGTAATCTATATATATACTGACTCTTTTCTCGTCTAAGGCGAATGTCAACGAAATTATATCTTCATGGCCTCTGGCAAAGAATATGTACTATAATCACTACATAGTATAAAACAAAGTCGCTTTCTCTGTCCCTATGTCCCTATATCCCTATGTATGCTTAAATCTTTAAAACTACGCAACGGATTTTGATGCGGTTTTTTTAATAGATAGAGTGTTTGAAGAGGAAGGTTTATATGTATAATAACATCCATTAAATAGTGCACGCGTGCGAAGCCGGGGCGGGTCGCTAGTAATCAATAAAGGAGCACTCTGGCAAAAGATTGCAGGCTTACCTATTAGGTAGGTTCCGTCTGTAGTCTTCAAGCCCTCCTTAACAGATGCTTTGTCAATTGTAATCTTAGTCGTCGTCGAAAAAATGATAACTGTCTTGCCTTAAGTTTTCGTTAAATTCATTAAAAGCTGATTATACGTTCCATATTAAAACGTTACGTTTGTCGGCAGCATGCAGCAGTATGGCGGCGGCGGCGCGGCGTCCCCGTACGTTGGCTCCACTCTGTACAACCAGACCTACACCGCGTACCCGCCTGCACACAACTCTAATAACAGGTATGCCGGTTGCCCAGCGATACAGGTGAAATACTATTTATGTCACACCTGGCCATAAAGTGGCAATTACGCGGAAAATCCCACTTCCTGGCCAGGGGCTGACATAAAATTTTGTACTTACCTCGGGCGGTAATTAAGAAAGCCTCAGATCGCATAATTATTGCCCTTGCCTTCGGCTCGGGCGTCAAATACCTGCGATCTGAAACATTCTTTGTTTTACCGCCCTTGGTAAGTAATGTACTATTGCTACGTAAAAGGTATACGAGACTGTGTCTGTGGTGTGACGTGTACGGGACGTGGCGGCGCGGTGATATATCTGTTTCGCTCTCCCCTAACTCTCTCAAAGGCTGGCGTGACGTTAATCAATGCTGAAGTTAGACTGAACAGAGATTGCGGGATGATCTTGATCGTTTTTATACGGTACGAATTGGCGGGAAGTAGCACAGAAATGAGCCAGACTTTACTCTGACCGAGCCGTGTGGCGGTAAAGAGGGTAGGCCTTTGCCCAACAGTGGGAATGGGTCACAGTAATTAAATTTAGACATTTTTTAGTGGGATACAATAATTATACTTTTTTTTAATCGAGCAGCACAGAAAACTAGAAGACCGAATTATAGTAATGAGGGCTATCGTTTTTGTGCTCACCAGTTGGCGCCACTGTCGAGTAAGGTCCAGCTGTCAAAAATTATTATTGGTATGAGAACGAAGTTTGCATTTAAATCATGTTTAAAACCTTAAAACCGTACCGTAAAAATATCGAGCATCCCGCATTGTAGCGCAGTCCCGTTTTGTTCGGAAAAAAAGAAGGAAATAAGTTTCCGAAAGACAAAACTGTTTCAAAGTACTGACAGTCATTGACCCGTAACTCATATTTGCCATAATCAAGCTCAGGTATTGCAAAATAGTCACCATATTTTTCCAATTAGATATTAACCCGCGTACCGCAACCACAAAGAGTGACATTTGACATGTCGGGGACCCCATGCTACACTAGCGCCTCTAGCGGCGAATTCGATAGCCCCCATTGAACTTCTTTGTGTTAAAGGTCGTCGTGCAAAGCGACGCCGACGTACCTCAGCTACGGCGTCGGGGGCGTAGGTTCGGTGCCGGCTGCGGGCTTCGGCGCGCAGCCCTCGGCATACTACCCTTCGTACAACGGAGGCCTGACGCAGACCTTTCCTCAACAAGTAAGTTCAATGAACTCCTTCATGCTTCTTATACCCTAGTACTTCAGAAAT
This sequence comes from Epiblema foenella, assembly GCA_963556455.1. Lineage (NCBI taxonomy): Eukaryota > Metazoa > Arthropoda > Insecta > Lepidoptera > Tortricidae > Epiblema > Epiblema foenella. The sequence continues at coordinate 5,122,636 of OY747118.1, forward strand.
CCTTTTTGAACTCTGCGTATCGCAACAAGTACGTTGACACCTTCATGTGTCTTATACCCTGGTACCGTAGATAACCCTAGACTTGACGCAGCCCTAGTCCTGGCCACAAAAAGTAGTTCAGTCATATTCAGTGAACGTAGGGTCGGTAGGTGGGTATACGGCCTGGTTTGCGGCCACTTGGATGAGTTGATGAACTGAGTGGATATTTTCTTGTTTTTTTTTAATATATTCCCATTCAATAGCTACCAATTGAAGCGCATACAACTCGCTATGTCCTACAGTCGAAATAAATATGAGTTACGTTACTCGTACGTTCTGACGTCACGATAACTGGGCCACTCTGGTGGAAACGTCTTGCAATTTGATATGCAAATTAATCAGACAAATAGATTTTTTACGTTCGTATAAAATCGGTCAAGGGGTTGGGTTTCCGAGATAGAGGAGTTTACGTGTTGATAGGGGCGAAACACTAGTAGGTACCTAATCATATAAGTTCAAATCTAAGTACCTAATTATAATTTTGTCTTATAGGACTATTCTAGTTATGCGAGCAGCTACGCCGAGCACAATGTCGCCCAATACAGTGGATACTATGCGACGCCGAGCTACTCTCCATACGTCAGCTCTCCTAGTAGTAGCGGGAGCGCAGGACACACGTCATACCACCTTGGTGGCACTTTATCAGGTAAACCATCTCCGTTTTCAGGTCTCCTAGTACTGCGTGTAACTTAACAGTGAAACTACTTCATAGTCAAAACTATTGGCATCAAGATGGCATTAAGGCGTGTGCGTTGCGCCAAAACATGTGGGCTCAAAAACCGGCCAAGTGCGTGTCGGTCTCGCACACGAAGGGTTCCGTATCATTATTTTAAAAAAAGGCAAAATAAACACGTTTTTTGTATAGGAGACACCTTAAATATTTATTTTATTTTGTTTTTTATTATTTGAAGTTATAGCAGCAACAGAAATAGATGATCATCTGTGAAAATACTAACTATCACAGTTCATGAGATACAGCCTGGTGACAGATGGACGGACGGATGGACAACGAAGTCTTAATAATATGGTCCCGTTTTACAGTTTGGGTACGGAACCCTAAAAACCGTAGGGAAGGTCCAGCTTTACGGTATACCGTGCGCCGCGCTCCATATACTCCAACAATACAGGGCCGCTAGGAGCAAGAACCGGGCCGATGCCGGAACCACATAATTAATTGGCCATTATGTACAGGATGCATTATGCTGTGGAATGAGATGAAAATATGTCTCTCCCTCTAACGCATAACCGCGTCCTGTACGTTAAGTTACGTTGGGCTATCTTGATCCATTCTGGGGTCCGGCATCATACTATACAACCTTTGGGTAACTGTGCTCATTTCATTATTTATCTCTTTCATTTAAATAGTTTTATCCAAGTCCTCAATCAAAATCAATACTGTTTGTTATCACTAGTAATCACTGAATGAATGTGACGTTTACTGCCATCTATTGTGGAGTAGCAGCATTAATGTTGTACGTTTAGTTACGCATAATGATTCTCTCTGAGTTACCACCACCCTACCTCGAACCAAAAACGAAATTCATTCGTGTGCCTTTCTCTATCGCACTTGCAAATTCAAGTGCATAGCTATTAGCCAGCTCTTGATTTTAGTTTTGTTTTAGTATTCTTGTAATTATTTCGGATTAAACGAATCTCGCTCTTGATAAAATTGACAACAAATATTTTTAGAAGTGTGTAGACTCCATAACACGTTCCGCCAATCAGAAGCAACCTATTTTGTTAGTAGCCAATCACGAGCTAAATTCGTTTTAATGGCCGCTGCCATTGCGTTCTTCAATGAAAATACTTGTTACTAATGTCAATTGTCAGTCATGTCATCAAACAAAACCTCAAAAGAACAGCAACTTATTTTCTTTTATTAATTATCATTTCCTCCCAATTCCTAAGGGAAGTGTATTATAATTCGGTAACTTACTGGAAGGGTTTGCTCGGCGCAAATATTATACATTATTTCTCGTCGTCCCCCTGTCAAGTTAGTTCAAATACGTAGCCAAACACTGTACCCAATACGTGTAAAGGTGTAACGCAGCTAAAATGAATAAAGAAAATGAAATGCATCCAAATAAACGTCGAAAGGTTGAGGAATGTGACGAAGAAGGGTATAGCGATTTGGACGATATATATTCCGACGATTGGCCGGATACGGGGAGTGAAAGTGGTAACTTCATAATATATCTTACTTTTAGCCATAATCCCGTCTCTTTTACTTTTTGTCTTAATCGTTTTGCCTAGAATTTGAACATGATTCACCTAGTCGTTTTTATCTCGCGGTATTAATACGCACGGTCTTATTCTAAATATTGGTGAAAGAATTACCGTAATCACAATATATAAATATTTCTGAGATTACTGTGGAGAATTTTAATGTTATTACATTGTTGTTACGTTTTTGAGAAAGTGTATCAACTGTTATGATAAAAAGATTGTAAACTTGCTTTTGCCAGTGACTTTACACATTGTATACAGTTTCTAAGGGTATATAGCATTAAAAAATGTGACATTATGGTTACCTATATTAAGTCAACTTACATGAATGAATTATTCATACCTGCACATAAACTTTCCTCATGAAATACTCCATCCATTGTTGAACACTGAAAAATCTTTTAGATAGTTTTAAATTCATCACATATAGACAGGCTAAACCAGCGGAGATATCCTTTTATAATTTTGAATATTACTATAGAACTTCTATAATGACTTTACGTTAACTTTTTTATTATTTTGTTCCAGAATCACCGTCATCTATGCTACCCTCGTTAAATGACAACAATCCTCTCTCACCAATTAAAAATGAAATACATGCTGCTAGCCGGAGATGTAGAGAAAACTCGGGGTAAAATATTTTAGTTCCGTTATTATTATCATTCAATACATTGCTTAGCAACCAGCAAATTTATTGTATATATATGTCCATATCCCACTCACTTGGAGTTGTTGAACTCCACCCAAATAAGTAGTTAACTACTTCTCTAATTGAATAAATACCAAATAAAATGTACATAAGTCACTATTTTGGGTGTGTATGTTAATACCTGTAAATGATAAAGGTGGTCGCAAATTGACCCTATATGGGCAATGGTTTTTGTTGAACAAGACAAGCAATACATCAAATAGGATGCCAAGATGTGTTCCAAGGGTTCCGGTAGAGCAGTAGCCAAAAGGTAAAACCTATTGAGCGCTAAGCATTACATACAAATGACGCATCGCTGATGCCACGCGTTCAACGCGAAATTAAACTTTGCGCAATCGCGTATAGCTATTGCTTTGACCAGGCGGTCGGCTGTAGCAGTCGTTGGCGTCCATGGTACGATTTTCCGATGACTCCATGATGTGGCGGTCAATTGTGAAATGTAGCATACATCATGCTTTTGGAAATAAATAGAAATCAATTTATAACTCATGCTTTTAAAGTAAACAGCATTCTGGCAATCTTCAATTATGATTATTGTACGTAATCTTTTCAACATTTAATACATTTCTGACAGACACTTCAAAAATTTCAGTGAAAGCACAAGCAGAACTCGTGGCCGTGGTCGGCGGAATACCTCTTCGTCCCCGGCACAGCATGTGCCGGAGCCAGCCACGGACAGAGTGTTCATCTGGGACCTGGATGAGACCATCATCATATTCCACTCGTTACTCACGGGGACTTATGCCACTAAATATAATAAGGTAGGTCAGAGGATGCCATAATTAGGCATAGGGACTGAGCCTACATGACTCAATTTAAATCTAAAGTACCTACTTGAAAGACGAAATAAAGGAATTAATATTCTAATGGAAAAAAAAACTGAGCATTTTTTAAATTAATTTATAGTAAAATGTTTTGATTTCAAATTATGACAATATACAATATATAAAGAAACAATAAAATAAAAATCTAACCTAGGGAATAGTAAACAGTAAAACTAAAAGATAAAAAATTTGACCCAAGTCGCCGTCAGCGGGTAGGGTGCCCAGAACGCTGGCTGCGTTGCCACGCAGTATGGCAATGCTTATTCTTTGTCCGAAATATTGGCCAGCCCCCTGGTCACCAGTGGTCTCTATTAGGCCTTTAGTAAAAATATGTTATGTATTTTTCAGGATACTCAACAAATAGTTCAACTGGGATTTAGAATGGAGGAGATGATATTCAGCTTGGCTGACACACATTTCTTCTTCAACGATGTAGAGGTAACAATTGTCTTTTTTTTCAGAATTATGAACAGTTCAACCAACACATATAATGCCTGTATAATATATTCATAGCAGTCTTTGGGTTAGGCACTTATCCCACCGCCGGCGAGTAACGAGAAATCTTATAGTAATTCCACTCGCTTGAGCGAGAAAACGAGTAGAATTACTATGAAAGTACTCGCTGCTCGCCGGCGGTAGATATGCATAGATGTAGTTTCATGAAACCCGCAGGAACTGATTATTATTTAGCAACAAAGATAAACTAATTCACTTTTACACATTTATTAAATTCGATATCCAACCAATAGGTATAGCTATTTAGTCAGGGCGGTTTGCACCAACTTCGATTACAGCCCAATCAACGTCAAATTATGGTACTGGCTGCTGACATCTCATAGAAACTTGTGAAAACTATCCATACAATCATAGTTTAACGAACACTGCTTAGGCCGGGTTTTATAAAGATCCGTTAGACCAAATGTCAGATCAAATTTCAGTAACTCGGTACATTTTTTGTCAAAAAATTACTAATATACACACATTTTTTTACGAGTACACTTTACACTATTAATAATAATAAAATTATTTCGCTACCCATTCTATTAATAATGAGAGTAAAGACAGTTACAAAATAGTGACATTATTACTGACTGATAGTGTCTGGCAGACTCTTGAAATCTAATTCTTACCTTATCGTTTGCCAGGACTGTGACCAGGAGCACATAGATGCGGTGGCGGCAGACGACAACGGCCAAGACCTATCCGCGTACAATTTCGCGTCAGACGGTTTCCACGCGGGCGCCGCACCTAACACGGGCTTATGCGCGCCTGGTGTCCGCGGCGGAGTTGACTGGATGAGGAAACTGGCCTTCCGATATAGGAAAATCAAGGATACTTATAATAATTATAGGAATAGGTGATTATTATCTTTTCTAAACCTTGATGATTATTGTGATAGTTGTAGATCAAATCGATAATTTCATACTACAAGTTGTTTTGTTAAATTATCGATTTTCGATATTGATATTTAACATATTAGCTTTTCGGTGAAGGAAAACCTCGCGGGGAAACCAGTCTAATCCTAATAAGGGCTATTAGAAGCCCCCTGGATGGAAGAAATGGTCGAAATCCTGACTGGAAGGGCAGATAAAAGTGCATTTCCTAAAGCTAGTGCCTACGCCAAATCTTGTGATTAGGTGCCAAAACGGATCCCGGATTCCTTGACGATATAATCGGGAAAACGTGTAGCGAACAATGTTTTTTTTAATGATCTCACTAAATAGTGTGCAACGTTCACTATGCCGGCAATTTTTGAGAAAATTTCTATGTCTAATTTCAGTGTGGGTGGTCTGCTGGGCCCCGCCAAGAGGGAGCAGTGGCTGCAGCTGCGCGCAGAGCTGGAGCAGGCCACAGACAACTGGCTCACACTCGCCTGCAAGTGTCTCAACATGATCAACTCTAGGTATGCTCACATTTTCTGACTCCTTGTTCCAGGCATAGACTCAGCGTGCGCGGCGTCCGGAATGTATACAGTACCTCGTATGTTCATAAATTTTGAGACGAGTTTTGTCAACCAATTTGGACAAAAAAAACTGGCAGGATAAAAAAAAAACTACACAAATTTTAAATTTAGAATGTCATCTATTAGAAAAAATAAATTCAATTGTTATTATTCATTCGTTGTTCAAATGGCGAGAACTAAAGATTTGCGTTCAACGGTGATTTCTCTAAAGAAAGCTGGAAAAAAACCTATGGAGATTTTCAGGCAAATAAAATGTCTTGGAGCCAGCCGTAATTTTGTTTACTACACATTAAAACGGTACAAGGACACGTGTTCTCTTGATGACCGCCCGAGAAGTGGCCGCCCTCGTTCGGTTAGAACCGCGGCTAACATCAAGTTGATCAGGGAACGGCTTCGTCGAAATCCTTGTCGGACTCAAAAGAAGATGGCTCTACAGACCAATATTTCCAGAATATCGGTAAACCGGATATTAAAATACGATCTAAAGGTAAGGGCCTACAGTCGAAGAAAAGTTCACTATTTAAACGATCGTTTAAAAACTTTGAGACTGAATCGATGTCGGCAGTTGCTAAGGAGACACGACCACAAAAAGATTTTGTTTACCGACGAAAAAATCTTCACCGTCGAAGAAAAATTTAATCGCCAAAACGACAAAGTGTATGCCAAAAGCTTGAAAGAGGTCCCGCCTTTTAAGCGAAATGTTCAGCGAACACATCACCCAGCTAGTGTGATGGTATGGTGGGGTGTTTCGTACGAAGGTGCTACAGAATTGCATTTTGTCCAACAAGGTGTTAAAGTGAGGGCACAAAATTACCAGACTGACGTATTGGAAGGCGTAGTAAAACCACTATCGAAAACCCTTTTTAAAAATAAAGACTGGATTTTTCAACAAGATTCTGCTCCGTCACACAAGGCGAAGACTACACAGAAGTGGCTTAAGGACAATTTACCAGGCTTCATCAGTACTGAAGAATGGCCATCATCAAGTCCAGACCTGAATCCGCTGGACTATTCACTGTGGACTGAATTGGAGCTGAGGGCCTGTCGTAAGTCTCACCCAAATTTGGAGTCGCTCAAGCGAGCCTTGTGTAGGGAGGCACAGCGAATTCCGCTGGAAAAAATTCGTGCCGCTATTGACGAATGGCCTGCACGATTAAAGGCCTGTATTCAGCAAAAAGGCGGGCATTTTGAATAACTTTTTTAAAATATATACGTAATATAATAGTTATTAATATCCTAAAAAATTGTTTAAATACATTAAATAGTTTTCGAGAAAAATGTGTTTCTGTTCGTCTCAAAACTTATGAACATACGAGGTACAGTACTTTTAACTCACGAACTCAGGTGAGCCATAGTTGTGTGTTGAGTACATGCGCATTGTCTTTTTTTTTTTTTGAACCTGGCTGTGGCTTTACAGGCCGGGCCCAATAAAGCGATAGGAGTGCGCGGTTGGAGAGTAGCCTGGGGAAAATCCAGGGGAAAACCTCCGGCACGACCACGCGTGTGGATTGGAACACTGGAATACTCTAAGAGTTTGCGCTCCGGTGAGATTGGTTGACCGGTTTCAACCGAATCAGAGGTGTGAGTGGAATCGAGCTACTGGGAGTTTTGTCGCTGGTTCACTAAACCTAGCCTAGCTGAGAAGAGTCCAGCAAGAAACTCAGCTAGGCCCGCACATTGTCTATGTGTGCGTCAGCGTAGGAACTATGAGTTTACGTTCTCTGTGTTCATATGTGTCGCAACTTCTATGGCTAACCCGCGCTCGAGACAGTACTGTAAATGGTTAGGGATGCCACATACGTTCTGCGACGCGTCCCCCTTGCGTACGCTTTGTGACGCCTTTTAACTCGCCTTAGTACTCTTTATTACACACCTCAGAAAAAAAGAACACAGTACAAAAGTAAAATGTTTAGTCCTTTTCTCTCAAATATGAAAGTGAAGATAAACACGAACGATTTTTAACTGCGTTTTAAGGGTCCTTATCAGTTAAAAAACGCTAATGAATTTAGACGATTTTTTGATTGGATTGACGCGTATCTTGACATTTTCTCAGTGTTACTATTATATATTAATTTTAAAGGTATATTTGGATTATTCTGTAAGAAATGTCGTTTAATACATCACTTCAAATCGACCATTTTCAAACTAAAAACTGTGTTTTTCCGCTTAAATTCTGATACATACAATAAAATCAAAAAATGGCCATGTTACTATCTAAAACTAATAAAATTATCGTATCCTTTCATCACTTCAATGATATTATCAAAACTTTTGTCATAATTTGAAATCAAAACATTTTAAAATTTATAAGGCCTCTTAAGTAAAATAGGTTCGACGAATGTTTATGAATGAGAACCTAAATCATTGGTCGTTAGAGTTCGCCAGAAGCAACGACCATATATATGGGAGCGAAACAGAACATACAAGTTGAAGGCAGGTTACACCAACTTACTAGGTATTCAAAACTGATCAATGTTAAAATATGGCGCCGGTAGATCTCATAAAACATTGAGAAACTTTCCATACAATCATATTTCAACGAACACAGCCTCCGCCGGCGGGGACGTCCACCGCGCGATCGCGATAACACAGACACTTATAGTCCCTATTCGTCTCGGTACAGCCGCACACCGGGTAGAGTCAGTCCGACCCAGGTCGGGCCTAGCTGAGTTTCTTGTTGGACTCTTCTCAGCTAGGCTGGGTTTAGTGAACCAGCGACAAAACTCCCAGTAGCTCGATTCCACTCACACCTCAGATTCGGTTGAAACCGCTCAAGCTGAAGCGCAAATTCTTAGATTACTCCAGTGTGCAAAACTACCCGCGTGGTCGTGTCGGAGGTTTTCCCCTGGATTTTCCCCAGGCTACCCTCCAACCGCGCACTCTTATATTGCTTTATTGGGCTTTATTGGGCCCGGGCTATAAAGCCACAGTCAGATTAAAAAAAAGAACACAGCTTACAACACAATTTGATGCAAACCAGGCTGCGGAAGTTGCAAAAGTAGTGTCATGACGTTAGGCGTATAACAGGGTTACAGAAGTTAATAAGAGTAGTGTCATATGACGATTTAGTAAACAAACCTAAGTACCAAGGATCGTAAAACACGTATCCGAGTGAGATCGATAATATGATTATTGAATCGTTCTTTAGCGGTAAGACCGCCTGTTGTTTGCCTCTTCTCATTGTGTTTTTGTACTGTACTGTATGTATCCTTTGATTGAGGTGTGCAATAAAGAGTATTTGTATTGTATTGTATGATTAATACGATGAGATGATCAAAAATATGTGAACATGACTTTATTGCGAAAGGCATAATGTTGCCTAGATATTTTTGAACCTTTCGGAACGTACATATATATTGATGAATACGTAATATAAAACCCGATCGAAGACGAACAAACATCGGCACAAACTATCAGATACCAGGGTCGCAGGAGTTGTTAAGTAGTGATATGTTGCAGGGAGAACTGCGTGAACGTGCTCGTGACGACGACGCAGCTGGTGCCGGCGTTGGCCAAGGTGCTGCTGTTCGGGCTCGGCGGCGTCTTCCCCATCGAGAACATCTACTCTGCTACAAAGACTGGTCAGTATTTTACACTATATTGCATACGTTCACGCCTTCCCGGAAAGGGTAGACAGAGCATACGATATCTAATTTTCAGTATCACTTTTAATTAGTAATTAATTGTAGGTTTAAAGACTGAGGAAATGAGATATTGCAGTAACAGAATAGCTATCCTATCGTCCACAACCTATCGTCGACACATATGACTTATGAAATGTCACAACCTCCTTGATATTCTGAGCAAAACGTTACATTCATCTAAAATTTTGAATCTACCTTTTTATTTATTATTCATCATCATCCTCCTAGCGTTATCCCAGTACAGTTGCATCCTGAAGGATGCCCGGGGTCCGCTACCTAATCCCAAGACTTGGCGTAGGTACCAGTTTTTACAAAAGCGACTGCCATCTGACCTTCCAATCAGGGGAAACCAGACCTTATTGGAATTGGCTTGTCAAGTGAGGGGGCAACTTGACTGTTAGAAGCTCTCAAGCCGCCCAAAGGCCCCTAACTTGGCTTAACAACTGCTATCATAGACAGCAGCCGGGATCAACGCTCAACGTGCCTTCCAAAGCACGGGAGCGCTCAGTTAATAACCACTCAAAGCGCCCATTCCCCATCAAAGAACTGACCTGGGCCGACGTTGCGTAACCTCGCATACCGCACGCGGTACGCGGGCGCCGCTGGGCCACGAGCGCTCCCTCCCTACCTTTTTATAATTATTATCTCTATTTATTTTTCGACTAAAGTTAGGTTTTATAAAAATTATTATTATTAATAATGGTAGCCTATTGACTGTCCCACTGCTGGGCTAAGGCATCTCCCCATGTTTTCCAGATGTCCCTATTGAGTGATTTTTCCTCCCAATTCCTGGCAAATGCATCCAGATCATCCCTCCATCTCCGTACGGGCCTGCCCCGTCTGCGTCGCACCCACTTGGTAGCTACATTAGCCCACCTATCTGTATGCATGCGACAGACGTGGCCGGCCCACTTGAGCCTGACAGTTTTTGTACCTTTTTTTCTTTTTTTTTTCGACGGGGGAAAATCCGTTATGGATACCTCCGCACCGTGGGGGCGGCGCGGTGGTTATGTCGGACTTGCACCGACTAAAAACCCCCCCGCTTGTCCTCCTCAACCCATTTCGGGCGGCTCTGGGATCTCCTACGGAACGCACCAGTGCCGCCCTAGATTCCACTTATGTGGGTCCCGCTATGTTTCTATGACAATCGTAGCCCCCAACTCCGACCGTCTACGACCCCGAGGACCCCTTTTTAGTCGCCTTCTACGACAGGCAGAGGATACCGTAGCCATATTCTATGCCAGGGCACAAACAGTTTTTGTACCTACGCTATGCGTGTTTTGGAGCACAGTATAGTGTTTCGGACACGATGCGTCCTTTTGACACCCAAAATGCTGCGCTCCATAGCGCGCTGGCAAACCTTCAATTTCGATTTCTGGATCTCAGTTAACGACCATGTTTGTGCCCCGTAGGTTAGGGCAGGCAAAATACGCATGTCGACGAGTTTTCGCTTCAGTGACAGTGGAAGGTTGCCCTTCATTAGATACTTCATGGACCAGTATAGCTCTTCCAAGCGTTCTTAATACGGCGTTCGACTTCTTTGTCGTGCCTGTTACTGAAAGAAACTAGGTCCCTCCCCCCCCCGTATATAAAAGTAAAATATAAATTACAGTGGAATCCGGATAAAGCGACAGTCAAGGGACCGGTGATATTACGTCGTACTAACAGGACGTCGCACAAAACGGACTGATTTACTTTGAAAATGTTTGATATCAAATCACATGTATGGTGATTTCGAAGTCGCTAAAAGCGGTAAAATGTTATAAGCGGAGTCGTTATAAGCGGATTCTAATGTATTATTACTTATTCAGGCAAATATTTGTGTGATGAGCATGAATATTTGTTTCTGAGTCTTGGATGTTTTCTATGTATTTAAGTATTTATATCTATTAAATATATCGTCGTCTAGTACCCGTAACACAAGCCTTCTTGAGCTTACTGTGAGGCTAGTTCGATTTGTGTAAGATTTTCCTCTAATATTTATTTATTTATTAATTTAGTGCTATAATTTATTACAAATCTTTATTTCCAGGCAAAGAAACCTGCTTCGAAAAAATAAAGCAACGGTTCGGCGAGCGCTGCACTTACGTAGTAGTTGGCGACGGGCAAGACGAGGAGGCGGCCGCGAAAGCCAAGAACTATCCGTTTTGGCGCGTGTCGAGCCATTCCGATATCGCAGCGCTATACAACGCGCTAGATATGGGCTTCTTATGATTGCTGCGCGCCTGGTACATGAACTACGGATATTGCAGAATTTATGAGGAAGATTTTGAGTTCCACATGTCTTGCCTCTGAAGATTTGTCGATTTCATCGCGAGTCAGTTAATTCTTACTTCGTTGCCAGTTGATCGGATCAAATAGAAAAATCAAGGCTCGGTTTTATAGAGATCCTTTAGACCTTATGTCTGTTTGTTATGTCAAAAATGTACTGAGTTACGGCTAACGGATCTTTATAAAACCCAGCCCGAGAATACCAAATAAATAAGCCTGTTTTAGCTAGGTTCACTATAAGAATATCACTGTACCAATAATTATTTTATTCGATTAGACCTCAGCTTTTACAAAAGCGGAATTTATTAATTGATTGAATAAGCTTCTTCCTTCCTTCTGTTGTCAACACAGTGCATCCTCAAATTTTATAAGGGTCGGCAAGACGTACGTGACTCCTTTGGAGTTGCGGGCGTCTATAGGCTGCGGTAGCCGCTTACCATCAGGTGGACCGTAAGCTTGTTTGCCACCGGCGTTGTATAAAAAAAACTCCATTTCTGGAATAGCTGTTTTTGTTTTGTCGATTTGAAACTAAATCGTCAAGTAATCAATACTCTCAAACCTACATGTAACTTCACGGTATCTATATAAAAAGTCTATATCTATCTGTATAAATTATATAGTCGGAAAGTTACACCAATAAGGCATTTTACTTCTTATGATTTCTGGATGCCTAGTACACGACCTACATAACATTCAGAAATTATGAGGAAAATTGTGTTGACACTTCCAAACCATTTCAATCTCATTTAATTGCGTCTGCGAAAATCCGTTACAATATTATGCCCATGATTGACATTAGAGGACCTAAGTCATGTTTGATTAGGCCTAACATAAATAAAATTATTATATGTAGAAATTTGCGAAGGCCATCAAAATTATTTACCAATAACTACTGATTAACGGCGATTAAAGTTGGACGCGATACATCGTTTAGTCACGTTGCAATGACGATCTCCGACTGTTATATAAGTAAAGGTAAAAGGGCCGTAAATAGCATTTTCCGCCCGCCACGGTATAGTTGCCATCTGATTAGGCGACGCAGCAGTTTATTGTGTTATTTTAAACACCATATACAGTGATGAAGCTAAAATATCGACTATTCGATTGGCCGCTTTCAATGTTAAATTACGATCAAATCGAAGTCGGATTTATTTAGTGTTTATACTCTGGGAAACTATTTCAAGCGAGTCTATTATAGGAGCTAAAATATCGGCTAAATTTTTTGTATAAATGATCACTATCATATCATATAAGTCATATAACCGGTGACCATACGAAGGGCTTCAGTCATAAGTACATTACATATTATTATTTCTAGTTTCGGAGCTCCGTGGTCACTGTTCTAGTTATTATTTAGTTTTAAAAGCTCAAAGTCAGCTCAAAAACCTATGAAAGTAAATGTTAACATTTTTTGTATATATTTATTAAAACTGTAGACATTTCTCGCACGAGAGAATGAGTCCATTCCTATTGCGTAAGTTTATATTCTATATATTGTACAGAACATTATTTTATAGCAAAGTGTAGGGAATGTATGCTATTTTAGAAGTGTACTCGGTTTCTGAAATGTTGTTTTGATGTTATTATCAATCTTATACGCGTATTCGATGACATTCTGATAAGTTATGCGATCCTGGTCAATGGGGATTGTGCATCTTTCACCAAGAAACTATTTTGCATCGATTATATTACAGAAAACAACGAAGGTCCATCTCTATTCTATGTGATGTGTCTTTAGCAAATAGGATAATTCATTGTTATTGCCACAAAAACCCTGCAAAATACAGCGATTATTCGATACATACGTATCGATCGACGTAATCTTTTAGCAAAATACGAGACAATCTGTTGTATCAGTTTTTGAGATGTATGTACCTACTTATTTCTACATTAACAAGCAAAATGTCTTACTTTATTTTTCTAGCAATATTTTGAACTGCCTATAATATTTTTAGGTGTATGCAGTCGTATGATTCTACGTACAGAATTTAGCAATATATTAAACTAGGCAAATTTGTCACTTGTAAATAACATAGTTTAACTTTAGAATTAAACAGATCCAGGCTTATAGTAGAAATATTAAATTTAATTCGAAAGTTATTATTATTCGAGTTGTAAATAAAAATATATTATTTCACAAAATGAACCTTTTGTTTTATTCATTTAAATTATCTTAATATGATTCATAAATCGGACATCTGTTAGATTATATAACATTATACGACTACGATACTACAATCATTAGTCATTCTGTCTTCTAGTGGTTTGAAAAATCGCTCCCCTTTTCGATGTGAACGTCATTTTGTGAGGCATCTTAGCAACATGACTTTTCCGTTGTAAAAAAGCCTGCTGAATCCGATTCCGAATGTTGCCAAGTCAAATTTTGGCTCCTATGCTCAAAAATCAAGATAGCGGAATTCAACTAAAATATCTGGTATCAATCTGATATAAGTACCAGCTTATTCAGCAACAAAACAAGAACCCGGTAATTATATAATTTACTAAATGTTGTCTAATATATCAATCGAATAATACATGTTGGGAATCTCCGGGCTCAAATCGATATCTAGTAATAACAATTTCAAACTATTTAGTTGATTTATGGGTTACTGACATCTAGTGGTAAAAAGTCAGGTTATATAGTTGATGTACTGGGCGCTAGATGAGGCTAGAATTACTATTTAGTTGGTTTATGGGTCACTAGAGGGCGTTTAAATTAATCAGGCTGCTGACATCTGGTGACGAAAAGAATGATCTAGTTTGTCTTGTTGTTCATTAGATGGCGTTAAAAATACGAACTATGTTCTTGGTTTATTCCATAAATGTGTGGCCATAAATCTTTTTACTCGATAGTACATATGAATCAATAATACTACCTATCAACAACACAGTTAACTGAGCATTAGTAGACCTTTTCTCGTTGCAATAAGGTTCTTCTTCTCGTCGCAAAGAGTACAATCTATATAAGTACTGGATAGTACCTAAAGCACACCTAAAGGAACCGAGGACTAATGGTGTAAGTACTATTATTTATTGTCTATGGCTTAAGAGTTGTAAAAACCATAGTTGCTAAGCAACCGACTATGTCAACAACAACAACTGTCATAACATTCCATGGTTTTTGTTGCGGAAACGATAAGAAGTACTTTTATTAATATAATATTATAAAATAAGGCCACTACAATGAAGACTTCAGCAAATACAATATTGTTCGATGTGTCCAAAAATGAAATATTCAAAATAAATGAAAATTACAAGCTGCTCCACAGGAAACTGAAGTCGACATGGAAGGTCATGATGTAAGTTTGTTCCAATAATAAATCTTATAACTTTCTTCCACTTATAATCCATTCAAGGCACAGGACTTAAGTACATGAGGCCATGTCTCTACGAGCCATTACAGCTACAACGCGGAAAAATGCTGCTGCGCGGTACGGCGTAGCACACGTAGCATTGATTGACTTCAAATGTGTTAAATTGCACTCTTGGGGATGTTTCTTGATTTGCTCTTTTTAAAACTTTTTCATGAAATACTACCAAACTAGCGAATTTTAGGGTGGGTTGTACCAAACCGTCTGTAATCGTAAGCGGTGTTCGTTAAAATCTGAGCGTATGGAAAGTTTGACAAGTTTCTATGGGAGTCGTCCCATCCTGCCGGCGCCATATTTGACGATGACCGGCCTGTGATCGTATGTTGGTGCAACCGAACCTTAGTGATTCAAACTTCCTGTAACATGTTAAACTACTTTCAGAACGTACCTAATCATGTTCTGCCTTAGTCGTTCCTGAAGAAAATTTTATTTGTAAGTTGGGGTCTATTCTAGATCTTGTAATATGCGACGAGTGGACCTATGGATAGTAAAAATAAGTACACACAGATAGGCACGATTGTACATGCTCATATACACACACACACGCACAACGAAATTCGTACACTCGCGCGCCTGCACGTCCAGGTGTAGCCACATATAGTCCCTATTCGTCCCGGTACCGCCGCACACCGGGTAGAGTCAGTCCGACCCACGGGCCTAGCTTAGTTTCTTGCTGGACACTTCTCAGCTAGGCTAGGTTTAGTAAACCAGCGACAAAACTCCCAGTAGCTCGATTCCACTCACACCTCAGATTCGGTTGAAACCGCTCAACCAATCTCACTGGAGCGCAAACTTTTAGAGTATTCCAGTGTTCCAAACCACACGCGTGGTCGTGCCGGGGGTTTTCCCCTGGATTTTCCCAAGGCTACTCTCCAACCGCGCACTCCTACCGCTTTATTGGGCCCGGCCTATAAAGCCACAGTCAGGTTAAAAAAAAAACGTCCAGATGAAGTTATACTCACACACTTACTAACATTTCACATTTTTTTTTGTTATAATGTCATTGTAATTTTATTGTATGTTTGTAATTTTTACCCACGACGGAAAGGAGAAGGTATATGCGTTTAGGGTGAGAGGTTGTTTGTTTGTTTGTTTGTGTGTGCACATCAATATCTTCAAAACGGCTTGACCGATTTAGAAGCGGTTTTCGGCAATAGATTTGTAGTTTAGTCGGGACGAATTTTAGCTGGGTGTTACGATGATAACTCACCATGGGGCGCTGCAGTAAACTTTTTTCACCGTACATCCGTCGTGGATTTTTGTATTAAGTTCTTAAGCTAAAATTTCTTGTGTAAACTTTTGTAAACTATGTATGTACCATCAAACACCACCCTGGTGACCACAGGCGTCACTGAGGGCCTACTCCGAATTTCGTATCGTGCCGTCCCTTTCACTCTCGTTTTATACACTATATGAGTGAAAGGGGCGGCACGATACAAAGTTCGGATTTCGAAGTTCAGAGCAGACCCTTTGAAAGTAAGCGTCAAGATGTACCTAAATGAAATCAAATCAATGAAATCAATGTTTGCTTCGCGACATCAAGTTGAATGACGACGGTTTTAGCATCTATCGCTCTATATATAATCTATTTGTTTGTATTTCTTTAAAATGCTAAATAAACTTATTCTTTCTTTCTTTCTAAAAATAAAAAGTTAACACTTCTACTACCAAGCTTTTCATAGCGCCACGCAATTTCCTCTACATACGGGAAACGTCTGGTATCAGAGCGCCCGCTTAAAATATTCACAGGCACCCCGCCTGTGAATATTTTAAGGTTATCTTTTATATGTATATGTTAGAACTAAGTTTACATTTTCCGTCGTTTAGTATAAATAGTACTAGCACGTCAGATATCGTAAGAGGTTACGTGCGTCTAGTCTAGGTTACTAACAGATCGTTAAATCGATACTGGACGGGAGCGAGACGAAAATAACGCAGATGAGTACGGAGATAGACTGCGCTAAAGTCTAGACTAGACTTAGTCTAGACTCTAGACCAAAAGTACCAGAAACACATCACTCGCGTGGCGGTATGTAGGTATACTAAATAGGTAGTCTAGACACGTTACAAGTACGAGTCGACAATAGGTCTCTGTCGAATCTGTAGCGCTCCAGAGATCTGGGAGATCACTTTATAGCTAACTAGCGACCCGCCCCGGCTTCGCACGGGGGCACTATTTAATGGATGTTATTATACACCCCGCGACAAAACTTTAGCACACTACGCATTTTTCATTACAGCTCTTATTAAAAATAAAGTTTCAGCTTCTCAACTTTACCATTAAAGACTATAAGTCAAGACAATTATGTAGACATTAGAAAGAGACAGCTATTATCCACCTATCGGTTCCACGTAAGATCGTGTCGCTCGAACGGCGCGACAAAACTATAGCACAGTTAGGTGAAAAATAAATAAAAAAACTGATGGATGGGGAAACGATATTTTTAATTTTTATTTTAGTAATGAGTAGACCCTCCTTTATTTTTTACAACCTCAATTAATCTCTTCGGCATCGTTTCATATAGGTTTTTAACATAGCCTTGATCTAACTTTTTCCACTCATCTTGAATAGCATCTTTTAGTTGTTCAACACTATTAAATTGTTTACCATTTGCGTACACAGCACGTGCTAGTTGACCCCAACAATTTTCAATAATATTCAGATCTGGGGAGCGGGCTGGCCACTTTAAAATTTGAATATTGTGGTCAGAAAAATAGTCTTTTATGAGTTTTGCAGTATGAACAGCAGCATTGTCTTGCTGAAAAATATAATTCTGACCGCCAATTCGTGTTCCATATTTGGCTAATTGTTCATCGATCAATTTAGCGTAACTTCTACTATTCATTCTTCCAGCGATAAATTTTATTTCTGTCTTTCCTTCATAACCTATAGCAGCCCAACACATAACGCTTCCTCCCCCGAACTGTCTACGACTTAAAATCATCTGATCTTTCCTTAAATCGTGATAGTAATATTTAAATCCATCAGGGCCATCCAAATTAAACTTCTTTTCATCCGAAAATATTACATGACGCCACTTTTTTTTCCATGAGATATGTTCTTCTGCAAATCGCAAGCGTTCGATTTTATGCTTTTCACTTAAAGGTGGTTTCCGTAACACTTTCTTTCTGCTTAAATGCCTAGCATCGTGTAGCAGGCGTTGAACATTTCGTACATTGGTTTTTACGCCGGCTGCTACAGCGATTTGGTTCGCTGTTAACATAGAATTTGAAGCTATTCGCAAAATTGCTCGTCTACCTCTATCACTTATGACCCTTGGACGACCTCCAGGATTTTTATTTAGATAGTTTTCCGGATCTCTTAAATAATTCATGATGACTTTTCTAGATCTATTTATTATTTTTGCAATTTGTGACACACTATTATTTTGTTTTTTTAGATTAGTGATAATTTTAATTTCGTCTATATTAAGTTTTTTTCCACGAGGCATGATGAAAAAATAAACCGATATTTTAAAGTTGTAATAATTTAAAATACGAATGGTCATCACAAAACAGTAACAACACGTGTTAACTCGTTTGCTAGACACGTACGTACACTGCATGTGTGCTATAGTTTTGTCGCGCCGTTCGAGCGGTACGATCTTACGCGGAAGCGATAGGTAGATAATAGCTGTCTCTTTCTAATGTTTATATGATTGCATTGACTAACCATCTTTAATGGTAAAGTCGAGAAGCTAAAACTTTATTTTTAATAAGAGCTGTAATGAAAAATGCGTAGTGTGCTAAAGTTTTGTCGCGGGGTGTACATGCTTCCTCTTCAATCACTCTATCTATTAAAAAAAAACCGGCCAAGGGCGAGTTGGACTCGCGCACGAAGGGTTCCGTACTAGTATCTATAAAACAGCAAAAATAACTTAACCAAAATTACAGTTAAATCAACCTATCTCAAAAACTATAAGAGATACTTTGATCAAACCAAAAATCGTTGAAAGAGTTAATTAGCATGCATCACCTCTATTTTTTTTAGAATTTTATACCCCGTAGTTATAAAAATAGAGGGGGGGGGACATACTTTTTACGACTTTGAGAGCTGATATCTCAAAAACCGTTCACTTTAAGAAAAATGTTTTTTAGAAAACTTTATATCATTTTAAAAGACCTTTCCATTGATACCCCACACGGGTATGTACATCGAAAAAAAAATTTTCATCCCTCAGTTACATGTATGGGGGGCCCCACCCCCAATTCTTTTTTTTACTATTTAGTGTCATAATTTTGTAGCGGTTCATACAACACATATTCCCATCAAATTTCATCACTGTAGTACTTATAGTTTCCGAGTAAATCGGCTGTGACAGACGGACAGACGGACAGACGGACATGACGAAACTATAAGGGTTCCGTTTTTGCCATTTTGGCTACGGAACCCTAAAAAACCGCATCAAAATCCGTTGCGTAGGTAGTTTTAAAGATTTAAGCATACATAGGGATATAGGGACAGAGAAAGCGACTTTGTTTTATACTATGTAGTGATTAGCTACCTATCCAACACATGTTCATAAATTCGAACTAGAAAATTCTTTCTCGTGATAACTAAGAATTTATTTTTAAAAAATCCAGTCCGTAGTCTACCGGTCCCTGGGATCGCAGGGGTCATTACAAAAGAATGCTATTGTTTATTTTTTCGCCAGGAGACGATGGCTTTAGGGGATGCCTCGATTCGGTCAGCCACACCCCCCGTGAAAGAGACACGCGTATGTAATTCGCGCACGACAAAACGGGATGCAACACTCTTCGGAATGCCTTTTTTAGACAAATGTCGTTAAATATCTGTCTATGTGCAGTTTTATTAAAGGGTCTCGCCGGGTTTCCATATGAAATCTGCACTGGCGTCTTTTTTGACATTGGTGCCTTTAATATGTTGCTAGTAGTTTAAAATAATTTTTGGCCAATTATCAAACCCCTAACTCCATTCGTTTTTAGAAAATGAGGGTTGCAACCCCTAACTTCAAATTTATTTTTCTACGAAACTATGATAGATATTCGCATGAAACCAACGCGACATGAAAGCTCTTAATTAGCTTTACATTACATATTTTTTTTATAATTTTTTAAATAACTATAGGGCTGCAAAAAAAATATTTAAAAAAATAGGGGTGGTTTTTAGTAGCTATTTCTTGAGGTACACCGACCAAAAAAAAACCGTATAATCAGTACGTATCCAACTATAATATGTAATAATTACATAGATGTGAGATAGGTGGAACATACTCGTATTTAAAAAAATAATTTTTTTATGTAAGTGGACACATATTGAATTCTAGCTAATTCAATAAAAGTCACTTAAATTAAAATTAAAACAGCATTTTCCATGAAATATTAATCTTTTATTTTCCATATAAAAATATTGAAATAATTTAATCTTCGTCACTATTTTATTCTATAGTTGTAGTGATATTTGTAACATCAAATATATGTGTTAATATTTCAGCGGGCTTGATGATCTTCGATTTGTAACGGCCATGTGACAAATAATAAATTATTGATGCTACATGTGAGCAACAACCTATAGTCCTATTTCCATTAGCACAATCACAGATTTTTTTTTTACTTCGATTACAATTAATGCATCTTGGTCTGTTATCGTTGTCTTCCATTTTGAAGGTTTCAACTATAATAACAAATATTCTTATATACAAACGAATAAACACTATTTTCTGCTAAACACAACACGTTATTTATTTGAAAGTCAATAAATACACAATACTGTTTTTTTCTAAAGAAAACGAAATGATCACTCGATGAGTGGAATAATGAAATTCGAGAGTAGTATAATACGATACTTTAACTGATAAAAATAACGCAGTTTCGTGAACTTGTCATAACTTGTCGAAAGCGCGGTATATTACGAGTGTCAACTAGTATCAGTTTAACGGGCGGCGGCGGCAAGCGTTTTGCGCGCTCACAAGTTCAGTCACACGGTAACATATTGTAACATATTTGAATAAACACATCAGAATTATTATAAAAGATTGTAAAGGCGTTTATTAATCATTATACGACATTGAAAAAATTAACACATATATTTGATGTTACAAATATCACTACAACTATAGAAGAAAATAGTGACGAAGATTAAATTATTTCAATATTTTTATATGGAAAATAAAAGATTAATATTTCATGGAAAATGCTGTTTTAATTTTAATTTAAGTGACTTTTATTGAATTAGCTAGAATTCAATATGTGTCCACTTACATAAAAAAATTTTTTTTTTAAATATGTTCCACCTATCTCACATCTATGTAATTATTACATATTATAGTTGGATACGTACTGATTATACGGTTTTTTTTTGGTCGGTGTACCTCAAGAAATAGCTACTAAAAACCACCCCTATTTTTTAAATATTTTTTTTGCAGCCCTATAGTTATTTAAAAAATTATAAAAAAAATATGGAATGTAAAGCTAATTAAGAGCTTTCATGTCGCGTTGGTTTCATACGAATATCTATCATAGTTTCGTAGAAAAATAAATTTGAAGTTAGGGGTTGCAACCCTCATTTTCCAAAAACGAATGGAGTTAGGGGTTTGATAATTGGCCAAAAATTATTTTAAACTACTAGCAACATATTAAAGGCACCAATGTCAAAAAAGACGCCAGTGCAGATTTCATATGGAAACCCGGCGAGACCCTTTCCTCTTGACAGACTTTAGACGATGTAAAATATCATCATTTTAACTTAATTGTGCCGTTTAATAATGCGTTGTTTTAGTAGGCTGAGTAAAAAAAGGAAAATAAAGACTCAACTTTGGATTTTTTTTCTATCGCGAAAATTTTAAGTAATCAGGTTTAGGTAATGTCAGAAACACAGTCATATAGTCAAGAATCATATATCTGAAAATCAATCCTTATTGGTTCCTCGTCTGGGTAGAACAGCGTTTCAAAGAACGCGATATTTCTCGTTGCACGGCCTTAATGAAAAATACCTATAAAAAATCAAAAGCGAGCCAGCTCGCACTGTGGGTTCCATAGTTCTAATACCTTATAGTTTTAGTGTATTATAATGCCTGTGCTGTGAGTCTGTGACATATATACAGACATTACAGACAGACGACGCAACTATACTTAACCTTGTGGGGCTACCGCGAACCACAAACGAAGTTTTCCCTCTCTGTCTCACTTATGTGTAAACTTGCAAGTGCGACAGAGATGGAAAACTTCGTTAGCTGTTCGCGGTAGCGCCCTTGTAAACCTTTGCGGGCTTTCTACATCAAGAACTTCTACATTGTGACGTACGTAAACTTACGGGCATTTCAGAAATCGCGAGGAGCTCACGCAAAACATTCTCCAAGACGTTAAAATCCTAGTGGTACCAGGGCCGCAGAACGTGTTCACAGATGACGAGTTAGCGTGCCTGAAGAGCGTGGTCGAGCGGGGCGACTCGGTGTTGGTGGCTATGACAGACGGCGGCGAGGAGCGCATGAATACGAATATCAACTTTTTTTTGGAGGAGTACGGGATCGTTGTGAACAATGGTAGGTTTCTTATTTTATTTATTTCGCTAATTCAATATAACCGTAATAATAACAGTGGACAAACATACAAATATCTCGTACAATCTGATTTTAACCATCGATCCACTAATTCAATTTTACTACCTAGTCTATTTTTTTTATACAACGCCGGTGGCAAACAAGCGTACGGTCCATCTGATGGTAAGCGGCCACCGCAGCCTATAGACGCCCGCAACTCCAAAGGAGTCACGTGCGCGTTGCCGACCCTTTATAAGGTTGACGTAACATTGTCAATGGTCGATTTGTTTTGATTATTATATTATCATTGTAATGTGATTTTAATTAGATAGGCAAATGTACCTACGCCATTTTTCTAATGGTGTTATTATAATCTACGTTTACCAAGTACTTACTCGTAGTTAGTGATAATTCGACCATAAGAATAAGAGTTGATTTTAGTCTCAGATTAGTAGTTAACCAAAAAATAGGTTTATCCCTTTTTGAACAAAACAAAACAAACAACAAGCAAACAAAATTATAAAACACGAATCCCATTGATAGCATAAATGTGGGAAAAAAAAATTTCTTCGTAAACGATTTCCCTAATAAAATACTGAAGCGAGACCTAACTGGCAACGAAGTTCGTTAGATCACAGTTCCTTAATGGAATTCTCTGCCGGCGTTTGTGTTTCCGAGCTCATATAACCTAGACGTTTTTAAGGCACGAGTGAATAGGCACCTTCTGGGTGAGCTCGCTTCATCGTCGGCCTCATCTTTGCCCCCTGGCTAGATGCTGGCCAAGAGCGATCCCATTTTTAATAAAAATAAAAAATAAAAATAAAATAAAAATGCATATTAAATTTATTTCTATAATAATTTTGTTTTTTAATATATCTGCTACTCAATATTGTGACTTGGCGAGTTATCAACCAACTTTGATCTTTGAGTCGAGTACAACAACGTAGTTTCAATATTAGTCTTAAGTTTTAACAAATCCAATCTGGATATAAACCCGTCCTCTCCAGAAGGGCTACCGCGAACCACAAACGAAGTTTTCCCTCTCTGTCTCACTTATATGCAAACTTGCAAGTGCGACAGAGAGGGAAAACTTCGTTTGCTGTCGCGGTAGCGCCCCAGGCGAAAAAAAAAACAATATCATTCTTTTGTTACGTGCCAGAGATCTCCGTCACCGGGATTAAGCCTCAATTTTAAAATGTTAAATGAATTGCAGATTGCGTAGTTCGCGCTAAATACCACAAGTTTTACCACCCGAAGGAATGTCACATCTCGAACGGTATTCTGAACCGCGCAGTCGCCAAGCAGATTATGAAGATGCCTAACTACACGAGCGAGTCCGACGACTACCTGTAAGTTCTGTCGCCTTAGTACTGCTGCTGTTTGGCGTGTCTGACTTGGGGTCAACCCCCGCGTACTTCACATTCCGAAATCTAGAACAGACTCAGCGAGTTTGACGAAGTTCTTACAATCTTTGCGCTCCTGGTATTGATGCTGCAATTTACCAATCTTACCAGGATCGAGAATTTGTAAGAAATTACTTTTTTTACATAGAATTAGGAATTTTCCGCTATAACTATTCAACCTTTATGATATAGATACAACCTAACGCCATACCTTGATGTCAAAATATAGCCGTATTTTTTACATTTTTAGTCAATAATTATTTTGTATAACTGGGAACTTTTAAGTTTTTCGGTGTGGTCCGTGTTTTATTTTTTATTGATAGTATATAGAGGGGAGGCCTTTGCCCAGCAGTGGGACACTATATAGGCTATTAAAAAAAGTATATAGAGTTAAAAACTGTTGCCGGTTTATTTTTATTAAGTAACTATTTTAAGAAATATTTTTTATCTTATCTTCATCACACTGTATATTTCAACATTCCGATCCGTGAACATAGGGGACTTGCAGTGGATAGATATATGAATATGTATAGGTATAGGTGTAATATATGCACAACTACAGTAGGTAATCGAAGTAATTTCTCATACTGTACCTATTATTTAATATAATTAAACCATAAGGAATCCTTACAGTTTTAAGATTAATCTTAAGTTCAACAGGTAGCAAGTAGTAACAAGTAGTAATTACTTAAACCATGTATAAATTGTGGTGTTACCTAGTTAAACAAATTTAATCTACTTCTTTGTCTATCTCACCCACTATAAGATGAGACTGAGACACCCATGTGTAAAGACTGATCAGCTGTTCACAATGTCCACATAATGTATCGGTTGCCATCCAAAAGTTGGCATCCCATAAATGAATAAGTAAGTAGGTTTTTATAGAGAAATTCGAGATCGTAGATTAAAGCACAGGGGCGTATTTACCCTAGGGCCATCCGGGCCAGGGCCCAGGGCGCCAATTCGCCAGGGGCAGCAAAGCCCCCCTGAAACTATTAAAATAAATTTGTTAACCCCAAAAAAAATTTCGTTGATGAAAAACATTTTTTTATTATATATTATTTTATTTACGTCGTTTTTTCTTGATTTCTGGGGCGGCGAAACTTATTGGCCCCGGGGCGCCAAATTACAAAATACGCCCCTGTTAAAGCATATTTAAAATGAGTGCCCGTCCAATGTGATTCCACCATCCTCAGATGGGTTCATATACCTATTATTTTTGTTGTAATAATAACTGATTTGTTTGATCAGGGAGGAGCCAGCAACGCCTAACTTTGTGTACCCGTACGGCGCGACTCTGACAGTGAAGCGACCGGCGGCGGGCATTCTGTCCAGCAGCGACGTCTGCTACCCCGTGAAGAGGCCTGTGGCAGCCCTCTATACCTCCGAGAGGAGTGGAGGTTCAGTCTAAACTCCGTTTCCTAACTAGAGATAAATTCAAGACTTATGTAAAGCGTAAACTCATATCGAAAGCATATTATAGCACAAAAGACTACATGAATGATAAAACACCGTGGGTATAATTGTGGTTGAAATACTAATTATATTTTAATAATTATGACATTACATCTTAATGACTATTTTCATAACTATGACATTAGATGTTGACGTTAAATTTTCCTCTTGACATTCAGATTTTATTCTAGAAACTGTCTAGATTATACTATTTGTTGTTTTCATTTTACATATTGACGATCTTTTTGTGAATTTATCTCTCTTTTGACATACATTACAGTAATTCATGTCTTTTTTTAAATTTCATATGCATCAATAAATTGCTCTGAATAATTAGATTCAATTTATGTAATATATAACTGACGATTCAAAAGTGCTTGTTGCAGGCCTATTTGAATAAAGAATATTTTGAGTTTGAGTTTGAGTTAGGGCTAAATAAACTCTCTGCTTAACGTCGAAAAGGCGTTATAATTTCTGGGGAACATCTGGACTACGTTGAATTGAATGTATATGGCCTGGCCTACCTACGGTATCATCATGTACTTACTATAGTCTCAGAGGAATTTCATGCCACGAGCGTCAAGCAAAAAGCTCTAGAGTTTAGCTTTCGGCCAAAATTTTCCAAGCTATACATACATATATGTACTACTCATGCAGTCATCAAGAAATAATACAACATACACTATCAAATGGTGTCTGCCGCAGTTGCACGCGTTTATTGGCTACTAGCGACCCGCCCCGGCTTCGCACTATACATATAAACCTTCCCCTTGAGTCACTATATCTATTAAAAAAAACCGCATCAAAATCCGTTGCGTAGTTTTAAAGATTTAAGCATACATAGGGATATAGGGACATAGGGACAGAGAAAGTGACTTTGTTTTATACTATGTAGTGAAGTAACTTTATATTAGGTGATGTTTTTGAGCAACGTGGCAAGTACCTATAATTAAACGAACTAAGCACGAGCGTTCAAGGACGACCTTTGAAGTAGGAGTAGGTAGATCTATCTGCCAGTGGAGCAAATTGAGAAAACTATTACGTGATGTCTAGCGATATTCCCGGTATATTCTAAATAAACCCGCGGCGCCCGTGTTGGCACCAAACCCCAAGATTTGACGTTAGCACTAGTTTTATACAAGAAATAGTTAGTGTTTATAACTTGAGAATAATATGTTGTTATTAATTACGTGGTGAGCGCGTCACCGGCGAAACGTTTAACCGGCCGTTTGTGAACCTTACTGCAACGAGATAAGGACTTTAATTGAACAAGAGGCTGACCGGTACGGCGTAGCGTCGTTGGTGCACATACTACGTATCTTAGGTAGTTATTGTTATTGTTAGATCTGTTAGTCTGTCATTAGCATTGCATGATTTAGTTTATAGGAAAGAAGTAGGTGTAAGTTCCAAATCTGTAAGTGAGAGAGCGCAACACTCGCCAACAAACTGCATATACCGGGTGTACAATCCAAATGGGTCAGTATGGAGAAGTCGGAAACTATGAGAGATAGCGAGATCTGTTCTTAGAAACCATGACGTCGATTTTAGATTTAATAATAATTACATTCAAACTTTTTTATTAACTCTCATACATAACCGGGAATCGAACCTGGTCAAAATCAATGTGTATAAATTCTGCAAGTCGCAAGAAGCACAACACTAATGGAATCTTGTTTAAATAATTGAAAAAAAAACCCACCAATAAGATAAATATTTTATTTCAGATAAGATATGCATAAGTGGTCTCTTCAGGTAATTGATGATCTATTCATATTATTCACGACTTTTTGCAAGTTAATAAAACTGTGGGCATTTTAGTCTAATTTACTGTCAGTTGTGTTTACACAAGATTTCATAGCCAAATTTGGTGGGTTGGTATGAGAGTTAATAAAAAAGTTTGAATGTAATTATTATTAAATCTAAAATCGACGTCATGGTTCCTAAGAACAGATCTCGCTATCTCTCATAGTTTCCGACTTCACCATACTGACCCATTTAGATTGTACACCCTGTATACAGTTTGGCGAGGTTAAGATCATATGCCTACTGTAAGTTATATTTTGAGATAATTAAAAAAATGAACTACCGATGAAGTCACGAACTTTGTGACATGTTTTAACGTATTGTTCTCATGTTATAGGGAAGCTGTTCGTGATCGGGTCCGGGCACTTCTTCGCGGACCAGTACCTGGACAGCGAGTGCAACGACCTCATCCGGGAGAAGATCTTCGATCACCTCGGGGGAGTTTCTGACCTGCATCTCAACCCCGTGGATGTTGAGGATCCTGATGTAAGTAACAAAAATATGTTTTTCTCTTTCAACAGCAATAATAACTAAAGTCCCCGGAGTTGCCTATTAGGCAAAGGCATGTAGATACAGTCGAACCAACTGATTCATGACCGACTTACCTACAAATGGCTTAGAACCGTCAAAACAATAGGGTTTTCATGTCTCGCACTATGTAGCACTTAGAGTCGGAGATCTATGCAATTTAGTAGTTAGTAAATCATCATCATCATCCTAGCGTTATCCCGGTACATTTGCATCCTAAAGGATGCCCGGGGTCCGCTACCTAATCCCAAGAGTTGGCGTAGGCACTAGTTTTTACGGAAGCGACTGCCATCTGACCTTCCAACCCGAGGGAAAACCAGGCCTTATTGGAATTAGGCTTATCAAGTGAGTGGGCAACTTGACTGTTAGAGTGAGCCACCCCAAGGACCTCTAACTTGGCTTAACGACTGCTATCATAGACAGCAGCCGGGATCAACGGCTTAACGTGCCTTCCAAAGTACGGGAGCGCTCAGTTAATAACCACTCAAAGTGGTCACCCATCCAGTAACTGACCTGGGCCGACGTTGCTTAACCTCGGATACCGCACGCGGTGCCGGGCGCCGCTGGGCCACGAGCGCTCCACAGTAGTTAGCAAATGTCGGTGTCTAATAATAAAATAATTATTTTATTTTTGTTAATTTATATTTGATAATAATTTAGGTTAAGCTTTATCTGTTAATTTTTATTTTATAGTACCCTCTTACTTACTTATTTAATTTATTTATAGAAATAATTACTGTTGAAAAATAAATAAAGTATAAAATAATAACAAGTTCGTTCCCATAGAAATGTATGTTCAGGCGAATTTCAGCCTATTAGTATTTAGATGACTTAGCAAAGTGACCTCATGATGGGTCATTATTAAATTTTCTCGATCGTACAACTTGTCGCTGATAGTCCTTATTGTTCGCGTTTGAGCCGTTTAAAGAGCTGACATCCGAATGGTGCCAAGTTCTATGCAACTTCCTAACATGCCCTCATTTTACTACAAAAGGAAACAATGTTAAAATTTGTCAATCTGGCCAATAATTTGAACAGCGACAGCTGAAATCATGACAACAAATGAGAGTTTTAGGGTCAGTTGCACCAACATACGATCACAGGCCGGTCACCGTCAAATATGGCGCCGGTAGCTGTCACCCCATAGAAACTTGTCAAACTTTCCATACAATCAGATTTTAACGAACACCGCTTACGATTACAGACGGTTTGGTGCAACCCACACTTAAAGAGCATAAGCGCTTTTCCGGCTATACCTTTACTCAGCTCAATGCTGCCACCTAGTGCAGGATACAGGACACTTTATAGTGGTTTTTTATTTAAAAGCTTTTTCATTTTATTTGCTTTTGAGTGTATCTTGTTTCTTAGATCAACGAGTACCGCACGATCGGCGACACGATGTGGCTGTCGGCAGTGCCGCTCCCGGAGCCGGCCACAGCACCGCCGCCGAGACTCACCCCACTCCATCCACACGCGCTCTTCTCTTGGCGGCTATTCTCACTCAATCTCGCGCGCCGTGAGTTACACATGCATAAATGGTTCGCCACATCGCTGCTAAACGCGTCGTGACTCGTCCGTAACGTTTTATCAGGGTTTCCACTGCGAGTCACTGTGACTTTACCATGAGTTTGGATGACCGTACTCGCTAGCGACTGCATAAACGATTTGGGTATGCCGATTCTTAGTTCTATTGCGTAACCGCCAGAGGCGCCGTACTTTTGTCCATACAGTTTTCTACGCAGTTGCTAGCGAGTACGGCCACGTAAACTCATGGTAGAGACACAGAGTGGACTCTGATAATGATTCCGTATAGCTCGCAACAGTAAACTCCATATAGTCTCGTTGTTGGTGGAAGTGCTTATATGCAGTCTACTGTTTCGAGTTAAACGGGGTCATTACAGAGTCCACTACGCTCTCAGTGGAAAGTTGGAAACCCAACGGAACCGCATTTGCTCGACACTGCGTTTACGGTGCGTCAACGATTTTTGAGCAGCCGTGTGATTTATATTCACTCTGTGGCTGTATGGTATTATGGCTGTGCGGTGCTGCTGCATGAGACGGGTTTATATATTGGTGATTGTTAGAGCCTAATCTCTATTAGTCACTCATCATCTCATCAATCAATAATTATCATTAGCAAATATAAAACGTTTCGGCAAACCCAGGGCAAGCAATTTCCTCATAAATTAGAGGGGATGGGCTATGTCCCCACACTGTTAATCATACGCCTTTGTTTTTAAGGTTTTATTTGTTTCATGTAGTATATCCGTAGACAATAAGGAACCCTTATAGTTTCGCCATGATAATGTCTGTCCGTCCATCCACAAATATTTCACACATATATACCGAATGTGTGTGTGTATTTACACATCATTTATGATTTGATAAACAACCTAATTTTATTGTAAAAACGATTGCGGTGTGTGAAACCTGTCTGTGTTTCTCTATGTTTCAGTACCAGAAGTACTAGGGCTGTATGACGCGTTAGGAGTAAAACACGAACCGCTACGTCTAATAGCGCCGCAGTTTGAGACTCCATTCCCGCCTCTGCAACTAGCGGTGAGACAAACACAACATAACCTTACATAATACGTCGTTTTGTCCCTCTCTAAACATCTTCGATTACCTACTCACATAGATTGGACTAGACATACGAAAAAGCTAGAATCTCATCGTTTTACTATGCAATGTTACCCACCAACTTTAATCTCTCTGTTCAAGTGCTCATGCAGTCATCTTAATCTTAATCTTAATCAAACACAAACTTACATGTATATATTTTCTTTCTCCAGCCCTCAAGTGGCAAATTTTAACTTTCTAACTTGTTGCATTTTGTCATACCAGTTGTTTGTAACAGGAAAGTTATTGTATATGCTCAGTATATTGTTATGTGTTATGTACTTTAGGATAGGTTTCGCTTCATTTTTATTTTTGTAATCATGCTGTGCATGCATGTTTTGGATGGCATTCCCAACCAGAACCTTCGAATTCAGAAATTGAATCAACTTGTCAACATGTAATGAATGTCATCTGTTTTGCGTGCCTATTAAATAAATAAATAAATCTTGAGTCCGAGTACAATGTATTGTTATCTAAGTAATTTTAATGTGCAATAAAGTATCATACATACATACATATACTTATCTACAAGAAAGTAGTGTAAGTACAAACTATTAAAGAGTCAGCAACAGACATGTGCTACCCCTGGAGTTACATGTGTGCGGTGACCGCTTCCCATCGGGCGGGCCGTACGCTTGTTTGCCCCCGACGTGGTATTAAAAAAAAGATATACGTTATTCCGATATCGGCAGGTGTTCCCACCGACGTTCCGCGAACCTCCGCCGCCTCCTCTAGAACTCTTCGACCTGGACGAGGCGCTGAGCTCGGAGCGAGCGCAGCTTGCTCGGCTCGCCAACAAGTGCTTGCAGCCCACTGCGAGAATAGGTCAAGGTGGGTTAACCAATCATAAGTCCTGCTTCCCTGGTGTGACACTCGGGCTTATTCGATGGGGCGAGGGGTGAGTTCGAAGCGCGCGTAGCTTGCTCGACTCGCCAATAAAGTGCTTGTAGCCCACTGCGAGAATAGGTCAAGGTGGGTCACCAACCATAATCAGTTCTGCTTTTCTGGTATGACACTCCGGCTTATTCGACTTTGTGGGCCAGCACAACTTGCAACCAAGTCACATCTCGCGTTTCACTCGAACTGTGCGAATTAGAAAGGGTAGATTTTTCTCTAAGTACTTGCATCGCGGCGCAGCGGCAGTTGTGCTAGCGCCGCTAAAAGAGACGCTGAGTTGGCACAGCTAGCGAACATGTGACTAAAGCACTATACAATAGTGTACTGCTCCAGGTATGGCAATCCGGTACATCTGTTAGTAGTGTGGATGACACCATCTACGGCATCAGCCTACCGATGGTATGCGGACGTAAGTATGACTATGTCGCCGATAGTGACGTCACTGGTGTCACGATCCCCATTGTCTAACCTTGTTTTCTTAGACCATGTGCCTGAAGTATGTAACATGCACTAATGACGTAAGATATGCAATGCTTGGTTTTTCCTACATTCCTGGTATGCTGATAGCAGGCTTATGCTGTTTGTGTGGAGGACGTTTTAAAATATCTAGCCCGGCTGGTTCGGCGAATAAAAGTATACCTACTCTTGCTTAATCCTGCTTTCCTAATTCTTTCACGTGTTTTGTATACTTGCGTAGCATGTTCAGTGCCCTCACAAAACCAGCCCGGCCAACCAAGCGCCTGCAGCCCGGGGCGTGTTTGTGCCAGAGTAGACGAAGCTCGTAAAGTCATGTGTTCCTGGTACTTGCGGCATTCATGCGCAGTCGCGTATTAGCCTCGTACGGCTCGTACGGGGGCGCTACCGCGAACAGCAAACGAAGTTTTCCCTCTCTGTCGCACTTGCAAGTTTGCATATAAGTGAGACAGAGAGGGAAAACTTCGTTTGTGGTTCGCGGTAGCACTCCAGTTCTTGGCCAGTCCTGAGCGCCTGTTACCTTGCAGCTTACAGGCAACGTGTATGGCATATGAAATCGAGCTCATTTTCCTTGAATGTATTTTGGCAACAAATTTAAATTAAAAAGAAAAGAAGCAAGATTCACACCTGAGATTTTCTGGCATACGCGGGCAATCGCTCTAGCATCTGAGCCCCATTCCTCAACAGCTCCCTCTTACAACACCTTAGGGAGGCGTACAGCGACGTCTACTCGTACCTAGAAATCGGCACCAAAATCGTCTCAAATTACATTCAGGAATCGTCAGAAACGAGCAGCCTTTTTCCTTTAACTTAAATTTTTAAGTTACGTTAGCATAGCAGCGTTACTGCTAAGTACAAAATTAACTATTTAGGCCCGGTTATTAACTTTAATAACCTATTAGGTACTGGTATAGTCAGTCCGCAAATCTAAACTAGCATGTAATCGACCAGGGATCCTGCTGCCCATTCTCCGGTGGTCTTGGTCGTAGTTTTAGGACTTACCCGGGTCTCTGGAGTGCGGTGCGGATTATGGCATTTACCCCCACATGAAAAGTACGATGGCACTCTTTGCGGGGAGGCCTATGTCCAGCAGTGGACTTCTTTCGGATGATATGATGATGATGATGATGATGTAATCGACAGGCGATGGCAGCCACCTTGAGACCGAGCTGGAATACCTGGTGCAGGAGTGCGGTCGGGTGGTGCGCCTGTCGCGGGCCGCGCCGCCTGACGCGCCGCGCGGCAAATCCATTCTGCACCAGCTGGCAACGCAGCTCGCCACATTCAAGAAACTCGCCGTCAAGGACTAGGAATCCATGAATAGAAAAAGAAGAACAGCTCCGGTTATATATGTAGCCAGTTTTTACTGAGACAAAACACCTATCTATTTATTTCTGCGCAGCTGGGTCATACCATAACCAACTGCGCAGAAAGTTAGTACTCAGCACGGTAATTATTTTTACGCACGATGTTGAACGAGTTAACAGGGTTGTAGACTCAAAATTTGACTGCTCCAAAAGACTACTCCAAAAAAATATGCCAAATAGTGAAAATCCTATTCAAATATCTCAAAAAATAACGAAACTACAACCGTTTAATATTGCTGAGGGGCTACTACGAACTATCATGCCATCCCTTTCACTCATATAGTGTATGTACACGAGAGTGAAAGGGATGGCACGATACGAAGTTCGGATTTCGAAGTTCGGAGTTCAGGCCCTGGTTAGAGAGAAAGCGCGACGGATCATTGACGTCACTGTCCTCGAGCGTCATATAAGTGACGATCGTTCCAAAACAAAGGTGCGTTCTGCGGAAAAGGGACTCTTATAATATTGAATACTTATAATTACGTACCTAATTATTTATTCTTTTGAATTACATTTTCGCCATTTGATTAAGAATCCTTTTTCGAGAAAATTCGAACTTATTGATTTTTTTTGGGTCTCAATATCCTTATTGTATCAAGAAATCAAACTACTCAAGGCTCATTCAACTTAAGCATACTGTAGTTTCCTCATTTCTCAACTAAACACAACATGATGCATAGATACGTGGGTTAATAAAATTTTAAATCATTTTCCCCTACATTAATAATGAATTTCATTGATATTTGGACGCTTTTATGAAATAATGTGTCAACCTACTATAGGTTTTCCTATTACGTTCCATTCATTTAAGGTGCCTTTGTTGTAAAAATAGGGTTCATACATAATTCATATGCGTATGTTCAATGTTGTCGATTTGATGCCATATTGTCTAATATTGTATACCTATAAGTAGGTATTGTTTATATCTTGTCAGTTACCCATAAGTGTATCCCTAAAACAGCAGTGTTTACACTGTTCTAGAAATCTTCATTTAGGTAATAAGAACAGTAAATAAATACAATTTTTCGTTATATATTGAATGTATCTTTTTTTGTACACTTATGTTGATATGTTTCGAAACTTTAGTTGTAAAGAAATAAAATTGCGCAAGTACTTTTGCAATCGGCATTAGAGTGCAAAGCAATACGTATAAAACCAAATTAAATGCATAAAGTTAGTAGGTATACCTTATCGATCAATTACATTTCAAATCCTATAAACTTAACGACGATTTTTGTTTCTGTTCCAATGCTCACATTGAAGACTGAGCAATGAAGACACTGTTTCTCTTGCTAATAATTTGTAGTTTACATTATGTCGCCATTTCTCACGATACATCTACAATTACTTACAAGAACTACCCGAAAAAAGTGCATCCAGACCCAGAACACTTAAAAGTGGTAAATGCTGGGTCGTATTACAAGAAAAAATTCAAATCTAAGTCGTTTACGAGGTTTGAACCGGCACCGGTACCCGAGTGGGTGAACAACGAGAATAACCAGAAGCGTCTCGATCCCCCGGGACGAGATAGCTTCCCACTAGATTTTCCAGCCCACATCAAATCCAGGGTCAAGAAGGTTCCATACTTCAATGACAAGGAATCGATGAGGAGTAAAAGAGCTGTTAACGAATCAAATCCTGTAGTGATGACGAATGAGAGTATCTCTGTTAAGCCGACTGAAACGACTGACTTACCCAAGCCCAAAGAAATTGAATCTACGGTAGCTGCTAGCCCAAAAAATGCTTCGATCAGCCGCCGATCTGCACCTAAAAATGTTAAGCCAGCAGCTAAGATGACGAAGAAGCGACCAGTACCGCAGAAAGTTTCAAGACTGAGCGATTCGAAATCGTCTGTTCGAACTCGGAACGTCAAAAAGCAAGGAGTGAAGAAAAACGTGATGAACCCCAAACGTGGTCTTCGTAAACGCAAGTCAAAGTCAAGCATGGTGAGAGCCGGCAAGCCCCAAGTAAAGAACGTGAAAGGCGCCAAACAAGCTGACAAGCCAGCTGGGAGACAAGCTAGCAAATCATCAGGGAGGCAAGGTAGCAAAGTATCGGGGAGGCAATCTAGCAAACTATCTGGAAGGCAAGGTAGCAAACAAGCTGGCAAACAAGTCAATAAACCAGCTGACAAAAAACATGTCAAACCAGCGGTGAAACGCACTGCCCGTTCCAAATCCAACCCGAAAGGTAAATCATAAAATTCTAAACTGTAATTCAATAAATGTTTGAAATGTGAATGTTGTTGTTATTTATGAAACCCTGGTGTGCTCAGCGCGGCGACCGGGTGCGAGTCGGCGGCTGATTACAGCGCGCGACGCCCGCCCTGAAGACTACCCGTACATGCTCTCAATACAGAAGGACAACCAGCACTGGTGCTCCGGAGCCATCCTCAACCCGCAGCTCATTGTATCCACGGCCAACTGCTTTTGGAAGTGAGTTGTCTTACGATTGGGTAACAAACAGTGTTGACCAAAGGTGAGCTCACTATAAGATTATTAAATTGTGGACGATTCCATATCGATATCAATTTTGAAGTCATCAATAGTGAAGACTTTAGGAAAGGTCGTTCTACGAGAGGCAAATCGAGGTGTACTACTTAGAATTCTTAAAATTAGTTAAGCCTGAATTAAGCGCTTGAACAAAAACACCAAAGCACATTTTTAGGACAAACTGTAAACGCATTCGAAGGTAGCGAATTCCATACAAAATTAAGACACGTAGGTATGCGGTCATTGGTAAATGAAGCATTATATTATTATATTTGCTCCATCAGTTTTATAGACAGAATCTTACAATTTCCAATATTCTGGTCTGCTGAGTTTAAATTACCGTCTTAAATTTTATCGATTTTTTATCAAACTACAAATGGTCGTGATCATGGCTGAAATCTAACTTCTGTATAGGTTCAAATTGACCAAACAAGCATAGTGTCCAATTGATATGGTATATAACAGTGTCATGTACTGGTTACCTATTTTAGTACCACCTATACCAGTAGTAATGACATCAGTTGACCAACCCGCCATAAATTTACCAAAAGTTAAGTATAACATTCATCCCTCACTAGCAAATGGGTCAATCAACTTTTTCTTGTTGTTATTCTGTCCCGTCAGCGAGGAGACAACAGTAACCGAGTTTCTAAGAAAAATGTGTATAATAAGGACTTCAAGCATGCTCAAGAAATCGCCCATGTCCAAATGGATTTATGCTCATTGCTAAAACTCATGTTTGGTAAATTTGAACCCTATAAAATCACAGTTTTAAAGAGTGACTCAGGAGACGTAACCATGGTAACGAGCAACAAAGAATAGTTGATCCACCCAAATATGTAATTGCGAGAGAAACGAATGTCAGACGTATCATAATGATCATGCTTCTACTTCTAAGCTCATTGAAATATCAGCGTCCTACAAGTATGTTTCTATAATCGCTTCCAGGCCATAAAAGGTATAACGGTCATGTGACGTTTTGGGCGATTTAGTGCGTAAACATGGACATGTTCCCTAACCTTCTAAGCTAGCTTTATATAATACAATACAAATACTCCGCCGCCTGTTGTTCTGCCTCTGTCTCCCTGTATCTATGTTTTTTGTTTTTTATGTGCTATTTTATTATGTGAGGTGTGCAATAAAGAGTATTTGTATTGTATTGTATTGTACTCTTATTCTTCTTATTTCTCTGTTTCTTTATAGTGACCTGTGTTTTTAGTGGTTGTACTAAGACTAACGTGACTAAATTAGGTCGAAAGCAATAAGTCGGATGAAAGTACGTGCGGGCGCGCGTAGCATCGACACGGGCGGGCAGGTGGCCTACATAGCCGAGGTGAGGAAGCACCCTAACTGGAGCATTCGCAAGGACCCCGTCAATGACATCGCGCTGGCTCTATTGGATAGGCAGCTCAGGTGAGGAGTATTTTTTTTAATACCACGTCATTGGCAAACAATTGTACAGCACGGCTGATGGTAAACGGCCACTGAAGCTTAATGGACGCTTAAAACTTCACGGGTGCCACACGCTTATTGCCGACACTAAAATGTACACTCTTTTTCCAAGAACTCTATCTGTAATACCTGTCGTTGTAGTTCTTGTTTAAGTAAACGAACATATTTTACGGCTCAACTTTATGCCCTGTTCTTGCTGTGTGCCCATACTCTAGTTGGGACTCTAATTATTATGCCGTTTCGATGGGGTTGTTACACGATCACAATATCTTTGCCCCTCCCTGGAATGCGGTGCCCTTTGACGCAGCACATACCCAGAAAGCGACTTTCCCAACATTATCCTGAAAACCATAGGTAGACCTAACGCTTGCCTCGGGGAAGACGTTTGAGTTAACACATTCATTGCCGTTGACACGAATTCGTGTCATTTTGTTTCATTATCTTGCCAACACTGAATGTAAACGGTAATGAAAATGAAAATATTTATTGGTAACATTCGTTACAGGTCAACAAAAACATTTTTCATACAAAAAAATGTTTTCAACATTACATTTTGTAGGTATATAAATTACCCAAAAAATAAAAATTACTATAAATTACCCAATGAAATTCTTATTAATGATATGTTATTTTAATTTGATTTGTTAAAATTTGTAAATGCATGATTTTTGATTTTTGTACTTTGTTCCTATGATAAAATGCGAAATAATTATGTTAAAACTATGTTAAGTAGAATAATTGTATTGCAGTGCCCTAGCAGGGTTGTGTTGAAACTTACAAATTGTTATAAGATCTTTTTTGTACACACAAGGCAATGATTAAATGAAATGAAATGAAATATAGTAAAACAAATTATAAATTACTTACTAATCATTATAATAGATTATTTCATGTCATTGGAAAAATATTCATCTAAGCCATAAAATGTTGATTTTACAAGCCATTTTTTTAATCTTATTTTAAAATTATGAGAGGAAGGTGCATCCTTAATATTTTTTTGTGATTATATATACGTGGGCCGAGTATATATGCCGATCGTCCGCTTTTTGCTAACTTTTGGGGCACAGGTGCTAGGCAGCCCGCGTTTTTGTTGCTACGCAGATGTGAGAGTCAGGATGGCGGGTGTACCTAAACAAATATTTAAAAGAAGTGTACGAAATTTTTGTACTAAATTTGTACTATTTTGTACCACATTTAAAAAAAATTGTACCCTTCCGTAATTAAAGTTATTACAAAGTGAAGGTACACCCGCCATCCTGACTCTCACACGCAGATGGCGATTTGGATTTGCCTGTTTGGCAGTAAACCTGCGTGGTGGGAGCGGTAGGCAAATAGCACGCAATAACTTTTTTCTTCTGCTTATCTTCCCCAATGCAGGTTCTCTAACGCAATTCACGGACTGGACCTTCCCAACTTATTCATGAAACCGCCGTTTGACGACGCTTGGGTCACCAGCTATGGTGCAGAAAGGGTAATCAAAATACTGTTAAAGATTTCGTAGTGATACTACAGAATAATTAATAGTATATTACGTACAGAAAGTTTTCTGTCTAACAAAACCGGTACTCACCCATTCGAGGCCAACGATCGCTACTCCGTAGCGCGTAGCAGCGTTTTTCCGCCTTATAAAGGAAATCGCACGTAGAGGCATGACGCATGTCGCATATATATGTGTCGTCATTAGCTTTGAATGGGATAAACAGCTAATCGTGGCATCCCGCTCGGACGCGCTTGCCAAATAACACGCGTATCTGGACACCACGGAGGAATACCAGAGCCGAGTTTAGCCGAAGCAGCAAGAGCAACAGGGATATCGCTACTCTCGTATCTCATAGCCAATAATATAGGGAAAACCGTATGTAAAGAAAAGCGCCTCTGAGACGAGCGCTCGCCCATATAGAAGGCTCCTGGTAGTACTGAAAGTGTTGAAATTTGATGTCCTATTTGCAAACGCTAGTTGATTCAAATATGTAGATGTCCCATGTGGCCATAGTCAATTTTAACGGCATCCACGTGTAGAATCTATCTATTAATCATTGAAAAACATTGAAAGAACACACAGACGTATAAAACTATTTGTTTAAATAAAGCTTGTCCCGTGTCGATAAGGTCATAAATTATATGTGCCATAAGAGTGTTAATTGATTCAGCGCGACGGCGTGTTCAGCCGGATCCGACTGACGCTGCAGGTGACGCATATGCGCCTCATGTCAGACGAAAAGTGCAACAACATCACGACCCGCTTCGGGGTCCTCCTTGACGACAGCTTCTTCTGCCTGGAGCAGGTCGGCCGCCGCGCGCCTTGCACCGTGAGTACCCAATGTTTCCACCACGGGGAACCGGCGGGTGACGAACATATACGCCTCATGTTGGACGAAAAGTACAACAACATCACGACCCGCTTCGCGGTCCTCCTTGACGACAGCTTCTTCCGCCTGGAGCAGGTCGGTCGCCGCGCGCCTTGCACCGTGAGTACCCAATGTTTCCATCACGGGGAACCGGCGGGTGAGGAACATGTGCCTCCTGTCGGACGAAAAGTGCAACATCAGAACATCACAACCCGTTTCTGGGTCCTCCTTGACCGCAGCTTCTTTTGCCTGAAACCGGTCGGCCGCCGCGCGCCTTGCACCGTGAGTTTTTTTATACAATGTTGGTGGCAAACAAGCTTACGGTCTGCCTGATGGTAAGCCGATGCCGTAGCCTATTTATTGACACTAGCCACTCAACATAGTTAACATGAATCACAACATTGCGCGTTACCGAATGCCGACCCTTTATTGACTTGAGGATTCGTTGTGTTCAAAGCTAGAGACATATAGCAGGTCTTGGAGTATTCCAGTGTTCAAAACCACCCGCGAGGTCGTATCGGTGGTTTCCCCTGGATTTTCCCCAGGCTACTCTCCAATCGCACACTCCTATCGCTTTGTTGGGCCCGGCCTATAAAGCCACAGTCAGGTTAAAAAGAAACATACAGCAGGTACGTACCTCACCCTCAACACAACGCATCCTCGGGTGCCCTGGCGACCTCACTCATCACCAGGAACACAACACCACGAGAGCAAGTAAAAACTAGGGCAAATCTTGGAACTAGTCGGGCTACTCCGAAATTTGAAATCCAAACTTCGTATCGTGCCTTCCCTTTCATTCATATGGTGTATAGCACGGACCCCGGGATTAAGGGTGGTGCAACCCAAACCGTCTGATTGTATGGAGAATAAGAGTCGGTTGCACCAACATACGATCACAGGTCGGTCATCGTCAAATATGGCGCCGCCAGCTGGCATCCCATAGAAACTTGTCAAACTTTTCATACAATCAGTTTTTAACGAACACCGCTTACGATTACAGACGGTTTGGTGCAACTCACCCTAAGGATGCAATTGTGCTGGTATAACGGGTGATGATGAATATTTATTTGTTTTTATCCAAAATTCATATTAATTTTGAATGGTTTCAGCGGGACACCGGGGCGCCGGCAGTGAGTGATGGCGTCCTTTGGGGGCTGGCGTCTTGGGGCATCCGGAAATTGTGAGTTTGGTACACGAAGTAAGGTTGTAAGGTCAGATGGCAGTCGCATCCGTAAAAACTAGTACCTACATACGCCAAATCATGGGATTATGTAGCGGACCCCGGGCATCGTTCCATTTGGTCTAACAGGGGCCTACATCACAAAACTTTACAAGCGTACAATTTGACAGAATTATACAATTTTCCATACAAAAAGTTGACAAAAATCAGCTCAATCAGATCAGCGCTGGCCCTGCCAGCATAACGCTGAGTTGCGACCATTTCGTGGCAATATGTTATTCTGTTCTGTCATCTTTGTAAATGTCTTGTGTTTGTCGCGAATAAATGTTTCTTACTTTCTTCTTTTTTTCAAAAATGTCAAATTGTATGCATGTAAAGTTTTGTGGTAGGTATAGGGCCCAGATCTTTATAAAACCCAGACTGCAAGTGGTTATTGGAAAATGTACCAGAACCGCATAAGTTTCGTGTACGTTCCCAGATGCGGCACGGAGCGTTACCCGGCCATGTTCACCGACGTGAGCGAGATGACGAACATGGACTTCATAACGAACGCGACCAAGGACATGATGAGCGAGCAGCGGCTCAGTCCGTTCCTGGATCGCATGCCGGTGCACTCGCGCGCCGGCGGCAGCCTCGCTGTCGTTCAAGTGCCTAACAAAACATCGGGGTAGGCTACGTAGGCGTAATGAGGCATTAAATTATGTTACAGACGTTTAGTTTTATTTAATACCAGTTTAGCTCTCGTTAAAAAAACAGTACAGCCGTCGTGTTCGAAAAGACAGTACATATGTGGATCAACTATTCTTTGTTGCTCTTTACCATGATTACATCTCCTGAGTCACTCTTTAAAACTGTGCTTTTATAGGGTTTACATCTAGAAAACATGAGTTTTAGCGATGAGCTTAAATCTATTTGGACATGGGTCATCTCTTGAACATGCTTGAAGTCCATGCCTAAACATTTTTCTAAGAAACTCAGTTCCTATTGTCTTCTCGCTGACGGGACAAAATAACAACAAGGAAAAAAATTGGTTGCCTGTAAAGTCGGTATACGGGCGAAAGTTTTACGTGACAACGACTTTTTATGTCTGTCTCTCTCGCTCTTAGGCAGGCTAACCATGCCTCTCACTCGCTCTCATTGTGAGCGCATAACGTGAGCGGAGCGTAACGCAGTTTCTTGAAGTGTCACCCGGCAAACCAATTTATAAGACGTTGTCACGTCAAAATTGATTGACCCACTGTATATTTAAATTTTGTAATCACTACACTATACTAGGTATGTATTTGGAATGAAATAAAATGTAATATTCTGTATATGAGCATATTTAATATTTTCTCTTCAAAATTGTAAAACTCACATTTTGAAATTGCAAAAATTATAACTAAATTCTCATTTTGTAATTAGTAACAATCGCCATTTTGTATTTTCTCCATTTTTTTTTATTTTACTCTCGAACCAATAATAATAGTAAACCATTTATACATCTCTAATAATAATATATATTAATGTCTAACAAATTCATTTTCTCAACGTACCTACTCACCGCCACTTTCGTTTTTCGTTCCCAACATCAACTTCACATATTAATTGTAATCAACTTTTTTATAATACTCTAAACATACTTTTTACAATTTCTCATTTACACTGACTACGACTTCCTTCTCGCACCAAATCATGTATTTTAGAAAAATATTGGAATGATACTTAACGAAACCAACTTACGAACAACTTATCTAACTTACGAACAATCCAATTAGCAATTCCGTATTAATAGTTACAATCAAGTAAATACACAAATCAATTCGAATCTTTGGCAATTTTATATTCAAAAGTGAATTTACAATTTCTATTTTAAAACTGACATGAAAGCGTTTATCCTATTGGGAAAATGGCAATATTGAAAACGTATTTATACATTTCTTTTGTTGGCTCACAATTATTTTGATCGGCGCGAAATATCTACCACGGGGGTGGGAAAATAGCACCGCACTCATCCAAATTAAATGCTTTGTACTGTAAGAGAAAAACTACGTACAGTCAGCCAAGTGCTCTACCACTATTGAACCTTCGGTTGTTGGTTTATATTTTTCGTCTGAATTGGATGAAAATAGGTGAGTTGGAAGAGCTCCTGATTCTGTACAAAATATACGTAAAATAATATGTACCCTAAAATTATTTTTTTATTTTATGGATTTTATCCACTGATATACGAAAATCCCATAAGTTTTGTCACTCAATGAAAAAAAATGTAGGACACTGTAGGAAATTGTGCAAATATTGATCACACGAAACTATAAGTTCTACTCAATCTAACCACCAATTTTTACCGTAGGTAATCTAAAAAAAACTACAAGTATAGTAGAAAGCATGACATGGTTCTATCGAATGACAGTTGCTGGCGCCATATTTATTAATGTTAATCGGTCTGCAGTTGTAAGATATTGCCACCCGTGTGTGTGTGAGTTATGTTAAGCGGCTAGCCGCATTGCGGCCAGCCGTGCGGGTGACCGCTATCAAAGATATGTATGAAACCGCAGATTTCATACGCACTCACAATGCAACTGTCGTATGAAACCTGCGGTTTCATACATATCTTTGATTGCGGTCAACCATACGGCTAGCCGCACTTGCCTCCTTATTTTCGCGCCGATCAAAACTGTTGCGGCTATAAACTTATCTTGCAACTCAATAAGCGTGTATGTATGTTGTGTAACTATTCTATTATTATCCTGCTCGAAAATTACTCAATAAGTTATTTAGTTATTAAGACTGGCCGGAGAACTAAAGGCGTAATGACTTTACAAAAAAATATCTTACTTTAATAACATTAAGAACGAGGTTTTGGGTTTTTAATACAAACAATTATTAGGCCAGACCTAGAAACTTCCCGATCGGCTATTGTTTTTTACAGTAAGTGAAACTTCATACTTGTTCCATAAATTAACAGATTTAGCATAATATATAATTATAACGAACCTTGTACATTTCGTGGATACATAAGGGTGTCATACACGAGCAAAAGGCGTCTGCTCTCATATGTAAAATACAGATGTTTCAAAAAAATGTGGCATTTTGGATCAGTTAACCTTTTCAAGGCCACGTCAAATACAAAAGCTTGTCACTCACACGCCATGACATGGGAATGTGAAGCAAAAAGTTGAACCCTAGAAATGTATGAAGGTTGGTTATCCGTCGTTGGCGTCGAAAAGGTTAACT
Source organism: Epiblema foenella (assembly GCA_963556455.1). Lineage (NCBI taxonomy): Eukaryota > Metazoa > Arthropoda > Insecta > Lepidoptera > Tortricidae > Epiblema > Epiblema foenella. Next base: position 5,166,416 of record OY747118.1, read on the forward strand.
GGTAGACCTTATCTCGTTGCAATACGGTTCACAAATAGTCAGTTGACTGTGACGTAGTACAAAATAAACATAGTAACCGTGTAATTTTGATATCTGATGTTTCGAAATCTTTGTATGTATTTTGCAATAAAGAAATGAAACTCTTATATCGTAAATCGTAAGCAGTAACTAACATTAACCTACCTACAGTACTTCGCCATAAAATCTATGGTAACAAATAGTTTTACACTGAATGTGAACATTGTGCTGAGCAAAGCGAATTATTTATAAATTTTATAATCAAGCCCCCTACGTCCCCCTGTATGGGGATTAGGACCCGGGGGCAGGGATCGGATACCGGTATTTTCTCCATAGAAAAATACCGGTATTATTACGGTCACCGGTTCATTATTTCGTTTTTAATGGGACAATCTAATAATGCGACGTTGTTACCTAAATACATGATTCAGCCCTACGTAAAGAGCAAAAAATAATCCAAAATATTGGGCTAGTTCAGGGTTTTTTAAAAATACCGGTATCGGTCCCTGCCCGGGGGTCACCCGAGTGTGGAGGCTTTATGAAATGAACACCTTTATACTAGCACGCGGAAGATGCGTCTTGAAATTTAACATTAGCAGAGAGACAATTTGGAGGGAGCTAAATACAAGTATAAGCGGCACCGTAAAAGATACATTCTATAAATGGCATGGACTGAATTATGAATGACACAAAGAACATACGGTTCATTCTACTTCTGACAGCAGTTTCCATTTTGGTCAGAAAATTCATGAACATACGTTCAGTTTATAAAATTTCATGTAGGTCAGAAAATCAAAACGCCCTACGTGTGGCAGTGGAATAATAAACGCCCAGAAATAGGTGCCCCGCGCAGCGGAGCTCCGTCGATACTGTCAAATTGCGGGAAAAGTTGCGTAAGGCCAGAATTATTTTGTCGTTAGATCAGAGAGGTACAGTCACTATCAAAACTAATTACGCAAATGAACATTTCAAAAGCTCTTTATTCCATTACAATAAAGACTTGATCTCTTTATATGCCTAGTTACTTTTGCTGCTCATTGTATATTAAAAAAAAACATGGTATGATCTAAGTTGAATACAAAACATACTTATGAATGTAATAATAACACTAGACGCGAGTGCGGCCGCCATTTTAGAATCTAACTCTTAATTGGCGCAGCTTTACATAAGGTCTGGGATCCCAAATGTATAAACTCATAGTGATACAAAAATAAAGTAGTCACAACACATATTGACTGTTATGTGAATGACTTAAGGACTGGTTTAGACGAATAGTCCAAAGTATGTTTAATAATCAAATTGACACTTTTTTCTAACTGATCCAGGGGTAGCAAACATATTTAAATTTGACAAAAATATTGACCCCATCCTATATTTTAGGAGCGAAACCAAAAGTCAAATAATCATATATTACTCATATAAATACAACTAGACCACTATTCGTATAATACAAAACAACAAATAAATTCGTGCTTCTTAAGTCTAAAATGCCACTTTAAAACCTAATATTTAGACTCTGTTAATTATAGTTTACCATGTAAGTGAAGTGTCTCAAACCTGAAGAATAGAAACGATAGAAACTTTGGCTACAGATTGGCCACTTATAGGCCTCTCCGTCTGCATTACCTATCGTTTACTTTCGTGACAAAACTGCTGCATTCGTTTCGAGCGAACTTAACGTGCAAAGCGATTTTCTTTGTTAACCTAAAGTACTAACGCACCAGGCAAGATATCGAATTTTTAACCTATATCTAAAATCTCCCTGATTTTTTTCTTAATCCTAGATATACACAAAAATAATTTTGTACTCTTCCAACGAGTAATTTCTCAAATGGCAACACTTAGTATGTGTTTTTACAATAATATGGCAGCTTTGTACGATCGCCGAGCTTACCTAGTTTAATTTGTAGGACAGTAGTCAGTGAATTATTAACATTGACAATACGATAAATGTTGATCATCATGACGTATTTGAGCAAGTTTTCATACAAGGTGCGTACACGCAACTGGTACATTTTGTATGAAAATATGCGCAAGAACTTCATAGAAGTCACGGGTAGAAAGGTAACCTTGCCAAACGTGTAGGAGCCCTTTCTGGAATTTAATACGGTTTAACAAGATTACCGACGTCAATTTTGTTACGATAAAAATATTTAGCGAATTGCTAGTCAATTATATACCTATACAAACATGCATTACAATGGTTATTATTGGAAAAGAAACCGTAATACTGTAACAAATAACTTGCAATGAATTATTTCTAGTAGTATGCTGAAGAAACTTACGCTTCTGCTTATCAATAGACGAACCCATAAAAATTGTCTATAGGTTTAGGTTTCATACCTAAGACCTATTCAAGCAACCCAGTGTTCTAATTTAACAACATATTAAAACATAGTAAACTGGAAAACACTGCGTAGTAGTTTTCAGTAGACAAGTCATATAAACCGAATGAATCTACAAATACTCTCAAAACCATGACACAATTGAGGAATACTCCAACTCACAACAGGATCACTCCAACGAAACGAACCAGACGGCGCCCGAAACATTTTCACCACTTAGACCGAAAATTGACACGATCATAGAAACCGCACCGAAACGCGTCCAGAATAATCACAATTTGTACTAGAACAGTTAGAAATATCCGAATTTGAAGCCAAATATGTTGGCCAGGTCGGTTTTGGCGGAGTCCTAGGGTTGGTTCAGCAGGAGGGCTTCGAGCTCGTCGGCGGAGCGGAGGAGGAAGGCGGCGGACTCGCGGTAGCCGGTGATGAGTTGTCGCACGGCGCCCACCTCGGCGCCTGACAGCTTGTGCGACAGCAGCTTGCCGCTGCCGAGGGCCGGCGCGGGGTGCACCGCCGGCGCGGGGCTCTTCAGCGACAGGTCTGTTGGTGCTGAATCACATATTAGTTCATCGAGGGATTCATAAAAACACTGAAGTTGTCTTATCACGGCTTTAGAGACAGTTAAATAGATTTTATGTCACACCAGGTCATAAAGTGGCAATTACCGCACGCCCCGCGCGCGGAAAATCCCACTTCCTGGCCAGGGGGTGGCATAAAATTTTGTACTTACCTCGGGAGGTAATTAGGAAAGCCCCAGATCGCATAATTATCGCCCTTGCCTTCGGCTGGGGCGTCAAATACGTGCGATCTGAGACATTTTTTGTGTTACCGCCCTTGGTAAGTAATGTACTATTAAGGCTCCTTAAAAGGAAAACGAGAATCTTTATAATGGTCACTTCGTCATCCATTTGTCCGTCTGTCAACCCATTTTCTCGAGAACGCGTGATTGTATCAAGTTATAATTAATATCAAATAATCAAAATATCAGACTTGTGTGTTCAAGCAAACAACAGATGGTGGATGTTTTGATATCAAAATATAGTTACAGATTCGTAGTTGTCAAAAACCGTCGTCTCCCGGTGAAAAAAATAAACAATAGCATTATGTTGTAATGAGCTCGGGGATCCCAGGAACCGGTAGAGGACGCGTTAGCGGGTCACAATTAAAATCAATGTAAAGTACTGATAGGTTTTGGTGTGAAGTTACGGTGGTGGTATCTTAAAAGGAGACCGTCCGTACTAATATTATAAATGCTAAAGTGTGTGACTATCTGTTACATCTTCACGCTTAAACCGAAAATCAAATTTACTGCATGATTATCAGGGGTTATCAACAAAATCATATTTAATTTTTTTGTATCATATTCTGTTTGCTAAACGTAAGTTCGGCTTCTTCAAATTATTGACATCTGAATCCCACTACATTATTATTATTATTTGATAAAAAATCTAATTTAATTTTTATTGTATTAAGTACTTTAAATTGACATGTAATCTCTTATATAATGACAGTGTATGAATAATACCAATAAATGAATATGAATCAGTAGGAATTAATTACCAAGTCTCAGAACAGTCATCATCATCATCATCATCATTTCAGCCGAAAGACGTCCACTGCTGAACATAGGCCTCCCCCAATTTGGGGGGGATTTGCCATAGTCGCCACGCTTGGCAAGCGGGTTGGCGACCGCAGTTTGATGGTGGTAATGATCGAAGGATGCTGCTGCCCACCCTTCGATTTTCCCTTATTCGCCTCCTACGAAACCCACGGGAAGAGATGGGGTGGCGCAATTCTTACCCGGCAACCACACGGGGCCTCAGAACAGTATAATGAAGTAATGAGTACTAGGGTAACATAAATAGCATAGTGCTCACCGGAGAGGTTGGTGGGGAAGGAGTGCGTGTGTGCAGCCATGGCGGACAGCAGCGCGCTCTGGTATGCCGCCATCGCCGCGTTCACGCCCACACCTGCAAACATACGCAAGTATTGATCTAGTTAGAATTACGAATTGAAACGGGATATTTACCATGTATAATGATTATTACTTATTAATAAAATTGATTGTATATATAAAATGAAATAATATCTGACATGTAATTTTGACATTATGAATAAATGAATATGAATATATTTGTATTTTTGAGTTTCCGATATTTCGGCACTGTTGCAAGCGCCATTATCAAGGATTAACGCTTACAACAGTGCCGAAATATCGAGAACTCAATAATACAAATATACATGGTAAATATCCCGTTTCAAATCGTAATTCTAATGTACCTAAATGACCATGTAAGCTTGAAATCTTATATTGATTTAGTTGTATTAATATATGAAGAAAATTAAATAATTGCCTGTAATTGGCTTATTGTGTTTTGTTCCGACCATATTAAATGGAATTCCGTAATTTTACCTAAAATCTCATTTGCGTTTGCAATAAAATTTTGCATCACGTTTGACCAACTTCGCGATATTTTGTTTCTATTTCTGGTGACATTATAATATTATGGTAACATATAACCAGCTTCTAAATTTCCATCAGGGCAAAACCATCCCCGTGTTAGGTTTCGTTGGCTAGTAAATGACGACTGTGCAACAAATAGTACATTACTGCAAAGCCGGGAAAATAGGGATTGCCGGCCAAGTAGGTATAGAGCCGGTAAAGTAGGGATAGGTATACGAGGCTTGCAATTTTCCCACAATTTTTTGAAAATATACGTAATTTTTGACAGGAACTCTACCACAGGGTTATTTATTATTATTGTTAGTTGTGGGCCTTCTTTGCCGCCTCGACCAGTATTGATCTATTGTGGCAGCCCTTAAAGTTCTTTGCTTATACCCGTTGCCTCCAGGAATTTCCAGATTCTTTGGGTCGCAATCTGTTGTATCTCCTCTGGGGGCATGATGTGTCTCCCTAGATAGATACTTCTTTTGCGCATAAGTGGCCCACAGTAGCAGAAGATATGGATGGCAGTTTCCTCCGACTCTTGGCAGAACCTGCATGCTGCGCTTTGTTTTATACCCATTTGGGATAGATGTTTGTTAAGTTCGCAATGACCAGTGAGTATTCTTGTCACTGCGCTGGTTTTGTGTCTTTTGAGTTGTAATAGCTCTTTAGACAACTTGGCATTGTAGCCTTTTATTGCTTTTATTGCCACAGGGTTATGCGTAAGTTAAAGGGCGTTAAAGTGCATACTTTTGAGAATATGCTTTGGTTTACCTGAGGGAGGCAGTGCTGACAATGTGGACAAAAGAGCGCTGCTTGACAATGCCGTCGCTTGATTTGTGTTGGTGCTGAAAATCAATAGTTACTTTTTAATAAATGTACGAATTTCAATATGAATATATATAATATGGCTAAGAAATGTTATTGATAATAATTGTGCGTTCCTGGTGGTGAGTATTGAGTAAGGTCGCCAAAGATCCCGAGGATGCGCTGTGTTGTGAGTGAGGAACCTACATATTTAATTTTTATTTTTACATTATTGAATTATTATTATTATTTTGACATTTTAATTACATTACATCTTATATATTGCCATTGTACCATATTATTATTATTTAATTATTTTTTATTGTTTAAAAAAATTCTTCTTTTGTGTTAGACTGTATTATTATTCGTAATTCATATACACTCTGACGATCTTTTTGTGAATCCATGATATTTTGCCAATTGACATTTTTATAAAATACCATGTAAATTTTCAGAAAGAAAGAAATAAATCTAATCTAATCTATTATGTATGTGTACCTCTATTAACATAACGAATCCTTAAGTCAATGAAGAGTTCGCAGCGGGCTTTGGATGCTTCTGGAGCCGCAAGCGTCAATCATAGGTGAGTAATAGGTGTTATAGGCTTCTTTGCCACTGCGGTTGTTTAAAAAAAACCATAAACAGTACCTTTGGCGGCCAAAAGTCTGCGGTGTCCCGAATGTGGTCGGGAACGACGGTCGGAACAACGGCGCCGGCGACGATGCAGGGCTGGAAGAGACAGTAATGCTTAGGCACATCACATAACACCGCTACTGGGCTATGGCGTTAAAGGAGTTGTAGAAGAGTAATGTGCACCTATATAAAATAATATACAAGGTTGGATGTATACAGGAAAGGGTATCTACAATAGTACATTACTACAGAGGCCGGGAAATAAGGGGTTGCCGGTCGAGTACATATAGACGTATGAAATTCCTTTAAAGGCTTCTCGTCTAGCCGCACCCGAAACGTGACATTTCGCAGCCTATTATAAGGAACATAACCTCAATATTTCATTGCATGTTTGAGAAAATTATACACATTGGTAGTTACAATCGATAGGAACCACAGGAATAAACGACAATAGAGAGATCTCTCAGGGACCGAAGTCCAATTAGAGTTGTTGGCAAGTTATATTTATGCAACTGAATTTTGAAACTTCGATAGCGCGATGCAGAACATGTCAGATTTGACAGTTGACAGCAGTGACGCCACAGAGTTGATTTCCCATAGCTCTGCAATTACGTACGGCATTCTATACTTTGTGGATCACCATTTAAGGGCCATAAAACACATACAAATATTAAGTACTCTTTCTTTTGTTACGTAGTAGTAATATCATGCGTGGAATCGGGGCAGTACTGCATTAGTACCGTTTCACTTCTACGGATCCCGCGTCAGTAAGAAAGCACTCAATTAAATGTAGACGGTCAGTAAAGAATCAGTACTGACAGTTGACACTAACAGATGACAGCTTGTTTTGTATCGTATCACCTCCACGCCGACCGACAAGTTATGATGCCATCTGAGGCGACTTCCTGCTATCCTGGTATGATATAAATGAGCTCCTATAATATTTGAGTGCTTCCTGACTAGCGCGGAATGCGCGGAATGCTCCGCTTCTGCGCAAATGTAATACTGCCATTCTCCCGTCAAGTGAGCACTGCGATATCAGTTAGCTCATGTCAAAGTTTAAAATGACAAATATCGATCCCGCAGAATTAACTCGTCGTCATTCAGAAATATACCAGGGCAGCATGACTCACCTAGCAGTCTTACTGCCAGTGTTCCCATTAGCGTTGTCCAGCTTGAGGCTGTTGTTGTTGAGCAGAGGGTTCTCGAGCGTCGGGCTGACGGACGGGCGCGTGGTGTCGGCGGCCGCCTTGCTGTGCGCGGGCGCGGGCGCGGAGGCGGGCGCGGGGGCGGAGGCGGGCGCGGGCGCGGTGCTGGAAGTGGACGTGGCCGGCGCGGAGGACGAGTTGATGGCGCCGCTGTATAGGCTCAGAAAAGATGAGGCCGCGACTGAGCTAGCTGTGGTGTCTATGGCCTGTGAAAGGAATAATACCTCTTTGATTTTTGTGGTCGTAGTGTGATAACAATGCAAATAGTGATAACAAGACAATGGAAGTTATCATAAATCGGAAGTTATCAATTCTACAACAAATATATTTAGCGATGTGATAGATAGATAGACAGACGGAGTGAAGCCGTAAGGGTTCCTTTTATACCTTTTTGGTACGGAACCCTAAAAACGCTTTTACACGCGTAGTTCAAAGGCCTTTCATATAAATGTACGGCCGAAGGCATAAATGTACCAAAATACTTATTATAGTGCTAGATAAGTATTATATTCTTTCTGTTTATCTACTTAAGTTTAAGAAAACACCAAAGACAGCTTTATTTTTACAAAATTTTGCTCTGAAGATCAAAATCAAGGTTTAATATATTTATAAATGGATCCATATAACCTGGTGTTAGTTTATAGTGTTGTTTCCTTTTTTCTTTTTATTTGTTTTTTAACTGTTGTCATTTATTGTAAACAGTTAGTCGTGAGTTAGTGAATGTACCAAAAAAGGGGCGAACTGAAAACCAGCGCTGAGCAGCCGTACTGGCTGACACAGCACATGCTGAGTCCGCTCCTTTTGTCACATAGAAATATATAATAATGCATGTACCTATTTCTTTTGTAATTATCTGTGTTGTGTGGCAATAAATATTCTTCTTTCTTTCTTCTTTCATATGATACCATACTTGACCTAGTAAAAAGTATTTGAATCTTTACCTCCCCGCATAGCGTCCATTTTTACAATAGTCTTGGACAGGATTTGTTTATAACTCCAAATCGATAGCATGAGTGTTGAGTAGTTTCTGAGATAAGTACAGTTAAAGTTGTGGCCAACAGACAGCTTGAACCACACCATAAAGGCGGATAAGGTTGGTCCCATGGTTCAGAATCAGTAATTATTTATCGCGACTTATGTTACACCTTATATAAATTTTTTTATACAACGCCGGTGGCAAACAAGCGTACGTTCCACCTGATGGTAAGCGGCCACCGCAGCCTATAGACGCCCGCAACTCCAAAGGAGTCACGTACGCATTGCCGACTCTTTATGAAATTTGAGAATTCATTGTATTGACAGCAGAAGGGACAAATTTAGGTCCCTCGCTCTCAACACAGTGCATCCTCGGGAGCTCTGGCAACCTTGCTCACCTCCAGGAACACAACACTACATACATGTATAGTAGATAATGTTATTATGGCTGTGGTATTCTGCAAGGTGAAGGTACTTCCCTAGTTGGGCTGCTCCAAATTCGAGCAAGATGACATGCTGTGCCCCTATAATTGTATTGTCCAGTAGTTACCATGGGTGTGGGCACTGTGGGCATGGGCTGGCTGACGGGGTCGAGTCCGAGTCGCATGCGCTTCGCGTTGAGGCTCTCGTTCTCGCACGCCTGCGCCAGAATGTGCTCCGCCTGCACCGACGTCAGGTGCGCAGGCGTCGGCCGGACCTGCAACACCGAGTTCCTTTAACCATCATATTAACTTGAATCGACATCTAATAATAATACCACCACCGAGAGATACGGTCATTTACAATTTGTTGCCCTTGTCATAGTTTTCATAGTTTTTTGTTTGGGCAATCGTATCTTTATACACAAATCGATCTAGTTCCAAACTATGCTTTGTACACAAATCGATCTAGTTACAACTTAGTTAGTTATACAATTCAATGGCTTATATAAGGTATCACGTATAACGAATCCCTGAACCCTAAACTAGGAATAAACCTGTATTTTAGGGAGCAGTGAGTCTGGCAGTTTAGCAAATCATGAATTATTTAACAAACGAAAATATAGACAATTGTGAAAGAATTTAAAACTAAGCAAAGCTTGTACTATGGGTACTAGGCGACGATATACAAACTTACATAGATTAGAACTTAATATTCACGCACATCACACAAATAAATCCCCTGACCGGGTTTCGAACCCGGGACCTCCAGCTTCGTAGATAGGGTCACTACCAACTAGGCTACAGCGGTCGTCAAACCGTCGTTTCACTTTTGTTTCCCTCATACTATTTGATATGATTTTTTACGATTAATACACTCAAGGTCAAAAATTTCGGGTCTCATTGAATTAAATAACTGCAATAGGTTTTTCTAAATGTTTTACACTAGTTTGACTAGTTTTATTTACATGATATATTATTCTTCGTAATATCACACTATTAGCAATTTCTGAGATCCTATCATAAAAATATCAATCTCCAAAACTAACGACATTGGGATATCGCGCTCCCAATTGTTTTTTTAAAGGGTTTTAGTAGTCCGATTTTAACCTGGAAACGTCTATTTTTTTTTACGCTGTACGCCTCCCTTAAGGCGTTTGTATAAAAAATAGTTTACATTAGCAGCGGTACTGCTTAATGCGAAGGAACGGTTGATAAATTTGGAACTGGGTAGCGATTGCACCTATAGCTCAGTTGGCTAGAGCGACTGGTCGCGAGTGCCGGGAGGTCGCAGGTTCGAATACTGCTCGGTGCCTAAATTTTTCAATTTTTCCTTCATTCTAAATCTAAGTCTATTTTTTAACTGTTATTTTTGCAGGTTAGATGTAAAATTGAATAAAGATCATGACAGGATTAAAAAACTGTACAAGTTTGCACAATTTTAAGAAACATGACGGTATTTTACTGACCCGTATTCTTTGTCCGCGAACATACATAAATTTAGCCTTGTCTTTACACTGGGGATGCAAAGAGCAATAAAAAGAGACACTTCACCATCGCCTTTTCCCTGATCAAGCGATCCCTGATTTCCCTGAAAAATCTTGCAATTAACGGAGTTGCGTCTTGGCGTAGCAATCAACGGAGATACCAGTTTGAGAGTCCATATGCATATGTGAGAAATTTAATTATGATTATAAAAATCAATTACAGGCAATCATAAATTATGTCAATAAAAACTTTCGATGAAGAAAACTACTGTTGTTAGTATATCAATGATTTTTCTTCTCTCCCGTTCGAAAGATCGATTTTCATGAGTAGATAGCTGGATTGAAAATCGCTTTCCGAGTGGAAAGCAATTTTCGCCGGGTCGCAGGGCTCGACGGCGCCGGCTGCTGGTTGCTGCAGCGCGTGTTTTTATAACTGAATCCTTAGAATGTCATTGACTATTACTTTTATTTCTCATTTATTTTCCTCATAGTCGAAATGAAAAAGAGTGTTTAACTCGGGTGAAAGCACCCATCAGGTGCAATGGGTCGCTTTCGACCCTTGGTGTTATTTTATTAGTGCCGATTTTTTTTTAATAAAAATAATTATTATTATTCTTTCTTGAACTGTAAATTGAGTGAAATAATAATTATAATTATAAGATATACTAACATAGAACTAATAAAAATAAATTAAATTAAATTAAATTAAGACGTATCTAGCCTAACCTTGGTAAGGCTAAGTTAGGTTAGCAATCTACTATTTATTCATCTTGAAATATAAACGGTTCACTCACGTCTTTAGAGTTTTTAGATTAATCTAAGAACTAAAGTACTAGGCTATCATAAATCAACCAGAGATCGGACCCTCACCGCAGTGTCCCAAGCGTTGGCGGTCCCCGTGCTGTTCCCCCCGTTGCCCGTGGCCGGCCCGTCTCCCCGCACCTTCTTGTTCCTCCGGCAGCTCTTCAGATAAGTTCGGATGCGTTTTCGGGCGCGCTCGGCAAACTCCGGGAACTGTCGGGTGCACGAGTCGATGATAGCCTGGATCTTTTCTTTGGGCTGTTTCGAAATAGGAACTATCCTGTCCAAGTTTTCGTCTACGAAGAGACGGACGAACATCTGAAAGGTAAATAAAATATTTCGTTACGTTACTGAAACGTTAATGTTATGGTGTCATATATCACGACCGGTTTAGCCTAATGGGTAGTGCACCTGCCTGTGAAGCTGACGGTCCTGGATTGGAATCCCGGTCAGGGCAAATGGCAGGGTGATGAGCATGAATATTTGTTTCTGTCTTGGATGTTTTCTATGTATTTAAGTATTTATATCAATTAAATATATCGTCGTCTAGCACCCATAACGCAAGCCTTCTTGAGCTTACTGTGGGGCTAGTTCGATTTGTGTAAGATTGTCCTCTAATATTTATTTATTTATTTTATATATTTGTAAAATATTTACATATAAACTGGACGGACTGCTGAGAAGCTTGATAATGTGGCAGACGATGAGTACTTACTATCCATTTTAACATAGAAGATACACACACACGTACATTAACTAATTAACTAACTAGGACAATAAAGTTAGGAATCGTAGATAATAAAGTTCCTCAAGGCAATGAGGATTCGAAATATTAAAAAACCTGTCAATATTAAAATTTAAAAAAAATAACAAATTTTTTAAACATCTAAGTACCTGGCGAAATTAGAAAATCGTTTGAAGTAGAGGCAGTTTCTTAGAACAACTCAAGAATCAAATTACTTAGTCATTACTTTTATCGACTAAACCCGGGTTCCAAGAATTTTAATAATGTAATTCCGCTTATTTGATTGAAAATAAATGATTACAATTACAATTCGACGACAATGTTAAAGATAAATAGAAAATGGTAGAAAACAAGAATACTAAAACTAATCTAGAATTAGAGTTTCACTTAATTAGGTACATGACTGTGAGGAACCTGATTGGCACATGTACGTGTTCCTATTGTTATGAGCAATTAATTAAAAAACTTTTTTTTTACTGGGGGATAACCTTACACAAATCGACATAATCTTATACAACTCGCCATAACTTGTGGGTCGCAAGATCTCTGAACTTACTCAACATGAAAAAAGGATGAAACATATCAGAAACCATATATTGTGTTTATCTTGTGGAACGATACTCCCTTGAACTTACCAAGGTCGACTATAAAAGGTTAATGGTAGAAAAACATCGAGAAAAATAAGTATAATACTTGAATCTAAACTTTCGTAAGTAATTTTTAAAACTATAATAAATTAAGGTCTTAATACATCGAATATATTATTAAATAAACACAAGATACATACTTACAACTACAACAAATAAAACAAAGAAACAAATAAAACCAATTACAAAAAAAACACTCCATCTAAAAGTTCTGCCTGCGGCATGGACCCCAAAACGCTGGCGGCGTTACCCCTCTGAACCGCAAGACCAATCCGTTGGGAGAGGTACGCGCCAGCTCTGGGGTCCCCTGAGGCGCGGACCAGCCGTGACGATAAGGCCTTCATGAAGGTTTTCATATCGGCTGACCAGGGTCCCATGGTTTCTTTTTACGATTAAAAAAAAAAGGTTATACGTGAGTTTTAACAGTTTAGTAAACTATAATACTAACATTGAAAGCCTTAAGCCGCTCCGGGTCGTGATGGTGTGGGTCGACGCGGTCGTCGCTGTCGTCGTCCGACGCGCCCGCGTCGTCGTCGTCCTTCGTGCGGTCGGACGACGACGTCTCGTCGTGCGTCGACGCGGGCTCCACCGGCGTCGCCGAGCCAATGTGGATCGGACTCTGGAACGGGATGTTGTTGATGGTTTATGTGGTCCTGGTACATGGTATCATCATCAGACTGTGCTATGCATAAGCCTCCTCTCATAGGTGAGAGGGAACTTGGAAGTTCTTGGTTAGACCAACTATTAACATGATGTCTTAAATTAGTGGCTCTGTAAGCTGTGGACCTCGCGAGTAAGTGAAGGTTTAAAAATTTTTCAAATACGAATTGACACAATAATTCTATGTAGTTATAGAACATGCTCATAAGATTTCACATGAATCGGTTGAGAAATGCGACCTGTAGAGGAGAACATTACAGCCGGACATACTTCGCTCGCTTCGCTTACGCCTGTACGAGTGTACGCCAAAACTTGGTATAAGGTGCCAAACCCTCAAGCACCTTTAGGATAGGTTTAAGACCTATCGTGCGGGGCGAGAATGGTCATATTGGGCATTTCGAAATATTCTTTCCGTTGCACCAGTCGGGGTCATGCGCCCGCATCGTGCGATAGAGCGAATCGTCGCCGTCGGCCGTTTGGCGCCTAATTTCTCGCAGAATTAGTGCTTCGGGCGGAAACATTTTCCGCCACTTAAACTTATATCAAATAAGACAGTATTAGGCTTGAATGAGGCCATTAAACGTATTGAGTTTTTAGTTTTTTTTTGCGTTTATGAAATAATAGCAAAAAAACCAGGAGGACGTTTTCGACTAAAAAAAATGAATATTCAAGGGTCCAAATCCAAAAAATCAAAACGTATAAACCTAGTGTTTAATGATATCTACATCATTCCCAAAAATAGGGGGTGGAAAACGTTACCGCTTTTCGTATGGAAAAATTCTGCTACATAATCCTCTTAACACGTAAAAACCCTAAGGGCATGTCATTATTATCCAGTTGCAAGTCACCAACATATCCATTAATAGTTACAAGTATGAAACGCTGCTCAACCTTAAAACTCACCGAGTGGCCAGTGGCCAGGGGCGTGGGGGGCTTGGGCGGCTTGCTGCCGAGGCCCAGCGCGCTGTGGTACGAGGCCCACAGGTCTGCCATGCTGTCGGCCCCGCTTTCCGTGATGTCGCCGTTGCGGCCTGCAACACAAAGTCAATGGTCAGGGCCGGTCAATAAACATCACAATCCGACATGTACATTACTTACCAAGGGCGGTAAAACAAAGAATGTCTCAGATCGCACGTATTTGACGCCCGAGCCGAAGGCAAGAGCCATAATTATGCGATCTGAGGCTTTCTTAATTACCGCCCGAGGTAAGTGCAAAATTTTATGTCAGCCCCTGGCCAGGAAGTGGGATTTTCCGCGCGCGGAGCGTGCGGTAATTGCCACTTTATGGCCAGGTGTGACATAAATTAATTAATTCGCAATTATGTAACTTTCTGAAATTTACATATTTGTAACTTGTAATATTTGTTGTAGAATTGTAAAGTAGCTTCTATTGAATAAGGTTCTGCGATTGGCTAAGCAAAATGTGTGGTCGTTGCGTATTTTGTCTTTAGCAATAGCAGCGCCCGCCGCTAGACCTGATTTACATTTAGGTACATCAAAACATTTGATTTTAGGTTTTTGCAAGTCACAAACTATACGATAAGATGATTTTTTTTCGGAAACCATGTCTTAAGGGGTTAAATGGTGGACGGAAGGAAGACGGTTGTTTGGGAGATACGATATAATCGAATTCTACGGGGATGAACGCAAGGGCCCAAGCTTGTATCGAATTTGTTTAAATAATGTCTAAATAACTCTATAGAAAATCTCTAAGAAGCAATACATTTTTTACAATCGAACTGAGTTATTTCTGCACTCAACCATAAATATAATTAGTACCTAAATAGAAACCTTAGAATTGTTGAATTGCCAGCTATATTTATCAACTAATTTCAAAAACTCTATTCAAGTTAAATCAATGTTCCAGAGACAAAAACCGGTGGGCAGAAACCCTAACAAAACTTGCGAGAATTAGAAAGCATGGCATAACCAATTAAGAAATACGTAAACGAGGAGAAACGGTTACAAAAATACTAGAGACAGAGAAATCTCTTAAAATGTTACATGTATTTCGAGGCAAATTACTTACTCGTACTAGACTGCAAAAGTATTGAAACATAGTAAATTACTTATCGGATAAACATACCCGAAATGTTGAAAAGAAAACGTGAAACATCCTCAAAACGCCCGACAAAGCGTGTAGAACTAACAGCAAAATAATTTATCTGCCCAAATAAATTTCAACGTTATTTACACTGTAAAAAATTCTGTACAGTATAATTCATCAGACGGCAAGAAAAGGTTAGCTACAAACGCCATTTCGATCCGTTTCTCCAGCTGATAGACTTCACACGAACATAAATATTTATAAGCCCCTCAGGTCCAAGTTATTTGAGCAAGCAACCCTTAAAACATACCTACCTACCATAATTTTACTATAGACAATATTCAGTATTCATAATCAGTTACCAAGACGGCACAAATTAATGAGGGTCTACAGAATGCACTCGCAAGGGACCGGTGCATCCGACTTAAATGTCAACTTGAAGGAGCCTCGTGCCTATAAATAATTTGAGAAGGTGCCTGCAACGTCTGCGCCCCTGGTCACCCTCGGACACTCTCAATATGGCTTCGGGCAATAAAAATAGCTAACGGGCGTTCCGTGGATAGCATTTTGCTGTGGAAATTATGCAAGTGGCCGGCTAATTCTATGATGGTATGACAAATAAACCCGCTCGTTAGATGGACGTCAGTTTTTTACTCCGAGTTCGGTAAGGTAAAACAATGTGCGTTAACAAGAAATAGTAGATTGTGTCTCAAGGGAGCAAAATGATATATTTACGGCGAGGGCGGTATATTGAATTCTGAGTGAAGCGAAAGATTGTACAATAGAATCCTGAGCGTAGCGAGGGATTCTAAAGTAGAATCTTGAGCGTAGCGAGGGATTCAAGTGTTTACGCCCAAGACGGAAATAATTTTGCTACCGTGTGACACATACTGCTTTTCACACCGTCTATGAGGCCCGCTGCTAAAAACATGAAATATCTTACAAATGATTTTACTACAGTGTCACATACTGCTTTTCACACCTGCTATTCAGAAAAGAGTCATTGTTGCCCTCAAATGAGGGAAGAAAAGTACAACTTTGATCCCTCATTCGAAGGCAACAATAACTCTTTTCTGAATAGCAGGTGTGAAAAGTGTAATTATCTTCGTTTTAGACTGATGTCTCCGATAAAGATTAAAATAGCGAAGCACAGTTTTTAGCTTCACTCGAAACGGCACAAATAGTGAAATAGCTTTACCTTGCGTCTGGCTGTGGTAATTCCATGCTAGCAACATCATTTTCAACTTCTCTGCGTCTTTCGCGAAGGCCTGACCTGCACCAGATCACATACGCCAATCAATTCAATGTTGAAATTTGGAATAACAATTCAAATTCAAGTTAAAGCCAATGGTTTTAGCTGGTATTTTAATGCATTTAGGGTTCCGTAGTAAACAAGGAGCCTTTTTTAGTAAATTTAGTTTCATTGTAGTATATTTACTTGTTGCGTAAAATACCGCCGTTAGGTTGATTTGATGCAAGTGGCTGAAAATGTTGTAAGTAAAAGCAAATAGGAAAGCTTACGAAGCCAATGAGGGAGAATACTTACTGGAAAAGTTGTCATCGTCGGTCATGTCCGCCGGCTCCGGTGTGAGGTTATCCTGGAACAATTGATAAAATTATTACATTTAATATTTCACAAGAGTACAACGATCTTAAGAGCGCTTTAATAAAATGTAGTGGGTCCACTGTTGTTGCGTCCAAAGTTAAAACGGCCGTTTTAATTTTGAGCTCATAGATTGACGAATCCAGCAACGTAAAAACTAGTTTGATGGATTCAAAAAGTACTTAAATACAAACTACAGTACATAGTGGCCCCCTTTTTTAGTTATATATCGTTAAATTTAAATAATTACAATTATTTACGAGTGGCGCTAGTGGACCCACTACATTTTATTAAAGCGCTCTTAAATCTTGTGGAACGAAAATTCTTGTAAAATGTGATAATCCACAGCGAAAGGGACCTTATGGCGGCCGGCACTTAAGCCTTTATTGCCGCTGTTCCAATACAATAGTGAATAGGTGTAACGTAAGCGCCTGCCGCCATAAGGTCCCTTTCGATGTGGATTATCACAAATATTCTTATGACATTAGCAGGAAGCGGCGCGGGATCGGGAAAAATGTCCCTGGCATAACCTCGTTTCGAAGGCCAAGATCCTCTTTGCCTCCAACACCATACGCTTTTTGGGCACAATAGTAAGTTAATAATGATTAATTATCATCTAAAAGCAAAATAAATATTCACCAGGTATATATAATTATATTTTGCATCACTGTGATAGATGCGTTCTGATAACTACACTCGAGGTCAATAATTTGGGGTCACCCTAAATTAAATAACAGGAATAGATTTTTCTAAATATTTTACACTACTTTTATTTACATGATATATACCTAACCTAACCTAACTTAACCCAACAGTATTAGCAATTCCCGGGATCCTATCATAAAAATATCAATATCTGAAGATTCTTGCGATATCTTTTTTGTTTTTAAATCGGACTCGTAAAAACCCATCCCATGAAGGGTTTTTACGAGTCCGATTTAAACCTGGAAAAGTTAATTTTTTAACTGTTATTTTTGCATGTTAGATGTAAAAATAAATAAATATCATGTTAGGATTAAAAAACTGTACAAGTTTGCACTATTTTAGGAAATATGACGGTATTTTACCGATCCGTATTCTTTAGATCCGCGAGTGTATATTATATACGTAGTAAGTAAAAAAAAAAAAATTAAGCTGTTTATTTCAGTAATTTTTTTTACATAATTTTATAATCACTTACTTAACTATTAATCTTAAAGTAAGTAAGTTGTAAAGTAAGTAAGTAAGTAAGTTGGCATTTCCCTCACGCATCTTAGATCAGGCTTCCAGGGAACTTCGTCAGGTACCTAAATAATTAATAAATTAGCGAAACGGTCGGCAGTGACCAGGCCGGGTCAACGCTCCGCTCCGCGGACACAAATCGATAGTGCTTCAAATTGCCAAGCCACTAAATATAGCTTCCTGTATACCATCACGTGTGTGCTGACCCCCTGGTACCTGGATGGCAAACCCCTCGCAGCTGCCCGGGTGTTTTATAAAACTGTTTGTGTCCATCGTATATACAGACTGCTTCTGTGATGTGTATTTGGTGCCATTTTCATTAATAATTGCCTCGAAACATCGGCTTACCATGTTTTAACAGAACACAGGTAATCGAAATGTGTTTCATGTTTCGATGTTGATTATATTCATTTAAATTACATTTGTAATTAAAGTTCTTAAAGGTCATTCAAGCTCAAAGCGTTGTTAATTGTAAAGTGCTAAACGGCGTCCAGATTGACCGACTGACATTGTACGAATGGGCCAAGCGAAATCCCTCTGGATGCTCATACGTACACAGCACACTCATACAACCAAGCTAGTGTGCGAGGACACTAAAATGTTACTAATGTCGCTATTTTATTACATTGCGTGGTAGACACACCCTCCATCAAAAAGTAGGATTACATAACAGAAAAAGGGGGCACAATTATTTTAAGAAAGGTCTTGAATACGGTCTAGTGTAACTGCATTTTCTATACATATATTTCATAGAAAATACTCAAAAGCCTCAAAATAAAAAATACTATCATAAGATACAGGTTCTTTACATTAAATGATATATCATCTAATGTTCAGAACCTATTTGACACAGGAGAAAGATACACGAAAATAAACCTAGAAATTCTGCGTGCCATTTATTTTCTCTTTTGATAGTTCATCACGAAAACAAACAAAAATAGATCTGCCTTCTTCCATTTGATATTAACAAATACTGAATTTCCACAATAATCTCTCCCTAATCTAACCACCAAGAATTTCAATTCGAATTAATTGACGAATTGACAAGCATCATTTTAGTGGTCACAGTCTCAGAACGCTAACTCACGAAAACATACAAGATTTTCATTCAACAAGTGGCACCGATGCTGGCATCAATCGACTGCGGCGCAACAACTAAGGAGCGTTAACTAGATTAACGATCTTTATTTACATTCCATTTTTAAACGTCGTTCTCTTTGTTTTCCTTTTTATTAATTGCATTAACAACGACTTCGGATATTTTATAACGGTAATTGTTGACGTCATGTGATTAATACCATGGTTAATAAATAAAATTGCTGACAATTATTCAAAATCTAGATGACTTGATAATGTTTCAATTACTTTTTTTTAAGTACGTTTCGGATAAGAGCTTTTATTTATTTTTATTGGTCTCTTAAAAATATACCTAACCTAATTACCTAGATGTTAGCCGTCCGAAGCATGACTTAAATCAATTAGACACGATACATGTAGCCAAGGCTGCGTACTTGCGTCAAGTAAGTACCAGGTGTACATAGACAGTTAGGTGGGGTGACGAAGGATATCGACCGTCTTGAGGGCGGTGGCCAAGGACCGCATCTGCTATGCGGACACTAAATATCCGTTGACCCTTCCCGCGTTATGTGCTCCGTGTACTTATATGTTAGATGTGTTGAGAACATTGCAATTTACTGTGTAATTAATTACACCTCAATGACAGATAAGGTGCAGTGGTGCGTGTGTAACATACGCATAAACATACGTATGTATATGCCGTCATGGTATGCGTTTGAAAGGTCAGCATAACTATTACAGAGTAGACTTGTCAAGGATGGACGGACGGTTTATTGATGGCTTCTTTACAATAATACCTTTCGATGCCTATTATGCAGAAAGTGGATTCTTAACGAAGGATGCGTAAATATATTTACTACGTTTCTATCAGGATGTGCTTT
Organism: Epiblema foenella; assembly: GCA_963556455.1. Lineage (NCBI taxonomy): Eukaryota > Metazoa > Arthropoda > Insecta > Lepidoptera > Tortricidae > Epiblema > Epiblema foenella. The sequence goes on from OY747118.1 coordinate 5,186,439, forward strand.
TACTTTTTTCAGGGTGTGTTAATGCTTTGTTTACTGTGAGTGTGTGATTATGCGTGAACAAAGCTATTAATTAATATCAGTACTTTTTAGAAAAACCAGTGACATGAAAATTAGTCACAGTGCTTGTGTACGAGACGCGATGAACAGTCAGCATTGGGGTAATAATGATTTATCTATGCATATATTATGTCATGCAAGTCATTGCGGAAATGAAACATTTGTTATTGTGTGTACATGTTACAAACTCATTCACTTTGTTTTACATGCGGATCAAATGTTGAGTACTTAAACAATTAACAGAAAAAATACAGGTATATTATATCCGCGACCGCGCGTTCGGCGAATAAATCGTGGAAATAACCTAGTTTTCGATACAAAATAACTGCAAAATTTCGGGAATCCGCCAGCTATGTGCTGAGGGCTGGTATGTGCTGATACATGGCCTGGCCTATGTACTGCGGTCCCACCTCCTGCCACCTCCTGCCGCGGCTGCTACCCGTGTAGTGCCTCCCCGCGAGTCGCGCGACACTAGCGATCGCTAGGGTATCGACACTCGATAGTGCAAACTTTCGACAAACATTCAACATAATCTTCTAATCCTTAAAAGAAACGGAACAGAGTAGAGTAAAGCCAGTTTTGAAGAAGAAAAACCTGCTAGCAGAAATTGTTTCAATGAGTAAGCACTAAGCACCATACCTAGACACTAGGTATAGATAGCTTCTATACGCTCATATGTCACATGTGCTCGGAAACACACTTTAGTAGCCTCCAGAAGTATTCTGATAAGTTCATCTACTTTGATCAGGCACTGCTTTACACAGAGTACTTTTTGAATATGTTCCATGTATTCCTGTTAAAATTCTTTACGAATTTCTATTCTCTATTTCTTGATTATCTTTGACAACTTTTACAGAAACAAGCTTAAACTGTTTTGAAGATGAATTTTGGTTTTTTACGAAATCACTGGCTGAGCTGAAATATAATGTTGTAGTACATTTTTGGAATGAGCTCAATTCATTTGTTACCTATAATTCCTACTCGCCTTTCCCAAACCAAAATTCTCCTTAAGCGAACTTCCCTACAGGACAGTAGTCAAGTCGTAGACTATTTGAAATAGCGGGACCATTTTATTACCACGATGAGTGTGCAAATTATGAAAAATGATGAAATGTAGCTGAAAGAAGGACAATGTATTTCTTTACGTTGAAACTTATTTATTTGACATTACATGGACGCTATTTATCACCATCTTCCTATGTACATAATGTTAAGCAAATAAACATATTTCATTTCATTTTATTTTATTTATAAACTTCAATCAAGACAACAAACTAATAAAAAAACTCACTGCCAATCTACTTTTAACTGGTCACAATCTTTCAGACAGTTACTTGTCCTATCTATGGTAATAAAGCAGTTAATATCAATTAGTTGCAAATCTTTCAATTTTGACAAGGGTAGCATCGTGATTATTCATGTCAATCAGATTTTATCGATACGCGCAATCATCGACAGCGTACTAGGGCACCAGCAATCAGGTGGCAGTCAGCGTATAATCATTAAATACCCACGCGGAGGGGCGCGATGACGCCCGCGGCGCCATCCTGCCCCCCGCCGCCATCACCCGCGCCCAATTATGAAAACACGGACAAAATACATTTAAATTTGGAATGATTTTCGAACACTGAATAACGTTAATGGCGTGGATGCAACGAATCGATCATCGATAATGAGCTACGATGCACCGCCGCACCCCTAACACGCTTTCTTATATCCACGCCTACCTATACATATACGTGAAGATACGAGTATATGATGTGTATTCACTGCTGTGCGTATCACACTATAAACTCAGTGGATCGGAATTAGCTAAGATATTTAAGCATATAATTAAGCAATTATGGTAGCTTGCTATGTCTAGAATACTCAGATATACTTTATTAACCTTTACACACTTGCCAGGCAGGTAATCCGTGGGATTCAGCCAATTACGTGACCTAAGTATTTAAACAAAATAAGTTTGAAATACAAAACAAAGTTTGAATTGCGGGCTCATGCCGGAGTGTTTCGTAAGAGCGCTATAACGGAGAATGTTTTTAATTCGCTATTTTAGTACGTTTTCCCCGTCTCGACCAGGAGCGTAGAGGCGAGTGGAAGTCTTCGCGGTCTTTCAAAATAAACGGCTTCCTTTAGCATTCTGCTGGCTCGGTAGTTCGAGTCGCTCGTGCCCCAGTATTTTTAAAGCGGACAGCGCCCCCCCATGGCACTCGCGGGGTTCCCCCCACTCGCACCCCGTACACCCACGCCAACACAGTAATACCATAACGGGTGCGCGAGCTATGACGAGATTATCTACGTACACGCGTACCACTGTTACCCATACAACAGTGGCTTATGTACCAGGAGTACATAGGCACATAAGCGATGACTTGTGTACCTACATAGCGACATCGACGTGCCGGGGCAGCCGTGTCCGGTGTCAGGGGCGTGATGACAATAACGTGTTAAATAATCTGAGACAGTTTATGCCGCATAGACAAGTCTAAAATATAACCGAGGCCTCAAGTGTAAGTGTCAAAGAAAAATCAAATCATAATAAACAATATTGTTGTATTCCTCAAGCAAAAGGCAATCTTCTGGCAATGTCAATAAGGTGCTATCTCTGCTATCTAAATAGGAATTCTTAAAAACAAAGTCGGAAAACAGAGTCGTTTCACACATTTGCCAATATAAGCCAGAGCTTTAATTATGCGTGGGCAAATGGTCCTTCGAACCGGATATCAGTAGTGAAATGATAAAACGGATCTTAATAAAACCGACCTTTAGTATTATTTAAGTAACTCATTTTTTTTAACCTGTCTGTGGCTTTATAGGCCGTTCCCAATAAAGTTGTTATAGGAGTGTTTGGAGAGCGGGCTGAGGAAAAAAATCCAGAGGAAACTTGCGATACGACCACGCGGGCGGTTTAAACACTGGAATACTTTAAGAGTTTGCTCCAGCGAGGTTGGTTGAGCGGCTTCAACCAAATATGGAATCTAGCTACTGGGAGTTTTGTCGCTGATTCACTAAACCTAGCCTAACTGAAAAGAGTCCAGCAAGAAACTCGGCTAGGCCCGACCTGGGTGGAACTGACTCTACCCGATGTGCAGCGGAACCGGGACGAATAAATAAATAAATAAAATAAATAAATAAATATTAGAGGACAATCTTACACAAATCGAACTAGCCCCACAGTAAGCTCAAGAAGGCTTGTGTTATGGGTACTAGACGACGATATATTTAATAGATATAAATACTTAAATACATAGAAAACATCCAAGACTCAGAAACAAATATTCATGCTCATCACACAAATATTTGCCTTGACCGGGATTCGAACCCAGGACCGTAAGCTTCACAGGCAGGTGCACTACCTACCCACTAGGCTAAACCGGTCGTCAAAACGAATAGGTAACTCAAAATTGACTTTTATTCACAGCAAAGACGATTATCAAAGAATTTTTGACCATAGCAAACGTCTATAGTTATACTAGTACATCTGAATGATAAGTAATTGAGTTTATTTAACATATACCATACAACGGGTAACCAAACTCCCATTTGTAGCTACATAAAAGGTTTGTCTGAAACCACTAAAGTTTGCGAATCGCATTGGAGTTCCAGGAGAATGAAACAAATGAAACACTTTGTAAGTACAGGCTGACTCATAAAGACATCAATAACACTAGGCAGTCACCCACATACATACTAATCCTACTAATATTATAAACTAACGACCCGCCCCGGCTTCGCACGGATGCACTATTTAATACATATAAACCTTCCTCTTCAATCACTCTGTCTATTAAAAAAAACCGCATCAAAATCCGTTGCGTAGTTTTAAAGATTTAAGCATACATAGGGATATAGGGACAGAGAAAGCGACTTTGTTTTATACTATGTAGTGATGATGCGAAAATTTAGATGTTTGTTACTCAATCACGCAAAAACGGCCGGACGCATTATGATGAAACTTGGTACACAACAAGTTTATATCCTGGATTAACATATAGGATACTTTTTATCCCGAAAATCATTCTTCGAAGGGATGAGATGGGGAGGGGAAGTCTACGGGGACGAAAACGCTCGTTCCATAAAACCACACTCGTGTTTTAAGACCTCTCATTATGTATCAGTTGCATAAACTACTATTATTAAAAGCTGTTCCGCATTAATGCTGTTTTCATAGGCTGATTATGCAGCTGTCTGTCAGTTAAGGATGTAAGTAATCGATCAAGGTCAATACTGTCTCATTTGATAAAGGTTTCTGGGGTGGAAAACGTTTCCGCCCGAAGCACTATTTTGCGAGAAATTAGACGCCAAACGGCCTACGGCGACAACTCGATAGATCGCACGATTCCGGCGCAAGACACCGACGGGAGAAACATAATAGTAGTTTATGCAACTGATACATAATGAGAAGTCTTAAAACACGAGTGTGGTTTTATGAAACGAGCGTCAGCGAGTTTCATAATAGGATCACACGAGTGTTTTAAGGCCTAATTATGTACAGCTGCATACACTACTTTATCTACATCCGTATATTAAATCCTCTTTCATGTGTTCAGGAACCATTGCGTTGCAAGTGTAGGGAGGTCGAGCGTGAGCCCGTTGAAGTCTTTTGAGCACGAGCCTGTATCATTATGGGCGGAGATGGCCATAACGATACCGTTCTTGATGCTGTTATGGCCATCTCCGCCCCGGACCGGCGCGATATTGTAAACTTGGTCCTTACCTACACTTTTTGAGCACATAAAAGAGGATTTATTGTATGGGTGTAGATAAAGCATATTCCACAATACCCGTTTTCGCCCCGTACGATAGGTTCACAATAGTCTTAAGAATCTGAAGAACTGGTCAAGAACTATGTCATTCCTCGACTATAGGTACCACTTATCCGGTTGTCAATAAGGCCGGTTTTTAATTGCATCATTACACTAATAGCGCCTTATTGACCGGACACCGCGGTACTTTGAGTTGACATGACATAAAATAATAAGCGTAACTTAACACAAAGCCGTCGGTATAATAAAATGCTTCACTTCATTATGAGCACGTAAATAATAGATTATTATACAGTGACTTGAAACAAAAAAATGCCGGCAGCCGGTCCTCTCTCAATATATTGTCTTTAGTTTTTAGAACGATAGTAAGGGTATATATCGGTCTTTTTGACACCCAAATAAGTATTGACAATACAAATCTAGCTATAATATTGACAACTACCAATTTACCGATCTAACCAAAGCCTGTTATACTAAAGATCTAACCCCGCTAGTGTTTTTTTACATTTTTTTTTCGATGATTATATAGACAAGAAAAATTATCGAATCTTCACGAGAATCGGATAAGAAATGAGACTGGAGGAGAACAGCCAGACGTACGAAAGCATTTTTGCATAAGCTGTAACGACGCTTCGCTCGCTCGGTTAAATAACGTCGCTAACGTTGGAAACACAAGCTGACTCTGGATACGTGATCAGGAATGCCAAGACGTGATGGAGAATTGTAAGATACCCTTTTTTATAGAATTAATATCGAAGTTTAGCTTCGATTTTATTCAACAGTTTAAATCAAAACGAGGAAAGAAACAGACACACCCAATTTCTACACCCTACACCGCACATATACACTACAGACTACAGAGCATGTTATTCCTCTCACAGTATTTGTCAAACAACTTCCTTTATCCTTCCCGAGCTCTCAGACTATCCACTCTAAATCCATTTTTTTACGCTTTACTTTCGTGTTTATAATATTAGTAAGGATGTAGTTTTAATCATTTAATAAATCCTCAGTGCAAATCAAATAATATTTAGGTACGCGTCTCAAAAGATATTTTAATAAAGCATAGGCCGCACGTCTTGGCTCCATCGATCCGCGTATGGAGGGTGCATCGCTACGAACCTACGCCTAACTTGGTTTGTACAACTATACTATATGTACGATTAAACTTGTATAGAAGGGGGTTCAGACTCAGGGAAATATTGATTCGAAGAGACAATTTGAGCCGAGATATTTTAAAAGCAGCGATGAAGTCATCCGTGGTCGAGTGCATTCGGAATCTAGCAGCCGTCAGAAATGGAGAGACATCGATAGGGAAAGTGAAGTCTGAAGAAGCAATAACAAAGTCGGCAACGAAGATCTACAGCATCCTTTTTTTTGAACCTGACTGTGGCTTTATAGAGCTGGCCCAATAAAGCGATAGGAGTGCGCGGTTGGACAGGCCTGTGGAAAATTCAGAGGAAACCTCCAACACGACCACACGGGCAGTTTAAAAACTGAAATATACGAGTACTCTAGAGTTGGCGCTCCAGTAAGATAGGCTTCAACCAAATCTGAGGTGTAAATGTAATGGAGCTACCGGGAGTTTTTCCGCTGGTTCACTAAACTTAACCTAGCTGAGAAGAGTCCAACAAGAAACTCAACTAAGTCCGACCTAAGTCGGACTGACTACCTGATATGCGGCGGTACCGGGAATAGGGGAATATATGCCTGTGTTATCACGATAGCGCGGTGGGCGTCCCCGCCAGCAAGAATGCCTATACAGCATCCAAAACCAGCTCTGACAAGAGTGTACTACTGAGAAGAAGAGACCATTTGAACAAATAAGCAAGACGCTCACGAACTAGATACCTGGATAGGACATACCAGGTCAAATTAGCCTCCAGAAATCATCAAGCGATGAGGGCTACCGTGGATCGAAACCGATGGACATGAATCATCATCCTCCAGAGTTTTCCCGGTTGTGTCCCTAGGACACTTAATCCAAAGATTTGGCGTAGGAACTAGTTTTATGAAACGACTGCCATCTGAGCTTCCAACCCAGAGGAAACTAGGTCTTTTTGGTATTAGCGGGGCTAGCACAACTGCCGCTGCGACGCGACGCGAGTAGAGAAAAATCCACCCTCCTCTTTCTAATTCGCACAGTTCGAGTGAAACAGGAATCGCTGAGTCGCGCGAGATACGACTTGGCAGCAAGTTATGCTAGCCCACCTGATCTGTTTACTCACGATGTTTTCGTAAGTGGCATTTCGTATTCAGAATTATTCGACATCTGTCTAATCCATTCAATACTCTTCTGTTCTAAGTGCTGTGAGAAAATATTACGAAGCGGAGCACATAATTGAGACCGAAGATATGGCCATATCTCGAACTGTAATGAAAACGACTTGAATAGCGCCCCTGCAGGTTATAAAGTAACTGATAATATTGAGCTGAACACACGTGCGCATAGTGGGTTCTGCGTTGCCATGCCTACGGCCTGGAGTGTTATTAGGATTGGAATATTATTCGCTATTTTTGTGACATACAAATTCAAGGGGTCAATCTAACCTCTCTCTCTCAAAAAATTAACCTTTTAGAAAGGGAAAAGATTAATATAAATAAACTAGAGGCTATGTGAGCTGTACAAAAGGCCTTTTACTCGGCTACGGAATTTTTACAGGAATAGATATACATGTTCATTGCCTCACCGTATTGGAACAATTTACTAAACCTTAATTAAGAATGTGTTAAAATTTAAACTTTATTAATTTCAGTGTGAATTTATATAGCTCATGGTTATTATTTTTGACATGTATATTATGTACGACGATATATGATCAATGCAAATAAATGATATGATATGATATGATATGATACCTAGCAAACATTTTTCACGTTTTCAACCCCCACGAATAAGATTTTAACAAATTTGTAAAAAAAAACTGACACTACAAAAAAAACATATAATTATCGAACCTGCTCACAAGATTTCAAGAGAATTGGTTGAGAAATGCCACCCTGTAGAGAATAACAGCCGGGTGGACATATGAAAGCATTTTTGCCCAAGCTGAACCGGAGATCTTATCGCTTCGCTTACTTTGTAAAAATTTGAGTAACTGTTTGGGTAATGTTTTCGTACATTGAGTTTCGTTGATGTCTGTATGCATCTAGTGTGTATGAGTTATTTGAAGCAAAGGTCTTACTAATGCTATTTGAAAGACACCTTGAATACATAAATTTACACTAACGTGAGACAGATTTACACTTAATAAGAGAACAACGGTTGGAACTCACTTGGAAAGTCACTATTTGCGACATGTTTCGGACTACAATTGAGTGGTTGAGCTTTCCAAGTGAGTTCCAACCGTTGTACACCTTGAATATATCCCATTTTGCAAGCTGATATAATTGTATATTTACGTCTGATATAGTTGTATAGTCGGCAATTCAAGGATTATTTTCAAAAGCAAATGTAATACTTATTCCCCAGCTCACTTAACGAATACGGGTGCGAAACCGCAGCGTTACCGCATCCCTAAGTATTATGGCGCGAAGCGCTGAGGAGGCAAAGCGTACTAGACACTCGCATTTATGTAAGGGGAGAAGCGGGCGACCTCGAAAAAGCAAACGGGGGTCGTATCTACGTCGAAAAGCATCGCGAATTTCACAAAGCGTCTTCCTACTCCTAGTTACAGGAACACCGTTAGGGAGACGTGGTTTCGAGGCGCCTACCCGTGTCTGTTCTTTGAAGTGTGATAAACCGTACGTACGTACTAAATATGGATACCTAAGGCGGAGTGCGTGCCGTGGAGTTTGCTGCTCCCCTGATACTCCTGCCAAGATTTATAAGCGCGACAGAATTCACGAGTAAACTCGCTTTGCCCGACTCGGCGCCGTAACGTAATCGACGCATTTTTTTGCTTCCCCCCGCTTTTCGTTTTAATGGTCTTTTTTGACGCCTTTAGAAGCTGTATTAGGTAAGTTAAGTTTGATTTTATTTTATGAAAGAGTTCTACGGAAGGTTAATCGGAGGCATTTTTTTAGAAACCTGACGAAATAAACGCATTTAGTGTACCTAATCGAATTAATTTATTTACACAAGAGAAAAACAAAAGGAAACTTGATGTCATCTTTCAATTAATTGAAAAAGAAAGACGTTGAACTATAATTTAATACATACAATACAAGTTCATATGCTAATAATAATGTTTGGTTTTAATATTTTATGCATAAATTTTAGTTGTTTTGCAATCTACCTTACAAACAATGCACATTAATTGAATCTTAGTATTCAATGTATAGTACTTTAACCTAGATTACTATTTTGCTAACATAAACATAACGTGATTAAGTATCGAATTAACGAAACATTTTTTTCGTGCACGGCGCAGCGCAAATGAGTTAGACGCATTTGGTAAATTGGGCCAAATTGGCCACTCCGTCCGCGCCTAGCCCACTATGACCACATTCTCTTACGAATATAACAAACAGTTCTAGTTAATAGTTGGATGATGACCAATTTCTAATGTAAAGATCCGAATTTTGGTCACACGGTAATTGTTTTGTCATAACTATTTAGGTCACTCTGAATAACAAAGTGCGAATGTGTGCGCAATTTTGGTTAAATTCCTTTTTTTTTGAACCTGACTGTGGCTTTATAGGCCGGGCCCAACAAAGCGATAGGAGTGCGCGATTGGAGAGTAGCCTGGGGAAAATCCAGGGGAAAACCTCCGGCACGACCGCGCGTTTGGTTTAGAACACTGGAATACTCTAAGTTAAATTCCTTGTTCTGTCTCTATCTGTTAGTTCCTTTAATTGGCTTTGTATTATTATCTAAGTCTCTATCATAATCTAGTAGCTGTTGGTACTCCTTAAACTAAATAAATAAATAACTTATTAACATAAGTAAGATGTCTTATAGTTTAAGTTCCTTCTAACATTGTTTTTTATTCTTTTTGGTAAGCAATAAAGAACATACTGTATTGTATAAGGTCCAGTGTTGCCAGATGCCGAAATACAAAAAGCGGGAGGTGCGCTGGATTTCTGAATGAAAACGCGGAATACATTGTTAATATTTTTGTTTCAAATGAAAAAAAATTGCGCATGCACTATCACGGAAGTTATAAATGTTACGTGCAGTCATTCTAGCTAGTTCTAATCGTTTGATATTTTGAATTTACCGCCCTATTCACTGAGCAAATGCTAGCATTTCATTAATGCGGATCCGAGTTAGCTTAACGCAGATTGCGGGGACAATGGCAAAAACGCAGGGAAAAAAGCGGTAAAGCGGGGTATCTGGCAAAACTGATAAGGTCTAACGCATCTTTAAAAAACCGAGACCAAGTGTTTTACTCAACTTTATCAGATTAGAAGGTGCAGCGGGGCGATCTAGACTGCGGGATTTTTTAATTTTTTTATACAACAAGCCTACGGTCCATCTGAAGGGAAGCGGCCACCGCAGCCTATAGACGCCCGCAACTCCAAAGGAGTCACGTGCGCGTTGCCGACCCTTTATAAGATTTAAATTAAAACTAATCGAAACATTTTCCGTGTTTTACATCATTTACTAGAGCGCCATCTTTGGTGAAATTGTTAAGGCGCTTTTCCGCTATCCGGGCATAGATAGCACTCTAGTAAATGATGTAAAACAAGGAAGATCTTTTCGATTACTTTTAATTTTCCGCAGTCTAGATTGCCCCGATGCAGCTTATTCGTTTTGCACATTTTTCTCAATTTGCCTATTAACCTTAATCCCCACTCAATTGGTCAAAGGTTAGCTAGAAGAAATTTTGCCGCCTTTGAAATGAAATGAAATAATTCTTCAATGTAGGCATATTACATAAATGAAATATACCTATTGGTTATACGCTTTCTTACATTTTAGTGATATCTCTATTAGGAAATCTCGGCAGGTGCATATTTAGCCTTGAATTTAAGATTACGTCATGTTTGCTGAGACGATCCCTCACCCCGCGTGAGATTAAAAAAAATATCTTAAAGTTATTAACCGTATGTCCATAACACAAGGCATATTACATGCACTTATGAATGTCAAAAAAACGACCACACTAAACTACTTTGTACATATAATGTCAACTGTTCTTGTAATTTTGGTTGTTATTTACTACTTATGTACCTACAATAAAGAATATTCATATAGTTATTTTTATTGAAACAAATGAATATAAAATACTAGAACAATTACATACTATTAAGATAAGGCTTAATTCTATAAGAATAAAAAATAAATTAAAAGTTAAAATAAAAACATAAATGAAATAAATAAATGAATGAAATAAATGAACTTTATTCTGCAAGTAGGCCGCAAGGCACTTTTACAAGTCAAAAACTACTAGCGTTTCTCATGAGACCACTGCCGAGAAGAAACGCCGAAAGAAACTCGACAGTCAGTCATTTTCTCCAAAATATGCTTATTACAATGATACTACTTAACCTACTTAAGTAAATGTAAGTGGTAAAAAACAAAAGAGAATTGAAAGAAAAACGAGGAAAAAATAACAATAGGTATTTACAATGTGTAGTTACACAAGAAAACAAAACATGTCGAATCGTTTGATATGTGTTCCTGCAAGAACTGTGTCAACTAGATACAATGAAAATATTAGACTCTTTACGCTATTTAGGTATTTGGTTTGGGCCATGCATTTCTGTCTGTTAGATAGTCCTCAACCCTATAATAATCCTTTGATAAAGAATATTACATACATCAAACATATGCCATATCATCAGTTGCCTTTTGAATCACTGTAGCTATCAAATAACGAAATTAATTGATGAAGCTTGGAAATGTCCCTAGTTTATGCCAGTACCGGGCACAGCTCGAGTCGAGCGCGGGCAATTTGCCACACTCTTTGAATATTAATTACTATAGGATTAGGCAGCCTTGGCAGAAAATGTCCAGATTTTTTTATAGTAACGAATCCTCGAGTTAATAAAGGGTTGGCAAGGCGCTTGTGATTCTTATGGATTTAAGATTAATTTAAATTTATTTGAAATGAAATGAAATGAAATGGTCTGCCGTCATGGTCGCCGGAAGACCAGCGCTGGCTTGTGAGTCAGCATTATGCTGAGGCGGGACCATTTCGTGGCAATTTTATTAGTTAATAGTTAAAAATCTATTATCTTGTAGTATCTATGTCACTAATAAATTATTTTCATTTAATTTTATTAAATTTATTTTATTTTTATCCTTAACTTACTCAACACCTTCACACACTTCCCACACTTCTAACACAAGTTTTTACTTAAAAGGAGGATTCGACAACCTTGTTAACGTTATTTGATAAAAGAATAAATAATTTTAATTTTTAATTTTTTTTAAATGGAGTCGTAAGCTTCCATAGACAACAGTGCCTACGTAGCATCAGACAGCAGGTAAGCTTGCTGTCCACCAAAATAGTTACTCAGCTACCTGGACAGCTTCAATTAAGGTACGGCAAATTAACTATGCGCTTAATTTTATTACAAAACATATATTATGTACTAAGTAAAGTTAAAAACATATTAGAAACATAATTTACGTAATATTGTCATCAATTGAAATGAGGAGCGAGGTAAAATACTCCACCCAAAGGATATCTTCCTGGTACTCTAATGTTATTCAGATTAAACTCTGAAACAAATGAAAATAAAATACTAAAACAATTACATACTATTAATATAAGGCTTAAGTCTTTAAAAATAAAAAAGAATAATTAAAAACTAAACTAAATCTAAAAATGGCCCCTGCGGCATTGTGCCGAAGACGCTGGCAGCATTTCCTCGCTGAATAGTAAGACTAATTTTCTGTGCGAGGTAGTTGCCAGCTCTTCGGTCACCGGTAGTATCTTTAAGCCTCTTCGCGATTTCTTTGAAGAGTATCAAAGCTCCTGGACCCCATGGACCAAGGGTCTCGACACCAAAAGGGACGAAATTATATTCGGTGCCGAGACCAGAATATTTCCCCACCTTTAAATTTTACAAAACTAAAATTTCGATTTCACTTTAATTTATTAAAAAAATGTCAGCAATGTATAGCAAAGTAAATTGACAACGCAGTACAAATGACAGCCCTTAAAGTCCTATTTCTGACGACGTTATCTTAATCAGTGCACGTAGTACATTGAAGGTGCGGAGTTAAGGTATTTCATTCTGCAGTTAATTCACATAATTATGATTTACTATACATGGAAATAATTGCTAATGGAACATATTATTATTAGTTTCAATAAATGCCACCGTGCCGCGTTAACGCACTATATACTGTACAAAACCAGGGATCGGATACCGGTATTGTCTCCATAGAAAAATACCGGTATTATTACGGTCACCGGTTCATTATTTCGTTTTCAATGGGACAATCTAATAATACGACGTTGTTACCTAAATACATGATTCAGCCCTACGTAAAGAGCAAAAAATAATCCAAAATATTGGGCTAATTCAGGGTTTTTTAAAAATACCGGTATCGGTCCCTGTACAAAACCCAGTTACTTATTCTACGACTTGTGATTTGGTTGAATAATATATATATTTATTTATGTATATTAATTTAAAAACGTATACATTTATAATATGTATTTATTATATGTTTAGTTGTTATATATTTATTTAGTTTTGGTATTAGCTATAAATTTCCTTATTGAAACGTTTTAGTACACTGTGTAAGTTTGCCTAATATATCATTCTCCCACTCTCCACTCAATCCCTCAAAAATTAGCTGGAAGAGATCCCTCATAGGGATAAGTTCGCCTTTGTACTCTAATCTAATGTGACATGTATATTGTTTTAACCTGTAATTGTGTACAATAAAGTGCTTACATACATACATACTTTTTAGTCACACAGTGCCCATCTGTCACAGGCAGTTTATGGATTAAGAGGCAAATATAAACTTAAAAATAAATAATCTAAAATAAGGTTGTCTGGAAGAGATCGCTCTTTAGTGATAAGACCGCCTGTTGTTCTGCCTCTGTCTCCCTGTATCTTTGTTTTTTTGTTTTTTATGTGCTATTTTATTATGTGAGGTGTGCAATAAAGAGTACTTGTATTGTCCGCCACGGCACATAGTGCATTTCCCCGCTGTATAGTAATGCTGATGCGTTGTGCGTGCAAGCTTTTAGCGACTTCTTTGAAGAGCTCTTGGGCCCTGGGGCCCCACAAACCGAGGGTCTCTACACCGAACGGAACAAAGTTTTAATCGGTTCCAAGACCCCTATATTTGTTTAACTTCGCCTTTTCGGCCGCCTCTGCAGCCGCACCCGCTCTGACAGAAGTTCCGTGGAGAGGAAAATATAGAAGACGTACTTAACAAAGAATATTTAAATAATAAGTGCTTGCCTGCGTGATGCCAAGAGGCCCATCCCTCTTATTTAATTGTTTTGGACGACCGGTTTAGCCTAGTGGGTAGTGCACCTGCCTGTGAAGCTGACGGTCCTGGGTTCGAATCCCGGTCAAGGCATGTATTTGTTTGATGAACACGAATATTTGTTCTTGAGTCTTGGATGTTTTCTATGTATTTAAGTATCTATTTATCTATATAAGTATGTATATCGTCACTTGGTACCCATAGTACAAGCTTTACTTAGTTTGGGACTAGGTTGATTTGTGTAAATCGTCCAAAAATATATATATATTTTTTTATTATTATTATTTTTTCTAAGTTTAAGGTTTAGTTTTAATTATTTTAATTTAATAGTAGTTTTAGTCTTGTATTTACTCTTTTAAGTACCTTGTTTTTTAAGTTTTCTAATAATAAAAATCATTATCCTATATAATAATTTAACTTTAATCTAAAACAGTCATGTAACAAGGACTAGTTAATTCAATTGAAATTAAATGTGTTTCCTCCGCTATCGACTTCCGATACTACAAATAGACACACATACACAAATACACATAATACATGTTAAGCTAATAAACTTATAATTATAACACCCCTCCCGGTTTAATATAAGGATCCCGCTCGTAACATGTTTATACATTTTTCCTGTACCTAATTTTAAATTTAACCGAGCTCATGTTCGGAATTATTAAAATATTCGGTATATAATACAGTCGACAATATAACTCAGGTATTCAAAATAATAACAAATTTTGAAACGTATTGTGTAGTTAGTAAAGTTTCATTCATAGTTTCGTCATAATATATCATTCAAATAACAGTGAAAACACAAAATCGCTTACAAACTAGGAGCAGTCATTAAAATTGAAATCTGACACCTAATCCAAAACAAAAGATCCCCGGAACGGCTGGTACAGTCGCCATCAGATATATCGGAGCGAACAAGGTGCTCACAAATATCTGAACACGACTCTATTGTCAAGGCGTTAAAGTGCATGTTCAGATATTTTTGAGCACCCTGAAGAGTACAGATATATTTGAGTGCGACTGTACCTGGCCCAAATGTGCCCAGTATTCTGGCGACGTTGCCGCTCTGATACATATATACACTCACGAGCAAAAATAACGGGTACACTTTGTATTGAATTTCCATAGAAAGTGTACCCGTTATTATTGCTTGTGAGTGTATATTATCATAACAAGGTTAGGTGTAGGACAAAAGCAAATAAATAAATAAATAAATATTTGTGGACAATCTTACACAAATCGACCTAGTCCCAAACTAAGCAAAGCTTGTACTATGGCTACTAGGCGACGATATAAGCTCAAACTCAAAATATTCTTTATTCAAATAGGCCTAGCAACAAGCACTTTTGAACATATACACTTATATAGATAAATATATACTTAAATACATAGAAAACATCCAAGACTCAGAAACAAATAATCGTGTTCATCACAAATAAATGCCCTGACCGGGATTCGAACCCGGGACCAGCTTCGAAGGCAGGGTCACTACCAACTAAGCTAAAGCGGTCGGGTAATAATCGAAAAAAAAAGCGCAAGAATGTTATGTAATGCTCTTTAATATGATAAGACTTATAAAGTTTGCATGGTTTTATCTCGTTTACACGTGGGTGTAGTCACGGACACGAGTCACGACCTTGCACTGAACTACATTCATAAACTAATTTGTAGACAGCACTGTCTCTGAAATATCAGTTACCAGCTACTTTATTCCTCGTAATGAGGGCTATCGTTTTTGTGTTCACCAGTTGGCGCCACTGTCGAGTAAGGTCCAGCTATCAAAAATTGTTATTGGTTATTATGGGCATGAGAACGAAGTTTACATTTAAATCATATTTAATACCTTAAAACCGTACCGTAAAAATATCGAACATCCCGCATTGTAGCGCAGTTCCGTTTTGTACGGAAAAAAAAGAAGGAAATAAGTTTCCGAAAGACAAAACTGTCTCAAAGCACTGACAGTCATTGACCCGTAACTCATATTTGCCATAATCAAGGTCAGGTATTGCAAAATAGCTACCATATATTGTTCCAATTAGATATTAACCCGTGTAGCGTAACCACAAAGAGTGATTTGACATTTCGAAGACCCCACGCTACACTAGCGCCTCTAGCGGCGAATTCATAAGCGATAGCCCCCATTCCTTCCTTCCAAAAATTTTTAAACATGTTATCCTGTGCTGAAGGCGACGTACCAAATTTAATATACGCGAATACGATACGCATCATACGCACCAATTTCGCCTGTGTAGGCTGTGTGGGTAAGCATTCACCAGAGATGAACGAAAATGTGTTTCCACACATTTTACACCTAGCCGCCCACCATGCAAGGATATAATATGAGAACAAAGATTCGCGCATCTCCAGTGGACGTTCACCCTCAAGGAGTCGCCGTCAGAGATGTACGAAATGGGGGCTATCGCGTATGAATTTGCCGCTAGAGGCGCTAGTGTAGCGTGGGGTCCCCGAAATGTCAAATGTCACTTTTTATGGTTGCGGTACGCGGATTAATATCTAATTGGAAAAATATGGTGCCTGTTTTTCAATACCTGAGCTTCATTATGGCAAATATGAGTTACGGGTCAGTGACTGTCAGTACTTTGAGACAGGTTTGTCTTTCGGAAACTTATTTCCTCCTTTATTTCCTAACAAAACAGGACTGCGCTACAATGCGGGATGTTGGATATTTTTAGAGCACGGTTTTAAGGTATTAAATATGATTTAAACGTAAATTTCGTTCTCATGCCCATAATAACCAATAAAAAAAATTGACAGCTGGACCATATTCGACAGTGGCGCCAACTGGTGAGCACAAAAACGTTTACCCCGCAATCAAGACAGCTAGGTGTCAAAATTTACGAAAACACAGGTTCACGCATCATCTTTGGTGTATATTCACCCTATGGGTGTCGCCATCAGAGGTATGCGGCAATTGTTTTCATAAACTTGGCACCTAGCTGTCATAATTGACAGGTATATATCCTCGTGAGGCCCCGTGTCATATAGGTACTACATAAAATACGATTGATTTTGAACTATACCTAAATTTATTAAGGTCGAGATTATTTTGTCAATTTTTGAAGATCAGGCCTCAGGAGGATATAAAAACAAAGCTTCGCGCATCTCTGGTAGATATTCACCCTAATATCAGTTTCATTCTTTAGGTATAACGCAGGCATGAATAAGTAAACAAAAGTTCGAGTTAACCTCAACGCCTTTATCTAACCTACACATACTTTTAGATTAAGAAAAAAAATCCCGTGTCACCTACAAAAACCTTGGCAGCTTGCGGGCAAGGCTCCGTTAGTAATGCCAGCCCCCTGGGCCGTCTCCGAGCGTCTGGCTGCTCAAGTAATTACGCCCCCACCGCCCCCTAGCCCCCTACGGGGATAAGTAAAAACAATATTTTTACGCGCACCGACCAGGGCACCAAAAGTGACAGATATAAATTGGGGGTGAAAATGGAATTAGTGTGTGCTTCCTTGATGTCGGTTCGTTATCAGACGCTCGCCCGCTCTCCTATATTATTATTAAAAGAGGGACATAATTTTGGCACGATGCATTAGATGTATTATTTTATATCTAGATTTACCGTAGTCTTTATATCTAGCAAAAGATAATAGTAGCAATTCAAGTATAAAAAGGGCTTTGTTAACTCGGTTTAACTGATTCTTAATTTTCAGTGAGTTCCAGAAAAAAACTATAGGTAACTCATTTTTAAAACGTTGGTTTATTATAATTACACCGTTGTACTCTTATCATTATATATGTTGTTTAACTACTTATAGGTGTACCGATTGAGACTAAATATGTAGGTAGTTAATATATCATGCTGCCTGCTTACTTTACAAACTTTTTATTTAACTTAGCCTGTTAGTATGTACTTAATACGTATGTAACAAATGTTGGAACTGAATCGTCAATCGATTGAGCTGACTGGGTCTAACAGGCTAAGCTAATAAGAGTGGCCCTCTCGAGGGATTGGGTTATACTTTGAGGTGGACTAGTGGCTGGATCTGACACTGTATGGCTAATATCAGCCTTCGATCTTTAGTTTGAGATTAATTCACGAAAATGTTAAAAAAATTAAGGTAATTTTTAAACTGTAATTATATCTAAACCAAATCAGAATTGTGGAGGATATAATGGGGTTACTAATGCATATTTTTACAGACCTTCAATACCCTTAAATTTAGATGAAAAACTGTTTCTTTTTCGCTTCTTTTTTTGCCACTTCTTGCGGAGACACAACTACCAAAAAAAATATGAGACGAGACCACAATTGTCAACTACGTATAAGTTCGAAAACATTTCAAAAATCATGGTGTGTCATGTCAACAAAAATAAATAAACTAACGTATCTATCATATCATATTAATAGAGTAGTAATATGTAAGTAGGTATAACATCATCTTTCTTTCATTATAAAATAATTCATTGACATTGATCAATGATATATGTCATATATTGACAACTACTAATTTTCTAGCTACTTCTTATGTCGTTTCTTGCTTTACGTTTTGCGTATATATATACATCTATTACAACATTTACATCTGTTTTCAGACATTATTACAATAAGCTTAGCCTGTGCCCTTTATAAAGTTGAATAATTGTTCGGTGCCAATGTAATATTATGGTCTGGTGATGAAGACAGAAAGTGGCCATAGGAACTAAACTACACAAAATAAACCCGTCATGTTTGTGCCGTCTCAAGGAATAGTTAATGATTGTGGGAAAAAGGTACAGTCGGCAATAAAAGCTTGTGCCAAAATGATTTTTTGATAGAAACTTATTTAATTTATGTTGGATGGCAGAGCTTATATCAGCCTTATTAACACTCATACTTTACTTGTTTTTTTTTTTTATAAAAAATGGGATTAATCTTGGCCAGCACCTAGCTCGGGGGCAAAGATGAGCCGGCGATGAAGCGAGCTCTCCCAGAAGATGACACATAGAAAACATCCAAGACTCAGAAACAAATATTCGTGTTCATCACACAAATAAATGCCCTGATCGGGATTCGAACCCAGGACCTCCAGCTTCGAAGGCAGGGTCACTACCAACTAGGCTAAAGCGGTCGACAAGCGGTCGGGTAATAATCGAAAAAAAAGCGCAAGAATGTTATGTAATGCTCTTTAATATGATAAGACTTATAAAGTCTGCATGGTTTTATCTCGTTTGCGCGTGGGTGTAGTCACGGACACGAGTCCACGACCTTGCAATGAACTACATTCATAAACTAATTTGTAGACAGCACTGTCTCTGAAATATTAGTTACCAGCTACTATACTTCTATACATGAAGACTATATTCTATTCATCTATAAAAACTTAAAATTCATGAATGTTTTGTTTAGCAAGTTCTTGCACGGGTATCAGGTGAACCATGTGAACAATGTGGGTACCAGGAATGCAGCCGACGCGAGAGGCACACGTTGAATAATGTACGGGACGTCTCAGCGGACACGCCGTCATATAGCTGATGCCTCGGTAAGCAAACTTAGAAAAACAAAGTGCAAAATGCACATAAATGTAAATTGGCTTGGATTTGCGGCCATTGTCAGACTAATTTAAAAAACCACCGTGTCCGCTTTTGTGAATAGCGAATGTGAACGTCTGTAGGTGTGTACATGAAATCCATACAATATCATAGATGTGAAACTATTTCTGCCTGTTACTTTGACGACCGGTTTAGCCTAGTGGGTAGTGCACCTGCCTGTGAAGCTGACGGTCCTGGGTTCGAATCCCGGTCAGGGCAAATATTTGTGTGATGAGCATGAATATTTGTTTCTGATTCTTGGATGTTTTCTATATAATAAGTATTTATATCTATTAAATATATCGTCGTCTAGTTCCCATAACACAAGCCTTCTTGAGCTTACTGTGGGGCTAGTTCGATTTGTGTAAGATTGGCCTCTAATATTTGTTATTTATTTATTTATAGTTGACGTCCCGGGTGCCTTATAATTATTATTATTCTGGAAATTGTCCCTTAAAAGAATTCGAGTTTATTACTTCTATAGGAATGAAGTTCTGTACGAAGAAAGCCGCTGGCAAAAACTTCTATTGAAAAAAACTTGCCGCTGCATTTTAAAATAATTGGTAAACCAGCGAGTTTTTTAAATTCCTCATTTGGCAGCAATTTTCCCCATTTCAAAGCTGTCAATTATAAGTACCTATTACGTAGCTATGCATTTTGTGATACCGGCTTGTAATAAGCTTTTTGCTGTGACGCAAAGTGCTGGTATTGATTGTGTCGTTCTTAGGGAAAAGGGACCTTTGCCTCTGTGGTTACTGGCGCTTAAGCCATTATTACATAATGAACTCTGGCGCGTTTGTACAATCGCATCTATAATCATGGCATAAGCCCTAACGAAAATAGGGTCCTTATTGTGAACAACAACTGTTTTGAAATGTAATAAACATGTCACTCCGAATAAGAACAGTATGTTGATTTTGTATTAAGCACTACCGCTGGAGGAAAAATTGAAAAATTTAGGCACCGAGCAGGATTTAAACCTGCGACCTCCTAGTACTCGCGGCCAGTCGCTCTAGCCAACTGAGCTATAGGCGCAACTGCCACCCGGCCCCAAATTCTTCAACCGCAGGAGGAGGGTTGGGAGCTCGCAGTTTTAAATCCGCAATAGTATCTCGTCGAGCGATACTCAACCTTAAAGACGTGAGTAACCCGTTTATAATGTTTCAATATATGTGAAACTCACGGGAGTTTTATATTTAACAATTGCTTTTGCTGTTTCACGACACAATCACAAAATGATTTTTTCATTTTTATTTTATAGTACCCTCTTACTTATTTAATTTATTTATAGAAATAATTACTGTAGTTATGAAAAATAAATATTCTACAGGTACCTATCACAGTTTATTATCTACATCAAATGTTAACGAAAATACCTAGTCTTTCAAAATGTGGGGTACGCTACGCCTGCTACGTGGGTTTATATAGGGCATATTCGGTGACGTAACCAAAACATGCGACGTAACCAAAGCTAAAGGCTAAAACAAAAAGGCGTTTATTTGTGATAATCCACATCGAAAGGGACCTTGTGGCGGACGGCACGTACGCCTTTATTGCCGCTGTTCCAATACAATAGTGAATAGGTGTAACGTAAGCGCCTGCCGCCATAAGGTCCCTTTTGATGTGGATTATCACATTTGTTTTCTCAATCAAGCTATTTTTAGGACGGTTGTAATTGCGACCCAACCCAATGTCGTAATAAGGTCAGAAATAACTTTATGATTAAAATTTTATACGTCCCCCAAAAAAAAAATTTTATACAAACCTTTTTTTTCAAAATAACTCAACATTATGACGATATTTCTATCTCCATCGACATTCCTTATTACAATCAAGAGTCACTAATTAACAAACCTCACTGTTACTGAAATGATAATCACCCCAAATAATCAACATAATATTTAATAGCATGTCGATTTGGTTATTGTAATTATATGGCATCGTTTAAGGTCCCTTCCATTTTTTTAAAACAATATCTAGTTTCTGCTTCAGTCATAAAGCGTAAAGTATCTGAAACTGAACTTAAATACCTATATGTTGACACATGAATAGATTTTGAAGTACACGATAACCTTAATAAACATTGCAGAACCAATCTTAATATCAACATATTCGTGCCTCCAATTTGTGTACGTTATTTTAAACATGATGTTGCTTTGATAAAGAATTAATTAACATTATGTTATAATTTTTTTTATTTAGAAGTCATTTTTATTATGTTCAATGTTCAGTAATGGGTGTTTGACACTTTACATAATTTTCTTTTGTCACGTGATACAATAATACATATTAAGAAAGGAATTATAAATTACGTAACTAAAATTAACTGTAAATAATTAAACACTAAAAAATAATATCAAAATTAGGCCCTCTAGGTATTACGCAGGCAGCATTCCCACGTTGAATTGCGAGGGCAATATACTTAAGAATAGAATAGAATAAAATGCCATTTACGTATTGTGTATTTACAGGTGTTCGATACAGATGTTAAGGAGTACGTAGTCCTCTGTTATATGTCTTACGACGTATAAATAATTCAGTATCCTCTGAAAAAAAAAATAGTATCTTTATTAGGGATGCGCCAAATATTCAGGTATTATTCGGTATTCGGCATGTTTTTGAATGATCGGTATTCAGCCGAATTATTAGGTTCAGCTGCCGAATATTTACCGAACAATTTTGAGAGGGTTTTGTTAGAAGTTACAAGAGTATTATAGTTACTGCTTCGTGAAATGAATACTTGACCCATTATTAACAGTGATTTACTTATTTTTGTCAATATTTCGCTTTGGTAATGAGCAAAAATATTACCATTCAATTAGTCTGTTTTACAACAATAGATGAGGGACACGGAGTTAGGTTCGCGTCTTTTCTGTGGACATACCAAAAGTTAAGGACTACAAAGCTTAATTTTGGATTGGACCAATAACCCGCATAAACTGTTTCTCCGTTTCTATAAATCCCTGTAATAAAAACATAGCTAACATGCTCATAAGCCGATAACTATTGATCACAGGAGGGACGTTTATTACAACTAAGTATGACCCATTTTTTTTTTACAACTAAGTATGACCCATGAAGGAATTACATTGAACCGAATAATTCAGCCGAGTATTCGGTTCGGCAACAGCTGTTCGTCCGACCGAATGGTCCAACCCATATTCGGCGCATCTCTAATCATAAATAACAAACTCCGATTTCGTGTAAAATTACATAATCACATTTAAGGCGCGTCCATTTTAAGATATATTTTACTGGATCTACTGGGACATCCGATAAATATCCACGCGTTGTACCTTAGCCGGTTTCAGGTTCAGAACTAGAATGTTATTTATAACCAACGCCAGTAAAGATAAAAAACTTTAGGAAATAAGTTGCGTTGCGGTGTAGTTCCACTGATATGACGGTCAATGAAAAACTTAGAATATTCGATTAAAAAGAACGTATTCATTAAATTAACGACTGTTTGAATTACAACTATATTTGGTTACGAGACATACGATAAAATCCCGAATACTTACAAAATCGTCAGTCAGTTTTAGTTAAAATGTAGGTACCTAGTGGCTCTGTGAGCTGTAGACCTCGCGAGCATTTTTTAAGTATTTTACAAAAATCGACTCCGCAAAAAATCCATACCTAATCACCGAACCTGCTTAATTTCACGAAAATCGGGCGAGAAAATGCAGCCGGACCGACATTAGGAAATCCCCAGGACATATACGAAAGCACTTTAAATCGAAGCTGAAACGTAGACCTTCGTCTCACTCGGTGAAAAACGTAGTACATATCTGTGCCTTTACCATGAGTTTGCATGACCATACTCGCTAGCGACTGCGTAAACGATTTAATATGCCGATTCTTAGTTCTATTGCGTAACCGCCAGAGGTGCTGTACTTTTGCCCATACACATTTTTACGCAGTCGCTAGCGAGTACGGTCATGTAAACTCATGGTAAAGGCACTGGTGTATATTCACTCAGGAGCTCCCTTCGTAGTTCAGTGTACAACTAAGTTTCGTATGAGCCATTGACAAATCCACTTGTAAACAACAATTAAACCAGTGGCCGTGTGAGCTGCAGACCACGCAAGTGTTTTTCTTTTTGAAAAATTTCCATAAACTGACTAGATACAAAAAAAAATATAATTATCGAAATTACTCACAAAATTTCAAGAGAATCGTTTGTGAAATTCGATCTGTATCCTCAACAGCCGGAAAGACATCAGAAAGCATTTTTGTCAAAGCTGGGCCTGTACTCCGATCTTCGTATCCCGTCCCTTTCACTCTCGTGTTATACACTGTAAGAGTGAAAGGGACGGCACGATACGAAGTTCAGATTTCGAATTTCGAAGTAGCCCCTCTGAAACGGAGGGCAGTAAATACAGGTTACAAAAAAAAACATTAAATCGCCTGCTAATGCCGGTGCATCGAAACGCAAGCGCAATGCACGCGAGTTAGAAATGCGCATGTTATCTAGGTATAGTTGGTGGCGCGGTAGCCGAGCGTTGGCGCAAGGTCGCCCGGCGCCTCATTGGTCAGCGGGCGACGGCGCTCTGTGGATATTACCGCCAAAGAATTTTTAAAAAACAACAACCCGTTGACCCTAACACAACAAGCATAACAAATAATGTGAACCCCTAAATAGAAAATAGAACATAGCTAGGCACATTAATGGCCTTATATTATTGTAATTATAATGTAAAAAATGACATGTAAATTTATGAATAAATGATGTGAATCTGAATCTGAAACCTCCATCCAAATCCACATCTGCAAGTTTCTGGTTGACTGGCGGAGAATGCCTCATGCCTGTCCGCCCTTTGTAGTTATACTGTTTGTGCATAAATTAAAAACCAGTGCCTTTACCATGAGTTTACATGACCATACTCGCTAACGTCTGCGTAAAAATGTATATGGGCAATAGTACAGCGCCTCTGGCGGTTACGCAATAGAACTAAGAATCGGCATCCTAAATCGTTTAAGCAGTCGCTAGCGAGCTCGGTCATGCAAACTCATGGTAAAGGCACTGAGGGCAAAACAAAACGAGAACGAAGTATCTCCCATCTCTATCGCATTTAATAATACGAGCGACAACACGCGTTCCGAAAATTGGCCTACATTTACACAATAAAAATAAAAAAATAAAATATATTAAATAATAAAATATAATATAATTAAATATATTAATTTTTTTTTTTACATTATTTTTCCGCTATGTAGCGGAATTCATCAGTCTATCTTAGAAAAAAGTATCGTATTCCGGTCCATGTTGTTGTTTGAGAACATTTTTTGTTAGATCACCTAGATGTAGGTAAGTGCCTGGTGCTATATCATTCATTAAATCAAAAGTACCTGAGATACCGAGTCTTCGATCTATTTAGGTTTCCCTAGTATTCTCGGGAATGAGACTAGCTAGATTTTTAGCCCCAAAAACTGACGCACCGCAAATTTTTCATCAAAATCGTTATATAGAGCCGATGCCGAGATTCCCGAGATACATTAAACAAACATATGATTGCACTTTAAAGATATTTGACGACCGGTTTAGCCTAGTGGGTAGTGCACCTGCCTGTGTAGCTGACGGTCCTGGGTTCGAATCCCGGTCAGGGCAAATATTTGTGTGATGAGCATGAATATTTGTTTCTGAGTCTTAGATGTTTTCTATGTATTTAAGTATTTATATCTATTAAATATATCGTCGTCTAGTACCCATAACACAAGCCTTCTTGAGCTTACAGTGGGGCTAGTTCGATTTGTGTAAGATTGTCCTCTAGTATTTATTTATTTATTCGATAGGGATCGAGGATAAACTCCCGACATCGATAAACGAATTTCGAATATTTTATTAAGAAAACTAGTCTGGAATTTAAGCACAATTCTTAATATTACCTACAACTATATAAGACTGTTTATTTCTATATAAAAAAATAAATAAAAATTAATTAATTAAAACCATTTTTTTAAATCGAGGCATGTCCTCCCTAGTCTACCAACGGCAGCGCGTGTCATTCGAGACGCGGCCGTTGCAAGGCGAACCGCCTGAGGCGGGAAAACTGACTTCGGCGCCGGCGATCTCGCCGCCGGACCGCGCCGGACTGACGGCTTATATGAGACGAATCCTCAAGAAAACCGGCCAAGTGCGGATAACGCATAATAAAGGGTTCCGTATCAACACCTACTCATCATCATCCTCCTAGCGTTATCCCGGTACAGTTGCATCCTGAAGGATGCCCGGGGTCCGCTACCTAATCCCAAGACTTGGCCAAGGCACTAGTTTTTACCATCTGACCTTCCAACCCGAGGGGAAACCAGACATTAGAATTAGGCTTGTCAAGTGAGTGGGCAACTTGACTGTTAGAAGTTCTCAAGCCGCCCGAAGGCCTCTAACTTGGCTTAACGACCTACCAACACCGTATCAACACCTACTAGTCTATTTTTTTTTTGAGCCTGACTGTGGCTTTATAGGCCGGGCCCAATAAAGCGATAGGAGTGCGCGGTTGGAGAGTAGCCTGGCGAAAATCCAGAGGAAAACCTCCGGCATGACCACGCGTGTGGTTTGGATCACTGGAATACTCTAAGACTTTGCGCTCCAGTGAGACAGATTGAGCGGTTTCAACCGAATCTGAGGTGTGAGTGGAATCGAGCTACTGGAAGTTTCATCCTACTAATCTAATACATTGATTCTTCATAGAGAACTCTCGGCACTTACGACCTTTGGTCTGGGCAAGACAGTTTTTCAGCGAAAACTCAAAACCCGTGAAAAGTATCTTGTTCAAATGAAAAATCGTTGAAAGTATTTATTAATGCACATCATCTCATTTTTTTTTAGAATTTTAAAGTTCATAGTTTGGAAATAAGAGGGGAGGGGACACACTTTTTTTGACAGCTAATATCTCACCAACGGTTGACTTAAATGGAAAAGTTTTGTAGAAACCTCCATATCATTTTTCAAGGCCTATCCATCGATACCCACCATGACTATGTGCCTTGATTTTTTTTTCATCCACCGATTACATGTATGTTGTGCTCCCCCTAATTAAATATTATTTTGTAATTTCACATCACTTTTATGTAGCGGTTCATAGAATACACCTTCCTACCAAATTTCATAATTTTAGTGCTTATAGTCTCCGAGTAAATCGGCTGTGACATACGGACGGACCTACCCTTGACTGTATATCATAAATGCGAAAGTTTGAAATGAAATAAAAAATAATGCAAAAACATAGGCTGTATTATATACATGTTAAGTTTTAAAATATAGTTGTCCCTATGTTCAATACAATAATACTGTTTATTGCGTACCTCAATAGAAATACAAAGCACGTCAGAAACGTAACATAGCGAGATACAAGCAGAGGTAGACAACAGGCGATCTTATCGCTAAAGAGCGATCTCTTTCAGACAACCTTTGGGTAGCGGAGAGAACTAAATACACATATTCAGTGGGTAGTATGTTCTACCGTTTAGGCATGCAAAAGTATAATAAAACTAAATTACAAAATTATTTAAGCATAACAATGACAAATTTGGATGTTTAGATGTCTGGATGTTTGGTACCCAATCACGCAAAAATGGCTGAACAGATTATAATGAAACTTGATATACAACGAGTTTATATCCTGGATTAACATATAGGATACTTTCTATCCCGAAAGGATGAAACAGGGAGTGGAAATTTACGCGGACGAAGTCGCGGGCAAGCTAGTATATGTATATAAAATGATGATGATGATCCTTCTAGAGTTTCAAGCGTCCATAGGTTACAGCTGCGTACCATAAAGTAGGCCGTAAGGTTGTTTCCCACCGTTATTGAATACAATAAATCGGACGGATATGTCCCCTTCCGTGACACATACAATCAGCACTAAAACATGTACACATTTTAATACATTATTGGTTAGAGATTATGTCAAAATTGTATACATGTTTATAATTGTAATCGTGCGATGGAATTTTTTGCTGTTAAGAGTCCTTATCAGTTAAAAAACATCTATTTAACAATTTTCTGATTGAATTGATACGTATCTAGACATTTTCTAAATGTTACTATCTAATACAGACTGTTGCGACCTAATGTTATAAATTTTAAATGTATTTTTGGATTTTTCATTAAGAAATATTGTTTCAAACATCATTCCAAGTCGACCATTTTCAAGCTAAAAATTGTATTTTTCCGTTTAAACTCTAACTAACACCATAAAATCAAAAAATGGCAATGTTACTATCTAAACCTTTAATAAAATCATTGTATCCTTTAATCACTTTATTGGCATTATCAATAATTATGTCATAATTTGAAATCAAATCCTTTAAAAACTTATAAGGCCGCTTAAGTTCTGTTGTTTGGGCATTTTAAAACCCCGACGCAAAACGTGGTTTTCAACCATTCATAAAAACTCGTTAATTTTTTTTTTGGCTATTAATATCGCCGTTCTACAAATTATGCCAAAGCTAATTAAACGTTAATACTTTATACCTACGCACATGCGTAGCTGGTGCTATTGAGTTATAGATGAACCAAATTTTTTACGCCTTTCAATACGCCCACATGTTGTGACACGAATGTTACCCAAATAAAATATACAAAAAAAATTCGTGTCACAACGGAATCAATTAAAATGGCGTATTTATTATCCTATATTGACACAGAAAACATTATTAGGACAACATACTAACCCACACAAACACACACACACATACGCACACGCACACGCACACGCACACGCACACGCGCACACGCACACGCACACACACACACACACACACACACACACACACACACACACACACACACACACACACAGATACACAACTTGCTGACGCACAATTAGAATTATATTTTATTCTATGTTACTAAGAAATATCCCACTTGAAATTTCAATTCAATTTAACTTGGATATACTTTGCTTTGTTTTATTTAGGCCTAAGCTTGTTTTATTGTATTCTTTCTGTTATCTTAAACATGCCACTAGCCGCTTATGTAATGATTATATGTAAACCGCACCGATTCCCCCACGGGACAGGCTATGCCTAGTGTGGGGGTCAGCACAAAATGTAACTGTTTTTAAATATTTTTGGGAAATAAACTATTTGTATTTGTATTTAATGCGTTAACTATATGCCATAAAGGTCCTTACCCGTAGAGGTAAGGGCTCGGAAACCGGTTTCGTCTTCATACAATTAACCGGTTAAAAATTTCGGTTAATTGCGTTTTACGATATTTTTTCCTACTTTAAATCATTTATTCCATAGATGAAGGCTAACATAAGCAAATCTTAAGATAAAAAATGGAGATATGAGAAGTACTTTAGGAAATATTTTCAAAATAGTAAAAACCGGTTCCGAGCCCTGGTGACACGAATGTTACCAATATAAAAATTTTCGTGTCACAACGGAATCAATGACGAACGAATGACGACCGGTTTAGCCTAGTGGGTAGTGCACCTGCCTGTGAAGCTGACGGTTCTGGGTTCGAATCCCGGTCAGGGCAAATATATGTGTGATGAGCATGAATATTTGTTTCTGAGTCTTGGATGTTTTCTATGTATTTAAGTATTTATATCTATTAAATATATCGTCGTCTATAACACAAGCCTTCTTGAGCTTACTGTGGGACTAGTTCGATTTGTGTAAGATTGTCCTCTAATATTTATTTATTTATTAAAATGGCGTATTAAATGCGTTAACTATATGCCATAAATTTGGATCTTACCCATAGAGGTAACTATGGAATTGACGAAAGTTGCTGTCAGCGAGGTAAAATACGAAATTGCAACGTAGGCAGTCAAAGCATTGAAATAGAGTCTGGGTGATGGAAACTTGGTCGTAGCAACGTAACCTTAGCAATCCCAGCCTAACCACAGAAATAGAAGCACTATTTTGGAGGAATGATACACCTTCGTCTGTAGCAGTAATGTTTCATACCCCACCCTGCCTTAAGAAGGCCTCTTAAGTTTTGAAATGTTTTGATTTCAAATTATGACAAAAGTATTGATAATACCAATAAAGTTATTAAAGGCTAAGATGATTTTATTAAAGTTTTGGATAGTAACATAGCCATTTTTTGATTTTATTGTGTGTAGTAGAATTTAAGCGGAAAAAACAAGTTATTAGCTTGAAAATGTTCGATTTGGAGTGATGTTTGAAACGATAATTCTTAATGAAAAATCCAAAAAATACATTTAAAGTTTATGACATCAGGTCAGTCCTGTTCTAGATAGTAACATTGATCAAGATACGTGTCAAGTCAAACAGAAATTGACCCTTAATTGGTTGAAACTACTCATAAATAATTCGTGGGATTGAGTAGATGGTCCAAAACAAAACAATGGCATCGATGATCTAAAGGATAATAATAAAGAATAATCATGCAGAATGAAAAATACAAAGATAACACTTTGAATAGTAACAGCAAATGATGACAAACACCATTGAATTAATAAATATGCTCAAAACCATAAAATATATCACACTTGAAAGTTTAGAAAAATTATGCAGCTTTTCTATTGACTAAAAGTAGATTAAAAAACACCATCAGGATTCTGCTGTTTTAATAAACAAAAAAATATATCTAAACGCGATATTTCACGACCAAAACAGCAAATTATTAGTTTTTCCATACATCCCATTTTTGTCTATTATGTTGTTCTAATTGTAGTTGTTCTTCTGTAAAAAGTGGTTCGAATGGCATCATGAAAAAAAAGCATATTCTCTATTATCGTAGTTAAGTCGCGTTCAGAACGTTTATAAGTCATTTAAACGTCATCGCAACCACATCGAACTGGCACTAGTAACCAGGCGACATACCAGGGCCGCATAGCCGCGGAGGATGTCATTATAAATTCCCTTAATCATGCAATTTTTACCGCGCTTTATACTACCCATAGCGGGAAGGGAACCCGCATTATAAGTGCCATCGCATTCTCAGCCTTGATGCAACCACTAGACTAAAAGGAACCCTCTTAGGTAACTAAATCAGCTTCTCTAGGGATCAAAATGCACTGGCAGGTAGTAAAAGACGCATGCGACGTGCATTTGATATCTGAAAAGATATAAAGTTTAAAAAATTACCTTTGGCAGCACATGTTGAAGGAGAGCGCCGGCTTTTCTTTTGGCGGCCATTTTGTTTTATTTGGTCAGTTGCACAGCACTTTGTCTTTGGTATCAATTAGTATTCAGTTGTTTTAACTCGTTGACCACATCTCAGTGGTTAGATGTATGAATATTCTACGGATTAGAAAACGGATTGACTTTAACGATTGGCTTCGATTGCATTTCGATCATTCTACGTACGTTATTACATTGGTTAAGTTTAATACTTCGTTTGGAAAGTAAAGTTGTTATTTTCTTGCTAGCTACAATACGAAAATAATCATAAAACATAACGACTATTTTAGACAAACTTCTAAAATTTCAGCCGAAAAAAGCTTTAGCAAATCGGATAAATCTATTCGAGCTAATCGTTCACGCTTTTCTAGACACCTTATTTATAACTCCAGACATTTACAGAAAAATAATTGAGGAATAAATATCGGATCGAATAATTTTGTACATCACAGGCCACAATGACCATAACAATACAATATGGTCGCTTAACCTCAGAATAAGAGCTTATTCCTGTTTTATCGATCCAGTCTTGTCTAATCGGAATAAACCCTCCACACGCGTACAGCTATGTAAATTCATTAACATTAAAAACGCGAACCATGAATGCTGTTAGGGGGAGCTCAAGCAAAGTTCAGTTGCGTAAGGTCAGGAAGAAGCATCGTTAGAAACGTGCATTTAATTCTCAAAAAGGCTACTTTTTATCGAGGGTGCATTGCCCAGTGGCCCCCCTATTTGCGCAATACTTTTCAATGAACGCGTATTGTTCGCTTCCCTCACTGTGTTAGTTTTTCTATATCCATTTATTTAAACGGGGTAGTATGTATGGGCTTGATGCCCTAAAGCAGTACTTTTGTCGATTCAGATACTAGTTATACCAGTTAGTTTTCAATGTGAAGTTTACTAGAATGTGAGAACGTTCTTGGCCTATTTACCTATTCAAGTGATTACATGCTTACGGAGACTGGTTGGTAGGTCGCTGTTAGTGAAATCGTTTTGTGCTGAATTTGCTTGCATGTCCTGTATATAAAGTAGTAATACTTGTTCCTGCATTCTATATCGAATACTAATGATTTATTATTAGTAGAGATGTACCGACTATCGATTTTGCCATAAATGTGGTCGAATAGTCGTCTTTTCCGACTAGTCGGTATATCTTTAGTCAAAATTATTTAATTAGTCTATGATCAAAATAATAAGTTCCTATCTAAGATGCTTATTTGTTATACTTGGGTGGATCAACTATCTTTTGTTGCTCGTTACCATGGTTACGTCTCCTGAGTCACTATTTAAAACTGTGATTTTATAGGGTTTAAATCTACCAAGCATGAATTTTAGCGATGAGCATTAATCCATTTGGACTTGGGGTCATCTCTTGAGCATGCTTGAAGTCCATATTATGAACATTTCTCTAAGAAATTCGGTTACTATTGTCTCCTCGCTGACGGGACAGAATAACAACAAGAAAAAGTTGATTGACCCATTTAAGAAAGATACTTAAAAATATGAATCTTGAAGTAAAGTTTGGTAGTATATTTTATTATAAATAAAAATAAATAAAATAAATAAATATTAGAGGACAATCTTACACAAATCGAACTAGCCCCACAGTAAGCTCAAGAAGGCTTGTGTTATGGGTACTAGACGACGATATATTTAATAGATATAAATACTTAAATACATAGAAAACATCCAAGACTCAGAAACAAATATTCATGCTCATCACACAAATATTTGCCCTGACCGGGATTCGAACCCAGGACCGTCAGCTTCACAGGCAGGTGCACTACCCACTAGGCTAAACCGGTCGTCATTATTTTGCAGTAAATCATTAAAAGCCAAATAGTCGGGGACTAATCGCCGACTATAAAAGTGACCGAACTAGTCGATACATCTCTAATTATTAGTTTGGCAAGCTTGGACCGAAATGAAATAACCTTATTTATTTTTATGAAATAGCCTTGTTTTATTATTTATAAAAAATATATTTACAGACGCAACGCATGACATTCTATTCCTACTGGTCCATTATTGAAATACGGGATATTTAATTGTATGCGTATTTTTGATTGAATGCATATCATGTCATCTGATTGTTAAACAGTGCTTATAGCAAACCTCTCCAATCTTCCCGTCTAGGCATCTTAGATCATATGGAAAATAGAAATCAAAAATCGTGTAATAACAGAAATGTAAACAAATGCTGTCTTAAAATCGACTTTATTATCCGAGAGACAGGGTGGATTTCACCGTATTGTTATTAGTCATTTTTGCAGGCAAGTGTACATGGTTCACCAATATGTACGCATTTTTGGACTTTATTGCAAACGAATAGAGTGCAAGTGTACATATATTAATTAACTCGACGGCTAGGAGCTGGAGCGGTCACTGCTCCGTCGCAGCTATTTTCTTTTCGCGATAACAACAAGGCCGCCGTAATAGCTTTCGGCACGGTGGCCCGTAACTGTTTTTACAACCGGTCGCGTATCGTGACTTCAAGAGCTACGAGTATGAAGTATTCGAGAGTGAAGGTGCATTGCATTATACAGGGTGTAAGATCGTATCGAAAACTTATACCCTGGTCTCAGACTATCATAGTATATCAAGTGGTAATTTTTTGGGAGCTTGTGAAAAAAGTTTCGCAGTTGGTATTACTAATTTCCCGTAATTATGTTTTTAAATTAACATGTTATAGCTCGTAGTATTATGGAAATTATTAACAAGGAATGAACTCAATACTTACCACTTCCATTGAAAATTGCATCGTTATTAAGAAAATAAAGAGCAAAGGTGCGATCTTTTTTTTAATAAACATTCAGCCAGCATTTGACTGACCATAATCCAACTTAAAAAACGTGAAGATTCGTTCGAAGATTGTACACGAGTGGAAAAATTGTTTTAATTAGACGCCATTATTTAGTATTATAGCATTATCTTCTGTATAATCTGTACCCCTGGTCCTCCTGATTAAGTCCCGACGGCACCGCGCTGGGCTCTCCGCCCGGTTTTATATCCTCCACCGCAGCGAGGGGGTCTCATTATCCCTATAACAGCCCCCTGGTTACTGCCCTCGAGGTTACTTTTTACGATAGACACACTTTAAATCGAATCAATGGACATCGGTATATTGGCCATAACTTTTCACCGAAGTAGGTCACGTAAATCGCAATAAAAGTTGATTTTAAATTCAGTTCGTTACTAGAGCAACAGGCTACGGCTGTTGTTATCAGCAAACTAAGCACCGTGAACGATGTGATTAGTTCGACGCGCGCTGCACTCCAAAATTACTTTCAAACGTCGCTGCGTTCGATAGGTACACCTACTGCAAAGTCTGCATGCCTGGTAGATAGGTAAACAAGATTAGTAGTTACCTATTATGTACAGTACTTCATGTATAATTAGATACTTACCGTAACAGAAAACGTACGGAAAATCGCGTTATGTAAACAGAGAAGCGTGATCATAATTGAGACTTGTATTTTATGTTGAATTTGCCAGTTTTCAAACACCAGAACATCGAGTGCAGAAGGAAAATCAAACGAGAAAACTAGGAAAACAAGTCAAAAATCGCGAGATACACCATTCGAGCCATCAACAGGCTAATAAATTCACTATAACAATGCCTTTTCTTACTTGTAGCATAACAAAGGAAACTTAGTGACACGACAGCCGCTTGGACGAACTAATTGCGATTTTTTACAGTCGCCACGTACTAACACCAAGGCCCACTTACTCATCGCGAGTTCCTATGTCCATTCCTGTCAGCCTTATGCAAACCTGTACTTGAGCAAAAACTAGAATGTCAAGATGATAAAGTTCGCGCGCGCTCGCCTAATTACAACTTTTTTTCCAAACGCAGTTAATTCCGGTCGAAATGCAACGGGAGCACTGGCTGTGACAAACCTTTTTAGTTCACAAAAACGTCTGTTTAGCGGTTCGTACGAATATTTCGGTGTAAGCAGATCGAGTTTCGCAAGCAAGTTCTCGGTAAGAGCGGCGTACGTTTGCCTAGCTCAGAGTCTCGTCGCGAACTGGCTGTGGCGGTGCGTTCGGCCGGCCAGTCCAGCCCGCCTCCACACCCCCCGACCCATACCGAAATGCATCAATGACACTTGAAACACACGCACATTCTGCGCCCAATGTGGGCACAATCGATTGGGAAAAAAATGTATCGCTTGCAGATAATATTGTACCTACCTATCATGCCCTGGTTAAGTGTACACGTGATATTTTTGCTATTGAAACTTTGACGTTGAACACAATCAGTTAGCGAATAGTCACTTAGCAATCTCTGCGACGTATATCAATACATGTGAACTAAAATTATTAACTATAATTCCAACAAAATACAAAATACAAACATTTATTCTGCAAATAGGCCACAAGGGCACTTTTAAATGTCAAAATATTAATTTACAATTTAAGAGAGTCTGACTATAATAAGTAATACATTTTTCATGTCAAAATATTAATTTACAGTTCAAGAAGGAATAACAATTTCGAGTTTACAATTATAACAAAATTAATGTCATACAGTGAAGATAAACTTGCAAAGTTATCTATTACCAAGACTATTCATAATAATTATGAAAACTTGGTTTCATAATCCTATAGTTAGTTTGAATAGGTATATACATAAAGATATGTGTGACAGAGACTAATCTGTAGTGCCCCTACAGATATTACTAACATACACACGAATATATAGGTATCAGGGATACATAAAGAGCCAGATAATGATGTAATTACAGAGACACACACGTCAAAAAGGCTACGGTGGATTGATCCAATACACGTACATGCTCATACAACGCTATAAGCTGCTATATATGTATAATTTAACTGTATGGGCCGAAATTGTGTATAGTACGTAATGTTATTAATTAATCTATGATTAAGTATCTACATAACTAAACGCTACTACGCGTACTCTGAGCTATATTTATTAATAACAAAGAAGTTAGGTTAAACGTTACTCAACTACACACATTAGATTTTTTAAAGTTAGGCATTTACAAAGGCACTATTTTAATTGTCAAATATGTTACCACTTTAATGCAGGGTTTTTATCGGCGAGGCGAAGCGAGTCAGTGTCTGCTCATTTATTCTATCACTGACAGTTCATACATTTATCTGTCTTTTAGACCACAACAACAACCACACAAGGGCCAAAATCTTTAAAACCACATCTGTTCAATGTAATATGAAGTGGTTGAGTTGATTGAACTTTGTTAATTAACAGGCGTTTATCAAGGGATATATTAGCAATAGCAAAAAAGCTGTCAATAAATTAAGAAAAAAGTTCTATCACTGAAAGTCTGAAATTACAAATTTCTCATATTGCCTCACCTCTCCTTGCCTGTTGCCAAAAAAATTTGAAAGATAATTATAAGTATATGATTATTGATTACATATTCGCACACTTAAAAACACAAAACTGTTTTTCTCATTAATAAAAACATTAAATACATTTGCATAACAGAGACCATCTTAATATTTCTTGTATGCTTTTGAACCAGTGTTGCCAGATGGTTACATTTCTTACATTTTTGGTAATTTTTAACCGGCTCGCGTAACATGTAAGTAACTTAAAAAGAAGGGTCAATTGTATATAACCGGGACCAAGCGAGACAATTTATAGGCTTCCATACAAAAAAGGCGATAAAAGAACCCACCGTCCGTCCGTCTGTTGAAACTATGTATGAAAGTTGAGATACCGCCCATCAGCACGGCGTAATTCTGTCGCCGAACTCTAGCTGTATGTGACTACTCATTTCTGAAAATCGAACGTGATGATAAGTAATTATGAAAAATATAATAAATGTAACTTTTGCATTAAAAATTTAACTTTCCAAGAAACGACACGTAATTTACGTCCCAAGGGCCCTGGCAACACTGTTTTGAACATTAGGAATCGAAATTGAACTGTAAAGAGGCCGTTGAACAAACTTACACCTTAAGGCCGTGCAACGAGAAATATCGCGTTCTTTGAAACGCTGTTCTACCCAGACGAGGAACCAATAATTATTGATTTTCAGATATATGATTCTTGACTATATGATTGTGTTTCTGATAATACCGAAACATGATTACTTAAAATTGTCTCGATAGAAAAAAAATCCAAAGTTGCGTCTTTATTTTCCTTTTTTTACTCAGCCTACTAAACCAAAGCATTATTAAACGGCACAATTAAGTTAAAATGATGGTATTTTACATCGTCTAAAGTCTGTCAAGAGGAAATTTAATAAAACTGCACAGAGACAGACATTTAACGACATTTGTTTAAAAAAAGGCATTCCCGAAGAGTGTTGCATCCTGTTTTGTCGTGCGCGAAAGACATAAGCGTGTCTCTTTCACGGGGGGCGTGGCTGACCGAATCGAGGCATCCCCTTTAATGGTTAAATTCGGCAAATTATTCACATTTACATGTATGATTAACTTACATAATGTCACTAAAGTTTTATTAAATTTTAAATGCAAAATGTAACAAGATTGATTGAATGATTTTATACCACCACCAATGCACTCTATCGTGCCGAGCGAACATAAAGCTTTTACCTTGATTCGTGGGGAGTTTCGAAATGAGGGCTATCGCGTATGAATTCGCCGCTAGAGGCGCTAGTGTAGCGTGAGGTCTCCGAAATGTCAAATGTCACTCTTTGTGGTTTCGCTTGTTGGAACAATATGGTGAGTATTTTGCAATACCTGAGCTTGATTATGGCAAATATGAGTTACGGGTCAATGACTGTCAGTGCTTTGAGACAGTTTTGTCTTTCGGAAACTTATTTCCTCCTTTTTTCCCGAACAAAACGAACGGGACTGCGCTACAATGCGGGACGTTCGATATTTTTACGGTACGGTTTTAAGGTATTAAATACGATTGAAATGTAAACTTCGTTCTCATGCCCATAATAACCAATAACAATTTTAGACAGCTGGACCTTATTCGACAGTGGCGCCACCTGGTGAGCACAAAAATGATAGCCCTCATTCACCCATAGCCACGAACATGCAATTGGGTCATACTTAGTTGAAAAAAGAAAAGTCGTCGCTCCTGTGGTCAATAGTTAACGGCTTATATGCATTTCAGCTATGTTTTTATTACAGGGATTTATAGAAACGGAGACACTGTTTATGCGGGTTACTGGTCCAATCCAAAATTAAGCTTTGTAGCCCTTAACTTTTGGTATGTCCACAGAAAAGACGCGAACCTAAATCCGCGTATGACCCAATTATATGACAGTGTGACATCAACATTCTGTAATGACGTGTACCTTCATACATTTATTGACAAGGTATTACTTTAAGGCAACTCCTTCCCTACGGACGTGGTGCAACTTCGACCCCCCTTGTCAAGTGAATGTGCAACTTGACTGTTACAAGTTCTCAAGCCGCCCGAAGACCTCCAACTTGGCTTACCAACTACTATATATAGACCTGCAGCCGGGGTGAATGGCTTAACGTGCCTTCCAAAGCACGGGAGAGCTCAGTTAATTATCACTCAAAACGGTCATCCATCCAAGAACTGAGCCCGGCCCATGTTGCTTAACGACGCGTACCGCACGCGGCACGCGGGCGCCGCTGGGCCACGAGCGCTCCGTGCCTTTACCATGAGTTTACATGACCGTACTCGCTAGCGACTGCGTAAAAATTTGTATGGGCAAAAGTACAGTGCCTCTGGCGGTTACGCAGTAAACTAAGAATCGGCATACTAAATCGTTTACGCAGTCGCTAGCGAGTACGGTCATGCAAACTCATGGTAAAGGTACTGACTATTGCAGTAAAGAAGTACCAATGTATTGATTCATTTCTGTTCGTGGTATTCCTTTGACGATACAAATAAGTATAAATATATACTAGATATCCACTATATATATCACTAGTTCTATTCACTAGGTTGATAAATAAGGTTTTTTATAGTTTAAATGAATATTTTTTAAGTGTTCATAATTAAAAGTAGAAATTATTAGGTTTCTCACTAGATTAACACTGTAATAGTTATTTCGATTACCTACTTAAGGTTTTAGTTATTATTATCTTTAAACATATTGTATGCCCGTAGCGGGTAGCTGTTTATTGCTTATACTACCATGTCATCTTTGTACACCCTAACTACACAGTTATACAATAAAGATTTCTATTTCTATTTCTATTTCAAGTCTTAGGTGTGGTCATATGCAGAAATTATCAAGAAATTCCGTGAAAACTGTAGTAGATTGAAACACCGTACGCTCAAAATACGCTGACGCGCCGAAAACGCAGTGATTAGAGAGGACAATTATTTTATTTTTTTTAAATACTTATTATAGTTTTCTACCAATTCTGGGAGCCGCTCAACTTCACAGACGTTGGAAAACTGGCTGGCTTAGGCATTTCGCAATCCGGACACCAGGAAAACATAATGAACGGAGAGATTCGCTCCCGCTGCCTACGCAAGACGTCGCATCCTCCGTGATTGCTTTATATATGCCAAGTTGAAGTTGCAGGCAATTGTGGAAAATATAATTAGGGTCGATTGCACCAACATACGATCACAGGCCGGTCATCGTCAAATATAAGATACGCGTCATACTCGTGAACGGATGCTGTTTGTGGGGTCCGGTCTGTTCATGTTTGAAAGGACTAGTAACTTCGTACTAGTGTTCAGTGGAATTGACATGATGAGAAACTTCGCTCTGTTCTCATTTGATTTTATTTTTAGACTGACGCTCAGAGACCTTATACATCTCTGAGGATATTTATTTAATAGATTTTATTATTTTCATGTTGACGTGTTATAGATATAGCTCAACATATTTTATTATGATTGGTGTACCTACTTTATTACATTTTATCTTGACGCTTAGAGACCTTATACATCTCTAACAAATCTCGATTGTTATTAGTTTCCTAGTCTTATTTTTGACATGTAACACTACATTTAATTAATGATACTTTGATTATTGTATTATTTTTATTTGATGTACCTAGATAGATTTTGACTTGTAAAAGTGCCCTTGAGGCCTATTTGCAGAATAAATGTTTTGATTTTGATTTCGATTTTTTTGATATGGCGCCGGCAGCTGTCATCCCATAGAAACTTGTCAAACTTTTCATACAATCAGATTTTGACGAACACCGCTTACGATTACAGACGATTTGG
The DNA here is from genome assembly GCA_963556455.1 of Epiblema foenella. NCBI lineage: Eukaryota > Metazoa > Arthropoda > Insecta > Lepidoptera > Tortricidae > Epiblema > Epiblema foenella. The sequence continues at coordinate 5,226,400 of OY747118.1, forward strand.
TGCAACCCACCCTTATACTACAAAATATCTACTTAAAACACTACAGAATTTCTACTTAAAAATTGATCCGAAGGAAGTGGATTTGGAAGCTAATTAGCCCAATATACTGGATTATTTTTTGCTCTTTACGTAGGGCTGAATCATGTATTTAGGTACAGAGATGCGATTTATTTGAAATACTTCTATTTAAAATGCAAATACAAAATGCAAAATACCTATTTTGTATTTTGCATTTAAATACCTTTTAGTAAAAACCATTTTGTATTTTATTTGAAATACCTTTCGAGACGTATTTTGCATTTTTAATATTCATTTCAAAATGCAAAATACTTTGTGATTAAGTTTAGCCAACATTACCAGTCAAACAAAATGAAATAAACGAATGGCGCTTGTATTGCCGAATTTGACCGATAGAGGCGCCTGCTAGCCATGCGTGCCCTTTTTTAGGGTTCCGTAGCCAAAATGGCAAAAACGGAACCCTTATAGTTTCGTCATGTCCGTCTGTCCGTCTGTCCGTCTGTCCGTCTGTCCGTCTGTCACAGCCGATTTACTCGGAAACTATAAGTACTACAGTGATGAAATTTGATGGGAATATGTGTTGTATGAACCGCTACAAAATTATGACACTAAATAGTAAAAAAAAGAATTGGGGGTGGGGCCCCCCATACATGTAACTGAGGGATGAAAATTTTTTTTTCGATGTACATACCCGTGTGGGGTATCAATGGAAAGGTCTTTTAAAATGATATAAAGTTTTCTAAAAAACATTTTTCTTAAAGTGAACGGTTTTTGAGATATCAGCTCTCAAAGTCGTAAAAAGTATGTCCCCCCCCCTCTATTTTTATAACTACGGGGTATAAAATTCTAAAAAAAATAGAGGTGATGCATGCTAATTAACTCTTTCAACGATTTTTGGTTTGATCAAAGTATCTCTTATAGTTTTTGAGATAGGTTGATTTAACTGTAATTTTGGTTAAGTTATTTTTGCTGTTTTATAGATACTAGTACGGAACCCTTCGTGCGCGAGTCCAACTCGCCCTTGGCCGGTTTTTTCCTTCTTTGGTCAGAGTGCGCGCCTTATGTCTGACTAGTGTCAATGTCAAACGAAATCGACGAACGACGATAATTATATGACCAAAATGTCATGCATACGGTGCCATTTGGTTCGGCATTGTATCTCTATTCTATTTCTGATGATAAATACCTAAAATAAATAAAAATATCATTCGATTAAGTCAAAAGGTATTTTATTTTGAAAAAGTATTTTGAAAATACCTATTTTGCATTTAGCATTTGAAATACAAAACGCAGAACTATTTGGTATTTTGCATTTGAAATAGTAAATCTGAAAAGTATTTTGCATTTTGTATTTAAATGCTTTTTTAAAACCATTTTGTACATCTCTGTTTAGGTAACAACGTCGTATTATTAGATTGTCCCATTAAAAACGAAATAATGAACCGGTGACCGTAATAATACCGGTATTTTTCTATGTAGAAAATATATCGGTATCCGATCCCTGCCTGGCCCCTATTTCACCAAAGTTGACAGGCGCGACAATTGTCAAAAATTATTACAATTGTTGTTGGTGAAACAGTTTTCACATGAAAATTGTCGATTTGTCAGCCTACATATGTCAAATACATACATATGTCAACTTGGTGAAATAGGGCCTTGGTTCTTAAACTTCCAATCTAACCCCCATATTCATAAAACTTAACAAACCTCTGCTAACTAAAATGTCTGTTGTCATTGTCTCACAAGGACATGTGTCAAAGTGACAGATAAGAACACACGAACTTTAGCGGCTAGTTAACTAATATAGGTTTGATAGACGTTTATGAATTTTGCAATTTGTCTGCTTTGCCCTAAGGTTGACTGGTAGAGAATGCTTATGGCATTAAGTCCTCCTTTTGTACGATAAGTTTTACTTTTGTGCAATAAAAATTAAATAAATAAATGAATAACGGAGTAATAGTCTAGCGAGAAACTTCGGAAAAGCGCCGATTCTCTTAACTGTCGACAACATCAATATAATTCGGCATTATACTATATACAACACGCATATAATTACTTAGCGATCGGTGCGGAATCGAGCTAATCATTCGCAACACACCCTACTACCCGGTAATAAGGACTAATTTAGCCTGACATTAGCATAGTATAGATTTAGATGTAGCAGATTGGATTTACTGTATTAAATCATGCATTATGTATATTAATGTCGTTGATGGCCTTTGTGAAAGGTTATCTGAATTTGGATGTGTAGGTGTGTACATATATATGACAATTTGCATATATGTTAAATCTCTTAGCACTGTAGCCGAGCGCTAAAGGGACGCGGCTTTCAATCTAGAGGTTGTGGATTCGAATCTCGACTCACACTTAATACTGGGTTTAAAAAAAAACAGATTTTATATAAATTTTGTCAAGCGGATGCATTCGATAACGAAATTACAATTTTCAATTAGTGAAAAATTTTAAAAAATATCGCTGAGCTGGGATTTGAACCCACGACCTCTGGAATCCGTCCATTGCTCTTAACCAACTGAGCTACCGTGGGTATCCCCTGTGCTGTCGAATCACATTTGATATTTTATATTTTCGGGCAAGAAAATATAATGAGAATATGAGAAAATCTTGTATTGTGGGTGTGGGCTTCGATATACTTATCAATCAATCAATCAAAACGTTTATTTGCTGGAATACAGTAAGTACAAATAGGTCTTATACATTATAATACAGTTCCGTGTATTCAGCCTGCACGCAGGCATGCAAACATTTGCGAGTGCTGCGTACGTTATGATATAATATGTCAACAATAATAAATTAGCAAAGAATACAATAATTAAAAAATAATAATTATTATAAAAAATAAATAAATAATAGAATTCACAAAAAGTAATAATCACTACATAGTATAAAACAAAGTCGCTTTCTCTGTCCCTATATCCCTATGTATGCTTAAATCTTTAAAACTACACAACGGATTTTGATGCGTTTTTTTTAATAGAGTGATTGAAGAGGAAGGTTTATATGTATAATAACATGCATTAAATAGTGCACCCGTGCGAAGCCGTTGCGGATCGCTAGTTATAAAAATAAATGTCAAATGTCAAAATACCCACGGAGTCAAAAATTACAGCTTACACATATAAATAGATAAATACTTAAATACATAGCAAAGATCTTAGACTCAAGAATAATTATTTGCTTATAACACATATAAAGTAAATGCCCTAACAGGGATTTGAATCCGGGACCACAAACTTCGTAGGCAGGCAATCCACTAGGCCAAAGTGGTGGTCATAATGGCTACCTAAATATGCACTCGGCTCTACAATTTTAATATATAAAACCATTATACTAAGTAGTTTTAAAATTGAATTAATGCAAAATGCAACTTTATATTAATAATATAAATACGTTGTTCGAGACAAGCGAAATTTCGGGTGTCTCGCAAATGTTTAAATTTTAAACTTGTTCTACGCCGTAGAGGCTCGTAGCTCGTAGCATTTCCCCAAAAATTTCGTAGCACACGCGAGGCCCGGCGGCGTGCTTTGACGTTTCGTAGCGATGCTCAGCGTTCGTACAGTAAGGCAAGAAATCGGTCTACCATTTTTGAACCTAAATGCTCAAATAATAGAGTCGAAAGGTGGTAACCAATTTCTTGACTGACTTTACAGTCGAGGGTTTAAATATGTATGTATTTTGGACCTTTCAATGGGATATTTATATAAATGTAATATGCACTTTTCCAAAGGTTCAAAAATACCTGAGAACTCGACTCGAAGGATCAAATTCTAACGAGGTATTGCTTTTCAGTTGACAAACATTGTTATTGATGTGGTAATGTCTCTTTTGAATGTAATTTATTATCAGTGACTTAGAGACCATATACATCTCTAACAATATAAAATGAATCTTAAATTTTGACGCTCAGAGACCATGTACATCTGAGATATTATATTAATTTCATTATACTCCTTGTTTAATCTTGAGACCTTATACATCTCTAACATTACTGATGTTGTAATATTTGTAATAGATAACTTTGCAAGTTTATCTTCACTGTATGACATTAATTTTGTTATAATTGTAAACTCGAAATTATTATTCTTTCTTGAACTGTAAATTAATATTTTGTCATGAAAAATGTATTACTTATTATAGTCAGACTTTCTTAAATTGTAAATTAATATTTTGACATGTAAAAGTGCCCTTGTGGCCTATTTGCAGAATAAATGTTTGAATTTTGATTTTTTTGAATAATTGACCGAGTGAAACGAAGATCTCTGCTTCAGCTTGGACAAAATTGCTTTCGAATGTCGGAATCCCGGATTTCCAGATTTCAGGTTATTCTCCTTTACCAGGTGAATCACACGTAACTTTATGTACTAACGGTAGATAGATTTTACTGTCAATTTTGCAAGGTTAAATGTATGAGCTGACGATTAAAACTTGACATTAAAATCTACCTAACGGTAGTACAAAAGTTACGTGGTTACCCCGCGGTCGTATTTCACAACCAGTTCTCGTGAAATTTTGGGTAAATTGTATAAAAATTTTTTGCCGAGTTGGATTTTTGAATATTTTATAAATATCTTTATAATTCAAAGATTTTATAAGTTTCTGCGGGCGGATTTCGGTTTGTTCTTCTCTACAGGATGCATTTCTCAATCGATTCTCGTGAGATTTTGTGAGCGGCCTGGTAATCACGTAAATTTTGTACTACCGTTAGGTAGATTTTAATGTCAAATAATTGTCAGCTTATAAAATTTGTACTTTATAATTGACAGTAAAATCTATCAACCGTTAGTACATAAAGTTACATAATTCACCTGAAGTTTGATAAATATATAGATTTTTTTGTAAAGTCAGTTTTTGAAAAAAGCGCTATCACTTTTTTTAAGAGTGCACTTTAAATGGTGTAAAACACGGAAAATATTACCGACCGAGGTCATAAGAAATGTGAGACACACTTCGTAATACCACACAAGTATGCAAGAGATAGCGATATCAATTCAGTCGTCAGTTTGGTTTGCGGACACTATCCCGCTTATTCATAAAACTTAACAAACCTCTGCTAACTAAAATGTTCTTTGTCCCATTCTCACAAACGTCAATATCAAAGTGACAAATAAGAACAAAAGAACTTTAGCGGCTAGTTAACTAATATAGGTTTGATAGACGTTTATGAATAATGGGGTATATTTTTAATTCCCCGCAGTTTAGATTACCCCGCTGCAGGAAATGGAAATTTCAATTTTTTCCAACGAAATCTAAGCAAGGTAAGGCGAGGTGCTTCTAAAAAAACACCGCCCTACAAACAGGGGTACCAGGGTGACATAACCGTTGTGGCAGTTAATTAGTACCGGAGGGCGCGACGCGACAGGCGCGGGCGCGGGCGCGGCGTTTAGAGGAAATTGTCGTTTTTATACGGCTTCCACCCGCCTCCTGGGTGCCTGGTAAGGGCCGTGGATGATAGAACATTGTCTAAAAATAGTTTCTTTTAACACTAGGGCTTTCTGAGCTGCACATCTCGATAACAACATCTCGTCAACAGGGGAAAATTCATTTTAGGCCATCGAGAACAGCTTTTATATCAAAAAGTGTTTTTGGAATGGCATCCCGAATATTTAATAAATTACCAATGGCAATTATAAAGTTAGATGAATTAATAGAGTTTAAGAAAAAATTGTACACGTTCTTAGTATCTAAGGCTTATTAGTTACACAATTCATGAATATTTAACTGATATTGTACATTGACAAAATTAGATTATATATTAGATTATTAATTGTTGTATTTATTGACATTGACATTATTGATTTATTAAAAGTATTATATAAGTAAAAATTTGTGCATGCGATACACATGACTCAACTATATTTGCATGTCTGTATGACGAAACATGTAGATCTATGTACCAAGTTATAAACCCACCTATCTGTACCATGTTTTAAGCAAATAAAGTACTGAAACTGATAACATTTTAAAGTTTTCAAAAATTGAAGCGACAAAAAATATATATAATTATCGAACCTGCTCACAAAATTTCACAAGAATCGGTTGAGAAGTACCTGTAGAGGAGAATAGCTAGATGGACATCAAATCCGCCGGACATACAAACGGATTTTTGCCCAAGATGAAAAGGAGACTTCGCTTCACTAGATCAAAAAACCCAAGCTTTCTTAGTTCTAATTTACCAGAGACCAATATCCTATAGCTATTTTAATCCGCCGTATACCGGTCCCTGGGATCCCAGGGATCATGAAAAATAATGCTATTATTTCTTTTTTTCCATCAGGAGACGACGATTTAGCTTAGTTGGTAGTGACCCTGCCTTCGAAGCTGGAGGTCTGGGGTTCGAATCCCGGTCAGGGCATTTATTTGTGTGATGAATACAAATATTAGTTTTTGAGTCTTGGATGTTTTCTATGTATTTAAGTATCTATTTATCTATATAAGTATGTATATCGTCACTTAGTACCAGTAGTACAAGCTTTGCTTAGTTTGGAACTAGATTGATTTGTGTAAGATTGTCCACAAATATTTATTTAAGAAAAAATATTTAAAAACTTTCATATGACAAAGATAACACCTAAATTGTCAAATAAAAATTACGAGTATATAAATACTCAAATCCTTTCCATCTTTATTAGGGACCAGACTTCACTGAATTTGTATCCGTAATAAAATTACAAATGCTCTTACCCGTCTGTTAGTTCCCCTTTACGCTTTAACCACTGAAAGAATTAAGAAGAAATTTGGTATGGAAATAGTACATACGATAATTTTCATCAGACTGTATATTTGTCGTTCAAAGCGGAGATTAACGAGTGACATTAAAAAAGGAAGCACAGTGTCTTTACCATGAGTTTGCATGACCGTACTCGCTAGCGACTGCGTAAACGATTTAGTATGCCGATTCTTAGTTCTACTGCGTAACCGCCAGAGGCGCTGTGCTTTTGCTCATACACATTTTTACGCAGTCGCTAGCGAGTACTGTCATGTAAACTCATGGTAAAGGCACTGCTTTGGCGACCACGAAGCGTTGTCCGAAAGTTTTTTGATAATAAACACATACTTAAACGTGAATATTGTTTCCCTAAGCTAAGCCTAAGCTCCTAATAAATCTCAGATCGAGTAAATAACAACAGACTGTAACAGTATCGGAAACAGCATATACATATATACTCGGCATCCAACGCGGGATCTTCACGCCGCCCAAGCTCTTGAACCATCGAAATGAAGTACAGTTACCATCTTCAAACACATGTCGCCCTGGTAATAAGGGCAGGAATTAATATTGCAACAACAATCAAGCAATATTGCTGACTGTGAGGGACCGGGCACAATAAAGGCTGTCCCTTCTGGGGGGCTCCATTGTGTACACGTATAAAACATTTGGTCAAGATCCATCCTACTTTCTCTACTTGGGATTTAATACAGCCTGAGTCTTAATAACCCAAGTATAAAGTAGGTATTATACTTTAGAGTTTCTAGGGTTTGGTCTACATGGTTTTAAGCTTGACTTGGGGACATTGTTTTACCGAAATCAAACAATTATATACTTTTTAAAAGAAGCATTGAGTACAATGGAATAAAAATCTATAATTTATTATGTAATGAAATTAAACAATGTAATAATTTTAATGAATTCTCAAAGAAGCTGAAATGTTTTTTACTAGATAGACCCTATTACTCTTTGAAAAAATATTTCGAGAAGATTTATGATTAATGTTTATGTATTTAGGTCATTTTAATTTTATGAAATTGTGTATTATAATAATTAGTATTCAAATTGTTTTTGTTATGAATATTGAATTTTATTGTAAACTTAGGCTATAATTTAGTGTAAGTTTTGCATGCCATATTGTGGCGGAACATACATCATGTAATTTTACTACCACTGACATGTTAATTGTATCAACTTTGTGTATGTTTTAGCAAAATAAATGATTGATTGATTGACTTGATTTATCTTATTCAGAGAAAACGCTTTGTTTGAGTCGCCAATTTTAACGTAAATAATTTGTAATTCATTTCGAAAGGATGCAGACTGCAGATTATTAAATTCTTGCCGATTATATTTTCTGATTTGTTTTGTTTGTACATACATGGTACAATGCAAATATTACATTTAGCGTGTCTTATATTTATTATGAATATAAAAGATATTATCTAGATGATAAATCTAGATGTCTGCGTTTTGAGTCTCAAAATGCCTCACGCATTATGTTTTTAATATCTATTTACTTTTGGTTTGGTTTTACGAGTATTATAATTATTAATCAACTGACCGGTCAAATTAAACCATATACCATATGGTATATGGTTTAATTTACGTCGTATTACGGTCGTATATACGATACAGTTTTTTTTTCACTACAGTAGGCATGATGACAAAAAAAAATTCATGCCATTCAAACCAGGTTTTAGAGACGATCAAATGTTTGTATGGGACCAATTACAATTAGATCAAAACGAAAGACGAAAATGAGAGGCAAATTACAGCATAGCTGACGAGCACTGAAAACGCTCCATCCTGATTCACTTGACGTCACGCCTGCGTGGCCTCGTGCTACCGTTAAATGGAAAAAGCGAAAATTATCGTTTTTGTCGTGAAATATTGTGTTTATGTACATAGTTGCCCTACAAATTCTGTTTTATTGAAACATGAGAATTCTATTGGTAACTTTCAATTTACATTTGGCCAATAAACAAAAAACAATATTTTTTCGTATTTTTATACCCCCCATATATTTTTATGATTTTAATTAATTTGTCTAATTTACTATTTATGCCGGGTTTTATAAAGACCCGTTAGACCAAATGTCAGATCAAATTTCAGTAACCAGTACATTTTTTGACATAACAAACCCACATAAGGTCTAACGGATCTTTATAAAACCGAGCCTTACTGTGATAATTTGATGGTTTTCCATCCATAGATAGATAGATAGATAGATAGATATATTTATTTCCTTTATAAAATGACATCATGGTTTACATTTTTAAAACAAGATAAATTCACAAAAGGATCGTCAACAGGTATAATAATAATGAAAGAGAAATAATTGAAATCAAATAATGTCAAAGGTAAACAATAAATAGAAATGTCAAATTTGTATACACGGCTAGAATATCCTAGGCAATGTCATTAGTAAATAATAGAAATAAAAACAATATAAACGCTCGATTCCAAATATCAAATACAATGTCAGAATAATAAATAATATGGTATAGCCACACTATGTTATAAATTGTAACATGTCATCGTCCCTATTATGGATATTCGAATGACCGAACCTTTCTTGAAGTCGCCTGAGTTTAGAAGATCCCCAATCATTAAAAGATTCGGGAGACAAAGCCGTTCCGCTATTACCATAACGCGAACGTCATTTTTAATTGAGCCGACCCCCCCGTCTCTGACTAATAAACGGGCAAACCCATCGCTTTAACATTGTATCTAAGTACCAGAGCATCAGATATAGCGCGCTCGTTCTCGGCATAATGCGACCGCCGCCGGCCGTCGTAACCGTCTAGCACAGCTAAAACCGGGCGATTCGGTTTTATACACACCCCCTATAAAAGCAAAAGGACCGGGCATGGTCCCGGATAAGTGGGGGGCCTGTATCTTTATATCAACCCCCCTAGGCCCCCACTAGGGCATTATGACCGGGGGGTTCTTTGGACAGCTAAAAGAAATATCCGGTTGCCTTACCCGGGCAGCAGCGGGCAGGCGGTAATTCCTCTTCCAGTATTACTTTGCTTATTTAAGGAGTTTATCGTGCGCCGCATCTCGCTCTGACATATAAATACATATACGTAACGTTCATAAGATTCATTTATTTAACGATAAATATTCGGATTGTACATGTTTCTCGGTATGCCTATTAATCTTAATCTCAACTCAATTGCTCAAAGGTTAGCTGGAAGAAATTCCTTACAGGGATAAGCTCGCCTTTGTACATATATGTCAACTGTTCTTGTAATTTATGTTATGTTTTTCTCATGTACAATAAAGAATTTTACATACATACATACAATATTCTAACATAAAGCTTGATTTGTCGGTGGCAAACAAGCGTACGTCCCACCTGATGGTAAGCGGTTCATAATCCTATAAAAAGATATACACTCCTTTTTTAAATGACCCCATACTGTAGTACCTCGGGAACACCTCGGCAGAGCATTGAATGTGAAAATTAGTGTGGAAAAATATGTATCGATTTAATCCTGGCATAAAAAATGTACAGTTGACGTAGATATCTACACATTTTTCGCCTTATTACAATGGTATAAGGTGTAAAATTGTAAACATATTTGACATCGGCTGTACTGAAACCTTAATTCGCCGACATAAGAGTCGAGGGACATATTTTTGAGTAGGTAAGTTAAATTTATTTATTATTTATTTATTTAGAACATACATTTATAAGCTAACAGTAAAGTACCAAAGCTCCTATAATGTCATGAAAGATATTGTTATTATATTAAGTTATGAGTGCTAAATGCACCCATATTATTGCAATTCAATGTACAACAATTTCTACCATAATAATAGGTAGGTAAATAAATACGTTGGTCCAAAATGCTTTAAATGCATCATAGAAGGACGAGGACTAAAGTTATGGACCATAAATTCCGACCAGAAATATACGACCGTGCGGAATGAGGGCTATCTTTTTTGTGCTCACCAGTTGGCGCCACTGTCGAGTAAGGTCCAGCTGTCAAAAATTGTTATTGGTTATTATGGGCATGAGAACGAAGTTTACATTTAAATCATATTTAATACCTTAAAACCGTACCGTAAAAATATCGAACATCCCGCATTATAGCGCAGTACCGTTTTGTTCGGAAAAAAGGAGGACATAAGTTTACGAAAGACAAAACTGTCTCAAAGCACTGACAGTCATTGACCCGTAACTCATATTTGCCATTTAATCAAGCTCAGGTATTGCAAAATAGTCACCATATTGTTCCAATTAGATATTAACCCGCGTAGCGCAACCACAAAGAGTGACATTTGACATTTCAGAGACCTCACGCTACACTAGCGCCTCTAGCGGCGAATTCATACGCGATAGCCCCCATTTCATTGCAACTGATTTCTTACACTGGCAATAATTATAATGATAGATTGTCACTAACTTGTCAGTGTCACAGTTGCGGTTTATTTCAAAAACAGTAATGTTGAAAATTAAATTAAATAACAAAAAAACCGTTAAAGTGTGTGTCGGACCACGCACAATGAAGGGTTCCGTACCAATACCACATTTAAAATCACTATCCAATACATTGAATCTAAAAAAATCGTATCTTCATAGGGAACTCACCTTTTGTTTGGGCAAGACAGTTTTTAAGCAAAAACTCAAAAACCGTAAAACCTATATTGTTTAAACAAAAAAATCGTTTAAAAGTATTTACTAATGCACATCACCTCAATTTTTTTCAGAATTTTAAACTTTATAGTTTGGAAATTAGAGGGGGGGGAACACTTTCTATGAATTTGACAGCTAATATCTCACCAACGGTTGACTTAAATGGACAAGTTTTTTAGATATCTCCATATCATTTTTAAAAGCCTATCCATCGATACCCCACACGACTATGTGCGTTGAAACTTTTTTTTTCATCCACCGGTTACATGTATGGAGTGCCCCCCTAATTATTATTTTTTTATAATTTCACATCACTTTTATGTAGCGGTTCATAGAATACACCTTCCTACCAAATTTCATAATTGTAGTGCTTATAGGCGCCGAGTAAATCGGCTGTGACATACGGATAGACATGACGAATCTATAAGGGTTCCTTTTTTTGCCATTTTGGCTACGGAACCCTAAAAATGCCTAAAACGATTCCTAATCAAGAGCGGAACTTTATGAATATTGTATATAATAAACATGCTGAAAAATGAAACTATTTCGCTACAAAACATTTCATAAATAACATCACACACACACCGGGTAGTAGATGGGTCATTGTCAGTTGTAAAAACAAAAGTTGTCCACCCGGTGGTTAATAGTTAACGGCTTATGCACTTACATGTAAGTTGTGTTTTTATTACATGGATTTATAGTTACGGAAACACTGTTTATATGCGCGTTACTAAACCAATCCAAAATTAAGCTTTGTGGCCCTTAACTTTTGATATGTCCACCGAAAAGACGCGAACCTAAATCTGACAATGACCCAGATGCACCTATAGCTCAGTTGGACTGGAGTTGGACTAGAGCGACTGGCCGCAAGTGCCGGGAGGTGGCAGGTTCAAATCAGTCTTGGCGTATACCACCGGTGGTCGCCGATGGGGGGAGGCGTCAAAAAAAAAATGGATCACGTAGTATAGGTACGCTCCCTAAAAAACACTTAAATAAATATATACTTTTAATAAGTCTGACCTTTATTTATTCATATAACCCATTCATTACATTTATTAAATAAAAGTATTAGAATCGGTATCTATAAATATTTAAATAGAATAGACAATAAGACCTCCTGTTATTTGCTACTATTCTTTGTAATTATGTACTGTACTATGTCTTTTTTTTGAGTATTTTTATTATATTGTACAGCTCAAAATATTTTATTTTCTGCTCTGTTTGAGTTCAATGTATTTATTGTAAATAATACTTAACAAAATATTTTAAAGTAACTTTCGGCAAGAACTTAATCTCTAATAGAATAAAGGCATGGAACAAATTTCCTTCAGAAGTAGTGAACGCTAACAGTGTTAATCAGTTTAAAAACAAACTAGACAAACTAAGATCTAAGCAGTGTTAGCCAGTGCCAAGTGAACTATGATTTAGACGTATTAGCGTCAGCTGCCGGTCTAAAATATATAATAATAATAATAACTTTTTGGTCAATTTTATAATTCACTGTTGAACTTGGAATCGTTATGAAAAAAGAATAGTACCTAATTCAAAATCCCGCTGCCATTACATGACATATTGTTTTGTGCGTAAAGTCACGTACTCTGGTAGTATTACCATAACTAAAAAGATTTCAATAAAATTTAAGAACATTATAGAGCCTAATACGATGACACAAACCATCAATTTGGTAGTACCTAAGTAGTAAACGTAGCAGCAAAATAATTTAATAATTTGGGCTTCGAGCAGGTTTCGAACCAGCAGCATCCTGGCAAACGCGGTCAAGCCAACTGAGCTATCCGGTCATGCCAATCGACCACCAAATATTTCGATCTAAACCGTTATATCCAAAATACCCAAATCAGAATATTTACGAAATCAGATATATCGAAGCGAACAAGGTGTTCATAAATATCTGAACACGCCTCTATTACCAAGGTGTTAGAGTGCACGTTCAGATATTTTTGATCACCCTGAAGAGTGCAGATATATTTGATGGCGACTGTACTAGGTACCCCTATTTTCAATTCTGTGTTATAAGATTAAAATACGTATCATAAAAATATATTTCAGAGAAAAATACGCTTTGTAAAATCAAACCTAACAAATTCAGCCCTTTTGCTATGGGCAGAGAGAACGCTCCTTGTCCGGCCCGAGGCGGAAAGGCTTCGAAACAAAACAAGCCCTCTTTCGCATTGTCCATTTATTGTGCTTCGTTTAGAGAAAAATATTAAAAGAGTGCCTAAGACTGTTGGTTAGATATTTGAATTACTAGAACAATATTCTTTGTTGTTCCGCACAAACCAGGGTTCAAAAGGATAATTATTAATGATAATTATCTTGATAATTCATCATCATCATCATTTCAGCCGAAAGACGTCCACTGCTGAACATAGGCCTCCCCCAAGGCTCGCCATTTAGACCGGTCCTGTGCCGTTCGTTTCCACCGGATTCCCGCGACCTTCACCAGGTCATTACTCCACCTCGTCGGAGGCCTACCGACAGCTCGTCTTCCGGTGCGTGGACGCCACTCAAGTAGTTTCTGGCCCCATCGACCATCAGTCCTGCGAGCAATGTGCCCTGCCCACTGCCACTTAAGTCTCGCAATTTTGAAGGCTATGTCGGTGACCCCAGTTCTGCTACGGATAGCTTCATTCCCACAAAATCACTATAATTATCTTGATAATTATCAAGATAATTATCGTGATTTTTATGCTTTGATAATTATCGATTTGATAATAACCTAAAATTGTAAATTCGGCATGAGTCTTAAAAAAATACGTGCGTGAATTCGAACGTTAATAATTGCGCTCTGTATATGTGTTTTAATGATGTTGTAATGATTAATTGATCATATTTTAATGGTTAATAAAAAAACTAGTAAAATATTGTATAGCAACAATTTATTTTGCAGCCTAAAACACCATAATCTTTTGTATATTTAGTACGGAGACAGTCTTTATTGGTAAAAATACATTTTACAGGTCATGTATGATACATATAAAAATAAATTTAACCCATAAGAGGGATAATTATCCGATAATTATCGCGATAATTATCAAAGACCATAATTATCTTCATAATTTCGAACCCTGGCATAAACTAATATTTTAACAGCACATTATATAATAAAATCACTAAATATGCATCTTATTTTCAGAAAATACCCAATTAGTTTTATATCAGTATTGACGAAAACAGTACACATTAAGAACTTGACTTACAGTTAGATCTAGTGGTCCTAGTCCGACCGTTAGATGTTATAGTCCAAACCAAACTGACGACCGAGGTCATAAGAAACGTGAGACACACTTCGTAATACCATTCAAGTATGAAAGAGATAGCGATATCAATTCGGTCGTCAGTTTGGTATGCGGACACTATAGTACAACTGTCTGCTTGAGCCATTAATTCATAGATTCAAGACATACAATTACGAATGCATCGCGATGACACTACTCACTCATTACAAACTTCCCTCGTGGCGTTTTCTTCGTTAGAATAGAATTCAAATAAATGCGACGGCAACCTCCTTACAGTTTATGCGCGCCTGGTCCGAATGGTGAAAATGTAGGAAAATGCTCCTGGTACTCGTTTCATTGAAATAGACATTGACTAGCGACATTAGTTAATGGCTAGTTAAATGGAATCAAAAGTTTTTAAGAGTGACAAAGAAACGATATCAACGTGTGACTGTGCAAGTTTTATAAATAATTTCGAATTTTCAAAATTCTAAAATCATAATTGTTCTTATGGGTTTATGATATGATACCCGTTACTTAAAGTTGAAACAAAAGTGCGTTTGAAACGTTTGCAATTCAGGGTTCCGAATCTTAAATATGTCGTAGTACGTATCACGGCTTATTTATTTACTTTGAATCAATGAATGTACATTTCGAAAAAGATTATATAGATATGTTATTAATAGGTATTACTTTAGTTATGTAGTTATGTAGGATTTTCAAAAAAATGTATAAAATCATAATTGTAGAGATGCTTTATTAGATTTATTAGATTAGGCAGTTGTGGTAACGCACATGTAAAAAGTATTTCATCTTATTTTATTCAACCTATGGTTAAGCTGCGCGCGGCTCTGACAGCGATGTCATTTTAAAATACGCTGTTATATATGGCGCAAGGAAAAACATTTAACTAATAGAGGATTAATTTACTGATGGACAAACTAACATTTAATGTCGTTTCTTTGGTTACAGAGCAACACATTGATTTTATTTGTCTTTTCTTCTAATAAGGAGAAATTATCTTATACACATATACAAAACTTTTTTATTCAGCGCGAAACCTCAAAATCCAAACACCCTCCCGGACTCACCAAGAAAGCAGAAAATTTCAAAGATATTGCCAACATCGTAATCGGGCCGGGGCCAACTTGAATTTTGGGGTTTTCCCCGCTAAAGTTTGGCTCAAAGACGTCCTCAAAGCCCGTAGTGGGTGGGCTTGGGTACCAGGGTGGTAGGAACAGGGTGGTAGGTTTCGGAGTATCAAAGTTTGCCCCCTCCTGGCACGCGACGGCTATTCGTACCAGGAGTGTAGGCGGGCCGAGAGGCTCCGTTACTTTGTTCGCCTTTTGCCTCGTGACAGAGGCACTTAAGGGACGTGCACAAGCGCGCTATGGCTAACTGTGTGGGTATCTCTATAGCAGGTAACGCAGCGCATTCGAAACCCTATATAATTTTCTGGCCGGACTGCGAACTTGGGGTTGGTAAAAGCATTAATATTTTGTTTGCGCTTTATAACTTATTGCTTACCTTTGGGAGCCGGCTATGTACCGTAAACTGGGGTGACTTTAAGAAAGAACGGGGCTACTTTGATACATATAAATAAATAAATAAATAAATATTTTTTGGACAATCTTACACAAATCAACCTAGTCCCAAACTAAGCAAAGCTTGTACTATGGGTACCAAGTGACGATATACATACTTATATAGATAAATAGATACTTAAATACATAGAAAACATCCAAGACTCAAGAACAAATATTCGTGTTCATCACACAAATACATGCCCTGACCGGGATTCGAACCCGGGACCTCCAGCTTCGAAGGCAGGGTCACTACCAACTAGGCTAAAGCGGTCGTCAAAAAACATCAATAATCAATAAGTATTTCTAGTTTGATTCAGTTTAGTAAATAGTATTAAATTAACGAAAGTATAACTTGACTCAGAGTTAACTAAATAAAAAAGTAAACAGAGTTAACGGCATAAAAACTGAATTTTTAAAGTCGCCCCTCAATTTGTAAGTAACCCCGGTTTACGATACTTACTGTGTAAGTAATCTGTACATACATTGTACGTATGTCAACTGTACATGTTACAATGGTATTCAATAGAAGTGAGTTGAATAATATAAGTTGTGATGACTTTATGACTAGGGCATACAAACCGGGATCACTGGATTCTAAAATAGCGGGATCTCGGCCCGATTTTTACGGTATACAATACCGAGATTGAAACAGAACTATACCGAAATATCAGATATCAGTTTTGAAGATTTTGCATTAAATATGAGTCTTATGTATTCGTAAAATTCATAAGAAGGCAATAATCTCAACCAATAATCTTAATCTTCTCAATAATCTTAATCTCAACTCAATTGCTCAAAGGTTAACTGGAAGAAATCCCTTACAGGGATGAGCTCGCCTTTGTACATATATGTCAACTGTTCTTGTAATTTATGTTATGTTTTACTCATGTACAATAAAGAATTTTACATACATACATACATAAGAGATTTGAGTATTTATAATTATTTCATTATTATTCGTAATTATTCTCTGTCCTACATTATTTTTCTACATATGTGATAATCCATATTGAAAGGGACCTTATGGCGGCCGGCACTTACGCCTTTATTGCCGCTGTTCCAATACAATAGTGAATAGGCGCAACGTAAGCGCCTGCCGCCATAAGATCCCTTTCGATGTGGATTATCACATATATAACACAGATAGTTACTATGCGACGGTAAATTGTCACTCGTATTCGCAGGTAAAACATCCCGGGATCCCGAAATACGATTGAGGTCCAATACCGGATTTAAATCCCGGGATTGCGAATCGTCTGGTATTGCATGCCCTACTTATGACTGATACAATAAGGCCGCGCAAACCTATGTCACCGTTTAACTATCTGATTAATATATGTAAACTTTTGCACTCTACACCTTTGCAATAAGGTCCATATGTGCGTATACTGTACAGTGCCGGATTAACCCTTAAGCAGACTAAGCAATTGCTTAGGGCACCAGAAACAGCACCCAAAAATAATTTGCTAGCACATGAACACACGAAAGGGGATATTAGTATATATTAAAAAAAATTTGGGCTTGTTTTATCTGTATGTGAGACCTCCTAAAAACGTTTAAAAATATTTAAGAGTAATTTTTAAATTTCCAAAAACTGACCCGACAAAAGTAATCGGTATGACTATCGAACCCTCACAAAATTGCAACCTGTAGATGTGAACATCCGGACATACGAAAGCATTTTTGTCGAGGTTGAAACGGAGATCTTCGTTTCACTTGGTTAACTATTCACTTTTAGCTAATCTTCAACGGGGGCAGAGTTCCACAGGCGAGGATTGCTTAGGGCATCAAGTAGTCTTAATCCGGCTCTGATACTGTATTACCGAACGTGACTGTAATTACGAAACTTTATTGAATTTAGTCATATTAGAATACTAAGCTTATTTACTCGCCCTTAAGGTAGCTTTTGAAGCGTAAATAGATAGACAATTGAATTTTTATGGTTCCGTACCTGAAAAGGAAAAATACTATAAGGGTACCGTTTTAGTTATTTTGGTTACGGAACCCTGTCTGTATGTTTGTCCGTCCATACCTCTGTGAACTGTCACAGAAAAACCTATCAGAAGTGTATGATTTAAAATAACATACGAATTTTGGCAATATTTGTGCGTATGAATTTTTAAGTATTAAACTTAACAAACATCTATTAACTAAAATATATTTAGTTTCCTTGCTCACAAAAACGAATGGCAAAGTAATAGAAAGATACAAACGAATTTTAACTTCATTTTAGCTAAAATATTTATCAAGAACTTCAATGAATTTCGCTCTGCAAGTTGTAGACTTCTCGAGTGATATTATTTAATTTCCAAAAATATAATCCACAAAAAAATATATACATAATTATTGAACCCTGCTCACAAAATTTCACGATAATCAGTTGAGAATTGCCATCTGTAGAAGACAACAGCCGGACATACGAAAGCATTTTATTCCAGCTGAAACGGAAACGCTTCGCTCGCTCGGTCAATTAAGGCCATTAATACTTTGACACCACATCTAGGGAGCCAACTAGTCTAGTATTTAAAAAAAAAACTAAAATGTCATACGCTGAAACCCAGCAGTCTTATTTACCGGAACATTGAGTCTAAAATTGAATCCTTTTAAATAATTTCAACTTAGTTAAGTAAACAACTTAAAAGTTAATAAAAGAAACAATTTTTCATATCGCGACTCGCTTCTAAATATTAAAACATTCCTTAAACTTCTCAAAACCTAAACACATTTTAATTCATTACTAATTTTTTATTTTTTTTTATTAAAAATGGGATCGCTCTAGCAGCATCTAGCCAGGGAGCAAAGCAGGCGCGGATCCAGGATTTTGTTCAGGGGGGGCACTTTCGAACTTTCCGAAAATAAAACTGACTTTTCATAACTGTTTATATTGTCAGAACATATTTCCTACGGCAGGACATAGGCAATTGCCCTCCCCTGACACAGGCTTCAGGGGGGGGCAATTGCCCCTGTTGCCCCCCCCCCCTGTATCCGCGTCTGGGGCAAAGATGAGGCCGACGATGAAGCGAGCTCACCCAGAAGGTGCCTATTCACTCGTGCCTTAAAAAGGTCTAGGTTATATGAGCTCGGAAACACAAACGCCGGCAGAGAATTCCAAACCTTAGAAGTACGCATTATAAAAAATGATGCAAAGCGCTTGGTTCGAATAAGAGGAATTTCGACCAAGTAAGGATGGCATCCAGCCGTACGTCTGGATGTCCGATGGAAGAAGGGGGAAGGCGGTATGAGCTCATGGAGCTCCTGAGCACACTCTCCGAAGTACAATTTGTAGAAGACGCACAGACATGCTACTTTACGTCTATGTGCTAGGCTCTGTAGCTTTTTTAATATTGAAATTTAACGTTATGTTTAAAGCAATAAAGATATGTAGAAGACGCACAGACAGGCTACTTTACGTCTATGTGCTAGGCTCTGTAGCTTTTTTAATATTGAAATTTAACGTTATGTTTAAAGCAATAAAGATACTATAGGTTTTCCTACTAGGTTGACACGTTATTGCATAACAGCATCAATTTATTATTATTTACATGTTATGGTCGTTTGTTCGAACATATAATTTTTTTTACACTATATTTTAACGTTCATTGCTGAGATTTATAATTTTCGGGATTGTTTCAATTTGTTTTGGTAAATGTAATGCTAAACCTTGTCTACTTAAGGGTCGATTTTTCAATGGCCAGATAAAATTATCCGTCAGTTAAAATTATCGCGGTCACTTTCTAACGTCATATGAAAGAAAAGAACACAGGTAATATTTATCTGACGGATACTTTTATTTGGGCATTGAAAAATCGGCCTTTAGTGTTTCGTGGCTACAAATCCTAAATGATAAATTTACGTACCGAAATGGTTATGAAGCCGAACGGTATAAGACCGACTTTCAATCTGGTGGGGGTAGCCACAAATCCTAAAGGATAAATTTAGGTAACGAAATGGTTATGAAGCCGAACGGTATAATGCCGACTTTCAATCTGGTGGGGGTAGCCACAAATCCTAAAGGATAAATTTACGTAACGAAATGGTTATGAAGCCGAACAGTATAAGACCGACTTTTAATCTGGTGAGTGTAGCCGCAAATCTTAAAGGATAAATCGTAACGAAATGGTTATGAAGCCGAACGGTATAAGACCGACATTCAATCTGGTGGGGGTTCGAATCCCAGTTTAACCTGCCGAGTTTACAAAAAAAATACGCAGTATCGCCTGATCTTGGTCCTACGCCAAATCTTGGGATCAGACGCCAATGCGGATACTAGGTTCCTTTAATATACGCTAGGAGTAGTATGAGATTACAAAATTGCTATAATAAAGCCTAAAATTAGGGTAAAAAATAATACCAAAACCATTAAAGGGTGATTCTCATTCCAAAATTTAACACTTTCTTAATTTGTCCTTACCGGGCCCGGATTGTTAACTACTCGTGAGTGATTATTTCTGACTTTAACTATTTTAACAGTTAGGGATCCAGGTGTAGAGTAAACTGGAGTCAACAATAAGTTTAAACTGCACTCTGATTTCCTTAACTTTCACTTAACGTTCGGACCGGTAAGGACATTAATTAACTTTAACGATGAGAATCACCCTAGAAAGGACAAAACGAAAATATCAAGCACACAGTACCGCAGAAAACGTCGCATAATCCCAAACTTTATATTTATACATAACAAAGAAACAAAGCTGCCCAACACAAAGATCACAACCTGAAAAGGGGAATATATAGGTCCCCAACTCGTGGGAAATACCTCAAAGGGTCTGCCCGGACCCAAAAAAGTATATAACCCGGGTCGTAGGTACCAGGGGTCCATATACGGCGAGGCGTCTTGCGGGAAATGTTAAGAAGGGTCCGGGAGGGACAGGAAAGGGGGCCGGAAGGTGGGTGGTGGGGTGGGGAAAAAATTCAGTCGAGAGGACCGTACCCTTGGCGCGACCCGGCGCCGTCTGCGCGCGTAATTAGTGATGCGGCGATGGGATGTGACGATGTCGATACCGGTTATTCGCTGACGATACGATTTAAATTCGAACTGAATTAGTTGTATCGATTATCGCCTTGTTACTTTGTTATATATAGGTCACGCGTTCACGCTTCTTCAACGGTACCCAGCATCGTTATGTTACAAACCCGCTTATTCATTTTACAGAACACCACTTTTGTACATTCTTATAGTCACCAGGAGGCGAAAAGGCGCCGGCAAAATGGTAACGACTTTCAAAAAATAGGTACATAAATATGAATTATTTATTATTTTTTTTGTTTATTTTTATATTCTATTTTTTGCTGTATTAATTGTTGTCTTTGTCTCGAATAAATATTTCTTATTTCAAATATGTACGCAGCAATATCTTCGTAAATATAAATACATAATTATGTTTTAAAGATGATATATTCTTAGCCACATATTACTGGACAAATGTATAAGTGATATTACTTTAGGATGAAGTACAATATTTGTGGCAGGTCGATTACATAACGTTTTGTTCGTCCAGCGAGCTGCAGAGTGACCCTCTTCAGATTTCTCTGCAGCTGACGTTAGGTAGATCTAAATGTCATTTTTGTAAAGGAAATTATAGTTGATTAGGCCTAACGGTCATTTGAAAAGTCGTGCAATGAGTCACACAGAGAGATTTAGGTTTGCTTTTGCCCTATGGACATATCAAACGTTAAGAGCTCGAATGCCTATTTTTAGATGGACTCATAATCCCCATAAAAAGTGTTCTATAAATTAATGTTAAAATTAAAAACATGATTAACATGCTTTTGCTTAGCCCCTGACTATTGATTTACCACAGGAGAAACGCCTATTGCTTATATCGGGTTGTAAAAACAGTCGATTAAACTATCGACTCGGTGCAACCCTTGCAGATTATGACAAGATACAGGGCACGAGGGCCGCTAACGACGAGGCGGCGTCAAAAGAACCTACATTAATGTTATTATAAGTTTTTCTAGCCCTACACATGACATCCGCAGTCCCCCGGTACCACGTAGTTTTTTAGAACACTAGGACAGCGGGAGTGAAAAGAAACGTGGGCGTCGCCTATCGTGTTGAGCTCTAGTGTAAGACTCGGGAGAAATATTGAATAATCGACAATTTAGGATTGAGAAAATATTTAAAAGTCATTTTAGTAAGCTTACAAAGGTACAAATAATGTGGCAACTGGAAGCAACATCCTCACAAGATAGTTATTAGTTTTTACCCGCGACGGAACGGAGAAGGTACATGCGTTTAGGGTGAGAGGTTGTTTGTTTGTTTGTTTGTGTGTGCACATCAATATCTTCAAAATGGCTTGACCGATTTAGAAGCGGTTTTCGGCAATAGTTTTGTAGTTTAGTCGGGACGAATTTTAGCTGGGTGTTACGATGATAACTCACCAGGGGGCGCTGCAGTAAACATTTTTCACAGTACATCCGTCGTGGGTTTTTCAAAAATTTTACTTTTGTTTTTTATATATGTTATTAGAGATTAAGTATCTTTTGAGGCTTTCCAGTTTCCACATTATTTGTGCCTTTGTAAGCTTACGAAGATGACCTGTAAATATTTTCTCAATCCTAAATTGTCGATTTCTCAATATTTTTCCTGAGTTTTACACTATAGCTCAACACGAAAGGCGCATCGCCTACGATTCTTTTCACTCCCGCTGTCCTAGTGTTCTAAAAAACTGCGTGGTGCGGGGGACGGCGGGTGTCATGTGCAGGGCTAGAAAAAACTTATAATAACATTAATGTAGGTTCTTTTGACGCCACCTCGTATTCTATAAGAGCAGTTACCATATTTTTGGGAATCCATCATTTTAACGAAAATCGTTACATCGATTATCGTTTCCTATAACACTATTCGCAGAATTTTATTATCACTTAGGAATCATTCATCGAACTTTGAATTGATGATTATGTGATTAGAAAAAAAAACCTAATGAAATTCGTCGAACAGTTTTCGGTAAAATGAAAATCGATGTAAGATATTTCGATAAAATAATAGACACCCCATATTTTTATCAATAAACAACAAAACATTTGAACATCTATGAAACTAGTCAAACTTTGGTAAAACCTTGTATGTCTCAGAAATCAATTTAGCAGGTTAATTTTTCGCATATCTTCTAATTACCTCTAATAAAACAACTGTTTGATTGCGGATTGGAGCAATGAAATTTCAGATAAGCGTAAGTACATATAATTGTTACGAGGAATCATACGCAGATGCATATAGCTTGTACCACCACCATACTAGTCACACCGTATGTATATATATATATTGTAAAAATTCTGATTTAAACTTACTGATGCCGAGATACTGCTGCTCACCCTTACCTGAAATGGATATTAGATATGTTAGTATAATTACAATGATTCGCGTCAATTTTCTTTACAGTAAACATCGTACACATTAAAATGTGAATCGTTATCATCATCATTACATGTTAGATGAATTTGTAATTAACCCTTTCGCTGCCAAGCTTTTTGTAGCGTAGTTTCTCTACATACGGGAAAACGTACCTATGGTTTCGGCTACGCATCTACAGCAGCAGAGAGCTCTTTTTTTTAGCCTGACTGTGGCTTTATAGGCCGCGCCCAATAAAGCGATAGGAGTGCTCGGTTGGAGAGTAGCCTGGGGAAAATCCAGAGGAAAATCTCCGACGAGACCACGTGTGAGCAGAGCGCTCGCTAGGTGGGTTCCTGGGAGTGAATGTGTATATTCCGGAAAATTGCAACCAACTATATGAGTACAGTCGCCATCAAATATATCTGTACTCTTCAGGGTGCTCAAAAATATCTGAACATGCACTTTAACGCCTTGACAATAGAGTCGTGTTCAGATATTTGTGAACCTGATGTATACCTGATGGCGACTGTAAAAACAGTTGATTAAGCTTAGCGCTCAAAAGCGGGGCCCCAGTTTTAACTGGTACTTGCCGCAACGCTCCAGCACAGCTTACTAAGCACGTTAATTTTCGCAGTATAATGCGGCCCATCCCCTCCCTAATTCCGGTTAGTTTCCACGCTAGCAGCTACAAATACTTTTCCTTAGTTTCGTTTCACCCGATATCGCCGTTATCTAGTTAGCCCGGGTCGACGAGGGTCCGAAGGGTCCGCACTAAGTACCAGGACCGCATACGTAGGTAGGCTCGCGTGATGGCCGCTGCACACCCGCGCCCGCCAACTTATTTATAAACGTCCGCGAAACCTGGCGAAACGTAATGCGAGTGAGGGATTGTGTTCGCGCGCTGAAACCAATTAGGCCGCTATGATCTCCTGGTAATAACATTTTTCCTCTTATATTTTTCTTACATAAACGTTATATTGTTTTTGTATAGACGACAAAGGAAAGCCATGAAAGGTAGTTAATAAACCGTAACACAAACATATCCCCTGCGTTCATGCGCAACCCATTCACTGATTTCCGTGTCCCGAGCGAGTACATTTAAAAATATAATAACATCGACCGCGTTTCATACTTGACCCGCCGTGACTCGAAGCTACGCCCACCCTTATAAATTTTACCTTAAAAATCCGCAAATTCGGGGCCCCGGCACGGCCGCTGGACCTTTCCCGAAAAGGGTCTGCCGAAAGGGATTTGCCTTGGGATCGGGCATTCCGGTCTACACTTATACAAAATGTCCAATATGAGCGCACCCAGCAACCCTCGGGGCCCGAACATACCTAAGAGCTGGGCTCAGCCCGTAAACAAAGAAGTTTGTTGCGGACCGTCCCTGCGATTCTGCTGCGATAAAACGCCCGGTTTCTAAAGCCGGGTTTTATAAAAGTCCGTTAAATGGCCAAAGGACTGATCAAATTCTGGTAAGTAACTAAGTAATTTCTTTTGACATAACTTAACTTTTTACTAAGCAGTTGATTAGTGTGATTACATAGCGTGTCAAACTTACTCTAGGTAAATAAAAATACTCTAAGGCTCGGTTTTATAAAGATCCGTTAGACCTTATGTCGGTTTGTTATGTCAAAAAATGGAGTTACTGAAATTTGATCTAACATTTGGCCTTACGGATCTTTATAAAACCCGGCCTAAGTCTGTCATTTTTTGTATGGAAACTATCAACTATCAATACGTTATGCACGATCGAAAACTTTACATAGCCACCCCTAAGTATAACGGATCTATAAAATCCAAAATTTACATAGCAAATTGAGTATTAGTTAAATGTTTACCGTCATTTCATTTTCTCAAGTATCATGCACAAATAGTTGTAAGTTACTTTAATTTATCTGTAGCAATTACTATCCAATAATCATAGCAGGAATACTCTCTTGGGGAGCCCCAGGGGTGCTAATTTCTACGTCCCCTTCGAATTAATTTCCTCGGTGACAGACAGTAGCAATGATTTAGAAAAACAAACGGTGTACTAATCGGAATGAGAACTTCGCTATGTTAACGCCACATCAAACAAAAGATTTAAACGACATTAAGAGGCCTTATAAATAAATAAATAAAAATAAATAAATAAATATTAGAGGACAATCTTACACAAATCGAACTAGCCCCACAGTAAGCTCAAGAAGGCTTGTGTTATGGGTAGTAGACGACGATATATTTAATAGATATAAATACTTAAATACATAGAAAACATCCAAGACTCAGAAACAAATATTCAATATTAAATATAAGTTTTAAAATGTTTTTATTTCAAATTATGACAAAACTATTGATTATACCAATAAAGTGATTAAAGGATACGATGACTTTATAAGAGTTTTAGATAGTGACATAGCGATTTCTTGATTTTATTGTGCGTAGTAGAATTTAAGCGGAAAAAAGCCGTTTTTTGTACGAAAATGGTCGTTTTGTAACGTTATTATGTATATTTGAAACGATATTTCTTAATGAAAAATCCAAATAATACATTTAAAATTTACTATATTCGGTCGCAATAGTCCTGTTATAGATAGTAACACTACACTTCATGTTGACGCTTATAGATATAGCTTATATATATTTTATTATGATTAGTGTACCTACTTTATTACTTTTTATCTTGATTTGATTTTGATGTTTGATTTTGACTAAGAAAATGTCAAGATACGTGTAAATTGAAACAGAAAATGGTCTAAATAGATGAACGTTTTTTTTAACTCTTAAGGGCTCTTAATTATAATGTTGTTATTAATGATTAACAATGAATTTCTTAAATAAACACCACACATTTCTATTACGCAATTAGTTCGTCAGTTAACCGTAATTATACCAAAAGTCTTGACCAAAGTCATTACTACCGGCCACCGTGAATACCACTCCCTTACAATTTTAGCCAATTACACCGAAGCCAAAAAGATTGTTATGCGAATGAAACCAAATAAGTTCCTTGTCTGGTCACTTGCCGAGTATTTACCGAATTCTCTTGTTACCGAAACTGTATAATACGGTGATATATTTCAGTAAATAGAGACGGTCGAAATAGAAAACATTAGAACAAAATAAAGAGTTCTTTGAATAAAGTGCTTAACAAAAAGAATAAAAGTATTAAGGAGGGGTTGTACCAAGCCAGTATTCAATTAAATCTGCCTGTACGACAATTCTCCCAATTTTCTATGGGATAACAGATTACGGTGCCGAATTTAACGTTAACTGATCTGTAATTTGGTGCAAACGGGTCATACTTAGTTGAAAAAACAAAAGTTGCCCCTCCTGTGGTCAATAGTTAACGGCTTCTGTGCATGTTAGCTATGTTTTTATTACAGGGATTTATAGACACGGAGACACTGTTTATACGGGTTACGGGTCCAATCCAGAATTAAGGTTTGTAGCCTTAACTTTTGGTATGTCCACAGAAAAGACGCGAACCTAAATCCGCGTATGACCCAAACAGTGCTTACTAAAAACAAATGAATTAATGGATGAATAAAAAAATAAGGTTAATCAAATAGGAAAATAAAACACTAGTACACGTCCTTCAAAATGGCGAACTAACTTTTTCTTAATTAATTAAGGCGCAAATTGATTATTTCGACGGCAGCAAGAATAAAAAGCGGGGGTAGGGACCAGGGGCGCAGCGGGCGGTGGGGTGCCGCCTTACGTTGCGAGTGGGAAATGTGAAAGCAGACACACGAACCCCGCTGGCCGCCTACCGGCAGCAGAAAAATGTAGCTCTAAGAAAAATCGTACGGTTTTTAACCCTGACCTGATATATGAGACAAAGAGACATTGTCCAATGACTCCTTCTTGATTTATAAGAGTTGAATATTGAGAGTAACTTTTTGAACGTTCGGCGGATAAAAGGTTAAAAGTAGTATTAGTGGGTAGGCGCTAGAAAGGTCGTCCAGGGGGGCTAGCACAACTACCGCTGCGACGCGACGCGAGTAGAGAAAAATCTACCCTCCTCTTTCTAACCCGCACAGTTCGAGCGAGACAGGAATCGCTGAGTCGCGCGAGATACGATTTGTCAGCAAGTTGTGCTAGCCCCACAGAACAGGCTGATTCAAGTCTATACATTTTGATCGCGTCACTCGCGCCGCCCCAATGCCCGCCTCGCTACCCGCTGGCATCGAATCCAAGGCCAGTCATCATTCAAAAATCGAAAATGAAATAATGATTAGATTTATTTGAATCAACTGCCTATTCTGCATCTCTTATTTGAGGAACCTCTACACAAAAGAAAATTAAGGCACGAGGCAAGTGAATCAGATAATAAGAGGATCCATTTAAAATGCAATATTCGGGTTAAATCTAGCAACTTAATTTCAAAGCAACACAAGATAAACCCGCCTTGTTTGACCTCATTGGAACCCTCTCAATGAGTAGTTGATGACTATAGAAAAAACGTACAATAGGCAATAAAAGAAATCAGTGGCAGAAACTTATTCCGACTTAAGATATACGAAAACATAATCGGTATATGCAGGATCACCGAACTCTATTTTATTCGTACCAAAGACGCTGGCAGCTGCCTATAGCCATACAGGGAATGCTGTCAGCGTCATTAGTACGATGCCGCGGGGATCCTTTTTAGATATAGTTTAATTTATTTTTAGGTTAGTTTTAATTTTGTTTTAATTTGTCATTTTATATTTATTTAAGGTAGTATTTCTAAATGTACTTTTTAAGTAATAAAAGATATTTATATCCATGTGATACATATCATAATAGTTTGTGGCGTGATAATAAATATTTTTTCCAAAACTTATTCCGCCGTAAAACAACTTCCTAACATAATTTTCTGTCACAGCATCTTTTAATACAATATAACAAAAGCTATCGTGTCGCACTTTACGAAACGTTGAGAGCTTAGTCGTCGTAAACTGCATATGTATGGATTTATACGCACATAGGAAAGATAAAACCACTCGTTCAAGACCCGAACAGGTTTTTCGCACCTGCTATGTACCGTTAGTGTCATAAAATTCTCCACACTTAACATGCCGCCGATACTTCGATCATTTCATACTGTGGCCAAGAACTACAAGTAAATACCTTTAGAAATGTAAAGGCTTAAGCTAACAGTATTTTAGATGATATATAGGCTAAAAACAGCTTAGCCTTAAGCATAGGCCATGAAAATAAAACAGCTTAACTTCTACATATTTAATTTTTTAATAAACGATTCAGAACCTGAGAGGAGTCAGGCTATGTATGAAGCTATATATTTTTTTAAATAACATTGCTCTTGGCGATCATTGAGCCCGAGGCGCATACCTATCATATTCAAGAAAGAAGTTAATTTTTTATCATCTCCTACAGTACTCTACAATCGTCTACAACAACCAACAATACAAAAATATTTGAATTCAAATTTAGAATCCATGCTATTCTATTTGTTTGGCCAGACAGCTTAGCCATTGCTTCCTTACTGATATCGACAAAGATGGACATTGGACCTAATACTTGAAAATGGTACATAAGAGAGTGCGTCATGCGTGCAAGATAAATAAAATATGGAAGATAAAAATGAAAAATACTCCACCGATACCAGGATATCTCTTAAATTTGATAATGATTGCCTTACGAGACTTGCTAGATGGTTGGGTCAAAAGTCAGATACGGAAGATACTTGTGGACACGAGGCAGATATCTCGTAGGCTTCTCTCTCTGGAGCCCAAATCACCAGGATCTTGGGCCCCGCCACACTGTTGACGGCAACCTAGTTATTTTGCAGCTATAATAGTTTATATTTTGTTACTTTATTTTTTAGAATAATCAAAAAATATTAATAATGAAAAAAATAGTCGACACTTTTTCTGCAGGTAGTACGTCAGACGGCCGGCGTGCCCGGCGTACTAGTAGTTATTATTTACCGGCTTTATCATTTCGAAAATTTCATATTCCCCGCACTTGGACGCTTGAGGTTTAAAAGCGTAAGCGAAGGGGGACGTCAACTTTTTGCCTACAAACAGTACGCTTAGTGCGGCCAAGTACCAGGCTCGCATAGCCGTCAGGGGGCTGGGGTGGTCGAGCTAGAAATAATAACCCCGGCGCATGCAAGACGGGTGAAGCGCTGGACATTCATGTTAACTATGAATGGCTATTTGGTTGCCTGCACGGAGTGACTACAGAAAATAGCAGAATAATTATAGTAAGGGACATGAAAATTACTCGCAACCATCAAAGAGATCAGGGACAGCCTGTATATTAAAAAAAATACACATTTAAATTTTGTAATTACAAATAGCTTATGTTTGAACATTCTAACGTTTTGTCTGCCTGTATTTTAATAAAAATATCCTTTGAGGGAATCAATTTGTGGAAAAGCCTACTCGTCATGTTTCGAGAATTTTAATTAATTTTACAAATACATAATTAATTGTTTTTTGTGACGGTCGGAACACCTATCTACTCTATCGTAGGTACAGTAAGAACTCCGCACGTTTCCAAATCATTCGATCCTAAAAATATGAGATTTATTATTCATGCAAATGGACATAAACGCCGTCTTATGGTCAAGTGAAGTTTATTCAAAGCGCGTAATTATTAGACATTGCAACTCCAAAGGATTGGTATTGTATTAAATTAGCCAATATTTAGTAAATTGAAAATTAGTTATAAATTTAGCCTCAGTATATTCTTGGGTACGAGTAACCATTTTTAATTTTAAAAGTTCTGATTAACCTTTTTTATACCTAATCATTTGGAGCATCCTGTACAAGAAAATTGTAGAAATTGCTACGGCGTACCGTCCTAATGGAATGGATAAAAACTAAAACGCCTCAAATAAGTGCTATTAGTTAGACGTCGTCCGCGTTTGCCTACGTATACATACATATAGGTAGGCACGTTGATACAAGGCGTCGCCGACGACGCCAGCGAACCCATCAGGGTCCCTAGTATTTTTAATGAAACCTGCGGCGTCGGGCGGGCGAACTGTACCGTATTAATCTTAGCAGCGGACGTCCTAACCTCCTGCGGCCCCTGCGCCCCTGGTAGGTGGTGCCTAAGGATCCCCGACGTGGGGGCGAGATTCCCCGATTTTTCTCCATTTTCCCTACTTTTTTGCTGCATGCATTATGCAGGGCGGTACGGGTTTCGAAATTTATCGATGGCAAAATAAAAGTAATGCCTGTTTGTAAGACTGTGAAAAATATTAATAATTTCATGTCGATTGAAAATTGCAAGGCCCGCTTTTGTAATGAACCGACTTTGAGGGGCTGAAATAATTGCGGTTGTCTTTATATGGAGGGGACACTGGGCGCGCCGAGGACGGGCCGCGTCAACGGAATCACGTGTCAATAAAGGAATCGGCGCCCGTTTATTTTTCATTTCAGCGGGAAACGAGGAAATTACGAGCGAGTAAAAAATACGTCTCGATCTTCGCCGGGCAAAAAAATCCGCCGAAAAGGAAGCGAGCGACCATTAGGGTATTATCGGGGAAAAAAGGGCGGAGGGGAAAATCAGAAAAAATTGCTCGTAGCCACCCTTTCCTTTTCGTGAGCGTCGCCTCTGTGCCCCCTTACATTAGACTCCCCGCCGGGGGGCATGTATGGAGGGGGCGAATTACATAAACGGCAGGTGAATTTGGAAAATTAAAGTTGGTACACTATCACGTTAGCCGGCTTGCTGCCCGCTGCCCAGCGACCGCTCCCTGCGACCTAGTTTACGCTCAAACTGCCGCGCAACCACAGGCGCAACGCACCACCACGACTCTCTGTACTGCTCTCTCGCATTCTTAAATATTCGTGTACGAAATATAACCTAGTTAAAAACTAGTCACTACATAGTATAAAACAGTCGCTTTCTCTTTTCTCTGTCCCTATATCCCTATGTATGCTTAAATCTTTAAAACTACGCAACGGATTTTGATGCGGTTTTTTTGATAGCGTGACTCAAGGGGAAGGTTTATATGTATAATACATGCATCAGCATTGCACCCGTGCGAAGCCGGGGCGGGTCGCTAGTTAAAAATAAAAGCCGATCATTCTAGCATAAACAGTCCAAACAATTCATTTCTTCTTCCCAACAAATCAAAACGGTCAGAGTTTGGTAACCTAAAAATCGTTTTCTTTTGTTTTCTATATATTTTCTGATGAACTATAAAGAATATTTGTATTGTATTGTAAAAATAGGACTTAGTAGTGATAGTTTTATTTTCAAGCAAAAAGGCCCCCTTTGCCAATGTCTGTAAGGACGATTTGTAATTGCGTCATTACGGACATCGCGAAAGGGTACCTACATTTTTTGTTTGAGAATGTAGATACAATTAAGTATAACGTATCTACAATACGATTGACAATTAAATACTACTCGTATCATCATTATAAATTATTCACAAAATATTTAACTTTATTAATATTCAATTTTATCAATTGCTCAAAACAGTCACACCTATCCTCCTGAGACCCACCATACAAATAAAAATACAATCGAATTTGAACCTAACATTTCCGATTACAAATTTGAATTTAATTTTATGTCAAATCAATCAAACCAAAACAAATGCAACTCTATCACTTCAAAATTTAACTTATTTTCCGTTGACCATATTTTGTCCTTTATATAGGACGCGGGGTCTTAGGAGGCTATTACTGCAATTACCTCATGACTTTATTTTACGCGGGTTAAAATTTCAACGGTTCCAACCATTCGCTTTTCCGATCTTTCCATCATTTTACAAAGTAAAATTGACTTAAACACCTCTAACATAATGTTGATATTCGCACGCCATCGCGTCGTAATAAATTACTGGACAAGAATGAGAGACGATAATGTTATCGGACACTGCGAATTATTTTTTTACAGATGACGTGCACTAGCATTTCAAGCCACTTAAAATTTAAAATTTTTAGTGCCGTAATTTTTAAACAGAAACTTATATGGGAGAAAATTTATAACTCCTTATAATTATAATGTACTAGCGACCCGCCCCGGCTTCGCACGGGTGCAATGCTGATGCATGTATTATACATATAAACCTTCCCCTTGAATCATTCTATCTATAAAAAAAACCGCATCAAAATCCGTTGCGTAGTTTTAAAGATTTAAGCATATATAGGGATATAGGGACATAGGAGCAGAGAAAGCGACTTTGTTTTATACTATGTAATGATATTTATAGGAGCGCTGCTCCGCGTGCGGTATGCGAGGTTAAGCTGTTAAGCAACGTCGGCCGAAGTCAGTTCTTGGATGGGCGCTGTGGGTGGTTATTAACTGACGCTCCCAAGCTTTTGAAGGTACGTTACGCCGTTGATCCCGGCGGCTGTTTATGATAGCAGTCGTTTAGCCAAGTTAGAGGCCTTCGGGCGGCATGAGAATTTCTAACACTCAAGTTGCCCACTGACTTGACAAGCCTAATTCCAATAAGGTCGGGCTCAAAGGTCAGATGGCAGTCGCTTCCGTAAAAACTAGTGCTTACTCCAAATCTTGGGATTAGGTAGCGGACCCCGGGCATCCTTCAGGATGCAACTGAACTGGGATAACGCTAAGAGGATGATGAGATAATATTTATTTATAAGCAAACTAGTTTTTCTGTATGTACTAGGGCTCCCGATATCCGTGTTACACGCCGACCCGTTGCCCCGTGTACTTAAGCCCGGCGGTACTAAGAACCCGAACTACACGAACCCGCCAAGATCCGTGTCCGTGTCTAAGATTCGGAAACGGGCAACGTGTCTCAGCTACGTAGCCCGGGGCCCGGGACACGCCATCCCGTTTCCGAATCTCAGACACGGCCCCACCCGTCCGCGACGGTTTGAGCTTGCGCTCTAAAGTTTGAATGAAAAATATATAGCGGTAAACCGAGATGGACAAAATGTAATCTACTAACGATTAAGATTAACCTACTTAATCGCGACTAACGATTATAAATAATGATTAGCAATAGTCTTAATTGTACGAGTTCCGATTAATTTCGTCATGATTAAATTAATTGTCGGTTAATCCCCAGGGACAACTTTTTTAGTCGACTAATTAATTAGATTAATTTCCTCTCGATTAATATTAGGAACAAATATAAGTTTTTTTTTTTGTAATTCTGATTTTCGGATAACCATGACAGGCAGCTAAAACGTAAGGAATCTATAACCACAGTGTACCTAAAATAACACTGTGGTAATAACTATACCCGGGGCTGGAGGCATATTATTATAATAATAATAATAATAATCTTTTATTTCGAGTATCACAAAGACTCATAGGTACAATATTATGGTCGTGCTTAGCGCTTGATAAATAACATGCCAATGCATTCGTAAAGGGGACGTACGCTTCGCCGACTGACAAAGGCAACCGTAATATAAGTATTTGGTACCCACAGATATGGATTAACGGACTGTTATCTACATTTCAATCTCTGGTTCTGCGTAAACAACTAACCGACAAAGGGTAATTACCCAAGGCCATACCGAGGGGTGAGGGGTCAAACCAAATAAGTCGTCTAAAAGGTTTTTTGGAAATAGAACTCTGCGTAATGGATGTTAAGTTCTTATTTCAAAAAACATTTATCTCCATTTATCGGGTTTGACCACTCACCCCTATTACATTTTATACGCGTCATTGCCTCTACTCAAAACGTATCTTGAAATAGCATTATATGTAGGCTTAATCCTAAAAAAAGAGTACCTAACGTTCAATGCATCTGAAGTAACTAATTTACTGCATTTACAAATAGAAACCAACTAGTAAGCAAGCGATAAGAAGGATAAAAAAGTGGTTTTCTCGGTCTTCCATACAACGTTCTTTTCTAAATTTCTTGTTCAAGCGATATCATGACGTTATTTGTTCCAAGATATTTAATAATTGGAAAGTTTGACGGGCTACATTTTCCTGACGTCCAGATCAAAACGATATAACGTTATGCGGAATATGAATTTAAGAAAATTCGAATCTTGAAAATACGAACATAATCATATCGCCTAATATCATAACCTTATACCTGCATGTGTACGTATGTACACATGCAGGTATAAGGTATAATATGAATTATATTCCAGAACGTGCATTTCGTTATTCCGGCATTCTTATAAAAAACCGATATCTAATAAATAAATTTTCATTAATATCGAAGTCCTTTTGATCTTGCCGCCATTTCAATGTAGTTTATCAAAGTTGTCCATCATTTAAAATTATATTTATTAGAAGGATAACGTTCTGACTGACGTAACGTTCTGTTCTGTTCTGAGGTTCAACAGTTTAAATACTTAGGAAGCATTATTAATAGCCAATCCAGATGTAATCAAGACATTAAAGCAAGAATAGCTATGGCCAAACAGGCTTTTAACAGGAAAAAGTTCATTTTAAAATCAAAAATCTCCGTTAAAACCAGGAAACGTTTTGTAAAGTCATATATTTGGAGTATAGCACTATACGGCAGTGAAACGTGGACACTGACACAAAGAGAGAGGGAGAGATTAGAAGCTTTCGAGATGTGGTGTTGGCGTAGAATGGAAGGCATAAAGTGGACGGAAAAAGTGACGAATGAACAAGTGTTGTCAAGAATAAACGAAAAAAGACAAATATTGACAACCATAGAAAATAGAAGAGGAGTAATGATGGGCCATCTGCTAAGACATGACCTTTTCCTTAAGACCATTATAGAAGGAAAGATTGAAGGAAAGAGAGGAAGAGGAAGGCCAAGAAGAAACTACTTTGAGCAAATAAAAGAGAAGGTTAAGGTCATGTCATATCAGAAAGTAAAGGAGTTAGCGGAGGACAGAAACGGCTGGCGATTGCTCCACCGACAAGAGTAACGTACTCTTAAATGGAAGAGAGAGAGAGAACGTTCTGACTAACCCATATTGCTCATTATTGCCATGTATAACAATATAATGGATACCGCTTTAAATGCGCCTCAACCTCAAGTAACATTTACGTAAAAAGTTCTCTAGAGGAATAGTCTAAATTTATAAACATTAAGGAATAATCTTATAAACATCGAACTAGTGTATTACATATAAACAGTGTAAACTCTTTATAACGAAACACAAGGGACCTAGCAGTTTTTATCATTAAGTATAGAGAGCTACCGTTATATGGAGTGAAGAAAGAAACACAACCTTTACTACAATTATTTTTAATATGTACGTACCACGTGTTCAAGGCAATTAACAATAACAAAAGCAAGACGGTTGTTTACGACCTCAGGTGCTTCGGGAGCTCAAAGACTTAGTCGGCATCTTTTGTAGCCTGATAAGATAACATACACAATAAACAATGAATAAATATTTGCACATTTCTTCTGAGTCTAAATATGAACACATTTCTTCGTAATAGAGAATGGCTGTTGCGCTATAAAGAGTTTATAAATGTGTGATTTTTAAGGTAGACTAACCAAATTGTGCTCACTTATTAATTATTAACTTATTCTAGTCCACTTATGTTAATAATTAATGTAGAATAATTATTCAATAGTATTAGGTTTTAGCGGTTATTTGCTAAAGTTGTTAGTTTTTACTGTTATTAGAAGTCGACTACAATTTGCCTAACTCACAACTACATGTAGTATATTATATCTATTTTATGACTCAAATCTTGAATAAGAATATTATGTGTACAATTTTATGTTAAATACCATATAAGTTAACCTAAATATGGTTTATTAAAAAGAAATTAGGGAATAGTATAGGCCCCTGAAGATGGAATATGAACAATTCAATTGAAATTTTATTTAGGCATAAAATATCATTAACATCACCAATGCTTATATTGAAACAGGTTTAGTTGCTAAGCATAATTAATACATAAAGTTAAGTCGAAACAAACACTCATATTTATGACGGGCGGTCGGGTCGTGTCGACGTGTAATTAAGATCCGTGTACACGGGTACACGTGTACACGGGTACCCGTGTACACGGATCTTAATTACACGGATCCTAATTACACGTGAAAATCGGGACAGAAAACCGTTGCCGTGTAACACGGAAACGTGTATTCGGAAACGGGTACACGATACACGGACACGACCGGGAGCCCTAGTATGTACCTACAGTCAGCACCAAAATAACTACACAAAAAAAGCTCTTATTTCATTATAATAAAGACTTTTGAACGCTGCATATGCGTAGTAATTTTTAATGCTGACTGTACTCTATACTAGAAACTATTTGTGTTGGCTGAGTTGCGTCAAAGCAGGCAAATAAACACAAAGTGTGTGTATTCGCTCTACAACAATAGACAATAAACTTAGGATAGAAGGAGGAAGGTGTGTGTGATGTCATATGGATCCGAGACATGGGCGCTAACGATGGGCCTCATAAGAAAGCTCAAGGTCACCCAAAGAGCAATGGAAAGAGCTATGCTCGGGGTTTCTCTGCGTGATAGAATTAGGAATGAAGCTATCCGTAGCGGAACTGGGGTCACCGACATAGCCTTCAAAATTGCGAGACTTAAGTGGCAGTGGGCAGGGCACATTGCTCGCAGGACTGACGGTCGATGGGGCCAGAAATTGCTTGAGTGGCGTCCACGCACCGGAAGACCTGGTGAAGGTCGCGGGAATCCGGTGGAAACGAACGGCACAGGACCGGTCTAAATGGCGAGCCTTGGGGGAGGCCTATGTTCAGCAGTGGACGTCTTTCGGCTGAAATGATGATGATGATGATGAGAAAAGGACAGATATATATGAATACGACCCCATCATGGTAGTATTTGATTTCAATACGTATGAAATCAGCTAAATAGAGGTAATTGGTACAGGGACACCTACGAAGGGGTACGGAACCCTTGGTGTGCGAGTAAGACTCGTACGCGATAGGTTTTTAATTAATTTAATCTGAAATAATAAAATGCTACTTTATTATCTTAAATTACACAGCAATTATAAAGAGAAATAACATGAAAAACTTGAACGGTTAAGGCACTTGTCCCACCGCCGGCGAGTAGCGAGTAATCTCATAGTAATTCCACTCGCTTGAGCGAGAAAACGAGTAAAATTACTATGAGAGTACTCGCCGCTCGCCGGCGGTGGGACAAGTGCCTTAAACATACAATATAATATTATAATAAGAAACCCACTATAATAACAAAACGCATAATGTTTTAATACCGATAGTACTTGTACTACAAATTATTTGGCCGAGTTGCATCAAAGCAATTAGTTTAAAAAGTATTTTAACGTTCAAACAATGAGGTTCAAAATAAAATAACACTTTCATAGAATTTTGGCTAGCAAAAAGACTCAACCTTAATCCATCAGATAGCAATTTAAAAAAAGTGAGTTCAAGCCGTGTTGGCGACATGAACAGCAAAAAAAGTGTGTAAAAAAAATGGAATATATCGCAGAAAATCGTGTAAGTAGTTCATATTCTTACTTTATGTTGCGAAGTAAAGGAACATCACATTAAATATTAGGGGTAAATGGTGGTCGACACTAACTAATACATGGCACTCTCAATCTTATGTCATAATGACAAAAGTAATCAAAAGATGTCATGTAAGATGTCATTAAGGTATCGAGCATTTGGGACGTAACTATAACTATACTCCGTTTTTTTAAGATTAGAAAAAACGTGGGCACTGATCCCACCGCCGGCGAGTAGTGAGTAATCTCATAGTAAATCTACTCGCTTAAGCGACAAAACGAGTAGAATTACTATGACAGTACTCGCTGCTCTCTCTCAGTGCCACCCGCCCTCCGATCAAAAGAAAACCATTTTAAAATGGGAATATAGGCGTCTTGTTGTCTTTGACACGTGATAAACTACTGAAAGGTGAAATTAGTGCAATATTATGCTCAGGTATCTAAAAGGTAATCTGTTCGAAAATTACCATTAAAATTCTAATATTAATAAAAATGAGGTATACGTCTCTACAAATTGTAGTCGCTCAAATTGAAATAGTTTTTTTTCTGTTTATTTTAATAAACTACATACTTAAACAGTAATTTTGTCTCACCAACGCGGGTGAGCCGTGGTTGTGTGTTGAGATATACTGTACATGCACATTGTCTTTTCTTTTTTACCTGACTGTGGCTTTATAGGCCGGCGAAGGAGCTATGAATTGGATGCTGTCATGCAATAATGTATCAACCTAATAGGAAAATCTATAGGAGGTTGGAACATTATTGCATAACAGCATCCAATTGACATTGTCTATGTGTTCGTATGTGCCACAACTACAAGTATGGCTAACCCGCGCTCGTTAGATAAAATTACTTACTCTAGGTTGCACCAACATACGATCACAGTGCCTTTACCATGAGTTTACATGACCGAACTCGTTAGCGGCTGCGTAAAAATTTGTATGGGCAAAAGCACAGCGCCTATGGCGGTTACGCAATAGAATTAAGAATCGGCATACTAAATCGTTTACGCAGTCGCTAGCGACTACGGTCATGCGAACTCATGGTAAAGGCACAGGCCGGTCATCGTCAAATATGGCGCCGGCAGCTGTCATCCCATAGAAACTTGTCAAACTTTCCATACAATCAGATTTTAACGAACACCGCTTACGATTACAGACGGTTTGGTGCAACCCACCTAAAATAAACTATTCCAAGTCAAATAACAAACGATCTGCGAGGTTGCGGGAGTCGCGTAGCGATTCAGGAGACACGAAAGAAACCCAAAGGGACGTTAACGAGTGCGCACGAGGTCTCGAGACGCGTCAATATCAAAATAATTCATGTGTGACAATAATTAAGAGGTTTCGCCCCCCTGCCGGGCCCCTGTCCCCTTGGGCACGAGGAGGCAGGGGTACGAAACCCCGTGGCCCTCGCGCTTATGACTCGGTGTGGGAGTGATCGGATTCGCGAAGTATTGTTTAAGTGATGCTATATATACTCTGCTTTTTAAACTATGAAATATTATGCTAGACCAGCAGGCGAATCACGTAACTTTATGTACTAACGGTAGATAGATTTTACTGTCAATTTTGAAGTATAAATGTATGAGGTGATAATTGAAATTTGACATTAAAATCTACCTAACGGTAGTAAAAAAGTTACGTGGTTACCCAGCAGGTTCTATGTAAGAAACAAATGAACTTACCATACAATTTACTACGGGTAGTAATTTGTAGTTAAGTATAGTTAAGAAAAAACCGGCAAAGTGCGAGTGGGACACGCGCAGGAAGGGTTCCGTACAATTATCTATAAAAACGGCAAATAAATCACGTTTGTTGTATGGGAGCCTCCTAAAATGTTTATATTATTCTATTTTTTTGTATTTTTTGTTAAAGCGGCAACAGAAATACATCATCTGTGAAAATTTCAACCGTCTAACTATCACGGTTCACGAGATACAGCCTGGTGACAAACGGACAGAGAAGAAGGGATAACCGGACGTCACCACCACCATCATCATCAATAGCCTAAAGCTGTTTACGAGTTCTACTGAGGCATGATTTATTTGTCGACAATTGTTCGAGTGTAGCAGTAAAAATATATTAAAAAAAAAATAATTTTGAATTTGAATTTGAATTTAATTAAATAAGCTAGTACCCATCTTGTTTTATATTCAAAGGATAGGGATTAATTACTTTATTACTTAGGTCATTAGATACTATTACTTGGTACAATAAAATTGAAAGTGAGTGTAATATTTCGCCGATAAACTTAACTTTTGGCGAAACGGAAACAAATGTAAACTGTACCATACTTTTTTGGGAAAAAAAATTAAAAAAAATTATAAAAAGAAAAATATTACGGTATTGCATCCACTCTCTCCCACCGGACAAAGAAAGGGCGCTTAGCCACTCGGCGGCCGCACCGCTCTGCCTCGTGACCAACAGGGGCTTTCTTTCAATACCTATCTCTGACAACATAATGACGTAAGAAAAACTACCCAGTGCTCGACCGTGACCCGATAATTGACACTATCAATCTTATGTTATTTTGATTATGCTAAGCGATCGAAGGTCTCCGTTTTAGCTTGAGCAAAAATCATTACTATATCAGACGGAATTTCGGATGTCCATCATCTCTAAAGGTTGCCATTCCTAACCTGTTCACGTGTGTATGTTCGATAATTATATAGAACTAGTTTTTTCCCGCGACTTCGTCCGCGTAAACTTGCACACATTATTTCATCCCTTGGAGAGATGATTTTTGGGATAAAAACTATGCCATGTATTAATCTAGGCTATAAATTCGTTGTATACCATCCATTGACCCATTTAGCGTGATTGAGTAACTAACATGTAAACAAAACATTCAAACATCTAAACATTCGCATTTATAACATTAGCAGGATATTGTGGACAATCTTACACAAATCAACTTAGTCCCAAACTAAGCAAAGCTTGTACTATGGGTACTAAGTGACGATATACATACTTATATAGATAAATATATATTTATATACATAGAAAACATCCAAGACTCAGGAACAAATTTTCGTGTTCGTCACACAAATAAATGCCCTGACCGGGATTCGAAGCCGAGACTTCCAGCTTCGAAGGCAGGGTCACTACCAACTAGGCTAAAGCGGTCGTCAATGTCGATTCTCGAAAAAATTAGCAGCGAGCGAACGCATCAGCTACGAAACCGTTAATTCTAAATTCAACTTTATACAGAGAACTAATATAGCATACGTTAACGCTAAAGGCAAACAATATATATGTAGGTAGGTACTATAATAATTAATTAAACCTATAATAAGAAAATTACACATAATGTTGGTTTATCCTAAACAATAAAACAATGACCGCTAATAAAAACGTACCAGGACCGCATAAATCGTCAACAGCACTAATTCGTAGGAGTAAATAGCGGCGCACCTACGGAGTCGGGTCCGAAATGATTATTTAATAGTAAAACCCTCCCCCTAAGGCCGCAGGGGGGCATGGGACCCTAGAAAAAGTTTCAGCCACGTCTATCAAACTAAGGGAGCGGACAGGGAAAACCTTTGAATAGCTGCTGCTATACTTATGTATCCCGGGTATCTAAACTATATGTGTCTTACATATACGGTAGTTATTTTGCAAGTATGTATGTATGTACTACTCCTAGTTAAAATTTACTTTAACGATTCCAGTTACATACAAACACTGTTTTAAGTAGATCGTTTACAATATGTATGATAAAGGACGATTTAAAATTGTATCAACCGTATTTTGTACCTCAAATATAAACATAGAAAACATCCAAGACTCAGGAACAAATATTCGTGCTCATCACACAAATAAATGCCCTGACCGGGATTCGAACCCGGGACCTCCAGCTTCGTAGGCAGGGTCACTACCAACTAGGCTAAAACGGTCGTCGTACGGGACGTAATTATAGTTCAAAAAAGGCAAAAATGACAGTCAAAACAAGACACTAGCAATAGTGCACATAAAAACGGCACCAACTAGAAGGAATACATTTATTTAAAGTTATAATACAAAATCCAAAGAAAATTATTATCGTAATCGAGTAATGTTCGTGGTCATGTACGATCCCAAAAACATGAACTCTGTTCCACAGAATTAGTTCGCGAAAACTTCGCATGCGGTAGTTAAAGTTATCTCGCGAACCGCCGATAACCCTCCCACGTAATCGTTACGTTTATTTGTACATAAAAGCATGTTATCGTTAACAAAACTATTATAATTCATCCCTTACCCTACACTTGATAGTTCCGAATGTATTCCGCTGTAAAACGTCCC
The DNA here is from genome assembly GCA_963556455.1 of Epiblema foenella. Taxonomy (NCBI): domain Eukaryota; kingdom Metazoa; phylum Arthropoda; class Insecta; order Lepidoptera; family Tortricidae; genus Epiblema; species Epiblema foenella. The sequence goes on from OY747118.1 coordinate 5,268,579, forward strand.
TACATTAGATGTTGCTTCGATGTATTACATTAAGCATAACTTTAGTTTTAAGGGTGGACAATAATCTAAAGAAATTGCTACATTAATAAACTTAAATAAATAAATAAATAAATAAATAAATATTAGTGGACAATCTTACACAAATCGAACTAGCCCCACAGTAAGCTCAAGAAGGCTTGTGTTATGGGTACTAGACGACGATATATTTAATAGATATAAATACTTAAATACATAGAAAACATCCAAGACTCAGAAACAAATATTCATGCTCATCACACAAATATTTGCCCTGACCGGGATTCGAACCCAGGACCGTCAGCTTCACAGGCAGGTGCACTACCCACTAGGCTAGGCCGGTCGGTAAACTTATTTTAAAATATAATACGACAGAATACACTGTAGATAAATCTGCTTATCTGTAGGTTTAAAAGCCCTATCAGCTCTAAATAAAACGTAATGTTTTGCCAAGTAACTAACATTTAATGTAACTTACTTTTTTATGAAATAAACATTTTTTTAAAGTAAATTAAAAAAAAATTGTACGAAATATCACTTACCTACCTAAACAAAACAAGATCTCATTCTAATGTGTCAAATTAGTGTAGGTTTACGCTTATTGCAGATCGAAAAAAAAAACAAAAATTAATTACTGTGGTAGTTAAAGATTAAACTGAATATTTTTTGTTACAATTTGCGGATAAATCAAAAAATACACGGGCGTACACTGTATATAAAGTATCAACATAACCAGGGTAACATAAAAGGTCGGAGCTATAGGGCTGCGTATAGCCAGGCCAGCCTTGCGACGCTGTCAGTGCAGATTATGTGGGGTTGAGTGTACCAAGGGCTCCCACGGGCGGGGATGGGTTCACCTCGTACTTTCGTACCGTTATGTCTGGAGTGAGTCGATTTGGAGGCGGCATTTTTGTCTTTCTTAATGTAATTTTTTTTTGTAAACACAACACGTTTGTATCAAAATATTGTATATATTTTTAAAATCTCTTAAAGGTAAAAACATACGCCAGATCTTCCGAAAGTAGACAGAACTGTGACATATATAATATTAATACTAGAAACAAATATAAGCTTGCGGTACCCTCCACTCGGCTCCAAAAAATAAGAAAATCATTCATGTGTAATTGTGTAAAGTTTTATAATAAACTACCTACAAAAGTGACTAATTTATCTATTAATAAATTCAAGACTTATATAAAGCGTGAACTCGTATCGAAAGCATATTATAGCACAAAAGACTACATGAATGATAAAACACCGTGGGTATAATTGTGATTGAAATACTAATTATATTTTAATAATTATGACATTACATCTTAATGACTATTTTCATAACTATGACATTAGATGTTGACGTTAAATTTTCCTCTGGACATTTAGATTTTATTCTAGAAACTGTCTAGATTATAATATTTTTTATGTTTTTATTTTACATATTGACGATCTTTTTGTGAATTTATTATACTCTCTTTTGACATACATTACAGTAATTCATGTCTTTTTTTTAATTTCATAGGCATCAATAAATTGCTCTGAATAATTAGATTCAATTTATTTAATACTAGCTTTTGCCCGCGGCTTCGCCCGCGTACTAAGAGTAATTTTTAACCGTCTACAAAAAAGGAGGTTCTCAGTTTGACCTGCATGCAGATATGTATTGGATGTCATTTTCGTAATCGGCACCCCGAGGAACCACAAAGATGAAACCCTTATCGATTTTTAAGAAAAATCAATGTCTGCCATCTTTGATTTGAAACTGGATGTCATTTTCGTAATCGGCACCCAGAGCAACCTCGAAGATGACACCCAAATTGATAATTAAGAAAAATAAATCTCCGCCATCTTTGATTTGAAAATGCATGCCATTTTCGTAATCGGCACCACGAGGAACCTCGAAGACGACACCCATATCGATTTTTAAGAAAAATAAATCTCCGCCATCTTTGATTTGAAAATGCATGCCATTTTCGTAATTTGCACCCCGAGGAACCTCGAAGATGACACCCATATTGATTTTTAAGAAAAATAAATGTCAGCCATCTTGGATTTGAAAATGGATGTCATTTTTGTAATTTGCACCCCGAGGAACCTCGAAAATGACACCCATATTGATTTTTAAGAAAAATAAATGTCCGCCATCTTTAATTTGAAAATGAATGTCATTTTCGTAATCGGCACCCAGAGGAACCGCGAAAATGACACCCATATTGATTTTTAAGAAAAATAAATGTCCGCCATCTTGAATTTAAAAATGGATGTCATTTTCGTAATCGGCACCCCGAGGAATCTCGAAAATGACACCCATATCGATTTCTAAGAAAAGGAAAACTTTGCTCCCCGCTCAAACTTGGAACCCTCTTTTCACCCCTTAAAGGGAGCAATTTCGAAAAAACGCTGAAACATGTTTTGTTGTATTTAAACAAAGAGTCTATATACGAAGTTTTAAATCTCTCACTTCAAAAAAGATTTGCTCCCCGTACATACTTGAAACCCCCTTTTCACCCTTTTAGGGGAGCAATTTCGAAAGACGCTTATATACGTTTTGTTGTATTTAAACAGAGAGTCTATATACAAAGTTTCAAATATCTCACTTTAAAAAAGATTTTCTCCCCGTACAAACTTTGAACCCCCTTTTCACCCCTTTAGTGGAGCAATTTAGAAAAACGCTGAAATACGCCATTAATATATTTAAACACAGACTCTATGTACAAAGTTTCATGTCTCTCACTTTAAGAAATACGATTTTTCATACAAACTTTGGACCCCCGTTTCACCCCTTTAGGGGGTGAATTTTGAAAAATCCTTTCTTAGTGCACCCCTAGATCTTATAAGGAACCTACGTGCCAAATTTGGAATCTCTAGAACCAGCGGTTTGGGCTGTGCGTTGATAGATCAGTCAGTCAGTCAGTCAGTCAGTTTCTTCTTTTATATATTTAGATATAACTGACGATTCAAAAGTGCTTGTTGCTAGGACTATTTGAATAAAGAATATTTTGAGTATTGAGTTTTTTGAAGTGAAGGACCTGCATTGGTCTATATTTGTCAATCCTCAAATCTAGTTGCGTGTTTGACCCTATATAATATGGCGTGGCCGAACTTACAAGCCGGGTGAGTACTCGTAGCGAACTGTAACTGCAAAAGGATCAGTCTGTCTCAGATCAAGAAAAAAAAACGTGTGTTAACTTATTGGGCATGGATTAAAAAAAACGGGTTCACTATAGTCCTCGGCAGATAAGAAGTGACTGTTAGGTTATAAAATGTATGGAATTGACAGGTGCCAGGATTAACTTCATATCTACCGGGGACTATAGTGAACCCGTTTTTTTTAATCCATGCCTAATAAGTTAGCACACGCTCTTTTTTTCTTGATGTGAAACAGACTGATTCGTTTGCGATTACAGAAAGAAAGAAAGAAAGAAACATTTATTCACAGACACAGAAGACACACATATTACAAAAAAAAAAAAATAACAACAGAAGAAAACAAACCACAACATGTGTGTCCCCGCGGCAGTGAAACGGACACTGGCTCAGCATTATGCTGAGGTGTCAGACACCTACAGCGCTGATTTACAGCCAGTACCGTCGGTGACTCACGGACCGCTATACACTAAATAATAGCCAAAAGAAAAATAATTAAATATGACTTCAAAAGAAAAAATAATACATAAGAGAAAAATAATAATAATATCCACTTACTACTTACTTATTACAGTTCGCTATGAGTACTCACCCGACTTGTATGCCATATTAGGGTTCCAAGCATGCAACTAGCCTAGGGTCACCATCACCGGTCAAGACGTGTAATATATATATTAAAAAATATGTAAATGCCGCATCCAAAAGTGGCTACCATTCACGGCGACGGCACCGCGCCTATAAACCAGGGCGGGTCGGCAACAGTAATGATTTACGTTCCCTTTAAACATTTATCGAAACTCCGGCGAACTCATGCTTCCCTGATTTTTGTCTGCCCTAATCATTCGATAAATCAACGAACTATTGAAATTTTGGATTTGCTTACGTTTGCTTCAAATCTCGGTTACACATAATTTATACCTCTCTTTATCTTATTTTAGGGACCGCTACCCTAAACCCTCATTGATACCTCTGGAGCCCACCCAAGGTATCAATGGGGTTTTCTTGGGGTTCTCCTCATTGGGGTTCCTCCATTAGTTATTGCTTAAATTTACATCGATAATTTTATAGTTACAAGTTACTTTATCATCGACTTCATATTTAATTTATAAAACATGATTTTAGTAAAATTTTATATTAAGCTCGTGGTGCATAACGTGAGCTGGCTGTGTAAATAACAAAACCACTCCAATAGCACAACAACTCACAACAGTGCATAATAATAGCACTACTATTATAGTAGTGCAGTTGTACAACAATACACAACTGTGTATAATAACACCACTACAATAGTACAACAACACACAACTGTAAATAATAACACCACTACAATAGCACAACAACACAGAACTATGAATAATAACAGCACTACAATAGTACAACAACACCACTACAATAGCACAACAATACAGAACTGTGAATAATAACACCACTACAATAGCACAACAACACCACTACAATAGCACAAAAACATACAAATGTGAATAATAACACCACTACAATAGTGCATAATAACAGTACTAGTTGCTCTGTAGGTATGTTGTACCTCTTATGTTGCTGGTGGTCAGTAAGGTTGCTAGAGCGCTTCAGTGTTGAGAGTAGTTAGTTAGTAGTTTGAGTATACAACGAATCCTCTAATCAATAAAGAGTCGGAAACGCGTTTGTGATTGTTCTAGAGTTGTTAGCGTCCATAGGCTAAGGTGTCTCAGTGCTCGCCATCAAGCCAGCTGTATGCTTGTTTGCAACCGGCATAGTATTAAAAAAATCAGCGAGATGCATTTATTATATTTATAACTAAATATGCGAGGGCTGTCTCACCGTACGAAGTAAACATCATTTCGTTTTCAAAATGATATGTACAGGTAAACGAGAAAACGACACGACACGAATGTGCGTGTTTCGCAACCTCTGGCAATTCTACGGCTGAACTTATGTAATGTTCCGGGAACAAATAACAAAACAGACCGATCTCTTCTGAATGCCTGCAAGGAACATAGCCACTACGTTAACAATAGTGTATTTTTATTGCGGATCGACAAACATCACCCTGTTCTAGATTTAGATTAGTTTTTATTTTCAGTGACTTTTAGAGACCATATACTTACATCTCTATCAATATTAATTTTTTTTATTTTGACGCTTTGAGACCATATCTCTAAGGACGTTGGGATAGCAACTATTTAATTGTATTTGGACGCTTAGAGACCATGTACATCTCTGGGATATCACCACTCACTTTACTGATGTTGTTATATTTGTAACAGACAACTTTACAAGTTTAATTTTTAAAATATTATTCTTTCAACGTCTTAGGGACTATGCCTAGGGTCCCCTAGGCATAATAGTCCCTAAAACGTTGACATACTATTAAAAAAACTTAATTTTGACAAATTCTTCCTAAAATTGTATGTTCCCACAAATGACAAGTTAAAAATGTAATCTCTGTGGTTTTTAGGTTCCGTACCTAAAGGATAAGAAAGACCCTATTACTAAGACTCCGCTGTCTGTCCGTCTGCATGTCAGTACGTCTGTCACCAGGCTGTATCTCATGAACCGTGTTAGTTAGACAGTTGAAATTTTCACATATGATGTATTTCTGTTGCCACTATAACAAAAAATACAAAAAAATTATATTTAAAGGGATTCCCATACAACAAACGTGTTTTTTTCCCGTTTTTATAGATAATTGTCCCGGTCAGGGCAAATATTTGTGTGATGAGCATGAATATTTGTTCCTGAGTCTTGGATGTTTTCTATGTATTTAAGTATTTATATCTATTAAATAAGTCGTCGTCTAGTACCCACAACACAAGCCTTCTTGAGCTTACTGTGGGGCTAGTTCGATTTGTGTAAGATTGTCCTCTAATATTTATTTATTTATTTTATTTATTTATTTAATTGTACGGAACCCTTTGTGCGCGAGTCCGACTCGTACTTGGCCGGTTTTTTACTTAACCCGCCCCGCTCAGTTTACATAAGTGGTTAGAGAAACATTAGTTTCTAATTTGTGAAGTGGCACAGCAGTTACAGTTACAGTAAGAGGATGAATTAACTGAGTGAACTTTACAGTGTCTCTCAGCACTTTTCTTTTTTCTTTAGCTACAGTTTTTATCTTCGGAACTGGAGCGCTCACCAAACAATTCATCAGCCTTGTCGAATTTAAGGATAAGCGCAGTGCCGTGCCAAGTCGGGGCGCCGAGCCAGTCGCAAATAAATGCCAGTTAAAACCCTTGCGCCGGGGGTGGTGCCCACCCCGTTGTCATTTACCCTACTTACCGTCGCTACCAGGCTAGCATACAAGCATCGGAGAATTTTAACGGAATTAGTCGCGAGCTCGCCGCCTGCAGGGCGCCGCAGTAAATTCACCACACATGTAGGTACTAGGAGCGGCGAGGCGCGGGGAGCTCCCGCCCACCTCCACTCCTAGTTTTAGCGCCTAGTAACTCGGCAGCACGAGGTGTCTACACGCAATGCCGCAAAAAACAGTTTCCCCGGCCCCGAAGTCTTGTTAACGGAACCCGACTACGAAGAGGGATATTTGTTGACCTATTTCGCCCTTAAATCCGAATGACGGCAATGACAGCTCTCTAACTGACCGACAGTTGGACACGTGCTCAAACAAAATACACTCAAATTAAAACAAATCCTAACCCGAACCCTTAAACTAATCTGAGTCGTAATATCATATAAATAAATTTGAAAATCATTTGAACTAACGTTGTTTAGCGGGCATGTTAACCCCGCGGATAGTCGAAGGGGTCTGAAAGACCCTCTGGTTCAGATTGCGCGATCGATCGCGCAGACTTAATTATGTCACGATTCAAGGTCGGATGTGATGCATATTGAGATACTACCTTCAAAATGTCATATTTTATAAATCGTCATTAAAAAGAGGACTTTAAACCGAACCAATAAAGTTGAATTCGGATCAAATTGCAACCACTTAAGAGCGCGTGCGGTTATATATACCTCGATACGCAACTGGTGTGTACAGCAAATTGCTTTTAAAAGGGGAGTTCCTATTTCTATGAATAACTGAATTGTGTTTAATTGCATTCTCGAGCAGACAATTTGTTTTGAAATTAGAAACATACAAAACAAGGAGTCACTTCATATGGGTCAACCTATTCAACATATTAACAACATATTTATTATTTTTCACCTCTCATGCTCGAAGTGTGTCATATTAGACTTGTAAAACGGGGCTAAAGTAGTACATTTAGCCCCTAGGGAAAATATGATTTACAAAACATTTCAATTTGACCAATCAAAATACTTCACCTATTCAATCCACCAATAACATAACACTAATTTAACTCTTTAAAAATATTTCTTATTGGGTATCAACCAACCAGAATACAACTTTACTAAAATTGACGAAGTTTGTAGTAGTCGTTAGTTCATAATAATTAAAAAAAGTGATTTAATCGTTTGAGCAACTCTTTGAAGCGCTCAAAGGGGAAGGTAGTTTTTATTCGCGCGTGAATGATGCGTGCGAACCGCGGCGTCTATGTTTTATGTGTCAAAGCAGTTTGTAAAAAAAAAAACCGGCCAAGTGCGTGTCGGACCACGCACAATGAAGGGTTCCGTACCAACACCTACTAGTCCACATTTAAAATCACTATCCAATACATTGAATCAAATAACTTAACCAAAATTACAGTTAAATCAACCTATCTCAAAAACTATAAGAGATACTTTGATCAAACCAAAAATCGTTGAAAGAGTTAATTAGCATGCATCACCTCTATTTTTTTTAGAATTTTATACCCCGTAGTTATAAAAATAGAGGGGGGGGGACATACTTTTTACGACTTTGAGAGCTGATATCTCAAAAACCGTTCACTTTAAGAAAAATGTTTTTTAGAAAACTTTATATCATTTTAAAAGACCTTTCCATTGATACCCCACACGGGTATGTACATCGAAAAAAAAATTTTCATCCCTCAGTTACATGTATGGGGGGCCCCACCCCCAATTCTTTTTTTTACTATTTAGTGTCATAATTTTGTAGCGGTTCATACAACACATATTCCCATCAAATTTCATCACTGTAGTACTTATAGTTTCCGAGTAAATCGGCTGTGACAGACGGACAGACGGACAGACGGACAGACGGACAGACGGACATGACGAAACTATAAGGGTTCCGTTTTTGCCATTTTGGCTACGGAACCCTAAAAACCCAAATTATAAATATGTTCGCCGTGGAATATATTGTTGATTTTGGGCAGATGACTTCGTTTATTTATTTTCTCGAAATCGAAGTGAAAAGTAGAGTATATAAAGAGTTATATACTCTACTTTTCACTTCGATTGCCAATATGGCAATTAGGGACTTTTAGACCAGAGGGTCTAAAAGCCATATTGCCCCTCGAACTAAAATCCATATTGCGAATTCGCAGTAACATGGCTCATTTAGACCCTTATCATACAATCTACTATTATTTATTTTACTAATCAAAGTAAATAACGCTTAATCTATATGAATTTGCCTAACAGTTTGCCTGCAGCCACAAGTCTAGTAGTAAGTAGTTGGTAGTTTTGGCATATTTTATATTTTCCCACAAGTTTCTTTTTCCAAAAGATGAAACCGATAACATAGGTCCTATTAGCGCATTAGACCAATAAGCTCATTAATGGCTTATGTTATGTAAGTCTACTAGACTAAAAAATATTTAATAATAATAAATAGAAAGAATAGGTACATAGAAAACACCCCGTGACTCAGAAGAAAAATAAGCATCTGTCACTTTTTGACACCACTTGATGGAAAGTGACGGATGCTTTATCTTATCGTTTATATCACGTGTTAACTACGACTATAATGCAGGGTACTAACCACTACGCTAAACCGATCGTCGAATAAACCATCAGTACTTAAAACTGTGGTAATTCTGCAGAACTAGTACCTCATTCAAAATACGTTTAGCAACAAAATATTAATAGTAATAATAATAATAATGTATCCCTTGCATTTCATTAAAGTGTCAAAAGGGCCTCTACGTGTTGGCTATGTGGTACTCGTTTGGTACTTCGGTGCCTCGGTACTTCGGCTCCGCGCACGCCTCCCAAAGGTCCGGGATACCATTGTCCCGTGAACGGGAAAGACATACAAATAATAATAATAATTTAATTCAGAACCGTAATTCCATACACAAACAAAACTAAAACTAAAATATGTTAGTAACAATAATTCTTAAGAAAATATGTTAGTACGTAGACGACGTGGAGACGTTAGTATGTAGTTAGTACACGAAATAAAATTGACACTATACAATACATTATAATTTTTTTATTTGGTTTTGGTTTTAGCTATAAGTTTCCTTATTGAAAAGTTTTAGTACGCTGTGTAAGTTTGTCTATCTCATTCTCCCACTATACACTCAATCCCTCAAAGGTTATCTGGAAGAGATCCCTCATAGGGATAAGTTCGCCTTTGTACTCTAATCTTATGTGACATGTATATTGTTTTAACCTGTTATTGTGTACAATAAAGTGCTTACATACATACATACATACATAATAATTGAAACAAAAAATTAGCGCCCCACTGTTGTGTGGAGCTGTATCCACCGCCGCAGTATATTTCCCAACACCGCGACTTTCAGAACATTTTCATGCGATCCCCAAACGAATTCTCCAACTTCAGCAAATATTCAATGGGCAAACATTCCACCGCGTTGCAATAACATAGCGAGTAATCTGCAGGATCAAAGCAGCCACACGGCCAAGTGCTGGATAAAATAGCCTGTTGTGTTATTAACAGCGGTGGTGAGCGCTGGAAGCGGCATGGCCGATTACATTCGGTTTCCTCGTCTGTACTTTCCAGGACAGCTAATGACTGCTATACAACTTACTGGGTCATTGTCAGTTGTAAAAACAAAAGTTGTCCACCTGGTGGTCAATAGTTAACGGCTTATGTACATGTAAGTTATGTTTTTATTACATGGATTTATAGTTATGGAAACACAGTTTATGCGGGTTACTAGACCAATCTCAAAATTAAGCTTTGTCGCTCTTCACTTTTAATATGACCACCGAAAAGACGCGAACCTAAATCTTACAATGACCCTACTATATTTTATGTACAGCGACATCTACCAGAAGACTCATGCTTCATTAACGGCACTAACGTCTCAAATCATATTGAGAATCGTTAGTTGAAAAATTTCGCTCTAGCCAACTGAGCTATAGGTGGATTGCACCTATAGCTCAGTTGGCTAGAGCGACTGGCCGCGAGTACCGGGAGGTCGCAGATTCGAATCCTGCTCGGTGCCTAAATTTTTCAATTTTTCCTTCATTCTAAATTTGACTTCTATACAACTTACTATTATACTAAAAAATTAAAGTTAAGTTAGTTGTAAGCCTTTATGTGTGTATAATATTTTCATAGAGTAAATTAAGTGGTAGTACAATTTTATTTCAGACACAATGTAACATCAAGTCTAAGCAATTTTTATATAAATAGTAATAAATACAAAGATAACACCTAAATTAACCTAACCTTATAAGAACACCCGTCGGCATGGTTAATCTTAATATTTTAGCATGATACAGGGAAAAAAGCAATGTTTTGCAAACTACGGACATTTTGAAAAAAAAAACAGATTTTTCAACAATGCATCAGCAGGCGCTTGGCTAGAAGAAATGTGTAATTTTCGTGAAAACTAAAATATGTTATTATCATCACTGTATGTCCAATAGACTTATTATGCAAATTACCTGTAACGCAAATACTATCGATTACGTAATGTAATTACAAAAATAACAAATCGTCTGACATTTTGACAAATGATACTAAGAAATTGAAAATACTTCATCCAGTTTATCACACGACAAAAATAACACAAAACCGTCGTCTCCCGGCGAGAAAAATAAACAATAAATTCTTTTGTAATGAGCCCTGGGATCCCAGGGACCGGTAGACGCCGGGTTAAAAGACTCCCTCAGTTTAGTCAGAAGCAATACCTACTGCGTTGTACCTAATGCCAAATACCTAATAAGGTTTGCGCATTAAAGATACCCAAGTTTTTATAAGACTTAGTTAATTATATTGCCATATAAGAGTAGGTTCTAAGATGTTTAAGGGTCCTTATCAGTTAAAAAACGCTCATCTAATTTCGCCATTTTCTGTTTGAATTGACACATATCTTAACATTTTCTCAATGCTACTATCTAGAACAGGACTATTGCGACCTTATGTAATAAACTTTAAATGTATTTTTGGATTTTTCAATAAGAAATATCGTTCCAAACATCACTCCAAATCGACCATTTTCAAGTTAAAACTTGTTTTTTCCGCTTTAATTCTACTACACACAATAAAATCAAAAAAGGGCTATGTTACTATCTAAAACTTTAATAAAATCATCGTATCCTTTAATAATTTTATTGGTATTATCAATACTTTTGTAATAATTTGAAATCAAAACATTTTAAACTTATAAGGCCTCTTAAGAAGCGTAGGTTATGTGTGACTTAAGTCACTTTAAGGTTGATGTGGTAACTGGGTATGATTCAGACTACATTATACTAAACTATGACTGTAGGCGACATTCCGCGGACCGCACACGACGTTTCCTATATAAAATACGATTCGATATTGTTTTCTGCGATATATAACTGACTGCTACGTAACTATGTAGGTACGAAATTACTATAAACAATCCTTCGATAATCAAGTTAATGAAATAAAAAATGTCTAATATATCTAACAAAACAGCTAATAGGTATACGAAATTCCAAAAAATAACTATCTCGGGAAGCCTGTTTACAATATCCTGAGATATATTTTATTTAAAACCCTATTCACACAACGTATCAGCATTGCGATACAGCGAGGAAATGCCGCCAGCATCCTCGGTACAATTCCCTAAGGGTTTGTTTTAAATTTAAGTTAGTTGTAATATTATTTAAGTTATTGTTATTTAACTATTATTACCGCCTGTTAATTTAATAAATGTTTATCTCCAAATCCTATTAGATTAACTCCAATTAATTAATTAACAGAGCAAGACTTAATGTAAACGTTTATCCATCGATCACATCCAGGGTAATTTTCCCAATAATAATAAGTAACTCGATTGAGATTAGAAAATCTCAATAAATCCAACAAAAAGCCCATCCATCCTCTCTACATCCCGGTCTCGGTACCCGAGAAAAAAGGGGGGGAGGGTCGAATATCCCACAAGGGGGGCCGCAATGGACTGAAGGAGCCCCAATCAATCTTACAAGTCGCAACGAAGGGGGCGCCACTTTCGGGGGTCGAGGGACGATACCCTCTTACGGACCGGCCCGACTGACCCTTAGGGCGGACGGGCCAAAAGGACGATACTAACTTTTGTGGATTTTAGCCGGTTTTTGTGTGCGACGTGGATTAAGCGCGTGCATGGGAAATGACCGAAACGGAAAATTATTTAAAAAAACTATCTAAACTATCTTTATTTTTTTTAATATGATTAGAATTACGATTTGAAACGGGATATTTACCATGTATATTTGTATTTTTGAGTTCCCGATATTTTTTTTTTAATATGACGTTAATAATAATACACGTGTTTCTTATTAGGGCTACTTAACTGAAGACAGACACATCCCTTAATATTGAAATATAATAAACAGGTCACTAAAATCTTTAAGGTCGAGTATAGCTCGGCATGTTTCGGGCCAATACGCCACGTATCTTAATCATGAGAACTAGTCCCGACGGCGCGTCGAGCTATACTCGACCTTAATGACATGAGTGTCTGAAAGTCACATCTTTTAATATTAATAAATATGTACAATTATAATAACTAAAACTTTGCGATATAAACACTCTAATGACACTTAAACTGATATTTGGTAAATTGCAGAGCTCCCGAGGATGCACTGTGTTGAGAGCGAGGGACCTAAATTTGTTCCTTCTGTTGTTAACACAGTGCATCCTCAAATTTTATAAAGGGTCGGCAACGCGTACGTGACTCCTTTGGAGTTGCGGGCGTCTATAGGCTGCGGTGGCCGCTTACCATCAGGTGGACCGTAAGCTTGTTTGCCACCGACGTTGTATAAAAAAAAGTCTGCATTAACATACTTAAGAGCCTGCAATTGGATAAATGACCAATATTTTATGTGTAACATACTCAAATTCCAAACTGTACCTATTCAAACATCTTTGTATATACAGGGTGTAACAAAACCAGTGAGAATCCATTTAAGGGCATATTCGGTATCGTGTTCTGATTATGAAAAAGTAGAAGAAATTTTTTTTTGGTGCAATAAAATTTTGGCCTTTGTATGGACAGTTGGCTGACTTGGACGACCTGCCCCAAGGAAAAAACAATTTTTTTCGCGTAATTTTTTTTTTCTACTTATTCCTAATCAGGACACGATACCGAATATGCCCTTAAACGAATCCTTACTAGTATTGTTACACTCTGTATATCAAATTATTGTTTCAGTTAAACGATTATCTATTCTTTATCTATTAGATATCTTTTAAAACGCATTAATGATCCCCCACCCGCTTTATCGCTACATGTTAACACGCTCGCAGCCTCATCCATTATTTAACGCTCAGGATCATTAAAAGCGAGCAAAAAATAGCGTCATCAGAAACTCAGTAGCCGCCTTCTCCGCCGGGCCTCGTTTTTGTGTCTTGTCTAATACCGTGACGCCCCACCCTGATGAAAGGGGGCCCCCACCGCTTGGAGCGAGAAAAATGAGTTAGAAAAGATGCGGTGCCCGATTATGGCGTGACGCTCAGTCCTTTGTGTGGGACATTCGTCTGAAATTCTGAATCAATCGTGGGTCGCTGAGGACGCCCCGGGCAGGGTTACGAGTGCCTAGTACCTATGTCACCCTGGTAGCTTTATGTCGAGTTTGGAAACATTTTGGCGACTAAAATAACATTATAATTACGTAGGTACTTACAATAAAGTACTACGAAATGGATGCAACATTCTGACGCAATTAACCTGTGGAATGTTATGACGTCACAGATATACAATAAAAAACAATCCTATGTATATCATGCCATGTGCAATTGCAAAAATTATGGACTAATCAGGCAATAAGACGTTCCAGAATTAAGTAAAACATTAAAGTTTGTAAAGGTGTGTATCCTTAATTTATATTAGTAGGTAGCAGTGGCGGCGCGTTAAAAATATTCTTAGGGAAGCCGGAATTAATTTTCCTTTCTTATTCGTCATGAGCCGTAGTAAAAGAACTGTAATGGCTGAAAATTAGGTAAGCCGGTGGGAATCGAGTTGTATGGACGCTCCGCTACTGGTAGGTAGGCAGGTACAGTGTTAAAAACATGTGAACACGACATAATTGTTAAAGGCATACAGTTCAGATATTTTTGAACCTTTGGGGACGTACAATATATATGAACTCGACTGTACTTTAATTTATATTAAACTAGCTGCCCGCCCCGACTTCACACGGGTGTTATTATGAAAACATTTTAGGAATTAAATCAAATATTCCCTTTATAGTCCCTAACTGTGTGATGTCTCACTCACCCACTCAGTTTTTTCACCCATTTAGTTCTTTAACATTTCATTCATTTTGATTCATTCATTAAAAAGCAAATAATAACGAATAAGCCGAATAGGTGTAACCGATCTCAAGATATGTGCGTAAACATATACATACTTTCGAGAATTGATTTTGTAGGTATGTACATACGTATACAGATTATTTAGTGACAATAAATAGAAACGCCACACGATACATACTAGCATATACTAGTTCGGTCACAAATATTACCTTTATATGTGGCGTGGATCTAAAAAATTGTACATGTTAATCAAGTATATCAGCATTAGCACCTTGTATCGTAAACGAATCTTACACATCATTTTACCGTTTATAACTAAAAGAAACGTAACTGGTGACCGAAGAGCTGGCGACTTCCTCGCATAAAGTATCAGCATTGCGATACAGCGAGGAAATGCCGCCAGCATCCTCGGTACAATGCCCCATATATATACGGCGAGGGCAGTATATTGAATCCTGAGTGAAGCGAAAGATGCTTCAATAGAATCCTGCGTAGCGAGGGATTCTTAAGTAGAATCTTGAGCGTAGCGAGGGATTCAAGTATTTAGGTAAGCCCAAGACGGAAACAAATTTGCTACTTTGTGAACATATTGTTTTTCAAACCGCCCATGTACCCCGCCGCTAAAAACATGAATTGTCTTACAAATATCTTTGCTACCGAGTTACACAATTTATCGTTTAGGAAATAGGCCCACATACTGTTTTTTACACCTTCTATGAGGAAGAGTCATTATAAGTGAGACGAGTCGATTGAGGGCACTCAAATGAGAGAGAAAAGTACGACTTTGATCCCTCATTCGAAGGACTGACTCTTTTCTGAATAGCAGGTGTGAAAATGATATTACGTAGCTACATAAGATATTTTTGATAACTTACTGGTGCCAGCCGGGGTACACGATATTTAGATCAGCCGCGCCTAACCGCTCAGCTACTGGCTTCTCAACTAACGAACAAATCCTACACCAGTTTAATAAAATCCCGATAGTGAATGAAGAGTCAGGATGGTGAGGGGGTGTGCTGTGGGCGGCACTTCCGGGGATTAATGAATGAGCTGATGTACAGTCAGCAACGTAATTTGTACAAAGAAAATGCCGAAAATATATCTAAAGGATTCTACTGTCACTAACATACAGGCTTGTGTACATGTTTTTGTTTATCTTTTTGTAATGATATTTACGTTGCTGACTGTACGTAAGCCATATATAGTCTATATGCAAAATATCTATAGAGAGTTAGTGACAAAAATATGCAAACATGACTGACAAGTTTAGTCGTAGAGTACAGATTATTGTCACTATGCTTTGGATTGTGCCACTTTGCTCTGAATTGTGAAACTTGAATCCTCAAATGTATAAATGGTCGGCAACGCGCACGTGACTTCTTTGAAGTTGCGGGCATCTATAGGCTGCGATGTCCGCTTACAATAAGGTGGAATCTACGCTTGTTTGCCACCGGAATTTATAAAACAAAAATGACTTTGGCAGGGTATTCCCTCCCAAAATAGCGTACAGATTCTTGTCGCTGCTTTGGTGACGTCAAAAATATGTATTACGCTCTTTTTGACGATGGACAGACAAGAGAAACAAACATACTACCTAGTGTGTTGCTTATATGGCAAAAAAACAAGAAAAAAACGGAAATTCTTTAGTCTCAATAAGCTTGCTACCGAGACTACAAATTATTTTCCTCCATAATCAGTATGAGAATAAGTAGAACATTGGAAGCAAGAAAACCATAGAACAAGCAGTATTCCCAATAGCAATATTTCCTGCTACCCAAAGGTCGTCTGGAAGAGATCGCTTTAAAGCAATAAGACCCCCTGTTGTTGCTATTATTAAAGTTACCGAATCTATAAATGTACTCCTGTATTAGTGGTGCAATAAAGAATATTATTATTATTATTATTATTCAGAAAGGGCTTATCCACCATTACATAATCACATCCGCAACCTGGAATTAATTATATAAAAATACCAAGAACAGCAGAGACATCCATACATAACTTTTATTGATTACCAAAAAGCATTCGACATGGTTTCACATAAGCGGATAAGGGAAGTCCTAAAAATCAACTAGTAGAGTATAATTATATACAAACTATCACAATGATATATATACCAGGGACCGATACCGGTATTTTTAAAAAAATTACCGTAAAAATTTTGGATTATTTTTTGCTCTTTACCTAGGGCTTGAATCATGTATTTAGGTAACAACGTCGTATTATTAGATTGTCCCATTAAAACCGAAATAATGAACCGGTAACCGTAATAATACCGGTATTTTTCTATGGAGAAAATACCGGTATCCGATCCCTGATATATACACAAGAGAACTAGCCAAATAAATCTCGAATCACTTGGCCGAAGCTTCCCTATTAAAAGGGGGGTAGGCAAGGCGACCCGTTATCACCCGATATCGTCGAATCCATCATCAGCGAACTGGATTGCAATTACTTGGTGCTATACACGCCATAGATATGTGCCAATTAACATTCCCAGACGACCTAGTCTATTTATTTAATCGTATGGCGTATATACATAAACGTTTCGTGCAAAACGAACTATAAGTCCACATTAAGGGTCCCGAGCCACGAAATAACGTCAGGTGTTAGGGAACATACACAAACTACGTGACCCGTTTAGGGGGGAGGGGGGTCGTCAACGTACCACTCTTGGTCACCGGGGGGAGGGGGGGGGGGGGTCGGTTTCTTGTCACGTAGCCGGTAGAATACTTTTGAGAAACATTCTAATTGAAGCGGACTCACGCGCCACGGTTTAACCCCATCACTAAAACTTGTCCAGTTTCGCCACATCACTAATTGTACTGTTTCTTCTTGATATATTTTTTACTAAATACAATTACAATTGAATAGCTACGCTATACCACGCTTGTACTCTCGAAGTATGCAGGGGAGGGGGGGGGTCTTGGCATATACTACGCTTGGTCACCTAGGGGGGGGAGGGGGGTAAAAAACGCAAAAAATATTGGTCACGTAGTTTGTGTATGTTCCCTTAACTTATGCAGATCTTCGGGAGGGCCCGAGTATGAGTGCAGGGAGCAGCGTTGAATAATGTGCTCTATACTTTGGCCGTCTTCGCCACAGTCGCATAGAGCCGAGTCCCGCTATCTCCACCTATGGCGGAAGTAGTTACAGCGTCCGTGGCCCGTTCTAAGGCTCGGTTTTATAAAGATCCGTTAGACCTTATGTCGGTTTGTTATGGCAAAAATTGTACTGAGTTACAGAAATTTGATCTGACATTTGGTCTAACGGATCTTTATAAAAACCGGCCTAAGTCTGTTCGGGCGGCACCAAAGTTTGCGCGGTAGGTACGCACCGTCAGGCTTAGCCGTGGGATCGATGGAAAGTCCCAGTTGTAGGTATGAGAAAACCACTCGTCCTTCAAACAATGGCTGAGGTGAAAATCATTCAGCTTTTGGGCTGTGATGCAGGCGAGATGTCTGGACTTAAGCCGTTGGGGCGGGGGTTAGCAGAAAGCCTGGTGGATTGGTAGAGACTGGATCTTTCCTGATTCTCTCTTGAGTGCTTGCATTCTACGACCTAGTGTTGCTATCAGAGAAAAACTCGCAGATGAATCTCATCATAGAAACACTCCATTAAGCCGTTGTTCCCCGGCAAAAAAAAACAAATCGGGGATCCCAGGGACCGGTAGACGACTGGTTCTAGTATGATTATGAATCAGAAAGAAATACTTTCAGTGCCAGGAGCGTACTGGATGGGCGCTTGTCACGTAGGCGCCTTTCGCTACATACGGTTTTTCGCATGCTATTACTAATGCAGCGCTACGAAATCCTTGGAAGTGTAAATTGTTAATAAGTATACCGAAACAAAGCACGGTTCTCAATATATACACTATAGTTATTGCATAAGAAGTCAGGGCAAATGATTAGATATTAGAAGGCTAGTTCCCACAAGGGAAAGACAACCAATATTGAAATATTATAAAATTTATAAAGGAAGCCATCGTACCTACATATTAGGCCGTTATTCCTTTACTAGATAACGAAGACAAAACGTCAAGATGCTTGTCAATTCAAACAGAAAATATCCTACATGGAGGAGTGAAACTTTGTCAACCACAACCACAGTGACACCGCCGGCCGAGATTCAAAGCTGACTAACGTAATAATTCGCAATTGTTGATCCCTCATAAAACGGGTAAGCCTATGCAAAAAGTTAAATCAGAAACTAACACACAACTTCGTATCAGATCGAACAAAATTTCGAAATCATAACCCCGGGTGGCTACCCGGGCACAAAGGGCGGATCGGGTCCACAAAGGCGCGCTTGCGGGGCTAGCCGACCACCGCAGTTTTATGCCGCCTTAGTTGGCAGAAGTTTAAGCTAGGGTTAAACGCGGTCGAACCCGCAAAATTTATATTTGTTTAGAGAAAAAGGTCTGCTCGTGTAACCCACCCTGCACCCAGCCCTATCATAAAACGGGATTTTACACATCAATACGCTCTACAGAGAACTTTCACCGTCAGCGGATTGATAGCCATTAATTCACTTACGCTTTAAAATAACTAGGTATGCAAAAAGTTGCGACAAGAATAAATAAGAACTGTCAATTTATATCGAGATATGCCCTAGTTCGACTACCTACGCGTAGAAGGAAGTGCGGTGTTATCGTGTCAGGGCGAAAACGCGAAATACATACATATATCATACAATTGGACTCCTGTACCTTTACCATGAGTTTACATGACCGTACTCGCTAGCGACTGCGTAAAAATTTGTATGAGCAAAAGTACAGCGCCTCTGGCGGTTACTCAATAGAACGGCGTACTGAATCGTTTACGCAGTCGCTAGCGAGTACGGTCATGCAAACTCATGGTAAAGGCACTGAGCTACCATTCGCTTTTGTTCCTGGTACATATGAAAATATTGGCATGGAACTTATTTTCTATCTTATCGTCTGGTTTTCGAAAATATTTCGAAACTAATAAGATACAGTACTACAATCTTGTCCTAATTTTAAAGCATTCTGAGTTACAATTATATGTAACAAAGACAAGTTAATTGAAACATGCGCAGTGTGTAATTAATTAGATACATGGTAAGTACTAGTACAGTTTTTTTCATACGAAACTTACCTTATTCTCCATTTCCACCCGTTCCTGATACGCCATACTCCGCATGTGCTTGAGATACGCTGTAGTGATCGGGACGCTGTAGTCTACCTCTTCGCCTCCGAAGTAGACCCCGCCGTCCGGCCGCCACGGCTTCGGAAACCGTCCAAAAGAATTAGAATATTCTAAGCTCGAGGGCAACAACTTTTTCCTTGGAGGAGACGCCGATTTAGGAGGATCCTTAGACGTTAAATTGGCAACGTCCAAGGGATTGTATTTCTTTTGTTTTTTATCATCAGTCTTCTCTTCTTTAACTCTTACGTTCTCTTTTGCTCTTTCTTTTGTATCTTTCTCTGAGTCTTCTTCGGTATCGATTTTCTGGATCACGCTTGGTACTGGGCTATCGATTTTGACATCTTCAACGTCGATAAGGCTGTTCTCGTCTTTGTCGATCTCTGGGTCAGTTCTAACGGGTTCCTCTTCTCTAAACGCGGGCTCGACGGATGAACATCGACTGAACAATGGAGTCGAATCAAAGCCGTTGACTTTCTTCGACGTTAACTCTATGTACGTGGGTTCCTGGTCTTCGGAATCTGTTACTTTCGGACTTTCCACTTTCTTTATAGGCTGGAGTTCGGTGTAGTCGAATTTCGGTTCGTAAGGATAGTTGTGTGCAGCGTCTATCTCGGACTCCCAGTTTCTGGAGTAGTCGGTGGGGCAGTGTGGTAGGAAGGGTAGGTAGGGGGGGTGCCGCGTGGGTGAGGGGGACGGTGTGGGGAGGGGCGGGGGGGAGGCGCTGCGCGGGCGCCGCGCGCACTCCGCGCATCCGGTGAGGAAGCGCGTGACCGCCTCTCGCGGAAGGAACGCGTATGTCTCCGTAATCTGTTGGCGAAAACATTCAAGATTACTAGGCAAGCATATTCCGCACGTCAAGAACAACAATGTGATATTAAACTATGAAACGTATTGTCGGTTATGGCATTGTTGTATAGGTATAGTAGGGGAGTGACTTTTTGCTTATAAAGAGACGGATCTGTATCGGAAGCGGCCACAATCAATTGTCCACTCGGGGGGATACCGATTATCAGACCAGTCCAGTATTCGGGGTGTGGGCCTGACGTAATGTTACGAGTATGTTAGGGAAATGACTCCATTTGTCGTAGGTATTTATACTCAAGAGTGATCATTAAAGAGAGAGCCGGAGGAAAGGCGCTATTGGCATCCAAAATAGAAGTCATTGACATTCCGGTTTTTGCAATATAACCATTACTAACTTTGAAATAAGGTTGAACGTACAAGTAGGGAGTGCCAGTAGGTAAAGATATATTTACCCTATTTAGCTTTACTCGATTAGAATGTACAAAATATATAGTTAAATGAAATCGGTGTATCAATATAGGTATGTAATTACACTACCTAGGTACTCATTTTTAGCCCACGAGCTTGTACTGAGGCTCGACAAAGGCAAGATATATGTTCAGCCGATACAAAATAATTTACGTAGGTATACAGCGTTCATTCTGTTTCACACGCAGCCACACACTGGGTATAGAATAAACATCATAACATAGCATTAGTATGCTACCTACCTATTACACCTTAGTAAGTACCTATATATAACTCTTCATATCACGCACCTTCGCTTCGTGCGTTGCGCGGTAGTCGGTAGCCGGATGATCTTAGTTTCTCAGAGAAAATTGACTATTAGGTAATTACCTAAGGCAGATTTTTCAATCAGAAGGATTCTAAAAATCGAATTTGAAAGGAAGTGGCGTAATGTCCAAATACAGATAGTATTAAACTTGGCTAAATACATTAATTAATTTCTAACAATCGACAAGATATTATTATATTTTTATATTTCCAATACATAGGCGCCATCTGTTAGTAGCATTGCTCAAAACTTTGGTTCCTTGAAACTCGTTGAATGAACTGCCAAACACGTTGCGGGCTATCCTATTGTAGTAATATAAGAGCTGCACAGATGGCGCTGATATAAAAAAAGATTAATTTCAAATTCATCTTTTTTTTCTGAAATGATTAAGATTTATTGAAAACAAATTACTTACAGTTCTGTATGTCCGTTTCTGTCCTGCGTGCTTGCCTGGTCGACCTTCGAGTTCGACATGTACCGTGTAAATGATGTCGAAGAAGTTTTCCACGATTGCGACTTTCCGATACACTGGCTCCTGGTTCGGTGAATTCTGAAACAAAATAGAAAATATTCATTGAAATAATTTCAATTTGCATTAAATCTTATTTTAAAATACAATAACGCGGTACGGCACAGCAGACGGTTCAGCTCTTCATAATAGCGCCATCTATGTTTAACTTACAGCATCTAGTAGTACAACCACCAACCGTCGTTCCGCTACTCGCCGATAGATGGCGACACAATGCTATGTATATTGGGAACAATGTATTTCGTTATCAGCTGTTGTGATGCCGCTACTTTGATAATTGATAAACCACACGGCGACTTTAGTTTTAGTTCAATGAAATTTTAATACCTACTTTTAATGATTTCCACGATGGTCTAGGATATTAAATCAACATTTTTATAAATGTGCAACATGACAGCTTAGATCAAAACGATATATTCAGAATAGACATATTGAAACGCAGTGGCATACGGTACCCAAGTATTATTTTGTAATTAATAGATTTTCTTACTAATAAAGAATGAAAACAAGGTTGCTGTAGGTCTAACCCAGGGGTCAACATGCATGCGACTCTTTGAAGGGCCAGTTGAGGCTCTTGGGCTTGAATAACCTGAAACAGATATTTGCGATCTCTGGGGTTCCCAATAAACGATATTTTTAGGTACTGAAAAGCTTGCAGACCCCTGGTCTAACCTAACCAATGACATGTGTCTAATAATTATGATTTTTTTATAACAGCAACTCTGCTGTAGCTTAAAATTAGAATATTTTTAAGCCGCCGCGATATTAGGCTTACAAGCGCTGTGCTTAACTAATTAGCCTCATAAATTACGTGGACAGCAATTAGTCCGGTGCCAGGCGCCCAGCATCGCGAGGCGGTAATTAGCTGGACTGTCCCGGGGACCGCCGTAATTACGGGCTCCGTGCCGTAGCCGGTGCAGCGGTCGCTTAGCATTTCATGATTGCCTGGTGTAGATGTGTTTTGAACTGCGCTAGGCGATAGGTAGTGCAATAAAGTGGTTACAAAACCATCTATTTTTACAATAAAACTATTTACCTTAAGCCTATACCTTGGATGAGCTAAAGCTACGAACAGCTTTGTCACTTAAAATGTTACTGTTGGTCTATGGTGATGCAAGGGCTGCTAATGCTGTGAGAATAAAATCGCATCCCTCCGCTCCGTTAATAACTTGACCCAAACCATTTTCAACAGATCAATCACAATAAATTATAGTACTTTATCCGTCTAATTTGACGACCGGTTTAGCCTAGTGGGTAGTGCACCTGCCTGTGAAGCTGACGGTCCTGGGTTCGAATCCCGGTCAGGGCAAATATTTGTGTGATGAGCATGAATATTTGTTTCTGAGTCTTGGATGTTTTCTATGTATTTAAGTATTTATATCTATTAAATATATCGTCGTCTAGTACCCATAACACAAGCCTTCTTGAGCTTACTGTGGGGCTAGTTCGATTTGTGTAAGATTGTCCTCTTATATTTATTTATTTATTTATTTTTTATTTATTTAATTGACAGCTAGAAAACTTAAATAATCCCTTTCTACCGCATCGCATGCTGAGGGTCGTTACATTTGCGTAACACCATTGTGGTAAAACGCGTAACCGCCAGGCTAAACTAAGTCACGCTGTAAAGACAAAAAAAACATCCTAACATGCTAAGCTTAATTTGGTGAAAAAACAGTGATACTCTGGTTAGTATTGACAATTCAACGAGCATAATAAGCAGCCATTAAGCCAAATTATAGGTCTTCGGGCGGCTTGAGAACTTCTAACTTACAAGTTGCCCACTCACTAGTTTATTTACCAATAACGTTTGGTTTCCCCTCGGGTTGGAAGGTCAAATGGCAGTCACTTCCATAAAAATTAGCGCCTTCACCAAATCTTGGAATTAGGTAGCGGGCCCCGGGCATTCCTCTGGATGCAACTGTACTGGGATAACGCTAGGAGGATGACGGATAATTTAACAAAGTACTAGACTAGAATGAATAATCAAATGAATAGTAACAGAACACAACACTAACATACAACACCCGACGGCACGGATAATCCTCGTCTCATCTCACAGCTAGCTTCCCAAGCCGAGCTACCACGCTATAAATTGCGCTGGCACTGCTCTGCGCTCTTTGAGCAAAAACACTTTCCGCTACAGAACGCCGGGATAACCTAGCAGTATTTGAAATGAAAAGGACGAAGTATGGGTTTCTAGAATTAAAGTTTTTAAAGTAATGGAAAATGTAATGAAAATTCTGCTGTTCCATCTAAACTAGAAGTGAAAAATACTTTTTCTTGACGTATATATATATATATACATATACAATCGTCGTTTCCTGAGACAGACGTAGCTCAGGTAGGTACCTAATAAATAAAATACTAACATAGGAATATTCTACACTGCTATCAAAACCTTTTCCGAATTCAGCATCTTGTCATACTTTTGTCCTAAGGCCTTATTTCCGCATTGACAAGCGTTTTGTTGAAACATCTAATCTAGATCTCGCCGTATAAACTATAACGTCAGAATCCTTGACATTAACCCAATACTTCATTTCTATCTAATTGATAACAATAGAAGTGAGCAATCGCTGTCAACTATTATAATTAAGGTGTGTAGTGTTTTCTGGTAAACCTATTGTCTACCGGCAAAAAAAAAACAAACAATAACTTTGTCTTGTTATGTGGACGGAGATCTCCGGGAATTGTAAAAATGATGGCGAATTTTGAGCACCGAACTCGAAAAAAAGACACGTTATGAATGTGTCGAAACCAGCAGGGTATATAATAATGTAACTTTTCCCACGTGCGATTCAGAAAAGAGTCATTGTTGCCCTCGATCAAAGTCGTACTTTTCTTCCCTCATTTGAGGGCAACAATGACTGTTTTCCACATAGAAGGTTTGAAAAGCAGTATGTGTCACACGGTAGCAAAGTTATTTCCGTATTATATTGTAGAATCCCTCACTACGGTCATGATTTTATTGTAGAATTTTTCACTTCACTCAGTATTCAATACTCTCGCCGTAAATATATAATTTTTCTCCCTTGAGACACAATCTACTATTATGTACCTCTACTAACATTAGACATATTTTAATGTGTTTTAAAAAAAATGGCATTCAAATAACCGTTAGCACATAAAGTTCAATATACTCAAGAGACAAGAACCTTTTCCGTCACAAACTTAAAAACGTGAACCAACTAACTGAAAGAAAGCCAAGACTTCTCAGACAAATGGTCCCGTCGCACCCGTCGGAACGCGGCAGATCGTCGCGGGCCGTTATCGACGCCGCCTAATGGCCCGCGATTACTGCAGACTCGCAGAAGCCACGAGCTCGCAATTTACTAAGGGCCGGCTTCAGGCGATGATCAGTTATGTTCTACTGATGAGTAGTTTGCCAGTGTCCTGTGGAATGACAGCTGCGGTGCCACTTGTTTAACTGGTCTGACTAATGGTTGATGTACCTAACAGTACCTCTAGTGTAAGTTTTTTCGAAACAAAACACAAACGAACGCGTTTGCGTTTAATCTCAATTCGTATGAAAAAATAGTTACCATCTAAGGCCATCAGA
Organism: Epiblema foenella; assembly: GCA_963556455.1. NCBI lineage: Eukaryota > Metazoa > Arthropoda > Insecta > Lepidoptera > Tortricidae > Epiblema > Epiblema foenella. The sequence goes on from OY747118.1 coordinate 5,294,115, forward strand.
GGCCCTGTTCGCGTTGCCGTATAAACTGCCACATTTGACATATGTCAGCTGTCAAGTTAATGTTTTTTTTGTTTGGCGGCAGAACAAGGCACGATCCTATTAATCCCTCCAAACGTGTGGTATGTCAAAGATAGGATTCGAACGAAAAAATTAAAAACGATTCTTAATTAAAAAAACCGGCAACAGTTTTGAATTCTATAATAAGTCTATTTATTATCTGTAAAAAATATAATATGGAACACTTCATAAAACTTAAGATTTCCAATTCACAATTTCTCATTGTTCCCGTAACTAGAGTTAACTATATAGACAACTTGGTACTAATTAAAACTGATATTGTTTGGTGCACTGCACTCTCACCTACACTCAAGAGCAAAAGTAATGGGTACACTTTCTATGGAAATTCAATAAACAGTGTACCGTTTATTTTTGTTCTTGACTCTTGAGTGTAGGTATTATTTCACTGAGAACGCACTTGGTCAACCAACACGACACCAACGTAACCTGTGCCTTTACCATGAGTTTACATGACCAGTACGGCTAGCGAATGCGTAAAAATTTGTATGGGCAAAAGTACAGCGCCTCTGGCGGTTGCGCAACAGAACTTAGAATCGGCATAAAACTGTGATGATTTGACAGATGTCGAGTGAAAAGTTGAGCGTTCGACACTCTAAAATCGGCCCCCAGTGCCTTTACCACGAGTTTGCAGGGCCGTACTCGCTAGCGACTGCGTAAACGATTTGGTATGCCGATTCTTAGTTCTATTGCGTAACCGCCAGAGGCGCTGTACTTTTGCCCATATAGGTTTTTACGCAGTCGCTAGCGAGTACCTACATGTAAACTCATGGTAAAGGCACAGTTGCGTGTTTCGAAATGGATCCCCTGTGGTCGGCGCGGCGCGGCGCGGGCCGAGCTGCGCCTAATGGCCTGCGATTAGACACCGCGGCGGGGCGAAGCGCTCGCGCTACTGGAATGTACGGCTACCGAGCCGGTGTGGCTGCCGATAGAATGCTAGATCATTAGACGATCGTCCGAGGATTGCTCTATCCTTTCCATCGAACAAGCAGGGAGTAGGTAGCTGAAGTGATGACAATAATTCACTTTTCAAATAAACAAAAGGATGCGAGTGTGTCTGTCTGTCTGTTACCTTTTCATGACCGCTTGACCGATTTTAATTAAATTTGCTATTAACACAGTATGGAGATAGTTTAAGATCCGGAGAAGGACATAGGATACTTTTTATCCCGGAAATCATCTTCAGCAATTAAATACTAACGCGATGAAAAGGTTCTACGCGGACGTGGTCGCGAGAAAAAACCGGTTATTTCGTAAACTACGATACCAAACGAAATCTACCTAAAGTCAGCAATAATTATCGCTCAACCCTACCCGCCGCCATTGCGCCTTCTCGCCAATTAGCGAGACGCGGCGTCACTCTGCCGCCATATAACCCCGCCAAACCAAAACGTCTTATAACATGTATAGATCTTACAGTCAAAATACCTTCTTGATCTGGAGGGTAGTATTCTGGAACGCCGTCATTCCCAGGCGCCGCGCCGTTTCGCAGCACCGAAGCGCTTTCGGAGTAAAAATAAATTGTGCAAAATATTGGTTGCGAATCTCCCGCCTTGATTATTTCAGAAGCCTTTGATTTCTGGACTAAATGCAAGATACAGTTATTTGTACCAGGGTGGATTGTGACAGGCAAAATCTTGTGTGTGTGTGTGTTCCTAGTAACTATCGTAGCCAAAAATTAGTAGTTATCATAGTTTTTAGTAGCGAGTAGATATATCTTCAAGAGAAGTTTTTCGGATTTGCATGGTGGTGGTCAAGATTCAAGAGTCCAGCCCAGCCCCGCAAAGTAATCAAAATCGCATACAAGTTCTTGCACCATGAAAACCGGCAAAGTACAAAATCAAGAGAGACGCAATACAATATTTGTCAAACGTCGCGCCAAGTGAAGTGTACTGGCACACATAAATCTGTGGCTCTACCGACAAAAGGATACAAGTCCCATGCAACTTGTATGAAACTTGTACCGATTTTCACCAGGGCAACATAAATTCACAGCGGAATAAATCACAGCTCTCCGAGACGGCGTCGACTCGCGGCCACCTGTTGCCGCCGATGCTATCGACCTAATCGCTCGACTGCCGTACAGACGCTGAAATATTACTACAAGGACTCAGAGAATACTCTAAGCTATGAGGATGACTCGCGATAGTCGCAATACAAGGAACTGGGCCTAGCAATGCACCGAGAAGTTTCCAAAGTTGCGATATTTTCTCCATGGAAAGTTTATCATATCAGTTGTTTTTTTCACTTATTACTGTACCAATTTATGCCAGAGAACCTACAAAAGTATTAAACAAAATATTATATTATATCAGCTGTTTTAATTGCCTGCCTAAATATCGGGGTCTTACAGAATCCAACTGCGGGGACAGGTTTAAGTGTTTTGAAAGCGATGAGCTAGAAAACTGTCACTGCAATATCTAATTTTCCTCGTCTTTAAACTAAAGCTAAAAACGGCACTGAAATTGTAATCAAATATTATGTTACATACATGATATTTGATAACAATTTCAGTGCAAACCCCTTTAGGAAATAGAAAAGTGTGTGTTTAGTATACAAACGCGTGACTGCTTAGCGACACTATAGTCATAGAAAGCAACTGCCGATGCCGCTCAACCTATCTCATTGGAGCGCTAAATTAAAGTATTCTAGTGTTTAAACCGCCCGCGTGGTCGTGTCGGAGGTTCCCCTGGATTTTCCTCAGGCCACTCTCCTACCGCGCACCCCTATCGCTTTATTGGGACCGGCCTAAAAAACAGTCGGATCAAAAAAAAATGTGTATACTTTATCACTTTTACAGCGCTGCAAAAAGTGGCCGTATGTGTCTCAACTCAAATAGACACCACAAAAACGCAACACTCGTAGCGCAGCTTCTGTAAAGAGCAAGTGTACTTTACCATGAGTTTACATGACCGTACTCGCTAGCGATTGCGTAAAAATTTGTATTTGTTATATACAAATTTTTGGTACTTTTGTACAGCGCTTCTGGCGGTTACGCAGTAGAACTAAGAATCGGCGTACTAAATCGTTTACGCAGTCGCTAGCGAGTACGGTCATGCATTGCAAACTCATGGTAAGGGCACAGTACGTAAAAACCAATATAATTAATATTGTCAATTACTGTTTGTATCGAAATTTAGCTTTGACCAGGTGACTATACTAATGCGGTTCAAATCTCTAGTTAATTCCGAAACTAAAATTAATTTTTGCTATTACAAATCCGATAGGTGCTTAGTGTGCAATTTTAAAATATTTTTGGAAAATATTACATATCATAAAAAAACACTGTTTCTTTATTTTTATTGTGTGGTTAGGAACGTGAAATACTTAAACGTTCCTAATCACACATTACCCAGCTGGATGCCCAATTTGAACTTGCTAGGTCATCTAGAATCTAGAAGTGGGTTAGGTTTTTGATGTTAGGCCAGTAAGTCAGTAAAAAAACCCCATTTTTGGATGTTTGTATCTTAATAACTTAAGTGATTAAGAGTTTTAATAAATGGACCAAATTTCATAGGTATGTTTATGTTCAGTAGATTTTGAGACACGTAGGGGTCAAAAGTGGCTCCAAATGGTTCGTGTAACCTGCGCCGCCAGTTTTTTTCTTCTGAGCCTTTACCATGAGTTGCATGACCGTACTCGCTAGTGACTGCGTAAACGATTTAGTATGCTGATTTTTAGTTCTATTGCGTAACCGCCAGAGGCGCTGTACTTTTGCCCATACAAATTTTTACGCAGTCGCTAGCGAGTACGGTCATGCAAACTCATGGTAAAGGCACTGAACTTGGCTTGACACGCTGACGCGTGTCTGAGATAGCGCGGCGCGATTCTTCCGTTCTTTCCTGGCCAAATAGGTTTCAATAGGCATCTTCTTTGCCTATAGAATATAGTATAATCAAAGTACAACGTACAAAAAGCGACTTACTATTACATAACAGAAGATTCAAAGTCAAATAACAGATTTATAAAATATCGGCCATTATAAAAGATATCAACTGTACCCCGTAGGTACGGCTATACCTATTCGTTTCCCGACATTTCACTGAAACGAGTTCCCACTCAAAACAAGTCGGCTGGGCCGGAAGTGGGGAGGGACCGCCCGCTTCCCGTCCGACCCTAGTGATAACCGGATATCGTGCCCAATATTGGCCTGGGTCGAATCAATTAGACGATTTCTGCTATAAAAATCTCACTCACTCAAGTGATTCATTACCTACATTGAAATATTTAATTATTTTTTTTAGCATTTGGTTCTCTAAGGAACTGTTATTTTATTCAGAAAAGAAAGTGGTTCCATAAAAATGTATAGTTAGCTTTAAAAGTAGCTAACAGGACAAACCGCTCAAAAAATAATATCTTCATGCGCTAACGGCTATAGGTCCACTGCATTTGGGGTGTTGCATTGGATTTACCGGTGGACCTAATTCGTGTAATTTTTGTAGGACTTGTCTTTCTAAATTTTTTCTAAGGACTCTTTGGCCTCCGAAGGGGCCAGTTTCTTGTTGAGATAACGCTCCAAGAGGCCAAGAGGAATAAAGAAAACGCAAGCTAAAGGAATCACGTAGTTGAATTTCTGTGATTACTACCAGGCGAGCATATTAGGCCAGAAGTTTAACAAAGCATGAAAACCCCAGAATGTACATCGCCGTCCATTTGGCAGATTTCTGAGCACTTTCCTGTACATTTTCACAAGTAATAAATATTGGCGTTGGCACGAGCGAGCGGCTTGCATTGGGCATGGGGAACGCATGGCCGCCCGCACCGCCTGTGCTATTTTGCCTATTTTGTCTGCTGCCCTGGTACTCTCGGTTGAATATATCAAAACCTTTTTTAGTAAATTTAATCCATTTTTTTTAAAAGGAGGGTTGCACCAAATTGCGATTACAGACCGATGAACGTTAACATGTCTAACGGTTACAGATATTTAGGTGCAACCCACCCTAACATGTCATGTCATAACATGTTGTTATGTGCGTGACTTCAACTGTGGCACTACCTAAGAGGAGGAATTAAAACTTCCCTTCGATTTAGGGTAGTACTATTCTTTTTTCGTACCGATAGCAAGTTAGATAGTGAATTGCAAGATATATCAAAAAGTTTCATTAAAGTATTTTGTTTATTATTTACTTACAACGAATAATAAAATACTTAGGGGAAGATTGGCACCATTCGTACACTTTTTAGATTTTTATTTTTTTATTTTTTTTTATTGACGATAGGTTACTCAATCAGACAGTATAACGTTAACTATACATTGAGCTACCTATTAAAAAAGTTTGAAGCCACTAGCTTTTGTTACAAACGAACAAAGTGAGTTTTAGTAGAAGCTGCCAAATGTCCGAATCTACCCCACTGGAGGGGTACATTCGTACACAGGTAGGGGAACATTCAGACGGTATGGGATAACTTCGTACAGGTTAAATAAAATAACTAAATAAATATCAAAAAACGTTTTATTGGTCTTTAAAACGCAATTAACTAAATGACATTATTTTTTGTCAATAAAAAATAAACCTTTCTTAGAAACAAAACAATTAGAAATAAAAACACGTCTCTTATAGCCAAAGCCATATTATTTTCATCTATTACTGTGCATCTCGTCTCTTTTTTCTTATAATTCCGCACCATTTTCGTAAATTTTCTGAAATAAAAAGAAACGTGTTAATAGGGGTACATTCATACAGTCAGGATTTGTGAGCTTAGGTGAGCTGGGGAACATTCATACGCGAACGAATGTGCCCCCGGTGTGGTCGTACGAACCTGCCCCGAAGGTCAAAAATAAAAGATTGTTACCTACACACAAATCACGTCCAAACACGCACAAATAATATGCATTATTATATTAGTGGTTGTAATTACTTACCATTGAGCAATAAAGATATATAATTTGACACTCCACTTAAGCACAAAACATCCAAGAACATCGACAAAATTTTTACTTTGAGCGTGCGAAAACACATGAGAGTCTCTCGTGTCGCTTGCAGCCGCCGCACTAACGGCTAACTTCGTGGGCAACCGACCGCCGCCGGCGCCTACGCACACACACAAAGCCGTTCAAATACGCTGTACTAACAAGCTGTAGTAGTGACTGTACGTAGCATCCCCGTGTACGAATGGTGCCAATCTTCCCCTAGGTCTATTTTATTTAAATATTTGTAGATACCGATTCAAATAGATAGTTTTGTTAAATAAATGAGATTATGTGATTAAATAAACATACCTAGGTTTAATTCCTACTGTTTTTAAAAATATATGTTTAAGTGTTTACATTTTCGTTCACTCACTTTTTGTGCAATCGTAGTACTTCATGTAGCTGTGTGTGTCATGCACCTCAACTTTACTCTCGTGGAGCCTCCTCGTCTCTCTTCTCTCTCGTCTCCTATATAAATGTACCTAAGCATAAGGAACCAAACTTTAAAACTGATAATGTCCAATAATAACTCTTCATTTCACTTTTCTTCTTATTAACCAAGTTCAAAGTCAAACAGACGATAGTTAGTTGTCGTTGACACCTAATTTATTGGGTGGCTAGTTTTTTTCTCCTTTCTATAAAACTGTAGGTGGCAAAATAACCATTTAATCCGTTCGCCAGGCACTTGACGCGACCTCTGGCGGCGATCGGGCGCGCGTCCTGTTTGCTAAGCGCCTTTCATCTTGTTTGCACAGCGAACCTACACTTTTTATTTGAACCTCGTTCGTTATAAGGGAAATTGCTGGCGTCAGATATTCCGTCGAAATTGAAAAACATTTCTGGTATTTTATGAGGCAGAAATTACAAACGTCTGCAAAAACCAGGGCGTCATCACGCCTCAAACGACCGCAATTAACAATAGGTACCAGGCGCGCATAGCCAAGAAGATGCGGGCAGTAACAAGGGGCATAAAGCGGTCCCCGGGGAGGCCGGGGCAATAGGGAAGCAAGGGGCAAGAACAGGCGTAAACAAGCTCGCCGACTTAAGGATGGGAGGACAATGATCGATAAGTTACGTGGTTGAGCTGACTCTGACAAGTTGGATGAGCGGGGGATGCTTAGGCGTTTCAGCTACTTCGTTTCTAGATAGCTATAGTTTACATTATGTATGTCCTCTGTATTTGGCGGAGAGAAACACATCGACACGCTATATTTATTTGGCAAAAGCTGTGTGAAATGGACACTCTTTACTTACATCTCTGTATTATAAGATAAGTATATTGTACTATAATGGACTCAGTTACATCTCTCGGCAAATATGTGCCCAGGTATTTTCGCTATTGATTGATTTGTTACTGTGTATTTATTTAATGTAAGCTTTGACTCTGACATGTGAGTCCCTTGATACCTTTCAGATTAAACATTTGATTACTAAAAACACGTTTTTTTACGTCTTAAAGAACAAGCATAAACAAGCTAAATTCTTATTTTATTTCTTGTTTCTTTAAATCTAGTGCTGCACCGCTACAATCCTACTGTATCGATATCGATAGTTTGATTTAGTCGGCCTACAAGAGATAATTGCGTTAGCGAATCTTCCGCCGTCCGGCGCGTAACGCGAATTTCCATCTATTTCCCTTTACACTAAACCCATATTAACCTCGTCTGAATCTGATACATACGTAATGTATAGAAGTGGATAATGTACAGGGTTACGTAGACTGAACACAATGTTTATTATTTATTTAAACTTTATTGCACAAAATACAGAAATTGTACAAATGGCGGGCTTAATGCCAAATGGCATTCTCTACCAGCCAACTATTGGGCTAAACAGATATTTTACAACGTTACGAGTATGTATGTTTTAGGTTTTTAATTGCGTAGTTTTTTTTGCTAAACGTTTATCCAAGTAAAAGCGACTCAAAATCTATTTCACCGAGCGAGCAAAGCGCCTCCAATTCAGCTTGGGTAAAAAGGCTTTTGTATGTCCAGATGTCCAACTGTTACCTGTTCGTCTGCCTGTCTATTATGTTAGGAGTAAATATTGGTACGTTTCATTGTCTTAGTTTTTTTTTTATTTGTACAAGAGACTACACACTAAACTATTTTCTTTCTTGTTTCTGTGCAAAGACCATCGCCGTACTTGACTGTATCTAACTGGAAGCACGGGCTTCTATTTAACTGGATGTGTAAAATCTACATTCAAGAAGTTAGAATCTACACTGAAGAACCCGTCACTTCATAATAAGCCATATATGACAGCTGTCATTTTAGAACTCATTGCATCATGTCGAGTCAAAAACGAACAATTTTAAACGTTATGCAGCAAAAAAAAAGGTTAAGTTCAATTGTAACAGAGTAATGTAATGCTTTGTTATACCTAACAGAGAAATGATTGTGCTTCTGCCAGTGTTATTAAGTAAAAAAAGTTTAAAGAGCACTCCTTATGCCATCAACATCATCAGACACGCACATACACACATACGCGCGCGCAGAGCCATTTTACTAACCATTTTTTTTGATATCGGTTGTTTTAATACATTGGGAGACACCGCTCTTCCTTAGGCTATTACTAAGGAAGAGCGGTGTCTCCCAACACAGGCAACTTGTTTGCTTAACGGGCGGCACGACCATTAGTTCATAAACATTGTACATTTCATAAAATCTGCTATGCGTTTCACTAAGCACCGTTCTCATCAGTCACTTCACAGCTCACCTGTTTATGGAAACTGTCAAATGACATTTGTCACTTTTTGATAGTTTCCGTATAAAAACGGGTGAGGAGTGAGGTGACAATTGAGGACGAGTCAGATTGTGAATAACAGCCCGGTGCTTTTACCATGAGTTTACATGACCGTACTCGCTAGCAACTGCGTAAAAAATTTGTATGGGCAAAACTACAGCGCCTCTGGCGGTTACGCAATAGAACTAAGAACGCTAGCGAGTATTGTCATGCAAACTCATGGTAAAGGCACTGGAGACCTTGCTCACCACCGTTAACACTTCCCTATACAAGATTAGTGTAGAGTGTAGAGAGATCCCTCAAATTGCAATCTTCAAATAGCTAGATCGTACCTACAATGGGTTGCCTCGTAAGTCGGAACTTAAGTTCGCCGGCAAGTTTCAAGTACACTGCTTACACCGGTCTTAGGTTGTTACGTATGAGGATCTTAGTTCGCATACAGAATGTTCCGTTGGGAGGATATTGTTTTAATTATGGGTATAATAATTAACTGGAGGCAACGCGGCCAGCCTTATGGGAACTCTGCCCAGTGGCAGCAGCTTGGGCGACCCATGCCCATACAGTTTAGGCCTTTAGTTTAGGTTAGGTTAGGTAGTTAGTAAGATCTTGTTTTGTTATTAGCTGGATGTTGTTTCGGCGTTTCTGAGGCTCAATCGGTAATTTATAATGGCAGCGAGATTCGGAATTGTTGAAAAGTATTATGCGAGCAAAATATGCAAATGTCAATATACCGGTTTCACCAGGCAGGACCTGTTCAGAACTTCAGATAGACTACTTAGCCACTTAGGCATTCCCGCTGGCGGGGACGACCACCGCGCGATTGCGACAATACTGACACATATATAGTCCCTTTTCGTCCCGGTACCGCCGCACATCGGGTAGAGTCAGTCCGACCCAGGTCGGGCCTAGCTGAGTTTCTTGCTGGACTCTTCTCAGCCTCACACCTCAGATTCGGTTGAAACCACTCAACCAATCTCACTGGAGCGCAAACTCTTAGAGTATTCCAGTGTTCCAAACCACACGCGTGGTCGTGTCGCGAGGTTTCCCCTGCATTTTCCTCACTACTCTCCAACCGTGCACTCCTAATATCGCTATTGGGCCCGGCCTATAAAGCCACAGTCAGGTTGAAAGAAAAAACAAAAAAGAATACTTAGCTTCGTGCTAGAAAGGCTTGGGCCGATGATTAACAAGTTTAGAGTTTAGTAAAATGTCGCTTAAAAATAAGCTGATACTTTACAAAACTTGTATTCGTCCAATCATGTCTTCTGCAAGTGTACATTTTGCTCACATACCTATGACATCGCTCAAGCCGCTTCAGGTCATTCAGAATCGTTTTCTCCGGAGGGCGACTGGTGCCCCGTGGTACCAGTCGAACCTCAGTCTGCACCTGCTTCGTGCTAATCCCCATGTCATGCCTGTCATCATGACATGGGGATTGGCACCAAGCGATTTCTTTGTAAATGAATATCTTATGTTAATTTCGTAAGGCTCTTTTACAATTAATAACAACGTAATATGGCATTTTGACGTGAATGTAGTGGTAATGAACAACTCACTATTACTTGGGCACTTAGTAACGGTCCCGTTACGCAAGATGCAATATCTCCAAATCCAAAAATAAAAAAATTACAAACATATATAGTTTCAGAGTCTTAGGCGCGCGTGGGCCCAAAAAAAACTTCCTGATTTAACTACATTGATGTGTGTGGGCCACTGTGGGCGTATTTAATCAACATCCTGAGGGCTTGCTGCCCTCCCTGCTGTCCCTTTCACTCTCGTGTTATACGCCATATGAGTGAAAGCGACGGCACGATACGAAGTTCGGATTTCGAAGTTCTGAGTAGGCCCTCTGACAAGTCAGGGCATACGGAGCATATATTGATAAACACGCCACGCTACTCTGAGGGGCTACCGCGAACCGAAAACGAACTGAGTTCGAATATTACCCTCTCTGTCGCACGAATTAGCAAGTGAGGGAGATATTCGAACTTCGTTCTTTTTCGGTTCGCAGTAGTAGCCCCTCTGGATAAAACTCTAATTGCTCTCTCAACAAAATACATTGTAGTTAACGGAGGTTTCCTAAGTTTTATGAAATTGTTAGTACGCGCTAACGCTAAAACATAGTTACGAAATACAGCGAAGATAGATATAAATTGCCTTCCTACATATGCTATCAGCTGTTATCCGCGCCGCAGTCCCGGCGCTCGCCGGCGACATCCCGCACGAGCGGCGCACATGTGTCACCGACTCCGCGTCGCCTCGCCGCATCACTCACGGTTAGGGGTGACACGAGAAATAAAATAAATCCATCCCCCGAAAGGGCACGTCGTCAATTTCGTTCAAAATGGAGGAATCTGTCTTATAGTTGTACGAATCTGAATCGGCAAATGGTTGAATGGCCAGTTATTGCCAGTATAGACTTGTAAAATTGTTACTTGTAGGCCTTGTAGTTTCGTGAAACGAACTTCCATATATCTTTGACAACTATTAACATCTTATCTTATCTTATCTTATTTAAATGAGGGCCCTAGCGGATGCACTTCGAACCAGTGGGATTATTTTTGCAATTGCCCCCTCCTTTATGCCTACTCCAAGCTGCTCTCCAGCATTTCCACAAATCGAATGATGGAGTTCAGCGGGAGTACTCTAAATTCCTTTGGTTCAGGGTAACCATTGCCAAAGTCATTCATTCTTTGTCTGGCAAGGGCGTGACATTCACACATGACACAGTAAGTGTTCCATTGTCTCGTCATACTCGCCACACATCCTACATTCTGTGTCGTCTGCTAGTCCCATCTTGGCCAACTATTAACATCACTCGTATTAACTCATTTTCATTTGTCCCGCTTGCGGTGGAGACCATGGACTGTTGGTGTCAAAACGTTTTTTGGCAGAAATTGGGCGCCGCTTCCGAGAGAGAGGATTCCCGTTCCGCGTCAATCCTGATGCAAAGGTTGTCTATTGCAGTCCAACGCGGTAATGCGGCCGGAATAACACGGGGCGGTCTATTTGAGTAAATTATGACGAGTAAACTTACGAGTATAATGAAAATGTTGATCTATTATTGAAATTATGTATATATATAGTAGAGGTATTAATTCTATTAATTTATCAAAAAATATTTGTCTGCACAATATTTATCACCAAAATTAGGAGACCGTGATATAGCATCTCAGCTCGTCATGGAACTAAAATCTCACGGTTGGCGTAGAATACTGCATTTTAGAATAAAGTAAGTCTTGAATTAACAAAATATCGCAATACAAACACCAACTTTCTTCAAAAGGTTGAACAAAAATTATTAACAACGAGAACCTATGTTGAAAGATATAAGCGCTCATATTCCGCGCTACCGTAAAATGCAAGGCGTAAATTGGAGCACGCCGGCAACCCTAACGTGGCGCCCGGAGCACTACAACATTCTCCAACTGTCTCGGCTCATTCAACATACTACCCGTAAAACTAGATCCCGAATGCAGTCGACACTACGTGTGTTGGGAGTTCAAGCTTACACTGGTTGCGCACAGGCATATCGGTGAGTTGTGAGTAGTCTAAAGAGCGGGGGCAATGGCGGGATGACGGGCCGGGCGTGGGGGCGGATGTGTCGTGCGTGCGATTTAATTCCATCGCCTCGCTCGGGACGGGGACTTGAATGTGTACTCGAGGGCGGTAGGGATGGGACACGAATGGGTTATCGATATAATTATATTTTAATTTAATTTTGCTCTCTAACGATAGGACCGTCCGTTGTTTACCTCTATCTACTGTGATTAAGTATGTAGTTTACTGTGTCGTTTATTTAGGTGTACACTAAAGAGTAATTGTTAGTATTGTATTGTTCTGATAGGAAGGCGAGTGCCTAACAGTTTTTGACATACATCACGTTTATCACACTGTTGGTGTCAGACATGCATTTATATGCCGTGGTAATGTTAAGAAGAAAAATTCAATTGAAATTATCTTTACAATCTCCGACAACAAATTGGATTTCGAGGTGTTAGAAAAACTCATCAACGTCATACTCGTTCACTTAAATAGAGACATGGTAATGTATGGTTTCGGTTTAGATATATAAGTTTAAGCTAAGTTTAATTAGCTAGTTTGTTCTTTATGTGTTGTGCTTTAATTCAAAAAAGTACTACTTGAGTTGAGACTTGAAATTGCAACACGTGCTTTATCATTTCAGAATGGTTCACTGCTACTATACAGTGCTTCAATAAACGCGCTGAAAATATATATATCGTCCATTTTCATTAAAATTAAGTTCTGCAAGGTTTACTATCTAGTTAATAAGTCTAATAATAATTTACCGTTCGCTGTACTTGAACTGCGTCGTATATGGAAGTCAAAAGGTTTGTGTACGAAACAGAAAAATATCGAAAATACTCCTTCGACAACAGGATAAATCTTAAATTTGATGATGATGATATTTTAATTCATACTTCAAACTTGAAAATTTCACAAAAAAATATCGATAAAGCACTATCGACAAGTAACCACATCACTTCATCGTGAAAGGTAGAGGCGGCGACCGACACAGCGCTGCTCGTAAAATGCGAGGGCAGGTGATTCCGTCGGCGCTACAGCCGATATTATACGCCACCGCAGGGTTGCCACGCGTCAATTAAATATACTACGTAAAAAAATTGTTTGCTGTTTTCATCTTTAGATTCGCTACTGCTTTTAAATTTTAACATTATACTTTATTAAACTACACACACAACACGTCACGTCGTCTCTTAATTATAATTAATATTTTACCGGTCCTTTAATTATTTCTCATTATAAAGATTTTGACATATAAGTTTTCTTCAGACATATAACAGTGTTTCCATCGTCACTTCGTCACCAACATCTGAAATATTTCACAATTTGGGAAATTTCTGAAATTACGATTATTCATAATAAAGATTTTGATTAATTGATACAAATATCTACTGCATTCGCCAAAGCTCCCGAAGATAGTTTGTGTTGAGATTGAGGGTGATGGACCTGCGTGGGTCTTTAACTGGCTTACTATCAAGCAGGCCGTATACTCGTTTGCCATCGTCGAAGTATATAAAAATGCACTCTTGGGAAATGGGTCGCCGGCGATTCAAATAAGTAAAGAACATTATGTGCCAACCCTATACGCTCACATGTGTTCGAGCGTCGCTCGGAGCGGGCGCTTTTGAGACTTCTGTTTACTCCCGGGTCGTCTGCAGACATACAAGTCTTACACAAACTAACACACCTTACCGCCTTCACAACAAAGCTCTTTTTAGATCTGCACACCTCAAGGATATCAATTGCCTACCATGCTATATTTCCTATGGTTGTTGTTATGTGAACTATATTTTGATCGTAATAAGGTAGCTTTTCCAAATCACTGAAGGACAAGATACGAGTTTGAGAAGGTTCATGCGTGTGTCCTATATTACCAGGCCTTATTACGATTGGAATAGAATTCATTATGGAATAGCGAGACACTAGAAGCGTCAGCATATGTCACTGTGTGTTGATTTCATTACTAGTAGTAAGTCAATGGATAATAATGCTCTTTCTGTTTTAAGAGGCCTTATAAGTTTTAAAATGTTTTGATCTCAAATTATGACAAAATTATTGATAATACCAATAAAGTGATTAAAGGCTACGATGATTTCATTAAAGTTTTAGATATTAACATAGCCATTTTTTGATTTTAGTGTGTGTAGTAGAATTTATGCGGAAAAAACTAGTTTTTAGCTTGAAAATGGTCCATTTGGAGTGATGTTTGAAACGATATTTCTTAATGAAAAATCCAAAAAATACACTAAGAGTTTATGTCATAAGGTCGCAATAGTCCTGTTCTAGATAGTGACACCCAGAACATGACAAAATACGTGTCAATTCAAACAGAAAATGGCCTAAATAGATGAGCGTTTTTTAACTGATAAGGACTCTTAAGGCGCTGGCTTGGTTCTAAGAGGCCTCGGAAAATGTGATGTTTGAACTCAAATTATGACAAAAGTATTGATAATTCTAATTAATTGATTAAAGGATGACGTGGCTTAGTTAAGTTTCTCACATTAACGGAACAATCTTTTGCTTTTCGTGTTTTTTTACCGACTTCTTCTCAGGAAGTTCTCAATTTGGTTGTATGTTTTATTTTTAACGTGTGTTACCTCAGAACTCCGTCGTTTATGAACCAATTTAGAAAAAAACTTTGTTTGTTTGAAAGCATGGTTCTGTTGTTACCAGAATCTAGTTTTGATAATGGGATCCATGAGGAATTGAGGGAACACCTCAAAAATTCAAGGGAAAGGAGCGAAGACATACAGAAAATACATAGATGGGCGTTTTAGGGCTCAGTAAATACCCCAAGGATCCAAACGGAACTCAATATCTTAGGAATTTAGACCTTTCATCACATTTAACCCTCCATAATCATTGAATTTAATTAAATCTCTTAGAAATTTATACCTTTCATCACGATTAAAAGTGCCGATTCGTGCTAAGTGCAGTGCGTCCAGATAACCAACAACCCATTGTGATGGGAATGCAATCTAAGTGTGTGTGATCCCCCGAGCCTACGCCAACTCTGTCACCGCAGGCCCGTACTTGCGATCATCGAGCGCGGTCACGCTAGGCAAAACCCCGCCACAAACCCGGTGAGATCCTTCCATTGCTACTATTTACTGACACGCTTTATACCCGAACCAGACTTATAGATAGGTACGTCTAAATCATCGCACCTGCAGAGCCAGTGACGACCCTAACGTAACATCTAACGATCTAGGTACCCCCATCGGATCAACAAGGTGAACCTCTCCCAATACTTGGAAATTCCTAAAGGCACAGACAGTAAGTGCACAAGGCTTCCATGATCATTCAATTACATGTGTTATCGGACGCACCACAAACGCACACACGGCTGCACGCTGGTTCGCTATTTCAGCAAGAGACATAAGTCTTCAGATCATAAAACATAACGACCGTCGATCGTCTCCATTTGTTTTGCGTGGAAATCAGATATTTATTATTAAGTATATGCAGAATCACACACCACCCACTTGACTGACTTGATTAAGCTGAATCAGATAATTACTCATCGTCGGCGGGTAGCTAAGGACCCCCTCCTTAACCTAATATCAAGATTATAGACCCCACCCGATATATTGGTATTGGCACCATAGAGACAAACTAACAAACATAAACATACCTATGATTGACGGGATCCACTACAGAATACAAAAATTGAACCAGCTATTGCCGGTTACATTCCCATAAACGAACAATCATATATATATACATATCAAGAATAATAATAATAATAAAATACAACACGCTGACAATCACGCGTAGGGTTACTAACGTTACCCGCTGTATAATTAAAGTTAAGCACTCACAAATCAGCTCAGCTCAAGCTATCTTTATTCATATGTAAGGCACTAGTTACTGTCGATTTTGCCTAGGTCTGCGCAGGATAAGAATAGTCTAATCTCCGGCTCGAAGCCGAACCGCCATATGTTAATACACTTAATATACTCAACTACCTATAACAGAAGCATTAACACATTCAGCCTAGTGGCACTGCAACAGTACTATCGCTAAGTGTGCTTGTTAGCTTTAAGTTCATTCTATGTTAGGTAACATAGTCGTAAAATCTGCACCTCTACCCTTAATTAGTTAGGCAATTAAATCAAACTATCACTCCATAACACAGATGTGACGCAGCAGCTCATCTCACCGATAGCTACTTACATCAAAAACATTCATCACACAGCACCTAATTTGACGCACTCGATGAATATGCAAGCAGTACTACTAATTTTTGCACATATCATAGTTTAAGGTATATATAACGTCTAGCTCGTTAGTTAAGCTCGCTCCCCGCTCTATCATTGTGAAGGCAGAGCGTAAAACAGGTACTCTACAGTATAGGTAAAAATATGGATAGGTTCTAGTCTACCGTGTCTAAGCTCTCTAAATATCCTATGTGCTATAAATCTTCGTCCATATCACCCTCACGTACCACCGAGACACAAATATTAGCATTTAAAAACTACCTCAGCCTATCAAGAAAGCCCTGCAAAAACATAGGTACAGGAAGCCCAACCAGGTTCCTTATGTACCCGATTGTATCACTCAGACCGAACCAAAATCAAACACAACAATATCCCCAAAGCCCAATTTCTATCGCAGCCCCGCATATGGTAGATAATCAAAGGCATCACCCGGGTAATTTCCCTACAAACAACATAAAACGTTGCCTTTCTCTAAAATATATATTAATAGTACAAAAGAAAAATACAAGCACCTAACATCGCCATTAAGACAGCCACATCTGGCACCCAGCACCGCGGTAACCCTCTCCACAATAGACACCATAATAAAATCCCTTTGTTTTCTTCACAAAAACTGCCATCACACAACAACTTCCTAGCATAAAATCCTGTGTTTTAAATCCCTACAAACAGACAAAATAAAAATATAGCACAATGGTTAAAAATAAATTCTATGAACTTAAACAATATTTTGTCATGTGCTAAACAATTGCAAACCCTTTAACAACGCCACGCAATCAATAATCCCAGACAATTAGCAACTCACAAAAGGGCAGTTCATAACAAAAAACACGGTAAAATTGCATGCGTAGTCTTAGAATAGGCACCTAAGCTAATTTAGATTTACCTTGGACACAAGCCCTGTTTGGCCCACCAAAGCTATACATTTTCAGGGATCAATAAACAACGGTTGCCCTGTGCTATAACAGCACGACGTGGTGAACTCGCTAATACCACAGCACTAACATAGTAATCCTAAGATAGGTAGTCTAACCCACAAACAGACACTTTAGTTATACCCTACTTTATCTATGTTCTTTGGCATTACCAACAAAGCACGTTTAAATTGCCTTGCAACGCCTACACTACCGAAAGGGGAGCACGGCTCACTTCTCATAGTTCAAGATTAGCCTAAACTGTTTTCCGATAGAAAGACATCGCCTTGGCCAAAGCTATAAAACATCAACTATCTCCGGTCGGGGTAAAACGGACCCGGTGCATACTATTTAGTCAACAAGCCCGACACCCACCGTCTTGTCTCGCCACAAATTTAACAGTATTGCACATCCCCAAGGCCGGCTTAATAGTTTAGCAATATCAGTAAATAATTAGATCATAAGCTTTCTTCACAGCACCTCCACACAGCTCAACGAAAGACCAACCATGAATAACAAGACTCCTATCGTAAAAATACCAGCTGACGGAAACTGCTTATACCGCGCAATAGCCTATCAAATTAACGATCTATATAACCTGACGTTTGACCATCACGCAGTTCGTCGGGATCTTGCTCGCTATGTTGACGAAAACCAAAACGACCACAACATGCACCTTGCTATTATGAGTAACCTCGATACGACGGCCCAACACGACAACATACAGAAACATATACAATCACAATATCAGGAAGGTACATGGGGCGGAACCGACATTTTGATAGCGGCGGCGGAATACTATGGAATCAATGTAAAAATATTCCAGAAAGCCCCGCTAAGAGAAACAGTATGCTTTACCCCCAAGGTACCTAACGACGCAGTGGGCACCATAGGCCTTATCTTCAGCGATAATCATTATGACTGTTTTGAAAGTCACCTGGGTATACTCACGACGAATACCATACAAGACGAAATAAGTATGAGTGTGGGGAGTCCAGAAGAGATCCCGGACGCTACGGGATATAGACTAAACCGACCAAGACCACATAGTATGGCACAAAATCACATCGGTAATATTAATATCGCCACATGGAATATACGAGGCGCCGCGACACAGTCGAAAAAAGCCGACATTGACACCTTCCTGGAAACGAAATCCATACACATTGCATGCTTACAAGAAACGCACTTAAAAACTGGAACGTATAATTCCAAACACTATAAGTGGAGTCTAAGCGGAAATAATAGCAACAGAGGCCTAGCTATTCTAATAAGGAAAAACAGTGGCCTGAAATTAAACTGGACAAAGGCAAACACCAACAATATGGCGGCCTCAATTGACCTTAATAACAAAATTAATTTATTCATTGTCACAACTCACTGGTCTAACGCTACGTCTGCTGCAACTAGTGATGCAACGCGCCTACTCCAACTGCTAAAAGGCGCACCAAAGAACTCTACCACGATACTCCTAGGTGACTTCAACGCACACATCGGTTACCTAGAAGCGGACAAACCCCACAATAAAAACCAATTAGGTAAAAATTTATTCCACCAAAAGACCAATAGCAACGGAGACATTCTATTAGATTTAATAATAAGAGAAAAATTCCAATTAGAATCATCCTATGGCCGTAGAAGTTGCAAAACCACCTGGAGAGCTGGAAGTAAAACGTCTCAGGTGGACCACATAATGACACTAGCTAAATACAAACCAATATTTAACTACATCAAAGGCGAAAATACAAGCCTATCTGATCATAAACTGGTATGGGGCAACTTAAAACCCCTTGAAGCAACATCTAATAAGACGGTCCCTACCAGGCCACATGAGAATAAAATAAAACAATCATTCAACTACAAAACCCTGAACTATGAACAGTTGCAAAATGCGACTACTTTAAAAGAATACCAACAAACGCTAGGAGAACTGACCAGTGAGTCTAGGAAAACAAATGAAGGAAAAACACCGCTGCCATGGGAAACAATAACAGCCATTATGAAACAGGCAGCCCACAAAGCTCTCAAATATCAGCCTAATCACTCCAAAGAAAGGAGAATTGCACTAGCGAACCTACAAAAGGCAAAGTTTCAAAAAAAACTCCGACCTTTAGACCAGTCTACTATAAACAAACTAAAAGAGTGCAGACGCTTGCTGCAAGAGATCGAATCAGCGGAGGACCAACAAGAATGCCGAGCCTTCTTCAGAGGCCTAGCAAAAACTCATCCATCAATGAGAATGAGGATCACCTACGACTTCTACAGAAGGCATAAGCAAAAAGAAAAGCGAGGCATCAAGACCACCTTTATACCCATGTCTAAATGGGAAAAAGAACTAGATAAGACCGAAGGGCAGTTTGTGGACGAATTAAGTGACGAGGACCCAACAGAGCTAGGGCAACCGCCCACCATGGATGAGATCGAGAAAATCACAAGCCAAATGCGCAACGGCACGGCTCCTGGTGTAGACCAACTGGTTACAGAGCTCTACAAAGCAAATACGCAAGAACTAAAAGCCGAGATCCTTGAACATATGATTACAGCTTGGACTAAAAATACTCTACCGCCCACCTGGACGCAATCAATACAAGTACCTCTACCTAAAACAGCCAATCCCAAGAGCGTTACTGATTACCGACGCATCTCGATATGCAGCACCGGGTACCGAATATACGCTAACTTCCTCCTTCTGAGGCTTGACGAAATTATCGAACCATTAGGAAATTATCAGGCAGCTTTCCTGAGAAACCGATCCACGGACGACCACATGTTTACCCTACGAAGAATCCTAGACGAACAATGGAGAGCGGGTGAGAAAACATATGTCCTAGCAGTTGACTTAGAAAAAGCGTTCGATACGGTGGACTTAAACGCCCTGAGAGATATCCTACTATCGAGGACCAATAGCGCCATCACAAATCGGATAATCAAAGCCACAATGAGCGAATCAACGTGTATCAAATGGTGGGGGCAACAAACAAGGTGGATTAAAAAAGGTAAAGGTGTCAAACAAGGTTGCCCACTCTCACCGCGGCTGTTCACTATACTAATGGACGACGTCTTTAGAACCCTTGAGGATGAACTACCTTTCGTAAAATTAAATCAGGACGACCAAATACAACTGCCACTTATCTTGACCTTTGCGGACGACGTAATCATAGTTTCCAACTGCCTTCAGCAGTTAAGCATGATCTATTCAAAGGCCAAAACCTTATTTGCTACCGTCGGACTCAAAGTAAATGAGACAAAGACAAAACTATTGGTACGCGACCCAATACATAAGAGCCATAGAAACTTTATAACACTCGATGGCACAACAACCAGCCCCGCCAATGAAATCAAATACCTAGGAACGTATATCACCTCAACCCTAAGCAGAAAAGATACTGTAAACGCGCGTTGTAAACAGGCCGTCAGAAATTCCAAAAGCCTCACGAAGTTTATTAAAGAATCGCGCATGCAATGGCAAATTACACGGTTGCTCTACAAAATGGTTATAGAACCAACTATGACCTATGGTCTTAAATGCGCAGCCCTCACCAAAGCGAACAGGCGCAAACTTAGGAGATACGAACGAATAATATTGAAAGATATGATTAATAACTCAGGCACATCTCCTGGCCCTATCAAAGTACATGACATACTGCAGGGAAAGACGATAACCAAAAGGATAAAATGCCTTCGAATGTGTTACCTAGGCCACATCCTCAGACGACCGAATCAACACCTCCTAAATTCCGCATACCGATACAAGGCAAAAAAGCTGAAGGTCGGCCGACCCATCTTCACATGGGAAGATTCTCTATCTCATGACATGCTGTACTACCCCATTAACCCCACCGACTGGCCTGACATGGCAACCGATAAGGACAAATTTAACAAAGCCGCACGTAGAATTTACGAAATGCAAGAGACGGACAGCGAATCAGAAGAAGAGACGGAAAGAATCCGGCATAATGAAAGTAACACATTAACCTAGAAGATCCACCTTGAAGACGAGGGGATCGCGTCTACGAGCACATCCACTTATTTATTTTCTAAGGCGATTACCACGAGCCAAATAACTTGCAAGAAATACCGAAGGCTCTCAGAGAAAGAGAAGTCCTCACTCGAATCAACGGGCAGCATATCACCAACGCTCATCCTCCGACGTATTATCCTCCCTCTCCTCTTTTCCAGTATTGGCTAAAGGCTGCACAGCCGGTCGATTGTGGCCGACTGGCTGCGGCTGGTCGGCCTTCCCTTCCCATCCCAGAGCGTGTCACTCCTCACAAACTTGTGCCCCCTGGTATATCCGGCTTGTCCGGGTCAGGCTTGCTTCCTGGCTGGGTGCGGTACCTATGTTCATGTTCATGTTAGAAATTTATACCTTTCATCACATTTAAACTGTGGCATCGCGGATTGCATCGAAATCCGAACTTCGTATCGTGCCGTCTCTTTCACTCATACACTGTATAATACAAGAGTGAAAGGGACGGCACGATGCGAAGTTCGGATTACTTCTCATTCCCCCAACACGATGGACAGATGCCATCCGCGATGCCACGGGCGTCAACATCCGGTAGCCAATACAACTAACCCAAAATATAGTGGTCACACCCTCATGCCTTGAGGAACCGACGAAAAAGAGATCACCACCACCACCACCACCACCAACCACTACCACCACCAGTCGTCTACCGGTCCCTGGGATCCCCGGGATCATAACAAAAACATGCTATTGTTTTTTTTTTCGCCGGGAGACGACGGCGTAATAAAGCTAGCCTATGTCTATATTTTTTCTGATTTGATAGGAAAGAAACACAGGTTAGCTAAGCTTACATACATACATACACGTATATATGAGGACATTCCCCCGCCACCGGAGATACCTGCCGTCCGACCGGCCGGACCGGATGGGACGTCGGTCGCGGATAACTTTTATGTGTAGGTACTTTTATATTATCATTATCACCGCTATCATACGCCATTCCTATCCGCCACGGTTTGTATAAAATAGCATAATAATGTCCTGGGATTAATTTTGAGTTAGAGGCCTTATAAGTTTTAAAATGTTTTGATTTCAAATTATGACAATTAGGCGATCACTGATTAGGGGCCGCACGGTCCGGCGTCCTAGACACACACTCACGGACCCGGACGACGACCAACTCAAACACGACGTACACTTAGTCATTCCCGCTGGCGGGAACGTCCACCGCGCGATCGCGACAACACTGACATATAGTCCCTATTCGTCCCGGTACCGCCGCACACCGGGTAGAGTCAGTCCGACCCAGGTCGGGCCTAGCTGAGTTTCTTGCTGGACTCTTCTCAGCTAGTCTAGGTTTAATGAACCAGCGACAAAACTCCCAGTAGCTCGATTCCACTCACACCTCAAATTCGGTTGAAACCACTCAACCAATCTCACTCGAGCGCAAACTCTTAGAGTATTCCAGTGTTTCAAACCACACGCGTGGTCGTGTCGGAGGTTTTCCCCTGGATTTTCCCCAGGCTACTCTCCAACTGCGCACTCCCATCGCTTTATTGGGCCCGGCCTATAAAGCCACAGTCGGATTAAATAAAAACAATACGGTCGGCTATCTTGTAATACACATAACGGTACGACTACCAAAATTATCAAGCGTTCTCTAGCGGAAGTCTGCAATCAATGTAATCATTTCCCTCTTTCCGCGCCGAACACAGCCTCAGCTACGTATAGCCGTGGTAAGTATACGTACTACGGTCGGCTATCTCGTTACATAGCCTATAAATCGGGCGGCGCGCGGCGTCGCGTTACAAGTGCCCCCTCGCGCGCTAATGACGTACTTGTTCAGCGTTCCAGCCACGGCTCGGATCGAAGTAGTTTGCGCCCAATTTTACCTACACCCAAATGTACCATTTAATGCCGTAAACAAAAGATTTTTTTATTAAATATGGGATTTCTCTTGACCAGCATCTAGCCAGGGGGCACAGATGAGGCCGACGGTGAAGCGAGCTCACACAGAAGATGCCTATTCAAGTATTCACTAGGTAGTAGGTTATACGAACTCTGAATTACAGACACCGGCAGGGAATTTCATAACTTTACGACGATCTTTTTGTGAATTTATTATACCTACTCTCTTTTGACATACATTATAGTAATTCATGTGTTTTTTATAATTTCATATGCATCAATAAATTGCTCTGAATAATTAGATTCAATTTATATAATACATAACTGACGATTCAAAAGTGCTTGTTGCTAGGCCTATTTGAATAAAGAATATTTTGAGTTTGAGTTTGAATTTAGCAGTGCGCATTATAATTTTAAACATGATGAAAAGCTAATTGGTTCGTAAAAGAGGAAGTTTGACCCGATGGAAGAGGGAGAATGCGGTATGAGCTCATGGAGCTCTTACTGAAGTACAACTTGTACGAGTAGAAGACGCACAGACAGGCAACTTTGCGACTATATGCTAGGCTCTGTAGCTTAGTTCCTACTCATCCTACTACCGTGCTGACGCCGATGAGCTTCCTGGCTCTGCGATCCACCGAGTGGAGTGCGGCAAGTTGGTACTTGACCGAGCCATCCCAAAAGTGACTACAATACTCCATGCAAAATGGAACTTGGGCGTTGTATAAAGTAAGGCTTTGTACAAAGTTGTATAAACGTATTTTTATAAGACGGCGGCTAACAACCTTACAGCCTGTAAGCAGATCGTAGACTATGGACTCTTGAGACTACAGAAGAGTCACAAGCGCCATTATTGACCGAAGTATTCGTTGTGTTGACAGCTAGAAACATTCAGTTCCTTCATTCTTATTTCCACCTCGGGAGCTCTAAATGCTTCGCTCACCACTAGGAACAACACAAAGTCAATGGATTCTACGTAGTGAGGAAGACCGGTCTTATCCCAAAAGTTCTATACCCCATTCTTGGCTGACCATACACATATATACTTAGTAAAAATAAAATTCTCCATGTCGGCGCCGCAAGAACAATGCGCCCGGGCCGCCGCCGAGCGGAAGCGCCTCCGACACTCCGACTCCACTTTTACTTAGGTACCCTATTTATACCCGAGAGAACTCACGCCATTTTATTTAATTCCTGTCTTAGGTTGCGGCTGCGTCGCTTTCTGTACCAGTAAAGCGGGAATTGAGATATCATTTTACTCGGTAGCATTAAAATTTATAAAATGTCAAATTATTTGATGAAGGAAAGCAGTGTACCTAATCCTAATAAGGTCTAGTTTTACCTTTGGGTTGGGAGACCAGAAGCAGCCGATGCAAAATTTTGGGATATAGGTGCCACAGTGGACCTTGGGCACCATTAAGATACAACTGGGAAAATATCAGGGAGAGATTAAAGTGTGTTCAAGTTTCTGATCGCAAGTGATTTTAAGATTTTTTTTTTTTTTTTTTTTGTTTTTTTTTTTTTTTCTCTCCCCATGAATGCCATGACTGCCGCATCAGCGCCTCCTCCTGCCAGTTGGCAAGAAAGGCGTCTAAGTCATCTCGCCATCTCCGTTTAGGCCGGCCTCGTCTGCGTCGCTCTTGTGGCATCCACTTTGTAGCTATAGTAGCCCACCTGTCCGGGTGCATGCGACAGACGTGACCGGCCCAGTCCCACTTGAGCCTAGCAGTTTTTTCGCCTACATCAGTTATGCGTGTTTTGGAGCGCAGCGTGGTGTTCCGGATGCGATCCATCCTCTTAACACCTAATATGCTACGTTCCATAGCCCGTTGACAAACCTTCAATTTGGACTTTTGACTCTTGACTCTTGATTTTAAGATATATTTTAGAATTTTTGGACGTAACTCGCTTGCTCTTCGTGTGCCACTAGTAAATCTTATTACGAGCACACGCTCCCACATAGAACCTACATTTAACCTTATTAGGGGATGAATTTCACAAAATTCCATCTATTAAGATGCAGCATATTATTATTAAGTAACCTGCACTGTAATTGTCGTCTTTCTACCCGCTTCATTACTTTCGCTCTAAAATAATGAGTTTGAGAATACCTTTCTATCCACTTTCTGACTACTTATATCATCAAATCTTCTCAGGCACGTATCCAGACTTTTGGTTCGGGGGGGGGGGGGGGGGGGGGGACAAACATTGAAACAACCATGTGAACTGTGTAAAAATCGCTGTAATCCATGTACTATAATTTTTAATAACTTAAAGAAGTACTGTCTAAAAACGTTTTCGGGTGGGGGACTCGCAACTATCCCCCCCTCTGGATACGTGCTTGAATCTTCTGAAACTAATGACTGTTTTGCAGCAGACAGTTCGCGCACTGAAAGACTTCTCAGGATGAAATTCGACTTACAAGATAATAAAGTTGAACATAAATAAGTATACAAGAAGTGGATAACATACGTCCACAAAAACAGAGGTACAAATACAAATATGTGGAATTATGAATAGGCACGATTAAAATGCCAGTCTGAAACGAAAATTATAATGAAAGAATAGCTTAATCCAATTTCCTCTTGGTTTCTACCCTGCGCGGCGCGGAAAAAAGGCAAAGCGACCATATTTACCGGCCTGCGAGGCACCAGGCGATCATAAATTACAAGCGGCGGTCAGTAATTATGGCGTAGCGCGCGTGGGCCGTGTCACCGCGCAGCCGACGAGGAGTAATTTAGTGCACGCGTTGCCGCGGCAAATTGTGTTGGGTTTGTCGCGGACCGGTTGATGTTGCCGTCTTATTAGCTCGTTATTTTGTAAGGATTTCGTGGACGAAATTGTATACACGTTTGATACTTCGGGTCTTGTGAAATTATGATTGCCCGTCACGTGGGTAAAAATACAGAAACCGAGCTACATTATAATAATATAATATATTTGTGGACAATCTACACAAATCAACCTAGTCCCAAACTAAGCAAAGCTTGTACTATGGGTACCAAGTGACGATATAAATACTTATCTAGATAAACAGATACTTAAATACATAGAAAACATCCAAGACTCAGGAACAAATTTCATGTTCATCACACAAATAAATGCCCTGACCGGGATTCGAACCCGGGACCTCCAGCTTCGAAGGCAGAGTCACTACCAACTAGGCTAAAGCGGTCGTCATTACGAGTATTATTCTTAAGTTGTCCTATCTGACAACTTAAGAAACTATTTAAATGATATTACTAAGCTAAGTAGCGTTATTAACATTAATTGGAAACCTTTTGACTTTTGACGACCGGTTTAGCCTAGTGGGTAGTGCACCTGCCTGTGAAGCTGACGGTCCTGGGTTCGAATCCTGGTCAGGGCAAATATTTGTGTGATAAGCATGAATATTTGTTTCTGAGTCTTGGATTTTTTCTATGTATTTAAGTATTTATATCTATTAAATATATCGTCGTCTAGTACCCATAACACAAGCCTTCTTGAGCTTACTGTGGGACTAGTTCGATTTGTGTAAGATTGTCCTCTAATATTTATTTATTAAAAAAAAAAAAATCTACTGTGAAAAGCCGGCAGAACGCCACGCAGTAAGCAATAAGCATGTTTTTGAAGAAAATGACTGACTGTCAAGTTTTTTCGGCGTTTCTTCTCGGCAATGGTATCTTGAGAAGCGCTACTAGTTTTTGACTTTAAAAGTGCCATTGCGGCCTGTTTGCGGAAAGTTCATTTATTTCAGTGTCAAATGCTCACACCATCCTCATGTTCACACCAGTTTACCCTGTTTTGTGGTAGTCTCATTCATATATATAACACCTTTGATTTTATTCATTATATGTATACCTTTCCTATATGTATAGTATGTTGTGTTGCGTTCCGTGGATCACGTACGGTGCTGTCTGAAAACCAGCGCTGCAGGTGTCTGACACCTCGGCATAGTGCTGAGACAGCGACCGATTCACTGCCGCGAAGACGCACTTTTTAACTGTATGTTCATGTACTGAATATATTATATTTGTAACTGTGTGTCTTTTGGTGCAGTGAATAAATGCTTTCTTTCTTTCTTTTCTTTTTTCTTTAAATGACTATCTCTGTAATCTCTACAAAAACACACTTTATAAAGTTTAAAAATATCTCGTATGCTGCTAAAAGGATTTTTTAATGCTGAAAACCGGATTTAATGGAAAGAAAATGTGACTGGTGGTTCAAGCCCTATCTCCTGTCATGGCCCATAAACCAGGTTTTAACCATTCAGCACCATAAAATGGCGGTCACATCAAAATGGCCGTAAATAACGAACACTGGAATAGACATTATGGCCGGAGGTAAAAGTTTAATGCAACGAAATCATAAACTCCGTTAGATCTAGGTGCTCTTTTATTGGACTACATAAATAGATACTAGCTTAAGTTTCATTTAAGTTTGTGTTTTAATTTACCTATGACTTTTAAAAAACTTTACTTGAAATAAAGACAAAGATGCGTGTGGATGCCTTGTAGCGGCCAGTTAGTGCATTAAACTGATTATAGGATAAAATGCTTTAGATTAGCAATGAAGCTACTTTTGTGACTTAACTTGAAAATGTCTTAACGTTTGAAACGAATTTAATGAAAAATCCAAAAAATATATATAATTATGCGTTATTTACATAACATTGATATTAATGTATTGTAATATTGGGAAATAATTTGTCTGTCAGAATAAATGCTATTCATAATTCTAACTCTCTAAGTACAGGACAACAAACTTCCAAATACTGAGAAAACAGTTAACAGCTACACTTGATTTCTAGTTACGGGTAGTTGATGGAGTGCGGTGAAAGATCGTTGAAGTTTGTAGAAGTATATTAAAATAACGTAAAGATAGAGTAAAGTTAATAGTTGGTTGCTCTTTCTCTAGATGCGTATAGTTCACCGTTTTGTAATGCACTGTTTGTCTTTTATAATTTAACATATTACTAATATTCGCTGCCACGCGACTTAAAGTAGGTCTCAAGTAAGCATAAAGAAATGTACGGTGATGAAACCGTACATGCGTCATGATATGAAGTTTTCGACTGACTTATCAACGATTGGGACGCACTTTTTTGGAAACTCTGCCTTACTTTTTTCGTGGATACGTGTTTCATACATAAAGCCGTCTTCTCCCAGCAACAAAAATAAACAATAGCATTCTTTTGTAATGAGCCCGGGGATCCCAGGGACTGGTAGACGACAGGTTGTAGTACAATTAAACTCCAAACATTTTTAGCGAGATTTAGAATAAAGGAAAAATTGAAAAATTTAGGCACCGAGCAGGATTCGAACCTGCGTCCTCCCGGCACTCGCGGCCAGTCGCTCTAGCCAACTGAGCTATAGGTGCAATCGCCACCCAGTTCCAAATTCACATCATTCAGTCATTTTGGGTATGGGATGGCGCATCGCAACTAACGATTCTCAGCACATTCTCAGTATGATTTGAGACGTTAGTGCCGTTAATGAAGCATGAGTCTTCTGGAAGATGTCGCTGTACGCCTCCCTTAAGGCGTTTGTATAAAATATAGCGAGAATTTTAATGGAATCTACCTTAGTAATTCCATTGTTCCTTGGAACAGATTTTGTGACAAATACGTTCAAGCTTCGATCGGTATCTGCCAACCAGTGTTGCCAGGTTACTTCACCTAAAAGTTTCGTCGCCATTCCTGAAAAGTTCCATTTTAGGTTCAAAAGTTCCATTTTTTTCTAAATCACGAAATACTTATAAATAAGGCAATTTGCAACTGCGACAGAGAGGGAAAACTTCGTTTGCTGTTCGCGGTAGCGCCCCTGACCCGTTCGACGTTCGACCAATGAGCGGCCACGACCACGGCTCAAGCTTCGTGTGTATGCTCGCGTGATTGGCCGGTTTGGATCAGCTGTATTTTTGTGATAGGAACATAAAACATGATTATTTAGTTTTAACAGAAAAATGAGTCTATTACATTTTTAGAGTGTGTTATATATATATTAATGCCGGGACCTTAAAAGTTTCGAAAATTGACCTAAAATCTAAAGTTCCTTCCAAGTTCCGCGGGGTTGCCAAAAGTTCCGAAAAACGGAACAAACGGAACCAAATGGCAACACTGCTGCCAACTCCCAACGATTTTAAGTTCTCTCGTTTACATTAAATAATAAATAAATAAATGAATAAATATTAGAGGACAATCTTACTTAAATACATAGAAAACATCCAAGACTCAGAAACATATTCATGCTCATCACACAAATATTTTCCCTGACTGGAATTCGAACCCAGGACCGTCAGCTTCACAGGCAGGTGCACTACCCACTAGGCTAAACCGGTCGTCAAAAATCATTGAGATGAAAAACTCATATGTTGAATTTTCACTAAGTGGAGTGAAAGCGACAACTAGCATAGCCTGTAAATTACAAAAGTCGAGATTAAACCTCACTCGCATCCTATCTGCTCATGTCACCCTTATACCCTCAGACTTGATAACAGGCTAAACTGAGCACTTATCGTTACGGGACGCGCGAACGAATCAATCAATCAGCTGGCACCAGGGGGCCAGAACTGGGGGGGAGTAATGAGCAAGGCGTCGTTAGCCGAGGGAGAGGCGACTGGGCCATTAAGTTAAGGAAGCGCTGAGTGGGGGCGGGAGCGGGAAGCGAGTTGATCGTTGAGGGAAGTTTACTTGTTATCCGCCGCATTTTGACCACGGACTCAAAGCAGGGATCGGATACCGGTATTTTTTCCATAGAAAAATACCGGTATTATTACGGTCACCGGTTCATTATTTCGTTTTTAATGGGACAATCTAATAATACGACGTTGTTACCTAAATACATGATTCAGCCCTACATAAAAAGCAAAAAATAATCCAAAATATTGGGCTAATTCAGGGTTTTTTAAAAATACCGGTATCGGTCCCTGACAAAGTCAAAGTCAAAATATTTTATTCAAAATAGAATCTTGCAGAATACTTTTTGAATGTCATAAGCAGCGCCGGTCCGAGCCCTCGATCAGGGTAGAGCGAAATCGGGTTTTGGCGCCCTTCGTTTGTTGGGTAAAAACCCAAAAGCGTTAGGGAAGTATAATATTTTGTAATGAAACTTTTTTTTCTCATTTGCCATTTTGGCGCCCCCCTTGCCATCCGGCGCCTAGAGCGGCCGCTCCACTCGCTCTACCCTAGATCCGGCCCTGGTCATAAGTTACATTTTATAGAATAATATTCATTCATCATGAAGTGGAATCGTTACATAGTCAGAAATATAATTCATGGGCTTCCTTATACAATAACATTACTTATTTAGCTGCAAGTATGACATCTGACCATATATGTTTGTCTAGCAAATAATCATCCAATATATAGTAGGCTCTATTACACAAAGTTTGTTTAACAGTAGTCTTAAATTTATTTTCTGACATATTTGTAACTAGCGACCCGCCCCGGCTTCGCACGGGTGCAATGCTGATGCATGTATTATACATATAAACCTTCCCCTTGAGTCACTCTATCTATTAAAAACCGCATCAAAATCCGTTGCGTAGTTTTAAAGATTTAAGCATACATAGGGATATAGGGACAGAGAAAGCGACTTTATTTTATAGGTACTATGTAGTGATGACATTTGGTAACTTGTTATAACAACGAGTACAGAATCCCATAAACGACTTCTGAACCTTTCTTAATCTTGTACTTACTGCTATCAATTTATCTTTATTTCTTGTTGTAATTCTGAAAGTCACATTTTTTACGAAACAGTTTAATGTTTTTTCTTCCATACATTATGTTTTCATAAATGTACTGATGAGTCAAGGTCATTATATTTATATTTATATTTGACGCATATTTTTTATATTCTAACTAGCGACCCGCTCCGGCTTCGCACGGGTGCACTATTTAATGGATATTATTATACATATAAACCTTCTCCAATCACTCTATCTATTAAAAAAAACCGTATCAAAATCCGTTACGTAGTTTTAAGGATTTAAGCATACATAGGGATATAGGAACAGAGAAAGCGACTTTGTTTTATACTATGTAGTGATTTGATTACAGTGCTTTTTCGCTCTCGTTCTACCCTAGCACATACGTCTCAGATTTATTATCTGTACGAGTCTGGTTGCGATTACGGGTGTGGTCAAAACATATATTAAGTTTTGAAAAGTATTCGAAAGTGCATAAAGTGATGCATGATGCATGTCTTACATGTTGTATCCAAATATAAGATAAAAATTCAAACTATACCTAGAATTCTACAGCTACAGGGCAACCAGTATGAGTTTGCTGTGCTGACAATCAGATCCAATTATAAAGCAACTCACTTCACTCACTCACTCACTTCACTTAATTCACTTATTCACTTAAAATATTGGATTTACGCTACAGCCACTTTGCTTGGAAGAGAATAGAATGGTTTATTTGCAAGAATACGTAGATACAGGTGTTACATAATATAAATATAGTCACAGTATTCAGCCGTGACAAGCATGAAAATATTCGAAATGTAAAATCTACTTATCTAATCCCTATTTGTTACATTCTCATTTCCGTATATTCCTTTACTGAATAAAAACAATGCAGCATACCATTGAAACTTGTAACGCCTATATGGTGCCTATTCTCTGCTTGGTTTCATCCAAAGGTGCTTCTTGGTGCCTTGTTGAGTTCGTTTGAGTTGAATTGAAGCCTAATATTAGTGGTGGTTGTAGGACTTTCTAGGCGAAGATAGGCATCATATGCGGAGTTACGAGATTCAACGTTATGGTTAATATCTTTTAAGCTTTCTCCGAATGTCTTGGTTTTCCCACTAAAGTTATGTTATCATAGCATCTATTATAGTGTGATCACATTTAATATTCTGTGAGAGACGACGGCTAAAGGCTCGACGGAATGACACTGGTGCCTAGGAGTGTGGGTCGACTGCTAGTTAGGGATACTACTTGCGTTGATACCCTGGCACCGTCCCGTATTCTAAGCACCATAATTGCTTCTGGTGATGCGGCATCCGCAGCCGAAAATCACAGGAGCCGCAAATATGTCACCCTATGAAGTGGCTACATGTTTGGGGCGTTTGGCGCCGAAACTTTGGGGCCGTGGGGGCCAAGCGCGTGTCGACTGTCTAAAGATCTGTCAAAGCGCCTAATAGAGGCTTCTGGTGACCAAAGGGCTGGCCTCTATTTCGCTAAGCGAATAAGTATTGCCGTGTAGCGAGGAAATACAACCAGCCTTCTGGACACCCTACCAATTGACAGCGATTTTGGGCCAAATTTTTTATTTGTAATTTTTATTAGGTTATTTGTTTTATTATGTACTTCGAAATTAGACTCTTCACATTTAATCAGCCCAACTGGGGATGTACCTCCACCTTGCAGAATACCACAACCATAAATCATAATAACATTATCTACTATACAAGTATGTAGTGTTGTGTTCCTGGAGGTAAGCAAGGTTGCCAGAGCTCCCGAGGATGCACTGTGTTGGGAGCGAGGGACCTAAATTTGTCCCTTCTGCTGTCAACACAGTGAATGCTCAAATTTCATAAAGGGTCGGCAACGCGTACGTGACTCCTTTGGAGTTGCGGGCGTATATAGGCTGCGGTGGCCGCTTACCATCAGGTGGACCGTACGCTTGTTTGCCACGGGCGTTGTATGAAATAAAATAAAAATGAAACGGGAATAAATTAAAGATAAATATACTGGGTCTTCACTATGTCGTGGGCGTTATCGGCAACCGTTGGCGAAGGCGGAAATCTGGTGAGAATCGACAGACGCCATGCGCTACGTACGATTCAGACGGGAAGCGAGCAAAAAGAAAACTATTTTCTACCCATGCACTCCTAGTACCCCGTCGGGATTAATTAGAAAAATTTTTCGTTTTCAAAACTCAGTTAAAAACAAAACTTAGTTTTAGTTTTATTCATCAGTGTACAATTCTCATATAACAAATATTTTTGATTATACTACTATTCTGCCGTCTCAAGGAGAAAAACCATAAGTGACAAAAAGTAAGTTACGAGATAAAGCCAAAAAACTTTAGATTTCTTGTAAATTATGCACTTGTGGTTGTTTAAATCGTGATCTACAAAAGATATAGTACTATATCTCCTAGAGAGAAAGATCACATTTTTTTTCCTGATTACAAGGCTGGTAATAAGTCCATTTTGCAAAAAATGTCACTTATGGTTTTTCTCCTTGAGACGGCAGTATTGTATAATGATAGTCAAGCGCTATCAATTGCGTAACAATAATGGAAACAATATAATTAAGTAAAAAAATCGAATATAATTTCAGTTTAACAATTAACCTTGTATATAAGACTGGGGGCAATAGAGTAACATTTAGAAGAAAATTATTTATTTATTTATTTATTTATTTAATCTTTATTACACAAAAGAAACCTTATCGTACAAAAGGCGGACTTAATGCCGTATGTTGTGTTATTAGTTCTCTCATAAACAGCATAGTAGACAAAATTAAATGATATAAACACTATATGTACATATAGTAATAGTCATATATGTGAATTTAGTTACTGAAGAGACTCAGATCCCACCAGCCAAACTGTCTGAACTAGACATGTAGTTCAAGAATGAAAAATTCAAACGAAGTACTTCAACTCGTGTCACTCTTTCATTCACTAAGTTCAGTTCTGATTCAACTTGAAACTTCAGTCAGACCAGTTCATGAATCATATCGTTTACCTACTCATTCGTTCCGAGAGTGACAGACGGCATGGCTGAATGCATGACTGATATCATTAACCAATATGTATTGTAGATGGATCTGTTGAGCTACTGAACTAAACTGAACTAGTGAACTAAATGAGTGATATACTTCACATTGAAGGAATGAAGTATATCTTTTTTTTTCTTTTTAGTAACACATTTTGCGCATGACTAGTCTAAACCGTTTTGTGGGACACACGCTAATTGTAAAATTGTACATTTTTATAAAAATAAATAACATGAAATTATTTGATCATCAGCTTAAATATAAGTAACATACTTTATACCCAATATAACGTACAAATTACCCATTCAAAAGTACAATATGCTTGATACTTATTTTTACAAGTAGCTACACTGTTCAAAGACATGTATGTCATGTATATATTATATATACATTTTCGCGTTATTACAAAAGGAATAAGGCGCAAAATGTAAACATACACGTCGTCGACTGTACTTCCCCCCATGTTTAAGGATTTTCCCGCGCCGCCTCAAGTGGCGGGAAAAATTACGGGAGTCGGGGACAGGCCGCGAGATTACAGAGAGCACTCGGCTACTCGGTATTATAGCGGACCAGTTATACAAGTTGTATGGTGAACCAATTTGATTTCGTACCTTGTCACAGACATTAATATGAGATATCTTAGCGGTTTTCATATTGATCTTCACTGTAACAAGGTACGAAGTGACCCAAAAATCAAATTAGTTGACCGTAACATCGCCAACACAGTTAACTGATCGTTCGTGCACTTTATGCTCATTGTAATAAGGGTCACGAATGGTCAGTTAACTGTGTTGGCGTTTGGACGTAAGAGTTTAACAGCCTTATTCATAAAAAGTTAGAGCCTCCTTGAAGGCTCCTTGAAGGTCCGATGCTAAAAAGCATGATTCATAAACGTCTGCTAACGCTAATCAGTCCTTCAAGGCTCTGCTAAATGGTCCGAAAGTTAGTGGACCGTAGACCCTTCTTTATCTCTCTGTTAACTCACAAAATGGCCGCCACAGACTTGAACAGCTGATTTTTGACAAGAGAAAAACCATACGCCAGAGAAGTGTGCTAAATCGAAGGGATTCTGTATTGTGGGTTTTCCATGGGTTTTCTTAATTAATCATCTTAATTGGGTGTTTCTGAAGATAGGTACGTGTTGATTTAAAACTTGATAATATGTTCCAAATAAAATTACAATGATTAACATAGTTAAGTACTGCTTTTTGCACTTGCAGTCAGCAGCAGAAGTAGTTAGCTACGCGTTCGACTTTAATAGAAGGGAATAAAAGCGTGTGCAGATCATTATGGTCAACTCGCCCGCGTAGCTACTTTTGCTGCTGACTGTACAACACTAGGTACACACGGATCGGAAATGGCGGGTGTTTTACGATACCTAAGTCCCTATTTTTGTTACTTTCGCGCAATACAAGGTAGCTATCCAGGCAATAGGCTGGCTGAGGAAGTATAAACCACTACAACCGCGACGTCGCTAGATGTATAACAAAAGGGAAATCTTATCGCATTCTTCGAATATTCTGGTCACAAACTATGTCTAACGCGAGACTGTGGCAGATAGGTAACTAACCAGAAGCCCACAACAAGTGGCGATGGAGTGGACACCCACTTCGATGATCGGATTGCTAGTTGTCCAAGCAGTGCCTCCGTTGACAATCTAATGGCAGAAGACGGCCGGGGCGTCCTCTGCCATTCTACATGGAGGAGGCGGGCTCTAATGGCCTCGGCTGGAAGGAGCTAGAAGAAGCCACGCAAGACCGTGACAAAAAGAGAACTCTTCTGCGAGCCTTATATCATTATCAAATCCTGTAGAATAGGTTTTGCTTGATAAAGAATTTCGACGGCGGTACCGGTTTGAAACTGACGGTCTAATTTATTGTCGAATTGTCAGGGCAGACGTCACCAAGGACCGGTATTGTTGGATGCAGTCAATGCACGCAACAATACCGGCGGCACCCATGCACCCAACAATCAGAACGACATCTTCAGCGAGTGCTCGCTGGAGATGTCGTTCTTAGTCTAACGCGTATGGTCGGTCGGGCGTAGCTATCGCTGTTGAAAGCATAGGTACGTGCATTCATATTATATGTATGTGGCCATATAAAAGACGCCTGACCGACAGTAGGTCGAGCACCGTTTCCCACCTTATAGAGCTAGGCAGAGAGAAGAATAACCCAAAAGCATATTACTGTACACAAAATTACTTGTATGTTTCTGACTGTACATTAAATAAAATCGACGTTAAAGATGTCTACATTTTTACTTCTTATTTTATTAATAAGAAAAATGTGTGTACATCCTGTGAAATTTTCAGGCCCAATCTCTTCAACCAAGTTTATTTATATCTGAATTTGAGATGAATAATGTATATGACAAAGTTGCTAAAGAAAATAACAAGTCAAAAAAATAGTAGGTAAATGAAACTTCATGGACATATATAAAAATTAATATATTTGGAGGCAGCATGGGAAAACAATGAGTATAAGTTCAAAATCTTTTAATTTATTTACATTAAACACCCTTCTCACATTATTAATGTCTGGAGCCTCCTGGAGGCACCTGAACCAAAAAAGCATTAACCAGACAGTTTGAGAAAGCCTTCGACAGACAAGAAAACAGTATTACAAACTACAGAACACCAAAATGTTAAAAAGAACCCTGTCTGGTAAATAAACATCTTTGTACTCGTCATTGCTAAGCAATTCGAACTACACTGGAATGTTCCTTATTCATCATCTAGCAGAGCCGGAGGCCGGGGCTTCCTGAGTTGCCAGTGACTTCGGCTGGTGTCATTTCTAGGGAGCAGGTTCTAACACTACTGGGGCTTCTAGGACTAGGTAGTGACAACTAGTGAGTTGTAGTAGCAGTCAGTACCTGAAAATAATAAGGAACATATTTAATAAAAATATTTTTTGAGCCGACATACTTTTATTTTTAACTTCCATCCACATTACTCATCTACATTAGTATAGTCAATAATATGTATGTCTCACATACTCTTTCTTCATAATTTTTTTCACCATCTGCTGGAAACAAGCATATAAACATAGACATATAATGTTATATCACAATGTTTGATTTGATTGTAACAGTTCATGTACAAGTATCTTCAAAAATACACTTAACAAAGCAACTTTAAATAATCATGCAGTTAGAATCATCTGATGCCTACCTATGTAGGTAATTATTATATGATGTTAAAAAGGGGCTTGCCAGAGCATAATGTTGCAGCAAGTTTACTACAACAGCATTTTCAGGCAGACCCTGGTAACTACAATAACTTGATCCATTGCTTGTTGTTGGTCTCATATTATGAATATAAATGCTGCTTATAAATCTATACCTCCTTAAAACACATCTTATTTTTAAAAGTAAAGGTGTAAGAACTTACTGAATGGAACTAACAGGAACCCAATACACATCGGTAGGTTCATCTGATTCAAGCATTTTATTGTTATGATAATTTGCCTGATTGACTGACATTAATTTTACAGGGAGGCAAAGTCAGATATTATTTTGGGGCTTAATCTAATCAACACATAAATAACATTATAGATGTGTAATATAATCTTTCAAGTATATTTGTTTTGTCCTAAACTTGCTAAAAACTATACCTACACTATTCTTGTACGAAATTGTAGGCACGTTGAACAAGAAAACATAACCTTGGACAGGTGTGTTTACCTACATTCACATTATCTAGGCATATTGACTTGATTTTAAATACTATAAACTACCAACACTCTCTTCATGTATACAGCCCTTTGTCATTTGGATTTAGATGGCAGAACGGCTGGTTACGATCTGGACACCAGTACTTAAATTGTACTCACTCACTACATAAAACATACCGACACAAGCACATCATACCAACCCGATTTATTGCGGCCGAATCGAAATCCTTGGCGTCCGTCTCGAGCTCCAGGGTCCGCCCACGAAGCTAGCTTGTGGTTATTTGGATTGGTTTCGGTATTTTCGTTTTCTATTACATCTACTCTTTCTTTTACCAGCTCTTGAAGCAACATCTGAAAATGATAAAACTGATTAGATTCCATAGAAACACTGACGGTAAGTAAGCAATGATCCACTTCACATATAACTCCAAACTAAGCAAATTTATAACTTTTCTTACTTTATCCTCCGCTGTCCAATTATTGCTTCCTTTTTGGTAGTATTCATTATTTAATCAAATCAAATACTCGCACTAAACTCGCGTGTTAGATCAAGTTTTCTGTTTTGTTTCCCGCTAATTAGCTGTCAATTTTTTTTTTAATTCACAGTGAAGTCATGTTTTTGTCTATGATTTGTCAAGATGGCCAACATAACGCGTCTAATCAGTCTGTCAGCAGCTCAACAACTAACAGAGGGCTAGCAAGCGTTTATGAATCATACTTCTTAACAAGCGTCCAACAAGCCTAATCAGTCTGTTAAGTAACAGACCGATCAAGCCTCAATTAAGGATTTTTTATGAATAAGGCTGCTAGTGTACTTGCTTAGAATGGTTAGTCAGCATCGCCAACACAGTTAACTAATCGTTCGTGCACTTTATGCTCTTTGTAAGAAGGGTCACGAGTGGTCTTTGTAATAAATAAATAAATAAAATAAAATAAATAAATAAATAAATAAGGGTCAGGAATGGTCAGTTAACTGTGTTGGTGTTTGTAAGTAAGTTTTAGTGTACCTACTTGCTTAGAATGGTCGGTAAGTCATAAGACCCTGATTTCATGGTTATCTTATGACTCTTGACCGAGTGAGCGAAGCGTCTCCATTTATATCAGCTTGGGTAAAATGATTTTGTATAGCAGGCTATTTTTCTCTAGGTACTTACATGTCGCATCTCTCAACCAATTCTCGACAATTTTTTTTAAAAGGTTCGATAATAACATTAGTATTATAGGAACATTTTATAATTGATTCACCTAACCCACACACATTAGTTAACACATTGTTCAACTCTATTAATATGATGTAAGATTGAAAGTATTGGGCTAGTGTTTATTTATTTATAATTATCCCTCGAGCACAAAAAACAGCTTAAATTTCTGGACTAGCGACCACTCTCTCGGGGACCAGTTTGAAAACCAGCGCTGGGCTACTAAGCTTGGCACATGCTGAAATTGGGACCCATTTGCCAACTTACACTCAAAGTTTTCGTATTATAAATTTAGTTAAGTTTTTTTTCTCTGTTTCATAATTGTTTTTTTTCTTTAAGTACCTTGTTTGTCTCACTCAATTGTATCTGTTTTTCTTAATGGCAAATAAAAACATTCTTATTCTTATTCTTATTCTTATTCTAGTGTCCAGCACTGGCACATTTACCTTAGTTAAGTCAGTTACGTGGCTTAATTTCGAGATCTTACAAACCGACTCGGTCGCGCACCTATATCAATCAATCTCAAATGTCCTCGCAAAGCTGAAACTCCCATTTTCCCACCGTAAAGATTCTCCAACCGCGATCATGTGACAGATACAGTCGGCGTCATAAAATGTATACACTTTTCGACCTTATCTCCAAACCATAAGGTGCTAGAGTGTATACACATTTATGATGCCGACTATACGTACTTAAGCACGCTCGTCGG
Organism: Epiblema foenella; assembly: GCA_963556455.1. Lineage (NCBI taxonomy): Eukaryota > Metazoa > Arthropoda > Insecta > Lepidoptera > Tortricidae > Epiblema > Epiblema foenella. The sequence continues at coordinate 5,333,702 of OY747118.1, forward strand.
CTCCGTGAAATTTTTGTGCGTATTTTTCTTGTCCTAGAAAGAGATCGGGTTTTTTGTGTAATGATAACGTGTTTTCTTGTGATTCACTGAAAGTATATGTTATTACGACGGTTCTTTGTTTTCCTTGTAGTTTTGTATTTGTGTACTTTATTTCCGGGCTACAGGGGTTATTTTTGAAGAAAATAGGCCGCGTAGCTATTTATTATGTATACTAAGACGTGACTAAGACTCAAGTTCCTTACTTTCAGAATTTGCACCAAACCGAAATGATGTTCAATAAAACTTTTGCCCGCAACTTATCCCCGTGGAAGCCGTTTATATCGTACCACCATACAAATTTTCCTCATTTAACCCCTTAGGGGATGTCAAAGTCAATGTCAAGTCAAAATCATTTATTGCAAGTCACATTACAGTTAAAAGATGGAATTGAGAGTAGGTATGCATGTGACGCCCTGCTAGGGCACAGCAACATACTTAAGAGGACTAATTCATTACATAATTCTAATACTTATACCATTACTACTACTGACAATACAATATAACTAGTTTTGTAATTTAAATTTAATTGTGTCCCCTTTTGAGTTCCATAGAATGGCACGGATGTAGAAATGAAGAGCTATCGAAGTGCTGTTAATTATTTGTCATTAAAGAATTCGGTTAAACTATAGAAACATCTGTCAATAAGGTATCTTGATGAATGAAGGATGATTTCCGGGATAAAAATAATCCTATGTACTTCCCCGGGATATAAACTTAAAACTGTCTCCATGCTATTTCATCTAAACCCGTCCAGTGGTTTAAGGGTGAGAAGAGGTAACAGACAGACAGAGTTATTTTCGCATTTATATAATATCAGTATGAATGTATATGATATGACTAGGCATGCGCCGAATATTCGGATATTATTCGGTATTCGGCATATTCGGCATTTTTTTAAATATTACAAGTGTGTATTATAGTTACTGCTTCGTGAAATTAATACTTGATACATTATTAACAGTTATTTAACTTATTTTTTGTCAATATATCGCTTTCATAATGAACAAAAATTTTATATAATATTAATAGATGAAGGAATTACGTTGGACCGAATAATTCGGCTGAATATTCGGTCCGGCAACAGCTGGACCTAATATTCTTTTTTGAATAGCAGGTGTGAAAACATTTTTGTTTTTTAATATTTAGGACGAAATATATCTGTTAGATGAAATAAGTGTTTTGTTTCACGACAAATTTAAATGTAGTGTGTCTCGGAATTTTATACAATTTCCCAACCATGGGGTAGCAAATCATATGAAGTTATTAGTTTTGGGTTAGGTGGGTAACCTGACGCGATATGATTTGTGAAGCTTGAACGGCGCCTTGGGCTGTCTTGATGGATGGAGTGTGTATTTGAGATCATTTGTGTTGGCCGGTATTTTATAAAACTGTTATTGGATTTTGAACCTTCTAGCGTCCGAATTAAGCAGCTTTTTGTATGAATTACTTTGACACAACTCGGTCAAAATCTTAAGTATACCTACGTTGAGTGAGGAGCTAGGGTCAGTCGAGGGAAACGAATGGGGCATGTGAGGTGTCGGTAATTGACTTATTCCGCTTATGTAGCGTCAGGATCAACATGCAAACAAATGTCAACCTTATTTCTAATCAATAAAGTGCTAGAATGTATATGTTGATGATGCTGACTGTAAAATCTGTATACATGTGTAATCAACCAATTTTATTTCTGGACCACATCGTACCTTGTCACTGTGAAAATCAAAATGAAAGTCGCTACAGGGGGACTAGCACAACTACCGCTGCGACGTGACGCGAGTAGAGAAAAATCTACCCTCCTCTTTCTAACCCGCACAGTTCGAGCGAGACCGGAATCGCTGAGTCGCGCGAGATACGATTCAGCAAGTTGTGCTAGCCCCACAGATCTCGTATTAATGTCGCTGTGATAAGGTACGGAGTGGCCCAGAAATCAAATTGGTTGACCGTACAATGAGTTAGTGTACAACTCCACCAAGCTTAGACTGCACCTCGCGGGCGGGACGCCGCATTCCAGCGAGATGCAAACTTAGCTCGGTTGAGTTGTATAAATTATTTTTCACTTCTTATGCTCGAAGAGTGTGTCATATTAGACTTATCAAGCGGGGCTAAAGTAGTACATTTAACCCCTAGGGAAAATATGAATACATATTTATGATTTACAAAACATTCAATTTAGACCATTCATAATACTTCACCTATTAAATCCACCAATCACAAAACACTAATTTAACTCTTTAAAAAATATTTGGTATTGGGTATTAACAAACCAGAATACAGCTTTACTAAAATTGACCAATCAGAAAACAGAATTAATTTCTCAAAAGAGTAAAGATTAAGTTTGTAGTAGTCCCTATTTCACAATAATTAAAAAAGTGATTAGTTCGTTCGAGCAACGCTTTGAAGCGCTCAATGGAAGGTGAGTTAGCTTTTTTGCGCGTGAATGCTGCGCGCGAACCGCGGTGTCTATTTTGTGTGTCAAAGCATGAAAGCAGTTTAGAAAAAAAAACATGCTGCCAAATTACATATAAGTTCGCCGTGGAATTAATTGTTAATTTTGGATGGCTACCCTTTGTTTATTTATTTTCTCGCAATCGAAGTGAAAAGTAGAGTGTATAACTCTGGTCTAAAAGCCATATTACCCCTCGAACTATTTTCCCTCACTTTGTTCGGGAAAATAACTATCTCGTGGTAATATGGCTCATTTTAGACCCTTGTCATACAATCTACTATTACAGAACACACTTTTCGTACCATAATGGTATTCTATATTTTATAGTATTGTATGTTAGGTTAGGCACAGGTAAGTTAAAGCAAAAATCCCATTTGGCGGCCGTGTTCGCTTTTCCTTGTGTTCGCGTTTGAATATAATGGTAGTTGTCTATATTTTCTTACCAGTATTAAGGCGGTTTTCATGTTTCACCTGTCAGTCATTTTTAGTGCATATTCTATTTTCAAAAAAACTCAAAATAATTCAGATCCTATATCATTACTAGTAAGATTCAACACGGCACGGCACTAACCATCACCGCTCTACAACATCGCGTCGCGCTTTCATTAAAATGACTAGGGCATCATAAATCAACAGGCTCGGCTTGATCCGCGGCGGGCGGCATGTGTCGTGTCGACGCGGGTGACACGGGATCGGTCCGTCGCGTGCGAGCGGCGGCGCGCTACACTTAACCGTCTTGATACTCGACATTTAATTTAGTTTAATATTATACATTCAAAATATCTTTGGGTTTGTTTCGTGACATCGTTATAACATTATTTGCAGATCAGCGAGGTGTATAGGTATTTGGATATTGTTATGTTACTAACTAATACATATTCCAGGACCTAGTACATAGGATTTACTAGTAACTAGTTGTTGGCCTGTATAATATAAACAGTATAATTTTTTTTTGGAAATAAACATGTTGTATTGTATTAAATAATAATAATCTTACAATTATTTATTCATGTCAATAATATACAAAAAAAAAAAATAAACAATAAACTCCTAACTTAAGACTAGCTTAAGCCTAGTTAAATAGTCCCCCTCGGATTGAACAGTATAAATAAATATAATCGGTTAATATCCTTGCAAGTCTTTGAATTGATTGAATGCAGAATGCAATATTTACCTCTAGTTCTGTTAAAAACTGCCACAGAAAGTTGCAGTCTCATCACAATTTGATCAAATTAGTATGTGTTGACAAATAAACTTTATACCTACTGGTAAACTATATTGAGATACATAAAGCTGTGTATAATATCTGTACCTATGTAGATACAAATCTCTTTTATATTTCTCGCGATCAGAAGAAGACTTGAAATATTAAAGACGTAACTCGCCATAAGCCTCGCATATACGCAATATACGCACAATTACTCACACTGCTATATCACACTTGCCAGCAGAGCTTCTAAATGTTTAGGTCGTAATAAAAATATTGAAAGGACGTGACGACGAATCGCAATGGTTTCATTTTCTCGCAGTCGCAGTCGTAAAGCGGGACTATCATCTCACGGCACGAATTTAGAATATTGACTTGCTTTAGGTACTAAGGGGTTTATTGGGTTTGACGTGAGTAAACTAATTATTGTCGGTATTAGTGATAATATAAATAGCGAAACTGATGTTACGCAAGATATCCGTTTCTAATGTTAAGTCAGTGGCACACAAAACATAAGGCCTGTGTTTATGGTAAACAGACATCATAGCCTGTGGTCGCTTGTGCCTCCAGGACGTTTCCCATCCCTTACTGATTTAATTTCCTATGAGACGTTTCTAGAAGCCATACAATAAGCAGTTTTATCGATCATTGTATTTGACATTGCCTCGATTGATTCGAAACGTGCACACATCTACCTAATTCATTATCGAGTGAAAATAAAGTATGTTATATTTTAAAAAAATTGGCATCGAAAATAGTACTTATAATGTAATAAACATTACTAAAATACACATCATAAATCGCCTAAATTGCGCTCGTCATTAAAAAGCCGCACATGACGAAAAAACTCCACTAGAAATCCCTGAACGATCGCCCGTAAATCCACCGCAGAACTTGCTATACATACTATATGTAGCTCTATAGTGGGTGGCACATGTGCGAGCTCAGCCACACGTGAAGCTACATACGCCTATAGCTAACAAGTGTTGGTAAAATGGTTTAAGAAGGTTGCAAGTGAAGTTGGGTATCGAATTGAGTTTGGTTTCGGTTAAAATTTCTGTTGTAACTCCATTTGTTGACATTCTTATGAGATTTAAAGAAAGGATAATATTTTTAAAGAATGATTATTCTACTTTCAGATGCCTGTTATCTAAGAAAACTAGGTATATCTAGGTATGTTAATAGTACGAAAAATCCCGATAATCCTTGGAACGTAAACCCTACTTAAACTTCATATTTTCGTTGTAGTTAGGTTAGGTTAGGTTATCTCTACATTATTGAAAGGCTGAATGCGTCGAAATACCCTTTTCTTACACTACACCTGACTGACCCATAATATTAAGCTATTTATAAGTACACAACTGTAGTCACGACTGTCACGAGCCTTGAGCAAAATACGGTATTTGATTTATATGGCCACCTTTTATGATACGTCAAAAACGTTATTAGTATGAAGATTGTATAATAGGGAAATACAAGTGCCGTCGCTTTTCTATGGCCAACAGTCCTTTTTCGGATTTTTATGCGAAAGTAAGTTGAAGCTTGATTTATTCAGTATTTTCGTAAATTTTGTTAGGTAGTAATACAACACAATTTATTTTCGCTATTCTTGAATACCCTAGGTATAGTGAAACGTTAACAAAGCATGTCGCTTAGACCGTTCCGCCCCTGCGTGTAGGTATAGATGTATCGAGCGAGCGCGACAGGACGCGGGCGCTATCGCCCCGCGGCGAGCGTCACCTTGTCACCGACCCGGTTTAATGGCTGCCGTCTGCGCCCGAAGGGTCTTGATACTTGCATTATTCTGTTATTTGCGAGCTGTGTTGAGGTTTCATACCTATTTGGTTTATGGTATATTTTTGCTATTCTCAATAACCTTATAATGTTAAAAAGGCATGTATTGTCGCTTAGCCCGTTCCGTTGCATCTCTGCGTGTCGGTATATAGATGTATCGATCGAACGAGCGCGACAGGACGCTGGCGCTATCACCCTGCCGCGAACGTCACCTTGTCACCGACTCGGTTTAATGGCTGCCGTCTGCGCCCGAAGGGTCTTGATACTTGCGTTGTTCTGTTATTTGCGCGTTGTGCTGAGGTGTCATTACTTTGTTATTTATCTATTGGCACTTCAGCACTCACAATTTGCTCTTTTTGGTTTTTATTTCCACAAACAGCTGCTTTGTTCGGGTTATCTTGTTCGTAGCTATAGATTTCTTTGCTTCGAAACCGTCGTCTACCGGTCCCTGGGATCCCTGGGCTCATTACAAAAGAATGCTATTGTTTTTTTTTCGCCAGGAGACGACGGCTTACAAGCTGAATACTTTATTACCGTATTGTATATTTGTATACATGTCTGTAACATGTAACTATGTATGTATTGGTTTATTGTACTGTACCGGGCGGAGATGGCTGCGAGGGCGGACACGGTATATTGAAATGCTGGTCCTTTCCAACGGTTTGTGAACATTTTAAGGAGGATTTACTATATGAGTACAGATAAACCAATTTACTACATCGTTTTGGTAAGGTACCACTTTAAAATTCGACTGTTCTAATGTTAAAAGATGTAATTAAATGGAAGAAATACGAATGCTCCATTTTAATGATTAAAAGTATTATAGCTTATTAATATTATATTTATAAACTTACATATTATCTGACGTGAAAAGCAACAGCTAAAATACTGCTACCTGGATAACGTACCTGAAAAAAAAGAATATAATTTTACTGTACATAAATAATAATATGCTCAGAGGTAGGGCCGTGTAATGTTGCATTAAATATCTAGATATGTAGTTACCATAACCAGTAACCACTTCAACTAAACCTAGTTAAGCCAGAAATACAAAAATTTGGTATATCAATTGCAATTCAATTTATCTCCTATATAGGCATACATATATACTATAGATAGATGCTTTTGTCCATCAGTAGGTACAGTAAATTCCAAAAATATCAGTGCATAAACTTATAAAGTTTGGATACATATGTATTATATGAGTGGTTAAACCGATGGATATTTTTGGACTAGTCTACATTATTTATTATCATTATTATACAGTTGTAAGTTAGAAATAGAATTATCAGCTGCAAAGCTGTGAGCAAGACACGGCCACACGTCTCGCAGCGCAGGGAGCCGCCGCGGGCCGTTTCCGCGTAAACTGCAGTGTGAGCTTTTGAGGTCAGCGTCTTATTCACTTTGAAAAGCTGCAGACCGAGGTAGTAAGCTCCTTGCCAACAAAGCGTAAAATATTTCTAACGGTTAATCGAACATTGGTGGGGCCTTCAAACATTACTTTTGAAAGAATAGTCTATATAAGAATGGGCGAAGTACCATCAATAATGTTAATTACATAAAAAAACAACATTCTGCTTTTATGCATTAATGAGTTAGGTCATTAAGAATTGTTTAAATGTGGACAGCAAGCTTAAGTATTTATTAATGCCCTGTGTTGCTAGCCGCTATTATTAAAAGTTGCATATAAAATGTAAAGTTAGAATCGATAATGATAGAAATATGCAAAAAATAGCTATTCAACTATTACTATACGTATTGAATAGCTGTATTGGATGTAAACTCGTAACACCCCGATTAATTTATGTGTTAATTAATTTTAATTGAATCACTATGTGGACGGTCGCTTTTTTTCATGTTGGGGCGAAAAACTCAGCTTCTTTATTTTTCAGATCAGAAACTCCTTGATACGGAAATACGTAAAAACATGTTATCGTGTAACGCGTTGACTATTTTATCAAGTAGGTATACAGCGATAACAGTAGGTAAATGTATGAATTTCGAGTAGAAATGATTTCACAGTGAAGGTATAGTTCCAAAAGTATATAAATAAAGTATCATAGTGTAGTAAAACGCGTTGGCTGGAAGCTCGTTGAGACCGCTTGCGGGCTGCATAAAAAATGTCTGGCGCGCGGCGCGGGCGGGGCGCTAACGCCACCGCTGCAGGGGTGCCGATCGCACCAATATTTTATGACATTTTCATGGTTTTTTTATTTACAGCTTTATTTATTCAGTGATTTGATCATATAGTTTACTTTTACACCTCTTAATGCAGTATATTCTACTTCTGTTTTTTTTTTGGTTATTTGGACTATTAGTCAGTTTCATGTCAATGAATAATAATTAATATAAATGAAAAATCTAATGAAGGTGGAAGCATTTACTAGTAAAATCCTTGAAAAAACAATAAATGTTGCAATTATAATTATTACTCCATACGAATACGCTTGAATATAAGGAGTATCTTCTTTCTTAAAATTTTTATCAATTTATTGGTAAAGTCACGCAGCACAATTTTAACTTACAAGAAACCCAGCTTATGCGCTCAATGCGATTGTAAAGCGTATGCGTACGTGACTGATGTAAGAATAGTTTTTTCTATACTACGGTTATACTACGAACGAAGGTTTAAGAAACACCTGACCAATTTATTAGTGATCTGTGCGATATAGCGACAGCCCTAAAAACTAAATTGCATTACTGCCACAAACACATAACACGAGTCATCCGCCAACCTAAAAGCTTTTGATTAAAAAAATACAAAACATAGTATTAAATAATAATGTTTCGGCAACCGACAACCCTAACCGACCGGCGGCGGCGCGGATACGGGCGCTCGCCTCCTACATATTTAATTCGCCGGACTGGTTTCTGTCCGGCGCCGCTTTGTTGTTACGGCTCCATCGCAGAGCCCGCGCCCACTACCGCACTCTCATCTAAAACGCACCAATATTTCGGCCCCTTTACCACACATACGTCCTTCTCGATTACGTTACGGGACTTCGACACAAAATAAATAACCACAGAAGCACCGCTCCATGCAGCGAGTGCCACCCACAGGAACAGTCTCCTACACGCATCGTCGGAAGCAAAATCAAGGGCAAACTCAAAAGCACATTATTGAACTATGCTAACGCATCTAAAAAGGAACGCATGGAAGCACTTTATTTTACAATACAGCAGGTTAAATCATAGACATGTCACATAAAACCGAAATACAAAAGGCGAACTTATCAGTATAAGTAATCTCTTCCAGCTAACCTTAGAAGGTACGTAAAACGAGATAGAAAGACTTATATCGTGTACAAATAAGCACAAGATGTAATGAATGAAAGTTTGCAATAATTACCGATACGTCTGTCTTTAGGAATACAATTTCTTTGCGCAGTTGGGTAGCATTGGAAGGAATTGTATTCAGCATGTGAATTTACTGCTCGAAACTCGACGTTGCAATAACTACGGTAAGTCCACTGTGAAGTTTGAAGTATACAGCTCTCTCACGAGAATCTAAGACGAATTTAAAGCGGCATACAGAAACCAGCTCCAGACATATTATCTCTAACTTAAGTTAGCGTTCGTCGACGAAAATTTCGTTTCACCATTTAGTCTTACTATATGAATAGTCAAGTGGAAATGTTCAACCAGTTTCATAAAAAAAGGTAAGTACATTTATTATGGTCTCGAAATACCGATTGGTAAGTGTAAGAGCCGATGTTCTTAGCACTTTCGTTACCTCAGAAAATTACGATAAAGACTTGTTCTAGTGCCAATTGTATTTCAATGGAATAAATATTTTATGACTTTGACTTTATGGAATCACCCTAAAGTAATCAAAACTCAAAACATTTATTCTGCAAATAGGCCTCAAGGGCACTTTTACAAGTCAAAATCTATCTACATAAATTATAAATAATACAATAACCTAAATATCATTAATTAAATGTAGTGTTACATGTCGAAATAAGATGTATAAGGTCTCTAAGCGTCAACATGAAAATAATAAAAATCTAATAAATAAATATCCTCATCATGTCAATTCCACTGAACACCAGTACGAAGTTACTAATTGCAGACAATATAACATACACTTGTCAAATATTACATGGAATATCAATAAACTACCAGCCGTAAAAAAAAAACCTCTCTGCCTGGTGAAGAACCATCCAATATATAACGTATATAAAATTACAGTATAAACAGTAAGTACTTGTACGGTAATAACAGTGCAGTTTTTGAAACGGGGACCATATTGAACAGAACCGTATACAAACTGTGGGCTGATTAAGGAATCGCTACTTTATTGAACAGTGGGTGTTGAATACAGAATTCAATTTGTATAGGGCTGCGGCTAGCTGCCTCAATGTTGTTATGTCTATTGCTACATCAGTTAGACGAAGTTCCACAAAGCAGCATCCAAGTCCCTCTGATATGATTAATCTAATTGAATTTGTACAATGATTTACGCAAATAAATTAATTGGATAAGCTACGCTACCGACCTACTTATACAAATTAGAAATTATAAAAAATTAAAACGAAATATATATGTTTATTTTAAAAAAACGTGCAAAACAAATTAGAACAACTCTAATAGAAGTAATTTTCATACGGTACATTATTAGTTACTGCAATGTCATCTATCATCAATAAAATATTCAAGTACTTTTCGAATCGCTAGTTGATTTCTTAGTAACACGTGAAAAATATAAGTCTCACAAAAATAACTGTATTGAATGACGTAAGGTCGAGCCAACCCACAACGGCCACAACGCGGCCCGAGGGGCGTGAAATACATAAGCTGAAAAAGATAATCCGCACCACGAACCCAACGGAGTACCTAGAGAAGACAAGTGAAGATGATTTGAAAGGATAACTGTTGGCGTTTTCAAATTCACAAAAAACCGTTCATCAAAACATCTTTCTGCAATAATTGAGATAATCTTGAAAGCAGAACTAACTAATCTGGTCCATTGTTGTCTATGTCCGTAGTACGCCTAAACATTTGAACCTGTACTGACAGGTTAGGTAACCTAACCCATTTTCTAATAATATATACAAAGTGAAAGTTTGTGAGGTTAGGTTAGGTTAGGTTAGGTTAGGTACACGTTCCTTTTGTGCTCAAAAACTACTGAACTGATTTCTATGAAACTTTCCAGGATTTTAGTTTAGACATGAAAACATGATATTAATGATATAATCATTAATTTATTATAGTCTATAATTTAATCCATTCACATTTTGTGTGGGGATCAAAATTATCTTTAAGAAAGAAACTTGAAACTTTCCTAAGCTTTAAAATGAGAGAAAACTGTTTCCAGCATTTTCAAAATTCAACTTTTAACGGTGCATAAAAAGGGGTTGAATATTTGAATGCAAAACGTGTAATTTTCTAAGTGTGGGACTAAAAATTTAGTTTATAATAATAAACGGTATAGTAGATCAAAACATTAAAAAACTGGAATGTCAAGGTCATTATTTGATTGGCAAGTTTTGATACTGGGATATTCTGATATCAACACAGATTTTTAATTGATATTTAAATTACTAACACTAGCAATAACATAAATAATTAATTGATTACTAACGGCTATTGTACCTATCAGTCTTTGTTATACTCGAAATGCACATCACAAAATGCAAAATAATATGAAAACAGCTAGCTGCTTTTTATCATGCATCATCTTGCCACGCAAAGTTAACACTGCCCAAAAACTATCGAAAAAAAAATAAACGAACAAATAACGAGCGAAGCCCGCCGTGGAACTGGAATATCCACTCCAGTCGGGCCGAGTCATATCCTATTTCATAATTCAATATACACTTCGCTCCAATTTCTGTGGCAAAGTGCAAGCGCGAGAAAAAAGCCAGCAAGCGACGAAAGGGGGGCGGGGGTCGCCGTCTCCGGCAGGAGGATGGGGCTTAATCCCTTATCGCGCCGCCGACCGCACATCGACAATTATAAAGAGGCGTCAGTGTACTACGTGAATTTTATAAGCCCTGAATAACAGGAGAGCCCTCTAAGCCCCTTTGTATGACTCTGATGCACTATTACGGCTTATGAGCGCTGATAATTGAATATACATGTATTACACGCGAGCTTTGCATAATAAATACTCGGTTAATTGCAAGGTAATATTCTCGCTGCACCTCATTTTTGTTGTTTTTGTTAAGATTTCTTTAGTGACAATAAAAAAATGTTGCTTTATGTTATTTAAACGTATGCAAACGTGCGTCAAATATCAAAAAAGTATAATTAATCTACATATGTACTTATTTTTTAAATAAATAACCGAATTAAAAATATTTTAGGCAGCATCAGAATTTCCAAACAAAATACGGTAAGTATTTATTTTAAGGAAAGGCCTCCTACAAACTAAACTTAAAATAAAAACTTAAAAATAAATAATCTTTAAATAAGGGGTTCCCCCGCGGCATAGTGCCAAAGATGCTGACAAAAAAAATTAATGAATACAATACAATGTTATCTGAGTGTGAAACTCAAACAAATAATTTCTTTACTTCAGATTTATAGATATATAAATAAATTATCCAACCATCATAATGATACTGCAGGGAAATTAATTTTCAAACGCAGCTGAGTAAACTTGAGTTGCAAATTAAACAGTATAGATACATACAGCACCAAGTTGCCAAAGCAAATACACACAGAATAGTAAATGTTGACAACAAACCAAGACTCAGTCATTAGCATTAACTAAAGCGGTGACTTCCCGGATAAGTATCAAGATCGTTCGCACCCACTACAGTAGCGCGTTCGTAAGCTACCGGCTACCACAGCCGACCGGCCCGCTAGCCACCTTTGGTCCCGCACCTCACCCTATCACCCGCGCCCTCTCGCTCGCACCAATGTAACTACGCTTTGACACGTCCCGAACATGCCGGGAGCTTAGCGGGCGAATTTCATTTCTGTTCTGAGCGAGCAGTGTAAAAATTTAATAAAGACAGTCTATACGGGCGAGCTGTGAAAGATTGGGGAGACTGGGGAGATGCAGACGTCCTATCTTATTTATTATTGTGCTCACACGATTGATTCGAGTCCTTGAGGAGTGGCATGTAATTGAGATGGATAACAACACCTAATTTAGGCGAACCAACGGCGAAAAAAATAAACAATAGCATTCTTTTGTTATGATCTCTGGGATAGACGACTGGTATATGTTTAAACTAAATAAATAAAATAAATAAATATTAGAGGACAATCTTACACAAATCGAACTAGCCCCACAGTAAGCTCAAGAAGGCTTGTGTTATGGGTACTAGACGACGATATATTTACTACCTATAAATACTTAAATACATAGAAAACATCCAAGACTCAGAAACAAATATTCATGCTCATCACACAAATATTTGCCCTGACCGGGATTCGAACCCAGGACCGTCAGCTTCACAGGCAGGTGCACTACCCACTAGGCTAAACCGGTCGTCAACTGTACTTACAAAGAGGATTAGTTATAAAATATCAAGTCAAGAAATTCCTCAGAATAAAGGCAAACACCAAATAAATACAAATAATCTTCGTTGAGATATTTCGAATATTTCGATCCCCCATCTCAAATTCCCTACACGCCTAAAATAACCCAGTAATCTACCAGAGAGCTGATTGCTAAACTTAAATAACGAGCCCTTACTCATAGGATCTTAGGACGAATTTGTCCATTCCCTTTACGAAAAAATATTTTTTCACACCTGCTATTAAGAAAAAAATCATTGTTGCCCTTGAGTGAGGAATCAAAGGTGTACTTTTCTCCCTCATTTGAAGGCAACAATGATTGTTTTCCTCATAGAAGGTGTGAAAAGCAGCATGTGACACTGTAGTAAAATAATTTGTAAGATATTTCATGTTTTAGCAGCGGGCCTCATAGACGGTGTGAAAAGCAGTGTGTCACACGGTAGCAAAATTATATTCGTCTTGGGCGTAAACACTTGAATCCCTCGCTAAGCTCAAGATTCTACTTTAGAATCGCTCGCTACGCTCAGGATTCTATTGTAGAATTTTTCGCTTCACTCAGAATTCAATATACCGCCCTCGCCGTAAATATATCATTTTGCTCTCTTGAGACACAATCTACTATTTTACATCTGCTATTCAGAAAAAAATCATTGTTGCCCTCGAATGAGGAATCAAAGTTATACTTTTCTGCCCTCATTTGAAGGCAACAATGTTTTTTTCCTTATGAATAGAAGGTGTGAATAGCAGTATGTTCCACTCGGTAGCAAAATTATGTGTAAAACATTTCATGTTTTAGCAGCGGGCCACATAGGCGGTGTTAAAAGCAGTACGCTCACACGGTAGCACTACGCTCAGGATTCTACTTTAGAATCGCACGCTACGCTCAGGATTCTAATGTAGACACTTTCGCTTCACTCAGGATTTAATATACCGCCTTAAATATATTTATTTATTATTTATTTAAACTTATTATTTATTTTAACTATATTAAGTTTAAATAAAAAATAATTAAATATATTTACGGCGAGGGCGGTATATGTGCAATAGCACAAAATACTCATATTGTACAAATAGCGGGCTTAATGCCAAATGGCATTCCCTACCAGCTAACCATTGGGCTAAACAGATATATCATTTTGCTCCCTTGAGACACAATCTACTATTTCACCTCTGCAGTTCGGAAAGTTCCATTTTCTTGTCCGGGTGGAAAACGCTTTTCCGTTTTTTTTTTCAATAGGCCGAGGCCGCGTGCCAGCAAACGCCGAAACGCCGAGTGCTCGGGGCACGGCGCCGACGCCGCGCCGGATGCTGCGGTGTGTGTATCATCACTACATAGTATAAAACAAAGTCGCTTTCTCTGTCCCTATGTCCCTATATCCCTATGTATGCTTAAATCTTTAAAACTACGCAACGGATATTGATGCGGTTTTTTTAATAGATAGAGCGACTCAAGGGGAAGGTTTATATGTATAATACATGCAAGAAATCCCTTACAGGGATAAGCTCGCCTTTGTACATATATGTCAACTGATCTTGTAATTTATGTTATGTTTTACTCATGTACAATAAAGAATTTTACATACATACATACATACATACATGCATCAGCATTGCACCCGTGCGAAGCCGGGGCGGGTCGCTAGTTTATTATAATTACAGAATCGTTCGATTATCATTTAGGGTCGGTTGCACCAACGATCATAGGCCGGTCATTGTCAAATATGGCGCTGGCAGCTGTCATCCCATAGAAACTTGTCAAACTTTCAACACAATCAGATTTTAAACGAACACCGCTTGCGATTACAGACGGTTTGGTGCTACCCACCCTTATTCTTACTTCTCGATTACTTTCCTCATAGTTGAAATGAAAATTAGTGTTTAACTCGGGTGGAAGCACCCATTTCTTCCTATTGGCGCTCGAAATAACAGAGTAATATCTCGGGTGAAACAGGTTACTTTCAACTCTTGGTTAACAATGTGCTATAAACTCCTCCCAGGAGTTCACAGGATCGATGACATAAGCCTATTCTGCAGAGATAATCAGCACTTCAGTTAGGCCCGGTCAGCCTGTTTGAAAACAGATGTGGTTTGAAAAAATATGGCGGCTATTCATTTCAGCAGACGTCCTTCGTACCCGCCTCAAAGGGCTTTAGCTACCTTATATTTTAAATAAAATGCACAGGCTGAAACTGATAGGAAGAAAAAGCTTATTAAATTTTTTAAGCCATTAACTTCTGCGCTTACGTGGAGAGCAGGGCTCGGAACCGGTTTTTACTTTTTTTGAAATATCTCCTAAAGTACTTCTCATATCTCCATTTTTATTTCAAGATTAGTTTTTGTTAACCTTCATCTATGAAATAAATGATTTAAAGTATGAAATAATATAGTAAAACGCAATTAACCGAAATTTTTAACCGGTTTATTGTATGAAGACGAAACCGGTTTCCGAGCCCTGGTGGAGAGGTAATTTTATTGTTAAAATACATAACAAAAATATAAAAAATGTACAAACAGACGACAGCAATGAGGGACTTCTGCGCTTATAACAGAGAAAAAATACATTACAAAAAAAAAACAGCTAACTCGGACATTGTTCTAGACAAGAAAATATGGCAATGATAGTATTTTTTTTAAAAACATTTAAAAAGCTAAGATCGTTAAGTATAAGGCGGTTAAATTGACACCTGCCCCGCATCGGTGGTCAAACCACAGAATGAGTAATATGGTCAAACTGAAATGTGGGCGCATTACTAATATTACTATACATATAGTCGGTCCACCACCGGGTCCACACGCCACAGCGAGTAATTTTTAATTTTAGCTTGTCGCTAAATTATGGCTCCTCGCACTTTTTTTTAAACCTGACTGTGGCTTTATAGGCCGGGCCCAATAACGCGATAGGAGTGCGCGGTTGGAGAGTAGCCTGGGGAAAATCCAGGGGAAAACCTCCGACACGACCACGTTTGGAACACTGGAATACTCTAACCCCCTTATTCATAAAACTTAACAAACCTCTGCTAACTAAAATGTCTGTGGTCACTGTCTCACAAGCACATGTGTCAAAGTGACAGATAAGGACAAACGACCTTTAGGGGCTAGTTAACTAATATAGGTTTGATAGACGTTTATGAATAAGGGGGTAAGAGTTTGCGCTCCAGTGAGATTGGTTGAGCGGTTTCAACCGAATCTGAGGTGTGAGTGAAATCGAGCTACTGGGAGTTATGTCGCTGGTTCACTAAACCTAGTCTAGCTGAGAAGAGTCCAGCAAGAAACTCAGCTAGGCCCGATCTGGGTCGGACTGGCTCTACCCGGTGTGCGGCGGTACAGGGACGAATAGGGACTATATGTGTCAATGTTGTCGCGATCGCGCGATGGACGTCCCCGCCGGCGGGAATGCCTAAGTGTACGTGTCGCGTCTGAGTTGAACGGCGTAAGCGCAGCGTGCCATCTTTCGATGGACACTGCAGTGATTACGTCGTCCGGGTCCGTCAGAGTGTGCCTACGACGCCGGATATTTCCAATAGGGATGATGACTCATGTTACAATTTATAACATGGTGGCTATATGGATAGAAAACCATCAAATTATCATAATAAATAGAAAATTAGACAAATTAATTAAAATCATAAAAAGATGCTGTTTTTTTGTTTATTCGCCAAATGTAAATTGGAAGTTACCAATAGAATTCTAATGTTTCAATTTTATTTTCGTTTTTTGTGTTGGTCCCATACAAACATTTGATCGTCATATGAAATAAATGCATTCATTCATTCAAACTCGATTTGCTTAACGATTTTTGAAAAAAGTAGTGTATTTACGAAGATTTTAAACGAGAAGCTCAAGATCGATCTACATGGAGAGTTACTGCGGACGCCCTCTGCCCCATTAGGGGCCATAGGATCTTAAGTCAAGTACCTAAGTCATATTCTTGGACTTGATAATTCTTTTTAGTTGCTTCATCACGGGTTCATCAGTCAACGATTAAAACGATTAAAACGATTTATGGTAAAATGAAACCACAGGCGACATTTATAAAACTTTTAATTTTCAATAAATCACATTCTGTTTATACTCTAATCGTGGCACATCGAACAACAGATAAAATATACTCCAAGTTCCAAGTCTATTCTCTATACTGTCTATTTGAGGTATTTATTTCTTAATCCATAATGACATGCATTTATATTTATAATTACATTAATAATATAATAGTATCACTATTTAAATGCAGCTATCACACAAAATAAATTCGTAATGGTAGGGAAATATTTCGAAGTACTTCTATCGATTTTGATAACGTGGAGATGAGCAGTCTCTAAAAAACATTAATCGATTATTATTATATCTGAATAAAAGTAAAGTGACTTGTAAAGTTTTGTAAACGTTAAAGTTTCGAATTTCTAAAAATAATATAAAATTAACACAGCCGAAACAACGAGATCACAACATCGAAAACATCCAAATACTTGACTAGCTCCAATTTACGTAACCTGATTCAATGTTATGTGGGCATTACTTTGTACTATATATTAAGATACGTCGCGCCTGCAGTATGCGTTGTACGATCTACAACATCTATCACATTTATTATTGTTTCTAATCGAATTACATTGAGATTTATATAGGTAGGTACATTTTGACCTATATCGTATGAGCAAGACTATGAACTAGACTTGATAAATCTTCTAAACCCTTTAACTCCCGAGGCTCCCTGCAAACTTTCATCAGATGCAATGTAATATTTGTTTAGTTGTGCATCCGGATAAGTACGGTCCGTTTAATCCTCTATTTCTGACCCCAAAGAATTTTCGGTCCTTAAATCGCGGGTCATATCGTCTGGAGAATCGTTCCTCAATCCCATTACTCTAGAGGCGTAAGAGCTCTGTGTGGCCATACTGGCCAGAATCCCGTTGGAAAGAGCCTGCACAGACAGAGCTTCCTGTGACGGCCCAGGGTAGTTGTATTGCTGATAAACCGCCTGAATTCTTGCAGCGTTCACCAAAGTTTGTATCTTCAGTTGCGTCTCCAACGCCAAACTGAGCGGCAACTTCCGCAACTGGCTCGCTATCAGTTTCCCGAACATTTCAAACTCATTCTCGTTTCCGTTTTCCGAGTGCTGACTTAAATCCTGAGGGCCGTCCTCGGTCCTATCGTCGTAATTGCTTTTCTTTTGTTTAGCGGGCACGGGGTAGATGGTGGCGAGGGACGTAATGAGCGGCGTCGCGATCCCAACGGGAGGGTTGAGAAACGAGGTGGAGGCCGGCGGGAGGATGCCGAACGGAGCGGCGGGCTGGCTCAGCCCGAACGGCGTCCCGGGCCGCGGCGACGGCGTGTTCAGCACGTACGGCGTCGACGACCGCGTCGAGCTGCGCCGCTTGCGAGGACTCTTTTTCTCCGGTGATTTACGCTCGCTTAAATCTTGCACGGCGTCGCTATCGTCGCTCACGGGGATCTCTAGTAAACTCGTATCCACCTGCCGCAATAAAAACATCGTGTTAACTCACCGAACAGCTGTTCGCTTAGAGCGCATGTGTAGACAAATACAAATGTAAATAAACAAAAATAGTCTTACGGAGCTCGGCGTGACGATCGCCCGTAGAAACCTGTCTGCGTGCTCGAACCACGTGACGCTGGGCCGGTACGCATGCGCGCCGGCCTTTCGCGCCGCGCGAATCTTCTTCAGCTCCACGCTGTATGACGAGCGGATATTCTTTATTTTATTCTTCAATTCCTTAACAGTGACATCCACCAAGTTCAACTCGTTAATTATCTCCACGTATCCCTGTTCGCGTATCTTCTTATTTTTGTAATGTTCCGATACCGGGTTCCATAAATATTCGCGTTTCTCGTACTCTATAATCATTTGAATAGTCAAATCTTCGCTCCATTTGGGATTCGCTAGCATGGCTACCATTTTTTTTTATTGCTGCATGCTCTATTTGCGTGTGGTCAGTGAAATGGTCAGTTTTAATGGTTTATATTCGCGTTTTGTGAGCGTTAAGTACTAGGAGCGCAGATGGTGCGGGCGGTTCGCATGCGCGCAGCATACTAAAAGCACGTCGATGGATGGGCGATGGGCCGGGCGCGGGGAGCGGGAGGGGCAGCCTATTTCGGGAGTAGCCGGTATCACGCAGCCGCGTGCTTTGAAGCGTGCTGTTTCCCTCCTCTCCGCGCGGAGGCTGGGGCGGAGTGAAACGGAAGATTTGTGGCCGGCCGCCGGCCGGCGCGCGACACAGTGTCGCGAACACCTTCCACCGACCCGACCAAACTGCGATACCAGATTACTCAAAGTCAGACAAAGGTTAGGCCGCATGCATTTATTGATACCATTTTGTAATAACCAATGCATATATGTTTACGAAGTGCAAAAAGAAGGCTTTTTTATATAAATTCATGTAAAATTAGTCTTTACCAATGCATTTTCGAGTTTTAAATTACATTCTTAGCATATCAACTTTTAATAGAAATTTAACTTGAAAACCAATGACAATTAAAATCACAAAATAAATCAAATCAATCAAAAAAAACCCTACAGTAATAAAGAAACAACAATTTCAGGAGACATTTTGTCGCAAAAAAATATGCTAAATTATAGCTACACCGCCCGAGTGGTCGTGATACTCGCAAAGGCGCCGCGGCGGACGTCAAAGACCGATATTCACATCACTTGAATACACACGCTTCTCGAGAACCATTATAAGTCTGACCGATTAAGCGTCGCGCGTAGTCGTCACCCTGTGTCAAGATACACTACGAATAAGTGGTCGTGTTGTGAATAACGGGCGTCGGCCGACGGGTGCGGGCGAAATGGGCGACGGGCCCAGTGTTGCCAGATGGTTACATTTCTTACATTTTTCGTAACTATTGACCAGCTCGAGTAACATGTAAGTAACTTCTGTTGTAAGGGAAATTTTCGTAACTTTTAAGAACAATGAAACTCTATTTAAAAGAAAGGTGTTTTGTATCTAACCGGGACCAAGCGGGACAATTTATAAGCTTCCATACAGGAAAGGTGACAAGAGAAACCAGATGATACGACTCTGTCTGTTCGTTTGTTGTACGAGTAGGTAACTATGTATGACATATGAGATATCCCCCATCAGCCCGGCGTAATTCCGTCGCCGAGCTCGCCGAATTCTAGCTGCATGTGGCTACTAATTTCTTAAAATCGGCAGTTTTGATCAGTAATTATGAGAAATAGAAAACATGTAACTTTTGCATCAAAAATGTAACTTTTCAAGAAACGAAACGTAATTTACGTCCCAAGGCCCCTGGCAACACTGGACGGGCCATTTATGCGCCGCGCCGCACCGTCTGCACACATTATCTCAGCCGAGATATCTGCACCCGGTCGGGTTATAATGTATGCGCGGCAATTTAGCAAACCGGCTTGTTTTCGCAGATATACTTAAATGAAGAACATTTAGCGATGATAGCGTAACGTAATGAAATGATATATAGTAATAATAATAATTTTGTGGACAATCTTACACAAATCAACCTAGTCCCAAACTAAGCAAAGCTTGTACTATGGGTACTAGGCGACGATATACATACTTGTATAGATAAATAGATACTTAAATACATAGAAAACATCCAAGACCCAGGAACAAATATTCGTATTCATCACACAAATAAATGCCCTGACGGGGATTCGAACCCGGGACCTCCAGCTTCGAAGGCAAGGTCACTACCTACTAGGCTAAATCGGTCGTATCGGTCATGTTTTTAGGTGCGACAGATTGCGATATTTGGTAATGGTTTAATGGTATACCAAGGAAGAAATTTTCTCTTCAGTAATATTTTTCGCCTGGAGACGACGGCTTAAAACATAAGAATATTAAGAACGCTTAATGGTGGTTTACGGGACCAAGTCGTCTACCAGTCCCTGGGGACCCGGAGCTTATTATGATATTATTTTTATGATATTATTAATTTTTTTCGCCTTACGGCTTAGTTTACTATAAGCCAAAAAAAACCGCATCATTTTTCGCAACTATCAAATCTTTTTAATATTTTGAGCATATTTATTAATTTACTGTTGTTTGTCATAATTTGATCTACTATTCATATAGTGACATCTTATTTTATTTTATTTAATTCTGAACAATATACATTGTGTCGAATATACATCACATTATAAGTCATACATACACTAGAAAATACCAGATCAGCCAGAGTACAGCACAAAAAGAAATAGATTACCATCTATACTATTCTAAAACATATTAAATTAATAATTAAACATGTCATTCTAAATCCAATAAATAAAATAAAATAAATTCATCACTTGAATAATAACATTTATCCACCAAAATTATTCATTCCGCATGCATATTCTCTATTACTTTACTTTACTCATTCTCTATCATTTTTTGCCGATTTAGCTTTATTGAAATAAAAAAAAAAACATTCGTGAGCTCTACACATTCTCCTGTTCTCAGAGACACTAGTTTATTTGTTCGAACTGATATCCGACGACCCCTCTCGATTACGAGCGGCACCCGCCACACTCCACTCGCATGCAAATGCACCGCGGGTTGACAACTGTCCATATTTACGGATCCGCCCCTATCTCCCGGGTTTATCACTGTTATTTTAGCCGACTGCGGTGAGGATCAAATGGAGGATTATGTGTTTGACCTGTATGTCCCATTGTAACTCAAGCGGGTTTTTAGTTTTATTATTAACTAGCGACCCGCCCCGGCTTCGCACGGGTGCAATGCTGATGCATGTATTATACATATAAACCTTCCCCTTGAGTCACTCTCTCTATTAAAAAAAACCGCATCAAAATCCATTGCGTAGTTTTAAAGATTTAAGCATACATAGGGATATAGGGATATAGGGACATAGGGACAGAGAAAGCGACTTTGTTTTATACTATTTAGTGATATTGTTACTAGCTGTTTCCAGCGAGTTCGTCTGCGTAGAACTCATTGATGGGATGATTTCCAGGATAAAAAGTACCATACCAGATTTCATCTAAGTAAATCGGTTCAGCCGTTTACGTGTGAAGAGACAGACAGAAAGACAGACACACTTTTGCTTTTATAATACGTATTAGTATAGATTACATTGTTTAAACTACGATTCTTGACAAGCAAAAGTCCTGTACCTCTAGTATAAGTTTTATCGAAACAAAACACAAACGAACGCGCTTTCGTTTAGTCTCAATTTGTACGGCAACGTAAGTAGCGCCTCTGGTGGCTTTTGGTGGTAACTATTTTTCGCCATACAAATTGAGACTAAACGCAAACGCATTCGTTTCTGTTTCGAAAACACATATATACTAGAGGAACTGAAAGTAATTTGTTACGCGGGGTTACAACTTACAACAGATTAAATTTAATGTAATTAACTTGAAGCCACCCAAGTGCCCGTACCGGTATTTCATCGAGTAAGCAGTTGGCATTACCCTTTCAACATTAGCTGCCAAATAGGATCAGAGGGGCTACCGTGAACCACAAACGAAGTTTTCCCTCTCTGTCGCACTTGGAGGTTTGCATATAAGTGAGACAGAGAGGGAAAACTACGTTTGTGGTTCGCGGTAGCCCCTCAGTTACTGGCAGGTTGCGATGCCAGGAGTGTAAGTAAATTTTGTATCAGCAGATAATTACGACAATGATTAGGTTTTATAGTTAGGTATACAAAAAAAAAATTTAGCACTCAGTAATTCCCGGCAAGGATTCATATTCTGTGCCTTTACCATGAGTTTACATGACCGTACTTGCTAGCGACTGCGTTAAAAATGGGGCAAAAGTACAGCGCCTCTGGCGGTTACGCAATAGAACTAAGAATCGGCATACTAAATCGTTTACGCAGCCACTGGCGAGTACGGTCATGCAAACTCATGGTAAAGGCACTGAACGCTCTTCCCAAAGTACCACACAGTCTCTACTCTATTTTGACTAGTGCAGTCCTCACCCCTTACCCGTTTTTATATGGAAACTGTCAAAAAGTCACAAATGACATGATTTGACAGTTGTTATACTCAGGAATCAATAGAATTTCGTATTTCAATTAAAAAAACGTGGGCTTATTAAGCGAAGAATTATATTTCAAAATAAATATTAATCACGAGGAAATACTTTCAAGATAATTGTCTTTGATTGAGAATATCCTGTGGAAGTTTTTTTGAGCTGTGAGGCGGCTGATGAGAACGGTGCTTAGTGAAGGTAACTGCAGCCTGCAGGCACGGATGCGCAAGCGAGATAATTATTAACATGGTAGAAATAGTAATTTTCGAATTTAAGAAGGAAACAAAAAAAATTTTTTTTTCTTAGCACATTACACACAAAACAAAGATAAAAGTTAAACTGCAAATAATCAGAAAGCACGGGTCAATAAATTCAAAATTGCTAAAATTGGCATATTTATAATGCGGTCATCAGACTTGAAGCATCAAAATTCCAAAGAACATTTATTAACATTCCTCCAATTCCCACAGAGCCTTATTATGAAAATAACCACTTACCATTTCGCAATCAAAACTTACTATTCGTATAGGCTTCGAAGCTAAAATTCAAGCTAACTGGTGACATAACAAACGTTCACAGCCTCATTATCAGAGCGAGCGAGGGTTCCATGCGGCCTGTTACTAAGCGCAATGCAGTCTCTATTTTGACAGGCAATATGATAACAGCGGGCTGGAGGCTGGAGCAATGTGCGGGAGCATTCTCAAACGGGGTGGGCGTAGGATGAGTTGGGATAATATAGATGTATGAGAGGCATCACACAAACCCAGCTATTTATCAAAGATAGGTTTTATGTTTTTGGTCATGTATTGCGACCAGGATAGCACAAAACGTCATTTTAAACAGAACTTAGCTGGGTTTTATAAAATCAAAATCAAAATCAAACATTTATTCTGCAAGGGCACTTTTACATGTCAAAATACTAATTTACAATTTAAGAAAGTCTGACTATAATAAGTAATACATTTTTCATGTCAAAATATTAATTTACAGTTCAAGAAGGAATAATAATTTCGAGTTTACAATTGTAACAAAATTAATGTCATACAGTGAAGATAAACTTGCAAAGTTATCTATTGCAAATATTACAACATCAGTAAAGTTAGAGATGTATAAGGTCTCAAGATTAAACAAGGAGTATAATGAAATTAATATAATATCCCAGAGATGTACATGGTTTCTGAGCGTCAAAATTAAAATTAATTTAATATTGTTAGAGATGTATATGGTCCCTAAGTCACTGATAATAAAAACGAATCCACAACAGGATGATGTCTCTCGTCAAAGACACTAGTATTAACGTAGTCACTATGTCCTAGCAAGCATGAACAGACCGGAGTCCACAAACAGCACCCGATCACGAGTATGACGCGTATCTCAGCCATCATGTAAAGATCCGTTAGGTTAGATTAGACCAAATGGCAGACCGAATTTTGGAACTCAGGACCTCTTTTGATGTAACTTACCTACGGTGTATCATATTCTTATCAAGCCATTGCTTCCCGGTGCCGGAGATCTCCGGGCACATAACAAAAGATTGATGAGTCCCTGTAACCCCTCATTAGTGACATATGGCTCGCAAAAGAGTTCTTTCTCCATTTGTCACGATCTTGCGCGGCTTCTTTCTACTCCTCCCAGCCGAGGTCTTTAGAGCTCGTCTTTTTTCAACTGAGTGTTTCCATGAGGTTCGAGGACGCCCCGGCAGTCTTCTGCCAGTAGATTGCCAGCGGAGGCCGTGCTAGAATGCTATTGTTTATCTTTGTCGGGTCGGGTGATGCGCATAAATAGGTAACGAAAAAGATGTGCCCTTTGCATTGTGCATTGGTGTTCTTTATAGAAGAATTTTACATAGTCTAAATTGTATTTGCAGATGATACAAATTAGGAAGCATACGCTCATAAGTATATCTTGCATTATAATAGTGCAATTAAAGTTTATAATCATTTAAGTAACGACATTAAAGACTGTACTGACGTAAATACTTTCGACAGAAAACTGAAATGTTTTTTTCTAACAAGACCGTTTTATTTCATCAATGAATATTTTTCTAATGCACTAGACTAAGGCAAAAATGTAGGTACCCTAAGATATAAAATTAAAATGCATTGTGTTTATTATTTTACTTTGTATTTGCATGTATATCGATATATTTATGACAAATAAAATAATTTGAATTTGAATTTGAATGAGTTCCTATAGAGGTAAAGTTCTATAAAATAGAATTAAACACATTAGGATGAATTTAAATTAACAATTAAGAACTATAGTGTAACTCTGTGAACTGTAAGACCTCGTGCGGGAATTTAAGAGTTTTTGAAAAGTGTGACCTGAATCTCTAATATAAGTTTTTTCAAAAAAAAACACAAACAAACGCGATTCCGTTCAGTCTCAATTTGTAAATGACATGTAAATTCGCTTTATGAATAAATGAGTATGATTATGACTGTATGAGTATGAAAAAAAAATGTTACCACCAAAGGCCGCCAGGGGCGCTGCTCGCGTCGCTATACAAAACTCGCAAACGCGTTCGTTTATTTTGTTTCGAAAAAAAACTTATACTAGGGGTACTGTAAAGGAAAACAGCCACACGAAACCACTTTTGCCCAAGATACGAAGACACTTCGTTCACTCAGTCGATAAACATTCGTACATTATATGTTCAAAATTGTAATTTCCCTTAACGGCCCACATCGTGCCGTGTGCAAACTGCAGTCTGTATTTTGACAGCTGATATGCAATCCCGTCCCCGGGCTGATATGCGAGCACTGAGAGTAATATAAATGAGTGAGTGAGGTGAGTGGGTGAGCTTTAGATGAGATTTCAGTTTTAGGGCTCCGTAAGGAACCCTTATGGTGCGATATCTGTCCGTCTGTCACAACTGTGAATCAGAATTTTCTGAAATTTGGAATATTTTGAAGTAAGACCATGTTAGTGGTGTGAAAATTATATATACAGTGTGGAATAAGTCGGGCCCTGGAGGGAAACTACCTTAAATCCTTAAGCTGGCTCATTTTACTCAAAGGAGACATTCCTTTATTTTTAAAAAGAAACAAAACTGCATTCAAAAAAATTTAAAAACTCGCTTACCTCGCCCGGGACTCGAACCAACTAAAATTAAGGAAAACAAACGCTCCCTATTTTATTAATTATTATACTAATCGATAGTCCTAATAATATTATAAACGTGAAAGTTTGTGCGGATGGATGTACGTTCCGTTTAATCTCAAAAACTACTGAACGGATCTCTATGAAACTTTCCAGTATTGTATCTTAAGACATCAGAATAGGACATAGGCTACCTTTTATCCGCGGGTAACACCGCAGGGCACTGCTAGTATTATATATGTATGGTAGGTCAAATGTCAAATAGGGTTTCATATTAAAGGGCTTCGATTGCAGATTCTTGACAATTGTCAACTGACAATGTCGATTTCATGTAGGTACATAGCTGGGTCGATAAGTAGCGATGTTCTGCAAGGACCCCGTTTACATGACGACATTGATGACCCAGCAAAGTCACTGAATTGTGGTTCATCATCATCATCATCATTTCAGCCGAAAGACGTCCACTGCTGAACATAGGCCTCCCCCAAGGCTCGCCATTTAGACCGGTCCTGTGCCGTTCGTTTCCACCGGATTCCCGCGACCTTCACCAGATCATCACTCCACCTTGTCGGAGGCCTACCGACAGCTCGTCTTCCGGTGCGTGGACACCACTCAAGCAGTTTCTGGCCCCATCGACCGTCAGTCCTGCGAGCAATGTGCCCTGCCCACTGCCACTTAAGTCTCGCAATTTTGAAGGCTATGTCGGTGACCCCAGTTCTGCTACGGAATCTGCAATTTACCGCAGTGCCTCAAGTCAAAAGTCTTTGACCAGTGTGTGTTGCCAGTGATGACATATGGATCCGAGACATGGGCGCTACGATGCGCCTCATAAGAAAGCTCAAGGTCACCCAAAGAGCAATGGAAAGACCTATGCTCGGGGTTTCTCTGCGTGATAGAATTAGGAATGAAGCTATCCGAATTGTGGTTGTCGAAAGATAATTGTCATGACTCATGACCAGGCAGCGGAACTTTGGTGCCGATGACAGACGCATGACGTAGCGGCTGTACACAGAGTGTTTTTATCTAGATGATAGATAATCATTAATCACTAACAACTTATTTACCTCTTTAGTTCACGGATGTTTTATTGACACTTGAGACGGCCAGTACTTATAAAAACATAATCACTTTTCCTTAGTTTATTTGAGTCAGGTTGAATATCAAGTTTGACATTGCTATTAACTCGGCGAGCTAGTGACAACTGTTGCATCTGTCAAAGCGTGATAAAAGTTAATAGTTATGTTGTGTATAATTTATAAGAACATCCTATATCCCTATTATTTTGCGTCATAATGATGTCATCGGCACCAAAGTTCCGCTGCCTGCTCATGACGCTGAAACAGAGGTCTGGTTGCTTCGGTTCAACTCAAACTATTGCAGTAACATTTTTCACTTAAAAAGCTTGTAGCTGCCATGCCAACCATAATGCAACTTCTTTCTACCTGAGCACCATTATTATAGATGTCAAGCCGGTTTCGTTGCGTCACTGCACGCGAACTATCTACGGCAAACCCACCTGAACAATTCAGGGCAACGTAAAATAAACTCTACAGCGTCGTCGTAACGACCAAACTTCGGAAACTGTGCCTAGTTTGCTGTAGTTGAAATATAGCCCTTACACACACGCAATAGAGTCGAATAAAGTGATAGTTTCTAGGAGTCGGATAAATATCGGTTTGCTCATCGGCTCGCTTTGACGCGTCGTAATGCGCGAATAAAAACGGCGCGGCGTAAGTGTAATTAAGGTGATGCCTCGATTCTGTAAACTATAGGTCCCAAGTGAGATGGGCAAACAAGAAGTCTTCGGGCATCGCTTTTTTTGAATAGATTGCGTAAAATACTATATAAGTTTGTGAAGTTTGATTAATGTAAGTCTTTAAATTTAATAAGATTTTAGATGAGGTAAAATAACATAGCAACGAAGCAGAGGCAGACCGAAAAGAAGATGGCGGGACGACCTTGATACATTTTGTACGGATTGGCGGGAACTGGCACACGACCGAGACGAGTGGCGAAAAAGAGGAGAGGCCTTTGCCCAGCAGTGGGACACTATATAGGCTAGTAAAAAAAAAACAACATAACTTTTTTCTATATAGCGAAATTTTTAAGCAATCATGTATCATCAGTCGTTGTTTGCTAATCTGACCAAAATGGCGTTTCAAAGAAAGATATTTGTCATTGCACGGCCTTAAGGGGCTCCTAAGCTCTATTAAATGACCGTCGATCTGTAATTAAGAACAACGTGATTTACCGAAATTGTATACCATATTTACTTCAAAATTCACTGTCTTCGAGATATATGGCATCAAACTTTGGCAATTTTAGGCCCAAAAACCAGCTTTTAGCAGCAACGTAGTTTTTGTGAAAACGAGTTAAAACTAAAAATCTCTCAGAGAACAGAGACGTCAATAAGGAATAGTTAGTTACATGTACAGTCGCCATCAGATATACCGAAGCGAACAAGGTGTTCATAAATATCTGAACACGCCTCTATTACCAAGGCGTTAAAGTGCACGTTCAGATATTTTTGATCACCCTGAAGAGTGCAGATATATTTGATGGCGACTGTAAATTTCATATACAGAGTGTAACAAAACGATTGAGGATCCGTTTAAGAGCATATTCGGTATCGTGTTCTGATTAGGAAAAGTAGAAGATTTTTTTTTAACGCAATAAATTTTTGGCCTTTGTATGGATAGTTGGCTGACTTGGCCGACCTGCCCCATATAAAAATTAATTTTTTCGAGTCAAAAAAAATTTTCTTCTACTTTTTCGTAATCAGAACACTATACCGAATATGTCCTAAACGGATCCTCCCTAGTTTCATTACACCCTGTATATAAGTGCATAAACAACATATTAGTATCGAAAATAGCGCTTTTTGGACCATGATTCAATAAATCATAAATAATTAATAGTAATTTTTTTCCAAATTTGGTTCTAGCAAATATAGACAAAGGATTGAAGAATCGATAACCGTTTGTGCCATATATATATAGTTTTAACGGATCAGTATCAACTCAAAACTCGTCAAAAATCGAATAATATATTTGCTAGACCCAAATTTTGAAAAAAATTACTATTATTTTTTTATGATTTATTGAATCATGGTCCAAAAAAGCGCTATTTTCGATATTAATACGTTGTTTATGCACTTATATACAGGGTGTATATTCGGTATAGATTTCTGATTAGGAAAAAGTAGAAGAAAATTTTTTTTCTCGCGAAAAAATTAATTTTTCTATAGCGCGTGGAGCCCCTTAACCGGTGGGTAGTTAGTAGTTACGACCTTATGGATGTAGTTGGCTGTCGGTGCATTATCATTATGATGTCAATAAGATCTTTTGTAGTAGCTGGGGCCGTGTGCAAGGGTGTCATGTTTCTCTTCTCATTTCAGTGGAGGTCGGTGTGTCAGTGGAGTGGTCTAAGATAATGGGAGACGATTGTTATAGCAAGTTGACGACCGGTTTAGCCTAGTGGGTAGTGCACCTGCCTGTGATGCTGACGGTCCTGGGTTCGAATCCCGGTCAGGGCAAATATTTGTGTGATGAGCATGAATATTTGTTTCCGAGCCTTGGATGTTTTCTATGTATTTAAGTATTTATATCTATTACATATATCGTCGTCTAGTACCCATAACACAAGCGTTCTTGAGCTTACTGTGGGGCTAGTTCGATTTGTGTAAGATTGTCCTCTAATATTTATTTATTTTATTTATTTAAGTAATATTTATACCGCAGGTTAAAGTAAAAAAAATGCAGGAAAGTCCTTCGTTCTCCATGGGGTGTTATACATATATTCATTAACTATTATTTGAGAGTTAATTCACTGTTGTCGGTGCAGTTTTCTCCAGTCCATCCCACTTAACGCCAGAGGAGCTACTCCGAACTTTGTATGGTGCCGTCCACCACTAAGTAAGTTTCACTGGTGCACACCAGGCACGTATCTAGGGGGGGGGGGGGATAAACATTGAAACAACCATGTGAACTGTGTAAAAATCGCTGTAATCACTGTAAACAGACGGCTAAAAACATTTTCGGGGGGGGATAAATCCCAACTATCACCCCCTCTGGATACGTGCCTGGTGCACACGAGAGTGAAAGGGACGGCACGATACGAAGTTCGGAGTAAGCCCTCAGTTCTTTAACTCCTCGATGCGACTCGACGTCTACCTTTCTTTATCTGGTCCAAATAACTAATCCTCTGCCTTCCTCTTCCTCTCCTTCACTCAATTCCCTTCCCTTATCTTTTGTATATCTATTACGTACCACATGGATCCCATTTAGGCCCTCTCCTGTTTATTGTCTTCATTAACGACCTAGTCGAGCAACTGTCATGTCCATGTTTACTATATGCAGACGATTTTAAAATTTGTTCAAGAGTAACTAGTATTAGGGATTGTATAAGTCTACAGAATAAGCTTAATGCAATAGCTCACTAGTGTGCTGTAAACCGTATGTTCCTTAATTCGGACAAATGTTACGTTATTTAGAATGAAGGAAAAATTTAAAAATTTAGGCACCGTGCAGGATTCGAATCTGCGACCTCCCGGCACTCGCGGCCAGTCGCTCTAGCCAACTGAGCTATAGGTGCAATCGCTACCCAGTTCCAAATTCATCAACCGTTCCTTCGTATTAATCATCTGGTGATTGACTTGTAATTTATCTTATTAATCTGTCTGTGCACACATATATAAGAATTACAGTCCAGATCTAGACTTTAAGCTAGTTATGTAATTCTTTAATAGACTGTAATTTGTTGTGTGAGCCTTATAATAAATAAATAAATAAATATGACTTGCTAAAAAATCGATAAGTAAATTTTTCAAAATGGCGAACTCGCGAAGGCGGTGTGGAACGGAAAAAATGCTGGCGAGATTTACAGTTCACAGTCACTAGTATTTGTGAGGTCCGCAGGTCCTCAGGAGTGGGTGTTTGGATGGGAAGCAAAGATTGGTAGCCAGGGAAGAAGGTATTTATTTCATATAAACAATAAGGGACCTGCAACAAGCATATGATGCGTTTAGCCTACGATTTATTGGTCAGCTAAGTATTAAATGGGTTATATTAACAAATAGGTATGGCAACTTACAATATTGTGCCTTGAAACGGTATAATACACGGCACTGTAGAAAATAACAGAATACAAATCTCTGGATCACAATACGAATAATATCATAGAACTTCACTGTTTTCAGTAAGTATTTACGTCTAATATATTTAATTTTTATTAAAATAACAGCATAACTGGGTAGATGATTATCGATCGGAAATCAAGATCGAACTGCGCTGCCGATAATGGCTGCGCAACATCACGTGGAATTCGAAAATGTAGTTAAAATTTAGAGAAAAGATAAGTCAGAAAAACGGCCCGAAAGTTGTATGTAACGGTCCGATACACGCATCGTTACAGTATTCACTACTGTCCTCTAGTGATGGGCAATCGGAAAGTTTCCAAAGTTGGAATCTTTCGGAAACGAAATTTACTGAGAATATTTCCGAAATATTTCGATAACATGAAAAATAGGGAAATTTATAATTTCTTGTACGAGAATTAAATTTAATCCAGTCTGGATACTTGCCAAATTACAGGGTTAAAAACGTACATAAGAGACAAATCATTGTACAATGCATTAAGAAGTAAGGAGTATATTTCCATAAATTTCCGTAAATTCTCTTAAGTTACCGAGAAACTTCCCTTGAAATTTTTTAGTAAGACTAGAAATATAAACAAAATATAAGTGAATATAGATCATTTCCCCCCAGTATTTGTTAATAATTGGCCTGTGTACGATTTTTTCAATAGATTTAAAGGGTAGGTCCCTTTTTACCTATTCTCATCGTTTATGCTTTTTTACACTTCTAATTGACACATTCACGAACGACATTATTGTTTTATAGAAAAAATCAGAGCGGTTTAATTTAATCTATACTAATAAAGGGGAAAAGTATGTGAGTTTGTATATTTGTTTGTTACGGATAATCTCTGGATATCTTACTGGTCCGATTTCAAAAATTCTTTCACCAGTTTATTCTCTTCCAGTTCACAATCTGCCTAGGTTCTTTAAAACACGCGGCTAGTACATAATAAAGGCACGTTGCGTTGAGTGTTATTTTCAAGTTCCGGATCACTCTCTCGGTCGGACACACTGGTGCGCAGGTACTTGAAAAATCCCATGCAACTGGGGTTAGAGAGATAAAACAAAAGGCGTTAAGCTTAATTTTATCTCAGTACTGCTTTAACTCTTGTGGTATGAACATCTAACGAACAGTGTGTTCGTGATTTCATGAATGGTTCATCATGAAACCAATGTCAATCATTCGTCAATATTTCCGAAATAAGGAAGTGTTGGACAAACAAAACTCGGAAAAATTGTACTTAAAATTCTGGCCACTCCAGCTATTTTTGCTGCTATAGAAAGATGCTTTTCTACGTTTGCAAATATTCATACCAAGAAACGCCTCGTGGTAAGCCAGTTCTGTCAAACTGGTCTAATTTGACAGACATTCAGATGTACTCTTTGAGTAATTATTGCGAAGGGTAATACATGATATCTATTATTAAGTTTATGTACTTGATTTGTGCAATATAGTGTTTACTACTACTACTACATGTTGAGATTAAGCGCAACAAGTTAACGCCAGAGAGAGCCTATAAAATCACGCTGATATCCCACAATTGGCGTTTACTGAATAGACCATTGGAAAGTGAAAAAGGAACAACATCCTCAGATTCACTTATTCAACATCAAGAGAAAATGGGATCTGAATCTGGCAACGATTCAGATTTACATGATGATGATTCGGTTCTGAGGCAGAAGCTACCAGTGAAGATGAAACCGAAGATGTGTATTTTTGTTCGAACTTTGTAGTTTGAATTTCGATTTATTACGTTTAAATTTGAAAGATCTCTGATGATTATTATTTCCATATCAATATTTGTCACGAAATACGATTTTCTTAAATTGTAAATTAATGATTATGATTTTTTAATGTATATGAGATTTAATTTATCTATATTATGTGACATTGCTATATTGATATCTTTTAAATTAATTGGTTACGCTTAGTTCTCACTAAAAAAATTTGCATGTTACCCTAAGCAGAGTATGGCTGATCTAATGCTAAGATTAACACCGATATGTAATGTAACCTGTACTCAGCAAATAAATTAATTTCATTTCATTTTCATTTCATTTTAATTAATATAATTATGTTTGAACACAGTTACACTTCACATAGTTGATACTGTTTTTTTAGCTGTTGATTATTAAAATTTTGTTTATAACCTATTACTAATGAAATAATTTTTATAAAACGTGTTTAATGAGAAAATAATCTTTTTACATCTCATTTTATCCCTACATCCTTAAAAGTCATAATTTCGCACAAAAAGTAATTTTGTCAATGAAATTTCTTATGCAATTTAAGAGAATTTATGGAAAAATACGGAAATAATACATAAAATAAACATGAAATTAATCCAAATAGGCATTAAAATAAAAAGCTTTTAAGCAATTCAATATTTCGTTATTAGTAAAAAAATGGTTTTCATACAATGAAAACATGTTTTCATGTAAATTGCCACAATTGGGAATATTCCCGCTATGTTTCCGAGAATATTCTCTCAAACGGAAATATTCTCCGCAATTTCCCATCACTAGTCCTCGTATTTGACATCATTGTCGTAAGCAATAAACAGCGGTCGGCACCCCGCCGTCGCGCTGCCGTAATGAGGGCGTGGGAGGGCCCTCCGGCGCCGCCATCGTTACGCAGTCGTCAGATGCGTCGGCGCTCAACACAATTACTGAACTTGTTAATTATCAAGGATTAAAATGCTGTTGTTTCGTAGTTTCGATTCCTATCACGCGCACCGCCCCGGAGACGGAGATAGAAGAGGGATTTCCAATTGCGTTCAATTTTAGACGGAGCGTGAAAATCGGCGCCCGCGCTTGGAGTTGGCATTATGCTGAGGCGAGACCTTTCTGTGACGATATAAGTAAGTTTCAGTTTATTTTATTCTTTGGTGTCGAGAACTTTGTTCCTTTTGGTGTCGAGACCCTGGGTCCGTGGGGCCCATCAGCAAAAAAATTATATCGCTTTTTGGCAAAACGGTTGATCGATGTAACCGGGGACAGGAGAGCTGGCAGCTTCCTCGCCCAACGCATAAGCATTGCGATTCAGCGAGGAAATGCTGCCAGCATCCTTGGTACCATGCCACAGGGGCCTATTTTAGAATTCGACTTTTAGTTTTTGTTTTATATAGTTATTGATTAAGTTAGTTGTTTATTTTATTCTGTAATAATTTTTATTTTTATAAGTTTCTAATATGTCTTAAATTTGCAGAATAAATGTTTTTTTTTGTCATCAAAGAGACGGAGTTCTCGGAGAATCTCGCCAGCTATTATTTCAATCCTCGAGGTTTTAAATAGTGGCTCATATGTATGTAAAATATTTTATTCTTTTCACTTAACTTATACTTGTATTTTTTTTCTTCTTTCTTTGTATATATCTGTCAAAAAATTAATGCTCTTTTCTTTCTTTCTTATATCCACGATGCTAGCAAATACACTTCTCTTTCTTTAGTGCCTCGCGAGAACAGCAGGCGAATCACGTAACTTTATGTACTAACGGTAGATAGATTTTACTGTCAATTTTGAAGTATAAATGTATGGGCTGACAGTTAAAATTTGACACTAAAATCTCTCTAACGGTAGTACAAAAGTTACGTGATTACCCCGCTGGTTGAGAAATGCGACCTGACGGCCTACTGCGAATCGCAAACGAAATTTTCTCTGCCTGTTGCACTTACGTACGAACGTGCAAGTGCGACAGAGAGGGAAAACTTCATTTGCGGTTCGCGATAGACCTTCTGTAGAGGAGATTAGCCTTACATAAATCATTTTTCGACGACCGCTTTAGGCTCGGTTTTATAATGATCGGTTTGATATGTCAAAAAATGTACTGGGTTACTGAAATTTGATCTAACGGATGTTTATAAAACCCGGCCTTAGCCTAGTTAATTGGTTTTGACCCTGCCTTCGAAGCTGGAGGTCCCACGTTCAAATCCCGGCCATGACCAGGCACGTATCCAGACTTTTGGTTGGGGGGGGGGGGGGCAATCATTGAAACAACCATGTGAACTGTGTAAAAATCGCTGTAATCACTGTACTATATTTTTTAATAACTTAAAGAAGTACCGTCCGTAAGTACATTATATTAATTATTGTAGTATTTTCGATTTTCGGGGGGGGGGGGGATAAATCCCAACTATCCCCCCCTCTGGATACGTGCCTGGCCATGACATTTATTTGTGTGATGAACACGAATATTTGTTCCAGTCTTAGATGTTTTCTATATATTTAAGTATCTATTTATCTATACAAGTATGTATATCGTCAGTTAGTACTCGTAGTACAAGCTTTGCTTAGTTTGGGACTAAGTTGATTTGTGTAAGATTGTCCACAATATTTATTTATTTTTACCTAAGCTGAAACAAAGACGCTTCGCTCGCTCTGTCAACAACATGCACGGCTCGGTGGTAGAGCGCGCAATTCGCAAATGTTATAATGAGGGGTAGGACCCCTCGAGTTAGCTGACTTCGCTTTGGGCGTTATGAGACGTGTCAACAGAGGTATTGTAATATTTTATTTGTAATCAAATAATACGAAACAGGGCGAGGTGAGGTGAAGCACGTATTTAAGACTACTTGAACGAGATATAGTCCTATGGCCATCCCGAGATATCAGATATATGGAATCTTTTTACCGCCCTCACTTGTGCGCAAACGACTGACGGCACACCCATATCTTATATACCCTACACAAAGCCTAAGAAAACAAGGTCTGACAATCGGGATCGTGACACGACCATACGTCACTATCGACGATACACTCACACTTACGTCCGCATACCGTCGACTGATCAATCAATCAATCAATCAATCATTTATTTCTAAGAATATGGTGCAATATTATAGGTTAGTATATAAATGGGTTAGTTCAGCATATTCTGCCAACATCGACGTTGAAATATTGGAGAGAATGTTACCTATAGTTAGTAATTAGTAATGGGTTATTATTAATTAAAATTTATGTGTATAATTAAATAAATAATGGCAATACACATATTAAATGCATTCAGCTTGTAAATATCTGATGCAAGGCTAATGACGTAAGTCGTGTCACATACGCTACTAACCGATGACACCGATGTACCGGATTGCCATACCTGGCACCGTATATTATTGTATCATGCACACAGCATCGCTGTCCTACCATTTAATAATAATTATAATGTAAATTTTTAAGAGGTATACCTATTTGCTGTGCCCTAACAGGGTTCATGTGTGAATCAACCCTAATATAATAACACCTTCTTGTACCACATGATTATGATGCAATAAATGAATGAATTATGAAATTAAAATAAATATGTGAAAATAGTTGCACCTTATATGAAAGTAATTAATAAGTATAGTTGAAGATATTTGCAGACCTAAATGTACCTTTTCCAGATTGTTGTAGCTGAATGACGATGCAAAAGCAGTTCAATGAATCCTACTTGAATAAATGATTTCTTATCTTATCTTATCTAAATCTCTGTCAAATACCTACTTGAAAATCATTTGAGTTTGGCCCAGTTGAGATAAGGTTCAAATATTTCATAGAAATTTTGACTACAATAAGAAACACTGGCCATTTGTCAGAAGAGTGTATTACACAATGTGTTACCTAACAAACTATGTTTCAATTATGTACAGGTAAAAAACTTAAGAAGATAACGTGTACGAATAGACATTCCATATTTGAAATTTGTAATGTAACGTACGGGTTGATTACTCCTGTCCACTTATGATTCTACTGTCACGATAAGACATATAAATAGTTATGGTTAGTTTATGCGGTTTTTTTGCAAACTGTACACTACTACGCGGGGACACACATGTTGTGGTTTGTTTTCTTCTGTTGTTGTTTTTTTTTTGTAATATGTGTGTCTTCTGTGTCTGTGAATAAATGTTTCTTTCTTTCTTTTTCTTTTTTACTACATACAACTGATCATCTGTAAGTTGGGTATTTTAAGGCCCGGTTTTATAAACCGTTAGACCTTATGTCGGTCTGTTATGTCAAAAAATGTACTGAGTTACTGAAATTTGATCTGACATTTGGTCTAACGGATCTTTATAAAACCCGGCCTTAATATGTCATTTGTACCCTGCAACTGCCAAATTACCTAGCGACCGAAGGTCCGTTTTATGCTTTCGTATGTCCGTCTGTTCTCCTTTACAGGTCGAGTCGCGGTGTTATTTTGTAATTTTTTTGTTGATTCAGATTTTGGAAATGTCAATATAAAAATACCCGTGAGGTTTACAGCTCACATAGCCACTAGTTTCTTTATACAACTGAAGTATGATGAAGGTAAGATTTGTCATTGTGCGAGCGCCCGAGCCTCCGCCTCGACACATCAGATAATATCCCCGAGCGCGGGCCCACGCCCTCATTAGTTAAAGCTCTTGCAGTTCACGAAGACGAGCGGAGTGGTTTCTATTACTATGACGTTAAAGTCTGATTTCGTTAAATCCAGTCGCCTTTGTGAATTGCAAGAGCAGGTACACGCAGGCTGACGGTACAGCCGTCTACGCTTTACAGCACCGCTCGTTGATATGCATCAATTAGGCCCGGTTTTATAAAGATCTGTTAGACCTCATGTCGGTAAGTTATGTCAAAAATGTACTGTTACGTTGTTGGTTTAACGTATATTTATAAAACTCAGCTTTAGTAAATCCTAGTTTAAACAGGGTGTAACAAAACTTGTTCTGATTAGGAAAAAGTAGACAAAAAATTTTTTTTGACGGGAAGAAAAATTTTTTTTCTAGTGGGCAGGTTGTCCAAGTCAGCCAGCTGTCCATACAAAGGCCAAAAATTTATTACGTCAAAAAAAAATTCTTCTACTTTTTCCTAATCAGAACACGATACCGAATATGCCCTTAAACGGATTCTCACTAGTTTTGTTACACCCTGCACCCTGTGTGTAATCTGTAATGTGTCGATAAACTTACGGTACGTATATGATGATCATGTTCAGCAGTGGTGATAGTAATATTGGGAGGGGGTAATCTCAGGAACTACTTAAGATTTCATAAATATTTTACACCGCAAGTTTTGCTTGCCTTCTTGTTTGATTAACCCTAATTGCTATTACTACATTGCTCGTGAACTTCTACCCTATACATATATTGCAGAAAGTGTACATACACCAGAATAAAAAAATAACATTCATTCATTTGACGACCGCTTTAGCCTAGTTGGTAGTGACCCTGCCTTCGAAGATGGAGGTCCCGGGTTCGAATCCCGGCCAGGGCATGTATTTGTGTGATGAACACGAATATTTGTTCCTGAGTCTTGGATTTCTATGTATTTAAGTATCTATTTATCTATATAAGTATGTATATCGTCACTTGGTACCCATAGTACAAGCTTTGCTTAGTTTGGGACTAGGTTGATTTGTGTAAGATTGTCCACAAATACTTACTTACTTACTTTATAGCCTATTGGCTGTCCCACTGCTGGGCAAAGGCCTCTCACCATATTTTCCAGGTCTCCCTATTGAGCGCTTCTTCCTCCCAATTCTCGGCAAATGCATCCAGATCATCCTGCCATCTCCGTGTGGGCCTGCCCCGTCCGCGTCGTCCATCATGTGGCACCCACTTGGTGGCTATATTAGTGTCCACAAATATTTATATTTATTTATATATATTGCAGAAAGTGTACATACACCAGAATAAAAAAAATAACATTCATGTTTCGTCCAAGCATGAAAATAAAAGTATTGCGGCAAGTATCAAGGTGTTTCGCTGTACAGCGTCAGCACTCGACACTCGGGCGCGAGGCGCGGCCTGGGGCGCGCCGCCGGCACTATAAGCACTTTATCGCGTACACAACTGTGCACAGCGTATTTAATGACCTGTACCAGGGAAGCAGCGGGGTACGGTTTTAGACGATCTCAGGGATACGCCGTCGATTCATAAAAACTAAGGTATTTTCCAGTGATCGATATAAAATACAATAAAATAACATTCAAGTTCCGTCCAAGCATGAAAATAAAAGTATTGCGGCAAGTATCAAGGTGTTTCGCTGTACAGCGTCAGCACTCGACACTCGGGCGCGAGGCGCGGCCTGGGGCGCGCCGCCGGCACTATAAGCACTTTATCGCGTACACAACTGTGCACAGCGTATTTAATGACCTGTACCAGGGAAGCAGCGGGGTACGGTTTTAGACGATCTCAGGGATACGCCGTCGATTCATAAAAACTAAGGTATTTTCCAGTGATCGATATAAAATACAATAAAATAACATTCAAGTTCCGTCCAAGCATGAAAATAAAAGTATTGCGGCAAGTATCAAGGTGTTTCGCTGTACAGCGTCAGCACTCGACACTCGGGCGCGAGGCGCGGCCTGGGGCGCGCCGCCGGCACTATGAGCACTTTATCGCGTACACAACTGTGCGCAGCGTATTTAATGACCTGTACCAGGGAAGCAGCGGGTACGGTTTTAGGATCTCAGGGATACGCCGTCGATTCATAAAAGGTAGGGTATCCAGTGATCGATATAAAATACAATAAAAAATATGGACTAAATTTATTTATTTATTTAATCTTTATTGCACAATTACCTTATCGTATAAAAGGCGGACTTAATGCCGTATGGAATTCTCTACCAGTCAACCTTAAGGCGAATCAGAAAGATTTGTTGGCGGTGTAACTAACAACTAACGAAACTCAAAATTAATATAATTTTTATATTCTCAATTTTTTGTGAATATGACCATAAATTTCGTCCGTTTTTGTCGCAAGTTTAACACTTTTTTTAAACTGTGTTTAAAAAAGGAAATTATGCTATCGCTACCAAAGAACCTTATAGTAAGTACCAAAAAGTATTTATTGCGGTTATTTTTTTGTATACAACTTACTGACATCATTAATATGGCGGCCACGATGAATGTTCGTTTTGGCACCGAATTCAAAACGAAAATCAGAAATCCAAATTTTTTAGTCTTACTTAACACTTAACTACTATAATTTGCGGAAAAAATATTTTTCATATGTAGGTACTGGTATAGGGTACATGCACATGCACGTATGTCAGGTATACTTTAATTACGAACCATTTTCTAAATATTATCAATAACCCTATTATATTGTTGTTTATTATATTGTATTGTTATCCGGTGGAAACGAACGGCACAGGACCGGTCTAAATGGCGAGCCTTGGGGGAGGCCTATGTTCAGCAGTGGATGTCTTTCGGCTGAAATGATGATGATGATGATGATGATGATGATGATGATTGTTGAACACATTCACTGTAAATATTTTAGTAGCGCTGCGGTTGCCGTGGGTTTCCGCTTTGTAGCCAAAACTGACTAGGATTGAACCCAACCAGCCGATTATTCGATGGTAAATTGTAGCTACTCAGATAGACTTCAATAGAATTGCGCCGACCCAGGTCGGGCCTAGCTGAGTTTCTTGCTGGACTCTTCTCAGCTAGGCTAGGTTTAGTGAACCAGCGACAAAACTCCCAGTAGCTCGATTCCACTCACACCTCAGATTCGGTTGAAACCGCTCAACCAATCTCACTGGAGCGCAAACTCTTAGACTATTCCACTGATCCAAACCACACGCGTGGTCATGCCGGAGGTTTTCCCCTGGATTTTCTCCAGGCTACTCTCCAACCGCGCACTCCTATCGCTTTATTGGGCCCGGCCTATAAAGCCACAGTCAGGTTAAAAAAAAAAAGAAATCCGCAATTACATAATGGATGACAAGACATTTTAGCTGAATGCTGCTCGTCTCTTTTTGTATAATTTGCTAGCACTCAAAATAAAAAGGTACACCAGGGAGCGCAGCACGTAACGAGGCGCTACCAGGGCCACATGACATTACAGACACGCGCCATTAGGCGCGCCGGGGCACCCCGGAACGGGCCCTATTTCCGGAAGGAAGCGCCCGGAAGCCGCGCCGCGTCCGCCCCGCTTGTCGTGCACGAACTTACTCCTATCTACTTATGTTGGGTTGGTGCGATGTGACGTCTGCGAATTACGTTCACGTTCTTTGCAATGAGATATGTTTTTCATCTCCCGTTGGGAAAGTTCAATTTTCATAGTAGATAGCCGGGTTGAAAGTCGCTTTTCCGACTCTAGGGTGGAAAGTTTTTTTTTAAGTTCTTTATTTAGGACGCGGGCGCGCGCCGGCAGCACGCAAGGGCCGCGGAGCGCGGCGGCGCCGGCTGCTGGTTGCTGCAGTGCAGTGCATGTTTTTATTACTCAATCCACTTTTATTTATCATTTACTAGCGACCCGTCCCGGCTTCGCACGGGTGCACTATTTAATGGATGTTATTATACATATAAATCTTCCTCTTCAATCACTCTATCTATTAAAAAAAACCGCATCAAAATCCGTTGCGTAGTTTTAAAGATTTAAGCATACATAGGGATATAGGGACAGAGAAAGCGACTTTGTTTTATACTATGTAGTGATTTTCCTCATAGTCGAAATGAAAAGTAGATTGTTTAACTCGGGTGAAAGCACCCGTTTCAGCCTTGAACTATCGGCGCTCTCACTTCGTTCGAGCGCTAACATATCTCGGGTGCAATGGGTTGCTTTCAACCCTTGGTTAACAATCTACTATTTAATAAGAAGAATACAAAACAACACAAATAAGAAATAATCAAACAAACTACAACTAAAATTATCCGAACCTAGCCTATATGTACATATGTCCCCTAAATCGGTGTCTAAAGTACCCGATGTTTTTCTCCGTAAGCATATGGTGAATCTCATTGGTCTTTTGAGTTCAGCCATTGTATTCGTTGGTTCGTTGCTCATACCAAACATTACCGAGCATATTTTGCTGTAATCTGGTAAAATAAAACTAAGTAACTTCAAGCCGTGTGACCTTGAGGGTAAGTATTAAATTCTGCGTTCGGTCGCGAGCGGAGCGCGCATCAATCACAATTATAAGTGGATTAAGCCTGGAACACGCACGGCGCGATCCGGGCGCGTAATTGCGTAAATGAGACCTCGGCGGGACGCTGGGACGGCCAAAATGAGAGACAGTTTTTTTTTATACAACGACGGTGGGGTGGCAAACGTTTGCCGTCACTCCACCCAGGTAGATCTAATACGGCCTCTCTGGTGCTAAGCAGACACCAAAAAAAAAATTAATTTATTATTAAATTTTTTCCTTTATTCTAAATTTAGGTATGGGATGGCGCATCGCAACTGACGATTCTCAATATAATTTGAGACGTTAGTGCCGTTAATGAAGCAGGGGTCTTCTGGTAGATGTCGCTGTACGCCTCCCTTAAGGCGTTTGTATAAAAATATAGTTTACGTTAGCAGCGGTACTGCTTAATACGAAGGAACGGTTGATGAATTTAGAACTGGGCAGTGATTGCACCTATAGCTCAGTTGGCTAGAGCGACTGGCCGCGCGTGCCGGGAGGTCGCAGTTCGAATCCTGCTCGGTGCCTAAATTTTTCAATTTTTCCTTTATTCTAAATTTAGACACCATAGCGTATGGATGCTTGCGACTCCGGAAGATTACAAGCGCGTTGCGGACCCTTTATTAACTTGAGGCTTCGTTGTGTTGTTAGCTAGAGCGTAAGGATTACTTATTCAGTGTCTAGATATACTTACGCCCGTCCCACACTCAACACATTGCATCGCATCCTTGAGAGCTCTATATATCTGAGTGGAGTCAGAGGAGCTACTCCGAACTTCGAAATCCGAACTTCGTATCATGCCGTCCCTTTCAATCATATAGTGTTATAACACGAGAGTGAAAGGGACGGCACGATACGAAGTTCGGAGTAGGCCCTCAGGGGCGGCCCACGTCGTGCCGCTACAAGTACATGTGGCCATTATGGTCCGCACCCGTCGGGTGCCATTAGAAAGTGATGTAGCGAGTGGAAGTGCGTGCGATAGAAAGAGATGGCCACGTTTAAGCACGTTTGGCCTACGTAAACGGGGGTTTTGTTAACAGTAGGCCTAGTAGTACTATTACTTATTCTGTGGTGGAGTTCTAATTTTTGGACAACATAAATAGTTAAGCCTTTTAATTCGTCTACAATTCATTGATTCCACTGAAACACGAAAGTTACATTGTAATTACCATATAATTTATAGGAATAGTTGTTAATCAAAGGTTGAAATCCCCCATTTCAGAAGAGATATTTTGTAGGCTAAAATGGTTGGATTCACGCTTTTCATTTCTAACGCCAGGAAACTAAAACATGCCAAAATATGCACAAACATTATCTGAATCAGGGAAAGAACCAATTTAGCGGGAACTGTTGAGTATGTTAACAATGTTTGTGTATTGACCATTTTTTTTTTTTTAAATTAAGAATAAACGTACTTATATTTGTATAGGTTACTGCCTTTTCCCAGTCTAACTTCGATTCACCATATGTTTTTCTTTTTCTCTGCTCTAGAGCAGAAAAGTGCCACTTTCAGCACGCCACCTAGATGAACCTACTTTTAGAGATGAAAAACAACATTTCGTATCACAGCGCAGTCAATAAAATTGTAAATAAAGTTAATATAACTTGTGTGAATATCTTATTGCCTTGCAGCAACCATAGGTAGTTGTAAGCGCGTCACATCATCTACGCGAAAGTTTCCGTAAGTTCCCATCCATCAAAGACGTCGTGTCTTTAGATAACTTTTACCATAATACGTAGAAAACTGGTAGATCCACATATGTACCTACATAGAATGATAGTTGCAAGAGTAATAAACCTTCTAACGATAAAGTTACCTTCATCATTATCCTCTAAGCATTGTATCCTAAACGGGCCAGGCTTTGGCCGCTAATACCGAGATTTGGCGTAGGCACTAGTTCTAGTAATAAATAAATAATAATACATAAATATTTTGGGGACAATCTTACACAAATTGACCTAGACCCAAACTAAGCAGCTTGTAC
This sequence comes from Epiblema foenella, assembly GCA_963556455.1. Lineage (NCBI taxonomy): Eukaryota > Metazoa > Arthropoda > Insecta > Lepidoptera > Tortricidae > Epiblema > Epiblema foenella. The sequence continues at coordinate 5,377,729 of OY747118.1, forward strand.
TATGGGTACTAGGCGACGATATACATACTTATATTATTATAGAGAAATATATACTTAAATACATAGAAAACATCCAAGACTCAGGAACAAATATTCACAAATAAATGCCCTGACCGGGATTCAAACCCGGGACCTCCAGCTTCGTAGGCAGGGTCACTACCAACTGGGCTAAAGCGGTCGTCAAAAAGTAAGTAGGCAGTGAGCCATGATATAATAATATACTACGCCAGGTATGGCAATCCGGTACATCGGTTAGTAGTGTGTGTGACACGACCTTGGACATCAACCTATCGACGGTATGCGGACGTAAGTGTGTGTCGTCGACGGTTAAAAAGGTCGTGTCAGATCCGAATTGTCAGTGCCTTTACTTTACCATGAGTTCGCATGACCGTACTCGCTAGCGACTGCGTAAACGATTTAGTACGCCGATTCTTAGTTCTATTGCGTAACCGCCAGAGGCGCTGTGCTTTTGCCCATACAAATTTTTACGAAGCAGCTAACGAGTTCGGTCATGTGAACTCATGGTAAAGGCACAGACCTTATTTTCTTAGACCATGTAGTAAGCGACTGTCATGTGATGTGAACTTCGAACTCAGAGGGTAAACTAGACCTTATTTAGGATTATACGGGTTTCCATCTTTACCGGGAAAATGTACTGATAAATATCCTCTGATATTTAAGTACATATTTTATGTTTGCATAACCCAGTGGTACCTACGAGTAGCGTGACTTAGCTCCCAATGACCTTCGATCCGTAACTCTCCGTTTTCTCGTGTTTTTTATGGCTTATCGTACCTATTAAGAACAACGAGATTTACCAAAGTAGCATATCACATTTACTTTAAAACTCAAGATATCAAACTTTGCCAATTTTAGGGCAAAAAACCAGATTTTGGAAGTACCCGTCAATAAGAAACAGTTAAAAAAGTAGGAATATTGAAAATAGAGTTTTGAACTATGTTTGAATGAATCTTAAAAAAATAAATAGTATTTTTTTTTGAAAATTTGGCTCTTGCAAATGTAGATAAAGGATTGAAAAAACGATAACCGTTTGTGCCATAAATATATATATCTATAGTTCTAAGAGAGTAATACCAACTCAAAAATCTTTAAAAATCAATGAATAGCGCGTGGAGCCACTTAACATTCTACTATAGTGGCTTATATGATCTAACATTGCCTACATTATCCCCGTGGCCGGGAAGGAGGCAATTTCAGGCCGAGTATTATTTAAACGGACGAGCTTGCGAGTCTGTTTAATTTATAATACAAAGTCTGCAATTGCCTTACCGGCCGAGGCTAATACAATGCTTTTATCAAAAATACCGGGAAATAAGGCGAAAGAATTAAGATTTGATAAACATAACCCTAAAACGTCAAAAAGTTCGTATATTGGTGCCGTTTATATTTTTAAAAAGAATCACAAGTGTATTTCTCCACCGAAAAACCCAAACCTTCCTTGCGTATTGGAACCCCAGGGTCTTAGCCGGACAGATGGGAAGAGGCCGGACGGTCTTACACTGGTTCCTTGGGCGAAAGGGCGAAGTCTATTGTGGGATGCTACTTGTGTGAGCACTTTTGCCGCGTCACATCTTGCACGGACAACGCGGTCTGCTGGCGGGGCAGCAGAGACTGCTGCTAGACTTAAACATAGCAAGTATTCAAACTTGGAACCGGTGTATGACTTCGTACCTCTTGCTGTTGAAACGGCGGGACCTTGGTGTTCAGAGGCAAAGCAATTTATACGAGCCCTGGGAAGACGTTTGCAAGATAGCGGTTGCGATCCTAGATCCGGTGCGTACCTGGTTCAACGTATCTCTTTAGCAATCCAGCGCGGGAAGGCGGCGAGTATATTTGGGACGTTTGAGCCGGGTACTTATCGGACAAGTCATTGTTAATGGAGTTTGTAGCATAGGTGACGAAACGTGTTGTGGATGATTCTTTGTAGCATAAATTGACGAAACCTGTGGTGGATACTTTTTGTTTGATATAATTAATTTACATATATTTCATTAAAAACCCAAATTATTTAAGAATATACTAAAACGTCGCGTTTCCAACAGAAAAATAGGTACGTGTTGATTTGGCTGAATAACTAGAGTAATAAAAGAATATATGCAATAGACCTGCAATGTTTCTTATTTTTAAAGTTTGATAACCAACCACCTTCCAATATGTAGCGAGTAATGTTCACTTTGCGGGCAATTTTTGAGAAAAGTTGTCCTCTATCAAATAGGCGCGAGTTGATTTGTGTGATGGACCGGCAAAAAGTGTATCCTCACCCTCAGACACGGAGGTTATCTTTAAATAAGCCAGTCCGGTAATGGCAATGGCAACACGCACAAATGATGCGGTGAGGCAACGTCTGAATTGCGCGACACCCACCAGGAGCGCAGAAATTACTGGCGGTAACAATAACAAACAAACGACATCGTGCAGGCGCCGGTCGAGTAGGCCAAGTTCGTTTTATTATGTCACACTCACAGTCTTGCAGGTTCGCTTGGCGTATAGCAGCCATTCTGTGCAGAAAATTATTATTATTATTTTCTTTTTGACGTGACAACGTCTTATAAATTGGTTTGCCGGGTGACACTTCAAGAAACTGCGTTACGCTCCGCTCACGTTATGCGCTCACAATGAGAGCGAGTGAGAGGCATGGTTAGCCCGCCTAAGAGCGAGAGAGACAGACATAAAAAGTCGTTGTCACGTAAAACTTTTTTTTATTTAAATAGGATCGCTCTTGGCCAGCATCTAGCCAGGGGGCAAAGATGAGGCCGACGATGAAGCGAGCTCACCCATAGAAGGTGCCTATTCACTCGTGCCTTAAAAAGGTCTAGGCTATATGAGCTCGGAAACACAAACGCCGGCAGAGAATTCCAAACCTTAGAAGTGCGCATTATAAAAGATGATGCAGCGCTTGATGCAAATTTCCTTGTTTTGAGCTGAGATCTACTCTATTTTAAGTGTACTGCGGGTTTTCGATAAGAGAATCATTGTTTTCGTAGAGCAATTATAACTAATATTATTCGTGAACTCCCAAAATAACACACAAGGGAGGATAATGTATACGAAATACCTACAGCTATATTTAATGTGCCTAACATGTAACCGAAAATGGACGGTAACATGACGCTATCGCCAACCATTTCACAAACAATATCGTTTACAATAGGTTTTTATGAAACGCTCCTTCGTGCACAGGTATAAAATATTAAACGAAAACACATAACTCGGTATCGCACACGGTACCAACCCCGCGGTGTTAATAAAATATACGTACGCTGCCATCAAAAGCGTACGGGGCGCGGCGGCCCGTCGAATTGATAACTTGATAACCCCGGAATCCCGGGATCCGCGAGTCCCGATCCAGCAATCCCGGCGCTTATATGCCGCGGTAAAGAATCCCGCATAGGCGTTTCTGTGGATCTGTTTATTTTTTGCGTTTAATGCCGTGAGATGAAACGAAAACATTTCTGGGGCGTGCTTTGGTTCCGTCACGGGATAAATAATAAGTACGGTGCGGTTGAGAGGTTTTATTATAACGATGTCGTTACGGTATTAGCTATGAAAATAGTGCTTATCCGATTCAATACAATACAAATACTCTTTATTGCACACCTCACATAATAAAATAGCACATAAAAAACAAAAAACAAAGATACAGGGAGACAGAGGCAGAACAACAGGCGGTCTTATCGCTAAAGAGCGATCTCTTCCAGACAACCTTTGGGTAGTGGAGAAATGAAATATAAAGCTGAAAAGTAGGTGGTGCATAAACTATTACAATGAGAAAAAAAGATTCCAAAACAACTATTCAATATAAATACACATACTTAAATAATATATAAATATACATACATAAAAATATACATACATATAATATATAAATATATATCAATGCTATAGAATAGTAAGAATAAACTAGTGTCAGCTATAACAATTAGTTAAAAATTCTTGAATTAAATAAATATCGTTTCCTCGCACCTGACTTACATTACAAACATTATATTTCTAGAGATTGTATTTAAACCGTAATCTTATGATGATTTGCCATTTGTCAGAGTTCGGAATTTTCGTGGAGTTTTTGAGCTGTCATAGTGACTTCTCATTTACCGACTTTTAGTGTATGGTAAGTTATCGATAAAACCATGTATATTCAAAGTATATCTAATTAATGTTGTACTTTAAAAATGTTAAAATGCTGTCAAATAACATATTTACCTATAATTACTATTAAATAATTTACAGTATCTTTTTCTCAAAAGAAAATATAATTTGAGTAGGTAATATAACTTAAAAATGCCTTGTATGAAACTCGATATATCTAAAATAATCTTAAATGTATCCAGATTCCACAAAATCGTTTCATTTTGTGACATCCGTTTGAAACAAATCATGAAACTTATCATCAAGAAGTTGGTATACCTAATTACGACTATAAACCGACGGAAATCTGATACTTTAGCATATGTATATCGATATGACGAGGTCGATGAATAAGAAGTCACTATGACAGCTCAAAAATGCCACCAAAATTCCATTCTCTGCCTCTCTGGTGATTTCGCAGTTCGCTTGAATTGCAAAGCGACGTTATTCGATAGTTTAGCAAAAGTCGTCAATAATTCAGGCAATTAGAGATGCCTTCTTAACGTATATTTTGCGATACTCTCAGTTTAATTTCGCAGTAAACTTTTTTCGAAACCGTTAACTTTTGATTTGAGTTACAGCTAAAAAGACATTGTGTAGAACCCATTGGGTATACCAGAAAAGTAGATTAGGTTAGATTAAAACTGCGAACCTTTTAGAAAAAAAAAACTATGAAATGGAAATTCTAAAAATGTTCTGCAGCACATTAGTAAACCTTGAAAACATACGCTACGGTGAATTGTAATTAGTAAACCCTGTGGCTTTACCATGAGTTTACCTGACCGTGCTCGCTAGCGACTGCGTAAAAATTTGTATGGGCAAAAGTACAGCGCCCCTGGCGGTTACGCAATAGAACTAAGAATCGGCATACTTAAATCGTTTACGCAGTCGCTAGCGAGTACGGTCATGCATTCACCTGAAGATAATAGGGATCAACAATGACGCTTCCTACCCATATTGTGGGGAAGAAGAAACCAGCAAGCACGTCGTAGCGGAATGTATTATGTACGCAGCAATGCGGTTTAATATATTCGGTAGCGATATGCTAGAGGAGAGCGAATTGAGAGATGTCAACCTTAAAGATGTCCTTTTCATCTGCAGGAAAATAGGAAGAATGGAAAAAGACTGTGTGAGAATGCCGCCGGGACAGTAACCTTAAGCTCCGACTTCAAGGGAATTGGGCTGAATGATCCAGACGTGCGATCGACAGCCCGCCTGCTTCCGGCCAGGCGTCCCTACACTACATCTACATCTACGGTCATCAGTGGCGGATTTACCAATAGGCTGAGTAGGCTGGAGCCTAGGGCGGCAGATTTTAGGGGGCGGCAAATTTGCCCCGATTTTTTTTTGTCGTACAAAAAAATCTAAATGTTACTATGTCCGCTCACACAATTCAATCAACGTGTAATATCTTTCACCACTTAAATATGTTTTATACCGTAAATTGAGGTTCCTTTGCTCCCCATTGGATAACTATGCCCCAACTGTTTATTTGGTTTTATAGCGTTATAACCAAAAGTAATATATTCCCATTTGATAGAAAATATGTTTAAAATGTACTTTGTCTGTTCTTAACTCTGTAAAACAGCAATTGTAGTACATAAGCAAAATTTGTATGTAGCAGAATATTTGACAACGGGGTAAAATGGCTAGTTTTGAAACATTTTTCATTCTGGAGCACAGTTACCCAAACATTGGCTTACGCTTGTAGGTTGTAGGTAGGCTTCAAAGTGTTTAAATTGACTAAAACATTATTTTGATGCCTAGTAAGTGTTATAACAGGATCCATATGGTCATTCTACTGCCAAGTTTTTAATACCTATGCCTATAAAAATCTACATACCGCATTATGATAAATCTTAAAATAATTCGGTACTTAATTTAAATTTTTGAAGGCGTGTTTAGAGCAAAGAAGCCTCGTTTTACGATCTTCATAGTGTGTCTGTAATTTAGGCATACATTACCACACCTTATAAGTAATATGTAAGAGTAATTGTAGGTGAACTAAAAAGAAAAAACCGGCCAAGTGTGTGTCGGACCACGCACAATGAAGGGTTCCGTAGTGGATAAAAGAACTAAAAAGAAAAAAAAAATTCAAAATAAAGAATTTCCAAACTATGATGTTTAAAATACTGAAAAAAATTGAGGTGGTGTGCATTAATAAATACTTTCAAAGATTTTTGGTTTGAACAAAATAGGTTTTACGGTTTTTGAGTTTTCACTTAAAAACTGACTTGCCCAAACTAAAGGTCGTAAGTGCCGTGAGTTCCCTATGAAGATACGATTTTTTTTAGGTTCAATGTATTAGCAAGTGGTTTTAAATGTGGACTAGTAGGTGTCGGTACGGAACCCTTCATTGTCCGTGATCCGAAACGCATTTGACCAGTTTATTTTTTATTTTTTTAGTATCTCAATTTTATTTTTCTTCTGCCCGAAACCGGGCGAAACATGACCGCATTTTTCACATTTTATCGATTTTCGAAAAAGAGTTTTAGTCGAGCAGAAAAGTACATCTTCTGAATAACCCATCAGTGATCGGCATGTCACCTCCAATATTTTTTTTAAATATATCGCAGTAATTTCTAGGCCTTTTTTCGGTATCGGAAATATGTTTTTTTTCTGACTGAAATCGGGCGACAGATGACCGCATTGCTCACTTATTACTGATTTTTCAAAAATGTTTTCGAGATTGCAATTTTTTTTTCTGTTTTGAAGCCTTCGTCGAGACGAGTTTTTGACACCTCATTCAGCCACTTACTGCCAAAACCCACAACACCAGGGCGATGTTCCGCTTTCACTGAAAATGGGACCTGAGGGCCTACTCCGAACTTCGAAATCTGAACTTCGTATCGTGCCGTCTCTTTCACTCATATAGTGAAAGGGACGAGAATGAAAGGGACGGCACGTTACGAAGTTCGGATTTCGAAGTTCGGAGTAGGCCCTTTGATTCCAAAGCGGCAAAAACTAGGGTATCGAATTGTAGTAGAGGTCAATAGGGGCGGCAAAATTTGAATAGCCTAGTGGCGGCAAAAGTGTAAATCCGCCACTGACGGTCATGCAAACTCATGGTAAAGGCACTGGAAACATACGCTACGCTGAATTGTAGTTAGGTATCACATTGTGTAAATAATAGGGCTGTAATAATAGGTTCCTATTTCCAAAGCGCACCAAGAAAATATCACTAGCAAGAACCCTTGACGCTGTCGAACATCTTACTTGCACGGCAAGCCCAATAAAGAAAAGGGACGAATAGGAAAATAGAATGAAACGCATCGCGGCCACCACGTTGATAAAGATCGCCGCGGACTCGCCTTTCACAATGGCCCGGCTATACGTTGAGACAGACGTTTTGCGATTTTAAATTTTTGTGCATTTTTGACGACCGGTTTAGCCTAGTGGGTAGTGCACCTGCCTGTGAAGCTGACGGTACTGGGTTCGAATCCTGGTCAGGGCAAATGTTTGTGTGATGAGCATGAATATTTGTTTCCGAGCCTTGGATGTTTTCTATGTATTTAAGTATTTATATCTATTAAATATATCGTCGTCTAGTACCCATAACACAAGCCTTCTTGAGCTTACTGTGGGGCTAGTTCGATTTGTGTAAGATTGTCCTCTAATATTTATTTATTTAATGTCACAGCAAAATACGATAATCGGTTACTTAGTTTAGATTATAGCTCATTACATTACGCGCACTCCTATCGCTTTATTGGGCCTACCTATAAAGCCACAGTCAGGTTCAAAATCGTGCGGTAGCAGCCGGCTGTCAGTCTCGGTCGAGTAAGCAAGCTATTATTAGTTAAGTTTTAGTGTTCTAAAAACAAGTGTTTTCAAACAAGTACATAAATATTAGCTAGATACCATAGTATTGTAATTGAGGGTATATACATGTTTTGTCATACTTGCTAGGACATGGTGACTACGTTAATACTAGTGTCTTTTTATAGGGGATTGACGAGAGACATCATCCTGTTGTGGATTCGTTTTTATTATCAGTGACTTAGAGACGATATACATCTCTAGCAATATTAAATTAATTTTAATTTTGACGCTCAGAGACCATAGACATCTCTGGGATATTATATTAATTTCATTATACGCCTTGTTTAATCTTGAGACCTCATACATCTCTAACTTTACTGATGTTGTAATAATTTGTATTTGTATTTTCTGCCAACAAACTGTAATACAGTTTGGCAGGTGAGAAAAAAATATATATTTATGTAAACTTCACGTGTATGAAAAAAAAAACATTACATTAACTAGCATTATTGCAAGTACAGAACCTTGTGTCAGAGGGCACAAAATAAGAATGGCCCTATCCTTATAGAATAGTTGGAGACTTCCAAGCTAGCTAAGTAGAAAAGTATTGTAATGTATTTGATAGTTTTGAATGGAAATCCTGTAATCGATTGTTGTCATGCCGCTCCCGATCCGAATCACATTTTAATCTCATAGCGAGCGCACCAAAGGGAAACGTGAAATGTATCTACCAATAGAAGCCCTGATCTGAAATTAGCCTATCCAGTATTTACCTAAATGTAAACCATTTAGGTTCGAACAGAAACACAGAATGATGTAGGTTCGAGGTCAGGGCGACCCCAATTTTCGATTACAGGCTCTAATTGGGGTGTGAATTTACTGAATTTGCCTGCGGGCGACGCGTTTCCGTCTAATGAGAATCTGAGAAATGCGGAGCGCGAACCTAGAGAGCGGCAGGCCAGGGGGCCTCGCGAACCGGGGATTCTAAATTCAAATCTGTCGTTAAACAAACGCTTTTTTAGGGTTCCGTAGCCAAAATGGCAGAAACGGAACCCTTATAGATTCGTCATGTCTGTCCGTCCGTATGTCACAGCCGATTTACTCGGAGACTACAAGCACTACAATTATGAAATTTGGTACGAAGGTGTATTCTATGAACCGCTACATAAAAGTGATGTGAAATTACAAAAAAATATTAAATTAGGGGGGCACTCCATACATGTAACCGGTGGATAAAATAAAAAATTCCAACGCACATAGTTGTCTGGGGTATCAATTGATAGGCCTGTAAAAATGATATGGAGGTTTCTAAAAAACGTTTCCATTTTAGTGAACCGTTGGTGAGATATTAGCTGTCAAAGTCATAAAAACTGTCCCCCCCCTCTAATTTCCAAACTAAAACTCAAAAACCGTATAACCTATATTGTTCAAACTAAAAATCGTTGAAATTATTTACTAATGCACACCACCTCAATTTTGTTCAGAATTTTAAACCTTATAGGAAATTAGAGGGGGGGGGGATGGGGGGACACTTTCTATGACACGACACAATGGTTAAAACACTCACAATGGTTTTTAGTTCTCCACAGGTACCAAAATTAGTTTAACAGAATACTTTATTAGGTAAAAATACGGTGAAATTAGGCAGGTTCCTCAAGACAGGGCAGTGAAGCGACGTAACGACTCAAAATGCAACAAAGTAAAGTTTTAAGCATCCTTTTACTAGCACCCCCGTGATATCTTTCATGGAGCCACTAAATTTTATCTTTCATTTAACCGGCAAAACGTCGAAATCTCCAAAATGTCCCATTACAGCATTATCTCAACCGTTTTCTGCGAATCAAAATTTGTTGGGTGACTAACATAAAGGACTAAAACAGCGACACAAACTGTGATCATAATTTTATTCTAAATATATAAGCGTCCTTCTCTCTCGTGGAAAGGGCAATGTCCGCTTGAAAAGGATAAAACATTGAAAGGGTTATAACTTTATAAAGGCGGCGAATATTTTTATGGAGACGTCAAAAGTTATGTTGAAGTTGGACGAAAGCGTTCAAGCTCTTAATGGAACTTCAGCACGGTACTCGTGCACATTTTGCTTTCCAAAATAAAATAAAGTTAGGTTGGAGGGTGTTGCAGGACGTCTTCTGAGTCTGACTAACGGCTAACCTGGGGAACGATACCTCGAACCTCCATAAATGAAATAAATGAACTTTATTCTGCAAGAAAAACTACTAGTCATCTTAAAGAAGCCCGCGGTCAATAACTCGTTGCTTTTTGGGGTCATACATAACAAACAACCATCTTATCTATTCGATAAACTAATGTTCTCCAAGTGCGAAGTGCGTGGTGCTATAAGACTTGTAGGTACGCAACACAGAACATCTGCTTTCCGTGGCAGCTTTCGCTACGCTGCAACAAAATGTTGGAATAACTTGCCGCCGCCAATTCGAAATTGTAAGTAGGTATATTGCCTCCTTCAAACACAATCTCAAAAAAAATTTAACAGAAAAGCAAATTGCCAATACCTAAGCAGATGTTTAGTGTTATGTTTTATAGTGTTTAGTTAGCTTCATGTAAGTTCAGTATTATAATGAACGATTTAGCTTGTATGTGCAGGTACAAAATATTAAAATATTATTATGTATAAATATATTAGTATGGCTACACATTTCCCACATCGTCAATGTTATGTTATATGTTAAGGACAGCTCTCTCTCATGTTTATTGTTTTGTAATTTTTTCTAATTCCTGGTTGCCCTGAAAATCAGCGTCGTGATTTTCATGACACTATGCTGAGCGGCACCCATTTTGGTACTAAATAGGTACCTATTTACAATATCCTAGAATGTGTAAACAATTTGTACCAAATAAATATTTCTTTCTTTCTTTCTTTCAAACCGTCTGTAATCGTAAGCGGTGTTCGTTAAAATCTGATGTATGGTAAGATAGACAAGTTTCTATGGGATGACAGCTGCTGGCGCCATATTTGACGATGACCGGCCTGTGATCGCATGTTGGTGCAACCGAGCCTTAATCTGTATATTATCTCTGTTACTATTCATGGTTAGAGATATGTGCCATTACCGGTAATTTTCCTGATATAGTATGGGGAATGTTTCCGTTCTGATATTTTCCCACAAATAATCGGGAATATTCCCATTACGGCACACCTCTATTCCTCACTAAGTAATGTAATCAGAACTTCTCCTTGGGAATTAGAAAGTGGGTAAACTTATGTACATAACTAATTCTGACTAATTAGGATTTAGGAGTTAAAACGGTCCTGGGTTCGAATCCCGGTTAGGGCAAATATTTGTGTGATGAGCATGAATATTTGTTTCTGAGTCTTGGATGTTTTCTATGTATTTATGTATTTATATCTATTAAATATATCGTCGTCTAGTACCCGTAACACAAGCCTTCTTGAGCTTACTGTGGGGCTAGTTCTATTTGTGTAAGATTGTCCTCTAATATTTATTTATTTATTAACAAAGAAAAGAAAAGAAAACTAGAAAAATTAAATGCGTATGCTAGTGGGATACAAATTCATCGGGAATTATAACGTCGTAATAGTACATTACTTACCAAGGGCGGTAAAACAAAGAATGTCTCAGATCGCAGGTATTTGACGCCCGAGCCGAAGGCAAGGGCGATAATTATGCGATCTGGGGCTTTCTTAATTACCGCCCGAGGTAAGTACAAAATTTTATGTCACCCCCTGGCCAGGAAGTGGGATTTTCCACGCGCGGAGCGTGCGGTAATTGCCACTTTATGGCCAGGTGTGACATAAATTTAGTTTAAAGTTATGCTGATTTCAAAGAGTAGGTACAAGGGCGCCAGAAGTTACAGGATTTGTAAATTCATCATTTGAAATTAGAACGCGGGGCCGAGAGAGCGGGAGCGGGTGGCACGTTCGCCGTTTTATGTCGCATTTTTACGATGAAGCCGATAACGTTTACGAGTAGCGTTGAGTGGCGTCGCCGCGGCTCGCCCCGGCTGATTGCTTGCATGCGAGGCGCTAGGGACGGGGCGGGGATATTCAGAAACTCATCGTTATATTACCACAAATGAAATACAAGTTACTGTACTGTACTGAATCAGAGCCCATTTTTTATTTGTAAGTAAGTTTTTATCCTTAGTTTAGTATGTTCTTGTTTTTTATATTCATTTTTTTGAAATAAATCCTTTAAATTGTAAAGGTGTCTAAGATGCAAAGGTGATTAAATGACAAACTTAATATAGTTACTACGTGACGTGGAAAAATGCCGCTCGTGCCTAAGAACGGGGCGTTATTTAAAAATATGTATGTTTATACTGTAGCATTTGAATTTTGTACTATTTTTACTGTTATTTTATATACATTGTATATTGTTTTGAAAAAATGACACCTCGCCGAGTTTCTTACGCCGGTTCTTTTCGAGGCAAAGGTTTATTTTATAAACCGGTGGTAGTTTCTTGACATTCATAAGTGAATGTAACATGCCTAAATTGAAGAATAAATGATTTCAGTTAATTTCATTTCGATGTATCCGCTATGAAAGGTCTCTTGAATGTCGTCATTCGGCGCCACTTATCGCACTGATGCGCCGGTATAATTTTTTTTTATACAACGCCGGTGGCAAACAAGCTTACGGTCCACCTGATGGTAAGCGGCCACTGCAGCCTATAGACGGCCGCAACTCCAAAGGAATCACGTACGCGTCGCCCTTGACCCTTTATAAAATTTGAGGATGCACTGTGTTGACAATAGAAGGGACAAATTTAAGTCCCTCGCTCTCAACACAGTGCATCCTCGGGAGCTCTGACAACCTTGCTCACCTCCAGGAACACAACACTACATACTTGTATAGTAGATAATGTTATTATGGTTGTAGTTGTTGTGGCTGTGTTGATAATAAGCCCGTGGGACTTACTTGTACGAACGCGGCGTGCGATTCACGAATTATATCCATCCGAAAGGTTTCATAATTCCTATACACATGTCACGAGACTAAAAATACTGATAAGAGGTTTATAGCTTCGCTGTCGACCATGTAGATCCAGAAATGACTTGGAATTATTAATTCGGGTGATCATTCTTAATTTAGGGTTTTATATATAATCTCTAGTTCCTGAGTACTTCAGCGTCGACGCTTTTAGCTATCGGAAGTTATCGATAACAATCTCCCTCGCTAATGGTCCCCTCACTGGGCCGGGTCGAGTATCCGTGACACATCGCCGCGACACCGCGCCGTATATCACCCGTCGCCGCTCGAAATACTCTCGGCTGGTTCTTCGCAACGCCAGACCTAAGGGGCTACTCCGAGATTCGAACTTCGTATCGTGTCGCCCCTTTCGCTCATATACTGTATTACACGCGAGTGAAAGGAACGGCACGATACGAAATTTGGAGCACTGTTCCTCTTGCCACTTCGGGTTAACTCGGTGCTGACACTTCTGACACACCACCGGGATGTTCAGTCACCCGAACAGCATATGGTTTAACCTGGTTGTCTAATCTAAACATTTTTTCCCGGATGTATCCTATAGTCTACAGGAGGCCGCTTTGACACCTAGGTTCTTACTCGCAAACCGACTCATCCTCACCTATAACCTCACCTCTCACCAGGGACCGATACCGGTATTTTTAAAAAACCCTGAATTAGCCCAATATTTTGGTTTATTTTTTGCTCTTTACGTAGGGCTGAATCATGTATTTAGGTAACAACGTCGTATTATTAGATTGTCCCATTAAAAACGAAATAATGAACCGGTGACCGTAATAATACCGGTATTTTTCTATGGAGAAAATACCGGTATCCGATCCCTGCATCTCACCCGATTTTATATGGAAATTGTCAAAAAGTGTCAAATGACGTTTGACAGTTTCCAAATAAAAATGGATTAGCTGAGAGGTGACAGATGAGGACGGTGCTTAGCGAATCGCATAGCTAATCCTAAGATTTAGAATAGGCACTAGTTTTACAAAAGCTACTAAATTGCCATCTGACCTTCCATTCCAACCCACGGGGAAAACGACATATTGTTGGGTTTATACTTCACAATACCCTCATCAAAATCTACTTTTCCATTACAAATTATTTTCATACATTTTATAACTGGCACAGCAGCATAGTAGCACAATAAACAACGGAATCTTGAATTTAGAAAGACAGAAACATTTATTCACAGACACAGAAGATACACACATTACAAAAAAAAAACAAAAGAAGAAAAACAAGCCACATAACAACAACACCGACAGCGCTGTTTTTCAGCCAGTATCGTCGGTGGCTCACGGACCGCCATACACTAAATAATAGCCAAAAAAACGATATATGACTGCAATAGAAAAAATTATACATAAGAGAAAAAAATATATATACAGGGCGTCCCACGGCTATGCCACATGGAGGGAAAGTACCTTAAATATTGTAGATGGAACATTTATACTGAAAGAAGACATTATTTTAATTTTAAAAACAATTTAAACTGCATTCACAGATATTTCAATAATAATTAAACCGTGAACCGGGAATCGAACCCGTTACACAAGAAAAATAATTACCCTGTAGCTTTATCATATCAAGCGAAAGGCTTCATCATATGGACTATTTTTTGCTAAATAACGTATCAGAAAAAAAAGGGAGACCATGAATTTTAACATTTTTAATACAAAATTAATCAATTTATCACGTGTAACGGGTTCGATTCCCTGTTCAACTATAAAAATATTTAAACATCTGTGAATGCAATTTACAATGTTTTTTAAAATTAAAATAATGTCTTCTTTCAGTAAAATGTTGCATCTACAATATTCAAGGTACTTTCCCTCCATGTGGCATAGCCGTGGGACACCCTATATAATGTCCACTTACATACATCTGGGGTACAAACAAACACAAGAGAACTAAAAATTTCATCGAAAAATGTCCGCACTAAAATTACTCTCATCTACCAGGGGATCAGGAGTTACAGAGAGCAGGTATTAAGTCAAAGTGCACCTAATGCTCCACGCCCCTCGATCCTCTTAAATGCCCGCTGAGCCTTCTCTTCACGGCTCATTGCGCGCACCTTAAGATTGTCAGCTACTATTATTTATAAGCTTTTCGCACGAGCAAGCGAGTTCTTATTAATTTATCAGCACCTGGGCCCCGCTTTTCGATTTCCACGGAGCTACAAGTTACTGTCGACATATGTATTTAAACATTTTTTCACCTTGTTCCATTGAAATAAAGTCCAAAAGTGTATACATTTTATGCCCGGGACTATATATTTTACAAGTAAAGGAGTTTAATTGTATTTTCCTGAATTCAGCACCTTTAGAGCGAGATGTTGCAATATGTTAGAGCGGATACTGATTAGGGATGTGAAAAGAAAATCAATAAAGTGGTTTTTTTTAAAGAATGAAGTGGTAAAATAGTATATTACTTACCAAGGGTGGTAAAACAAAGAATGTCTCAGATCGCAGGAATTTGACGTCCGAGCCTAAGGCAAGGGCGATAATTATGCGATCTGAGGCTTTCTTAATTACCGCCCGAGGTAAGTACAAAATTTTATGTCACCCCCTGGCCAGGAAGTGGGATTTTCCGCACGCGGAGCGTGCGGAGCGTGCGGTAATTGCCACTTTATGGCCAGGTGTGACATAAAAATATTATTAATAATACATAAATATAAGTCTTCAAAGTTTTAAGAGGGGACATACTCTGTCCCTTTCCGCAAAACGCACCTTTGTATTGGAACGATCGTCATTTACTAACGCGCTCGTGGTCAATGATGTCACCGATCTGTCGGGCTTTCTCTCTCTAACCAGCAACTTAAAACGGTTGTAGTTTCGTTATTTTTTGAGATATTTGAATAAGATTTTCACCATTTGGCATATTTTTTCGCATTGTTTCTTTTGGAGCAGCCAAATTTTGAGCCAACAACACTAAAATAATTGAGGCGTTTGACATACCTACGCTTGACCAGTAACGGCTATAATTGAGGCGTTTGACATACCTACGCTTGACCAGTAACGGCTATAATTGAGGCGTTTGACATACCTACGCTTGACCAGTAACGGCTATAATTGAGGCGTTTGACATACCTACGCTTGACCACTAACGGCTAACTATTTGACTAATGTAGCTGGTTTAGGTGTGTTCGGTAACTTAGGGTCGGTTGCACCAACATACGATCACAGGCCGGTCGTCGTCAAATATGGCGCCGGCAGCTGTCATCCCATAGAAACTTGTCAAACTTTCCATACAATCAGATTCTAACGAACACCGCTTACAATTACAGACGGTTTGGTGCAACCCACCCTTTTACAGACCTATCAACGTTAAATACTCGTATGACCCCAGCAGCTGTCATCCCATAGGAACATGTCAAACATTTCATACAATAAGGTTTTAAAGATTAGGCTAACGTAAAGTCCATCATTGGGCGAAGTTGTCCGACAAGTCAAAATGCACAAATGTTGCCACATTATGGCCAGTGCTGGGGCGCTACCGCGAACAGCAAACTAAGTTTTCGCTCTCTGACGCACTTGCACGTTCGGGCGTAAGTGCGACAGAGAGGGAAAACTTAGTTTGCTGTTCGCGGTAGCGCCCCTGAGCCTGTACTCCGAACTTCGTATCGTGCCGTCCCTTTCACTCTCTATATGAGTGAGAGGGACGGCACGATACGAAGTTCAGATTTATAAGTTCGGAATAGTCCCTCTATTAATATCGATATTATTTAAGGCCTTACTAGACTTACCGATCTTTCGGCCCAATTTATCGGGTACCATTAGGTGGGTGCCGAGAAAATAGAAAATCGATAATAGTAATGTTTCTCTCAATTGAATAGCTCTGACTTAGTCAAATTAAAATGATTTTGTAAATTGTATTATTCATATCTAAAGGACTAAACTTCATACTTAACTACCATTTTTGTCCCGCTTAATGGGACAATACCACATTGGTATAAGTTTGGTAGTACAACGTTATACTTATGTATGTTTTTGTCGATATATACTGTCACTATTTATTTCTTTCTATTCCTGGCAACATCTTATCTGTCGGTATTCTTCGCCTAATTGTGAACTGAAATTCACAACCTTAGGTACGCACTAAGCGGCTAGCCAAATTGCGGCCAGCCGTTCCGCCGGAAGAAATCGGTGTTTAGCGATGAGACCGCCTGTCGTTTGCTCTACTCATTGTGATTTTGTACAGTTCTGTGGCCTTAATTGAGGTGTGCAATATAGAGTATTTGTATTGTATTATAGAGAGGGAGATATTCGAACTTCGTTCGTTCTCAGTTCGCGGTAGCCCCTCGGAGGACCTATTCCGAACTTCGAAATCCGAACTTCATATCATGCCGTCCCTTTCACTCTCGTGTTATACACCATATGAGTGGCACTCTGGCAGTAAGCGGGGGCGCTACCGCGAACAGCAAACGAAGTTTTCGCTCTCTGTCGCACTTGCACGTTCGGACGTAAGTGCGAAAACTTCGTTTGCTGTTCGCGGTAGCGCCCCGGGTGGTGTCCAGTCAAGCCACTAACTCTCACGTGTCGCAACATTCGTTACTGGCAAGTGGCCCACGGAGAGCTGCAAGGTTGTAAACGATCCAAGAAACAGGATAAGCCTAGAATGGACGAGAATGTTCCCAGCGGACTTGTTTCTAATGTGGTTGCTTGGGTATAGTTTACTTTGTTCCATATCAAAAAGGTAAAGGCAATTTTACACATGTCCGTGAAGTTAGCATATCAAGTTCCAGCAGATCACAAAATAATTGGAGTTTTATTTGCATGCAGCATAGTTCTATAGTTCCAGATACGTTTCAACAATATTTCTGCCGTTTTTGCTGAAAATATAAAACATATGGATTTCTACCAAATGATATGCTAACTTCACACACGTAGCATATCAATATTCCCCAAATGGACTAAAAATTGATATTATGCCTGTCTACAGGACTCGCTATAGTTCCTGATACTTTAAAAACATAGTTCTATCAATAAAACTTAAAAAAGTATAATTTATATCCCCAATGATATGCTAACTTCACATGTGATATGCTGAGAGTTTTTGAGGATTTCTGGGCTTGGTTTTGGTCTTAGATGACAGCTCAGGCTCTGCTAGATACAGAACTCCGGAGTTCCCAGCTCTGGCGTCACGTAGAACTTAAAAACAAATTTATGTTTGTAACATTGTTAGAGATAGAGATGATATGCTAACTTCACATGTGATATGCTGATAGTTTTTGAGGAGTTCTGGGCTTGGTTTTGGTCTTAGATGATAGCTCAGGCTCTGCTAGATAAAGAACTCCGGAGTTCCCAGCTCTAGCGTCACGTAGAACTTAAAAACAAATTTATGTTTGTAACATTGTTAGAGATAGAGATGATATGCTAACTTCACATGTGATATGCTGATAGTTTTTGAGGAGTTCTGGGCTTGGTTTTGGTCTTAGATAATAGCTCAGGCTCTGCTAGATAAAGAACTCCGGAGTTCCCAGCTCTAGCGTCACGTAGAACTTAAAAACAAATTTATGTTTGTAACATTGTTAGAGATAGAGATGATATGCTAACTTCACATGTAATATGCTGATAGTTTTTGAGGAGTTCTGGGCTTGCTTTTGGTCTTAAATGATAGCTCTGGCTCTGGTGAACACAGAACTCTAGAGTTCTCAGCACCAGTATAACGTTTAACTTACAAAAAATGTACACAGGGTCAGTAACTGACGTCAGTCGACTGCCGAGTCAGTGCTGACCTGGCACTGCCATCGTATAAATTGACTCCTCGACTACTGACGAAATACTGACTGCGTCTAAATAGCACGAGTCAGTTTTCGGCGCCAGCACTGACGTCAGTTACTGACCAGGGACCGATACCGGTATTTTTAAAAAAATTTGCCCAATATTTTGGATTATTTTTTGCTCTTTACGTAGGGCTGAATTATTAGATTGACCCATTAAAAACGAAATAATGAACCGGTGACCGTAATAATACCGGTATTTTTCTATGGAGAAAATACCGGTATCCGATCCCTGTTACTGACTCAATGTAAAATAGCCTTAATACATGTACTTATAGGTTACATTGACCACCATTACTATAATCAATCTTTCCCTCAATATTGAGGATCAAAAGGTAACAAAGTTATATGGTGCGACTGTCACAGCCACAGCTATGATTTATAAAAAACCGGCCAAGTGCGAGTCGGACTCGCGCAGGAACTGTTCCGTGCCTAAATATATAAAAACCGCAAAAAATCATGTTTGTTGCACGAGAGCCCACTTAAATATTTATTTTATTCCGTTTTATATTTTTTTGTTACAGCGGCAACATTGATGTATTTGATGTACCTATTTCACATCATCTGTGAAAATTTCATCTGTTTAACTATCACGGTTCATGAGATTCAGCCTGGTGACTGACGGACTGACAGACGGACGGACGAACAGCTAAGTTTTAGTAATAGGGTCCCGTTTTAACCTTAAAAAATGACAACGTAAATAGGTACTTTACTAGCTTTTGCCCGCGATTTCGTCCGTCTCATTCCGACTCCCTATTTCATCCTTTCGAGGGATGATTTTTGTAAAAAATGTTTTCTATTGTACCAAGTTTCATCGTAATCCGTTCCGCCGTTTTTGCGTGATTTACTAACAAACATCATAACATCAAAAGCAAAACATTAACTAGTAGGATAGTAGCTGCAAGCAGTAAACATAAATAAATAAATATTAGAGGACAATCTTACACAAATCGAACTAGCCCCACAATAAGCTCAAGAAGGCTTGTGTTATGGGTACTAGACGACGATATATTTAATAGATATAAATACTTAAATACATAGAAAACATCCAAGACTCAGAAAAAAATATTCATGCTCATCACACAAATATTTGCCCTGACCGGGATTCGAACCCAGGACCGTCAGCTTCACAGGCAGGTGCACTACCCACTAGGCTAAACCGGTCGTCAAAAACATATGTACTTACACTTATTATACGAACGTATTTTTTTAGAACTATACCCATTGAAGGTATACACGACACCGACACACGCATACTACACACTAACGTAGGTATAGGTGTATATAGCAGTTTATAGCGAGCGAAAACACTGAATATAAAGCCAGGTGTACAAGCTCGGGTACGCGGGCTTAGTTCACTCGGGGTAGATTACACGTGCCGCCAAAACGGCTAAGGACAACCTTGGACCGACCTATACATTGACCCATCACCCAATAATGCATGGCACTTTCAATCTTATGTCATAGTGATAGAGATGATCAGTAGATGTCAACTTTTGGGCATCAAAACGACCGCTTTAGCCTGTTGGTAGTGGCCGTGCCTAGGAAGCTGGAGGTCTCGGGTTCGAGTCCCGGTCAGGGCATGTATTTGTGTGAGCATAAATATTTTTTCTTGCGTCTTGGACGTTTTCTATGTATGTAAGTATCTATTTATCTATATGTGATAATCCACATCGAAAGGGACCTTATGGCGGCAGGCGCTTACGTTACACCTATTCACTATTGTATTGGAACAGCGGCAATAAAGGCGTAAGTGGTCCTTTTCGATGTGGATTATCACATATCCTTAAGTGTATATATCGTCGCCTAGTACGTATAGTACAAGCTTTGCTTAGTTTGGGATCGATCTAGATCGATCTATGAACAATTTGTCCTCAGATATTTATTTATTAAGGTGTCGGATATTGGCACGTTTACCTTGCTTCATACTGCGCGGAGTACTAACCAGAGACTAGTAAATTATAAAAATCACGTTCGATTCAAAGAATAAGCCTTATAGCTTAGTGCGTGACGTTAGATATGTAATTACCAAACTTAAGTTGAGCAGGACACATAGGTAGAGCACCAAAATAGTGTTAGATTCGTGGCTACTTCAAAAAAAACAAAAATCCTGACTGAAAAGGAACAAACAAGACCCGTAGGTACCCTCTAGAAATTTGTTAATGTGGAACATATCCATTTTAAACAGATGAAGAGTCACTCTCACTTATCAGTGAATGTTCATCACATTATGCGTTAGTTATATTAATAAAAGCGAAAGTAATAATCTAGTTGATAGTTCAACCGATCCTAGCGGAATATTAGTTTCTGCACAGATATAAATAAATAAACTGATAAATGTTCGTAATGGTAGCTCTATGGCTTTAACAGAGGTGAGGAAGAGAATAGTTGTTCTTCTGCGAAATGTTCACAACCCATTATACCAGGCTCGCAAGACACTACAAGAGACATTCAAAACTTCGAAAATTCAAAATTCGAACGAAGCCACAGGCACCGGCGTCTATAGGAACAGCAAACATAACTATAAAGGTAGGTGTAGACGAGCGTGGCGGGCGGTAGCGTCGGATGTATAAAGTGGCGCGCCGGTGGCCGCATGACATAGCTATAACTCGCGGCGGCATGACAAACAGCTGAGCTGGGGAGGCGTGGAGTCGAAATGGGACTTACATTTTTATTATGTTTATGACTGTTGTCCTCGAGTGTTAAGGAGCGACGAGATGCAGTATCAGTATCATTATACATACATCGGTTGGCATAGGATTTGAACCGTCTGTTCTGCAGAGATAGGGAGAGTTTTAAATGTGTTCAAAGATTCAAAGAATTTATTTGCTCAGAATAAATGATAATATAAAATGAAATGACACATGATGTGAGTGACATGTGGGTGTTTATATTTCTTATCCATTTCATAATTTTACCATCATTAGTAACCTAAGTATTTGTAAAGGAGGATCGTGTCACCATGCTATGCCGAAAGGTTATCCTGCCAGTAGGGCAGTTCTGTATCTGTATCCTGCCAGTAGGCGCTACCCTGCCGATGTAAAGTGATTTGCGATTCGTCAAGTCAAAACGTCAAAATGTCCGGCGCCTATCCTGGTCACGGATCTTTATTTGTAACGTAACCTAAGATCAACTCACATCAATGTTGAAATGAAAAATTGTATTGAAATATATTTCATATGTAGCTGAACTATTTCATACACGTGAAGGTAATTTTTCGTGAGACTTATTCACAAAACGATTAACTATAAAATAAATTGTTGAAGTCTCCACGTCTGTTCTATTCGCGCCGACACCGGAGGGCGCCGTCGCTAAAGCGCGATACTACGGGCTCGCCTCGGGCGGCGCGAACCAATTACCCGCCGCGCGGGCATTTACCCCCCGCCCCGCTCCCACCCACACCCGCCCCCCGGCACAGAATTACTTATCTCCACCGCTCTGCTGTACGCCCGGTTCTCTACCGCCAGCCGAACGCCTGCAATGCGAATGCGGTTTCTGTTTTTTTGTCCGCTTTTGTGTTTTTAATCCAGGTGGGAACCTAATGAGTACTAACGACTGACCGGGCTACCAAGTATATTTGAATTTATGGTAGGGCCAGGTGGATGAACGTGGTTTGCCACATTCGAGGATGAGGGTCATTTTTATGTTTACAAATCCTTAAGAAAACACGGAAAGTTCACTGAACAAGTTCACTGACCATTCCAAACTAAATCGTGAAACAGCACCCCACTATTATTCACTAATTCAGCCATTACTCGTATCGTCAACTCGGATTAATAAATAATGCCTTCGCAAGTTCACACCCACGCGCCATTTGGCCTGCGATCGGCCAAACCTCAAGTTCAGTAACTTTTGATTTATTCGCGTAGACGATAAGACATGTGGCGAGCATTAAGCTTTCGCAAGATTTTATGAAGGTTTCTCCAAACTTGTATGATTGTTTGGGCATTTCTTTTGTGTTCCGCAGCAGCCAGCGAGTGATCTTCGAGTTATTGAAGTTATGGCAGATCTTAATATGAAAATGAGCCTATAGTGAACAGACATGCCCCTATTTTACCAAAGCTGATAGGCGCGACAATTGTCAAAAAACATTACAATTGTAGTTGGTGAAACAGTTTTCACATGAAAATTGACGATTTGTCAGCCTACATATGTCAAATACTATGTCAACTTGGTGAAATAGGGGCCAGGTCACCAACAATTATATCGAGGGGTGCGTGGTCAAACCCGATAGATCGAGATAATTGCTGTTTGAAATAAGAACTGAACATCCATTACGCATAGTTCTATTTTCAAAAAACCTTTTGGGTGACTTGTCGGGTTTGACCACGCAACCCTCGATATTCAAAAACTACGTTAAACTGCCAGGCTGTTATAAACTATACTAAGCGTCATAGCGCTCCCATCATTAAAAATGCGGCGGTCGCAAAACCCTAACAACCGTGCGTGCCCGCCGTGCCGTTCCCCACACGGGCTTATCTATATTTTTTCGCCGCGCCTTTGTGATGTCGCGGTCGCCCCGCGCCATGCCTCACTCCGCGCCCGCGCCACGCCACTCCGCGCCATCCGCCATAATTTACGAGCAGGCCCGCGCCGCGCCGACCGCTCGTCGGGAGCGGCCCGGGCCGAATTTATGGTGTAATTTTTACAATGGCCGCTGCAGCCGATCCCAGATTATAAAGTTCTGGAGTGACCAGATTGTCCGATTGGGGTTTGGGCACGAACTACTGTATAATCAACCGAGTTTTAACAATAAGTATTTGAACATTATTTGAATCCAATAAGAATAAGCAGATCCAACTACAGATATTGACAGCGTAAAAGAAAATGCGTAGTTTTAAAAATGATAACACTAACTGCGAATTAGTTTTAATAGAATGAATAGAAATGGTAGAGCAGTTTTTGGAACTACATATGTATTAGATTTATTTATTTCACAATATGTACATACAATGTGTCAATGTCACTTAAAATTACCTACACATAGTATATTTCAATTCTTAAGAATTTATATTGTGAGGGTCAGTTTTGAAACAAATTAGGTAGATAAACTAAAATAAAATTATCATAAAAAAATAATATTTACCAATACATGCAATTGAATTAAAAAATTAAGATGTCAATAATCTAAAAATACATAATCCAAAAGGAATAAATAAATAAATTAGGTCAAATTTCGATCAATTTAAAAATCGAATACAATAAATCTAACTAGTTATATCATAATACCCAATCATAGAATAAGGCCAATGAGAAGAGTACATTGATTAATAAAGGAAATGATTGAATTTCACAATCTAAATGCAAAATTGACACTTAACAATTACAACTAGTATTAACTCAAATGGAATAAAACTCATGAGCAACAAAAATACGCACGTTAAATAAAGCATGGATTCAAAAGAAGATTTCATAATGTTTTAAATAAATTACCAGAATTTCTCGCCAAACAAAGGCCGAATATTTTTTCCTTGCCAATTTCCCTCAGTTTAATGCTAAACCAACAGCTTCGCCCGACCTGCGGTGCAAGCAGTTCGTAATGCACACGTCACAGATGACGCGGAATAATTTAATTGCCGCTGCATCCGTTAGGTGACTCCATATTTTTGCCGCAGACGGCTCGCTGCTTCTAATTTAAGCGAAGGGGTTGAAAGGGAACGTGTTTTCCGAACACAATTTACGGAAGGGATCTCTGCCTACTAAAAATATTCAGTGACATAATTGGCGTATCGGATAGACCGAAGTGGAGCTTGGATTTTTTAGAATATAGTTAAATGAAGAACGAAGCCAGAATATTTATGAGTAGGTATATAAATTGTACGCTCGTGTATAATATGCCTTAATTTCGAATTCGAGATAATACGGCTGGGAACAGAATGCATGGAGTGTTTCAATCAAAAGTGTAAACTATTTTATTTGATCTGGCGGGCGACTAAATTCAGATTTTACGTTCAGCCAATTAAAACTAGTACAATATTCAAGTGTGTTCATTGTTCAATACTATTTATTAGAAAGTACGAAGTATACCAAATTCCACATAAAAATTAAGAATGACAAAATCAATAGAAGAATCAATGGCATAAGGATTTGACCACGAGTGAACCACGACTAACGAATTATCGAGTCCGTTCGCAATCAATACAAAAATCATCGATATATTCGATATAAATTACTAAGGCGGCATGATGCGGCGAGAGTTCGACGAGTAACTCGAGCGAGCCGAGTCGACGAGAGAGGAGTAATCGATCAAGCTTATCGCCCACGCATCAGGCTGTGTGGTCGCACTTACGGCCATTCCTATTGTCCTTGCTGGTCACTTGCTAAATTTAGATCGAATGGCGAATACTGGAAATGGAAAGCGATAACGAATTGTTTTAATTTTCAGAATGCAGCGATAGCTTTGTAGTATTGCCGGTGTTCAATGCGCCGAACTCGAACGTCAGATAGATAAAATGTTGTGGTTTGGTTGGTTGCACAGAAATGGTGTTGATATAGCAAATATTCGTGACTCGTCTCTGAGGGGCTACCGCGAACCACAAACGAAGTTTTCTCTCTCTGTCTCACTTATATGCAAACTTGCAAGTGACACAGAGAGGGAAAACTTCGTTTGCTGTTCGCGGTAGCACTTCTGCCTTCGACTTAGAAACATTACTAGTTTAATGCCAGATTGAATAGAATGAGATAAAAGTGTGTCTTTGTTCCTTTAATGCATAACTGCATCCTTGACCTGCGCCATCATGGCTCATTGGCATGGATTTAGGAAATAAGAAATATTTATTCGAGACAAAGACAACAATTAACACAGCAAAATAGAAAATAAAAATAGTAGTAGTAGTAGATTTAAACCTAATAAAAAACTACTAGGGTATATGACCAAACTACTAGGGTATGATAATGATATGACCACTGACGGATAAGGAAATGAATGTTTTGATTCACCACGCAACACCTACAGCGAGCTGGGCCTGTATACTCCGAACTTCGAAATCCGAACTTAGAATCGTGCCATCCCTTTCACTCGTGTTATTCAGTATATGTGTGAGAGGGATGACACGATACGGAGTTCGGACTTCGAAAACTAACTAAACTAACTTCCAACTTCTGCAAATCAATTGTTAGTAATATGTAAATCTGTTTTGGATATTCAATTTAATAATGGATTTCTTTTCCCAGAACCCAACATTCAAGCCCAATGACCTTCGATCTATAACTCTCAGTTTTTTTGTGTTTTTCATGGTTTATCATATTAAGAACAATGAGGTTTACCGATAGTATTCCACATTTACTTCAAAACTCCCTGTCATCGAAATATATGGCATCAAACTTTGGCAATTTTAGGCCTAAAAAAAAGTTTTTTGGATATAACTTTTGTGAAGATGAGATTAAATTAAAAAATCTCTCTTGTATTGTTAAAGACGTCAATAAGGAAGATTTACATGTACATTTCATATATATAAGTGTATAAACAACATACTAGTATCGAGAATAGAGCTATTTTTGGACCATGTTTCAATAAATAGGCGTAGTAATGTAGGCAAAGGATTTAAGAACCGATAACCACGTTTTTTCCATAAATATATCTATAGTATTTACGAAGCAATATCAACTCAAAACTAATCAAAAATCGATGAATAGCCCCTTAAACAGATTCGCTTAAAGTAATTGTTACTTTGGAGTCAAGTACTATGAAACACAAACCATAATGCGCTAAGTTATGTGACATTTGACATGAGAACTGCAACTCCACTCGTTGCGTTCTCGTGTCAAATATCACATCACATCTACTTTCCCATAGTTTTAAAGCTGATAATTAAGCAGAGTTCAGCAACGGTTGTATGGTTAATAAAATGAGAGGCAGCCAGCAAATAATAAATGAGGCGAGCGCGGCGGCTCGACTGGCACGTCCGAACACCCGGCGCGCAGGCGGCGGCAAGAGGTTACGAATAACTCATACTTTCGTCTTGTTTGGCGGCTGAAAATGACGTGAGGTATTATTAAGCGATAGCCCTTCTGAAACCTATGGTGGTATAAGATTTCAAGCGTACAGGTTTATTTACATTAGAATTACGATTTAAAACGGGATATTTACCATGTATATTTGTATTTTTGAGTTCCCGATCCTTGATAATGGCGCTTGCAACAGTGCCGAAATATCGGGAACTCAAAAATGCAAATATACATGGTAAATATCCCGTTTCAAATCGTAATTCTAACCTATGGTGGTGGCTGACTAGTGGCTCTGTGAGCCCATGGGCTGTAGTCCTCGCGAGTGACGTTTTCAAACCCCATGGCTCCGCCATTTTGGATTTTTTCCAAAAACGAACATGAAAAAAAATCATGTAATACTGCTTACAAGATTTCATTGAAACGGAGACGATTCGCTCATCCGGTCAAATAGGTATGACATTTTATCTTCCGAATTCTGAAGCTTTTATGAGGATTTTCAATAAAGGGGCAACTTGGTAAATTATTTGTTTTCTTCAGGTCAATTTCGAAATTCACTGAAAACAAAACATCAAACTCACTGTGTCAAAGTCCTAACCTAATGGAGTCGAAATATTACAATCATGACGGTCGTCCAACAATGTCACATCACATTAACATTTTTGCTTACAAACTAACTGAACCTCGGAAATCTCAAATCTCAAAGCTACTGTGGTGTCAGAAACGAAATGACCACCCCACTTCTGAAACGTTTCAATTGCTACAAGTGCCCATTGCCCACTATTTTAAATTTTTGATATAGATAACGATTTAATACTATCAGTATTACAATTATATGACCATTCGTGAACCTTATTGCAACGAGATAAAGTCTACCAATGGTCAGTCAACTGTGATGTTGATTGTACGAAAGTTACACTTACAATTCTACGCATACGCACTCAATGTAGGAAGACAATGTGTTACGACTCGCGATGGTAAGTAATGACAGCGCCTAAGATGTAGGTAGCTCACTGGTTCAGTAAATACCTACTCACTCTCGCTTTGAAGGACCCTACATCGTAATTGCCTGAGAATGCAGACTGAGGGTCCCATTCTGCTAATGGAGTCCAATGAAATCGCGGCCCTGATATGACCACGTAAACATCCAGCGTAGGTACTCATACAAACCGCTCGAGGCGTCCAAGCGGTGGCAGTCTAATCGTGTACGATGATAAACGACTCGCCTAACGATAATGACGTCGGATCTCCGCGGGCGTTATGCGCGCCTGGTAGCGGGGTGGCACACATCACCTGTTCTTTGATCTCTGTGAGGTGTGCGTGTGTGAACTGTCATCAACCGAAGCACAGTTTGTTACTGTCCTCCTTTCATCATTTCTATATAATCGATAGTCAAGTGAGCAGCGTGGACCTGAGAGGCTGCCGTCACAAGTACTGGCAAGAAGGAAACAATGAAAACACTTATGTGTTCCCCGTCCCGTCCGTCGCTCGCGCATATGACGATGACGAAAGCTAAGCTACCTATTGTACATTTATGTATGCTTGGTAATTTAGTGTCCGAAATCACCTGTTTCTCAATACGAGTTACTCTTTCAAGTTTGCGTGCTAGTAGTAGCCTTTTCAAACGCGCTTTGGGACTCGGGACATAATATCAATAATTACAGCGTGGATTAAGGGCAGTAAGAAAGGGGTTATTAACGAAAGTCTGTAGCTTAATAATTGAGTATTATTTATTAATCCACTGCTCAACATAGACGTCTCCAATTTAAACGCCACTAAGCATGATCCGCGGACAATCTCGTGCAGCTCTTGCCAGCCACCCTGCGTATATCGTCACCCACCTAGCCTAAGGGCGTCTAAGTTTCCTAAACTACCTATACGTTTTCTTCACTTTAGAACACGTTTACATCAACGGTTATCGGTTCTACGGCTAATATGGCCGGTGCGCCGATAGACCCAAATATGGTTCTGGCCACTAGGTGACATTCGACACAAATTTCACCCACAGGTACCACCCATGATCCAACGTCCCAGTAAACTGCTCATTACATCATCCCCCTCCTCAAAAAGACAACCCGTAGACGACGCGATCCGCTCTAGCTCTAGCAACGCCCAGTGTAGCATCCAACCAGTACCATAGAAAGTGCTGAGACTGCAGCAGAGAAGAAGATTAACAACAACCATTACTTTATTTTGTATAACTTATATATCTTGAGAACCTAAATGTCCTTTACAACATATCAAAAAACCATAACAATCGGAATCGGACTGGTTTTAGGGCGCCGGTACCACGATTTAGAAGATGTATGACGATTTTTTTTCAATAGGAGGCACCTTTCCCACTACGCTGTACCACGCTGTACCTCCGGTTCAAATTTCGTAAAGGCGACAGGCAGATCCATAATCAGCAGGGTCAAAAGTAGTCAAAACATAGAAAACGTTGTCACCCCAACTGTTACATTATTTGCTTCTTGCATTCTACATCTTCAAAATTGATCCTTCTCTAAAATACCGGAATCTGTTTTTCGCGTGCTTCCGGATAAGTTATGTCTCCCGGAAATGAGACGTAACTAGCGACGCCCCCGTAAAATTCTATTATTATAAATTCAAAGAAATCGTTACGGCTATTTCCGAGAACCCAAATCAAATTATTTGCTAGGTTGAAGCAGGTAAATTTAGTGTGTGAAGTTGCGGTTTAGCATTAGGTACTCTGTTCTAATATTTTTTTCTGTAGCATAGCTCCCGGATGAGCCGATATAAGAGAAACCTTTTTTTTAAATCACATACTTAATAAAACAAACGAAAATAAAATAACAAGTACATAATATTATAAGGCTTAAGTCTATAAAATAAAATTCGCCAACAAACTGCTCCGCAGTTTGACGAAGCCTTGTATTAGTTTTGTCTTTTAATATATGAGCAATAAATTAAAATTAAAATTAAAAACTAAACTAAGTCTAAAAATGATTCCTGCGTTGTGCCGAAGACGCTGGCAGCATTCTCTCGCTGAATGGTAAGACTAATTTTTTGCGAGGTATTTGCCAGCTCTTCGGCCACCGGTAGTATCTTTAAGCCTCTTCGCGATCTGTTTGAAGAGGCTCAAATCTCCTGGGCCCCACGGACCAAGGGTCTCGACACCGAAAGGGACGAAATTGTATTTGGTGCCCAGACTAGAATATTTTCCCACCTTTGCATGCTCGGCCACCTCCGCTGCGGCTGCTGCCCTCAAGAACCTCCTCCGGTGGAGATAAACTTTTATATGAATATTCAGATGATGTTGTTTTCGACTTAAAATTCGCTACTGCTTTAATTAGAACTAAACTAATAGGCATGGTATCTTGAGTTCTGACCACTCTTATGAGAAAAGAATCAATAGTATTCTGACATGAACCTAATAGTAGATTGTGTCTCAAGGGAGCAAAATGAAATATTTACGGCAAGGGCGGTATATTGAGACCTGAGTGAGCCAAAGATTCTACAATTTCCTGAGGATAGCGAGGGATCCTAAATTGGAATATTCAAGTGTTTACGCCCAAGATGGAAATAATTTTGCTACCGTGTGACACATACTGCTTTTCACACCGCCTATGAGGCCCGCTGCTAAAAACATGAAATATCTTACCAACAATTTTGCTACCTATTGCTTTTCATACCGTCTATGAGGAAAAGAGTCATTGTTGTCCTCAAATGAGGGAAGAAAAGTACGACGATAATCGATCGACAATTACTCTTTCCCGAATAGCAGGGGTGAAAAATTATGATCCATTTTGTCAAGAAACTTATTTTATGTCGATTTTCCCTACGTTTCTGAGCACGCGCATCGGGCAGCGAATGAGCACAGCATTTGAAACTAACATAGACATCAACAATAGACATCAATTTTAGTCTTAAGTCTTAGTTCTAAACTTTCATTAGAAAAATAATATCAAAAAATCATAATCTTTATCACACCGAAGATAAAGATTTAAAGAAATTTTATCAAAAATAACTATTTTTTTAGAAACATTTGCACTACTAGGTGTGATCTAAAATGACCTCCTCTATCACCCCTTAAAGTCTTTGCACGTAGCTATCAAACACCCTATATTCTTTATTACCCTCGCAGTTTTACTATACCTACCTATATATTTATTCGTTGAAAGGCTTGTTTAAAAGTTTAGATAATAATGACAGCGTCTTGATTTCCTTACAAACACAAACTACCTATGTGAAAATTTACGGCGACATATTATAGGACTGACTATGATTAGGAACCAACCCTTGCGCATACAAAGGTAGTCCGGCGCAAGGATCGGACTTCTGGTTTCCTTCCACCATCCGCCTCCCACCGCCCGCGAATTTTAAAATTTTAGCTCGACAGGCAATAACCGATAACGTATACAATAAATAATCTAAAACTTACCTTTAGAGGTGGCGTAGGGATGTAAAGCGGCGGATCATTCTGCGATCCAGTATAGATCTCCTTGCCGTCGGGGCTCCGCGCACAGCCCTCGGCGTCCTGCACGCTGTAGCGGCACACGATCCCGTCGGCCGGCTTCGCCTCGTACCCGCCCGGCTTTCCCACGTGGAAACCCTTCGCCTTCACCCAGAACCGAAACTTGGAACTATCCGAGCTGTTACACTCCTCCCCCCGAAGCGTACGGAGAATCCTAGCGTACTTCTTCAGCGTGATCGTCTTCGTTTTGGCCAAATCCCCGTACGTTTGGATAACCCATGGCTGATACGTCGCAAATAAATCCAATTTTGGATCTCCAGTTTGTATTTTGGGGCGCTTGTTGTTGTTTTGCTCGTTCTTTTTGTCATTTCTAGAACCGCTCGCGGTCGATTTGCGCTTAGACGGTTTTTTAGGAGTTTTCACGGGAATCGCTTCTTGCGTTAACTTTTTGCGTAGTCCTCTATCGGCTATCATGGCAGCAGCCATTTTGTTTTTCACACACACACTCAGTCCATGTAAAACATTTCAGTCGTTATTTTTAATCAGTCCTGAAACGGGAATACACATTTCATTGTTCTTGCCCGGTACTCTTTTGTTCCCGCGGAACTTTTAGCCTGAACCTCCCAGGAATCGCTTGCGGATTGTTGTCGGGGAAAGTTGGGAACTCCCAAGTTACGAGAATCGCGTGCGTACAACTTTGCGGACGGTAACTTTTGAGCACGAAATTCGCGCCGACCTAAAGGACACTCGATGGAAGAAAAGTTTAGTGACGGCGGCAGACGGCGCTCGCTTTTATTTTCATTAGAGACTACCTATTTGATTTCTCTAAAGATACTATAGAAAGTCTAACGTTTAGATTTTTCGTAAGAAATATTCTTATGAAATTCAAATAAGAAACTCAACTTACAGGTGTTTGAAAACGACGATAACAAAAAGTTTTCTACAATCCCCAAGTTGGTAAACAGCACGCAAACTTCTCAAACACACCAACAGGTGTCTGGGAAAACTTTTCCGCGATTTTCCGGGGAACGCAAAAGTACCAGGTGATTATAAAAGTGTAGGTGTTCGTTGGCGCGCGCGAGCGGGTACCAAACAGCAACAGCCGCTCGCGGTGAACACGCGCGGCGCACTGGCCCGGCCCGTACGGGCCGCACGTGCGGCGAGGGACGGGACGGCCGGGCCGGGACGGGACGCTAATTGCCCGCAAAACAATCGGCCCGATCGCCGGCCGGGCGCCGCGATAATGCTCGCACTTGCGAGATAGCGCGTTGCTATTGTTCTGCAGAAACTAGGACTAGGGCTGTCTTGAATAGAGTTCTGGCGTGCGGCACCATAGGGGTAGGTACAGTCATATTAATATGTAAAAAATGGACACTCACGGCACAATAGATTGTACAAAATTTTAGAACGTTGAAATAGTAGCCGTCAAAAATTATGTCTCCCTTGTTCGATACCTATGCGCGATTCAAATGAAGCGGATCTCTACTTAGAATTCGCTGCTTTTAAACTGGGTATAAGTGATATTTTGACCACTCGGAAAACTTACCTACTACAAGTAATACTACTTATATATTTATTACTATAAACTATATTTCTCTAGTCCCTCACTTCGAAACACTGTGTTTTATATAGAAGCCAAAAAGTGACATCCGCATTTTAATTACAAATTTCTGTAGTTTCAGTTAGATCATTACAAATGCGAGACTGAAACTCCCGCGTTTATGTGTAGTTTTTGAGAAATATTTTTTTTTAATCTTGTTTCTGACACCCGGATATTACGAAAAATAAATTTATTTTGCAAATTATTTAATAAACTTCTGTTGTTCAAGTGTTTGATAAACCCTTCAAAGACATACATTTAGGGGCAATTGCGATCTCTGTAGGTACATTTGTTACAAATATAAATATGCTAAATCTATAAATTAATCTTACAAAAACTAAATTCATATAGACAGAATATAACCCATTACATTTAGACATTATAACGAATAATGCCGAAATAGAAGATGTAGAAATTTTTTAACCTGCTTGTAATAACTGTAGACAGTAATATAAATTACTAAAACAAAAATTTCTAGTTTTCTAAACGCATTTTACAACCTGCGCAAAACAACAGACCTATAAATTACACCATCGGCCTATTACGCGTTTGCACACTCACGGATCAGCTACGGCATTATGCTTTGGGGAAACAACACAAATGGTCGCAAGCTGTTTGTGGTGCAAAAGAATTGTATAAGGATCACGGTTCTTATTCAATGCCCCGAAAGTTGCAAACCTCACTTCAGAAACTTAGGAATTTTACCATATCAGATTATTCTCCCACCCTCTAAAATAAAAATGTTATCCAATAGCCCACAAAATACTACAGTCAATATATATAATTAACTACCTAACAATTTTAAAGCACTTGACAAATATAATGTTTATTATAAGAAACTAAAGCTATCTTATCTACTGTATAAATGCTGATATTGCTTGAATGAGTTTTAGACTGACAATCTTAATATCTCGGGAAGAATTTTCAAAATGGTTGAAATTGCTTTGCTTGTATTTTGTAAACAACTGCCCAAAAAAAGAAGTGTAACATTTTTTTAGCTGAGAGTCTACCCTAACTCACTCACTAAAAAACAAGTTGCCTGTACAAACCTTCAGCCCCCTTTTTACTCCTTATGAAGGAGAATTTTAAAAATGCTCATTTTTGTAAATACTTTATTACTAGGTATATAAACGAAGTTTCAAGTTTCTCGTTTAAAAATTATTTGCTCCCAAATTAAACTTTCAACCCCCTTTTCACCCCTTCAGAGGGCGAATTATGAAAAACGCTGAAGTTAATTTTCGTATTATTGAATGCTACCCAGCATTACTAAAAACGAAGTCTCAGTTTCTGGCATAAAAACCACACTCGTCAAGTCGTCATGTAGCAGTTGCATATTAAACCATTTGATTAAAACATTTTCAAATACATAACGAAATTGTTAATCACAAATCAAAATCACATACATATTTTCATACATAAGTTTTCACCAGTCCGCGCGATATAATGTAATGAATATTCTGAATAGGGACTTGCTCAAAATTTGACTACTAAATTCCATAAAATTACTCCAAAAGAAACAAGAAATATGACATATGTTAAAAATCCTATTCAAATATCTCAAAAGATAACGAAGCTACAACCGTTTTAATGTAACTGGTTAGAGAGAGTAAGCGCGACAGATCAGTGACGTCATTTACCACGAGCGCCATAGTAAATGACGATCGTTTCAATACAAAGATGTTTCTTGCGGAAAAGGGATAGAGTATGCCCCCTCTTAAAACTTTGAAGACTTATAATTGTGTAATTGTTTGTTGTTTTGAGTTACTTCTTTCGCCATTTGTTTAAGAATTTGATCCCTTTTCAAGAAAATTCGAACATTGTTTTTTTTTATTCGGTGTCAACATCCCTATTATTTCAGTACTGATTTGTTAGGCCTTATAAGTTTTAAAAGGTTTTGATTTCAAATTATGACAAAAGTATTGATAATACCAATAAAGTGATTAAAGGATATGATGATTTTATTAAAGTTTTAGATAATAACGTAGCCATTTTTGGATTTTATTGTGTGTATTAGAATTTAAGCGGAAAAAAACAGTTTTTAGCTTGAAAATGTTCGATTTGGAGTGATGTTCGTAATGATATTTCTTAATGAAAAATCCAAAAAATACATATCAAATTTATGACATTAGGTCGCAATAGTCCTGTTCTAGATAGTAACATCGAGAAAATGTCAAGATACGTGTCAATTCAATCAGAAAATCGTCTAAATAGATTAACGTTTTTTAACTGATAAGGACCCTTAAACGGAAACGAATTATATTCCCTATTTTAAACACACTAAATACTCACACAATTACAAAATACACGATCGGTTTACTTGAAATGTCCTTTACCGCTTACCCAATAAGGTTCATTTTTCTAGAGAATACAGAAATAGTAGAGAATGAGGCTGCGCGCGCATCGTGCGCGTTCAACGTGCAGGCGGCGCGCGCGCACGCCCGAGAAGCAGCACGCTTGCGCGAAATGTGCGCAGTGTACTAGGAGCGCATAAGTTAGCAGCGGATGAAGCGCTTCGTGCAGCCACAACAGCTGTCGAAATAGCCGGCGCATCTGATTGGTCATAAGACTTAGAAATTGTTGCTAGTGGATTAGAAGAAGAAATTTTATTAATGAATGACGAAAGACAGACGTAAATTCCTTCAGAGATATTTGGATCAGAGAGAAGAGCACTGTAGATTTTATGACTTATCAGTTTGTCCCAAGACATCCGAAAAAAGTGGAAAGTTTAATTATTTGTTGCCTTCACAAATTGCTGTAGCAAATATTCCGAAAGAAGAAACTGCTATGCATCGTCGGTTAAAATCGACGAGTAACATTGTTAATAAAATACATTTGACCGAGTGAGCGAAGCGACCGCAGGCCTCCGTTTCAGCTTGAATAAAATGCTTTCATACGGCCGGATTATCGGATGTCCATCCCGGTTTTTGTCCTCTACAGGTACAGGTCGCATTTCTCAACCAGTTCTCTGGGGTTTTTTTTTGAGCGGAGACGGTAAGTACTTAATATTTTCTTGTCGCGTCGGTATTTGGATTTTTTTCTAAATGAATCACGGGGTTTGAAATTTGACTAGGTAGTGTAAATGGGGTAGGAAAATCGGAAACTATAAGAGATACGGCAATTTGTTCTTATACGAGTCAGTTCAGTAGATATTAGTTTCACACTTTCACATGATTTAGTAATGGAAAACCTGGAGACATCTCTTTCCGTAAATAAAACTATGAAATCAAAACGCCGTTTTCCCAGATTCTCCTATGATCGAAATGCGAAAATCTGCATGGTCATAGGCTGGAAAGTGGCATGGCAGTAATTACCATCACCAGTAATATTTGTCATAAAAACAAAATTGAAAATTTTGAAAAGCCCACGACGGATGTACAGTGAAAAATGTTTACTGCAGCGCCCCCTGGCGAGTTATCATCGTAACACCTAGCTAAAATTCGTCCCGACTAAACAACAAACCTATTGCAGAAAACCGTTTCTGAATCCGTCAAATCTGTTTTGATGATATTGATGTGCACACACAAACAAACAAACAAACAACCTCTCACCCTAAACGCATATACCTTCTCCGTTCCGTCGTGGGTGAAAAATGGTGCCATTCGAACCCGTTTTTAGAGATTATCAAATGTCTCTACGGGACCATCTACAATTAGAGCAACACAGAAGACGCGATTCGTAAAGACAGTGAAATATGACGTCACAGTGCACCTCGTAATTCCGTTGTATGGAAAAACGAGTAAATTGCCTTTGTAGTCGTGAAATATTGCGTTTAAGGATATAGTTACCATACAATTTATTTTTTATTGAAACGAGAATTGGTAACTTTAAAAGTTTAAATTTACATCAGACTAAGTATATTAAAGAAAAAAAATTCTTACGATTCTACGTTTTTATGATTTTGGTTAATTTGTCTAATTAACTATTTATTGTGATAAGTTGATGGTTTTTTATATATATAACAATATAACCACACCATGGTAACCTGTCAAATACCCAATTTCTGCAATGCAAAGCTTTTTTGAATCTTTGAATGAAGTTTATATATATTTTTAATACGGCCTAAGAATATATTTTCTAGTTTAACCCTGCGACCTGCGAGACGAGAGCCGTTCGCTCGCTTCCTACCAGCCAGCGTGCAGACAGACACGTTTTTCGTAAAACTTTTTCTTTTAATTACCAAGACTTCATACATTTGCATACTGGTCAAATTATCGAATCGACACAATGAGAAAATGCGTGCTATCTTACTTCTACTGCGGAAGTGGTTAATGTGCATCGATGCGATAGAACGAGATGTCGAGATGAAATTATTTGGAACTTATGAATAGAGTGTCGAAATCGTTACCTTGTCTTGTGTACCCGTCACTTGTTTCCGTCGGTTGGTTAAATATGATTGAGATTGAGAGGTTGGTTATGTACCATACAGTACTTTTATTTTAGCTCACGAGCGCGGCTTAGATGAAAAAAAGCTGTGTATTTACTATTGATTAAAGGTTTGGTCTTGGTTTGGTCACTATAAAACAGTCATGCGATTCAGCAGCACGCATAGCTTTGCTTCGTTTGTCTTGTTTTTCGCAACAGCGCAGTGCAAGTGACGTCACAGTTACAAACTGACCCCGTGCACATCAGACCATTTCATTCGTACTTACCAAGGCAGCAGACTTTCGGAGTGGTCCTGTTTACACATCGAGCAAGTTGCACCAGCCGCGGACATTGTAAACTGTCGTTGCCATTACATATTGTACTAGGATATAATGAATATGTAGAAGACAGCTTCCGGGCTTGGAGACTGGTAACATTTTGTAGTAACTACTTATTCTTATTTTCATATGGCTACTTACTTCAATTATTTCAATTTTTTTTTCATGTTTAGGCAGTCCCTATGTCTGCATAAATATGCCAAATTTCTGTTAAATTGTACTCAAAAAGTGATTGAACAAACCTATTGCAGAAAATCTATGCTCTACGAAGCCGAAATTAGTCGAGGCTCTTTTCCAAGGTCAATGTGCAATATTTATCGCTGGGTACTGTTGTATATATATTTAACAGCTAACCCTTAATTGACCAAGCGAGCGAAGCGTCTCCGTTTCAGCTTGGGCAAAAACGCTTTCGTACCGAATGTCCGGCTGTTCTCCTGGAGATCGCATTTTTCGACCTCTTGAAATTTTGTAAGCAGGCTCGTTAACTAATGGAGTTTTTGTCGATTTTATTTTCGGATGTTTTCCCCTGGATTTTCCCGAGACTACAACTGGCACACTTCAATTTTGCTCGAACAGTTAATTTCTTAACAAATGACTGTCAAATCAGTCTGATCACTTCGCTATTATCCAATACGGCTGTAAGAGAGTTGTGCGTCTGCCTACAAAGCTGGAGGTGTCGGGTTCAAAATGGAACTGAAAATATTAAAAAAATATCAATCACGAGGTCTACGGGTCATAGAGCCACTAAACAGTTTTCAATCCCGGCTGTTACAATTAATGAAACTGTATAAGGACGGAATGTTATAAATAAAGGACCTTTCATGTTCTGAATTACAAGTTGGGTCCAAGTTGGGTCGGATTCAATACGACGAACAAGCAATGAATTCGAAAACTGGACATGTTAACAATTGTGGTACAGTTAGAAAGAGCATATGATGAGGTCCAAAGCTCCAAAGGTCCTTTACATAAAGACTTTTGACGGCTTCATGTTCTACTTTTAAAGCTGACTGTACATTACTATTTATATTATTTATTGCATAATGAAATAATTATAGCACTTAGGTAACAGTCGAGTTCATATATAAATGCACGTTCTCAAAGGTTCAATAACATTGAGCAATCTTATTTAAATAAACTCATGTTTACACATCGATGGCGGAAAGGAAGGACATTGTTTTAAATTTTACAGGAAAGAATTTAGTGTCATTTTTTTGTAATAATCGTAACTTTTTTTATCTACTTTAGAGACTTGAGTTCTATGTACGTATTTTGTCAAATTATTATGTCTATCAAACAATAATAACGTTATTAAAAAAAATAGAAAATATAACAAAATATTATTTTTGCTTATCTTTGTCTGTTCACTATGTTGAGAATGAGAGACCCATTTGTTTCTATGTACCTCTAGCTCATACAACAAAATTCTCGTATCAGAAAAGGGTTCTCTACTATCCTTTACCAAAATTTCAGCCCTGGGGAGTGCGGGGTTCAATGTTTCACAACCTAGGCGACCGAAGGCGTCAGAGGGGCTACTCTGACTGAACTTCGAATCGTGCCGTCCCTCTCACTCATATAGTGAATAACACGAGAGTGAAAGGGACGGCACGATACGAAGTTCGGAGTACAGACTCAGATAAGCCCCCCGATTACGTATTCTTATTACGAGTCCCGGCGTCGGCGTCAAGATATCCTAGAGGTGAGCGATGAGGTGATCCGGGCGCAGAGGGGCTACCGCGAACCGAAAACGAACGAAGTTCGAATATCTCCCTCTCTGTCGCACTTGCTAATTCGTGCGGCAGAGAGGGAAATATTCGAACTTCGTTCGTTTTCAGTTCGCGGTAGCCCCTCAGGGCTCGGTAACCGGTTTCGTCTTCACACAATTAACCGGTTAAAAATTTCGGTTAATTTCGTTTTACGATATTTTTTCGTATTTTAAATCATTTATTTCATGGATGAATGCTAACAAAAACAAATCTTAAAATAAAAAATGGAGATATGAAAAGTACTTTAGGATGGATCAACTCTTTTTGTGTGTTATCTTGACCCGTTGTCCAAGGGACACTAGTGGCGCAGTTTGTGCAATAAAATGTTGTATTAAGTACTAACATGCTTAGTAGATGGACCATTAGGGAAATAGCTTATAAGTACCACAAACACGTATGTTTGTTAAACTTAAATAGCATAAAATCACGATTGTATTCGAATTTTGTCCCCTGGACAACGAGACGTTACCACGGCAACGAGTGGCACTAAAAAGTTGATTCACCCTTTAGGACTTTATGGGGACTTGGGGGGCATCTTCTTTTTATAGTTTAGGTATAGGTTTAGTTAGTTTAATTAGGTTAGTGGTGTATTATTTAACTTTATATTTTAATTGTGTTGTTCGTTTGTTTCATGTTTATTATCTATTAAAGCTTTATAGGATAATATTTCAAAAATAGTAAAAACCGGTTCCGCGTTTTTAACGGCGGTTATTTTTCGTCATTGCCATTTGTTTAGATATTGTTAAAGGAGACGATGATCAGAGTAAACTTTTGTAAAAACCTAAACTAATATCGGTTCTAAGTCATATTTGATCAATGTTTTCGCCGGTTTATACTAACTATATGTACTTAGATAATAGTGAGTCGACAATGACTTTAGAAACGAGCGTTTCAAACGCTCTGAGAATCGCGCATTATTTTAATAGCCTGTTCCCATTAATAGCGTAGCTGTTCCCGTTCCCATAGCTACTTACGTCATCCACGGGAAAATTGAGTGGAGCCGGGTTTCTTGATCTTTTTCTAGTCATGTAACCGAAATTCAGAGAGATTTCCATGGGTGCGCCAAAGTTCACATAAAATTGCTACTTCGATTATTGGAAGTCCGAAAATGTTTGTTATATAATTTTATATCATAATGATCATTACTTATAACTTGTCTTTGCGCATAACTATCGTAACACTGAATCATTCATGTCAATAATGTCAATCATAATAAATATCTGTAATACTAATGTTAATTTTCATTTATTTTTAAAATATAACGATTTTAAATAATAAAATTTTAAATCATATTTATTTTTTAACAACGACAAATTAGTAATAAAAATTTATATAATATTTATTTTAAACTTTACCTGGTTTTATTTATAAACTGTCAGGTATCTTCCACACCACATTCAACTTGCTATCAAAATAGAAATACAGTCCCAGAGTCGGGATAGGTACGACGACGAGCGAAGCGAGGAGGAGTGTTAGGTGTCTTTTGTTCCTCAGAGCGGAAAAAGGAGCCCCGCGAAGCGGGGCT
This sequence comes from Epiblema foenella, assembly GCA_963556455.1. Classification (NCBI taxonomy): domain Eukaryota; kingdom Metazoa; phylum Arthropoda; class Insecta; order Lepidoptera; family Tortricidae; genus Epiblema; species Epiblema foenella. The sequence continues at coordinate 5,418,368 of OY747118.1, forward strand.
CCGTCGACTCCTTGGCGGGCCGAAATCGCTTAATAAGCTAGGTACATGAAAAATAAATAGTTGCGGGGATAATCGACATAATAGATGATTTATTGACAATCAAATTTACATGTTGTAATTCAGCGCATACATTGACAGCCGATATACAATATAAGCTTATAATTATTAAGTTTATTTTAAAAATCATTATAAGTTGTGATGAATAGTTGGAAATGACATTATGTTGTTAAAAAATCTGCCTAAATATAATTATGAGTAATGATGTTGGTAATACAAATGTATATACAACAAATTTGTAGGCAAAAAAATTATGACAAATGATTACTATGATCAAAAAGCGTTATTACGAAAAATAATATGACAAGTAATGTTATGTGAGCCAATATGGACCCGATTTCCATGGCACCCCTGGCATTAAACACGGAAAGAAAGAAAGAAAGAAAAAACATTTATTCGTGGCACAGACACAGTACAAATTAACATAACACCAAAATACAGAAAATAGCCACGAAATGGCCACAAATCAGCATAGTGGCCATTGGCTAGCGCTGGTCTTCCTTTGGGACCACGAGAAGCCACGAAAGACAAAAAACACTAAAGTCACAAACAACATAACAAACATAACACAATTTAAACAGACAAGTTATGCAGACAAGAACAGATAAAGATGAACGCGACCTTAAACAAAATTCAAACATCTGTGGTCTGTCACAAGTCGCAACTAAACTAGAACGGACTCCCTAGGGTTCCATGGACCACAATTTAAGAAACCCAGTGCCTTTACCATGTGTTTACATGACTGTACTCGTTAGCGAATGCGTAAAAAAATGTATGGGCATAAGTACAGCGCCTTTGGCGGTTACGCAATAGAACTAAGAATCGGCATACTAAATCGTTTACGCAGTCGTTAGAGACAGTGTTGCCAGTGCGGATCTTTTGGCCCGATTTCGGATAATCCAGGCCTCTGGCGGATCTTGTGGGGTTCAAATCGGACCGTGGAACAAATCGAACTGCTTCCTAATGTATGAGAAAATAATGAAATGGAGGAGCCTCGCGACTGTTTTCGGATCTTTTTCAAGGCTGAAATCGGATGGAATCAAATTCCAGTCCTGGCAATACTGGTTAGAAAGTACGGTCATGCAAACTCATGGTAAAGGCACTGGTGTAGTGTTGTGTAGACGTGTTACAGGCGGCGGCACGTTTTTTTTTTTGAACCTGACGGCTTTATAGGCCGGGCCCAATAAAGCGATAGGAGTGCGCGGTTGGAGAGTGGCCTGGGGAAAATCCAGGGGAAACCTCCGGCACGACCACGCGTGTGGTTTGGAACACTGGAACACTCGAAGAGTTTGCGTTCCAGTAAGATTGGTTGAGCGGTTTTAACCGAATCTGAGGTGTGAGTGGAATCGAGCACTTGGAGTTTTGTCGCTGGTTCACTAAATCTAGCCTAGCTGAGAAGAGTCCAGCAAGAAACTCAGCTAGGCCCGACCTGGGTGGACTGACTCTACCCGGTGTGCGGCGGTACCGGGACGAATAGGGACTATAAATAACCAATAGGGACTATAGCGGCGGCACGTGTGTTCGCGATACAATCAGCCGCGCCGCGTTAATGCGACGCTGATTTCTTTGCCGGCAGCGGCACTGTGTTGTGCCTACTAAATTGCTGTCAAGATCGATATATTCGATATGATACATTATTCCATTTTTTTATACGAAATCTATATTTTTACTTAATTAGTTTATGATTACCAATATTTTCTGATAACTTATTACAAAACGTACGTGTATTATGAACGTAAAGACAAAAAAACTAGATAACTAATAATCAAAAGTTCAACCTAATTAAAAATACAACTAACCAGAAGCCCCAATTAGAAAAAGAATACAGTATAGGTACCCACAATACAATGTCAATGTGTGTAATTTAACTTCGAACGTTAAACATTACAAATACGGATGAACATAAATTCTATAAATTCCTTTAAAACTATTTAAAGTATTCTAAATACTTATTCCAAATGAATAAAGTGCTTCACTTCGAAAGTAATAATAATATCTAATGTCGAATCTTTAAGGCCTCCCCCTGTACTTCTACTCGTCCTGGCACTGAGCAGCTTGCAGCCAGTATTTCTATAGGTATATATTCTAGCAGAGATCGCACCGCGACAAAAAAGGGCAGGCGTCTTCGAAACACTAGTTTCGCTCATTTACTTGATGATACTAGATATTGTGCTCATGGCATGCACGAAACTAGTTCAATGTCTGTAACATAACATAACATTAAGGCGCGTAATAGAGTGAAATACCACATTTTGGTCGCGTTCAAAGGCCTAAAACTCAAAACTGGCCCGAAATATAGGTCTCGAAAAAATATACTTGAAGAATTGATATGTCCTCTTCAATCTGAGCAACGGAAATTGCAACACGCCTAGATTGTCCTAACAAAAAAAAAATCAAATAAGACATTTTTCAACCTTTTAAATCGCTACTGCTCACTATCTAGACATGTTTTTTACACGGGATATTCAGAAAATAAAACTTAATTCAGTTTTTCATAATCTGAGCAACGGATATTGTAAAATAATCATTACTTTTGTCAAAAACCTGGAATAACTACCACACCGTCATCAAAGTTGGGGCGGATACGTGCACGCCTGCGCGGGCGACGGGCGGCAGTCTGTCACCGGCTCTCGGACGGGAAGGCTGTGTCGCTTTGCGCGCGACGCTAAAATATAAGAGTTCGATTCTGAGACAATATACCTACTTAACTATTTTATATATTTAATTACTTCAAACATTCCTACGTATTTAGAAAATAATAATATACAAAAAACCTGCAAAAATCTCTTACAGCGGGGGGGCGCGGGTAGTGCGGCGGGAAAGGCTACGCCACGCCCCAACGCGCAAGGTCGTTCGCGGGTATAGGCGCCTTAAAGCATGTTTATGAAATTAGAGATTTACACGTGAAATTAAAATTGCTAATGAAACTAATGTCCTTAAACTAATTTCATTCCTGCCACTACTTTCATAATGTAATAGGTTTTAAACATGAATAAAGCCAAGTTAAACAGCACTGTGGTTACCAGAGAGAAACATAATTAATATGTTTTCCCGGTTAACGCTATCGAGCTTGTCCCATCCCAATTGACACCTACTTAACAGGCCGAGCCAACGCGGTCGAATTGGTATTCTCAACGCTTAACGATAACCCTCCTCATGCTAACCAGTCTAAATCTAACCACACATTATGCAGTTGTTACGACTCTTGGAGTCTAGTTATACTGGAAATGAGCTCGCAGTAGCGACCAAATGGATTGTGCTGTGTTTTGAATAAATAAGCTGATCGCCCCCCTCCATTGCTTATCTGCCGCGGAAGCTACCGAGGATATTTCATCTCGGCATTTCCTAGTTTTTCTGTTGAGGAACGACAGTGCTTCTGAACCTCTTTGTGTTTCCTCTGGCCTACTCTGATGTTTCTTTGTATCATCATTTAAGCATTGGCTATCTAATTGAGACATCAAAGCTGTATTTTTTTTCAACATTTGTTGATAACAATAACTTAAATAATACATATTCCAACTAACTTAAATCTAAAACAGGCCCTTGGGGCATTGTTTCGAGGATGCTGGCGGCATTTCCTCACTGTATCGAAATGCTGATCCACGTAGCACATCTGGTAGGGCGATTAGCAATGCGACGGTGATTTCGGTCACAGATCACCTTCTCAGTACATCAAGTTAAGCCGCCCAAGTTGCTCTGAAATCGCCGTCGCGTCTCGCCAATCGCCCAGCCAATGTGGCCCCAGTCCAACTACAGTATGCTACAGCTCGTTTTGCAAAAAGCTACTAAAGTAAAGAAAGCCTTTTTTAATCATACTTAAGACTTTTGTCTTTTTTTATAATGCGCACTTCTAAGGTTTGGAATTCTCTGCCGGCGTTTGTGTTTCCGAGCTCGTATAACCTAGACCTTTTTAAGGCACGAGGGAATAGGCACCTTCTGGGTGAGCTCGCTTCATCGTCGGCCTCATCTTTGCCCCCTGGCTAGATGCTGGCCAAGAGCGATCCCATTTTTAATAAAAAAAAGACGATTATTTCCAGACATTGACCAGAGGCCACTTTCGTATACCTACAGTTAGCCAAAAAAGTGGTCTATCAGTTTTGAACCTTAATGTATAAATAATAAAATCGTATAGTGCTTGAAAACTTTATTGGCTTGTTGTACAAGTCCACAGACAATAGTAAACGGTTCTTCTGATGTTTATAGGCACTTTAAGCTCAGATTGTTAATTAGTGACCAAATTGACAGGTGTCGATTACACCCTTGTCACTTACAAGAATTTAACAACGGTCCGACCCTGAACGAAGAAAATTACTTTCCACATCGAAGGAACTAGCAGTGCTAACTTGCTAAGTATTTGAACCTCAGCTAAGACTATCCAAACTATCCAAAGTCGGCATCAAATAATTCCACTACCGACAGAGACGGTCGTATACAAATTTGAATAACAGCAACAGAGAATGGAATATAATTTGTTGTCTTTGTCGTAGGTTTACTATTTTGTCTGCCACAATCGGTTACGTACCAGGTTGTGCCACTTGTCAAACAAACCATTATTACCCGCCCAAACTAAGTAAGTAGGTTATGGTAAGTCGTCAGTTATTTTAAACATGTTCTCAATTTAGCTGCATAGGGCTATTCTGTCTCTCTTAGACGCACGCTTATATTTCGAGTCTGGATTTTTAACCGACTTCAGAAAAGGAGGAGGTTCTCAATTCACCTGTATGTTTTTTTTTCTTTTTTTTGTATGTTTGTTACGCAATTACTCCGTCATTTATAAACAGATTTGGAAATTTATTACTTTACTGCGAATCATAGGAACAACAGAGATCCCCGAGAAGACTTACTCTAAAAATAAGTAAACTTCATACGAAGCAACGTGCAGCATCTCACCAACGCTCATCCACCGACGAATTTTCCTACCACTCCTCGTTTCCAATATTGGCTAAAGGCTGCACAGCCGGTCGATTGTGGCCGACTGGCTGCGGCTGGTCGGTCTTCCTTTCCCATCCCAGAGCGTGTCACTCCTCACAAACCTGTGCCCCCTGGTATATCCGGCTCGACCGGGTCAGGCTTGCTTCCTGGCTGGGTGTGGTACCTATGTTCATGTTCATGTTCATGTTCAGATTTGGAAATTTATTACTTTGTTTGAAAGTATATGCTTCCAAATTGGTCCCGTTGTTATCAAAGTTCACTTCTGACGTTGCGAACCATCGTGCATGAATTGAGGGAACTCCTCAAAAATTCAAGAGAAACATATAGCGATTTTAGTATTTTCGGTAACACATCGAGCATTTGCTTTCAGAAAGTAGCATTTGGTGCTTCCTGCTTCTTAAAAACTATGTGTCTACCTGTCTACCCCCATCACACTAGTTCTTACATCTGACAATTGTCGTCAAAACCGAAGTCTGACTAAAACTGAAAACAAAATCACTATAAATAAATAAATATTTGTGGACAATCTTACACAAATCAACCTGGTCCCAAACTAAGCAAAGCTTGTACTATGGGTACTAGGCGACGATATACATACTTATATAGATAAATATATACTTAAATACATAGAAAACATCCAAGACTCAGGAACAAATATTCGTGTTCATCACACAAATAAATGCCCTGACCGGTTTTCGAACCCGGGACCTCCAGCTTCGAAGCCAGGGTCACTACCAATTAGGCTAAAGCGGTCGTCACTACTATACTTGGAACTTTTCAAACTCCCCACTATCTTTTATAATTTAAACCGGAGCTGACACCTGAATAAAGATACTGCCGCGGACCTAGAATCAAGTTCAACATTTCCACCTCTACACTCCCCACTTACAGGGTGTAATTAAAATTTAAACGGCAGCGCCTAGCGGCGACTTAGCGCGCGCGCTAATTACGGACGTTTGACGCCCGGTTTTTTTTAATTAAACCGTAGTGGGCTCGGGGATTTCGATTAATAAATTTAATAATAGTCCGAACCGCGTGTTTGGAACTATGCTTCGGAAACAGAAACTTTAAACATACTGTACTACTCAAAAGAAAATAGGAGACACAAAGTACATTACTTGGAGCGTTACGTGACAATAATATTAAACTGTTATATATTGTTTCTAAATAACCGCATACTAAAAAAACCGGTCAAGTGCGAGTCGGACCCGCGCACCGAGGGTTCCGTATACAGATGTGTACCGGTTCAACCCTATTAAATCAGGAAAATCTCAACAACATGGTGTGAAAATTGGACGCTATAAATACAGCGCCATCTATCGGCGACGGCGACTTTTGTTACCAATTTAAGCGACTGAATAACTGTATGTATGGTAGTTTTTCAAGGATAAGTAATTCTTTATCACGTAAACCGATTTTTTTAGGGTTCCATAGCCAAAATGGCAAAAACGGAACCCTTATAGATTCGTCATATCTGATGTCCGTCCGTCCGTCCTTCCGTATGTCGCAGCCGATTTGGAGACAATATAATAATTATGATTTTTGGTAGGATGGTGTCTATGAACCGCTACATAAAAGTGATGTGAAATTACCAAGAATATTATGAAATTAGGGGGGGGGGGGGCACTCCATACATGTAACCGATGGATGAAAAAGAAATTCAACACACATGTGTGGGGTATCCATGGATAGGCCTTTAAATGATATGGAGGTTTCTAAAAAACTTTTCCATTTGAGTCAAGCGTTGGTGAGATACTAGCTGTCAAAGTCATGTGTCCCCCTCCCTCTAATTTCCAAACTATGAAGTTTAAAATTCTGGAAAAATTGAGGTGGTGCAAATTTATAAATACTATCAATGATTTTTGGTTTGAACAAGATAGGTTTTACTGTCTTGTCCAAACACAAGGTCGCATTAGGATCATTGTCAGTTGTAAAAATAAAAAAAATGTCCACCCGGTGGTCAATAGTTAACGGCTTATGTAGATATATGTTATGTTTTAATTACATGGATTTATAGTTATGGAAACACCGTTTATGCAGGTTACTAAACCAATACAAAATTAAGCTTTGTGGCCCTTAACTTTTGATATGTCCACCGAAAAGACGCGAACCTAAATCTGACAATGATGGGTCCCTGTGAAGATTCTACCGTTTTTAGATTCAATGTATTGGATAGCGATTTTAAATAAGGTGTTTGTACGGAACCCTTCGTTGTGCGTGATTAGATTTTTTTTGAATAGCAAAAAAAAGTTGATTTTGATATTTTCCCAATATTTTCTAAAGTTTTGTTTATTGGTAAAGAAAAATATTTTTCTTTTACCGTTTTTAAACAGCTTATTGTTTGTGATTCGGCTAAATGAATTAGCAATGAATATTTAAAGCGTACTTACATCCTCAATCAGATAAAGCTAACCGGGATCATACCGCCTCCGGACAGTTACCCAAAACTCGTTGTCAAATACAATAGGCGATCAAAGAAATCCCGTTTCAAAATTAAAAGACCGAATAACGGGAAAACCGACGAGAAACCCGGGTTCCTGGAAGCCTTCATTTACGTCGTCGCTCCACTGGACTCTGTTTATTTACTGAACGAAATATTGAAAGTGTCGGGATTTTTAAACCAGATTTTTTACCCTTTGTCTTGCATTAGCCGTGAGTAGCTCTTGCAATTCGTTCCCATCTCTCCCCCCTCTGTCGTTACTCGGCGATCACTGATTAGGGGCCGCACGGTCCGGCGTCCTAGGCACACACTTACGGACCCGGACGACGTAACCACAGCGTCTATCGAAAGATGAAACGCTGCGCTTGCGGCGTCCAACTCTGACACAACGCGTACACTTAGACATTCCTGCCGGCGGGGACGTCTACCGCGCGATCGCGACAACAGTGACACATATAGTCCCTATTCGTCCCGGTACCGCCGCACACCGGGTGGAGTCAGTCCGACCCAGGTCGGGCCTAGCTGAGTTTTTTGCTGGACTCTTCTCAGCTAGGCTAGGTTGAGTGAACCAGCGACAAAACTCCCAGTAGATTCCACTCACACCTCAGATTCGGTTAAAACCGTTCAACCAATCTCACTGGAGCGCAAACTCTTAGAATATTCCAGTGTTCCAAACCACACGCGTGGTCGTGCCGGAGATTTTCAACCGCGCACTCCTATCGTTTTATTGGGCCGTCCTATAAAGCCACAGTCAGGTTCAAAAAACAAAAAATCACCAAAGCGAGTGAATTTGACGAGATTAGACTTTAACGCCATAGTATTTAATAGGAACCACTACATTCGTCTTGATAATTATGGACAGAGAGCCTGGTCATGTATCCTTCCACGCACATGTAATAAATTCCCTATACAGTTACTATCAGAACTTAATAATAAAAAGCCAAAAGTTTCAGAAACGCTATAAAATTATATTCGTTTAAAAAAAACCCGGGCAAGTGCGTGTCGGACCACGCACAATGAAGGGTTCCGTACCAACACCTACTAGTCCACATTTAAAATCACTATCCAATACATTGAATCTAAAAAAGAGCGTAGCGAGTGTTGCAACACACGTACGAGACGTAAAATAACTTTGCAGCCGTGCTGTATAACACAAATCTTTTCACATCACTAGAGCGAGGAATTTTTTTTCGGTTGCCTCCTAAATACAGTTGGATGCCCGGGGTCCACTACCTGATCCCGAGATTTGTCGTAGGTGCCTACTAGTTTTTTTTTGCACTCTTGTGGATAAAACGCAGTTTTGCTATCTGTTTTTAATGGATAAAAAAAGGCTTTCCGATCTAGTGAGATGAAAACACTTTTGTCGAAGTATTATTGTTGTCTTTTATTTAACCCACTCTCATATTTGTCGGTGGTCTCATCTGGCGCTCATTAACTATAAATTCTTGATGACACCTACCGCAGTAGCCATAGGCAAACACACGACCTTTAAAACTGAATCTCATGTTCTCTTTTAGACATAGGTTAGCCGACCTAATATTACCTGCCGACTATTAGTGAAACCTTAAGACAGAGGCGTATAACACAACTTACGGTAATATTACATTGGCCCCTCTGTATTACACCATGTAGTGGATACAAGCTCACAAATATTAAGCAATATTACCTGAAAAACAAAACGAATATGTGGTGTGGAAACATGTGGATATTCGCAAACACCTACGAATGCGAATATTAGTTATCTACCTACCTATTCCAGTGATAATTCCTCACAAAAGCTCGCAAACAGGAGGCAAATAAGAGGTAATAGGTGAAGAGCAAAATGGAATACACGTATGCGGAAATTGCAAATTGGATATTGCATAGTGCGCCTTTCGACATGTGATATTGTGCATCATGCACACAAGTTCCAATCCTTTAGTATAAGTACCGTGAAATCTAAAGCAGGAAAAAGTGAATTACATAAAACACATACACACACGCAAACACACACACCCGCAAACACACACACACGCAAACACACACACATACACCACGCGCGCACGCGCGCACACACACACACACACACACACACACACACACACACACACACACATACATACACCACGCGCGCACGCACACACGCACGCACACGCACGCGCACACGCACACGCGCACGCGCGCACGCACACGCACACGCACGCACACTTTTGACTAATTATTTTATCTCTAATAATTAAGAACTAGTAGTAAAAAAAAACTTAAGAAAGCTACAAATTGTTTACAAATACGGTTTTTTTTTTTTTTTGTTTGTGTCGGTTTTTCTGTAAGTACTCCGCCTACTGCAGCTGATTAGACTCTGCGGGGCTAGCACAACTGCCGCTGCGACGCGACGCGAGTAGAGAAAAATCTACGCTCCTCTTTCTATTACGCACAGTTTGAGCGAGACAGGAATCGCCGAGTCGCGCGAGATACGACTTGGCAGCAAGTTGTGCTAGCCTACCTGATTACGGTTATTTTGTTTAACAATGTTATCGTACCATGTAAAACTGTTCATTTTAATCTTTAAATCTTTTAAATTTAATTTTATTGATAAGTATAATAATTGTACATTTAATACCTATCATTGGAACTATTCTAAACCTATGGTGGAATTGTGTTGTGGGTGATGGGCTAGCAATCTATCACTGCAATATCGCATTTTCTAATTCATGTTCACATTAAACTCTGTGTACCTTTTGCATTTTGGGAATACTGGAAGATACTACATTACATATGAAAACCCATGTATATAATTCGGTGTTGTAAAAAAAAACAAGACTTCAAAAGGAAATCTGAAAATGTCACTCAAACACTAGGCTAGCAGCAAGCGCCAAGGACGTACGTACCGCTGCCAGTACCAGAGCATAATAGAAAATAGCATCACAAACAAGTTTGCGAAGCCATCTCGCGGTTGCGCGGCGCGGGTACCAGGCGGGCAGAGCGCGCAGACGTCAGCGGAGTAAATTAGGCGGCGGACATCGCGCCCGACGCGCGCCGCACTCAGCGATATTGTTATCAGCCCGCCCCGGTCGCTGCTAGGGTTGCCAATGGTATAAGAAACGAAAAACTCGCTTCTATTTATCACTACAACACAACGTAGGCAACATTTTTATTAAAACAAGAGCAAAGCTGTAGTAGTGATTAAGTTATTCAACAACAAGAACCGGTTGAGTTCGCTTGGTCAAAAATGGCGACTACATAGTTAATTTTCTTCACAATTTAGATAGAATATGAGCAATGTAGGTATCTGATATTTTTCCGGCACCTGTTTCAGATTCAGATTCAGATCATTTATTCATAAATGTACATATCATTTACATGTCATTTTTACATTATAATTACAATAAGGCCATTAATGTGCCTAGCTATCAGTGGCGGCGGCCCTCTACAACCCGATTCCCACCGGCTTGCCCTAAACTTTTTGCTTACGTATATCAAACTCATAAATAATCAATAAAAATACAGCACTTAGTAATGCGATTGACTATAGCTTCACACAATAGATTTAAGCCAGACATCTAATCACAAGTCACAACATTCACTACGTATCCGCATTACGCATTGCGCTTGAAACGGTAAAAAAAACCCGACGTAAATTAGCCTACCTTGGGTATGTTTCTCATTCATAAAAATGGCACACGACCATCGAAATTGCACGCACACACTCACAAATTCTGTCGTAGACACAGATCGCATATAACCCGCAAAATATCGAGTTTTTGGAAGATGATCGAATTTGAATTTAAACCTTAAACATGATCCGATAAGGTTTATATTAGAATGCACTGCTTGGCCATTTCGAAACATTGCCATACTTCTGTTATATAATACTGCGTGGAATAAATTGCGCAAAATTATATTATCAATTTCGATTCTTTATAATTAAATTATGCACAAGCTTTAAAAAAAGACATAAATCGTATCACAAAACACGAAAATCGAACGTAGATTGAAGCTCGGTAATTTATTTACCTACAAGTGCGCAAAGAAAGTTTCTTTGCTTTTAGATTCGTTGGTAAAAAAATGAATGTAATGGCAACACAGTCATTTGCCCGGTTGCGGTACGAACAGTGTGAAAATATTTATTATTGTAATTCTTATGTGAGTTTAGTTAATTTTGTGCATAAATATAGATTAGAAAATCAAGTTAACCAGTGAAATTCAGATTTACTAGTATCTTGTGCATGAATAATTCATTTGGGGAGTGGGTTGTAGTTTTGTTGCGAGTATTTGAAGGTCAGTTCGTTGTGTCCGTCAGTGTTTTGAGTAAAAGAAAGTACCTATACTTTCTTTTACTAATGGCGTTATAGCTGCTTTAGTTAATTTCGATTGTTGTGTCGTTGATTATTTACTAAATGAGTCGTCTTGTTTTTCTAAGCTATCGTTTGAAAATAAGAAGTTTGATGTGCGTGTCGTGCTCGCCCAGAGATAAAAATTGATTACAAGCGGAGGGATGGTTTCTTTAAACACTTTCACAGCGGATTATATGACAAAGGTGGTATACACTAACTGCGAGGGGTTTTGCCGAAGGACACATAGCGCACGCTTCACTATACCACTATAGAGAATAAATGTTAAGGTAGGTTTTTTTTGCTCGGGGTTGCCCGGCGATAATTCTCACGCGCCGCCACTGCTAGCTATGTTCTATTTTCTATTTAGGGGTTCACATTATTTGTTATACTTGTTGTGTTAGGGTCAACGGGTTCGCCAAATGTAGGTTAGAAGCTGGTGAATATCGATATTTTGTGTTAAATTATTTTTTTAATGAAAGTCATCATTTCATTTCATTTATTTCCAATAACAAAGTACATCTTCGAATATTATGTCGTTCTTACTTTATACAACGACGGTAGCAAACAAGCGTACGGTCCACTTGACGGTAAGCCAACACACCTACACCCACAACTACAAATGAACTCCTTGGTAAAGTAAAATACTTAATTGAACAGGCCTCCAAGTAATATTAAACAAAGTTCGAAAGATGTGTAACTCATGGAACTTAAAGCTTTCGGAGCCACTCCATACTCTTACAATAAGCAACAGTTACCACCACACCACGTTATAAAGTAAATAATAATAAAATATTATCGCGAACGCCAACCCTGAGCACATTCTGTCGGCGGGCGCGTCGGCTGCCAGCCGGGAACAAAGCAGCCGCGTCGAGCGCCACTCACTGCGCTCCACGCCGCTTATGAGCTCTTGGTACTTCATAGTTTTATATTATTTCGCTATTTTTGTTATGTGTAATGAGTAAATAGGAAAATATATACTGTAAATTATACTACAGCCAGCATCATAAACATGTATACACTTAACCCACCTTACACCTTATATGAGTAAACAATAAAGTGTTGGAATATGCCCATTTTCATGCATTTTATGATGCTGAAACTGAAAATGCCGTTTTTGAATCGCTTTGCGTAGTTTAACAATTGAGTCGTTAATCTTGCCGGCACTTATTTAACGATTGTTGTCTAATCATAATATTCAAGTTATTAATATATAAGTATATAGATTGGTATAACAATAATAGACTGGCTGATAGTGACACAAAATGTCCGGTCATATATATGTATGTTGGAAGTACGGCGACCCTTCAGGGGTCTAATTAGGTATGACGGAAAGGAAAATGATGATCATAGCGCTGGTACCGGCGGCCCAATCGCGTGGGTGTTAAGGCACTCACTGCCAGCAACGCATATGTGCGTTCACGTCCATACAATTTTGGCAGCCTGGCAGCGAATATGTTAATCGAACGTGTGGCATAAATTACGCCTCTGTCTCCCTGTTTCTTTGTTTTTTCTTTTGTATGTGCTGTTATGTGAGGTGCAATAAAGAGTATTTGTATTGTATTGTATACGTATTTATCTAATGTCTTTAAAACGAGCAATCCTTTTATATTCATTTATTTCAAGGATCTCGGAAACGGGTCTAACTATTTCGAAGAAATTTGCTATATGTTATGTAGGAGTTTTCAGAGGCCAAGAATCGATTTAGCTTGGTCTTCCAGACAAGATCGGTCGCCCAGATACTTATATTATTGTGTCTGAAACTCACGGGCGTTTTCTATGTAACTTTTCTAGAAGGAATGAAAAAGAGACTTCGATAGCAGTGCAGAGAAAACCAAGCAGACGTCTTCATGAAGCGAGAATATAATGACAAGTAAAAATGTAAAACAAAATACAAAAAAATCAATAAAAAGGCAGATGACAGAAGTCTTCTAAAAAAAGGTTGCAACCGCAACAGAATTAATTCAAGGATCAAGACATCTATGTCCCCGTACACTCGATGAATCACCCCTGGCGCGGCCCGCTCCCGCGTCGCGTACATCGCACACATACCTACCTCTAGTTCACTACGTATAGGTATCTCACCCACCTCAGGTAGGCATTCATAAGTATGAGCGTAATGCAGACACGTGTAACGGGACAATAATCAAGGGATGTTCATGTTTACGAGGAATTTGAAAGAAATCGGATGATCGTATTAAGTTTGCGCGTTGACATTTTTTTATTCAGCGACGGTATCTAACAAGATTACAGCCCTATGACAAGAGCGCTGCCTATGGACGCTTTGCAACTCGTGAAGATTCGATATGATAGGGTTACCACGACGCGACGTCCCGATTTTCAGCGTTGGTGAAATGAAATGAAATGAAATGAAATCATTTATTCTTCAATTTAGGCATGTTACATGCACTTATGAATGTCAAAAAACTACCACCGGTTCATAAAATAAACCTCTGCCTCGAGAAGAACCGGCGTAAGAAACTCGGCGAGGACGGCGAGGTGTCATTTTGGTAATTTGGTCATGCCCCGTAATTCGGTGAACCCAATTCGGGACAGAACATTATCCAAAATTTTGAGCAATCAGTACCAAAAACCAATGGAAATGGTACTTTGAGCTTACTGTCATTACAGTAATAAAGTAAGTCATAAAATACGACTATACAAAAAAAAACTAAAATACTTTGACGTAGACAAGACATTGATTTGTTTCGAATTGATGTGTCCAGTATTTTAATTTTTAGTCCCGAAATATTAACCCTGATGTCCTGAAAATTAGAAAAGCGGTTCTTGCCCCTATTTCACCAAAACTGACAGACGAATTGTTGGTGAAACAGCCATTGTAAAAAAAGTGACAATTTTCACATGAAAATGAATTTGTCAGCCGACATATGTCACTGATAATTGTCAATAGGGGCCTGTGCCTTTACCATTAGTTTGCATGACCGTACTCGATAGCGACTGCGTAAACGATTTAGTATGCCGATTCTAAGTTCTATTGCGTAACCGCCAGAGGCGCTGTACTTTTGCCCATGTACGTTTTTACGCAGTCGCTAGCGAGTACGGTCATGTAAACTCATGGTAAAGGCACTGTTAACAATGTGTCTATATAGGGTCAGTGTAACCTTGTATCTCTAGCAAACCCCGCAAAGTCGTTTTTAGGGCTTAGGATTCCCAAAAGAAAGATTCATGTACCTACTTTTACTTATAATATTTTCATTGTTTGACACAGTCTTTGCAGGAAAGCATATCAAACGATCTAATTTATGTATTTATGTGGGAAGTATTTTTAATTATTAATATTATTATTTTCCTTCTCTCGTATTTGGTATAATACAATGTATAATACAGTGTAGTAGTGGAGCTACACGTTGTTTTAATTCTTGCTTACGGGTGGATCAACTATTCTTTGTTGCTCGTTACCATGGTTACTTCTCATGAGTCACTCTTTAAAACTGTGATTTTATAGGATTTAAATCTACCAAACATAGAGATTTAGCGATGAGCATAAATCCATTTGGACATGGGTCATCTCTTGAGCATGTTGAAGTCCATATTATAAACATTTTTCTAAGAGACTCGGTTACTATTGTCTCCTCGCTGACGGGACAGAATAACAACAAGAAAAAGTTGATTGACCAAACAATATGCATATATTTGGAGAAAATGACTGACTGTCGAGTTTCTTTCGGCGTTTCTTCTTGGCAGTGGTCTCTTGAGAAACGCTAGTAGTTTTTGACTTGTAAAAGTGCCATTGCGGAAAACTTGCAGTATAAAGTTCATTTATTATTTCAAAAAACATATTCAAAATACCTACCTAACTAGCAGGACCGTGTTTGTGTTGGATGTAAAACATATATTAATCCTTATTAACTAACAAATACGTACTTTAATCAAAGTGCGGTCTTGACTCTAGAGAGACGAATGTTATAAGTCGGGCGAATTGAGAATAAATAGCAGGTAGAATAAATATATATAAATCCTGTCTAAAGAAGCCAGCGCTATGTCGTCGTAACTATTAACTGTGATACAAAATCGAAACCACTATGTAGCGAAAATTCGGCGTAGTTTTCCACTTCCACTATAACACGTAATTTTAAATTAATACCTTAAATAGGGGCCGTTTATAACTATTATGTGATGATTATTATCACGCGACACACACATATCGATGAATATAGAAGTGCTTGAGAATATTGACATCCCGATATCGCGATATTATTCATGTGTCATGTGTAAACAGCCGTGCAGTCCCGTGTTGAGAACCAGCAGTTAGCATTAGCATAGAACCATCAAGCAACGATAGATAAAAATCTACTGTTATACAGTGAATACAATTCATGCTGCAAATAGGCATATAGTCCAGTAACCTTGTCGCCTGAAAGTACGGGGTAGTTTGCATCAAATCCGGTAGTTCTGATTTTTTGCAAGCTTGTTTTTGATGTTGGCCCAATGAATAATCCAAGTTGACCTCGAGTTGTGACCTCGAACGCCGAACGCAACTTGGTCAAAAATCGTAAAAACCGATTTTAACCCTAAAAAAGTTGCTGGTAGTATCTTCTCAGGACTTGTTTTTGAAAAACCTTTCTGCAAAGTTCGAAAAATTTATAAATTTTGAAAGGCTCGGAAACTATTTGGTCTACAGAGACAATTCTAGTCTCATATTGTAGCAAATTAGCCTACCTACTTTGAAAACGTCTTGGGTGAGTGCTACCAGCAACTAGTCCTTTAGGGTTATACTCGGTTTTTTCGATTTTTGACAAAGTTGCCTTCGGCGCTCGAGGTCGCAAACTTGGATTATTCATTGGACCAACATAAACAAGTCTGCAAATATCACAACAACCGGCTTTGACGCAAGCTCTAAAGTATAAAGTTACTGGACTAACGGCAATAGGTATGAAGTGGCGTATGTATAAATTGTGTGTCTGCGCGGTCGCGTGCTCTTTTGTGCCATGCAAGCCTAGTACTTTGTTAAGCCGTATGACACATGACGCGTATATTTCGATGGTGGGAATGGTACCACCAGTGGCACTTTTACTGTGTGGGTAACACAGAAATATACTGTCGGTAAGTGCAGCTTAATGTATTTATCATTTGACTAGCGACCCGCCCCGGCTTCGCACGGGTGCACTACTTAATGGATGTTATTATTCATATAAACCTTCCTCTTCAATCACTATCTATTAAAAAAAACCGCATCAAAATCCGTTGCGTAGTTTTAAAGTTTAAATCTATATCCCTATCCTATATCCCTATGTATATATACATACAGACACATGTGATATAGTGACAGAGAAAGCGACTTTGTTTTATACTATGTAGTGATAATACTAACTTTGAGGGATGTAAATAGTAAGGGTAATTTTAAGAATGCCACAGAAAAAAGGTAAGCAGCATTCATTGATTTACTAATTATACCAAGGATAGGCAGGCCTTGGACTGGCCGCAATTGGGGCTCAGAAATTTGGTACCATTGGGACGAATACGGACGTAAGTTAGAGTTATTTGGCGTCGGTCGCGGCCGGCAGTTGAAAATGTTCGGACAGGCGTGTAAAAAATACTATTTTATTTACCAATAAATTCTATAAAAGCAAGTTGGCCGAAGCTAGTCTGGCGGGTGATTCTTATCGTTAAAGTTTAGTGATGTTACCGGCCCGATCGTTAAGTGAAAGTTAGGAAATCAGAGTGCAATTTGGCGTCGGTCGCGGCCGTCAGTTCAAAATGTTCGGACAGGCGTGTAAAAAATGCTATTTTATTCACCAATAAATTCTGTAAAAGCAAGTTGGCCGAAGCTAGTCTGGCGGGTAATTCTTATCGTTAAAGTTTAGTGATGTTACCGGCCCGAACGTTAAGTGAAAGTTAGGAAATCAGAGTGCAATTGGCTATTTGACTAAATTTTTATATGGTGCCATTCGAACCAGTTTTTAGAGACTTTCAAATGTTTGTATGGGACCAACACAAGAGACGAAAACGAGTATGCTGTACTCGTTTTCGTCTCTTGTGTTGACGAGCACTGAAAACGCTCCATACTGATAGGCAGTGAAATGTGGCGTCACAGTATGACCTTCAAACCTTCAAGAAAAGAGCGTATTCCCTTCTGAAAGGCCGGCAACGCACTTGCGACTCCTCTAGTGTTGCAGGTGTTTATGGGCGACGGTAATTGCTTACCATCAGGCGATCTGTCTGCTCGTTTGCCCCTATAACATAAAAAAAAAACTGCAATAGCCTCGTTATCCCGTTGTATGGAAAAATGAGTGATGTGTCATTTTAGTCGTAAAATTGTGTTTAAGGACATAGTTGCCATATAATTTCTTTTTTATTGAAAAATTTGAGAATTCTATTGGTAACTTTAATTTTTTTTTAAGAATGCTTTTACTAATCTTTAAAGTCCCATATATTTTTATAATTTTGATTAAATTGTCTAATTTACTATATATTGTGATAATTCGATGGTTTTCTATCTATATGACCATACTAAATGATATAAATTTTAACATACTGTATCAAATACTCAATTTTAACTTATTGTTGACTCCAGTTTAGGTACTCTATACCTGCGTCCCTGACTGTTAATATAATTAAAGTCAAAAATAATCACTCAAGAGTCGTTAACAATTTGAGTCCGGTAAGGATTTTTCGATTTTAATTATTTTAACAGTCAGGGACGCAGGTATAGAGTAGAGTACCTAAACTGGAGTCAACAATAAGTTAAAATTGAGTATTTGACACAGTATGTTAAAATTTATATCATTTAGTATGATCATATAGATAGAAAAACCATCGAATTATCATCGGATAAGAAAATTTTACAATTTGGAATGTGATGGAAACAGGAGCGAATGATAGTTATGCAGACGGTGGACGTTGATGAGAAATAATGAAGACGTTCTTTAAATTTGACTCCCTTAACTCAAATTACAAAAAAATATAATATGTAACAAGCGTATGCGCTCGGTAGATGGTAAAATGAGAGGGGGGGGGGGCACGGTCCTGCTCTCGCTGGCTGGTCGCTGACGCATGTGAGTGTGTGTGTGCCTATGCACACATACGCTGGGCGTTAACAGAATGAAAATCATCCTAGCGTGAATATTACAGATGATTTAATGAGCGATTAAAAAATTAAAGATATACAAAATAATAATTGCTCAAGCCTTGCATTTACACGGCTAAAACCAGAAGAAAATTAAGAAACGCTTTAGTCTAAATTTCACATTCGTAATCCGAAATGGACGGACAAAGGACGCGACCCGCTCATCACCCTTGCGGAGTTCATAGTAGGTCAGTGTATTCGATCCCATGACACCAAGCCATGATTAATGAGCAGGGAGAGGTGAATTATGTCATCAAGCGGCCTACTGTTGTGTATACTCGTTTTTGCAGACTACCTAAGGTAGATTATGCCTATTATGCAATGTAATCTATTTTGAGTTATTTTAAAGAAAGTATGACCTATATAGCCTATAGGACCTGTATGTAAGTGGCGGGGCCATCTTATTTGTTCACTGGTTAGGATAGGTTTGGGTACTTGTACGGTATGGTTGGATACGTACGGAAATTCTACCAAAAATAAACTATGAGTACCTGCTACAGTAGAATTAATTTATTAATTAGACCAAGTAAAGTTTACGGGCGCACATCGGACGTGATTATGCCGTAATGGTTAAAGTATCTACCTACTGTACTTTTTATGAATTAAAGTGACCTGTATCACCGGTTACAAGTATATTACCCGTATAAGTATATTTTTACGTAATCATGTCTAAATTACGAAAAGATTCACACTGACTGACTTCTTTCAGTTTATCTACTAAAACTCTACTGTATAGGTAAAATAACTATGTATCTATTTAGATACCTACCTAGGTGGGTACAAACAAATCAATAATTTGTTAGTTTTACTACACATTTCTATACAGTAACAAAAAAACTCATGACAACCAACATCAGTACTTTTTTTTATAGTAAAACTTTTCCTGAATCAGCACTATGAGTACCAGGGTTACATAGCTGTTAGATAGATTGCCCGTGTCAAGGCGTGTCACCGTCTGTTACGTGCGGCGAGTGGCTGATATTCACGATGCTCGTCTATACGCCAGGCGTTTAGTCTGACCTCCGACTGCGTGCAGTTCTTATGAATCCTCGGGTCAAGTCGTCAAGACAATTATAGTGAGGCAGGTTGTGAATTTCATAGCCGGCGTGAGATGTTGATAATTTACGAGGCCGAGGCGAGGCGGCCCGGCACCGGCGCCGCGGCAAATTACAACGTCACAAATATCGTATCAAGCTAATATTTAAGATAATTATGTATTCCAAGTCTTAACTATATGGAGTAAAGGCGAAATTTGTGAACAGTTAGATATTGATGCTGGAAGTTATTCGAACGCTTAGGGTCGCTAGGGCAGTTACGCGGCCTAGTTTTTTCAATTAAAGATATTTACATTTTTACATGCTCTAAAGAAATAGTGAGTCGTATGCATTTTAATTATTAGCTATTGAATGGGAATAAATTAAAAAAGCAAGAAAATATCCTTTCAGTTCATCTAATCATCCAAGTGGCCGTAAACCGGTGCATCAAATTAACAGGCGGTAAACCTACCTACCGACCCCTATGTTCCTGACGGAATGAGGCATTCGTTTTGTTAAAGGGAAAGTTATGATATTCTTATTGCTTTAATTTACAAAGTACTTGTTATACGAAACAGCAGTTACTAGGTAGGTAAGTAAGAGACCGTGATAAAAAAGATAAGCTAGATCAGTCACCTAAATTAAAACTATTCTAGACATTATAGCGCCATCTAGTGCGGAGTAGCTGCATCATTAAACAACGCAAAGACAGTTCTTTCAAAGTAATTTATTCAGCAATGGCTTATATTGCCATCTCGTGTTAAATAGCAGTATCAGTTCCGTACAAGTTATGTTATACTGTAATAATAGTTCGTTCACTAGATGGTGCTGGTATCCAAAAAAATAACGGCGAATAAAGCGTATCACACGCTTTCTGGTCGTGCATTATTGGTTCCTCATATATACCGAATATTGAACGAGAATGCACAACCAATGTTACAGCATGAGGGCTACTCCGAACTTCGTATCATGCCGCTCATTTCAGTCATATAGTGCATAACACGAGAGTGAAAGGGATGGCACACGAAGTTCGGAGTACCTATAGGCTCTAGTGTTACATAAAACGAGTGTTCTCTGGCTGTACAGTACGCTGCTGTGGTCGTGCATTACTTTGGTCGAATTGGTCGTACATTCAGTCGAAATATGTAGTTGGGGTAAATATCATATGTACCAAATCGGGAACAGCGAAACCTCTTGACACAGGTGAATAAACACTTACTAGGAGGCCTCCACAGCATTGTTAACCATGTTTATTCAAATAAATGAAGATTTATTAATATATATTTATTATTCCATTCCATGGACTCCGCATCTGCTCAAATAAGGTTTGACAACTACAGTCAGTAATAAGCCAATTTTGTACAAATATTTTATTTCAGAGCTTTCAGACAGATTAATTTAAAATAAACACCGAACTTACAACACAATATACTTACATTTTGTATCACAATTATGATAGTAAACAACTTTCCGGGCTCGAAGACTGCTACTTGGGTAGTAGGTTACTTAGCAAATAGGCAATATCGAGGGGCGAGTGGTCAAACCCGATAAATCGAGATAATTGTTTTTTGAAATAAGAACTCAACATCCATTACGCAGTGTTCTAATTTCAATAAACCTTTTAGATGACTTATCGGGTTTGACCACTCACCCCTCGGTATCTAAGTTAGTGGTTACACAATTTATTAAACTAGGAATTTTATGTTGATGGCAAACAAGACTACGGCCTGCCTGGTGGTGAGGTTATAGAGGCTCACAACTTTAGGGGCGTCACATGCGCATTGCTGTTAC
The DNA here is from genome assembly GCA_963556455.1 of Epiblema foenella. Classification (NCBI taxonomy): domain Eukaryota; kingdom Metazoa; phylum Arthropoda; class Insecta; order Lepidoptera; family Tortricidae; genus Epiblema; species Epiblema foenella. The sequence continues at coordinate 5,440,019 of OY747118.1, forward strand.
GACGGTTACCAAATCACAGATCATCATAAATAATTCTTTCGAACAAAACTTCCGAATTTACAACATTGAGAACCTGCCTTTTTGGTAGTCGGTTAAAAAATGTTGGGAATATAACTTTCATAAACATTTTGAAAAGTATTCTTGAGCCCTATAGTGTTTTAACAGAGAAGAGTATTCGACAATACAGTAAAAGGAATCTTAAACTGAACGCCTCTACAGTCTTCAGTCTCACATCTAACTTAAACCCTCGTATGCTTAGACATTATCCGTGCCCAAAATGTGAACCTATTGTTTTATAAGCCGATTACTTGATTGGACAATTTTGACATCCGCATACGAGGGGTTAAGGATATAGGAGTCGTAAAGATATATGGACACACGATCGAGGCACCTTTATTTGTCTTTGGCACTTTTAAAACCCATTACCTACTTTCTTATGTGAAGTCCTAAGCAAATACAGAATATGGTATTAATTTACATTGGCAACAATAAAACTAAAGAAAATATTAAGCTGAAACTCATGTTTCCTATTTAACACATTAGCTGCCAAGCGTGTCGTAGCACTACGCAATTTACTCTACATATGGTATCAGCTACGAGTCTACGCCAGGCGAGTTCCTGGCAGCAGGGTTCGAAATTATCAAGATAAATATGGTCTTTGATAATTATCCGATATCTATCGAATAATTATCCCTCTTATGGGTAGGGTTGTATACGTTATTTTATTACCTACCTACTTTATTACCTTTTATCTTGACGCTTAGAGACCTTATACATCTCTAACAAATCTCGATTGTTGTTAGTTTCTTAGTCTTATTTTTGACATGTAACACTACATTTAATTAATGATTATTGTATTATTTTTATTTGATGTACCTAGATAGATTTTGACTTGTAAAAGTGCCCTTGAGGCCTATTTGCAGAATAATTTTTTTGATTTTGATTTATTAGTTAATTTTATTTTCCGAGTAAAATGTATTTTTACCAATAAAGACTGTACTCTGTACTAATATATAAAATATTATGGTGTTTTAGGCTGCAAAATACTATAGTTGCTATACAAAATTTTACTAGTTTTTTATTAACCATTAAAATATGATCAATTAATCATTACAACATCATTAAAACACATATACAGAGCGCAATTATTAACGTTCGAATTCACGCACGTATTTTTTTAAGACTCATGTCGAATTTACAAGTTTAGGTTATTATCAAATCGATAATTATCAAAGCATAAAAATCACGATAATTATCATTGATAATTATCCTTTCGAACCCTGCCTGGCAGAAAATGTATTAAAAAAAATTAAGACCAAAATAAAATGTATCACTATAGAAAACTAACAGTCATTAGTTAGTTTTTTTTATTTCTATTATACTAATAGAATGTTACTGAAGTTTCACAATTGCAGATTTGACTAACAGTCAAATACCTTATTCAGCATTTTCGTATTAAATACAGTCACATTTTACGATATGTATAACTCAAACCACAACATAATGTGAGTTATTATTTGGCGCAGATATGCTTATATTGCTTATACACTTAATATAACGCAAGCGAAATAGGTCATACTCAGTTCAGAAAAAAAGTCTCTCCCGTGCTTATGTGCATGTTTTTTGTCAATAATGCACTTTTTATAGAAACGGAGACGCCGTTTATGCAGATTTTGAGTCCAATAAAAAATTGATCTTTCTAAATTTTAGAATAAAGGAAAAATTGAAAAATTTAGGCACCGAGCAGGATTCGAACCTGCAACCTTCCGGCACTCGCTCTAGCCAACTGAGCTATAGGTGCAATCGCTACCCAGTTCCAAATTCATCAACCGTCTCAAACTTTAGATATGTTCACAGGAAGGAACAGTCGAAATGTGTATAATTTGCAATACAATTAGTCTCACAGATTTTATAAAACATTTTGCAAATTGACCTTGCTATTGACGAGATATAATAGTTTGGTGGGAGGATCGGTTACTTAAGTTTAACATATTCCACACTGCCTTCCTGAGCCTTATTTTAATGAAAAAAAAGCTAAACTAAAAAGCAAAGGCTATGTCACATAAACAAAAATAATGAACTGAAATCACTCTGTATGTCTTCTAAAGACTATGTGTACGTTTTGATATTCCAACTGTGAGTGTAATACTAGAAGTAAAAACTTAATCTACGATTTTTACAGAAGATAAATAGGTGTATAACAATTGAAGATCAATTCAGTACTTGTTCCATGGCACATTCTGTATTGAGTGCTTCTTTAATTTATGCTTTTTCAAATATTTAGAGTCAATAAAGGCCTCACCACACAAGGTGCAAATGTAAGGTCGCTCCCCTGTGTGAGTTCTAAGGTGGACCACCAAATTACCCTTGAGTGCAAAGAATTTCATACAAACAGAACAACCAAACTTCTTTTCTCTTGTATGAGTCAGTTGGTGTGTTCTCAGATGTGTTTTCGTTTTGAATCTAAGCGAGCAAAGATGACAAGGGAATGGTCTTTCATTGGTATGCACTCTTTCATGCATTACTAACATGGCCTGACTAGCGCAGCTTTTCCCACATATTCCGCATTCAAACCTCTTCGAATTCTTTGCTTTCAGAGTCTTATGTGTCAATATATGGGTCTGCATATCCCTTTTAGATGTAAGAACTTCACCGCATTCCGAGCATAAGAGTTCATTCGGGTCAACCAAATGGATGCTGTCTATATGCTGCTCTAATGCAGACTCAACAGAGAACATTTTCTTGCATAAGGCACATGCGTAACCCAGAAGTTTGCCTAGATTAGTAGTTATCTCATGTTTCGCCGTTTTCATCAGCTCATCTCTGACTTTCTTTACTTTGGATTTGGTGCATTCGTTAGATTCTTTGTGAGTGGCCAGTTCAGATTTACTCGGGAAGGTTTCTTCACATTCATTGCATGAAAATGGATTGATGTGAGTCAATCTGTGTGTCTGCATGGTTATTTTTTGGTGGAATCTCTTGAAGCAGATATCACATTCGAATTGCCTGATCCCACTGTGGATCATCATGTGACGTTTTAAATTATTGGGATTGGCGAATGTCTTTAAACATACATTGCATCGCGGTTTGATGTTATTATGGCCATATTTTATATGCTGTGTGAGAGCATTTCTCCTAATCAGCTGTTTACAAAATGGACACATGACAAGCAGACCAGTAACATTGTGGAGTAACGTGTGACCTGTTAAAATGTCTGCAGACTCGAATCCTTTTCCACACAGGTTACACACATGCTCTTCAGTAGCATTGTGAGTGTACTGATGCTTTTCATAATCCGCTAAATCTTCAAATTGTTCTCCACAGTCACATAGGAAGCTACCATCATCTTGCTGCAGAACAGTAGCAATCTGACCATCATCTGCATACTCAATTACTAATTCTGAGCCCTCACATTTCAATATTTGGAATTGTGAAGAATCATCTCCTTCACAGAAAATCACTTCTTCCTCTTGAGACATAGCTTCCCCATCTTCATTTGGGTCCAACTGGGCTTCTGTCAAATAAGCCACATTGTCTTTGAGCAGTATTGTGCCATCACCACCACTTGCTGCAATGATTTTAATAAAACTGCTCTTACCAATGGTTTTAGTCAATCCTCCACCAATTTCTCCAGTGATCGCATCAACTAAGTCAGTGACATTGTCTTGGGAATCTTCAACATCTGCATCTATCATAGTGAAGTCATGTGCATTTTCATTTTGCGTTTCATGCTCCACTGCATTATCAAACTGTATTTCTTCATTTTCCTGACTCTCTTCTTCATTCTCTAGTATGGTAGCTGGCACGCTTGTGGGAACTTTAGTGTCAGACATAAGAAAATGGTTAAGTTCAAATTGCTGCTCATTTATACTTTCCTCATTTTTGTCTGCAACTGTTGCCTCCACAGGCTCCATCAGTTCTTGTTTAATATTAGCAATGGCGATTTCTTCGTTTTCATCTTGATCTCTATCTTTTGGGTCATCAATCACAAGTACATAATAATAGTCATCATCACTGTCAGTGGGTTCTTTTTTGATGATAGCCTCTAGTTGTTTTTCAGGGTTGTTGGCAATGTCATCCAGGTCTTGTTCTTGTTCCAGGGCCTCTGTCTCTTCTACTACTTCTGAGTTTTCTTGTTCAGCCTGGGTCAGCAGGGCTTCTAGTTGCAGTTTGAGTTCAGACTCCATCCTGATACATTGCTTCCGGAACTGGTACGCGGAGCTCAAGGTCTCGTAGCATTGTCCACAGAGCTTCTGTGGCAGCCCATCATCCGCATCCACCTGGAATTACATTAAATTAAGTTAATTATTTGTTGAGGAATATTCCCTTTTACTTATGATATGACAAATACAAATTTTTTGGTAATCATTGAGACTCATATCCTGAACTTAATGCTATATCGAGTGTAGTTGATATTAATAGTAGTAGAAAATAGTGCAGATGTAGTGCAAAATGATTATCCTTCGTCCTTTATCAGAAAAGTTCGTATTTATCGTGCTGTCTCAATTAGCTTCAGTACCTATCTTACAGCCGTAGGGGTAAGTCGCATCAGCAGATCAATATATATATAGAGTGGCTAACACGCAATTCAAGTATTCGCTACAGTTTTGATTATATTTACAGTTTACTTATAAACAGGTTGTATTACCATGCCGAAACCTCAAAAACGGTTAAAAAATCCAGTCCAAGGATTTATATTTAATATATACCTGTATTTCATATCAGAAAATAGCAATAACACAAAGTATTTTGGCAAAGTTCAACAGCGAATACCTACAATAAGAAAATTTTTGAACCAGGAAGAAGAATATAGAAAAAATAAAAATACGATAGTGACCACCTAAAAGTATACTAACGGGCCTAGTATGAAAGCCTTCATGTCGTTTGCATCCCTCTCACACGCGGGTTACTTACTTAGGTGCGATAGGGACGCCAATGACTTAAAAAATTTCATACTATGTTGCTGTTTTTAAGTAGGCAGGTATTGACATTTGTCACTAAACAAATAAGTACTATAATAATGCATATGAAAATGTCACTCATTTTATACAACCATTGATTGACAGTTCGGGTGCCATCGTATTCCGATTGAGATCCGAGTTTTCCTGAAGGAAAACCATTTTGTAATAAATCTGTATGCATAATTTAACAAAATAGTTGGATGGAATAATAAGTTGGAATAACGCGTTCACAGTCCGTGATCCTGATAAGGGTCACTGCAAGCCTCTATTACAAAGCCATAAGGTTTACAATTCGGATTCGGACAGTGAACGTGTTAACCAACTAATCATAGTTGACAATATTTGACCTTGATGGACTGGCAAGATTTAATAAAGTAAATTAAAATTGTTATTTTAATTTATTATTGTTTCCACACTCTTTAATATTAGTGATTTTTTTTTATTAAAAAAAACAACATTTCGATATCAACTCAAAAAAAATTTTTGGTTCATTTTAGACATCTCTTTTCTATATTTTATATTGTTAATCGCATTTACTATCCATATATTGACACCTTGTTAAGCATGTAACATAGGCAACAACTCTGTTGTGTAGATATAGATGCTAATACTAAGGCAAGCTAAAAGTTCATGGTAAGTACACTAAGAACGTAAGCATTTTCTGCCTGGGTTGTGTTGGTATAGAATAGACCTACCTTCTTTTATCCAACAGGGTGATAGATAGATGACGGTGATGGGAACCTGGTCATTAATATAGCTCATCGGCTAGCTACCTGTCACTGCATAGATACATGGGTCAATCAACTTTTTCTTGTGGTTATTCTGTTCCGTCAGCGATGAGACAACAGTAACCATGTTTCTTAGAAAAATGTTTATAATATGGAATTCAAGCATGCTCAGGAGATGACTCATGTCCAAATGGATTTACACTTATCGCTAAAATTCATGTTTGTTGGATTTAAACCCTATAAAATCACAGTTTTAAAAGTGACTCAGGAGACGTAACCATGGTAATAAGCAACAAAAAATAGTTGATCCAACCACATACATGACCTCACGTGTGTATTCCCAACAAAGGTAGGCAAAGCACATGAAATTTAATTCCAGTGCCACATTTAGCAATTGTAGGTTTAAAGATGGAGAAAGTGTGATATTGCAGTAACAGGTTGCTAGCCCAACGCCCACAACACACAACTGGCTATCGCTAGCTACCTGTCACTGCAATATCAATTATTCTATTTTTACACTGTTACACCTAGAAATGTTTGGGAATACAAGTATAAATTTACAACAAAATAATTTCATTTATTAAGATAAGATTAAGAGCTAAAACAAAACTAAGAATTAGGATAAAACTAAAAATAATAAATAAAATGACAATAAAATAAGGGGTCCTCTAAGGCATGGTTTTGAAGATGCTAGGCAGCATTTCCTCACTGTATAGTAATACTGATGCATTGAAGGAAACTGTCCATTCTGCCGTCTATGGTGGTGTCAGCCATCAGCCAGCCTTTAAGATATTACATGTGAAGCACTTACTACGTTTTTAGAGATCAATGATATGTGCGCTTGAGGGAAGTCACGTTAAATTGGGACTTGTATCCTAGATGTTTGAGGTTATAAATACTGTAGATACAACACAAGAATTGTACGAGTCTGGCATCGAATTAGATTAGAACAATTACATTTAATAACATTTTTTTTCGACTTGCCACTACACGCTATTTCAGGGAAAAAAGATGACATCTTTCATAATGACATGTTTCATAGTAAGCATGAAGGTTATAGCTGTAAATTCACTTGGATTTGTGATTATGTAAATTGGCCTATTTAAGCTTGTTTATTCGGGAATACTGTTTTTTGTACTGTACGTACCTCGATTGAAGTGATTTCATAAAATTTCTCCTTCACGTTTCTCTCATTATCGAATAGTGACACTTCAGATTCAGGCGACAGGCAGCAACGGCACAAACAAGACCACGTATCCATCTCAAAACGTTGTATACATAACTAACCCACCAGGAAAACCTGGAAAAAATACGTAAATACGATTTGAATCCATTGTTTTGACAGATAAACTGTATACGAGTAATCAGAGAGCACAATGGTATCCAAAGAGTAAAAAATATCTACGGACCTCACCCATAAATACGATCTATGCCTCGAAATTATAGACAAGAAGAGCGTCTGTCGTCCAAGATGGCGGCAGAATAGAATGCTCTTTGGCCAGGGTTACCAACTCCAATTTTTTTTTACCCCTAGAACTTAAGTTAAAACCCCCTAAAACTAAACAATTTTTTCGGAAAATCACCTGAATACAAAAAAAAAAAACAAATTATGTGTCTCAATTTCTTTAATGTTGTTATACATTATTTAGGATCTCAAATATTAAATAGTTTTGTTCTAATGGTTCGACTCTATTATGGTCACACATGAACTTAGAACATTTTTAACATTTTATTAGATGGAGTCAATTTAACGCAAGATCCTGATTTCTGTAGTGCGAATTAGACTATCTGCTTTGCAGCATTTCAATGGATAATTAATTCCGGGGCTTATTTTTAATAATGTTATATAAAATAAAAATCCCTAAATATACCCCTAAAATTATTAAGCCTCTAAAAAAATCCCATGCTCCTTATTTCTCCCCTAAATTTAGTAGTAAAACCCCTAAGTTGGCAACCCTGTCTGGCAATTTTGGCATTTGGCAGAATGTCGGCGGAAGTTCATGATCTAGCGGTCACTTTGAGAACTAATATTGTTCGAGTAGCGCGATTGTTGTCTGTTGCCACAGACATCAGAGTAAAGTTGCTTATGTTGGTAGCGTGCTTCATTTCATTTTCTTCAGGCGAATCATTCGCCGTCTTTTCTCAATGTAAAACGAGATGGCGCTAATGTACAGAAATGGAAGACCTTATATTATATGGCACATGTATGGCACACAATGAATATAAAATTTTAGTAAAATTTTCCCAAGTAAACTCGGTATTGAGAAATGGTAGGTACAATACAATACAAGTACTCTTTATTCAATAATCTCAACAAAGAAAAAACATAGTACAGTACCTACATAATTACAATGAGTAGAGGCTAACAACAAGCAGTTTTCTAAGTGAAGTTTTGTATAATTAGGTACTTAGAAAAAGTCAAGGAATAAGTACTTGACTTTTTATACTAAGTACTTGACTTGGCATAAGGCCCTTGAAATTAAATGCGAAAACCGCCTTGTAAAATAATGATTAAATTATGAATTTATTCATTATTTGTCTTTTTTAGGGTTCCGTAGCCAAAATGGCAAAAACGGAACCCTTATAGATTCGTCATGTCTGTCCGTCCGTATGTCACAGTCGATTTACTCGGAGACTATAAGCACTACAATTATGAAATTTGGTAGGAAGGTGTATTCTATGAACCGCCACATAAAGGGATAAAAGTGATGTGAAATTACAAAAAAATATTAAATTAGGGGGCCACTCCGTACATACAACCGGTGGATGAAAAAAAAAATTTCAATGCACATAGTCGTGTGGGGTATCGATGGATAGGTCTTTAAAAATGATATGGAGGATTCTAAAAACTTGTCCATTTAAGTAAACCGTTGGTGAGATATTAGCTGGCAAAGTCATAGAAAGTGTGTCCCCCCTCTAATTTCCAAACTATAAAGTTTAAGATTCTGAAAATAATTGAGGTGGTGTGCATTAGTAAATACTTTCAACGATTTTTGGTTTGAACAATATAGGTTTTACGGTTTTTGAGTTTTCGTTAAAAACAGTCTTGCCCAAACAAAAAGGTCGTAAGTACCGTGAGTTCCCTATGAAGATACGACTTTTTTAGATTCAATGTATTGGATAGTAATTTTAAATGTGGACTAGTAGGTGTTGGTACGGAACCCTTCATTGTGCGTGGTTCGACACGCACTTGGCCGTTTTTTGATATTTATTGTGTATGAGAATAGTAATAATATTACCACATCAAACAAAGAAATACTAACTATATTCATTTGGAACTGAGTCGAAAAAAAATAAACATAATCATAGATACCTTTAAATAATATAAATATTTTGTTTCAAGTGAGTCAGTGGTAAAAATATTGATTTTCGGATGTTAAAATCTCGTGAAAAGAAAGAAGCATTTAGTTGAAATTCAGGATTCGGTAAAAAAGACGGTGTTACAAGACTCGCGAAATTACAAATTATATTATAGGTTTTTATTAACGATATGGAGGTTAAACTTTTCCATTTAAGTCACTGGTGGGCGAGATAAGTAGCTGTCAATGTCGTAAAAATTAGATTTAGACTTATGTGCAAGTTTGGGTGCCCTCACAAATGAACACAATTTATCAATGGTATTCAAGGAAGCGTGTCAAGTGGAAATTACCTAACATGTATTAGTGTATTTATTGTTGAAGGTCCAAATAAATAAATAAAAAAGTTAAATATTGTCTCAGATGTTTCCGCTACCGTCTCGAGCCCAAAACGACGTTAAAAGTATAATGCCTTGACTTAGATCAAATAAATGATAGCTTTAAGCGCCACCTTTATAGAGTAGCGATATTATAGAGACACCTTGGTGTCTCTATAATATAAAAACACTGTTTTATGTCACGGGCGTCCTGAACGGATTGAAGGTTCCAAGATTTTACTCCCGAGTGAAGCGAGGGAATTAAGACTGAATCTTGAGAGTAGTGAGGGATTTAAGCGCGCCCAAGACAAAAACAGTTTTATCCTCGAGGAGTATACTCTACTTTTCGCACCTCTTGCGAGACAATAAAAAAAATCGTTCATAATAGATACAGTCGTGGCCCACTAATTAAGAACAGCCTGTATTACATATACATATCTGAGCTGGGTGTCCAATAGGTCACTTAGAACGAATCTGACGTTAAATTTTTAAACAATGGCGGCCATCTTGATTTTGTTTATTTACAGTCCGATTACCTTCAAAATTGTCATCTGAGAGTCCAAGAGGTCACTTGGAAAGAATCTAACGTCAGATTTTAAAAAAAACGATTTTGAACATAATCGGACCATAAATAAAGAAAATAAAGATTGCCGCTACTTTTTCAAAATCTGATGACAGATTCGATTTAATTGACCTCTCGGACGCTCAGATATCGATTTTAAAAGTAATCGTATCTTAAATAAACAAAATAAAGATGGCCGCTACCTTTTAAAAATCTGACGTCAGATTCGTTTCAATGACCTCTCGGACGCTCAGATATCAATTTTGAACGTAATCGGAATCTGATAAGGTTGGTGCCGTCTTTTGTTTTCGGGGCTCGCTGGCGGCAGAAGGAATACATGAAACTAGACTTTAAGGACATAACAATAAGAACCAGAAGATATATAATTCGGCATTGTCGAGCAGGTGGTGTGAAAAACTACTTACTTATCACCGAGACTAAGGAAAGGGTTTCTAACACCATTTTTTCAAAAATCCGTTTGCGTGTCAAATATTTGGTTCTCTTGAGACAAAATCTATTATTTTCAAATATAAGGGTTCCGTTTTCGCCTTTTATTGCGATGAACGAGTTCTATGCAGACTAAGTCGCGGGCAAAAGCTAGTAATATTATAAATGCGAAAGTGTGATTGTCTGTCTGTTTGTTACCTCTTCACGCGTAAACCGCTGAACCGCTTTAGATAAAATTTGGTATGGATATACTTTGAGTCCCGGGGATGGACATAGGATGATTTTTATTCCTGAAATCAACCTTTCAAAATAGCAATTAAATCCAGATATAAAATTGCCGTTAAATTCTATCGCGATGATTGAGTTTCCCGTGAATGAAGTCAAAGACAAAAAATAGTATGTACTTGATATGTTAATCCGTCGTCTACCGGACCCTGGGATCCCAGGGATCACAACAAGTAATGGTATTGTTTATTTTTTTCGCCAGGAGAGGACGATTTCAGGTACTGTAACTTTATAAGCTTTTATAGCTTTATAAGTAAATAAATTTTACTTGAAGCTCTCGCATTTTCTAATCCCAAAGTGATTAAATGTCTCAAAAAGTGATTAGGTAAGTGTCTCCAAATATAATGCAGGTGTAATTACTGAATTAGAGCTAAGCTTAAGCAATGGTTTGGGACAAAGACTGAGGGATCCCAAACGCCAAGGTTTGAAAAGATTAAATGTTTATCCGGTTTACGCAGGGCTCCGGGGAAACAAAACGAGAAATGAACGACGGAATTTTAACAAAAAATTTCGTAACGAATTTAATTCGTGTTGTTCCCATCTAAATTGAAATATATGTGATAATCCATATTGAAAGGAACCTCATGGCGGCCGGCACTTACGCCTTTATTGCCGCTGTTCCAATACAATAGTCAATAGGTGTAACGTAAGCGCCTGCCGCCATAAGGTCCCTTTCGATGTGGATTATCACATATACCTCAGTGATATTTGTAAATAATTGTCTATTTGACTAAAAGTTTTTTATGGTGCCATTCGAACCAGTTTTTAGAGGCGATCTAATGTTTGTATGGGACCAACAACAATTAGAGCATCACAAAAGACGAAAACGAGAGGTAAAGTACAGCATAGCTGACGAGCACTGGAAACACTCCACACTGATAGGCAGTGAAATGTGACGTCACAGTGTAATGGCGTCGTAATCCCGTTGTATGGAAAAACGAGGAATTTGCCATTTTAGTAGTGAAATAATGCGTTTACGGACATAGTTGCGGTACAATTCAATTGTTATTGAAAGATGAGAATTCTATTGGTAATTTTCAATTTACATTTTGGACTATTAAAAAAACAACAACATTTTTGGGAATATTTTAAGTCTCATATCTTTTCATGATTTTGATTAATTTGTCTAATTTATTATTTATTGCGATAATTTGATGGTTTTCTATCCATATAGCCACACTATGGAATAATTTTTAACATGTGTCAAATACCCAATTCTGATAGCTAATAATGCACATAATAATGCGTTCTCACACCTATGAACTATTTGCTGATTATTTGTCAATAGCAACCTAAAATAGTCATGCGCATAATGTGTCAAAAAAAGAAAAGATTGATATACTGCATTCTTTCACTGTGAAGTATATCACTCATTTAGTTCACTAGTTCAGTTTAGTTCAGTAGCTCAACAGATTCATCTACGATATAGATTGGGTAGTGATATCCGTCATTCATTCAATCACGGCGTCTATGTCACTCTCCGAGCGAAAGAGTAGGTGAACGATATGATTTTTGAGCTGGTCTGACTGAAGTATATGAATCCGAACTGTGAACTAGTGAATGAAAGAGTGACACGATCTTCGTGAACTACTCATGTCTAACTTAAAGATTTAATTCGCTTTCGAGATTGATAGATTAATGATATTTTAGTTTTTATATATATTCTATATTTTAAACTTAGTTTGGAGAATTAAGATCAATAAAGATAATAAAACATCTTTAAAACATGATATCTGACTGGCAGTGACAATTACGTTAGTTAATGACAATAATGACACTGACAGTAAGGGTCGGTTGCACCAACATACGATCACAGGCCGGTCATC